>CM060846.1:60928750-63917500 GCA_030762175.1 Metallyticus violacea
CTTGACATTGTTTCCACCAACAAGATTCTGTTCTTGGGTGCATTCCATTGTTAACTAACAAATGTGTATTAGCAGGTTTGTAAAAAATTATTGTTTTTAATGTGTACATTGCCACCCATCTTTGTGGTAGTTATTATGTTTTACAATTGAGAAAAAACATAAAAACTTTTTGAAAATATGGAATAGTTGCATATCTACAACTGAAGACATATGTTCAGAAAAATGGGCGAATACTGATAGAAATTTCCAACTGTATAAATGCAATAAACTTTTTTAATATTTTCAGAAATAAATGGAAACATTAGCTAAAAACTTGCTTAAGGACTGTCCCTTTCAAAAAAAAGAAGAAATATTTATGAGGTAAAATGAAGGTTTCTATTTGTTTTTCCAATGGTTTAATACAGAGGGCATGCTACATGCATAGAGGGTCTGAAGCTAGTGATATAGCAGTGTGAAGAATAAGTGCAGTAAATGAGGTTTAAAATGTAATATGGGGAATTGTTTTTTTTTTTTTCCCCCTGTCGTGTAACTTTTGATGTTGGGCATTTTTTTTATCCACTACTAAAAGTTGTGCATGTTCTAAATAAAGTGGAATATGGGAATTAAAGTAATTTTAAAATACTTGTAATAACAGTTCAACATTAACAATGTGAAAGGTAGTATAGATAGGAATCTATACTATCAAATAGTTATAATTTTAGCAAGTTCCTGAACCCTGTTTTATGCTTTGCCAACAACTATAAAATAGAAACACATAAGATGGTTGTGAGCAAAATAAAGATAAAGAGTAAAATTATTCATAAATTAATATAAATAAAAGTAATATTGTTGTTACAAAATTTACCAGATATTTAAGATTGAATTTAGGCAATCCTGCCATTTGTAATTTTTACAACCCCCATATAAAGGAGACATTCAGCTCAATTCTATTTAGTTTTCTTGACATACCATGAGAACATTTAGAACATTGTATAAATTTTATCAAATCTTCTTAATGTGAAAACAAATCATTCTTCATGGTATTTGATAGCTTGTACAGATGACCTGGCTGTTAGCATCCTTTGGTAAGATATGACTCTGTTAACATTTCACTAGTGATTTGTTGAAATCAAGTCATATTTTATTTTATTTATTTATTTGAATGCTAAGAAAATACAAAGTACAAGGGACCTCCATCACCTCCAGGCCATTTTAGATGTACCCCTCACAATTACAATTTTTAAAATAATTATATATTAATTATATATTATAATTATATGCCTGCTCTTGCCCATGCTATACCCTATCTTTCCTCCTTATTTGTTTTATTTATGTAAATTTCTCTTTCCCATGTCCATTTCATCTTAACATAAAATTCCAGTGATGTCTTTCCAGTTAAATTACAAAATAGTTTTTGTACCTCTGTATCTTCAAAACGTCTTCTCATCTCTTTCCAAAAACCTTTAACGTTTGTATCTTTTTTCCTCCATATATACCCTAATCCATTGCTCTCTAAAATATTTTTTAAACTGCTCAACCACCTCTTAGTCAAAAATGATTCTTTAATATCAAACATTGCTTTACTAGATTATCTTCATTTAGGTTTAGAATCCTATGCCAGTATTTTAAAACTCTCTCGATAATTAAACCTTTTCTTGTAGCTCTTCCAGTTTCTATTTGGGCAACTTCTTTTACAGCTGCAATTGGTAGGCTGAGAATTTCTTTGCAAAATATATGTTGTACTTTATCCAGAATTTTCCATTCCCCAAATTTTGATATCATAGAGCATAAATGCTTCCACTGTTGTATTACATATTCTTTCCAGCTGTTTGACTTCAAATTGTGGTATTTTAAAAAGACATCCTTTTATAATTGACATAGCTGATTTCCCTTTTGCTAATACCAATCTTTTTTGCTTTTCCCATTTTCCCCCTTTATCCATTTTTATACCTAAATAAATGCAATCATGTATTACCTTACAATCCTTATATCCCTTCTTCCAATTTTCATATTTACTCAACTTCCCTCCTTTCTTGCATATTAGAATTTGTATTTTATCTTGGTTCACCTTAAAGCCTCATTCTGAGCAATATTTATCTATTTCTTGCAGGATATTTTCAGGCCAATTACTGTAATCGAGCAAGTACTAAATCGTCTGCAAATAATAAATCAGAAATCTGGGTGTGGTTTATATCCAGCATAAAATTGTTGTTTTCCTTTATATTTTGCAATATATCATATATCAGCAATATATAAATTAAGCAGAACTGAACTTAGTGTGTCTTAACCCCATTTCTTGTCTTATTTCTCTGGTTATTATTCTTATATCTTATACAAAAATTATTTTTCTTATATAAAAGCTTTTAGAATTTCTATCATATGTCCACTGACCCCTTTATCTGCAAGATTATACCACAATGATTGTAAATCAGTTTGATTGAAGGCTTTTTCCAAATCTACAAAAGCCAAGTATAATTTCCCTCTCTTATTTTTTAAATATATATGTATTAAAGTTTTCAAAATGAATATATTGTCTGTTCTTTTTCCTTTATGAAATCCCATTTGGTATTCAGATAGTATGTTATATTGATTTATCCATTTTTGTAATCTACTTGTCAAAATACCAGTAAAAATTTTCCCCACATTAAATAATAAAACCTCATATCTATAACTGTTAGGTTTATATATGCTGCCTTTATCTTTGTATATTGAGTGTATAATAGCTTTTCTCCAATTCTATGGTATGTATCTTTTCGTTTTTATTAAATTGAATATATTTGTCAGTACTCCAGCTCTATCCCCATTATTGCACCATTCCTTTAGAAATTCTGTAGGTATACCATCTATTCCAGTTGCTTTGTTTATTTTAGACAGTTTGACCTGTTTTATCATTTCCTCCTTTTTTATTTCACTATCCAGTATTTCTGCAAAATTAATACTAATTCCTATAATACTACTAACTCCCATATTCCCCAATATTTCATAAAGTTTTGTGAAATAATCTAACGATTCTCCCTGGGGTATATTGGGTGCGCTGGTTTATTTCTTGAATGTTGATTTTATAATCTTCCATATTGTTTATAGTATTAATTACTTTATTAGTACTTTCCACCCTTCACTTATTTTTCTTATTATATATCAATTCTTGATAGTATTTCTTACTTTCCAGATAACCATCTTTAGAGGTCTGATCTCCTATCTCTCTGCATTTTACTAATCTTTGTTTCACTATTGTTTTATTTACTCTCATAATTGTCAAACCACCCTTCCCTAGTTTCATTTTTCCTCTTTTTCAGTAACATCTCCTCACCTGCCCATTGCATCATCACAAAGTTTAGCAAGCTCATTGCTTTTTGTATTTCTGCTTCTATTACCAAACTTTTTATTCCAAGCTGATAAATCATACCTATATTAGAGTCTAATAATTGCAAGAATTTACTCTTAAATTCTTCCTTCCATTTAATTTCTTATATTCATGTTAAAGTCCTATTGTTCTAAGTGTTGCCTACCCGACTGATCCATTTTAACCCTGATATGCACTACCAGTAGAAAGTGACCACTAAGTCATATTTCTTCCTGATGTGTATGATTTCAGTGATAGGGACAAATATGAGCATAGTCCATGTGTAGCATTGACCGGATGAGAAATCTTAGTGTACATGGCAGTGGCATGCAATGCAAAGCATCATGGTGTGAGAAGCCATAACCTGCAATAACTGTTTGCCACTAGTATTTAAAGGTAGCATAATATATGATATATCCAGATCATCCATTATATTGTGCTGACATTTGTGCAACTCAATGCTGTGAATCAAATATCCTGATCAGCATGATTGGCAAACCTATCCCCAATTGAAAATGTGTAGGACTGTGAATTTCATATTAACCTGGTTTCAGACACCTAAGGAGGGCACACAAAGTATTGACATACACTGTAGACTATACATACAAATATGGCCTTGTGTGAATGATTTTGTACTGCATACCACTTATAGTATGTGTGAATAAATTTTACATCTCTTGGAAAATGACTTGATGTTATTTTTTCCTTCCATTTTCCAGTATAGTGAATGACATTTGTGAAATATTAGTTGTATATAACTTGTTCTTAAGGAATGCTTGTAGCTTGTAAGTACATAATAACATATATTTGAATATAAATTTATTAGTGTACTAAAACATATGCAAAGATGTCCATTTTTATGTTTAACCCCTTTACAGCTACATATGAAACATAAATTGAAAATTAAACACTATTAACTATTGCATATAAAGTTTATGAATACATACTCATTTAAAATATTCTATTTTTATTAACTCTCAACAAAACTTATCAATTATGAACCTGTACACATGTACCTTTACCAAGCTAAACATACTTTTTTACAAAAACCTAGTTAAAATGTTTAGTAATAGTTTGCTTTCTACATATTATTTCATACTAAAACAATACATGAAAGAATTATAAATAGCTCGTATTTAAATGTAAATTGGAACTTGCACAGTGAAGCTAATCATATTAATTGATATCATTGTATGATTCAGTTGAACTACACACTCTTTTGTGTATTCCATCTTATCGTCATTGCAAAAACGAATTAATGCGGGTCGGTGTTCCTACGGCTCGAAGGCCTATTTACCTTAAATGTAAATTGGAACTTGCACAGTGAAGCTAATCATATTAATTGATATCATTGTATGATTCAGTTGAACTACACACTCTTTTAAAACATTTAAGTAGTAAATAGGCCTTTGAGCCATAGGAACACCGACCCACATTAATTCGTTTTTGCAACGACGATAAGATGGAATTTACAAAAGAGTGTGTAGTTCAACTGAATCATACAATGATATCAATTAAGCTCTTGGTATCTTTACTGTTATGGCTTTGAAAGCAAACTTAAGAACTTCGTGCAATTTTCCCAAGGTTTCAGTTTGTGTTACTTTTGAAAATTAACCTTAAACAAATCATATTTTATTCTTGCAGTATGTTTAAACATGTCAGTGGCACCCAATGCATCTCTTAGTGATTACTCGAGTGAGAAGTTCTTCAGAAGGCATAAAGTGAGCCTGAACTTCTCAGCTTTGGTAAAGGTTGAGCTCAACTTTTCACTCAAGACGGTGAACTTCAAGGCAGCTGGTCCTCTAACACCACCTGATTGCTATAGGTTTGACATCAAGGTATGTTCCAGATACACATGATAAAAAAAATTTGCATATGCTAAGCAGGCATGCAGTTCAATCAGTTTAGTATAAGGGAAGAAAATAAAAGCTTGCAAATTAATTTTCATAAAAAAATTGTATACAGTAAAAAGGATTTTCTAGACTAATGCAATTTGGTTTTAAATATTTATAGTGTAAAAATTAAGCTTTTCAGATTTTTATAGACCCACTTTCAGTGTGTTTCAGTCCAACTAAAATGAATACTCTCATGTGTACTATTTTCACATCATCCCCATACTATTGCACTTTTATGGGAATACTGCATGAGCAAAGTTTAATTTGGTTGCATTTACACAGTAACTTGACAGCAAAATCAGCAGGTAATGGACTAGAACTTTTTTCATCCTATATAAAGACATGAATACTTTTAAGTACCCGTGTCATATAATTTAATTATTCTCCTCAGTAGAAAGAAATAAGATGGAATATTTTTGCACATTTTACTAATACATGCACGCACACACACATGACTTATTCATTGTAATGCTTAGAAAGTTTGTTTTTTTCATATTTGATAGTTCCTTTTTAGTATATTATTATTATTATTATTATTATTATTATTATTATTATTATTATTATTATTATTATTATTTTATTAAGTGCTAAGAGAACTCTACATGCAAAATACATCAGGGCCTCCACTTATCTGACCCAGGTCATTTTAGGTGTGACCCATCCCAATTACAATTGTTGTTACCATAATACATTTAATTCTATCACATTCTCCTAAATACTAAATAATTTAACCAAATACAAAATACCCGCCTCAATTTAGTCGATTCCCAGTCCCCGGTTCATCAGCAGTTACGTACTGGAATTCCAGGGGACCAGGATTCAACTCAACCTGAAGCACCAAAATAAATGATTTACTTGCTATAATTGCTCCAGTATTCTATCAACATACTACAATCTCTATAAAATGTTTATTCCTTAACCAAATACAAAATATCTGCCTTGATTTAGTCAATTCCCAATCTCTGGTTCATCAACAGTAACCTACTGGAATTCCAGGGGACCAGATTTCCACTCAACCCAAAGCACCAAAATAAATGATTTACTTGCTATAACTGCACCAGTATTTTATCAACTTACTACAATCTCTACAAGCTATTTATTCCTTAATTACTCTACTAGTACTTATAATGTTACATTTATTCACATTATAGAACAATTTCCAATATCCTTGGCTCAATAATTCAAGTCAATTCAATGTTTATTCATTGCCAAGAAAAATACAGATGTAACTCCAGCCTAGTTTTACTTACTTACTTAATCAATACCTTGTAAACAACAAATATATTACCAGGCTCACTACCAAATTCTAGAGCACACTCTCCCCCTTTTTTCTCTTCACAGTCCATTTGCATGCATTTCTTACTTTCTCTAAAAATTTCCCTATATCCTTACAGTTTTTTTCTATTATTTTGTTAACATTACTTTTCTCTTTAATGTTTAATCTTATACTTTCTTTTCTCCAAGTCTCATTTTCTTTACATTCATAAATTATATGTATTACATTTTCTTTATCTCCACATAATGGGCACATGCCTTGTGGGTATCCATTTCTTTGAGCTTTTAACCTCCATATTTCTGCTCTTAGCCAGGCTATCCCCTTTCTTTCTTCATTATTAGTATTATCTATATACCTCTCTTCCCCAGCTAATTTTCATTGAGATGTAAAAAAAAAACAGTTACCTTTTCTCAGGTAATTGACTAAATAATTTTTGGATTTCTATATCCTGGAATCTTTTTCTAACTTCCTTCCAGAAACCTTTGTGGTTTATTTCTCTTTTTCTCCATGTATCCCCTAATCCATTATTTTCTAGATTATATCTTGAGTTACTAACCCAATCTGTGTTTTGTAAACTTGTTTCTTGATATTGTAAGCATTGTTTTAATAAATAATCATATAAATTTAGAATCCTATACCAATATTTTAGAACTCTCTCCATAACTATTCCTTTTCTTGTCCCTCTTCTCATTTCAATCTGCGCAACTTCGTTTACTGTTGCTATTGGCAGCCCTAAAACTTCCTTACAAAACATCCTATGAACATGATCTACAACCTCCCAAACATTCTCAGTCCCCAAATTTCAATACCGTAGAGCATTTGGGCCTCAACCACCGAATTGTACAGCCTTTCTAACCATTTCATATCCATCTCAGGCATTTTATATAGGCACCCCCTTACAGCCACCATTACTAATTTTTCTTTTGCGAGTACTTATTTGATTTGTTTTTGTCATTTACAGTAATGGAGCCTACTACCAAATCATCTGCAAAGAGAAGTCCAGGGATTTGCAGTTTATTTATTACTGTCAACAGATGATTATTATTGCTTATATTCTTCAATATGTCATCAATAAACAAATTAAATAACATTGGACTTAGCCTGCATCCTTGCCTTAATCCTTTTTCCTGCTGTACTTCCCTTGTTATTGCCCTTTCTTAACATTTTATGCAAAAGGTATTCCCTTTATACAGTTCTTTTAGAATGGTGACCATTTGTTTACTCACTCCTTTCTCTGAGAGATTATGCCAGAATAGTTTCATCTCTATTAGGTCAAAAGCTTTTTCTAAGGCAATAAAGGCCATATAGATTTTACTTTTTTGCCTTTTAAATATTTGTCCACTATAGCTGTTATAACAAATATGTTACCAACTGTCCGCCTTCCTTTCCTAAAGCCCATTTGAAATTCCAAAAGAATGTTTTTTCTTCTGCCCATTCCTGCAACCTATCAGCCAATATTCCTGTATAAATTTTCCCCACATTGGACAACAGTGCTATACCCCTATAGTTACTAGGTTTATCCAAGTCCCCTTTACCTTTTTAAATTGGTTGTATAATTGCTTTTCTCTAACTTTCTAGTGTGTACCCCTTAGCTTTCATTGTATTAAACATCAATGTTAGTACCTTAAGTCGATTCTTATCTCTACACCATTCTTTGAGGAATTCCCCTGGTATACCATCTAACCCTGGTGCTTTGTTTCTTTTTATTCTTTTAATCTGATTCTCTACTTCTCTCTCTGTTATATTCCTATCTAGCACCTCTACATAGTAATTTTCTATCTCTGGAATGATCCTCCCTTTTATAGAGCTTTGACATGCAAACAGATATGGTAAATATCTTAACCATTCTTCTTGGGTTATATTAGATTTAAGTAGATATTTTTTATATAAAGTCTTTATACCCTTCATATTTTGCTTCCATTATTGTCAACAATAACCTTGGTTAATTTATTGATATTCCTTTCCCTCCATATACGTTTGTTGCTTTCTAATAATATATTATAATATTTACTTTGGAAATACTCCTCTTTTGATTTAGGATCCCCTAATTCCCTCCATTTTACTAGACTAACTTTTATGATACATTTATTTATTTTACATTCGTCATCAAACCAGATATCACTTTTAATGTGGCTCTTGTTTTTAACTTTCATCCCTTTCCCACCCCAGCACATAATCAAATTCAATATGCTGATTGCGTTTCCAACTTCATGCATTTTTAAATTATAAACTATCCCATGCTGACATATTTTTCCTATCTCAGATTCCAAAGCAAGATCAAAGTTAATTTTGCATTCATCCTTCCATTTAAATCTAACATATTCTCTTACATCAGTATTCTCTCCCCCAATTTGGTTAATAAATACATTCTGTGATTTGATATTTATATCCATTATTAATGGGGAAGCGGTGACTACTCGAGCTTATATTTGACACTTTGAAATCACTTATCATATGGATAATATTACTTGACCATAATACAAAATCAATTACATTCTGGTCATTTTTATTTATGAAGGGGAATTCTCCTTGCTCATCCTCCCCATATTATCATTTAAAATGTTGATTGCATTTAATGCACAGATTTCTTACTTCCTTTATTTTCCACCCTATCCTTACTGTGTCTAATATTCTTATTTTTTCTATTACATTGTTATTTTCCCACCCATTCATTAAGTTTACATCAAGCTCACCATTCTGTTATTAAAATCTCCCACAATTATAATCTAAATGTTCAAATATTTATCCCTTAACCTCTCTATATCTCTGTCTAGGATATAATACAATTCTGGGTTAATGAACTGTGAGGTAATTGGGGGGTTATATACTGTACCTATACATATTATACTTTCATCTAACACTTTATCCTCCAATACGATCCATAGTGCTTCCTTGCAACTAGACCAAGTGTCTCTAATGGTTTTATTCAAATCATTCTTAACAAAAAATCCTCGACCTCCAGATGGTCTGCCTTTCCTTGCCAACGTTTCACCCTTTCTTCCTACATATTTAAAATCCTTTATTGTAATCTCTTCACCCTTTAACCATGTTTCTACTACTGCAAAATAATCCATAGTACCCAATAAGTATTGTAAACTTCCTGTGATAATTTTATTTTTCAAACCTTCACATTTCCATTAACCTAATTTCCTTACTATCTGTTATTGTGATTCCGCTCTCCCCTTGGACCACATAAGCTTTTCTAGAGTTTTTTTCTTCTTAACTGAATCCCTTCATTTGGGGTTTTATCCTTATTCACTACCAAAATACTTCCATGCGAAGACATAACAATACTATTTTCTCCATCTTCTGTATTCATCCCACTCCTCCTCTTGCCTTGCTCACTTTCATTTCCCACTTCTTCCTCTCTACCAATAGTTTGCATCCAACTCAAGTCCCCTCTCTCCACTAATCCGTGCACTGCATCCACCTCCTCTTTCCTCGGTGACACCTTTTTTTTTTTCTTTCTGCAGCTGGCTTTCCTGATGTCATACCACTCCCTCCATCTTCTCCCTCCTGAACATCAGCTGCTTGACTCCCCTTAATCTGCAATGTGTGCAGTGATGACGTAGCTTCTAATGCAAAGGTTACTAACACGTCTCTTGTTTTGTCGATTCTCCCTTGGGTACCAGACTTTGGATCCTTAGAATTTTCTGCCGCTATGTATATTTCCTGTTGCTGGTTAGGAATATGCTGAGTCATTTCCTCCCACATGGTTTGCTGCTCCATACATCTCTCTTGTTCGTGGTGTATGCATTCACAGTTTCAATCCACAGTTGAAAATTCCTGATATATGCTCTTTTGCCTGCTGCTATCACTTTCATCATCTGTCGAATTAAATTTTGTTTTATGTGTTTGAGCAGGAGTCGGGTACTTGTTAATAAATATGTTCATCTCTTTCAGCATCTTTGCCTTTCGTAATATTTAATAAATTTTTTGGGTTTTGTCGAATCGAACTATTATTGTTCTCTTCCCCATTTTCCTTCCTGTTCTGTATGCTTTGACAATCTCCCATCCATGTAATTCTATTTCTAAATTATTATCCAATATTTTGGTTATTTCTTGCTCAGGCCAAAACCTCTTCTTTCTTCCACTCCAATGAAAACAAGATTGAGTTTTCTTCTCCTCTCATCTGCTCTTTCTAAATTCATCTTCATTCCATCCATTTCCTTCTTGATTCCTTGAATTTCTTTTCCAACCTCATCTTTTATTTCCTTAGCTATTTATTCAGATTATCACTTAATCTTTGCTCCATACCATCCAATTTTTTCAAAATTTCCTGTGTTTCTTCTGGGCCCGGATTTAGTTCAATACCTCCTATAATTAGCAACATTAAAATTGCTTCCCCATATTAAACCATCTGTGCTCTTACTTCCTCCTTCTCCCTTTTTTTTCTATCTTCTTTGTCTAAACATTCCTATCCTTGCTCTATAGACCAAAATTTCTTCTCCCATTGTTGTTTATGCCACTTTTCCTTGCACTCTTGGAGCTCACTATAAACACATCCTTCTCCTTGCCCTGCTCACTTGGCACTCGACCTTTTAGTATATAAATTTGCCATATTAATTTTGTTTTATGATATTTGGATTGTCATACATTGTTTGTAGTTATATAGAGGTTTTTGACATTAATCCACAATCTGACTGTTGTATTAAGTGTTGATGCATGCAGGTATTTTTTGCCCCTGTATTTAATACTACTTGTCATCTGCATACATCATAATTTACCTTGCATTAAAATTGACGATTCATTGATGTAAATTATGTATGTAATGACACCATTACTGACCATATTTTATATCTTAAATGGATGGGAAGTGAATTTTTATGTTTTCATGCATTCATAGAAGTATTATTTTAACTTTTGGTAGATCATTAACCTACAATGTTAGTTGGTTAAGTAGATTTCCTTAGATATCACACATACTGATATTGTACTTTTTTAATTAGCATATTGCACTGTACAAAACTGAATGCTTTTGATAGGCCCAAAATACTTAATTGACATAATTGTTAGCATCATGGTTATCTAATTTCCCCTTTAATTTCTTGTACAATATTTTTGTTGTTTATATTTTTCCTGAATACATAAATAATAATTATTAGTACTTTATATTTAGATAACAAAGACATTGGCTGTTTAATAGCAATTTTCTCAATTACTTTTGATAATGTAAATGCTAAGTTTACCAATTGCATTATTAGTACTGTTCTTGTTACCCTTTTTATAAATTTTTATAGCCAACGATGGTGATTCTAAATAAAATGGTGTAAAAAGCAGCATTTCAGATAGTGATTTACTTAAATAGTAAAAAATATTCTGCAATTACAGCGGTCTATAAAACTGAAAATTTTTGATCTCAGGAATGAACACAAGAGGTGTGTTAAAAATAACCAAACTTTTAAATTTTTTAAAAATTGGATTAACTGCATCTTACTGAGCTTTGTCTCCCTCAAAATAATATCATCTCTATTGTTACAGCTCAACCAACAGCATTTGAGCTTCTCTACTGTTACAGCTCAACCAACAGCATTTGAGCTTCTCTATTGTTACAGCTCAACCAACAGCATTTGAGCTTCTGAAAGCAGTCCTAATGTGTGTTTTTTGAGAATGCATGAAGTTCTGTCAGCAAATTTTGTTTTATCTTAACAGAGTCAAATCTTTATTCTTTCATCACACATTTCAACTTTAGAAATAAAAAAAATTTCAGGTGCTAAGCTAGGAGAGTATTGAGGGTCCTCTTTTTGTGTAAAAGTTGGAAACAAGCAATAATGTATGCGCTGGTGAATTATCGTGTTGCAGGAGTCCTAAATCCTAAAAGTCCAGGCTTTTTCCTTGACACATTTTCTCAGATGTGTGAGGAAATCTTGATAATGCCAGGGATTGACAGTTTGATCCTTTTATGGATATCATTAATTCTGACTCCCTGAGTGTCATCAGTTAACTTTAATGGACATCCATGAAGCAGATGATTTTATTGCATAAACTTTATACTTAAGTTTCAGTCATTGAAAAATACATTGCTAAACAAACAATTTAATACAAGAGGAAAATTTATCTCGCATAATGATAAGGTATTTTCATTTATACTGTAAACAAATGTATTCAACTATATTTTATATACATATTCAATTTCATTTATACTATACATGCATTTATCTATCAAGAAATTTTATAATTCTGGTTTCTGTTTTTTTCCTCCGTGACTTTGAATTGCAGTTTTTATACAAAATTTTACCAATAACTCTTGGATCTCTTTCAGAAGCTTTTTGGTTTACATTTAGATGCAAATAATTTTTCTGAGTCCGAGTGCTATACTTGTCATTGTTTAGGATCTTGTCTTGTTCATTAATTACAGCAATAGTACTACTTTATACATCTATAATGATATTATAGTTATTTTAGGTTCCTTAAAAATACTTTTACATAATGTTCTCCTGTCTACCTGATACATATCAAACAACTTTTTTGAAGGATTAGTAGTTTATTCATATTTACAACACATGTACTTACCGAGACCTCAATTGCATAACAAAATACAGATAGATTAAACCATAATACACTAAATATACAAATAAATTGGTATTAGGTGAAACTAACTGGTTAATGGTCACTTGAGCTACAGAAATCAAGTAGTAATTAGCTATCCTCTGAAGATGCCCAACGGAGTGACGGGTGAAATTTTAGGTGTTTCTACATTCTTTGGACCACGGCCAATAATCCCGGAAATCTCGTTTTATTGGACTAACTGGTTAATTCTTCAGAACATGTTTCAAGAGCATTTGCTCTTATCTTCAGCTGGAGACCGACTAACACTAGCAGCTGACAAAGTGAACTGTGGTGGTTCGAATAAGCAACGGAACAGGAAGTCCATTGGTGGGATGTCAAAGTTCATAACATGATGTTTATTTTTAAAATGTAAATTTTCTCCCATATTGCTAATTTCTTGGGATTGCTGGTAGCTGACAACAGTTTGACTTCTTCTGCATTGTTATGATCATAAGTTCAAAAATGGTCTGCAACTGCTAATTTATCCACCTGTCTTTATCTTACATTTCTGAAGTGTTCTTTGGTTCTTTTCTCCAAATTTCTTATTGTTTTGCTTATAAGAGGTGGTATCCACAATATTAGGGACTGGTGCTGCCATCTCGACAGTAAGTGCAGTAGAGCTTTGTACTGCTAGGTGGCAACTCTAGCACATCTGATGAGTGAGTGTTTAAAAGTTTCATGCAGCTGAGTCGATGTGTTGAGATTCTATAGTACTTTTCATGATATTCTATGTGTAGTGTGTGGTGATTTTACATTGGATTCAAGGTTGAAACCGAAAATGTGCATAAAATTCTGTACAAATTTCAGGAAAAATGCTATGGAGACCCTCGCAATGATTCATCAAGTAATTGGGGGACAAAGAACAAGCCTCCCAGTGGAAGAGCCTGAACTCACCAAGACCAAAAGAAATGAAACAAGTAAATAGCAAACAAGAGCATGCTCCTCATTTTCTTAGATACCAAGGGGATTGTACACAAAGAATTTGTACCACCAAATCAAACAGTGAATTCCACGGACTCCTGTGACGTTTTGCGATGCCTCCGTGAAAATGTGCGGAGACAACGGCCCAAACTTGGCGACAAGGCAGCTGGCTGTTGCATCACGATAATGCACCCTGTCACAATTCCTTGTTCACTAGGAGCTTTTTGATGAAAAACAACATGACTGTTGTCTCCCTCCCAATGTACCCGCCTGATTTGGCACCCTGCGACTTTGCTCTATTCCCCAAACTAAAAATTAAGCTTAAAGGACATCAGTTCGACACAAATGATAGGATTCAAGAAGAAACGCTGTCTGTGCTAAACACCCTCAAAGAACACGACTTCCAAAATGCACTTGGAAAATGGCAGAATTGCTGGGACTGGTGTTATTTGTAGAAGGGAACTACTTCAAGGGTGATGGCAGTCATTAGTCTCAAAGTAAGTTTTTGACCAGATGGCAACACTAGTCCCAAATATTCTGGATACCACCTCACATATATCTGATCACAATTCAAACAATCTATCTGATACACTTGTGTCTTTTCGCTGAGTGGAATAACATGCTGCTGTTCAGAAGATTTCTGATGTTAAATTTATTTTGTGCTGCCAAATCAATATCATATTTTTGAAAAATCTTCATGAATGCCTTGTTTGACCATGGATGATATGTGAATTTTTTAAAAAATAGGTCCTACTTTATTGTGGAAAGAGTGGTGATGGTTTTAATATATTTCTGTCTTTTGAAATGTCTGATCTTATCATCTAATGAAGTTTGAATCCATTGTTGAGGGCAGTCTTGACGATATAATGATAATCTGCTATATGTTCTTTGTTGATTGGGATGTCTACCAATCTATGAACAAGACTATTTATAATGGTGTGTTGGTATGGTTTAGGGTTGAAACTGCTATTCTTTATGTGATTATCTGTGTGTGTTTGGGTTCCTATATATGCCAAATGAAATTATATTTCCCCTGTACATTCATAGGTCCAGGAAAGGCCAATTCCATAGTAAACTTAATACTTTGATCTTACAGATTTAGTAATTTTAGGGCATCCTCCATTTGTTTTTTGGTACTATTATCAGTATCTCATCACATAACGAAACCATGATTTAAATGTGAGTGGAAATGGCTTAGTAATGTGTGTTTCTATTGCACTCATAAATAAATTTGCTAGAAATGGAGAAGGGGATTATCCATAGCTAAGCCAGAGATTTATTGCTAAATTTTCCCATTGAACATAAAAAAGTTTTGGTTTATACACAGTTTTGTGAGAGTGGTATAATCCTCAATTTCCCCTGGTGTTATGTTTATACTTTTTAGATAATTTTGGAGGTTCAGGAGCAATTTTTTTGGGGGAATACTGGCAACAAAAGTGCAACATCAAAAGATACCAGAGAGGAGTTCAGCGAAATCATCATATTGTTAATTTTATTCACCAATTCATATGAATTAGTGATATTTCTACTTTCAAATTTTTCCAGAGCCCCAAATTTCTTTACCAACCAGTTAGCCAAATTGTAGGTTGGTGAACTGGTGTTGTTGATTATAGCGTGCATGTTTTTGCCTGGATTTTGTACTTTCGAAAGGCCATAAATCCCAGGCAAACTAGGGTTATTATTCTTTAGTTTCCATTTATCACTTTCTGACATGGTTTTGGTTTGTCTGATGGAAGGGTTAAAAGCTAACACACTCAAAGGATCATGCCTTATTACTGCATATTCAGAATTACCCGACATTTTATCCATCTATTCAATTTAATCACCTTGGTTCAGAATTACTAACTTGTTCCCTTTATCAGCCGTAATATATACAACTTGCTTGCTATTAAGTGATTTAAGTACACATTTATTGAGGTGTTGATTTTGATGGTTCTTACTATATTGCTTAATTTTATTAAGTATCTGTCCACATTGGTTTTTGACGGCCAATTTTTTAGATCCTTCCATGCCCTGGGTAGCAATCTTTTTATCTGCATCTCTTTATCTATTTTTAAATAAGGGCTGAAAAGCATGCATGGGTTACTCCAATAAATTGGAAGATTTCATAGTAGATATAGAGATTGCAGCATATGATATAGTATGACATTTGCCAAGATTAGGAAAATTGTTTACATATATTGAAAACAATAGTGGGCCCAATACTGATCCCTGAGGTACTCCATCTTTAACTATTTTACAGTTTGATTTGGATGAGGTTGTGACACTTCCATTTTTACAGTTAATTCTGTACATTGCTAGAGATTTGTAGATATGGTTGTAAAATTTTTCTGGCCTTACCCTGCACTCCACACTTTTGTACTTTTGCCAATAATATTGAGTGAGACACTGAGTTTAAATGCCTTAAAATTCCTTAACATCTCAAGGAATAAACCCATTATTTTCTCATCATCTAGAGCTTCAAGTATTGAGTGATAAAATCTGCCACTGCAATTGTTGTGATTTTGTTATTAATGTATTTTTTTGAAACTGTGTTGTGATTTGCTTAGTACATTATACTTGTTAAAAAAATCTAATAATCTTACACTTAATTCTTTTTTATATATTTTGGCAAAGATGGAGGTTAGCGTAATTGGTCTTTAACTTTCTATTTCCTTCTTGTTACCTTTTTTGTAAATTGGTCTGATTGTACTAATTTTCAGTATATCTGGGTAAACTCCTTCACTTATAGAGGAATTTATCATATTCACTTATATTTCAATTAACCCTTCTTTACAATGCTTTAATGTGTTCAATGATATTCCATCCCACCCATCTGAAGTTTTATTCTTAAATACACTTATAATTTAATTTATTTCTTCATTTGATGTCCCTCTTAAGAAAATTGAATCTTTAACTTCTTCAATCCGATATTTCATATTCTTTTCCATGTTTGGTTTTTCATTTATCATAATTACAAAGTAATTATTAAACATTTGGCAAATTTTTTTTTACTATCAATGGTTGGATCATTTACAGTTAAAATTTTATTGTCATGTCGATTGTTAGTAGCACTGTCATCCTTTACTATCTCCCAAACTGACTTTATTATAAATCTTGTACTTATGAAGCTGTTGACAGTGGAGTGGCAATATAACTTTAACTTATGTATTCACTTTTTTACACTTTACTCCATTCACTTACCCAAAAGTAAGACACGTTTCCGGAGAATCTCTCCCATCTTCAGTTGCTTACTGAATCGTCGTTGCTCGAAACTATGGCTAGACAAACGGATGTTCCTGTGGTGGCCTCTGTTGGTTGAAGTAGGAAGTTGCTGAGCTCGTCCATGGGAGGAAACTGGAAATTCATAAGGTTTTTTCTATTTTTTAATTAAAAACAGAGGCCACCACAGGAACATCCGTTTGTCTAGCCATAGTTTCGAGCAACGGTGGTTCAGTAAGCAACTGAAGATGGGAGAGATTCTCCTGAAACGCATCTTACTTTTGGGTAAGTGAATGGAGTAAAGTGTAAAAAAGTGAATACATAAGTTAAAGTGACTTTATTATATTCACTGATTCAGTTATCCTATTTGTAAAATGTTGTTTCTTTAAATTAATAAGTGACCAATAGTATTGCTTTTTTAGATTTCTGTATTTGGTTCTGTAAATATCCATGTTAGTAGTTTTGTAGAATAGATAGTGGTCTTTCATTGCATCCCTAAATTTTTAATTGAATTTGGTATCCTTAAATAATTACCTCCCAATTTACTCAGTGTTTTTCTCGTTATTGGGCAATGTTTATTTAAGTATAGTATTAAAACATTGAAAAAATTTTCCCATTTACTATTTTTGCCCTGAATTTTATAAACCCTTTCCCAGTTTTCTTTCTTTAAAGTTTCACAGAGCTTGCTTATGTTTCCATTATTAGTGTGTCTAGTTAATATAGATCCATTTGTACAGCATTTAGCTTGCAGTTCATAATGTCCATGATCTGAGCAAGTGATCAGAGATAAAAAATCCATTAACAGATACAGAGAATCTGTCCATTCCTAGATTAGTTATGATGTAATCTATTGTACCTGTAATTTTAGTTGGTTGTTTGGTAGTACCTTGCAAGTTAAAACTGTATAGTTAATCACTTAGGTATTTACAATTCATAGATTCAGTAAAAGCTTTAATATTTAAATCATCCAATATAATGATTTTTTGACTATACTTTGCAACTTTATTTAACAATTTATCTGCAGCTTTTATGAATTCTCCCACCTTTGAATTAGGTGATCTATATCCTTCTTTTTCCATTTTTTAATTTTACTGCTGTAATTTAAAATACCATTTCCAACCTTAACTCTTTAAACCAGTTATGAGAAGTGAAATTTAGGCCATTCTGCAAATATATAGCTACACCACCCCCTTAATGATTTAGTCTGCAGTAACTGGCTGCAAGTTCATAATTTTCTAACTTATAATATCTTCAATATTAGTTCAATTTGGAATCGAGCACAGTGAAACACGCACTAATAATCTCTGTAAGTCGGAATATTAAAACACTCTTTTTGGTTTCACTTAAATGGGATTTTACTCAGGAAAGATGATTAACCAAAAAATCAAAAGATTCCAAAAACAAAGAAAAATTAAATAAATAAAAACTTTGAGTGATTCAACAAAGGACAAAATTTTTAAAAGTTTACTTACCATCCGTCAGCTTATAAGAAATTTCAAAAAAATTTTAAGCAATAGAATATTATCTTAGCACCTCAAAATAGATACAGTGTAAAAAATTTATTGAAATTAAACAAAATTAATTCCAGGCTCAAAGAGGAAAAATCTGGTATTTACCAAATTAATTGTAAGGATTGTGAAAAGATATATGTAGGAAAGACAAAGAGAAATATAGGCATTAGGTTGAAAGAACATTGGAGAAACATCCGTTATAAACAAATAGATAAATCAGCTGTAGTAGCACATTTCTGGAATGAAAACCATGAAATAGAAAAAGGCATAAAGTTATTAAAAACTGTTCAACAACCAAAAGAACTAAATATATGGGAAATGATTTATATAAAAAAAAACATGAGTGTAACCTTATGAATTTTGCTATCCCAGAAACAGGCAATACTTTATTTAAATTCATCACAAGACCACAAGAGTCCACCCAGATTCCTACCTACCGAACTTCTATAAATGATCCATTAGCTGATGATGTGGAAAACATTTCCACGAAACACATGTTCTGAGTAAAATCTCATTTAAGTGAAACCAAAAAGAGAGTTTTAATATTCAGACTCACAGAGATTATTATAATATCTTATTTGTGATTCAATTAGGCCATGCTCTGTTACTACCATAAACATTAGGCTTACTTTCATTTAACATTATCTCAATTTCCCCTATTTTATTTGATATATATTTAACATTTTGATGCTTTGATATATATATATATATATTGAACATTTTAATGTAAAACTGATTACTGTTGCATGCAATACCTGCATTACTATGAGAAAACATATTTTTGTTAGGTGCTCAGAATTTTTAAATTTGGAGCCTTTTTGTTACATGAGTGAGCAAGTGGCTCCATTGAAGCTAGGTTTCCCTGAAATGAATTTAGGAACATTTTTATCATCTTTCTTATGTTTGCAATTTCAGTTGCTATTAGATTTTTGCCATTCTTGTTAAGATGAAGGCCATATCTGGTATAATTTTCCCTTCCTGCTGCATGTATATTAACTATCTTAACACTGATAAATTGATAAATTTACTAGATATGTCATCTAAAATTTCATGACAGAAAGTAATTTTGTGGTTAACATGAGCACTTTCAAAGAGATCATACTAACTGGGACATTGATGATCATTACATTACTATGGGTAATTTATGGCAACAGCTTTAGGAGGGAAGATATTTATTTTTCTCCTGTTTTTTGGAATATAAATTGTTGGTACCACCACATATTAGAATTCCATCTTCTTTCCCAAACTCCTTGCTTTGCCCTGTGCAGTCTCTTGTTATTTCCTCAGTGGTTACTCCATGTTTAATCATGCCAAATTCAGATGAATTTTAGGAAGTCTGGTTGCAATGTCACCAGTGAGGCCTTTACCTTGGCTCTCCTTGCCTTGTATACCATAACCTTCCTCCTTTGTAGTACTTTCCTGTAGCGCATTGTCCCTGATGTATGTTTTTTGAAGCTTTTAGAAGTACTTTCATGGCCATCAATGATACTGTTCTCTTCTATCTCTTCATTTCGGTCATCAATCTTGTCTGGCACAGAGTATTACTTGTTTCAATCAGGTGGGAATAGAAGTGTTGTGCTGTTGATGTGTAAGTTTTTGGTTTGTGGGAACTTTCCTTTTGCTTACTACCATGCTTATTACCATTAATTTCTTGTTTCAGCCTTCTTTTTTCCTCAGTTTTTTGTCGCAATTCTTCTTTTACCTTCTCCAAATCTTTCCATAGAACATCCACAAGTAGTTGTAATGACTATTACACTTTTCACATTCCACATGATGGTGAATACTTGAAGCCTTTATTCACATTCCAATCCAATCAATTGATAACATGTTCTTTACTTCTGTTCCTTAATCAGTACTTACTTATTGTATGAATACAATTTAATTCTTCAGTAATGCTGTTTTCATGAGGGATGTCATGTATTCAGAGCAGCAATTTAAGCTATTTGCACTACCAGACACCATCTTGAATGATGATCAACTACAGACTCCTGTCCATTTTTAAACTGCATATACCACTCATAGCTTTCAGTACAGCTTAAACAATTATTTCCATAGGCTTCTTTCATATCATGAGTCTTGGTGAAGGATTTATAAAGTTTCACACAAAATTTAATCTTAATGCTCTGCTTATGATAGTTTACCAACTCAATAAACAAAGAACAATTACAACACTGTAGAAAAGAAAGTAGTGTGGAACTGGATTGAGAAAAATAAACACTACACAGCAAAGAGAAGGTTCTTATTAAGGTCAAACTTAATCAGCGCTTCCAACCGCTTTGCAGCAGCATTTCTTTGGTGGAGAATTTTGTAAGATTGGAAATATTTTGCACTGACCAAATTGGATCCAAAAGTATTTTTTATGTAAATTTGCTATTCTTTGAGATTATTTTCTATAGGTACAGTTTTGTAATGGGTCACATTAAAACTGACGGAAAATAAAGTACATGACTACACTAATAGATTTCATGGAATGTTTCTCTAAATGGTGCAGATTTTTGTAATATGATCAGTCTACAAAGTTCAAAATGAGAATAAAGAACTTACTTTTGAAGTAGTCACCTCAAACATCTGTTGACTCAGTCAAATTAAAAAAATTAAGTCACATTGCAATAGTTAAAAAAAAAGTAATTCTGAACTAAAAGGCCGAAAATAAAATGTTTATTTTGTAACTACCAGAAATGGGAGGGGGAAAAAAAAGGATAGGAAGTTTGTAATAAAGAAAAGGGACTAGATAGATGGTTTTATGGTTATTACAAAGTGAATTTATTAAAGATAGGAGTAAAATATGTTTAGGAATGGTATACAATCTGCCTGGGTTATCAGATTTTGTAATCCCAGGCTATTTGATATATTATAAAATAATATGGAAAAATGAGAAAATAAATTCTTAAATGTGGAATTTCTAATAGTAGGAGATTTTAATGTCAGAGTGCAACAGGAACAGATCCAGTTAACTGACCTGTATGATGATATGAAAAGTGTAGATAAGGTATAGTTGGGATATAGTGGTGATAAATATTGTAATAAGGAAGGAGGCAAATTAATTAAATGTTGTGAGCAAAACAATCGTATAATATGTGTAACGGACAGAGAGGAGCAGATCAACTTGCAGAATTTGCATTTGTGGGTCTTTTGGGGGATGCGTTCTTACCCGAGAGATAAGGGGAAGTAATGAAGTGATTATTTAATTTCTTGGTTGGATGCCCTTTGCTTTGGGACTAGGAATATTTATCTTGGGGGAAATTCTGGAATTTTGTGACTTGTTTGAGTCAGAGGGAAGGGTAGGAAATCTAGCAGGCTACATGGAAACACTAAAGTTCACAGTTGACACCATTTATTCACTGTTGTTATAAAAATATTGGACTGTTCGCATTGGCTTGGAAATATTTCTAAGATCTCAGTTGATGTCTAGATAATGCTTATTGGTTCACAATTGCCAACCATTTCAACTGACTAACTATTCCTTTTCCACAGACTTTACGCACTCTGGTTTTGATTATCCTTATGCCCACTTATTCCAATTAGCTGTTACTATTCCTTCCTCACAACTCATAGCCTCGACTGCTCACTCATCACTGCTAACTGCCCATCTTACTTTTTTACCTAATACTAGACATACAGTTTATTGTATTGTTAGAAACCTGCCCCAGTGAAAAAGAGATTCACAAAAATTATGGAGCTCTAACTGATTTATTGGTCCTTCCTTAATATCTATAATTATATAGGCTTGCTCCATTTTGTTCAATTTTGGATGATTCATATTGGTTGAGCTGGACTAATTTTCTAAAAGAAATCTTTTCTCGTTATAGTAATTCCAAGAATGGACATAAACTTTTCTCATCTGACATCCCTTCACTTTCTAGCCTTTCAAATTACCCACAATGAAATCACAATAGATCACGTCTCGGCCATAAATAAGAAGCATCTATTTGTTTCAAAAGTCATGTCAGAAACCTGTTGACATGTCTAAACGTTACTGTTAAAAGGGCTATAAAACATATGCTGTCAGCTAAGGTTGACATGTGTTCCTTTCTCGAGAGAATTGTTCCCTTATTGTCCTTATGCACCAAAGGTACCATTACCTGTCGAAATAATACTTCTCTCTGCACTAGTTAAAAGGGCACATTGTGTGTCTCTGGTCAGCAAATTGTTTTCCCTAAATCCTTTCAAAAAAAAGGAATTCATGTCAGAACAAAGGCTACCTTCTTCCCTGGTCGAATCATTTAAAATTACATGGGGCAAACTTCAATACGTCACATTCCATAGTTAAACGAGCAGTCCGGCATTGAAACCTCTACTTTCACACAAATACATAATGACCCTACTAAAGATTTAGCGCAGGTGCTATCAAAATTAATACAATACCCTTAATACAAATTACATACATGCATGAGATCATATTTACATTAATTATTAACATTGATTATAACCGTATTATAATGGAGTTTCATCCGTTGAGGATGAAACGTTTGGACTTCTTAGCTCCATAGACCACGGCTCCTAAGCCCGGAAGAAACTTCTAGTTATAACCATATTAATTTAATTAAATGTGGCCTTTATTTTCAACTACATTTGTAAACATGGATGGACAAAGTATCATTGATTATATGTTAAGTTTAAATATAGATTTTAAAGTGCTACATGATAGTATAAGAAGTAATTATTTCCACCAATTTTAAGATTTACTATCAATTATACAAGAGGAGAATAAAAATGTTGTGAGGCTGGAAAAATAAAAAGAGTTTTATGTGGAAGGATATGGAAACAGAGTTTTTTTAAATTAAGAATTGAATTCAAATAGAGAAAGAACATTATAAATTGATATAGGCCAGTGGTTGAATGAGGGAAGAATATAATTAGCAGTGAAGCACATGGAGTGGAGTGTTAAACGGGCTGGTACAAGTTGCTCTAAAAGTTTTGAGAATGGATGCAATAAATTTTAAAAATTTTGATCTGATCATTGCTTCTTTTTAAAGTGTTCTCCATTGCATTCTCTACAACACTTCATCCATTCAAACCATTTTTTAAATGCTGAATACCATGCTTCTTTGGATAGGGTGCAAATACATTCTCCGGATGCAGCTACTGTGGCTTCAGGTGACTCAAATTGTTGACTATAAATTTCTTTTATTTTGAGGAATAGAAAAATGCACATGGAGCCATATCTGGATTGTAGGAAGTATGGGAAAAATATTTTATATGACCCCTGCAGAAATTGGATTATTTAAATTGCAGTATGGGCAGAGACATTGTTATGATGCAACAAGATTCTATGGAGGCCAGTCTTATGACGTTTCGTCCTCAGTCCATTGAAGACTTGAGGCAGGCATTTTGTGGTGTACCATCTGGTAGTGTTGTTGTTGTTTTTTTTTTTTTTGCTCATTTGTGAGGTTGTGGGGGACAAATGCAGAGCTTCCTGACATGAAGTGTTTCTTTGAAAATTGTTTTCACTGCTGCCAATCCAATATTTAGGACTTCTGGAATCTGATAAGTACAATTATGATCTTCCTGCAACATGCACTCTGCTTTCATCACGTTTTCATCAGCTGTGACCGCCACGGGTGGCCGAGGTCGTCAAGTCTCGGACTCGTGAGCGGAAGGTCTGGGTTCGAATACCGCCAGGACCGTCCTTCCTGACTGAGGTTTTTTCCAGGTTTTCCTCAGTCCTCATAAATGGCAAATGCCGGGGAGGTACCCTAAACTTAGGCCTGAAACGATTCCTTCCATAAAATCCTTTCCCAATATATCATTTCATCTCATGTATCATCAGTGTCCATCGCCTGTGGTGCCTTTGTAGCAAAAACGGGCATTAAACACTATTCATTCATTCATCAGCTGTTGTTGTAGTCTGCCTTCCTGCAGGTCTTAATCTTTGAGAGAATCCCTTCCTCTTAAACAATCTGCAAAAAATGATAAATAGTGGATTGCAAAGGGCAGAGATCCCCAAATGCATGATGCAATCTTTCAAGGCTTTCTCTCTCCCTTAAAGGGACTTTAAAATCATAGTCGGGAAATGCCCTTGCTTGCGATCCATTCTGGCATCTCTCATGGCAATACCTGCATATATATTACACATCTGTGCTGACACCACACATTGTTGGAGTGTGCTCAGACTTTCACATGTTGCTATCTAAACTTCAATCTTAAGCTAAAAAAAATCTGTACTGCTTGTCACAAACTCCTCGTTGTCCATTCTGAAAACTTTGTGCATGACCTTTGTAAGAGAATAAAAATTAAAGAGGGGAGTGGTTTCAAGAGGGATACATGGTATGATGATGAGTGTAAACAGATGAAAGAATGAGTGAAGAGAGAGATGAGTTGAGGAGATGGAAACAAATGGAAGACATGAATGAGAGCATTTTGTAATTTGAGGTAGGGTTATAGATATTTACTTGAACAAATGAAGAAAGGATAGGGGAAAAAATTAGTTACAGGCTATTTATGACAGCAAAAACAGGAAAATAAAATCATATGGCCAATAATTAATAGGACTAGTAAGAAAGAAGTTCCTATGAACAATATTATACCAAAGCAATGGAGATAATATTTTAAAGAGCTATTGGGTGGTAACAAAATCATGATGCAGGATAAAATATTAGTTCCTGGAGTTATGTAAAACAACTAGAGTTACAGGGGAAACAGAGATGAGAGCAAATCAAAAAGTTGAAATCAAACAAAGCATGTGGAAATGATGGAATACCAGGTGAATTTTGGAATGAATGGTACAAAGATACTATTAGAAAGATTTTATTTGTAAGGCTACTTAATATGGTGTTGGATGGGGGAAAGTATATGAAAATTAGAGTAAAGGAATGATTGTGCCTATATTTAAGGGTGAAGGAGATTTTAATAATCCAGTGAATTATTGGGGTTTCAGTTTATCAGTGATTATGAAGGTTTACACAGGAGTGTGGTCAAAGAATGGGCTGAAAGGGAAAATAGGTTATCTGAACTGTAGACCAAGTTCAGGAAGGATAGGATGACTGTTGACTGTATATTTTTAATAAAAATATTGATGAATAAATATTTAAATTACAAAAGGGCAGATTATATGTTCTTGGCCATTCTTTTGATACAATAAACAGAGAGAAATTCTGGGTCATATTAAAAGAAAAGGGTGTTAGCAATAAGCTCATAAAGTTAAGTGAGGCAGAAAGAAGAACGAGTAAAGAAAAAATTGTCCTCATAGAAGAAATGAAATGGTTAGAGTTTTGTGAAAAATTTAACCTGATATGTGAAATGGGTAAAAGGAAAAGATGATATGGGGGAATTTACATTTATGAACAAAAATGCCCAGTGTGTTATAGATTATATGTTATATTTTGTGAATTTAGATTCTTATTTGGTCAATTTTGGAGTGTTAAATGTAGTTTCTTCAAGCCATTCCCAATAATGGCCGAATTTTAAAGCACATTAGAAGGGGAACAAAAAGTTTCTAAGTTATAGATGGAGGGATAAGGAAACAAACATTTTTGGAAGAATTAAGATCGCAGATTGGAGTGTTAAAGCTAATAGGAGTAGAGGAATTGCTGAAGGAAAAGAGAATTAAGGAGGCTGTATTAGGATTAAAGGAGATACTGAAACAAGCAGGAGCAAAAATGAGAGATAAGGATTATTCAGTAAACAAGAAAAGGATGGTATGATGAAGAGTGTAGGAAGGCAAAGAAAAGATTCCTAAGGAAGTTAAGGAAATGGGGAATTTTATGATTGAAACAAACATTTTTGGAGGAATTAAGATTGCAGATTGGAATGTTAAAGCTAATAGGAGTAGAGGAATTGCTTAAGGAAAAGAGAATTAAGCAGGCTGTATTAGGATTAAAGGAGATACTGAAACAAGCAGGAGCAAAAATGAGAGATAAGGATTATTCAGTAAACAAGAAAAGGATGGTATGATGAAGAGTGTAGGAAGGCAAAGAAAAGAGTCCTAAGGAAGTTAAGGAAATGGGGAATTTTATGATTGAAACAAACATTTTTGGAGGAATTAAGATTGCAGATTGGAATGTTAAAGCTAATAGGAGTAGAGGAATTGCTCAAGGAAAAGAGAATTAAGCAGGCTGTATTAGGATTAAAGGAGATACTGAAATAAGCAGGAGCAAAAATGAGAGGTAAGGATCATTCAGTAAACAATAAAAAGATGGTATGATGAAGAGTGTCCTAAGGAAGTTAAGAAAATGGAGGCAAAGGGCATCCTGGAGAAAAGGGAGAATTTTATGATTTAAAGGTGGGGTTATAAATGCCTTATGGAAATGAAGAATAAAGAGTGGCAAGGAAAGATGAGTAGGAAGTTATATGAGACAGTAAGAATAAAAGATACTAAAATAATTTGGGGGTAGTTAAGGTATTGTATAAGGGTAGAGTACAGGAAAACAACATAAGCAAGCAAGATTGGATAAAATATTTCCAAAACCTTTTAAGACCAGAACAGCTCAAGGGGCAGAAATCATGTGTAATGGAAAATGCATACTTTATTGAGCAATTAGACAGATAGTGGCGGAAGTGCAATAGCAAATTAGAAATTAAATGGAATTAATGGAATACCATGGAAGTTTTGGAAAGCATGGAGCATAGATGAGAAGAGATTGTGTCTATTAGTTAGAATATTAAGTTCCATTCAAAAAGGAAGTAGGGGTCCAAGAAATTGGAAAATAGAAATAGTGGTGCCTATATTTAAAAATAAGGGAGGTGTGGACATATGTTCAAATTACAGAGGAATTAGTTTGCTATCTGTACTAGGTTAGTTATACACAGGGGTCCTAGCAGAAAGAGTGCAAAGGTGGGCAGAAGAAGGGAATAAGTTATGGAAGTTCCTGTCAGGATTTAGGAAGAATAAGAGAATGATTGATAATATGTTTGTTATAGATACATTATATTTAGCTGTACATAGGGGAAGGTTATATATGTTATTTGTGGATTTAGAAAAAGCTTTTGACACAAATTGGGAAGCATTATGATAAAATTGATTTTTAAGGGAATAAGTAATAATTTCATAAAAGTATTATAAAGAATGTATACTGATAATAAGTTCTGAATAAAAATGTCAAGCAATAAAGTAATGCAAGGCATTCCAAATAATATAGGCATAAGGCAAGGTTGCAAATTAAGTGTGATATTGATTTGAATAGCCTGGGATGTTCACAGTGTAATATAGTATCATATAACAAACTATTTATGATGAAATCACTCATATTTCAATAGTTTAGTTCCACTTTCTTGGACATGTTTCAAAGGAAAAATTCCTTCATCGTCAGCATGATCCCACTGTCTGCTTTCCAGTGTGGTATTAAGATGTCATTCTTTGGATTTTATAAAGTTTTTGATCGGGTTACTGTTGTTTGGAAGATCAAAATTAACTACATTTTCTTTAATGGATATCATTGTATGATTAGTTGAACTACACACTCTTAAAGCTTCACTTACTTTTTATAAATGTATGGAACCGGTTTCGAGAACATTTTGTTCCCATCTTCAGCCATGCTAAGGTTCAACTGTCGGATCATTCGTTGAGCTGTGGGAATGTATATTCTGCTCTGGTGGCGGTGTGATAAACTTGTAGTTTATGTTTTCATCCCCGACAATGTCGAAGTTCATTATGCTGTTTTTGTATTTGTAGATGTAGATTTTCTCCCAGGTTGCTAATTCCGTAGGTCCTTGTACTGATTTTAATAATTTTGTTTTATTTATTATGTCGTGATTTTGTGTCCAAAAATGATATGCTACTGCTGATTTCTCTATTTGCTTGTACTTTATGTTCCTGAAATGTTCCTTTAACCGTGTGCCAATGTTTCTCTTTGTTTTCCCTATGTAGATTTTTCCACATTCTGCACAGTTTATTTTGTAAATACCTGATTTTTCTTCTTGTGGAATACTGTCATTAACATTATCTATCAGCAAATTTTGAACATTAAATCTATTAATCGGTGCCAACCTGATATTAAAATCTTTAAGAATATTCTGAAATTTTTTTGTGGCCCATGGATGATATGTGAATTTTTTAAAAATAAGTTTATCTTTTTTTGCTGAAAGTGTTGTGGTTTCTTTGATATGTTTTTGTCTCTTGAATTTCTGCACCTTTTTATGTACTAGTTCTTTCTTAAAACCATTTTTAACTGCTGTTTCTTCTATTTGTTTGTATTCTTTAAAATATTCTTCTTTGCTAATTTGTAGGTTAACTAGCCGGTGTGTTAAACTGTTAATTACTGCATGTTTGTGTGCTGTAGGGTTTAAACTGTCAGCTTTGATGTGATTATCTGCATGTGTATTCTTTCTGTATATTCCAAATTTAAGTTTTTCTTGGCATTTCATTATTTTAATATCCAGGAATGGCAGCATGTTATCTGTTTCTATTTCGTATGTAAATGAAATGTTTTTATCTTGAATATTTAGAAGTTTTAAGGCATCGTCAATGAGTTTTTTGTCAACTATGGCAAACATATCATCCACATATCTGTACCATACCTTAAATATGAATGAATCTACTCATGAAGAGGTTAGCTAGAAATGGAGATAAGGGGCTGCCCATTGTAAGTCCTGCTTCTTGTTTATAAAATTTTCCTTTGAAAGTGAAAAAGGCTTGGTTTATGCAAATTTCTGTCAGTTTGATGTATTCTTTAATGTGTATATCATTAATTCCACTTGTTTTTAGCCAATCATGTAGATAAATCAGGAGTTTTTCTTTTGGTATGCTAGGAAACACAGATTCTACATCGAAAGATATAAGAGTGTCAGAGGGGTGCAATTTTATGTCTTTAATTTTTTCTATTAACTGATATGAATTATTTATGCTCCTGGTTTGAAATTTTGGTAAAGCCTTGAATCTATTAGCTAACCATTTTGCTAAATAGTAAGAGGGAGTATTGATGTTGTTAATGATGGGGCGCATACCATTTCCAGTCTTGTGAATTTTTGGTAAACCATATAACCTAGCTATTTTAGGGTTGCTGTGTTTTATTTTGAATATTGTTTCTTTTGGAATGACTGTACATGTTTTCAGAACCTCATTGATGGAATTAACACACCTTTTCAATGGGTCTGATGGGATCGGAACATATTCTTTTTTATTTAATAAATTCTGCATTCTATTATTATAATCTTCTTTATCCAAAATTACTATTCTGTTTCCTTTGTCTGCTTTAGTATAAACAACATATTTTTCATTTAAGGATTTTATTATATTCTTGTAAGTGTTGTGTACTGCTGTATTCTTTTTAACAATGCCTTTAAAAACTTTTTCTGATTTAATTCTAACTATTTCTTTATCTTTGTTCTTCAAACCTTCAATGGCCACCTCCAAATCTACCAAATAATCCTCTATTTTAGTGGAGTATTGTACACAAGTTTTTAAGCCTTTATTTAGAAATGCTAATTCTTCTGTTTTGAAATTTTCATTAGATAGATTTTCTACATAATTCTGCTTAGGGTTTGGAGTTTTCTTTGGTTTTTGATAAAGCTTACTAAATTTTCTTTTTTGATAGCTGACTTTTTTGTTTACTAGAAATTTTCTTTGTTTTTGATCAAGAATATATTTTCTGACACAGATAATTCTGTGGGTTTTTTAAGCTGTTTGGCGCCCTTTAAGCAATAACCATCATATTGGTTTTTGAAGAGCTTTTAAGAGTTTTGATTCATTCATTCAAAAACACATAGAATTATTGGTGTGGGAAAATATATTCTTGAACAAAAATGAAGAAAATTTAGTTCATTTTGATCTTCCAAACTACAGTAACTTCTAGTTATAAGTCTGACTCCAGTCGTGAAAGCTTCTGACTACTCATAACAGTAACTTTATCAAAACTTTATAAAATCCAAAGAACAACATCTTAATACCACACTGGAAAGCTGACAGTGGAACCGTGTTGACAATGAAGGAAATTTACCTTTGAAACATATCCAAGTAAGTGGAACAAAACTAGTGAAATTTGAGTGATTTTCTCATAAATAATTTGTTATATAAGTCTGATATTATTTAATTTGTTCATTGACAATATCCTAGAAGAAATTAATGCAGTAAACAGCCATATTCCAATAATCAATAATAATGAAATACCTGGGTTATTATTTATGGATGATCTTGAGACAATGTCCGTATCTAATGTGGGATTAAACAAATCAATTCAAGCAACAGATAAATTTTACAGTGGAGGTGGAAGTAGAGCTTGTATATTAATCCAAGTAAATAAAAATTGTGGTCTTTAAAAAGAGCAATAAGTTGAGGAAAGATGAGTAATGGTCAAGGCAAGAAAGAGAAATCAGGTGGTTAACAAATTTGAGTACTTAGGAGTGAGAGTAAATAGTAAGGGCAAATGGAGTGAGCAAAAGAAGATGGCATTAGCTAAAGGGAAGCTTTCTTTGAAAGCTATTAGGGCATGCTTAGATAAAAATTCCAGGGATGCAAGTAAATTGGTTCGAGAGAGTCTATGGGGCAGTGGTCAAGGCCAAAATGTTCTATGGAGTTGAGATATGGAGTTTGGAGGAAGGGTGGGGAAAAATGTGAATCTGATACACAGAAACTTTTCCAAACAAATTTTGAATTTGTCCAGAGCCTCGCCAAATGGTGTTGCCCAAGTTGAACTAGGTAGAATAGGCAGTAAAGGGAAAATTATGGAGAGGGTATTGAAATACTGGTTTAGAATTACTAATTTAGAGGAGCATAGTGTCTTATATCAGTGTTTGGTAGGTCAGCAAAGGCTTAATCAAGGTGGTACTTGGCTCAACAAGATGAAAGAAAATCTAGAAAAAATTGGTTTTGAGGATATGTGGAGGGCCAGGGGAATATTAGGAAGGGAGTTCTTGGAAGAGGTTAGATTAAGAATCGAAGATATTGAAAAGCAAACTGTTTATTAGTTTTAAACTGAAAATGTTATTGAGTGTATATAGAGAAATGAAAAGAGTTAGGAATTGGGAAAACTATGTCAAAATATGTGATAAATCAGCAAGAGAAGGTTTTACACGAATAAGAACAGGAGCTATGAAATTGAAAGGTTTAAGAGTAAGGGGGAAGCTGGATAAATGCCCATCATGTAGTTAGCAAGATAATAATTGGCATATATTACTGGAATGTGAGGAAACCAAGTTTTTTAGTGAAAAGTAGGAAATGAGAAGATGGTTTAATTTAGCAAAGGAAATTGTGGGGGGAAAAAGCAAGAAAAGGGAAGATGGAAATCTGCATGTACTTAGGTAAAGTGAGAGTTAAATGGATGAGAAAATTTTGTAAGCAAGATAATGAAGAATGTGTAGAAAGTTAGGGGGTTGATTGGAAATAGTAGGAAGGGTCCTATAACTTGGCAACCAAGTGTTTGAGTTTACCGGGCATAGGAAATGCAGCAACGAGGCAAGTGAAGTCTAGTGGGATATAGGGAGTACAAATTGTTAAATAGTCAATACACAAGAAATGGTTAAAATAATTGTTATTCTCCATGTAATGAAAGTTTGAAATAAATATTGTATTCTATTCAGTAAACTCTTAGGGGTGTTAAGGAGGGTGTTAAGGATGAATTTTGCATAAATTAAGGTCAGAATAGAAGAACAGAGTGGATGTGTAGTTAATAAAGATAAATCTAAAATTAATGATTTTTAAGAAAGAAACAAGCTCAAAAAGGATGAAAAATTGTGGATTGATGATGGTGAAATTAAAGTGATGAATAGATTTGTATATTTGGGGTGAGTTTGAGTGCTGATGGGAGATGAGTGACCAAATGAAAAATGTATTTGCAAGAATCTAGATTACAAATTAAGGGGGCTTGGAGTATATAGTAGCTTATATAGTAATCACTGAACTTAGAAAGCTGATTCTTAAGTACTTGTAACACTATTAGTTGCCTCTTAAGGAGTAAATATCTCATAGTAAAGAAACCTTAGGGAAGTCTCCAGGGTATATAGAATCAGATATGGGAGGTTTGTGGTTCTGTGCTTGGAGGAAGGAATGGTAGTTCAGTTGATTTGAGTATCAGCCTGGAATGCTGAAGATCTGTGTTTCAAATCCTGGCTGTGACCCAAATTTTTGAAGTTCAAGGCTTTTTTAGCTTCCTAAACTTAGGTATTCATTTTTTACACAAACTCCACTTACATAAAAATAATACCCGTTTTGGGAGAATCTCCCCCATCTTCAGTTGCTCACTGAACCGCTGTTGCTCCAAGCGATGGCTAGATATCCAGATGTCCCTGTGGTGGAATCTGTAGGCTGAAGTAGGAAATTGCTGAGTTCATTAGGTTTTCTTTATTTTTTAATATGAAAATTTTTTCGCAAGTGGATAACTCCATTGGGTGTGAAGATGTTTCAGCAGTTTAATTTCTGGTTTTATTTCATGATTTTTGGTCCAAAAGTGAGCTGCTATTGCTGATTTATCCACCTGCTTAAATCGAATATTCCTAAAGTGTTCTTTCCTCCAAATTTCCCTTTGTTTAGCCTATGTAGCTCTGCTCAGAATCTGCACATTTTATTTCATAAATTCATGATTTCTGTGCTATTGGTATGGAGTCTTTTACTGTGCAACCTAATAAATTCTTGATATTATATCTGTTCTTTGGGGCCAATATTATCCCATGTTCTTTGAAAATTTTCTTGAACTTGTTGTGGTAAATTGGATGGTAGGTGAAACTTTTTAATTTGCATCCTTTTTTTTTGTGTTTTTCAGTGTGGAAACTTCCCTTATCACTTTTTCTCTTTTAGATTTATTGATAATTTTTATCGCTCTGTCTTTGGTGAAACCATTAGTTATAGCTGTCTTTATTATTTGTTGGCATTCTATTTTGTACTCTGCTTCTGTGAGTGGAATATTCCTCAATCTGAGTGCCAAACTGTGAAACACTGCGTATGTATGTAGAATGGGGTTATAACTCTCATTTTTTATGTAATTTTCTGTGTGTGTTTTTCTGTAAATTCCAAAATTCAATCAATCTCCATTTCTTATAATTTTTAAATCTAGAAATGATAGCCACCCATTTCTCTTTTCTTCTATAATAAACTGTATAGATTTATGTTGCAAAATAAGAAGTTTCAGGGCATCTATTGAGTGTTTCTTTGTAATTATTATTGCAAAACTATCATCCTCATACCTATACCATGACTTGAAAATTAAAGGGAAGCCTTTGTGATATGTATTTCAAATGAAATGATAATATTTTGTTAGATATTACCAACAATTTTCAGATCTAACTATGGGAAACCCTTTGTCACCTTTTTTAGCAGATATATTCATGTGTTCATTTGAAATACATATCACAAAAGCCTTCCCTTTAATTTTCAAGTAATGGTATAGGTATGTGAATGATAGTTTTGTAATAATACCACTCACTTAGCAGCTCACTTTTGAACCAAAAATCATGAAATAAAACCGGAAATTAAACTGCTGAACCATCTTCACAACCCAATGGAGTTATGTAAGTAAATGGAGTTTAGTGTAAAAAATGAATACATAAGTTTAGGATATATTACCACTTCATGCCAACAGTACAATATTTATTAAGCTTGTCTATATTGAATCACTTAAAACATTTTCAGTTCTGAATTGAACTTACATAATTACCATATATAGTAGCTTGAAATAAGCTATTAATAAAGATTGTGTTAATATGCCTGATCAAGCTGTGACTATCTATTTGCTGCTTGAGAGTTGTTTTTGAGAAATAGTTTTCTTAATCATGTGTGTACTAAATTACACACATCTTCAACTGTTTTCTGGTACACATTGCCATTCATGGAGTTCTGCCTCCCAATTTTTCTAATGTTACTGGTAATATGGATCTTTATTATTGTGCTGACTGATTGCCATATTCAAAAAAATTGTCAATATTTTTAATCCTCACTCTAATCTTTTATTTTGCAGAATTCATAATTTGTAATGAAAGGAGTAAATGACAATCAGACTTAATGAATTACAAAATTATAACTTTTCAAATTTTTACAAATCATTATAATGAATTGCATCTATTGAATATGAAGTTTTTGGTATGCTTTCTTTTTAATCCCCATAATTTTTAATCAAAGTTTTGAATCACTTCCATTAATATATCTTGTTTGAGTGGAGAGTTTACAGCTAATAGTCTTGAAGCAATGTAAAGTTCTATACTAATTTTTTGTTGCCTATTTGTATTAGTACTCTGTCATGTATACAAATTATACACATTTTTCAAAATTCTAATATATATATACACACACACTGTAAATGTGGTAACATTTTTGATTTGGGAGAAACTTGATATTTTCGCATATCTTAGGTTAAGAATTTTACATTTGAGTTTATATACAGTGGCACTGACCTGCAAATGCAAGGGCACAGCTTGTATCCATATAAACGATATATGTTTAGGTTAGTAAACAACACTTTTTAGCATTTTTACACCAAGATCTTTGAATTTATTTTATAGATAATTTCAATATCTGAAATGAAAAAGTAACTGTAAATATTAGGTGGTGACAAATTTTAAAGAATTGAAACAATTTAAAGTTTTGTTTATAGTGAAAAGTTATTTTTTGATTAAAAGAAATTTCAATTGTTCACCATTTGGTAGATTAAATCTTGTGTTTTCTATGTTTTTTCTTATACTGAACATCAGAAATATTGCAAAATATTGCCCAGGTATATAAGCTGACAATATGCAAAGGCTAAGCCATTTTTGGTATTTTTTTCCATGGTGACAATTTTTTGGTGGAATGGTCTCCATTATTGTCTGTAACATTACCAACTTTTTGGGGAAGTAATTAAGATGGAAATGAAATAAATTATTTTAAGAACATATTATAGCTCCTATTTTCACAAGCACCGATAAATTTAACTTGTTCTTTATAGTTAACAATTTTGTGATTACCAAAAGACTGATTGCAATGTTCTTAAATAAAATTCAAGTAGCTTTTCCCAGCAAACATCTGATTAGAATCCTTCATATGTTTGTTAATTTATGACTGGATGAAAACTCATTTTGCATTACTAATACTTCAGCATTTTGAATAGGTGTATTGAAATGCTTCAGCAGCCTTAACAAAATTTGTCATCAAATCATTTGTGTTAAAAGGGGGTAAAATTAATTTTAGGTAAAAGGGGTTGGTGTTGAATGTTTCTCTTTCTGATCTCCAGTGATCGGCATGTTGGCCATTTTTTAATATATTGCTTATCTTTGGTGTTACTATCCCACTCACATTAAAAGCAGCAAACATTTGTATAATATAGTTTTAATTCTTAAAGCAAAGTGAGCATTTTCAAATCTGTGTATATCCTCCATTCATACTTTGAATAATGTGCATTGCAGAAGGCTCTTCACATTTTTATGAATCTTACAAATGCACAGCACAAGTAAAGGAAACAGATGTCAGAATATACTTTTGTGAAGACCAACTATTTTAAATGAATCTGTGAATAAAGGCCATCTTCTGTGTTGTGTTACTATTTAAGAGCATACATCAGATCATCAACTTTCTTAGAAAAGAATGGGACATAACACGCATTTCAATGATAAAATGCTGACATTTTTGCATTTCCTGCTAACAAAGTTTAACCCTGATATCTGGAAACCAACAATTCAGCTTTAAATTTACTAAGGCTCAGATCTCACACTAAACCATTCATTTCTCCTTACATGATCTTGAGAACCACTTTCAAATCACTACTTTCATATTTTAAGTGTTTCATAGTACAGCTATATATAATGGTTTAGCTTTGACTTCTGGTGGTGATGAACTCTAAGTAATATTTTCTTGTAGTTTTGGTAAAGGTATGTTCACATTGTGAGGAATTGAGTGGATGACTGAACAGGAAATTGTGTATTTATTCAGGTCATTCTAGCAGTGGTGGGGTTCAAAAGTACCAGTTTGTGATAAGGTAGTTAGTTCCCTCCAAATCTTGTGTGTACTGAAAGATATAGGCTTTCTGTTTATCCATGATTGTAAGATTGATGAGCATGTTTATAACAAATTGCTGGCTCACATTTTGTCTACATCTCCTGCATTGCACCTAAAGGATAATTCTTATGCTTTTTGGGTCAATGGGGATTGTTCATATCTATGTTTCAATGTGGTAAATTTGCACAAATATAACAAAATAGTAACTTTTATCAACATACTTGTACCACATATTATGTTTAGTTGTAAAAGTGCACTGTTAACAGTACCTAGCAGATATTTCTCATTTCTTCCATGTAATGTATTTTGTCACTTTCATGCAGAAAACGTGGTTTAGCCCCAATAGAAGGACTATAAATGGCTTTGGCAAAGCAATAAAACTTTTTCTGCAGTATTACCTGACTTGTAGAGAAAGATTATCCTCAAAATATTACTTTCAATTCAGTATATTAGTGTGAAAGCTCACTAAACATAAAACTGCAGAGAAAAGTCATTTCATATAATCAAAACAGTCCGTCTTGAAAACTGTTACCAATGTAACTTTTTGATTTTTACATTAAAATTCAGGAGGTCAAAATTAGTAATAACATTGGCTTTCATATCCAGCACAAAATGACCTCTGACCAGCATCATTGTTTCAAACTCTTAACTGCCATATGTTATAAGAATTTTTAGAATAAAAAGAATAAATTATCCTGTTTGACATGCAGAGTTAGTGTTTCCTAATCACATGAAGGGCATTAAATAAATTATCTACGATAGTACGTTATATAATTGCCGGAAACTGTTTCATGATTAAATTCCTCACTAAGGAAGGGAAGAAATCTAAAGTTCAAAGGAGGATGAATATTTTATGGGAGGACTAGGAAATTAAGTCTAAGAATTATTTTGTTTTTCTGATCAGTTAGTGGAGGTATGTTAATGAAACAATTTTTCATGAGAAGAACAGATCTCATGTGATTGGTGGAAAAAAATTGGAAGTGCGTATGTGTATGCATCTTAGTATAGAATGCCAGCAAAGACTGAGCATTTGCCATTTGGGTGCATAAAATGGTGTGGCTTCATAATGAGCAGTACTGTAAAATTTTGCTTCTGTCTGCAGAAATCCAATATGGAAGGATATGTAATGTTACAGCAAGCATATGGAAATGATGATCTGCTACAATTAACTGCATTTCAGTGATTTAAAGATTTAAGGAGGGCTGTGTTTCAACAACAAAGCAGATTGATCAAGGAGTAGTGAACGAGACCATGATTAACACAGCTGCTGTCATTGTATGGGAAGATCATTGAATAACAGTGAATAGACTGGCAGACATTTCACAGATTTCCCATGGTAGTACATTATCATTCTGCATGATTGCTTACACATGAGAGGCATCTGTACTAAATTGGAGATTGCTGAGATTGCTGATGCTTGAACAGAAGATAGTGCAATTGGACATGTGTCAGGAGCTTTACATCTGGTAGCAGAGCATTGTTGGGCATACTTGGATTCCATCATTAGAGGTTATGAAACTTGGCTTCACCATTATGATCCCAAAAGCAAACGGTCTGGAAATCACGTAATTCTTCAACACCAAAAAGGCCAGGGTGGTTTGGATAGCAAGAAAGGCTATGGTGGTTTCATTCTTTGATTGTTGGGGAATTATGAGTCAACATGTAGTCCCCCGCAAACAACAGTTAATGAGGAATAGTTACAAGACTATTTTGAGCATCCTGGTTGAACACGTCTAACAAAAATGCCCTGAGCTGCATTCATTTGGTTGGTACCTTCACCATGACAATGTATACCCTCATTAACATTTTAAAAAATTGAGTTGAAATTGTAACATACACACCAATAAAATTCAATAGAATGGAAGACTAGTTTCGGGAGCCATTGCTCCTATCATCAGTTCCGGTCAACTGCCGGTCTCGTTGTTTGTGGTAGGTCGATTCATCTCTGGTGGAAGTTTAATGAACTTTTGTATTAGTACATCACTTGGCGAGATTTTGAAATTAAAAACTTTCTCTTTATTCTTCCAAATATAGATGTTTTCCCATACTCTAAGTTCAGTTTTTCCTTTAATATTTTTAAGTAATTTGGGGTTTTTATTAATGTTATGTTGTTCTTTCCAAAAGTGCCAAGCTACCGCCAATTTTTCTTCTTGTTTTTGGTTTATATTCCTAATGTGTTCTTTAGCTCTTGTTTTTATGTTTCTTTTGGTCTTTCAAACAAATTTTTTCACAATCATTACAGTTCATCTGATATATTCCTGATTTATCTTCTTCTTGTAGGTTATCTTCTTTTTGTCTTGAGTTAAGGATATTTTTAATGGAATAATTATTTTTTGGAGCCAAAACAATGGTGTATCTTTTAAAAATCTTTTGAAGTTTATGAAAGGCTGATGGGTGGTATGTGAATTTTTTGTATGTTCTGTTTTTCTCTTTGATAGGAGTAAGTGTAGTGGTATCTCTAATTTTCTTTTTATTCTTTGCTCTGTCTATTTTCTTGTGCACAACTTCTTGTTTGAAGCCATTTTCATTAGCTATATCCATTATATTATTCATTTCCAGTTCATATTCCTCTTTGTTCATTGGAACATTAACCAGTCTGTATGCAAGACTATTTAAAACTGCATGTTTGTGGGGAACTGGATTAAAACTGTTATATTTAATGTAATTATCCGTGTGTGTAGGTTTTCTGTATATGCCAAAGTTTAGGTGATTTTCTTTTTTAATTATCTTAATATCCAAGATAATAGTGGTGTGTATATTACAATTTTGACTCAATTTTTTAAAATGTTAATATTTGACACCACTGTTACAAAAGTTCACTATATTTTATACGTATACCCTCATGTTTGCAATGTTGTTGCTTAACATTTGATCAGAAAATACATAGAATGTGTACCACATCCTGAACATCCATCCATCCACCCACCCACCCACCCATCCATCCATCCATCCATCCATCCTGAACCTAGCTCCAGTGACTTTTCTGTTCCCTTGTCTCAAAAACAAGCTGTGGGGTCAGTGTTTTGGTTCATCATTGCTTGTGAAGAAAGCTGAGGTATTTCTGAAAGTGTCAAACTGTTTCCAGCATGTCCACTAGGACTGGTAGACACAATAGGCCAAGTATATAAAACTTAAAAAGGACCATACCAACCAACTTTGACCCTTCTTAGTATTCTTTGTAAGTAAAAAAAATCATTGAGTCCTTATTGAGAAGTCCATGTATGTTAATTAAGCGCTTTCCATCTACCAAATAAACTTTTAGGTTAGTGATTTAAAGAAGACTGGAAGTCCACAGAAGGTGGCCTCCACACAACACATCTTGTGAAAGCATCTTTATAAGAAATGTGGGAGCTATGATTTTGGTAAGTCGAGTCATATCAAGGATAGTGCAATAGTCTGTGGACTAAAAAAGGATCCCTCCTCATGCCATTGGGTACCTGGGCATTGCCCCTCGCTGTAGTCTTTCCGTAGGTCAGTAACTTATGCTTAAAAGCTCCCTCCCCTCTGATTCCACTGGGGAAACAATTGTGAACTGACTGCAATCAATCACCCTGATTCCTTGGAGGATGGAAATAGATATGCTGCTTACCCTTGCAGATCTACCTCCCAGTAATTCACTGGTAATGGCCATGTCTAGCATTAACTTCCCCAACTCTGCAGACAGGAAATCCAAGCATTTGAGGGAGGCTCACCATACCACCATTACCAAATAGGTCACGCAAATGGCATCCTCAGTGTTGCACGAGTTTTGTGCCACATACCACACTTAGTCCAACCCACATTAGACAACAACTCAAAGGAAGATGATAAGCACAATGATGATAAACTGCATGCACAAATGAGAAGAGAAGTTGTCAATTCTATGGAGACTACAAATGATATAGATTTCACACAGATCATTTGAGTTCTACATCACTTTGACCCCAAAAAATCACCAGGAAAAGATGGTCTGACTAGTGACATTCTGGGATCTTTTCAATGGTTTCCTCACTTCTTCACTACAATGTATATAATTGTTTTAAATGGATATTTCCCAAAAATAAGGAAGAAATCCACAATAATTTAAATAGTTAAACCAGGGAAAGAAGAGAGCAAATACATTTCAAAATACTCAGCTATTAGCTTAATCAACATAGGTGGCAAAATTCTGGAAAAATTAGTGATAGACAGGATATTCCGTCACATGTATTCAAAAAGTTTATTTAGTGCCTGACAATATGGATTCACCCACATAGAAGTACAGTGGATGCAGTGATGAAAGTAAAGCAATATATATTACAACATCTACATAATAATTATGTTGCTTTGGTTGGTTTTTGATATGCAGGGTGCATTTGATGTGGCATGGTGGCTGAGCATTTTGAGTAAATTAAGATAAGCAAGATGCCCTAAAACTTATACTCACTGACCCTGGACTACTTTCATGGCAGGAAAGCAACCCTAAGCATCAACAGTAACATAATTGAAAGGGTGGTTGAAAAAGGATGCCCTCAGGGTTCATGCTGTGGATCTAGATTATGGAATATCTTATACAATCCTTTTTTGCAGTTCAATATACACACAATACTGAGGTGAAAACCTTTGCTGATCATTTGCTTGTTATGACAAGAGGAAGGACTACTAGAGGCTGAAAACTATCGGAACTAAAAATAATTAAGATTGAGCACTGGGCTCGAGACAATAAAATCAAATTCAATGAAACAAAGTCTAAAGTGTTAGCTGTTACTTGGAAGAAGGAAGACACAAGGCAACTATAAATATCTACATCAACAACAAACCAATAGAAAAAGTTGGAGAATTAAAATATCTGGGAATTTATATAGACAAGATTCCAATTCAACAAACATATTGATCACATACACAATAAAGCAATAGTCTCTCTCCAAATCAGAGAAACTAACATGGGGATTAGGGATTAAAACATTATATACAATATACAAAGTAGCAATCAAACCTATTTTAACTTATGGAGCACCAGTATGGAATGAAACACTACATTCCATAAATGTTAGAAAATTTCAACTCATCCAATGTTACTAAATATTAAAATGACTAAAGCATACAGTACAATATCCTTTGATGTTTCCTGCATCATAGCTGGCATTCAACCTATAGACATTGTGATAAATGGCAAAGTTAAACTATACAAATCATCACATGGGTAGAGAAATTATGATTCACCCTTAGAACCAAGAAACTGTAATCATTCAGCTCAAAAAATGACTATTAAAGAATTGCAGAAGAACACAACATATGCAATAGAAATATATACAAATGGGAGCAAATCAGAACAGAAAGTAGGAGCAGCAGCAATATTTCAACATGAATTCTCCTATGCCATTTAAAACACAGATTATATTAAAAATGTTTCATAACTAAGTTCAGATGGTCATGTAGAAAGCCCTGCAGGAACTTCAAGAAGTGGTTCTAACAGATGAAGAAAGTGTAGCAGCCACACATACTGACAGAATATTATTATTGTCATTGAAGAAAAATAGAAAATACAATGCACTAATAGATAGCATTCACGATATTGCTTTACAACAACGTAATTTAACAATTAACTTCAACTGGGTGAAGACCCATAATTATACAAATGGGAACAAACTGGCTGACAGGTTAGCTAAAGAAGCTTCTGAAAGAGGTGAAATAATATACAATAAAATTCCCAAAACTCCCATCAAATCAGAACTAAAACGAGCAGATCTAGAGGAAGGACAGACTAGATAGAACAGAACTACAAAAGGAACAGTGACTAAATCCTTCTTTCCCTCCATCAAAGGCAGATTAAAAATAAAACTACCGGTAATGCCAATATTTGCAGCCATAGTCCCAGGTCATGGGTAACTAATTTGTATTTACATAGACTCCATTTTATAAATGATCCAGTATATACATGCAATCTAGGACAACAGATAGTTATTCATTTCATTTATGAATGTACAAGCACAGATTCTCAATGATCCATTCTCATAAAAGAAATAATACAACATGGAGGTACTTGGGCTGCTAATGATCAGAAATTCCCATCATTTACAAGATTTCTGCAAATATATTAACTTGATGGACATCTAGAACATATATAACATGTATTAACAAGGAATACTGAGTAACTATAAATGAGAGCTGTACAATTATTGTAATCTGATACTTTTGGAGAAGCACTTGTACTGGTAAACTGTATGCTATAGGTGGTAAACAATGTATACTCTTCAGATGTAAAAAATAGTACCTACACTCTCTTTTCATAGGACAAAAAATAAAAGTATTTATGCTGGATGTTAAACTATACTTCTTTAAATTAAACAGTTACTGTAATTAGAAATTCATTTTAATTATTTTATCCATACAATGCTTAAATGTAAGCATTGTATGTTATTTATGCATTGAAATAACATATCTCAACTACAGTAACTAATACTATGTTGAGAATAATCATAAATAAAACAATATTTCCCACTCAATTAATGTACTTACGAAGCTGTTGACAATGGTATATATAAATAATGTAATACAGTTTTTTTCACACTAACTCCATTCACTTACATAAAAATCTGGACATATGTTTCGGGAGTGATCCCTCCCATCAGAACAGCAACAGTTATAACAGTTATGTATAACAACAGTTTATGTACAGGCTGAAGATGGGAGGGATCACTCCCGAAACATATGTCCAGATTTTTATGTAAGTGAATGGAGTTAGTGTGAAAAAAACTGTATTACATTGTTTATATAAAACAATATTTCTTTAATGGATATCATTGTATGATTAGTTGAACTACACACTCTTAAAGCTTCACTTACTTTTTATAAATGTATGGAACCGGTTTCGAGAACATTTTGTTCCCATCTTCAGCCATGCTAAGGTTCAAAGGTGTTCCAATTTTACATTTAAGTAATATTTCTTTATTAAAGTGCACCTTTTTCAGTTAGTTTTTTCTTTAAAAAATTATGTCATTGCTGCATGGTATGGGGATTTATCTCAGACCATATATGGTGTCATGAAAACTGAAGATCCCATTCCTTGTGAAGTATGCCTTGTCAGCAAATAATGTGCTATTCACAAAGCTTGCAGATTAATAATTAATTATATTAAGAATGTAATCTGTAGCTGAGAATCTCTATCAGATAAGCACTGCACACATTGCAAATGATATGGACACTTCAGGTTTTCTCTCAAGGCTTGTAATGTGGTAAAAAGAGACACTACAACCATTGTTAACTGCTCATATTTGGATCTTCTTGAAAAATTATAGGATTTGTTCTTTTGCTAGAAGATTATATTCAGTTCCAAAATGCACATGAATGGGATTTTTGTTTCCTTTATCTACTAATTTTATGTTGGCTGCTGTAACAATATGCTAGTATGGTGCCTTTCTTTGATGAAATCATACTGCATATACCTGAGTAACTTATCTAGCATTATGTCTTATTTCTACCACATCCAAATATTCCCTGGTAGCATACAGCTCCATAGCAAGCTCAAATCCTGTTTGTTTTCAAAAGAGTTAAACAACAGAATGTTGAATTGAATCTGTCGACTTAACACTCTTGAGTGTTAAGACGACAGATTCAATTCACATGAGCTTCACTGTGTTAGTTCCATATGAAAACTTTTTTTAAAGATTTACAATTTTTAAAAAATTTTGAACAGAATGTTGATTGCAAAGGCAATGTTTAAACTTCTTATTACATTACTATTGCATTCCTAACCTCTATCCTTCTGCACTGCATATGTAGGACATGCACTGTAATAAGTTCATGTTGTTGCAAAGTTTTGCTGAGAAATTGTGTTTTATGTAACATTTTAATTTAAAATTGCAATAAACTTTTGAATTTAAAAAAAAAGAAATGTATAGTAGTTCACATAATTTACACATTTACAGTAGTCAGTCATTTGCTCTGAATTTTTATTGGACATCCATTAGACTGTGAACAACAAGGTAGAAATAGGAAGAAAATAAGCAAGTAAACATAATAAAAGTTCAAATATTCAAAATAAGTGGGCATTATATGCATAAAAAGGAATGATACTTCATTGAAATGGCTTGAAGTGTGGGCAGAATGATGGGAAAATCAGGACATGTCATTCATTACATATGTTTATGAGAAAGATGAACTTACTCTGATCAGACAATTGTGTGTGGCTCCCCTGTTACACAAATATACTAACAGGTTCTCTGAATGGTTAACTCAGCTGTGAATAATGCTGCATAGTTTAAACTTAACTTTTATTGACTGTGTTACCAGTTACAATTTCTGGAATTTAAAAACATTTAAGTACTCTTTTTCTAAAGCATGCGTGCCATTCTGAGTGTTACCCATGCTGTAATAATTCCCCAAATAATATTAAAGTGTAAAAACTTTCTTTTAAATTGCTTCCGACTACATTGAAATTTTATAACTATTACAAACATTACAAAACTGCAGGGTGTTTCAAGTTGTTATTATTATACAGGACACATAAAAACATTAGGGCCTTGCAATACTATGGGTGGTGGAAGTCATAAGTCACAGACTTGTGAGTGAAGGTCTGGCTTTAGATCCCCACAAGGACTGGCTGACTGAGGTTTTTACCAGATTTTCCTCAGTCCTGATAAATTGCAAATGCTATTTGGAGGTACCCTAAACTAAGGTCTGGAATGTTTCCTTCTTTAAAAAACAAGTCAATTTTCAATTTATCATTTCATCTCGTGTATCATCAGTGTCCATTGCCTGTGATGCCTCAGCAGTAAAATGGAGCACTAAGCACTATTAAACAAATTAGGGCCTTGCAAAGTAATTTATTATTTTCTTATAAACTGTGGTTAGGAGTAAGATTCAAATGATGATGATTATTATTATTATTTTAATAAAATAAAACATTATTTAGTTACATATTTAAATGATTTTTCCTACATAATTTGTTCAAATGTATTCTATATATTTTTTAAAGAAAAGTAATTTTTTTTATCGCTCTCGTGATATAAATGATTTTGTGTTTAGGTTATGAATAAACTTTACTTCTTTTTAAATATATCTATTTTCAAGGTTTTAAAACTTTTCTATATTAAAAAAAAATATGCTAATATCTGAAAAGGCATCTTTTTCTCTAATGAGATTATTATTTAACCTGAAATAATTTCTGTCCTATGCTATTTTGGGTTTGTTTTTATTCATCAGTTATAAGCAATATTCTTACATTCATTTACCTATTGAATGTGAAGTACACAGATCCCATTGTGATTTATTCAGAAATTCCAAAATATTGCTAAAATATTAACAAAGTTGAAATTTAGTAGTTTATTACTGCTCCTGTGTCAACATTTATAAGCTAGAATCACATTTAATCAAATTTTGCATTTGTATACAGTTATAGCAAGAGAAATATACTGTCTGGTGACTGAAGCAATGTAGCTGTACAGTTGTGTCCAAGATTCACCCATGTGAAGCAATCTTATTCTTTCTTTAGATATTTATGTAAATTTTCAGCTATATTATTTATAATTGTATATCAGTTACCAGCCATGTGTTTCTTTCATTTTCACTTACGCTGCCATTTTTCTATTGTTTATATTTAAAGTTTCTTGAACCAAAGGCTTATATTTCCTTTTGTTTTCCCTGTGTAAATTTCCCTACATTTGATGTGGATATTTTTTCCATAAGCAGGAAATCTGTTAACCAAGAGAAATTAACATCTGGGAAAGGATTTACATATACACAAGCAATATTTAATGAATTTTTACATCTCAAAAGCAGAAAGCCCAATATTAAAGGCCATTAGAAGGCCATCAATACCTCAGATGCCATTCAAGTCAACTCCAACCAATGATCCAGCATCATATAACAGCTGAGGAATTGGACAAAACATGTCCTGATAAACAGGAGCAAGAGCTAGGAAAAGTATTTTTTCAAATAGTTTGCCTAAAAATAGATTATTGAAATATTTGCTATGTTTTTGTGAAATAATGAGTGTGATGCATTTTTATAATTTTTGTTACAGATAATGTTTGACAATGCAGACCATGATGGACAAATGCTCCTGTCTCTTGATGCAGATGCAGTTCGTTTGGTATGCAAGGGTGATGTAAAATATGTAGGTTAGTTGACACTATTCAGCCCTGGATTTGTGTGTAAGCTATATTTAATTAGTTCACAGTTACACGCTCTAATGTTAGAACTAAGAAGAAAATTGTGTATATGAATTAGTTGTGAATTGCCATAATGAACATAAGCTTAGGTTGATTGACAATAGCTAAACAATATATTCTGCATTTATTACTTCAGGTCACCAGTCTCATTTAACGAGATTGGCATTAATTCTTCATGATGACTATAATTATCATCCTAAAGATCCTGGCAGATGTCATATAATATTATACATAAATAAAAGCTAAACTGAAAAAGAAAGATATAATGTACTGTTGCAACTCTAGGACAAGTGCTCAATTTAATTATAGTAAAACAGTAGGTGTATAATATATACATTGGAGAATAATCAGCTGTTCATAGGTTTTCCACTGGTCCAATTATATTTATTGAACAACATATAACTGAAACAATATTGCAGCATGACAGGCACTCTTTTGTTGCAAGATTGAAGTTATTTGCCATTGACCCAAAATTTATTTAATTAGCTATGTTAATGTAGAAATGGTAATGCTGCCATAGCTACAGGAGTGCTAAATCTAATTGTGAGCAAATTGAATGCTGAGGTTGCATCTAAGCCTGTTTACTTGCCTGTAAACCTTTGGAGGCAACATAGTTAAACAACTGCAAGGTTCAATAATGATGGACTTAAGGTGCTATGGCAGCTTGCATTAAAGAAGAGAGAGTCCTATTGTTGTACATCCTACACTAATGTATTCAACATGTTCACACTAACTCCATTTACATAAAACTAGGACATGTTTCTGTTGACCGACTACTCATAGTAATACTCGTAGGTCAACAGCTGATGATGAGAGTGATTGTTCCTGAAACATTTCCTAGTTTTATGTAAGTGGAGTTAGTGTGAACATGTTGAATACATTATTGTAGGATATATTACCACTCCATTGTCTACAGTTTCGTAAGTACAATTTTTTTAAGCTGCATACATGTTGAAAGCAGGAAAATTGTTTAATGTATTCTATCCAAACTTAGTGCTTGTTACTTGTATGGCTTACATATTGCAGCCAGTGGCAGAGAGAATTAGAAATAAGTTCCAGGAAATAAATACATTAATATCAGCATTGAAAAATATTTTATTGAACTGTGCTTATTTAGTACAATGCTACAACAGCAGATACTCAACATATCTCTGCCTCCAGAGCCTATGATTAAACATGGGCTACTTGGATCAAAGCTGTGATTTTGTGTAGTACGCATTTTGAAACTGTGAAGTCAGTGATGGAGAACTTTTCTTCTGATCCTGCATTGTCAGCATTTTCAACAGTTCTAAAGGGCTCAGTTTAGTTTTGTACATCATAAGTCTTTTATTTGGCTCCCTGACATTCTTGGCACAGTTTTTAGTGTGTTTGGGCACTAATGACCTTATCTGTTTTGCACCCTATAAACAATAATCATCCCTGACATCAAGAAACTGGAGACTTCAGGTATGCCTCACTAAGCAGCCATGGGAATAATGGAAGGTGCAGTTCTGAAGGTCATTCTTGTACCAGGTGATATTTTCTATTAAACTGCAATTTGTGCTGAATAAGAACCCTGGAAACTCAATTCTTCTTACTTTATCTTGCTTATTAAATTGTAAAACTGTAATACCTCCTGAGAGTATTATTGCTATCACAATCCCTCTTTTGTTGTGCTTGTTCAGTTATTAATCTACAGCCATGGGTGGCCGAGGTCGTTAAGGCAGGAGTTCTGGGACTCGAATCCCACCAGGACAGTACTCCCTGACTGAGATTTTTTCCAGGTTTTCCTCAATCCTCATAAATGGCAAATGCTAGGGAGGTGCCCTAAACTTAGGCCTGGAACATTTCCTTCCTAAAAAAAAAATTCTCTTCTCAATATATCATTTCATCTCATGTATCATCAGTGTCCACCACCTGTGGTGCCTCAGTAGTAAAAACAGGCATTAAACATTATTCAAACAAGTTATTAATCTTTTTATGAGTTTAAATTTATAGGGAAGTTGTAGTTCAAAAGATGGTTTTTATTTTATGATGAGTCATTTTTTTTGCTAAAGTATCACCAATCTCATTCCCCTTCAATCTCGCATGGCTCAGGATCCATTGTAAAATTATTTCTGCATTTCTGATCTGGATTGTATGATATAGTTTTCTTATTTCATTTGTAACACATGTTGGTTAATAACTAATTAATTTTACTTTGTAGTGCTACTTTAGAGTCACTTAAGATAACATTTCTTTTATTTATGTTAGGTCTATACAGTAGATTTTCTTAAACTGCTCTAATGGCCATTATTTTGCCATCAAAATTGTTTGCATATTGTCCCAAAGGTGTATATTGAGAGAATCCTTTATGGTATATTCCAAAGACTCTTCTCCATTTTTAAGAGATCCATCTGCATATACTGTACATCATGTATTAGTCTGATAATAGTTTAGTGCTGTCAATCTTAATAGCATAGGTAGGTTACTCTTTGTGGAGACCATTTTATCCAGATATAGTTTCATGCTGATGTGTATATGTTATAAAGGATCAGTTGGTATAATTACAAGTTTAGTGTTTATTTTTAACATTTTGTCTAAATCTTCTTTCTCTATTAATTTTGAAATTCTGTTGGATTTTTAATTGTCGTGTGCTGTGAGGGATATAAAACTATTTATTCCTTTGTTTATTACTTTTTAATTTCTTTTCCAGGATAGCCATTTTAATACCTAACTCCACTTTAATTGTCAGGTTGTTAGTTATGCTCTGCATTGCAGCAATTGATGTTGTTTTTACGGCTCTTGTTTTTACTCTCAAGGACCTAGATTGTATTGATCCAATTTAGTTTTAATTTGGTTGTTTATTGTGGACATTATCTCACTTCCATAGAGCAAATGGAGCGTTATGTATCTTTTGTACATGTCATAATGGATTTTTTCCATTTGATGCGTGCTAGTCTTCTTAATGTGTTGTTCTTCTTGTTCACTTTCTTATATTGTTGACTGTTCAGAGAAGGAAAGCTTTTCTTTTGAAGTGTTATACCAAAATATTTAGTACATTCTTTCTCTTGTAGTAGTTCATTATTAATTTTCATTTGTAAATCATCTGTAGTGTGTTGAAGATTTAAAAGGTGGAAAACTGTCTTTTTAGTGTTTATTTTCATATTGTTGGTAAATTATAATTTTCTGCATTTCATTTTCTAGTTTTTTGTAATATTGTTTATTCTGATAATTTTTTTGGCTAATCTATATGGTGATATCATCTGCAAACAATTCATATTTGCCTTTGGAAAGTTCGCTAATTTTTGTTGTTGTTATCTATGAAAATGACATCTACAAAATATTACACAAAATGATATCATACAAAAACTTCAAGGAAAACTACATGAAGATCTAAATACTTCCAAACATTTTTCATTAAAACCAAGAAAAATTGGAATTGCTCAATTCTGCTTAATTGTTGGCCATGATTGCCAGTCAGAACATCATTCAGGATGAAATAATCAAGTACAGCCACTGCCCATTGTGTATGAATGTGAATACTATCTCAAAGAAAGAACATCTATTGAAATGCAGCCCACTACATAGCAACAAACAAATGTGGTAAATGCTGAGGAGGTACCCTAAATTTAGGCCTGAAACTTTTCCTTCCTTTAAATTTTTTTTTTCCCCAATTTATCATTTCATCTCTTGTATCATTAGTGTCCACCACCTGTGGTTGCCTCAGCAGTAAAAACTATATTTAATAACAATAAAATAAAAAAGAGAAACTCTTTACTGGGAAGCTAGGGAAAAATGATAAATATCAGCATCTCTAATGGCCATTAGCATGATAAATATGCACCAGTAATATCGTTTTTCTCTGCATATAAAGACATGTCAGATAGAAAATCATGCATGACAACAGAACATTTGGAAAGGTATGTTATAATTATTTGTGCATCTCCACAAATTGTAACTTAAAAGCTAAAATGGGGGCACTTGGCTTTCAGTACTTGCATAGATTTTGATGTTCTAAAATTAATTGTAATTTAATATTTGTAGCAGAAGTGAGCTGATTAATATGATCTCAATTAGCTAGGTGTAATATTCTATTTTCTAGCAAAGTAATTAAATACTTGATTTATATATTGCTTCATTACATATTTATCCACACATTTAACTAGTTTTGGCTACATATTAATATACTTATTTCTCAAATCAATATTACATAAAATCATAAAATGTAGGCTCTTAGTCATCACAGAATATTTCGGTGCTCCTTTATGAGGTGAAAGTGATTTATCTGGTAGTGATTTTCATAATAACTTCAGATATTTCTGATACTGAAGAGAGGGCTTCTGAACAAAATGTGAGAGTGGCGATATTGTAGAGAGAAGAATTGTTCATGATATCCCCATGTTCAGACAGATTCCAAATTTTCAAAAGAGGTTAAGGAATTTATAAAGAGGGGTTGTGGGTCCAGAAGATCTGGGCTTTAGTCATCACAGAAATATTTCAGTGCTCCTTTACAGAGTGAAAGTGTTTGGCAATGACTGTTCATATGTTTATGGTACTGAAGAGGGGGCTTATGAATAAAATATTCATAAGGCAATAATGTTGAAAGAAGATGTGTTCATATGGTCACCCATGTTCAGTTTTCAAATTTTCAGAAGAGGTTAAGGAATTTATAAAGAAGGGCTGTGGGTGCAAAAGAAGTTGTCCACTTGATGGTGAGCATAACAATCACCATCTTATGCTAATGCTGGTGTGATGCACACATTTGCATGGAATCAACAAACATCAATATGAATTTGGAGTAGAAGTTTGCCAGAAAGTTTTTGAATTTGTGTTTGCTTATTGTCATAAAACACTAAAATATTGGAAACACTGCTTCAAGATGGAAGACACACCTAAGATTCACAAAAATTTTGCCTTAACATCTAATTTAAAATCCATTTCATCTGATGACTGCCATAATGCTGTAAACTTTATTCACAATTACAGTGAAGTGAATACATTTGACTTGCCAGGACGCATTCCTACAAAACAAAGGAATGAATTAGTATTACTTCCAACAACTATGACTAAGAAGTGTATTCATGAATTATATCCAGACAATTTTGGATCATCAAGACATATTCCTACAATAAAAATCTTGGCCTCTGGGTTCTGCTATATCTTAGTGGTCAAATTGGTCACTGCTGATGTTAAGTATAGACTTAATTACTTTGTCAAAGCTCTGGTGCCAGACAGAGGTCCACTTGCTGTATTGGACTCTTGCTAACTATAGACACGAGTTCACATATTCTAATAAGTTTATTTTCATGGTTTGCTATATGGTGAATATTCTATAGTAACATCTCGATACAGAAACCAAAGACTCATCTTTGTGCTACTTGCAGAAATAATCAGACAGCTATTGGAAAACTTGTTACAATGGATGAAGATGAGAAGGAAATTCATTTTCAAAACTCTGCCTCTCACCTATGTCATTTCAAAGAGCATGCTGCTTATAAAGACACAATTGAGAAATGCCATGAGAAAAACTCTTATGTTGTTTGAATTGGGATGCTGATGGTATAATGCACTACACCTTTGATTTTGCGAAACAGGTACACCTGCATCATGGTCTGCAAGTACGACTCATTTTTCTTTCTGGGTACAAAGTAAGTCTGTTTGGTGTCACCTGCAAGCTATAAATAAATTTGGCCTATATTGCTGGTAAAGGCATAAATATGGTAATTTCCCTGGCACATCACTTCCTTGAAATTTTTTCGCTAGGAAAACAAAATCTTGAATTCCATGCAGAAAACTTTGTCAACCAAAATAAAAGTAATACAATGAGGTATCTAATGTGGCAAGTGTTGATGAACAAAAATAAAAGTTGCAGAAGTTTTTTTATCTTGTAGGACACACTTAAGTTTCTACCTGACCTATTTTGATTTATTTATGGACACTCTTTAACATCTCAGGTCATCAGCATCCCATTCAATTTGGGGCGTGAAACAGCCCAAAAATTGTGCTCAGAGGCCTCTTCTTTCAGGCTTGAGGTTCTTTTTCGTGCTGTAAATGTACAACACGGGACCCACGGCTTTACTTCCCTTCCAAAGGAAGCCATTCTTAAGATTTTTACACTGGACAAAAATCCATCGTTCCTGGCAGGGTTTGAACCCACAATCTTGGGTTTAGAAGGCAAGTGTGGTTATTACTACACCACCAGGACCGACTGACCTGACCTATGTGCTGGATGTTTTTAAATGATATTTTATAAGAATGTATGTTTGGCCATCTAGGATGTCATAGATGTGGAAAGAAAGCTATCAGTCTATGAATTTAATTTTTCCTATAGCAGTAGGAGCAGAATCAGGTACCATTAATGTACCAACCTACGATTGGCAAGGTAAATTATAGAAAGGAATGAGTAACATACCAAATTTGACATGAATGCATCATTTTAAAATTAAAAATACTTCCTCTGCTGTGGTATCTATGAAACAATTTAGTAATTTACAGGAAGTGAATTACAATTATATTAGTGGTTACCCTCTAACTTAAGAGAATCTCCTGAAGTTATAAAGCCTGCAGGACTTAGTTTAAATCAAAAGATGTGCCTTTATGAATGAATGAATTCATTTCCACAAATAACATTACATTAAATTTATACATACCAACAAAATACTCAAAATTTTCTATACTAAAACTAAGGTACCTTTATTTACATTGCTCTTTATTCTCTAGATTCTAGCAGTATCTATCTAAACCCTGCTTTCCTACCTCTTAACCACTGGGTTGTATGAATGTAAGAAACCTCTGAATCTTTCCTTCATTATATTTAACCTTTTACTCTTTCTTCCTATTTCTCTCCCACTACTTAACTTTTCCTAAAAACTTGCCCTTTTTCTGGATTTTTTCCATTCTCTTATTCCTTAACATTTTTAATACCACTATGTCTTTCTGTAATTTATCCCACTTATTGTCCCAATTTTTTTCTGGACACTATTTAACTTTAAATCTAGTTGCATTAGAAGTAAAACTAGTAAAATCGTTCATTTAAGAACTTTCAAAAAATAAGACATTTTTAAAAAATTCTGTTGGAACCCACACAGTTAATTTACTTAAATGTAAATTGGAACTTGCACAGTGAAGTCAATCATATTAATGGACATCATTGTATGATTCAGTTGAACTACACACTCTTAAAGCTTCACTTACTTTTCATAAATGTATGGAACCGGTTTCGAGAACATTTTGTTCCCAACTTCACCCATACTAAAGTTCAACTGTCAGATCATTCGTTGAGCTGTGGGAATGTATATTCTGCTCTGGTGGCGGTGTGATAAACTTGTAGTTTATGTTTTCATCCCCGACAATGTCGAAGTTCATTATGCTGTTTTTGTATTTGTAGATGTAGATTTTCTCCCAGGTTGCTAATTCCGTAGGTCCTTGTACTGATTTTAATAATTTTGTTTTATTTATTATGTCGTGATTTTGTGTCCAAAAATGATATGCTACTGCTGATTTCTCTATTTGCTTGTACTTTATGTTCCTGAAATGTTCCTTTAACCGTGTGCCAATGTTTCTCTTTGTTTTCCCTATGTAGATTTTTTCACATTCTGCACAGTTTATTTTGTAAATACCTGATTTTTCTTCTTGTGGAATACTGAATACTGTCATTAACATTATCTATCAGCAAATTTTGAACATTAAATCTATTAATCGGTGCCAACCTGATATTAAAATCTTTAAGAATATTCTGAAATTTTTTTGTGGCCCATGGATGATATGTGAATTTTTTAAAAATAAGTTTATCTTTTTTTGCTGAAAGTGTTGTGGTTTCTTTGATATGTTTTTGTCTCTTGAATTTCTGCACCTTTTTATGTACTAGTTCTTTCTTAAAACCATTTTTAACTGCTGTTTCTTCTATTTGTTTGTATTCTTTAAAATATTCTTCTTTGCTAATTTGTAGGTTAACTAGCCGGTGTGTTAAACTGTTAATTACTGCATGTTTGTGTGCTGTAGGGTTAAAACTGTCAGCTTTGATGCGATTATCTGCATGTGTATTCTTTCTGTATATTCCAAATTTAAGTTTTTCTTGGCATTTCATTATTTTAATATCCAGGAATGGCAGCATGTTATCTGTTTCTATTTCGTATGTAAATGAAATGTTTTTATCTTGAATATTTAGAAGTTTTAAGGCATCATCAATGAGTTTTTTGTCAACTATGGCAAACATATCATCCACATATCTGTACCATACCTTAAATATGAATGGAAACGCTGTGTTGATGTGTGTTTCAAATCTACTCATGAAGAGGTTAGCTAGAAATGGAGATAAGGGGCTGCCCATTGTAAGTCCTGTTTGTTGTTTATAAAATTTTCCTTTAAAAGTGAAAAAGGCTTGGTTTATGCAAATCTACATCTACAAATACAAAGACAGCATAATGAACTTCGACATTGTCGGGGATGAAAACATAAACTACAAGTTTATCACACCGCCACCAGAGCAGAATATACATTCCCACAGCTCAACAATGATCCGACAGTTGAACTTTAGCATGGCTGAAGATGGGAACAAAATGTTCTCGAAACCGGTTCCATACATTTATGAAAAGTAAGTGAAGCTTTAAGAGTGTACCACACAGTTAAGCTTGTTAAATGTAAATTATAATTAATCTGTTTTCTAGCACATTCTTATGCTTCACTTACTTTTAAACATGGTGGGACCGGTTTCAAAGAGACATCCTCTCCATCTTCAACCAACTTGACAACTGGTATGAGAAACTAATATCTATGAGGACCTGTTGCTCCGTCCTGGTGGTGTTTTTTCTTTATAAACTGGAAATTGGTATTACATTCTCCTATAATGTTGAAATTCATAGGATGATCCCTATGTTTATGAATGTAAATCTACTCCCATGTGTCCAATTCTGTACATCTGTGTCCTTCTTTAAGTGACTTTATTTCTCTATTTATACCTTGGAAAATCTAAAAGGAACATAGGAACATGCTTAAAGGAACATCTGAGGAATGTTAAGTACAAACAGATTGATAGGTCAGCAGTGGCACACCATTTTTGGAAAGATAATCACAACATAAAAAGAGAAATAAAGTTACTTAAAGAAGCACAGGCACGTACAGAATTGGACACATGGGAGAAGATTTACATTCATAAACATAGGAATCATCTTATGAATTTCAACATTTTAGGAGAATGTAATACCAATTTCCAGTTTATAAAGAAAAAATACCACAAGGACGGAGCCACAGGTCCTCATAGATGTTAGTTTCTCATACCAGTCGTCAAGTTGGTTGAAGATGGAGAGGGTGTCTCTTCAAAACCGGTCCCACTGTATTTAAAAGTAAGTGAAGCATAAGAGAGTGCTAGAAACAGATTAGTTATAATTTACTAAAATCATGTCAACATATTCAAACTCTCTTGACGTTTCACATTAAAATAAGTCCGGACTAGTTTTGTGAGTCAATTGCTCACATTGTCAACCATTTGACGACTAACAGATCACTTCATGAGGGATGTATACTTGACTGCTTGCACTCTGGCGGTCTGCTGATGAACTTGTACAATATGTTGTCTGTTTCTGGTATATCAAAATTCATGAGTCTACGTTCATATTTTTTTATATAAATCTTTTCCCATGTACTAAGTTCCTTTGGGTGCTGAACTGCTCTTAGCAGTATTATATCCTTTTCTATTTCATGATTTTCATTCCAAAAGAGTGCTGATACTGCCGATTTTTCTATTTGTTTGCATCTGATGTTTCTCCAGTGCTCTTTGAATGTAATACCCAAGCTTCTTTTGGTCTTGCCTATATACATCTTTTCACAATCCTTACAATTGATTCTATATATGCCTGAACTATCTTCTGTTGATCTGGGTTCAATTTTTTTTAGATTCAACAATTTGCCAACACCATTCTATTTATGGATGCCAAAGTGATGTTGTATTGTTTGAATATATTTTGAAATTTGTGATTAATGTAGGGGTGGTATGTGAAGTTTTGAGAAGTTTTTTTCTTTATATAAATTATTCAGTGTGGTGATTTGTTTGATTTTCTTTTTTTCTTTGAATCTTTTTATTTGTTGATCTATTAATTATTTGCTAAACCCATTAACTTCTCTGTGTATTGTATGTAAGTATTCCTTCTCATATTCTTCTTTTTTAAGTGGTACATTAATCAATCTATAAATCATACTATTTAATGCTGCTTCTTTGCAAGGTCTAGGTTTGAAATCTTTAGCTTTTATGTAATTATCAGTATGTGTATCCTTACTGCATGTGCCAAGTTCTAATTTGTTGTTATTTTTTATTATCTTCAAATGTTAGAAAGGTAAAGTATTAGTTTCATTTTCCATAGTAAATTTTATCGTAAATTTAAGAATTTGAGAGCATCTTCTATATATCTGGTTTGCACGATTGCAAAAATATCATTCACATATCTGTACCTGATCTAGAATATATATGGTAGGGCTTTAGATATGTGCATTTCAAAAAAACTCATAAATAGATCTGCTTACAATGGAGAGAGCGGACTGCCCGTTACTAAACCTGAACTGTGTTCATAAAATTTTCCTTCAAATGTGAAGTAGGCCTGATCTAAACATAATTCCATGAGCTTGACAAATTGCTTTGTGTGTGTTTTTGTAATGTTTGTAGATAGTACCCATTTTCTTAACAATATCAGGGTTTTCTTTTTTGGAATACTTGGGAACAGGGCTCTTACATCAAAAGATACCAATGTTTCATTTGTAGATAACTTATGATCTTTAATTTTATTTACAAGGTCTAAAGAGATTTTTAGACTTAAGCTCGAAAATCTCAGTAATGTATTAAATGAAGTGGTTAACCATTTTGCCAGATGGTAACGTGGGATATTAACATCGTTGATGATAGGTCTCATGCTTTTTCCCGATTTATATATTTTGGGTAGTCCTATTATCCTAGCTATCGATGGATTTGGTATTTTAATTTTATAAATGTCAGATTTTGTGAACATAGTACTTTCTTTTAATATATCCTCTGTTAATTTTTTGCATTTGCAAAGTGGATTTGTTTTTCTTCAATAAGTTCATCACTGTTTAATAAGTCTAGTATTTTTTGCTTGTAGTCTTCTTTATCTAAAACTACTATTTGATTCCCCTTAAATGCTTTAGAATAGACTACTTTTTTATTCAGAGATTAAGTGACCTTGAGATGTGACTTGGAACCTTGCTTATGTTTTTTAATTTTGTAATATCCTTGATGAACTTTTTCTGATAAAATTTTTAAATATAAAACTTAATTTTTCAATGGTTAACTGGAAAACCTGCTGTGTTCTTCAATATTATATGAAAAATTAACACATGAATTGATACCATTGTTTAATAGTTCAATTTTCTTCATATTAAGTTTTTCTTTAGAAAGATGAACTGTTTCAAGGTTAGGTTTTATAATAAATTTAGTTTAACTAATTTGCATTGCAATAAATAATGTGACACAGAATCTATTTCCCCACACATGTTACATCCTTTCATGCTAAATCTCCTTAATTCTTTCAAGAGAATTACTCTTGTATGCATCCATGCCCAACCCATCCTTCAATATATTTCTTCGCAAGTTTCAATATATTTCTTTCATCTCCAATTCTTTTTAATTCATTTATATATGGCCAAGGAGCTTTTATCTTCTAAACTAGCCCAAATCTTTTGCTTTTCAATATTTTCTATCCTCTATTTCACTAATTTCCAGAATCTGCTAACATTACTTTCACACATTCTCCATATATATCCCATTCCTATTTCTTCTAGTACATTCCCCACACCAACTGTTCCTTCCTAAAATCTCTTTTAGATAGATAAAACATTCCTTTAGTATATTTGTACTGTTTAATTTGGGGGTTCAATACCAATACTTCACTACTCTCTCTGCCATTAAACCTTTCCTCCCTATCCTTCCTAATTCTACCAAACTAACCTCCTTCGGAGAACATTTGGATAATCCCAACATTTCTCTGCAGAAGATTCAATGAACCATATCTACCTTTCACCAGCCCTCAGAGACTCCCAAATTTCAACTGCTTACAAATCCTAGCTTTGACCACTGCTTCGTATATATATATATATGTCAGTCCTGGTGGGTAGTGGTAACCATACTTGCTTTCTAAACCCAAGATCGCAAGTTCAAACCCGGCCAAGATCGACTGATTTTTTCACGGTGTAAAAGTCCTAAGTATGGCTTCCTTTGGAAGGGAAATAAAGCTGTGGGTCCTGTGTCATACATTTACGACAAGAAAAGGAACTTCAAGGCTGAAAGAAGAGGTCTCTGAGCAAAATTTGTCGGCTATTTCACGCCCTGAATTGAATGGGACACGATGACCTGAGATGTTAAAGTGCGTCCGTAATTAAAACAAATCAATCAATCAACTGCCTTGTATAATCTCTCCAACCATTTTGTAGATAATGTTGGTTTCTTATGCAAACTTATTCTAACAGTTCTAATCACCAGTTTACCTTTAACTTAGTCACATTTGGCCTGTACCTCCCATCTTCCATTACTTCCAAATCTCGCCCATAAATTATCATACTCCTTCACTGCTTCTACTAATTTGCCTTGAATGTACCATTTCCCATCTTTCCTTAACTTTGTTCCTTTTTTAAATTCCATTATCTTTGATTTATTACCATTTATTCTTAAGCCCCATTCTGCACAATATCTGCTAATCTCATTAATAGCCCACTGCAGTCCTATCATCGTTATTGCTCCTGTTATAAGATTATCAGCTAAAAGCAACCCTGTTATTTCCCTCTTACTAACTATTGGATAATGTTTTATTTTACCCTCTAATCCTTTCAAGAATATCATCTATAAATAAATTGAATAGTATTGGGCTTATTTTACACCCTTGCTTCAATCCAGTTTTTGGTTGTATAATCTGTAATTCTACTTCTATCATACCTAACAGAAAATCTATTTCCTTTATATAATTATATTGTCAGCACAAACTCAATACTCACTCCTTCACATTTTTTTTATAAACCAAGGCATCCCTATTTATTGTATCAAATGTTTTTGAGTGCTAATTATCATTATATTGTCTGATGTTCTCCTTCATTTTTTAAAACTTGCTTGAAACTATAAGTTTGCTTTCCTTCTCTGCCCATTTATGAAGCCTTCCAGCCAGTATACCCATATATATTTTCCCCAGTATGGATAACTGACCAATTTCTCTATAATTGTTTGGTTAATAATATCCCCTTTTGATTAATACAAGAATACTTTTCAACACTCAGGTATTACCTTCCTCTCCTTAATTTTGTTTATCATCATCCATGTTAACAATCTAATACCTCCCTCCATTTCTGCAAATACTTTCCAAAACTCCCCTGGAATTCTATCACTCTTGGAGCTTTTTTCCTTCTCAGTGTTTTACTCTAACCTTCTAACTTTTTCATAGTAAAATCTTTTTCTGAGCATTCTGTCCTTTTTACAACACTGCTCCATTCTAAATCATAGCTCCCTATCCTCCCAGATTCCTAAAATAATTGATCAATTACTTTGGCATTATTTAATTTCTTTGCCTTTTCTTTTTCAAAATCTCCTTCACTACTGACCATATAAATTTACTACCTTAAGCTGCCACAGCTTCCTTAATTTTCTCACTCATTTTCCACTGCCATTCTTCCCTTTTCTCTTGTACTAAACATTTATAACTTTTTTTTTTTTAAATAGTCGCCTATCTTCCTCTTTTTCTGACTTTCTCCACCTTCCTAGTTTGTTAGACACTTCATGTTTTGCTATTACACATTCCTGATCATACCATCCATAACCTAACCTTTTTCCCCTTTGATGTACTTCCATTTTTTTCCTGCTTGCATTACCGTGGACTCCAACCTTGCTACTGCTATACTATAAAATCTGCTACTATAATATCTTATGTATTCCAACTCTATTTCTTCTTCTTCTTCTTCCCTATTATGTTTCTCTAAATGCAATCTCATTACTAATGGGAAAAGTTCACTGCATACTATAATATCGAACACTTTAAATCCTAGCAACCCCTGATCAAATCCATAGCTACATAGCATGTAATCAATCACACTTTGCCCATTCACATTCATGGGGGTAAACTCTCCTTCTTGATCCTCTCCTTGTTGCCCATTGCACATGAATAGCCCATTCAATTCACTTAACTCAATCAATTTGCTGCCCTCTTTATTGTACACTTTGTCCCTACTTTTTCTTACCCTCTCCTCACTTTGCATCCATGCACTTTCAATTCCTAAACACACGAGTCTTACCTCACAATCACCAATTCTTGCATTAAAGTCACCAACTATTATAAACTCCATATTGGGCTAATTCCTACTAAATTCCTCAATTTTTTGACTTAATTGAATATATAAATTTCCATTATAAAATTCTGAAACATCACCTACTCCTATACATAACTTGAAATAAGTTAACTCCATTCACTTCACATACCCTTAACCACATTACCTGCCCTTCTTCTAAGGTTAATACTTCACTCATCCTACTCCACTATCTTTTTTTTACAAATACCCCTATTCTACCTGAGACCCTTCTCCTATTGCTCCTCCTTATACCATGTAAACGTATATAATCATAACCATCCACCACAATTTTTTCATCCTTATCACCAAGTCTTCACTATTGCATTCATGTCTCCTTTCTTTAACACTTCAAACACTTCACCATTTCTCATTTTTGACCTTAGTCCTTCCACATTCCACAACACCATCCTTCAGTCTAATTGCTATTTTAATCACTCCTTTCACTTCTAAATTTCTCCAGCTTTGCTCTGTGCGTCCTTTCCCCTGTAGTCTCCTGCTCCTTCTCTGCTATTTCCATAATGCTCCAAGCTGACAATATTGCTGCATACTCCCCTCTCTGTTGATGATGTCTTCTCCACAGGTACTCTACATGCATACAATCTTCCTCCTCCTATCTTTTCTTTATTCTAACTCATACCCTGCTCTCCCACACTGCCATATCCTACATTTCTTCTATCTCCCCACTTCCTATTAATGCAAACTCCTTAGTTGTTGACCTTATGCCCTATTCTCGTGCCACCTCTGGTATTGTCATCCTTGCTGCCTTCACTATTGCAAACTTCTCTGTCACCATCTTGTCTTGTTCCACTATATCCCCCCCACTTGTAGTTTTCAACATCCTCATACATTCTTCTACTCTGGTTATCTGATTTACTACTTCTCTCCTTCCATTTCTTGTTAATGTCTCTGGGTATATCTCATCTGCTTTGTTTCTGCACTTGTTTTCTCCTAGCTCCTTTCTTCCCATCCTCACTGACCGCCACGGGTGGCCGAGGTCGTTAAGTCTCGGACTCGTGAGCGGGAGGTCTGTGTTCGGATCCCACCAGGACCGTCCTTCCTGACTGAGGTTTTTTCCAGTTTTTCCTTAGTCCTCATAAATGGCAAATGCCGGGGAGGTACCCTAAACTTAGGCCTGGAACGATTCCTTCCTTAAAAATAAATCCTTTCCCAATATATCATTTCATCTTATGTATCATCAGTGTCCATCGCCTGTGGTGCCTCTGTAGCAAAAACGGGCATTAAACACTATTCATTCCATCCTCACTAGTTTCTGATGCCTGTTTTCCATCCTTCTTGTCTATTCTCCTTGATTGCATTCTTGTCCATTTTAGAAGCTCTTTCCCCATCAATCACAACTGGAAATTTCTTATATAAGCCTTTCTCCCAAGCATTCTAGCTTCTTTCATTCTCCATCTTAAATTTTGTAATTTCATTCTCTTACTTGGCGATAAATCTTTGTTAATAAAAACATCTATTCCTTTTAATCTTTTAATTCTATTTAATACATTATGCACCAGCTGTACTGTTGCCAATTTCTCAATAATTACCCTTGTCTGTGCTTGACTCTCTGCACAAATGGCCTCAACAATTTCCCATCTGTGGATTTTCACATCTAATCTCTCCTTCATTATTTGTATTATTTCCTCAATGGGTCATACCCCACTTCTCACCTTTACTCCTACAATTACTAAATTATGCTGCCTCCTGCTGTCCCCCATTATTTCCAATTTCTCCTTGACCATTTCCAGTTCCCTCAATACATCCTTCACTACTTCTCTTAATTCCTCTTTCATCTCCTTGACCATCATTTCCATTTTTTTGCATAGTTCAGTTTCCATTCTATCTACTTTATCCATTTTCTGGTTCATACTTTCCAGTATTTCTTGAATTTCCATTCAGCCAGGGTTTTTCTACACCCCTCCAATTATCAGCAGAATTACAACTTGTGGGATTTCCATGCTCATTACAACTAATGGGGTTTTCACCATCTCCTTGTCAGCTCCAAACTTCATCTTACTATTCCTTGCTATTTACTTTCTGTCAAGCATTCCAATTTTTTCTCGATATACAATTCATTCCTGGATGTTTAATTTAATTTTCCACTTCAATTTTTCTTTGCACCTTGCCTCTTTTTCCTTTATTTTAATTGATTATTTATTTGATTATCATCCTGACTAATTTGTACTAAGAGATTTCACCTTAATTCTTTCTCCAACTAACCTCCATGTCCAACATGATAACCAAAATATGCTCCGTCCATGCGTTGGACCTTCCACAAATCTGTTGATAATCTCACATATTAGTATTCTTGTTTGTTAATGATTTCTTCTGTCTCAGCTAGTCTCTACTCTAATAATGCATTGGGTTTATCACTTCTTTACAGGAGCACTTGTTAGATTCATCCACCATATTACTTGCTAACTGCGAGAACTGTATGCCTTTATGAAAGAATTAAACCGTATGTAACAACAAAAATTCAGGATTACACTCTGCTGTGCTCCTCCTTTGCTTACTAAATCAACTGAAACACCAATGTGAGGCATAAAAATTCACAACCAACCATATCTAGTATGAAAACTCCACCACTAACCACCTCTGACATAAAAGCAACTTCTTCAAAGATAGCTGATGGAAAAAATTAAAACTATCAACACCAAAAAAATTTCCTCAAAAATGGATCTCATTCCGCTTGTGGTTACTGTAAGAATATTTGAAATAAAAATCAGACAGAAATAACACGTACGGGTATTTTAAGTTCAGGCCTAATGCATTATAGTAGTGTTAATTGCAATGCCAAGAATTAAAATAAATAATTTTTTTCTGCAATAACATGTGATACAGACCTATTGTTCATTTACTGCTCCAAACATGCAGTGCATTATTAGTTAAAAAACATTAGTGAACAGAAAAAAACTGTCGCCAACATAACTTCCAAGCAGATTAGTAGATTAGTTGAATAAATTATGTTTAGAAGCTGTAGACAATGGAGTGGTAATATATTTTACATTAATGTATTCAATTAGTTCCACTTACATAACACTAGAACATGTTTTGAAAGCCCTTGCTTCCATCAGCTGTTCACCAACTACTCAAAATGGATCCCAAGATGCTTATGTGGCAGTTTCTGATGGTTCTAGTAGGAACTCGGTGAGTTTATCCATGGGTGGAAAATCAAAATTCATTAAGTTTTTCTTATTTTTAAAAATGAATATCTTTTCACAAGTGGATAGCTCTATTGGGTTATAAAGTTCTTTCAGCAGCTTAGCCTGTGATGTAATTTCATCATTTTTGGTCCAAACATGAGCTTCTACTTCTGATTTATAAACCTGTTTAAAATGAATATTCTGAAAGTGTTCTTTTCTCTGAATTTCCAAATTTCTCTTAATTTTTATGATGTATCTCTGATCACAATCTACACATTTGACTTCATAAATTCCTGATTTCTGTTCTGTTGGTATAATGTCTCGTATTATGCAACCTAATAAACGTTTGATATTATATTTGTTCTTTTGGCCTAACATTATACCTTGTTCTTTGAATATACGCTAAACTTTGTTGTGATAAGTTGGATGGAAGGTGAAGCTTTTGCATTTGTATCTTTCCTTGATGTTCTTCAGTATGGAAACACCTCTTACAGAATGTTGTTTTTTAAATTTATTGATTATTTTATTACTTATCTTTGTTGAAACCATTGGTTATTGCTGTCTTAATTATATATTTATATTCCATTTTGCAACTCTGTTTCTGTTAGTGAAATGTTAATTAATCTGTGTGCCAGGCTATGAAATACTGCATATTTATGTGGAGTGGGATTATAACTATTACTTTATATGTAATTTTCTGTGTGTGTTTCTGTTCTATGAATTCCAAGGTTTAGTCTATTTCCATTTCTTGTGATGTTTAAATCTAGAAATGGGAGCCAAATATTTTTCTGTTCTTCTATGATAAAATGAATAGATTTATTTTGTAAATTAAGAAGTTATAGTTATAATCTCACTCCACATAAGTGTGCAGTATTTCATAGCCTGGCACACAGATTAATTAGCATTTCACTCACAGAAACAGAGTTGTAAAATGGAATACAAACAGATAATTAAGACAGCAGTAACCAATGGTTTCATAAATAATTAAATAATCAATAAATTTAAAAAATAACACTCTGTATGTAAGAGATGTTTCCATACCATAGAACATCAAGGCGAGATACAAATTCAAAAGTTTCACCTCCCATCCAACTTATCACAATAAAGTTAAGAGTATATTCATAGAACAAAGTATAATGTTAGTCCAAAAAACAAATATATCAAACATTTATTAGGTTGCATAGTAGGAGACATCATACCAACAGAACAGAAATCAGGAATTTATAAAGTCAAATATGCAGATTGTATCAGAGATACATCAGAAAAACTAAGAGAAATTTGGAAATTCAGAGAAAAGAACACTTTCAGAATATTCATTTTAAACAGGTTGATAAATCAGCAGTAGCAGCTCATTTTTGAACCATAAATGATGAAATTAAATCAGAGGCTAAACTGCTGAAAGATCTTCATAACCCAATACAACTATCCACTTGTGAAAAGACACTCCAATAAATAATGAACTGCACTATCTACTTTCCCACACATAATACATCCTATCTTAAATATTGTACTTACGAAGTTGTTGACAATGTAGTGGTAATATATCCTAAACGTAGGTATTCATTATTTACACTAACCTCCATTTACTTACATAAAATAAGATGCATTTCGGGAGAATCTCTAGTTATCATTTCGAGTAACAGTGGTTCATTGAGCAACTGAAGATAGGAGAGATTCTCCCGAAACGTGTCTTATATTATGTAAGTAAATGGAGTTTAATGTAAAAAAATAAATACCTAAGTTTAGGATACATCCTATCTTGTTTTTCACTCTCAATCCTTTTAGGAATATTGCTCCTTTACTCAGCCATGGCAGATCCATCCTTCCATTTTGATCACAAATTTCAGTGTATCTCTCTCGCTCCCAGTTCTTTTTAACTATTTTACATAAAACCAAAGAACTTTTATCTTCTAAACTAGCCCATATTTCTTGCCTCTCAATATCCTCTACCCTCCTTCTCACTATCATCCAGAATTCACTAAAATAGCTTTCATTCACTTTATGTAAGTGGAGCTAGTGTGAAAATGGTGAATACATTGGTGTACGATATATTAGTAGATATTGGCAATTATATGTATATTTTTTAAGGCTCATACTATAAAATTAGATTTTTATGTTATCAATAATATATTGTGAATTTTTGTCATTCAAAATGCTTTGAAATCATATTTTTCTTTATTATTACTTCAAATATATAACAAGGAATACTGAAACACCAATAACTCAATACCTCCCAAGTGGTCCCTTTTCATATGCTTGCACACAAATCTTCAACTGGTTCCTTTGCAATGTTCCTTTCCAAGCTCATCATATATCAAGAAAGACTGCAAAATTTTGGTATATGGCAATTAGTCTATATCACAACAATAACACTAATAAAATCTCCTGCAGCTGTAGTTTTGTCTGCTGTTAATCCTAGACTGATATTGGCTAAAGTTATTGCACAACTCCATGTGCAGTTTGTTTGCTATTAACCCTAGACTGCTATTAGCTAAGCCTAAAATATTATTGGTTCAGTAAAACATAGAATCTCTATTACTATATTATCAAAGCATATGAGAAAAACATGGTGACTGATTATATGCTATTGTTACCTATTTGTCGGTCCTGGTGGTGTAGTGGTAACCATACTTGCCGTCTAAACCCAAGATTGAGGGGTTCAAACCCAGCCAGGATAGATGGATTTTTTCCGGCGTAAAAATCATAAGTATGGCTTCCTTCAGAAGGGAAGTAAAGCCATGGATCCCATGTCGTACATTTAGGGCACAAAAAAGAACCTCAAGCCTGAAAAAAGAGGCCTCTGAGCAAAATTTTTCGGCTGTTTCTCGCCCTGAATTGAATGGGACTCTGATGATCCGAGATGTTAAAGATTGTCCATAAATAAAACAAATCAACAGTCAACAATGTTACCTATTAAAAGTAAGTTGGTTGGGTACACATGGTAATTTTACAGGAGGCCTATGGGTAATTTGTTCTTCCCTATAGTACATTCAAAGATGGTTTAAAATGTTTAAAGAGGAGAGGTAATCAATTTAAAAGGTAGGTGAACCCAGCACTCCAGTTTGTGCTCTAATACAAGAAAACACCTCTGCTGCTGTCATTGTGAGAGAGAATCATCAAATAAATTTGAGAATACTTTTGAAATTTGAATATTTTAATTGGTGCATTTAAACAGATTAGTTCCTGAAAAGTTACATGTGAGATGTGTTTATGCATGGTGGATTCCAAGATTGATGATTCCTGATCAAAGGGATATTTGCATGCAATTGAAGATAACATTGATCAACATTGATTCTGCTGTATAAAGGAAAATATGTGACTTTAATGGAAATCAGTGCTCTGATTTAAAAAATGAAGTCTGTTTTTGGCTATCACATCTTGTTTTTATAGGTGCATATATTTCTAAGGTGCTAAATTCATTCAGCTTATACAGCATACTGCTACATTTCATTATGTTATTCTAAATCTGTTTTAGAATTTCTTCCTAATCGACTCACTTCCATCCTCCTGTATCACCCAAATGTTCATGTTTATATTCCCAGCACTTATCCATTTTGTTCTATGGATCAGATCTGTTTTCTTGTGAGGTATTTACGTTTACATTTACAGCCATCATAGATCTCAACTTAGTTGAGCTGAAAACTTGCAGGAGACAGTATCTATATAGTCCTCAGAAGTTTTGTTATATTTGTAGGTGTTACGTGTTTGACAGGAAGGTACATAAAATTGACTCACAAACAAAGAAACTATATTACTCATATTTTAAAGAGAAAGTTGATGATCAGGATAAGTTGTTCATGCCTGATATTGCATGTAACAGTTGTGTTGAGGTTGCTATGCTGGAAAATGGAAGGCAATGCCTTTTGCCAAACCAATGATATGGAGAAAGCAGCAGAAGCACCATGATGATTGTTACTTTTGCATGTGCAAAGTTGCTGGCTACAACAAAAAAAATAAGGCAGCAATTAAATATCCAAATCTGAACTCAGCTAACCCATGGACCCAAACTACCTATACTACCTGTACCTACACCACCAGCAGATTTAAATTTAGTGAATCTGAAAGCAGCTCCAACAATGAGTTGGTTTATGATCCAGATGAATTTGACAATTCGCCACAACTGTTTAATCAATTTCAGTTAAATGTATTAGTGTGGGATTCAGGCCTCACAAAACAAAAAAGTGAATTACTGGGCAGAAGACTACAGGAGAAGAATTGATTATCACCTGGCATTAAATTTTCGTGGTATACAGTCCCATAAGCACTAAGTAGAAGATCAACTTGTGTTTTGTGGGAATGTGTGTAATTTTATTCAACAGTTGGGCAGTGAAGCATATGAGCCAAATAACTGGTGTCTTTTTATTGATTCTTCCAAGTGAAGGCTTAAGGCAGTGTTACTTCATAATGGCAACATGTTAGCTTCAATACCGCTTGCATATTCTACGAATCTAAGAGAGTCTTATGAAACTCTGAAGTATGTTCTTGAGAAAATTAAGTACCAAGACCATGAGTGCCAAATATGTGGTGACATGAAGGTCATTGGTCTGTTACTAGGACAACAGGGAGGATACACAAAATTCCCTTGTTTTCTTTGCAGGGTGAGGGACAAACATTGGGAAACTGACCAATGAACTGAAAGGTAGCAACTGGAACCTGGAATAAAAAATGTTACTGCTGTGCCTCTTGTTGTTAATAAAAATTTCTACTCCCTCCATTACACATAAAACTTGGCAAAATGAAACAATTCGTAAAAGCACTCAACAAAAGTTGCTCTTGCTTCCAGTACTTATGCACAAAGTTTCCATCATTGTCACAGGCTAAAATCAGAGAGGGAGTATTTGATGAACCACAGATAAGGAAATTGATGAAAGATGTTAATTTTACCAGGTCTATGAATGAAATCGAAAAAGATGCGTGGAATGGATTCAGAGAGATTGTTAAGAAATTTCTGGGCAATGGGAAACACCCTGTATACAAAGAAATTGTCAGAAATATGCTGGTAAATTTCAGACTGCTCACTTATAATATGAGTTTGAAGCTTCATTTCCTCAAGTCACATCTTCAGATCAAATTTAGGAGTTGTCAGTGAAGAGCAAGGTGAAAGGTTTCACCAGGACTTGAAAGATGTTGAATGATGTTATCAGGGATGTTGGGATGTACACATGATGGCCAATTAAGGCTGGTGTCATGCTTAATGCAAACCTACCACAGAACACTCGAGAAAATCACATACACTGCAGTTCCATGGGAAAAGAAAAAGGGGTACACAAGATAATTAACATACATTCTCAAATTCAGGTATGCTTTCATGTTGTTATTCTTCTTTATTTTCTTTAAAAGTTGTATATGAAGTGTAGTATTTTTGCAAATTTTACAATTATATTTTCAATGAACATTGTCATATTGCCAAAACGAGATGTGCTATGCATTTTTCAATTCTGCACACCTAAATCAGTAAAAGTCACCTATTTTTAATCATACTGCAGAAAAAAAGTTTTCATTTGTAACCAAGTATAATGTTACAGAAAGTTGCAGAGTTTCTTTTAAAGATAAGCACTGCTAAAGAAACTTGACTGTATAAATTTGAATAGTTTGGGATTTTCACAGTGAAATATAGTATCATATAACAAATTATTTATGAGGAAGTCACTCTAATTTCACTAGTTTTATTCCACTTACTTGGACATGTTTCAAAGACAAATTTCCTTCATCGTCAGCATGGTTCCACTGTCAGCTTTCTAGCGTGGTATTAAGATGTCGCTCTTTGGATTTTACAAACTTTTTGATGAGGTTGCTGTTGTTTGCAAGATCAAAATTAACTAAATTTTCTTTGTTTTCGTTCAAGAATATATTTTCCAACACTGATAATTCTATGAGTTTTTGAAGAGCTTTTAAGAGTTTTGGTTCATTTTGGAACTCATGGTTTTTTTACCAGAAATGGTATGCTACTGCTGATTTTTCCATATGTTTATATTTTACACTTCTCATGAGTTCCTTAAACCATATGGTATTGTTCCTTTTTGTTTTGCCTATATATGTATTATTGCAGTCTTTGCAACTGATTTCATAAATGTCTGATTGTTTTCCTGGCATGATTTTGTCCTTTGTGTTGGTTTTTAGGAGATTGGTTTTTAAAAACCAACACAAAGGACAAAATCCCACCAGGAAAACAAGCAGGCATTTATGAAATCAGTTGCAAAGACTGCAATAATAAGAATATAGGTAAAAAAAAAAGGAACTTTACCATATGGTTTAAGGAACTCATGAGAAGTGTAATATATAAACATACAGAAAAATCAGCAGTAGCATACCATTTCTGGCTAAAAAAACCATGAGTTCCAAAATGAACCAAAACTCTTAAAAGCTCTTCAAAAACTCATAGAATTATCGGTGTTGGAAAATATATTCTTGAAGAAAAACAAAGAAAATTTAGTTAATTTTGATCTTCCAAACAATAGCAACCTCATCAAAAAGTTTGTAAAATCCAAAGAGCAACATCTTAATACCACGCTAGAAAGCTGACAGTGGAACCGTGCTGACGATGAAGGAAATTGGCCTTTGAAACATATCCAAGTAAGTGGAATAAAACTAGTGAAATTTGTGTGACTTCCTCATAAATAATATGTTGACTATATAAGTTTGATTCTAAGAGCAAACAGCAAAACTCTGTGTAGAAATCTCCATCATCACCAACACCAAAAGAAAGTAAAAGTGGTTGTTTCTGCTGGGAAAGTTAAGGTCATGTCATTTTTGTTTATTCAAGTAATTGTTTACCAATATATCATATCTGCACACACAGTTATAACTGAACAGTACTATAAAGATGTCCTGAAATTTCTGCAAAGCCATATCACATGAAAAAGGCCACATTTTGTTGCAACAGTCTGAATACTGTACTGAGATAATACACGCTACATATCACAAATGTTGTTGCAAACATCAATATGAAGTGTGTCCCTCACCCTTTCTATAGTCCATATTTAATCCTGTGTGACTTTCTTTTTCCCTATATTAAAGAAACACATTTGTGGGAGGTATTTTCCATCACAAGCAGTGATGAAGGCTGCAGAAATGATTCTGAAGCACCTGTCAAAAAATGGTTTCCAGCATATCTTTGAAGATCATAAAAATTATGTGAATGAGTTAAGGTATGTTGTCAAAAAAATTATGATCATTATTTATTGAACGGCTCTCATAAGCTAAAACAATAGCAAATATAATACAGTTCTAAACATGAGAGACATAAATTTAAAAGCAAAATAATTGATAATGGATAAATACACTCTATAAGAAAATAAATTATAGGCTATTTAAATAATCAGATCCTTCAGTGCTGTACATCTTTAATAAGAAGCCATTATTTTATTCACTTTTGAAGGTTATTTGTGTTATATCTAATTTGTGAGGGAAGTTTATTGTAAACCTTTAGGAATGCCCTCTTGATTCTTAGATCCTTCTTTTGTAACTGAAGTATTAGATTGCCATGAACAGAGTTTCCATATTGGACCAATAATATGGGTTGAAATAAGTAAGTGAATTTTAAATGTATTAAATGATACTTGGGGCTTTAATTAATATAGAAAATGGCATACTCTGCTTAACTCTAATTAGATTTGTACAGATTCACACACTTATGTTCTACTGATTTCTTAATCACAAATTGAGATATAGCAATATAAATTCAGAAATATCACCAAACTGCAACTGACTGTACATGTGCAGCCACCAGCATGGGAACTGTCTTTTGTGCCAAGCAACTAGTGTGACCTTAGCCAGCACTGGTTGCTCTTAGCTGTGGATGTGCGGCAAAAAGTAATAATGTATAATTTTTAAGCATGCCTTAGGAAGACTTATTTTTTCCCCAATTTGGTTCTGAGTTGATTTGTAATTGTAATCCTAATGAAGCTTATATCTTATTAAACCCAACAGTAATATATTAAAAACATTAATAATACCAAGTCACTTAATACTTCAGTGGACTCCAAACATTGTCCCATAGTTTTGTTCCCTTCATCATATTAAAAGACCTATAGCAGTTTGCAGGCCATTAAATGTTATAAAAAATAAAAAACAGTAATTCATAATTATTTCATTTACAGTGGTACATTGTTTCTATATTTGTCTTGATGTAATCTATTTCCTTGTTCTTTGTTTAGTGCTCCTAAATTTTCTGAGAAACAGTGAATATAAGAGTCCAAAAAATATAGTCTCAAGCTCATGTTACATCTTGAGTACCTTCAATGTTGACCATGGTTTCCATGAGGTTGGTTCAAAAAGTAAGTTACACTTGATTATTCCAGGATAAGAAACTTTTATTGATCAAGGCATTACAATACTATATGACACAGATATACCACATTTTTTGAACATAATCAGACAATCTCTCTAAACACTTGTCTGAATGTTTTATTAATTTTTCAATTTCTGATGAAAGAAATCCGCACCAGATGATCTCAGATAATGGAATGAGACTTGGATGAGATTGCCAATTGAGGTATCCCAACTCCTATGCAATTTCCACAACTGACACTCTGCATTTTCTGTGAATCATTGCATCAACATGCAGCTCAATGACTTCTGTTTATGTTGTTAGCCTTCCTATCTGATCAGCATCAGTCATGTCTGTGGCCTTATTCAATTCTCGCACCATTTCACTATGGCTGGATGTGACATTGTATTAGGTCCACACTACCAAAATTTCACAATGAATCTTCATGCAATTGAAAAGTTTAGCCCACAAAAATCAAATTGTTCCTCATACTTCAATCTTGAAGTACATTTCAAGTTGATGTGCCATTCTGCACCCATGCTATGATGCACCTTTTACACACCTTTTACAACAAAGGTGGCTCTATAAGAAGGCCTGAACATGAACTCTATTCTGCAAATATGCTACCCTTTTGCCTCGAGCTGCCAGATTAGGGCAACAAATACATTTTATTTTTTTTGGATATTCTTCATACATTCTGCTCATTATTTTCATAAAATTGCCCAAAATCTTGCTTACATTCTCAAATGAATTTGATGCCTGAAGCTCTTTGTCATTAATGGTATTTCTAAGTGCAGCATTCTTAATGAGCCAGCAAGTTAAAAAATGCCTTCCCTCTCCTTGACTTCAGGCAACAATGAAAATTTCCATATGAAGTATGAGTAACAAAGGCCATTTGTGAGCATGACTTTGAAAAATTGTTTAATTATCCTTAGGTTAACATTAAGATTATTGTAACATTAGAATTAAGGTGGATAACAATTAGTTTTTACGGCTCAATGAGGTTTTGCAATATTTTTTGTTCTAGGCATTGTTGTATTTTAAGCAATTTGTAACTGCTGTATCTCTGCCCCCATATAAACAGAAAGAATGTAAACTGAATGCATCTAACTTATTGTCCCAGTTCTACACATCTTAAAATAAAAGTACAATTGCATTCAAAGTAATTCTTTGTTCAGAAATATATATATTCCACCTGTGTGGAAAATTCTAGAAAGTTTGAGATGTTGAATGAGTGATTGGAACTGAAGCATGTTGATTCTCTTTATGAATAAGTCACTCTGTAATCTGTTTTTGCTCATGTCATTAATGCCAATCTTTTCTTTAATAAACTATTTCTAGAAGATCAGTGTAACTGAGGGTGTCATAATACGAGGGTTTCTATTTAATTTTTGGGACTTGAAGAAACTATGGGAGATTAATTTTCCTATTGGCAGCACAGGAAAGAACATGTCTTTATTAGCAACCATAGTAGAAGTTAGCCATTGTTGCAGTTGCAGCAAATTTTACTTGTCTTGCACTGACTGTCTAATGTTCTAAGATCACTCAATAGCATTTTCAAGCCGTGATTTTTTATATTCATAGGCATGGCCTGAGCTGATGATAATGCCTGGAAAAATTACAGAGCTTTTCCTGATTCTGCTTCTTCATATCAATAGTCTATAAATGGTTTGTGAAATTAAAAATGGAAGAAAAGCCTTAAAAGGTAGGTCACATTGGACATCCAACAACAATAGCCACAGATGAAAACATTGCTCATGTAGAAGCCATAGTGAAGAATGATCTAGGAGTGATGAGCTAGAGAAGTTTATAAACTTAATTTGCTGAAGGTGCCAGAAATCCTGCACAAGTATGAAGCTTTGTTGTTGTTGTTGTTGTTGTTGTTGTTGTTGTTGTTGTTGTTGTTGTTGTTGTTGTTGTGTACCCTACAGCCTCAAAGAAAAACAAAAGACAGCAAAAGTAAAATTAGTGCCAAGGAAAGGGTCATTGTTTTGACAATGGAAACACTCAACATGTCCACACTACTTTCACTGGTGATAAAAGTTGAACTTAACAATATGACCTGGAGTCAAAGAGGCAGTTGGCAATTTGGGTTTTCCCATCTGACAACCTCTCAATGAAGGTTGAGCTATGTTGAAGTGTAGTCCTGCGGATGGTTGCCAGTTTCTTCTCAGCAAGTGGCCATATTGTAACCATTCCACTCCAGGAACAAAGTACAGTTATTGCCCAACTAGTACATCACAGTTTGCCTCCCTAGGGTCTTTAGAAGACTTAACAGAAAGAAGATTAAAATCTGGGTAGTGAGGATGGGTGATTCACCACAATGTCTCTGCACTCACTGTTTTAAAAACAGTAGAGTTTCTGGAAATGACCCTGTTTAATCATCCACTTCAGAATTAACTTCTGCCTCCCTGTGACTTTTTTTTATATTTCTAACTATCAAGAAAAAACTTAGGGACCATCTGTTTAGGAGAATGGAAGAAGCTGCTGCATCGTACAAAGAGGAGGGTGATGCAATTTCTATGACTGCTTCCGTAATTGGTTCCAGAGGATGCAACTTTGTATCAAGAAATATGCAAAGTTGGTGAGTTATAGCCCTCTACTTAGTACAATTCTGAATTTTAAATAGCTATCCTTGTAATATACTCTTTCCTCCTTCATCTTTCCTCCTTCATAATAAATTGAATTCTTCATGAATACTTCAGTGAAAGCATATATCAGGAACACTATTATTTTATTAAATTTCTGGCCTTCGAAGTTCACTCATTGGCCAAGACTTAAGTTGTTTATGAAATCATCATTTGTGACAGATAGGCGGTGAAAAATTCAGATCTTATATATTATAGTTGCATAAAATTCCATTATGTGCTAAAGTCATTTCTAGTTGAACTGGAACATGTGGTCCAATTGCAGTGCTATTATTGCTGATGGCAGATTTGAGTATGAAAAAAATAATTTTTTTTTCTTATTATATGCAGAATTTCTAAAAATAAAATTGTTATTTTGTTATTTATGCTAAACTGCTAAAATACCAAAGACATAGATGATAAAATTTCATTGTATTATAATGATAATATCTCTCATCTACTGCTTTATCTTATAACTACTTCTCATAATTATAAGAATAAATATGAATTGCTCACATTTGAAACTTGTGATTTTGCCACTACAAACAAAATTCACAGTAGCAGAATATACAGACACACTAATGGATGAAGTATTGTTACTAGTAAATAATTTTCAAGGTCACCAATTTTGAGTGTAGTAAAAGAAAGCAGCTTGTGTTACATGTGTAAGAGGGAGTATACTATATGGAACATTATGGAAGCAGTATGTACAACTCAACAGTTATTAGCCATATGTTGACTCTATTTTGGCACAGGGAACCATTAGTCAACTTTAGAAATAAGTTCAATAATTAAATTGAAACTTTTTATAGCTCACCAAAATTTTTGGAAAATGGTAAGTGCTGGGATATACGTAAATATGCTCAACTGCTGTAGTCCTACTTAGCTTTGGCTTCAATAGTATTGTTTGTCTTTCTAGCAAGAAGCAATAACAATGATAATATTAAATTGATGCATATTGGTTTACCCGTACACTCACAATAAAGCTGCAGAATATCATAAAGAAGATATTTACTATACCAATTAAACTTAGAATTTTCATAGAAATATAAAGGAATCCTAAAAGCTTTTGGAAGTTGACAACTAATGTATCTACCTTTATTATATACCCAGACTGTTAAAGATATTCCAAAGCCAACTTCAGCAAAGTGAGAGACTATTATATGTCTAATGTACAGTTATAACTTCAAATCACACTTTTAGCCATTTTCAGTTCATAGAAAATTTTAGTATCTGCAAAAGTGTAAGTAGAGAAATAGTTTTAAATTTTATACTATTAAAAATTCAAAAAAATAAAACATTTTTCATATCATGACAGTGATAACAGAGACTTTGAGATGAATGTACAGTGACTCAGGTGAGAATGGAGCTTGTTGGCTCACAAATGTTTGCTGGGTTCATATTTCATTAGCAAAGAAAAGCTTCAACCAGAACTTGATCAGGACATTTATTTCACTGGAATCAGCTCATGGTGTGCTGTATTGGAAGCAGATACTTTGTCGCTAGTTTTGCAGTGATGGACCTGAAGCTTTGTCTTGTATGTATGAAAAATGTTGATCAGCTATTGTTACCTTTTTTTTTATTTTTTCATCTGAAGTTCCAGCGAACATAAAGAAGCAAATGTAAGAACATTATGTGCCTTTAGGTTAATACCTCTCCTCATTCCACTACACAATCAGAGTTTATATACACTATTAGAACCCGGTTGACTTTCAGTGGATGTGCAATTCTGAATAAAATAGAGTTAAAAGTTTTGCTGATGCAGGCTGTTGAGCTGGTCTAGTCTTTTACATGCCCACTCTTTCAGTTACATTTCTTTAGGAAATGTGCATTATACTTTCTACTGTGTATTGTGGAGTATGTTTAGCATGAAATATATGCTTAAACAAAGAATAATTATTTACGATTGTTATGTGCATAAGAAATACAGGCAGGGGATATTTCATGCTAAATTTCCAGGAGTATAGGAAAGTGCAACTTTCAGATTGGACAAATAATGTTTGTACCCAAGAATTTTTATTGACAGTAAGCTGATACCAAAAAAAAAACAGGTTTTAATGGAGAAGATAAAATAGGCTATTGATTAGAAACTTTTCCTTTAAAGTCTTCTGCATGATTAGCCCTGCAAGTTGCTGGTATCTGTCAACAATGCATATAAAGCTACACAGCTGCTCATTTTCATCAATTTAAAATTACTGCTGTAGCGCAAATAAAACCTGTTGCAGTGACGAAACAAAATATCTGGAGGAGAGTTTACATTATATAACAAATTATTTATGAGTAAATGACTCAAATTTCACTAGATTTGTTTCACTTACTTGGACATGTTTCAAAGGCAAATTTCCTTCATAGTCAGCATTGTTCCACTCTCAGCTTTCCAGTGTGGTATTAAGATATTGTTCCTTGGGTTTTATAAAGTTTTTTATGAATTTATTATTATTTGGAAGATTAAGATATTGTTCCTTGGGTTTTATAAAGTTTTTGATGAATTTATTATTATTTGGAAGATCAAAATTAACTTATTTTCTTTGTTTTTGTTCAAGAATATATTTTCCCACACTGATAATTCTATGGGCTTTTGAAGAGCTTTTAAGAGTTTTGGTTCATTTTGAAACTCTGGGTTTTTTGCCCGAAAGCAGTAGATACCATTTCTGGCAAAAAAAAGTTCCAAAATGAACCAAAACACTTAAAAGCTCTTCAAAAATCCATAGAATTATCTGTGTGGGAAAATATATTCTTAAACGAAAACAACAAAAATTTAGTTAATTTTGATCTTGCAAACAACAGTAACTTCATCAAAAACTTTATCAAATCCAAGGAGTGACATCTTAATACCATGCTGGAAAGCTGACGGGGAACCGTGCTGAAGATGAAGGAAATTTGCCTTTGAAATATGTCCAAGTAAGTGGAACAAAACTAGTGAAATTTGAGTGATTTCCTCATAAATAATTTGTTATATATTGAATTTCACTGTGAATATCCCTAACTATTCAAATCTATATTAAGAGTTTACGTTTTTCAGGAGGAAGAATTGTGGCGAGTATCTCAAAATATTTTGTAAAGGATTCAGGCATGTCTCACAGCAGACGGGCACTTTGAGTATCTACTGTGATAGTGAATACCATATCCATTTCTTCTCCTCCTCCTCCTCCTCCTCCTCCTCATTTGGCGCTACAGCCCGGGGTGAGCCTTAGCCTGCCATGGCAAACTCTGCATCTTCTACCACCATCTTACGACTTCATTGATAAAAGGTAGTATGTGATTATCATGTTGGCACCCTGCCAGTTACTTATCGTGCAGCTTTCATGGTCAAAGAATGTCACCTCTCCATCTGGCTGCTTCCCAATTGTCCTCATAAGGTTGGGTGGACCCTGTTCCAGAACTTCTACTTAGAAAAATTCCTATGTAGGTACAGGGAACCGAACCTGAGCCTCCTGGCCAGGAGTCACCAACGCTAACCACTACATCAAGGAGATGGCCATTGCTATTTATTATTACTAAATAATGAAGAAAATAAAAAATATGTGCCTGCATTACGAGCTACAATCACATGACATGATTTCCCTCAGGAAGTGATGAGGCCATTGTGCAGTAACTTCTCATTGGCAAAATAAATTTCCAATTATGTAGCAAAATGAGGATCCTGTATATAAAACCTAGATTAATTAAATGTCATTGACTATTTATATTATATATCTAAAAATGCTCTTGGCAGATATTGATATGACAGTTTAATTGCATTTCAGCTGATAGCAGACTGGACTCAATCCTGAGAAGTATCTTGAACTCTCTTGTTATTGTAATCTGCAGCATATCCCTTATCTTGTGTAGCCGAGCAATTTACAGAGCACAACAACTCAAATGGGTATGTATAGAGAGACTGAATTATGAATGTCAAACTTCTTGTTTTTCATTTGGTTTTTATGTGCTGAATATTTTAGTTACTCCTTGTTATAAATTATATAGCTTTAGAGATATAAACTGTTAATACCTTAAACAGAACCACCACATTTTTAAATATTCAAGAACTTAAATTATCAATTGAAAGTTTATGAAATCAATGGATTTACTTTTTTTTAAAAGGAAGATACATTTTTAAACTCTGGTAAAAAAACATTTTCATTTGATTTGATCAAATGAAGTATGTACCATGTTTTTTGGAAATTGTGTGAACAGCATTAAAGGGATGATAAAGTGGTGTCTTAAGTTATGTTCCAAGAATTATCTTCCTGTTGAGATCTGGAAGAGTTGTAAGGTTAATGCATTACATTTAAGTTAACTTCACTAGGTACAAACTTCACCTCAACTCCAAAGGAAGAGAATATTTGCGAAGTTTGTTGCAGAGGATTTGGGACATAGTATACAAGATAGGCTTGTTTCTCATACTGGGTGTTAGCTATGGTTTTTAGGCAGAAATAAAAAGTATTGTGCAAGTTAAATTAAGTCCCTTCACAAATTTTTTTGAGCTTCCACGTATGTTCCCTTCAGAATTAAATTATTTATCATTTAGATTATTCATAAAAACATAGGAAAAAAAATTATGTTTAGCAAAATTAATTGTAATATAAAAATAATGTGTTTTAACTAAACAGCATGTGATGGTAACATATATCATGTGTAAACTTAATTAATAATAATTATATATTGTGCTCTAAGTTTTGCAGGATATTTTAAACTGGAGGTGTGAGTAATTCTATAAAATCAAAAACACAATATCATAGACTTTAGCTCATTTTTTAAAGAGTGAGATTTTTGTGTATAGTACTGTGAAGCTGAATAAAAATGAGGATACTTTTGTTATCTTAGCAATATATAGATCTCCAATGTTAACCTAATTATTTACAGTGATTTTAATGTGAACGCTTTAATATCAATGAATTGGAAGTTAGACTTACCCGTTAGGCACTTATATCTTGAGTCAGTTAAAGAAAACATTCTACATCTCAACAGTGCCAATGTTAACCTAATTGTTTCCAGTAATTTTAATGTAAACACTTTAACGACAATGAATTAAAAGTTAGACTTACCTGTTAGGCACTTACAAAGGGTCATCTAGAAGTTGCTCCACAACCATTGTATAGCACTAGGGAAATGAATTTGGGTGGCAGTGCTGATTGCATTCAGAGCATATAGTTATTGTGTTCATTTAACTACCAAGGCAAGCACACACTCCAAAGTCCAAACCTTAACAACTGTAAGCAGATTACATACTGAAAACATTTTCAAAGGAAGGAATGTCAGAAATGTATGAGTTTCAACTTTCTTCTGTGTGGTGTATATCACCCGAGTGCAGACGAACTTATTGATGACCTGTTAGTTTGCAATATATATAATTGACTTTCCTACCAGAATCTCCATGGGCTCTACAGCATCTATAGATAACATTTTTCTGGGTAAAATAAAAATACTGATTTATTCCATCCCATTTGGCAATAGTCAATGGTCAGATCATGATGCTCAAATGTTAATAGTTCCAAGAGCTGTCATAAATTGCAACTCAATTAAAAAATGGAACCACAATAGAACAATAATGAGTTAATGAATACATTAAACAAGATCTTAAGAATGGAAATTAATTATGCAGCCATTTCTGCAACCTAGTAACTGACAAGTTTAATATATTTTCAAATAATGTATTATTATTATTATTGCTTATGAAATAGTTGGCTAAACCTCCCAAAATAAAGAATAAAGCATGGTTAATCTTTGATAATAGGAAATTATATTTGCAATATCATACTAAGAATGACTTGGATTTAAAAGGTATTATAAAATAAATAATGTATGGGAGAAGGTTGCAAACAAAACGGGTCATTTCCACAAAAATTGAAAATTGAGGTGTTTATGGTTTTAAGTAGCTTTAGATACACAGCAATCAGAATTTGTAACCGGTTTTATTCAAAAATGTTCATTTACATGAGAAAAAATTGGGTAAAATAGTATTTTCAATCAAATCAGACAATTACAGAGCACACAAGCGATAATTCTCTTTTTATTTGTTTTACATCAAAACCAGACAATTTCATACTGCTACACAGAAAATGGTCTTGTCCTAATGTTTGTAAAACTTTTTTCCTTACAGTAATTATTACTCTGGAGATATCTAAATGTTTTCTCATTGGAGAAATCCTATCAACAGACCTGATTCTACTTTTGAAATGTTCCTCTCCCACATGATTCCTCAACATTTGGCTCAATAATATTTTTTTTTTGTTTATTTACGGATGCTCTTTAACATCTCAGGTCACCAGCATATCAATAATAATGAAAACACAATGACTCAATAGTTAACTATATTTCCTTCTGCTTGAAAGTTAGTATAAATGCTTATCAAGAGAAATGGATAGTAAAAACAGAGTTGGTGAAATTAATTGTGGCACCAGGCAAAAAAGAAATGTGGGATGCAAAGCTAAGTCTGCAAGGAATGTGAAGTAAGTGTCTATATCTTAATGTAAACAAGTTAAAACAGTTAATATTCAGATATTGCCAGCAACATTGAGCAGTTCGTGATACTAGGTTGTCCTTCGTATCAACAGGAAATTCTGCATATATCAAGGTCTTCATGTGATAAAATTCCACTGACATGAGATAAGGTAACAGTGCAGGCCAAGGAACTGGCCCATCGTGACTGATCTAATATGCAGGAAATCTCTCGTTCAAGAATGGTCGCACTTCATGATTGAAATGGGCTAGTGCCCCATCATGTTGAAATCACATTTGTCTCCTGATATATGTCGGTCCTGGTGGTGTAGTGGTTACCATACTTGCCTCCTACACCCAAGAACGCGGGTTCGAACCTGGCCAGGACCGATGAATTTTTTCGGGCGTAAAAATCCTAAGTATGGCTTCCTTCGGAAGGGAAGTAAAGCCGTGGGTCCCGTGTCGTACATTTACGGCACGAGAAAGAACCTAAAGCCTGAAAGAGAGGCCTCTGAGCAAAATTTGTCAGCCGTTTCATGCCCTGAGTTGAATGGGACGCTGATGACCTTAGATGTTGAAGAGCGTCCATAAATAAATCAATCAAAAACCAGAATAAAAAAAAAGTCTCCTGATATGAAGCAAGAACTCAAGCGAATCCGGTAAAATATCCTGGAGGAAAATGAGATATGACTGACCAGTGAGGGTGAGAGAAAGGATGTAAGGTCCCAACAACACATTGTGAATCATCCAACCCAAACACTAACTGCAAACCTCGGTTGTAAACTGAAACACCATGGCATGAGAATTTTGATGTTTCATGGCTATTTAGACTGTTGTAAATCTCTTCCCCTATTTCATCAGACCATAGAATAATAATTGGAAGGTCTGTGTTGAACTGCTTTTGTTGCAAAACTACATGCAACATGCATGCTAATGTGTTTTTTTTATTTGTTTGTTTTATTTACGGATGCTCTTTAACATCTCAGCTCTTCAGCATCCCATTCAAATCAGGGTGTGAAACGACCCACAAATTTTGCTGAGGCCTCTTTTTTCAGGCTTGAGGTTGTTTTTTGTGCTGTAAATGTACGACACTGGACCCATGGCTTTACTTCCCTTCTGAAGGAAGCCATACTTAGGATTTTTACTCCCAAAAAATCCATTGGTCCTGGCTGGGATTGAACCCATGATCTTGGGTTTAGAAGGCAAGTATGGTTACTATTACACCACCAGGACTTACTGCATGTTAATGTGAAAAATCAATTGGTACTATTGACTGCATATTCTTGCACTTATAGGGATGACACTCCTACAAACAGTTGTTTGACAAACCTGAAGATCAAAGGCAATGGAACTTGCATTCATTGAAGGGCTATTGCTATATCTTTCAAGCACTTTATTCTCGAAAGCAGGGGTGTAGCTTAATTGTTTCTCATCAAATGCATGAACATCCCCTTCATATGTGCCCCTCTTTCCAAATTATGATCTACACCTGCAAATGTCTGCAATACTTCCAAACAATGCATTGCATAGTACATTTGGTGAAAAATATAATGCTGCTAGATATTGTGATTCATTAATTTTTTATACCATACAAACCTTTGATGAACATTCATGTTCGAAAGAACAAATCTAGAATAAAAACACAAATGTTGTCTCAAGTTCCACACCATATCACTAAATGAGCAATCAGGTATCAACTACAACCCATGACAACTAGGAATGACGGCAAGCATATTGCTATTGCTTATGCTCCAGATTGTGTGATTTACACTTTAGCATTGCATAACACCATAATTACTCATAGGAAACTGTATGTTCCCCTGCATTAAATTGTTTATAGCATATATATCATCCCACATAAAAGTGTGCTTATTTCAGAGTTGAGGGGGGGGGGGTGGAAATATCAGATTCATTTAGTCTTTAAGAAATATTTTTTTAACATTTTGCCTAAAGTTCATCAGTGTGTAAAAATCTAGTAATTTTCAAGGCAATTCTAGGTCTAGCCTGTAGAAGAAAGTACTACTTTTTAGTAACCTGTGACGTTTGTTTTACTTACACATACTGATATTAATGATAGAAACTTAGGATAGGGAGAAATATATTACAGAGCCCCTTTATTTTTATTATTTACACTTTCTGTGTCAAAAAAAAATCTCCTTAAAATAAATCACACAGAAGAATTTCATTGAAAGTACTTTGTCTGTTACCTTAAAGGCATTGAATTATATAATCTCTTCTGAGTCAAAATATTTAGAACACTCTTTATGATTTCACTTACAGGAAATAGACTTATAACATGTTTTGTGGAACATTTGTCCATACCATCAGCTATTAAACATGTTCTGAGTAGTAAATTTCATATAAGTGAAACCATAAAGAGTATTTAAACATTTCGACTCAGAAGAGATTGTTAATGTGTGTTTCACTGTGTTCGATTTCAAATTGAATTAATATTGAAAATATAATTATATATGGTTGCCTTTGTAGATTTCAAATAAAATTTTGTTCCCAAAGGGACAATAAAAGCTCTTAAATACTTTTAGAACTTCTTTTATTTTGTTGCTTCAAATGAAAATGCACTGTAATACTGATTTACCAAGGTCTTATTTCTATTACATCTTGTCTTCATTTTCCACTGTGTATATTCTGTGTGTTTACAAATATAATATTTGTTGCAGCTCTTATGGTCAATTTTACACATTCTTAATTTTTGTTTGTTGGATGGGATTCCCAAGCATAAGCCTGAAGGTAATATCATACTGTGATGATTAATTTGACATGAATTACCAAAGATCCTTATTCTGGATTCATACTAGTGTGATACTTCCCAGTATATCTTAAGCTTTCTTAGAGATAATGTACATTTAGGTGAAACATGCAGGGGAGAAAAAAAATTGTACTTGTAAAGTGCTGGAAAAAATGTTTTAGTTCAGTTAGAGAGCAGGAAATATTCTACCACCACTTCGTTATCAAGCATGGTTCTCCAGGTTGGTATCACTGATACCAGTGATAGCAGCTTTCCTTGTTGCTATACATCAGCTGTGTGAACAAAGGCATTTACATGTGTCAAGACATGGACTAAAGATAGAGGATGCTCTTTGAGCATTAGCTTTGGAGGTTCAAGTATCATTGTCAACTTTGATATTTTCTTCTCTGATGTTGGCCATGTCATCTAAAGTGTAATGAGTAAAGGTGTTTATCACCCCAATTTTGCTTTTCTACATTAAATTTAACCTAGATTTTACACAATTTTTGGTTATAAATTGTGTATTTAGTATACATATATACTGTGGATATTTATAGTGGCCAGTGCCTCCAAATATTGATGTTAAAGTCTGATTCCCCTGTAAATCTTTTTTATTGTTTTATTTTGATCTTATTTCAGATTTATGCTCATTTCTATATATTACTAACAGAGGTCATTAGTCGCTCCTCTTACCCTTCAATGATGTATTTATTGCATTTCTAGCAAAGGCAGAGGCTGCTGATAAATGTGCTGCTGTTTTCACTCTTATTTACAGGGCTATATAGCCACCAGAGCAGGCAGTATTTACGGTATTCCATCAGCTTTAAGGAGGTGGGCAAAACTATAGAGAAAGATGACAAACTGCTGCAAGGAAGAGTATATGTTTCCTGCATGTTTCCTGCACAGAGCTCTCTTGATAGAGGTTCAACAAGCTCCCTTTTGAATGCCTGCATAATACAGGGATTTGTCTTTGTACCAGGTAGTGCATGGGCTGATGGCAGTGTTGCAAGGATGCTGGACTTCAATGTAGATGTGTAGTAGTTAAGGAAGCTTTTACCAACATCTGCATAATTAACAGGTTGGAAATTGCAGAGCTCTATGAGAACTTCAATTGGGCAGACTTATTTTCTTTGAGGAAGTTACATTCAGTACTCCAAGTGCCTCTTCTACTTTATTTGTTTACAGGCCAGATGAAACTTACTACAAAAGGCACTATCTGGTCACTCTTGCAAGGAGTGGTCAAATGAGCATTACTTATTAGGCGTGGATATCTCAAAATGGAGCAGCATGCTGGAACATGTAAATTCTATCTAATCTAAATATAACATTTAATTTTGTGTTGGAACGATTACAGCATAAGATTATCAAATCGACTCACTAGATAATGAAGAACATCTATCTAATCTGTCGTCTAATATGCTCTTATGCTTCACTTACTTTTAATTACGGTGGGACCGATTTCGAAGAGACATTTTCTCCATCTTCAACCAACTTGATGACTCAATAGATAGAATTTATATTTGACAAGCTTCACTGTGTGAGTTACAACAGAATTTTTTAACAATTTCTTATAATTCTTCGAAAGCTCTTAAATGAATGCTGGAATATGTTTATGAAAAGCTGAACAATAGAGCCTATACTGATATCCTAGAACATGTTCTCCTCCTGTCTGCCTGAGAACATTATCCCAAAGGATTTATTTCATTCCAGCAGAATAACCATTCAGTCCATAAGTTGGTCAAGGTTCAGATATGCTTTTCTGAGCACACAAACCAACCCTGTCCTGCAAAATCATCAGATTTTAACCCAAAAGAACATGTTTGGTTCACACATGCTGCACAGCTATGGCATGCCATAGGAGATACCTGGAAGTCATGACCCCAGTTATTTTAGAAAATTGGTGGATTATTTGCCTGGAAGACTGTTGGCAATGATAGAAAATCATAGGATTCGCAAAAAAATATTCACTTTTTTCCCCTTTCTTTTCATTTTGTGTGGTTTTTTTTTTTTAAAGAGGGATAGGATTCAGGTCTCTATGTATAAATTAATTTTTTCCTTTTTTATGAGAGCAGCAAAAAATTGTGAACATAATATCATAAAATATAATCTATATGAATAATATTATAAATAAAAAAAGGGTGTTGGTCACTAGACTCGAAACTTCCCAGCTATCACAGTGAATTTCTAAGCACTGAGCTATTTCTACAATGGAACATTCCCATCACTGTTTATATACTAATGAAACTAACTGTTCACATCAAACGATTTCAGAAAATGTATTTATGTATTTTTGCAAAGAACCGTTCTTTGAACTATTCCCCAGTAATTATTTTATATCATAGTGTAACATATTGTTTGTTACCTGGATATGCATGAGTCTGATTTGTACAGAATGTATGTTTACATGTGAACCAAGCTCTGTAAACTTCATGCATTTCTGTGAGACCGAAATAATACTTAGAAATTTTATCTTGTTGAATAATTTTTGTTAGCATGTACATAGCCAAATAAAGTTGTAACTATGTCTGGTAGTAATATCTTATGCAAGGTACTAACGTGTTTAGCTGTTCTTTTCCATGTAGCATGTATATTAATGATCCTCATTATAGTGAAATACTAGCTGTAATACGATAAAAAATTATGAGAAAAAAAAAACAATTGAAAACTTTAAATATTTTAAAGCACTGAAATACAGTTTACATGTGCTACATCTGTTATGTAACTTTTTCGGCCCATTAACTACATATGCTATATCTGTTATGCAACTTTTTTTTGCCCATTTACCAAACAAATTTTAGTATGTTTTATCTTAGTAGATTGTAATTTTGTTGAAACTGTTAAATATTTTGTGTACAGAAAATACTGATACAAATTCCCAATATACTTTCAGATTACAGTAGATTTCTTCCGAAAGATATATCAGAAGGATTTAAGTATGCAAGGTCGCCTGGAATTCTTGAATATGTGGTACATAATGATCATTGTGAATGATGTAATGATCATATTGGGTTCTGCTATTAAAGAACAGATTGAGAGAAAGGTGAGTATTTTTACATTACATTTATTTCATTTGTTCATCCATCCATCCACCCACCTACCCACCCACCCACCCACCCACCCATCCACCCACCCATCCATCCATCCATCCATCCATCCCACCCCATCTGTCAATCCATTGATCCATCCATTCCATTCTTCCACCCATCCATTCATCCTCACATCCCATCCATCCATCCATCCATCCATTCCATCCAGCCATCCATTCATCTCATCCATCCCATCCATCCATCCATCCATCCATTCCATCCAGCCATCCATTCATCTCATCCATCCCATCCATCCTTGGGCTTGCATTTCTTATTTGTTAGAGTTTTTTTCACCTGTAAGAGAAAGTTTAGGCTAATTATCATGTGAGAAACTTAACCTGAATATAATGTTAAAAACACATACTTGTTAGGAATTTTATACTGTTATAGATGTTTTGCCAGTATTTTTTTATAGTGATAGGCAGCAATGGTGTCCTTTTTATGTAGACTCAAACTTTAAGATCTTAATACTATATGTAAAATTATTATAAATTGTCCAGTTAGAATATAAGCCATAAAACAAACTTGGATATAACATTTATACAGCAATTGATATCATATTATGATTCAGTTGAACTACACACTGTTAATGCTTTACTACTTGTCATAATGTATGGAACAGATTTCGAGAACATTCAGTTCTCATCTTCAGCCAGGCTTAAGTTCATTCCAGGCTAAAGTTGGAATTTAACCTGGCTGAAAATAAGAGCTAAATGTTCTCCAAACCGGTTCCATACATTATGACAAGTAATTGAAGCATTAAGAGTGTGTTAGTTCAACTGAATCATACAATGGTATCAATTATATGATTAGCTTCACTGTGCAAGTTCCAATTTACATTTTAATTTATACAGTATTTTACCTAAACATAATAGGAGATTAAAAAATGTACTTTGTCTGTCCTTGTTATCTTCTTCCTTTTTTAATGGGCTTCTTTCTCTTAATAGATGTGTGTTAGTTCAACTGAATCATACAATGGTATCAATTATATGATTAGCTTCACTGTGCAAGTTCCAATTTACATTTTAATTTATACAGTATTTTACCTAAACATAATAGGAGATTAAAAAATGTACTTTGTCTGTCCTTGTTATCTTCTTCCTTTTTTAATGGGCTTCTTTCTCTTAATAGATAAGGGTTTTCCAATTTTCCCTTTCTATCACTTTTTAAGACAGATTTTAAAAATGCTTGCTGTAATATCTAATCAATGTATAACAGAAGCAAAATATTCTAAATGAATACTAAATTGTGTCATATCACAATCAAAGCCAGTATCAATGAATAACATTTGACACTGCCATCTGGCCACCTTGTATATAGAGAAAGAGGCATTTCCTTCTCTCATTTGTGCAAATGCATAACAACATAAACGTAGCACTGTTTGGTCCAACTATGATCCAATCACATTTTGCACCAAAATCTCAAATTTAAGCCCAATTTTAATGGAATAAATTTGTGATTAATGCAATCAAACAATCAATTTTGACATGATGTAGCACATTCTTAAGTGTAGAAATTCAATTCAAACCAATTTACAATTGTGGGTGGACATGCTCCTCATTTGTGTATACTTATCATAATAGTCGCATATGATTGTGTATATAAATTGTACTTGTGAAGCTATAGACATGGGGTGATAATACATCCTATTAGGTGTAAATTATATCTAATCTGTTGTCTAACACACTGTTATGCTTCACTTACTTTTAAATATGCTGGTACAAGTTTCGAAGAGACACCCTCTCCATCTTCAATCAACTTGAAGACTGGTATGAGAAACTAACATCTATGAGGACCTGTGGCTCCATCCTGGTGGTGTGTTTTCCTTTATAAACTAAATATTTGTATTACTGTCTCCTGTAATGTTGAAATTCATGAGGATCCCTATGTTTATGAATGTAAATCTTTTCCCATGTGTCCAATTCTATACGTCTGTGTGCTTCTTTAAATAACTTTATTTCTTTCTTTATGTCATGATTATCTTTCTAAAAATGGTGTGCCACTGCTGACCTATCAATCTGTTTGTACTTAACATTTCTGAGATGTTCCTTTAACTGTGTTCCTATGTTCCTTTTAGTTTTTCCAACGTATATCTTATCACATTCTTTACATGTTATTTTGTAGATATCTGACTTTTTCTCCTGTGGAATGTTATTAAAACTATTGTCCACTAAAGCATTTCTCAGAGTGTATCTGTTAACAGGTGCCAATTCAATGTTAATATCTTTAAAACTTTTTTGCAATTTATTCATAGTTACTGGTTGGTAGGTGAATTTTTTAAAAACTGGTCTCTCTTTTTCAGTTAATAGTGTGGTGGTATTCTTGATCAATTTCTTCTTTAGGAATCTAATAAGTTTTGTAACAGCTGAAAAGAAAGTAATCCATATGAAAAAAGCAAAACATTATGCTAAATTAGCCGACATAGATTTAAAATTATATGACATGTACTTAAGGGTCACCAAAAAGTTAGGCGATGTCATTTGGGACAGCTTAATAAGGAATGTACTAGAGCATATAAAAATCAGAGTAAAGAAAAAAGTAAATATTTAGGAAAAGAAATTTGGGAAATTGAAAAATTTGCAGTAAACTAGTTAAAAACAATACAGTAACAGAAAAATGTGGTGAATTTATCACAAGCAAGTTTTAATAAAGAAGAGTTACCTATACTCAATATGGGTTTTAAAACTGCTATAAACTTCTCCAATAATGTTGAAGATTACATAGTTAATCTGGAAATTGCCATGGAAGGTTTAACTAATGAAGAGAAAGAAAAGATTAGAATAAAGTCATAGGATGCTCTTAAAAGGATTAACAAAATGAAACCAAATAGAATACAAAATTACAGTAATATTATTACATCACTTAAAAAAAGGCTGATAAAAGAGAATAAAATAGTAATATTGGACAAAGATGATTACACTGACAGAATGTTACAGTTGTTAAACAAAAAAGAATATGCCCATGTCAAATTTGACCCATTGAAAGAAGGCACAAAAACTGTGAATGAAGCTATACAGACTTGCACTGTAATACCAGACATAGAGAAACTTAGTTTAAAACAAAACAATCATATTATAGCCAGAATGTATGAGTTACCTAAAATCCGTAAACCTTGAAAGGGCATGAGACCATCATTAATAATAATAAAAATACCCCTTCATATTTTCTAGCAAAATAGCTTACAGACTGATTTACAGCTATATCAACGTTTCAAAGTAGAAGCATAAAAAAGTTGTTCCAGTTAATAGAAAAAAAATAAAAATTTTAAAGTTATACCCTCTGATATTTTAGTGTCTTTTGATGTAGTATCTTTGTTCATGAGTATTCCAACTGACAAGCTTTTATCATTTCTGAATGATTGGTTAAAGGAGATAGGAATTAATGAAACTCACAGGAATGAATACGTCCCTACATCCACCTTACTAACATTTGTATAAACCAGTCCTATATTTTGCATTTGCAGGAGAATTCTATAAACAGAAAATAGGACTCACAACGGGAAATCCTATGTCCCCCTTTCTGGCAGATTTATTTTTGAGTACATTTGAAACTGACATAATTTCCGCCTTCCTACATTATTTTAAATGCTGGTACAGATATGTTGATGACATTTTTAGTATAGTGAAAAAAGAATTTGTTGAAGATTCTTTGAAGCTTTTAAATATACAAGTTAAGAATATATCCTTCATACTGGAAACAGAAACAAAGGGAATGTTGGCATTTTTAAATATAAAAATTATAAGAATCATGGAAATTTAGAATTTGGAATCTATAGAAAGGATACTCACACAGATAACTATATAAAATCAAATGCGTTTAACCCCATACCTCACAATCACTCAATTTTCAACAGCTTAACATATAGACTGGTGAATTTATCAATCAGTAAAGAGGAGTACAAAAAAGAATTTGAGAAGATGCAGGAGAATGCCATTACAAATGGTTTTAACAAAAATTTAGTAAACAAAAAACTTAATAGATTCCTAAAGAAGAAATTGATCAAGAATACTACTAAACTATTAACTGAAAAAGAAAGACCAGTTTTTAAAAATTCACCTACCATCTAGTAGCTATGAATAAATTCCAAAAAATTTTTGGCACCTGTTAACAGATACACACTGAAAAATGCTTTAGTAAACAACAGTTTTAATAACATTCCACAGGAGAAAAATTCAGACTTCTACAAAATAACACGTAAAGAATGTGATAAGGTATTCGTTGGAAAAACTAAAAGGAACATAGGAACGCGGTTAAAGGAACATCTCAGGAACATAAAGTGGAAACAGATTGATAGGTCAGCAGTGGCACACCATTTTTGGAAAGATAATCATGAGACATAAAAAGAGAAATAATGTTACTAAAAGAAGCACACGAACGTACAGAATTGGACACATAAGAGAAGATTTACATTCATAAACATAGGGGATCATCTTATGAATTTCAACATTACAGGAGAAAGTAATACAAATTTCCAGTTTATAAAGAAAAAAACACCACCTGGATGAAGCCACAGGTCCTCATAGATGTTAGTTTCTCGTACCAGTCGTCAAGTTGGTTGAAGATGGAGAGGGTGTCTCTTCGAAACCAGTCCCACCGCATTTAAAAGTAAGTGAAGCATAAGAGTGTGTTAGACAACAGATTAGATATAATTTACATTTAACAAGCTTCACTGTGTGAGTTGCTACAGAATTTTTTAAAAATGTCTTATTTTTCGAAAGTTCTTAAATGAATTACGTCCTATTAGAATTTATTAAATGTTATACATTAAGACATGTTTTGGTAGCAGTGGCTTGCATCTTCAGCAGTTGGTCAATTGCTTTTTTTCAATTGTGATTTTCTCGTAATACATTGCTATAAACCAATAAATAATCTTGAATCTCTGTAGAATCTTTTAATTTTTTCTTTGTTTCAAATATAACCACTTTATTTATAATTTTTATTTCTTTTTCATATCTTTTTCTCTGAAAATATTTCTTAATGTATGATTCTTCTAAAATCCTCTGCTCCTATTTTCATTAGTTTTTTGATTCTAATTGTTTTAACAACTTTATATTTATCTCCCTTGGAGATTCTGTGCATAATTATCTTTTTGCAAACAGGTTACCAACTTGAATTGTGGGCCCTAGCTAGGAGAATTTGTAATTGATGTTTCTTTCCCTAGTCAGATTGCCATCTGTGTGGCTTAAGCAATCCTGACCACCCAATCCTCTCAGTTGCTACCTCAGAACCACAGAGAATCTGGAGCTCACATGGACAAGATTGCTCTATAATTTGAAGGGGGATTATCTCCAAAAGAGAATTTCCACACTATCCTAGTTTGTTTAATACTCCAGAAATTAGCATTATGAAAATATTAGTTCTGGATTTTACTACAGTAGTTCTTGGCAACTTAGATGCTGCTCATGATTGTTGGTCCTAGTTGTGCAGTGGTAACAACACTTGCCTCTTAAACCCAATATCATGGGTTCAATCCGAGCCAGGATCGATGGATTTTTTTAGGCATAAAAATCCTAAATTTTTCCCTTCCAAAGTCTCCTTAAAGTAAAGGAAGTAAAGCCATGGGTCCAATGTCATTGATTTACCACATGTAAAAGAACCTCAGGCCTTAAAGAAGAGGCCTCTGTGCGAAATTGATTGGCCATTTCATGCCCTGAATTGAATGGGATGCTGATGACCTGAGATGTTAAAGAGCATCCGTAAATAAATCAAATCAACAACTGGTATAGCTTGCAATTGAATACCTCTGAGTAGAGCTGTTAAAGACATTTGCTCTTTTATAATTGTGTGTGTGCGCGTGTGTAATTTACATTTATTGTTAATGTTTTTTCCAATACAGAGATTGTTGCTCTCATATAATTGTACATATGTACATCATTGGCAGTTTACATTTATTAGTAATGTTTGTTTTATTTTCCAGTACCTTCATACTAGGAATAGCCAGTACAATATTGTTTTTCTTAAGTCTTCATAGGCACATTTTTGTTCATACGTAGTGTACTGTCATAGGGTAGGTCTTTCACTGCACATAACATATCATGCCATGTTTGCAGCTTTTCTTGGGATAAATACCGCTGTAACTTTGTGATGTTGATGGAGCAATGACAGAATGAGTGGCAGGGGAAACTGGTATACCCAGAGAAAACCTACCCAGGCGCCGCTTCCTCTGCCACAAATTGCACATATGGCCAGCTGCTGGAATCAAAATTTTTAATGGGAGGTGAGCAGTCTAATCACTAGACCACAGCACTGCCAGACACATTATAGTGCATATTTTCACAGGTTCATCATTTGCAAGCTAAAATTTAAAAGACCATTAGCAGAAAATGAAACTAGGAAAGTTTGAAATAATCTATGGAGGGGGGAAGAGAAACTATGAAATAAAGGAGCCTTATAAAGTTGCACAATTTGGTTTAGCAGAAGCTTTTTAAAAATATAATGAAGTGGCTAAATTTTAGTTTAATATGACATTTAGAATACTTCATAATGTTAAGATACCTAAAGTGTCAGCTGTCCCTTGTTACAGCAATTTATTGGCGATCAGTGGAACATGTGCAGTGTATTTCTTGGAACTGGAAATTTATTGGTCTGGTTTGGAGTTTTACGATACCTGGGATTCTTCAAAACATACAATGTAAGTCTCTTTGAATATGCAAATTCACTATATGTTGCAGCTGCAGCTTTAGACATAAGATCTTCTTATTTTGCTTTATAGTGCAAGTGTAAGTACTATCATAGTAAATGCTTTGTTTTGTATGCAAATGAATGAGGTAGGAAAAGGAAATAAGCTTCTCATTTATGGATTTTATGTGACAATGAGTACTTTTCTTTAATTGTACTATATTTTGGAATTTTAAGGTGAAATGAATTTTTCTGGTTGTCGATAGTGAAGTAGAATAATGAAGTTAATAAATTATTGGAGTTAGTTTGGTGACACACAGATCTGATGAAGATGAATGTATTTGGATATTTATGTAAAAAAACAAGTACTTGAGGCATAATGTTGGTAAACCAACTCCAATTATTATCCTCAAACATTCAGATATTTCAGAAAAACATTAAAGGTATTACATTAAACTAAAATAATGAAATAAATATAGAAACAGGCTTATAGTCATAAATTGACTTTTTTTATAAGACTTCTTCATCCATGATCTTACTGTGTAATTGGTAGTTCAGTTTTGCTGCATAATATAGTCTTAAATTACACTAGTTCATTATGGCTTTACTGCCCCAGAAATTTACATAATATATCCAAAATTTTCCTATTTATATGATACCTTTTTAAAGGAAAATGAATTGATAATTGTTATAACATAATCATTGATTTCCGTGATAGTAATGTATATTTTAAGCTCTGAACATACTTTTATAGAAGACGTGCAATCACTCATGTTGGCAAGAGGGAAGGAGCTAAGACACATACTACATAAAGGAAAAAGATAATTAATACTCTTGAACTAACAACAGACTTGGAATGCCCATTTAACTGATTTACATGTATTTACAAAATTTATTTAGTCTTAGTTCAAAATGGAGCAACAGCTTGCTACCCAATTTTAGGATTTCCTTACAATAATTATAATTTCTTATATGGCATGCTCCCATTTATGCCTGCATGAGCATTTAATTTAGGAAGTGGCTAACCAGAAAGTAACTAGGCTGGGAAAGGTAGTTTCCAAGCATGAGAGAATGTAATTTTTGACATTTATATTTATTATAATTATAAAACTATTCACAATAACTTACAATGGTGCTTTTAACAACAAAAATATAACAAGTTGTTACATAATTGAATTGTGCAAACTGCTTTAACATTACATTAACATTCACTTAAAAATACGGTAACCTGGCAGTTGCAGTAATTTACTATGTACATTAAGAGTAGTTTATGTAACAAATGTGCTTGTCTGCAATTTAATCATATAGAAATTTAATGGCCAAGCACTTGCTAAAACTTTGATATTACACCAGAGCTTGCTTACAATTTAACAAATGAAAGATTGAATGCTAAGCACATTAACATAATTGACTTTGAATAGAAATAACTATACAAGGTGCTAGCCCAACATTTTATACATTAAAACACAAAGCTACAAATGGAATTAAAAATTGCAATATGCATTACCATTTCTGGTGCCTTGGTCAACAGGTGAGACTTGGAAGGCAGTGAACATTTTTGAATAAAAATTTTGACATAGTGTCCAAAAGCGATCTAATTCTGATAAAAGTGCTGCTCCCTCTAAAGCAAGAAGCACATGCTTAACAGGCTGAGGATAAAGCTGTTTCATTGTGGCACTTCTAGTATGTTTGACTTTAATGTAAACCAATATGAAAGTAAGAACATGCAGAGCAAGTTGCAACATTGGTAGGAAGGCAAGAGGAAGGAAAACAGGTATTGGGCACAAAGATGTATACAGATTCATGCACTAATGACACATACTTCCTCCCCCCCCCCCCCAAAGTAGAGATGACTATTTTAACTTGTCCTTTAGCTGCCGTTTTATCTATTTAAAGTTAGATTAGCCACAATAACCTCCTGACACAATTTCACATGCTCACGCTTAACACACAAATGCATCCATTGCTAAGTGATAACTGCTTGCATTAACTTGCTGCTGTTCATGCATGATGAATGAAGAATTGTAGAAAAACCTTAATGCACCTCTGTTCCATGGTGGTACTTAAAATTTTGTGGTGCAAAGGAACATAGCTGAACTCAGACTGTAATGCTTGTATGATGACTTGAGCTCTCAAACAAATCCAATTCGGGAGCAATGGAATGCCCTAGGACACTATAGTACTAGTGGAAGCAGCATTGGACAGTGTAAGGAGTCAGGAGTAGCCTCTTCACACATGCCAGCCAATGTAGAATACTGTTAGGGGAAATATTCGTTCATGCCATACTTGCCAGGAAGGGAAAAAACAGGATTGTCAATAAAATTTCTTTCTTTTTACTTTTACCCTTCTTTTTTATGAAAAAAAAAATTCTCCACTGTGACCTAGGATTACACATAAAACAGACAAAAATTTCAAACTTCAAATATAAAATTATATATATTTAAAATTATAGAAGAAAATATTGCCCCTTTTAAAATAGAATGTTATAAGAAATTTATATAATACAATTTCACAAAATAAATTCTCCCTTACAATAGAATTTTATTTGAAAGTTATATAGTACAATTACACAAAATTCTCCCTTAAAAATTAATATCACTTTAGATGAGATACATGAGCTCTTATTATTTCATCATCTTCTTGGAGAAGTAGAGAGATTTTATTCATTTATTTGAATGCTAAGAAAATGCAAACTACAAGGGACCTCCATCTATCTGGCCCAGGCTATTTAGATGTATCCCTTACAATTATAATTTTTACAATAATTAATGATATACTAATGCCTTAATCTAAATTCCAAATAAACAGAATACCAATTATTTAAATTATATTGTACTTACGAAGCTGTTGACAATGGAGTGGATAAATCCTACACTTATGTAATCAATTTGCCTACACTAAAACTCCACTTACTTTTATAAACTAAGACTAGTTTCGGAAGGTCTCTTCCATCTTCAGTTTTTGGCCGTACTGTTGTTTCTCGAACTGGTGTCTGGATATCCGAATGTTCTTGTTGTGTCATCTGGTGATTGAAGGATGAACTCTCTGAGTTCGTCAAATGGAGGAAATTCAAAATTCATTAAGTTTTCTTTGTTCTTTAATATGAAAATTCTTTCCCAAGTGGATAACTCTATTGGGTTGTGAAGATTTTTTAGCAATTTAATCTCTGGTTTTATTTCGTGATTCCTGGTCCAAAAGTGAGCTGCAATTGCTGATTTATCAACCTGTTTGTACCGAATATTTCTGAAGTGTTCTTTCTTTCAAGTTTCAAATTTCTCTTGTTTTTCCTATGTACTTTTGTTCACAATCAGCACACTGTATTTCGTAAATTCCTGATTTCTGTTCTGTTGGTATGGATTCTTTTAATGTGCATCCTACTAAGTTCCTAATATTAAATTTGTTCTTCGGGGCTAAGATTATCCCATGTTCTTTGAAAATCTGCTTGAATTTGTTGTGGTAAATCGGGTGGTATGTAAAACTTTTAAATTTGTATTCCTCTTTGATGTTCTTCAATGTGGAAACTTCCCTTGTCCTTTTTTGTCTTTTGAATTTATTGATAATTTTTGTTACTGTGTCCTTGTTGAAACCATTGGTTGTAGCTGTCTTTATAATCTGTTGATATTCTCTCTTGTATTGTGTTTCTGTGAGTGGGATATTCGTCAGTCTATGTGCCAAACTATGAAAAACTGCATATTTATGTGGAATAGGGTTATAACTGTCATTTTTTATATAGTTTTCTATGTGTGTTTCTTTTCTGTGGATTCCAAACTTCAAACATTCTCCATTCCTTATGATTTTTAAATCTAGAAATGGGAGCCAACCATTTCTTTCTTCCTCTATGGTAAATTCTATTGAATTGTACTGTAGATTAGTGTAAGCAAATTGATTACATAAGTGTACCAATTATTTACTTCTATTGCATCAGACCCCAGTCCCTGTTAATCAGTACAATGTACTGGAATTCCAGGGGGCTCTGACCTAACCCCAGGTACCAAAATGATATCTGCCTTACTCTGTCTATACCATTATTTTATTGACTATATACTATTATTTATGTGAATTTTCTTCTTCTCTCTTCACTGTCTATTTCCACTTCTGTTTAACTTTAAATAAATACTGACCTACACTCTGCAGTCGTAATAAAAAGAGTTAGGCCTCGCAGTTGGGCGTCATTTGCAGTCGTAATAATATGTTTGGCCTCCAAGTTGGATCTGAGTTCGATGATTGGGGGGGGTTGTTGATTTAAATTAACAAATGAATTGTTGTTGACCTCCTCTTCTTCTGCTGCCTAACATTACTGCAATCCCGGACTAGCTTCGGTGAGTGCTGGAATTTTATGGCCTATTCAGGTCCAAGGGGGGAGGACTAGGAACTTAATGAACACAAGTAGAACTCCTTAAAACAAGACCATTTATTTATAGTAAAATTGAGTTAGGTGTTTGAGGGTTGCCTTTAAGATTTTGAGAAAACGTATAAGTTTGCTTGAAACTCGCTTAATAAATTCGAGTCTATATAAAATGTCCAATCAGTATCTTTCTCAACACTACTCTCCTTCTCGCGGCACACTAGCTATCAGTTAATAGTTTTACGTCGCCTCTTACTAAAACGGTCTCTTGAAGTGCTCTGGTCGAATGGGAATGCCTCTCTTCTCTCTATTGCACCCCCTTTTTCCCTGGGTGTCCTCGTCTAATGTCAAGTGCAATTTATGACACCCACAAGGTTCCGTGGCATCAATAGATGATAATTGACCAGTCTGTTCTGTCTTTGAACACAAAACTAGCCTTTTCTGTCCTTTTACTCCATAACTAACGACCTGACCCTATCAGTTTTTCAAACTCTTAAGGCAGACCCTTGGCACAAAAGACTTAAAAATATACAAAGGAAAGGACATCTGCTTTTTCTCGTCCCCTTTACAATACACTCAATCTGCCTTATGTCTAAAAGTCTGGTAAACAAGTTACTCGCTTACTTTTGAAATACGTAAAAGACTTAATGATAAATATACATATACATAGACTGTACAAATTGATTACACTAAGGTTTACAATCCATATAATTAATTGTGCTATCTAAATAAATATAAACATGGGGTTAAAGCCATTTTATACTGTCTCAAAGAAATAAATTTGAGAATTTGAAAAGAACCCTTATATCTGGATGCTAACTTAGCTGCAAATTTCTGGTTTCCTTTACTTAAGGAATAGGTCTTAGCATAGATCAAATCTCCTTCTTTGTGCCTAAAGGTATCTTAACACAGGGCAAATCTCCTTTGTATCTAACTGGTATGTGGCCATAATTATATTCAGTTGCACCAAGGATATGTGTTTTGTTTAAATTGTGCCTTGCCCTATTCTATACATGAATTTGTTTGGTACTTGAATGATCTAGCAAGTCAAATGGAAGTGCAAAATCTGGAACTGATAATACGGCAGAGATATTTGTTTCAAATACTTTAAAATCTCTTGCTGTTCTAAGCCCCATGTAATCTTATCCTTCTTTTTACGCAATGAATGTACTAGCATAAAAGGCATAAGAAGGAATAAACTTAGTGAAATAGTTCTTATGCCAGTAAATTAAGAAACTTGTTTAGGTGATTTGGGGCATGAGAATTCAGGAATATTATGAATGCATTAAGGATCCATGTCTACACCAGTTGAAGAAATAATATGGCCGAACAATTTCAAATAGGAGGGGTGCAAATGTAACCTTTTCGGAATTAATGGTCAATCCATCTCATCTGAACCACTTATAAACTTCCCTCAAATGAGCAAGATGCTGTTCATTGGAATAAATTCATACATTTTTAAATAATGATAAAAATATTTAAACATAATATTACAGAAAATTATATTCAAAAGATGCATTAGGACTAGCACACTTAGAGCAAATCAAAAAGTAAATAATTCAAGTCAAGTTTCAATTAGTGTCAAAGGGTGGTATCTTTTCGATTTCTGGTACAAGGGTATTTGATAATATGCACTATTCAATATTTAGCTAGCTCAAATCATTGGAAACACTGATAAACATTGGGCAAGGGAACTGTGTTAATTTATTTGAATTTAACCCAATATTTCACTACAGGTCGAATATCACCATTGGATTTGGGTACCAAAAATATAGGGCTTGAATAATTAGCAATTAGATAGCCTAATAATGTCTGTTCTTATATAAAAGAATGCAATAATCTAGGACGTGAATGCATCAGCAAATTTGACTGCCATGAGTGGCCAAAGTTGTTAAGATGTGGACTTATGAGTGGGAGGTCTGGGGCTCGATTCCAACCAGGACTGTCCTCCCATTTCCTTTCTTATATATATGTATGTGTGTGTGTACTGAAAAAGAGAGAGAGAGAGAAAAAAAAGAAAAACTTTCCCAATTTACATTTCATCTTATTTATTATCATTGTCCATTGCCTGCAGTGCCTCAGCAGTGAAAAGAAGCATTAACACTATTAAAAAAAATCACAAAATTAACAACACTGTTCTATAATAAGAACAATTTTATCCCATGACAAGTGCAAGAAAGCTGTGTGAGTGAATTTTCAACAACAGCTAATAAATCACTGGGTAACAATTTATCATTTACATCTGAAACAAGTGGAAGATCATGATACTGCATTTGCAATGGTATAAAATGATTAGGAACAAATGGAAAAGAAATAACATTACATGCTAAATCCAAAATCATGCCTAAACAAACATTCAGCATCTTTCACATTAACAGGCTGTGAATTAACACTTATATTAGCCATGCACGTAGATTCCAATGAAAACATAAAAATTTTTTCTCCAAACAATCATCAATCAAAGAAATCTTATTACCTGAATCATTCAAAATTAGAGTAGGCAATTTATCCACTAGTTCATAACAAAAGGTAATTTCATTCCCCTACATGCTTGTACACCTTGTATAGCCATGGAGGACTAGGGTTTGATTACCACCAGGACTGTCCTCCCTGATTAAGGGTTTTTCAGATTTTATTCAATCCTCATAAATGGCAAATGCTGGGGAGATACCCTAAAGCTAGGCCTGGAATGTTCCCTTTTTTAAAAAAAATCCTTTCCCAGTTTATCATTTTATCTTATGTATAATCAGTGTCCACTGCCTGTGATGGCTCAGCATTTAAAGCAGATGTTAAATACTATTAATAAAAAAAATCAAAAGTGTTTCTAGTCAAGATGAAGAAATAAAAGAAAGAATAGCGCTGGTTGTGTATGTTTAGACTAGGCCACTACATTATTTTTGCTGCTGAGGACTTCTAATTTCTATAAGAATTTGGACTATATGTGTCACAGGACTCTATGTTTAGAAAGATTGGCATTTAAACTTGTATTCTTCACTATTTCAGCCTCAGTATATGACATAAGCATGAAACATCAGCTAATTCCCTTATCTCTTTGCAAAATTCAAAGAAAGTTTCACCCACACATCACTCAAGAAAATAATTACAAGCAAGCAAGAGATTATATACCATGAGTGGAAAGTATTGATGCATAATTTGCTCATGATAACGATCTAAAGGAACCACCCAATTTATTGCTACTAAAAAGTCTGAAGCATGGAGGATTGGATGTAAGGATAGATCATGTACAAAATAATTGCACTGAAAACAGCAAAGGCTACAGCTTTCCTTTTTAAGCTAACTAGCACCATTAAAAACTGAAAAATTTGTCCCAGAGTACTAGTGGGCATACATTGCCACAGATTAGATAATTGTTTCTAGGCAAAAGTAATTAAATTATTAATACCAATTTTGGCATACTGTTCTGCTTGATAAGTACTACTTGCATAAGTTCTGTGGGAAAAACATTCTCATCCTCATTAACAGTTTGAAGACCTTAATCCCACCCTTTGCTTTTCAATTCAAAAATTTGCTAATTGAGATGTCAAAGTCCCTAAGTAACTTATGCCATTATGCAGATTTTTCTTTATTTGCAATATTACTTAATAATTATACCAATTGTTATACCAATAAAACAGCCTAGCTTTGAAACTATGTAATTGGTTTGGTGTAGCTCCTAACTTTGTGATCTTGCAATAATAAAGTGAAGCTTAACAACTTACATTCTGCACATTGTAATTTTCCTCATACATTCTGTTTCCATATTATATCCTAACTATGTTGCATGGCCCCTTTTCACTTCTGCCTTAAGGAACTTGACCATGTCATTCACCATAGGCACAGATGAAATTGAGGGTTTTCTTATTCTCATTTCCATTTCAATTTCATCCTTCAGGAGGAAATAAAGCTGCACTAGTATGTCCATAATAGCTTTAAACTAAGAAAAAGAATTAATATATAATGAATGAGTAGCTCAGGCCATGACCCACAGCCAGTTAGACCAACCATAAGGATAAACAATTTTAAATTATCACCACTCCTTTTAACAAGAAAATACAACTTGCATATAATATTGCTAAGTACATAGTTAAGCAAAATTTTAATAAAATATACACTGGAACTAAAATTTGCTCTTCATTAATAAAACTGGTGTATTGCTTGAAAGTACAACCATGGCACTCTGCTGCCAAAACTACTATGCAACTTTAGGATTTTCTTATGAGGATTATACTTTCTTAAATGGTATCATCCCATTGATATCTGCTTGAGCATTTAATTTAGACATTCAATATAAAGAAAGCAACTAGAATAAGGCTGGGAAAGGTAGTTTTCAAGTATGGAAGAATATAATTAGACATTTATATTGATTATACAATTATCATGAATCTATTTATAATAACCAATAAATTTTTAACAACAAAAAACAACAAGTTGTGGTTTGTGCAAACTGCTGTAACATTCACATAAAATACAGTAACCTGGTAAGCACTTTACTAAATCTATTAAGAAAAGTTCGTATAACAATGCACTTGCCTGCAATTTAATCATATGGAAATTTAATTACCAAACACTTGCCAAATTTAAGTTGTGAGCATTACTCTTGACAAGTGGTCTACAATTTCACAAATTAATGTTTAAATGCTAAGCACATTAATTAAATTAAAACTGAAATAACTTTACAAGATGCTAATCCAAAATTTTATACATTAAAGCATGAACGCTACAAATTGAATTAAAAATTACAATATACATTACAGTTTCTGCTGCCTGGTCAGTGGGTGAGACCTGGAAGGGAGTAATGATTCTAAAGTTTATATAGTGTCTAAATGCAATCTAATTCTGATAAAATTGCCATTCTAAAGCTAGAGCTATACACTTAACAGGCTGAGAGTGAAGTTGTGATGCCCTTGCACTTCTAATATATCCAACATTAGTGTAAACCAATAATGAAGGAAGGAAGGGAAGGAGGGAGGGAGGGAGGGAGGAAGGAAGGAAGGAAGGAAGGAAGGAAGGAAGGAAGGAAGGAAAGAAATTGCTACATGGGTAGGAAGACCAAAAGAAGGAAAATCGGTATTTGGCATAAAAGTATATACAAATGTGTGCACCAATAACACAAGTTCCCTAAATATAAACTTTATGTCAAACAGCAATGGGAAGTATTTTTCTTCTTTTCAGTGTATGAGTCATGATGAAAATGTAGCAGAAATATTATTACTAGCCTTCTTGGGAAAACTAAAAGGTATTGTTGCCATGAGAGTTGCCCTGCTCTGTAGTCTTGTGGTGGATGGTATGCTTAAAGACATGACCCAGAAGGATATTACATACAAGGCTATGCGGATGACATAGCACTGTTTACTTTTAAGAAATTTCCCAATACAATCTCTGACATGATGAACTGTGGGCTGAGAAAAATTCACAGTTGTTGCATGCAGGAAGGTTTATATATTAATGCTAGGAAAAGAGTTTTTCCTTTAACTAACAGGAAAGATTTTAAAGGCATAGGAAAAAACTAGGCAACTCAATTCTGGAATATTTTGAGTCAGTTAAATACTAGGTCTTATACTGCATATGAAACTGACCTGGAACAACCATATTGACAACATTCTACGTGGAGCCAGGTGGTTTCTTATAATCATTAAATGCATTATTTGAACAACCTGGGGCCTAAAGCCATACATCAGCTATTGGTTGGGTGCCAGATATCTTATGGCGCCATTGTCTTGTGGCAAAAAAACATTACAAACTATTTTAGTAGGTGAGTTTACCAAGCTACAGAGATTAGCATGTCTTTGTGTTATAGGGGCCTTCAGAAGTACTCTAACCATTGCATTGGAGACACTTGGGTTTCCCTCCAATGGGCATTTACTTACAAGCAGAGACTAGGCTTACTGCATACCTCTTGTTTCAGACAGGGAATTGGAGGGGCAGTTGTGCAACAATAACTGGACACATTCCAAATTTCCTGGATATTTTAGAACTGAGCATGAGGTTCAACCTAATGAATACTCATTGTACTCCCTCTTCATTTAATATAAATCTCGGATCTTGAGAAGACTGGATGAAAGGAATTACTCCTGATAAAGGATGTGACCAACTTGTGTGGTTCACCGATGGATCTCATATAGGGAAATATTGAAGCGTATATATGGCCTATTACCAAGGACAAATATCATTATAAGTCTTGGGAAATATTGCAGAGTTTTTCAGGCAGAAGTGTGCTATCCTGAACTATGCTTTTAAAGGACTTGAGAAAGGTTACAATGGTAAATGAATTCTCATCCTCACAGGTAGCCAAAGTGCTTTGAAAGCATTTCTTTCCAACCAGGTAGAATCTAAACTGGTGTGGGAATGCCTAAATGCCTGGCATCTCACAATAGGCTTGAATTGCAGTGGGTGGCAGGGCGTTAGGGCATTTTATGGAAATGCAAAAGGAGATCAGTTGGCAAAAAAGGTTACTGATACACCCTTTGTTATCCCTGAACCCATTGTTGGAATCAGTACAAGTGCTGTTAAGATCGAGGTAAAAACGTGGATTGGGCAAAAACACCAACATATGTTGCAAACCTATCCTGGACAAAAACAAGCTAAGAAATTGGTCATAGGTCCAAGTAACAAACACTCTTTCCTTGTCTCTCCTAAATTTGAACAGAAGAGGAATGAGGAAAATAGTTGCATTAATTACTGAACACTGTCACTTCATGAAACATCTATGTAAAGTGGGACACTACAAAGATGAACCCATTTATAGATTGTGCAAACAGGGTGAGGAGACTGCCTTGCACATTCTGGTTAATTGCTCATTTCTGGTAAGAAAGATTTACTCTTTTCTGTAACCAGGGAAGACCTGGTAATGGAAGCTGACATTGGAACCAAAATATTACAACTTGTTCAAAGAACAGATTTTGAGAAACAATGAAAGCATCTCTTTCTATGGAGTTGCACAGCAAGCCTTTTAGGCTAACGTACGAGAGGTTGACAAAACTCCAACAAACCGCAGTCATCTAATCTAATCAAATGTGAAAATGTTGAAAGATATTGGTCCTTCTGTTCTACTAATTCCAATAGTGCACTCTGTTTCTGTTTAAGTTCTTTGGGCTAAAACAAAGCAAATATACCAATAGCCAAGATTTTCAGATTGAAGACAAAAGTGCCAAACTGTTGCTGTTTTCTTTTATCTTGAAAAACTCTGTGATAAACTGTTGGAGAAGAGGTATCCTTTGTATGCTTCATGAATGGAATATTTGTGATTAACCTGCTTTTATTCAAGAGTTCATGAAGACCAAGTTTTTCACATAGGAAAATTGGAGTACCTCAGGGCTCAGTGCTCAGCATTAACTGTTTGCTATCAATTCTATCACAGAATGCCTACCATCAAGAATTTCATCATTGTTGTTCAACATCTTTCCATCCTTTCTTTATTCTTAGCATATCTGTTTGAACACTGCCTCCAATGCTGTCTCGACTGTTTGCATGCTTTGAGTATGAAACACTGCTTCTGTTTTTCTGCTGAGATGACTGTCTGCATGAATTTCTGGCACCACAAGGAGTATCCACTGCCTGCATTCCATCTTTTTCCAGATTACAAAAGTTCCTTGAGTTAGTTTGGTAGGAAACTGTTTTGACATATAGCACAACTGAAAAGCTGTTGTGAATGTCCTGTTGTGTCTTATATGTGCATTAATCTGACATCCTGGGAAGCTGACCATAAGGTACTGTTGTGCCTTTCCCACTCTTTAATCCAGTAAAAACTCATTTATGGATGCATGGTGTATGATTCCATGAGAACTTCAGTTCTGTATTGCTTTAACCAGATTCATATTGGGACATCCATCTCACTATTGACACTTTTTCCACAAGTCCCATTGCAAGCTTGTGCTTGGAGGAAAAGGAATCTCTGTTCTTTAGTTGGAACATTTTATTCTGTGGGTATGGATGTTGGCTACCAATCAATCATTTAAAACCATGCTCATTGGTTTATAATTATGTTTCCAAGATGCAGTTCCAAAACCTCTCAGATATCAGTTTTGGGAGTTGGGAAAGCCCTGGACATCCATTTGCCTGCTTTTGTCAACACCGAGGAAGCCTGTTAATCTCCCTTGTCTGCCAGTGGAGGCCTATATCCATATTTTTGCTGATCCTAACCATGTCCATAACTGCACCCTCTATTTTCTGTCAGCATTTTAGCGAGAGAGTCTCTTTATTTGGGGAATATAACTATTTATACAGACAGCTTGAAAAAAAAAAACACACACAGATATGGGATGTGTCTTCATTTTTAATGGTTCTAGTTTTACATTTAGTCTTAACCTTGTGATATTTATTTTTATGGCAGAATGAATGAATAGTGTTTAATGCCTGTTTTTGCTACAGAGGCACCACAGGCGATGGACACTGGTGATACATGAGATGAAATGATATATTGGGAAAGGATTTTATGGAAGGAATCGTTCCAGGCCTAAGTTTAGGGTACCTCCCTGGCATTTGCCATTTATGAGGACTGAGGAAAGCCTGGAAAAAACCTTAGTCAGGAAGGACGGTCCTGGCGGTATTCGAACCCAGAACTCCCGCTCACGAGTCCGAGACTTAACGACCTCGGCCACCCGTGGCGGTTTTTATGGCAGAATTTAATATGCTTTATAGAAGACTTTCATATACGAGGGTAGGTCCATGAATTTCCGGCCTAACCATTTTCTAAGATACAGACAAAAACTATATTTCACTTTTCAATATAGTTACCCTTTATTGCAATGCACTTCTCACATCTTTGAATTAACATTTCAATCCCTCCCCTCCAAAAAATAGAATTCTTGTCAGCAAAATGGGCATAAACATCATCCATCACTTATTCATCACACTTAAATTTCCTTCCTCAAAGGACCTTCTTGAGTTTTGAGAAGAGGAAATGGTCACTGGGAGCTAGATCTGGACTCTTAGATGGATGGTCAATCTCCTTGAAGCCACATTTCTTCACAGCTTTCTTTGCAGCAAGAGCTATGTGCAGACGCATTGTAGTGAAAGCCTACACCACCACTCAACTTTCCTCGCCTTTTCTCTTTGATGGAAACACCTAGTCTGCAGTAGACCAGCATAGTATTCCCCATTTACTGTGGTGTTCCTCTCCTTGAAGTCAATTAAAGTATTCCTTCACAGTCCCAAAAGATTGTGGCAATGATCTTCTTGGTTGACTGAGTTACCTTGGCCTTTAGAGGTTGCCAGGCTTATGCCACTCCATTGATTCTCTTTTGGACAAGGGATCATAGTAGAGGACCATAGTTTCATCTCCTGTAGCAATAGTTTGCAGAATTTCTATCTTGTTCCCATGGCAGAACTCCAAAAATGCCTGACAACAGATGACTTATTGCTGCTTTTGGACTGAGGAAAGAAGTCTAGGCACCCATCTTGCACTATTCTTATTCATGTTTAAATGTTCATGAATAATTTGAAGGACTGTCATTTTAGAAAGGCCTAACCTTGCTGCTATTTCTGTAACTTTGAGCCGCCGGTGTTCCATAATTTCTCCTTCCACAAGAGCGATGTTTTCAGGAGTGAGCATCTCCAAGGGCAGACATGCTCTTTGTCTTCAATGCTTTCTTGACCCATTCAAATAAGTTTGGCCCATTTGTTTATGGTAGAATATGACGGGGATACTTCCCCATGTGCACCATCCAATTACTGTTTAATATCAATTGGAGTATGTTTTTTGTGAAGAACTTGATAACATTTTGATACTCCATTTTGAACATGTCACAATCTTCTACACATAGCCTTCTTTATGCAAGTATATCTGAACAACTGAACACAGTGGAGCAGAAGTTAGAGCTGCAATTATTAATTTAACAGATAAGATATGACACCAGTTAAGGGTTTTGTGAAGGTGATAATCCTTATCGACGAGGCCGGAAACTTATGGACCTAACCTCACATTTCTGAACAGTGACTGGAAAACTTAAATTTGTTCCGATTCCTTGAGTGTGTTTTTGAGCCTTTGTACCCTTGCCATTCACTTATACAGAATATCCAGGACACAGTAACTGCCCTTGATGTTACAGGCATCAATGTCACACTGGAATGGGTTCTTGCATATATAAACATAGAGATGAATGAGACTGCTGATGTCACAGAAAAATCACCTATTTTAACTCCTGCCTCAATTCTGCACCGTGTTTCCTTAGAGGATTTTAATGCTCTCTTATGTGGAGCCATTCTCTGGTGCTGGCATGAGGAATGGTCTGTGATTTGAGTGAACAAACTCGCAAAGTATAAATCTACTCCTTTTATTTGCCCTACCTCATCTTGCATTGATTGTTGAGCAGTAGTAGATTTATAGGTAGTGCATTTGTGGATTGGGCTTTTTATTTTGGTCACTGTTGAAATTTTAAGGGTGAACCAGTTGCAAATTGTTCCATTGTGGTGGCTCCTTTTACAGTATATCACATTTTTTATCAAATATTGCCATCTGGTTCCTTTTAGGGCTTTTCTTCCACTCTTGTGCAGTCACTGTTGAGCACCTGCTACATTTTATTTGCCTTTATGGTATGTCAAGCATATACCTTTTAGTGGCATATGTGACTTTGGGTTTTTGGCACATTTTAGGTCAATACTGATTCCAACTTTTTACTGGTGATAATTTACTGTATCATCCTTTCCAACATTTTCCCCTTGTGATTAGCTTATTCTTATACCCTGTTCATGGCCAACCAAGTGGTATTTTCTGATAAGTTTTTTTTTATTTAGTATCTGTTTTTTAGATTTTAGGCAGCACCTTTTAATTTTTCATTGTTTTAATGTTCATGTTTAACTCTGGTCAGGTGCTAATGACTATCTTAGGCACATTCCCTTAAAACATATTCCATCCATCCAGGTTTAATTTGCATTCAAAGCATGTTGCCTGTGTAAGGTTTTTTCTGGACTGAAATGGTAAATATAACATTCGATGCTAAAAACTCAATACTCAAAATTTGTGTCATTTTATCCATCCCATTCATGATCTTAAAAGATCTTCACAGTTGGCAAGATGTCAAATGCTTAGAGAAATAAAAGAACTAGCAAATAAGAAAGCAAGAAGGGTGTAGTTTTAATTATATGTAATTTATTTTGCACTGTCCAATAATTTTCCCATCAAAATTATAGTAAATGTAGTGAGATTATTTGAGTTATGGAGTGCCTGAGCTGCTCACTGGGAGGGAACCAGTGCAATGGGAAAAAGTGCTCTGCCAGCCTATAACTCAAATAACCTTATTAAATGAGCTATTCTGTTTGCTTTTTAATATAATAATGGAACATTAGGGAATCTGTGCAACACAGGTGGCCAGTAACCCAGAATGGATACTGTGTAGTGAAATATTAAGTGCAAAAGATAAAAGACAACAGTATATATGATAAATATTTGAAACCTTAAGAAATTAAATTCTTAATTCTCATTAAGAAATAGAATCCATTTTTTAAAGGCAGCTGATAAAATACACATTGATGTAATTTTATCAGCAAGTGGCAAAATGCTTAAGGAATGAATTGCATCAATTTCAGCATTTACTTGCTCTGCGGGATAAATACTGCCATTCAAACAAGTAAATGTTAATGTTTTTCAAGTTGTATTTTTGAGGTTTGCTTTTTGTAAAGAGTGTGATAATGTAGTTAGTCGTTGAATTTTACAGAGCAATCACAAATCATTTTGTCAACTTCTTTAGTTTCATTTCATTATATTTGTTTAAATTTTCATTAACAATAATTATAATGCCAGTTAAAGTCTACTTGTAACTGAAGTAATGTTAATGTATTATTATTTAGTAATTAAAAACTGGCAAAAATACTTGGCTGCATACTGTTACTAGGAATCTGTGATTTCATTTTCCACACATTCCATAATTTTTTTCCACAAAAATATAGTATTTGTTCTAGAAGCACATTTATGGTTTAGGCTGCTCTTTCATTACATATCTTGCAACACTCCATCAAGGACAATCAGCATGTCTTGACCTTCGAATGTTGAAAAACTGATAGCATTTCAATGAAGAGAGATGGTGCTTCCTGTATCACCAGGAAGTTTGGTTGCAACTAAATAGTAAGGAAAGGGCAAGGCTGATACCAGAAAGGTCACATCCACAGCTAGGGAGACCTTGGGCAATAGTTGCATAGGAATCCCCTGAGAAAGACATAGTAATTATCTCTTATACCACAGTTTCATTTAATAGGATAGGTCTATAAAATATGACTGTTTCCACAAATCTTTAAGGCTCAGATTAAAAGAAACGTCTACATTGACTTGCTCCCATGGTTTCCTGATATAAACAAAATTGAACATAATTATCTTTCCTCATGGTTCAAGCATGGGAACAATAGCAATAAAACAGTTCATGCAGTTCATAAAGCTCATTTACTTTAGAAATTGGTTGATCCTGTGATTAAGGCATCTATTTTGCTCTTGTGCAAATGTATAGGAGAGGCTGTGTGACATCATTGTGCTTAAGGTCACTACACTGGGTTCTAGGAAAAATATTTATTTCATTATTACATCATAGATTCTGAAAGAGCAGTTTTGTATATATTTTAAAACCTATTTTGAGTGTCTTCTGTTCATGTAATTATTTATTCTACCAATAGTGATGGTCAAACACTTTTGTTCCCTTTGTAAAGCACATTATTTCTTAAATTATAAACATTTTATATATATATATATATATATATATATATATATATATATATATATATATTTTGTTGATTTGCTTTATTTATGGATGTGCTTTAACATCTCAGGTCATCAGTGTCCTATTCTATTGAGGGTGTGAAATGGTCGATCATTATATTTTGCTCAGAAGTCTCTTCTTTGAGGCTTGAGGTTCTTTATGTGCTGTAAATCAATGACATGAGACCCATGACTTAATTTCTGTTCCTAAGGAAGCCATATTTAGCATTTTTATATAAATAAAATGATATTTATGTTGTATTTATTACTTTCGTTTAGTGTTATTCATCATTGAGAATAGAACATTAGCTTATATTGGTGCATCCTTTTGTAAAGCAGTTTATTTCATAGTATAATATGTGGCAAAATAAAATGCTAACAAATGTTTCTAATAACACACATAACATTCAACCATAATTGTCATCATTCTGAAGGCATAGATTTTTTCAATTTATGTCCTCCATTCGGCTATGAGAGCAACCAATTCATAAATTTGTTCTAGAGTTCAGCATCTGATGCAAATCGTTATTTTTTTAAGCAGGCCAAGCAAATGGTATTCATGTTGATAGACTGGGATATATATATGGTGAATTTAGTACCTCATAATAGAACTATTGCTTCATGGAATGTGCATGAATGGACATTTTTATGCAAAAAAACCACCACCAGAGCTTAACAATCCTTCTTCTCTTTACAGTGTTTTGACAGTATGCAGCAGATGGTGCTTGCTTGTTTCACTTCGCTCTGGACAGAAACACAAGTGATGCTGCTTGTTGTAAATACATATGTCCAACACCGTATGATGTCACATGCAAATTATGCATAACAAGCCATTGCATATGTTGCTAATGCCAAGTATACGTGTTTATGATGGGAAGCCAGTGTGGCTTCTACAACATCCATCACCTTTTTAGTTATACCTTACATATTCATATATGGAATCCTCTTTTTTCTTTGTGTCTAAGAGTTCAGTTAGTGCCCATTTGTAATTATAGTACTTTTGCTAGAATGAAACAGTTATTGTTATAATTCAAACAAAATTCCTGTCCATAATAATGACCAAGTGTTGTTACTGTGGGATTTAACATATGTTTTGGTGTCAATTATAATTAATCTGTCGTTTAACACACTTTTAGGCATCACTTACTTTTAAATACGGTGGGACCGGTTTCAAAGAGACATTCTCTCCATCTTCAACCAACTTGACGACTGGTATGAGAAACTAACATCTATGAGGACCTGTGGCTCCATCCTGGTGGTATTTTTTTCTTTATAAACTGGAAATTGGTATTACATTCTCCTATAATGTTGAAATTCATAAGATGATGCCTATGTTTATGAATGTAAATCTTCTCCCATGTTCCAATTCTATACGTCCGTGTGCTTCTTTTAGTAACTTTATTTCTCTTTTGATGTCGTGATTATCTTTCCAAAAATGGTGTGCTACTGCTGACCTATCAATCTGTTTGCGCTTAACATTCCTGAGATGTTCCTTTAACCATGTTCCTACGTTCCTTTAGCTTTTTCCAACGTATATCTTATCATATTCTTTACATGTTATTTTGTAGATGCCTGACTTTTTCTCCTGTGGAATGTTATTAAAGCTGTTGTCCACTAAAGCATTTTTCAGAATGTATCTATTAACAGATGCTAATTTAATGTTAATATCTTTAAAAAAAATTTGGAATTTATTCATAGGTCCTGGATGGTAGGTGAATTTTTTTAAAATTTTTAAAGATATTAACATTAAATTGGCATCTGTTAACAGATACACTCTGAAAAATGCTTAAGTGGACAACAGTTTTAATAACATTCCACAGGAGAAAAAGTCAAGCATCTACAAAATAACATATAAAGATATGATAAGATGTACGTTGGAAAAACTAAAAGGAACATAGGAACACGGTTAAAGGAACATCTCAGGAACGTTAAGCACAAACAGATTGATAGGTCAGCAGTAGCACACCATTTTTGGAAAGATAATCATCACATCAAAAGAGAAATAAAGTTACTAAAAGAAGCACACGGACATATAGAATTGGACACGTGGGAGAAGATTTACGTTCGAATCATCTTATGAATTTCGACATTATAGGAGAATGTAACACCTATTTCCTGTTTATAAAGAAAAAAACACCACCAGGATGGAGCCACAGGTCCTCATAGGTGTTAGTTTCTCATACCAGTCGTCAAGTTGGTTCAAGATGGAGAAGATGTCTCTTCAAAACCGGTCCCACCATATTTAAAAGTGAAGCATAAGAGTGTGTTAGACAACAGATTAATTATAATTTGCATTTAACAAGCTTCACTGTGTAAGTTCCAACAGAAATTTTTAAAAATGTCTTATTTTTTGAAAGTTCTTAAATGAAATATGTTTTGGTATTTAATTAAAATACAGAGGTTAAATCAAATCATTTAATGCTTCACCTAATTTTTAGATTTTACCAAAAATCATTTCCTTAATATAAATTATATATCTTAAACAATAAATCAATAATAAAACTAAGTGGGGTTTGAACCACATACTTTGTGATATAACTGCTCAGTAGGTTCTTAAGACCTCTCAGCTATTATACAGTGCAATCAGTTTTGTTTTCTCTTAGTGTGTTTCTCCCATGTATGAGTGCACTACTTGTTGGCTGGTTAGCCAACCAGCCAGCCAGCCAGCCGGGTCTCAGTGGTTAGCAGGAAGGTAAAATAATTAAACAAACCAATACACAATCCAATTTAAGAGATTCATTACTTACCAAATTATCAAATGAAGTGTTAAAACTGCCTCCCTTCATTCCCCAAACATTTTGGCATATCTTTAGGAAACTATTCATCACTCACTGTAGTTCATTTTTAGAAATCCAGGCAATTTGCTGACCAATATTATCTTTTATGGTATGCAAGTCTTGTACATGGCATTTTTTAATTTACCCCAGAGATAATAATCAGAGACTGTTAAATTGGGGGACTCAGGGGGCCACAAATCCCTAATAATAACTCTGTCTTCAGGAAAAACATTGTGAATTGCTCTCGTGGAATTATTCATAGTGTGAGCAGTGACTTGAGTCCTGTTGAAAAATGCACAATCACATTCTCTGTCGGTAAATTCTCTAAAAAATGGGGTAATTATTCATATAATTAACAGAATCAACTGTATGCTCAAAAAAATTTGTCCTATGATTCCGTCACCACTCAATTAACACACATGAATAATACATTAAGGCACACTGTGCCATTGTAAACACATGAGGCATTAATACACTTTATATATACTGTTGAATTAAGAAATGAACAATACAGCACACACCTGGGAACAGCTATGCTATGACTGCAACAGTCAGCAAGGTCAACAAATAAGCAAGCAGGCTTTCTACCCCCTCCAAAGTGGGGCAAGCAAGTGGGGGCTTGCTCATAGGAAAAACCCAGTGCTGTAGGGGAAAGCATCACTGATCGCATGGTATTATCCTATTAGAATCATATTCCACTATAATTAATTCTTTCCATATAACAAATTATCTATTCAGTTTTATGTTGTACTGTTAGTAATCACTGATTGCGTTACTTATTGCTGTGGCATAGTTTAATTGGATTTATATTGATCATTTTGGCAAATTCTGAAATAAATCCAAATTTGTGTGCTGAGAAAATGACTGTAATTACTCAATGAATCCAATAACTGATTAAATTTTCATACTGTCTACAAAAGTGAGCATAAAAAGCCAGCCCATAATACATTTACATTTATGCATGAATAATAGTATATGTAAGTAATTTAATAGTTTGTTTTGCAACTGTTTCATGTTCTACAATTGAGAGATCATTGTCACTAGCAGTATTTGGCATATACTAAAGTTATTAGTTTTGTTTGGCATTTGCCTGCCAAAATAAGCACCATTGCTTTGTTAAATGGGATTAATGGCATTTATGAATTTAAGTTTATTTCAAAACATATCTCTAAATACTAATGGTATTTATTGTTCTCCCCTCCACTTGCAATAAAATATTGAAAACTTCATCTGTATAATATTGATGTGTGGCAGCTCTATAATGATCAACTTCATAAATATGATTGGTTGACTAAAAACATTTTAAGTACTACCACTGGAAAACTTGTACATTTCATTATTATTACTTTTTTACTTCCAGGTTGTGATACTAACACTGAAGAAGGCAGCACCTAAAGTTGCCAGGTTTCTTCTCTGTGCCCTTCTAATTTATGCAGGATTTACATTTTGTGGTTGGCTTATACTGGGGCCCTACCACATGAAGGTGAGGTCAAATTGCATTTAACACATTAATGAGAAAGTCCTACTTTAGTTAGTTACTTAATGTCAATTCCGGGCATTTTAATATAAAGCTGTAATTGTTTCCTGATGAGTATAATATACAAGGTATACATGTATACATTGTATTGTTGTGCTCATAGGCTGTTTCAAAAACCTGTGCACCACATTCAAAGGGAAAGTTGAGGGAAGAGTTAAATTAACATTTTTCCACACAATAAGATGAATTGAAGTGTTACTTTAGTAGGGAGCACTGAACCTAGTATGTTGATAAGTTGCTCAGTAGTTACACATCAGCAGGCAACAATAGAGCATTAAACTAAATTCATAACCATTACCTCAGTAAGAAATAATTTTGTTTTATTAGTGCATCAATTTTAATATATGAGGGGTGTAGAGCAAAATTGGTGAGGTCCAGAAAAGTGATATTGGGCAACAAGGATTGGTGAAAATGAAAAATAAAAAATAGGTATAATCTGCACAAATTTATTTATGAGATATTCACATATATAATAAACCCATACATGTTTTAATAATGAAAATAGTGGATATTAAATTATATTAACATTAGTAATTTTAAAATATTAAAGTAAAATCGAGGTATTATGGTTCGGCACTGAAAATGAAAATTCTTCCAAGCTTGAAATAGAAAGAAATGAGAAAAAACTGGTGTGCTAAATAAACTAAATGTGATAGAGTGGCTCACCATTATCTTCTTTTTCCTCATTGATATTGACATGCTGATTTTGCTCTGTCATGGTGTTTAGGATGACAGATAAGCTTCTTCTTCTTTAACATCTCAGGTCATCAGCATCCCATTCAAATCAGGGCATGAAACAGCCAACAAATTTTGCTCAGAGGCCTCTATTTTCAGGCTTGAGGTTCTTTATTGTGCCGGAAATGTACAACATGGGACCGATGGCTTTACTTCCCTTCTGAAAGAAGCCATACTTAGGAATTTTACACACCTGAAAAAAATCCATTGGTCCTGGTCGGGATCGAACACGCACTCTTGGGTTTAGGAGGCAAGTATGGTTACCACTACACCACCAGGACCAACAAGTAAAATTTTTAAGAAAGCTTGTGGACTCGGAGAAAAGAAAGGCAATAAATCCATCATATTCCTCTATTTCTGTTCTGATACCGGCCTTTTCATTATATGCAGTTTCTCTTGTCCAGCAACTGTAAGAGAATATAATGGTTCAAAATAGATACATTAAAGGAAAGAAAGCTTTTAGGGCAGCAGTTCTCAAATAATTTTGCTTGAAACATACTGTTTTGTCATGTGGAATACTGCTGCACAGCAAGTGTAGCAACGCTGTTGACTATATAGTGTCTTAAATAGATGTATTTATTAATACTATGTTACATTGCGCTAACAACAGTTGAATAAATATCTCAAAGGCTGTAGCAATGTTAGAAATGCTTGAGAATGGTCATGATTGCTCCTAAACTCTAAAGAATGTTGAGAACATCCTTGACTTTTCTTGAGATTTACCAAGTTGAAATATATATCAAAGCTGTGTGTATCTTTAAATTTAATGGTTGATGGTGGCCCTTCTCAAATTGCAACCAATTTATTATTAAGACTCGAGCATATTTATGTAAATTAATATATTTAATTCTTGTCCTTAATGTTCCATCATTTCTTAAAATAAAATAGGCATAGCTATATTTTTGTTATCTAAGCTAATATATATCATTGTACTTCATTTCAGCAATAATGTTTATTTATTTCTTATCCTAATAATACATTGTGATTGATTGGTTCATATTCTGAACTGCATTTGAGTGTTTGTTGGCATATATATATATATATATATATATATGACTGATGACTTAACTATAGGTTGATTGAACTTTGTGGCTCAAATTTACATTAACATTATGATTACTGTTCTGGATTTGGCAAAAATGTTTCTTGGTGTTTATCAGAAGGTGCCCTCACCTATATTACAGCAGTTTTCAACAATCTTACTTCTGTAAGCAGGAATTTTTCACTGTTAAAGGAAATGAAAAGCATATTGTGCAAAATATCAAATTTCATCAACATTTACCAAATCTAATTTTATTATAATGTCAAAAATACATTCTACTGCAACTTCTATGACAGGAGAGCTCCTTTGAATCTCACATGATGAGCTAATTTGCATAAGAGTAATATTTAGCTTTATACAAATATTCCATTGTTTGCACACTGTGAATCTTTAGTTCTTTGCCTAGTTCTGTTTCTTTATCATAGTTTATTGTTGCGTGTCCAATTGTTATCCTATCGTTTTCAACTCACTCCTACATCTGATTACACTGGACCATTGTCTCCCTGCATGTTTCTTTAAGAGATCTGCCCACCTACACTTTGGTCTTCCTTGATGCCTCCTGCCAACACATGGCAGCTCACTCATTGTTAAAGATAAGAAATGAGGACTATTTCTTTCTATAAGTATGTTTTAAGAATTACAGGTGTTTGATTCACCACAATTGAACAATCATGCAAAATAAGGCAAATCCATCTCGCGCCAAATTATAAAAATATGAAATTATTGAGTAAATATTTTTAACTATAACAGTTTTTACTTCAATTTTATAGTTCTTCTTGTGTTAATAAATGTAAAAGAAAAAAACATTAAATATATGTTTCATATATGCTCATATAGTGTGGAGGAAGGGGAATAAAAACTATAAGGTAGTTCCAGATTGCATTTACTTAGGAGTTAAAATGGATGAAGGAAAGGGAATGGGAGAAGCAAAAGAAATTAGCATTGACTAAAGGCCGAAATATAGACTACCTAATATTGATATGAAATGACTATAAAGAATGTATAACATTGTGGTTGAGCCCAAAAAGGTATATGGATTATAGATACTGTACATAGGATGGTTTTGTGGGGAAGTCTTGGGCGTATCAAGTGCAATGGCTAAGGAAGGGACCCAAATTAAACTGGGAAGAGTGTCGAGGAAGGGTATGGTTGTGGAACAGGCCCTAAAATATTGGTTTAGGATTTTGAATCTGGAAGGAAATAACTTATTAAAACAATGTTTAGTTTATCAAGAGAAGGGTCTTGGGAATTTTGGTTGGATTGGATTGGATTGGAACAGTCTCCAGAATGAGTTTGAGAGGAGTGGGTTAAGAGGAATTTGAAGAAGAGAAAATAAATAAATAAAATAATAATAATAATAATAATAATAATAATAATAATAATAATAATAATAATAATAATAATAATAATAATAATGGCGTTTGGAAGGTAGCATGAAGAAGATATGAGAATGTAGGAATTTGAAAACTTTTTAATGAGGTAAAAAGGTCCCTATTTTTCTACATTCCAATGAAGAAACTTTGGGAAAGGGAAAAATACATTGTTAGAGTAAGTAATGAACAAAGGGAGGGAATAATTCCATGGTTAAGAGCAAGTGTATTGAGATTAAAAGAACTGAGGAAAGGTATTTCATAGAATCAGTGCCCCATTTGTGGAGGAAAGGAAGATGTAGAACACACAGTATTTGAGTGTCAAGGGAAGGATTTGTGGAGGAAGGAGTTACTAAAGCAGAAATGGCTAAAGTTAGACAGGAAAAAGACTCTAATTGAAATTTTCTGAAAGGATAATAAAAATATTAGACACATTTTGAGTAAAATTAAAAAAAGTCATTTGTCATTGAAAAAAGGGATAGCTTAAACATGATTGCATATTAATTTGTATTTTAATAATTTGATAATTTAAAGAAATAATTATAATTATATATAGATATTGAATTATGTATACATGTGGATAAGAGACTGGGCTCTTATATTGAAAATAGTATTGCCTAGTACTAATAAGTAAATACAAATATGCTCATATTTTGTCATTTTAATACAGTATTTTTTTTTTTGTGGTTCAGCAGTGCAATTCTTGTGCACAATGGTATACTGCAGCAATCCCTTTGGGAATCACTGCTTTAGAGAGCAGAAGGAGCATTAAGGAAAGAGTACAATGCATGCTGTATAAAATGCAAGGATAAAAAACTTGATGTAAGCAATTTAATATAAAACAGGAAATATTTGTTTAAAATATGTGAAAGAATGACACTTGTTTTGTTGCAGTTTCGATCCCTGGCAAGTACATCAGAGTGTTTGTTTGCTTTAATCAATGGAGATGACATGTATGCAACATTCTCCATAATGTCCTTTAAGTCTCCAATGCTATGGTGGTACAGCCGAGTGTATCTCTATAGCTTTATTTCATTGTACATCTATGTAGTCCTCAGTCTGTTCATCTCGGTCATTATGGATGCCTATGAAACCATCAAGGTATGTGTATGCTGATGCAGGACATAGTTTCAGAAATAATAGAGAATCTTATGCTATAAAGGAATGAATATTTATTTACTACAAATGGGTTTTCATCTCTGTGGTTGTTTCAGATTTTACTTTTTTTTTAAAATTAAACACACTGGTTAATGGTTACTGGTGTTTAACTAATGCAAAATAACTAATCCCATTCTCTCGCCTACTAATTTCATCCTCCTTCTAACAAGTCTATACCATTTCTCACGCATCTTTCCTAAATATTTTGCGCAAGCTATAATAAATTCTCTTCCCTTGTTGTTAAACATTCTTTTTTCTAATTCCTCTTTGCCTAAATTATTCCATGTATCAAATTTCAATTCACCCCTCCATACTATATGTTTTCTTGCAATTAAAAACACAATGAAGGGCATCCTCATTTTCCCAATACAGTGGATTCATGTCATAATCCTCTCTTAGCCTCCTTAATTTTAACACACCTGTTCTTACCCAAGCAAATTCTTCCCTCCCTGTTTTATCACATAAATCCATATATCTCTCTCTGCCCCAATCTCTTTTTAAATTTGTATATCTTTCCAGGGAATGTTTATCTTTTAAGCTACTAAAAACCTTATTTCTCAACATTCTCAATACTTGTCTTCACTTCTCTTCAGAAACCCTTTCTCATGGCTATGTTCCCATTCCAAATATTTTCCATACCAATTTCTTGTAAAATTTTTCCCAATTTTCCATATCAACTAAATTTCTGGTGAGCCCCTTCTTAAATTAATGTTCAGAAAAACTTCTTTCTTACAAGTTCTTTAAATTGTTATCCAGATTGTTTTACTATCCCCTGTATTTGCTGCCACATGAATCTTATAACTAATTTTCTCACCCATTCTTTCTTATATTGTTCCAGTAAACACCTCTATTCCTACCTCATAATCAGAAACTATTGTCTTTCCCCTTTGTTTTTAGTTTGTTTCAATCTGCTTATCTCTCTTTTTACCCTTTCTTTGATCATTTTAAACTTGTCACCCTCCCCTAATGTATCTGACACCTTCCTTCCTCTTCATTCATTTACCAGCCTGTTTTACACTCAACATCAGCTGTTCCACTTCTACCTCTACTTTCCCTTCCTTCAGTGAGCACTATATATCCATTTCGATCCTTCTTCCTTGGTTTGAGTTCAATACTTGTCTAAAGAACTCCTCCTTTTCCTTCTGTTTAAAGATCTGTATAAATTGACCATACACAATTTTTGTGCATGCCCTCTACTATTAGTAATAAATCTCAGGATTACTGGAAAGTGAATTATTCCTTACACTTTCATGTATTACCTTGAAATCTATAAGAAGCATGTCAATTCCATTAGAACACAACATATAATCAATGACTCTGCTTATTTTCATTTATAAATGTAAATTCAGTAGGCTGATCCCTTCCTCTTTGACAATTACACATTATATGATTATGTTCTACAAAAACATTTTATCAGTTTTCCTCCTTCTTTATTACAACATTTACCCTTACTGCTTCTCTGTTCTATTCAATTTTCCTTACCCATGTCCTTACAAATTTGCCAACTGAATGTGTTCTTCTCCTAATCTAGCATTAAAATCTACAATTACAAATTCAACATCTTAAGTACTTAGTTTCTAATTCCTCCATATTCTTCCTTAGGTTTCAAATATATTAGGATTATAAAAATCTGATGACCCTGGCAGATTGTATACACAATTTACTCCTTTCTTTAGTAGCTCCACATACCCATAACCATAAGGAGTGCCAAGTAAGCAGGGCAAGGAGAGGGATGTGTTTATAATGAGCTCCAAGAGTGTCAGGTAAGAGTGCCATAAGCAAAAATGGGAGAAAAAAAAAGTTCAGTATATAGAGCAAGGATAGGAATGTTTAGGCAAAGAAGAATGAAAAAAAGGGAGAAGGAGGAAGCAAGAGAACAGATGGTTTAATATAGGGAAGCATTATTTTAATGCTGCTAATTATAGGAAGTATTGAACTAAGTCTGGGCCCAGAAGAAACACAGGCAATTTTGAAATAATTGGATGGTATGGAGCAAAGATTAAGTGATAATCTGAATAAAATAGCTAAGGAAATAAAAATGAGTTTGGAAAAGAAATTCAAGGAATCAAGAGGGAAATAGATGGAATGAAGATGAATCCAGAAAGAGCAGATGAGAGGAGAAGAAAACTCCATCTTGTATTTATAGGAGTGGAAGAAAGAAGAGGTATTTGGCCAGAGCAAGAAATAACCAAAATATTGAAAAATAATTTGGAGATAGAATTACATTGATGGGAGATTGTTGAAGCATACAGAACAGGAAGGCACACGGGGAAGAGACCAATACTAGTTCAATTCGCAGCAACCCGAATAATTTATGAAATATTGAGAAAGGCAAAGATGTTAAAAGGGACGAACATATTTATTAATAAGGACCTGACTTCTGCTCAAAGACACACAAAACGAAATTTAATTTGACAAATGATGGAAGCAAGAGCAGCAGGCAAAAGAGCATATATCAGGAATTTTCAACTAAATTCTAGAAAATTCTAAGGATCCAAAGTCTGGTACCCAAGGGAGAATCGACGAAACAAGAGATATGTTAGTAACCTTTGCGTCAAAAGCTATGTCATCATCACACACATTGCAGATTAGGAGGAGCCGAGTAGCTGACCTTTAGGAGGGAGAAGGTGGTGGGAGTGGTATGACATCAGGAAAGCCAGTGGCAGAAAGAAAAAAAAAGAGGTGTCACCGAGGAAAGAAGAGGTGGAAGCAGTGCAGTGATTAGTGGAGAGAGGGAATCTGAGTTGGATGCAAACTATTGGTAGTGGGGAAGATGTGGAAAATGAAAGTGGACAAGGCAAGATGAGAATTGGGATGAATATGAAGAAGGGGGAGATAGTAATGTTTCGTCTCCGCATGGAAGTATTTTGGTATTCAATTAAGATAAAAACATAAATGAAAGGATTCAGTCAAGAAGTAAAATATTCTAGAAAAGTTTATGTGGTCCAAGGGGAGAACGGGATCACAATAACAGAAAGTGAGGAGATTAGGTTAATGGAACTGTTAAGGTTTGAAAAATAAAATTAACACGGGAACTTTACAATACTTATTGGGTACTATGGATTTTTTTCAGTAGTAGAAACATGGTTAAAGGGTGGAGAGATTACAATAAAGAATTTTAAATATGTAGGAAGAAAGGCTGAAATATTGGCAAGGAGGTCTAGGGTTTATTGTTAAGAAGGATTTGAGTAAAACCATTAGAGACACTTGGTCAAGGTGCAAGGAAGTATTTTGGGTCATATTGGAAGATAAAGTGTTAAATGAAAGTGTAATATGTATAGGTCTTGTAATTAACCCCCAAACACCTTACAGTTCCATAACCGAGAATTGTATTATATCCTAGACAGAGATGTAGAGAGGTTAAAGGATAAATATTTGAACATTGAGATTATAATTATGGGAGATTTTAATAAAAGAATTGGTGAGCTTGATGTAAACTTAATGAATGGGTGTGAAAATAACAATGTAATAGAAAAAAATGAGAATATTAGACACAGTAAGGATACGGTGGAAGATAAAGGAAGTGAGAAATTTATTAGTTTCTGTGAATTAAATGCACTCAATATTTTAAATAGTAAATATGGCAAGGAGAAATCACCTTCATAAATAAAAATGGTCACACTAATTGATTTGTATTATGGTCAAGTAATATTACCTATATGATAAGTAACTTCAAAGTGTCAAATATAAGCTCAAGTAGTGGCCATTTTCCACTAATAATGGTTATAAATATTAAATCACAGAATGTATTTATTAACCAAATTGGAGAAGAGAATACTGATGTAAGAGAATATGTTAGATTTAAATGGAAGTATGAATGCAAGATTAACTTTGATCTGCTTTAGAATCTGTGATAGGAAAAATATGTCAGCATGGGATAGTTTATAATTTAAAAATATATGAATTTGAAAATGCAATCAGCATATTGGATTTTATTATGTGTTGGGGTGGGAAAGGGATGCAAGTTAAAACAAGAGCCTTATTAAAAGTGATATCTGGTTTGATGACAAATGTAAAATAAATAAATGTATCATAAAAGCTAGTCTAGTAAAATGAAGGGAATTAGGGGATCCTAAATCAAAAGAGGAGTATTTGGGGATCCTTAATCAAAAGAAGAGTATTTACAAAGTAAATATTACAATAATATATTATTAGAAAGCAACAAACGCATATGGAGGGAAAGGAATATTAATAAATTAACCAAGGTTATTGTTGATAATAATGTAACCAAAATATGAAGGGTATAAAGACTTTATATAAAAAAATATGTACTTAAATCTAATATAACCTGAGAAGAATGGTTAAGATATTTTTCAGATCTGTTTGCATGTCAAAGCTCTATAAAAGGGAGGATCATTCCAGAGATAGAAAATTACTATGTACAGATGCTAGATACAGATATAACAGAGAGAAAAGTAGAGAATCAGATTAAAAGAATAAAAAGAAACAAAGCACCAGGGATAGATGGTACACCAGAGGAATTCTTCAAAGAATGGTGTAGAGATAAGAATCAACTTAAGGTACTAACACTGATTTTAGAATAACTGAGTCGACTTTGTAACACTTACATCACTAATAGTTTTTAAAAGAGGAAAACTATTAGTGATGTAAGTGTTACAAAGTCGACTCATTTATTCTAAACTTATACTAAACATCTCTTTTACAAACGTCCACCATATTTAATTACTAACACTGATGTTTAATACAATGAAAGCTGGGTACACACCAGAAACTTGAGAAAAGCAATTATACAGCCCATTTACAAAGCTAAAGGGGACTTCGATAAACCTAGTAACTATAGGGTTATAGCACTGTTCTCCAATGTGGAAAAAATCTCTAAAGGAATATTGGCTGATAGGTTGCTGGAATGGGCAGAAGAATATAACATGGAATTTCAAATGGGCTTTAGGAAAGGAAGTCAGATGGTTGATAACATATTTGTAATCCTCACCCAAATCATTTGTTCCCTACTGTGAGTTGAACTTGGGCCCACCAAACACACACTTAGAGACAACTTCATGTCAATAAACTTATCCTTTATACTGTACTACATGAAATTTGTCAAACATTGATATTCTTATATTTTCATGTGTACTAATTGCAAAATTGCATTTCTTTTTTCTGTGCAACCTTTTTGTAACACAACATAATTTCTCTTTTCCATAGATGCTTCTCAGAAGTAGTTGAACTTGCCGAGGATTGGTTTGGATGTTGCAGTATAAACATAAATAAAACTATACACATGTGTTTTTGTTTATGGGTTTTTGGTATATGTTGTATAATAAATGTAATTAACCCAAATACAAATTGTTGCTAGTATGCACTTATGAAAACTTGGTCAGTATGTAGTTTGCAGAACAATTTTACATTTTAAAAATAGGGAGTTCAAAAGTTAAAAGTTTTTAAATAAGAACATTCAGCAGATATGATTACATTATGAGATATTTTAATATGTAAAATCATATAATTGATATTATTGTACAATTTAGTTGAACCACACACTCTTAATGCTTCACTAGTCATAATATATAGAACCAGTTTCAAGAACCAAAGGTTCGATATATTATGACAAGTAAGTTAAGCATTAAGAGTGTGTAGTTCAACTAAATAATACAATAATATCAGTTATATGATTGGCTTCACTATAACAAGTTCCAATTTACATTTTAATTTAATTTTTAATATAAAGTCATACTAATAAGTGACAGTTCACAGCCATTTTATTACATATGTGTGCTAATTTTCTGGAATTGTTTTGCTGTGTGTGGGGAATATTTACTACTTTTTCTCAGAAAACATTTTCTCTTTTGAGATTTAATTGTAAATTTGCCACATGTAAATGCATATTGCTCCTTTTATTAAGAAATGTATTTTGATTACAAATTGGAACAGGACAAACATTTTGCACTTAATATATGCTGTAGTACATGTCTTTGAAATTTGAAGGATTGGTTAAATGGAACTTGCTCTTCTATGCCATTTGCAAATCTAATGCTAAGGACTGAAAAAGGACTGTTATTTGTGTTTAACTCAAGTATCTGGCTTTTCTTAAAAATATAAACATTTCTGAATTAAAATGTAAATTCGAACTTGCATAGTGAATCTAATCATATTAATTATCATTGTATGATTCAGTTGAACTACACACTCTTAAAGCTTCATACTTTTCATAAATGTATGGAACCGGTTTCCAGAACATTTTGTTCCCATCTTCAGCCAGGCTAAAGTTCAACTGTCTGATCATTCATTGAGCTGTGAAAACATGTATTCTGCTGTGGTGACAGCGTGATAAACTTATAGTTTATGTTTTCATCTCCGGCAATGTCGAAGTTCATTAGACTGTCTTTGTATGTGTAGATGTAGATTTTTTCCCAGGTTGCTAGTTCCGTAGGTCCTTGTACCAATTTTAATAATTTTGCTTTATTTATTATGTCATGATTTTGTGTCCAAAAATCGATAAGCTACTGCTGATTTCTCTATTTACTTGTACTTTATTTTCCTTTAACTGTGTGCCTATGTTTCTCTTTGTTTTTCCAATGTATAGTTTTTCACATTGAGCACAATTTATTTTGTAAATACCTGCTTTTTCCTCTTGTGCAACTCTGTCATTAACTTTATATAACATTAAATCTATTAATCTGTGCCAACCTGATATTAAAATCTATAAGAAAATTCTGAAATTTTTTTGTAGCCCATGGATGATATGCGAACTTTTTAAAAAATTAGCTTATCTTTTCGTGCTGAAAGTGTTGTGGTTTCTTTGATATGTTTTTGCCTCTTGAATTTCTGCACCTTTTTGTGTACTAGTTATTTTTTAAAACCATTTTTAACTACTGTTTCTTCTATTTGTTTAAGAGTGTGTAGTTCAACTGAATCACACAATGATATAAATTAAAACCTTTCTTAGTCTATTCAGATTTGCCTTCAGCATAAAGGCTTATTCAACTTGATGTATTCCTTCCAATTCCAAAGCCCCCTGAAAAATGGACTCAACATTAGGAAATCTTGAATGCTTCCCTCCAAACTGGTACTTCATTCATTCCTGACACTAACCATGACTTTTTATAATACCTGCAAACCTATAAATATATAAACAATGTATACAGTTTTTTTCACACTAACTCCATTCACTTACATAAATTTGGAACATATGTTTCGGGAGCGATCCCTCCCATCTTCAGCCTGTTGTTTGTCAACAGGCTGAAGATGGGAGGGATCGCTCCCGAAACATATGTTCCAAATTTATGTAAGTGAATGGAGTTAGTGTGAAAAAAACTGTATACATTGTTTATATATATACCACTCCATTGTCAACAGCTTCGTAAGTACACTTATTTGACCTGCAAACCTGTTTCATTTCTCAGTCAATACTAAATATTTTTACAAATCTCACAATGTCCCAAGTTGAATTGATAGGATCTCAACTAAAATATGGATTCTCCTACAGCCAGACAGTAACAGTATATTAAAAATGTCAGCATAGTATACCTGCATTTTTTCTAAAAAATGTGACATTATTTAATGCAATAATGTTATGTGTCAGTTAGGTACAACATATATTCGGGATGAGTCCATCTCTTTGTTGATTCTTCGAAGTTTGAATAAAGGTTGTATTACTGCACAATGGAAATGTTTGTCCTTCAGTACCGGTGGCTTACACTATGAATATGAAAGAAACAAATGAAAACTTTGATATCCTTCTGAAAGCTGTGAGTTATGAATATTATAAATAGCTAATGACTGAGAACCCAAAAGTCATTGGGCTTTTAATTGGAATGGTAGTAGGATTATCAAGCTTTGTTTCTTCTATGAATGGGATTCTCAGGCCAGTCAGTCATTACAGATTAAATAATGGCCTTTGAGACAAAGTGTGATACCTGGAGAATAAAGTGTGAAATTTCATCCACTTTTAAATTTTTACAGAATTTTATCATCACCACTCAATATAAAGTTTGACTTAATGAAAAGCTTTGTTAAAGCAATGGACTAAAATGGGTCTGGTTATGAATTTCAGGATTGGGTTTCCTAAGTCGATTAAAGAGAAATTAAAGAGGGCAATTTTATTGGTCCTCAAATCTACAGTCATGAAGGATCCTTTATTTGAACAAAAACTGGAAGTTGAAAATTGCATGGTGTGCATTCAAAGAATTTCCCCTAGAAATTCCTAGGAAATATTAGAGCTGATGACTATATTGAAGCTGTGGGGCTGGCTATATTAAGTGTTTATGCGGCTACAGATACAATATGTTACTTAAATTCAATTTTTTGCACTCCATCTTGATTTCTTTCTGCCAAACCTTGGAGAGGTGAGCAACCAACATGGAGAAACATTCCATATTTCAAATAGAAAGGTGATATTCAGGAGAATGGTTTCCTAACACGCTTGATGATTACTGTTGGATTCTTGTGAGTGAGAGTTCTGCATCCAGTTAGAAGAGATCTTCTAGAAAAACATTTCTATAATAGTTGTTTTTATCTGGTCAAGGTTGATAGATTTTTCAAGATGTAAAAATCTTGAGCACAAGGTCCTCTGGTATGGACTTTTGGCCATGGGTCCCATGTCATAGATTTGCAATATGTTAATGACTCCATACCTGAAAAAAGGGGTCCCTAGACAAAATAATCGTTGTTTTACATTCTGGTAATATCTATGTACCTTGCCAGATGGTGATGGCAGTGATGGGCTTACAACCTGTTACTCTGTTATATGTAGGAAAATAAGTAAAAATAAAGTTTCCTTGGTAAATGAAACCTTCTAAATAGGAGCTGCCCATGTTCCAAGATAATGCAAAGAGTACTTTGTCAAGTCAAGTATTCTTGTATTTTTATAATTAAATGCACATCATAGTAATATCTAATTGTTGTGATAATGTTATAATTGTATTTGGAACATTCTTTTTAAATAAAATGAACCATTTTGTGTATTATATTTAATGACATTTTTCTTTGAAAGCAAATTTGCAAGAATACTACACTATATTAAAAAAAATTCAATATTATTGCTGAAGATAGGGTTCAAAAATATGAATTAGTGAAAGTCACCTATTTTTCATATCTTGGTAAGAAACAAGACTAAGATGACCATATACAGTCTTATAACTAGAAGAAACTGTAACTCTATTGTGTATTATGTTATTTGTTGTTGCATCAGCAGAGCTCTTTAGTAGTACAATGAGATATGCATGATAACACAGATGAACTGCAGGTTGAAATGACTAATATATGATTGGATAATGGTATTCAGAATAGTTGGAATGAGAAAATAGGAAATCAAATGGGAAGCCAGAGGGAAATAATTTTTAAAGCTAATTTTATCTTTTGTTGCCCAATATTTAGCTAGAAAATGCTTGTATTTTTTTGCACTCTGCTGTTCTCAGCTCTTTTGCTATTATCACAGAAGTGGTCTCTTTCATTCAATTCACACCACATCTTCTCTCTTCATCATTTTATATGTTGTCCTTTCTAAAATTTTACTTAACATTCTTTCCTCTGACATCCTTCTCATGTGGCCATACAATTATATTGTTTTAATTTTATATTTTGAATTATTGAAATGAGGGAAATAATTCTGAGAGCCTTAATTTTTTTTTAATTATTTGGTTTATTATTGTTTTTTAGCTTTTAATGTGAATACTGTTTGGGATATAAATGAAACTTATTGAAGTAATGGATGAGCCCATGGTCTGTTAGTACCTAGTATTTCCTGTTAATTATCTTTTTTATGGGAAAGTAGGAAAACAAATATTTAAGGCATATTAGAATGGAAATTAAAACTATCTGAATTACAGTTATGAGCTCTTCTTATTTGCTTTATCAGCTGCATTACTAGAGGTTTTTTGAATACCACCACATACTTGTATGACTACCATTGCAATCTTAATTATGCAGTGGTAATGTATATTATATGAGGGTCATCCAACAAGTAAGTTTCTCTATTTTTTCTCTTTGAAAAACAACAGCAACAATTAAGTTTTTGGATAGAAAATTTCATTAGGATGTGTTGGCAGCCCTGATGCACTTTCATTAAATAGCATGCTTTGTTGTGCAGCAGTTTACTGTACCTTATAATGGTACACCACAATGCATGTCCGCTTGTGAATTGTGTCCAGTCATTTGTTTTGTCACAGCAGAAAACAATTCTGCTGTGAATAAACATTGTGGGCTAACCTCTGTTTATGGAAAAGATTACATAAACATCAAATGGTTTCACATCGGAATACATAGTTCATGGAAGAATGTGAAAAGTTGCATGGCAAACAATACAGTAGAAGGTTAACTGCAGTGATGATGTTTTGGGACTTTCAGGGTGGTGCAGTACTTGCCTCACAAAATTGCAATGAAGGCTAAAAGATACTGTGAGGGCCTAAAGCAACTTAGAGTTGTGATCAAATTAGAATTCCGTGGACTTTTGACTCACAAAATTCTGCTGTTGCACCACAATGCTTGCCCATACTCATTTGAAAGAAACCAGGACTTGCTTAGGAAATTCAAATGGAAAAAGTTATGCTATCCATTTTATTCTCCTGATCATGTATTGACTGATTTCTATCTTTACATTCAACTTAAGAAACATCTTGCAGGCCAGTGATTTAAAAATAATGATTAAGTGAAAATCACGGTGAACAGATGGCTGAACATGTGAGACATGGCATTGTACAGACAAGGTTTTGAAAAATAGGTGCGATGATACCAAAAATGCATGGAAATAAATTGTGATTATGAGGAGAAATGGTTTAGGAGTTGCAGAATATTACTGACTTTGTTTCAAAGTAAAAATATAAATTTAATATTTTCACAGTTATAAAGATGCTTGTTTATTGTATGGCCCTCATAGTTGGGTGATATCTGACATTAGTTGTTGCAGATGCACATTCTATGGATCATGCACCACAAGCAAGCAACAAGAAGACAGAACCTAATATAAGGAAAATGCAAACTAAAGATAATTATGGTTTGCATTACTACAGCATTGAAAATTAATCTAGCTTCACAACTTTTCTTAGAGTCACTGGAAGCACTATTTCTATTTTTACTTTATAAATATATGATATCTCTCCTGTATGTGTTATTCAAACAGTACTCAGAAGTGCTAATTGTTTTATTTTTTTCTCTGCAGCAGTATTACATAAGTGGATTTCCTAAAAGTGATCTTCAGGCATTTATAGCAGCATGCACTGATGAAGCATCCAGTGGGGTATATCGTTCAGAGTCATTGTCATCAATACAAGATTTAATGGATAGAATCTGTTGCTGTAGGAGGTAAGAAGATTGCAAAATAATATTACTTAGAGCTAATACATGGGTTTGGTTACTTACATCTAAGTCAGAAACAATGAGCAGACTCTCAAAGTGTTAATTTCTCTAAATTCTGCTTAGCTCTGCATTTGATTCAAACTGGAATATTTCTGCATGTGGATCTTACAGCCTTTAGCCTCGTTCTTCATCAGTCATATCACATTGTCCATAGCAGATATATGTTGACGTCAGGTGCCGAGGTCGTTAAGGCGTGGACTCGTGAGTGGGAATTCTGGGGTTCGAATCCCGCCAGGACCATCCTCCCTGACTGAGGTTTTTCAGGTTTTCCTCAGTCCTCATAATGCCAGATAGGTGCCTTAAACTTAGGCCTGGAACATTTCCTTCCTTAAAAAGATTTTTTCCCAATATATCATTTCATTTCATGTATTACCAGTGTTCAATGCCTGTGGTGCCTCAGTAGTAAAAATGGGCATTAAACACCATTCAAAAAAAAAAAAATGTAAGTCAGGTGGTTAAAGGCAGGTGCCTAGCAATGAGAATTACCAAAGTTCAAATCCTACCCATGGATGAATTGTTTTATTTTTTTATTTTTTTTTTTTTTTGCAAGAATAAATATAATTTATTTCTCACACATCTACCTACAAAATACTTATAACAAAATAAACCCAAAATCATTTAGAGTATAACGAATAGGTTCAGTACCTTTGGCAATTCCAGAGGGCACTAGCTTCAACAAAATTTGATAACCGATATATATAAGCAAGTTATAAATCACTACATTAAGTTGCTGAGCTACTTGGAGTCCAATATGCTCAAACACTGTGGTTATCTAACCTTAATTTTTATGAAATTAGACTAATTTAACTTGGATGTTACTCCTTGAAAATCAAGGGTGAAATTACATTAATAATTCATAATTCACTTTAGTGCTGGCACTAAAAATTTAGGATCATATAGTTTACACATGAGTCATGATTAACAATCAGTTGACTTGAAAGTAGAGTCATGGAATGAAATGTTGTCTCTTTAGTGACACAAAGGAAATTTTTTTTTTTTTTGGTGTCTTTATGGCTAAAGAAACTATTTAAAGTGGCACTGATAGCAAAAGATCTGGATGTTTTAATGTGTTTTAACTATCATATGCAATTGAAGACTCATAATTACAAATGGTATACTTAAATTATCTTCATTTTGGCCATCATAAATGTTTGCACATTTTTTTAAAATAACATTTTTTTTCCAACACATTATTAAAATTACAACTTTTTTCAATTTCCTTAACTACATTATTATTCTTAAGGAACACAACAAGCCCACAACAGAACTACATGTTAACCATTGTTTAATGCAATATAAATTGTTATATACATAACAATGCCCAATGGATGCAATGTGGTTTAGAATTTTACCAACTAATCAGAATTAGTAGGCAATTTGCGATACAGTAATGCCACTTCCACTACTCAGCCTTTTAAGTCAAATTAATATGTAATATCTGGAATTTGTTTTTTTGAGATTTTCATGGGTTGTTTTGTATTCAAATTTAAATCATAATATATCATATTCATATTTCATAATGAATTAAAAATAATCTTATGAACACTGAAAAAGTGTGGACACTATTACAGTTTTCTTAAGTTTGGTATGGAAATGGGTGAGATGGTTAAAATACAAACTGCCTGTACTGAATATAAAGTGTAAATGCAAAAAGATCACCAAAGTTTTGTTACTTTATTTGAATATTAACTTGTTTAAATTGATAAATCTAAATTGTAAAAGACATATATTGTAGTAGATAAAATATTTCAAAATGCTTAAATACACTTCTATGGATTCACTTCCAATGAGCAAGGAAGCAGTCTGAGTTAAAAACATTTAAAATATTGATACAATGATAAATACGCTTGATGTTTCACTCTCAAAATTTAAAAATTCTGGACATATTTCGTGAGACCTTTGCTCACATTGTCAACTGTTAAATGACTGATGCATGGTGGATCATACTAGGTTTGAAAAGCTAGGCGATTGTGGTGACTGGTGATCTGTTGATGAGCGTATACAAAATATTGTCTGCTTCAAGAATGTCAAAATTCATGTGTTTATTTCATATTTCTTTATGAAAAACTTTTTCCATATGTCGAGTTCCTTGGGATGTTGAACAGCTTTTAATAAAGAGATGCCTTGTTCTATTTCATGATTTTCATTTCAGAGATGTGCTGTGATGGCTGATTTTTGTATATGTTTGTAGCGGATATTTCTTCAGTGTTCCTTCAATCTGATGGCTATATTTCTCTTGGTCTTGCCTATGTATATTTTTAACAATCTTTACAATTGATCTGGTATGACCTGATTTTTCTTCTTTGGGTTTGGAATCTGCTTTGTTTAACTTGAATAATTGCCAACACTATATGTGTTCTCATATGCTAATGTAATGTTGTACTGTTTGAAATTTTTTTGAAATTTATGATTGACTTGTGGGTGGTAGATGAATTTTTTGTAAGTTTTTCTTTTCATAAGGTAGTCAAACTGGTAATTTGTTTAATTTCCTTTTGTTTTAGAAATCTTTTAATTTTGTGATCAACTGTTTTTTAAACCAATTAGAAATGATTGTTTCTATTATATGCAGGTATTCTTTCTTATAATCTTCTTTATTAAGTGGTACATTAGCTAATCTGTATACCATACTGTTGGAAGCTGCTTCCTTATGAGGTCTTGGATTAAAACCACGGATTTTAATATAGTTGTCAGGGTATGTATTCTTTTGTAAATGCCAAATTGTAATTTGTTCTTACTTTTTATTATCTTCAAGTTCAGAAATTGTAATATGTTGTTGATTTCAATTTCTATAGTAAATTTAATTGTGAGTTCCTGTAAGTTTAACAATTTCAGTACATCTTCTACTAATCTCTTTGGTACAATAGCAAATATATCATCTACATATCTATACCAGATCTTGAAAATGTAGGGGAAGGCTTTAGTGATATGTGTTTCAAAAGAGCTCATAAATAAGTCAGCTAGGAATAGTGAAAGAGGGCTGCCCATAAATAATCCTGATTTTTGTTTGAAACAATTTCTTTCAAATGTGAAAAAGGCTTGATTTAAGCATAGTACAATGAGTTTAATACATTCCTTGATATGTATCTCTGTTACATGGAATGCTTGTAACCATTTTCATAGAAGAGTTAATGTTTTCTTTTGTGGCCATCCCAAGGATCTTGAATATGGAAAAATATTTTCATACAGAAATATGAACATAAACTCATGAACTTAGACATTCAGGAAGCAAACAGCATTTTGTATAAGCTCTCAGTCACCACAGTCGCCTACCTTTTCAAACCTAGTATGATCTGCCATACATCGGTTGTTTAACAGTTGACAATATGAGCAAAGGTCTCACGAAACAGGTTCTGAATTTTTAAATTTTGAGAGTGAAATGTTAAGTGTGTTTTATCATTGTATCAATATTTTAAATGTTTTTAACTTAGATGCTTCCTTGTTCATTGGAAGCAAAGCCACAGAAGTGTTCTTAACTATTTTAAAATATTTTTATCTACTGAAGATTTTATACACATTTTCACTGTGTTGATTCCTAAATATATTAAAATCGAAAATATATTTTACTATTACCTTCCCTATCCTGCAATGTAGTATTGATACTTGGAACTCATAAGTTTAACATTAACAGTGTGTTGGTATTGCAAAAAATAATATATTTGGGTAATATGCAGTGTACCTAGCACCCAGTTCTGAAAGGATATTCACAGTATAAAAAAGTAATATTTATATTAGTGATATAAAAAAATTATAATGTGTAAGAGTACTAATGCATAACTTAAAAAAAAAGGTTTGATTCTTAAAGCCTAATTATGCCTAAGTCTACTTTGGCGCCTTGTTCAATATGAAAACTCTAAACCAGTGAACTAGAATTGCAAAGAAAGCATTTTGCATGTATGAAGTTTTCTCAGTAGTATTGTATATATCAGTGGTGCAGGAAGTTATAGGTTTGATTCTTTTCTGATCTCTTTACTTATTTTAATTTCCCTTTTTTAAAATATGGGAATTCCATCTGTATTGCAGTTTATTTCCAATGCTTTGTAGATTTTACTTTTTTGTCTATGTGTGATACAATACCTGATTCAGCTAGTCATAAATGGAAAAGATGGACTTGATGGGTTTTTATGGCATTTCCAACAATAGAATCAATTGTAAATGGGAACTAGGTAAAAATATGTGATATGCATTGGAAATATAGCAAATTAAAACAATTAAAATTTTTTAAAAACTGTAAAAACTTTAAAAAATTTGAAGAGTGTTTGACGACAGATTTAATTAAATGAAAACAAATTTGTTATACATTGAATCCAGATTACTGAGTGCCAGCAATGTTGCATAAAGTTAAATTTCTAAATCTGGAAACAAACCATTATTTTTTTCTCCAAGGGTATATAAATATAAAAAAATAAACGACGCACGCACGCATGCACACACACAAAAAAAAAAATTTCAGGAAATGAGGACCCATAATTTTCGAAGAATACTTTATGATGCATTACCATCTAAAGTGACAATACTGACTCACATTCAGTTTAAATAATATCTGATTCTCCAATTGATATATTGTGAATAATCTTTACACTTGAGTAATTTTTAAATATCATGTTGCTCATTATCCTACAAATAAGTGTGTTAGCAGTTGTTGTTGGTAGTGATTGTGGTTGTGGTGTTTTGTTATTGACTTTGTATTTACTTGACATCTGTGGAGACTCATTCCAGTCTTCAGTTTGTAAGCTTTTCCTATTTACTAGAGGTTAATTATTTTGGTTGTAGAAAATTAAAACACGTAAATGCAAAGAAATAAAATATATTTGAAAGTTTTGTGGGAATCGATTTGTAAACTCTGTTCATGTACACTTTCTATGCTTTTTCAGCACTGTTAATACATTTGATGGGAAATTCATTTAATGAAAGGGACTATACAGTTTAGAGCAAAAAAATATAAAACAAAATTAAAAAACAACTGTGAGATACAATCAGATAAGAATGGAAAATGAAGCTGGAAAAAGTCTAACAATTCAAAGAATAGGCAGGAAGCTGAGCAAACCATTTTGAAAACTAAAAGATCAAACCAAATAGAATAATCCAGAAGATTCTAGAAAATAATGCATGCATTGTAGTTCTACTCATACTCTACAGAAAAAATTTTAGGAATTGACTTATGATGTTGCCAAGCTCTGAAGAAAGCAAATTCATTTGGTGAAAAGGGGTGACACAGTCTTCAGCAACATGATTTAAAAAACAAATGTAAGATATAATCAGATAAGAATGGAAAACGAGGTTAAAAAAGCCTAATTCCAAGAACAGGCAGGAAGTACAACAAATCATTTTAAAACTAAAAGACCAAACAAAATAGAATAATTGAGAAGATTATGCATGCATTGTAGTTCTACTCATACTCTACAGGAAAAATTCTAGGAGTTGAGCTTAGATGCTGCCAAACTCTGAAGAAAACAAAGGATTTTTTGCTTATTATTCATATAAATTAAAAATAAATGGAATTGGGTACTAAAAGGGAAGTAAATTAAATAACTTAAAGGGTTGCATTTGATTAATCATATTAGGATGTACATAAAGGTGATTATGGTTGGGAGTGGGTTATAATTTTATTAAATTCGAAATGTAGCATTTAGTATGCATTTGAGAAATAAAGTCGTCATTAGTTTGTATAGGCTGTAGCTAGGCTTTAATGGTATAGGTAGAGTAATGAAACATTTTTATTTAGGACCTTGGATTGGGTCGGAGCCTGGTGCCCTGGAATTCCAGTAGGCTGCTGCTGATGAACCAGGGACTGGGGGCTGATGCATTCATGGTGGAAATATTGTATTGTTCAATTATATTAGAAATCGAATAAAGGTGATTGAATAAAATCAATTATTGTACTTATATTTTTTGTAATTGTGAGGGGGCATGGCCTGGGCCAGATAGATGGAGGTCCCCTGGTAGTTTGTATTTGTATTTTTTGTATATGTTCTTACCATATCAATAAATTTAAATTTCATATAACTTCATTGTTTTAGATTATTAAGACAGGTTATATTGTTTGTGTAGATAGAATAGCTTAAGAGGGAGCATGATATTAGAATTATTGATTGAAGTAATGGCCAAAATATATATAACAGAGAAAGACTGGAATGAGGTAATTGTTATCATATTCACACACTATAAATAAGTTGTTGTAGGATTATAAAATACTTTTTATCATGCTTTCCTCTAAGATTTGCTTTTCTGATTAAACTTCCACCGAGATTCAAGACAAAACAATTAATTTGCCATAAGAGTCTATCTCAATTTCCCCCGCCTAAAATATTGTATTGTTTGGTGAGTTAAACTCTCTCATTCATTCTATGATATGTAATTAAAGCCCATTTTTGGAAAACTCATTTACAAAATTTGCAATTTTGGATTATATTTGAATTCATATATTTTAAAGTGAGAAGTATTGATCATGCTTGTTAAATTTTAAAAGCACTTCATGTATACTACATTAATCAAAATTTGAATGTTGCAACATTTATCAAAGTATAACAATTACTGAAAGAGAAATTTTCCAAAATTTAGCATTTATATTATGATATATTTATTATTTTTAAAGCAAACCAAATGTAGTTTCTTTTGTTTATATTGACAGAATTTGAATTCTCCTGTTGCTAGCAATGCTTATTTGAATTAGTGAAACTGTTCAACAATGAAAAATATTTCTGAAGACTGATTTTTGTTGCAAGCAAAGGCAGAAGGTGAGAATCATTTTTTGTTCAAAATTTAAACACCAAACTTACGTTGAAACTTCATATGCAAAAGTTACTGACATAAAATGTTCTGATATAACAAGAAAACTTGAAAATATCAAGTGTCTTCACAGTACCATGATATGTTACATCAACATGGCATTTGCATGGCTCTTGAGAAGAATTGACATGTTCAGAATCTGAAATGCTTGTGCAACAGCTTTTTCAAACACACATCACCATTTAAGATTAATAAAGCAAAGAATTCTCATATATCAGAAAGCTGAAAAATTTCACATTGAAAGCAAAGTGAAGTGTTAAAAAAAATTAACAATTTAGAGAAATCAATCATGCTCCATTACTAAGAACAGAAAATGTTAAAAAATTACTCAATTTTTTTGACAACTCTTTGAATGAAGTAAAAACTCTTATGTGGAGGATCTTTAATGTTGTGGAACAATGACATTGACAACAATGAAACTTGAGTACCCTGATGAACCAATTCATTAGTAAAAATCTATTAATTAACTTTAATTTTGTAACACATCTCAAACTATTTATGGTTTTAAAGAAATGTGTTATTTTAGTTGTTCAGTTTTGTAAAAATCAAATTTCAAAATTTACATTAATACATGGACGTTATTGTAATTTTAACCTAGTAATGAGAAAAAATGTTCATATTTTGTAAAATTTCTATTTCATGTCTTTTTTAGTTCAATAAAATGTGTCTCCTGAAAAAGTTATGTTTTGGAGAAGTTCAGTTTTACAAAAATATTTCTGAATTGGCAACATGGATAATGAATGGCTTTATTACAAAGCTTCCAGAATATGTGTCCTTACTGCTCATATGGGGTTTTGCATCTTGGCAGTTGGAATGCCATAGCAGGTTGCACTGGTACCCTGACATAGCTTCTTATGCATTTACTACTACTTGCACACCTAACTACAATTTTCCTGTCATAAAATGGGGTTTCTTGTATAGAATTTGGATTTTCAAACATCAAAAGTGAGTTTTCACATGACCATTTTGGTGGAACCATAACTCGTCTAAAAAGAACATAAGCTGTAGGTCAATTAATCCCTCAGTCACTGATAAAGGAAATTACTCGTGATAATATGCAAATGCTAAGGGATCACCGTCTTGTATACAATGGACGTGTACACTTGTAAGGTTTGAGTTTTAACAATTTTGTTGCTGTATGTGCAGAATACACTGAAACCCGAACTTGTGCTAATTTCAGTAGTGATTTTGTTCTAATTTAATCTTATTTGTCTTCTGTTAAAACTGTATGTCTTTGCATGTTTCTTGTTTTGCACTGAACTAGTAATATCAAATTTATGCACAAAATCATGAATTGCAGTTCTGGAAGGAGCATTTGTCCAGGGAACTTCTGAATAAATTCCTCATGAATGTGACGAGCTAATTCATATTAATAGCCTTTATGCACAAAAATATGTTGATCTTAAAGTCAGCTATCTTGCCATTTACATAAACAAATGTAGACTGATGACTGCTTGGAAGATCAAGGACAGGCAGACAGCTGTAAGTGGGGAGAGGAGCCATCTTAATTGAGACACAGAACCCTATGCAAGCAGTGAGGTTATATTCTGAAAACCCAGTATAAAGTACTGTATGTTAAAGTCAATGTAAACAAGTGTTAAAGATTAATCTTCTACCTTAACTAAAGGAACGGTTCCTTAGCAATGACTGCATCTTCATGCATCTTGTCATAAATCATAATGCATAATAGATATGTTAGTAACATTCTTCATTATCTAGTGAGTCGATTTGATAATCTTATGCTCCACTTACTGTTTTTTTTTTTTTATTTAGAAACTTCATATCTTCCTTATTGAAAATTTCTTTGGATAAGTTCACTACACTGTTGTCCGGATGTTAAGGTATAATATGTGCCCGATTATTCTTCATGGTTGTTTCTCGGTGCAATTTCTTTAGCTTCTTTTGCTGCTTTTCAGCTTTATTTTTCATGTTAAAATTGATGTGCCGAAAAGATGTGAACTCTAAATTATCCCAGATATAATTTCCCAACATTTTCGTTAGTATTAAATGTAAGTCATTCATTTTTAAATCTATTTCCAAGAGGTTATTATAGTGCTTGTGTTTCTCCGATGATATTATTTTTCTTTCTGCTGGTGTTGGTTTCTTGCTGATTGGGTTGGATTTCAGGTACATTGTTCTTTTTGAGGCAAGCTTTCAAAAACTTAATGTCCATGGTGATTAATCTTCTTTTCAATTTCAGTTTCAAGAATTCTTTGATCATTTTCTTTGTGTCTCTCAATGCGTGATTGAAGGAATTGTGAGTTTTTTCTTTAATTCTTTTCTTGTTGTCGTCCATTTTGTTTATCTTTCCAGGCCGATGTTTGCGGACTTTGTTCCCGCAGATTTGACGGTCAAATTATTAAATATAACAATGAATTTCATGTCGGAACGATTACAGTGAAGCAACTATTATGTTCTTCATTATCTAGTTAGTCTATTTGATAATCTTATAACAGTAAGTTGAGCATAAGATTATCAAATCGACTCACTATATAATGAAGAACATAATAGTCACTTCATTGTAATCATTCCAACACGAAATTAAATGTTATATTTAATGTTAGTAATGTTATGGTATATCTCACTGCATGTGAATCCTTCTAGATGCCAGGTAATAAATTTTGGCTATAAAGAAAATGACCTACAATACATTTAAATATCTATGGTAATGATAGAAAAATTTTTCATAAAGCTAAGCTTAAATATTGATATAACCTTTATATATGCTGGACATGTTGAGCAAGTAGCAACCATCATTAGTACAAATCTATATATCCTTAGATACATGACTCAGTACATACCACACAGACTGCTAGGATAATATATTTTTCTCTTATTGTTTCATATATTTCTTATGGCACTGGGCTTTGGGGTAACATTTCAAAGGCAAGGCAAATTTTCAGATTATAAAGAAAGGCTGTTAAGTATCTGACTAATTTAAAGTGCAATGATAGATTTTGAAAGGTTTTTAGACAAGTACAAGCTTTTAACACTCCCTAGCCTACATATCTATAAAGCTGTTTTATACTTACTAAAGTTAAAATTTCCAATGAAAACCAATGGTGATAAACAAATGTACTATATAAGATGCTAGCAATATCAACATATAGATTGTGCTTATTTGAGAGATGCTTATTTATAATTGAATAAAGTTCTATAAGCATTTCCAGTGGAAATTAAAACTTGTGTAAATGTTTTTAAAAATAGTTACATCAATATTTAATCAATAAAGCTTACTACAGTGTTAAAGATTTTACAAATGATGAATAGTCTAAATTTATTGACATTTTGTATTTTTTTTATTATTTATGTATCATATTGTTTATACTTGACAATGTTCAGATGTGAAACATTCCACTATGCTGAGCTGCAATAAATAAATAATTACTATTAGAAGTCCATACATTAAAAGCAGCATCATTGACCTACCAAAAGTAGGTACATAAACAATTAGCTGTTCAAATAATCCTTTTTATAAGTTTCTTTCTCCTGTCCTACATCCAGAACAATTCTTATTATAGCCCTGTTTTCACCTAGAGCCAAGTTTGCTTTCCTGCATATAAAACTGGTGTCTTGTTAGTTACATCTATCTGATATGGATTACTAATTCAACATATGTTCATTCCTCTCCTTGCTGCTAGGCCAAATACCAATCAACCTTAGAAGCCAATGGATGCTCATTCAAATGAGGTATAATTTCCCTAAGCTGCAGTGCTTGTTTGAGCTAGTAAACAAGCAAATGAATTAAAGAACTGTTTTAATCTGCACAAACTCTAGTTAAATGTGTAATACTGTTAAATACTTTTTGTACAGTATTGATGATAATTTCAAAACATAGGGTCTGCTATTGTATTGCAAGATTGCTTGGGTGAAGTTTATCTGGAGTTGCTTCTGAACCTGAAAAGTCTTATATCAATTACATTAGGACTTCAGAGCCATCACATTTATTGATTATTTATTAATAATTATCTTTAAAACGCCATTGCAGCTAACATGGCATAATGAAAAAATAGGGACAGAACAGATGGCAGTATTTCATTAGTAACAAAGTAGTTTTACATTTAAAAATTCTAGTGCATTTGTCTATGAAGTTATTACATATAGATTTTCCAAACTTTTATTAGTGAGTTTATCTATGAATTAGATATGATTTCATCCTCTGTTATTGCATAAATACATTTTAAAATATTTTAAATTATAGGTGTAATTATTTTATTAATTTTTATGCTAATTTTTTAAATGTAAATATGAGCATAATATTGCTTTTAAAATATCGAGGGTGCCAAAAAAATGTATACATACTTTCACAGTAGATATCTATTTAATATATTTCAAAGATGGACAAAAAAACAACAGTAATGTGTAGTATGATGTTCTGTAAACAGATGTGACACCATACATTATGAAAGTGTTGCTATGTGACAGGTAAATCAACAATGAACAAATGAAGACAAGATTATCATAAATCTGATTGAGTTTCCATCATGTTCTCTGGATCTAACTCAATTGGACTTCTACCTATGGGCAACTCTTAAGGATGTTGTATACTGTAGAAAACTAGATACACTGGCAGCACTTGTGGAAGAAATTGAAATGGCATGTGATGCAACCGCTGAGGACACTTTCACAAACATTGCTGAATTAGTAGTTTAACACACTCAGAAGTGTATTGATGCTGATGGTGGGCATTTTGAGCAACTGTTGTAATTGTTGTAAAAGTCTAAGATGATTAGTGCTCATCATTTCTGTTTGTGTGGATTCAGTTTTGTTATGTTAACGCAGTTTTTTCTTTGCTTGCGATTTGTATACATTTTGGCACCCTCGGTACAGAGCATCTCTTCTTACACATACAAAAACTTGTTGGAACATCTAACTGGAGTGGTTTGCAAGATGAATGCACATTTTATAACAAAATTAAAAACCGAGACACAAACATAAATTAAGATCATTGTGTGATTTAGTTGAACTAATGCTTGTTTAAATATGTAGGACTGGTTTCATGAGCTCTTCATTCGTATAGCCAGCCCCTAGTCGACTGGAGGATAAACTGTTATGCTATGAGAATGTGTAACCTGCTCTGGTGGATGTGTGATGAACTTAAGGTTTATGTTTTCATCACCGGAAGTGTCAAAGTTCATTAAACTGTCTTTGTACTAGTCCTTAAACTTCTAAATGTAGATTTTTTCCAATATTGCTAATTCTGTAGGTCCTTGCACTGATGTTAATAATTTTGTTTTATTCAATATGTCATGGTTTTTCTGTCAAGAAATGATGTGGCAGTGCTGATTTTTCCAAATGTTTGTATTTTATGTTTCTGAAATGTTGTTTTAACCATGTGCCTGTTTCTCTTTGTTTTCCCAATGTAGATTTTTTCACATTCCGCAAAACAAATTTTGTAAATACCTGCTTTTTTCTCTTGTGGAATACTGTCATTAACATTATCAATCAGGAAATTTTTAACATTAAATCTGTTTACAGGTGATAATCTGATATTAAAATCTTTAAGAATATTCTGAAATTTTTTGTAGCCCATGGACAATATGTGAATTTTTTAAAATTTAGCTAATCTTTTTTTGTTGAAAATGTTGTGGTTTCTTTAATAAGTTTTTGTCTCTTGAATTTCTGTACTTTTTTGTGTACTGTTTCTTTGTTATAACTATTTTTAACTGCTATTCTTTCATTTGTTTTTATTCTTTAAAGTACTCTTCGCTAATTTTTAGGTTTACTAGACAATGTGTTAAGCTGCTGATAACTGCATGTTTGCTGACTGTAAACTTATTAACTTATTTTTTTAATTAAAATGTAAATTGGGACTTGCACAGTGAAGCTAATTATATTAATTAATATCATTGTATGATTCAGTTAAACTACACACTCTTAAAGCTTCACTTACTTTTCATAAATGTATGGAGCCGATTTCGAGAACATTTAGTTCCCATCTTCAGCCAAGCTAAAATACCTGCTTTTTCCACAAAAGGAAAAATCAGGTATTTACAAAATAAATGTGCAGAATGTGAAAAAATATACATTGGAAAAAAAAAAAAAGAGAAACATAGGCACAAGGTTAAAGGAACATTTCAGGAACATAAAGTACAAGTAAATAGAGAAATCAGCTGTAGCATATCATTTTTAGACACAAAATCACAACATAATAAATAAAGCAAAATTATTAAAATCAGTACAAGGACCTATGGAATTAGCAATCTGGGAAAAAATCTACATCTACAAATACAGATGGACAGTCTAATGAACTTCAACATTGCCGGAGATGAAAACATAAACTACAAGTTTATCACACCACCACCAGAGCAGAATACACATTCTCACAGCTCAATGAATGATCAGACAGTTGAACTTTAGCCTGGCTGAAGAGGGGAACTAAATCTAGAAACCGGTTCCATACATTTATGAAAAGTAAGTGAAGCTTTAAGAGTATGCAGCTCAACTGAATCATACAATGATATCAATTATCTTTTTTTGTTGAAGATGTTGTGGTTTCTATAATAAATTTTTATCTCTTAAATTTCTACACTTTTTTGTGTACTGTTTCTCTGTTATACCCATTTTTAACTTGCTGTTCTTTCATTAGTTTTTATTCTTTAAAGTACTCTTTGCTAATTTTTAGGTTAACTAGCCCATGTGTTAAGCTGTTGATTACTGCTAGTTTGTGCATTGTGCAGTTAAAACCGTCAACTTTGATGTGATTGTCTGCATGTGCATTCTTTCTGTATATTCCAAATTCCAGCATTTTAATTAACAAGCAGTAAATTTCACAATTACAGAAATACATCAAATACTGTCTTAAAACCTGCATATTCTGTTTCTTCCAAGTTTTCTTGCAATCATTTTTTTAATTCTGCTCTGCTTCCTGGGACAAGATATTTTTCAGATTTTTTGTTGACAATGTTTAGTTTTTTTGCAACTGACGAGTACTGTGACTAGCTTTCATACCTAACTGATGCAGCACTTATGCTATTCTCATATTCAAATACACAATTGCTTAATAACCCCAATTTTTAATCTTTTTAAGCTAACAGATGCATTTTGGCACCTTGCACCATACCAGATTTTTGCATGATTTGTTCATATTAGCCTTTTGCCATGCATGCACTTTTTATGGAAATCAACTACCACAAGATCTCAAAATGTAGGCTTCAGGCCAATCATTACTTTAACAGAAAACTGTTTCATTTATCGCATACAACGAAGCTGCAGAGAACCTTTCTTAATATATTAGAAATATTTTATAGTTTCTCTTTGCAATTGTTTAAAATATTTGAAGGTTAAAACAGCAAAATGTGGGTGTGGACTACTGTGCATCTCTTTAAATGTAAGTTTAGGATTTTTAAATGTTATTACAGAAAACATCATTATAATCATGATTGACTGAGACACATTTAAAATCTTTCATTCATTAATTGGCCAATTATTAGTGCAACCCTCCCCACCATTACCAGCATCTGGCACTGACAACTTACATGCCACAACAGATCTTTTTAAAACTTGGGTACTGTATACAAAATAAATTAATTCTGTGCAGACTCTTCTCACAGGAGACACTGGAATTGTCCATTTTGTATTACACACAATCTAAATCTTCTATAAAATTACCAATTTACACTCATCAGCTCTTCTGCTCCAGGATATTTAATTAGGTCATTTTTCTTCCAACATATTCCATAAGAAGGATGAATACAGCATGTATTTATTCTATTTGTAGTACTCAGGTTTTAAAAAGGCAAAGTGTTGTGACCCTGTGAGTTTGAGGCACTAGATGCCAGCACTGATAGGCATAGTCACACGAGTAAGCAGCCGACTTGCAAAAGAAAGAATTTAAATGTTCCTTATTCTATTTTACAGAAGGTACATAATTTCATTTTAAAATAACAAATTTTTGTCTCAAAATCCTCTTTCTACTCCCCTTAATACAAATATTTTAGCAAAAAAATGTATAAATTTTATTGCTTCTGAAGTACATACATTAATAGATATCTAAAAATACACCTTAGTGACAAGCAGCAGGAATTACATTTACATATCACATTGTTTCTATCTTCATATAAGATTATTTTAACATTCCCCTCAATTCAGAGGTTTTCAAACATCTTTGGTTCCCTGAAGCATCTCAGTAAATTTGTTATATAGCACCAAGGCTAAAATAAATTAATATATCTTTTTAAAAGCTGCATTTATTAAATGTTATGTCCAAAGTGCCTAATAAGTTTTAGTATCCTAACTAATAGCATCAACCTGGAACCCCTGCCAGACACCATTGATGCTGCAGAAACTACTACTATAAGTAATGTTGAAGACCTATGAATGCATAAAATTCTGATTCCTTTTACTCTTTTCAATGACAACATCATGGTCCCACTTTAAAAAAAAAAAAAAAAAAAAAAAAAAAAAAAAAAAAAAAAAAACTGGCTAACTTTTGCTTTATAGCATTCTAGCATTCACAAGTTTTAAACCCTGAAGAGCTGTAACTTCCAAAGCTATTACATCATTTCAAAATTTTTGTATAGAACATAAATATAATTACTTAAAAGGAAAAAGTATGTTTTCTCTTTAATTTAAGATCAACTTTGTGTCACAGCTCATGATGTGGGCAATGGCTTGTGAAACTTATTCTGAATAATTTAATGGTAAGTGGAACATAAGAGTACTAGCCTTCTGACCCTCCTTCTGTAGTCAGATATTTTCCCTCCAGCCAGGCCAATTCTTTTGTAGGCATTTAAATTTAAAGGTGCAGGGGATGGGCTTGAATGCAAAAATGACCTAGATATTTAGTCCTAAGTAATAAATGTTCTAAAATCTAATAAACATTCTTAAGAAAAACCATTCATTAAATTTTATAAATATGAGCTTTCTATATAAACAAGAAATGTTGTTGGTACTCATGCTACAGTCATGGTTGGTTATTAAGTATTTGCACCCCTCTTCTGCTGCAGGAAAGATTATATCTTCTCTGTTATATTTTAGAGGTTCAACTTTTATATTATTTACATTTTTGGCAATATTTTATTGTAAATGTACTGTGAGTCATTGTATATTTTGCACTTCCATCCCCCTCTCATGGTAATAGTGAAGAAAGCACCCCATCTTGCATAAAGGGATGTCATACTGCTGACCCTTATATTGGGTTTGAATACCATAACCCAATTGAGTTCTGCATCTCTTTGCTGAACAATAAACACAGATTTTCACACAACCATGAATTTTTATAATATTGTGATATGATATAAGGGACAAAACAGCATTATATAAGCTCCTTTGCCACCCCAAATGCTTATGCAATGTAAAGTTGCCGATCAGCTTAATTGCCAGATTTTTCCTATAGTGCAACAGTCATTTCCGTGTGCTGCCTTAGCAGGTCTATTGCTCATGTCATAAATGATAAAGCTGTTACTTATGAAATGAAATAGATATTTCCACCATTTCTTAGCAGGCCTTCCAACTCCATAGTATTCTCTTCTTTGATTACTCAAGTCTACACCCCCCATCCCCTACAAGTAATTTATGATTGCATTAGGGCAGGGAATGTTTATTTTAGCCTTTCCTTTGCCACTTTTCCTTTCTACCACAGAATCCATCCTTGGGTCTGAATTTGTGGAGAGTTACAAAACATCTTGGTTGTCATGCCATACTAATGCCGTTATCCCCTCATGTTGTTCACGAAACCCCCCAGTTTTAATTTCAGTTTACTGAAATCCTTTGGCCAATGTTTTCTCCCTACACAGGCTTGCCACAAGCATATAATTTCTTTTGTAGGAGCATTTTCATCAGTCTGATGGAGGTAAAAAATTGTCAAAATAAACACGATGCCTCTGCCTATATAATCCTCACACATGTCCATAACAACCTGTTCTCCAAAAAGAAGCACTCTACTTTTACTTTCATTTTTATCAAGGTTTATTTTGCAATTTTGAATATAGCCAGTACTGCTATCTGCAATTCCCCATGCTTTGAATCCCCATTTTGTAGGTTTTGCGGGCATATGCTGCTTCAAATGAAATCTCCTTTTGAAACCTATCATTGCTTCATCTACAGCTGGTGTGATTTTTTATAATTTTATATGTGATGGTTTCTTTAGTCCATTTTAAGACTATTATTTTTCCAGCTATTGCTGGTTTATTTTCTTATCAGTCCTTTGTTCATTGTTGAAATTTATTTGTTTATTATTAGCATTTTATTTTATTGTCCATCATGCTAATGCTGTTTGTTTTCTGCACAGTTTAATAAAGATTGATTATTTATTTTAATATTGACTCAGTGTTGTGTGTTTGGGCCCTAATAACCTTAGCTGTTTTGTGCCCTTTAAATCATAATCATCGTCTACAGCGAGATCATGATCTGGTTTATAATAGGCTTTGAATTTATGTACAATATCAAGTGCAGGGTGAGTTCTGGTGGTGTAGTGGTAACCATACTTGCCTTCTAAAGCCCAAGGTTGCGGGTTCAAATCAAGTGCAGGTCGGACCTTATACAAATAATCAAAATTTTCTTCTCCTTATTTAGGCCTGGTTTTTTCATCATTTAGGTGGAAATTGTGAAAGATTTTCAAACGACATAGTGTCATGGCTTATTTTATAATTGGACAGATACAAAGGTCACCTGTAAAGTAATCCTAATTTCGGGAAGATCTACCTTCCCCACATAAATCAAAATTCCAAATAAGACATAATTTCCTTTTCATTTGTGCCCTCCCATTGCAAATCTGGCTTATTGAGCTGACAAAGACTTGTATATTTATTTGTCTCTAATGCAATAAAATTACAAAAAGCCTTATCTATGAAAAGACCAAATTATTGAATTTTTTCACTCCCTACTTCACGACAGTGGTAGATTCCTGTAGGAGATAATAACTGTTCAATTCCCTTAAAAGTAAGCTGAGAAGACCAATTTATGGTTAAATCTTTCACACATTCTTGTGGAACTGAAATATCTGTCTTGTCAGCTGCACTGCTATCACTATCATCAATAATCTGTTCTATACCAATATCTTGTACTGACCTGACCAACCACGAAACGTCGGAACTATCAATTTTGTAAGCCAAATCCTCCTCAATGGCTCATTATCTCATGACTTGTAACTAATATCTTCCTATGCACATCCCATTTATGCTTGAAGTACTTGCAACATCTTCCATGGCTGTAGAAAAACTGGAAAAGCTTAGCAAATTAATCACCTAACTCCTCGGTAATTTTATTGCCTAATTGTAAATATTCACAAGACACCACACAGTCCAGGGATGTTTGAGGTCCCTAAAAGGTGAACAAACCACCAGAGTATTAAAGTTTAGAATTTTGCCATTAGGTGCCATCAGTATGGATGTAGAGCTTTACTAAGATATGTGGAGCAGGGCTCATTTAAATCTACACTTTACTAATATGCAAGGCAAAGGGTTAAATTGTCTCATCTGTTATAATGAATATATGTCTTCTCTATTAATTTTTTTATGTCAATGACATGTTTTTCCTTTGGCTCCATGGAAGGAAAATGTAGGCAGGTTTCTGATTCATCTAAACAGTCATTATAGAAACATCCAGTTTACAATGGCATTAGAACAAAACAAAACTTTACTATTTCTGAATGTCCTGGTATCCTACCATAGCAAAGGTTATCTAATGAATCTTATGGTCCACAGGAAAGCTACAATACCAATAGATACCTGCAACAACTTTACATATGCACCAGCACATTAAAGAATAGTAATAATTACTCTTATTGGTAGCTACTTTATAATTTATAAGAGCAATAACCTTAACAAATAATTCAGTTATACCACAAAAATATTAACAACCACAATAGTAAACATAAAGAAAACTATTTTCAAAAGTGTGGCAAGAAAAATCTCTTATGAGGAAGAGCATTTGGAGTATATGATGGTTGTTACCTTATATGCAGATAACCACCTATAGAATTATATGTCTATTTAAGAAACAAGGTATTAAGACTTATTTTCATCCCATTAACAAAGTCATAATTCACCTAAAAGATCATTATCAGTCACTACTTTTCAAACCAGATGTCTATTATGTTCTGTTGTGATAAAGTTTTGTATTTAGCCAAACAAACATTTTTCAATCAGCTATAGCAGAACATGCTGCAAACTACAAACATTCAATTCAGACCCAAATTATAACCTGAATACACAAATATAAACAAACATTAGTGAAGGAAGTGTAGAAATCATTAAATTCCCAAAAAACTTGAATAGAAGAGATGGCCTAAAAGTCAACATCAGAATCACTTCTGATTCCAGGTTGAACATGGGTCAAAGTTACAACATGCAGTGATGCTCTCTTTCTTTCCCTCTCCCTCTTCATTGTTGGTCTTCATTCAATCTCCAGCTAAGCACCAGTTAGGCCATGTAAATCTTCAAGATGAAATCTACAATGACTTCAAAATTTAGGAATCATTGAGACACACTAATCGCCAAAATTATATTCAGATGCACTGATGAAGTTAAAAGTATGTGATTTAAATATTGACACCATGAACTGATATAGCTTCTAACACTGAGATATTGGGATAACATGTGTTTCGCATTCTTATTATGCACCACATGTTTGTAGACAGGTGAAGGAATTACTTTGTGCCACCTTTAGCAATAAATATCTCTACTCAAGAAGTTTCCAGATGTGAATGGTGTAATACCACCTGCCGAGATGCCACAAGGATGTTATTAAATGATGTCCAAGCTGTGATGTCAGTCAATTGACTTACAACTTGGTGATGTTGTTCTATTTAATGCGGTGCTACAATTTCCCTATTCAATCTCGATGGCTAAGACAAGAAGGGATGTTAAATTGGGATAATAGATGTCACTTCCAGGAATAGAGCTAGGTTGATTCCTCCAGGAAAGACAAGGTGTTTCCACACAAATGCTGAATAACTCTATTTGGGCATCAGGCTTAGCAAGAATGGATGGTGGAGGGAGGTTTAAGCAAAGGGTAGGCTAGCTTTGAAAACTATTACTATCTGTAGGCATAAAGTACCAGAAATAACATAAAGTAATTGAAAAAAATATATACGGTAGTAGTTGAGGTCTAAATGATGTTTGGGCTTAAAATCTGGGGTAGTGATGGGGGATGGCTAAATGTAGATTTGATTCACAGAAATTTCTGCAAACATATCCTGGGCCAACAAAAAAGCTCACCAAATGGGGTTTGAACAAGCTGAATAAGGCAGAATAGGGAGTAAAGGAAAAATAATGACAGGAATTTTGAAATATTGGTGTAGGGTTAAGAATCTAGAAGAGAATTGTATTTTGAAATGTTGTCTAATGACACAAGAGAAGGTGAGGGGAGGAAATACTTGGGTCAGTAGAATCAATGAGATTATGAGAGAACAAGCTTCGATATGCTGTGGCATGATAGAGAAAGTAAAGAAAGAGGTTTTTGGAAAGAAATTAAACAAAAAATTGATAATAGGGAAAGACAGGAGATATTGGGTAGTTTTGGTAGTAAAATGTTACTGCTGGTTTATAGGGGGCTAAAGGAAATATGGGGCAGATAGAATTTGTAGATGAAGTTGATAGGTGAACGAGGGAGGGAATAGCATGGGCCCAGTTAGGAGTAGTGAATTTGAAAGGAATAAAAAGAGGTTTAAATGCAGATGAATGTTTGATTTGTGGCATGCAAGACAATTATTGGCATGAAATTTTGGAATGTAGAGAAACCAATGAAATGAGAACAAAACTTAAGATCGAGAAGTGGGTAACCTACCATTTGAGATAAGGAAAAACAAGTTGGTGAATATGAAAACAAGGCAGAAAATCATGGAGTTTGGGGATTACTTAGGTAAGGTTAAAAGAAAATGATTGAAGAAAATAAGTGAAAAAGTGAGGAATCAATTTGGGTAGAAACATAATTTAAATTCGTTTATGAATGAGTTAATTTTTAGATGTAAGTTGCCTGATAATTGAGTAACTGCAAGTTTGAAACTATTCGGGCTACTTGGTTACACAGCAAATCAGGAAGAACTTATATTATGAGATTTTAAGATTTTGTAATTAATGTGCTACATGTCTGCAAATACTTATTCATCATATTTTTGCTTTAGAGCTTTGAAGGTTTTTTTATATAGTGTTTAACGCCTACTGAGCCACCAGGCAGTAAACATTGATAATACATCAGATGAAATGCTAAACTGGGAAAGGATTTTTTAAGGAAGAAAACGTTCCAGGCCTAAGTTTAGGGTACTTCCCTAGCATTTGCCATTTATGAGGACTGAGGAAAACCTGGAAGAAACCTCAGTCAGGGAGGATGGTCATGGTGGGATTCGAACCCTATACCTCCCGCTCATGATTCCGCACCTTAACGACCTCGACCACCCATGGTGGTAGTTTTGAAGTTACCGTTACTTACATTTAATTTACCATTAATTCTCAATTCAGTCATTAATTTTGTTAGATTGCATGAATATCTTATTTGTGGAGTTATCCAGTGGTCTCGCTTTTTTGTAGTAGCATTATGATTCTTATTAATATTGAAAGAACAATAGAGATTAGTATATATGATGATATTGTCATATGTTTTTTGTAATTTTATATTTGGGCCATCAGTACTATAAACACTATCCCAATCTTCTTTAGTCAAAGCACCTTTCAAATCAGGTTTGCTAAATGGGTAGTATAACTGCATACTTGTATTACACTTATTGTGTCCAGCTGGAGCTGCACCTAAACATAACATACACTGGGCAGTATGTTTAGACAAGCATGACTGCAAAACTTCAATATTGTAGGGTATATTTGCAATATTGGTAACAAAATTTTCAATAATGGTTCCAGACCTACTTGCTAAGTAGATTTGTTAATTGTGGCGTATAGACCACGTTCATTTAGAAGGTATAAAAATTTGTTCTTAATACTATGATTTTGTGCAAAATCAGTATTTAAATCCCTCATAATCATGATGTATGTAGGATTATAAAGAAAATAATTAATTAGCAAAGTTATATTATTTATAAAAATGTCTTAAATCCTCATTGGTGGCCTGTAGACACCAATAACGGTGAACTTAAGCTTATATACACATTAATCGCAGCCAATTTGATACATCCTTCGACTGTTACATCCTGAATATCAATTGCGGTATTCAAACAAATATGTATTAATGAAATGGCAACTCCGACCATTTTTTGAGAGTTTGACAGAATTTAGCTTAAGTTCTAGATTCGTGAAGAAGTTGTAACAAGTTTCCTGGTCCCTTAGGTCATGTTAGCAAAATAAAGAACATCTTGGGCTTTACTGGATAAAAAGACATTTACCAGATCAATTTTATTTGTGAGCATTTGAATGCTTTGATGAATGAGCTTCATTGACTTACCTTAGTTTGTAGCAAAGAGAAGATGCCTAGTTCTTTAATATTATGTGGTTACTTTTGTTTCACTACTTGTGTGATTTAAAGCAGGATGCTTCAGAATAGACCAGCACATAATAAAATGTAACAAGTTTCATGCATAATGTGTTTTCTAGTTTCTACCAAGTACAGCTACAGAACTATTTGTGCAATATGGCAATCTTTGCATGATTGAGGAGTTATGAAGAAGAAAGATCATGTTATACTAAACTTAGGTATTCAATTTTTTTACACAAGACTCCACTTACTTACATAAAAGTAAGATGCATTTCCGGAGAATCTCTCTCATCTTCAGTTGCTCACCAAACCGCCGTTACTCGAAACGATGGCTGGACACCCAAATGTTTCTGTGGTGGCCTCTGTTGGTTGAAGTAAAAAATTGCCGAGTTCATCCATAGGAGGAATTCAAAATTCAAAATTCATTAGGTTTTCTCTGTTTTTTAATATAAAATTTTTTTCCCAAGTGGATAACACCAATGGGTTGTGAAGATGTTTCAGCAGTTTAATTCCCAGATTTATTTCATGGTTTTTAGTCCAAAAGTGAGCGACTACTGCTGATTTATCCACCTGTTTAAACTGAATATTCCTAAAAAGTTCTTTCCTCCAAATTTCTCCTTGTTTTGCCTATGTAGCTCTGTTCAAAATCTGCACATTTATTTCCTAAATTCCTGATTTCTGTTCTATTGATATGGGGTCTTTTACTGTGCAACCTAATAAATTTTTGATGTTGTATTTGTTCTTTGGGGCTAACATTATCCCATGTTCTTTGAAAATTTTCTTGAACTTGTTGTGGTAAATTAGATGGTAGGTGAAACTTCGGAATTTGTATTCTTCTTTTGTGTTTTTCAGCGTAGAAACTTCCCTTATCCCTTTTTGTCTTTTAGATTTATTGATAATTTTTATCACTGTGTCTTTGTTGAAACCATTAATTATAGCTGTCTTTATTATTTGTTTGAAATTCTATTTTGTACTCTGCTTCTGTGAGTGAAAAATTCATCAATCTTTGTGCCAAACTGTGAAATACTGCATACTTAATGTGGAATGGGGTTATAACTCTTGTTTTTTATGTAGTTTTCTGTAAATTCCAAAATTCAAACAATCTCCATTTCTTATAATTTTTAAATCTAGAAATGGTAGCCAACCTTCTCTTCCTTTCTTCTATGGTAAATTGTAAAGATTCATGTTGCAAATTAAGAAGTTTCAGGGCATCTATTGAGTGTTTCTTCGGTACTATTGCAAAAATGTCATCCACATACCTATACCATGACTTGAAAATTAAAGGGAAGGACTTTTCTGATATGTGTTTCAAATGAACTCATGAATAACTCTGCTAGAAAAAGTGACAAAGAGTTTCCCATAGTTAGGCCTGAAACTAGTTGGTAATATTTTTTGTTGAAGCTGAAGTAATTTTGTTTAATGCAAATATTAGTGAGTGTTAATAAATCTTCTATTTCTTCTGTTTTTAAATATATTGATGTTAACCATTTTTTTAGCATAAGCTTCTCTGCAGGTATGCTCTGGAATAAGGCTTTTACATCAAATGAAACCATTATATCTCTAGCCATAATTCTGCTATTTTTAAATTTTTTGACTGGATCAACTGAATTTTTAATGCTCAAACTTTGGAATCTCTTAAAAGAATTGAAGACTTTGATCCATTTTTTTGCTACCTGGTATGTGGGTGAATTGGTATTGTTTATTATTGATCTCATGCTGTTATCATTTTTATGTATTTTAGGTAGTGACCAATGAATATATTTATGAAACTATTAATTTAATTTATGTTAAGAAAAATGGAAAAAATTTTAAGCACAAGTTTTAACAACTGTCATTATTGACTCTTTTTATGCATTATTATTTTCTGTAATAACATTATAAATAAAACTAATCAAATCAATCACTAATTACTCCACTTTAATGAAGTGGAGCTATGATACCAACTCACTGAACTTGTACTTCATGATGTCATAATTTTGCATTTTAAATATATTATTCTTTCCCTCTAGCACTTTAAAAAAGTAATTTGTTCCAAATTTTGTTTCAGTTAAATAATCCATGGGTCTGAACTGTCTCAAGTTTCTTTCATAGTTCTTATCAAGCCAAAATTCCTGTCACATTGCCCATAGCTTTGATCTCTCACTGGAAAGTGATAGGTTACTTTATTGTTTGATTTCTGCCAGGACCATCCTCCATGACAGGTTTTTTCCAGGATTTCCTAAGTTCTCATAAATGGCAAATGCCAGAGATGTACACTAAACTTAAGCCTGGAACTTTTCTTCCCTTAAAAAAAAGAAATCCTCTTTCCCAATTTATCATTTCATTTCCTGTATCATCAGTATGCACTACTTGTAATGCGTCAGCAATAAAAATGGGTGTTAAACACTATTAAAAAAATTGCACCCTTTTATCATGGTGATGTTTTAGTTTTGGGCACTAGCTTATCACAGAGCAATAGGACTTACTTCACCTATTGAAAATGTTCCTTCTTCAAAGTCAGGCTTAAAAGAACACTTCTTTGAGCATGTGAACTTAAATATATACATTCATAACATATGTTACACTCAGGTGTACAGTTTAGTTTAGGGAAAAGGCAGTTATTCAATGCAAATATTCAAAACTGACACCAGCAAGAATGATCACTTTTGCATCTATAAGTTTCACTTATCTCAGTTTTTCATCTGCTACAACTTTCTTTTCACATTCTATACAAAGCACACTTTTGCTTTGGGTTTTCTAAAACTGAAGCTACATCTTGTATGAAAAAAGCCATAGTACCAACTTTAAGGAGTTTCCTGTTTTTTCTTGAAAATATATTTTTAACAGCTTGTGCAATTTTACAGCTGTGAATTTAGGAGTTTCAAAATAATATCTCTGATATTTAACTCCCTGGTTGTATATGCATTAGATCCTACTTCCCACTCTCTACCCATTCCACTTTATTTCTGATTCAAGCTTCATCAATTTTACACTATAAATCTTTAAAATCACCAATAATCCCCCTCTAAGTACTTACTTTCTATTTCTTCCAAATAAATTGCTCTAGTTTCCGTTTTGCTCTTGTAACCCTTTTAACTGACCCTGAGTTTTTATCACACTCTATTTCGATCAAACTCCCTACTGGCAATGATACAAGATTCAAACCTCTCAACCATTGACCAGCCAATACCCCTCATCCACTTCTGTTCAACATATCATTTACCCCCATTTATCTGTTTCATGACAAGCTCGTTGCTATACACTCCTCCCCTCTGCAAATGCAGGTTGTTCCCCTTTCTTCCCTCCTATTCTCTTCCCCCCATTCAACCGCCACGGGTGGCCGAGGTCGTTAAGGCACGGACTCGTGAGCGGGAGTTCTGGGTTCGAATACCATCAGGACCGTCCTCCCCCACTGAGGTTTTAACCAGGTTTTCCTCAGTCCTCATAAATGGCAAATGCAGGGGAGGTGCCCTAAACTTAGGCCTGGAACGATTCCTTCCTTAAAAAAATAAATCCTTTCCCAATATATCATTTCATTTCATGTATCACCAGTGTCCATCGCCTGTGGTGCCTCTGTAGCAAAAACGGGCGTTAAACACTTTCATTCATTCATTCATTCATTCATTCATTCATTCATTCATTCATTCATTCATTCCTCGTTCCTTGACCGTGATGCAGCGTCAGCAGGCTTCCGTCTCTAATCTTTCTCTCTTCCTCTCTAGCCATTGTTTCTGGACCTTGCTGCTATGTCGACTTGTTTTCGTCTATCCATAAGGGCATACTACGCACAACTGCTCTTCTACTTTCGTTCCCGGCTTACTTCACCTCATTTATTAATTCTGCTCTTATTTCTCATTCCGTTTTATTATATTCATTTTAAGTATAATTACTTGTGCATTTTAATTTCCCAGTTTGGAGACTAATACTTTCCATTTCATATTCATTGCGGCTAATTGAACTAATATTGGCCTTGCTTTCCCGCCCCTTTGTCCAATTCTCCAGGTATCTCTAATTTTCCAACCCTCCAATTTGTTACCCAATATTTCTTCAATCACTTCTATTTCTTCCCATGTTTTTTTCTCTCTTCTTTCTTTCATTCCAAAGATCGCTACGTTCAGCTTCCTGTGCCTTCTTCATTTTACCTATTCTGTTCCTGCATTCCGATAAATCTCCTAATTCCTCTTCGAGCCATCCACTTTTCTGATTTGTCTTTTCCATGCTCTTCTCCAATTTCTCTTCCATTCTGGCCTACTGCTTGTAATATCCTTTATATCTTTGGTTATTGACTTTTTTCCGTGCCTTAGGTCTTTTCTGCTGAACACGGCACCCCACTTCCCGTACTCGCAAACGTTCACTCCACACGTCCTTTGCGCTCACGCAAGAACTCCTTTTCTGTTTATAGTAACTTTTGAGACATATATATACTCATTCTCACTTTGTATAGACGACGTATTACAGGAAATAGAAAAATGAATAAATGAATAGTGTTTAACACCCTTTTTTGCTACAGAGGCACCACAGGCGATTAACACTGATGATACTTTAAATGAAGTGATATATTGGGTAAAGATTTATTTTTAAGGAAGGACTAAGTTTAGGGTACCTCCCCGGCATTTGCCATTTATGAGGACTGAGGAAACCTTGAAAAAACCTCAGCCAGGGAGGACGGTCCTGGCGGTATTCGAACCCGGACCTTCCTCTCACGAGTCCGTGCCTTAACGACTTCGGCCACCCGTGGCGGTGGAAATAGAAAAGGAGAGTACACATTGCCCAAATATTAATAATAAAGATATCCTAGGATTATTGTTTGTAGATGATTTAGTATCAATAACAAGCAGAGGGTTAAATAAAGCAAGTGAAGCAATATCAAGATATTGTAAAGAATGGGGGTTTAAAATAAATGAAAAGTTATGGCATTCAAGAAAGGCAGTAAACTCAAAAAAATGAGAATGGTGGCTGGAGGGTAATGAAATTGAAGTAATAAAGAGATTGAACTATTTAGGGGTTAGGCTAAATAATAATGGAAAAAGAGTGGATCAGGGTAAAAATGTATTAGGAAATGGAAAATTTACTATTAAAATTATAAGAACCTATTTAAAGATTCCAAGAATGAGTCAAACATGACTTAAAGAATCTATTCAGTGATAGTTGAATAAAAAATTATGTATGTGGTACAGAGAAAGAGTGGGAGTAAATTGATCATATTTACAGAGCATTTTTTAAAATGATGTTGGGATTACTAAGATCAACTCCAAATGGGATGGCATTTGTGGAATTGGGAAGAGTTGGCAGGAAAGGCTTTGTAGTTAAATGTATTTTGAAATATTGGTATACAATAGCATCAAGAGAAGGAGACATAGTCGAAGAGTGCTTATAGATACAAGAAAAAGTAAAAGGAGAAACAAATTGGTTAGCTGAACTAAAGAGATTAGTCCAAGAGGTTGCAATAGATGAAATGTAGGAACACAGTTAGTGAGTAGCCAAGGGCTTTGGAATAAAGTGAAGCAAAGAATAGATGATATTGGAAAGTAAAATGGAGTAGTTTACAAGACAAGAGTACCTTGAAACATTATAGGAAATTTAAGAGAGAATGGGGTGGGAAAAATATGTAAATGTTTGTTACAAAAGGGGAAGGAAGGGATTTGCTTGAGATACAACAGGTATGTTAGAGTAAGTGGACTAAAAGAGAAAAAGGAAGAGCTTCCACTATTTGGAGAAATAGAAAAGGATTTTCATTGTGTAGTTGAATGTTCAGAAACAAAAGAATGGAGAAAACAAATATGGATTAAGAAATGGGACAATTTACAGTAGCAATTGTGATACTAAAAATTTTTGGGACTTTAAGAAGGTGTTTTTGAGAAAATTTGGTGGTTATATAGGGAACGTAGGAGAGAAATGGTGGAAAGGATTGATTAGAGTTAAGGAAGTATATATCTGTAGAGATAAGGAAGGAACTAAGGAAAGTAGGATCTGATACATATACAACCAGGGTGTTAACTGTATAAGATCCCAAAAATATGCTCTCTAGGAACAATGATAAAAAATGTAAAAATTTTTGTTAAAATTTTTGTAATGACAGAGTGAAATATATACTTGATTCTTTTCTGAATGTTCTCATATATATTTTCTTTGATCTATTGATTTGCATTCCCAACTCTTTAAATATATTCCCTTTCATGATAATTATAATATTTAAGAATAATTTTCTTAAATTATTTTTTATCATTTTATAAATATTTAAAATAGTGATAAATCTAGAATAGTTGCTTCTTTCTTTACACATATAGCCAAGTATTCATTTGACTGAGTTAAGAGTTCAGAGTAAGTCTTTACCTTAGTCATTTTTCTTTTTTATGACATCCAAGGAATGAGTGTTACATACTCATAGCTTTAAAAGCATAGAATGTTACAAATCATTCTCCTGTAGTATAATAAATTTGGTATGATCTATACATATAGCAAAGAATTCATAAATAGTCTTGAAAATATTCTTAGAGAGGTAGTGATATTCATTCATCATGCACATACACACAGAGTGGATCTCAATTTCTTTGTTTTATCTGAAACTCTTCCAACAAATTTTCTTTTCACTTCTGATTGACTGAAGTTGTTTAACATTTTAAACCACTACAGTAACAAATCAGTTCTGTTTCAACTGGAAACAAAACTCAGGTGATAAGAGAAAAAATTTACTGCACTCTATAAGTAACCAGTTGCTCTAAAACCTTGTATATATTCAAAGAAAGATAATATGCTTAGGAATAAAGGGATATAGTACAATGGGTCATTTCTCGCATTATCACTTAATTTGCTATTGAAATGTACCAATACTCTTGCTCGCATTTAATTTCCACAATGCAATAATTTACCTTTTAATTTAATTCTTCCTCCTAATATTAAAAAGTTTTCAAAACAGTTTCCATAATTCTTGATAACAAGACTCCCCAATTCTGTTAATAATAATGCATATATTATATGTATGCTATAAATTTAAGAATTAAAGCATTTTACTCCATAATGAGCTGTTGCAGTCATGAAGATTTATTTTAAATACAATGTTTTGTAGAGTTTAATTCAGTTTATAGCGCAAAGTAACAGGCACCACCAAAGGAGAATAAATAACTCAAAAATTTACACTTAAGAGTTCATTTTGACTACACTTTCTGCCATCCATAAAGCTGTTTTCATGCCTCTAAGCAAAATTTATCAGCTGTTTCACGCCCTGATTTGAATGGGATGCTGATGACCTGAGATGTTGAAGAGTGTCTATAAATAAACTAAATACTATTACTACATAATATATAACCATTTGTGTATAAATCAATGTTTATCTAAACTTATCAGTGTAGTACATCTATTACCTGTTTATTCTATAATCTTCAATTTGTTTCATTTTCTCTCTATCATTCTCTCTCTGTCTATTTCATTCATTCTTTCTTTCTTTCCTTCCCTAAGAACCAGAAAAGATGGTTTTGTCAGTAAAAAAATTATAATTTTTAATACATATCAGGTTTAGTTTGTCAACAAGATCAGCTAACCATAAATAATACCATTTACATGGCATTAGTGTGGGTAGTTTATATGTCTAGGATGTTACAGAATTCAAACATACAAATTCATGGGATGGTAGAGAGATCATAGATAAACATTTTGAGATAGGACACCTGTGGTCAATGGACAAATTTTTAAAGTTATGTGAAACTTCTTACCTGACATAATAATACTTATTAGTCATTAATAAAGAAAAGTATGTGCATAATTTGTAATTGAAACAGTGAATTTCTGCTCAAATAAAGGGGAAAATCCTTTGGGTTTAACTCTTAAAATATAGCATTTTCAAAGTTATGGACTTTTCTGTTTTGTTCTTTCTACAAGAATATGCCCACCAACCACTGATGGCAACTTTATGCCCTAAAAGTGTTAAACTTTTTAGACAACAGCTGCTCAGTTGAGCTCTTAGCTCAATGTTCAAAGCAATGAAGTTACCATTTATAAGGTACATAGATAAAATGCAACACACTCTTTTCCTCCCTCCCTATTATTTGCATTATGTGCCATTTCATTTTATTTAATTGTTAGGTTTATATTAATGTATTAATAATATGACAACTCAATAAAGAACAATATAGAGAAGTCGCTGTAAAATGAAATACATTGTAAAATTTAAATTAAATGAAAATTTGTTTTGCATTTATTTAAAAAGAATGCAAGATATTTTAAATCTACATTCAATATACTTCACTGTTTGAAAAAAACTATAAATGATTATACATAATATTGTTAAATTTGTTGACAAAGCATGTAATATTACAATGTAATGGAGTATGCTGTTAAAAAAAATAAAAAATAAATAAAAAATAAAGGAAAAGGTTAGAATATTCATATTAGTTAAACTGTTTTTCCAAGAATTTGTATACTTATTTTGGTATTACCCTAATTGACATCTTCTGTAATTTAAAAATATGCTGCATTTCCCTGTTGCAATGGTTCCTCCATAAGGTGATTCCATAGTTCAGGTGTGAATTAATAAAAGCAAACTATAGCTGTTTTATCTCCCTTTGTGCCATTATTTGCTGTACTTAAAACCTGTATATCATTATTTACTTCATTAACTGTTGTACTTAAAACCTGTATACCACTTTTATTTATTATTCTCTTTTTTCTTATTATTATTATTATTATTTATGTGTAATTGCCAACTTAGATTGTTACCAATATAAGTCCTAAAATGTTTTTATTTCTACTTCTGGTATTTTTTCATTGTACTTTTATTTCAATATCTGTTTTAGTTGTAACTCATAGATGAAATCATCCTACTGCTTGTTATAATTAAAACCATGTCCAGACTATTAAATATCTCTTAACTTCACATTTTTACATATCTCTTCCATTGTATTGTCTTTAATCATTATTATTGTTTCATCTGCATAGCCAATTACATGTCCTCCAAGCTTTTGAATTCTGCTAAGTCATTAACTTAGAACAGGAAAGGTCTCAGCTTTGATACTTGAGGTACTTCTTTCTTAACCTTATGAAACCGATATCTAATAGTTACACTAGTTTTGTTACATTTATATTTTATTTTAACACATTGTTCACTATTTTCCAAATATGATGACCCTCTTAATGGTATACCCTTTACACTATATTTTTAAAGTTTTTCAAGTAAAGATTTTCTGTCTACACAATCAAAACCCTTGGAGAGATCCAAAGATGCAGATTTAGTTTTTTGAAGCGATATTGTGATTCTTTTATTAATTTAAACTTGAAACAAAAATTTTATAACAGTTTAGAAATAAACCCTTTAAATTTTTTGAGAACACAGATTATAATGTTTTAAAGCATAGTAGTATATTTTATATCAGTTAATATTAAAGATTATTGGCAATTTAGAATAATTTATGAATTAATAAGCACAAGTTTAAATTGTCTATTATGCATGAACTTCCCATTTTCAGAACACAGTCTTTGAGAAGTCACTTCCATTAGCAACGGAAGCACAACTACATGTTCGTGTGCTGGCTGGTTTAGCAAAGGTATATGCATAATCCACCGTTACATCTTAACAGTCATCAAAGCTTTTCAAATCATGCATGAAAAACAGTGTTAAACAAAATTTACAGCAATTTTTCAATTAATATTTTTAAATCAATACTGATCAGGAAGAAAATAAAACAGTGAAATGTAGAAGCAAATGACTCAGAATTGAATCTATCTTTCCCACATTTATCAAATTCTTGCTGTCTAGCTCCATTAGAAAATAAGCTTAGCAGTGGTTCACATTTATTAGTCTAAGTAATGTTGCTTATATTTTCACAGCATGGAATCCCTCACGTGGAATACATGTCTTTACCAAGTGTAAGGTGGTTGTTTTGCAACTTGGCAAATCAGTGGCTTCCTAATGGACAATCTGCACAACTGATAGAAGCATACAAGAAAGAATGATTAATGGAAATGTAGCTACTGGGTTCAATGTTCTGTGCTGTAAAATCTGGGGATTTTTAATTGTATCTAACATTTCATATGGTGGCACAAACATCCTAACAACAGTGTGCAGAAAGGGATTCAAAAGATATAAAAATGAGCACATGAACAAATAGTTTGAGTATCAAGAGGTACAACTATGCATAAATATTAATTTATATTACAAAATCAGTTGAATACAATGGAAGTAAAGCAATTTAACTTTAAATGTGAGCATTCAGGAACAATATTTATAATAAGTTGAAGTATTTAATGTGATTTTGGGCATACATATAGTCTATGGTTTTCAATGGAAAGTACTAAAAGTCTTAATTAAGTCTTGATTTAGTAACTGTAATATTTATAAGCATCTCATTCTAATTTCAGAAATAGTATTTCTGAGTCTAATGTGTCACTAAAATTTTGCATGAATTAGTTCATTATCTCTCTCAATAGGGAAAATGTAATTAGTACAGAAATGATTGTAGTGACCAAAATAGTCATGTTTCTCTGATGATCAGTTTACATTTTGGAATGTTATTTTATTGTTTTTACTGAAAAAGAAAACCCTAAGCCTTAAATGACTTTTAATTTACATGTACATGTACTTGATGAAGATGATGGTGATGATGATAACTAATCCAACAAGTATTCCTTATAAAAAGTTTTCTGAGATCTGAGAAATACAGGATTTTAGCAAATGCTCATTGTTCCAGCATTAGGGTGATAGCAGTATTATGCAGAAATACTAAATAGGGCATAGTGAATTATTGACATTTGTGTCCCTTTACCTATCAAATTACACTTCATAAGCCCCCTATTGTATACTGAAGCTAGACTAACTTAGAGGGCAGCTTGTATAAAGTTACCAGAGAGGTAGAATGTAAGTGCACAAATAAAATTTTTAAAATTATCACAATAGATGTTTTCTACTATGATAATTTTGACTATAATATTAAGGCAGTTCAGCAAAAGCTGTTGTCTTCCATATCATAATCTTCTCGTGTAAGTAATAGTTCATTGTAAACTTTAAAATTTTCTAATGATATTCTTATAACTATTTCAAACAAACCTGCTGAATCCTACATGAGACTCCTACCATTTTGTTTGTTATAATGTGCTCAAATTGTCATAGCCTCATGGTTGTTTTTCATAAATTAATGTCAAAACTGTTTCCCAAGAGGAGTAGCTCTTGTATTCCATTACCAAGACTATTCAGGTTTTTACATTAGATGCATGAATATAATCATCATTACCTAAACAATTTTTTACCTGAATGGTTATGTTGAGTATGAATTCTGTTCAGTTATAAATTGTAAATATATAATAATGAATGGTTACTACAGCTTGTACTAATGTTAAAAGCAGAATTTGTAAAATGATGGTAATAATACAGTGAGGTTCTTTGAGATACAAGCTGCATGTGGCTGCCTTACTGGAGAAGTGCAGCTGCCACAACCAGAAAAAGAAAGATAGAGTTACCACGTGTAAAGTTAGTATCTTTAATTAATTTTAGTTAGTTCAACTGAATCATACAATGGTATCAATTAATTAGTATTTTTATTTTAGTTTTTATATTTTTACTGAATACTTAAATGTTACTATACTTGATGATGATGATGATGATGATGATGAGCACTAACCTGTGTTATACTAGAAATAATTCCCTTCAGTAACAACATATTGCCAGCACCTGCATAGAAAATTCCTATATTTCGTCAATTTTTCTTCCATAAGTACATGACAGTTTAGAACATATTTCTTATTACGGAGAGATTTTGTAACTTTTTAACAAGTTGGCAAAAAATTTCTTTACCTGGAACATGATTGCCAGAATATTTTCTTGCAAATCATCATATTGCTTCTCTGCAAGAATTAGTTTTCACATGTGTATCATATATAAAATTATTTTTCAAGGCTATGTTAATGTAATGGCATAACTAGCCAAGAACAGTTGGCTTACAGTTTACACACAATAAAAGCACTGAGTAACACATGAACCAAACAACCAATTGTTGATAAAGTCTCCCTGAAACTAACTATAAACTGCTACCTGCACATGCATTGTATGACCTTTATGGCTGACTGGCTGCTTGTCAACCCATTACTCAAATAACCTCACTGTATTTCAGGTGCAAAAAACCTTTATTATTAGGTAGTTTATAAAATATTAAGCATTTCATACATGTTAGCTTGCATAATAAGTAATTCTGAAATTAAGTGCATACAGGAAAATTACTATCAAGACATTTTAGCAAATGTGCTAAAATATTGAAATGGAATCGAAGTCCAACTGAACCACTGAAATTAAAGTGAAATAATAGGACTTCCTAACTGAGCTCTTAATAAAATGAGTATGTATGTGTGAGTGAGCACTAGAAAAGCCTTCATACTTATTCATACTACAAAATGAATTTTATTTGTACCATATCATCATGAAATATTCAGACTCATATTTTCTGCAGCATACATATAATTCTTGTAAGTTATATAGGGAAATAATCACAGTACTGGTTTTCATTTATAGCTCATAGCCACAGGTTAGTGATTGTGAGAGCTGCTTAAAAAATTGAAGATTATTTTCCTCATTCCAGGGGAACCAAAAATTCACCTTGTTGCCAAGTTTTGAGTGTAAACTGGATGACTTTAAACCCAACACAGTGAAAGTAGAATGAATGGAGAGAAATCTGACAGAAAAATTTAATCCTCCTTTTTTGGCCATTCTGCCAAAAACTTTTAACTTTTCAGCAGGATATACACTTCTATTGATTTTCAGTTGGTAGAGTAATTGTGGCTGTAACTGTTTTTGGAGAACAAAGTCAATATTTTTTTCTTCTTTGCATTTGTTGACTTGGTACTAGTAGGAGATTTGCATTTAGGGAGGAAAAAAAAACCTTTGACCCAGCTCTAAGGTACTTTGATGATGGATTAAGCTGACCTGTTCAATCATTACAGTGCCAAAAACTTGGCAGAATCATCACTTTTGGAGCACTAAAGCATTATCTAGCACTGTTCTGAACTAAGCTGTTTTTGGATATCTTGAGACTGAATGACCAGCAAAAAGAGGTATTGTGCCACATGAAAGTCGCTCAGATAAAGTTTGAAATGTTGAACATAATCATAAATTAGGTTTTAGTATTCTACCATGATTTTCTCATTGCTTGATGACTGTTAAGTTCTTTCATCATGTATGGTGCATTTTTTCTTGTTCTTTTAACTTGTTAAAATATAGAACTGTAATATAATTTAGGTTATAATATAATACAGCTTTATCTCTATTATTGCTGGCTGCTTAACAGCCTCTTGAGCAATTTCTGGTTGAAGCAATATTGTTCACACTGTGTATAGTTGATACTGTAGAATGCTATTTATCTATAGTAAGTGATTAACTGGCTTGACAGTAATACAGTTGTGACTTGAATAATCTTCTACAGTCCTGGAGTGCAAGAGCTTTGCCTGCTTGTATTTTTATGCCTTAATTGAATACAGCATTGGAAATTGCTGAGTTATATGCATTTCCAGGTTGAAGAGTTGAGCATTACAAGAAAATGGCATGTACATTGTAGTTTAAATGATATAAACATACTACATAATAGATTGTGATTGCTACATTTTAATTTAACTTTGGATTCTCTTTGATATGGTGGATTTGTTTAATGTAAGACATCTTGCTTAATGATTCTACAACCATCTTTTTTTAGGGACATAATGGATGTATTTTTATCTGGTTATTTGCCTTTGATGAGATTGCTATTAGCTAGAATATACCAGTTTTCTGCTAGCAGTGGGTGGAACTTAAGGTTACAACTTTTAAAAAAGTTTTGTTTTAGATGACTCACCATATCTTCCATATAATGTTACATCTCTGTTACTTACTTTGTCATCTAAAGCACTGTATTCAATTTCAATTGCCACCTAAAGAAATTAAGAATTGAATTATTTCAACTTTTGCATTGCCTGGCACCACACATGTTTGATGATATATATTACATTACAACCTTCTTTGACTATTCTATGTTACATTTATAATATGTTGCAGCACAAAGCAAATCTGGAGGTAAAATAATAGAAAATGGGGGGAACACCAAATAGCCAATGAAAAACTACACAAGCTGATGAAAACACTGACAAAACACTGTAACCCATAATAGCTGTATACTGTTAAATTGTAGATATGAAAAACTTCTTGAGGGGTACAAAACTGATGTATGATGAACTTTATATCTTGCAGGGTAAGGTTGTTTACAAAATGCTGGGGTTGAAATCCAAAGTATTAGTTCAGGGTGCTACAGTAAATTTGAAGAAAAGAATGGGAATGAATGGTATCTTAGAATAACCAAAAAGTGTCTCTTATTTTACACCACTATTTGTTATGCTGTGCTTAACTAAAAACTGCTTGGGATAAAAATATGATCCTTTTAACAGTCGTCTTCAACAAAACAAAAAGTGCTGTATTCCATTGTACATGCCTTTTATTCAACCTAATCTTGCCATAACTACAGTTATAAAGTTTTAGTAAGCTGCTATTAGGTATTTTAATACTTTCATTTGCTTTTGATAAGTTATTATATCACATATTCCAAACATTTAGCACCAATCAGTTCTCAAAATGACCCCATTTGCCCTCACACATGACCGCTTGAGACTCTCAATATTAGATATCTTTTCTTGCAAACCACACTCTAAAGCACAGATTTGGAATGCTAGAAAGCCAATCTTGAGCACAAATATAATCTGAACATTTCTCTTGCACCAAATCTGGTTGAACCTTTGAACCTTGCCTCCTGGGCTGGAACTGAATCTTGATGGCATGTCATTTCTTCAACAAAGGTATGCTCAGTTTGTTCAAAGCAGATTCCAGCAGAGTGGTTTTGTATAGTTATCATTACTAAGGCAGTATTGTGACTTCTGTAGATCTTTGGAACTCTAGCACAAGCTTCTCAGGAAATTGAGGCATAAAACATTGCCATTTTGATGGTTGTATCTTTCTTCAGTATTGAATACTTTCTTACCAGTAGAAAGAATTTTAGCTGGCCATTTTTAGTGTAACACTGTAGCAGTCATTTGCAGCTTAACACCTTCTGCTGTTTCAATTCTGCAATTAAAAATGCCTAGCACTGCATCAATAGTGCTCAGTTCAAGATTTTGTCTAAGCAACCAGGATATGGATCTGCTGGATATGTTCATTTCAGGGCCCTCATAGTGTGCTTGTGAAATGAAATCTGCTGAACATGAACTATCATTGCTTTGACAACAGCTATGGTCCTCACAGAGTGCAGGGCATCTGGACCTTGAATGATCATCAACATTATTCGTCTCAGAGAACCATTGAATGGTATGGTACACAAATATTCTACCAATTTCCAGTTTTTTAAGTATCTGAATAATCTCGCTTGATGATTTTCCAACTCTATAAAAGATTACTCAATAATGGGGGTGATAGTTTTTGGCAACAAAACTTTTTTCTGACCACCAAAACAGAGGTATGGTTTCTTTCATATCATATCATGTACTTTATTCACCTTTGGAAATTTGTTACAATTTCATGGCGTCATCAATTACAAAATATATCAATTTCAAACTATTAATACTTATAATTTATATGCATAGGAAAAGTTAATAACTATTTATGTAAGGTTAGGTTTATAAAAATATTTTTGCACATAGAATATAAATATGAAATCTTAATTGCCTGCATAAATTATACAAGGGTTATTCCAGTGGAAAGCAGAAAAGAAAATAAAACTGACTAATTTGCTTAGCATAGAAAGTGAGAAAAATCTTGCACATGTGCAAACAAGTGTTGTTGTTGTTGTTGTTGTTGTTGTGTATGTGTTTTTTTTTTTTTTTTTTTTTATAAATAAAGTAATGAATGCAACTGTAGGAACATAATTATTCAGTTTAATCATCCAGAAATTTATGCTTGTATGCATCCAAGGAGCAATTGATGTTTAATCTGCAATTGATCACTAACTGAATTGTTACATGAGTGGTCATACATGAGATTTATTCTCACATCAACGTGATTATGTTCATTATATAGATTCAGTGGTTAACCAAATTAAGTCTTTCTTTCTTATTTGTTTGGGCTGAAATAAAATTATTCCTATATGTATAGGGAGAAAACATTATATAATAGTACTGGTGCAATGTACATTTAGAATAGATATTTTTAATTTGAATTCCAAGGGTATATGAATAAAAATCAAATTATCCATATCTTGAATTAGCAAAAACATATGCATTTGTGCATATTGTTAAGGAAAATTTATAAAACAAAATTACTTTTCACAGAAATAATTAACATGCAGTGGAACTTATCTTGAAATTGCCATTATTTGTGTATTGTTGTATAGTGCAAAACCAAAATTCATTCGCAATAATTAAGCTAGCAGTAAATGAAGAACACATTTCAATAGATGCAATATTATTGCAACATCTTGCAACATTCTTTCCTCATATTTTTGTAACTTCTTTTAGAATTTATTTTCTGTTATGTTAACCTGCAATATGTACCACTCATCATAGCAAACAATGTAATATACATGGACAGATCACAACTGACATTTTAGGATCCTTTGGTTACTAACTTTGGAACTAGCCTTTGTACTGATTTTAATAATTTTGCTTTATTCACTATGTTCTGATTTTGTGTCCAAAAATGATATGCTACTGCTGATTTCTCTATTTGCTTGTACGTTATGTTCCTGAAATATTCCTTAACCATGTGCCTATGTTTCTGTTTGTTTTTCCAATGTAGATTTTTCACATTCTGCACAATTTATTTTGTAAATGCCTACTTTTTTCTCTTGTGGAATACTATCATTAACATTGTCTATTAGTAAGTTTTTAACATTAAATCTATTAACCAGTGCAACCTGATATTAAAATCTTTAAGAATATTCTGAAATTTTTTGCAGCCCATGGATGATATGTGAATTTTGTAAAAATTAGCTTATTTTTTCTTGCTGAAAGTATTATGGTTTCTTTGATTCGTTTTTTTCTCTTGAATTTCTGCAACTTTTTGTGTACTAGTTGTTTTTAAAATCATTTTTAACTGCTGTTTCTTCTGTTTTTTTGTATTCATTAAAATATTCCTCTTTGCTATAAGTAAAATTTCCCTTATTGCAACTATTTGTTTTTATTTATGTTGTATTCTATTGTGTGTGTTGTCAAATCTCAAAAATCGCATTAGGAACAAAAAATCTGTCCATTGATATAATAGTGTAAAATATTTCTATCCCTGATCCTTGTGAAGAAAAGCAGTCTTAAAATTCATTTTAAATGTCCAATAGAAATCATCAATTATAAGCAATCTAATGAAAGATCATGTTTCTCTATCATCTGTTTCCTAGCATCTAATTTTGTAGAGGGGTCCAAGGCATTCAATATAAAAATTAGTTCACTGGGCCATTGAATGAATTATCAGATAATTGATAAGCATATGAAAGCATTTCAAACCATTTTATTATTTCTGCAATCAATTTGGTGCCAGGAAAAAGTTATTAGATGTAATGCAAGTAAAATGGTTAGGGAAGATTCCTATGGATTTACATCATTATAAAGATTGAATAAAAACATATTTCTGAGATAATCGTGTCTACACAGTGTTCTTGAGGATTAAATCTAGATAAAATTGTAGTGTACAGCTATGATGGATGTAGCATAGTGTTTGGGAAAATTAACAGAGTTCAGAAAATAACAAATATCCTAGAGCTTGCTTCTTTTATTGTGCAAGTAATAGGCTTCATTTAATCACCTTACTATATGAAATGTCATGGATACTATTGAAGACAATTTTGTTCTTCAGAAAATAGTGAAAGGAAGAGAAAGGAAATTATTTCCAGATTTTATGTAAAACATGTTGGTATGGAAAGCTCAATCTCTAATCAAACTTAATACACACAAATTGAGTCTGTCGTCTTAACACTCTTCATGCTTCACTAACCTTAAAAATATACGGAACCGGTTTCAAAGATATGTTATCTCCATCTTTGACCATGGACAACTGGTGTTAAAGGTTGTTGTTGCGTAGTATCAGAAGCAATGTTCCGCTCTGGTGAAACTTTTTCTTCTTTCGGAATGTTTCTACTGGAACCACAAGATACCACCACAGGAGTGAATGAATGGGTGTCCATCCCCCGTTTAGAACAATGGCATTCAGTCAACAGCAGCGGATGATGGGAGGGACCTCTCTCAAAACTAGTCCTAAGTTTTAAAAAAGAAAGTGGAGTTATTGTTAACAACTTGAACACATTAATGTAGGATTACCACTCCATTGTATACAGATTCGTAAGTACAATTTTACTTAATAATATGTCTTTATTTATACTTTTCTCACTACAAGATATTTTGTACCCTCTTTTAAATGATTATGTACTTGATTGTTTTGAAAAATTGTTTAATACCTGTTTTCACAGCTGACATATCAAAGTGGTGGACACTGATGATGAGATTTTTTTTGATTTGGTTTATTTATGGATGCTATTTAACATCTCAGGTCATCAATGTCCCATTTAAATCAGGGCCTGAAACGGCTGACAAATTTTGCTCAGAGGCCTCTTTTTTCAGGCTAAATGTTCTTTATTGTGGCATAAATGTACGAAATGGGACCCACTGCTTCACTTCCCTTCTGAAGGAAGCCATATTTAGGATTTTTACACCCAAAAAAATTCCATCGGTCCTGGCCACGATCGAACCCACAATCTTGGGTTTAGGGGGCAAGTATGGTTACCACTACACCACCAGGAGCAACTGATGATGAGATGAAATTATAAATTTGGAAAGGAATTTTATTCAAGGAAGAAGGCATACCAAGCCTAATATATGGTACCTCCTTGGCATTTGCCGTTAATGAAGACTAAGGAAAACCTGGAAAAAAAGGTCAGTCCAGGGAGGATGGTCATGTTGGGAATTGAATCCCAGACCTCCCACTCATGAGTCTGTGCCTTAAGAACCTTGGCCACTAATGGCAGTAAGTTTCATGGTAGTGAGAAGATGTGTGCTCCATGTGGTACAGAGCTTGGAAGATTAGTGATAATTTGGAAATTTGCTGGGCCAGGATTGGAAGTTATGCAAGCAGAAAAGTAATGAAGGAAAGGGAAAGGTAATAAAAAAGGAGTATTTTTGGTTGCTAGGCATACTAGCTGTAATTTGATTATTCGGGCATCGAATTAAATCCAGGCCTGAAAATATGAGACAAAGAATGACTATGTAGAAAAATATCTGAAAAGGTACAGTTTATCTGAAAAAAATAGGAAAGAAGATAAAGATTAATTTTGATAATAAGAGAAGAAGTCAAAGGCATGTGCTACATATTATGAAAAAAGAAGTGCTTGAAGTATTTCTGGTATGTAAAGAAAGAATTAAAAAGTTGGAGAGAAAAATGGAAGTGGAGTTAAGAATACATAATTTTACTCTCTTTGTAGCTAAGGAGAACAAAGAGAAGCAATTGCTGCAAATAATTGAGGAGTAATTTGAGAAGGGATTGGAGATGAAATGTGGGAAATTGTAATTACTTTAGAATCGAAAGGAGAGGAAAGGAAGCAAACCCAGACCAATAGCAGTTAGATTAGCAATGAATAAATTTACAAGGGTAGGTCCATAAGTTTCCGGCCTTGCCAAAAAGGATTATCACCTTCACAAAACCCGTATCTGGTGTCATACCTTATCTATTAAATAAATTAAATAGCAGCTGTAACTTCTGCTCTGCTGTGTTCAGTTGTTCAGATATAGTTGCATAAAGAAGGCTTTGTGTAAAAGATTGTGACATATTCAAAATGAAGTATTGAGTTGTTATTTAGTTCTTCACAAAAGAAGGACTTACTCCAAATTAAATTAAACAGTGATTGGACGATGTATATGGGGAAGCATCCCCCTCATATTCTACCATAAACAAATGGGCCAAACTTTTTAGAATGGGTCAAAAAAGCATTGAAGTTGAAGAGTGTGCAGGTTGGCCCTTGGAGGTGCTCACTCCTGAAAACATCGCTCTTGTGGAAAAAAATTATGGAAGACCGGCAGCTCAAAGTTACAGAAATAGCAGCAAAGTTGGGCCTTTCTAAAACAACAGTCCTTTGAATTATTAATGAGCATTTAAACATGAATAAGGTTAGTGCAAGATGGGTGCCTAGACTTCTTTCCTCACTCCAAAAGCAGTAATGAGTCATCTGTTGTCAAGCATTTTGGAGCTCTTCCATGGCAACGACAGAGAAGTTCTGCAACCCATTGTTACAGGAGATGAAACTATGGTCCTCTACTATGATCCCTTTTCCAAAAGAGAATTATTGGTGTGGCATAAACCTGGCGGTGCTCTAAAGCCTAGGTCACTCAGTCAAACCAAGAAGATCATGGCCACAATCTTTTGGAACTGTGAAGGAATATTTTTATTGACTTCAAGGAGAGGAACACCACAGTAAATGGGGAATAATATCTGGCCTACTGCAGACTACATGCTGCCATCAAAGAGAAAAGGCAAGGAAAGTTGAGTGGTGGTGTACGCCTTCACTACAATGGGTCTGTGCACATAGCTCTTGTTGCAAAGGAAGCTGTGAAGAAATGTGGCTTCAAGGAGATTGACCATCCATGCTACATCTCAGATCTAGCTCCCAGTGACTATTTCCTGTTCTCAAAACTCGAGAAGTACCTTCAAGGAAGAAAATTTAAGTATCAAGAAGTGATGAATGCTGTTTATACCCATTTTGCAGAAAAGACTTCTATTATTTGGGGGAGGGGAGATTGAAATGTTAATGCAAAGATGTGAGAAGTATATTGCAATAAAGGGTAACTATATTGAAAAGTAAAATACAGTTTTTGTCTTTATCATACCAAGAAAATGGATAGGCCAGAAACTTATGAACCTGCCCTCGTAAATAGTCAATTCTGAGCAATGCAAGTAAATTAAAAGGAACAGAAATTTTCATGCAACAATATTATATAATAAACAGATGAATATTAGTAATTTATTACTAAAGAAAATTAAAAGTCCAGGGAAGAGGGGACAAAATGCATATGTAAAACATATGGAACATTCAATCAATGGGAAGAAACAGAATATGAGTCAGCAGCAAAATACAAAGGAGTATGATGGCGATTCAGCAATGTACTTGGAAACAGAAGCAGCTGTGGTGTTCGAACATGAGGAAAGAATGTGACGCCACCAAGAAGGCATCTTGCATCAAATGACAGGGAAACGCAGAAGCAAATATCTTGTCATCAGCTGAGAAGGAAATATTGAAAATTGAAATTTATTGAAAGTGCTAATAAAAATACGAACTACAAAGGGTCTCCACCTATTTTGGGTGTACCTCCTCATGATTACAGAAATTTTAATACAATAATTATCTTATACTAATCGCTTATCTAAATTCTAAACAATTAAATAAAGTACAAAATTTCCACCCTGAGTATCGGACCCTAGTCCTCAGTTCATCAGCAGTAGCCTACTGGAATTCCACAAGACTAAAATAAAATATTTCAATTACTCTACCTATAATATTATTTTATCAGCTAGCTACAGTCTCTACAAACTACTAATTCTTTTATTTCTCAAACATCTACTATAATGAAAAGTGCTAAGAAAAATTAAAATACAAACTGCAATGGGGCCTCCATCTATCTTTAGGTGTAACTGCTCATAATTACAATTGTTGATACAATAATACATTTATACTAACATCTTTACATAAATTCTAAATAGTTAAACAAAGTACAAAATTTCCACATTTATTGCATCAGTTCCCAGACCCTGATTCATCAGCAGCAACCTACTGGAATTCCAGCAGACCAGGCTCGGACCCAACCAAGGTACTAAAATAAATATTTCTCTTACTCTACCTGTACCAATTATTTTACCAGCTAACTACAATCCCTACAAACTAATAATTCATTTATTTCTCAAAACCAAATATAATCCTACATTTATTCACTTTTCTAGAGCAATTTCAAATTCCAAACTCAATAATTCAATAAATTTAATATAATTTCACTCCCAACCATTCCCATACTAATAACATTTTTCATAATCATACAGGTATTTCTTTATCATCTAAGAGTTTCTAAATTACATATCATTCAACTGACCATTTCCATTTCATTTTACCTACCATAAAAACTCCCCTAATTTGGGTATCTGCTCATGATTTTCAGAGATCTTTCTCAATACAATTCCTTTATTCCTCATTAACCATTACATACTAATTAAACTTTCCCTCCAAACATTTTTGGCTTTACATTGGAAGATAATATGAATTTCATTTTCCTTCTCCCCACAGATGAGACATATTTCTGGAATAACATCTTCCCTCATTCCCCTTAATTTCCAAACACCTAATCAAAACCATGCTATCCCTTCTCTTTCATTTCTCTTACAAATTAAAATATACTTCCCCTTTTCTGGATCATCATTTAATTCTTTATAACATGCTAATGAACTTTTCTCCCTAATCTGGGCAAATAAAACTCATCTACTAATCTTACATTCTTGATCTCACTTTTCTTCAGCAACATCTTCTAAAATATCCAATTTTAACCCAAAAATCTCCTAACTCATTTCTAAATAACTGTTATCTAATTTTATTCAACCAGGTATTAGTTATTACACCCAAGTTTTTTCTTGATATTTCAGGCACATTTTCACAATGTCAAGGTCCAATAGCTCTTGAACCCTAAATAAATATTTCAATACTTTCCCTATCATTAACCCTCTGATGCTTACCTTTCCTAACTGTATCAATGCTCCTGCATTTGCAATATTATTGGGAACTCCCAAAATTAATTTAGAGAAAATTCTTCATATTGAATCCATATTACACCATCCCTTCTCTATACCACAAATTTCCCCTTCATAAACCCATCATGATTTAACCAAGGCAGAATAAAGCCTTTCAAACAACTTGATATTCATTACTGGTATCGCATATAAATATTTCTTTACCATTGTCATGGCCATTTTCCCCTTTGCCACTGCAATTCTTTTCTGTTTATCCTAACCCCCATTACTACTTAACTTTATGCCCAGATATGAGAATTCACTAACGACCTGAATTTCTTTATCTGCCATGAACCATTTCTCATCCTTAAGCAGTTTTATTTCTCTTTTTAAAAACCATGCTTTTAGTCTTATTCTGATTCACCTTCAATCCCCACTCTTCAGAATACTTGTCAATCTCACTTATAGCTAACTCTAACTTTTTTACTGATATTGAACATACCACCAAATCGTCTGCATAAAGTAACCCAGGAATATCTACATTATTAATTGTAGGCTTGTAGGTACAAACATGCTTCAAGCTGTCCAAAATATCATCAATAAACAAATTAAACAATATGGGGCTTAATTTGCAACCTTGCCTAAGCCCTCTCTCCTGTCCCAGAGCATTAGAAACTTCCCCAAAGCCACACTTAACACAAAATCTGTTTTGATAATATAACTCCTATAATATACTCAACATTATCCCATTTAGACCCGTCTTACTTAATTTGTACCATAGAACTGCTCTATCCACCCTCTCACATAAGAAGGAAATATGTGGCAGTGGGCTTAAAGTGTTGCAAACTCCTGAAGATAGCATACTGCAGGTAGCTGATAATTTGAATGCTGATGCATGTGAAAAAAGAATGAAATGCAGAGCTAGTTGGAGAAATTCAGTGAAGGAAGGAATAGTTCAACTTAGGAACTGGAGAAATGATTGTTATGGTTGAGACTTGGTTGGATAAAGATGAAAGTATAGAAGTTGAAGGTTATGATTATTAAGTGAACATGGAATAAGGAGAGTATAGAGGAATGGGTTCTGGTAGTGTAGGGGTATTTATAAATAAGAATAGTGGAGTAAATGTGAATGAAGTGTTATCTACAGAAGAAGGGCAAGTAATGTGGAAAAATATGTCAATGATTAAGTGTAAATCCATCTGAGTCATCTGAGTTTTAAAATGAAACTCTTGTTTAAAACTAAATGAAAGTGTGCAGAAATTAAATAGACAGTACCCTAGTATGGAGTTGTTATAATTGGGGGATTTCAATGCCAGAGTAGGTGAATATTACATAAAATTTATGGGTTTAGAAAATGAATGTGTATGGGTCAAAAGGGATCAGCAGGTAAGAAAAAGTAGAGATAAGGTACTCAATAAAGAATGCAAAAAGTTCAGTGAGTTCTGTGAGCAGAATAATCTTATAAAGTGCAATGGTTTAAGAGGGGAGAACCAATGGGGAGAGTTCATATTTATGAATGTAACTGGGCAGAGTGTGATTGATTATATGTTATGTAGTCAAGAAGTCAATCAGATGCTTGTAGATTTTAAGCCCTGGATGCAATAACAAGTAATGGGCACTTTCCATTAGAAATAAAGATGAACTCGGAGAAATGTCTTAGGGAAGTTGGTTATTGATTTATTTACAGATGCTCTTTATCATCTCAGGTCATCAGCATCCCATTCAATTCAGGGCATGAAACAGCAGATCAATTTTGCTCAGAGGTCCCTTCTTTCGGACTTGAGGTTCTTTTTTGTGCAGTAAATCTGAGACACGGGACCTACAGTTTTACTTTCCTTCCAAAGGAAGCCATACATAGGATTTTTATGCCCAAAAAAATCCATTGACCCTGGCCAGGATTGAACCCACCATCTTGAGTTTACAAGGCAAATATGGTTATCACTATATCACCAGGACTGACATCATATGAAGAGAAAACAATTGAATTTAAACATGTAAGATTTTTTAAATGGACAAAGGAATATTAGAGTATTTCTGGGACAATTTGATAACCAAAATAGGAGAAATAAGAAATTATAGAATTATAGAGGCCCTGATAACAGTAAAGATAGAGGGGGCATTGGATAGGGTGGAATCAGTGCTAAGTTGGGCAGGAAGTAAGATGGAGGTGAACCAAAGAGAATGAATGAATGAATGAATGAATGAATGAATGAATGAATGAATGAATTTTTCCAATATTCAGTATTACAAATATCAAACAAAATATAGTTTACAAAATGATACAATTATAATTTAATTTACATAACATAATGTACAAAAAGACACAAAATCTCCAAAAGTTCAGCAGCACCAAAACTGAGGCTTAGCCATATCCCAACCACCAGATTATATGTATGGTAAAGGACCCTTAAGATGAATTACTAATTTTGATCACTGCGTGTGCCCTCAAGCTCCTTTTTTATACTTCTTCTCCAATTAATCCCTTACTTTTCCTAAAAATTCCCATGTCTTATTCATTTTTTCTTCTGTTGTATCTCATAACATTTTTATTGCCACTATTTCTTGTTGTAATTGTCCCATTTTCCACCCCAGATACTATATCTCCAACTTTTTATCATTTCACATTCAATTAAACAATGGAACCAACTTTCCACTTTCCCACACGTAATACATCTTTTTTACATTTTATCCTTAGCCGTTTTAAAAATAATACCCCTGTACACAATTATGCAAAATCTATTCTTCAAAATTGGTCACAAATGTTTATATATTTCTCCCATCCACAATTTCATGTAACTACTTTAAGGAACTTTTATCCTCAAAGTTAGCCCAGATCTCTTGCCTCTCTATCTTCTACCCTCTGTCTCACTTCTTTCCAAAATTCACAAACATTTTCACTCAATCGGCATAAATCTCCCATTCCAATTTCTTCTAATAGTTTTCCCACCTCTCCAAGCCAACAATCTCTTCCCAATAAATCACTTTGATATGCAAGACATTCTTTTAATACATTATTATTGTCTAGTTTCGAACATCTATACCAATATTTTAAGATTCTTTCCAATATTATCCTTTCATTCCTATTCTTCCTAATTCTACCATACTTACACCCCTTTGGTAAACTTTCCAACTATCTTCTACTCTCTGTCTCACTTCTTTCCAAAATCCACAAGCATTATTTTCATCCAATAGCCGTAAAGCTCCCATTCCAATTTCTTCTAATAGTTTTCCCACCTCTCAAAGCCAACCCTCTCTTTTCAGAACATCTCTTTGGTATGCAAGATATTCTTTTAATGCATTATTATTGTCAGTTTCAAACATCTATACCAATATTTAAAGATTCTTTCCATTATTATTCCTTTCCTTCTTGCTCTTCTTATTTGTACCATACTTACACCCCTTTGATGAACTTTTTGGTAGCCCTAGAACCTCTCTAAAAAACGTTCTTTGTCCAACCCCTTTGGCACTCCAAATACCCATTGCATACATAATTTTCGACTCAACCACAGCCTCATATAATCTTTCTAACCTTTTACTGACAATGTGAACTGCCAGAGATGGCAGAGGTTGTTAAGTTGTGGACTCATGAGCGGAATTTCTGGGGTTTTAATCCCGCCAGGACCGTCCACCCTGATTGAGGTTTTTTTCCAGATTTTCCTCAGTCCTCATAAATGGTAAATTGAATTTATTACTATTTATCTCCAGGCTCCATTCTGCACAATATCTAATAATTTCATCATTGGATTGTTGTAATCCTATTAAAGTTACTGCTCCCATTACAAGATCATGGATCATGGGGTCGGTCCTGGTGGTGTAGTGGTTACCATACTTGCCTCCTATACCCAAGATCGCGGGTTCGAATCCGGCCAGGACCGATGGATTTTTTTGGGCATAAAAATCCTAAGTATGGCTTCCTTCGGAAGGGAAGTAAAGCCATGGGTCCTGGGTCCTGTGTCGTACATTTACGGCACGAAAAATAACCTCAAGCCTGAAAGAAAGGCCTCTGAGCAAAATTTGTTCGCTGTTTCACGCCCTGAGTTGAATGGGACGCTGATGACCTGAGATGTTAAAGAGCGAACTTAAATAAATCAATTAAATCATCAGCAAAAAGCAATCGTGGCACTACTTTCTTTCCAATAATTGGGCAATATCTCATTTTTCCATAATATTATCTAGGATATATAAATAAAGGATATATACCCTATATTTTTATAGGATATATAAATTAAATAATATCAGATTCAATTTACATCCCTGTCTCAAGCCCAATATAGTCTGTGGATCTATTACCATCAGAACTAACAAAATACCTACTTCCCTCATATAACTATATAAGTATGAAAATAAATTTTTTACTCCCTTACATCTCACTTTGTATACCAATGCATCCCTATTTATTGTATCAAATGCTTTCACAACATCTTCAAAGAAAATATATGCCCTAACCCTTTTATTTCTTAAATTTTTACCCACTATAGTGTGAATTATCATTATATTATCACTTGTTCTCCTTCCATTTCTAAACCCTGCTTGAAATTCTGATAATTTACATTCCATTTCTGTCCACTCATGCAATCTTCCTGCTAATATACCTGTGTATATTTTACCTATTGATAGTAGACTCATTCCTCAACAGTTACTTGGATTATTTATACCACCTTTCTCTTTTTATATTGGAACAACCATTCAAGCTTTCCAACTATTAGGTATTACCTTCTTCTCCTTAATTCTATTTAATAATTCTGTTAGCAGCCTAATACCTCCTTCCATTTCCCCAAATGCTTTCCAAAATTCTCCTGGGATTGCATGTATTCCTGCCACCTTTTTCTTCTTCAATTTGTTAATACGGTAACCTACCTCATTCATAGTAAACTCTTTATTAAAACTTTCTATCTTATGCATTTTACTATCTAAATGTAATACATAACTTGGAATATTTCCACCACCTAACAGGTGTTTAAAGTAATTCTTCCATTCCCTTGGGGTTACCATATTTCCTACCCTTCTCTTTCTTAAAACATCCTTCACAACTGACCATATATATTAATTATCTTTAGCTATCATTGCTCCTTTAATTTTTTCACCCATTCTTTGTTGCCACACTTTCTTTTTATCCTGTACTAGACACTTATATTCGCTTTTTTGAACCAAAAAGTTTGCCTATTCCTCTTCTGACATTCTTCATCTTATTAAATCCTTAAACACTTCATTCTTTAATTTAAGAACTTTCAAAAAATAAGACATTTTTAAAAATATTCTATTGGAACTTACACAGTTCTTTTCCTTAACACACTCTCCATCATACCATCCATAACCTTTTGCATTTCTTCTTTGATTCACCATCATCTTACTTCATGCCACCTTACCATAGACTCAGAATTTTCCAATATTCCCTCTATCTTTCCCACCTTCAATGGCTTTAAAATTCCATACTTTATTTCCCTTATTTTGGATATCAAATTCTCTCTGAAAAGCTCAGCATACTCATCTTTCCATCTAAAACATTTTATATATTTCATTTCTATTGCTTCTTCCTCCCTATAGCAATCCCCTAAACTCAACCTCATTTTTAGTGGAAAATGTCCACTACCTGTTATCATGTCCATGACTTTGAAATCTACCAACACCTGGTCGATTCCTTCACTATATACGATATAGTCTTATCACACTCTGACCATTTATACTCATAAGTGTAAATTCATCTTGGTCTTTAGCTCTTAAATCATTGCACATATGCTGATGACCTGAGCTGTTAAAGAGCGTCCATAAATAAAATCATTGCACATGATTAAAATATTCAACTCACAGAACTTGGATCAATTTTCTACCTTTCTCATATAGCACCTTACCTCTGTTTTTCCTTACTAGCTCCTCTCTGTTCACCCATAAACATTCATTCTTCAACCCCATAAATCTTATATCATGTTTGCCAACTCTGGCATTAAAATTGCCAACTACAATAAACTCCATACTAGGATAATGTCTACTTAATTTTCCATAATATCATTTAGAAGTATAAATTTTCATAGCAAAACTCCAATTACACAGGTGGTTTATACAATATACCTAATCCTAAGCATAGTTTAATTCCTTTCATCTTATATATCTTTAACCTTACTTGCTATTCTTCTACAAGTAATACTTCATTCAGGTTTACATCACCAAAAACCCTCCCTGTATTTTTCTTATACAATGATCACCTATATATAATCATAATCTTCCACTTCTATCTTTTCATCTTTATCTAACCAAGTCTTGACCATTACGTCGGTCTTGGTGGTGTAGTGGTAACCATACTTGCCTTCTAAACCCAAGGTCGCGGGTTCAAACCTGGCCAGGTTTGATGGATTTTTTCGGGCATAAAAATAATAAGTATGGCTTCCTTCGAAAGGGAAGTAAAGCCTTGAGTCCCATGTCATACATTCATGGCATGAAAAAAAGAACCTCAAGCCTGAAAGAAGAGGCCTCTGAGCAAAATTTGCCAGCCGTATCATGCATGCCCAGAACTGAATGAGATGCTGATGACCTGAGGTGTTAAAGAGCGTCCTTAAATAAAACGAATCAAAAAATTTACCATTACTATCATGTCTCCTATCTTTAGCACTTCAAACACCTCACCACTTATTATTTTCGGTCTTAAACCCTACACATTCCATAACACCATCTTCCAGTCTATTTCATACCTTTAACCATTCCATCCTCACTTAAATTTCTCCAACTTCGCTCTATACCTGGATTTTCTTTCAACTGCAGCTGCATTCTCCTTATCAGCTATCTCCATTATGCTGCCCTTAGGAGCTGACATCGCTTTAAGCTGCCGAAACTACTATGCATTCCCCTCTGGAATGATGGCAAGGCCATTATTTCTGCTCTTTCCCTCTTGTATGTTGTGACTCTCCTCCTTGGTGATATCATAAAGGTTTCCTCTTCTTCTTCCCCTCTATCCTCATGCCACCCATGTCTTGCCTCTTCTTTCCTTGCACTCAAGCCCCATTGCAACTTCTAGTTCTGAATATTTCACTGACTTGCCTTTTCTCATTATCAGTTCTTTCATGTTTCGCCCCTGACTCACTTCCTGTTTCCTTCCATCAATCCATAATTCCATACCCTTTACATATGCTTTTTTTCCCTATTCCCTTGCCAGTTTCATTTTCTTTATTAATGAGTTCCTGATCTCACTCTCTTCTTTTCCGTATTCTTGATCTATAAAAATTTCCATTGCTTTTAGTTTACTACCATTTCTAATATTGTCCATTTAATTTTGTTCATTGCTAACCTAACCACTATTGATTTGGGTTTGTTTCCATTTCTTCCAATTCTGAAACACATTACGATTTCCCACCCAAACAATTTAACTTCCAAATTTTTCTCAATTATCTCTTCGACTATTTGTAGCAAGCAATCTTTTCTCTCTTTTCTCCTTGACACCAAATAATATCAGATTATATCTTCTTACCTCTATTTTCATTTTTCTCTCCATCCTCTCCATTTGTTCTTTGCATACGTAAAGTTCTCCTTCCATTTCTTTTTCCATAGAGCTTAGCACACTTTTAACTTCTATCTTGTTATCTAATTTCATCTATATCCTGTTTTCTATTTTCTTCAACTCGACTATGTCATCCAATATAGTTTTCAACATTCATAATCTACTCATATCTTTTGGACCTGGGTTTATCTCTGCCCCAATAATTATATGTTTCTGGTTATTGCCCATCCCAAACTTCCTCTCACTGCGATTACGCGTGCTGAACTCAACCAAAGAGGAAACATAAAAGGTTACGGATGGTATGATGGAGAGTGCATAAAGGCAAAGAAAAGAGTGTTAAGGATTTATTAAGGTGAAGAAAGTCAGAAGAAGAGGATGATGGGCAAATATTTTTGTTAAATAAAAGGAGATATAAATGTCTAGTGGAGGATAAAATGATGGAATGGCAGCAGAGAATGGGTGAAGAAATTAAGGAAACTGTGAGAGCTAAAGATAGTAAATATATATAATCAGATGTTAAGGATATAAAAAAAGAAAAGTGTAGGAAATAAGATGAGGCCAATGAAATAGAAATATTTTTTAAATCTGATAGGTAATGGAAAGGTCTAGAGTTAGGAATTAAATTTAGATAGTACTGTGAATGGATAGGTGATTAGATAAAGAGTTGACTATGAATGAGACAGGGTATGTGATCAAAATTTTGAAGAGAGAGGAAAAAAGGGGGGGGAGCTTCAAGAATAGATGGAATTCCAGGAGAATTTTGGAAAACATTTAGGGGAATGGAGGGGAGTATAAGACTGCTGACAGAGTTATTAAGCAGGATTCAGGAGAGGAAGATAATATCTGGTAGCTGGAAATTGAGCATGATTGTACAACTATATAAAGGGAAAAGTGAAATAAAAAATACCCAAGCAGCTACAGAGGAATTGGTCTATTATCGGTTTGTAAAACATGAATGAATTTTTATTTCTTGTACATCAACATACAAATTTTTATAACAAAATGAACACAACAAAAATCCCATTCAATTTAAATATAACAAATAGGATCAATACCTTCAGGAATTCCAGAAGGCACTAATGCCAATAAAATTTTAATCCAATTTGGTTAGCTGAGCTGCCAGTCCCCGGTTCATCAGCAGTTACCTACTGGAATATCCAGGGGACTAGGCTCCGATCCAACCACAAAAACACACTATTCTAAATAATGTATTAAGTTACATTTCATACAATAATAATAAACCATTTTTCTTTTCAAATTAAACCCATTTGACTAAACTTCTTTCCTTGAGAGTTGCTTATTCCTTTGGGCCTTATATACACTAACACCCTTGTTGTTGTTGTTGTTGTTGTTTTGAGTACTACCAGGCTCTAGGTCCAGGGGTGTAACACAGAGGTCTGTGCCACCCGTGGTATTTTGCATTAGGACGGTACCTTGTAACTCTAAACCGACCCGCCATTCGGCTGCAGACGATTGCGTCGCCCAGGCGCGCTAAGTTCCCTTAGCTACCAGATTCTCATTGGTGGATAATAATGATCCTGTTTAACTAATGCTAAATAACTAATCCCTTTCCCTCCCCTTCTCATTTCATCCTTTAACCCACCGCCACGGGTGGCCGAGGTCGTTAAGTCTCGGACTCGTGAGCGGGAGGTCTGGGTTCGAATACCGCCAGGACCGTCCTTCCTGACTGAGGTTTTTTCCAGGTTTTCCTCAGTCCTCATAAATGGCAAATGCCAGGGAGGTACCCTAAACTCAGGCCTGGAACGATTGCTTCCTTAAAAATAAATCCTTTCCCAATATATCATTTCATCTTGTGTAATCATCAGTGTCCATCGCCTGTGGTGCCTCTGTAGCAAAAACGGGCGTTAAACACAATTCATTCATTCATCCTTTTACTGTCTGATAATTCTATGCCATTTTTCACTTCCTTTCTTAAATATTTTCCACTAACTATAATAAACTCTCTTCTCTTGTTATTAAACATTCTTTAATCTAATTCCTCTTTCCCTAATTTGTCCCATTTATCAAATCTCAATTCATCCCTCAATATCTCTGTTTTCTTGCACTTGAAAACCCATTGCAAAGTATCATTTTCACCCCACGGTGGGCATATATTCATGTCATAATTCCTTGTAAAATATACACTGGTCTACTAGCTGGGAGGTTGCACAAGTGGGCAGAAATGGAAGGTAAATTATAACAATTAAAAGTAGGTTGCAGAAAAGGAAAAAGAATAATAGATAATATAATAACGATTCATGCAGTAGTAGATAAATATTTAACAAATAAAAGGGGTTAGGGTATATATTTTCTTTACAGATTTTGAGAAAGCATTCAATAAAGTAAATAGGCATGCATTGGCATACAAATTACAATTGAGTCAGTACTGAATTTATTCTAAGACTTCAAAAATTATATGAAGGAATCAGGTTTTGTGTCAGATGTGAAGGTAATACCACTATCAATTATACTAGGCAGAATTTGAGTTAGAGACAAGGATGTTAACTGAGCCCAATATTATTTAATTTGTTTATCGATAAAATTTTAGATAGGATCATGAAAAATAATAAGCACTGTCCAATTACTGGAAAGAAAGAAGTACCAGGATTGCTTTTCAGTGACTATCTCAAAACAGGAGCAGTAACCATGATAGAATCAAAACATGCCATCAATGAAATTCCTAGATTTTGTGCAGAATGAATTATAAGGATAAATAGTAAATAATCAAATGTAATAGTATTTAAAAAAGGATCAAAATTAAGGAAAGATGGGAGATGGTTTGTAAATAGAGACCCAGTAAAGGTAGTGAAAAGATGTAATTATTTGGGTTGAGATTTATGAGTAATGGAAGATAGGAGGTGCAATCTAAATATGCACAAGCTAATGTTAAATTAGTTTTGAAAGTTGTCAGAATAAGTTTGTTTAAATTTCCCAAAAAGCCAATGAAATGGCTAGAAAGATTACATGGGGCTATGGTTGAGTCAAAGATGATCTATGGGGTAGAAATTTGGGGAATATGAAAGGTGTGGACAAGGTTGAAGAACATAGAATGTTTTGTAGAGAGGTTCTGGAGTTCCCAAAAAGATTGCTGAGGGGAATGAATTTTGCAGAATTACAAAGAATAGGTAGGAAAGGTGTAGTAATAGTAGAGAGAATATAAAACATTGGCACAGATATTTAAAATTAGATAATAACAATGTACTAAAATAATGTCTTAAGTACCAAAGAGATGTATTGGAAAGAGAGAGTTGGTTTCGGGATTTGGGGAAACTATTAGCAGGTATTGGAATGGGGGATGTGTGGCAACTGGATGAATGTAATGTCAGTGGATTTTGGAAAGAAGTGAAGCAAAGGTAGAAGATATGGAATAGCAAGAGATTTGGGGTTGCTTTGAGGATAATAGTTTTTAGATTTATATAAAATTGTTAAAAGTAATTGGGGATGGGAGAAATATATAGATAATTGTCATTAATTCAGAAGAATTGCATGGATATGCACAGGGGCATTATTTTTAAAGGGTCAAGGGAAAATTTTAAACAAGGATGTGTGGGAAAGTGAATAGTGCTTTCTATTGTTTAATAGGTTGTGAAATGGAAAAAGTGGAGGGATAATATCTGGAATAAAAAATGGGACAAATTATAAGAAGATATTGTGGCAATGAAAATGTTGACGTATGTGAGTGTAGAGAAAATAAACAAGATTGAATAATTCTTAGGAAAAGTAAGGTATAAGTGAATGAATAGTATAAGGAAGGAGTTTGATAGTACATAGTTGTGAAAGTTATAATTATATTAGAGGTCCTGTACCATACATGTAATCAGGTGGTTATTGTATGGGAGAATCTTAGTTTTGATAGTGCCAAATATTTAGAATTTTTTATGAATATATAGGTGTAAATAGGTAGCTTACATTTGTTTGTAGAAATTGTAACTAACTGATAAAAAGAATGGCTAATGTAAAGATATTAAAATACTTTTATTATTTTTATTATTGTGCCTTTGGTTGAATCAGAGCCTGGTCCCCTGGATTGAATTTTTTTTAATAGTGTTTAATGCCAGTTTTAACCACTGAGGTATCACAGGCAGTGAGCACTTATAATAATTAGATAAAATGGTATACTAGGAAAGAATGTTTTCAAGGCAAGCATTCTAGGCCTAAGTTTAGGGTACTGCCCCAGCATTTGACATTTATGAAAACTGAGGAAAACCTGGAATAAGCCTCAGCCAGGGAGGACGATCCAACCTCCCATCCATGCCTTAATGACTTCGGTCACCTGTGGCAGTACAGCATTTACTGATGAACTGGAGATTGCTGTCTGAGGCAATCAAATTAGAAAATGTATTTAATTATCTTGAATTAAAATTTAATAATAGTATTTGCAAATTTATGAATTAAGATTAATGTGTAAATTTAATTGCAATGTTGTTTGCTGAAATAAAAATTCATTCATACTACAGACAATATAGCTCTGTAGACATAAAGAGTAAAACATCATTGTTACCAAAGACATTTACAAGTATCAAATTAAACATATCAATTTAAAGATGACCAGATAGATTTCTTTTGCAATATGAATAAATGATTCATGTATGACTGGGCTTCACAGCTCCAAAATTCAATTTCAAGTTCAAATGGAGGAAAATAGTCCCACAGTATAAGTAAATGGTGAGTATCTAATCTTGATAAACATTTTAAAATGTAAGTGCCTTTAATTAATCACATAACTGATTCTTGTGTTCTTTCAACATTTTAAGATGGCAAAATGTACATGTAAAAATAAAATTAAAAAAAAAAAAGGAAATTTATTGCTCAACAAGGCTATTTTTATTCCTTTACTACTTTACCATGAGGTTTGATTACTCACTGCTCTCAAATGTTACCTGCTCTAAGAGTTGTACACACACTTTCAGCACTTTTCATGATTGTTTCTAATTCAGATTCTGCATTTTCTCTTTCATATATGAACATTTTAACAATGTCTTGTATTCTTAATTATCAAATTGAATCACTAGATAATTAAGAATATATTAGTCACTTCATTGTATTGGTTCTGACATGAAATAGTTTATATTTAATGTCTTGTATGTTACTCATTCAGATCATCCATCAGCCTCTGCCATTGGATATGCAGAAAACTGGTTTTTATTTTTGCCATTTCAAGGTATACTTATTAGTTTCAACTCTATTCTGAATAGAAGTTATATTTATTTTTAAACATCTTGAAAGAAAAATTTCATGAGTTAAGTGGGCTCTTGATACTTAAAACTAGTCTTCCTGGTTTGGTGTAAGAGGTGCAGTTCTGTTAAGTTTGGGCATCTATTTTGAATTATGGTGCAAATTCAAGATATCAACTGATCTTAAGCACATAATAAGGGCAGCACTTTAGTCTTACTTTGCAATGATAATCAGCAGAAATATTGATTTATGCACCACTGCAGAACTCTCTCTCGCATTGTAACATTAAGCCCATTACTCCAAAACTTGGCCATCCACTAGGAAACTAGGATATTTTTTCAGAGGAATGCCATAAAAAATGGGTATTAAACATTAGTGAAAACAAAGGCATGGTGTTAATCTGCAAAGTATATTTTTAAAAAAAATTCATTAACTAAAGTTGTTTGTGAATATTCCATTTAAATTTTTATTTCTTTTTCATTTCAAATCCTGCATGATGAACTGAATTGCAAGTTAGTTATATCTGTATGGATTAAAATAGCATAAAACAGTGGACATATTTTATCCATTATATATATCAAAATTTGCTCCTTCTCTCTCTCTCTCTCTCTCTCTCTCTCTCTCTCTCTCTCTCTCTCTCTCCCTCTCTCTTTTGCAGTACTGTCCCAGATATTTATTTAATGTTTAATTCTACTTTGTATCAAGAGCTAGTGTGCATAATCTTTTTGCTTTAAGTGATACATTTATCAAGAACCATTGGTTTAACATACCATAATAATTGTAACTCAATTATAGTTCCCAAAATTGAAATTATTAAGAGTAAAATTCAGTTGTGTGTAATTATTCTTTAATGTTCATATTAATTTTTATCTCCATAAATTTATTTATACTCTGCTGTACACAGAAGAAACCTATTGCAATTTTTTCAAGAAGAAGAAGGTGTGTTTGATAATACCCTCCTCAAACTTTCATAAAAACAACAGTTTCAGAGTTTTAAACATCTGTAAATAAATCCTTATTCTTCTTCTTAGAGAAGAAGAAGAAGAAGAAAAAGAGGAGGAGGAGGAGAAAAAAAAGACACTGAGTTTTAAGGAAGCATATTCTAATATTCAGCTTCTGGCAGATTCCCTATCATATATCAGATTCACTTATGGAAAATTTTGGGAAGAAATCATAAAATGTGCCAAATACCTTCACTTACAAGAACCACAGCTACCACACCAAATATGCATTTTAAAAAAGTTAGATTCTGGAAGTGCTGCTTACAGTTATGCCACCAGCATGGATGGCCAAAATTGTAAAGCGTGGACTCATGAGCTGAAGGTCTGGATTTTGATTCCTACCAGAGCTATTCTCCTCACTGAAGTTTTCCTCAGTCCTTGTAAATGTCAAATATCAGGTAGATGTCCCAAACTTAGGCCTGGAGTGCTTCCTTCCTAAAAAAAAAAAAAAATCCTTTTTCAATTTATCATTTCATTTCATGTATCATCAATGTCCCTCACCTGTAGTAACTCAATAGTAAAAACAGTCATTAAACACTATAAAAACTGCCATAGATGGCCAAGGTCATTAAGGCAGGAACTAGTGGGCGGGAGATCTGGGGTTCCATTCCCACCAGCAACATTCTCACTGACTGAGGATTTTTCCAGATTTTCTTCAGTCCTCATAAATGTCAAGTAACAGGAAGATACCCTAAACTTAGGCATGAGATGTTACTTTCCTTAAAAAAAGTACTCCTTTCCCATTTATCATTTCATTTCATGCATTATCAATGTCCACTCCCTGTAGTACCTCAGTAGTAAAAACAGGCATTAAACACTAATTAAAAAAAATATAAAAAATTAAAACAGCTATGCCACCCCTAAAGATTAGTACTGCCCAATGCTTTTTTTTTTTTTTAAATAACTGATGATTATTCAACGTCTTTGGTCTAGTGTTACTGCTCATCTGCTGCTTAAAATTGAACAATTCATCATAAATAGAAGTGATGATGTTGCAAATATTGCCATTTTTTTTAGATTACATTGATCCTGACAGGTTGGTATTGCATTGCAGTATGATGGACATTTTCGAATCAAAGGTGAACAAGACTCCCTAGATAACTTTACCTCAGTTTTACTGTTTTTGAAGAGTGATAGCTATGCTTCCAAAATTATTTCAGAGTTAACCAAATTTGTATACTGGTTGTAATTGTTTCATTGTAATGTATAGCTGAAAGACCATTCTTAGAAGGTTAACTGCTACTTTAGATCATTAGTGGGTTAGAGCCATCATAATGTAATCATCATTTTAAACTATCACTGAAACAACCATTTCTTTTGGATCTTGATGGTATAGCCAACTAGTTGATCAGAAAAAATTAGTTATGACAGCAGGCATGTGCCAAGCTTTTGTAAAAATAGGTAATTCTTAAGTTTTTGGTTTCTCTTCTTCTTGTTTCCACCACTAGCAGCAAAAATGGTATACATTTCATAGTCTTTGACTACCTTATTAATGGTTTTATTCACAGGAGTGATTTAAAACAATTTAATTTGCTGCTTTTATTTTAATTCATGCTTTGAAATTCATTTTGAATTAAAGAGAATTTTATGAAAATAAGTGCAATATTTGGTATAACATGTGTGAACAAATATGAAATGAAATAAAAAATAATACCAGCATTTGCTATTATATTTTAGTTTACTTTTCACATATCAAATAAAATTAAAAGTTGGTGAACCAAACACCTGTTTTAAATATGATTTCCACAATTTTTTTTTTTTTTAAAGATAAGCTAATTCTTCTTCATTAACTTCACAAGCCTATTTTTTTCTCCATTCACAAAACAAATTATGATCCTTTTCATATAATGTAACTGAATTCTTTATTAACTAAAACACCTTTTGGTATAAATATATTATTTTCTTTGAACATTATCATTCAGCAGGCCCAGACATTCACAAAGAATTTCAGAATATTTCAAATTATTTATTCTGTAAAACCATAACAACTAACAATGCCATTAACAACAGTAGATTCTTATTTAAGCAATGGCAAATGTACATAATATTTAATTGAAATTAAATATTATTTTCATTCTAGTAGTGGAAAATATTGTTTGCAACATGAGAGTAAACAGATTTTATTAGTTTCTCAGGAGATAAACTTTCTAATTATGAATAAATTCCACTTACTCTGTTACATTAATAGCCATTATAGATTTGCGTGTTTTCAACTTACAGTTTTATTTTTGCATGAAACCATTTTTATTCATTTCTATGTTTTCAGCTCAGATTTGTTTTAACAAAATCTAGAGTTATTGAACAAGTACATAAGCTTTATTTCAGTTTACTACATATCATAAGCATGTTAATTTATTTGTTTATTAATGCATTTCATTAATGAGATATTCTTTTCAGCTACATCAAGGTCAAAATTTACAAGTTTTGTATTTTGGTTGATATGCATATTTATAAATCTGACAGAGGAAAGTTGAACCCACTAATATATTACAGAAGTCACTACCTAAGGGTGTGCTTCATTAACACTGTATATTTGTAAACTGGATGCCATTCTAGAAAATTATTCTATGGGCTATTTTTCAATGGTGCTATTGCAATTCCAATAACTAATCTTTAAATCAGTAAAATCTTTTAGGTTACCAAAAGTACTTTCAAGCCCTAGTAGACCCTTAAGTGATTCCAGATGTGGTTTTTGTTTCCTACAGTTCTATATCTGAAACTGGACTCCGATCTGGGTTACCTTGGCAGAAGGTAGATGGTCCAACTAAGTACATTGATTAAAGAACACGCATATTTGTATCCATGATATATAAAATTGAACATTATAATGTACATACTTTCTAAACTGTTGATTCTTGGAAGTTTGTTTTATCTAAGGTGAATTGCTAAAAGAAGCAGATCATAGTAAATTGTACTATGTAAAATTGTTATTCAAATATAAAAGTTAATTATGGTTGCATAACTTCAGTGTAAAGCTGCATCCAACATCTTAAACTCCCTGCTATTGTGTTTTTGAATATTGGTATAAATTGACTTTTCATACAAGGGCTGGATAAAAAGAAACGATAACGCTGATGTTGACGTCAAACCAGTAAGTCGACGAGCTGCCATCTGTTGTCAAAACGAAGGCCTGTTAGACGAGTTTGTGCAGTGTGCGGGGCAGTACCCTGTCAATCTACGGCAGTGTGTACACCGATTAACTTTGTAGCAATAGTGCAACGCCCTAGCATGTTTACAAAGGTAGAGCAACGTTCCTGGCTCAAAATTGAAGTGGCACGAGGTCGTAGTACGCAAGAATGTTTGCATGGACTACGTGAAGCATGTGGTGACGCAGCGTTGCCATACAGCACAGTCGCACGATGGGTTAAAGCGTTCAGATTAGGCAGAGAAGCTGTGAAAGATAACCCATGTACAGGATGACCCCACGTGGAGAACATTACAGTCCAACTCCTTGCTTCCTTGTTGGACGTTGATCTCCGCTGGACTGCGCACGAGTTAGCAGCAGAAGTCGGGGTATGCCACAAACCTGTGCTCCACATTCTGCACGACGTTCTGGGTTACCGCAAAATTGCAACAAGTTGGATACCCCATTAAATTTCCCAGATGCAACAATGGCACCGCTATGCAGTCGCACAGGATTTGTTGGGCCGGTACCAAAGGGAAGGTAATGACTTTCTTCGACGAATCGTCACTATAAACGAAACCTGGGCGCGGTCATGCGAACCAAACCTGAAACGCCAATCCAATGAATGGAGGCTTCCCGGTTCTCCTCGTCCAAAATAAGTGCGCGCTACACAAAGCGGTGTGAAAGTGATGTTCAATGTGGCGTATGACATTAATGGGGTAATATTGCATCACGCTGTACCACCAAGGGTGACAATAGACGCTGCTACAGTACCTTCGTGCAGCGCTCAGGCGAAAGCGACGACATTTTATGGAACAGCACCCCATCATTCTGCATGAAAATGCAACATGCCACACCTCTGCTGCTGTCCAGGACCTCTTGCGCCGCTGGCAATGGTAGATTCTGAAACATCCACCGTACTCACCCGACATTAGTCCCTGTGTTTAAGATCTCTTTGCCAAAGTGAAAGAACCACTGCGAGGGATCCGGTACAACACTAGAGATGACATTATCCATGCTGTAGGGCGGTCAATACGGGACATCAACAGAAATAGACGCGCATATGATATACGACGCTTACGAACATTTGGCAGAAGGTCATAATGGGAGTTATTATATTAAAGGTGTATAACTATAAGTACCTCTGCCAACAAAGTCATTTCAGAGAACCCCACCCCCGCAAAAGTCTCATTTTTTATCCAACCCTTGTATATTAAAATAAGCGTATGTTTTTGTGTATGTGCCAAAGACTTCAATTGTTAGGGCATATAAAATAATTATATAATGATATGCTGCATTGTTTGCACCAGTATCTTCTAAGAAAATACAGATGTCAACCGAAAATCTTTTTTAAATTGATGTGCAATTGAATAACTGTTCTTATTTCTTTCTAGGGTCTCATTTCCGACTTACACATCAATGCTGACAAGTAAATCATCCTCTCCTAAATTTTTTGGTGCAGTGTGTGTGTGATTGATCTATTTATACAAAAATACATAAATGGAATATGTAAACTCTGTGTCACTTTAATAAGTATGTGTATTTATTGATATAAAATGATGAATAGATTGGTTCAATAAATGGTTTGTCAGCATATTTAATAGGCAAAAATGGTGTCATTTGGCAATTATCCTTGCCTCTTCGATTTATATACATCATGACAAAGGGAATAAAATGCTTCCACGTTTTTCACATTTGTAAATGATAATAAGAAACGAAGGAAGATATATAAACTATGTAGTCTTAAAGCTAGTTGCTATATTGAAAATATTTTTCTTGCTGTCATAAGTGTACCTTGAGATAATTATATCCTTTAATTATATGTGATAGGGTGCTTTGCATTAGTGTATGAAAATAATTCCAATGTACAAATTACTGAAAAATATGCAATTAAAAGCAGAATGCAAAAATTGACTCTGTGTTTTGTGCCCCAGAAAAACTGGCGCTGTGGTTCGTAAAGAAAAGTTATCTTTGCACATGTGTCAACGTGTCAATTTTGCAGGACTTTTCAGCATCCATGCTTGAATATTCACCACCACAAAAGGTGCAAAAATAGATGGAACTGCGTTTTTTTTTTTTTTTTTTCTTCCTTTCCTTTTCCGCAGCTAATTCCGTTGTACGTCAACTTTTCAACAGTTTTGTATACTGCTTTGCAGGAACACCAGCACCAGGAAATTCGGTTGCAAATTTCCTGGCATGTTTTCTTAGTGGAACCGTTACGTACGTTTCCAGTATTAAATTCTTTGTTGCAATGAATAAATCTCGCACAGCATATACCGGACGCAGACGTTGAAATAGTCACCACTTATAAGTTGTGATAACATAATTTCTTTTGTCGTCCTTTCCTCTCTCCGCCAGTGTTCCTTCATTATCTGGCTCGCCGTGGCCTCGATTCTATGCACGCTTGGAACTGACTTGCCGTAGTCGGCCCGTGTTTCGAGATTCATCCTATGTTAGTCTTTGACTAATTTACGCTTGTTCTAATGCAGGAACAATGATACCTGCTATGTAATATATGTTAATTTCAAATGGCGTGACTTAAACAAAGAATATACAATTTACCGTGCAAATGAACTAACTGTTTTAGCCACCTCTATCTGGCCACAGCCTTGAAACTTTCCTATCATGAGTTCATACATCCCGAAGACCTTGAAGCTTAATTGATTACGAAGATTATATTTCTGAGAGGCAACTCAATACATCCAAAGTACTTTTGACCCAGGTCTTCAGTTAACCGCACTACAAGAGTTAATTTTCAATCATGTGATTTTCACATAATGCCGTGCCTTTACTAGGATTTTAAGTTCATGAAGTAGTTCCCAGCGTTTTGCAATGACGATCAGTTTCCAGGCAGGCGTTTTTAATTTTTTGTATTGTATTGTATTGTACTTCACTTATGGAGATACCTTTTAATTGAAAACGTGTAGAGGAATCCTAAAACCAATTTGTTTGTACATCCTTACCGACAAGAGGAAATTTTTCCGTGGAATTTAATAGGTACCATGTAATCCTGCTCTGGGCTAATAATAGCTGATCTTGACGGTGTATAAAGAAAATAGCTTTGCTGTGTTATTCCCATTTATGAGCAATTGAAATAGAAAGTAGGTTACATTATGCAGTTAATAGTGGTTTTTTTTTTTTTTTTTTTTTTTTTTTTTTTTTTTTTGGTTATACGTTAATTGATAAAGTGCACTGAAATCGTCTAGCCTAGGCATGCCATGTAAATCATTCATTAGAGTTTACAATAAACATATTACATGAAGCCAACCTCATGACTCAGTTGGCACAGAGTATTCGTTTGCAATCAGCTGTAAAAACAAAGAACGCAGATTCCGACCCTCCTTGAGTCAAGTTGTCAGGTAAGCTATTTTATCTCAGATTTTTCTTTCACCCTAAAAAGACGAATGCCAAGTAGTTTTAGTTGCCGACAGACTCCGGGCTCTTTTGCTTCATTGCGTTTCTTTTTATGATCTCAAAGTTTTTGGCAGGTCACAGGTACATTCAACAGTTAAGAAAAAGAAAGTAAACAAAAAAACAACATTAACTATGTAGACGTAGAACCCATAATGGCAGCACAACCAGCTCCTACCAAGACACAATATTTATCAGACCCCAGTGTTCATACTTTTGTTTTTATTAAAGTAATATAAATTTAGTGTAATAAAAGCAATGTAATAGAAAGTGTTAGTATAACATATGTTGCTCTTGTATGTCTTAATTATGACAGTGCACCGCGTAATACCACTTGTACAATTTCTAAATTATAGATGGGGTGGATAAAGAGTATATATGTGGAAACTTTGCATTTAATGATGAAACTGCACTGTGTATTAAACGTTTGGTGCCAAAGTTGTGAAAAGGGAGGAAATTTTCCTTGTTCAAATTTCTGTAATCTACCACCATATGTGAATGGTTAGCAAAGATACGAAAGATCCGAAAGAATTGTGAGGCGGGGTTTGAATATAGATGATGACATTTTTAATTAATGGTGTGAGTGTAATATTATAATATATTTCGACTAGGTTGTAAGTGAGGTTATGTTATTGTTACTAACGATTTTTTTTTTACCTGGTTTATTATCGTTGTTTGTAATTGGAAGTAAGTAAACACTAGAGTGTTACTTCTTTGGTTCTTCTATCACATTAATATGGATTTAGTCGAGTTCCACCAGGAACTTGTGTAATAGAAAGAATTTAGTACAACATGGTTTACTCTTGTATGTTCCAATTATGGCAGAGAACCTCATAATGCCACATTTACATTTCCTAATTAACAATAATTAAAGGAAGAGGGGATAAGCACGATGCAAATTTTGAAATTGTTGATGAAGCTGTAGTGTGTATTAAACATTTCGTATCAAAATTTGCGCTCGGGGAGGACATTTTTGCTGCGCAATTTTCCCTAATCTAGCATCATATCTGACAGTGAAGGTCAGCAATGAAAAGAATCTGAAGAACGTATGAAGCGGATTTTGGGGCGAGATCTAGAGTTTTAACGAATGGTGTGAGCAGACTTTTGTTTCTACGCCTTTGTAAGTGAAGTTAAGACAAGGCAGTCACATCCTTTATAAGTATTGCCAAGGAAAACTTTTTTTTTTTTGCATTAAAATAGACGATGATAAATATACTGTCAGATCTATGTCGATTATTTTATGGTATGTAGTAATTTGGAAGTTAGAGTATTTTATATAGGTTTGTGCCTACCTGTGGAGAAGTTTATAGTGCATATTTTATATTTCGTTTACATATGATAAATGCCGTTTTTAAACAATTTTATATTCTTAAAATTCATCGAAATGTTTTCTAATGATAAATAATTTTATTTTGTAAACCTAATATTGCGTATGTTTCGTATTTGCTTTTGGCAGTAGTGGGACGTCTTCGGTCGCCATTTTTTTCCCCCCCGTATTGGGATCTGGTAAATGTATTTGATCTTGTTCCTTCACACTCTGTACAGCTTAAGCTGTCCATCGTAAGGTAAAGTATTACTATGCGTTTTCTGCTTTGTGCCTTCCCACCTACCCCTCAACTTTGCTGCTATTGGCTCTCGAATTTACGGCTTGACAAATATGCTTTAAAAGTCTGATGTTATTTTCAAAATTTCAAGGATTATTGTAAAGGGGGTTATGTCTCTTTCATAAAAACATTTTCGTTCTTGACATAAATTTAAACCGAATTCTTTTCTACACAATAATAAAATGTGTACTTACGCTATAAGTATTAAAAATAACAATAAAATAAAATAAAAGTAGTGGACATATAACCGAGCATATTCATTTAATAGCGGCACTACTTGTGAGTTAATTTAAGAGCAAAGAGACTGGACAACTGTGATAAATGGACTAGCCTTGAATTAGGCGTTATTGTACTAAGAATGAATTTCTCATAAACGACCTTGTAAACAGTTCTTTTTAATAATAGCCTTGCATATGGTATGTTATATATTAATTAGTACGTAGTTTTTGTATACAATCCAAACCTCTGTTTGAATATATACTTAGCAAGTAGTTTTTGAGTAACTTATATTTTTAATTTTTTTCTCTGGCAATTCCGGTATTTTTACCCCATTTGTTTGCCTACTCTTTTTATAATATAATTGCATTCTAGTGTTAGAAGTTATAAAATTAATCACCGTAAAGGAGGAGTGGTTGAATTTTTAAAAATTTAATCTCTAGAAGGCAAGAAATTCTCCAAAAGAGTAATGGTCTAGCATATGTTGAAACACATGATGCAATTCTTTTCATAGTTACCTGTTCTAACAGGTATGTCGTGAGTTTTTGTTACCTCAGTTGTGTTTATCTGCATTTTTGTGTTTCTTGTGAGAGCTAGTGAAACTTTGTGGTGTTCAGAAGTTAGTAGAAATGGCAAATGATAAACTTAGTTTTTGTTTAAAATATCAAGACAATTTTTTTGTTACTTGTGCGGGAAATTCCATCCAAAACTCAAAGAAAGTCAATCACTGATATAGTACTTAAGAAGGCATATAAACTAAATTTAGATTGTCCTCTTGGAGATCAAAATAAAAATGTTGCACCTTATGTTGCCTGCATAATCTGTACCACTACTCTAACAAAAAGGTTGCAAGGAAAGCTCAGATCTGTGACATTCACTCTTCCAGTGGTACGTTGTGAACCATAAGACCATAGTTCAGACCTCACAAAAATTGCAGCGTTTTCAGGCAAAAGTAGACAAAATAAATTATCCAAATATGGTCTTCAGTGCATCTGCTATACCCCATGGTAAAGGCTTGCCTGTTCCTGTCTGTAACTTGCAAAACATTTCATCAGATTCAACAACCCCTAGTGAATCAGAAGAGGAAACTGTAGAAGAGTACACTTCGCTTCATTTTATAGAACAGAAGATATTGAATGATTTGATCCGCGATCTACAAATGTCTAAACAGCAAACTGAACTTTTGGAAACGAAATTGCAACAATGGAACCTTCTAGCTCCAAGGACAAAATGTTCTTGTTTTGGATAAAGAAGTAGCTCTTTCGCTGAATATTCCGACCTGCAGAATTTAATATGTATGTAGAGATGTCAATGGTTTGATGTTACATTAAAGTGCACAACATAACCCACAGGAGAAGGGACTCGTTATTGACTCATGTTAAACCAACTTAAAGCAGTATTAATAATAATGGCGAAAATTTTCCGAATGCCCTTGGCTTATGCAGTAGACAGGAAAGAAACATATGAAAACACGGCTTTGCTGCTAGAGGCCATAGAATATAAAGACCATGTATTGCAACTCTGCTGTGATTAAATAGTTGTTGCACTGCTTACAGTTTATAGGCCGGTTTCACGAAATACTGCTGGTTTTTTTTTTTTTTTTTTTTGTGCCTGTGGGACAGCTGTGACACCAAGAATGATTATAAAGTTTAGGAATAGCATAAGACAAAACCAGTTGTTCCTGGGGGAAAAATTGTGTAAGGCACTTTATTGGTTGAATGGAGTAAATTTTTTTTTTCTTCGCTTTATACGAAGTTAGGCCTAATGAAAACTTCGTGGAGGCTCTGGATAAAGAAATTTAAGCTCACGATGATTTGAAAAAAAGTTTTTCTAAATTGAGTGAAGCAAAGCTGAAAGAAGGCGTATCCGTAGGATCGCAAATCAGAAAACAGTTGAAGAACCGACGTTTGATACTAACTTCATAAATCTCTAATTAAATGCTTGGTCCTCTTTCTAAGTAATTGTTAATATCTGTTTGGGCAGCACAAAAAATGCTGTGCTGTGTTTTCTTAGTGATGATCTATTGGACAACTACCAGTACATAGGGTTTAGAATGTTGCTTAAAATTTTACTTTTTACATTCACACCTTGATTTTTTCACGGAAATTTTGGGCGCCGTAATCGATGAGCAGAGTGAGTGCTTTCAGCAAGACATCCTCACTATGGAAACTCGTAGTCAAGGGCACTGTAATCCCTCGATGATGGGCGACTATTGTTGGTCCTTTCTTCTTAGGGAGTGTGATGAAATACCGTACAAAAGAAGAGAATCGTCGGCATACTTTTCAAAACCAATTAAAGAGTAAAATTGCAACTATATTGCGAAACAAATTTCTTATTTTGCATCATATCCTATCTGCATTTTTTGTTTATATTTAATTATGTCAATGTTCGCCAGTGCTTTTTTTAATTATACTAATTTAATTACTAAGTACTGTCCTCATAGGCCTCATAGGGAAAAGCTGATTTTTCCATTGAACTTTGCAACCCAAAATTAGACAAATTCACTTTTTTTTAGTTCTAAGTGTAACTATTTTGATTCATTTAAATCATTAACGTGCACCCATATTGCATTGCAGCATGTGTGTTAGTATTGTGTATCTAGGAAATGGGACGTGATTGGTTTTGTTTTGTTTTTTCTCACTAAATTCAGCTCTTCAAATTTAAGTAGGATCGTTATATTTCAAACCAGATACAGAAAAATTTTTGACTTTTGAAAAAAGAACATAAGAAACTTAATCATGTCATAGGTATACAAATTTAAAAGTGTTCTACTACATTCACCCCTCCTAGCCGATATAGTCTTCTAAATAAAGTGGGAGATGTTCACGGTTACCCCTTCTGAGCAGATGTTGAACCCTAAATTCATCTTCATCTATCGAAGCTGACGCAAAGTCCGTATTCCGTACTTCATAGAGTGGAGTAAGAGAGATTGGTTCGAATGCTACCATCGAAACAAATTATGATGAAACTTTCGTTATAGTTTCCTCAGCAATAGATTCAACAGAATAGCCATATTATGGACAAGGTTGTCTTCCTACAATGTGGGTTGTTAGGATTTCGTTCCAGCAGGAGCACTTCTTCGACAGCTGGATTATACTTGAAATGTCGGATTGATCTTTCTATAAGATCATGTCCAGATTCCATTAGCCAATATGTTTCATTTACTGGGCCTTCTAAGGAAGCTGAACATTTTTTCATGTGGCATTGCATTGGGAAATGTACATAATAATGAAAGAATAGAATGTAAAACTTCTTGATAAACTTCTTTCCATTTAGTAATATCCAGTTTCTGAGAGGACTATCTCCATTGTCTTTCATATTGTCACAATATAAAGTTATGCTTCTCCATTGCCCTGCGGATTGTTTGGTGTGGTTGACTCGTGCCAACGTCGGTCCTGGTGGTGTAGTGGTTACCATACTTGCCTCCTATACCCAAGATCGCGGGTTCGAATCCGGCCAGGACCGATGGATTTTTTCGGGCGTAAAAATCCTAAGTATGACTTCCTTCGGAAGGGAAGTAAAGCCGTGGGTCCCATGTCGTACATTTACGGCACGAAAAAGAACCTCAAGCCTGAAAGAGAGGCCTCTGAGCAATATTTGTCGGCCGTTTCACGCCCTGAGTTGAATGGGATGCTGATGACCTGAGATGTTAAAGAGCGTCCATAAAAAAAAAAAAAAAACTCGTGCCAACACCTATACTACTGAGGAAATCGTTAGTCCTGGTGACATGAAGCTCATACCGTTATCAGAATGTACATTAGTAGTGCACCAGGAAGAAAATGTCCTTAAGTTCTGGAAAAGAAAAGTGATGGTAGTGATATATTGGCAAAGGGAAGTCAAATGGAAACAGAGAATATTCGTAAACGTGAATTAAAAGTTAACGATTTCTGGAATTTGATGGTAAGGCACCCTTGAATCCTATGTTGATTCTTCCGAAAGTTTGAATGACTTTGATACGATTGCCTTCATATTTGTGAAAATGAGACTTAATTTCAGCGCAAACATGCAAAAAAGAAACTGATCGCATCGAGCGAAAAATAAACATTATAATTACCGACCTATTGGTATATTTTTGTTTCTTCAGGATGGTAAATTGATTCATGCAGCGAACTCAGCAGGGATAAGTTTTCTTTGACTGAGGAACCTATTCGTGATAAAACTTCCACATTTTTTCCAGGTATACGAGGTGATATCAAAAGGGTCCCAGACTGGTTCTGTTACAAAAAAAATACTGAATTTACCTAATTTTGAACACCATGTCCTTCGAAATAGTCTCTTTGAGCAGCAATGCACGTATCTCCGCGTTTCTTCCACTTTTTAATTAAGGCCTCAAAGTCATTGTTTGTAAGTGAGTGTAGAACCTTCTGCAATTCACGCTGTTAAAAGTGCTGAAACTGCCATCTTTGTCTGCAACGACGACACACATTCAACAAAGTCGTTTATTGTTCTCCTATGGTCCTCATAAATCATTTCACAGACCTTTTCAACATTTTCGCACGTGAAGCACGTCGTCTTCCAGGAATGTTCTACTTTTGAATGGGACAGAATCTTAGTTTGTAAATCGATGGATTTTCTTAAGTTAGAACCAAATTTTGGGCACACTATGGAGAAGTACAATATTCAATATCTTGCTTCGGTTAGTGTGGAACCTCAGGTTTTAAGAAATTAAATCAAAGGCTTCAGTGCAGTGAAGTACTGTTTATTTTACTAATACAAATGTTGCGTTAATGCATAAACATGGGATGTTTACAAATGTAATTAGCGTTAGTACGTACTTTTATATTTAACTTAGTTCCCAGATGCATCCATTACAGTATGCTATTATTACAACCTTAATATGAACTTCTGAATGATATTACCAATAATGAACTTAATCATTTCAAACTTATTTAATACATACAATGTACAACGCAGTGCCCAGTTAAGTAATATCTTAATCACCCTTTATGATTAATGACTGCAAATCGAGTGTGTTGTCTGTGATTGCTCTATTTACCTGATCAACGATATGACTTTTTGTCAATCGAGATTTACCTTTACACTGTGCTTTTTTCATAAGATTGAGCCGTTATCCAGAATTTTTCATAAAATTGAACCGTTATCCAAAATGTTTCTTAAGCCTGAATAGTTGCCCAAAAACATACTTGTAGCAAACATATTTTCCATCGAAAAAACCAAAGAAGTGGATATGTATGACATAACTGTTCTAAGATGTCACCACATTCCCTTGCATTTGGCTTTCATCGCTATGTCGGACTATAGATCTGCGAGGTTTAATAGTAATCTTAATAAGATATTTATTAGCATATAGTATTAGTGGCGGCGGCGGGGGATATGCTCATTATTGGGACGTAATCTGATTGATAGTACCGTTGTACATTCCATCTCACTGCTCCTAATCACATTTTCGAACAAATAAGGCCTTGACGTGACCATATTCACCAAAACAATATTGTTCTTCCCATGTCGCGTGACACTTCTTCTTTTCTTGATATGGGTGGTTTTGATAACGAATTGCAAGTCCGTCACCTGCAACCACTTTGGTTTACTGAAACAGACTGACAGAGCGGCCGTTTGCCAATACGAGAGCAGGGCCACCAATACTCATGAGTCAAGCTTTCGGTATGTATGGTGTATGCATTACAAGTGAATTGTACAAATGCTCGTAAAGTATGGAGTAGTAACTTTCTGTTCCATAAAAGAATGTAGCTCAACTCTTGTAACGTGCTAGTAAAATGTTAAAAGAGACATCATAACAGAGTAAGACAAGGAACAGCTGTTCTCTACGCGTCATCGTGCCTTGAATTATTTTATGTCCACTCCATTCGTACATTGGTGTGATATTTTTTCTCGGAAACAATGATAATTTAAATACAGTGTGTCCGGCTTAAAACTATAATGAAACACAACCTTATTGCTAAAATTCTAATAACGACATTTCAGATAGTTTTTTCACTTAAATAGTGGCTCAAAATGTTTTATTTACGTAGCCCGCATAACGGCAGTTAGCAGCGCAGCTATTCCGTCAAATTGTATGGGACTGGAGAGCGTAATTGCAACGTTAGTAGAAATATTCATTCGACGGGAGTATAAGCTAATGTCTACCGATGATGTTCAAAGCTACGTGTCAATCATGAAATTAAGCATGTTTGCGTGAAACGGAAAGTTCACTTTCCAGTTAGTAGCGCAAAGTTTCTGATGCGGTCGTTGAAGACGCTCATATAGCCTTTCAACAGAGTTCCTGAAAACCAGTGCGACAGCAAGCAGAGAGTTGTGTATACACAGTTTTACAGTGTGCGATGTCTTGCATAAACGATTGCGCCTATAAAGGGCAACACTGATAATATATCAAACCAGTGAATAAGTAACAATGAATGGCCTTAAGGGAAACAATGTAGGTTAAAATTGTTGAAAACGAGACATACCACGATATAATCTGTTTCTCGGACGAACGTTAAACATTTGCGGGCAGCACACTTATCAAACGTGGGGAACATAAAATTCCCACATGTTACGTGAGTGCCAACGTGATTTGCCCACAGTGAATGTGTAAATATGCACTGATGGACAAGGTCATAAAGCCGGTTTTCGCAGAGTCAACTCCGAATGAAACCACTTATCTGGACATGTTACAGGAGTATGATGATGCCCCGTGCTATTGTGCGCATGTGGTGAGGACTTTTCTGGATCAAGAACTTCTCAGACACTGGATTGAGCGAGGTGCTTAATCTACCCTTGGCAACTTCGATCCCGGACTATAATCCATTTAATATTGTTCTGCGGGATTTTGTCGAGACTGAAAAGTATCAAACATACGCACACGATCATTCTGACCTACGCGGTATATTTATGCAGCTGTGAAGAATGAATGTGGTGTAAAATAATAATCTTTGGGTCACGGTTTGTGTAATAAAAGCGTTTAGAGTTATTGTATGTGTAGAACAAAAGTGTAAAGAAATATCTTTATTAATTTTGGGGTAATCTATATTTATTTTGTTAAATCTTAAAGCATTTGATTTGTTTTATTTACGGACGCTTTATAACTTCTCAGATCATTAGAGTCCCATTCAATCCAGGGCTTGAAACGGCCGATAAATTTTGCTCAGAGGCCTCTTTTTTAAGACTTGAGGTTCTTTTTCGTGCCATAAATCTATGACATGGACCTACGGCTTTATTTCCCTTTTGATGGAAGCCTTACTTAAGATTTTTACACCCGAAAAAATCCATCGCTCCTGGCTAGGATTGAACCCACGATCTTGAGTTTAGGATGCAAGCATGATTACCACTACACCACCAGGACCGACAATCTTTAAAAGGGCGCGCTGTACTTTAATAGGTATTTGTCATATTCAAGCGTAATATTCCACTTTCAGTTGACAGTCTTTTAGGACAACGTCGCAGCATCAATTTTGGTAAAGAGATTGTACGAGAATGATGGAGCTTTGCGATAGTGCTAAATTATTTATTTTATTCGTCAATTTGAATTTACTGTTGTTTGACAATCACATTTTCATGCAAGCAAAGTTGTGAAAACGGGGTCAAAAGAGACCAAATTATATATTTATTTTAAAAGTGAATGAGACAAGGAAAGAAATTATTTTCGTGGCATTGAGCGAGAAACCTATAAATCAACATGAACTAAGGTGCTTGACTGAAACATGCATTTGAGAGAGGAAAGAACAATATCAGCCATAAATCGTACACTAACTGCACTTAACATACCATTTTCATTGTTTTCAAATATTGAATTGTTTATTTACACGCAGGCGTAACTCTCATCATTATCGTCATACTAATACTCTTCATGCTTATTCAACCGATTCCCTTAATTATTAAAAAAATTTAAAAATCACTAGTATTTTAAATTACAAATATTTCTATATTTGAGTAGAAATCTGAACAAATTACAAGAGCTTGACTAATATGAAACCACTGTGTAACAAACTAACAAAAAATCACGTGTACGCTTGTAAGTATGGAGTGGTAAAGTAAAAGTGTAGAAGAAACCTTCGTGGAGCAGAATTCTACTAATAAAATATTTCAAGCTGAGCGTCGGTAGGGGCTTGGAAATACCAAGCACAAATGTAGTACGTCATCAATACGCACGCAGTAGTGTATATCCATGGTTGATATCATCATCATCGTCGTCATCGTCGTCGTCGTCATCATCATCATCATCATCATCCATCACCTTCATCATCGTCTTGTGGAGCTGTAAGGTACAAGTGTTTTTGGAACAAAGTTCTATAATAGCATGTTACAAGTCCATAAACTTGTAATGTATTATGGCCAAATCATACTTCAGTGGAAATTGTGCTTTAAGCACAATACATTTCAAATGACCCACGGGGAGTTTTCTTAAGATCAGCATGCGTTCATTTACTCTACCTCCTTCAGATTTATCTCCCGCACTTTCGTAAACATCGGCGCGGACTGGACATTCCACCCTTCGTAAATGCTCTTTCTCTTGCAGTATTTACCATTACTTCAAATGACTAGAAAAGGTACGTGATAGCGATCAGAATGTCTACAATCAAGGCACTATTTTCAAATAAGGAGAATTTATTTGTAGTTTATGTACGGTAAAGTTGGTTGTAATTCGCGGGAAGCAGAGCGTCTTTATAGGGATAAGTTTCCCAACAGAAGATTTCGAAATTCCAGGTCGTGTACTGCAGGAACTCGGTGCATACGAGGAACAGAACGCGTAATTTCAGCGCGTAGAAAATGATGAACCACAATAATCGAATTAAGTGCTAGAGGCAAGAAAGAAATTTTGCTACTAATGGAAGAGAATTCATCTGAAAGTATTCCCGGGCCCTGTTCCACAAAGTGTATGTACTTGTATAAATGGGTGACCCAATATTTTTATCAAGTGGACGGAGAACAAATCAACGTCATTCAAAAACGGGATTATTACTCTTCCAATTTATATGATTTCCCTCAATACTATAGTTATATCGGCAATAGGTTATAATTTTAGAGGTGTATAAGCAGCGCAAGCACTCTCGGTGGGGGATGTTTTAAAACGTAATTAGGAATTAAGAATTTTGTTCTTTTCTAGTTGGGAGATGGCTAATGAGCTATTTCATTTATTATTATTGTTATTATTGAGTGCTAACTGTTCCAATTGGCCGCAATTCTTCTTGGATAGCAAATGCCACATCTCATGCGCTAGTATTCGGCGTGAGTGTATCTTCTTGTGCATCAGCGTACGCTTTGGCTTTGGCCTAGGTGGATTTGACTATACCATTAACCGTATGGAGCAGTGGCATATTATTACACGCAAGCGTAAGACATTTTCATATTCTCCAAATAGTGTGCTGTTTGGAGTCAGTGTTTTCTAGTTGCCCTTTCCATTGATTTGTAGTATAATCCGCCAAAAATTCGTTAGTATTTCCTAATATGAGTAATATTCTTTGCAACGAGTTACGCTTTTAATGTATTGCTATTTGCCTCTCGCGCTGTTCCTTTCTTGGTGGCTGTTTTGATGTCGCACGGAAAGCCCACAGAAGTTGATGGTGAATAACCTAGCAGCAAGCAGCGTTCAGTTCCCTGCGCGAGACGATGAAACCAATTGTTTCAAGCGTTTCATGGTATTTTTGTGTCTGTTGATATTTGTCTCTAATAATATGCAAAATCTTCTAGTTTTTTTACGTTGTAATTATATCTGGATGGCTCTTGTTGAAATATAATTAGAATTTCTAGTTGCAAAAGTAGGGGATAATAATCTGACCTTAGATCGCGAAACACACTGATTTTTATTTTTTGGTGATTTCCTTCATTAGCATTGTATCTAATAATACATCTGGTATATGATCGGCTATGTCAGAGACGCATTCTTTCCTTAGTAACTACATTATTGTTCACAAATATGTTACATTTTGCTATTTTTTTAATAAAAATTTCGTAAAATGAAATATCTACTTTCTTTTCTTTTGTTTTTAAAGGTTTTGTGATATTTGAGAAATAACAGAGTATATATAAACTATTAATGGAACAATAAAACTTCTAAAAAGCATAAAATTAATAAAAAACACTCAAAATGCAATATAAAAAGTTCATATAAAATTTCACACTAAAAACCGTAAAATTGAACACTGAAACCACACGATATTTCGAGCTTGGCTCTTGGTCACGTGCTGAGAAGGAACTCTATTTTTTATATATATATATATATATATATATAATGAAAAATAAAGTAACACTTTGAGCAATGTGTCTAAAATAACAATAACTAAAGAAGCAGATATAGAATGAAACACAGAAACATATATTTACAGAATTGTCGATATATAGCGAGCGATAATTTTGTGTTTTATTCAATATATAAATAAAAAATAAAGTAACAGTTTGAACATTGTAACTAATATACACCGTGTTATTTTTCAGATGCAGAAGAAATATAGCGATAATATTAAAATATAGTTATAATTGTGTGACTAGGGAAATATTGTTACTCCTTCTTAAGTGTTTTATGTCTATCTTCTCTTCCGGAATTCAATAATGTATTCCAATTTATAGCTTGTTTTCGTGCGTTTAAATGATCTATTAATTTTGCACCACAGTGAAGTTGCTTAAAATACTTTTATGCATGTTACACTAATTAAAAATGCTGACTTAAGTTATTATAATATGTACGTATTATTGGGACATAATGGTTGTTCCATTACTAATTGCATTACTGTAAAAGGAAATTGGCATTAGTTGATTAGCCATTTTTTGCTCATGGATGATTTTATATAAACCGAATTCAAATAATTTTATATTTCGTATTCACATTAGAAATATTGTTAGAAAACAATTTCAGTTTCTTAAAAACCACAGAAACATTTTTAAATGAAAAGTAACGTTATCCTGTAAACATAATACCACGCAAAAATGTCATCTTTGCAATGGACAATAGCTGTGCAACGGCGGTTGTCATTTTTTCTGCATTGTGGTTTGGATTTATGTATTATAATTATAAGCAACATACACTGGCTAACCATTTATCTACTATCGATACCTACCTTGAATCATTCATTTTAACAGTTACACGGCGTATACTCTTTATCCACTCCTCTTTCAATTACAACTATTTAGGAAATGTAAATATGGTATTATGCCGTGCAATGCCATTATTAAAACATACAAGAGCAACTAATGTTGTACTAAACACTTTCTATTACACAACTTCCTATTGTAATTAATCTATATTAACTTAATAAACATAACTAAGGAAATAACAAGCTTTTGATTATTTACTCCCAACTGTGAACTACTGTAATAAGCCACATAACTGCAGCGAACACAATTAATAAATCCCTGTGTTTAATAGCAGCAGTTTGAACGATTTTACTACTAGTATACCTGCCTCTGCATAAGTTCATTTGCAAATGAGTCAAAACATGTTATAACATCAGACTCACTAAAACTCTCATTATCTCGATCCAAACCCTCCTCATACGCTTTGGCAGTTTTTTCCTTTCTTTGCTAATCCACACCGTCACATACGTGGTAGATTAGATAAATTTTCTGAGAACATGTCCTCCCTAAACACAAAGTTTGGTAGGATAGATTTAATGCACACAACAGTTTCATCATTAACTTCAAAATTTTAACGACGTATACTGTTTGTATACGTTTAATTACTGCTTTAATTACTGCTAGGAAAGGTAAATATGGCATTATGCCGTGCACTGTCATAATAAAGACATCAAGAGCAAATCCATGTGGATCTAATACTAACTATTAAACAAGTTCGTGGTGTGATTTCACTAAGTCAATATTAACTTAGTAAAAACAAAAGAAGTTAACAAGCTACTTTTGATTTACTTCCCCTATAAACCACCGTAATAAACCAGAAAAAAGTGAAAAATAATAACATGATGAAATTAACACATGAACCTAATTTTCTGCCATTTTGTCTACTGCCGATACCGGACCTCATCTGTAGTGTTATTAAAAATGTCTTACTAAAATTTGTGGTTAAGGAAGACATTTTCTCTGTGAAATTTTCTTTAATCAACTATCTTAATGACAGCAAGTGTTAGCAGTAAAATGAAAGATCAGGAAGAATATATAAAGTGTTTTTTTTTTTTGGAATCAGAGGATGAAAGTTTTTATGAGGTTAATATTAATTTAGCGAAAGCACACCAGCAACTTGTGTAATAGAAAATGTTTAGTACAACATGGGTTGCTCTTATTTCTTAAATATGGCAGTGCACCGCATAATACCATATTTACATAAGAAGCATCGTTTCAAACAGTAGTTTGTCCATCCGTGGGCAAAATTCTGTTTGGTGCGATTCCTTACTCCCAATAATTCCTTATATAGTACTACAATGTTTCACCTCATAAAAACCACGTCTTTCTATGTAAAATATAGATCTGAAATTACACCGTGCAGAATTCATTTAGTCCATTCATTGTTTCGGAACAAAATGCAGTCTGTGCAAGAAATGATGTTCTTTTCGATGCTATTTTTCGCACTTTTTTCGTGTAATGTATACTCAACATAACAAAAGGCATAGTCACTTATTCAATATGAGAAAAGCTACTGCTGTGTTAAGACTTGTGCTTAAGAGGATAGAATGGGGCTGTCTTATTAGAGAAAACTCCAAATGATCCAGAAACAGGAAGAGGATTCCTTTAAATTAAACCCAAGTAAGATTATGAGACCAGGTAATTTTTATAGTTTTGTTTGCTTAATTCATTATTTATTTAAAATACCGTGCCATGTGGTGGTGGTGGTGGTGGTGGTGGTGGTGTTGATAATGATGTTGATGATGATGATGATGCTATATCTCCTAAAAGACAATGCACTAAAGTCTGTAGTTATGTTCCTATCAAATTTGAAAGCACGAGAATGTTATTACTGGCCTCAGAATGTAATAGATTATACTTACCTTCAGGACTCAGTGTTAATAAGTTATTAATGAAATATAATGTCAGAGTTGCAGATCACCTCAAAGTAAAAAAGGTAGCGTTTACATATTATTTTTTTTTTCAATAAATGTAATCGGGAATTTGGTTCTCCAACAACAAATGCTTGTAACCATTGTTTACGAACGTCCCATCTACTGAAATTTACCAATAACGAAAATAAAATAAAAAGCTGAACTTAGAGCAGCCTTAGTTCATCACCATTCGAGGAAAAAAACGTTCCATAAAAGTATGAAGAACAACCCTATAAACAGCGTCTCGTTCTCCTTTGATCTCCAGTAATTTTAGCCTCTGCCTAAACATTACATAGGGGACTTCCTATACACGGCAGGTTTCATTTTATGCTCTTTGCATAACTAACAGAAAATAGATTTCTACACTTCTATTGCTGGACAGAAAATCAGCGTAGTCGTGAACCATTTTGAAGTGTGTTTTAACCTGATTTCCTCATTAAATTCCAATTTGATCCTTCTACTACAATTGTAAGACTTTTCTGTGAGGGCATGGTTGACAAAACCGGAACAATTACGTTTTCTTTATGGTGGCTTTTGAAACATTCTCTTCCACAGATAATGATCATTTCAATGCCTTTTCCATTCAGAGGGCATTCATTTCAGGTCCCAGATGGAATGTTCGGCGTTCAGAAAAAAAAATATATGAAAGATGTTTGAAATAAAACATGAGAATAGTACCAAAAAATTATAGAAAAGTAGGCGCTATCCACGTAATGAGTAAAGATTCGATTATTCGGGATTATAAGTAATTTTATGTAAAGTGCTAAAAAGTTAGATGACATTAGGGATACGAAGAGGATCCTGTTAAAGAAATCAGAAAAGTAAGGCTGTAGTAAAAAAAAATGGAGCCTATTTATAGATTGGTTGATCCTTCTAAAATTCAAATCAGTTTGGAAAAGAGGACTTTTGAATCAAACTGTATGTGATCCAGATATTGTGACATTGGCACCCAAAATAAACTTGCCAAAAGGAACGATGTAAACAAGTTACTGAAGCGGAGGTATGATAATTGGAGAAGCCTAGACTAACTGAACACTTATCTTGGTGTCGTTGAACAGAATATACAAGATACTGATGAAAATAATGATCATATTGTTGATGAGAACATCACGTGTGATTGCCTTGAAGAAGAAGAAGAATGAGGAGAAGAAGAAGAAGAAGAAGAAGAAGAAGAAGCAGAAGAAGAAGAATGAGGAGAAGAAGAAGAAGAAGAAGAAGAATGAGGAGGAGGAGGAGGAGGAGGAGGAGAATGCTGTAGCTTAATTGTCTGCTTAAGATAATATTTTAAAAGTAGTTATATAATAACATTTGTACCTAAAATGGACGTATTTTGTTTCAAACATTAATAAGTCCATATGTCCGGTGCAAAAAGCTACTTTTCCAATTGGGGGTGGCAATGGATTGAGCCCGAACGTTATAACAATTTATTTGTTTTTCTTAACGTACAACTTTGCTTAGGCATTGATCTCGAATGTTACACTTTTATATTTGTTTATACTTTTAGTGTGGTTGTTTGCGTTTTTTTTTTTTTTTCGCATTTCTGAAAAGTTTATATTTTCAGACATAATGGTTATTGAAATGATGCTTCCTCTTTCTTAAATAGCAGTTAATAAAGGAGGAGTGGATAAAAAGTACACACCGTACAAGTTATGAAGTTAATGATAAAACAGAAATGTTTATTAAACATTTCTTACTAAAATTTTTGGTTAGGATTGGCATGTTTTTTGTGCAAATTTCATTCATTTGCTATCTTATGTGACAGTGAGGGTTAATGAAACGGAAAGAGCCGGAAGAACACATGAAGCAAGTTTTGGAGCGAGATGAAGAGAGTTTTAATGAAAGTTGTGAGCAGGATATTATGTTCCCACTTCTTTGTAAGTGAGGTTAAAGCAAGACAGGTACTCCCATTTATATATATTGCCCAAGGAAGACTATATCTTTTTCCTTAAAATAGACGATGATAAATATGACCCTTTCGCAATTATGTCGATTAGTTTCAAGGGTTCATTTACTTGGAAGTTTCATTTTATAAATAATGTGCTCGCCTATGGAGAATTTTATAATTCATATTATTGTTTATTTTGTTTGCATGTGAGAAATATAATTTTTAAACAATTTCAGATTCTTAAAAACCAAGGAAATATTTTCTAATGATGAATAATGTCATGTTGTATACCGAGAAAAAATTTCGTATTTGCCACTGGCAGCATTATGGGCACTTCGGCCGCCATTTGTTTTTCGAATGTGGTTATGGAAATATATCTATGGGCCTGGTCTTGGTCGTGTGCAGATCACAGTACATAGAAAGAGTATGCTCTGCAGTAGGTTATATACAGGTAAACTGTGTGTGTGGGTAACTATGAGTACCTATTAACTTTGGTGTAGTTGGTGTGACTGTCGTAATCGTGGGGAATGTGGGTGATGTGATGAAGTGGCGAAGGAGAATATGTAGGAGTTATTGAGCTCAATTTTTCTAGATCTTGCATAAATTATTGTATTTAACGCTTAAAAATGACTATCCTTTCTAAAAAGAAAGTTAATCAAGGAAAACCTGAAGAAACATCGGATTCCTCATCTCATGGAGGGCCTCATCCACATACTTTGGCCATGGGGCCAATGCCAAATCATGCTCAGGTGAGATTTTTAGTAGCGCTGTTTGTGAAATAAGGAATATAAATAAATATCCCCGTAAAAGAAATATGCATTTTAAAAATATGTGTGCAATCTACACTAGAGCTGACATTCAACTACCTTTGTAATGAAGATCCCAGAGTATAGACAAATGTTTAAAAGTTGTATCTGTTAATTAACTTGTATGAACAAGAGATGTGTGCATATGTTTTGCAATGTAGCGTAAGCGAAATCATTTTGGGGATGGTAGTGTAATTTACTACCATTGTATCTCGCTAAATATTGAAGGTTGAAGTAAAACTCGTGAGTGAAACTTGAAAAGTACAATCAGTAGTGCCTAAGAGTTAACCTACATGTTCTAAAATGGTTATGAAATGTTTTTGTTTTATTATGTTATATGAAGTTAATTTTAACTGTAAATTGTTTTTATTCATGTTTTAAATTGACATTTCATTTAAAAATCCTGAAATTGGTAGGAGCTAAATCTGCAGGGTAAGCAAGATGTTTCAGCAGTGAAAAACCTGCTTTATGACTTGCAGTAATTGCAATACAAGTCCTGTGGCTTGATGCATAAATTTTCCTTGATTGTAACTCACATTTTTAAATAAAATTTGCATGATTACCTGTTTATATGATTCCTCTCTCCAGACAATTAATCAGGATAACAGCTGGTGCATCCCACTTCCACCCCCCCCCCCCTTCCAAAAAAATTAAAGAACAGCATGATTTTGTTTGCTGATGACTGCACTCTGCATGGTGAAGACTACTTATGTTTTCTATTCGACTTTTCACTTTGGTTTCAGAATGATAGTGAATCATAACTCATTCATAGTTACAAATCTGTCGGGCAATTTCTGTTTATATGCCCAAAATATCGTAGATTTGCTCATAAATGTTTACTCTCAACACTTTTTGAGTAATTGTTAGCATTCAAGTTTGCAGTTAATTTTTCTCTCCAATTCTTTAGTTTATTTATTGTACTAAGCAAATTACAAAAGTAATATGACTTGGTATCAGCCCAGGTTTAATGCCAATCATTTTCATATGATCAAATTCCACTGTTTGCTAAATGTGTAGCTCTTTTATTTGAGTTACTGCCTAAAAGAATTTATAAATACAGCTTATGCAAATTAATATTTTATGTGGTCCTTAGATGGCTTCAGTGGTTTGGATACCCAGAAAGCACAGTTTTCCCTAACTGCACCTCCTATTATGGTATAATACCATAATTCTTTAGTTTAAATAGTGTGGCCATTCTGAGACAAATCTGAGTAACACAATGCCTACAAAGTACAGCACAAAGGATTGCATTACATTATGTAATGACAACTCTGGATTGCTGTCTGGTACTTAGAAATGCAATGATGCAGGTTGCTCTAATTTTAAATTTGTTGGCCACCTCGAAGTTAAAATGTTATATTCACTTTAATATAATGTAAGTTTCCTCTATAATATCTTTGATAGTCATTTGTTAATGTTGCAACACTAAATCATGCATTGTACATTTTCTTCTTTGTGACAATTTCCAAGGACAACTATGGCAGTTCAGCTTCTTATCATTTTAATAGCTGCTATGATGTAGTGCAATAATAACTTGAAACTGAGCTTGTGCATTTATATATTTCAAACATTCTTGTGCCATGTAATGAAAATTTTAGATGAATTAGAAATGGGTCAGGGGTTGGAGATGGATCAACTCTTGTGATACTGCAAATGAATGTCGCAATAGTTGCACAGATGAGGATAACATTATAGGTGATACGGAAAAACTCAGTGAATATATTACTGTGTGGGATGTTGAATAAACTATATAGAGATGGTTAACTTATGGAAAATAAAAGTTACTCGAGAGAAGGATGCTGTATCCTCAAATTTTGTTGAAATTCTTATTTACTAAAAGTTGAGATAATGAAAGTAAGCCAGCTGGTAAAATTATGAAGAATTCAACTTCTAACAGAGAAAATTAAGCAGTAAAGTTAATCTTCAACAAAACAATAAAAGTTGAAGTTAATGACTTTGGCACCCATAAGTTGAACGATTGAGAAAAATGCTGTCAAATTTTTTGTCACCAAATACATGGTTAACTGAACTTGAATATTGGAAAAAGATAGCAGAATTTTTGCTGAGTCAGCAACTCAGTTGCACAAACACTTTCCAGAAATGGCTTCTGATTTAAACACATCATATTTTCAATATTGTGAATTTTCTGAAATTAGTCCTGACATAAAAATGTGCTCCAGTGATAACTCAAAATTCAGGAAGCATACAGAAGCAGAAGAAGTTATTCCCAGTAAATCTTAGGCAGTTATATTAGAATCAAAAACTTTTGTCATGCAACTCTAAAAATTTTGTGCAAATTTGGTTTTCTTTGTCCAATGTGGAATGTAGCGTTGTCAGGTCTCTTAGGAAGTACTTTGTTTTCTAGGCTTTTGAAATTCATGGATGCTCTCATTATTTTGCCAAAAATAAATTCCATTAATTCTAAAATAACTGTATGAACCAGTGATGATATCAGTTATAAACATTGAATTATGATGACTATATGTAGATCATTTCAGTAACAAGAAACTGACAATGTGAAATAACCCATTTTATATCTAGATATTTGCTTTTGTGGCCTCCCAAAATTATACTATGATTTATTGGGAAGAATCAGAATTGAAAAATTTGGATTCAAATCACGGATCTTAGCCTTCTGTGTTAACTGAGTTACTGTGTCATCTTCTAAGCACAGAACCACAAACTTTCTCATTGGATTCTTTATATCCCAATGACCTCTGTAAGTTTTTCTCTACTTTGAGAGATTTATTCCTTAAGTAGTGACTCATAAATCTACCAGTACTTTTGACCCAGACTTGTGGTTTAACCACCAACTATATAGAGATAAATGACCTGTTGGTTGGATATCGGAGGGCCCCAGCTTTAGTGCTGCTGAACTCTTGGAGATTTTATGCTTATGTAAATTAAATTGTAATTGTATAATTTTGTAAACTATACTTTGCTTGATATTTGTAATATTGAATAAATTCATTCATTCATTCATTCATTCATTCATTCATATAGGGATTAATTTATATTTATATAAACAGTCTTTCACACTAGCCATTTGTGAAACATCAGTTAGAAAGGAAAAATCAAACTTGAAAAATTCAGGTCACACCCAGGATTCAAATCAAAAATCTTGAGCCCCTAACCAACTGAGGCTTCTTTGTCCTCCAACCATAATCCGCAAATCTTTCTCATTGAACCTTTCTCTAATTCTGTTATATGATTTAAGCAGGTACCCAATACAGTTTACTCTTATTTTCCAACACTCCATAAAACAATAACAATAACCAATATCACCAATATCAAAAACAATAACCATATCTCTCTGTTGTTTCCAGAAATTTATCTTAAATTTTTTTCTCTTTTTTTCTAAAATAATATCGCTTAACAGCTCACCCTATATTCTTCACATCTCTACATTTCCACTACTGCTACAACTTCTTTAACTTAAGTTTTGTGTGTGTGTGTGTGTGTGTGTGTGTGTAAATAAACCTTCCACATTCCATAACTCTCTTACCAGTGAACTTTCCTATATTACATTTTCTATCCCTGATCTACATTTGCTTAAGATTTTTCTGTAATATATGGTTAATTTTAATGGAAATGTATCATTTCACTGCCTATTCACATTCCTATAAATAAGAATTACCTCAGCCACATCCACACATAATCCACACATATCTTGCTGTCTCATTTATTATAATAATGTAGTTTTGTTTACACTTAGGAGAAATGTGTGGTGGTGGTGATATAAAGTTTGTGCAATTTAATTGTAATTAAAAGGTTTAGTACAGCTTACATTACTGAAACATGCAGCTATACTCAAATCCCTTCTAACTGCATATAATATGGTGCATACAATTAACTTTCCCACCAGGATTGGTAAAAACTCAAGCACAGCAATAGATAATATATTTGTAAATTTAGACAAACTGTCATTATATTGTGTGTCTTCATTGATCATTGATCTCTCCGACCATAATACTCAAGTAATAATGAAAAAAAAATTCTACAATAAAACTCAAAGAATGTTATAGATATATAAAATATAGAGATATTAATGATGGTAACCTCAGTAAAATGGCGGAGACACTTCAACAAGAATCGTGCAATAGTGTCTTCAGTGTAAATGATGTTAATAGTAAATGGAAAAAATTTTTACAGATTTTTTAAATTGCATTTTGAAGCATATTTCCCACTAAAAATGAAAAAAAGAAGTTATAATATTAGCAAGGAATGGTTAACCCAAGGAATTAAAAAATCTTGTCAACATAAAAGACAATTATATAATGAGCAAAAGCTCAGTAAAGACCCTAAATTAAAAATACATTTTAAAAAGTATTGTAAGATACTTAGGAAAGTCATAAAAGCAGCGAAAGGCCTCCATTATCAAAAACTTATCAGTCAGTCAAAAAACAAAAACTACTTGGAATATAATAAAACAAGAAACAGGCAAAAATTTGCAACGAGATAATGCAATAATCTTAAGCATTAACAGTCAAGAGATACAACACCCTGCAGATGTAGCAAATGTGTTTTATGATTTTTTTCTTAATGTAACAAAAAATTTAAATTTATATTCTGGTGATAAAAGAGATGCTGTAAAAAGTTTACTGTCATCAACTCCCCATCAAAATAATGAATTCAAACCAGGTATCACTACCCCACTAGAAATTAGTAATATCATTAGAAAACTAAAATCAAAAAACTCTTCTGGCTATGATGAGATCAACAGCAAAATCATAAAGGCCTGTACAAAGGAAATTAGTACCCCCCTTACTCACTTGCGTAATGAATCTTTAACATTGGGTGTATTTCCTAAGAGGCTAAAATATTCAATAGTGAGGCCTCTGTATAAAAAGGGAGAAAAAATATGTCTCTAATTATAGACCTATAGCTATTTGATCTACATTTTCTAAGGTGTTTGAGAAAGTAAGGTACAATAGGCTTTACCATTACCTTGAAAGTAACAATATTCTAGTTAGTGATCAGTTTGGCTTTAGAAAAGGAATTTCAACAGAAAATGCAATCTTTAAACTCACTAATGAAATTTTAACTGCATTTAATGAAAGAGCACATGTAGGAGGAATATTTTGTGACTTAGCTAAGGCTTTTGACTGTGTCAATCATGAAATTCTGATAGATAAATTAGCTTTCTATGGAATAAAAAACCAATATTTAAAATTGTTTATATCCTACCTTGACAAAAGGAAACAAAAAGTAGTGATAAATTGTCCCTTCAAAAATGAAAATGCATCAGAGTGGGGAATGATTAACTATGGAGTACCTCAAGGATCTGTTCTGGGCCCTCTTCTTTTTCTGATATATATAAATGACCTCCCCTTATCTGTCCAAGATGTAGGAAATACTATTCTATTTGCAGATGACACAAACATATTGATAAATGGAAAGAGCCTTAATGATTGTGCCATTAAATTCAATCTGGTTCTCAGTTCATTGTGTGTATGGTTCAAAGCAAACAAATTGTCTGTAAATCTAGATTAAACAAATGTTATGAAATTCATTACTCACAGATCCACAATTACAGATAGGATATTATAACAGCATACTTTCACAAACCAAATATATTAAATTCCTTGGTTTAATAATTGATAACCATCTGAATTGGAAAGATCACATTGATCTTATTACACCTAAACTTAGCAGTGCATGCTATGCAATACATGCATTAGTAATGTGGAGTCAGTTATGACTTTAAAATAGTTTATTATGCTTATTTCAACTTAATAATGAAGTACTGTCTAATATTTTGGGAAAATTCAGTTAAAAGTGAATGTGTCTTCCTGTTACAGAAAAAAGTCATATGAATAATCGCTGGTACACATAGCAGACATTCATGCAGAAACCACCTTAGGAAATTTGAAATTTTAACTCTTCCTTGTGAATATATTTTATCCCTCATGAACTTTTATATAAGAAATAAACAAAAATTTGTTCAAAATATACATGACAAGAATACTAGATAAAAAGCAAATCTAGATCACCCAATTTCAGCACTTTCATGCCATCAAAAAGGTGTTTATTATGAGTGCATTTTAGTATACAATGCTCTTTTCTTTAGCCTAAAAGCTTTAATAAACAATGACAGTTCCTTTAAATCTGCTCTTAGAAAATGCCTATGTAAAAAGGCCTATTATTCTGTAAAGGAATATATGAGTGACAATATTATACTGCAAAACATATCAGTCTATATGTAAACATGCATATAATAAAATTTGTACGATTAAGTGACTCGTCTATTTTTGTTGTTTGGTTGAGTTGTTCTAGGTGTTCTTTTTTATTTTTATTGTAATTATTTATGTAGATGCAGACAAATTTTTGTAAATATAGATTGAAAGCTACTGTGGTAATTGTATATGACAAGTTCAATGTTCGTAGGTCTCTGTGGCTGCTCCACGAACTCACTGAATGCTCCAAGAACTAACTAACTAACCAACCAGCCATATACTTAGAATTGCTTAAAATTTTGTTAATCTCATTGGGGATACTTAATCACACACCTCTTAATGTTGAAGAGTTAGGAATAAATTCAATATACCCTACATTTTCAACATTTGGTGGAAACTGAAGAACCACAGAGATGGCAGCTATTTATGTTAGTTGAATACTAAGCAATCCTCATAGAACAAACTCAAAATTGTACACATAAGTCTTGAATCTGCAGAAAGACCAGTCCTCTATGATTACCTCTTCATATTCCAAGTCTTTCAGTAATTGAAATGGAAAGTGTAGTTGATAATGTTTTGATCCTGAAAACATTCCTTAAGATATTTAATCTTGAATTTCACTGGTTTGTGCAGTTTGAGTAAACGATTTTATAGACCTCTAAAAACAGAATTTGGGCTTCTAAAGGCAAACACCTCGAGAAGCATGCTAGAATAGCAAGTCCATCTATAGAATCTATCTGAAAGTGGGAATACTGACTACTGAAATAAAGAAGTTAAAAGACATTTGTAGTTTTATATCTTTCTAATTGTTAACTAATAATTGCATGTTTGTATGAAATATTGTAGTGATCTATAGGAAAAGTGACTAGGGCCAGAACCTAAAGACGTACATTTCTTTTGTATTTATCTTAGTGCTATGTAAATAAACACTAAAGAATTTGTTCCTGTTATAAGATTCAATGTCCTTCTGTAATTATGTGAATGGTCTCTTTAAAAAATGAAAGTAAAGTACAGTGGATCAAATTGGTAAGAAGATTCAGGCTGGAAGTCTACCTGAAACTAGAGGTTATTTATTGGCTCTTTCCAGAGAAGTTTGAAAGCATTTTTGTACTGTGGAAATTTAAGGACTTTCACACTTATTGCATATTCTATCCATTTGAATTACAGTAATAAAAGCATAAATGTAGTACTAGATCAAATTTAGTATTATGTCCATCACTGTAACATGTATGAAGATTTAAAATCACAAATGTGTTCTTGGGTGTGGGATTACAAAATTCTACAGCTTCTTTGCATAGGTGGTTAAAATAGATCAGATTGCATCAGACATGGCTGAAAACCAAGGAACAATTGCAATCAGAATGAGACTTTCCATTTGTTGAATAAAATAAGGTACTCTTTCCATCCCTCCATATAAAGCTTGGCATAGTTAAATATCTTTTAATAATGTTTGGAATAAGAAATTTAAGAGGATTCTTTAATCTGAATGAAAAATCTAGTTCTAAGTAGGCAGCAGAACTAAAGAAAAGCATCCAAGTGGAACTCCACTTATTGTGAGATCAAAGCTTTGAAGGAGTTTTGAGTGAGACTGAAGAGAGAGCTTGGAAAACCTAGTGACACTGCATGAACTACCAGGTAAAAAAAGTTACCTGATTACAAAAAGTGCTGAATGTATACAGGCCTTTACTATATTGCACACTTGGTTTTTGAATCTCATGGGTGGGGAGCAGTGCAACATACCCAGTTGCTGAGAATCAAACATTGCATGTGCAGGATAGTTTTTATATAAAAGCCCTGTATAAAGAAATGTTCTTGCATTTCCCTAAAACTCTAATTTTTTTGATTCATAGTTGTCATTGTTTTTTTTTTTTTCTTCCCCTTTTGATGTAGAAATTGCCCTTAACTTACATTAAATTTTTTCTAAACAAAAAATCACCTAATTTCTAAGCTAAGCATTTCTATCTTCAAATTCTGTCCGTTGAACTTGATTCAGGTTATAAATATTGCTCTAACACCATAATAATATGTATGTAAATTCCTCTTTTATGAGAACCAATATAATATTGATATTACAATTTCTGAAACTCATATTTATTTGCATCATTTTAACACCTTAGCCTGTAATTTAAAATCCTGTTTGTGATGAAAGAAAACTGAAACCATTTTTATAAACACTAAGAACTTATCTGGAAGAATATACTTCATATCGGGCAATTAACATATTCCATCCATTTCAGCCAACCCTATCTGATACAAATCTTTCCTCCACATAGACATTTATTTTTGCAAAATGCAAAACGTATTATGAAGTAAATTTTTAGAACAAAAGAGCTTCAAATGTACACATTTTTTTAACGCTATATGAAGAAGACAAATCAGTTATTACTTTCTTTCGGCTCATTGGTAACCTGAAAGTACTTTTCATAAATTTTTTTAGTTTGTAATTATCACTTTTGGTCACCATGTGACCAAAATTGCTTATAGCTCAAGATGTAATATACCTTATGGCCACCAAATGATAGCTGAAAACAAGAGATAAAAGGCTTGTCTCTTTGAGTTGGCACTACTGAGGAGGAAATGAGCAAATTTCTTGAAGTAATTCTTATCATGGGAATAAATAAGGTTCTAAAAATTGCTCTTTATTGGTCAAAGAATCCACTCTATGAAAATAAAAGTCATTAAAGCCATAATGCCATGATTACTTTCTAGCTTTACTGTCTTGTGGGCACCTAGCTGATAATGAGGCTCCTAAAAATGAAAACAACAGGCTTTACAAAATGCAATTGTTAATTGAAAAGGTGCAGGATAATTTTCAGGAAGCTCTAACCCCTGAAAAAGATGTAGATTGTTGAATTCTTGGTACCGTGGAAAGGAAGATTATTTTTTACAAATATCACGAGTATGATGTGAAACTGTACAAAATTGCTGCAGTAGAAGGGCATGCATATGCTATAAGGAATTAGGGAGTAAAAGATGAACTCCAAGAATTAGGCCATGCTGAAATTCTAACCATGAAAATATGAGAGGACCTACTGGATGAAGGATGTTATTCTTTACAGGCAATTTCTATACCAGCATTTCAATGACATTTATGTTGGTTAGTTCATTAATTAGAGGTATCGATCTTTGGCCGAATTTTCAGGGTGTGACTTTCCATCTATCGACGTCGCGATCGAGCACCTCCGTACGGTCATCATGACGGCCGCAGATAAGGCTATTCCCCGGTCGTCTTGTCACCCCAGACGCTTGCCGGTTCCCTGGTGGACCGATGAATGCCGGGATGCATTGCGTGCACGTCGAGGTGCTCTCCGAGTTTTTCGTCGCCACCCTACTTCTGCAAATATGATTTGCTACAAACAACTTCGCGCCAAATGCCGCCGAGTCATTAAGGATAGCAAAAAGGCTTCTTGGATTTCTTTTACCTCTTCTTTTAACCGCACAACGCCTTCATCCGTAGTTTGGGAACGGCTACGCCGCGTTGCTGGCAAACCAAGGTTTACACCTATACCCGGTCTTAGGATTTTAAATCGAGTGCTCACTACTCCGACTATCGTCGCCAATGTTTTAGGGCGAACCTTCGCTGATGTTTCGAGCTCCGAAAATTACCCGGCTTCATTTCGCGCAGTAAGGGAGCAGGTTGAGAGGAAAGGTTTCTCATTTGCCTCCGACCATCAGGGGAGCTACAACGTTCCTTTTACCGCCAGGGAACTGGAGCATGCCCTTTCTACCTCTCGACATTGCGCACCGGGGCCAGATGACATTCATGTTGCCATGTTGCAGCATTTACCAGAAGGCAAAGCATTTTTATTACGAACTTTTAATTTTATTTGGTGTAACGGCACATTTCCCTGCGCTTGGCGATTGGCCACCGTCATTCCCATACCTAAGCCTGGAAAGGACCCACATCTTCCTTCCAGTTACCGTCCGATTTCCCTCACCAGCTGCGTTTGCAAGGTGTTGGAACGAATGATTAACGGACGGCTCATGTGGTGGTTGGAGTCGAGGCAATTATTAACGAACGCCCAGTGTGGTTTCAGGCGTCATCGTTCCTCAGTCGACCACCTGGTGTCTTTAACTACCCATGTAATGGACGGTTTTTTCGCAAGTGCCAAACGGTTGCCGTATTTTTTGACCTGGAGAAAGCGTACGATACTTGCTGGAGGGGCGGTATCCTCCGAACGCTTTACGATTGGAACATACGTGGGCGTATGTCTGTTTTTATTCAGGAATTTATGAAAGACCGGGTTTTTAATGTTCGCGTGGGATCAGTTTTATCGTCGAATTTTATTCAAGAGAACGGTGTACCTCAGGGCTCGGTACTAAGTTGCACACTGTTTGCCATTGCTATTAACTCTATCACCCAGTGTTTACCGCCAGGAATACAATCGTCGTTATTTGTAGACGATTTTGCCATATATCTTTCCTCTCGGAGGACCTGTCTCCTGGAACGCCGCCTCCAATGCTGTCTCGACCGCCTTCACGCTTGGAGTGTCTCTCACGGGTTCCGTTTCTCCGCAGAGAAGACCGTCTGCATGAACTTCTGGCGCCACAAGGAGTATCTTCCACCTTCGCTCCATCTTGGCCCAGACGCACTCTCCTTCGCAGACGAAGTTCGGTTCCTTGGCTTGGTGTTTGATAGGAAATTATGCTGGTCGTCGCATATAGCGCAACTCAGAGGCAAGTGTGAACGTTCTCTTTGTATTTTACGTGTTTTAAGTGGCACATCTTGGGGAGCTGACCGGACTGTTCTTTTACGTTTTTATCGCTCTCTTATCCGGTCCAAATTGGATTATGGCAGTGTCGTTTATGGCTCTGCGCGGCCTTCTGTTCTGCGCCGCCTGAACCCGATTCATCACCGGGGTATCCGTGTTGCCATTGGGGCATTCCCCACCAGTCCTGTGTTGAGTTTATGTGCGGAGTCTGGAGAACCTCCGTTGTTTTATCGTAGGGATGTTTTACTAGCTGCGTACGGTTGTCGGTTAGCTGCGCAACCTCGTCATCCCACGAATGGGCCGTTTTTAATGTGTCTTTTGATCGTTTTTATGCTGCTCGGTCTTTTACTCCTAAGCCCGCTGGCTTTCGTTTTCGGGAGTTTTTGCGGACGTTGGACATGGAGTTACCTGCTTTTTTCTTAGCCGGGGAAACTTCTTCTCCCCCCTGGATTTTAGCAGAGGCCCCCGTTCATCTCGGGCTCACGTCCTGTCCGAAATCTTCGACCGCAGCACATATTATTCGTTGTTCTTTTAGCGAGGTCAAATCCTCTTTTAATGGCTGGAATTTTATATATACCGACGGCTCAAAATCTGACACAGGTGTAGGATGTGCTTTTGTTTTTAATGGTGCGAGTTTTACGTATGGTCTTAATGCTGCAACATCTATTTTTATGGCAGAGCTTTATGCTATTTATCAGGCGATTTTATTTATTTTCGATCAGGGGCTGGGGAACAGTGTCATATGTTCCGACTCTTTGAGTGCTATTTTAAGTTTTAAACAGCTGTACAATCACCACCCTCTTGTACAGATGGTCCAGAATGTAGTTTTAACCCTTTTCGACGCTGGCGTCAGGGTAACACTGCTATGGGTGCCTGGACACGTCGGACTCCCAGGTAATGAGGCCGCAGATGTTGCAGCAAAATCCGCACTTTTAGACCCTGCTGAGTACGAGCAGCGTTTTTATTTCGGGGATTTTATACATTCGTTACGTAGAGCCATTTTTTCGCGCTGGCGCGAGGAGTGGGAATTACTCCCAAATAATAAGCTCCGTGAATGTAAATCCGCCGCTTTTAACTGGTCGACTTCTTCTCGCGCTGTTCGTCGCGAAGAAGTAATTTTAGCTCGTCTTAGAATTGGGCATTGCCGTTTTAGTCATTCTCACCTTTTTAATGGTCAACCCGCTCCAGCTTGCCCTCACTGTGACCACCCCTTTACAGTGCGTCACATTTTAATTGATTGTCTTCATCTGACAGCTTTTAGAATTAGCCTAGGTTTGCCCTCCTCTATTGAGGACTTACTCGCAGATGATGTGGTTGCTGTTGAGCGCGTGCTCCGTTTTATCCGTGTTTGTGGTTTTTGGAGCAAGGTGTGAGGTTTTATCTTTTACCATTGACGGCATTTTTAGACTCTTTTAGAACTGTTGTTTTTTCAGCTTTTGCTGAATCGTGCTAACTAGTCTCTAATTGTTGTTTTGCACATTGCCCTTGTTATTTGTTTTGGGGTTTTATTGTTACCGTTTTAATCTTTTATAAGACTGGTTTGTTTTCAGCCCTTGCTGATTAATTTTGCTTCCGGTCTTTGTTTATTGACCTGTGTTTGCTTTGTGCTTTTATTGGCACGTTTTTAGTCCATTACAGGACTGTTGTGGTTTTCCGCTCTTGCGGCTGTGTTTTAGTAACACCCTAATGTTTGTGGCGCCTTATACCCTTATTTGTTTTTGGGTATAAGTTTTATTGCACAAGTACTACTGTCCGTTCGTTATGCGCAGGATTTGCGTTCTTTGTTTATTTATTTTTATATCTGACACAGTACTTGATGTGTTTGGGCGCTAATGACCGTAGCAGTTTTGCGCCCTTAAGCAATAATAATAATAATAATAATTAATTAGAGGTGCCATTGCTATTGTTGATATTTATCATTTCTCCCTAGTTTCGCAATAAAAGCTTCCAAATTATTTTTCATTTGTTTGTTGCTATCTATTTGACTGCATTTCAGTAGATGTTCTTTATTTAAGATAGTATTCACATCCTTACACAGTGGCCAGTGCTGTCCTGAAGAGATGTTCTGATGGAATCATGCCCAACAATTAAGCAGAATTGGGCAACTCCAAAGTTTTTGTTCGCTATTTTGTTCTTGTTCAGACAATCCTTTTATGAGTTTCAATTTAGAGGGAAGTTCTAGATCAAAAGGTGGTTTTAATTTTATGGTAGCTCCTTTTTTTGCTACAGTGTCAACAATCTCATTCCCCTTAAATCCCACATGGCTCGGGATCCATTGTAAAACTATTTCTGTATTTGTGATCTGGATTGTATGATATAGTTTTATTTCATTTATAGTGTATGTCGGTGAGTAACTGTATTTCATTATACTTTGTAGTGCTGCTTTAGAGTCGCTTAAGATAATTCTTTTATTTATTTTAGATCTGTATGGTAGATTTTGTAAAACTGCTCTAATGGCCATTATTTCACCATCAAAAATGAGAGAATTCTTCACAATATTTTTCAAAGCCTGCTTCTCCATTTTTCAGAGATGCATCTGTATACACTCTACACCATGTATCACTCAGCTAATAGTTGTGTACCAAGTGCTATCAAACTTAATACCTCAGGTGGGTCATTCTTCTTCGAGACCATTGTATCCAGATTTAGTTTACGTTAATATCTATGTATTGTAAAGGATCAATTGGTGTAATGACAGGTTTAGCGCTTATTTTTAAAAATTTGTCATAATCTTCTTTCTGTAAGTAATTTTTTAAAGTCTGTTGTGTTTTTAATTATTGTGTGTTCTCAGGAATTTGAAACCATTTATCCTGTGTGGATTACTTTTTAATTTCTGTCCCAAAATAGCTGTTTTAATATCTAGCTCTATTTTAATTTGCAGGTTGTTAGTTTTGCTCTGCATTGTAGCATTGTAGTTTTAACAGCTCCTATTATTATTCTTAAGGATGTAGATTGTATTATATCCAATTTAGTTTTAAGTTGGTTGTTTATTATGTACATTATCTCACTTCCATAGAGCAAATTGAGCTTTATGTATCTTATGTACACATCATTTAGGAGGCCTGTGGATCCTCCCCATTTGACTCCTGCTAACCTTCTTAATATGTTGTTCTTATTCACTTTCTTAGTTATATTGTTGATCTGTTCGAGAAGGAAAGTTTTTTGTCAAATGTTATACCAAGATATTTAGTACATTCTTTCTCTTATAGTAGTTCATTATTGCTTTTAAGCTCTAAGTCAATTGTTTGTGTTGAAGACCGAAAAGCTGGAAAACTGTCCTTTTAGTGTGTATTTCCATATTGTTGTTAGATGCCCATGTTTCCATGCTATTGATAATTTTCTGCATTGCATTTTCTGGTTTTTTATAGTTTTTTCTATCCTGCTTATTTTTTTGGCTAATCCATATGGCGATATAATTTGCAAACAATCCCATGTTTACCTTTGGGAAGTCAGCTAATATTTTATTGATGTCATCTATGAAAATATAAAAAAGAATTGGACTGGAAACATCACCTTGAGAAAGGCCTGCTTTAGTTGTATGCCATTTAGAGAGGACATTATTTCATTTTACAGCTATGTACCTTTATGATATAAGTCCGTGAACCATCTGAACATTATTATTCATTTTATAAATAAGCTTCTCTCTCCATACTTTGTCAAAGGCATTTTTGAAGTGAATAAAGAGGTAAGCATTGTTTACTTTTTGTTGAAGGAATTTGAAATATCTTGTGCTAAATGTAAAACATGATTGGTTATTGAATAATGCTTTCTGAAACCTGCTTGCTAGTCTGAAATGAGATTTTGAGATTCCAGATGGTAGTGATTAACTTACTATCTGGAATCTCAAAATCTCATTCAAGACCAGTAGTTCTTTGTTCAGGATAGTATTCACATCCTTACAAATGTGCAGTACCTGTGCTTGATAAATTTCATCCTGGAGAGAAATTCTGACATACAATTATGCCAGCATATTGAACTGAATTGGGCATCTGCAATGTTTCTTGTTTCAATAAGAGATGATTGAGAGTTTTCATATGGCTTTCCTTTAGGTTTTTCTTAGATATTTGTTGTTCTTGTTCAGTTATTAATCTTTTTATGAGTTTCACTTTAGAAGCAAGTTCTAGCTCATAAGTTGGTTTTAATTTTGTGTTGGTTTTTTTTATTGCTATAGTATCACCAATATTTAATCCTGCTTGGCTCAGGATCCATTAAATTTTTTCTGTATTGCTGATGTAGATTGTATGATATAGTTCTATTTCATTTATAGTACGTTTACCAGTTGTATTTTTTTTTTTTTTTGAATTGGCACTTTGTCCATGTTTCTTCTGAAAAAAAATGAGAATATGTTGCACACGACTCACTGCCACAGTGATTCTCAAAGTTTTGAATAATACATCATGCTTGGGAAGTGTGCAAGGCAAGACTGTTCTGATGCAACTATTGCAGTGTCGTTCTGTATGCACTGGCCAGTGGCAGTGTTAGCGTACCACTTATAGTCTTTATGTATCTTCTTAGTGATTTGTATCAGTGTATGATAATTGTTATTTTTATTTTCATGTGTTAATAATTTGAATCACACTGCAGACAAAATGTCACAAAGAAAATGTAACTTTAAAAGAATTTCCTGTGCTTAAAAGGACAAAATTAGATTATGAAGCACATTGTGAAGTATGCTATTGTTGTGTGCTATCAATAACAAATAAGAATGATACAGATTTAAATCTATCTTCCGATAAATATAAAAAAAATCAGTAAGTAATGATCATTTCTCTAAAACAGTATACAAATATTTCTTAAAACAAGATATGGGCATTGCAGAAGAAAATAAGAAATTGGTAGCAGAAACTGCATTGACTTTCTGTACAGTGTACCACCATCAAAGCTACAAATCATGACTGTTCAGCAAAATTATTTACGCAAATTTTTAGTGATTCCTCAGTAGCCACTTGCATTCCTTCAGCAAGAACAAAATCAAAAGCTATAGTGAATAACATGTTGGACCCTAATTCCTTGAAAAAGCTAACAGGTGAGTTCAATAGTCAGAAAATAAAATATCTTGATATTCTAATTGACATTTTCAATCACTGAGCTACAAAAATATGTTCTATTTTGATAGAAAAACAGGTATGTCATATAAAATGTTAGATGTCACATTTGTTCCAGATGAAAAATCTGACACAGTGTCTAAAGTTGTAGTAAATACCTTACAAAATGCACAATTGTCTAATAAGTGCATAGCATATACTGGTGACAACCACATTAATAATTTTGGGGATCTTGACAGAAAGGGCACTAATAACATTTTTCATCATATTCAAAATTATCTTCAGAAAACAGTATTAGAAATAGGATGCCCCGTCCATATCTTAAAACAACAATTTTTGGCAAATTGATATTGAAAGTCTGGTGTTGAAGATATTTAACTATTTTTCAATATACACTGAATAGAAGAACTTTCTCATCTTTTGTCGACTTGGAGTACAATCAGCTTCTTTACCACTCAAAGACTAAGTGGCGCTCCTTGTTTCTTGCTCTCAACAAATTAGATGTTCCTAGCCTTGAAATCCTATGTTTTTATCTCAAAATTACCCTGCAGTTGTCTGTAAATAGTTTTTTGAAAACTCTTTAAATGAATGTTACCTCTGGTTCCTGCATTCATTAATGTTTGTATTCCATAATAAAATCCAAGCCATGGAGTGTGAAAATAACTAGATAGTGGAAATAATGTGGATTCTTATATCAATAAAAAGGACACTGATAAAAAGAAAGCAGGCCGAATTTTTGGCTTTGAATGTATAGCAGTTTATTAAAGATAGTGAGGAAAATCACCATCAGTTTTTAGCTTTAAGAAAAAAGATTATTATATGCATATGGGAGCTGTTTACAGTATCTTAGGATGTGGACTCAACACTTCCAGCAGTTTTGTATTTTTCAGTGGATGGAACTTCATAAATTTCCACAGTGGGCAGATATTGAGAAGTGTGTACATTTAATGCAGGAAAAGAGAGTTAGTATTCAGGAGTAATTTCTATTTAATCAACTTAGAAATCTGAAAAATTTCTTTGCAATAAAAGGGGGTAATCAGAGTTCTGTGAAGCATTGTCTCATAAATAGTGGGTGAACTAGTTCAGTGTTATTCAAGTGTCAAATTGCTCTTAATTTATAAAGATATGCAAGTTTTTTATGCTATACCTGCACTCAATGCTAATGTCAAAATGGTTTTTAGCTTAATGAAAACACAATTGACACCTGAAAGAAATAGATTATTAGTGGGTTCAGTGAAAAATTTATTGTTGATGCAGTGCAATTTCAAAGGCCTAAGTTTCTCCCAGTACTATGCACAGTATTTGGAGGACAAGGAGCTTCTTGAAAAGATCAGGAGCTCATCAAAATACACTTAGTTTGTAGAGTAAGATTAATTATAGGAAGTTAAAATAATTATGGCAAGTTTGGCTATTGAATTGAGTTCTTCATTTTTGACACGTTGAATCAATTATACCACCACCACTACCACCACCACCACCACCACCACCTCCTCCTCCTCCTCCTCCTCCTCCTCCTCCTCCTCTGGGCATGTTGTTCTTTTGAGTTATTGCAAAATGTCCCAAAGGTGTATATTGAGAGAATTTTTCATGGTATATTCCAAAGTTTGCATCTCCATTTTTAAGTGATCCATTTGTGTATATTTTACATCATGTATCATTTGGATAATAGGTGTACTAAGTGCTGTCAGTCTTAATACTTCAGGCACTTCATTCTTCTTGGAGACCATTTTATCCAGGTTTAATTTCATGCTGATATCTATACATTGTAAAGGGTCAGTTGATATAATGGCAGGTTTAGTGCTTATTTTTAAATTTTGTCTATATCTTCTTTCTGTATGTGATTTTTGAAATTCTGTTTTAATTGGCAGGTTCATAGTTATGCTCTGCATTGCAGCATTAGGTGTTATTTTTATGATTACTGTTATTATTCTTAAATGATCTAGATTGTATTGTATCCAGTTCAGCTTTTAGTTGGTTGTTTATTGTTGATTACTGTTATTCCTAAATGATCTAGATTATATTGTATCCAATTTAGTTTTCAGTTGGTTGTTTATTGTGGATAAAATATCACTTCCATAGAGCAAATTGGGCTTTATGTAGCTTTTGTACAAGTCATTAAGGATCCTTCCCATTTCATGCTGCTAATAATTTTAACATATTGTTCTTCTTATTCACATTCTTAGTTATATTTTTGATCTGTTCAGAGAAGGAAAGTTTATTGCCAAATATTATTCCAAGAAATTTAGTGTGTTCATTTTCTTGTAGTAGTTCATTATTGTTTATAAGTTGCAAATCATCTGTATTGTGTTGAAGACTGAAAAGCTGGAAAACTGTCCTTTCAGTATTTATTTCCATATTGTAGGTGGATGCCCATGAGTAATGTTGTTTATTCTTCTTTGGCTAATTCATATGGTGATACCTGCAAACAATCCCATATTTGCCTTTGAAAAGTCAGCTAACATTTTATTGATGTCTTCTATGAAAATATTAAAAAGAATTGGCTGGAGACAGCACCTTGAGGAAGGCCTACTTTAGTCGTACAGCATTTAGAGTGGACATTATTTCATTTTACAGCTTTGTGCCTTTGTGATAACAGATTCATGAAATATCTCAACATGTTTCTTCTTATCCCAGTATTACTCATCTTATATATAAGGCTCTATCTCCATACTTTGTCAAAGGCGTTTTTAAAGTCAACAAAGAAAGTAAGTGTTGTTTCGTTTTTGTTAAGAGCAGTTTGAATATCCTGTGTTAAATGTAAATCCTGATTAATTGTTGAACATTTCTTTCTGAAACCTACTTGATGGTTTGAAAGGAGATTTAAGATTCCAGATAATAAGGAAATCATAGTGACCATTTTCTCCATTCTTTTAGCAAGTAATGAGGTTAAAGATATAGCCCAATAACTGTCCAACTTTGTGTTTGTTTACTCTTAATTGTAATGATTATGGCTTTTTTCCATTTAACAGGAATGCTATCTTACCATTTCAGATCTTGTTGAATATGTTCAATATTACCCTCTTGGCTCTGCACCGTAAATTTTTGAAGTATTCACTATGAATTTTGTCTGGTCCAGGGATCTTTTTGTTCTTCAGAGATAAAATAGCTTGGTTTTAGCTCTTGAATAATAAAATTATTATATATATATACACACACAGAGTGAGGCATTAATAGTGTCGTGGCCATTTTTCTGCGAAACCGAGGAGAAAATAAAAAAATACTTCATACAAAATTTAAAGTGCTCTTAGGGGGACATAAGACAACGACTTTAACTTGTCCTTGAAATGCCATTCTCAGTGTCATTTCAAGGTCATATAGATTTTTTTCAAATTGAATTGTGTATTTTCTTTTTGGGAATGGAAATAGCATTACATTTTTAGTATAAAATTTCTAGTGCATCTATTAGCTAGGGGTGTAGGTGATGTGATATTGGACAAATAAGACACCAAATATTTTTCACTTGCTTTCACTTTATTGGCATCAATTTATGTATTTTGGAAAAGTTATGATTTTAAATTTGTAGTGAAATCCAACACACTTCTGAAAATCATTCTCGTGAAAGGCTTGATGTAGGCTAATGTAATATGAATGGTATTTGTGATGCTTAATCTCTCTCCTTTGAGAGATTCCCAAATCACATTCCAGTTGACAGGAAATTTCGATGAGGTTTAGTAGCAACTGCAACTAACACAGTTACTTCCAAATTTTCCCCAGTAGCAGTTCTCATTCGATGATGCGACACCTCCCATTTCGGAGAGTAAGTTTGCAAGTAGTTGAAAATTTCTACATAATGACTTCCACCTTCCAAAATATCTATCTCATATAAGTACCAAGTTGCTGTAGCATTCTTATGAGCTTTGCCATGATTGTAAATCATATCGATCCTCTCATTGATCGTGTAACGAACATCCATGATTTGGAAAACGAAGCAGAACTGGCTGAGAATATCCTTTGAGGTTTAAATTGACAATGATGAGCACTTATTTGTATACCAATGTCAATAAATGATCTTGTGTGTGTAAACAAATTATTTTCCTTCATAGCAATAACAGAATAAAGGAGAGAGAAGTGTGAGTGAAAATCATTTGCTGTCTTATTTGTCCAATATCACACCATCTATCACCCCTAGCTGATAGATGTACTAGAACTTTTATACTGAAAATTGAACATTCTTACTATTCCCAGAAAAGAAAATACACCATTCCTTTTGAAAAAATAAATTTGACTTTCATAATGACCTTGAAAATGGCATTTCAAGACCGAGTGAAGGTCGCTATCTTATGCCCCCCTAAGAGCACTTCAAATTTTGTCGCAAACATTTATTTCCCCCTTTGTTTTGAAGAAAAATGATCGCAACACTATAAATGCCTCACTCTGTGTATATATGTTGGGCTACAAATACCTCTCTGGCTTTTTTTTTTTTTTTTTTTTTTTTTTTTTTTTTTAAATTTTTCATTGTCTCTATTCAATGTATGTGCAATTTAATGAGTGGCAAATGTGTTGGCTATATGTTTATCATGAATGAGGACTTTTTTGTTGATAATAAGAGGTTCTTGTTTTGTTTCTGGAGCATTGACATTAAAATTGTTGAATGAAAATGCACTTCTCTGTGGAAGGAATCCATTGGAACAGGTCAGAACTCCAAGAGACATTGTAGTAAAGCAGGTTAAAAGGAGAAAAATATTTGGGGTATAGAATGGAAAAGGCATTAAATTAATTAACTGGTTGGGATTACAACAAAGCAAAAAAACATTTACCTGAATGACTAAATGTCACTATTCGGATTTGAGAATGGGGGTTAAATGTTGGAGGAAATTTGCTATGGAGCTCCTAATGAATGCTTGAATATTATGTTGTTAATGAAGCATTAGGGAAAGAATATAGCAATTTGAGCCTTCAGGGAACCATTTTCCTTCCATCTGTGTAAACATATTTGATGTGTTGCTCCACCTTCAAGAAAAAGAGCTCATAATTTAGAAAAATGAATTAACCTGTTAGAAAAGTTTTATGGTATTGTAAGCTGTACTGCAACAATATTTACACAGGATAGTAAAAAAAGCAGCAAACAAAACCAAGGAAAAAATCACTCCTTTTGCAGCCAGTATCCAGCAAAGCCTAAAATGTGCATCAGTTGGTTTAATGAGTCTCATGTTAAAAAATGACACTTTGTAATAATTCCTTACCATTATGTAAAATAGAACTTCAAGTTGCAATAAAGGAGACATGGTTTGAACTAATTTTGGGGGTCATTAGCTCCTATATGTAAATGAATATTCTTGCTACCCGAAAAGATCTAAAAAAAGTTATTTTTAAGGTAAATTCCTGGTCCATTGATTCCCTGCGGCCATATAAGGTTTAATAGGGTTTCTCCTCTTGTAGAGGCAGCCCATAAACTTTGGTTAATAATGTGTACATTTTACAGCTGGATTGTTATGCTCATGATGTTTGGGATACTGATGACCCAAACCATGTTTAGCGAATTCCAAAGGAACGAATTGCAGCCATACCCATGAAAGACTCATTTTAGAGCCTTTTTTTTTTTTTTTTTTTTTTTTTTTTTCCCCCTCTGCATCAATCGTACATACTAGGCATCAAAAAAGACAAATAGTATAAAAAAATGTGTCATTTTATTTTTTTATTTATCTGTTAATATTCTAGAGATCGCTATTTTGGGTTTTTCTCAAAGAAACTCGGCACATAGCCATAAATTAACATATGATTTGTCGAGTTCATTAACCAGAAAAATTGGACTTTGGAGATTAACCTATAGTGAACATTTAAAACAAATAAAAATGATAAAGGTAGTTTTCGAAAATCATGTCAATCGGGCCACTCGGAGTGGGGGTATACCTGAAAAACTTTTAGCAGTTAAAGCGAAATTTAAAAATCGCTCTACCAGTTGCAATATTAAATGTTTTCAAAGGGAATTCTTTATATGCCATTGAAATAAAATAGGAAAAATAGTTTTTGAAAATCAGTGAAATTTGACTGTTAATAGGGGGGTTTACGTGAAACCCAACTTTTAAAATTCGCTCTAGTGGTATTAATAAACTCCGTATATGTCATTTAAATAGAATTAAAAAAAAGTTGTTTCTGAAAATCAGGGAAATCTGGGCATTAAGAGGGACTGGTTTGCCTTCACCCCAAAATTTAAAAATTGCTCTAGTCGCGTTATTATGTTTTTTTTGAGGGGGGGCAACAAAACTCTATATATGTCATTTAAATAGAATAAGAAATATGGGGGTTACCTGAAACACAATTTAAAAATCATTGTAGCAACATGAACAAAAATCGGCATATACCATTTAAATCAAATAAGAGAAATGGTTTTTGAAAATTATCAAATATTGGTAGTAGGAGTAAGCTGAAAAAAGTTATTCAACCATTGAGAAATTTATTTAGTTTACGTAGATCCTGCCTGCGTGATGAACTTTTAAGTAATGTCATTGTTAGGATACCATGGGTGGATAGGCAGGAGATAGCATGCATCTAATTATATCGCCATAGAGAATGTATTAGAACTACTTTCATATAGTAGATGAGCGTTACTTGTCTTGTTATTTATTCACCCATGTAAATTCACCATGCTGTCCCCATTTGTGGAATCTATTTGTTTGCATCTGTTTTGATAAGGGTAAAAGTGTTCTTACAAAATATCAGTCAAAAAAAATTATTCAACCTTGTGCATGCTCCTTGTAATTAGCAGGAGGAATATCAGTAAAAGTGAACATCTAATGACATATCCTATGAAGTAAAGCTCATATTCAATGTTTTAAGAGCCACAGTAGAATATCAAAGCTATTATTTGTTGTTGTGGAATATATAAGTTGTTACCTGCCTTAAAATATTGAGAATATATGCCACTTCTTTATTTTTATTGTGCATTTTTGTTATTTGTTTGATTAAAAATATTCTATTATTTATTGCTTCTTTGTGTACCATATTTACATTATTTATGCTTAGCAATAAAATAGAAATATACATTTTTATATTATTGTTTGGTTTGATATCTTAAATGATTCTGTTCCAGAGTGCTGAAAGCATTTCTCATGAGCGTCTAAATCCTGCACCCATTTGGCCCCCAAGGGGAGAAAAACGCAACACACATTCGTCATCTCATTTTGATGATTTTGAGAATCATGAAAGTGGTCCTAGTCAGACCAAAAGACGACACAGAGCCAGTCCTTTGAGGTGAGCTTTAGATGAAGAGAAGAAAGAGGATTTTTAGCATTATTAAAATAAAATTAAGGCATTTTATAATGATTTGCATTTATAATATTTTATTTGGGATCTGTGTAGTAAGGTAATTATACTAACAGAGACATCTGAAAGTTCATAGCCTTTGTCATAAAAATATAAAATGAAAAATACAAAATTTAAATGAAAATATTTTGTGAAATAAGTGTAGGTACATAGATATAAAAATATTTGGTATATTGAAAGTGATAAGGTTTAATTTTTAAGTAAGGTTATTTGTAAGCTAGTGTAACTACTGGATAGTTGTGATGTATTTAGTGGATTCTTTAGCTGATTTAATTTTATGTTCTCCACAGAAGCAAGCCAGATAGTTGCAATCTGTGAAAAATGTGTGTTTACTTTCTGGAAAGTATATTTACTTATATTTCCAGTATTAGCAGGAACACGAGCAGACTACCCTTGTTGTCAACATTTTGCTTAGTGCCATGCTAATAATCTAAAATTCATTCACTGGGTCCTGATAATCCAGTTTTCTGTTTTTGGAAAAGTGTTATTTGGATAACTTCAAGATGTACTTCTCTGTTCTTAAGCCATAAGGTGGTTCATGCATGGTGATGCATGTGCACATTTCACATACTCCCATTGTAAGGAAGTATAACAATGCTGCCTTTACCAAATAAATGGATTTCATGGAGGACCAGTTAGTTGGCAAGCCATATCAGTGGACATTAATTCTATGGACTTATGTTGATTTATCCCACCATTTGATTTATACATAAATCTGGTTTTGCCACCATTAAATATTTGCAATAACAAATGCAATTAAAAGAAATTAAGATTGTATATTTATACAAATAGGCTGTTATAATACAAGGAGATATGTACAGTATTATTATTATTATTATTATTATTATTATTATTATTATTATTATTATTATTATTATTATTATTATTAGTCATAGCATAGCTCATCTAATAAAGTAGAAGGTAATAATAATAATAATAATAATAATAATAATAATAAATTTCATTATTTAATATATATATATATATATATATATATATATATATATATATATACTTATAACCAGTTTCATCAGTATATAAATGTTAAGAATAACAATGACAACTATAAAAACTGTAGGTTATACCATTTTATAATTAGATTATTTTAATAGCTTATCTAATAAAGTAGAAGGCTATTATACGACTACTAAATGTATGGATATAATTTAGTTATTTGGAAATCCTTTATTGAGTAATAACAGTTCTTAATAAGCAGGTCATGTAGTTGTTTTTAAACTTGTAACTTGTGGAATTTGTTTTAATTGATGTGGTAATTTATTATTTAGGTTTATTCCATAAAGGGCAAAATAATGCCTATATAAGGCTCTGTTATGCTTAATAACCGATAATTTTCATTTCCCACTAGTATTATGTGTGTGTGTTATAGAATTGTTTTTAAATTTAGACATGGATAATTTTACCTACAATATAACACTATATGTGTAGAAACATGGTAATGTCAGAATATTTACCTGTTTAAAATAATCCTGACAGCTGGTAGTATTTGAAACATTAGTAATTATTCTTATTTTGCAATTTAAAAACTTTATTACTATTGTTTGTTCTATCCCAAAATACTATACAATATTTTAATAGAGAGTGGAAATTTATATAATATACAGTATGTAAAATACTTCTATCCACATACATTTTTAATGTGTTCATGGCAAAACAAAGTTTGCTAATTTTCTTGATAAGTTTATCCATGTGAATGCTCCAATTTAGACTTTCATGTATCCAAACCTTCTAAAATTATATTTTATTTACATAGTAAATTTTGCCACTATTTGAAGTCAGTGTTGGGAAGATATAATTTTATTCAATTTATGGCATAAACCTATTGCTACTGTTTTATTTTTAGTTATTTATATCTAATTGCCATTTAACATGGTACTAGCTTTTCATAATTAGTTCTATGTTCTTATTTCTAGTAATTAAAATATTTGTGTCATGTACAAACTTGGTTAATTTGATGTCCTGGCAACCAACAATACTTTCTTTTATATTACTGAGATATATATATATATATATTTTCAAAGATAAAAGAGGGCTGTCAAATAGATCTTTGGGGAATTCCAAATTGTATTTCTTTAAATTGTGAATAACTTGAAATGATTTAATTTTTTTTTGTCTGTTTTTGTTTTTATGTTTATCAAAGAAGTCTAATTATTTCTTCCACTTAAGGCATCACAATTTACAGTCCAGCTTACAGAAGGAATAGCTTTTGCCTGCCATGCTTGTTTTCATGTCATGCTGGGTGTTGCAATGATAAATGCATTGATCCTACAGATGTCTGTGAGAGAATGAAACATTGACAGAGGCCATCTCTTTGTTCTCTTCTTGCATGAATACATTCGAGCTATTGGTTCAATGGTGTCAATTCCACCTTTATTTGCTTTGTAATATGTATTTATGTAGGTTTTCTTCTTCTCTGCCCCTTCATTGCCTTGATCCTGATGTATTATTGATAATATCAACAGATTCTTAGCTTCAATTACTTGTCATAATATATAGAACCGGTTTCAAGAACATTTTGTTCTCATCATCAGCAGGGCTAAAATTCAACTGTGGGATAATTTGTTAAGCAATGGGAATGTGTTTTCTGCTAAGGTGGCAGTATCATAAACTTGTAGTTTATGTTTTCATCCCCATAAGTGTCAAAGTTCATTAGACTGTCTTTGTATTTTTAGATGTAGATTTTTTCCCAAGTTGCTAGTTCTGTAGGTCCTTATACTGATTTTAATAAATTTGCTTTATCCACTATGCCGTGCTTTTCTGTCCAAAAATGATATGCTACTGCTGATTTCTCTATTTGCTTATACTTTATGTTCCTTTAACCATGTGCCCTTGTTTCTCTTTGTTTTTCCAATGTAAATTTTTTCACATTCTACACAATTTATTTTGTAAATACCTGCTTTTTTTCTCTTGTGGAATACTGTCATTAACATTGTCTATCAGTACGTTTTTAACATTAAATCTATTAATGGGTGTCAACCTGATATTAAAATCTTTAAGAATGTGCTGAAATTTTTTTGGAGCCCATGGATATGTTAAAAATTAACTTATCTTTTCTTGCTGAAAGTGTTGTGATTTCTTTAATATGTTTTTGTCTCTTGAACTTCTACACCTTTTTGTGTGCTAGTTCTTTTATAAAACCATTTTTAACCGTTGTTTCTTCTATTTGTTTGTATTCATTAAAATATTCTTCTTTGCTAATTTGTAGGTTAACTAGACAGTGGGTTAAACTGTTGATAACTGCATGTTTGTGCACTGTGGGGTTAAACTGTCAGTTTTGTTGTGATTATCTGCTTGTGTATTCTTTCTGTATATTTCAAATTCCCTTGACGTTTCATTATTTTAATATCTAAGAATGGCGACATGTTATCTGTTTCTGTTTTGTATGTAGCGCTGTATTTCTATCTTGTATATTCAAAAGTTTTAAGGTATCAATGAGTTTTTTGTTACCTATGGCAAATGTATCGTCGACATATCTGTACCATACCTTAAATATGTATGGGAAAACTGTGTTGATGTGTGTCTCAAATCTGCTCATGAAGATGTTAGCTAGAAATGGAGATAAGGGGCTGCCCGTTGTAAGGCACCATCTAGTTAACCTACAAATTACCGAAGAAGAATATTTTAATGAATACAAACAAATAGAAGAAGGAGCAGTGGTTAAAAATGGTTTTAAAAAAGAACTAGTACACAAAAAGGTGCAGAAATTCAAGAGACAAAAATGAATGAAAAAACCTTAACACTTTTAGCAAGAAAAGACAAGCTGATTTTAAAAAAAAAATCTCGCATCCATGGGCTAAAAAAATTTCAGAATATTCTTAAAGCTTTTAATATCAAGTTGGCACTGGTTTATAGATTTAATGTTAAAAACCTACTGATAGACAATGTTAATGACAGTATTCCATAAGAGAAAAAAGCAACTATTTACAAAATAAATTGTGCAGAATGTGAAAAAATCTACATTGGAAAAACAAAGAGAAACATAGGCACATGGTTAAAGGAACATTTCAGGAACATAAAGTACAAGCAAATAGAGAAATCAGCAGTAGCATATCATTTTTGGCAGAAAACCATGACATAATGAATAAAGCAAAATTGTTAAAATTAGTATGAGGACTTACAGAACTAGCAACTTGGGAGAAAATCTACATTAAAAAATACAAAGACAATTTAATGAACTTTGACACTGCTGGAGATGAAAACATAATCTACAAGTTTATCACACTGCCACCAGAGCAGAATACACATTCCCACAGCTTAACAAATTATCCGACAGTTGAATTGTGAAAAAAAAAAAGAAAAAAAAAACCTAATGAATTTCGAGTTTCCTCCCATAGATGAGCTCAGCGACTCCCTACTTCAACCAACAGAGGCCACCACAGAAACATTCATTTGTCCAGCCATAGTTTCGAGTAACGGAGGTTCAGTGAGCAACTGAAGATGTGAGAGATTCTCCCAAAACGCATCTTACTTTTATGTAAGTGAATGGAGTATAGTGTAAGAAATGTGAATACATGAGTTGAGGTTAGTTGAATTGTAGCCTGGCTGATGCTGAGAACAAAATGTTTGTGAAACCAGTTCTATATATTATGACAAGTGAAGCATTAAGAGTGTGTAGTTCAACTAAATCATACAATAATATCAATTATATGATTGGCTTCACGGGGCAAGTTCCAATTTACATTTTAATTAGATTCTTAGGTTTTTTTGTGTGTGTGTGTGTGTGTGTGTGTGTGTAAGTGATATAGGGTATCAAAGTAACTGGTGGTTACCGGATACTGGGTTGGTAAACAACATTATGGATAAGTAAACCTCTTGATTAGTTGTGGCATTCAGTGTCCAAAATGTGCTTCCTGTTTTTCTGCAGAGTTCCTACTGTACTGATATTGTATTCTAAAAACAACTTTTCTGCCCAATTTGCAGAGGTATAATATCTATCATTTGTAATATTCTGACTGGAATTTTTTACAGGCACTTCTAGAAACTTCACAATGGTTCATGGACCTCTCTTGTCACTAGGCAAGCTTCCTATCTTTCCTGCATAAGGTTCCATGTTCAATACGCATCTGTCTTATTGCATCTTACAGCATGCATATTAGAGCTCCATAATTGCGTGGTTTATCTTTCATAAAAGCTTTCAACTGGCATTGTCCACTAAAAAGGGTGAGCTTTTCTATTAATGGTTAGGTGAACTGCAGGTTTATATAATAATACATAATATAAATCTGTCATTGACATTTTTTAATACTTCAAGGAGTACTATGAACTTATCACCTTTTCTTTGCATGCAGGTACTTTTATTGTCAAACCTGATAATTTTCAGTTCTTCAAAATACTCTCTTGCCATAATTCCTTTGTATAGGACGGCCCATCATGTGTGACCAGAGGCCATGTGTACTTATGTTTATGTCCATATTTGTACCCATAATTATGAGTGTTCCCATCAGAGCTTGCACATCCTTGGCAGTAGTATGTGTAATATTACATCTAATTGCTTCCTCATTTGTATGTTTTACATATGTCTACAATATCAGGCATAACAAATAATTTCAGAGCCTCTCCTGGACCATTACAAATACTAGCTTTAGTTATACTTGACCACTCCCTCGCTATTTTGCAATAGTTCTTCTGTATGCTCTAGGTTGTGCTTTTTTTTTTTCAAATACCTCTTTCTGAACAATATCCTGATCATCAGCTGGGATATCACCGGTACCATCTGAAGCTGAAGTTTCTTCAATTGGTGCGACATCACCTTTGCCATCTGGATCTGAACGAGACTCCATAATTCTATCTTAATCTTTACCATCAAACAGTTCATTACCGGAAGATGAATCTACCTGTAGTATCTCATGTAAAACCTGTTCAAGTAATTCTTCACAAATCCTTATAAGACATTTCCTAGAAACACTAGCACATTCGCAGGAAAGAACTTGAACAGACTGTCAACATCTTTTTTTCCACTCATTCCGACTACATTGTTTTCATCTAAACCAGCTTAGCAATCATATTTGGAGAAAAGGAGTGAAGAACAATGTTTCCTAATCATATATTGTAGGTATTTGGAAAAGTAAAAGTAAAGTGTTGAAAAAGACATTATTAAAAATGTGATTGTTAGTAGTATTAGGTATACCAGCAGGCACAAATCCCCTGCATTGTTAAAAGCAAAAAAACTCAAACCTATATCATAAATAAATAATGGCACTGTACCCAAAAGGGGAGGAGAGGATTTGTTGAACCCACACCAACATTTTTTTTATATATTTCTTCAAGTGTTTGCCTTTATGAACAAAATTATGATACAGTCATGTCATACACTCCTAAAGAGACATTAAATCAAAAGGAGTTCACCTGAGCAGTTTTTTTTTAGAAACAAGTGAGCAAAAAATTAAGCTGTGCATTTTGAAATCCGAGGGTTAAGGCAAATGGTTTCAGTGCCAGAGTATACAAATATGCAGTTCTAAATAGCTTAGCATATAGACTGGTTAACATAATACCCTTGGGTGAATTTGAATAGAACCAAGAATACTTATATATAATACAAATGGCTGTAGCAAAGAAATTTTGGAGAAGAAAATCAATAAATTTAAATAGAGAAGAAAGTTAAAACAGATTACAACTTTGACAGCAGGGAAAGAAAACTATTCACAAAGATATTCACTTATCATCCTTGGGCCACCAGAAAATTTCAGGAAATTCTCAGAGATTTCAACATTACTGTGTCTCCAATGAATAAATTCAATCTAAATAATACCGCCACAGATGGCCGAGGTCATTAAGGCATGGACTCGTGATTTTTTCCGGATTTTCCTCAGTCCTCATAAATGGCAAATGCTGGGATGGTACCCTAAACTTAGGCCTGGAAAATGTTTCCTTCCTTAAAATAACATTCTTTCCCAATTTATCATTTCATCTCATGTATAATCAGTATCCACTGCCTATGGTGCCTCTGTAGTAAAAACAGGCTTTAAACACCATTAAAAAAAGTCTAAATAATCTGAAGCTTTCATGGCCGGAGTCAGACTTATAACTAGAAGTTTCTTCCGGGATTGGAAGCCGTGGTCTGTTGGAGCTAAGGAGTTCAAACGTTTCATCCCCACCTGCGGAGGACATCTTCAATGACGTGGTTTGAGTCTTCTAGGTGAAGGCCCTGGCACGACTAACATACCATAGCTTCCAAACCTGGAAGAAATTTCTAGTTATAAGTTTAAATAATCTACTTATTTCCAGAGTTAGTGAAAAAATCCTTAATGAGAAGATATCAGAAATAAACTAAATGAATTTTTCATATCGAAACAATGTATACATCTTTGAAAACAAAAGTAGTATATGGATCAGACTCGAGGAATACAGAGGAACATCAAATACAAGTAGGCAGAAAAATTGGCAGTAGCATTCACTTTTGGGAGAACCAATATATTATAGAAATGGAAAGCATGTTAATTAACTTCATGGATACTCCAGTAGAACTGTGAATTTGGGAAATGATTTGTAATAAAGAAATATAAGAATAAGCTCTGAACTTGGAGATCTCAACAGAGGTCCAATTGGTTCAAAGGTTAATTAGTTGTCCACTGGAGCTACACAAAACATGTTAAATCATCAAGAAATTTTGCAGTTGACACGTAGCTGATGATAAGGGCAAAGGTTCCTGAAACATATTCTTTGTAGTTAAGTGGTAAGTGGAAGGCTGCTTTTGCCATTGTTGTGTAGGTTCATGAGAGAAAATTTATCTTTATCTTGCTAGTGAAATTTTGTAGTTTTGAATTTGTTTTAGTTTGCCTGGAGCATGAACCATATGAATTATCAATATCTTGTGTTAATTTTGAAATAGCTTTTGATACATACAAAGAAATTTTATTGCCCATTTTTTGGCCAGTCTCATACCATAAATAACAAGTTTTATTTTTAAGGTTATAAGTAGACATAGGATTTGTTTGCAAATGCATATTTAATATGTTTTTACTTGTAATATGGAATCAAGTTTAGCAATATGTTTCACATTCTTCTGTGCTTGAATGTAAAGATTTATAGTGCATGTAATTGGATATTGTCAGTATTACTGCATATTTAATTATTTATCCATGCATCAAGCATATAATATGTATTTTTAAATTTTTAATTTTAAAATTGATATTTAGACCCATTAGTGGCAAAATAATAATTTTAACAACTATGGAGGAGCCATAAGGAGCCTCTCCAGTGCGTTGCGACAAAATCATGTGATACTGGGGAATTCCTTATTCCATTTTCCTTATCTAGATTGTATCACCATGCAGCTCAAACCTGCTCTGATGCTGTTCATTTTTCAGTGAGGTTAAGGTCTTATTATATTGCCGAAAGAAAAGTTGTCTAGAAATTGCTTTTAAAACAGTGGTTTAAAAGAATGTGGAGTTCACTATAGACAATATTTATTGTGGGTGTGTGCAGTAAAAAAGTTGCAGTTGATAAAATAACTACAGATGCCTGTGGCCTTTATGTGGCAAATTTTCTTGTAGGAAAACTATATTTGATTGCTTGTAGGATTTTAGAAAAAACAAATAATTATATTATTTCTCCCTTTGTGAATTATTCTCTGAAATTACTTTGACCAGAAGGAAGCAGTGAACACAAATGTTGGATTCTGCTTTAAGATGCTGCAACTTTCATGTTAAAAGCTGCCTCAGCATTAAAAGTATTTTTCCCTCAACTCACTCATATAGCTTGTATTGTACATGCACTTCACAGAGTACCAGAAGGCATAACAGAAAGTTTTCCTGAAGTGAACAGGTTAATATTGGGTACCAAGAAGATATTTGTTAAAGGCCCTTACAGAGTTAGTGATAAAGAAATATTTCCAGACCTCCCGTTACCCCGAAACAATACTTACTCCTTTGAGTATGTGATTGAAGCTGCTCTCTTTATTCACATAATTTAAAGTATTTGTTGATATGCTGAATCCAACTGATGCTTTGTCAATTCAGCATTCTTAGAATATTTTTAATAGTGAGTATTGGCATAGGGACTTGGCTGTAATCAAGGCACATTTCCAAGTTATAGATGAAGTTTAAAAAAAAAAAAAAAAAAAAAAAAACCACCACCACCTCAAAAATTAGGTTTGTCTTTAAATGAAGATTTATCAATTCTCAATTAGGTTCAAAGTAAACTGGAGAGTGCTCCTTTAAAGTGTGAAAAAAAATTAAACGGTAATTGGGCAATGTTTTAGGAAAAACCCCTGATATAAAAGTTTTGTCTTCTGTGGATACATATTTTCAAGGTGAAAACGTAGCAGTTCCTGAAGATATTTCCCCAGACTTAATAAGTGCTTTCAAATTTTGATCAGTAACATCTGTAGACATAGAAGAAGGATCCTTCTCTGCATACAAACTTGTATTAAATGTCATAAACTTACATCTAAGCATTTGGAGAAAATGATCATTGTATATTACAAATCAAATTACAATGACCAGAATGATGTATAAGGAAGAATGTACATTGTTAAGTACCAAAAAGCATATGCTTAAACTTAACAAGTTTAGTGCATGCTTAGTGCATATTTTTGACATATTTTAAAGATTTTGACAGCATAAACACATGCATATTTGAAATATTTTTAGTGCACACAAATCCAGTGTCTAATTATAACAGAGTTAAATTAAATGTCCATAGTTTAAAACTGCAGATGCTTATAAGCAGGGAGTAGGAAGACACTGTTTATAGTGAAAAACAAACATTGTCATATAATCACTTTCTTGAGCTAGCAACCTTTCGATTTCTGTGCTAATAAGCAAGTTTTTCTTTATCTAGGGCATATATGAGCTTCATTTTTATAGAATTACAATTTTTTTTTTTTTAATGCTGTCTATCACCTGATTTTACTACTGAGGCACACAGGCGGAAAAAATTACAAATATGACATGTATTTCTCTTTTGATTTTTAATGGTGATATTCATGTTATGAAAAATTTTTGAAAAAACTGTATAACCAATTGAATTTTAATCCTGATCACTGAAAATTTGATACTCTTAAGCTAGTAGTATCATGGGGTGGTAAATAGTTTTACTGTCATACTTTTTGCAGTAATTATCTCATATAGTGGTAAGCAATTAAAAAATTCTATGTGCTTTCTGTATTTTGTATGAAGCAATCTTATTTGGAGGAAAATGTTGTCTTGCTTGTCTGGAGTTACCATGTTTCCAAGATAGGTTTATTTTATTTTGACAAAAAGTCATAACCATTATGGTGTGTCATTAAAACATGCAGAAAATGTACATACATTGATAGTCTTTCCTTCTACAGAAGGGTAATATTGGTAAGTGATCTGGCATATTTTTTTAATTTTCAAGAGAGAAGAATTTCCTTTTACAAGAACCCATTTTGCAATAAAAACCTCTCCGTCTTTCATAACTGGAAAGCCACTCTTTACAAGTCAGGTGACTTGCACTATAATTATTGAAAGACCTTGTCCTCACCGGTTTAACATAAGCTTTTACCATGTTTCTATATTTTTTCTTTATTTCTGTACTTCTACTTTTATTTGTTTATCTGGTGGCAGGATAGTGCATACATTACAATCTGTTGATAATCAACATCCTCATATTTTATCATCAGTAATAAAAACATCTGAAACATTGATCTATTGTTCAATTTTTGTCCCATTTTCACTTTTCCTTTTAATGGCAATGGTAAAATAGTCTGGTTAAATAGCAGCAGTTTATTTTGTTCAGAGTCTGAACCACTGAAATTCATTCTTCTTACTTTACTTTAACTGTGAACTGAAGTTTTGACCACATCGTCATCTATTAGACTATATTTACTATTTCTCAAGCATTCTTCTACTTCAAGAAGAAATCATCTTTACACAGCTCAATTCTGCACTGGCACAAATTTATCCAAACAATGAGAAATATAATACCAATTTTAAAATTGCAAAAGTTAATAATGTGAGGTTATCCAACATATGAGCAAGGCTGTTTTTCAGCCAAAATGATCCAAAATGACATTCTGTTGCCTTTTAGTAACTGCATGATTATACTATGTGAAAATAGTTGATTGAGGAGTATAATTTCATTACCATTCATATTTAAAAACTTTCCAATATTCTTCTAGAGGAAAACATGGTTATACAGCTCACTTCTGCACTAGTACAAATTTATCTCAACATTGAGAACTAACTATCAATTTTAAGATTACAAAACTGCTAATAATTATCTGAGGTTAACCAATATATGAGCAGCACTATTTTTCAGCCAAAATGGCCCTTTGGTATCTTTTTAGACTCTATATGATTATGCTATTTGAAAATAGATTATTGAGGAGTATAATTTCATTGAAATTGACATTTTAAATTTTTGTGTATTTGAGATTCTCTCTAATGTTTTCAATGATTTACTTGGTAGTTATAAGAACTAAAACACATCTTACAATCCTTCTCTTTATTAGGATTATTGCTTTTAATGCTATCTTTGAAGTTCTTGTCTTTCATTAGAGTATTGATGTTCATTATTCTAATAGATGATTGATTGTTCAGATTTTTTGCATGCACTGATTTCAGTTTGCTTAGTCTAGCTAGTATATCTCGTGTATCTGTTAAGCATAAAGGCCTAACATCATGTTTGTGGTTGCTGAATCTATAACCTAAATGTGCTACAACTGTTAAAAAGATCATGTCATGGTTTTCTGCCTAATCTGTGAAGAAACTGAAAATAGAAATGTCTGGACAGTCAGCAGAGTCTGTAAAACCCAATTTAGAATTGTTAAAAAATAACTCTGGTTCATTACCAGCATCCTCAATAACTGCAAAATGCATAAAATATGTAATTCTGCTTAAGTCCATCTCTGCACTCAGTGGCCGCCTAGTGGCTGATCGGAAAAAAAGTGACTTTGTGCAGAAAAATGAATGACTGGTTTTAATAACAATAAATTGTGGTGTTCTGTGTGCAGAAGTGTTGGAAATGCAAGTGTTAATAGAATAATGAATATGAAAATTGGAGTTTCATTCAGTGGTGATTGTCAGAAACAGAAGTTGACATTGAGATAAAAATTGTTTGAACATATAAAGTGTTGATAATAAGACTTTAATAAGAATTCAGAAGATGCTAGAAAACAAAACTAGAAACAGTATGCTTTAAAGACATTAGCTCAAGAAGCAAAAGTGGCATTAAACATTTTCTGCACTGGCTATAAGTAGCAAAGAAAAACTATTTTATAATTTTAAAAATAAAATCAATCTTCAATAAATAAATGGGATTCATATGGGCAGAATCCTTCATTCAATAAAATCATGTATACATATTATTAGCCATATTAGAACAGAAATAAGAAAAGTTTTGGTGAAAAAGATAATAGAATCAAGAAGTGGTGTTTCACTGATTATTGATGAAGCCACAACTACAAGCCAATCATCTATGTTGTGTAATCTCATTTCTAGAAACTGATATAATAGAACCTGTTAATTGTTTCATTGATGAATATAACATATAATTTCATTTCAGAACCAATACAGTGAAGCGACTATTATGTTCTTAATTATCAAATTGACTTACTAGATAATTAAGAACATGTTTCATTGATGTTATTAAATGGAATTTGTTATAGTGAATGGAATGTTTTTAAGTTTGATGGATAATTTGAAGCACTTTTCTGAGAGACAAATTTGTTTTATTAACTTGTGATAGAGCAGCTGTTATGTTTGAACTAAGGGGTGGCATCTTTAAGGTATGAAAAGATTGGTTTCTATTGTTATATGGCATGGCCAGCCGTAGGTTGAATCTGTGTGTTCATGATGCTGTGAAAGCCATAGAAGTGAACAGATTCAAAAGTTTCATTGATAAACTGTTTGTTAACTACTATGTATCTACTCTATACATCATTGTTGAAAGGCAAACTTCTGAATATTGGAGGAATTTTATCACCTAGGTGGGTAGCCACAAGTCACAAACCTTCCTAGCAATGTGGTAGAATTATAGAAAAATATGACATGCATGGTTGGTGAATACAGACTTGAAAATTTTATATGGAATTTTGGTAAAGATTTCTCCCCATGGAAAGGGGGCTGTGCATGACATTAGTGGGGAAGTTGAAAGACAAGTTCACACGAGAATTACATTGGTGGAAACTGCCATTAAAAGTGCTATTTATTTTTGCTACCAGTCCAAAAGTGCAAGGAAAATAAAGGCGATATATAACTATATCCACACAAGAATTCAGCTAGTAAAAGTAGTAAATAATGAAAGATGGACTCATATGAAAGCTATTGCACATATGAAATGTTCATTACAATAAAGTGATGGATTTATATGAAGTTTTCACTAAATCATATACAAACAGAAGAAAGTAGTGTATGTAACATCACTAATAAAAAAAAAGTAGTTTATATAACTGAACACCTTGAATCCCCAATTGGAGTTCACCCCATATATCATGAAAAGAAGAGTCAACAAGCCTATGTAACTTTAGTAACATCTGCTGCATCTGGTATGTTGTATGAAGTATTGAATTTAGGAAGTCGTGAAATTAAAGGAATTAGATATGTTTTTCTAGAAGAAGAGCAAAGATCTTCAATACATGTCACTGGAATGAATAAACATGCTGAACAGCCAGATCTTGAATTAAGTGGGCATCATGCTCATAATGTTTCAGGGGAACCTATAGTGGGCAAACATGGTTCCTATTTTTGATATTCACATTGATCAAAGCACAAAGAAATGTTTTAATTTTTTTGTTTTGTATATAAATAGTAAAGTAATTTATCATCTTTGTAGACCATTATCTATGCAACCAAATGCTTTTAAAAACTAATCTTTTGTTACATGAGACATATAGTAATTCTGTCACACATCGTTAATTTTAGGTAGCATAATTCACAGAAATGTAATCCTACATTGAGTGGGATAAAATATAATTTATACAGTTTCAGGATATATGTGCATTATTTTTCCTTATTAACATAAATCACAGATATTGTCAATAATTCTGTCACAGACACAAACTAAGGTTTTAACTTCAAACTTTTAAATCAATGAAACATATTTAAATATGCTTAAATGCTTATATTAAATACTTCATCCCTTCCCCAAAATTCACAATCATGGTGCATATATTTGTGAGATTATAGGAAAAAATATGGTGAAAAAAATACAATTTGTCAATCCATTTTAAATGAAATTTCCCAAATGTAAGCAATTTAAATATTATGTAGTGTGTGTGAAAATAGGAGTGCCGGATGGGTAATATATTGTATGTAGACTTAAGAGTCAAGTATAAAGAATTCAAAGCTATGATTTGTTTACCCTTATGAGGATAAACAATTAAATGTTTCATATCTTCAAAACAGTAGTAAAATGGACTGGGGAGGAAAGGGAAAAATAAATAAAAATAAATTCAGCAGCTCATATGGATATACAAATGCATAAATGAGATATTTTATAAAAGTTTAATATAGGAGATGTCCAGGGGCTGGTAAAAAATATACATTACATAAAGCAGCAAGTCGTCATAAGATTTCACTGTCATAAATTTGCTAGAGGAATTATGTAATGACTTATAATCTTTTTTTTTAATGGTGTTTAAGGCCCGTAATCTTTTTTTTTTAATGGTGTTTAATGCCCGTTTTTACTACTGGGGCACCACAGGCGATCAACACTGATGATACATGAGATGAAATGATAAATTGGGAAAGGATTTTTTTTAAGGAAGGAAACATTCCAGGCCTAAATTTAGGGTACCTCCCCAGCATTTGCTATTTATGAGGACTGGAAAAAACCTCAGTCAGGGAGAACGGTCCTGGCGGGATTCGAACCCCAGACCTCCCGCTCACGAGTCCACGCCTTAACGACCTCGGCCACCTGTAGCGGTCTTATATAATCTTGGAGCATTATCCAGTTGCACGGTAAAATCATAAATTGAACTCCAGGGGCTTGGTATTTAACAATAAAATGACATTAATTCATAAATGGGTTATAGAATTTTGCAACGACTGTTTGAATGTGCACATTTCTGCTTCCTTTTTGACACTAAATTTGAAGATATCTATGAACTCTATGGTAAATCTTGCCTAACATAAATACCTATCATTTTGCAAATTCTTACAGAAATCTGCAGGCAGGTAATAGTCATATATGAGGCACTATTTTTTGTAAAGTAATGTTCTGTTGGGCAAATTATGAAAGTTAATATTGTTAATTTTTCAGTTTTATTTTAAATCCTTTAATGCTGCAATGAGAAGTCATATGGGTTATTTTTTATTAACTCTGTCAAAATAATTTCTCTTAACTTACTATGCTTTGATGTTGTACAATTATATATTAATCTAAAAAATAAGACTGTCCAGTTCTGGTAATGTCAGGAATGCTAACTGTGGTACTGACAGCAATCAGAAATGAAGGTTCTTGTTTCACAAATTAAGATGAAATTCATGTGATGTATATTCATCTCAACAATTAGATGCAAATTTAGTGCATAAATTTGAAAGTTCATGGAAGACATCAAGGAATTCTTATGTCCCTACAAATCATTGGATTGTCTATTGCCTATCAGAGGGACCTGAAACTGAATGTTAGCAAACCTATTACCACTAGTAGGACTGTTACTTTTATATGGAACAATTGTGACAAAGCTAATATTTATGTAAATGGAGACCTCAAAGTTATATATCTTTACTTCAGGAAAAATTAATGTACAATGCAAAATATTTGCAAATATTCAAGATGTTTATTGCCCTCCTATAAAATTAACTTAATTAAAGATAATATTTATAAAAGCTGTGAACATAGAAGAGCAAACTTTTTCATATTTAATAACTTAAGTGGGGCCAAAGATAAAAGGGATAATTCAGATCATTTTAAATACTGCTGAATAAAGGCATACATCCCAATCAGTGTGTAACAGCTTACTTGACACTCTTAAAATAACAGAGTTCTGTGCTGTTTTGCCATGGTCATTGGTTTAAAGGAAAATCAAAGATCCACTGATAATGTGGTTAGCATCATTAGTAATGAATACTCTCCAATTGAGAGCAAGTGCAATTATTGCTCCAAGTGAAATGTTATGGTAATCATGTGTCCATATGTGGTGAAGGTAGGGTAGAAACTGAATCTTGATTAAAACCAGTTGGGTTAATGACTACTAATTTTCGCATTTTTTTGCTCATACAGAAGAAATTTATTTTTGTTAATATATTTTGGTGATGCTGCTCTACTTTTAGGGTATCCCTCTTTGACAAATTAAAATAGAGTGCTTTTTAATCAGTTTTTTTAATTATATATAGGAGCATCATTTCTAAAAGCAGTTTGTTTGCAAATGTGAACTTTTCAGGAATCAGAAATAATGCGAGCAACCAAACTAAAAAGGATAAACTAAAATAAAAAGGATAAACTAAAATAAAAAATTGTAAGTTTCAAGATTAACGACTTCCAAGACTAAAAGGTTAAAAAAACCAATCATTTGTTATAAAGTTTGGGTGCAATTCCAAAAAAAAAATATATTTGAACAAGTTACTTTTTGCATCGAACATATAGACTTATTAGTGTTTGAAGCAACACACATAAATTTAAATGCAAATTTTATTATTTAACCACTTATATTATAATCTTAAAAAGGCAGTTAAGCCAAAAGCATCTATTCCTCCTCCTCCTCTTGCTTCTTCTTCTTCTTCTTCTTCTTCTTCTTTTTCTTCTTCTTCTTCTTCTTCTTCTTCTTCTTCTTCTTCTTCTTCCTCCTCCTCCTCCTCCTCCTCTTCCTCCTCCTCCTCCTCTTCCTCCTCTTCCTCCTCCTCCTCTTCTTCTTCTTCTTCTTCTTCTTCTTCTTCTTCTTCTTCTTCTTCTTCAAGGCAATCAAATGTAACCTTCTCATCAATATCAAGATTCTTTTCTTCAGCATCTTGTACCCTCTGATCAAACACCAAGACAAAAATTCAGCAAGTCTAGGCTTCTCCATTTGTGATCAAATCTCTGCTTCAGTAACTTGTGTACATCATTCCTTTTGGCATGTTTAATCTTAGGTACCAATGTCTCAGTATCTGGAACACAAACCTTTTGCTCTGAATGTCCCCTTTTCAGAACTGATGGGAATTTTTAGAAGGATCATCTAATCTAAATAGACTCCATTTTTACAACACTAACCTTTCCTGTCTTTCTCATTTCTTTAATGTGATCCTCTTCATATTCCTAATGGCATCTAAATTTTTAGCATATTAGATAAAATTACTTAAAATCCTGAATAGTCCAATCTTTACCCAATATATGGATAATACCTACTTTTCCTTAAATTTTGTTATGCTATTCTGATGTTTTTATTTCAGACATCTTTCATAACTTTTTCTGTAACTCCGAACATACCATCTAGGGGCAAAAATGAATGCTTTCAATTGGAAAAGTCATTGAAATGTTCTTTGTCTGTGGAGGAGATTGTTTCATAATCCACCATAAAAGAGATGGTCAGCACCCATCATAGAAAATCTTACAATTATAGTAGAAGGATCAAATTGGAATTTACTAAGAAAATCAGAACAGAACACACTTCAGCAGTCGCATGACCACCCATTTTCTGTCCAGCAATAGAATTTGGAAGTTTATTTCCTAAGTCAATTATGTAAAGAGCATAAAATAATCTGCCATGAATAGTTGAGCACACATCTTAACACACCAGAAGATTTTCTCATATTGAATAAGCGATAATGAATTTTTTAATTGTTAAATTCTCATTTTTGTACACATTATATGAAAAAAGGGTGGAAAAGAGTATGGAAAAAATCATTTCTTGTACAGACTGCAATTTGTTCCACACACTGAATGGACCGAATGCATTCTGCACCGAATATACAATTGGAGGTCAATATTTTACATAGAAAGATGTGGTTTTGAAGAGGAAATATGTTGTAGTAATCAAGGCATTACTGGGAGTAAGAAATTGCACTAAACAGAATTTTGTCCACAGATGGACAAACTGCTTTTTGAAACGATGCTCCTCATATTATTTACTCCAAAATGAGCATGACCTGCAGTGTTTGATTGCTCTGACTGGTGAAGACAAGAATTTACAAAACCAATTTTTGATAGACATCTTATTATATGGCATGCTAATGCAGAAAAGTTTACATTGACACTAATTGGTTGGCTTCATTTTCTAGCTTTAATTTAAAATTTTCCAGTCAAGCTGGTATGACTTGTCTTTAGTTTTGATACTGGTTATATTTTTAAATTTTAAGAGTTAACACCAACCATGAAATCCTAAGAGATATTTGTTCATTTATCTCTTAGATCATTTAATATTCATGAAATATTGAAATGCTTTGTAATGATATTAAAACAAGTTGGAAACTAAATTACTGAAAGCTTTCATGTTAGAATAGATGACATAATCTAATTCATTCCTTTAGTTATAAATTGTTGTTCAATGTAAAAGATGTTAGCGGCACTGAAACCCGAGAGCTTAAGCCCTTTGTGCCCCACTAGAAACTTTGTGAGGGCTGAAGCCCAGGATTATTCATGTTCTCTTTTTATACATTAGATATGCATTTCATACTATTATAACTACATATGGTTTCACATTCTCTATATTATTACAAAAAAGATCATTAAGTCTTTGTTTGAAAACAGCTTGTTTTTTCTCTCTTGAATCTGTTCTTTACTTTTGATTCTCAGGTAAAGTTAACCCATTGTTGTAGACAAATAATCTTAAAGCCAGCAACATTGTGTGTATTGTTGGCCTGATGTTTTTAATAGAAGGGTGAAGAGGTTAATTATCAGTTATCTGCACTTGTGTTTTGAAACAAGTGTGGCTACTTCATTTAGAATTTGTTATTCTGTATGATTGTGGATAATTTTTTAATAAGAACAAGTGGAGTAATAAGTGACTAAATGACAGGATTGGTTATTGCACAATAAATTTCTGAATGTAGATGCTTATTTCTGTAAAATTTGTAAAGAAGCACATAAAGGAAAGTTGATGTTGGTACTCTGCTGCACTCCAAGAGAATGTAAACATTATTACAGAATCACAAGGTAAATTAAATAACAAAGTGATGTAGTGGTCCTAACTGTCAAAACAAATATTGACAATGTATACTTTTAAACTTTGCATAGAAAAAGTGAAACTTAATTAAATCAATTTTGAAAAGTCTAATAATAATCTGAATTAGCCCATCTGTTTGTTATTGTAATTGTTTTGAAGGGTGGATCTAATAAGTATTTAATGTCAATTTCAGTGATTAACCTCAAAAAGTTTTCTTTATATCAGCACCCCACATTTGAGATGATGGTTGAGCCCACCCAATATTTTATAGAAGTTTCATTCAGGAATAATACTTGTGTAAGCCGTACATTCCCTCCATACTATTTAGTAATCAAAGCTGTACAATTTTTCTTCCTTTACTGACTTTCCCTTTCTTTTTTTCTCACATATGCAGCAATGAAATCTGCAATAAAAATGGATTTAAAGGTTCATTATGTGATATATTTCCAATCTTGTTAGCTTCAGCCATGGGTGACTGAGGTCATTAAGGCATGAACTCAAGAGTGGGAAGTCTGGGGTTCGATTCTTGCCAATACTTCGCCCTGACAGATTTTTCCCAGCTTTTCTGCATTCCTCATAAATGGCAATTGCAAGAGAGATACTCTAAACTTAGGCCTTGAATGCTTCCTTCCCCTTAAAAACCAATTATTTCATCTCATGTATCATCATTGTCCATCAGCTGTGGTGCCTCAATAGTAAAAATGGATGTTAAATGCTACTATTAAAATAAATTGTTGTTACTATGAATTAAATTTCCCAGACCTAGTCACCGATAGTTTGAAATAATGAATTCTGCAGAGAGTTTCAGTTGTTTTTGAATGTGTATTAAGGAAAGGTGATTTTTCTCATTGTCAGTGTTAGCAGAATTTGTGCTAGTCAACAGTAATACTTTTTTTATAGAGTTTTACATATAATTAGCTCAGTGATTCAGTCTCACATAATTTCTAAATGTCAGCACATAATAATACTACATATCATAGAGTTTGTAACAATCTTAATATTAAAATACAGAAATAGATTACGATGTCTGAGAAAAAATCTTGAGAGTGCAAAATATTGCAAATGGAAACTAGAAAAAAAAGGGATATGCAAAAACTTAGTAGGACTTTACTAAAATATCTGAAAACCGAATCAGTGGATATAGGGTAGTAGGAAATAAGTAAATGTACTGAAAGCAATGATTTTGAGCTCATGGCAAGTACTGCTAACTTGAATCCCAGTAACAGATATTGCATAGAATCTCAAAAGTGAGACTTATGTGACAGTTTCTGAGTATAGAGATTTATGTGATTAAATTGATAGGTTTAGTGATCCAGCTAGATGGAATCCTTCCTAAGGTTATGCCAAAATATTGAAAATCATAAAAAAAGAGCAACCTAAAAGAGAATCCAAACAGTAAACACATTTTTCTACATAGATCTAATGGTAGGAAATATTCATTTAATTTTTACACTAGGGAACTAAGCAATGGAAAGCATATCAATCAATCAATCAATCATGACTGGTGTATTTAAAAGAAAAAGATACTGTGTTCAGTTTCTGCTGTAAGTTGTTTTCCTGTAATAAAAATGTCACTCAGTACTGATGGGTATAATAGTTGGAGTCATTTGTATGTGGCTTAACGAACACGATAAATCTAAAAAGTATTTGGAATCCCACAAAAAGTGGTTTGAATTATCATCTTGTCTTAAACTTGACCAATACAACATAAGTTATTAAATTCAGAAATTTGACACAGAGCAGCATAACAGAACATCTAGTTGCTATTGTCCATTTCTTAGGTCAACAATGCTTACCATTTCATGGAATTATATGAACTTAACAATGAAAAATTTTTAAAGCTTGTAGCTGGTAGCCAGATTTTATAGTTTTATGTTTGAGCATTTAATTTGGGTAGCTAGATGTTCAGTCCAATATTATCTAGGAAAAAATATTCAAAATTGCTCTCCTCTTTGGTAACATAATTTCTACAATTGAGAAAGCTAAATACTACAGCATAGTTTCAGATTGTACTCCCAATGTAAGCCACATTGAACAACTAATGCTATTTGTAAGTTGGTAATATGGATCCAACTGATAATAATATTCCCTACACAGAATTTTAGTGTAGATATATTGGTTATATTTTTCATAATGGCGAAGTTTCAGTGTGTTTTGGCACTAATGGCCTTAGCAGCTTTGCATCTTTTAAACTATAACCATCATCTAACTGATATTAACATTTGAGAGCATATTCCTGGTTTCATACATGTAGAAGCCATTACAAGCTCAGTGTTAAACAAATATATTTAAAAAAAATTATCACACATGAATATTCCAATTGCAAACATGCATGGCAAAGGTTGTGGTAGTATACCAGATAGGAAAAGAAGGCATTTAGGAGTTGAAATTTATTAGGGACTTGAACTCTAGTGCTTTTTTTTTTAATCCCTTGTTCTTATTCTCTCAACTTGGTGGTCAATGATGCTGCAATGTTGTGTAGAAAAGGAATTTCATTTTTTGAAAATGATTCAAGTTTTTTTCCACCCTCAGCATCCCAATCATTGGGAAATCTTTAAGACACACATTACAACTATATGATGTCAAAACCATTAAGAACAACTCAATGGAAATCTAAAATCACAGCATTTTCCTTTAAGGTACCAAAAAAAAGGAGTTTTTTAATGCACTGATACAAATTGATGTCAGTAGACAAAATGGCGAGATGTGAATGTGAAACCCTTACTGTCAAACTTAAGTATCTTTAAATGTTAATTTTGTTTGGTAATATGGTACTGTACTTTAAAAATGTTGCAAGTAAACTGTTGCAAAGCATGAATATGAATTTGTCTAGTGCCATAACAACATTGAGTAATGTTCCTCAAAGTCTTATGATTCTCAGAAATTATTATTCATTTGATTATTTGCTTGTTGATACTACAACATTAGCTAAGAAAGTTGGAGTTGATGTTGATTTGAAACCAACATTTGAAAGTACCAGATTGCATTGGCAGAAAAGGCAACATCATTATGAAGCAAGAGCTGAAACTGTTTTAGATCCCAAACTAAAATTCAGTAATAGGTGTATATAATCAACTACTTGTCATCTAAACACTCTTAACTCGACGATTCGAGTTGGTCGCGAATGGAGTGGATGTTGCTCCGAAACCGGTCCCATCGTTTTTCCAAAAATAGTGTGAAGCATAAGAGTGTTTAGACGACAAGTACTTGATTATATACATTTCAAAAGCTTCACTGTGTTTAGTTCCAATTAGAATTGTCGAATTTGTGTAATTTCGATAGTTCTTAAAATTTCAACATTAGGTTTTTTTTTTATTATTATTATTGAAGTTGCAATCTCTTTTATTGAAGAAAGATTTGAGCAAATGGAACATGTACCAGAAACTATGCAGTCAATTGAATTTCATTTTATTGTTGAAAATAACTTTGCTCTGTCGCTGTCACCCTAAGAGTATAATTGATATTCCCTGTGATGCTAGTAAGCGGTGAGCATAGTTTCTCAAAACTGAAGCTTATTAAAACCTACTTACGGTCAAAAATAACTGAAACTAGATTGGAATAACTTGCCATAATTTTAGTTGAACCTGATATTGGTCAGAAATTAGACTATGCAGACCTCATTTCTGCTTTTGCATAAATAAAATGAGGGAAAGTGTTTTTTTAAACAGTAGATATTAAAAAATGTTAATTCAATTAAAATGATGTGAAATTAATGCTAAAATCATCTGTACATATGGATAAGTGTAACTTAAACTGTTCATGTGCTACAAGTGAATATCATTCCATTAGTAAATAATATAACTACATTCCATTTAATTGTCTCTGATTAATGAAGTAATTTATTTATTTAATGAATACTCTCTTTTTCTTTATTTTACTTTTTCCTTAAAGGTACATTTCAGCAACCCATACCTCCAAGGCCTAAATAATGAATAATTTTATCACTACATTAGTATTAATGGTATATTACAACATTTATAGTCTTGAAATTAATGTTGAGCATAATAGTTTTTAAAACTCAAACATTAATTTGAGGTTGTACTAAGGTGCAAGTAATGGATTGCATGAGCAGCAAAAATCTTAGAGCCAGCCCTGATTCCAGGAATAACAAAAAAGTATCCTTATTTATAATCAACCCCCTTGATCATGTATTTTTGAAGAATTTTTAAGGGTTGTCTTAAAGCTTTTCATGAATCAGGCCTGGTAGAAGAACTGCAGATTCCAAAGTAGATTGATATTAGGGGTCTCTCTTAAAAAGAGAGGAAATGATGACATGTGGTAAACCCTTCCACAATATTGAAAGGGAGTTGATACAGATGGAGCTCTTAACCTATAAAGTGGACCCTTAAAAATTAATAAATTAAAGTTTGACAATTACAGAACTTAACGGTATTCATGCATAAATAATACCACTATTTCTGTGACATGTGTTTATGCTTATTAATTTAACTTTCCATCATTAATAACATGACAAAAGTCAAAATATTGTAATAAGTCATGACTGATCACCTCTGTTCCTTATCTAGCCACTGTTCTTGCCACCTGATTAATTTTGTTAAATGATACAGAGGCAATCAGTTAAGAACATTGTCTCGCAATCTGTTACATGCACTTTTGAAATATAAGATACCAGTCAAGTGACTTTATCATTCAACACACACACACACACACACACACAATCATTTTGGAAAAGTCTATATCATTTGCAAGAAATAAAAATTTCTATATTGATTTGTTTTTATAAATACACATTAATCCCATTGACTGAATTTAATATAATTATGTATGAGGTGAGAATTTTATACTTATAGGTGATTTGCATTCATAATATACACAGTTTGAATATTATATTATTTAGGGTCTTATGTTTGCATTGTATTTAATGCATTCTGTATTCTAAATTTGTTCAGAACAAATCGCAACAAGCTGAGAGAGTGGAATTCTTCAGCAACAGCTAGTTGCAGTGCTGGTGCTCCTTCACCTAATCCTGGTACTTCTGGAGATGATGACATGGTTTCTGTTAGTGGATATAATAGTGGTGATGAATATGGGCCACGTGACTCATCAGGACCCATCTCTGAAGCTGAATGGAACGAGGTAGGAAAGTTGATATTTCTAACTACTTTACTGAAAGTGATTTTATCTAAAATAAATAGAAAGTTCAATTTGTTCATTTGCTGCAACTACGAGGGCTGTTCAATAAAGAGTGATCATATTTTATTGACAACATACCTGTATTCATCCTTATAATCAAAGTGGTAGAGGTAGTAGTGCATCTATACCAACATTTCTGCTAGTCTTCAAAGGCATGCAAGAAACCATTGTTTGATCGTTCCTTCAGAATTACCTCAGCAGCCTTCACCACTGCTTCTGTTGATGGAAAATGCCTCCCATCAAGGTGCCTCTTCAATTTGGGAAAAATGAAAAAGTCTCATTGGGCTGAATCTGGACTATAGGGAGGGTGAGGTACACACTTCATATTTGATTTACAACATTTACATATAACATTTACATGTGGCCCTGAATTGTGTTACAGCATCCAGCTTGTTACACAGAAATATGACCTTTTGCATGTAATATAGCTTTTTAGAATGTTCAGGACAACTCTATAGTATTGCCCAGTTACAGAGAGAGAGAGCGCGGGCGTGCTTGAGAGAGAGAGAGAGAGCGAGCGTGCATGAGAGAGACATGTTGGTAAACCATTCCTTGAATGTTAAAAAAATAAGATGATATAACTTTCCAAGTAGAAGCAACCACTTTTTCTACTTCTTGTCTTTGTGATTTCCACACTGAACCTTGTTGTTTGCTCTCAGGATTATTATGTAGCCAAGTTTCATCAGCAGTGATTACCTTTGAACGAAACTCCACACCTTCCTGTAACATCATCTTCAACTGCATGCAAATCTGCACACAAACAAATATCCTTTTGTTTTGTAATTAGCAGTCTTGGAACCCACTGTGCACAATCATGTCTCATGTGCAACTTTTCATTTAACTTGTGGGTGGCACCCAGTAACATTTTCAGAATTTCTTAAAGTATTCTTAATGTTATTCAATGATCCTCTCTCAAAGGACAGCAGCAGTGCTAATGTTTTCTTCTGTAGAGCACAAACTGGAGTGCAGAGTTCATCTTCCTTAAATTGGTTGCCTCCCCCTCTTTAAACATTTCAACCATCTTTGAGCTGTGTTGGGGTAGAACCAAGTTTCTATAGGCCTAAACTAAAGATCTGTGGAGACTAAAGCAAAATTTCAGAGCAATATATTGTTTTTTGTGTGTCATCTGCATTTTGCTGTAGTTGGAACTGATCATGTATCAACTTGCACATCTCTCACAGGTGGGAACCAAAAGTGACAACAATGAAACATATACCACATGTACATTATGCATTAATAACAAAAGAACTAGTAAAATAAAATTTTAGCTCAAGAAATTATGCCTGTAAAAAAATTATTTTTTTATTCAACAGCTCTCTCATTTCTATAAATCTGAAACATTTTTTACTCTGTAAAAATTAGGAATTCATTCTAGATTGAAAAGGTTAAAAATTCCACAAACAAATATGCACAGACATTAGCAAAGGTGGACAATGTTTTAAGAGACCACATTTATGTTCATTGTTAAACAGGAATGAGTTATCAGCGAATTCCATTATATTGGTGGACAAAATAGAGCTACTTTTTAGATTGTTTAGAGAATTAATGTAAGTGCATTTGAAAGGTAATTGTAAGTAAAGCAGGAGAAATAAGAGACTAGGTTAAGGCCAATGATTACTTCAATAGATACGTTACATTGAAAAAGTTAATATGTAGTAGGGTTTCAACTAGAGAAAATAATAAGAAAATAGAACCCCTCTGTAAACCTAAGCTGATCAGATGCACATAAGATGACTATCGGGCACTGTTCCAATTTTCATCAAAAGTATGAAGCTACATATTAGGAGTCTTACCTTGCTTTATATGAGATGCTGAAAATGTACTTATCCTGTCCAAATGCACGCCATTTACCTTGTACCTATGACCTTTTCTTGATATTTGCCAAAAAAGATTTAAGAAGGCAGATTCCAGAGCATGGTAATCTGACATCTAACACATATTGCATATTGACATGTACTATTCAAGTAAATGTTGCTGAAAAAATACCAATTGCTTTTGGAAAGATAAGTGATATAATGGCACAGCATAATACTTAAATGTTACTGTTTTCATAAAGTTGCTTGGTTTGTTCTAACCTAGAAAATGCTTATATGAAACTCCTTTCATATGAGGATGCATTTTACTGTAGCAGTATTCATAGTGTAAATGGTTATGTCAGGTAGTGGTTCATCAAGGAGATGTGTGAACAATGCAAACAATTTTTGTTATATGTGTGAATGCCATATAATAAAGCAACAAAACAGGAATATAACACAGTTTGTGAGGAGTTTGTACTTAAAATATTTTAAAATTGAATTAAAGGATCAGGAGGAAACATTTGCTCCTCATATAGTGTATAAAACTTATGCTGAAAATCTTGCAGTTGTATAAAGGGATCTGCACATTTGTCATATTTGACACTACAATGATTTGTCAAGAGCAACAAAGTCATTATGATTGTTATTTTTCTATATGCAAGAAATTTGGTTTAATAAAAAGGCCATCAAGTTTCCAACCTGCCATCTGCAATAAAACCTATGCCACTGGACCAGACATTCCATTTCTGATACCACCAGTGATATTACCAGAAAGAGCAACTTCATCTATCTTGAGAGTGGAAGAGAATGATCCAATTTTCTTTCTTAGTTGAAAGATGAGAATCTACAATGCATTAGTTAGGTGGAGTTAAATGACTTTGTATGAGCCTTGGGCCTTATTAAAGAAAAGGCTGAACTTTTAGGGTTAATATCTATTATTTTCAGGAACAAACAATTACTGGTGCAGAAATCGTGAAAATTTTAAACAGTTTTTTTTAAAAGAAGAACTTCTGTATTGCTGTGATATTCCTGGATTGATCATTTGCCTAGGGACAGCACATGATCCAAAATATTTATTTATTGATGCAAGCAGAAGACATCTACATGTGTCCTTCATAAGTAAACTTGCTGTAGTAACAATGCTCATCTTATAGAAAAAGTTACATACACTGAACATAACTGGAATATGTGCTGGGATTTCATTGTGCTGTATTTTATTGTGCCAGCAAGCTGAGTACACTATATTATGTTGTTGTTGTTGTTGTTTAATGAATGGGACAGTAGAGACAGAGAAAGACACTGGGCAGTGTAATAGTTCCTCCAATCCACCCTTACTGAAATATTATTCTAATGTATATTTATGTAAGCCCAAAATTTTGGCATTGTGATTAGTAATGTAAATATTATGATATATGTATGCCATAAGAATTATGTGAGAGAAAGCCTCTGATGTTTTGTTATGGAAACTTGGAAGGCCAAGAGGGTCATAAAACTACATAATTGGAAGAAACCCAAGGCTTGCATGCGAAGCCCCTTTTAACAATCCAGTGCCAACAAATTTTTTTAAACTTTCAAAAATAGCGAATGGCATGTGAGGCAGGTGAACTTGAACCAATCAAGAAAAGGTGTGTTTGAACTTTTAAAGATAGGTTCAAAGATTGTGCTCATGCCTTTGTGGCCCTTGGCAATCATTAAGTCAAAAATTATTGATTTGAATTTAATATATAAGGGAGTGTCTGCTTGGCCAGGAGAAGCAGTTGTAAGCTCATTGTTTCTGAGGTATGCTGTCATAAGATTTACATGAGGTTAGAGATAAGCAGCTCCTCCATTCTCAGCATGCATTACTCTGTTTTGGAGTTTTACATGCAGCTAGACACAAGCAGTCTTTAGTTCCAGATGCAGGGAGACACAACTCATTTACTCATTGCTCAGTTCTGAGATGCAGTTATAAGATCTGCACATGGCAAGATAGATACATCCAGTTCTGATTCATCAGTTAGGCAGTTTTTAAGCTGATACTCAGCTGAGAAGCAGTTGTTAGTTAAGCAATTCAGATACATCAGTTAAACAGTTTTCAGTTTTACATGCCTCTTCACTCATCTGAAAGTTCACATGCAGCAACTAAGTTTGTATCGGCGTAGCTAAGTCTAGCATGCACAAAACACCATAGGACATGAAAGATTTTGGACATAATAAAATACCAATATATATGTTATGTTGTTTTGCATGCTTATTTACACTTTTGAAATCCCCTCCCAGTCATGTTGAGTACAAATCAACAAAATAGCAAATTCAACCTGAGAAATTGTTGTCATTGGAGCATGGGCAACAGCACCAAAGTGATCATTCATTATTTTACCAAACCACTTCAAAATTGGCATCATAACATTAGGCCACTCTACATCAACAACAAATTGCTACAAAATTGGTGTCCAACATGGATCACATAGCTGGAGCCTAATAAACAGCTACATAATTTGACACCAACATAGGGCCACAAACAGTCTCATAATTAAGCTCTAATTTTTGGGTTCCATATTAAATTGCTTCATAATTTGGCACCCAATGTGGGGTCAACACCAACACCCATGACAAACCATCTAAGCAGTTACAAATTGGCCTCAAAAGAAAGATTTAGTTTCTATATATATATAAAAAAAGCAAATTCTTTATATAATAAAATAATTCATAAAAAGTTATGTTATCCACGTTAGACATCAAATTGAGGATAATGAAATGGTTTCTCAAGACTTTGGACATAACTGGTTCTTGCTTCCCTCATTCAGAGATTTTCTTTGTTGTTCAGGGGCAAAGTGTGAGATGTATTTTTACGACCCATGGATTTGCCAGCTCATTAAGATTTTGCATTTAAAAATCTTAAACTTTGGACATAGGATTTTTTCAATAAATTTCTGGGCAATTTTAAAGATGAACTTGATGAGGAAATTGTAAGAGCCATGCTTGAGAAATTGCAGGCACTAGGTTGTAATGTGAGCTTAAAGCTGTATTTTCTTTACTCTCATCTCAATTATTTTCTTGGAAACTTATTTCATAAATCAAGAATAGGAGAAGAGATTCCATCAGGATATAAAGGAGATAGAAACAAGATACCAGGATTGAAGGAAATGTCTACATGATGGCTGACTGCAATTGATGTTTAAAGTTTTGTTTCTCTAAGGCTTGCTCAAATGAAAGTTAAGACTTAGTTGTAGCTTCTAGCTTAACTACACAGTGCTTTTTGTTTTTATTCTGGTAGGTGACAGTGTATGTAAGAAAGCAGATTTTTATGATCTGATGATGCAATATATTGTTTAATGTGCAGAAGCATGTTGAACTGAATATACATTCACAATATAGACTTGTCCTAGTAGGCCCAGAAAGCAGTAATTCAATTTTTGAAGGCAGAAGGTGTTAGCAGAGACAAAATTTATCATATGAACAATGTGTATGTAGATGCATGTCTCATGCAGCATAGTGTTCAGATGATGTGGATTTCATGATGTGCTGAAGACATTCCTAGACCTGGTCATGCTCACTTAACCATCACCAAGGAATCAGTTACAACCTTGTAAGGAAGAATAACTGAATCACCATCTGAGAGATTGCAGAAACATTGTCATTGAGCAAGGGAACTGTTCACACCATTCTCCATTAATGGTTGGGATACCACAAGGTTTTGCAAAGTGGAACCCCAAGCATCTTTCTGAGGATTAGAAGGCTCGGCATATGGGTACTTGCAAGAGGCATCTGCTGCATTACCAAGTAGCAAGAAGACTGTTTCTTTGAAGGTTCTGCAATCAACCACGGATGTTCTTCATTCAGGGTATCCATAAACATGTGATGTGCTGGGACACTTGCATGAACAGATGTGACATGTATCACTCTTACCTCCTGTATGCTCATATATTCCAGCCAATAAATCTTTACAAAAGAATAAGAGTCACTTTCATTAGAACAAATCATGTATTTTATTAAAAATGTTCCCTATTATGGTATGTATACAATATATGGTTATTAGTTGCAAATCACTGAATCATGTAATATTTAATTTTGACACTATAAAAAACACTTTATGTGATTTGGAAAAATGTTTTGGAGATTTGGATACTGCATACCTAAATTAAGTTGGAACATCTGGTAAATCTCATACTACAGAAAAAAAAGAAATTGCAGGCCTGTGTAAATCATGAAGCCATAGTTAGTAATCACTTGCCTTGAAAGCAATCAGATCTTACATTTGTTAGCTACCTCCAGCATTATAGAAAAGAAATCACACACATTTATTGAACCTGTGAATGGGCCATGTACTCAACATTTCTTCCCTACATCCCCCCCCCCAAAAAAAAAATTACAGAGAATACCTGTTGGGTTCTGTAACCTTTCATTCCCATCTTGAGAAACTTCTTACTCCAGAAACACCTGTGGATAGATGAGTTACTACAACCTTCAAACATTCTCAAAGGCACAATTTCGTTCTTATCATTAGTTTATTAAAATACAAATAATATTATATTACCTATTTCATCTGCTGGTGGCATACTTAGTAACCAACTGCCAATGTCATACTTTGTACAGTTGCTGCAGAAAAATCAGTTCATTGAAACAAACACTTGATTACAAATACAAAAAATATAAATACAAACTACCAGGGGTCTTCCACCTATTTGGCTATGCCTCATCACAAATACAAAAAATATAAATAAAATAATTGGTTTTATACTATCACCTTTATCTAAGTTCTAATATAAATAAAAAAAAATATATTTCCATCCTGATTGCATCAATCTCCAGTCCCGGGTCATCAGCAGCAGCCTATCAGAATTCCAGGGGACCAGGCTCTGACCGAATCCAAGGTCCTAAATAAAAAATTTTCCATTACTCTACCAATGCCATTATTTTGTTAGCTAGCTACAGCCTCATTCCAGGGGACCAGGCTCTGACCGAATCCAAGGTCCGAAATAAAAAATTTCCATTACTCTACCAATACCATTATTTTGTTAGCCTCTACAAACTACTAATGCCCTTATTTCTTAAATGCATACTAAGTCCTAAATATGTTCACTTTCCAGTCCCAAGCTCAATTTTAATCAAATTTAATAAAAATTTAATCCACTCCCAACCATAATCACCCTTATCTAATTCTTAATATAATTAAACAAATGCAAACCTTTGTTATTAGATTCACTTCCCTTTTTAGTACCTATTTCCATTTATTTCTAACTTTGCTCAGAAACTCCCCTACATTCCTGCTGTCTTTGCTAAAGATTTTCATTAGGGCTACTTTTCTATCTAATTGAAACCATTTCTCATTTAAAAACTCTTTCCTGTAGAGTCCTGTCCCTTTGCACTCAAACACTACATGTTCCATATCTTCCTGTCCTCCACATATAGGATACTAATTCTGAGGAAACCCTTTCCTTATTCCTTTTAATCTCCCATGCCTGCTCTTAATCATGCAATGCCCTCTCTATTCTTTATTCAGTTTATCAATATATGTCTCTTTTACCCATTTGCTTTTTATCGGTATATAAAATACTAAAGAGCATTTGCCTGCTATCATGCTAAACAGTTTTTGTGTTTCTATATGATCTATTCTCTTTCTTGCAATTTTATAAAAACACCTCCTCCTCCAAATGTTCCCCATTCCATTGTTCTCCAAAATTATCAGAAGACTATTACTCCATCCATTGCTCCTTAGACTCTTTTCTTGAAATTCTAAGCATCTCCTCAACAAATTTCTTTCCTAAGTTTAGGATTCTGAACCATATTTGAGAGCTATTTACATAATTGCACCTTTCCTTGCCACTCTCCCCATTTCAATTTTTGCAACTTCCTTTGCTGTTGTATTTGGTATACCTAACATTTCTATAGAAAACATCCTATGCACAACATACACAATTTCATATTCTCCTTCCAGTCCTCATATTTCAATAGGATGCAACATTTTTGCCTCAACCACCACATTATAAATATAACATTTAATTTCGTGTCGGAACCAATACAGTGAAGCTACCATTATGTTCTTAACTACCTAGTGAGTCAATTTTAATAATCTTATGCTCCACTTAGTGTTGAATTATGCAAAACTAGTTTCACAGGCTTTTGCCTGCATCCTCAGTTGCGAGTCGACTGTCGGCTTCGTTGTTGGTTGGCTGGAGGATTTGGTGTAGCTCTCGTGGACATTTTATGAACTTCTGGATTAATTTATCTTCTGTTGGAATCTCAAAGTTCATAACCTTATCCTCATATTTTTTTATATAAATTTTTTCCCATATTTACAGCTCAATGGGTCGATTTACGAATTTCAATAATTTCACTCCCATTTCTATATCATGTTTATCTTTCCAAAAATGATGTGCAACTGCTGATTTCTCTACCTGATTGTACCTTATGTTTCTCCAGTGTTCCTTCAGCCTGATTCCAATACTTCTTTTTGTTTTTCCAATATATACTTTGTTACATTCTGAACAGTTGATTTTGTATGTTCCTGGCTTCCTTTCCTCTGGTATTCTATCAATATCACCAGAATTGAGCAGATTTTTTAAGCTAAGCTTGTTCACTGATGACAAAGTAATCCCAAACTCTCTGAGTATTTTTTGGAATTTTTTGGTGGCCAAAGGATGATAAGTGAATTTCATGTGGATGGTGGATTCTTTTATTGCTGTCAATGTTGTAACCTGCTTTAACCTCTTCTTTTGCTTGAATTTCTTGATTTTCTTATCTACAATTTCTTGGTCATATCCATTGAATTTTGCTGTTTGTATAATATAATAGTATTCTTTGTTGTATTCAAACTCATTCATAGGTATGTTGATGAGTCTATGTGCTAAGTTATTGAGTACTGCATATTTGTGTGCTGTGGGATTGAATCCACTTGCCTTTAGTAATTCTCAGTCTGTGTGTCCTTTCTGTCTATTCCAAATTCCACATTGTTGCCTGTTCTTATAATCTTTAAGTCGAGAAAGGGAATCATGTTGTTTTGTTCTGTTTCAGATGTGAATTTAATTTCTTTTTCTTGTAGGTTTAGCAATTTCAAAGCATCATCAAAGAGTTTCTTGTTGACCATTGCAAAGATATCATCCACATATCTGTGCCATACTTTGAAAATGTATGGAAATGATTTGGTGATGTGCATTTCTAAACTACTCATATATAAATCAGCCAGAAAAGGTGATAATGGATTCCCCATTGCTAAACCTTCTTCTTGTTTGTAAAATTCACTATTGTACTTGAAGAAATTATGACTAATACATACTTCAGTTAGTTGGATGTATTCCTCAATCTCCTTGTTGCTCAGTTTCACTGACTGGAACCATTTTCGAAGAGATGCTGGAAGTTTGCATTTTGGTACACTGGGAAAAAGCGACTTTACATCGAAAGACACTAAAAGATCATCCTTTTGGAGAGACAAACCTTTGATTTTCTCCACCAGCTCTTCAGAATTCTTTACACTTAAGCTATCAAATTTTGGAAATTATTATCAATTGGAAATTGTTGATTATTAAAATCGACTCACTAGGCAGTTAAGAACACCACATTATATATTTTTTCTAGCCACTTAACATTTATATCTGGTATTTTACATTTACAAACTCTAACGACTGTCATTGCTCCTTTCCCTTTTAACTCCTAGATAAATGCAACCTCTAATTACCTTATATTCTTTATCTCCTCTCCTCCACTTTTCATATTTACTCAATTTTGCTCATTTTTGAATACTACTATTTGAGTCTTCTTCTGATTTACATTCAAACTCCAATCATTGCAGTATTTGTCTATTTCCTGCAAGGATTGCTTTAAGCCAATTGTTGAGATGGATCCAACAACTAAGTCATCTGCAAATAATACCCTGGGATTGTGACATTGTTAATAACTGGCAATGAATTGTTACTCTTTCCTATCTCTGTTAAAATATCATCAATAAACAAATGAAGTAGCATTGGACTTAACTTACACCCTTGCCTTAACTGAATTACTTCTCTTCTTGCCATTCCTTCCCCTGTTATCACACAGAAGGTATTTCTCTTGAATAATGCTTTAAGAATGTTCTCTATGTGAAAACTTACTCCATTACTCAGTAATTTATCCCATAACAATTGTATCTCTATGCAATCATACACTTTCTTAAAGTCAACAAATGCCATGTGCAGTTTTCCTCTCTTATCTTTTAAATATTTGTCCACTAATGTTTTTATAATGAGTATATTATCTATCGTGTGTCTCTCCCTATGAAACCCCATTTGGAATTCTGAAATAATTTTATATTCCTTAACCCAATTTTGTAGCTGATTTATCAAAGTGCCTGTAAAAACTTTTCTAATATTTGATGATAATGCAATACCTCTGTAATTTTTGGCATATCTACACTTCCCTTGCCTTTGTATATTGGGTAAATGATTGCTTTCTGCCAGCTTACTACTACTTCATCCTTCACCTCACTAACCAACATTTCTATATAGCCCATTTCTACTTCTAAACTTGGTGTTGCTTTTAAACCACTATGCTCACCAAAAAGACTTCTAAAATAGTTTTATCCACTCTCATGGATTTATGGTGGATTTAGTTATAAACTTGTTATAAGTTATTTTTAACATGTTCTATATCCTGCTAATATTTTCTTCACTTAATATCTTGAGATTAAGTTCTCATTTTTCCTTTTCCACTCATGTCTCTTGCTTTCTATGAACAAGTTATAAAATATTTTCCCATCTAAATATTTTTTCTTTAACTTCTAAACTTCTGCATCTCTCCATTTAATCAGCCTCTGTTTCAACACTTTTTTGTTACTTTACATTCATCATCATAACACCTTTTGCCCCTTTCCTCAACTCCCATCCCCTTTTTCATCCCAACTTCAGCTCTTTGCACAGATAACATAATGTATTTATGTTATTGGTTGCCTTCTATACTTAATTATTTTTTAACATATAACTTATTCCATATATTTGATGACCATCTGTTGGTATATTTGATGATAAGACTATACTTTGATTCCAGAATCTGTTTAAACTTATTTCTCTGATCCTTCTTCCATTTAAATGTAATAACTACCATTCTTCCCTTCCCCTAAATTATAAGCTACATACCCTGATTGAATTTTTATATCCACTACCGATGGAAAATGACCATAATATACAGTCAATAACACTCTGACCATTATTATTAACAAAAGTAAAATCCTCCAACACATCTTCACCATATTTACCATTCAGAGTATCTAGTGCATTCACTTCACAAAATTCAATAAATTTTTCACTACCTCTATCACTGTACTTCATCTTTGCTCTGCCTTACTGTATCTTTTTTAATCATTATTTAACTGTCGCATTCCATATCGGTTCCAACTTCCACATTTCACTAACCTATTCTAATGTTGAAATCCTCCGGTATTATAATCTCTGCATTCATATACTTCCCTCTTAAATTCTCTATATTACTTTTCGGTTGTTTAAACAGTTCAGGGTTATAGTACTGCGAGGATCCTGGTGGATCATACACTACTCCTAAGATCATCCATTACCACCCACAAAGCATTTTTTGACCTTGCCCATGTTTCTCTTATTGCTTTTCTCATCAATTTCATAACAAAAAAAACCCAAGCCTCACAAGGCTCGTCCCTTCTTTGTCATCATTTCTCTTTTTATTCCAAAATATGTGAAATCATCCATCTCTGCATTCACTTGCATTAACCATGTTTCTACTACTTCCAAGTAATCTATCTTTCTTAGCAATTGTTTCAATTTTCCTGTATACATTTTATTTTTTAAACCCTTACAGTTCCAAAACTCTAACCTCCTTACTTCCCCTATACCCTATTGCGATTCCTTTCTGTTTCTGAATTTCTCTAACATTTTCTTGCTCTGTAGCTCAATTCTCTGTCTCTTGAAGATGCTGCCTTGTCTTTGTCTAGCACAAGTATGCTGCCATTTGGAGTCGGTATGATGTTGTCCTTTTCCGTCTCACCCTCACTGCTCTCTGACCATGCCTTCTTCCCCCTCTCTGCCAGTACACGTGCTAGTCATATTTCCACCCTCCTTGGTGATACTACTTTCCTTGTTTCTGTTTCTCTCATGTCATTCCTTTGTGACATACCTGCTATGTCATCTTCCACTCCCATGTCTGATGTAATCTTCTCTTCACCTCTTTCCTCTCGCATACTTCTCCTAAACTCAGATGGTCCATCCTCTTTAGCCGAATGAGGTGCTTTCTGCCTGACCTTTGGATTTCCTGTCAGTATTGTTTCCAACCCCATGGCAAGCAATGTTTTCTGCTAATTCATTTTCTTTTGATGCTGTCTTATATCACTTTCCATCACAACCACTTTCTACCCATCAATCTACAAATGTAGATTGCGAATGAAAGTCTGTTTCCCCTCTAATCTTGCTATTTTCATTTGTTGAATTAATTTCTTCTTAAGGGCTCGTTGTTCAACCAATAAATCCTTGTTGATAAAAATATCAGATCTTCTTAGTTGCTTGGCTTTCCTTATAACATCATACACCAATTGCACAGATGTAAATCTCACAACTAGCATTCTTTTTCCACCTGATCTTCCCACTCTGTAAGCTCACCAATTTCCGATTCCTGTAACACCATCCCTAATCTTCCTTGCAAAAGCTCTCTAACTTTTTGTATAGGACACATTCCATTCCTTTCCTCAACTCCTGCAATAACTAAATTAAAGCTTCTATATCTCTCTTCCATAGCCTCCACACTTCTGTTCTTAAGTCATGCACTTCATCTCTTATTTCATCCTTAATTTCCATTACTTCTTTTTCTACTCCATTCAGTTTGTTTCCTAATCTCTCATCCATGTGTAACCATACTTGCCTTCTAAACCCAAGGTCGCGTGTTAGAACCCGGCCAGGATCGATGGATTTTTTCCAGGCGTAAAAATCCTAAGTATGACTTCCTTCGAAAAGGAAGTAAAGCCGTGGGTCCTGTGTCATACATTTACGGCATGATAAAGAACCTCAAGCCTGAAAGAAGAGGCCTCTGAGCAAAATTTGTCGGCCGTTTCATGCCCTGAATAGAATGGGATGCTGATGACCTGGGATGTTAAAGGGCATTCTTAAATAAACAAATCTATCAAATCTCATCCATGTCCTTTACTCTAGATAAAATCTCTTCTAGTGTGGTCCCCATTACTCACTCCCATTGTTACTTAATCCGTTTTACCTTTAACTCCAGAAGCTAGCTTCTTGCACATCTCCCTACCACTGCTATCTTAGCACTCCCTATTATTATATAGTACATTTTCAATATCAATTAAGTTTGGAATTGAACACAGTGAAGTACACAATAATCAATATAGATGTATATAGTATATTTTTCAGTTCTAGTGACTTACATATGTATATCTTATTTCTACAATACTATTTGGGCCACTCTCTGTTTCATAACATTGTGACATGACCATACCATACTTTTGACCTTGCTACTTATCTTGCGTCCCGCAATCACCTACCTTCTCTTTTTAACCAGACTAGCAGCCCATGCTCATTAGTAAAGTTAACTGAAACAGGTAAAACTTTACAACTAAAAATTGATCACTTACCAAACAAATAGCACATTATATTAATCTTAAGATGAAGAATGTGTCTGATAGATATATATATGCTATAAGTTGTTCTATTTTATCCCTGCTATTTCCTCATTGTCATAGTTCTTTGCATTGCTTAGCATTCGTCTCATTCCTAGGTGAGATATATAGTTTCATCGCCTTCATCATTATTATTCTTCATGACTCATCTCTCATGGCCTGTTCCAGCTCTTGATTCCACAGTCATTTTGGTTTTCTTTCAGCTCTTTTCCCAGCAGGCCTATATCTCAAAACTCTTCTTTGGTACACAATTTTCTTCCATTCTTTATAAATGCTCAATCCACTTTGTTCTGTAACTTTTAATTTGATTGAGGAGTGATGTAATTTACAATTCTTTACTAAGTCTTCATTACTTATGCGATCTCTTATCATGCAGTCCTTTACTTCATTGGCCTTCTAAATCAAAATCAGTTGTAGTAATGATACTCCTCTGTTGGATTCTTTTATTCTCCTTCCATTGATTTGCAAATTTCAGTATAATTACACGCACAACATCCACATTACCATAACACAGTAATACTTCAAATTCATTAGTCACATGCATGACAGCATATACATCCTCTTCAAGAAGTTCAGGAATTCCAGAAATCAATAAGTTATTTGTTCTTACTTACTGTTTCATATCATCCAAACTATCTAGAGCTGTTTGTGCTATGATAGTCATGTCCTACAGAATTTTTTAGAGATTTTTGGTTTTTATGTAACCTAATTCACCAGTTCCTTCCAATTGTTGTATTTTTAATTCATCAGCAGCTTCCTGCATCATTTTTAGCTCTTCTAAATGTTCTTTATTAGCACTTGAGTCGATTTAATACTTTTATGTGTTAATTCACAGCTGATGATGCAGGCAAAAGCCAGAGAAATATGTTCTGTATAATTTTATGTTAAGTGAAGCATAATAGTATTAAATAGACTCAAGTGTTAATAAAGAATAATTTATTGCTTCACTGTATTAGTTCCAACAAGAAATTAATTTTAAATCTTCTAAATATGTTTATTTCTCTTATTTGTTTCTTTGTTATCACAGTAATTTCTTTCAAGATTTAATTAAAGTTGGGAATGTTTGCTGGATCACTCCTAATAGAGCTCAGTTAATTCTGCTTGTTTGATTGTCCATGCAGCGTGACCGTTGGTTTGAAAAGAATATTCGTCGCAAAGGATTCATCATAAAACAGATGGAGCAGGATGGTGCTTGTCTCTTCCGAGCTGTGGCTGACCAAGTATATGGTGACCAAGAGATGCATAATGTGGTTCGCCATAATTGCATGAACTATATTGTAAGAAATATCTCTAAAACTTGATATCAATCTTAGATTGCTTAGCTCCTGACAGATCTACTAATTATATGATTCATCTTTAGGAGGCAAATGGAGATTACTTCTCACAATATGTGACCGAGGACTTCAATACATATGTAGATCGGAAAAGACATGCCTATGTGCATGGTAATCATATTGAAGTTCAGGCAATGAGTGAGATGTATAACCGACCTGTTGAGGTTTACTGTTATGGAACAGGTAACTACATACTATTTACTTTGATAGTTACTAATATATTCTTATATGCACCAATTGGATGACATTCTGTAGAAAGGAGCTAGTCCACAAGTCGTGACTAACACGAGAAAACTGCTGTTAAAGTTGAACATAAATTTGAATTTTAGAAATAATTGTAACAAATCATTTGCAATTTTAGGTAGTACTGCAGAAAAAATTTTCATACAAATAAAAGATAACTCCTTAATTTCATTAATTACCTATTTAATAACTACAAATTTTGAATATGGTTCCTTTCTGCAGGATGTGATCCAATTGTACTTTGATCCCTTTTATTTTTTTTCAAGTGCCTTTATACCTCTTAAATATATATGTATATCTCTGATAATTTTTGTTTGTCATCATTGTAGCTGCAGTTCAAAATGTTATGTAGTATCACTTTAATGAAATAATTGGCATTTATTACACATGCTGAATCAAGCTTGTTGTGAGGTGCATATCTGCCCCTTGAATCATGTACTGAAATACTTGATTTCAGTTTTAAACTTATCATATTGTGAGTTTGCATACATTTTTCAAGTTTTCTTTGAAGTGCATTTTACTAAATACATTTATTTGTCACTTCTATCTTTATCTAAACTACAGAGAGTGCCAAAATTGTATACCCACTTCAAGAAAAGAAAAAACTGTGTTAACATAACAAAACTGAACTCACACAAACAAAAAATGATGAGCACTAATCATCTTAGACTTTTACAGTTATAACAGTTGCTCAAATGCCCACCATTGGCATCAATACACTTTTGAGTACATTGAATACTGATCGAGTAACGTTTGCGAAAGTGCCCTCAGCGATTGCAGCACATGCCGTTTCAATTTTTTTCAGAAGTGCTGCCAGTCTAGCTGGTTTTCTACAGTATATGGTACCAAGATTCTCAAATTTGTCTCGAATGTGTGCAATTGTTACTCGCAATGGCAGTTCTTTTGTGCACACACGTCTCCATTGCCTTTAAATTTCAACAACATTCTTGGTTTTCCAATACCACTTCAAAATTGCTTTCCACTGTTCAAACAATAATCTTGGATCCATTTTGTTGTAGCAACACTAGCAAGAAATAATGTGGGTTACATGTTTCCAGAACATCATACAATAATCTTGGCTTCATTTGTTCATTGTTGATTTACCTGTCATGTAGCAATGCTATCATAATGAATGTGAGTCACATCTGTTTACAGAATATTATACTACACATTACTGTTGTTTTTCAGTCCAACTTTGAAATTTATTTAATAGATATCTTCTATGAAAGTGTGTATACACTTTTTTTTTTGGCACTCTTGGTATATGTAAATTAAAGTGAATTGTTTTACAAAATTTTAATTTTACATTTAAATATTTTGAACTTCAAACATTGGTTAAATTTTGGTTTTAAGTTCTAAATACTAAAAATAATATATTTAAAAATGTTTCATGTTTATTTTGCAGTATTTTTTACTGTATTTCAAGGTGTTGATCTGTTTATTTGTGTAACACTGTATCTTTCCTAATTAAGTGTGCTTCTGTTCACTGGTTGGTTTCCTTTTTTCATAACCTGAAGTGCTTCCTGCTGCTTCCTCTTTTATCAGCACTTTCACCTCCATCTAATATGAAGAAGAAAAAATTAAATATAAAAAATAATATCAAACCTCCTTTATGCTATTCAGGCATATTTCTTTTGAAAAGAGAGAAAAAATAGATAGACTGCATATATGATCTACTTTAGCTTTGTAAAAGGATGTAGTTTAATAAGTTAAGTATGAAGTGAAGATACACACAATGAATGGAAAGTGTAGAAGACAAAATGCATTACAATCACAAAACACTTATTTTAGACAAACAAAGAACAATGATGAAAGAAGCCATGCTGTATGCTCCCAAGGGATGAAGAGATATGAGAAGACTTCCAAAAGCTGGAATCCTGCAAATGAAGCAAATTTCAGAGGTTTCTCAAAAAATAAATAATTTATGCAATACATTACTTAGAGCATATAATGCACTTTAAATGTCAAAATAAACCATTGCTTTGTATTGGGTAAACAAAGTTACACATCTTGAAAATGTGAGATAACACAACTGATTATATCCCAGACATAAAGATATTTCTGGTGGTATTTTGGTTCTTTGTCAAGGAAATGTGTTAAGCAAAACTTTTATAGTATGAAGAACATTGAATTCTTGCAGGTAATTTAAATTATGCACTTGCATACTATCCAAAATAAATGCAAACCTAACTGGAGTATCAAAAGAAATATAATTAGCAGATTGCATGCCAGATTTATAAATGAAATACTGTCTAGATATTGATTCAGATCATTATCATTGCATTCCAATCATTGTATTGGAATGGAGGGCCCTGTGCCATCTCACATTGCTCTAGAAAGACTATAATTTTCATCCATTCATTGGCAGCTTTTAATTTGTTTTAAGATCATTGTGTGATTGAGTCCAGCTAACACTCTTTTGCTCCACTTACTTGTTTAAATATGTAAAACCTGTTTGACAAACACTTTGTTTGCATTGTCAGCCCCATTGTCAAATGGAAGATAAACCATTATGTTGTGGAGATGTGTAATCTGCATTGGTGAAGGTGTGATGAACTTGAAGTTTATGTTTTCATCACCGGAAGTGTTTAAGTTCATTAAATTGTCTTTGTACTTGTAAATGTAGATTTTGTACCATGTTGCCAATTGTGTAGGTCCTTGCACTGATATTTTTTTTTTTTTTTTTTTTTTTTTTTTTTCAATTTGTCGTGGTTTTCTGCCCAGAAATGTGATGCCACTGCTGATTTCTACAACTGCTTGTATTTTATGTTTCTGAAATGTTCTTTTAACCGTGTGCATATGTTTCTCTTTGTTTTTGCCATGTAGATTTTTTCACACTGCACAACTTATTTTATAAATACCTGCTTTTTTCTCTTGTGGAATATTGTCATTAATGTTATCAATCAGCAGATTTTTAACATTAAATCTGTTTACAGGTGCTAACCTGATATTAAAATCTTTAAGAATATTCTGAAATTGTTTATAATCCATGAATATGTGAATTTTTTAAAAATTAGCTTATCTTTTTTGTTGAAAGTGTTGTGGTTTCTTTAATAAGTTTTTGCCTCTTGAATTTCTGTACTAGTTCTTTGTTATAACCATTTTTAGCTGCTGTTCTTTCTATTTGTTTGTATTCTTTAAGGTATTCTTCTTTGCTAATTTTAAGGTTAACTAGTCGATGTGTTAAGTTGTTGATAACTGCATGTTTGTGCATTGTGGGGTTAAAACCATCAGCGTTGATGTGATTGTATGCCTGTGTATTCTTTCTGTATATTCCAAATTCCAAGTTTTCTTGAAGTTTCATTATTTTTATGTCCAAGAAAGGTAGCACGTTAATCTTTTTCAGTTGCTTACGTGAATGAAATGGTTTTATCTTGTAACTTCAGAAGTTTCATGGCATCATTAATGAGTTTTTTGTTGATTATGCCAAATATATTGACATATCGGTACCATATTATAAATATTTGTGGGAAAGCTGAGTTGATGTGTGTTTGAAATTTGCTCATGAAGAGGTTAGCTAAAAATGGAGACAAGGGACTGCCCATAGTAATAGGTCCTGATTGCTGTTTATAAAATTTTCCCTTGGAAGAAAAATACATTGGTTTATGCAAATTTCTGTGAAATTTAATATTCTTTTATGTGTGCATCATTAATACCACTTGTTCTTAGCTAATCTTGTAGATAAATTAGCAGTTATCTTTCAGTATCCTCGGAAGCAGCAATTCTTCTTCAAAATATATTAATGTGTCAGAAGGTTGCAATTTTATGTCCTTAATTTTTTCTCTTAACTGAAATTATTTATGCTGCTTTGAAATTTATAGTTTCTTAAATCTAGCAGCTAGCCATTTTCCTAAATAATATGAAGGTGTATTAATATTGTTAATGATGGGTTGCATACCATTTCCAGTCTTATGAATTTTTGGCAAATTATATATGTTTGTTATTGTAGGCTTGTTCCATTTTATTTTATATTTTGTTGCTTTTGGGATAACAAGTGCAATTTTTAGAGCCTCATTGACTGAATTAATGCATCCCTTCAATGGATCTGAACATATTCCTTTTTATTTAGCAAATCTTGCATTCTATTATAATACTCTTATTTATCTAATACTACTCTGTTCCCTTTGTCCTCTTTTGTATAAACTACATCTTTTTCATTTAACGATTTTATAGTGTTCCTATATATCTTGTTTACTAAAGCTTTCTTTTTTATTTCTTTCAACACCTTTTCTGATTTGATTCTAGCTAATTCTTTTTCTTTGTTGTTTAGCCCTTCAATCGCTACTTCTAAATCTATCAAATAATCCTCTATTTTATTGGAGTATGGGACACATTTTATTAGGCCTTCATTTGAAAATGCTAATTCTTCTTTCTGGAAAGTTTTTTTGATAGATTTTCCACAAAATTCTATTTAGGTTCTGGAACTTAAGATTTCTTAGGTTTTTGATTTAGATTTTTAATCTTTCTTTTTTGATTACTGACTTTTTTGTTTACCCAATGTTGTGTTTGTTCTAAAGCTGTTCTGATTAAGTTATCTCATACTATGTTTCCTAACCTCTTTGAAATCTGTTAAGTATTTTTCATAAAGTTTTAGATCTATATTTGCCAAACTTGTGTAATGCTTTGCCTTTTCTAATTGAATTAATTTTTTCTGTGCGGGTAATTGCTCGCAACTGTGATGGTTATACTTGACAGATTTTTGAACGAAATTTGGGCATATTTTATGTTTTAGGCACAGGATTAAAAAACGAATATCTGTTGAAATTAATCTTTTTTCTTTTAATCTCCATTTTTAGCTAACCGCTTTATGAACAAATTTTAAACAATCATCAACTTAGCTTTTCCATATATATATATATATTTATAATGTTTATGTTTATGTTATATGTTATAGATATATATTTGCTATAGTCAACAAAAAAACTCATTAATAATGCCATAAACTTCAGAATTTACAAGATAAAACCATTTCATTCATGTAAGCAACTGAAAAAGATTAACATGCTACCTTTCTTGGACAAAAAATAATGAAACGTCAAGAAAACCTGGAATTTGGAATATACAGAAAGAATACACAGGCATACAATCACATCAACGCTGATGGTTTTAACCCCACAATGCACAAACATGCAGTTATCAACAACTTAACACATCGACTAGTTAACCTTAAAATTAGCAAAGAAGAATACCTTAAAGAATACAAACAAATAGAAAGAACAGCAGCTAAAAATGGTTATAACAAAGAACTAGTACAGAAATTCAAGAGGCAAAAACTTATTAAAGAAACCACAACACTTTCAACAAAAAAGATAAGCTAATTTTTAAAAAATTCACATATCCTTGGACTACAAAAAATATCAGAATATTTTTAAAGATTTTAATATCAGGTTAGCACTTGTAAACAGATTTAATGTTAAAAATCTGCTGATTGATAACATTAATGACACAATTCCACAAGAGAAAAAAGCAGGTATTTATAAAATAAGTTGTGCAGAGTGTGAAAAAATCTAGATGGCAAAAACAAAGAGAAACATAAAATACAAGCAGTTGTAGAAATTGGCATCACATTTCTGTACAGAAAACCACAACATATTGGGGGGGGGGGGGGTTAAAATCAGTGCAAGGACCTAGAGAAATGGTAACATGGGAGAAAATGTACATTTACAAGTACAAAGACAGTTTAATGAACTTCAACACTTCCAGTGATGAAAACATAAACTTCAAGTTCATCACACCTCCAGCAGAGCAGATTACACATCCCCACAACATAACGGTTTATCCTCCAGTTGACAATGGGGTTGACAATGCAAATGAAGTGTTTGTGAAACTGGTTCTACATATTTAAGCAAGTAAGTGGAGCAAAAGGTTGTTGGTTTGACTCAATCACACAATGATCTTAATATATGATTATCTTCATTGTACAATGTTCCAATTAACAGTTTTAGTTATTAATTTGTATGTTCATTTGCAATGTAAAAATTGTCTGCCTTTGAGTGCCCATCTGGATAATTCCCATCTAATATATCGTCAAAACAGGCTGATAAAGTCAGTGTTTCTGCAGATAATGTTTTGATATTGGTGTTAATAGGATTTTTATGATTGCCATTACTATTTGAAATAATAATTTGTACATAAATAATAGTATTTAGTTTAGTAGAAAAAAGCGATACCATTGTGGTAAATACCTTTACACAGAAGGATCTATTAATGGACTAATAATTGTTGTAAAATGCTATATCAAGGAGGGTCATATATGAATTACTATCTATACATACAATGGTTACCTATGTTATATAGAAAGCTGTTATAATGATTTGATTGTCATTAAAGCTGAAACAGCCATAGAACAATTGTAATATATTTGCCAGTTATTGTGGTCATCAATTAATGCTAGTTTTCTAGGACACAAAGATTAAATATACATTATTCTTTTGGCAGTTAAACTTTAAGAAGTAAAAAATATGTGTATGTTTCTGCTTTCATCATTTTAAGTACTTTTCATTTCACTTCAAATGCTGTATTAGCAAATGGCATATTTATGAATATGCATGCCAAAACTGCTTATTTGTAACTCTAGTAGTTTCTGTTCCACAATCATTTAAATGCTCCTTGAATGAGCATTAAAGTAATTGGCTTTGCGAATGACCATGTAATGGGAGTACTAAACTATTGTTTTATGTTCTTACTGGCTTCATAGTTCATTGCCTGCCATGCATTATCACTGGTTATTGTATTTACCTAATCATTATTCAGGTTAAAAAATAATATAGTGGTCAAGATGATCTGCCTCATCAATTCAATCAGTAACTTTCATAGCCAGTGAATGTATGAATTCTAATGTGAGAGTTTCGTAGGCCTATAATATGTCCTTAACTGAGCCAAATTCAAGCCATGATGGTGTATGAAAAAACAAGTACAGTGCAGCCAAATTGACAGTGTTATTTTTAGAGTTTGTAACTTTTTCAGAAAGTGCTTTATACACAAGAGAGAAAACTTTGACTGTCAGTCTAAGGTTACTATGTCATACATCTGCTGTGCTGCCAAGAAGTCAGACTCTAGCAATACAGCAGTTTTTCTGTTACCAAGGAAGCTAATCAGACTCCCAAAGAAGCTTACAAACTTAATCATATTAAAGGGGTGAAATCAAGCAATAGGTAGAGAAATTTGCCAATGTTTGCAGATACTGATGGATACTGAAATTTTACTTCATTGTCATTGGGATGGATGGATTTAAGAAAACAAATTTCCAGTCAGGTTTTTTACCAGCTTCAAAGGTTTATAAATATAGGAAAGGTTGAAAAGAGTGTATGGTGAATATTTGATTTTTCAATCATTTTTCTGGAATTTGTATCATAAAAAGCAAATTCTTCCAATAAGATATATTTCCTTTTATTTTCCATTTCCTCCAAAGTAAGTTTGAATACTAAAATCCCACAGCTTGATGCTACATGTTTTCCTACTGGCAGATGACATTCTATATGCAGAATATTTGCAAAAGAAAGCTATAAATTTATGAACTTGATGGCAGGGAATTGGTGCACACTAAAGATGTGTTTGGACCTGGCTGCAAGGCTTGGTAGCCCAGATTCTTCATTCAATGCAGTTATGAAAGAAGGAGTGGAAATTAAAATAAGTTAAAGTGTTGTGGCTCTTCTCATTGAGTGTGTTTTCACTACACGAATATAGTCCATCCTTATGATCTAATTTAAACTTACCAGTTGCATTTGCAAACATTAATAAATCTGATCCAGAATTAAAGGGATTACACATAGCTGTGCAGTTTGAGATGTAGATACTTCAGAGCATTAAATGACCTAATCTACTACATAACTGTTCTGCAAACTATGATGAGAATCAAAGTCAATAGGATTAGTCTTTGTATACCTACTCAAGGCATCTGTTTTAGGTTGTTTGTCCTGAAAATTAGTTCAAGGGGACTGAAATCTATGTGGCTTTACTTCATTTAGTAATTTAATATTCCCTGTTAAATTTTCTGTGATGGAAAACTTTGTGACTCAAAATATTAAAACAAACAGTATTACATTCTTTCACTTGGTCTTTTGTGTCATTTAGTGCAATGAATTCTATACATCAATAAAGATGTGCAATACTTAATACAGTTTGCTTATACAGTGTATTTGAGAATTCAACCACACAAATTTTAAGGATTACAGAGGAATCATAGACAAACATTTTGAGATGTGGAACGTATAGTCCACAGGCTCAAAATTCGAAGTTAATGCTTAATTATGGCACTGGATGTTACAGATATGTCAAATTAAAATTATGCATGCCTTAGTTGTATGTTTGTTTATGCCCCTCTTAGTGGAGAAAGGAGATCATAGTAAGTGGTTATTACTTTTCAATGATACAGGCATTGTTGTTTTGCTAACTATTTTTTGCAAACGTGTGCTTGCCATTGATAATAGCATAAAGCTTTTGTGAATATGTAAGCTAATAATCTTACTGAAGCTATTTGACTGTTTAGCTCTTATTCTAACTCCTTGCTCAAAATGAATGTAATACAAATTGGAAGCAGAACCAGTGGGATGCTACCATATTAGATTTTACTCCATTGCAGGGAAATTTAAGCCCACAGACCATAAGTTTCCTATCTCAAAATCATTGTTTATCATCCCTTTGAATTGTCAAATTGTGAAACAGCATGTATACCTATGGGGTAGATTTACAATTAAAAATTTGCACAGAAATTGTACAATTCATTTTATGTTATAATGTTAGTTGGGTATGAGCTGTTTTTATCATCCTTTTTTTTTCTTCTTTTTCTTCCTTCCCTTATGAGCAATAGGAAACAACATTTTGGTAAATGAATTCCGGCTAATTATGCAAACAAATTTAATAAAATGTAACCAAGTGTTTTGTTAAATAGTAAAAATATTGTGGTAACATTAAAGATTTCAACTTAAGTAGAAATTTTTTTAATTTAATGCTACAGCTTAATAGTTTTGCTTATACTCCATGTATGTAATGTTTCGGTAATTGCAGAGCCTATTAATATATTCCTGGGTAAAAATCAGAACAGCAGTGAGCCGATAAGATTGTCATACCATCGTGGGAGCCATTATAACAGCATTGTAGACCCTTACAAGGCCACCATTGGTGTGGGATTAGGCCTGCCAAGTTATACTCCAGGCTTGGCAGATAAGAATCTGATGAAAGAAGCTGTTAATCAAAGTGAGCGGTTTCATGTTGAGCAGGTAATTAAGACTGTATTTAGTATGATGACATGTTTAGTATTTATTTGGTACGTTAAGATGGCATAACTTGTGGCTGTGTTTGTCAAAGTAATGCCATTGCTGTTTATGAGCATCTAATAAGCATTTATATAGTGATGTGGGTGAAATTATCGGATATTTCATATCACCTCATTTTCGTATATTTAACATTAATTTAGTAACACATAGTTTAAAGTGCTTTTTCATTTTTCACATTACAGTATTACAAAAGCATAGCAATAGTGTTACATTTAAATGCAATAAAGGGATATGAATGAAGAATAATTTTTTTTTCACATGATGTATTACAAGTTAAAATCTCTTAATTGGTTATGGAGGAAGAATTTTTTTTGAAGTACCAAAATTGTCTGATTTCTGGGGAAATGTAAAAAATATGGGCTCTTTATGGGGGTTGTTACATTTTTTTGTTCAGCACTAATTGATGGAATAGTTTGACTTTATAACTGTTGAAAACTATTAGACCCAAGATTGCAGGTTCAATCCCAGCAGGAGTCAATGGATTTTTTCAGCACATAAAAATCTTAAATGTGACTTCCATCAGAAAGGAAATAAAGCCGTGGGTCCTGTGTTTAATAGATTTATGGCACATAAAAAAACTTAAGCCTAAAGAAGAACCAGAAGCCTGAGCAAAAATTTTTGGTCCTTTCACATTCAGAATGGAATGGGATGCTGATGAATTGAGATGTTAAAGAGCGCCATAAATATATCATATAAATTAAATAAATAAATTGTTGAAAATATTGTAAGGCAAATATCTGCAAGAATGGTTGCCGTTGGTATGTTGACAGCATATATACTCGTAGTACACATATACTTCACTCTAGAAATAGTTTTGAAGGCAGTAATTTTAGAAATTTAAGCTTATTGCAGAATTATTTTGGAATTAAATTTGAGTTACATACTGTGACATTTCTGTGTATGAATATGTGTCTTCTGTTCTCTTTTTAATACAGAATGCTGAATCAAATTTCTGGTACACTGAGTGGAAAGTAGTACAACTCTGCAGTTTTCATTAGTCAGGGCATGTTCAAACATGTGAAGCAAAATGTGTAGCCTCATAAATTGTTTTTAAATCAATTTTTGCATTGTTACAAAGAAATTTGTCTCTGTTTTTTAAAAAGCTTTCATTTCTGTGTTACCATTTGTGGAAACTACATGCAGATGTGAAACACACCTTACAATTTCAATTATTATAATTTTTTACATATAAAATAACTTAAGGACATTTAAGTCCTTTTCATTTTTTTTCCATTCCTTTTTAGTAGACATAATAAGGGAATCTCCTTTATATTATTAAATAAGTAAATAGAATATCGTATATGTTTTGAACCAACAGGCTATGCTGGAAGATAAACTGAGGGCAACAGATTGGGAGGCCACTAATGAAGCTATTGAAGAACAAATTGCTCGGGAAAGCTATTTGCAGTGGCTCAGAGATAATGAGCAGAGAAATAAAACCATGGTAAGTGTCTTGAAAAATAAATTTATAAATACAATCTTCTGTAATGTAGATGCTGCAACTGTAAACATAATATCTTATACAGAAAAATAAGAAAAAAAAATGAAAGAGGGGAAAGTCCTACATCACACCAAACTACTTTTTCCCCATACACCACCTTTAAGAAGATTCATGAAGGTCATGTGCTACCCAGTAGCAGAAGTTGTGTGTATTTTATATGAGTCATCAGGGTAATTAAGAAATTCAAGATTTTCCTCTGTTCTGCTTAGTAATACCTCAGATGTCTGTACACGTGGAGCCTTGTCAAGCTCATTTAGATTTTGAACAATGTGCATTTTGTATAGATGAAAGTTAATATCCAAATGGTACATCCTAAGCAGGCTCCAAAATTTTTATTGTATTGCTAGAACATGGCATTGTGCTGAATACTTTGAGCTACAAAACAAGACACCTTGTTCCTGCTAAATGTTTTCTTAAGTTTTTACTGTTTTTCTCTGCAAATGCTGTATATTTTGAACATTTCTGGTGGCACGTAAATGTTTTACCTATTCACTAATTGTCTTTCATTCCGCAGTCATGTTAATCTCAAAACTTCCTCATGAATACATGCTGAACTGATACAAGGGACTGAATTTCAATAAAACTCTGTTCACAAAATTCATATTTTGCACTGGCCAGTTATCACAAACCTAGAATGTTCTCCTGCACTTCTTGTAGCAAAGTTGTTAAAAGTGAGTAATTAAAAATGCTCCACTCTGGAGTGTGCAGGTATTTTCCTCATGGATTTATCAATACTTCACTTATATCATTTATACAGATTTTTGAGAAATATTAAAAATCTGAGCAGTAATATTCATTAAAGGGCCTACAATAGATTGATTTAACTGCAATTAAAGTATTGTTAGTAGAATAAATCTTTAAATCATTAGGAGGCCTTCAACATATTCTTACAAATAGGAATTATTAAAAATTAAACATTCTTTATAAATAATGCAGGAAATAATAAGATAATAAACCTATCTCAGAGCATGGTATAATTGCTTCAAGCTGCAATGATTTCATGTAACCATCTACAAGTTTGCAGCATATACCTGAATTAAGGCTAATTCAGAGAGGTAAAGTCTGCAGTAATAAAATTCTTTCAAACTCTTAAACTTGAAGCCAGCTTTTGTAATCACACAAAGAAAGGGCAAACTCAAAGTTTCATGGCTTTGTGTTTTATTTAGTAATAGTAGTTAGTGAAATAGCACTGCTTTTATGAAACTGAGAATGGCAAATAGGACTGCTATTTAACTTTGGGCATTTGAAGAATCTATGAAAGAGAGATTTCCTGTTGGCAGCACAGGAAAGAATGTGTCTTGGCTAGTAACCATTGTGGAAGTTAGCTCATGTCACCCATTATTACAGTTGAGGGAAAATGTTAATTGTGTTCATGTGCTCACTGTCTGATGTTATAATAGGACATGACTTGAGAGCATTTTTGTGTGATAATTTTTTAAAATTATAAATGCAGCCTGAGCCAACAAGAATGCCTGAAAATTTACAATGACCTTACCATACTCTTCTGCTTCATGCACAAAAGTCTATAACTGGTTTGCAGAGTTTAGATGAGAAAGAACAGCCTTGAAAGATGAGTGCATGGAGCATCCAGCAACAGCAGTCACAGGTAAAAGCCATTATTTGTGTAGAAACCATAGTGAAGAACAATCCATGAGTGACTTACAGCAAGATAGGAGTCTCTAAACATTCATTCTCCACAGCTGTCAGAAATTCTGCACAAGTATCTTTGTGTGAGGAAGCTTTGTTGTTGGGTCTCCACAATCTCACAGAAAAACAAAAAGCGGCAAGATTGGAATGGTGGCAGGAAATGGTGTTCATTTTGACAGTGCCAGCTCATATGTCCATGATATCTTCACAGATGACAAAAGCTGGATTTACCAATACAACCTAGAGGCACTTTGTGGTAACCCATCTCCAGTGAAAGTTAAACAGTGTGAAATAGTAAGGCTGGAAAGTGGTTGCCAGTTTTTTCTCAGCAAGTGACCATATTGCAACCATTCAACTCCAGGAACAAATATATCAATAGAAATGGGAAAGAAATTATTGAAATTTGTAGATCGGCCTGTGGAGCTGGGAATATCGGAAAAAATTTATATAAAAAAAATATGAGTATAAGGTTATAACTTTGAGATACCAACAGAAGACAAATTAATCCAGAAGCTCATAAAATGTCCACGAGAGCTACACCAAGTCCAGTCAACCAACAACGAATCCGACAGTCGACTCGCAACTGAGGATGCAGGCAAAAGCCTGCGAAACTAGTTTTGCATAATTCAACAGTAAGTGGAGCATAAAATTATCAAATCTACTCACTAGATAATTAAGAATATATTAGTTGCTTCAATTTATTAGTTCCGACACAAAATTAAATTTTATATTTAATCTTTTCCCTTATTGCTAATTCTCTATGATTGTTGGTAGCTTTCAATAATGTTTCTTTTGTGATGTGATTGGATGTCCAAAAACTAGCAACTGCTGATTTGTCCACCTGTTTATATGTTACATTTAAAGTGCTCTTTTGCCCTTGTCTCCAAATTTCTTATTGTTCTGCCTATATATATATATAAATTCACAATCCAAATAATATATCTGGTACACTCCTGGTTTTTTGCTGGATGGGATAACATCCTTTATAGTTCTGTTCAGAATGTTAGATTTTGTGCAGCCAACACAGTACCAAATTGTTAAAAATTGTTCATAACTGCACCCTTTGCCCATGGATGATATGTGAATTTTTGAAACTTATGTCCTTTATTATGGATAGGGTGGTGATGTATTTGATATCTTTAGCCTTTTGAAATGTCTGACTTATTTATCTACTAATGAATGGTTGAATTCATTGTTGAGACTAATTTATCTACTGATGAATGGTTGAATTCATTGTTCAGGGCAGTATTGGTGATGTACTTGTATTCTTCCTATTTGAATGGGATGTTTACTAATCTATGAGTCACTCTGTTACTAATGGCATCCTGGTGTCATATGGGGTTGAAGCTGTTATTCTTTATGTAATTATTTGTATGTGAGTTTTCTGTACATACCAAACAAAATTATGTTGTTTCTCTGTAGATTTTAAGGTTCGAAAGGGGCAAAAACATCCTCTTTTATTTCTACAGTGAATTTTATGCTTTATCTTGCCAATTTAGTCATTTTAAGGCATCCTCTCTTTGTTTTTATGGTACTACTGCAAATATGTCATCTACATAGAAAACTATATTTTGAAGATAAATGAAAATGCCTTAGTAATGTGTGTGTCTACTGTTCTTATGAATAAATTTGCCAGAAATGGAGATAGGGGATTACCCATACCCAAGCTTAAGTTTTGTTGATAAATTTTTCCTTTAAACATGAAGTTTTGGTCTGTGCACAATTTTGTAAAATTAGTGTAATCCTGAATCTCATCTACGAATATGTTAAAGCTCTTAAGCCATTTCTGTAGTTTAAGGAGCATCTTTGTTTAGGTATGCTAGTGCACAAAGATACAACAGTAAAAGAGCACTCCAGTGGTGAAACACTCAAGTGACAAATATTGTACTTGCAAAACTGTTGACAATGGAGTGGCAATATAACCTAAATTTATCTTAGGTTATATTGCCACCATTAGGTAAACTTAGGTAAAAACACTTAAGTTTACTATAAGGTAAACTTAGTGTAAAAATGAATACCTAAGCTTAGGTTACTCAAGTGACAATTTAATAAATTCTGATACACTTTATGAGGGCAGATTAAAAAGTCTGGTTAAAACATACTGAATAACTTTGTTTTTTTGAAGCATAAACATTTATTTCTCAACATAATCTTTTTTTGAATTCAGCACATTTGGTCCAGCAAGATTCAAAACTTTTTATTCTCTCAGAAAAAAAAATTTCTTTCATACTGTGTATAATTCTTGTTTATAGCACAGATAACCTCTTCATATGATGAAAAGGTCTTCCCTCCAATCTATTTTTTGAGGTTAAATAAGAGAAAAAAATTACATGGGGCCAAATCTGGGGAATAGTGTGGGTGAGGTACTATTTTGAAGCACGGCTCATGCACTTTTGCCATCGCAATGACTTATGTGTGAATAGGCACATTGTCGTGATGGAGAAGCACTTTTTGTGCACCAGTCTTGGTCGCTTTTGCTTTAACTCACTATGCAAACGACACAATGTTATTGTATCGTTTGCATAGTGAGCTAAAACCAGTCACTGTTTTACTCTTTTCCAAGTAGTAAATGATAATGAAATTATAATGATACACTGTGAGTCCCAAAAAGTTGCCATCACTTTTCCCTGCTGACAGAATGGTTTTAGCTTTTTTTTCATTGCACTTTCACCTTCGCCAATCCATTGTTTTGGGTGCCATTTTATCTCCAGGGTGTAGTGGTGAATCCAAGTTTTGTGCTACAATCACATAACATCAGAATTCAATTGGATTGTGCTGTATCTTTTCAAAACACTATTTTGAAATCCTCGGATGTTTTGAGTCTGGAGTTAACAAATGTGGTACCTATTGCCCAATAAGCTTCTTCACTTGTAAGACTTCATGCAGAATATTGTGTATCTGTTCATATGAAATGCCTATCATTTCAGAAATCTCACATAACTGCAATGACCCTCTATCATGATACCATGAATTTTATCAAATATTTCTTCAGAAGAAATCCCAATCTGGCATCCAGAACATGCTGCATCTGCAGTGCTTGTATTGTCATGTTTAAGTTCATTTATCCAGTAATAAGTGGTCTTGAGTGTTAGTGCAGTGTCCCATTGAACTTCCTTCAGCTCATTTTGTTTCTAACTTTTTTAAATAAATATATTTTATCACTGCACTATATGTCTTTATCCATTTATACGAAAATTGTTGCACTGATTACTTAAGATGCCTGTCCTCGTAAAAATTAATGTATTCACCCATGTCATTAAGGAAGTGCTACAATTGTCTGCCTTTATTTTTTCACACATTTCTGGCATCTGTAAATGAAATTACCCATCACCCATCATAATTATCATTGGGAAATTAAACTGATCTCTTGATGAATGTTATCCTTTAGTTTGTCTAAAGTGTGAGAATACTACAAATTTGTGAATTGCATTACAGACTTGGAACTCAATCACCTGGGAATTTCTCATATAATCTCCTGACAGCATGAGCATACTTATTATGGACATACAAATCAAAAGCACTTGTTGAATAATTAGGCGTAATATTTTATGTTTCTTTCACTGTTCAAATGTCACTGACTGATCAGGATGAGTCTCAAATCCAACTTAATAATTCAGAACCTGTGTGCTCACCCTGACTCATGTGCCCAACTGAGTGAGGGCCTTGAGTGATGGCTTATCAATCGATCATTAGAAGACTCATTATTTCAGCATTACATAATTTATATGTGAATCTTGGAAAACATTAATTTTGGAAGAAATAGAGTAGAGATTCCAGTATATCTCATTTCATCATAATAATATACTTCTTTTAATGCATGGTGCAGTTACAAGACGTTATAGAAAATACATTTTGTATTCTGGGTGCAATAAAATACAGTGTATTTTTTTTTATTTTGAACAGAAGCTTATTTCCCTTGAAATTCCTATTGAAAACAATTTAAGTCCTAAAAGAAGTTAAAAAGGTGTAGGGAAGAAAGACATTGGAATACATTATGCCATTTGAATATTGAATAATTCATATTTATTTTTGTATCCCTTTGGAGTTTGAATTAAAAAGAATACACTGTATTAATATTGTATTTGTCTAATTAGTCAGCAAAATTAGGACTCTATATATGGGATCATTTGGATGAACTCATTGAAGGTTAAAAGTAATTTGTATTTTGAAAGCTCTGTGTGTGTGTGAGTGTGAGTGTCAGTGAGTGAGAGAGTGATAATGTATTTGATTAGTCTGCAAAATTAAGATCCTATGTAGGGAACATTTGGATGAACTCATATAAGGTGAAAAGTAATGTGTATTATTAAAGGATTTTGTGTGTGTGGGGGGGGGGGAGGAAGGGAATTTATTTATTAATCTGTGTGTAAAAATGAACATGTAGGTGTATTTTTAACAAGGAATTTCAGGGAATTCTAGCGTTAGGATGTTGTGAGATATTTTTCTAAATGTAAAGTTCAATGCTTGGTGTAATTTGGTAAATGTTCCAGATTTAAATTGTGCAAACTAAGCTGAATTCATAATAAAAACATTAGTCTACTGATTATTTGTATAACTATTCCAGTGTTAATGAACAGACTTCATCTGGACCTTTGTTAACCTGTTCTTCATAATATAAAATTTTGCACAATTGTCTATCAAATAATGCATTAGACACATATTCCATTTTCTTGTAAACTTTTTAACTTTTTGCTGATGAACAGTACATTGTGTCATACTTGTGGCACTATTGCTGAACAGTAGATTTTTCATTTAAAATAAAAGTGTTTTGTTAAGTACAAGTATGAATTTGTGACCTTCCAAACGATAGATTGTAATGCTCCTTAAAATATGTGGGTGCAAACAATAGGATGTCTGTTGATCAAGAATCATCTATGCATTAAATATTGTACTTACGAAGCAGTTGACAATGGAGTGGCAATATAACCTCAACTTAGGTATACCTAAGTTGAGGTTATCTATGCATTATTTTAATATCTAGTAGCTCTTGTCATATATTTTGTTTCTTGTATTGAGAATTCTGATTTTTATTGGATGTGAGTATATGGTTTTCAACTTTCCCAGAAGTTACAATTCTGGAAATGTTTTAGCCTGCAAGTTCTTAAGAGACTTTCCAGAGAGAAACAAAATGTGGCAACAAATACCACAATACCCATACAGCTTTTGTGAGGATGGCCTTGACCAAAACAAAAATAACCAGTCATTTGATTCCTCCTTTCACTTTCACTGGAAGATTTAAAATAATGAATCATAATTTTCTAATTTATGGATATCCCTTCGTCCCTTATGCAAGTAGATAGTGGACACTGATGATACATGAGATTAAATGCTAAACTGAGAGATTTTTTTATTTTTATAATTATTTTTTTTAAGGGAAGGAAGCATTCTAGGCCTAAATTTCTGGTTTATGCCTCTCCAGCATAATGCCTAAATGTCGTTGCCTTATTGAGAAGTTAATGTTCAATAGCCTAAAGCTGATGTTTAACAGTTGATCTTTAAACATGGTTTAACTTCATTCTCACACTAGAGTGTACAATATTATGGTGTATTCATTAGAGCACGTTAACTATGGTGGTATGTGGAGATAGTTTTGAAGACATTTATTACAGATTGATGGTATACTCCTCTTTGTAATCTTCTGCTTGACTGCAGTAATTCTTTTAAGATATGTGGAGAAGAAAATTGTACAACACATTCGTGTTTCTCAAAGGAAACTGCAGGGACTTGTTACATAATATTTAACATTTACTTGAACATGACACATTCTGATCACGTTCAGCCTCTTCAGATGTTACAATTCTAAACAACTGGTGCATTTATGCTGTGAATGTTAATATGTTTGCAGAACACTATATTGTGTTCTAACAGCCATCGACAGTTTGAGGAGAATGCTAAAAAACTTCCCTGATAATGATGGTTTCCTTGCATTATACATGATTTCAGTCTTTTTCAGATAAGAGCTAACTTTTGAGTATAATCTCTTCATTATAGACTGCTATTCATTCATTTTCTCTGAGTAATAGGCACCATTGTATGCATTAACAGAAAAACTTCCCACTTATCAGGGGGCTGTTTGTTGTTTACATAAACTGGAAGAAATTCTATTATATTAACTGACAAGTGTCACGAAAGAGTAATTTGTTGAATTGTCTCTGTTGTTAATACTAAGCCTAATGATTACATTACTACCAATGCTTAGATGATGGACAACAATCTATAATAGAACACTTTTAATTTCATTTAATTGCAGGTAATATGTGATGCAAAATGAAAATATAGGAACACTGATACTCATTGGCCTGGTTTAACACATGTAGGATATTTTGGAATTCTGCTATCCACAATCACTTGGAAAGAAGATCTAATAGAGAACATATTTTAGGGGACTCTGTTTATACATGCGAGAAATATTTACTTACACCAATGAAACCAAAGAAATGCTAAAATTGAGCTCATTTACTGGACAGAAACATAGCAGAGAGAACTTACCTGTGTGGAAAATCAGTATTTGGTTTGTGAGCAAAGCTACAGAAAATTCTGAAATCATTGTTCTGGCTGCCATGCAACATAACTTGGCTGTGGAGTGCAATGAAGTTGACCTTGAGCAGATATTCCAAATGATGATATACCAGTTGCTCCAGCAGCAGATGATTGCATGACAGATAGTAATTGGAGCCATTATATTTTGTAAATATATATATACTTTACATGCAAGGGCTTACCAGGTTAGGTGAATAGATGTACTGAATCAGTGTATCAAGCCGCATTTAAGAGATTGCTTTCTGCAATGTTAGACTATTGTTAATGTTGTCAAGTTATCTCAGATATCACTTCATTCAAAAATGAAATGGAAAACAATGTGCAAATAATCTGTAAGTAATTTCAATTGAAAGCTTCATGTCATTAACAAAAGTAACCTGCTTGAACATTAAGTTCACCACCTGCATACTAATTCTGCATAGCTACTTATAACTGCCCTTATATAAAAAGAACTTTATTGAACATTTATGATTTACTTTTCTGTCACTTCATTAATAAAATATAATTAATTTATCTTGTGTGTCATTCATGTAACTTTAAACCTTTCTTTAAAATTTCTTGTTCAGGTAAATATATTTATAACCTCACCTTTCTTTGTTGCAATTACATTTAACTGTTTAGCATGTGTTTCCTCCATTTCATATGTCTCATCCACTTCCTGGCATTTTCTGTTATTAAGCCCGACTTTGGAAATTCACAAAACACGAACTAAGTATGTATATAGCAAAAACCACTCAGTTACCGTGAAGTTTGAGATGAAGGATTCATGCCCTAATGTTGTCTGCTTTAGGTAGATAAGCACATTGAAATGTCTAGTATGAGGGATTTTTTTACAGCAATTGTTTTCACAAGGAATAAGCAAAACTTATCATACTGTATTTTTTATTTTGTGAGATTTTCATATTGCTACACACTGCAAGCAGAAGTTTTAAACATATTGAATTTAAGAGGAAAGTGAATATAACCATAATTAGGAGCTAAAGTGAATGTTTTGAAAGTTATTACCCACTCATACCCCAAGAAAGTGTGTAGACTTTTATACCTGAACTCTGACCAAGAAGGAAAAAATGTCAGTGTAATGTGATGACATCATGGTTGTACCAACAGCAAGAAATACCGGATAGCCATGCACAGCAGGAGGCAAATATTTTAAACTGTGTAGTGAAGGGAACTAGTAGAAGGTGGCTAGAAAGGGATAGTGCACAAGAACATAATGAATAAAAAAGTTCAGTTTGGTTGATGTGAGAGCAATTTACAGTAATACCAAAAGGAAATGAAGATGGGCACAGTTTATGATAAATAAATACAACAGGCAACAATCAGCAAAAACAGAATTCTAATCAATTTTCTCTCTCTCTCTCTCTCTCTCTCTCTCTCTTGCACGTGCACACACACATACACACACATCTAGGCCCTATTTGAAGTTGCTGCATCCTGCTGTCACATACACCATAAAAAGAAAGCAGGAGAGTGCAGAGAATAAATTTGACATATACACTGACGGATGCAAAGGGGACACAGGAGCTGGACCAGGAATCCCCATATACATCAACAAACAGTCAACACATCAGCTACAATACAGGCTACAAGACCACTGTTCAAATAATCAATCAGAACAGTTAGCTATTCTTAAATCACTAGAGTATTTTGAAATATAACAGCAGCCTCCCATTCACCAAAAAATAGCAGCAATCCACACAGATAAAATAACTCTGAATTCAGTTGAAAACCATATCAACCAAGAGAACTTAATAGTATTAAATAGGGCAAACAAGAAAAATGGAATCGCAGAACTGAACAATTCACTAATACACCTGGATCAAGGCACCCAATGGGAATGAAGGCAATGAAAGAGCAGATAACCTGGCAAAACAAGCACCAGAGAACACAGGCCTTCCAGTGAGTTTTGACAATAAGCCAGCCAGTCCTGTATTAAGTGAACAACAGTATAAATGTAAATAAATGAGAGAACAGTGATGCAAATGGTGCAGTGACTAAACATTCCTACCCAGGACAGATTGAAGTTAAACTTACCGTTTACCAGAGAAATAACATTCTTAACAGGGCACAGGAAATTAAATTTGTATTTCTTCCATTTTAATTTAAAAGACAGCCCTTTGTGTACATGTGAAAATGTGGAACAAACAGTATATCATTTATCATTTGAAATGTAAAACTAGAAAGAGAAAGACAAATATTGAGGAACAATATGATATACAAATACTTCTTCTTCAGTGAACACCCGTTCTTGGCTGGTCAACCATTTGGTACTGTGCCACTCAGTACATCCATGATCATCCTTCTAATGAGTCTTCTCTTGAGTCACTCTGAAGTGCTGTACAGTGTAGATGATGATCAGCCATTCCTTCCTCTTTTGAGCAGAAGGGGCAGATCAGAGAGTCGATTATGCTGATTCTGTGGAAATGTTTTTGTAGATAATTGTGGGCTGTGGCCATCCTGAAGGTAGCCACAGCCACTTCGCAGGGCAGATTGTTGGGAATAGGTTTCGCTGCTGCCCTCCAGGAGTCAATGACGGCTTCTTTATACTGTTTGAAATTACATTGCATAAAATGGAGTAGGTAGAAGGGGTTAGAAGTTGGTAATATACAAATATGAAAATGAACATTCAATAAAATAAAACATACAATTATATACAGATACTAATCTCATATATTTAATCAATAGGTTTAGACAGACTGTACGGTAACAGAGATGAAAACATACAATAATTAATAGGTAGATTCTTGACAACAGCAGCAGAATATAAAATGTCAGTGTATGGAATAAATTGAAACAAATAAATCATAAAAAACACAAAACAACTAGACAGAATAAGAGTGAAAACAGGAGTAAATTTATGTAACATAACCATGAATAGTTGTAATAGTGTATGTAGTTATATAAACAATGTATACAGTTTTTTTCACACTAACTCCATTCACTTACATAAATTTGGAACATATGTTTCGGGAGCGATCCCTCCCATCTTCAGCCTGTTGACAAACTGTCGTTAAACGTGGCGGTTGGGTCTCTTGATGTTCTTGTGGCGGCATCTGTTGGTTCTATTAGGAATTTGCTGAGTTCATCCAATGGAGGGATATCGAAATTCATCAAATTATCCTTATTTTTTGTAATGAAAATGTTTTCCCAAGTGGAAAGTTCTATTGCATTATGAAGTTGTTTAAGTAGTTTTATCTCTGATTTAATTTCATGATTTTTATTCCAAAAGTGCGCTGCTATTGCTGATTTATCAATTTTTTTTAAGCGAATATTTCTGAAGTGTTCTTTTTTCCGGATTCCCAAATTCCTCTTCGTTTTTTCAATGTATTTTTTGTCGCACTCTGCACATTCTATTTCGTAAATACCTGACTTTTGTTCTGTTGGCATGTAGTCCTTTACTCTGCAACCTAATAAGTTCTTTATATTAAAATTGTTCTTTGGGGCTAACATAATTCCTTGTTCTTTGAATATCTTTTTGAACTTATTGTGATAAATTGGGTGGTATGTGAAACTTTTGAATTTGTACCTTTCTTTGGAACTTTTAAGAGTGGAAACATCTCTTATTGCCTTTTGTTTTTTGGTTTTATTGATGATTTTTATTACTGTGTCTTTGTTGTATCCATTAGTTTCTCCTATCTTTATGATTTGTTGGTATTCCAATTTGTACTCTGTTTCTGTGAGTGGAATGTTAACTAATCTGTGTGCTAAACTATAAAACACTGCATATTTATGTGGAATGGGGTTAAAACTGTCATTTTTTATGTAATTTTCTGTGTGAGTATCCTTTCTATGAATTCCAAATGTAAGATAGTTTTCATTTCTTATGATTTTTACATCTAGGAAGGGGAGATATCCCCTTCTTTCTTCCTCTATGGTGAAATTTATAGATTTGTGCTGCAAATTCAGAAGTTTTAGTGCATCCATTGTATGTTTTTTCGGAATTATTGCAAATATGTCATCCACATACCTATACCATGTTTTGAAGATTAGAGGGAAGGTTTTGGTGATATGCATTTCAAACGAACTCATAAAAAAATCTGCTAGAAATGGAGATAACGGGTTTCCCATAGCTAGTCCCGAGACTTGTTGGTAATATTTTTTATTGAAAATGAAGTAATTTTGTTCAATGCAAATGTTCGTAAGTTTTATCAAGTCTTCAATTTCTTGTGTCTGTAGATCTAAGGATTTTAACCATTTCTTTAACATTAGCATAAGTGTATCTTTTGGTATGCTTGGGAATAAGGCTTCTACATCAAACGATACCATTATATTTTCTGCTGTAATTTTGTATTTTTTCTACCAAATCTTGTGAATTTTTGACACTCAAACTTTGGTATTTTTTCAAGGATTTGAAAATGTCGGTTAATTTTTTTGCTAACAAGTATGTTGGTGAATTGATATTATTGATTATAGGTCTCATGCTGTTGTCTTTTTTGTGTAATTTAGGAAGTGCATACATTCTAGGTAAAACTGGGTTGCTATGTGTGAGTTTTCGTTTTTCGGTAGTGGACAGTATTTTTATTTCATCTAATGTTTTATTCAAGTTTTTAGTGCAGGTTTTTAGTGGATTCTCTGTAATTGGTTTATAATCTTGACCTTTTAACATGGTTTCTATCCTGTTTATGTAGTCTTCTTAGTTCAAAATGGCGATTTTATTGCCTTTATCTGTTTTTGTGAATACTACCGGTTTTTCTTTTAGTTGTTTTATTATGTTTATGTAATTGTTGAATTTACTTTGGTTTTTTATTTTCTCTAAGGTTTTTGTACATTTCAATTTGATAAACGATTTTTCATTTTCTTTCAGTTCATTGGTGGCTATATTAATATCCGCGATGTAATCTTCTATTTTTTTGGAGAAACCTACACATGTTTTTAGGCCTTGGTTTAGGAATTTTAGTTCGTTGTTTGAAAATGTGGTGCTTGAAATATTAATTACGTTTCTGTGGTTTGTGTAACTTTTTTGGGTACATTTTTGGTTTGAAGTTTTCGTAAATTGTTGAACTTCTTTTTCAATTTCTGATTCTTTGTTTTCTTTTCGTTGGTTAAATTTTTATGCATATGTTGTTGTACGTTATCCCAAATGTGGAATCCCAAAGTCCTCGAAAGTTTTAAATGTAACTCATAACATTTTAAGTCGGTTTCACTTAGTTTTTTATATTGTACGCTTCTCTCTACTTCAATTACTCTTTTTTCAGCTGCTTTTTGGTGTGGGCTATTGTCTATTTTAACTGTTTTCCTCACGAATTTTGGTGTGATTTTATTTTTTAGGCACAAATTCAGGAATTTTATGTTAGCTATGATGTGTCTTTTTTTAGTTTGAAGTTTCAAAAAGGTTTTTATATCGCGTTTGCTGTAACTGAAGTTTAAATTGTATGTGTTGAGTTTGTTTGTTTGTGTTTCCGCCATTTTGTGTTTACCACGTGGTTGAATTGCTTCTAAAGACTTGTATGTCTATGTAACTCAAATAAATGTACTTACGAAGCTGTTGACAATGGAGTGGTATATATATAAACAATGTATACAGTTTTTTTACTTTTGGAATAAAAATCATGAGATTAAATCAGAGATAAAACTACTTAAACAACTTCATAATGCAATAGAACTTTCCACTTGGGAAAACATTTTCATTACAAAAAATAAGGATAATTTGATGAATTTCGATATCCCTCCATTGGATGAACTCAGCAAATTCCTAATAGAACCAACAGATGCCGCCACAAGAACATCAAGAGACCCAACCGCCACGTTTAACGGCAGTTTGTCAACAGGCTGAAGATGGGAGGGATCGCTCCTGAAACATATGTTCCAAATTTATGTAAGTGAATGGAGTTAGTGTGAAAAAAACTGTATACATTGTTTATATATATACCACTCCATTGTCAACAGCTTCGTAAGTACACTTATTTGAGTGTATGTAGTATTATTATTTTGTAATGGAACATGCTGTAAATTTATTAAAAATCACCTCTCACAAAGAGAAACCTAAAATTAATCTTGGGTGGATCCAGTGGTTTACTGCAGCTTGCAATAGCCTGGTGGCCTGTGCTTGCTTCCTATTGATTAGTATAAATTGGTTGAACATTGTGGTAATGGTAAAATTATGTAATGGTTGGCAATTCTGAAAAATAAATGAAACACTGAAAGTGATGCACAGAGCTGCCTTGGTGGATAAAAATAGAAGATATATACATGAACATAGTAATATAGAATTTTGCTAGATTAATATAGCACCCATCTAAGTTTATGGGGTAAGAACATGGAGCTAGACTCGAAACTACTCACATTGTATTGTAATAATGTCCACACTCAGTCTCCTGTTATTTTAGGTAGCTATAAAACTTGTGCTGCATATATTGTGGAAATTATTGTTTTTATTGTTTTAATATAAACACCTCTTAAGCAAAGAAAATAGAACTATATATAGTATATATTTTATGTACTGATACCTCAGGATAGTGCCTTCATCATCAAAGGGGTTATCAAGTGGTTTGACTGAATCACAATAAACAGTAAGGCTTTCTTAAGACCCACCTCCTGTTTCTTTACTTGTTCAAGCTACATTTTGCTTGGAGATTAAATTAGCATCATAGACGTTATTAATGTAATTTAGCATGCACCTATTCACTAACAGCCTATTTCCCATGTTTATGTCATTTCATGAGCAGCCTAATTTTTCTGAATAAAATTCCAATATACTTCACCCAGTAAAGTGTTATCACATAGTGAGTTCTTGGCCAAATTGTTTTTGAAAACATTTTGTTTTTCACCATGATGCCTTCTTCTCTAACATATTACTGTTGTAAACTTTACTTTCCACAACAAAGTGTAACGTTTCATAATGTCTAATAAGATGATCTTTTCTTTAATTCAGAAGTTACCTACATGTTTAACCATGATGCTTGTACAAGTAAACTAGTAAACAAATTATTAAATATAAAATTTAATTTCGTGTTGGAACCAATACAGTGAAGCACCTAATATATTCTTCATTATCTATTGATGATTAAGAATACAAACAGCAAAATTAAATGGGTGTGACCAAGAAATTGTAGACAAGAAAATCAAGAAATTCAAACAAAAGAAAAAGTTAAAGCAGGTTACAACATTGACAGCAATAAAAGAATCTACCATCCACATGAAATTCACTTATCATCCTTGGGCCACCAAAAATTTCCAAAAAATACTTAGAGACAGTGGGATTACTTTGTCCCCAGTGAACAAGTTTAGCCTAAAAAAACTGCTCAATTCTGATGATAATGATAGAATACCTGAAGAGAAGCCAGAAATATATAAAGTCAACTGTTCAGAATGTAACAAAGTATATATTGGAAAAACAAAAAGAAGCACTGGAATCAGGCTGAAGGAACACAGGAGAAACATCAGGTACATTCAGATAGAGAAATCTATGGTTGCATGTCATTTTTGGAGAAATAAACATGATATAGAAATGGAAGTGAAATTATTGAAATTCATAGATCGGCCCGTGGAGCTGGGAATATGGGAAAAAAAATTATATAAAATAATATGAGGATAAGGTTATGAACTTTGAGATCCCAACAGAAGACACATTAATCCAGAAGTTCATAAAATGTCCACAACAGCTACACCAAGTCCAGCCAATCAACAATGAATCCGACAGTCGATTCGCAACTGAGGATGCAAGCTAAAGCCTGCGAAACTAATTTTGCATAATTCAACATTAAGTGGAGCATAAGATTATCATATCAACTTACTAGATAATTAAGAATATATTGTAAATAAATGTTTGGCATTTGCTTGCATAAATGAAGAACAGTAGCAATCAGCAAAGAGTATCTAATGAAAGATACTCCATGCTTCTCAGCTTATGTTCCAACCTGAATGTGTTGCTAAACACTAATTTAGCACTGTTTAAGCAGTATAAATTCATATTTACCTTAAACATTGTTTAGGTAGACAGTGCCTAAAGATTAAAATTGGTCTTCGCTTCTGTAATGGGCATATAGAATTAATAGGTTATTTAAGCAAGACCAATAAACTGTTAAAATACTACATACTGCAGAAATGTTATAATAAGTGGAAATCTCATTATCATTACTTCAAGAGAAGTTAAAAGATGTCACAATGTTGCACTTAAAGAAATGAATTGAGAGGTTACCTACACGTTTAGCCATGATGTTTGTGCAAATAATGTTGTAAACAAATAATTATTTTGGTATTGAGGATTTTCACAGTGAAATGTATTATAATATGAAATTATTGTCATGAAATTTGAGTGATTTTGTAATAATAATTTGTCACATTGTAAATAAATGTTTGACATTTGCTCACATTAATGAAAAACTAGTGTCAATCAGCAAAGTGGAGTTTAAAAAATCATATCTGAAGAAAGAATTACATTGATTTATTGATTGTTCATAATTATAAGTGGTTCATTTTTACAGGCCTAGTTTTTGTATTGTCCTTTAATCTTGCACATCCACAGCTGTGTGGTAATAACTGAGGAAAAGGGAATCAGCATTAAGAAAGTGGAACTATACATTCCTACAGAATATCATGCAATATTTTTTAATGAACTGTTCCAGAATATCAGTTGAAAAGTCATAGTAATGCAACATAGCAATCTATTGAGACAAAATGCTTAACATATTCACTATATTAAGCTTTAGTGATCCTGTGAATTTCTGATATTTAGAGACAGAAGCATAGGGAATTAATAATAATATATAATATTTCTTTTTATGAACAGGTTTGTATAAGGTTGTGATCAATAAGTAGCCTATCCTATCAAGTTTTAAGGAATAAGTGTGAAATATTTTCTGTAGCACATATTAGGACTTCAGTATTATATTGAAGTTAAAAAAAAATATTTCCTACAGTTTTGCATTCCCATTTCTGATATTTGTTTAAAAAAATTCTTCACAATTGAAAAATTTCTATAGAAATGGTTATGGAACTAATTTACATGAATAGGATTCCAGACACTGTACATTTAATAGAAGATAAAACAGAAGGGGGGAAAAGATGAGTATAAGTATACAAACAGAATAACTCCTTGCAAAAAGTTTTTTTTCCCTTCAATTTCTGCAAAATATGATTGAAAGAGAAATGTTGTTCCTGAAACACATTTTGCTTAGTCATAACATGATCATTTGCACCATACTTGTGTTGGACACACTTTGATTGCCAAGTCACTTCAATCTGTGACATAATTTAACTGCATTACAGTACTGTTAACATTGCAGGTGTACAAATATTATGGGCTTTCTATTATAGAAAAAAGCAATCACCTGGCAGAGCACATGAATGAAATATGGATATTCTACAATATTATAATATTTTAGAAAATTGTGTTGTTAAATATTATTGAATTGCATGTCATTTTTTTCACCAATTTTATGTTTTCTGTAGGTATAATTCCACTGAATCCAAGGTAATATGCACAGAAATCTCAGAAATCTTAACTGATTATAGAATACATTTAACAGTGGAATGTGTATTTAGGATATAGACACTTTCAGTAATGTGTAATAGAGAATTTCTACAAAAAGATTTCCATTTTCAGCAACGGTCAGCATCTGCTACTTGCAGTTCAGCCACAGTAACCTCAGATACTGTGAGATCATCCCCAAGAAGCCGTATATCTGGATTAAGCTCACCTTCCCATGCAGATTCCCATCGTAATTCACCTTCTCAAGCTGAATCCCATCGTTCCTCTCCTAAAACACTTGGTGATGAAGCAGCTGCAGGATCCTCCTCTGCTGGTTGCAGTGGCAAAACAAGGTCAAATTCCCAGGCTGGTTTTGAACTATGTGAAACAGCATCTTTCATCAATCATCTATCCCCTGATATGTTTGGTAATTATGGTATATGATAATATCTAGTGTTACATGTAAATTTAGTCTCATTCATTAGTTAGTTAACAACCTTATGCTTTGTCTTACAGAAAAAGAAAAACCATATATTCAGAATAATGTATGCAATTATTTTGCAGTATTTCCTCTCTACTCCTGTATTTGCTTTGGTAAAACTATACTTCCAACATAATTAATGTATTTATTAATTTAAGTGCAAAATCTTATGAGACATGGTCCTGTTTTGGAGAGTTCTTTGAATTGCTTCATTGATGCAAAGTCAGTTTTTTATTTATAATTTTTGTCATAATATTCTGTTAGGTCAGACCGAGGAAAAACTCATTTGGGAGTTTTGAATTTTACAAAGATAAAATTGAAGTTATAGTACAAACAGCAAAGTTAATAGCACATGTTACTATATGTGTTAATAATGCACTTTTTCTGAAATTGATGATAGTAATTTATTTAATCATTGACACTCTCTAACTGGTATTTTGAAATTAATTATAAGGGTGTTCTAAGATGTAAGTTTGTAGATTCTAGAAGTTCTATAAAGCCATGCATTGTGATTGAGGTAAATAGTGGATTTCACATTGTTTTATGAGGCATGGAATGCAGCTCAGTAATGGTTTAATGTCATAGTGTATAGATTGCAATCAGCAGTGCAGCAGATTTGGCAAAAAGTCAGTAATGCAATATGTTTTGTCAGTGAATCATTCCTGTGCTTAGAAGGAAGGAAGAAATTAAAATGATAAGACATCAAGAAGAAAATATTAGGTTCAAGAAAGAAAGAAGGAAAAACAATGATACATTGCCGGGGGCACTTTTGGTTATCAATTTGCTGCTCTGAAAAGATTATAGTATATGCAGATTTTTAAAAAAAATATTACCTCTGACCCAAAATAATAGCTGTCCTTCTTTAGAGAGGTATATATTGACAATAAATGAATGCAGATACTTATTTACAGAGAGTACTGATAATAAATAAATGATGAGTAAATAGTATTAGCAGTATTCTTCTCAGATGGCTTGCCACTCAACATGGCATACAGCAGCAAGAGTGGAGATAACTGTTGAAGTTACAATGGAAAACTAAAGACAAACACCTTTGTCATTGTTAAACTCTGCATCTCCATGCAACGGTTTGTAACAGTTCTTTCCATTAACCTTCATACATTGTCATGACATATATCAAGGACAGAAAGACATTATTTACTCTCTCCACAGGAAGACCTTCAAAGGCCTTCACAATGATGGTAACAAGTTCATCTTCCATGGATGTGACTAATGTTGGAGAGACTGTATGGTAAATTTCTCAGCACTTCCGCTATCAGGCTCTTTCTTTGCAAGACACCATTTTTTCTGGCACAAAGCAGGTGATCAGAAATGGCCAGCAACTGTGATCATCTCCAATATTCTTCATTCATTGCATCATTTGGATACTTGGTTCTTTGGCTACATAAACTGCACAATAGTATTCCGGTGAATGTCGGTAAACCTTCAGATTCATGAAATGGCCTCTGCATTTGCTTAATGCATGTTCTGAACTGAACACCCAAATAATAGATAAGAACTCCCAGCACTTAACCAAGTATTTCAAGTTCATTTTATATGACTGTAATGGTCTCTAGTTCAATGATCTCTGCATCTTCACTTTCATTTCTAGAGCAAATAAGGCTGTTGAGGAAATGTAACTGTTATTTTGGTATATAGTAGTATTTTTATTTATTAATGTAAAGTGCATTACATAAAAGTATATTAATCATAGAAAATAAGGAAATCTAAATAAGTTAGAGTTTATTATATTTAGGAAGGAACAAATAAGATTTTCTGAGAAGTATATTTTTTGATATTCTGAACTTAGTTACAGTGCGAGATTTCAGAAGATAAAAAGAAGTACCTATAACAAATTTTTTAAAATTCTGTTGGAACCAATGCAGTAAAGCTAGATAAAATATGAATGATTATCCAATACTTTCACCTCATACACTCTAGTGCTTCTCTTACTTTTAAAATATAGTGGGACCAGTTTCGAAGAATCCTTTCCATCCTGAACCGACTTGATGACTGAAGTTAGTCTAGGATGCAGGATGGAGAGGATTCTCTTCGAAACTGGTCTCACTATATTTTAAAAGTAAGTGAAGCACTAGAGTGTATGAGACAACATTATTGAATAATCATTTATGAAAAGAAATGCTTTTCAGACATGATAGATGAAGTTAATGACAATGTTTGGTGTCTTTACTACATTTTTAAGCTTCATAGCCAGATATGGGAAAATACATGGATCACTCTGAAAGTTTTGAGAATGGACAACAAGGAATTGTGACAAGCCAGTGGAGATTTTCCTATCTCCAGATTGAAGTTTAGGTAACATGTGGAAGTCTGAGCTTGTTCGAACAATATGTGATGTAATACTTATGTGTTTGCAGGCATTGCAGCACCAAATACTAGGATGGAGATCGTGAGCATTTCGATTTACCATGACTTAAAGTTGGTTTAAGAGAGAGAGAATGACTTGAAAGTTTGCATTGCGCATTTGGGGATCTTTGCCATTTGCAATTTACCATTTATCAATTGTTTGCAGATTTTAGGAGAGGAACGGAATTCCTCAGTGATGAAGACTACACGGAATGGCCTACTACAGCAACAACAGATGAAAATGTGATGAAAGCAGAGCATATGCTGCAGAAAGATAATCGCTGTACGTATAATGAATTTCATGAAATCCTGAATATTGAATTGGCAACAGTGAGCAACAATCTTGAGAGAAAAATGTCATGTCAGGAAGCTCTGCAGTCATTGGATCCCCCTCCACCTAAAATATGGTCAGAAAAAAGCACATGTGGAGTGAAGCTAGAAAATGTTCAAAAGAATTTATAGAGGAAAATCAAAAAAATGTATTTAACATAACAGGTGACTTAAAGCTCAATATAGTAGTATGATCCAGAAACTAAGAGACAGTCATGGGTCTGGGTCTTCCAAGGAGAGGATCCCCCAACAAAAATGAGGCAAGCAGAAGTGTTGACAAAAAGGTGGTCTGTTCCTTCTTCTCATCGAGTAGCCACATTGTGACAGTTGCATTTGAGGGACAAAAAACTGTCATTGCCAAATGGTACAGCATTTCATGTCCCAAGTCATTAATGTACTGAGAATGAATTGTCCTAAACTTGTATGTGTGGATTCCTGTTTCACCTGGAAACAATGGAATTTCTGCAAAAATAAAATGTTTGCCCCATCCTGTCTACAGTCCAGATGTGACACCAATGCATTCCCCCCCCCCCCCAAAAGTGGTCAATACTGTTAATCACCTGAATTTGCAGTGACTGCATATAAGACATACATTTGCACCGTATCCAAAGAAGCAAGGTGTTCAGTATTTACAAAATAATTTGAACAGATGAGATGTATAAAATGTAAAATTGGAGAGTGGGAATCTTAACACCAATTTATAAAGGTAAAGATGTAACCCAGCAAATTATGGAGGAATTAGTTCACTTTCAATTATTGGGAAAGTCTTTACTGGGGTGTTAGCAAAAGATTACAAGAATGGGCAGAAAAAGAAAAGAAAATTTCAGTTTTTCAATCAGACTTTATGAAAGGTAAAAGAACAGCTGACAATATTTTTATAATTAGAACATTACTTGATAAATTTATTAGTAACAAAAGAGGTAGAATCTATTTTGCACTTGAAAAATCTTTTGACACAATTTATAGAGAAACACTTTGGATCAAACTGAGAAAGAAAGGAGAAAGTCAGAATTTTATAAAGGTAATTCAGAATATTTTTAAGGAAAAGGAATTTTGCATTAAAAATGAAAGGGGGAGGGGTTACAGATAACATATCAAACAATGTAGGTCTAAGACAAGAATGTAAATTAAGCCCAGTTCTCTTCAATCTATTTATTGATGTTCTAGAAGAAATTAGTAAAAATAATGTACATTTGCCAACTATGAATAATAGAGAGATACCAGGCCTGCTCTTTGCAGATGATTTGGTAACAGGTTCTATAACAAGTGTAGGATTAAAATGATTACTAGAAGCTATAGACTGATTTTGTAGAGAATGGAGTCTGAAGATAAATAAAAGTTAACCTAGTATAGTATTGGAAGGGGTTTGGAGAGAGTTTTGGAAAACTCCCACTTTTCGGCCATAGGCTTTTTATGCCACCCCCAAGTCCCTTATAGTGTTCCAAATTCTGTGTTCTTGATGAGATCCAGAATCTTATTTCCTATAAGGGGAAATCCATCCATCTGCAGATCATAGGTTTCATTCCCATGATGTTCCGATAAAGCATCTATTGGTCACGAGTGACCATTTGGCATTCCGGATAACTTTTTCTATATGTGCATTCTAAGTAAGCTTCCTGTCCAGCATTAAGCCAAAATATTTGGCTGTCATGGGGATTATCACCTGTGTTCCTGAAAAGTTCAGGTTGTCATAACCTTGAAGGCTTCTCTTTCTTGTGAATGTGCAACCACTGTTTTTGATGGGTTTACTGCGAGTCCCTCCTTGATGCACCAGCTTTTGATTGTCATCAGCCCATCATTCATGATGTCTGTTATCATCTGGGAAAATTTTCCCATCACAAGTAAGACTATGTCATCAGCATATGCCTGTATATAATATCCTTTCTCATTCATGTCCACCAGTAAGTCTAACATGTGGTTATAATAAGGGGACCTAGTCACCCCCTAGTTGGAACTATCTCCTGTGTTTTTCCAAGAAGTGTTGCTTGTATATTCTTGTTGCAGAGCATGGAATTTATCCATTTACAAATGGTATTATTGATGCCGCGATTGCAAACAGCTTGAACTATGGACAGGTAAGTAGTATTATCAAACACTCTCTCTATATCCATAAATGTGGCCATTGTTGTTTCCTTCCTGGCCAGAGAGTCCTCAACTCTCACCACTAAATTATGTAAGGGTTTTCCTTGCTGGTAGGCAAATTGTGATGCAGCAGTGCTTTATAAGCACCTGTTCTCAAATATATCTGTCCACCAGTTCCAATGTCTAAGGAGGAGGAGGAAAGTCTGATGAATCTAAAAGCCTTAGCAGTGCTGTAATCTACTTGCTCTTGCTTTGGAATAAATACCACTCTGGTAAGTCCCCATGGCAAAGGTATATAGCCAAAGGCTGCACTTAACGCCACGGGTAGCCGAGGTCGTTAAGGTGCAGACTCATGAGCGGGAGGTCTGGGGTTTCAATCCTGCCAAGACCGTCCTCCCTGCCTGAGGTTTTTTCCAGGTGTTCCTCAGTCCTCGATAACTGGCAAATGCCAGGGAGGCACCCTAAACTTAGGCCTGGAACATTTCCTTCCTTTAAAAAAAATCCTTTCCGAATATATCATTTCATATATCATCATTGTTCACCGCCTATGGTGCCTCAGTAGTAAAAATGGGCATTGAAACACCATTAAAAAAAAACAAAACAAAACGGTTAAACTTGCCCTAAAAAGATGACACGAGTATTATATGAAGGAATTCAGGCACTTTTCCCAATAAAGCAGGAAAGATACCATTCCTTCCTGGAGATTTAAATGGGCTGAACTTATTGATGGTCCATTTGATCTTAAAAATCATGAAATCTTATGAGCCAACTTCCAGTCCTCCAAGGATGACTTCTATATATGGTTCTCATTATGACTGGAATTTTCGCCCATTTTTGATTTCTCATAATTTTATTGAAGAGTATCCTAAACCTGGCCGGTAACTCACTAAGTTCTTTGGACCATCACCTCACCTTCTTTGGTCCAGACCTAATGGTTATAGGGCAGTTATCCTCATAACATCTATAATAGCATCCTGTATGAGGTATACTGTTCTGTCAAAAATTCTAACACCTTCGATCTTTCCAAGCATAATTGTGAGGTCTTCCATATAGGTGGTTCAAGTGGTTCTTCTTGGATTCCTGAAAGATGCTTCACTACCCATGATATTTAGTTCAAATTGAATATATTTATTACCTGAAAGGGATGGTTCATCCAAAACTTGCCATTCTATAACTAAATTGCTCATGCAATCTGTGCCAAAAGTAATGTCGATAACCTCTTTTCTAACCTGTTAGATAAAATGGGTTTATTCCTAACATCATGTAAATAAAGACTATTGGTGAGCAAGCACTCAACAAAGAATTACCTCTTTTGTTGGAGTTTGTACCATTCCATATTGCATGGTGGGAATTGGCGTCGCAACCCAGAAGTAGTTGCTTGCCATCTTTTGCCATCCGTTCCACCAAGAGCTCTAGTTCTCTTGATGATGGATCCCTCCATAATAAGGTAGGTAAACAGAGCTCAAGATTAAGCATCTGTTCCCCTCTCTCACATTGAGGTTTATTTTCACTGTTGTGGTGTCTCCGAAGTTCATATAAAGGTAAAGCATGCACCCCATGCTAGGATACAAGTCCTCATGTCATTAATGGAAGTGCATTAAATCAACTTACCTGTTGCTTTGCCCTGCTATTCATTTCTTATGTAACCAGGGCTCTTGGATGAGGACCAGGTCGATATTTTCCTCCCTTATCTTCTTACAGAAGGCTGCCAAAGCTGCCTTACTGTGTTGTAGGTTGATCTGGATTATCCTTGTCATCTTTAGTTAAAATGACAATTGTGATTTTACCTAACCCTAGGTAGCCTCTGTTTTCTAAAGCTCTGATGATTCTTTGTTGCTCCTTGTCTATCCAGCATACAAAGGTTTGACCAGTAGGGTCACCTTTGCTGCTGAAACTACCAGTCTCCAGTTTTCAGAGTCTTGTTCTGTTTTCCTAGCATTGGTAGAATTTTAGAGGGGTCCATCTTGGTGAGCATCCTTGGCGTTTTAAAGAGCACCTTGGCTATCTTCAACACATCTGCCTTTTATCCCACAATCAATGTGGAACTTTCCATGGCCTGAGGTTAGGAATGGTTTCCTGTAGTCAGGCCTTAGTCTGCTGGTTGGCACAGGAAAGGATGAGAGCTCCCCTTTCCATGTACAAGCCAACAAATTGAGGGAAGTTCCCATCTTCTAGAGTCTGGAAGGACTCAGCGATCAACTTCTGTTGTTCCTATACTTGTTCTTCCATAAGTTTGGCTGCCAGATATCCTTCTAGGTCTACAGCCATTTTGATGTTGGATAGGGTTTCCTTAAAGGTTGCATTACCTTTGTCTCCTGGTGGTGCCACAGAAGTTTTTGGTTTCTTCCAGATGACTTCAGTAGTTGGGGTTGGATCCATCCGATTGATTGATTTATTTATGGACGCTCTTTAACATCTCAGGTCATCAGCATCCCATTCAACTCAGGGCGTGAAACGGCCGACAAATTTTGCTCAGAGGCCTCTCTTTCAGGCTTGAGGTTCTTTTTCATGCCGTAAATGTACGACACGGGACCCATGGCTTTACTTCCCTTCTGAAGGAAGCCATACATAAGATTTTTACACCCGAAAAAATGCATCGGTCCTGGCCGGGTTCGAACCCACATTCTTGGGTGTAGGAGGCAAGTATGGTAACCACTACACCACCAGGACCGACGGATCCATCCGAGTGACTGCATTTTGGCCCACTCTTCTGTGCCACTTCCTCCTCTTTAGTAAGCTTGACTCTTTGGCCCTTCTTACTCTTTTTCTTCCCCCACTTGCTAGGATCTCACTCGATCCCCTGCTTAGTGAGCTTTTTTTTTTCAGGGCTCATTTCCTATGTGCCCCTGAAAGTTTGGGAGGCTTTACTTTAAGTTTGTTCATCTGCTCCATGGCTTCATCTATTTGCCCGCTGAAGCCAGGAATCTGTGGGCTCTTAAGTAGCCTCTCCTCTTCTACTTTGAAGGAGTTATCTCCCCTTCACGTTTGGAGACTTCCATCTCCTTAGCTTCAGAGGTTTGCTTTTGAGAGTTTTTCTCCTTATCAGCTTCAGTACTAGGTTTTGGTTTATTCTCGTTATCCATAAAAAGTCCCATGTGTAGCAGGGGAATTAGAAATCTGCCCAGGCAGAGTCAGCATACCTGGGTAAGGCTGGATACTACCAGAAGTTTGCCTGGTATTCTGAAGGCTCCATTTAGTACATCTTCCATGTGCTATGCACCTCCTCGGCACAAGTTGCTTTAAACCTTGAGGTTGAATAATACAAGAAAGGATGAAAAATGAGAGAGTGAAGTTTAGTTGCTTCTTAGTTTGGGCTCTTCTCTCTTCTCCAGTATAGCCTGTTGATTCACAGCGGCTCTTAAGCCCTGTCACCAGCGACAAGGTCCTGTGACTCTTAGGCAAGGGAAATAAATCTAAGATTATGGTGATTAAAAGGGACTTGGGGGGGGGGGGAAATGCATGCAGACACACAGGAAAAATGGTGTTGGGAGGGTACAGAAATTAAAGTTGTGAACAAAATTGATTATATAGGTTTTAGATTGTCTAGTAATGGGAAATGGAGTAATCAAAAAGAAAAGCAATAGCAGGAGGAAAAATATCCATGAGTGTAATCAGGTTTTGTGTAAATAAAATACCAAATATTCAATTAAAATGGTTAGAGAGAATATATGGTTCAATGGTGGGGAGCAAAACAATACATGAGATAGAAATTTGGGGATCAGATAGGATGGAAAGGGATAAACATGATAAATAGAATATTTTGTTGTAGAATTGTCCTAGGCTTACCTAGATCTTCACCTAACGAGGCTGCTTTAATGGAGCTAGGAAGATTGGGCTATAAAAGCACGGTCACAAAAAAGGTACTGAAATATTGGTATAGAATAGAGAGATTAGAAGAGGAGAATATTACCAAACAGTGTTTGATAGCACAAGAAAATTTAAGGGGAGAGAAGCTTGGATATCTCAAATCCAAAATATTCTGCAAGGAGTGGGCTTGAGATCAATATGATATGAGGGGGAAAGAATGGGAAAAGGATTTTGGAAAAAGATAATAAGAATTGAGGATATTAAAAAACAGGAAATATAGGCAAATCTCAATGCCAAAAAATCTTTGAAATTATATATCACACTAAAACATGTGTGGGGAAGAGAAACATACATTGAAATCTGTGATTAGGCAGTAAGGGAAGGACTGGCATGGTTTAGAACAGGAGGAATATGTTTAAGTGGAATAAAAAATGGCTATATTAAGAGTATATATCCTATGTGTGAAGAACCAGAGAGTACTTGACATTGTGTATTAGAATGTAAGCAAACCAAATTTTGGAGAGTTCATTTGGTTTATTTATGGATGCTCTTTAACATCTCAGGTCATCAGCGTTCCATTCAATTCAAGGCATGAAACAGCTGGTAAATTTTGCTCAGAGGCCTCTACTTTCAATCTTGAGGTTCTTTTACATGCCATAAATCTATGACACGGGACCTACGGCTTTACTTCGTTCTGAAGGAAGCTATACTTAGAATTTTTAGCCCCAAAAACTCCATCGATCCTGGCCGGAATTGAACCCCCGATCTTGAGTTTAGGAGGCAAGTATGGTTATCACTACACCACCAGGACTGACAAATTTTGGAGGGAACAGTTCTTATTATGACAGTGGAGAAATTTACCAAATGAAATAACAGGCAAAAGAATTTTAATTCTAAAATCAGACAACAATATTAAAGAACTGGGAAAATACATAGGCAAGATGAGACAAAAATGATAATGGAAGATTGGTAAGATAAATGGGAACAACAATCCTGACAGTTGCACTATTTAGGAGTGAGTATACATTCACATTACATACTCAACCTGGGGTTAATTGTAATGGGGTACAGAAGGAATGCAGCTCCACAAAGTCAGGGTGAGCAAGTGGGAAATTTAAAAGTTTTTAATTATAGTAAGTTCATATATACTAAGTGCATGTAAAGGTAAATTGTTTACTTTGATTTTAGTATGTTTACTTGTTTATGAATTTGGTTTATATGTTAAAATATGTTATTTGCATGCAAATTAGAAATTGCTAGAAATAAAAAAGTATTAATTTATTTTGTATGAAATATAATGGAGAATATTTGAAAAATGCAATGATCAGATCACATTTTTTATAATTATATTGCTTTCATTCTCAAAACTTGAGAGTGACCCTTGTATTATCTTCCAAAACACAGATTGAAGAATGCATTATAATATTTATTTCCACATTTGACATTAAACTCATATTTAAGTTAATGGTATTTTTGGAAATGTAATTAGTTTTTCCCTTTATGTTATTTGCTTTTAGGCTTAACAGATTGGGAGGATGCAGATATTCTTGCACAAGTGCTTGCAAAATCGCAAGAAGAGTACATAGATTGCTTAAGAAAAAATCGAGATGGCTGTTCAGAAGATAGTTCAACAAGTGTTTCAATTAACAGCCTTGAGTGTGGTGAACCCTCAACATCTCGGTAACACACATTACCAAGCACTTCAACAATTTTCATGTTTGTTAAAATGTTTTAAAAGTTATAAATATTGCTATTTGCTTTTGTGAATAATCTCTCTAAAATTGTATAAACATTTTCCTTAATGGAAAAACTGTAATAACTGGGTTCAAAATAGCTTCATTTCAATTTCAACTTCTATGCCATAAACTAGTATTATTTTCTGAGTGATTGACACATTTATCCAAGCACAGTCTATTTTGTGTATGAAAGTTGTCTAACTAATCCTTAAGCAGCATATAACCATTTTCTTGTGTAAAAAATTCAAAATAAGAAATCAGGAGTGCTTTTGACATTAATGATTTTTTTTATGTCACCAACTTGAGCATGAAATATGTACTTCAAATGTAATTTATGTTTTTAGTTCTCTGCAGTATTCCTCAGTGCTAATTTTTTCTTTTTGATTTAATGTTTTATTTATTTTATTATTATAATTATATTGTATATCTTTTTTTATATACTGCATAGTTCATATAAATTTTTTTTAGGGTGTGGACAGCTGGACTGTCTTAGCTGTTTTGAGCACATTCAGGTTTTCTGTTCCATTTCATATATTTCAGTTCCCTGTCTAACATCAGTTCTGTAAATAGAGCAAGTGTGTGTGTCGATGTGTGTGTACTGTATGTATGCTTGTGGAGGGGAAACTTATATTGTGGATCGATTTAATTTAAAAAATGACATGCCAGATTTTTCCATGGATTTTAAATTGAAACATTTAAGTGAATGCTTATTGCAGGTAATCACCATAAATAATTGTGTATACTTGTGAAATGCTGACCTTTATATACCTTTTATTTTGTTCTCTGTTAAAATTAATATTCTGGAAGTATTGGTATACTTGCTGTTTACAAATTCAATTAATGCAATGCATTAGCTCATTAATCTGGAAATGGCACAGAAGAAATTTATTACCATTGGTTAATAATCAATTATGTGGAGAAATGGATGTACATTGGGCTTTCTCATTTAATTGCCATTTGCTGGCAATTTTTGTTAGTTAACAATGATACATTATATAGCTGTATTATTTCTTTGATACATGTAAATATGAATATTCGAGCATAAATTTAAGAAATATTTGCTTAATTTCAAGAAAACCTATTTGCATTAAATGACAAACCATGTTGGAGATAGCCAGTCTGTAAGAAGTGGAAGACTTTTTCTTCATTGATGTTGCTGTTCTTCCTGACAGTCAACATTAAGCACTATTTGTAAGGATTATAGCTGGAGTAGGTAGACAACCATGCAACTATTGTCACAAATGAACATGGACCATTCATGGTTTCATTCTGTGTGAAAATGTCAATGCACTATAACAATGGGTATGGCCAAGAAGAAAATCAAAAAATTCAAACAAGAGAAGAGGTTAAAACAGGTTACAACATTGTAGGCAAACAAAAAAAAAGAAAGAAAGAAATTACCATTCATAAGAAATGCACTTATCATCCAAAGGCCACCAAAAAATTCCAGAAAATACTCTAAGAATTTGGGATTATTTTATCCTCAGTAAACAAATTCTGGCCTGAGTAATCTGCTCAACTCTGGTGATAATGATAGAATACCTAATGAGAAGAAGCCAGGAATATATCATATATCTGGGATGCAACAAAGTTATATTGGCAAAACAAAAAGAAACATTAGAATTAGGCTAAAGGAATATAGAAGAAACATCAGGTACAATTAGATGGATAAATTGGATGTTGCACATCACTTTTGGAGAAATAAATGTAATATTGAAATGGAAATCAATTTTTGAAATTCGTAGACAGAACCTTAGAACTGGGAATGTGAGAAAAAATTTTTATAAAAAAATATGAAGATAAGGTTATGAACTTCCATATCTAAACAGAAGACAAATTAATTCAAAAGTTCATAAAATGTCCACAAGAGCTACACCAAATCCATTCAGCCAACAATGAATCTGGCAGTCGATACACAGCTGATGATGCAGGCAAAGGCCTGTCAAAAATGTTGTGTATAATTCAATGGTAAGAGGAGCATAAATGTATTAAATTGATTATCTAATAAAGAGTAAATTAATTGCTGCACTACATTAGTTCTGGCACGAAAATAATTTGAAATTTAATGATATTTTGAATTGATTAATAATTGGCTTCTCTAAATAGTCAACATTGTAATATTATGAACACTAATGTAATAAACTTGTTTATACTATTAGTGTTTATATATATATATATATATATATATATATATATATATATATATACCATTCCATTGTCAATAGCTTCATAAGTACATTTAATTGAGATTGTAAAATTAGTTTAATTTAACAAACACACTTTAACATAATTTCAACCAATTTGAGTATTAATCTAGTTCTTATATAAATTAGCACAGTGCTATCCCAGGATTTGTCATATCCAACTCCACAGGTTATCAGTAAGCATGATATATAATTGGAGCTGATAATTAACTTGTTGCCTTACTACTATTATTATTACTGCTACCATTAAGAAATAGATGTTTTCTAACTTTTCTTATATTTATTATATTTTTCAACCTATTTTTGTTTCTACAGGTTGATCAACTTGGTAGACTATAAAATTGCATGGCACTGCTACTCTTGATGCAGATGTGCACAGTGTCATAAAAGAGTTGTCTCTGAAGCTGATCACTTAGATTATGTTTAAGTTTAAAAAGTATTAAAATTCCTACATAAACAAACCTTTCAGTGTCCCAAAACGTTGAAAATACTATCATTGAATAATAATTCTTGTAATAGATTTATATGGCATGTAGCATTTAAAAGTAACAGATCAATTTGTTTGCAACTTTCTAATTTTATATAATACCATGTATAATTTATATAATATGGGTACCCAATTCAACAACAGCTTGTTGCTCATGAAAACAGTAACTTTGTTTAATTGAAAGCATTGTATGATTTAGTTGAACTACACACTCTTAATGCTTCACTTGTCATAATGTATGGAACCGGTTTCGAGAGCATTTAGTTCTCATCATCAGCCAGGCTAAAATTCATAGCCTGGCTGATAACTAAATGTTCTGGAAACCGGTTCCATACATTATGACAAGTGAGTGAAGCATTAAGAATTTTAGCCTGATTGATGATAACTAAATGTACTGGAAACTGGTTCCATACATTATGACAAGTAAGTGAAGCATTAAGAGTATGTAGTTCATCTAAATCATACAATGATATCAATTATATGATTAGCTTCACTGTGCTAGTTCCAATTTATATTTCAATTAGTAACTTTGTTGTTGAAATGAACCTCTGAAAGCAGTTAATGAAAATGGACAGAGGAATTTAGCAAGATATTTTATTTGGAAAACCAGAGAGAAAGATACAACTGCATTGGCTGTGGCAGAAAACATTACTAGCATCGAAGTGGGAGTGGCTTCAGACTTCGGAATAATGCTCTTAATAGAACTGGGCAAATTGCATATCTACCTAAATTGCTTGTTACACTGAGAAGCTTAGACAGGAGTGTGAACACTTACAGAAACTGTTAGCAAAATTCAGTTAAAAATACTTGGAAGTTAGTAGAAAACACTGTTAATTCCAGAATATATAATACGTGCATGTACATAAAATTATTCTGTTCTATCAATGCATTAGGTTACATGTGATACTGCAAATAATTTTACTAAAAGTACCCATTTTAGTTGCTTAGACTGAATTTTATTCTAAAATATTTAATTACAAGTATTTAAACATTATTAAGGTAATTTACTTTAACATCATTAAAGAATCTCATTTATTTCCTTACACAATGAATAAACCATGGAATTTAGGCTGATTCCAGCTACCAATAGACCAAAAATATTATTCAAAGTTCTGAACAAAATGCTATTAATTACCAATATGTTTCAACTTAGGTATTCATTTTTTACACTCACACAAAAGTAAGACACGTTTCGGGAGAATCTCTCCCATCTTCAGTTGCTCACTGAACTGCCGTTACTCAAAACTATGGCTGGACAAACGGATGTTCCTGTGGTGGCCTCTGTTGGTTGAAGTAGTAACTTGCTGAGCTCATGCATAGGAGGAAACTCGAAATTCATTAGGTTTTCTCTATTTTTTAATATGAAAAATTTTTCCCAAGTGGATAACTCCAATGGGCTGTGAAGATGTTTCACCAGTTTTATTCCCGGTTTTATTTCATGGTTTTTGGTCCAAACGTGAGTTTCTACTGCTGATTTATCTACCTGTTTAAACCGAATATTCCTAAAATGCTCTTTCCTCTGAATTTCCAAATTTCTTTTTGTTTTGCCTATGTAGCTCTGTTCACAATCTGCACATTTTATTTCGTAAATTCCTGATTTCTGTTCTGGTGGTATGGAGTCTTACTGTGCAACCTAATAAATTCTTGATGTTGTATCTGTTCTTTGGGGCTAACATTATTCCATGTTCTTTGAAGATTTTCTTGAACTTGTTGTAAATTGGATGGTAGGTGAAACTTTTGAATTTGTATTCTTCTTTTGTGTTTTTCAGTGTGGAAACTTCCCTCATCTCTTTTTGTCTTTTAGATTTATTGATATTTTTTATCACTGTGTCTTTGTTGAAACCATTGATTATAGCTGTCTTTATTATTTGTTTGTATTCTATTTTGTACTCTGCTTCTGTGAGTGTAATATTCATCAATCTGTGTGCCAAACTGTGAAAAATTGCATGGAATGGGGTTATAACTCTTGTTTTTTATGTAGTTTTCTGTGTGTGTTTCTTTTCTGTAAATTCCAAAATTCAAACACTCTCCATTTCTAATAATTTTTAAATCTAGAAATGATAGCCACCCATTTCTTTCTTCTTCTATAGTAAATTGTATGGATTCATGTTGAAATTAAGAAGTTCCAGGGCATCTATTTAGTGTTTCTTCGGTATTATTGCAAAAATGTCATCCACATACCTATATCATGACTTGAAAATTAAAGGGAAGGCTTTTATGATGTGTATTTCAAATGAGCTCATGAATAATTCTGCTAGAAAAGGTGACAAAGGGTTTCCCATAGCTAGGCCTGGAATGTCTTGGTAATATTTTTTGTTGAAGCTGAAGTAATTTTGTTTAATGCAAATATTAGCAAGTTTTAATAAGTCTTCTATTTCTTTTGTTTTTAAATTTATTGATGTTATCCATTTCTCTAGTATAAGCATAAGTTTCTCTATAGGTATGCTCTAGAATAAGGCTTTTACATCAAATGAAACCATTATATCTCCAGCCGTAATTCTGCTATTTTCAAGTTTTTTAACTAGGTCAACTGAATTTTTAATGCTCAAACTTTGGAATCTCTTAAAAGAATTGAAGACTTTGATCAATTTTTTGCTACCTAGTATGTGGATGAGTTGATATTGTTTATTATTGGTCGCATTCTGTTATCATTTTTATGTGAACTTAGGTAGTGCATAAAGCCTGGGTAATACTGGATTACTCTGTGTGATATTCTGTTTTACAGTAGTGGATAGTGTTTTGACTTCATTTAATGTTTTGTTTAAAATTTTATTGCATTTATTGAGTTGGATTCTTTTCAATTGGTTTGTAGTCATTTCCTTTTAAGTGTAAAAAATGAATACCTAAGTTGAGGTTATATTGCCACTCCATTGTCAACAGCTTCGTAAGTACAATATTTATATCAATATACTTATTAAAAAAAAATTCACTATGTAATGAAGTTTGCAGCGGTCTGTTTTATCATTATTATTTTTTATACATGCTTATCTCCAAAAATAAGAGAGAGTGTGCTTGTGAAATTGTAATGGTTGCCTGCTAAGTGTATCATAAAAGTAAGTTTATAGTTTCATTTAATATTTTGATCTTATTAAATCACTGTAAATATATATATGTATATATAGGTGTCGAAAAAATGTATTCTCATAGAATCATTATTCAGTAATCATAACGACTGTAAAATTATGAAAAACATCAAAGTAACATATTTTAAATTTTGATTACATTAAATTCTGTTGGATAACATGTTCATAAAGGAATAAAAGCTAGAGCCATGTATCATTATTAATATCTTCTGAGTAGAATATTTAGAACACTTTATATGGTTTCACTTACATGAGTTTTACTCAGGACATATGTTTTGTGGAAATTTTTTCACATCAGTTGTTTAATCACTGTTGGATCATTCATAGAAGCTGGGTAGGTAGGTATCCGGGTTGACTTTGGTAGTCTAGTGATAAACTTAAATAAAGAGCTGTTTGCTTCCGGGATGTCAAAATTCATAAGGATGCTCATGGTTTTTTTTTTTTTTTTATATAAATCCTTTCCCATATGAGAACGTAGGCTTTCACAGTCAGAGTCATAGATGTAACTACAATTTTCTTTTGGGCTCTTGTGGTATAGTCTGCTGGAGAAGAGAATTCCAGACATTTCATCTGCAACTACAGCGAACAGCGGTGGCGTGAATGAAGTCTCATCAGAAAAGGTATCACTGTGTCTGAAGTGTTGGCTGTCAAGAGTCACTATTTACACTGCCAGTGCTCTCTGCTGGTTGGTCCTGGGTGGGCAGTGATCAGTTGACTGGTGGGAGGATTCTCACCTCTCCTGTGCTGCTGCTCTATTATGATAGGCTCACTACATTTTCATGTTTTGTGTGCTGTACTTAGTTTTCAATTGCTGGATACCAGTTGCTGTTTAGTTTGAGAGCTTCTTTTTTCTTGTTGAAATTGTTGGGATATATGTGTAAATTTCAATGGCTTCTCGTTGCAGTCTTGCATGGTAGTGTGTAATAGAAGAAAGATGTCCTTACTGAATGAATGGTGTTTAATGCCCGTTTGTGCTACAGAGGCATCACAGGTGATGAACACTGATGATACCTGAGATGAAAGGATTTATTTTTAAGGAGGGAAACGTTCCAGCCGTATGTTAAGGGTACCTCCGTGGCATTTGCCATTTATGAGGACTGAGGAAAACCTGGGAAAATCCTCAGTCAGGGAGGACGGTCCATGGCGGATTCGAACCCCAGACCTCCCGCTCATGAGTCTGTGCCTTAATGACCTCAGCCACCTGTGGCAGTTTTTATTGTCCTGAAACTTGATGTTCCCCCTCCTCTTCGATGGCATGTTCTGCTACCACAGACTTATCTATTTGGGCTAGAACATGGCACAAAACCCCGGAAGAAAATTTTAGTTACACCTTTCCCATATGTTTAGTTCTTTCGGTTGTTGAACAGTTTTTAATAACTTGGTCTTTTTCTATTTCATGGTTTTCATTTCAAAAATGTGCTGCCACAGCTGATTTATATATTTGTTTGTAATGGATATTTCTTTAATGTTCCTTCAACCTAATGACTATATTTCTCTTTGTCTTCCCTACATAGATTTTTTCACCTCCCTTACAATTAATCTGGTAAGTGCCAGACTTTTTCTCTTTGGCCCTGAAGTTTGTTTTATTTAATTTCAATAATTTGTTTACACTGTATCTGTTTTGAGGTGCTAAGATATTGTACTGCTTGAAAATGTTTTGAAACTTCTTATTGGTTGATGGGTGGTAAGTGAACATTTTAATTGCTTTTTCTCCTGATAAATCACTCATAGTTATTATTTGTTTAATTCTCTTTTGTTTCTGGAATCTTTTAAAACTAAGTTGTGCATAAATCAAGCATTTTTTATATTTGAGAACAAATTCTTTAAACAGAAAGTGGGACTTATAATGGGCAGTTCATTATCACCTTTCTTAGCCGACTTATTCATACTAGTTTGAGATGCATATTACTAAGGCTTTTCCCAACATTTTTAAGGTTTGGCACAGATATGTAGAGAATATATTTGCTATTATAAACAAAAAGCATGTGGAAGATGCACTGAAACTTTTAAATCTGCAAGAGCCTTCAATGAAATTCACTGTTGAAACAGAAAGAAATAATATGTTGTCATTTTTGCATCTGAAGATAATAAAATGTAATAATAAATTTGGCATCTACAGAGAGGACACGCATATAGGCAATTATATCGATGGATATTACGTGGTTTCAATCCAAGATCACATAAGAAAGCAGCATTCAACAGCATTACATAATGATTAATAAATATACCACTGAACAAATAAGAATACAAGAATGAACATCTACACATAATAGAAGCAGATAAATCCGATGGGTTCAGCAAACAGATAATTAACCCAAAAAATTAAACAAATCACAATTTTGAGTGATTTATCAGGAGAAAAAGCAATTAAAATGTTCACTTACCACCCATCAACCAATAAGAAGTTTCAAAACATTTTCAAGCAGTACAATATCTTAGCACCTCAAAACAGATACAGTGTAAACAAATTATTGAAATTAAATAAAACAAACTTCAGGGCCAAAGAGAAAAAGTCTGGCACTTACCAGATTAATTGTAAGAGAGGTGAAAAAATCTATGTAGGGAAGACAAAGAGAAATATAGTCATTAGGTTGAAGGAACATTAAAGAAATATCCACTACAAACAAATATATAAATCAGCTGTGGCAGCACATTTTTGGAATGAAAACCATAAAATAGAAATATGCATCAAGTTATTAAAAATTGTTCAACCAAAAGAACTAAACTAATGGGATAGGATTTATATAAAAAAAACATGAGCATAACGTTATGAATTTTGACATCCTGGAAGCAGATAGCACTTTATTTAAGTTGATCACTAGACCACCAGAGCCAACCCGTATACCTACCTACCTACCCACCCAACTTCTGTGAATGATCCAACAGTCATTTAACAGCTGATAATGTGGAAAAAGTTCCACAAAACATATGTCCTGAGTAAATCTCATGTAAGTGAAACCCCAAAGAGTGTTTTAAATATCCTACTCGAAGAGATTATTAATGGGTCTTTCACTGTGTTTGATTTCAAATTGAATTAATATTAAAAGTGTAAAGTATTCATTGCTGGTGCAAGGAGTATAATGGCAACTATGAGATAAAAAATGTGGACATATAAACCAAATTTGAAGCAACATTTACTGAATGATTTAGTACTAAAGCTTAACTTTTAGGAAGATGCAGTGCTTTTGAGATTCTTCTGAGATATGTGTATGAGCATAATTGGAGAGAGTGGAACTATGGTTCATTGTACAATAGCATGAATGGGGGGGGGGGGGGTCATAGACATAATGAAATGTAAAATAAATAAGTTTAAATAAAACTTGCACTGAACTGAATGTGGATTTTGTAGCTATTTCCTTAACCAATCTTCCTTATCTATGTAAGCATGTTAAAAATATTGGTTGTGTACAATCATTAAAAATATATGAACTTTTTAGCACCTGTCTTGTGGTAAATGCAGCAAGAGCAGAGTGAACATTGAGAAATTGCATAAATGGGAAACAGCTTTTGTGCATCAAGAAATTTCATAGCATTTTGTTTTGTTTAAAATTTAATAGTAGGGAATATTGTTCCAAAATGTATTATAACACTAACTGTATGTAATCCCATTTATTTCTCAATATAAAGTGCATCTTTTTTCCATTTTTTGGTGCTCAAAATCAGCAGGCATCTGTGTTCTGAGCTTCTAGCTTCTTAATAAAACTACCATAATATGTCAGTAAACTTAATAAATAATTTTCTCATTGTTGGTCTTTGTCATGACTGTGTTAAAATGTAATAGTAAATGATAGTTATTCACAGAGAGGACAAGTAAATTTTTTATATAATTTTGAAGTGCACCATATATTTGGAATTTTTTTATCCTTTCATAATAATTGGTTTTGAGATGTGCCTTAGGTTTGGAAATGTATGGTGAATACCAAGGATTCCAATTATCCTGTTATTTCTGTCCAGCATATTTGAAAAATTAAAAAAAAAATTTAAAAAAAAAAACTTTAAATTACTCAATGAAACCATCCCCAAAATTAAATATAAATTTCATCAGTAAGCAATGTCACTGTGCTTAGAGGCTACAAATTATGCCTGTGAAACATTCTCTCTGATGGCAAATACAGGTTTTGTCTTTGCATATGTTTAATGTAAATGAAACCCTGAATGATTAATGCAATTCAGATACGTCACAAGAAATTCAACAAATTGAATGTAATCTGCTTCCAGTCCTAGTTGCAAAGACATTTAAGTTTTTATATATTACAATGTGCTATACATTCACTTCTAAGGGCTTGGAATCATAAAATATTATAAGTGGTTTTCTCATGATCTTTTTGGGAGTAAAATGCATAGTTGTCTGTGCATTTATTCTTGAATACTCAGATGCCAGAACAATAAACATATGGTGAATATATTACCATAATGAAAAATTGTTTTGATGTTGGTGGTGATGAAAAAAATGTTCATAATAATGGTTTTCATCCAATGAATGATCTCAGAAGTTCCAAAAAATAATCATCCATTAAGGAAACTTCTATTTTTGGTTTGCAGAGTATGTTATTTGTAGTGCATTAATTAGTTAAAGCCAATGATTACAGAAGAATGACACTAAATTAGCAAGACATACAGAAATAAAATAAAATTATTAAATGATAAAGATATAATTTATACATTGGCTGATAAAGGGAACAGAAGAGTGATATTAGATAAAGAAGAATATACTACAAGGGGTTGAGAGTTGCTAAAAAAACAAAGAATTTGTACGTGTTCAATCAGATCCATTTAAAGGGATGAATTGAATCAGTCAATGAGGCTCCCAAAACATGCAGAGTTATCCCAAAATTAGCACAATACAAAATATAACAGAATAATCCAATAATAGCATGGTTGATCAAAAATTCACAACATGGGAAATGGTATGTAACCCATCATTAACATCAACACACCATCATACTATTTAGCAAAATGACTAGCAAATAAATTCAAAACACTACCAAAATTTCAAAGCCAGAGTTTAAACAATTCATTTCAATTAATAGAAAAATTTAAGGATATAAAATTACAATAGCTGGTCCAGGCATTTAAATGCCATGCTGAGAAGCTGGTATTGAAAGTGTTAATATAAAAAATTAAGGATATAAAATTATAACCTTCTGACATCTTAGTATCTTTCAAGGTAGGATCTTGTTTGCAAATATATCTAAAGGTAAACTTCTAACTTATCTCTGTGATTGGCTAAGAACAAACGAAATTAATGATGCACTCATAAAGGAATTCATAAAGCTCATTGAAATTTTAATAAATTAATCATATTTTTCATTCAAGTGCAAATACAATAAACAAGAATTAGGATTTGCTATGGGTAGCCTCTTCATGAGCAGATTGCTAGCTGCTGCCTGGGAGATCCTGGTTTGATTCTCAATACCTGCATAGAAATTTTCTAAATTACAGAGCTCTGCAAATTGGGATGCTATCAATGCAGATTTAGTCTGGACTGTCCAGATTTTATTGTGATATCCAGCATCCAGACATTATGCTAAAATTCTCGTTAAGTGTCATATTTTGTATCATACATATTTCCATTGTGACCAACAGAATTCTATTGGCACTGTCAACCCAAACTTCATGACATAATGACTCAATAATAAAAGCTATCTATCGTAGTTTATTAGATGTAAAAGTCATGGAAAAAGAAATGCTAAAATAAATGGGAAAAAAAGGAAGGAATAAAGACCATGATGAATAATTTTGAAGGGAGAATTGGTGAGTTGGTAGAATGTGACAGGTAAACAATTTGGGGAGATTGGAAGTGAACAGAAGAAGGAATCTGGTAATTTTTCGAGTATAAGAGACAAGAGAGAGAAAGGAAAAAAAAATAACATGCAGCAAGTAGAAGAAATCCTTCAAAACAGATTAGAAGTACAGTTGATTAACAGGGTGATGGTGAATATTTATAGAGTGGCTAGGAAAGGAAGTCTTATTATGTTATTATAGTAAAAATTGCCATAATGAACATGAAATGGATAATTCTATCGAATACCAGAAAGTTAAAAGTTTTGAGAATTTAATTATTGAAGAAGATTATGGAAAGAATGAAATAAAATTACGAAAAAAAGTTACTAAGCAAAATGAAAATGGCCAGAATCCAAAAACAGAAAGCTTTTGTTAGGGAACTTTACGACTTGTGGCTAGATAGAAAGAAATAGAAATTTAGTCAGCAAATTAATAGACCATTTTCTTGGTCTTGTTTATATTCGCTTTCATTCTTCCCTCTACAGTACTTGCCCATTCTATTTATGAAGTTTATAATTTTTCTTCATTCTCAGCGAGCAACACTATTTCATCTTATACTAATGTTTGTACATTTATTGGTCTCAATCTCCAATTCTGTATAGTCATTCTGGCTGTTCTTCTTTAACACTGTATAATTGATTTATTAAGATGTTAAGTTACAGAGAACTAAGACAATCTCACTATCCCCACCACTTTTTCATACAAACTTTTTGACAACCCTAGTTATTTTCCTATTTACTTCTAGCTCCTCTAATGTTTTCCATATTTTTTCTCTGGGTACTGTATCAAATGCTGCCTTAAGATCTAGAAACACTGCCTGTATTTTATTCTTCCTGTTCAGTTTATGGCCCATTATTTGTCTCATAAAAATATGATCTTGTGTTTGGCGTTCTTCTTTAAAATCACTTTGTTGCTCTCTAGTTTTCCTCCACTTCCCTTCTCAAATTCCTCTCTATTCTTGAGTAGACCTTTATGGGTGCAGGGTGGCAAATACTGGGGAGGTATCTAAACTGGGGCCTGGAATGTTTCCTTCCTTAAAAAAAATCCTTTCCCAATATATCATTTCATGTACCATCAGTGTCCACCACCTAAGGTGCCTCAGTAGTAAAATCAGGTGTTTAACACATTAAAAGAGAGAGAGGGAGGGAGAGGTGCAGGCGACAGGCATATAGCTCTGTAATTCTCACAATTTAATGTGTTCCCCTTTTTATGTATTGGAATTATATTTCAATGTCAGTCCATTGGGAATTATTCTTTTTTGCATGCTTCATTCATAATTTCAAGTATTCTTTTATGGGCTATCCTCCCTGCAAATTTCAGGATCTCTGGTGATATATTATCCCATCCTGCTGCTTTCTTCAATTTCATCTCCCCTAAAGCTATTTCCAGATATAATAAAGTTATTAGTTCTTCTTCCATCTCTTCCTCATTGTGTATTGCTTCTTTTCCGTTTCCTCAATCTTTACTTACTCCCCTCTAACATAAAACAGTTTTATAATATAACCCCCATACTTCCAATACCTCCTCCAATTCCATTTTTAATGTTGTTTCTTATTCTTTTTCCTCTAAGGATTTTAGCCTCTTAACTATTTGCCAGAATTCCATACTCTTATTTTGAAATTTCTCTAATTCCTTTCCAAAGGACTCCCGTATATCCCTTTTTCTTCCTGAACTGCTTTCTTCGCTATATTTCTTGTTTCTATATAACATTTATATTTTCCTCATTTTTGTTTGGTATAAATCTCTTCCATGCTCTTTTTTTCTCTGTAGTTTTATTTTTACTGTTTCATTCCAATATTTGTTTTCTTGGTGTATTTTTAATTTTTATAATACTACAAACTTCCTCTGCTGGCTTGGTCAATACCTCTCTCAGTATTTCCCATTTCTTTTCCAAATTTGTCTCTTGGAATTAATTCATTATCTTCTTTTAATTGTTTCTTGAAACCCTTTCTTTTTCTCCTTATCTTCAAAAGCTGCTATTTTAATTTATTGAAATTTCTGCTGTACTTGTCCTCTTGGTCTCCTAAATCTAATATCACATATAAGCAACCTATACTCTGTAGACATTTCTGTACTTCTAAAGACCCTTATATCTGTTATTGCATGTTTTGTATTCCTAGCATATGTAAAATAGTCTATTACACATCTCACATTTCTGCCTTGTGTTTCAAATGTGAACTTGTATATTTGTATGTGGGAAATGTATTACCATTCATCAGTTGGTTGTTTAAACACTATTCAATCATTCTTCTTCCATTTTCATTAATTATTCTATCTACCCTGTGCTTTACCACATATTCATGACCTTTCCATGGATCTTGTCCTATTCAGACATTCCAATCTCCCATGACAATAATATGTGTTTTCATCCCATGCTTTCTCCATCTCCTCCTGTAGTTTTGTATAAGAATATTCCTTTTCTATATCTACTTACTCCTCTGTTGGTGCACATATCTGTACGGTATGAGGGATACACCCTCTTCTAATTTTAAATCTACTTTTATTAGTTTTGAGTTTATCGTCTTTCAGTATTTTACTTTTATTTCCAGAGATTCTGACAACACTATACCCACTCCTTCAAATTCATATCTCAAGGAATTAAATTCAGATTTAGGAAAATTGTTAGAAATAGATATACAAGATCTTTTGAAGAAACAAGGAAAAGACTAGAGAAGATGGATAGTAGGCAGGAGTTAAGATGAGAGTGAAAGGTAAATTAGGTCAGCATAAAGGATTTTAAAGGAAGGAAGCATTCCCGGCCTAAATTTAGGGTACCTTCCTGCATTTGCCATTTATGAGAACTGAGGAAAACCACAGTATAAACTAAAATTGTTATGAAGATGAGTGTAGAAGTTCAAAATCTAGGGTGGAGAGAGAGAAAATGGAGACAAACAGGCGAAACACAAGAAAGAGATAAAATTTAATTTAAATTTGGGGATGTAAATGTTTTATGTTTAGAAAGGACAAATGGGTTAAAAGATAAGTAAGAAAATTTTTGAAGCAGCAAGAGTAAATGATAATAAATGAGCAATGGCAAAGAAAATTAAGGGAGAGAGGAAGAGCACTGTAAATATTTTAAAGGTCTAATAGGGGTAAGACAGGGGAATATTCTAAAGATACAATTTAGAGATCATGAATTAAACAGATTAATTGTGGGGAAATAAAGGGAAGGATCAGATTAGAAAACTTAAAAGTAATAAAACAAGTGATATAAGATTATATACCAGGACCGCCACGGGTGGCCGAGGTCGTTAAGGCACGGACTCGTGAGCGGGAGGTCCGCGGTTCGAATCCCGCCAGGACCGTCCTCCCTGACTGGGGTTTTTTCCAGGTTTTCCTCAGTCTTCATAACTGGCAAATGCCGGGGAGGTACCTAAACTTAGGCCTGGAACGCTTCCTTCCTTAAAAAAAAAAAAAATATCCTTTCCCAATTTATCATTTCATCTCATGTATCATCAGTGTCCACCGCCTGTGGTGCCTCAGTAGTGAAAACGGGCGTTAAACACTACTCAAAAAAAAAAAAATATACCAGGAGAATTCTGGAGAGATTGGAGTTTGAATGAAAATAGGTTGCTTTTATTATCTAAGATGTTAAACAAAATATTTGGAGGGGGAAATGCACCCAAAACATGGAGAACATCAATAGTAGTACCAATATGTAAGGGCAATTATTAGGGGAATTAGTTTCCAAGCAGTAGTAAGAAAAAAAAATATATATATAATTTTTCTCACATATATATAGGGATATTAGCAGAAATATTTTAATCTGTCCAGAAGTATCCCTGTTAAAAAGGAGAAGTGCATATATGACCTAAAGGATTGCTAATATTGTCAGTATGTATTTTTAGTATTTTTGTAGTTATTTGGTCATATCCTGATGAATTCTTAATTTAAGGTACTTATACGTGACCAAGAGACAAATAGAGTGTGATGAGGAAGTTGGGCATTACAAAATTAAGGCCTATTTTGAATTGTGTTGCAAAAAATGAGAGATAAGTGTTGTACTTGGTGAATAATTTTATTGAGAAATGTTTGGCATGAGAAATAAATTGTTGAGAGGTGAAACTGCAGTATATTAGAGGTGAATTCAAAAGTTAAATACAAAAAATATTTTAGTAATAATTAAATTAAATACCTCTATTAAAATTATATATTTCAGGAATTTCAATTATTTATTTAGAATGCAAATTGTATCTTCCCAATTATAGCCCAGCAAATTGTGCATAAAATAATCAGCTAGAACAAATACATTCTTTCAATCATATAAATAATATCTAATTAACCCTTCACTGTACTCCATTATTGTAATTTAAGTAATGTAAAATAATGATATATAAACACATACACACACTTACAGGTTCTCTCAATTGGAATTCAAATGAAGATTGTAGCTATAAGATTCAAATAACTTTAACCTTTATCATCATATATTAGTCTGTTATAGAATTTAGTGACACATTTTAATTGACACGTATATAGGTAAAAACAGCCTATGATGATTTGCATCGTGGCATTATTATGTTAAATTATTGTTGCCTTTTTTTGAACATTTATTCTCATTATAATGGTATTTTCATAGCACAAACTTGGAATAATTCACATTACCAAAAATCATTTCATCTTTATAAAATACTTTAAAGGAAAGTAACATAATTCACTTCTACTAATGTTACTAAGATTCACATAAAAGCAGAGAGCTCACATTCCTATACATTTACCAACAATTCTAAGTTTTGTAATGTGAAACTTTTTCTGTTATCTCTCTGCACATTTTTGTAGGCTAAGATATGGCACAAGATATCATTACTTGTGGTTCCCAAGGTAATTTTCCTAAAACCTGATCCCCTGAATAATTGCACTCACAGCTTTCATCTTTTTATACCAGAGATTCCTCTTTAGGATATCTGCTAATTGATTAGTGGACAATGTGCCTACAAATCCAGGTATTTACCTCAAGAACCTGCATTATCTCGGTGATGTCAATAATAACTTCAATGGCAGGAAAGCATGCTCGAGGTATTGAATTGCAGTTGAAAGATGCTGAAAGTGCACCTTTAAGATGTCAAACAGGTTAATTTGCTGTTGCTCTGAAACGCAATTTTTGCTTTGGCACTTCATGCTGATTTATTTGAGCTGAAAGTATCTACTATCTCCTTGATTATATCATGGTGGTTGACATAATATAAAACTGGCATCAGTCAGGTATTCCAATGTTTAATGCAGGTTCTGGAGGGAGACATGAATCTGGTACCAATTCTTTAAATGACTGAAAGCAGGTAACAGCTTTCAGAGATGCCTTTTGTTAATAGAGAAAATTATGTCATTGACTCCAAAGAAATTATTTTTTATTTCTTTTGCTAAGCAAAGTAGGCCATGGGCTAGACACATGACATGAACCATGTCAGAGTAGAAACTTCCCAATGTTTCTCCTTTGATCATGTAACCAGCAGTCAGTAACCAAGAGTAAAAGTTTCTCATCTCTGTTTTCTCCTGGCCAAAGGGCAAGTACAGCATCTATAACAGTACTATTTGAATTTAATTTTGAATTTATTTCCAACAAACACAAGAGCATTACAATTAACATATCTCCATTATTTCACAATTAACCAAATACTATTACTAAATTCTTATTTTATTGTCAATCAGTGCTTTATTTATTTATTTATTTATTTATTCAGCACCAACTATATTACAAAACAGTCAACACACCCTGCATCTTACATCAAAATTTTCCTACCTATACCTTTATCTTGCACAGTCATTTAATAGTTGACAATGCTCACAAAGCATGTCCTGAATATTTTAATTTTGAGAGTGAAATGTTAAGAGTGTTTTATCATTGTATCATTATTTTAAATGTTTTTAACTCAAAGTGCTTCCTTGTTCATTGGAGGTGAAACTACAGAAATGTTTTTAGCATTTTAAAATATTTTATCTACTGGAGATTTTATACTCGTTTTCACTGCGTTGATTCCTGAGTATTTTAAAATTGAAATCTAATAACCTTTTTAAATTGTAACTATACCACACATGTGATGTTTTGAATCCCATTGGTGGTGAGCAGCACAAGACATCCAGCCACCAAGAATCAAAAAACCACACATGTGGGATAGTTTTTACATCAAAGCCTTGTACTTAGGAAGCTATAGATAGATAGTGGAGTGGTAATATCCTATTAGAATATGTTTAACTACTCCCTTACTTATACAGCATTAGGATGTGTTTTGGGGGCATGTCTTAATGTCCAAAACATGTCTAATGTTATATAAGTAAGTGAATTAACATATTTAATAAATTCTAATAGGATCTGACTACCTACCTGAATAGTTTCTGTAATGCTCAGTGAGATTCAACTTCAGCATTACAAGCATTGTCATAATAACCAGCATTGCTGTATAAAATTCTCTATTTAATATCTACATATAGCAGGGAAAGTAAATAAGGTTTCAGTGAATCCCTTCACATTGTAGTCTTAGCAGGAATTAAATAGCTGATTTTTTTTATGCAAAAAAGGGTACTCAAAATATATCAACAAGAGTTCCTATACTTTGATTCCTCCTCTGCTAAACTATTTATCAATAGTTATTTCAAAGAGTTTAAATTTATGAAGAGTTTTGACAACAAAAAAATAAGTAAAAAATGGTCCAGTCTTCTGATGCAAAAACACCAAATATCAGACCACCTGAGAAGAGATATGGTTACAACTGTGTAGATAATCACTGGCTATGACTGTCTTGCAACTCAACTCAACAAATCACCACGTTCAGTAATTTATATAAAGAAAAAGCTTATCAAAAGTTCACATACCTCCCTTACATCAATCACAAATTTAAAAAAATATTCCAACAATACAACATCGCTTTGGCACCCGTAAATAGATACAGTGTAGGCAAATTACTGAATCTAAACAAAATTGAACCCAGATCAAAAGAAGATAGTTCAGGCATATATAGGATCAACTGTAAGGAGTGTGATGGAGTATATACAGGCAAGACCAATAGAAGCTTGGGTATTAGATTGAAAGAGCACTGGAGAAACATCAGCTTCAAACAAATACAAAAATCGGCAGTAGCAGCACATTTTTGGAATGAAAATAATGAAATAGAAAAAGATATAATAATGCTAAGAGTGGTTCAGCACCCAAAGGAACTTAGTATATGGGAAAAGATTTATATAAAAAAAAATATGAACATAGACTTATAAATTTTGATATACCAGAAGCAGACAACATATTGTACAGGTTCGTCAACAGACCACCAGAGTCAAGCATACATCCTACTTGAAGAGTTCCGTTAGTCATCTATTGGTTGACAATGTGAGCAAGTGACTCATGAAACTAGGCATAACTCACTTTTTAATAAAAAAAGTTTTAATGTGAAACGCCAAGAGAATTTTAATGTGTTGACATGATTTTAGTAATTTTACTTTCGATTCAGCAAGAAATACTTTGATATATGCTAAAGTTTCATGAGAAGTCGGAAGCTTTCATGGCTGCAGTCAGACTTAAATCTAAAAGTTTCTTCTGGGCTTGGAAGTCGTGGTCTGTTGGAGCTAAGGGGTCCAAACGTTTCGTCCCCACCTGCGGAGGACATCTTCAGTGGCGCGGTCTGAGTCTTCTAGGAGAAAGTTCTGGCACGACTGAAATGGTATGGTATGGTATGGTTTTATTAATCTTAAGTAAGCCTGAAGCTGGTAGGTATATAGACCCAGCATTGCAGGCATAAAATTTACATATAGTGGTGGTTATAATTTGTTGTGAATTTGCATTCAATTTTCGGGCTTATAGGGCGCCAATATAAGACCTTGACTTTGGGCCTCACAGCGCCGCTAGATTTTTTATGGTCTGTGTCATTGCGACTGAGATAGTCTTGTCTTATGCATTGTTTTCACAAAAGTTTGTTTTGTCTTATGCACTGTTTACACAAAAAGTTTTTTTTGTTTTTGTTTTGTGTTTTGAGGGTTTTTTTTTTTTTTTTTTCCCTTATGCTGGAACCACAATTAATACTACTTATTTACACTTTTACATGTTATTTACACTATGTACACTCCGCCGCCTCGTGCAAATTCAGGTGTCAGAATTGGCGCACGCGCCGGTGTTCCTGTGGAGGGGCTCCCTCCTCTAATCCCCGCAATGCACGGGTTGGGATGGTGGTGGATTCTTTCCCAAGTACGCCTGGCCTGTCTCTCAATAGATTGTGTAACTGAGGGCATGCCAGCCTCCTCGTGAATTGTTATGTTGTTGGTTAGGATTGGTGCCCTCAGAGTTTTTCTTAGCAAGATTTTGAATTGTTTGTAAGCGTTTTAGGGCCGTGAGCCCATGCCACACAGGCATACAGTAACATAGATAAAATAAAGGATCTGTACAGAATAATTTTGCTCTTAAGACCTAGGGACTTACCTATAAGAATGGGCGCGCATAGTTTCAACCGCTGCCTCCCTTTGTTGCCCACATCTCTCAGGTGATTGCTCCAAAGTCCATGGAGTCCCCTAAGTATTTAACCTGCTGATGACAGGGCAAAGTTTCGCCGTCGATCTTTAGATCGACTTCTGGAAGGTGCCGCTTTTGAGGAAAAACAGTAAATTGGCACTTGTAGACATTTACATTAATCTTTCATTGGTGCAGCCAAGACATGAATTTTTCTATGTAGCGCTGTATTTCGCGCGTGATTTTAGATTTTTGGAGTGGTGATAAATTGCAGTGTCGTCAGCATACATGGCGACCTAGCATTCGGCGTCAACGGGGAAATTGTTGGTAAAAAGTATATACAAGCAGGGGGCCAGTATGGCCCCTTGTGGAACGCCAGCCTGCATTGGTCGCACGGTGGAATTGGAGCGATCAACCTATACATAGAAGCGCCTGTTTTCTAGAAAGCTGTGCAATAAATAAAGGTAGCTTTGGAGACCGGGAAAATTGTGGTGCAATTTGTAAATTGTGCCAGCACCGGTATTTTTTTAATTATTATGGGTGGCTTTGGGGAAGGAGTAGGAGAGGAAGAGGTAGCGAGGTTCCGCAGTGTGCACCCTCGTTATAAATGGGGATTTAATTGCTGCCGGCCAATGGTCGGGAGCTGACTCAAAGAGTTTACCTGAAGGCAGTCATGGCCTGGGCCCTGACTGCTCCTAGGGGGATTCAAGGGATGGGATGGATTACTAGTTTTTAATCATCGTCTTTTAATAAGTCGTTCTGACAAACGTTTGTTTACACAGCTGATGTGCCAAGATTTTTCTAGCTTAAAAGTGCTGGCTTCGGAAATTTGTTTGTTGTAAGCGTGGTGGCTATTGTTTCCAGAAACCTTCGTAGTTGGTTACGCGATCATAGTAGCTCGGTGGATCTGACGCAGGGGCTTTTGGTGGGAATCTGTGGTTTGATGAGTTGGCTGTCTTATTGTTCGATAGGCGTTTGTTGATGTTTTCGAAGTGTTTGCGGCTGGTGGTCCTTAGTTCAGTAAATGCCTCTTCCAAGCGGTCAAGGCGTACTGAGACAATTTCAATAGTAGTCTTGAACTGTTCATGGAGAGTGTCATGGTGTTGCTGTATCTGCTGAGTGAGATCAGCTGTAGTTGCAGGGATGGTCTGACGGAGGTAGGTATCTTCGGCGTCAAGGCGCTTGACTATGGCGTCACGGCTCCTATGCATCAGCCCAGCCTGCCCCTGGAACTGCTCCGCAAATGAGGAGACCATTGATTGCTGGAGGCTTTTGATGTTGTTTGAAGTCTGCATGGTGATGGCTTGAAGGTTAGTAAACGCTTCTTCAAGTTGGTTAAGTCTTGTAGTGATAGTGTCCTGTGCTGCTAGCTGGCGGTTTATTAGGCCTGTTTGTTGTAACATAGTATTCTGTAGTGTGCTGATGATGCTGTTGAGCTCCAAAATTGCTTCTGGAATTGAGCTTAGAGTTGTGTGTACAGCTTCTGTGATCGTGGATGTAGTCGGCGTGCAGCAGTTGGTAGTGCACAGACGGTATCTGATGGGTTGAAGTTATGGCTTTGGTTGTTGGTGTTGCGGCATTGAAGAGGGCAGGCGGCCTGGCCCGTGTAATGATTGGAGCCTCCGCACGAGGCACAAAATGTGCGGCGGCGTGCCAGGTCGTGCATAGTGCAGTTAGCTATCAGAGATGCCGCCCCGTAGTAGTGGCAGCGCGGTGGCTCTGTACAAACTTGTGCGGTGTGCCCATATGCGCAGCAATGTCTGCACGGGGCGTTGAGTCGGCGGAGGCTGGGCTCAAATGTGAGGTGATGTGGTCCCATGGTTATGCCAGTGGAGATGGCTGCTTCATATTCAACTGGCTCCTGAAAGTTCACTCGGACCAAGGATGTCGGTCCTTTGTGGGAGTGTATTCGAGCTGCATAATAGGCAGATGGCCATTTCCATTGAACGGCTCGGAGGATATACAGGATATCCGCGGAACTCCTTGGAGGACAGTACTGCATTGGCGCTGGCTTTGGAGCGGCGGGGGGAGTGCTGGATTGGGTTTGGTTTGCTGAGGTCTTACTGTCAGTAGACTCCTTTTCCGGAGTGACCTGCTGCCAGAATTTCCCCTTAAGAATTTTAATCGGTGCAGCAGCAGGGCTCCATGTTGGAGAAGTTGCCGGTGTTGTGGCTGGATTTGGCTGGGTGTCGAGAGTGACAAGTAGTGGTTCAAGCGTGTCAGCGGTGGCGGGCGCTGGCTTCATAGTGCCGGGCGCTAGCGTGTCTGCGGCGGCGGGCGCTGGCTTTGGAGTGTAGGGGCGAGGCGGCGCTGGTTGGAGCGGTAGCGGTGAAAGTTCTTCTGAGGTTGAGCGGGCTGCGCGCTAGCAGCGCTGGAGGAGCCGCTCTGCTGCTGCTGCTGCTGCTTCTTCTTCTTCTTCTTCTTCTTCTTCTTCTTCTTCTTCTTCTTCTTCTTCTTTCCAGTCATCCCACCTTGACCATCCGGTCAAATGCAGCTTCTATGTCAAGAAATAAGGCCAGGTTGCGGCCTCATTATTAAATTGCTGTGTAATGTCATCTGTTAAGCGAAGTAATTGTAGCTCTGTGGAGTGCTCTTTTCTGAAGCCAAACTGGAATTTTGAAGTGTCATTAATGTCCGAAATCTAGTTTTTAAGTGGAGACAGGATGGGATTTCCAAACAATTTACCAATGGTGGACAGAAGACTAATGGGACGGTAATTAAAAGGGTGCCTGGTGCTCTTGCCTTGTTTCGGAAGCATGATAATTTTTGCCTCTTTCCATTTAGGTGGAAAATAGTTGAGCCTTAAGCAGGCATTTCTTGGTCAATTGCACCAGGATCTTTCTTGGTAAATGTTTAAGGTCCTCATTAGTCACTCTGTCCGGGCCGGCAGCTTTACGATTCCTAAGTAATCGTAAATGCTTGAGGCGTTATTAAACGAAGTGGTTGCTCGTACTTCCGTGCCGTCCAGTCTCGAATCCAGGCCCTGACTTGTGTATCCTGTAGGTGATCTGTGGTGCTATTTTCCTGAACGTGTTCAGTAAGAACTTCTGCGAAGACCTATGGTTTTTCCGCAGACGAGAAAACAGCACTAGCTGGAGTATGGAGCGCAACGTTGCCAGTGTGCACGCTGGAGAATGCCTTGAAAGACTTAACTAATTTCCATAAGGTGTGGTCCGAATGAGTGGTACTTGCTAATGTGTGTTCCCACTGGTCTTGCCTGTTAATGGCAATTTGGTGTTGAATTACTCGGCGTAGCCAGCGAGCTGACGCAGAGTAAATTCTAAGGCCAGTGTTCCTCCATAGTCTCATTAGACGCTGTCTCCTGGCAATCAGTCGCTCCACCTCCGGGTATGTAACAAAACTGGGCGGTGAAAAAATAATGATGGTGGCATTCATTTTCTCCGTTCGCAGCGAAGCATTGAAGTTTTCAATAGCCTCGCCAAATATGCTTCGCTGTTATAGCACAGTCTGGGTTGCGCCATCGCATGCAAGTGCAGCTTGTACTTATCCCAATCTGTGATGGCGCGTCGGACCAAAGGCGAGGCCCTGGCCTCCGCGGCTCCACAGATGTCGAAGTGCACAGGCAAGTGATCCGAATCAAGGCTGTGATAGACTGTAAAATTTCCTGATAGTGCTACATTCTTGGACACAACGAAGCCCGAAATTTCCGGATCATGGAGCCCCGAGTGGTGCCAAAAAGTGGGGTCCAGAGGGGCGTGTACCTCCATGTCGTCATTTTCTAGAATGTAATCCGCGAGTAGATTTCCGGCCGCGTTTGCTAGGCGAGAATTCCACAATGGATGCCGAGCATTGAAATCTCCCGCTAGAATTACTTGCTCCTCCAATCGATGATTTTTTTTAGGTCTCTCAGAAAGTAGGTGGGGATGGGCGGCCTGTAAAGAGCGATGATCGTCACTGTTTTGTTATGTACCTGTATTTTTAGTGCGGTGCACTCTAGTGTGGGGAGCGTTACGGGAGTGTGAGCAATCGTGTTTTTCAAAAGTTTTGCAGTCCCCCCACCCTGTCTGCCAATGCGGTCTGTACGAAAGATGGTATACCCCTGGAGCTTAAAAGAGTGCTCCGGCTTTAATTTAGTTTCGCAAATAAATGCTATATCAATTTTGTTGCGTCTCAGGTACCCTTCAAGTTCGTGCTGGCAGCTGTGAGTACCATCTGCATTCCACAGCAGCGAACGTGTTGAATTTATGCGCCTCCTATCTGTCGGCACTTAAATTGATAAGGGATTCCAACAAGGAGAATATTGCGTCCACCTTTTCCGTGATGTCCCGGGCACTCCAGAATTTCACCAGATAAGATTTAATGGCATTTAAATTTATTCCTGCAGCAAGCCTAACATTTCTCTTATTTCCCCCATTTTTTTCTATGACTGCTCTCTACGTGATGGGTGGGAAGTTGGTGAAAGTAGGCCAGGTACCGCCGAAGCCCCCTGGAGTTAGTTGTTAATTCTACTAAGACGCCCAATTACAGGGAGTACAGAGATGGGCTAGGTACTGGCCTTGGGCTGTAGCCCAGGGCAGGATCTAGGTATTAGTGGTGGAATCATGCTTAGGCAGTGAGGGTCGCCCTTAAACCCCAGCCTCCCCGGGAGGGGAGCAACATCCACCCAGGGACTTTCAGGGCACTATGCTTTTATGGTGGGTTCATGGGCACTAAGCTAGCTAGGTGTTTTTGTACATCTGCTTGGAGTGTATCGTGTTTGCTTATTGGTATGGTTCGATTAAAAGTCTTTTGTGCTTGTCTGCAGCCACTTCATACTGACCCAGTGTTTTAACCAATGGGTTATGATGATTGTCGCATCTCTTATATTGATTGTATGCGAGCTTCTTAATGAATTCCTCTATGCTGTGCATCTTTAGTTCCTCGTGCAGGAGGACAGTGGAGGCACTCGTGGGGACCCTTGTTATTATTCTTAGCGCTATGTTTTGTATTTTCTGGAGTGCTTTAATATGGGATGGTGCTCAATAGCCCCACGCGGGCGCAGCGTATGTGATCACTGGCCAAATTAATGCCTTATATAGGATGAGACCCATTCGGATGTCTAGCGCTGTCCGGTGGTTTAGGATGGGATAAAGGCGATTCAGTTGTAGGTTAGCTTTTTGTTTTATCGATTGAATATGTTTTTCAAAGGTTAATCTTCTGTCTAGTATGACGCCTAGGTATTTGACTTTGTCTGTCCATTGTATGTTTTCACGAAATAAGTGAAGCGGTGGTATCTGCTGTTTAGCGTGTTTGAACCGCTAAAAGTAGCGCTTGCGAATTTGTAGCGTTTAACATAATGCGCCACTTTCGGAGCCATGACTCAAGGTCAGTTAAGGCATCCTGTAGTCTTGATGCAGCTGCATTAGGGCACCTAGACTGCGCAGTTATGACTGTATCATCTGCATATATGGAGAGCACGGTGTTGGGCGTTTTAAGGATGTCGTTTATGTATAAATTAAACAGCACGAGTCCTAGAAGGCTTCCCTGCGGCACTCCGGCGGTCACCTGCCGTCGAGTGGGTTTCACACCTTATAGTGAAACGGAGATGGTCCTCCCGCTTAGATAGTGGGCAATGAGTTTGTCCATGGTGTCTTGGAATTTTAACTTGTACAAGAGCCCGGAGTGATATACTGAGCCAAATGCTCGTTTTACGTCAAGAAAGAGCACTTCTGTTGATTTATTGTGATTATGTCCGTGAGTTATGTGCTTTAGCATTCGCGTTAGCTGTAGAGTGGTTGAATGTTGGGCACGAAATCCAAATTGTTCATAAATTATTACGTTGTGTGCTTTAATGTGCGCTGTTATTCTTTTTAGGATTACTTTTTCGACCACTTTGCTGATGGTATTTAATAGACAAAACGGTCTGTTTAGCGGGTTTGCAGAATCTTTACTCGGCTTGGGAAACATGAGTACACAAACATGCTTCCATGGTGAGGGGAAATATCCGTTATGCAGGCAGTAGTTGGTGATCCCAGCCAGTAGGTTTAGGGCTTTCTTCGTCAGGTTTTTTAAGTACCAAATTTGGTATTTCATCTAGGCCAGGGGCTTTGCCACTTGCCAGGTGTCGAATAATGTACTTTAGTTCTGAGGGATGTGTTCTTCGCAATTTATTATGTGTCGGCTTTGTTTGAATTTGCGCAATGTTCGTTATAATGTTGGTGTCAAAGTCTGGGTCGACTGGTTCGACATTTGGCCTGCATGCTGCTTCCATGGCGTCAGCCAGCGTTTCGGCTTTTTCTGTGGGGGGTCTCCGCGGGTCTGATTGGATTGGCAGAAATTTGTACTGGGGGAATTTTTAAAGGTTGTTTAATTAGTCGCTTTGTTACTGTCCATAGTTGGTTTGATTCCGGAGTGATACCTTCAAATACCTGGTTCCATTGCTGCTGCATCATCTTCTTAATCCGCGTTTTAATTTTACTATTTAGTGTTTCCATATTAACTCTATGGAATATATTGCGTGTGCGCAATCATTTTCGACGTTCGTGATTCCTATCGTTCATTAGGGCTATAATATCTGGGGCATAGTACATTTTGTCCTTAAGCGGGATTTGAACTGGGACAGCAGAGGCAATGGCTGCTTGGATTGACTGCTTGAGTGGATTTGTTGCTTGATCTACTTCCTCTGGGGTCTGCAGAGGGAGATACGACGGCAATTGTGCGTCTAATGTTGTTTGGAATGTTTCCCAGTTGGTGTGGTTGTAGTTTTGTCTGGGTGTTTCTCTTTCTCTTGTAGGTGTATTTTCTATTTCTAGCAATACTACATAGTAGTCGGACGCTAGTGTTTCTTCCCGTCGTATGGTATGGTTGTACGGTGTGCTTTTGAGAATTGCTAAGTCAAGCATGTTGGGGGCGTGGTTTCTGTCGTGTGGTATGCAAGTAGGCACCCCGGTGAATGTGATGATGTAATTGTTGTTTTGCATATGAGTGTGCAGTGTATTTCCCGCGGTGTTGTTGATGGTGCATCCCCAAGTTTCGTGTCGTGCATTAAAGTCCCCTGCAGCAATTATGCTATTTCCGAGGTTTGTGACAATTTCTAGATCTTCGGTTAGGATCTGTCCGGGGGGATTGTGGATGCTTACATTGGAGGTGGGAGTGTTTTGGATTATTGTTCTGATTGCTGTAGCCTGCATGTGCATTAGTGTTGGTACATGAACCTGCCAGTGTTGGATTTGGCGGGCAACCAGTAATGCTGTTCCTCCTTGGGCACGCCCATCTGGGTGGTCAGTGCAGTGTACTTTGTAGCCGGCTGAAAATCTGGCCTTGGGTGTGAGAAACGTTTCACTCAGTAGCACAATGTCTATATGATTTATGGAGAAATAGTGTGTGAGTTCGCCGAGGTTTGATCTCCCCCCCCCCTGCAGTTCCAGAACATTATTTTGCATTGAGGTGGCAGATTGCAGATTGCAGATTATTTATTGATTTGAATGCCTTTTTGGCTGTTGCAAGTACAGCCTTACAGGTCATAATTTACATTTTATACACATTTATACGGGGTTTTCTACAATTTGACATATGAAACCCATGCATGGGTGCTCTGTTAGGATGCTCCCATGAGAACAGTTACATTGTGATGTATAGTATTTTCTAGGCATACATTCACTTATTTACTAATACATTATGATTGTTGCTTGTCTAAAATTTTTTTTACAATAATGAAAACTAATAACTAATATTTACAATTTTATATGGGGCTGGATTTTTGTGTGGGAGTGTACTGTGTGTTTCAGTATATGCGTATTCTCTTGTGTTTGCGATGTTGAGGCTCACGTTGGCCTATTTGATTTATTAGGGGATTTTTGTGCCTTTTAATTTTTGCCCAGGTTGTTGTGCAGCGGCCTGTTAGTGTTTCCAGGAATGTGGGTGTGTTTAGTTCGGCGTGAATTTGTGCATTGGACATGAGGATGGGGACATTTAGCAGTTTGCGAAGGCATATGTTTTGCTGGGTTTGCATGGACAGGAGATTGGTTTGGGATGTGTTCGCCCATGCTGTGCAAGCACACAGCAGGAATTGCTGTATGAAGGCTTTGTAAAGTACTAACTTTGTTTTTATTTGCATTTGCCTGCATCTAAATATTGTGGAGCACATGTAGATACGTTGCTTTGCCTTATGAATCGTGTTCTTGATATGGTTGTTCCAGGTGAGTTTACTGTCAAGAGTTGTTCCCAAGTACTTTGCGGTGGGTTTGCACTGCAATGTCTGATTTTTTACGCGAATTTGTATTGTTTTGGATTGCTGTTTTCGAGAAGTGTTTTCGAGAAGCATATTAATTGGCTTTTGGCGGCGTTTACTGAGATTTTCCATGTATCTGCCCAGGTTAAGAATTTGTCAACGTATCTTTGCAGTTCCAGTTGGTTATATGCGGGATGTGGATTGTGGTTATAAATGGCTGTATCGTCGGCATATAGGAGGGTTTTGCACTTGTGATCACTAGTTACGTCACGAGGTACAGGTTGTACAGGAATGGAGCTAGTACGGCCCCCTGTGGCACTCCGGCGTTCATAATGAAAGTTTGAGACTTGGCTTGTTCCACTTGAACGTAGAAGCGGCGCTCGTGTAAGTAGCTGGCCAGTATGGGGAGGTGAGGCCTCATAGGTGCTATTTGATGATAAATTTTATACAGGAGTCCATTATGCCAGCATTTGTCGAAGGCCGCCTCTACGTCAAGAAATAGTGCCAGTGTGCTGCTGTTGTTATTGTACTCAGTGCTAATGTCATCAGTTATTTTGAGTATTTGGAGTTCTGTTGAGTGCCCTTTACGGAATCCAAATTGTTGTGAGGGAAGGGCATTGTGCTCAGGAGTGTGGTGTTGGATCTGGCGAAAAATAAGTTTTTCCAGTACCTTTCCCATGCAAGGGAGGAGGCTGATGGGCCTGTAGGCTTCATGGTGCCGGCTTTTACCCGGTTTAGGAAGCATGATTACTTTGGCCTCCTTCCATGCATGAGGAAAGTAGTGGAGTTTGAGGCAGGAGTTTAGGAGCTGAGTGAAGTGTACAAGGGCTTTCCTCGGTAGGTTTTTGAGGTCCTCCTCATTTCTTATATTATCCGGGCCTGGTGCCTTTTTATTTGGTAGATTGCGAATGGTGTTGTATAGTTGTAGAGGAGTTATTGCAGGTATGCCTTGTGTAGGTTGTTGGTTTTTCCATAAATGTGTCCAAATTGTTACCAATGTGTCGTGGGCAGCATTTTGAGCAGGATTTTCTATATATTTTGAATGTAGGAGTTCGGCAAAGAGGTGGGATTTTTCTGTAGGGGAGTAGATTGGGCCTTGTGGAGCGTGTAGCGCCTGGGCTCGATGGTCCTCTCCAGCAGAGGTTTTGTAGACTCGCAGTAGGTTCCAGAGCGAGGCATCTGAGTGTTTTACAGTTTTTAGTTTATTTTCAAAATGAATTTTCTTGTCTAGTTGTATTTGTTGTCTTATGACGGGCCTAATCCACTGGGCAAGTGTTCGGAATACTGCGAGCCTAGTGGTCCTCCACTGGCGGAGGTATCGTCGTCTAATGGCGGCTAGGCGCTCCACATCAGGTAAGCCGGGGGAAGGGGAGGGAAATGGGTAAAGGAGGTGCATTTTCTCTTTGCCGGTTTTATTGAGGCGGTGAAGTTGGCTAAGCCTTCTTCAAGCTCCTGTGTTGTATTTTACCGTTTTCTGGGCTCGGCCATTTGGTGCATTAATATTTTGTATTTGTGCCAGTCTGTACTGGCTACCAGCTTTTTTGTTGTGCGGACATGTGTTGGTTTGCAATCAATGTGAAACTTTATGGGGAAATGGTCCGAGCCAAGACTGTAGTACACCTGCAGGGTGGAATGAATGAATGTTGTTTAACGCCCGTTTTTGCTACAGAGGCACCACGGGCGATGGACATTGGTGATACATGAAATGAAATGATATATTGGGGAAAGGATTTATTTTTATGGAAGGAATCGTTCCAGGCCTAAGTTTAGGGTACCTCCCCGGCATTTGCCATTTGTGAGGACTGAGGAAAACCTGGGAAAAACCTCAGTCAGGAAGGACGGTCCTGGCGGTATTCGAACCCAGACCTCCCGCTCACGAGTCCGAGACTTAACTACCTCGGCCACCCGTGGCGGTCCTGCAAGGTGGGGGGAATGAAAATGCATCTGTACAGGATCAGGCCCAGAGTGTCAGGGGGGATGGAGGGGTTTCTATGCCAGAAGGAGTGATCGGGTGCTGTTCTAATTTCTATGTCGTTTTGCAACAGGAGGAAATCAAGGAGATGATGTCCAACGCTGTTGCAAGAACGAGAGTTCCAAACCGTGTGTTTTGCGTTCAGGTCGCCTGCAATTAAAATATTAGAGAATGAGCTAAATAATTTATCCAGATCCCTGATCATTCCTTCTAGGCTGGAGGGGGGGGGGCGGTAAGCTGCCACGACTGTGATTGGTTTTGCATTGTTTTGTATCTGTACACCTGTACACTCAAGCGATTCGAGGTGGGGAAGTGTCACCATGTGTTAATAGCGATGTCGTTTTTGGTGATCACTGCCGTGCCCCCTCCAGGTCGTGTCCCTGGTCGATCTATCTGCTGATGTTGTAGCCATTTATCTTAAGTTGCCTGTGAGGTTTGAGTTTGGTTTCTGTAATGCAGGCAAATTGGATCTGTTGCTGTTTGAGAAAGGCGGCCATTTGTAAGTGTTTTGGAGAGTGCCATTTGCATTCCACATTAAGGCGGTGACTTTGGGAGCAGCGGTGTTTTGTTGTGCTGCCATTTAAAGAACAGTTTCTAAGAATTCAAAGATTATGGTTATTTTGTCGGCAAGCCCATTTGCCGATTTTAACTTGACTATTGTAGACATTAAGTTGGCGATAAACTGCTGTAGGTTGAATTCTTTGAAGAGTGCGATGATTTCTTTGATGGAAGAGGATCCAATCCAATCCAATCCAATCCAATCCAATCAAATATGCCAGGCTGGGTTAGTGCTCAGCCTGTATGTGGTTGCTGCGTACCTACCCTGTATGGGTTTAACCGCAGAGATGGCATGACGGTTGTAGGGTGGTTGTGGTGTTTGGGTTGTGAGGCAGACGGATTGTGCTTAAGCTTATCCTAATTGTAGCGGGCGGATATGACATCCTCGGAGTATTCTTGCTAAGCGCATGCTGTTCTCTGTTTTGAGAACACCATGGGCATGCAGCTATCCGCTATTTTGCATTGCTATTGTGGCTGATGGAGATTTGGAATGTTTTCCTGTTGCTAGGTTATGCTCCTTTGCTATCCAAGGGGGCCACACGCAAGGCGCGGCACCTTGAATTTGGGCTTAGGCCTATAGCGACAGGAATAGCTGCCGAGTGATCGAACGAGAGCGCTCTCGTGATTGGGTAAACTGGCGTAGAATTTAGATGCCCGGCGTCTGATTTCCTCCTCGATACATGGGAGCGAAGAACTCTCATGAAGTAACCTAGTTGGAAAGCAGCAGTATGCAGAATAAATGGTACGAAGACCTTTATTCTGTACCTTTTGCAGAAGTGCGAGCCAACTGTCAGCTGCCATACCCCAGATTTCATATGCGTATAGCATGAGAGGGATAACCAGGGCTTTAAAAAGGTGTAATTTCAGGTGAACTGGCATGGCCTTGGAACCGAGCATAGGGAACAGTTGAGCAATTGCTCCCTGTGCCCTATGGGCGGTGCCGGCATTGTGTTCCCTGAAGGTTAGACCTTTATCTAGGTGCACCCCCAAGTAGGTTATGGAGTTGTTCCACCTGATCATTTGCCGTCTGTATGTAAATGTAGGGGCGTTTGCGGGTATGCGACGTTTTGTGAAAATAATGGCGTTGCTTTTTGCCGGGTTGATTGACATTCGCCAACGCCTACACCACCCTTCTATTAGGTGTAGTAGTCTTTGTATGGGAGTGTAAGCTCTGCTTAGGTTTCTATTTGTTTTGTATAGTAAGACGTCATCCGCGTATTGGGCAGTGTTGACGTCTGTTGCATGTGGAAAGTCTGCCATGTATATGTTAAACAGGATTGGGGATAGAACAGAGCCTTCGAGAACCCCGCCGCGTATCGGTCTTAGTGTCGAGGTGTTTCCCGCCACCGCTACTTTGAAAGTGCGGTGCTTGAGGTATGAGTGTATGAGTTGTATGTAGTGTTTGGAAAGCTCCAGTTGGATGAGTTTGTATAGGAGCCCGGCGTGCCTGGTCGTCGAGAAGGCCTTTTCCACATCCAAAGATATCGCTGGTGTTAAGGACCCCTTCTGGAAACCCAGGGCTGAGGCCTCCACAACCCTCAGCATCTGTTGGATGGTAAAATGCCCAGGACGGAACCGAATTGGTGAGGGGGGATGGCTTGAATGTTTCCCAGCAGGGGAAGCATACGGGCAAGAAGTACTCTCTCAAACACTTTTGAGAGTGTAGACAGGAGACTAATTGATCGGTAACTGGAGGGGTGGGTTGCGTCTTTGCCTGGCTTCAATATGCATATCACCGGTGCCTCCCTCCACTCTCGTGGAAAGTGGCCCAGGCTGATGCACATATTTAACACTTTGGTGACAAAGAGCACAGCCTTGAAAGGAAGGTTGCGGAGCATGAGGGGCATTAGCCCGTCTGGTCCAGCAGCCTTTTTGGGTTTGAGGCGAAGGATTGCGCCCTGGAATTCATGAGGGTGGAAGATAGGAATCCGTAAGTCGTCTTCGTCCGGCGGCCGTCGAAAGTATCGGCGGACGTCGCGACGAACCTGACTTGAAAAGGTGTCGTCCTGGGGGTCAACTCTCAGCCTAAAAAGACGTTCCAAGTAATCTGCGAGCGCATTGACTTTGGCTCGGGGATCATACACGAGGCCTTGGGTGCCATGGATTGGTCGGGAGGCTTTGTCTCTTTGGCCACGGAGGTTTTTAGCAATCTTCCATACGTCGCCATCGATCAAGTTCTGTCTAGCCAAAGTGTCCTCCCACGCGAGCATCTTGTGCTGGCGAAGGCGGGCTCTAACTTGGCGGCGCAGGGTCCTTAACAGAGCTCGATGATGTGGCGTGCGGTGACGCTGATAAAGTCTGCGGGCGGCCCAGGAGCGGCAGATGAGGAGCTCAAGGTCGAGAGGAATGACATCTGGATGCAGGGGAGGGGAGGCATGGATGGTGAGACTGTGGGTTACTTTGGTGACTGTTAGGGAGAAGGATGAGACCGCGGTCTCTAGGGAATGGGTGTCTGTGATTTTACGGTTAGGAGGAATGATGGTGCCCAGGCATTCCTTAACGCTTTTCCAGTCGATCTCGCGGTTTATACCTGCGACATCTTGGCTCACAATCCTGGTGTTCATTTCGGCCAACACAGGGTTATGGTCGGAATGAAGTGGTTGATTGAAGTGAGGGTGAGATGGTGAGGGAGGTGCTTGAGTATCGTAAAGTCGATGATAGATGGCTGTCCTCGACTATACGGATGATGGGTGGGTTGCCAGGGACCCTGTACTCTGAGCTGAGGGTCTCGATCAATTAAGCGAACAATTTCTTTGCCTCTTGCGTCCGCGCGTTGAGTGCAATGCCAACGAGAATGTTTGGCATTGAAATCACCCGCGAGGATGACACTGGGGTGTAGGGCGAGGAGGAATTGGTAGTCAGTCACCACGAAGGCTCTGGATTCGTTTGTTTGAGCATTTTTTGTCACCGCCTGCAGTGGCTGCAAATGACACTCCCGGTTGCACAGGGGCGCTGGGAGTGATGGGGGTGGGGAGTGGGGTGGGGATGGGGGTGGGGAGATTTTGTTTAACATTGTTGATCTGTCGGGTTAGAGTTAAGAGTTTACGTCTATCCCTTTCGTTTTGAAATACAGTGCATCCTCTGTAATTAGCAGGATGCTCACTGTTGCAGTTGGCACAGGTTGGGGTGAAGTTAGGTTTCTCTTTGTTGGGGCATTCCTGCAACATGTGTAGGCCGTTGCACAGCACGCATCGGGGTGTGAGTGTGCACATTTTGTGGTTGTGGCCAATATTTTGGCAGTTGTAGCACTACGCAATGTGATTTTGTGTCTTTTGATATTCAACTTTGACTATAACGTTCATGAGGGAACGTGGCATTGCGGTATACGTTAATTTGAAAGCTGTAGCTGCGTAGGTTTGTTGATGATGTTTAAGTGTGGGATTATCTCTAGTCGTAGTCATATCCCATTGCAAGTGCATAGTTGTTGATTACTTTCACAAATTCAACAGTTTGGTCGTGCCGGGTTCCGTTAAGTGGCATATAATAAAACAGAAAATCTAATTGTAAAAACATCCTGTGAAATCCCGCCTCCATGTCCCCGGCCGGGTCAGGAATCTCTGTGTGGCGCTATCAAAATCAAATTTCAGCTCATCTTCCGGGGTGAAGGAAGGAGGAGGAGTAGGTCGGGAAGGGTTATGGTTGGTGCGGGGGTCGCTATTGCGCGCGCGCGTGCTGTGAAATTTTGGTAGTAGCGTGTTTCAAAATAGCGGATAGCGGTATGCCCATGCTGTTCTCAAAACAGAGAACAGCATGCGCATAGCAAGCATACTCCAAGGATGTCATATCCGCCCGCTACAATTAGGATAAGCTTTAGCACAATCCGTCTGCCTCACAACCAAAACACCACAACCACCCTACAACCTTCATCCCATCTCTGCGGTTAACCCCACACAGGGTAGGTACGCAGCAACCACACACAGGCTGAGCACTAACCCAGCCTGCCATATTTGCTCGCTCGCTCGCTAGCTCGTGTTTGTGAGACCTGTGTAGGTGGTGCAGGTGCACTAGGTTGTGTGTGTTGTGTACGTGTTTGAGTCTCTCTAGGTGGGCATGGGGGTGCAATGACGCGCTGTTGCTGCTGGTGTGTTACCGCAGCATAGGTGCCTCGAGTGTTGGATACAGCGTCCCACATAGAGGTATGCCTGGCGCGAGCTGCAGGGGGAGGATTCGGCACGATTAGATTGGGCAGCACCTCAATCTTACTCCGTGGCCAGACTGACCACATAGTGCGCACTGACGCAATGAGACTGAGCACTTGCTCACATGATGGTTCCCTGCGCATCGGGAACAGGTCTGAGCCTCCAGTTGATGACTGGTTCGGCTGAATAGGGGGAGCGCTCCTCGTTGCCTGGGGGCGGAGCTAGCGCCTCTCTTTTGGGCAATCAGCACCAGCGAAGGCAGCGGACCGGCGGACTACCTAGACCGGCTGCAGACGTGGGCCAACTCACAGCCATAAGTGCCAATTTACAGTTTTTTCTAAACAGCGGCACCTTCCAGAAATCGACCTTACGATCGACGGTAAGATCTTGCCATGTCATCAGCAGGTCAAATACTTAGGGGTCTCCCGTAAACTGCTTTGGAGCAATCACCTGAACGACATGGCCAACATAGGGAGGCAGCGGCTGAAACTATGCGCGCCCATTCTTAGAGGTAAGTCCCTAGGACTAAAATGCAAAATAATTCTATACAAATCATTTATCCTGTCAATGATGTTATACGCCTCCGCGGCATGGGCTCACGGCCCTAAAAAGTTTACAAACAATCCATAATCTCTCGCTGAGGAAAGCTCTGAGGGCACCGTTCCTTACTAATAATAAAACAATACATATGGAGACAGGCATGCCCTCAGTTGCAGAATCTATAGAGAGATGGGCCAGGCATACCTGGGAAAGAATCCGCCGCCACCCCAACAAAGTGTTGGGCATTGGGAAGGGGGAGCCCCCCATAGAAAAAATCGACGTGTAAGACAATTCTAAGGTATCAAACAAACACGAGGCGGCGGATCTGTATACATGGACCTGTACATATGTATATAACGTAAATATGTAAATAGTCTATAGCTTACTAACAGCGGTATCCACAAAGAAAAAATCGTGTGCAAAGGGACAGACATTCCAACAAACGACAGAACCAGCACCTCTCAATATGCAGACGATCTGCTTACTCTGGCACAAAATAATAACCAAAATTATTCACTGTGTCCAATTCAGAACCAACTCCGTGCGGTGGAGACCTGGAGCGAAAAATGGCGGGTGGCCATTAATCCGGAGAAAAGCTATGCGATTCTCCTGACTAAGGGGAGAAGTCCGAGGCCCCGTCGGGATCTCGTGTTGCATCGCTGGTGGATCCCCTGGGTCCGCTGTGCGAGGTACTTCGGGGTGACGCTGAACCGCTCGCTGATCTTTTGGGAGCACATAATCGCTAAAGTTCGGCAAGGCCATACTGCCCTCGGGAAGTTGTATCCAATCCTGAGCTCTTGCTCGATGAACTTGAACAAAAAGTTGCGCGTCTACCGTGCCGCGGTTCCAGCGATGGTTCTGTACGGCTCTCACAGCCTCCCTCTTTCTCTCTGGGGAGCCGCGGCCCCATCCACGATCCACAGAATCCGGTCTTTGCAGAATCGTGCGCTAAGGATTATGTACGGCACCGACGGCCGCTTTCCAGGCCACATCCTGCACGATCATTCCAACTTACCATACATCATTGACGTCATGCGGGAGAGGGCCTGGGTGATTCATGATACAATCCCGAACCATCCAACTAAACTTGTCAGAGCACTAGGGCCTACGACCATAAGGCCCCTAGACGATGCTAATCGTACTGACTTTCCAAGGACGTCATGGGAACCCTTGGATGAAACAAACAACCCCACATTCAAATCTAGCTCTTAAACCTGACGCATACGCAGACGAAATATGGCAGGCTGGGTAAGTGCACAGCCTGTATGTGGATGCTGCGTACCTACCCTGTGTTGGGCTTAACCGCAGAGAAGGGATGGGGGTTGAAGGGTGATTGTGTGGTTTTTTTTTTGTTGTTGTTGTGGGGTGGATGGATTGTGCAGAAAAGCTTATCCTAGTTGAAGCGGGTGGATATGACATCCATGGAGTTTGCATGGTATGCGCATGTTGTTCACTACTTTGAGGACAACATGAGCATATCGCCAACTCTTTTTGCTATTGTTCGTTTTCTGTTGTTATTGATGGGAGTATGCAATGTTTTTCCTGTTGCTAGGTTATGCCCCTATGTTATCCAAGGTGGCCACACGCTAGGCGTGGCACCTTGAATTTGGGCTTAGGCCTGTTGCTACAGGAATAGCTGCCGAGTGACCGAACGAGAGCGCTCTCATGTGATGGTAATTTGGCGTAAAATTTTGTGGTCCGGCTTCTAATTTCGTCCTCGATATATGGGAGGGAAGAACTGCCATGGAGTAGCCTGACTGGACATGTTGTTCACTACTTTGAGGACAACATGAGCATATCGCCAACTCTTTTTGCTATTGTTCGTTTTCTGTTGTTATTGATGGGAGTATGCAATGTTTTTCCTATTGCTAGGTTATGCCCCTATGTTATCCAAGGTGGCCACACGCTAGGCGTGGCACCTTGAATTTGGGCTTAGGCCTGTTGCTACAGGAATAGCTGCCGAGTGACCGAACGAGAGCGCTCTCATTTGACGGTAATTTGGCGTAAAATTTTGTGGTCCGGCTTCTAATTTCGTCCTCGATATATGGGAGGGAAGAACTGCCATGGAGTAGCCTGACTGGAAAGCATCGATATAGAGAATAAATGGTCCTGACACCTTTATTCTGTACCCTTTCCAGAAGTGCGAGCCAACTGTCAGCTGCCATACCCAAGATTTCACAGGCGTATAGCATGACAGGGATTACCAGGGCTTTGAAAAGTTGTAATTTCAGGTGGACTGGCATGTCCTTGGAACTGAGCATAGGGAACAGTTGAGCAATTGCTCCCTGTGCCCTGTGAGCAGTCCCGGCTATGTGTTCTCTGAAGGTTAGACCTTTATCTAGTTGCACACCCAGGTAGACTATGAAAATTTTCCACCCTATTCTTTGCTGTCTGTATGCCAGAGTGGAGGAGTTTGCAGGCACGCGGAGTTTAGTGACAATTATGGCGTTGCTCTTTGCCGGGTTGATTGACATTCGCCAACACCTACACCACCTTTCGATTAGGTGTAGTAGTCTTTGTATAGGAAGGATGGCTCTGGTTATATTTCTATTTGTTTTGTTTAGCAGGACGTATTCTGCGTATTGAGCAGTGTTGACGTCTGCTACTCGGGGAAAGTCTGACATGTATATGTTAAACAGAACTAGGGATAGAACAGAACTTTCGGGAACTCCGCCGCGCATCGGTCTTAGTATTGAATGATTTCCCGCCACCGCTACTTTGAAAGTGCGATGCTTTGAGGTATGAGTTTATTGTGTGTATGTAGTTTTTGGGAAGCTCTAGGTGGATGAGTTTGTGCTGGAGCCCGGCGTGCCAGGTCGTCCAGAAGGCCTTTCCTACATCCAAAGACACCGCTGGGGTGAAGGCCCCCTCCTGTAAGCCCAGGGCTGAGGCCTCCACAACCCTCAGTTACTGCTGGACAGTAGAATGCCCAGGACAGAATCTGAATTGGTGAGGAGAGATGGCTTGTTTTTTTTTCCCAGCAAGAGAAGATACGGGCTAGAAGTAATCTCTCAAACACTTTTGAGAGTGTAGAAAGGAGACAGATTGATAGGTAACTGGAGGGGTGGTGCGGGTCTTTGCCCCGTTTCAATATGCATATCAGCTGTGCCTCCTTCCACTCTTGTGGAAAGTGACTCAGGCTGATGCACATATTGAAGACTTTTGTGACAAAGAGCACAGCTTTGAAAGGAAGGTTGCGGAGCACAAGGGGCGTTAGCCCATCAGGTCCGGCTGCCTTTTTGGGTTTGAGACGCTGGATTGCGCCCTGGACTTCGTGGGGGTGAAAGATGAGATTCCTCAAGTCATCTTCATCCGGCGGCCGTCGAAGGTATCGACGGACATCGCGAGGAACCCGACTTGAGAAGGTGTCGTCCTGGGGGTCGTCTCTATGCCTGAAAACACGTTCCAGATAATGAGCGAGAACATTAGCTTTGACAAGAGAATCATACACGAGGCCTCGGGTGACATGAATTGGTCTAGAGCGATGGTAAGCTCGCCCTTCTATGTTCCAGATAATGAGCGAGAGCATTAGCTTTGACAAGAGAATCATACACGAGGCCTCGGGTGACATGAATTGGTCGAAAGGTTTTGTCTCTTTGGCTACGGAGGTTCTAAGCAATCCTCCACACGTCGCCATCGATCAAGCTCTGTCTTGCCATAGTGTCCTCCCAAGCGAGCTTCTTGTGCTCACGAAGGCGGGCGCTAACTTGGCGGCGCAAAGACCTTAGCAGAGCTCGGTGACGCGGCGTGCGGTGACGCTGATAGAGTCTGCGGGCGGCCCAGGAGCGGCAGATGAGGAGCTCAAGGTCAAGAGGAATGACATCTGGATGAAGAGAAGGGGAGATATGGATGGTGAGACTGGGGGAGACTTTGATGACTGTCAGGGAGAAGAAAGAGACTGCGGTCTCTAGGGAGTGGATGTCTTTGATTTTGGGGTTGGGAGGAATGATAGTGCCGAGGCATTCCTTTACGCTTTTTCAATCGATCTCGCGGTTTCGACCTGCGACATCTTGACTGGCAATCCTGGTGTTCATTTTTCGGCCAACACGGGATTATGAGGGAATGAAGTGCGTTGATTGATGTGAGGGTGAGATGATGTGGGAAGTGCTTGAGAATCGTAAAGTCGATGACAGATGGCTGTCCTGCACTATACGGATGATGGGTGGGTTGCCAGGGACCCTGTACTCTGAGCTGAGGGTCCTGATCGATTAAGCGAACAATTTCTTTGCCTCTAGCATCCGCGCGCTGAGTGCAATGCCAACGAGGATGTTTGGCATTGAAATCACCCGCAAAAATGATACTGGAATGTAGAGCGAGGAGGGACTTGTAGTCAGCCACCACGAAGGCTCTGGAGGGGGAGTGGTATGCAGATACTATCAGTACCTCCGTGCCACCAAGTTCCACAAGAACAGCTGCGGCCTCAAGGCTTTGTAGTTGCAGGACCTGGATTGGGCGGTGGACTGCATTTCTCCGGATGTAGATCGCTGTGCTGCCGCCAGGGGCACCTCGGTCAGTCCGGTGGCAGGTGTAGCCCTGAAGACGGGAGTCGGAATTTTGATGGAAATGCGTCTCGCTGACCAAAATGGCGTCTAGAGCAACACGGGTTGCAAAATGACGTAGCTCGTCCCTCTTCTCCGCAAGACCGTTAGCGTTCCAAAATGTGAACCGGAAAGAGGTACGAGACCTAGTTCCGTTCGCCATTTTGGTTCGCCTGGTTGTTGTCGACAAGAAGGGCGATAGCCTCGAAAACTATCATCATCTTGCTGGAGGAGTCTGGTGCTTGGCGGAAACGAACGAGAAGCTCCTGTAACTTCCTACCATATGTCTGCCACAATTGTGACAGACACTGGAGCAAGTCCAAAGTGCTTTCGCACTTTTGGGATAGGGGAGTGGTAGGGGAGGGCTTCGGAGGCGTCCGCGTCTCCTGGATTGTCCCCTGATGGGGAGTGGCGCTCAGCCCCTCAGCAGCCGGAGTGCTCCTGGGAGGGCGGGGCTGCTTCTGTGGCTTGGGTGTTGGTGGGGCCCGATCTGTGGTTGCAGTTGTTGGTTTTGCTGCTCTGATCTATTTTTAGCTCTTGACATTCGTCGAGCATCCGTGGGCTGTTCCTGTACTTTTTCAGCGTAGGAGGCGCTTACAGGGTTGGCGGTGACGGCCTTGATGGATGTCGCAGTGGTAGTAGCGCGTGGTTGGAGTGCTGCAGGCGGAGGCGACGTAGTAGTAGTGGTTGGTGCCAAGTTGTGCCTGGAACCCTGCGACCATTGGTGGTGCTGATTATCCTCAGCCTTGTTGGGCACCTTTCGTAACACGCCACGTGTTCGCCTTGCAATTAGCATAGGTTGGGGTCTCCGTGGGGGCTCGTTGACAGTCCTGCGAGGATGGGGGCCACCGCATCTAAGGCATCGAGGGTTCCGGGAACAGAATTCGCTCTAATGATTAAAGCCCAAACAGCGGTGGCATTGTACGGAGCCGCCGGGTCGTAGGGGAGTTTCGACCTTTATACTGAGGTAGCATAATGACGATAGTTTGTCTATCGCCACCTCAAGGTCTTCAGCCCGCTCCACTATCACCAAGAAGAGGGGGATGGGCACTCTTGCTGTAGGGTTTTCACCTTGAGTAGGCTTTGTAAGTTGTTTGATTAATTTGGGTTGTATGCCCCGGCGTTTGAGGTCGTCAGCGATATCCCCCACCGGAGTGTCCGCTGGCAGCTCTCGGATGATGCGACGAATGTCTCGAGCTTTGTCAGCGGCAAAGGAAAAATGTTGAATTCCTCGCCCTCTTAGGTTGTTTAACATGCGCTGGTGATCTTCAGAACTCTTTGCCTAAAATCTGTAGATGTTTCCCTTCCGAATATTCTTGCACTCGGCGATCAGGGACGGCATTACTTCTTTTAGGAAGTTCGTAACCCCCCTGAAACGAATCCACGATTATCGGTGGGATGTGGCGTCTCGAAGCAATAGAAGTAGAATTACTAGTAATAGCTGCTGCTGGTGTGGTTGGCTTTCATGCTGTGCTGGAGCCTTCTGCCTCAAAATGAGGTCGCGTTCGCCGCTTTCGTTTTCCGGCTACAACTTGAGAGTCAGCGTCATCCGCCTCAGAAGCTAGGGCGGACGAGCTGTCGTCTTCCTCCATATAAGAGGAGTGGACAGAGAAGATGGACGTCTTCTGAGAATCAGATGATAATTCAGTGAGCGAATCGTCACTGCGGTTGCCGGACTTGTTTTCCAGCTTTTTGCCTGCTCGCAGTGGAGATCGTTCCCGCGAGGGGCTGTCGCCCTTGCACAGGGCAGCTTTGGAGGTTACTTCACCATCTACTTTACGTACTCGGCGAGGTTTACGTTTCTTGTTTTGGCCAGATTGGTGTATATTAACCTCCTCTGTGGAAGTAGAGGCCTTCGCGGAGTTCTGGCTGCCAGAATCTCCCGCTGCAACCGTGCTTTCTGCTGCACATTTGTTCATGGTAAGGTTAGCAAATGACTATAAAACAGAGAATAGGCACTGTGCACTGCACAGCTAATGTGCAGTGCACTACTGTCCTCACACAATTCAGCACTAACATTTTTGTGTTGGTGTGGTGTCCAGAAGAGCAGAAAATGATGTAAACGTTGAATAAAAAAAAAACAAAGTTTTGTTTCTTGAGGACTGCTACGTGGCAGACGCCAACGAGCGCGCCCATCTGTTGCTGCAGATAAAGAAACTACGCAGTGTCAATTCCGCTGTCGTCCAACGACACACTTGGAAATCAGACACACCCTCCTGGGTGAGCTCGATGGTGGAGTAGAAAACGAGCTACACCCCAGCCTCAGAAATAGCGGGTGAGCAACTCCTCACAAATACCTATCCCGAGCACCAGCCAAAGGCAAACCATGCTGAAAACTTCCACTGACAACCGACGTTATGTGCATTGACCGTGGTGGACACTTGGATGGGTGACCGCCGGGCGCTGCGCATGCCACGAGGTTAAGTAGCCTCGAGTGTGGTCAGTGCTTGGAAGGGTGGCCGTCTGAGTGCTGCACTTGCCGCTGGCACAAAATTTGTCACATCCTTCTTCCTGTGTGATAATGAAATCCTACGTCCATTGAGCAGGTAAAGTCGCGCGCGGCTAGGTACTGCTAATACAGAACACCCGCTTGGGAAATTTTTCTCAAGTGCCCCGAACTGGCATCTGGCGTCTGGCATTACATACTATTCACTTATATCATAAAAATAATAAAATAAAAAACTTTCCCCTAACTATAAGATTAATTATAACACATAAGCAATGATATAAATTACTGACAATAATCATCCCTCATGTCCTACTATTAGGGACATGTATAGGTTGTTCACACACAACCAACTTTAACATTAAACTAGACAACTGTACAAAAACGCACACTGTATCCTGCAAGGCCATCCCCTGTAAGGCCACAGGAAAGTCTCTGTCAATAAAAATCAATCAATCACATTCACAATCAGAACGCAGCTTCCGGGTAAAAGTAGACGGCAGGCTTTCAACAGTCCGGCTCATTAGCGCGAGAGTGCCGCAAGGCAGCTTTTATTGTTTCCCTGTGTTGCTGGGCGGCACAGAGGGTTGCACGCAGACCCGTGTAAGCGTGAGTGGTGAGAAATGTAGGGTTTTGTTCGAACACACGCACTTTTAAGGAAATAAAATGAGGGGCACACAGCACTGTTCACAATGGGTCATCGGCACAAACTCACACACTTTTTAATATTCACCAGGGAGCATGGAGAGTAGTTTGTTTAGTTTTGTTTTTAGTCCGCCTGGCGTACCTCCGCCGGTTACACCTGCACGGAGATAGTTTCGACAGCTGTATGCTGTGATGGATAATTGTTATCCCTTCCCTAGAAAATGCAGTCTCATCCTTCCCCCTGGCAGTCACCAAAGTCACTCAAAGTCTCACCATCCACACCTCCCCTCCTCTTCATCCAGAAATCCTTCCTCTTGACCTGGAGCTCCTCATCCGTCGCTCCTGGGCCGCCCACAGACTCTACCAGCGTCACCGCACGCCATATCATCGAGCTCTGTTAAGGACCTTGCGCCGTCAAGTTAGCGCCCGCCTCCGCGAGCACAAAAGCTCGCGTGGTAGAACACTATGGCAAGACAGAACTTGATTGATGGCGACGTGTGGAGCATTGCAAAGAACCTCCGTGGCCAAAAAGACAAAGCCTCCCGACTAATCCATGGCACTCGAGGCCTCGTATACGACCCTCAAGCCAAAGTTAATGCTCTCGCTGACTATCTGGAACGCCTATTCAGGCCCAGGGACGACCCCCAGGACGACACCTTCTCAAGTCGGGTTCGTCGCGACTTCCGTCGATACTTTCGATGAACATGACTTGAGGATTCCCATCTTTCACCCCCACGAAGTTGGAACGGTATTTATTGTGCCCCCACAGTTGGTCGATTATTTGCAACGGATAATATAGTAGTTCCAATGTAGGGGGGAATGATGTGTTCTCAGGGTAAATTTGGACTGTTTTTAACGACTTGAAAGTCGTTAGGGGGGGAAGGAGATTTTTCAGTGTATTAATAATTCCGGCACTGTTTGAACATTTGATTTATTCAACTTGGCAGGTTACTTCCTGACGGCTCATAGCTGACCTCACTACACACTTAGACTGACTTTAGAAAATGATTTACACTGCCCTCAACTGAACTTTAGAAATGATCTAGACTGATTACTTTCGGATGACTCGTATATTTCTGATTCCGTATATTTCTTTCGCGTCTCTCGTATGATGTCCCTGTTTCTCTTGAATGTCTGAATCTCAATCTGCGAAGGTCTGAATGTGCGAGGGAATGTCTCCGTGAATGTCTGAATGTCTGAATCTGAATCTAAGACTATGTGTCTACTGAGTGCGTGTATGTGAATCCATGAATGTATGAGTAACCCTCTGACTTCTGGACTCTAGTTTTTCTACTACATCGCCACGCCTCTCGCTAAATTAAATTCCCTCGTATTTTATCTATTTCTGTGTTACATGTTCGGCATTGGCTATCCTAAAATTATTTATTGGTATCTAAGTTCTCCTGATTCGTTAACTTTTATCCGAAGACCATTGGCTAGAATTATTCTTTCCCCCTTGATCTAATGTTTTCCCATGAACTTGAATTTTCCCAGAACAACCTGTCATAAATTTCGGCCCTTTCCTTACATTCTGATTTCTATTGATAATCTTTTGCCTTCCTTAGTCTGTAGATTTCTAAATGTTCTCGGAGATAACGCACGCGTTGATGTCTGTTTTTCGGCTTTCCTGTAATAAAATATTTTCGTCTCCGTTCTGACATTTTCATTTTCTCTTAAATTATTGCTACCTCTGACTTTGTTAAATACTGTCCCGTTACGGCCACATGTTTCTCTTATTGTCAACTCCTAAGTATTTCCTGGGTAGAAGGTTCGTGACCTAACAAAAGATAGTTTACCCTTTCTTCAGCCTTGTCTAAGGAGCGGTCTGCGGACGAGTGTCAGGTATACATAACCGTCTCTTTCTCACATATTTTACACAAAATGTATACAAAATTCTTTTGTATGTTACAAGTTACAAATTATTTCTATTCCTGTTATACCTAACTCAAAATGATTTTCTTATATATATACGTAACAATTATCCTTATCAAATATAATGCCTTTATAAATATAACTCTGCAGCCGTTTGTTACACAAACTAATAAAGGCAGCCCTATTTCCTGCTTCAAAGTCCAGGGCGCAAGCCAGCGTCTCAATCACAAAAAGGCTGCCGGACCTGATGGGCTAACGCCCCTCATGCTCCGAAACCTTCCTTTCAAGGCTGTGTTCTTTTTTTACAAAAGTGTTCAATATGTGCATCAGCCTGAGCCACTTTCCGCGACAGTGGAGGGAGCCGCGGGTGATATGCATATTGAAGCCAGGCAAAGACGCAACTCACCCCTCCAGTTACCGATCAATCAGTCTCCTTTCTACTCTCTCAAAAGTGTTTGAGAGATTACTTCTTGCCTGTATGCTTCCCTTGTTGGGAAACATTCAAGCCATCCCTACTCACCAATTCGGTTTCCGACCTGGGCACTCTATTATTCGACAGCTACTGAGGGTTGTGGAGGCCTCAGCCCTGGGTTTCAGGTAGGGGTCCTTCACCCCAGCGGTGTCTTTGGATGTAGAAAAGGCTTTCTCGACGACCTGGCACGCCGGGCTCCTGTACAAACTCATTCACCTGGAGCTTCCCAAAAACATTCATCTTATACACTCATACCTCAAGTATCGCACTTTCAAAGTAGCGGTGGCGGGAAACACCTCGACACTAAGGCCGATACGTGGCGGAGTCCCCGAAGGCTCTGTTCTTTCCCCAAATCTGTTTAATATATGCATGTCAGACTTCCCTCAAGCAAGCAGACGTCAACACTGCTCAATATGCAGATGACGTCCTACTATTCAAAACAAATAGAAACATTAACAGAGCTTTCATTCCCATATAAAGACTACTGCACCTAATCGAAAGGTGGTGTAGGCGTTGGCGAATGTCAATCAACCCGGCAAAGAGCAACGTCATAATCTTCACAAAACGCCGCGTACCCGCAAACGCCCCCACACTAACAACAGACGGCAAAGGATAAGATGGAACAATTCCATAACCTACTTGGGGGTGCATCTACATAAAGGTCTTACCTTCCGGGAACACATAACCGGGACTACTCACAGGGCGCAGGGAGCATTCGCTCAACTGTACCCTGCATTCAGTTCCAATGCGATGCCAGTACACCTGAAGTTGCACCTCTTCAAAGCCCTGATCATCCCTGTCATGCTATACGGCTGTGAAATCTTGGGTTTGGCAGCTGACTGTTGACTCGCACTTCTGGAAAGGGTACAGAATAAAGGACTTAGGAACATTTATTCTGTATATCGCTGCTTTCCATCTAGGCTACTACATGAGAGTTCTTCCCTCCCATACATCGAGGAGGAAATCAGACGCCGGGCCACAAAATTTTACGGCAAATTACCATTTCATGAGAGCGCTCTCGTTCAATCACTTGGCGGCTACCCCTGTCGCAATAGGAATAAGCCAAAATTCAAGTTGCCACGCCTAACGTGTGGACACCTCGGATAACCAAGGGGCATAACCAAGCGACAGGAAAAACATTCCAAACCACCTATCAATAACAAACAGAAAATTAACAACAGTTAATAGTTGACGATATACTCATGTTGTCCACAACGCTGCGAACAACATGCGCATATCATGCAAACTCCAAGGATGACATATTCGCCCGTTTCAACAAGGATTAGCTTTTCTGCACAATCCTTCCACCAAACACCCAAAACAGCACAACCACCCTATAACCTTCTTCCCATCTCTGCGGTTAAACCCAACACAGGGTAGGGACGCAGCAACTACACACAGGCTGAGCACTGACTTCAGCCTGACAGTTTACTTTGACTTCGGCTAGGCGGCATAGAGGGTTGCACGCAGACCCGTGTAAGCGTGAGTGGTGAGAAATGTATGCGTTTTGTTTCAACACACGCACTTTTAAGGAAATAAAATGAGGGGCACACAGCACTGGGGCCACTGTTCACAATGGATTATCGGCACAAACTCACACACTTTTTAATGTTCGCCAGGGAGCATGGAGAGTAGTTTGTTTAGTTTTGTTTTTTAGTCCGCCTGGCGGACCTCCGCCGGATACACCCGCACGGAGATAGTTTCGACAGCTGTATGCTGTGATGGGTAATTGTTTTATGAAACAGAAATAAAAGATAGATAATTAAAGTTTATCACAAAGAGCACTACAGGAAACGCGTGCGTTCACTACCACGTATCAAACTCGAGTCCTGAGTGATTGAAATGCCAGATTCAAATTCAGATTATTTATTGATTCAATTTCCTCATTGGCTGTTTCTTGAACAGCCTTACAGGATCTAATTTAGCATTTTGTTATACATTGTGAAGGTGTTTTTACAAATTTTGATTTATGAAACCCATGCAAGCGTGATCTGGTATATGCGCCCATGAGAACAGTTTCATTTTATAAATTACATTGATGTGTGTGATTTCCGAGGAACTATGTGTATTTACAATGTTACTTTTATGTTTAGCTTACTTATTATAGTGTTGTTTAATTCTTAACTTAATTATGGAGGCTAGAATTCACAATATATACAGTAAACAGGGTGGTGTATATATGGTGTTGAAATGAGTTTTAATATGTACGAATTCTTTTATATTTTCTATGTTGTGGCTCTCTTTGGCCTATTTGGTTTATTAAGGGATTTTTGTATTGTCGTATTTTTGCCCAGGTGCTGATGCAGTGGCTTGTTAGTGTTTCAAGGAATGAGGGCATGTTTAGTTCTGTGTGTATCTTATTGTTGGACGTGAGTATGGGAGCGCCAGCCAGAAGCCAGTATGGGTCGCCTAGGTCCTTCCTAGGTGGGTAGTTGACGACAGTACCTAGTCGATCTGCGGGTTTACTTGTCAAGATTGTAGGAGTTTATGTTCCTCTGGATGTTGTTATGTATCAGGAAAAAAAAAATAGAAAAATATTCTTTTTTGGTATTGGGTGGACTGTCCCCTATCCAACTTCCGACCAAGCTCAATGCTGTTTAAATTGGGCCGGGGCCGGGGCCACAGGCTTCGCCTCAATGAGCTTTTAGTCTTCCGTCGATAGCTCAGAATGAGAAAAAACGGCCGTTTTCAGGGGGAATAGTTATCCACTAGGTTCTGGAGCCCTTCTTCCTCTTGCCAAGCTTGCCCGGGGCGAGCAGCGTAGAGGAGGAAAGTAAAGCAAACAGCTCGTCAGTGGTGCGATGGAGCATCTCGTGGCTTTTGCTGATGCTTTCCTCGAGGTTGAAAAGTTGTATTTGGGTCTCTTCTTGGCGAGAGTGCAGATGTGTGAGGCTGGAGGTAGCCTCGAGCCCTTGGCCCTAGATGTGTCGCTCCAGGATACCCTGGCTGCGCTGAAGATCTTGCGCTATCTCAGCCAGTCGGGCAGCGGTGGTTGCGAGAATCCGAACAGCAGCGTTCAACGTCTCAATTGAGGCGGAGACTGCCACTTGCAGAGCTCTTGTTTCCGGAGATGCTGACTTCCGGCTTCGGCGCTTGGTTCTCCGGCGTGGTCGGTCTTGGGAGTTCTGGGCCAGTTGTGGAGATGGCTCGGGAGAAGCTGTCGGGTTGTGGTCTGGGTGCCTCAGGCATTAACCTGACGAGTGTAGTGTTCTGTGCCACCGCAGGTGGCGCAGGAAAAGACTGCGTTGTCTCAGGTTGTGCCGTTGGCCCTTGGACGTCAGTTCCATCACACCACAGTAATGACACCTTGGTTCTGGCGTGCAGCTGTCCTCGTCGTGGCCATATGCGCAGCAGCGTCGACATGGTGCAGTGCGAGAGCTTCTACTGGCCTCTATTTTTACTAGCTTGCCCGCAAGGGGCAGGCCGGAGGCGATGGCAGAGCCGCAGTCAGCGCTGTCTAGAAGCACGATTTGCACAAGAGCTGTCGGACCCCTTAAGGAGCGTATTCTAATGGCTCTAACCGCAGAGGGCCAGAGCCCCTGGGCGGCTTTGAGCACATAGTTTGGAGAGCATTCTCTTGGGACCCCACGGCGACGACGCTGCAGGTGCGGATGGGAGTAAGGTTCAACTCGGGGATATTTTGTGATGGTACTGGAATTACTGATGATACTGGAATTACGCCCGAAAAAATCCATCGGTCCTGGCCGGGTTCGAACCCGCGATTTGGGTTTAGGTGGCAAGTATGGTAACCACTACACCACCAGGACCGACAAGTAGTGCAGTCCTGAGTAGCTTCGCCCATGGAGCAGATGATGGCGCATATTTGTAGAAATTCCTCGCTAGCATTTACTGCCTTCAGTTGCTCTATGACCTCCGAGGTGGTCATAAGAGGCTCAGCTGCAGCAGTCGCAGCGGTTGGAGAGGCCTGCGGTGCCCTGGCAGAACGGGTCTTCTTGGCTTGAGGGGAGCCGGAGAGTCCAGTGGGGACTCGGGCTGCAGCAGTGGACCTGTGAACTTCGAAGCCGAGAACAGCCGAGCGACACCGACAGCAGCCAAGCAACGCCGAGCGACGGGCCGCTATACCGCGGAGCCGGCAGAAGTGTCCAGTACGGCCTGCGACTGGAGCAGCAGCAGCAGCAGCGGGTCTAGTATTCAGGCTCCACGGCCCTCAGATTAGCAGAGTAGAGGTGTAAGATCGCAGCCAACAGTCTCTGACTAGAATCTAGGCGCCTTTCGGGGTTGGTCCTCTGCACCTTGTGCTTTTTGCGCTCTCTAACTGAACCTTTCTCTCTGACTATTCTATATTTTCCTCTTACTATGATAGATCAAGTGTTCCCTTGTTAGGCTAGTATTAAGTTTTAGGCTATTGTGTCTCTTCTCTCTTCTTAAAATATTGAGTAACTAGAATTAACTATCAACTAACTTGGCCATGACGGTTGTTGTGTCTCAACTGTTAGGACCCCCCCCTAAAACCTGGACGAGAACAACAACGCAGGCTAAACCGACCAAGACAACGACGACGACTAACCGCATGTCTAGTCCTGGACCCGGTGCTGGGACGCCTCTGAATGTGGCGCATGACCTGAGCCTCAGCAGCGAGCGAGCAAATATGCCAGGCTGGGTTAGTGCTCAGCCTGTGTGTGGTAGATGGGATGAGGGTTGTAGGATGGTTGTGGTGTTTTGGTTGTGAGGCAGACGGATTGTGCTAAAGCTTATCCTAGTTGTAGCGGGCGGATATGACATCCTTGGAGTATGCTTGCTATGCGCATGCTGTTTTCTGTTTTGAGAATAGCATGGACATACCGCTATCCGCTATTTTGTATTGCTATTAAGGCTGATGGAAATTTGGAATATTTTCCTGTTGCAAGGTTATGCTCCTTTGTTATCCAAGGGGGCCACACGCAAGGCGCGGCACCTTGAATTTGGGCTTAGGCCTATTGCGACAGGAATAGCTGCCGAGTGATCGAACGAGAGCGCTCTCATGACTAGGTAAAACGGCGTAGAATTTAGATGCCCGGCGTCTGATTTCCTCCTCGATATATGGGAGCGAAGAACTCCCATGAAGTAGCCTAGTTGGAAAGCAGCGATATACAGAATAAATGGTCCAAAGACCTTTGTTCTATACCCTTTGCAGAAGTGCGAGCCAACTGTCAGCTGCTATACCCCAGATTTCACAGGCGTATAGCATGACAGGGATGACCAGGGCTTTTAAAAGGTGTAATTTCAGGTGAACTGGCATAGCCTTGGAACTGAGCATACGGAACAGTTGAGCGATTGCTCCCTGTGCCCTATGGTCAGTCCCGGCAATGTGTTCCCCGAAGGTTAGACCTTTATCTAGGTGCACCCCCAAGTAGGTAATGGAGTTGTTCCGTCTGATAATTTGCCGTCTGTTGTCAGTGTGGGGGCGTTTGCGGGTACGCGGCGTTTTGTGAAAATAATGGCGTTGCTCTTTGCCGGGTTGATTGACATTCGCCAACGCCTACACCACCCTTCGATTAGGTGTAGTAGTCTTTGTATGGGAATGAAAGCTCAGTATAGGTTTCTATTTGTTTTGTATAGTAAGACGTCATCCGCATATTGGGCAGTGTTGACGTCTGTTGCATGTGGAAAGTCTGCCATGTATATGTTAAACAGAATTGGGGATAGAACAGAACCTTCGGGGACTCCGCCGCGTATCGGTTTTAGTGTCGAGGTGTTTCCCGCCACCGCTACTTTGAAAGTGCGGTGCTTGAGGTATGAGTGTATGAGTTGTATGTAGTGTTTGGGAAGCTCCAGTTGGATGAGTTTGTATAGGAGCCCGGCGTGCCAGGTGGTCGAGAAGGCTTTTTCCACATCCAAGGATATCGCTGGTGTTAAGGACCCCTTCTGGAAACCCAGGGCTGAGATCTCCATAACCCTCAGCATCTGTTGGATGGTAGAGTGCCCAGGACGGAAACCGAATTGGTGAGGGGGATGGCTTGAATGTTTCCCAGCAGGGGAAGCATACGGGCAAGAAGTGATCTCTCAAACACTTTTGAGAGTGTAGACAGGAGACTAATTGATCGGTAACTGGAGGGGTGGGTTGCGTCTTTGCCTGGCTTCAATATGCATATCACCCGTGTCTCCCTCCACTCTCGTGGAAAGTGGCCCAGGCTGATGCACATATTGAACACTTTGGTGACAAAGAGCATAGCCTTGAAAGGAAGGTTGCGGAGCATGAGAGGCGTTAACCCGTCTGGTCCGGCAGCCTTTTTGGGTTTGAGTTGCACTGGATTGCGCCCTGGAATTCATGTCTCAATCTTGTAGGGCACCCTCCGTAGCAGGCCACGTGGTCCCCCTTGCAGTTAGCGCAAGTTGGGATCTCCGTGGGAGCTCGCTGATAGGCCTCACGGGGTTGGGGACTACCGCAACGTAGGCATCTAGGGTTCCGGGAGCAGAACTCACTAGAATGGTTGAATCCCAAGTAGCGGTGGCATTGAGTGGGGCCGCCAGAGCGTCGAGGTGTTTCAATTTTAATGCTGAGATAGCATAATGACCTAAGCTTGTCTATTGCTATCTCAGATAGCAATCAACCCGTCGTTGATGAGGACCGACCAAGATTCAAGATTTTTTATTAATAAAAATGTTCTGTGGTCTTACAGTGGGGGGTCGTGCAGGAGAGATTTACATTACTGTACAATTATTATATGTTCTTATAGTTGTTTCCGCCTGTGGTGCCTCAGTAGTAAAAACGGGCGTTAAACACTACTAAAAAAAAATAGTTGTTAATGTGACCTAAAACCCATGCGATACTTTCTCGAGAGAGAACGAGAAACAGTTTTAAGTTGCATTTCGGGGTTTTGTTTCGTGGTACTTATTGTTGTACCTGTATTGTTTATGGTATGTTTCCATGTTCTTATCGCGTACATTTATTGCAAGTACTTATTACGTACATTTAATTTTGTTTATATACACTATCCTGTGGTTTATTTACAGAGGGTGGTTAGGAGGGGGAAGGGCGAGGAGGGGTAGCTTTATTTACTTTGTGGAGGGGAGGTAAATATTTACATATGTACATATATACATATTTACAATGACATCTTGATTCTTCTGTATTTTCTGTGTTGATGCGTGCCTCTGCCAATGTTTCGAATTACCATATTCGGGTGGACCTGAATTGTTGCCCAGAGCTTGCGAGTTTTATCAGTGATAAAGTCAGCTACAGGCTTGATTCCTGTCTCCCGATGTATGGTATTGTTATATTGATTGGAACGTGATGTAACTTCCTGAGGCAAATGTTCTGTATGGTTTGTACGGGGCGCCATTATTGATTTTGATGCGTGCGCTCATGCTGCACTAGCGTAGGTAAAAAAAATTCGGATAAATGCTTTGTATAGAATGAGTTTTGACTTTTCTGCAACTAACTTGCTGCGAAAAATGGGGGCATAAATGTTTAGGCGTCGCCGGGCACCATTGACTGTATTTGTCATGTGTATGTTGAAATTTAATTTGGAGTCTAGTGTCACTCCTAGGTGTCGTGTATGACGACGAAACGGCAATATTTCTGTTTATATTGTGATATTTATATCTGGGATTTTTCGTTTTTGAGTGAAAATCACTGGGATGCATTTCTCAGGATTGATGATTATTTTCCACGTGTCTAGCCATGGAGTGAATTTGTGTGTATCTCTCTGTAAGGTGCGTATTCCGTACTGTAGATGTTTGTGGTGTGTGTATATTACGTGTCGTCGGTATACATGAGGACCTTACTGGCGTCTACTTGTGTGAAGTCGCTCGTAAATGTGGCATATAGGTACGGGGAGAGTGGGACCCCTTGGGGGACGCCTGCTAATTGCCGCCTAGTGCTGGATTTTCCCTGGTCCACCTGCACGAAGTAACTTCTGTGTTTTAAATAATTGCCCAGTAGTGGTAGGAAAATCTGGAAGTCTGGGTGAGAATGCTAGTTTATATAGAATACCTGCGTGCCAACATATATCAAAGGCGGACTCCACATCCAGAAATAGTGCCAACGTTGAGGCCCCATTGTTAAATTGTTCGGTAATGTCATCTGTTAGTTTTAACAGGTGTAATTCTGTAGAGTTCTGCTTTCGGAAGTCAAACTGGAATTTTCATATAACATCATAGTCCGAAATTGATTAATGAATTCTGTTGAGAAGGCGTTTCTCGAATAATTTACCAATGACGGAGAGGAGACTTATTGGTCTGTAATTTTGGGGGTACCGAAAAATTTTGCCTGGTTTTAAAATCATTACTACTTTCGCCTGCTTTCAAGTGGTGTTGCATGAGGTATGCATTAAGAATTTTGGTTGTCTGGACTAATGCCTTGCGAGGCATATTTTTCAAGTCTTCATTTCTCACTCCGTCAGGGCATGGTGCTTTGCCTGATTTCAATTTTTGAATCTGATTGCAAACTTCCTGCAAACACTAACAGGCCGCTGCATATCAACCTGGGCAAAAATAAAAAAGCACAAGAATTCCCTAATAAATCAAATAGTTAAAAGTGAACATCAACATAGAAAGTATAAAAGAATCCGCGTTCACTGAAATACAGTACACTCCCACACAAAAAATCAGCCCTACGAAAACTGTAAATTTCAGTTATTAGTTATTATTGTTAGTTATTATTATTGTATTATTTAAACTAGATAAGCAACGAACATAATGTACTAGTAAACAAGTGAATGCATGCCTTGAAAATACTCACAATGCAACTATTCTCATGGGAGCGTCAGAACGCCCATGCATGGGTTACATATGACAATTTGTAGAAAAATGTGTATAAATTTGTATGACATGTAAATTATGACCTGTAAGGCTGTACTATAACAGCCAAAAAGGCACCCAATTCAATAAATAATCTGCAATCTGCAATCTGCAATCCTGCGTAGTGAAAAGTGGGAGATGTGGTCTGTGTTCTGTCACTTGCCATCCTTGAAGCCACGTCCCCAATCATGCGCTCGTGCTCATGATTGGTGGTTGGGTTTTCTTTAAAACGCTGTTCTAGAAAAAATCTTGAATCTTGAAATCTCAGGCAATATTTCAACTTATTCTATCGTGGAGAATGCAAGCCCTCCCTGCCCTTGGAGCGCCTGAGTGCTAGTATGCAATGCGCCGGCGTGTTTGAAACTTCGGAGCACCTGCCACAGGGAGTTGTCCGAATGTATGCAGTTTTTCATTTTTGCTTCCCATTTGTCATGATTAATGCTAATTTGTACTGTTATTAAATTTCTGAGCCATTTTTCTGTGACTTAGTAAATTGGTGTTCCAGTCTCCCTCCACCGTCGCATGGATCGCCTGCGTCTAGCTATCAGGCGCTCTACTTCGGGGTAAGTGACCCAGCTTGGTGTTCTAGTGGCTGCCTCAGTGCTGTTGATTTTTGCTGTCCTCAGGGAGGAGTGAAGTTTGCGACTACATGAACGTTCTCCTCTGAGCTGGCTTAAGCCAGTTTGGGTTCAGCCAGTTGATGCATTTGGGCTTTAAATTTGCTCCAGTCCGTTACAGGCACTACGGGCACGTTTCTGGCCGTGGTTCTATCTAGGCGGCCGTGTACTGTAAATGTCACAGGTAAATGATCCGAATCTAGACTGTGGTAAACATTCATCTGGGGTCCTAGCTACACGTTTTTCGTAATTATCAAGTCTAATGTGTCTGGGTCACTTAACCCTGACCTAGAATAAAATGTCGGGTCTAGAGGGGCATGCAGTTCCACTTCGTCCGTTAAGTTGACAAAATGTGTTAACACAGTTCCGAAGGTATCTGTTCTTCTCCAATTCCACATGGGGTGGTGAGCTGGTGAGCGTTGAAATCCCCAGCCATTAGAAAGTGGTCATCCATGTTAAAGATATTTGTCAGGTACTCTAAGAGGCCTCGGCGGCTATCTGGCGGCCGATAAATTGCCACTATGAGAATGTGCTGATTGTTAATGCCTACTCTAATCGCCGTACACTCTGTAGTGGAGGCAGCTGCACAGGAGCGAAGATCACATTTGAGTTTGTTATAATGGCGGTACCCCCCCCCTTGCCTGATGGGACTCTCTGAATATTATAGTTGGAGAGCCGAATAGTGTGCTCTGGTTTAGTTTTAGTTTCCCCTACAAGTGCTAAATCAATTTTATTTCTACGCGAAGTTTTTGAATTCATATCTCTGTCGTAGAATGGCATCGGCATACCAAAGCAGAGATCCGAATTCGATTCCGTGACCCCTCTACGTCGCCATCGTTTAGTTGCAGAAAGCCTTGTCGATGAACTGACAATGGCCTCGAGTTTCTCCATGATGTTTGTGCTGGTTTTAATGGCTGCAGCCATAGTTTTAAAGTATTGGAGGATATTTGTCACGTTCATCGACTTAAATAACTCAAATGCGGTCCTTCCTGTAGGCGACCGGACCGGTGCACAGGCTGAGGGCCCGCCCACTTCGGGACCACATGGTACGGAAGGCACAGCAGCAGCAAATAGTAACTTGTATCTGGACCAAGCGAGGCAAGACTTCAGCAAACTCTACGTGGCGGATTACTACAAGCGTAGCCTGTCCGCTTTGACTTGCGAGTTCGATAAGGTGTATAGGCCAAAGAACTACTAGTTCGAGTACTGAAATGGGTACTATGGTTTCGAATTCACGACTCTTGCCGATTACGACAACTTCGTGCATTTCTGCCTAAGAACGAAAGTGCCGTTCCACATCACTGGCCTCCCGGATGAGCGGACCTACAAAGTGGTCATTAAGGGGATGTATGGATCGGCCACTGTAAAGGAGGTACAGGCCGAACTCAGCAGATTAAAATTTGACGTTGTTAATGTAAATAAATTCTTTCCACGTAGGAACAGAGAAAGATTGCCAATGTTCTTGGTGCACATGGTCAACACAATCGATTCCTAAGTGGTCAAGACCCTGACTGACCTACTACATTGCAGGGTGCGAGTCGCGAATTACGTTCCGCCCCAAGGCCCCGCACAGTTTCGCAGGTTCCTCCGTTTCGGCGACCTAGCTAGAAACTGCGGGGCGCCACAGGTGTGCTCCTTTTGCGCAGGGGAGCACCTTGTGAGCAATTGCTCAGCGACACTGCGGCAATGCGCCCTCTGTTGCCAGAGCGGCCATGGAGCGAACTGGGGGCTGTATGGTACACCAGAGGCTCCTGCATCCTACTCGTCCCCCTCCAGCGCGCCCTAGGCCGCCCTCGATGTGGAACCACGTATCCCATAATCGGGTCTCTTATGCTGGAGTCACGGAACAGCGACAGCCTACACAGAACACACCAGCACATAGAATATCACGACCCCAGCAAATACACGCACAATCACCATCAACACAGATTCAACCGAACAAGCCACAAGGAACACACAGTACATCAGCCAGTCAGAAACAAACACCTGCGCAAAGCGACACACACTCACAGCAGCGCTCACAACAACACCCAGCACCGCCCCTGCGCCAGCGCGCTGACACCTACCCACGCCTGCCCCCACCCATCTATCCTCAGCACTTTATCCAAACCGGGGATGCAGGAGGCCAAGTTTTGAACTTTGACAGGGAAGTGCTGGCCTTCCTGTCCCATATGGGACAGGGAGACGAGTACGCCGGGTATCTAATGATGATAACCCACTTTAATTTGCTGTTCCAAAAATTTCAATTAAAGGGTCTCCAGCCGAACATGCGGCTAGATATGTTAATATAATGTACCGGCTCGCTCTGAAATAAGCAATGGCTACTAAACCAAACAACACGCACCACCAAACTGGAATAGCACGCACTGCCTTCAGCACCACTGACATCGACACACACCCCAATTGCAAGATACTCTTCTGGAACTGCAGGGGGGCCCCGCTCAAAGCTAGGCAAACTAAGGCATTACTTATTCCACAAGAAAACAGACGTCGTTTTACTAAACGAAACCTTCCTCACGCCGAAAGTCAGATTCTCCATATCTGAATACACTGTATATCGTGCCGACCGCCCCGATGAGCGCGGGCATACCGGCACGGCCATCCTCGTACGGTCCACAATTAAACACTGGCAAGTACATGTGCCACCACTGAAGCACGTGGAAGCCTCAACAATTAAAATTATCACGCAGGACGAACTGATCACAATCGTAAGCTTATACAATCCCCCAGGAAAATCTTAGTACATGATCTTGATATAGTGACTACCCTAAGCGACAGAGTAAAAGCAGCTGGCGACTTTAATGCACCCCACGAGGTCTAGCGGTCGCCCACCAACAGCCCCAAAGGAAATAAACTACATCAATACATACAAAACAATAACTGCATCGTCATACACACAGACGAACCAACACACATACACATAGAAACACTATCCCAAACACATTATACTTCGCGATCCTAAAGAACACCCACTTCCGACACAACATCACCCGCGAAGACACGCTCGCCTCCGATCACCTTGCGGTTATGTTAGATATCAACCCCGCCTGTCCTACGGCGAAACTACAACCGCGCCAACTGGGAAATATTCCAAGCTGTGCTAGACAACAGACTGACACACAACCTCCCCCTGCAGACACCAGAAGACCTTAAAGAGACAGCGACCCATCTGGAAACGACGGTACAGGCGGCCATTCATTAACTCTGCTGTCCCTTACATACACCTCCGGAAAAACGAAATGCGATTTACACCGGTCATAATTGTACTCATTACCGAAAGAAACCATATACGGCGCAAATGGCAGAGCACCCGTAATATACTCCATAGAGTAAATATGGAAACGCTCAATAGCGAAATTAAAACAAAAAGTCGGGATCAGCTCCAACAATTACTGATCTAGGTGCTAAGAAACCTAGACGTCCCAACGAACAACATATGGACGGTAACAAAAAGACCGATCAAGCAAGCCTTAAAAACACCGCCACTAAACATACTCACCATCCCATCTCAGTACGCGGTAACCCCAGAGGATAAAGCGGAACAATTAGTAGACTTCCTGGAGAAAGCATGCAAGCCCAACATTGATCCTATGGATGTGACCTTCAACGTCTGCATAGAAGAGGCTGCAGGTAACATACTCAGCACGCCGACACACAACAAAATACGAAGAACGCACTCGGCAGAACTGCGCTACATTATAAATCACCTTCAAAACTGCAAGGCTCCCGGCCCGGATCAAATACCAAATTTGGTAAAAACACCCCACAAAAGCAACACTAGAACTATTGTCATCAATAGCCAACTATTGCCTTTCTAAAGGGTACTTTCTTAAGAAGTGGAAACATGCCACAGTGCTGATGTTCCCGAAGCCCGGGAAAGATGCTTCAAACCCCTAAAATTACAGACCGACTATTCTATTAAACACCATGAGTAAAGTCGTAGAAAAAAGTAATCTTAAAAAGTCTAACGGCACCCATTAAGAAGAGCAACCTAATTATTAATGAGTAATTTGGATTTCGAGCACAACACTTCACCACACTGCAGTTAACACGCACGATAGAACATGTCACCCACGGCTTCAATCGTAAAATGTCCATAGGAATACTTTTCCTTGACGTTAAACGCGCCTTTGACACTGTCTACTACGCTGGCCTTCTGCACAAACTCGAGGAGACGAAATGCCAAGACACAATGAAAAAGCTAGTAGTCCACTATCTAAACGGTCGAACTTTCTCCATCTCCCTTAATCAAATCTTGTCCTCACCACGCGAAATCACTGCCCGCAGGGAAGCCTATTAGGTCCCACCTTATTTAACATCTATATAAACGACATTCCAACAGCGCCCAACACCATGCTATCAATTTACACAGACGACACAGCCATAGCTGCACAGTCTTGAAAACCATCCTTGGCTGCAAAAAGACTGCAAGACTCCTTAAGCATTCGTGGGAGTCCAACCGACTACTGGCTACGCAAATGGCGAATAAAGATTAATGCTTCCAAACCCAACTAGTCCTATTCACGAAGCGAATCAAGCACAGAAATGAACGATTACCCCCACTACATCAGTTTCACGAAAATATCCAATGGACAAAAGAAGTAAAATATCTAGGTGTCACGCTAGACACAGAACTTACGTTCGCCAAGCACAACAAAAGAATTAAGCAGCTCGCGAACATGCAACTGAATAAAATATACCCCATGCTAAACTGAAAATCACCGATAAGTATAAACATGGGCCTCATCCTGTACAAAACCCTCATGCAACCGGTAATCACATATGCAGCGCCGGCATGGGGATACTATGCGCCGACTCACATAAAACGCTTCAAGTATTACAAAACAAAATACTCAGAATAGTGACGAAAATACCACGAAGTGCCCCGGTCGACTTACTCCATGAGGAGCTCAAAATGCATACCATCGAAGAATTTATCAAAAAACTACCATTCAATACGTACAAAACCGTCGAAAACCATTACAACCCATTGGTTAAAGGTTTGGGACAGCACGAGCGAGATAACATGAAGCACAAAATGCCACTGTCACTATTCAACCGCAGAATACCACTAAATAAATACGACGATCCACAAGCAGATGCACTACAACTACTGTCTAGACCAGTACCCATGAACCATATTACGTAACCAGTGCCCTTAAACCCCTGGGTGGATGATATTCCCCTGCCAGGGCGGTCGGAGTAATCCAGGGCAACCCCAACACGTTGACGAACAAACAGGCTACCAAATTAGAATTAGAAAAAAATAAAAAAACACCAAAAATATCTATATGCCTATATCACCAACCATTACCATTAGGACATTCCCTGATCACAGGGGACAAACCAACTAAAATATAGACTCAGTAGTAAATAGAAGAACTACACACATATCTTAAGTATCATGTTTTAACTCCACACGATAGTTACCTACAGAATGAATGCCTGTAGCATTAACCATTACCATTAAGACATACCATGATCTCGGGGGACAAACTCAACTAATACACATATATACTAGTAAGTTTAATTAATAATTGTACATACTACCAACAATGTAGCAGCAAGTAGCAGAACTATACACATACTCTCTGAACAATGTTATAACGCATCACGTTAGTTTACTTACAGAACAGCCACTCACTAGGGACAACACCACACCAACGGATGAACACAGCTCCAGAGACACGATTAGATAGGTCATCCCCCCGGGTCCATACCGGATGACGGCCAACAGAAATGTACGTATTGCACGAAAATGTTATTATTTCTTAGCACGAAACCTTACACCTAAATTTTCCTCCCTGCATGAGCATGATACCCGCAGTAACATCTAGGTCCTGGTCTGGGCTGTGTGCCAAGGCCTGTACCTAGCCCACCTCTGTCTGATCACTCTCTTGTGGTCAGGCATCTTTATAGATTACCCATTAATCTCAGGGTGCTTCGGCGGTACCTGACTAACCTTCACCTGCTTCCCACCCATCACGTAGCGTAGACTTACTGCATAGTAGGGGAGGCAAGCGTAGATCCACTTCGGATGGCTTTCACCTAGGGGGGCGGCGGAGGGGCCACTCATAAAAAAGTAATAATTAAAAAAAAAACAGTGCCTGCTGCCGCGCTGCCAGTGCGGCCTGGCGGGGAGTCGCCCCAGCTCGGTTACTTTTTCTTTCCCATGCGTCCGTCTGCGGTGAAGTGAGAAGCAGAAGTCTGCTACCGCCGGGAGCGCCGTTTTTTTCATTACGTACTTCTGAATTACGTACGTAATTCTGAGGTGATTCTTTTTATTTATGAAATAGGGATAATGCAGGTAATAGGCCTGGTACTGCCGTAGCACCCAGGAATTTCATAAGCATCACTAAAAACACCTAAATAGGCTGAAATGCGCCTATAAAGGTTGAGGTGGCTTAGGATTAACGCCATGGCAGAGCCCTGAAGTAAACCTGCATATTTAGTTGGGTTGCATTACAGCGGGTTACGCCTGTTGTTCATTCGTACTTGTTGTGCATATTCAGACCAGTTACAGTTGCTCATGCGGATTTTACCATACATGTGTGTAAATCTGCTAGTTTGGCTTTGAGGTGGTGCCTCGTCACTAGGAGGACTAATCTGGTTGTCTGGAGTCAAGTTGTCGTATTTTGAGTTTTGCGATATCATCTAGTATGGAGTTCAGAAGTGAAGTTATAGCGTTAAAGTGGTCGTTCTGGGTGTCCTGTAAACTTCTGACTGCAGTATCTGATGTTGATTTTATGTCTTGAATGCGTCTTCTAATGTTGTCTGAGATTTGCTAGTTCGTACCTTGAAGAGTGGTGAAGGCCTCATCTAATTGGTTCAGTCTAGTTGTGGTGGCGTCCTGTACTGCAAGTTGTTAATTGATTAAGCCGGTGTGTTGCGAAGATGGTGCTCTGTAATGTATTGATGAGTCCAGTAATTTCTGTCACTGCTTGCAAGATTGTAGTCAAAGTGGTGAGTGCTTCTTCCCTGTTCCTGTCGATTATGGCTGTGATTGGTGCGCCCTGTGCTGCGGCTGGCAGTGCATGGGCTGTGGTTGGTTTGCACGACGGCCGCCGGACGAAGACGACTTACGGATTCCTATCTTCCACCCTCATGAAATCCACGGCGCAATCCTGCGCCTCAAACCCAAAAAGGCTGCTGGACCAGACGGGCTAACGCCCCTCATGCTCCGCAACCTTCTTTTCAAGGCTGTGCTCTTTGTCACCAAAGTGTTCAATATGTACATCAGCCTGGGCCACTTTCCACGAGAGTGGAGGGAGACACGGGTGATATGCATATTGAAGCCAGGCAAAGACGCAACCCACCCCTCCAGTTACCGATCAATTGGTCTACACTCTCAAAGGTGTTTGAGAGTTACTTCTTGCCCGTATGCTTCCCCTGCTGGGAAACATTCAAGCCATCCCCCCTCACCAATTCGGTTTCCGTCCTGGGCATTCTACCATTCAACAGTTGCTGAGGGTTGTGGAGGCCTCAGCCCTGGGTTTCCAGGAGGGGTCCTTCACACCAGCGATATCTTTGGATGTGGAAAAGGCCTTCTCGACGACCTGGCAAGCCGGGCTCCTATACAAACTCATCCAACTGGAGCTTCCCAAACACTACATACAACTACTACACTCATACCTCAAGCACCGCACTTTCAAAGTAGCGGTGGAGGGAAACACCTCGACACTAAAACCGATACGCGGCGGAGTCCCCGAAGGCTCTGTTCTATCCCCAATTCTGTTTAACATATACATGGCAGACTTTCCACATGCAACAGACGTCAACACTGCCCAATACGCGGATGACGTCTTACTATACAAAACAAATAGAAACCTACGCAGAGCTTTCACTCCCATACAAAGACTAGTACACCTAATCGAAGGGTGGTGTAGGCGTTGGCGAATGTCAATCAACCCGGCAAAAGCAACGCCATTATTTTCACAAAACGTCGCATACCCGCAAACGCCCCTACATTTACATACAGACTGCAAATGATCAGATGGAACAACTCCATAACCTACTTGGGGGTGCACCTATATAAAGGTCTAACCTTCAAGGAACACATTGCCGGGACCGCCCATAGGGCACAGGGAGCAATTGCTCAACTGTTCCCTATGCTCGGTTCCAAGGCCATGCCAGTTCACCTGAAATTACACCTTTTTAAAGCCCTGGTCATCCCTGTCATACTATACGACAGTGAAATCTGGGGTATGGCAGCTGACAGTTGGCTTGCACTTCTGCAAAAGGTACAGAATAAAGGTCTTCGGACCATTTATTGTGCATATTGCTGCTTTCCAACTAGGTTACTTCATGAGAGTTCTTCGCTCCCATATATCGAGGAGGAAATCAGACGCCGGGCATCTAAATTCTACGCCAGTTTACCCAATCACGAGAGCGCTCTCGTTCGATCACTCGGCAGCTATTCCTGTCGCTATAGGCCTTAGCCCAAATTCAAGGTGCCGCGCCTTGCGTGTGGCCCCCTTGGATAGCAAAGGAGCATAACCTAACAACAGGAAAACATTCCTAATCTCCATCAGCCTCAATAGCAATGCAAAATAGCGGATAGCGGCATGCCCATGCTGTTCTCAAAAACAGAGCAGCATGCGCATAGCAAGCATACTCCAAGGATTTCATATCCGCCCGTTACATTTAGGATAAGCTTTAAGCACAATCCGTCTGCCTCACAACCCAAACACCACAACCACCCTACAACCTTCATCCCATCTCTGCGGTTAAACCCATACAGGGTAGGTACGCAGCAACCACATACAGGCTGAGCACTAGCCCAGCCTGCCATATTTGATTGGATTGGACAGGCTGAGCACTAACCTCAGCCTGCCTACAGGTGCAGGCTGGTACATCCCGAACCAAAACATCCATCAGGACCTTAACTTTCCAACCCTTACCGATTACATTTTGCAAATATCCAAAGATTTCTACTCCAATCTTACCCATAACTTTAACTCCCTAATCCGCGGCCTAGGGGAATATGACATAGATCCCGGAGCCTCCTACAAACGCCCCAGACTTATGATAGAAACCTGAAAATAACCTAATAGTAACACCCACCTTGTAAACCACACATCGTTGCCAACCCAAACGTCCCTCCTGAACACCATTCCACCTTCAACCCACCACCACCACTCATTAACAACCACCTCTGCCAGTGAAGGACCTAGTCCTGGTATGGCAAAAGCTAGAGGACCCTCCTAGGAGGGCGCCTCTTCCGCTCACTGGCTGTGACTCAGCCTGCCAGTTTGCTTCGGCTTCGGCTTCGACGACCTGGCACGCCGGCAGTCGCACAATGCCAGCGAGCGGTGCGGACGTGTATTTGATGCTCCGGCTTAATACGGCAGTCACGCATCATCTTTCATTGAAATTTTGTAAAAAATATAGGAATACACGTATCTACATCTTGACCGACACCATATTTGTGTCATAGTGCCTACAATCTTGTGCGTGGAGTCAAAAACAGTGCCCGCTACAGAGGAAACGGTGCAAGTTGCGCCTACCCGCGTGTTTCAGTGTTGTACTAATTTATTGTGTAGTGATATATATGTTGTGAGTGACAGCACTAACTACAGAAATCCACAAAACTCTCCAAAAAGGGGATCCCTTGTGCCCGTGTTGCACACTGGGCATCCTCCCTCCGTTAGTCGAACAGCCGCCCTGCTGCAAAATAGCAGTACAGGCCCCTTTTTAAGGCTTGAGTAGTAAAAAAACCCCAGGCACCTGGAAAGTAGTATATAACCCATATACGTCATCACCTGCTCATTTATAACTCAAGCTTCCTTATGACGACAATGGCTACTTCGCAGGATTCCATCCTATACTTTGTGGAGGGTGGAGACATCTCTGAGATTGAGATTGAGATTGTTTATTGAAAAAAGTATCCTGTGGCCTTACAATGGGGGGGCCGTGCAGGAAAAATTTACATCATTGTATAGTCATTACATGATCTTAAAATTGTTGGTGGAAATTAAAAACCCATACCTTACTCTGTCTGTAGAGTACGAGAAACAGTTTTAGTTTGAAATTTTTGTGTTGTGTTTCATTTTACTTGTTATCGTATTTGCTTGTTATGGCTGTATGTACTATTACGTACATTTATTGTAAGTACTTATTCCATTCTTTGTTAATTTTTACTATCTATCCTAAGGTTTATTTACAAGGGATGTTAGGAGGGAGGGGGAGGGGATGGGTGACTTTATTTACATTTTGGAGGGGTGAATATTTACATATTTACATTTATACATATATACATATTTACAGAGCTATCTTGATCCTGCGATATTTTCTGTGTTGAGGCGTGCCTCGGCAATGTTCCGAATTACCATATTCGGGTGGACCTGAATTGTTGCACTGAGCTTGCGAGTTTTATCAGCGATAAAGTCGACTACAGGCTTGATTCCTGTCTCCCGATGTATGGTATCGTTGGTAGTGAGGATTGGAATGTGATGTAGTTTCCTTAGGCAAATGTTCTGAATAGTTTGTAGGGGCGCCATAGCTGATTTAGATGCGTGCGCCCATGCTGCACTAGCGTAGGTCAAGAAGTTTAGGATGAACGCTCTGTATAGTATCAGCTTTGATTTTTCTGCAACCAACTTACTGCGAAAAATGGGCGTACAAATTTTTAGGCGTCGCCGGGCACCATTGACTGTATTTGTCATGTGAATGTTGAAATTTAATTTGGAGTCTAGTGTCACTCCTAGGTGTCGTGTATGACGACGAAACGGCAATATTTCTGTTTATATTGTGATGTTTATATCTGGGATTTTTCGTTTTTGAGTGAAAATCACTGGGATGCATTTCTCAGGATTGATGATTATTTTCCACGTGTCTAGCCATGGAGTGAATTTGTGTGTATCTCTCTGTAAGGTTCGTGTTCCATATTGTAGATTTTTGTGATGTGTGTATACTACCGTGTCGTCGGCATACATGAGGACCTTGCTAGAAGTTACTCGTGTGAAGTCGCTTGTAAATGTGGCATACAAACACGGGGATAGAGGGGCCCCTTGGGGGACTCCTGCTAGTTGTCGTCTGGTGCCTGATTTTCCTTGATCCACCTGGACGAAGTAGCTTCTGTGTTGGAGATAACTGTCTAAGAGTGGTAGGAAGGTCTGGAATTTAGGATGGGAGTGGTATAGTTTATATAGAATACCTGCATGCCAACATTTATCAAAAGCAGACTCCACATCCAGAAATAGCGCCAACGTTGAGGCCCCATTGTTAAATTGTTCCGTAATGTCGTCTGTTAATTTCAGCAGCTGCAATTCTGTTGAATGCTGCTTTGGAAAACCAAACTGAAATTTTGATATAACATCATGTTCCGAAATTGACTTTTGGATTCTGTTAAGAAAAAGTTTCTCGAACAATTTACCAATGACGGAGAGGAGACTTATTGGTCTGTAATTTTGGGGGTGTCTAAAGTTTTTGCCTGGTTTTAAGATCATTACTACTTTCGCCTGCTTCCAAGCAGCAGGGAAGTGATGATGCATGAGGCATGCATTAAGAATTTTGGTAGTCTGAACTAATGCCTTACGAGGCATGTTTTTCAAGTCTTCATTTCTCACTCCGTCAGGGCCTGGTGCTTTGCCTGATTTCAGTTTTTGAATTTGGTTATAAACTTCCTGCGTAGTAAAGAGTGGGAGTTGTGGTCTGTGCTCTGTCGCTTGCCAGCCTTGAATCCATTCCCCAATCATGCGCTCGTGCTCATGATTGGTGGTTGGGTTTTCTTTAAAAGGCTGCTCCAGAAAGTCAGCGAATATTTCTGCTTTTTCTGTCGTGGAGAATGCAAGTCCTCCTTGCCCTTGGAGCGCCTGAGAGCTAGTATGCACTGCGCCGGCGTGTTTAAAACTTCGGAGCACCTGCCACAAGGAGTTGCCCGAATGTATACAATTTTTCATTTTCTCTTCCCATTTGTCGTGGTTATTAGTTCTAATTTGTTCAGTTATTAAATTTCTAAGCCATTTGGCTGTGACTTTGTAAATTGGTGCTCCGGTCTCCCTCCACCGTCGCATGGATCGCCTGCGTCTAGCTATCAGGCGCTCTACTTCGGGATAAGTGACCCAGCTTGGTGTGCTAGCGGGTGCCTCAATGCTGTTGATTTTTGCTGTCCTCAGGGAGGCAGTGAAATTGGCGACTCCATGGTCGATCTCCTCTGGGCTGGTATATGCCAGTTTTGGTTCAGCTAGTTGGTTCATTTGTGCTTTAAATTTATCCCAGTCTGTTATAGGTACTACAGGCACGTTTCTGGCCGTGGTTCGATCCAGGCGGCCTTGAATTGTGAATGACACAGGTAAGTGGTCCGAGTCTAAACTGTGGTAAACATGCATCTGAGGTCCTAGCTGCACATTTTTTGTAATTATCAGGTCTAATGTGTCTGGGTCACTTAACCCTGATCTGGGATAAAATGTCGGGTCTGGAGGGGCATGCAGTTCCACGTCGTCTGTTAGGTTGACAAAATCTGCTAGCACTGTCCCAAGGTGATCTGTTTTCCTTGAGTGCCACATGGGGTGGTGAGCGTTGAAATCTCCTGCTATCAGTTTATTGTCATCCATGTTGCAGATGTTTGTCAGGTCTTCTAAGAGGCCTCGGCAGCTATCTGGCGGCCGATATATAGCCACTATAAGAATGGGCTGGTTGTTAATGCCTACTCTAATCGCTGTGCACTCTAGGCAGCGTAGTGGAGGTAGCTGCACAGTAGCGAAGACCACATTTGATTTTGAAACAATGGCGGTTCCCCCCCCCCTTGCCTGATGGGCCTATCTGTTCTTTGAATATTATAATTGGTGAGCCGAAAATTGTGTTCTGACTTAGTTTTGGTTTCCCCTACAAGTACTATATCGATTTTATTTCTACGCAGGAAGTTTTCGAATTCATATCTCTGTCGTAGAATGCCATCGGCATTCCAGACAAGAGATCGGAATTCGATTTTGTGACCCCCTATTGTCGCCATCGTTTAGTTGCAGAAGGCCTTGTCGATGAACGTGACAATGGCCTCCAGCTTCTCCATAATGTTGGCACTGTTTTTAATGGCTGTGGCCATAGTTTTGAAATGCTGGGGAATGTTTGTCAAGTTCATCGACTTGTTTAACTCGAACATTTCTTTTATGTCGCCCAGTCCTGTTGAAGGCGCTGTGGCGGTAGCAGTGGGCGCGGCCTGACCACTCTGGGGTGCTTGGATACCTTGTGCAGTTGCTGCAAAAGTTGCTGCAAAAGTTTGGTATGTGCAGGGTTTGTAATTTTCCTAGATTTATGTAACTGTAGTTGCCTTGTCAGGTCTGCCTGTTGCCTTCTGTCCCTTTCGTTCTGGAAGGTGTCGCAGCCTCTGTAGTTGGCTGGGTGATGCTCCCGACAGTTGGCACATCGGGGCGAGGCATTGTCTTGCCCTCTGAGCGGGCAGGCAAGCAGGCGGTGGGCGCCCCCACATAGCACACATTTAGTATTTAAGTTACATTTTTGATAAATATGTCCCAGTTGTTGGCAATTGTAGCATTGTGTTATGTTGTTTTGGGTTTTGTAATTCTCAATTTGAACCAGGACATTGTAAATCTGCCTTTCGAATATAAGTTTCTCATTCTTCTCATCACGTTCCAATGTCACCAAAAATATTGGCAAGGGCCTACCTTTAGTTTCTAGTTGTTTTACATTTGTCGGTGTGTAGCCTCTGGCCTCCAGGTCATTCCGGATGTCTTCTGGCACCATCGTCCCAGGAAGTTTCTTAATTGCCAAACGAATTGGCAATTCGTCTTCTCTACCTTCCTTAACAATACTCGTATAGTAGACCCCCCACTGCCCCCAGTAGCCGATGCTGAAGCTGTGCTGCGAAGGGAGAAGAAGGCAAGACTGGACTATCTCACTGCCGCAGACGCCTAAATGGCCAGCTTGCTGTCAAATCCAAGTCAAATTAACCCAGAAGAAACCAGTAAGGCAATGAATAAAATGGCTGCCCACCGGCTAAGAATACACGCTATTGATCAATATTTCATCAAGAGCATACTGCCAGACCACAGGAGACGACAGCCCCAACTGAAACTTCAAACCGCTTTGAAAACTTGGTGCAAGTTGAACCTTCCCCAAACCACCCTACGCCTGAACCATCCACATACACAGGGGCAATTAAACGCCGCCGCAACTCCTTCACAAACACCTCATCAATGGAAATCACTGATGAACCAACACCCACTACTGTCACCCCACCCTCAATCACAAACACACCTGACCATCCCCGTACCCCTAGACCAACACAAATTTTCCTGCGTGACCCGCAGGAAGCCCGCGCCCTGGTGCCAAAACTAAACGCGGTGCCAGACCTTAAATTCCTTGTCAAAAATATGCGTGGGACTGTAGCTATCCTTCCTGAAGCTGCAACTGACCACAGGCTCATTCGCAAGCTCCTGGAGGAAGCCTCAACTCAGTTTGAGACCACCCTGCTCCCGGAGGAGCGGTATATGCACGCACAATTAAGGACGTGCCAAGATACATCATCGCCGAGGATGTGCAACACCATCTGCAGTCCAAAGGATACATCATAGATCGCATTGCCCAGCTGCGCTCTAATAGATCAGCCGACCAACAAACACATGTTGCCCCACTTCCGTGTGGCTGTGCAAAAAACCGATCACTGTGTCAACATTTACAAGGAAACTCTAATGCTTTCCGCTGTGGTTCGTGTAGAGCCCTATTGTCCTCCTGCGCGTCCTTAACAGTGCACAAACAGCCAGCAGTTCACCCATAGAGCTGCTATCTGCAAGATGCAGCCTGTCTGCTCCCACTGCGGGGAGCAGGGTCACCAGCGCCGAGACTGCCTTCGAGTTGGACAAACCGCTCCTCGATGCTGCAACTGCGGAGGTAGCCACTCCTGCAGATACGCCCGATGCCCAGTATGGCAAGAGGCAATGCTTGAGCTGAAAGGAGGTAGAATGTCAAAATTCTACGAAGCACCATTGCTCAAAAACACTCACGGCCTCCCCAAGGAAGCCTTCCAGGGTGAACGTCACCCAGGGCTTCCCCCAAGGATACCAATACAGTATCCCAACTACGCGGCAGCGACCACAAACGCAGAAGCACTCCCACCAGTGACATAACAAGAGAACTCTCCACCGCGACAGGAAGCTGCTACCGTCGCCCCTTCAGTGCCACCAAAGCAAGGTCACACTGATCGTACCTCCCTCCCCCAACACCCTACAAGGCCTAAGCCTTCTAGGCAACCACAAAGACCTGTCCAACAATACAGACAACAGTTTCCCCCTTTCCCCTCCGCAACCCAAACCTCATCACCACCCAACCTAGATCCTACATTCCCCAAAGTAATGGCAAAAATACCTGTGCAACTTCAAACGTGTTTCGGAACATCCCTGGCGGAAGCCCTCCTAACCCGCCCGGCAACCGCGCCTGCTGAGACCATTTTATGCCTTACTGTATTCTCCTTTTTGCTTCAAAATGACTGCTAAACCTCCCAGGGCGACCACTCTAGCGGCACTAAAGGCGTGCTCATGGAATGCCAGAGACATCAAAACCAAACTCCGGGAAGTTGCACACTTTGTCTCCTCGCACCAGATACAGATACTAATGGTACAGGAAACCTGGCTGGCGGTCTCAAGTGAAATCACCATCCCAGGAACCATCTGCCACCGCAGTGATAGACCTGACGGTTATGGAGGAACCGCCATTTTTATGCATACTTCGTTGCAACATCACAGGCTTCACCTTCCACAGTTAACCAATGCAGAGGTCACAGGAGTCCAAGTCTTGACCGATAGCGGCCCAGTAAATTTCATCTCCATATACATTCCTCCACATAAACCCATTCTTCCAGGCGAACTTCAATAGCTATTTGGCTCCCCCTCGGCCACCATAGCCATGGGGGATTATAACGCCAAACACGTTAACTGGAACTCAACTACTACCACACACCGCGGCATGGTGCTGCACAAATTTGTTACAGATCAGGGTCTAGCAGTGCTATCTCCCTCCTCACCTACCACCGCCACGGTTAGCCGAGGTCGTTAAGTCTCGGACTCGTGAGCGGGAGGTCTGGGTTCCAATACCGCCAGGACCATCCTTCCTAACTGAGGTTTTTTCCAGGTTTTCCTCAGTCCTCATAAATGGCAAATGCCGGGGAGGTACCCTAAACTTAGGCCTGGAACGATTCCTTCCGTAAAATCCTTTCCCAATATATCATTTCATCGCATGTATCATCAGTGTCCATCGCTATCGCCTGTGGTGCCTCTGTAGCAAAAACGGGCGTTAAACACTATAAATTCATTTTTCCTCACCTACCCTGACCTATGGCGATTGACGACCTCCCGATTGGCTGGACATAGCTATCCTGTCCAACATACGGAGGCATCCCTACCTCTTTACCATCCCAGAACTATCATCTGACCACTACCCGGTCCTTCTTCTGTTTCACTCGCGTGCAAAGTTTAAACCCCTCAGAACCAACCCAAATCTCCGCCGAACAAACTGGAAATTCTTTTCTGCACTGCTGGCTCGATACACGCCGCAGCCCACGCCATGCATTGCTAAGACCGAGGCTGAAGAACAAGCGGCTATCTTCACAATCGCCGTACAGGAGGCCATTCAACACTCCACCCCCCCGGGCGGAAACAGGCGCTGGCAAACTACTCTCCCCCACTCCATCAGACAGCTGATCTCTGAAAAGAACCGCGCCAGGCGTCGATTTCAACGTAAAGCTCTCCTCAGCATAGACGTGAGTATAATCGGCTACAACATCTCCTAAAAATGGAACTCAGAGATCATGCAAACGACGAGTGGGAAAGACACCTATCGGAATTGGATACTAAGGAAGCATCATTATAGCGCATGTCCAAAGCACTCCTTCGTCTCCCAACTCAACAAAAGCCATTCGTTTCAGGCCATAGGATAGCGCAGTCCGCCAGGGAGAAAGCGGAGTTAATGGCAGACCACTTGGAGGAGACATTCCACCCTGCGGACACTCCCAACCAAGACCGTATCTTCCAAGTTTGTGGACAGGTTGAAAACTTCCTCGGCGTCACGTTTGAGAAGGAACAAATTGTGCACACTAGCCCAGCTGAACTCCAACATCTTCTCCAAACTGTGCCAGATTACAGGGCAGCTGGTCAGGGTGGCATCCCATGTGCCGCACTGAAAGCCCTTCCACCAGAGTGGATGAAACTGCTCGCGCAGCTATTCAACAGCTTGCTGACACTCAGCTATATTGCAAATGCGTGGAAGCACGCGAAGATCATAACCTTGTCAAAACCTGGCAAAGATAGCAAGGTCCCTGGAAACCACAGGCCCATCAGCCTTCTACCAGCAGTTAGCAAACTGTTTGAAAAGGTGGTGCTGGCCCGACTCCAACAAGCACTCGATTTACACAGTGTGCTCAGACCGGAGCAGTTTGGTTTCCGGCGCCTACATGCCACCACCCACCAGCTACTCCGCATCACAGACTACATTATTACAGGTTTCAATAATCGACATTTTGTCCCAGCGTTGTTTTTAGATATCACGCGGGCCTTTGACACTTTCTGGCACGAGGGTCTCCTACATCGCCTAATCCAATACCAATTCCCCCTTTATATCACCCATCTCATCTCCTCTTACCTCACTAAAAGAACTTTCACCGTCTCCATTGAAGATATTCACTCAACATCCACACCCATACACGCAGGAGATCCTCAAGGCAGTGTCCTCGGCCCGATTCTTTTCTTAACTTATATAAATATCTTGACATCCTACCCAGGCTGCTCGCTCTACCTCTATGCTGATGATACGGAAATAACCACCAGCTCCACTAAACATCACACTGCAGTGCAAAGATTGCAAGCATATGCAGATATTCTTACAACCTGGTTCAACACATGGCGGCTGGCCATAAACTCAAACAATTCACAGGCTGTCACTATCACCAGACGCCACTTACAAGATGTGGCTGAGCTGAGAATCGCCGGAGGTAACGTCCCCTGGACTACTGAGGCTAAATATCTTGGAGTTCGCCTCGACATGCGTCTAACATGGAAGGAGCACATCAGCGAGATAGCTAACAAAGTCAACAGTAGGATGGCATTGTTATATCCTTTGTATTCCAAATTCTCTCCGATGTCCGCTGGGAACAAAATGTTCATTTATAAGCAGGTACTGCGACCCGCGCTCACATATGCCTGCCAAGTCTGGGGCATCGCAGCTAAAACCCATTTACATCGCCTCCAAGTCCTTCAAAACCGGTTTCTGCGCACTGCCACAGGTGCAGGCTGGTACATCCCGAACCAAAACATCCATCAGGACCTTAACTTCCCAACCCTTACCGACTACATTTTGCAAATGTCCCAAGATTTCTACTCCAATCTCACCCACAACTTCAACTCCCTAATCCGCGGCCTAGGGGAATATGACTTAGCTCCCGGAGCCTCCTATAAACGCCCCAGGCTTATGATAGAAACCTAAAAATAAACTAACAGTAGAACCCACCTTGTAAATCACACATCGTTGCCAATCCAAACACCACTCCTCAACACCATTCCACCTTCAGCCCACCACCACCATGCATTAACAACCACCTCTGCCAGTGAAGGACCTAGTCCTGGTATGGCTAAAGCTAGAGGACTCTCCATCAGGAGGGCGCCTCTTGCGCTCACTGGCTGTCTCTGGCACGCCGGGCTCCTATATAAACTCATCCCCCTGGAGCTTCCCAGGAGTTGACTTCACGACTTCACTTGACTTTACTTAGGAGAAGCAGGCGACTTGAAGACGGTTTGTGGAAGCAAGAAGCGGAAGCAGAAGCTCACCGGGCGGCATCAGGGCAGCGCCCGAGAAAAGCCGCCACAGTTAGGAACTCCTCCAGCAGACCTTTGCCTATTGAAGTAGCTCGAGGGCAAAAAGGCATCGGTAGTGACAACAACCTCTGGGAGAGCACCTGCTCTGCGGGTTGCCGCCTCCCAGGGGCCCCCAAGCGCCGACCTCTACTCGCACTGTCCCGGCTTACAGGGCCGTGGTTAAGCGGCTATACGCTGACTTTGCGGAGCAGGAGGCAGTGGTCGACCTCGAAGCTTACGGCATCGCGCTAACCCGCGTATGCCAGCTCCGAAGATTTAACCATGCCAAGACGCCCCTGCCGATGTACCTAATTGAGGTCCGGAGCACTGAAAACCTAGATGCCCTCAAGTCCACTACATACATCTGCCGATTCAAGGTGCAAATTGATGATTATCGCCTACCCATCATTGCAGTGCAACTACTGGGTGCAGCTACGGCACTCAGCCGCACAGTGCCGCACTAGACGGATGGTCAGCTCCAAGTGCACGGGGGCTCATCCATCCTCTAGTTGCAGCATAACCGGGGCCCAGCGCAAATGTGCTCTCAGTCGAGGCACCGGCCAAGGGGATAGGTACCGGGCCTGTCCCGAGTACCAGCGCCAGCTTGCTTTGATGCGAGGGCCCGCCTCAACACAGCACCAGCTGGCCCCCGGAGCTGCCCGGGCTCTCAACCCTGGGCCGTCATCTGACGGCGTCAAGGTGAAAAACGCAGCCAATCCCACCGACACTGCTCCAAGGTCACAGGCCTACCAGACCTCTTATCTCCAGCGCCAACGTCCTCACCCCAACCGGGACACGACACTGACCGTTGAGAATCAACAAAGTCAAGGTCCCAATCCACCCTTAGGCAGGGAAGGCATATCCTTTTGGTCTCAGCCTTACCCAGGAGCAATTGCACCCGACCATTTCTTCAAGGTGGATCCTGAAACCCAAGCTCTCTTTGAGCAAGCTCACGCCGACCACTGGCGGCAAAGCGCGGGACTGAACCCATGTCATGGCCTGCAGCTCGCGAAACTTTAATCAACATTCTTATGATAATCCTAACTCAACCCCACGTCGGTCGGATAACACTGGGAACATGCGCGCCTTTCTTTGCGGAATTGGCCAGTCCTGATACGATTTATGGCAACTAAACCTGGACACTCTCGCAACGCTAACACTAATGTTATGACGTGGAATGCTCGCGGGGTACGTAGACGCAAACCCGAACTACTCAACTTTCTAAGAACTAATAACATTCACATAGCCCTACTTACTGAAACCCATCTTGCCTCTCCCGACAGATTTTACCAGCCGGGGTACCAAGTTTACCGTACCGACCGAAATCGGCGCGGAGGAGGCACAGCCGTCGCAATTAAATGCGACATAGCCCATGTTCAAATCTCCATTCCCCCACTAACCCGTATTGAGGCCACCGGCATTATCACCGAGTTGAACAGCATGAAGGTAGCCATCATTTCAGCATACAACTCCAGGCGAGCTTATTATTTCTGATATTGACAATCTCCTGCAAATCAACCACCGAGTACTCCTAGCTGGAGACTTCAATCCCAAACATCAAATTTGGAACTGCCGAACCACCAACACAGCAGGACAACGCCTGTTGGCCCACGAAAACACAAACGACTATCTAATCTACGCCCCAGAAAATCCCACGCACATTCCCATTGCTGCTGGCCAACGACCAGATGTTCTCTGGACATTACCCTCTGTAGAGGCATTAACAGTCGTGTTCAGCTACGGGTATACAACGACCTCTCCTCAGATCACCTTCCGCTACTCATACAACTCGATAGCTCCCATCAACTCATACAACCACTCCCACGCCATAACTACAACAAGGCCAACTGGGAGTCTTTGCCGATACAGTAGACAAACACCTTTCCCACATCGAGCTGGCAGAGGACAACGCACTTGAGCATGTCGTCTGCCAACTCGAAAGTACTATAAAATTGGCCACAGCTACATAAGTACCTGTAAAATACCCGCAATTGAAGACAACCAATTTGCCCTCCGACATCACTAAACTCGCCGCCGAAAGAAATAAAGTTCGCAGACAATGGCAACAAACACGTCACCCATCAGCTCGCGCTAGAATGAACGGGTTAAACGCCCTTTTAAGGCTACGAACTGCCCTTGTCATCTCCAAACAATGGAATGACAATGGTGAACCTTGACCCAGAACATAGCTCCGTTTGGCACATAGCGAAATCTCTCACTAGAGAAAAATGTGACATACCACCCCTACTTAACAACCACCACTACGCGTATTCAGACTCCGACAAAGCAGAAGCATTGGCCGACTCATTACAGGCCACTTTAACTCCCAACACCTCGCCGGCATCCCCCCTCTTCATTGCCGAAACCGAAGGGATGGTTCACAACACCCTGCAGCGCGACACACATAACCGCACTCGCCGCACTTGCCCTTCCGAAATTAAATGGCTCATTGACCACTTGCCCAACCAGAAAGCCCCCGGGCCCGAAAAAATACCAAATGTGGCCCTCAAGCACCTTCCACCGAGTGCCATTAATGCCCTCTCCAAAATTTTCAACTACTGCATGATAAACGGGGCATTTCCCACTTGCTGGAAAACCGACAAAGTGATACACTTTCCTAAAAAGAATAAATCCCGCGCCAATCCAGTCAATTACAGGGGCCATTAGCTTACTCAAGTCACTAAGCAAAATTTTCGAAAAGATCATACTTAAGCGCCTCACACTAACAGGCCGCTGCACATCAACCTGGGCAAAAATAAAAAAAGCACAAGAATCCCCTAATAAATCAAATAGGTAAAAGTGAACCTTAACATAGAAAGTATAAAAGAATCCGCGTTTACTGAAATACAGTACACTCCCACACAAAAATCAGCCCTACGCAAAACTGTAAATATTAGTTATTATTGTTAGTTATTACTATTGTATTATTTAAACTAGATAAGCAACAAACATAATGTTCTAGTAAAAAAGTGAATGCATGCCTTGAAAATACTCACAATGCAGCTATTCTCATGGGAGCGTCAGAGCGTCCATGCATGGGTTGCATATGACAATTTGTAGAAAAATCTGTATAAATTTGTATGACATGTAAATTATGACCTGTAAGGCCGTACTATAACAGCCAAAAAGGCACCCAATTCAATGAATAATCTGCAATCTGCAATCTGCTATCAAGGGCAATATCCTGAGCCCACAGCAATTTGGTTTCAGAAAGGCTCACTCCACAACTCTTCTACTGCTCCGTGCAGTCGAACATATAACTCACGGCTTTAACATCCGGAAATCCACTGCCGCAGTGCTGCTAGATATTGAACGTGCCTACGACCGCGTCTGGCACGAAGGCCTACTCAGAAAACTCATCGCCTACCATTTCCCTGACACACTTATAAAGCTCATCTCCAATTACCTCCAAGATCGCAAATTTTATTCCACTGTACACAATGAACCGTCACCATGTCGAACCATCCTAGCAGGGGTCCCACAAGGAAGCCTCCTGGGCCCCACGCTGTTCAATTTATCGATCAGCGACATGCCTTCAACAGCTCGCACCTCACAGTACCTTTACGCGGACGACACTACGATAATGGCCCAATCGGGAAAAACCCAGTTCCTCTACAAACATCTACAAGACGTCCTTTCCACTCTCGAACCCTGGTTAACAAACTGGAGAATTAAAGTCAACGCTAATAAGTCCCAGGCCATGGTTTTCACCAAGCGAATCAAACACAGATACCCCACGCATCAACTGCAGTCCTTGCAACTGTTCGGCAAAAATATCCCTTGGACCAACCAGGTCACCTACCTGGGCCTAACCATGGACCAAGGTCTAACCTGGAATGCCCACATAACTCGTATCCGACGCAAAGCCAACGCCCAATTGGGCAAACTCTACCCTTTAATCAACTACAGCAACTCATTCAAACTCAACACAGGTCTAACCCTATACAAAACACTTATACGCCCAAATCTCACCTACGCCGCCCCTGTGTGGGGATACGCAGTCGCCTCCCACATCAAAAAACTGGTAACATTACAAAACAAAATACTCAGAATAATATCCAAAGTTCCCAGAGTAGCCCCGTCTAAACTCCTCCATGAGGAATTGAAAATGCACACTATTGAAGAATTCATTAAAAAACTCACATTCAATTTGTACCAAAAAGCAGCCTCTAATCATAACCCAACTTATCCAGAAACTCGGAACCTACGAAACCTACGTCCATAACAGACCCCTGTCACTCTTCAACCGCACATTACTCAAAAACGACACAGAAGAAGATATAGCAAACTACCTGAACAGCCTCCTCCCGCCCGATCCCACCTAAAACTCCAACTCAGTTAAATTTACAATCATGCAGAACAACTGTGTTTGTTACAGGTACGAGCTCATCCCCCAACCCCAATGCCGGGAGGTTAAGCTACATTGGGCCTGGCCAGCACTTGGGCGACCGAACAGAGTCTTAACAAACCAAGGCAAGACACTGTGAACACATATCTTCCCCCCCGATGCATTCTGATCATTCGCGCATGAATATGTAATTGCTTGCTTAGTAATAACCATTCATTCACTAACACTCACCCTAATTCTAACATAACTAAAACACTAACACCTAACACTTAGTATTCTATGCATGCCTACTAATCCCCGGCCGGCCTCAGGACGCGTCATGAGCGCCGTCCGGGAATCATCATTGACGCGCTCGCATGCATTGCATGCCAGCATGTACACTAACTCCTCTACTAACCGGGGTGCTCAAGCGGAACCCGAATAACACCTGCATGAACGGACCGCATAACAAGCTCTGCATGTTAGCACTAACAGCATGGGGAGGCGATGTAGCCTTTGAGGATGATCGCCACCTGGGGCGGCAGCAGCAGATTGCAGATTATTTATTGAATTGGGTGCCTTTTTGGCTGTTATAGTACAGCCTTACAGGTCATAATTTACATGTTATACAAATTTATACAGATTTTTCTACAAATTGTCATATGTAACCCATGCATGGGCGCTCTGACACCTGGTGCGGCGGGTGTGGGGCCGCCCCTTAAAAAAAAAAGCCGACCTGTGTTTGGTGGCGGACCTCTGCGGCAACGCAGGTTAAGTCGCATTGACTGTGGTCTGCCACACTTTCCACCTTAAACAAACTTGCTGCTGCCTTCAACTTAGCGTGAAGTGACAGTGATAGTGAAATACATTCAAGAGGGATCTTCCTCTAAAAAGAAGTATATTTGTTGCCCCCTGATGCAACATTAGTGCTTTTTCCAATTCAAATTACATAAAAAACCGTGAAATTGTACCAGTGTTAGTGAATAGTGCTAAAAGCTAGTTCTGCGGGTTGCAGCCTCCCAGGGGCCCCCAAGCGCCTAGCTGCGTTCGGTGGCGGAACTCTGTGGGAACACAGGTTAAGTTGCATTGACTGTGGCTTGCCACAGTTCCAACCTTAGCCAAACCTGCGACTACCATCGACTTAACGTGAACCGACAGCGATAGTGAAATACATTCAAGAGCGATTTGTCTCTTAAACGAAGTGTATTTGCTGCCCCCTGAGGCAACATTAGTGTATTTTCCACCAAATGATATAAAAACCGTAAAACTATGCTAGTGTTAGTGCATAGTGCTAAGAAGTAGTGTCAGTGTTTTGTGTTTGCCCATGAAGGTGGGTAAACCACTACAATGTGACCCCTCCCATACCACATACATAGCAGCAATGGAGAACGCGGCCACACCAGCCGCCGACTCATTCTCAACATCATCCGCCCCCATGCCCCAGCAGCCACCCCCCTCGGGCCCTGCTACCGAGCAATTACAAAACTCAGCAACCTCAGCCCCCGCAGGCCAGCATCCACCAACTTCGGCCCCGAATACCCAGCAACCGTCAACTTCGGCCCCGACCACTCAGCAACTTCCAGCTTCTACTACTTCCGAGGAGGAAGTAAGCACAAGTGAGAGTGAGGACGACACAACGCCAAAGGAGCCGGTAGCGGAGAATCTCCGCAGTGAACTAAGAGCTCCGGAAGGAACAAATATACTACACCTCCCTCCTAAATGGGCTTAATCCAACTGAAAAAAGTTGGGGGGATGTGGCGGAGTCCCTCTCCCAACTTCTTAGAGAGATCCGTCTGAAACGCCGACGACTGGCAGAGAGAAGGGAGGAATGGCTCCCCACCAAACTGCGAAGGCGGCGCCTTTCAGGTAGATGCTCCCCCAAACAGCCCCCGACCAATGCAAACGAAATTCCGACCGAAAGTTTCAAATTACCAACAGCAAACAAATTCGCAGCCTTGGCTACAAATGAAAAGCAAATGGAAAATGCTCCCTCAACTGAAGAACCCCCTCCACCCCCACCCAAAAGTCCCCGCCCCCAAAAACCAGCTAAACCCAGCACTAAACTTACAAGCAATTCACCTCAAAACCACCACCAACAACAAAAGCCAATTGCAAAACCTAGTGCAAGCACAACAAAATCAATCCCCACTCCCCCTCCGAATCCCACAATACACATTCCTACAAACACCACCCCCAAAAATGATGCTCACACAATTCCAGAGAACCGACCGCCCAGAATTATGATCCCAGACAACAATTCAATAAATATTGTCCTGTGAATACTAAAAAGCATTTGCCCCCACCATCAGTACCAAACCCAATCAACCTTCAATGGATTAAAAATCTTACTAAACAAAAGATCCGATTTCATTCCTGTTCTGGATCCTCTGCGGGATGCTGGGGTCCGCTACTTCAGTTTCACTCCAAAGGATGAACTTCCATTACGATTCGCCATTAAAAAGCTGCCAGGGAATATGCCCACAGACGGCATCAGAGAGGACTTGGAGACCAGAGGCTACACCATCAACAACGTTAAACAGATGGAATCCAAAGGTAGGCCTCTGCCAATATTCATAACAACATTGGAACGCGATGAGCAAAATAAAAAACTAATTTTCGAAAGGGAAATTAGTAATAGCTAATATCTAGTAATATCTTAGGAGGAAGACGACAGCTCGTCCGCCCTAGCTTCCGAGGCGGACGACGCTGACTTTCAAGTTGTAGGCGGCAAGAGAAAGCGGTGATCCCGTCCTCATTTTGAGGCAGACGGCTCCAGCTCAGCTGGAAAGCCAACCAAGGCAACAAACGCTACAACCAGTAGCAATTCTTCTTCATTTGTACCTAGAGTCATATTCCACCGATTATCGTGGATTCGTTTCAGGGTGTTACTGGCTTCCTCAAAGAAGTAATGCCATCACTGATTTCCGAATGCAAGATAATTCGGAAAGGTAACACTTAAGGTTTCAGGCAAGGTGTGCCGAGGACCACCAGAGGCTACTTAGCAACCTAAAGCGGCGAGGGATTCAACATTTCTCCTTCGCCGCTGATAAAGCTCGCGACATCCGGCGCATCATCAGAGGGCTGCCAGTGGATACTCCGGTGGGAGACATCGCTGACGACCTCCAACTCCAGGACGTAAATCCCAAACTAGTGAAACAGTTATCAAAGCCCGCTCAAGGTGAAAATCCTTCAGCGAGAATTCCCATACCCCTCTTCTTAGTGCTAGTTGAGCGGTCCGACGACCCTGAGGTGGCCATAGACAAGCTACCTCAGCATAAAGGTCGAAACTCCCCGACGCCCAGGCGGCCCCCCACAATGCCACCGCTGTTTGGGCTTTAACCACTCGAGTGAGTTCTGCTCCCGGAACCCTCGATGCCTCAGATGCGGTGGCCCCCATCTCCGCGAGGCCTGCCAGCGAGCTCGCACGGAGACCCCCACTTGCGCAAATTGCAAGGGAGATCACGTGACCTGCTACGGTCGATGCCCTATGAAGTTACGCATGATCGACAACACCGGCAACCGCAGGAACAATCCAGGCGAAAACCCTGCATCTACTGCTCCCGCACCAACGCCTGCTGTAGCAGCGACGAGCGACGAGCACCCCAAGGCGTGGCAGCGCGACCACAAGCCCCCATCAAGGCCACAACAAACGGCGATAACCCTTACTCTACAATTGCGCAAGGACAGCCCTCTGATGCTCGACGGATGACGCGAGCAAGGACACAAGCTCCTCCAGCAAAACTGCCATCGACACCAACAGCTCTAACCAACCCTACTCCCAAGCCACAGAAGCAGCGCCGCCCTTCAAGGAGGACTCCAGCTGCTGAGGGGCAGAGGGAAGCCCAAGAGACGCGGTCGTCTCCAAGGTCCTCAGTTACAAAGCCCGCTCAAGGAGAAAATCCTTCTGAGAGAATACCCATCCCCTCTTCTTAGTCATAGTTGAGCGGGCTGACGACCCGGAGATGGCGATAGACAAACTTACGTCATTATGCTACTTCAGCATAAAGGTCGAAACTCCTCGACGCCCAGGCGACCCCGCACAATGCCACCGCTGTTTGGGCTTTAATCACTCGAGTGAGTTCTGCTCCCGGAACCCTCGATGCTTTCGATGCGGTGGCCCCCATCCCCGCGAGGCCTGTCAGCGAGCTCGCACGGAGACCCTAACTTGTGGCAATTGCAAGGGGGACCACGTGGCGTGCTATGGTAGGAGCCCTACAAGATTGAGGATAATTAACAATACCAGTCGTAGGGATCAACCACGCAGCAACACAGCGCCAACTAACACAGCACTACCTGCGCCATCTCGGCCCACGGGCGCTACAACCACTGCTCCAGTCATCAAGGCGGAAGCGCCTCCTATGTCGTAATGGCACTAGGACAGCCCTCTAATGCTCCACAGATATTGCGAGCCAAAAAAAAAGAAAGGCTCCACAGACTAAACCATCAAAACCTACAGCTCCGACCCAACCAGCTCCCAAGCCTCAGAGGCAGCACCGCCATCCCAGGAGGACTCCAGCTGCCGAGGGGCAGAGTGCCACTCCTCAGGAAACCCAGGAGACGCGGTCGCCTCCAAGGCACTCCACCTCAACTCCCCAATCCTAACAGTGCGAAAGCACCTTGGACCTGCTCCAGTGGCTGTCACAACTGTGGCAGACATATGGCAGGAGGTTACAGGAGCTTCTCGTCCGTTTCTGTCAAGCACCAGACTCCACCAGCAAGATGATAGTCTTCGAGGCCATTGCCCTTCTTGTCGACAGCAACCTGGCGACCCAAAATGGCGAACGGAACTAGGTCCCGTACCTCTTTCCGGTTCGCGTTTTGGAACGCTAACGGTCTTGCCGAGAAGAGGGACGAGCTACGTCATTTTGCAGCCCGGTTTGCCCTAGACGCCATTTTGGTCAGCGAGACGCATTTCCATCAATACTCCAACTCCCGTCTTCAGGGCTACACTTGCCTCCTGACTGACCGAGATGCCCCTGGCGGCGGCACAGCGATCTACATCCGGAGAAATGTAATCCACCGCCCAATCCGGATACGCAACTACAAACAGTAGAGGCCGCAGCTGTTTTTGTGGTACTTGGTGGCACGGAGGTACTGATAGTATCTGCTTACCACTCCCCATCCAGAGCCTTCCAATCCCTCCTCGCCCTACACCCTAATGTCATCCTAGCGGGAGATTTCAATGCCAAACATCCTCGTTGGCATTGCACTCAGCGCGCGGATACTAGAGGTAAAGAAATTGTTCGCTTAATCGATCAGGACCCTCAGCTCAGAGTACAGGGTTCCTGACAACCCACCCATCATCCGTATAGTGCAGGACAGCCATCTGTCATCGACTTTACGATTCTCAAGCACTTCCCACATCATCTCACCCTCACATTAATCAACGCACTTCATTCCCTCATAATCCCGTGGTGGCCGAAATCAACACCAGGATTGCCAGCCAAGATGTCGCAGGTCTAAACCGCGAGATCGACTGAAAAAGCGTAAAGGAATGCCTCGGCACTATCATTCCTCCCAACCCCAAAATCAAAGACATCCACTCCCTAGAGACCGCAGTCTCTTTCTTCTCCCTGACAGTCACCAAAGTCTCCCACAGTCTCACCATCCATACTTCCCCTTCTCTTCATCCAGATGTCATTCCTCTTGACCTTGAGCTCCTCATCTGCCGCTCCTGGGCCGCCCGCAGACTCTATCAGCGTCACCGCATGCCGCAACACCGAGCTGTGCTAAGGACTTTGCGCCGCCAAGTTAGCGCCCGCCTTCGTGAGTACAAGAAGCTCGCGTGGGAGGACACTATGGCAAGACAGAGCTTGATCGATGGCGACGTGTGGAGGATTGCTAAGAACCTCCGTGGCCAAAGAGACAATACCTTCCGACCAATTCATGGCACCGGAGGCCTCGTGTATGATTCTTTTGCCAAAGCTAATGCTCTCACCGATTATCTGGAACGTCTTTTCAGGCCTAGAGACAACCCCCAGGACGACACCTTCTCAAGTCGGGTTCGTCGCGACGTCCGTCGATACCTTCGACGGCCGCCGGATGAAGATGACTTGAGGATTCCCATCTTTCACCCCCACCAAGTCCAGGGAGCAATCCAGCGTCTCAAACCCAAAAAGGCTGCCGGACCTGATGGGCTAACGCCCCTCATGCTCCGCAGGCTTCCTTTCAAGGCTGTGCTCTTTGTCACAAAGGTCTTCAATATGTGCATCAGCCTGAGCCACTTTCCACGAGAGTGGAGGGAGGCACGGGTGATATGCATATTGAAAAGAGGCAAAGACCCAACCCACCCCTCCAGCTACCGATCAATTAGTCTCCTGTCTACACTCTCAAAAGTGTTTGAGAGATTACTTCTTGCCCGTATGCTTCCCCTGCTGGGAAACATTCAAGCCATCCCCCTCACCAATTCGGTTTCCGTCCTGGGCACTCTACCATCCAACAGATGCTGAGGGTTATGGAGGCCTCGGCCCTGGGTTTCCAGGAGGGGTCCTTAACACCAGCGATATCCTTGGATGTGGAAAAAGCCTTCTCGACGACCTGGCACGCCGGGCTCCTATACAAACTCATCCAACTGGAGCTTCCCAAACACTACATACAACTCATACACTCATACCTCAAGCACCGCACTTTCAAAGTAGCGGTGGCGGGAAACACCTGGACACTAAAACCGATACGCGGCGGAGTCCTCGAAGGTTCTGTTCAACATATACAGGTCTGACTTCCCCACGCAGCAGACATCAACACTGCTCAATACGCAGATGATGTCCTGCTATACAAAACAAATAGAAACATAAACAGAGTCATCCTTCCCATACAAAAACTACTACACCTAATCGAAAGGTGGTGTAGGTGTTGGCGAATGTCAATCAACCCGGCAAAGAGCAACGCCATAATTTTCACTAAACGCCGCGTGGCAGCAAACTCCTCCACTCTGGCATACAGACAGCAAAGGATAGGGTGGAATAATTCCATAGGCTACCTGGGTGTGCAACTAGATAAAGGTCTAACCTTCAGAGAACACATAGCCGGGACTGCTCACAGGGCACAGGGAGCAATTGCTCAACTGTTCCCTATGCTCAGTTCCAAGGTCATGCCAGTTCACCTGAAATTACACCTTTTCAAAGCCCTGATCATCCCTGTCAAGCTATATGCGTGTGAAATCTGGGGTATGGCAGCTGACAGTTGGCTCGCACTTCTGCAATGGTACAGAATAAAGGTCTCAGAACCATTTATTCTGTATATCGAAGCTTTCCAATCAGGCTACTCCATGACAGTTCTTCCCTCCCATATATCGGGGACGAAATTAGACGCCGGACCACAAAATTTTACGCCAAATTACCATCACATGAGAGCGCTCTCGTTCGGTCACTCGGCAGATATTCCTGTAGCAACAGGCATAATCCCAAATTCAAGGTGCCAAGCCTAGCGTGTGGCCACCTTGGATAACAAAGGGGCATAAATCTAGCAACAGGAAAAACATTCCATACTCCCATCAATAACAACAGAAAACGAACAATAGCAAAAACAGTTGGCGATATGCTCATGTTGTCCACAAAGCAGTGAACAAGATGTGCATATCATGTAACCTCCAAGGATGTCATATCCACCCGCTGCAACTAGGATAAGCTTTTTACACAATCCATCCGCCCCAGAACCAAAACAACACAATCACCCTACAACCTCCATCCCTTCTCTGCAGTTAAGCCCAACACAGGGTAGATATGCAGCATCAACACACAGGCTGTGCACTAACCCAGTCTGCCATATTTCGTCCGTGTCTGCGTTTCTCATGCCCCACTATAAGGGGCATGTGTGGTTGTTTACACACAACGAACTTTAATATTAAGCTAGATAACTGTACAGAAACGCAAACTGTATCCTGCAAGGCCATCCCCTGTAAGGCCACAGGAAATTTTCTAACAATAAAAAATGTTGAATCTTGAAGCTGCGCTGGAGAGGGCAGGCGGCCTGGCCGGTATAATGGCTTGTACCTCCGCAGGAGGCACAAAAGGCAGGCGGGCGCAGACCAACGAGCTCCCATGCAGGCAGCATCTCGGAAGAGCAGCAGCACTAGCAGAGCGACTTGTGTGAAGATACCGGCAGGCAGTGGACACTGGTCCCCTGCAAGCCTGCCCCCCCCCTTTTCACCTTAAGGAGAGCAACATTGTAATATTCCAACACGACGAGCTGTGACCGTGGCAAGCAGTAGACTAGCTTCCTCTTCTAGCCTGCCCACAGCGCAGCTATTCCAGTTGTAGGAGCCAGCCAGTTGCAGCCTGTTGCAAGGCTTGAGCTTTCAATTCACCAAGTACTACTGAAGGTAAGGTTGATAGGTCTTCTTAGGGGTTTCCTTCTGTCTTTCTGCCTTCTAGTATTCATCTTTCTGACTGACCACAACTGACAGAGAGACTATGCTGACAGCGGGGCTTGCAAGAGCACAGCCCTCGAAATGGCTCGAGGCAGACGCGTACGCCCCTCCCCCCTCCTATCTCTCCTCTTTCTCTCCCTCTCCTGCCGGAGACGAGCAGCGCTTCTAGCGCAGGGTCACACACCGATTCGGAGGGATTCACTGAAGTGCGCAGCCGGAGACGGCGGCGTTCTGAAAGGAAAAAGAACACTGCCATATTGTGTTTCCACTGAGATCCCATGTTTTCTTACAAAGTTAATCCTCCTCTTGCAAATATCATTTACACTAGATTGTTTTATCCAGATTCACAAAAATTAATTTATGAGTAATGTAGAGTACAATTTTTGCAATGTGACTGAAAACTGTTCTATTTTAATACAAATTATTTTCATTATACAAACAAGTAAACACTCACATATATTTGTCATAGCTAGATAAGACTGCTAGAATCACATTAATATATAATTATCACAGTATTGCGGCTGCACCCCTATTGAAAATATAACAATTTTATATGGCTTCATTTTTTTATAGTTTCCTTTAAAAAGTGGAGTTTTCCTAAAATAAGGACACATGGTGTAGGAATTATCTTATCCTCTATTCATTGCATAACAAATAAGATGCCAAAATTCGCTTGTAAAATTACAGTTTAAATGAGGCAGTCAATATCATATTTGATGATAAACAAATCCAATGTGCATTTTAACATCCAACAATGAAGAAAGCACCACTCAGCAAAGAAACAAGTAAACCAGATTTATACCACTGAGGATTTAAGTAATAATAATAAAGTATTTCCTCTGGATCCCTATGCTTATTTAGGAGTCCTTTCAATGATCTTGTTTAACAATTTGAAATGCCAGTATTAGTTTGTTATTTATTAATATTGTGAATCAATTTGCACCTTCTTTTAGAAATGCTCTGTATTCTTATGCTGATATTTAATGGCTTTGCCTGGACTAGAGTTTGCAATTTATTATAATAGTTTCTTTCAGTGATATTTCTATGATCTCTTATCTCTGAAAAGGCATGTAACAACTCCCTAGCTTTGCAACAGTATCTGGAATGCAGCATCTGAGAATGTAAGAGCCTTGATGCATTTAAGACTTGAGTTTTGTCTTCAGACCAGCTGTTGGCTTTGTTAGTAAGAGAACAGAAGCTTATGCATGACTTTAAGAAATCAGGTGGAGGTGATAAATTTTGTGATTTTGAAAATAGTGATTTGATAATACAGGTATTGCAAAACAAGGCTTATAATATTTTTTTCAACAGGTGCACTAAAGAGGAAGAGACAAATAAACTTGATTTTAAAAATGCTCAGCACATGACTGCAAAGGCATGTCCTGTAGGTAGAGGTACTGATTTTCGCATTTTCAGCACAGGTAGGAAATTTGATCTTTAGGTACCATAGTTTTTGTGTCACTATAAAAGACACTGTACCTTCCAAGAGGGTTACAAAATTAAATTATTTTGAAAATGACATTGTATGCAGTACTGCATTTATTTTTCATGACCATGGAACACTACAAAAGGTAGCTGATGCTTTAAGAACTAAAATATCATTTACTGGTTCTAATTTGTCCAACCTACATAATTCTGTAAAATTTTGGGTTCAGATATAAATAGACAAATGATGGGCATAAACTCTGAATGGGAGAAGTGACATTGTTGCATCAAGGATAACATTCCCAACCAAATAGTACAAAATTAAAATATTTGGCTACTACAGACCCAATAACTGACTTGAACATGACTTGGGTGAATAAAAACCACATGCAAAATTTAATTTGGCAAGATTGTGGGAGGCCTGAAGGTACCTATTGGAAAATATTGCTGGCTCATCACTTGTCATATAAGATCTGCTAATACTGAATTACTACCTGAAAGCAAGTGGATGTTTTAAGTTCAAAATCACCTCAGGCTATCACAAGGAAATGGCAGCTATTACATTTATAGATTGGGTTTTTAATAAATTCATAAAAAGAAATAATATTGATGATGATGATGATGATGATGATGATGATGATGATGATGATGATGATGATGATGCACCATACCATTCAGTTGTTCAAAGTAAAATTCCAAATACAACCAGCAGAAAGGACCAAATTTTAGAATGGTTACAAATAAAATGGTGTGTGGCAAAAGAAGCACTTCTTTTAAACTGAAAGATAATACTTTATTTATGAAGAAGTTGGCAAAGTGAAGCAAAAGACTGGGAATTATGCATGCAACATACTGATAACCTACAAGAGGATGACTTCATGAAAGAAATACGATGTGATGGGATTTTAGATCCTATCATTACAAATTTGCAAGAATTAGATAAAGATAATGGCAATGATTAACTACCTTTAACATAACTGATAGTGATGACAGTCATACAGAAGAGCTAATACCTTTGGATTAAAAGATCAGGTAATTAATTTATTTAGACAGCATTTTATGTTTTTAAAGTGTTTAAATCTAATTAATCAGTTTAAGTTTCATGAAGTTGTGCGAGAAGATTAGGCAACTTGTCTGTGAGTGAGAGGGAAATATGAAAAGAAATCAGATCAGTAAAGGGGCAACACATGAAGTGCTATTTTACAGTGAAGCAAATCATATAATTAAAATTGCTGTATGACTTGAGTCGAACCACACATTGTTGTTGGCTCCGTTTACATATTCTAAATATAAACAAGTTAGTGCAGCCAATAGCAGTATGTAGTGCAGCGGGTAAAATGACTGAAAAATGAAGGTGACAAATTGTAAATTTCTTTATGAAGTATATGTAATCTTTTTTACCAGGTCTTAAATTCATGTATTAAATAAGAATGTAATTCTAAAAGTTATTAAAACTTAGATGTATTCTCTATTTTTGACTTTCGACTCAGTCATACAATACTCTTAATTAAATTAGTTATCGTTTCCTTTGGCTACTACTTCCCATTTGAAAGCCACTATAGGACACTATATTAATGTTAACATTGCTGATAATGACAAGAGATTTCAAAGATTGAGTTTTTTTTTCTTGCAGTAGCCATTTTGAAACTCATTTAGAAGGCATGTAGTTTGGGCTGTCAATTTCATTTGTCAGGGGAATTTCTGATTGACAACTTAACTTTTGAGCCATATCTGAAGCATGGAGTTTCATGGCCAATTCTAGAATGAAAATTTGATGACTTATTCTTCTTCCAGATGTAAGTCTATACGATTCTGTGCATTTATTACAACCTAAAGCAGAATATTGTAAAAAAAACATCCATTTGCGTAAACAACATCTTATTGTGCACAAGTGCCATTTGATACAAATTGCTCTATATAAGAGATGTTAAGAACCTGTTTTTGAAAATGCACAAAGGAGACAAAAGTGCGTTTGTGCATTGCAGGTTCAAAATATCTGCAGCATTGCCAATAATGTGCTAGATATTTAGTTATTGAATCATAAGAGATGACTAGAGGGTAGATTGTAAAAATGTATTCAGAAATTAATTATTATTTTTAAAGAACAATGTCTGCTGAGTTAACATATATGAACATAAGAAGGGAAGGGGCTACACCTAACAAATGGTCAGGGCCAGAACTAGGAAGATGCAATTTTTTAATGTTTCTTAGCACATGAATAAACAGAATGGGCTCATAAGAGTCACTTTTAGAATTCCACATATTATAGCAACTTATTTATTTAAAATGTTTAATGATATAATTAAATATCTCTTCTTTTAAACTATCAGCTCAATAATATTTTCAATTTTGAAATCAAAACTTAATTTAAATCATTTAATGTTAAAAAACTGGCGAACCAAGTATACATGCATAATGATTATTTATGGAATAAACAAACATTATGCAGTATATTGGCACTATCCTGTAATAAGGTCCTGAGAGAATTTAAGTAATGTAATAAATATTTTTGATATTTAATGTTGAAGAGAAAGCATATTCTGTTAAGGAGAGAATTTATAGCTATGTGCAGTTCATTTAAAAATTTGATACTCTTACACATGATCAAAACAGGTACACAGACTAAATGACATTATTTTATGTATGATGGGGCAATAAATCCCTCAAAATGCAAGTTACACTGTTACTCAGTTTACAAATGAAATTGTATGTTTGCTGAAAGAATGCTAGTTCCATAAAATGTCGGAGCTGATCGTTAGTTTCACTTTATATGGCCAGCATAAAACAAAATTACTTTGATACTAGTCATTTTAATAGAGACTAAAGCAAAGATATGAAAGTCAATCAATAAAACAGACCAATACACAAACGTAACCACTATCACCACTGCCCCTGCCCAGCTGCCACCATACCTAATTCACAATTTAGTTATGGCTGCTTTTTCTGGATTCGGATACATTCTTCTCACATAAATTGATTTATATTTTAGATATACTTGTAATTTCTTATAATTGGCATATTTTTATCAGCTGCATTCTTCACTAAATTCAGGTTATACTTTTGCTTGACTGCTGACATGCTTTGCTTTCATCAATTGTTTCCCTGTTACTTCTCTTTCATTTCTTTGTCATTAAAGCCATCTGTTGCAAAATGCCAATGGGGAAATAAATAAAATAACAAAGGAAATAAGTTTGAGCCTACTATGGTTTATATAAACCTTATAGGGTAAATAGCAAAAACAAAAAATTTAACTTGCTGCTTCTCCTCTCTAGGAGTTAGAATCTAATCTTAGTGCAACTAAGGAAATGAGGCTTAGGCAAACATTTCATTCAAATTAAAAAGGTCTTTTTCCTTGTAAAGTGTGTTATTTTTAAATTTTTTTAAGAATAATATAAATTTTCCTATTTATTTTAATTTCTAGGTTTTATGCAGTAAAACATAATAATTTCATGTTCTTCATTATCTAGTGAGTCCATTTGATAATCTTATGCTCCACTTACTGTTGAATTATGCAAAACTAGCCTCAGTTGCGAGTCAACTGTCGGCTTTGTTGTTGGTTGGTTGGAGGACTTGGTGTAGCTCTTGTGAACATTTTATGAACTTCTGGATTAATTTGTCTATGTTGGGATCTCAAAGTTCATAACCTTATCCTCATATTTTTTTATATATATTTTTCCCATATTCCCAGCTCAATGGGTCGATCTATGAATTTCAATAATTTCATTCCCATTTCTATATCATGTTTATCTCTCCAAAAGTTATGTGCAACTGCTGATTTCTCTATCTGATTGTGCCTTATGTTTCTCCAGTGGAAGGTACCTGACATAAGGTACAATCAGATAAAGAAATCAGCAGTTGCACATCATTTTTGCAGAGATAAACATGATATAGAAATGGGAGTGAAATTATTGAAATTAGTAGATCGACCCGTTGAGCTGGGAATATGGGAAAAAATTTATATAAAAAAATATGAGGATATGGTTATGAACTTTGTGATCCCAACAGAAGACAAGTTAATCCAGAAGTTCATAAAATGTCTACAAGAGCTATACCAAGTCCTCCAACCAACTAACAACGAAGTCGACAGTCAACTCGCAACTGAGGATGTAGGCAAAAACCTGCAAAACTAGTTTTGCATAATTCAACAGCAAGTGGAGCATAAGGATTATCATATTGACTCACTAGATAATGAAGAATATAATAGTCACTTCACTGTAATCATTCCGACACAAAATTAAATGTTATATTTAATAATTATTTCAGTTTATATATGGATATTTGAGATAAAGCCCTTCAGATATGATTTCTGGGTGTCATCACTGATCAAACCTTTTGGTTTTGGAAGGGAACTTGAACCATAAGAAAGGACAAAACTGTGTTCTCTGTTAATTACTGATTTTGGGTTCTCTAAGAAATGTATTTTAATGTTTGAAAATATAAATCAATATTGGTGCCACAGGAACACATTTGTTCAGTATATTTTAGTTAGTTATTTCTAAATCAGCATCCTCAAAAATTGTGCACAATTAACGTTTTTGTAACATGCAAATTTTTTATGAACATTTTGCAACATACAAATAAAAAAAAGGGAGTTTTAAGAGAAATAAAAATATATGAATTTAATGAAATCATTACATAAGGGAAATTACATTGGGTAAAAGCACATTTCTTTTGCTATTATTGCATCCTCATTCTTTCATTCAGCTCAAAATTTATTGGGAACAACCATTTTTACAGTCCTGTACAAATTCCATGACAAAAAACATTTGTAAAAACATGTCTATACATTTTTATACAAATCAATAATACAATAGAAGATATATCCATTTATCACCAGGGACAATTTCTTTCGATATTTAGTTTGTTGGCTGGTTTAGTTGGAGGTCACCAGTCAGAATCTCACCTTGCAGACAATTCATATATCATACAACCTGGCTGGCCGGCCAGCCTGGTAAAGCAGTGTAACACAGCTTAGCAAAACTAATTTCAATTTACTTTTAAAAATAAACACTTTTGTGCAGTTATGTTTCACTTTTGATAAGTCAGCATCAAGTTAGTGATAATCATAACTGGGAGAGCTCTTATCTGCTAAATATAAAAAGATACCAGAAAACTCAATCTTAGCTACAGATGTTATCTATCACACTGCTCCAATATTAAAAAAATCGCATGATGACATCACTCTATTCACTGCTATCCACTCTGATGAAAACTTGCCAGTACTTTGTAATTTTTTGTTTGCTGGCCTCTTGGGATAGCCTCATTATTTTTATCTAAATCTTTGCATTTTGATAGCAACAATTTTATAGAAAGTATTTTTTACATTTTTTACAGGATTATGAATTATGAAAATAATGAGAGATATACTTGGGCCTGTGTCTTATTACAATTATATCTTTGCTGGTAGCAAATAATGCAAGAAAAAAAAAAGCATTTTGATTGGAACTAAGATCTGCAACAATTTACCATGCAAACCATCATGTACTGGCTGGCCAATGACTATCCTTACACATGGATATGTCTTATATGACCTTCCTTCTTTTTTTCATATTAACTTTGCAACATGACATTAACACCAAAGAAAAATTGATTTTCTCTTTTCACTTCTCGGTTTAATGATGTTAACTTCTTGATAGTCCATACTTCTTGTTCAACCAGAGAAACAATCCACAAAAAGGTAAAAATAGGGCAAGTCTGAGAAACTGATGGTTTAAGTCTTCCCTGGAGTAGGAGTAGATGAGGCACTTGGTAACATAAACCGAGGATGCCACATGGGCTGATCTCGGTAACAGTGGCTTGCTGCTATAAGTGTGGATCAGCATCATCACCCATTTGGAAAGTCAATGGTTGACCCTGGCGTTCCTGCAGCAGCAGACGATGTGCTGCACGATCCATTTCCTCTTGTGTCATATCTAGTGCCTCTTGCATTTCTCGTGAAGTGTAGCGCACAAAATCTGGATCACAGTACTTTCCTAGACCTTGCTCCACAAGAACCTACAATTATCACACATTTGTTACAATAACATTATCAAAATAAAAACCTATACTTTTTCACAATGCTTGGTTTGAAGGTCTAATGGTATCCAAAAAGAATGAAGGGATAATTTTAAATAGTGTTATGTACAAAGTTAGAGTTTAAAATAAATAAATACATTGGAATATAAATATGTAGTTAAATAAATAAACAAGATAATCATAGCTAAAATTTATTTGGATTTTATTGCATGAACTGGTGTTAAAACATAAATAGCAATGACTCTTCACTGAATGTTATTTTTGTTAATATGAAAAGTTATGAGGTTTTTCTTTCACATTCTTAAACAGATTTTACATGCAATATTAAATTCACCTATTTCCTAATTTAACTGAACAATAAACTCTTCGAATATGCAAGTGTTATATTACTGTTATTTCTGTACAACTTTAAGTGACAAAAAAACAGAGACTTACCCTTCCTACCAGACTCTCAGCTGAGCCCACTACTTCTGGAAAATTAGGACGACGATCAGCTGGACTACCAGGAAGAGAGTGTGAGAGACGCTCTGTACCCAGACTCCCATTGGACTCACCTATATATTACAACTGTTTTAGATTTCTAATGTGTAAAGGTTAATACTAAAAAGTCTACTGTTATTAAAAATTGTGTGCAATACTACTTATGAAAGTGGCTAGCAATGAAAAATATTACTCTAGTTATCGGTTTCTATTACCTTGTAAACATATGCAAACATGTAATTAATTAGTTAATTGATTAATTACTGCAGTAAATAGTAAATGACCAGTTTAGTACCATGCATTGAAAAAACTAAATTTACTAGGTAAATATGAGGAGTCATACATTATTTCAAAAAGGAAACTGAAAAATAATATAAATCTGAGATTCCATTCCTGAGAAGGTGGTTTTTTTTTTTGGATAGTGTTTAATGCCCCTTTTTACTACTGAGGCATCCCAGGTGATGGACACTGATGATACATGAGATGAAATGATATATTGGGAAAGAATATATTTTAAGGAAGGAAACGTTCCAGACCTAAGTTTAGGGTACCCCCCCCAGCATTTGCCATTTATGAGAAATGAGGAAAACCTGGAAAAAACCTCAGTTAGAAAGGACTGTCCTGGCAGGATTTGAACCCCAGATCTCCCACTTGTGAGTCTGAGAAGGTGTGAAACTGTATTAGACCCCATCAAAAACAAAACTGAAAGCTTTCTTAGTAGTTATTGTTCACAGTACCGATATAGACAATAGTAGGTACCTGCTCTTTCCTTTACCAATAAATTAAATAAGTGTACTACCAACAAATGCATGATTTGGTTTATTTATGGATGCTCTTTAACACCTCAGGTCATCAGCGCCCCATTCAGGGTGTGAAACGGACAACAAATTTTGCTCAGATGCCTTGTCTTTTGTGCCATAAATGTATGACATGGGATCCACGGCTTTACTTCCCTTCCAAAGGAAGCCAAACTTAGGATTTTTATGCCTGAAAAAATCCATTGATCCTGGCCGGGAATGAACCCCCAATGTTGGGATTAGGAGGCAAGTATGATTACCACTACACCACCAGGATCGACCCCAGCAAATGCAACATTAGGAGTACCAATAGGTTTAGATTATACAACAATAATTAGACAATCATTTGATAATGTGTTGACTTAAACAGCAGTCTTATGGAAGTGATTAAAATTTATTATGGCAAAAATGCTATCTTATTTATGAATACTGTGAGTTCTGTGCTTCCCATTCCTTTTATTTTCAGAGCTGGTCATTTACTGGTAGTTCCAGTTTGTGTTGCAAACCAAATGATAACCAGTCCACACTATATTTGTGTTAAAATGTAGCAGTTTATTAAAACTGCGGTTAATGTGATAAAAACACATGAACTTTCTCCCATAAAACAAAACCAAATGGAATTTATTATCAATTATTCTTTTTAAATCAAAATGACACTTCAAAGATCCTCATTGGCACTTGGTTAATTAATAAATTTCCAATGGTTAAAGATTAGGAGATAAAGTCATGGTAAGGTAGTAATTAAACATATGTAGTTTTTATCACAAGATGAACTTTCATATCCCAAGAAACAATAAATGCATTTTGACATTTTACTGCTAATAGAAAAACATGCACATAGTCCTGTATGTTACAATGCATTATTGTCTATGGCTTTAACTTCTAAATAAATTACATTTCTTATTAGACCAAGTTATTTCTACATTTAATGAATTCCTCTGCATGTCATATTATCAGCACCATAACCACCACCACCACCATTTGGGCCTTTAAGACTTTGACAATTCCTCATGCATTTTCTCACCATTTCCTTGGATTCTATTTGTGTAACTCAGATGCTAAGAGGTTGCTGATCAATAAATGAAACCTTATTCAAAATTCATTTGGAATAAATTAATAATTAGATTTGTTTTTCATTCTGAATAACCACAGCATCAATTTGGGATGATAAACCCTTATTAAAAAAGTAGTAAGTAGATTAGTAAATTAGGGCTATTATAAAACGTGTACACAGTAAAATATTATTAGTAGGTATGTAAGTATGCTGAAAATACCTGCAATATCAGTACCAAAGTTGTAGAGTTTGTACAAATGGATGTGCTCTTACAAAAAGAGGAGGGAAATAAAAAATAAATTGGTATAAACCTTACATTTTTCCTATGTAGCTACAATTTCAAGTCCTTGCCAAAACACAAGCTTTATGTGACAACCAACTTTAAGTATTACAAATTAATCCTTATAGTGCAGCTAACTAGAGGACTGGGCCAAAAGTACTCAAATGCTCATTGCCTTTTAAAAATAAAATCTCTGTAATGAAATAAACTTAGTGGTCTCCAAAGTATGTAGATTAGGACGGAAGAAGTTCAAAGTTATGACGACCAGACAGAGCATAATAGCTGAATCATTAGAACATCAGTACAATAAGCAAAAGATCTGTGTTAATGTTCCCATCATACATTACATTTTTTATATGGAGATTTAGGTACTTCTTTGCAAAATAAAACATTAATCTGTGTTAAAAAAGGACAAAGGCACTTTCAAAGAGATTCCTTGGTGTTAAGATTCTGAGTCACTCAATAATTCATGATATAAAAATAAAGTTTAGGAATTAGCATATGTTGAAACAAGCACCAAAGATTCCCTAATGAAATTCTGACTGCGGAAGCAACATGTTCTCTTATGCACAACCTAGAAAAATGAACTAACAAGTCTTCATTGTATCTTGCGAAAATAAAAAAATATATTACAGAATTTCCAAGTATAAAGCCAAAAATTTATGATAAGTTACAACATTATGAAACTATTGTGGCACAAAAACTGCTTTTAGATATATTGTAAATGGGTATTAAAACACAAGAAATTTATCCTACTCCTATACAGTTTTCTAATTTCTATGGATGTGTTAACTACCAAAACAACCAGTTCTTCTGGGATCCAATGAAATCTGATTTCCTTCATCAAATGCCTCTTTATATGAAAATAAAAATAAGGTTTGCAAATATATGAGAGCTGTTCATTAAGGAATTATCATAATATTTTTGACAACATGCCTTTACTCATCCTCATAATTTTAATAATTCTTCTAAAAGTAATTCCCATTGAATGCTATACATCCGTTTCATTATTTCTTCCTGTTTTTAAAGACATGCTGAAAATCATATTTTGACAGGCCCTTCAGAAAACTCTGCAGCCTTTACCACTATTTCTGATGATGGAAAATGCCTCCCATGAAGGTGTTTCTTCAATTTGGGGAAAAGAAAAATGTTACTCAAGGGTAAATATGAACTATAGGGAGGACAAGGGATGCAATTCACATAAATTTTTGTGAAACATTCAGCAACCATATTTTCAATGTGCCACTGTACATTATTGTGGTGCAGCATTTAGCTTAAGTAAATTGTACTTACAAAGCTGCAGACAATGGAGTGGTAATATGTCCTACAATTATGTATTCAACTTACTTACACTAAACTGCACTTACATAAAACTAGACATGTTTCGGGAGTAAGTGGAGTTTAGTGTAAGCAAGTTGAATACATAATTGTAGGATAGCATTTAGATTGTTGCATGGAAATGTGGCCTTTTGTGTGTGATATGGCCTTGCAGAATTCTCAGGACAACTTTGTAGTAACTGCCCAATTACAGTTGTGTGTGCATGTACGATATGCTGGAAAAGTATTTCTTGTAGGGGAAAATAACCTCTAAGCAGAAGCAATTACTTCCTTTTTTTGGTGTTGGTGATGATGGAAATTTCTACACAGAGCTTTGCTGTTTGCTCTTCGGATTTAAATGATATAAGGATTTGCATGCAAACATCCTTTTGTTTGGCAATCAGTAGCCTTGAAACCCACTACACATCTCATATGCAACTTTTCAGTTATCAACATGTGGGTGGCAGCCAGTAAAATTTTCTGAATTTCTGAGGCATTCTTAATGTTATTAGACAATGGCAGTTGCAGTGAATGCTTTCTCGCATTAGAGCACAAACTGAAGTGCCAGGTCTACCTTCCTTTGAAATTGATTGATTTCTCCTCTTTAAATATTTAAAACCATCTTTCAGCTGAGCTATAGAGAACAATAAACTTTTCATGGTTTCTTGCAACACTATATAAGTAAGTCTCAGCTGAATTAATTGAGATGAAAACACAATTTCAATGCAGCATATTGCTCATCATGTCCTCCATTTTGCTGGAGTTTAGAATTGAATTTGTCTCAATTTGCATATTTCTCAGACGAAGGAACTGGAAATGACATTAATGAAACTAGTACTGTGTATATATTATGCATTAAGTTAACAAAATATCACAACATTTAATTTTAGTGCAAGAAATTATGCCTGTAAAAATTATGACATTCTTTATTGAACAGTCCTAATAAGTAATGTAGTATTTACTGAATGATGCCAAGTTATTACAGCTACCAGTATTAATAGTTTTCTGGCTAATAGTGACAATAACAGACATGCAGACATGTCCAGATTTGATTTTCCTATATTATAAATGTAATAGAGAACTTTCTGGAAGAATAAGTCAGAACAAAGAGCTGTAAAATATGATGAGCACTAGTTGTAACTAATCACAATAATGCTCACACTCAATGGATGTTCACCAATACCCAAATTTAAATTATTTCAAAAATCTGACATAACAATATTTTATAACTCTGCAATTATCCTGGTTATCATATGATTTGAACAAATATACTTGCACTGCAGGGTAAGCAACAAAGGAATAAGGGATAAGGGTCTGACCTCTGCCGTGGAAGGAAGCCCTGTGAGTTAGAGGGGAGCGTCGGTGCTCTGTCATCACCACAGTCGGGTCGTTGCTGGGCAGGAACCCAGCTAGTGCCACAGCCATGGCCTGCGCCTGAGCCAGCTTCAGCCCACCAGCTATTCGACCAAAGCTGGGTGATGTCTCACGACCCATGCAGCCAAGACGGACTCGCCGGGGAGGGGGCGTAGGGGGGGTCAGCTCTGGGCTGTATTCATCCTGCAGGCTGCAAGCCAGGGGGTAGACAAGTGTTACCATGTTAGTAAAGCAAGCAAGATGGGGCAAGCAAGAGACAGCAAGCATGAGCAGGGAGGGGGCAGGTCGCAATGCCATTCCTGCTGCTTACCGTAATGATTTGGATGAAGGTACTGGCCCCCTCCATGTTGGCTGAAACCAATAGTGACATCTCTAACAACAATACCAAAATATGGTAAATATTTATTAGGATTATATTTGTTTTAGTTCTTTTTGTATTTCTTCTTTCTTTTAGCTGATAAATAGATTTAATAAGAATACACAATAGATAGCAGTGCTTACTCAATAACTTGATAAGGTCCATATGGCTTTTCAGTGTCTCCATTTGAAACAGCAACTGTGAGTGGTCGCAATGGAATGGCTTCTTCTTCATGCAGACCCTCTCCTCCTTCTTGTACTGATGTAGCACTATAAAATATGAGCGCATACATTATATTATGGAAATTTAAGTAATGCACATTTAGGAGTTAGCTAATGATTGCAGCAATGATATTAAAGAGCAACATGGCTATATTCAATATTCCTTTTCACCAATGAGCATATGTGAAGACAAATATTTTATACTCTACATTTTTCCACACATTTACTGCTCTGAGACAGTTAACCCTGTTCAAATAACATTATAACATTGTATATACAAGAGCTAGAGAAACAGAAATAGATAAAACACTTAAAGTGTTACAACATTTTTATCTATATTTCAAACAACTCATGTTATTCTTCAAAGATAGAAGACAAGGAAGAGACAGCAAGCATGGGCAGCATTGATTTCAGCATTAAAATATACATTATAAGAAACTTTTTCATAAAGCTTCTTATAATGATATACTATATACTATATGATATACTATAAAATAACAATATACTATTGTTCAATGGTATAATCATTTTCATTTTACAGGAATGAATATTTAAATTAATTCATCAGAGGTCTCATAGGCTATAAGAATAGTTGCATTAAAATCTCCAAAGATAAGAATATACTTATCTTCTCTATTTATTATGCCTAACAGAGCTTCAAAATTTTCTAGAAATGTATCTAAAGAACTTCCTGGTGACCTATATATGTAAAAAAAATCAGTATTTTGTGCTTTAATATGTAGATTTTGGATAATGTATGCTCAAAGGCTTTTACCACATTTAAATGTTCTATGTTTTCTTGGTATGGTTTTTTTTTATCTCTTCTGATAAAAATAGTCCCCCCATTTTTTAATACAAATCTGCAATAAATGCTTGATAGTATGAAGTTTTGTATTTTGTAGAAGATTTTTCATTACTTTTAAGCCAATATTTTGTTTAGCACAGAACATCCCAAATGTTTAGGCAATCATATTAAGTATTTCAAGACCATATTTTTTATTTCTAAGCACCTAAAATTTTAGACAAGGTGGGAACTGTATTTGACAGTATTACCAAAAGCCTATTTGGCATTAATTAGTTTGTGTTTTTTCCTTTAGTTCACCAATAAAAAAAACTCATGTAATTTATTTGGGAATATATTAGCACACATTTCTTAATATTATAATATGCATGCTTATGAAAGTGTTTTAACATCCTGCCAACTGCCAAGGTTTTTGAGATGATGAACAAAATGAATGAAAGAAATTATGCAAATGAATATGAAGTCCTTACTTAGCATCTAAGTAATGTACAGTACTGGAGAATTAGATAATAATTTAAACAACCAATAATTTCTTTTCTTGTTGAATATACTTGCTCCTCATCAATTAATTTGTTTTTATACTTATGTTTTGAATTTTACTGCATTTGCTATTGTTTTAACTCAATTTAGTTATCTTGTTGACTATAATTTTTGATTACATGTGAACTTTTGTCCATGAAATGAAAATTTTAACTTATGAACTTTTTTTTCATTATTGTATACAGTTGATTGTCCCTGATAACAATGGTCTAAATAAATTATCAATTAATGATGAAATGATAAAAAATGAGTCCAGAGCCCACAACATTAAAACCATCTAGCATTCACCCTTTTCAGGAAAATCTAGAAAAATGTTATTCAGGCAACTGTCCCTACAGGATTTGAAACAGGACCTCTGGATTGTAAATAACAAAGTATTATTTTCACCAAATGCGATCACAGAATACTGTTATCTTTAGTTACCTTTACTTCTTACATGTTATTAATAGAGGTTACATTCTTAGATTATTGCTTATTTTGTTTCTAAAGGCTGTCTCCACAGTCTAGTGGTAGTGTTTGAAACTGTTAATCGCGAGGTCCTGGGCTCGATCTAGAGCCAGATCAAGCAGTCTGGGTATGGCCTTTTTCAGAGTCCTTCCCTGTCCCAAGAAGGTGACTGCCAGACAGTTCCAAGGTGCCAAGGACTTCAAGTTCATTTGCTTATCATTAACCCATTTCATTCATTCCATAGGTTTAAGAACCCTTCCCCTTGGTGCACCATAATTATATCACTTTCACTATCATCTGCAATGGAGCAACTTAGCAGCATCCTGTATGCATCCTGGCCTCAGAAATCTGCTATAATATTGGCATACCATGGGAGAGTGCCCACTAGTTAATGAATGAATAAATGAATGAACTTTATTTCAGTAAATAACATTACAATTAAGTTTACATTTTCCTCCTTTACCTTTATAACTAGTTTCATTACTTCATTATTTATATAAATTAAAAATTTAAACATTTTCAATAAATTGTCATTTAGTTTTGCTAATTTAACTGATTACTGCACCTTTGTCTTTGGCTCATCAGCAATTTCCTATTGGAATATCCAGAAGACTTGGGTTCAACTGTTCTATTGAATGTATAAAATATAGTGAACTTTTGTAACAGTGGTGTCAAATATTAACATTTTTAAAAAATTGAGTCGAAATTATAACATTGTAATATGTAACATGTAACATGTTATCGAAATTGTAACAACATGTTCTATTGAAATTGAAGTTTATTACAAATATATCTCAACAAACTACATTATATATTACACTCAAATATACATACATTTGAATGAACTTATTTACTAGAACCAATTTCCTGCAATTTTGAAAAACAAGTAAACCTGTTAAAATCAAAGAAAACAATTTACATTTCCATATTCTCAATACATGAAAACTAACTACTACTGAAACATTTAAATTTCTCACTTTATCATCCTGACTTTATGGAGTTGTATTCCTTCTGTACCCCATTACAATTAACAACAGGTTTAGCATGTAATGATGATATTTATTTGCTCCTAAACAGTGCAATTGTCAACATTATTGTTTCCATTTGTCTTTCCCACCTTCCATAACCATTTTTGTCTCATCTTGCCTATGTATTTTACAAGTTTCTCAATATTTTTGTCTGATATTAAATTTAAAATTCTTCTGCCTCTTATTTCATTTAGTAAATTTTTCCACTTTCATAATAGGAACTATTTTTATTCACTTTTTTCAGAACAAGAAAAATCACTGGAAAAACCTTACCCAGGTAACATGTTCCAACTGTGAATAAAACGTGGGCTTGCCAGTTGACAAGCAGATGTGCTAGCATTTGAGGTATGGCAGTGAACATATATTGTGTATGTGAATGTATAAATTAATTTTTTTATTTTATTTATTTATTTATGGACGCTCTTTAATATCTCAGGTCATCAGCGTCCCATTCAACTCAGGGCATGAAACGGCTGACAAATTTTGCTTAGAGGCCTTTCTTTCAGGCTTGAGGTTCTTTTTCGTGCTGAAAATCTACGACACAGGACCCACGGCTTTACTTCCCTTCTGAAGGAAGCCATACTTAGGATTTTTACGCCCGAAAAAATCCACCGGTCCTGGCCAGGTTCGAACCTGCGATCTTGGGTTTAAAGGGAAATATGGTAACCACTACACCACCAGGACCGGCGAATGTATAAATACAGCACATATATAATTATATAAATAAATATAGCTAAAAAAATAAGAACTAGAGAAACAGAAATAAAACACTGAAGCAGTCACACAAATGGCAAAATATTTTGAAAATCTTGTGTTTTTCTTCAAAAGAAGAAAAAAAGATTTCACTTGAATCAAGCAATGCAGAAAAAGTACATATTCAAAACCTTCTAAAAAATGAGTTAATGCCATGGATGTACGAGTATTATATGAGTTGTTCTGCATAAACTGTACATAAATGTTACACCCTAAATACACTCTATAGAGAGACACAAGATTCAAAAAATATAAAACAGTGTGAAAAAAGGTACATAATGTTATATTAACCAATGCTGAATTTATGAAATATTTTATGTTAAACACTCTGTGTCTTTATATCTGCATTGTTGAGTGTTAATAATTGCCTTTAAATAGTTAAGAATATTATATTATTAGAATATTATAATAATACTGTAAAGCTTGATTCATTACAGTAAAAAGTTAAAACTGTTTTCTTCATCTGAAGAAAAAGTTCAAACAAAGAATAGAAAATGTGATCTAGAAACAGAGAAAAATAATTATCTTAAGAAAGTGAGAGTTGAAGATTTAAGTTTTGTTAATATGAAAGAACAAACTATTATGGAAAGAAAAACTAGTGAGAAGTTTGAATGTAGATTGTTTTGGTTTGAGGGCTTTAATATAAATCTCAAAGATATTTTTATAATATTTTGATTCTGAAGATGTGCAGGAAATATTTTTGCAAGATCTCCTAGAAAGCTTTTAACCATTTCATTAAGGCAAGAAGGCATCAGAAAGTGGATCAATAGTGAATCAAGAAGAAAAGATGCATAAAATGAATGGTGAAAACACTGAAACCTATAAGCAATACCTACATTTATTAAATGCTATGTGGTAGTGAACATACATCATTTTGTATGAAAGTTTTCATGGTATGCCTGAAGAGTCTTGAGACTTAGAACCTTTTTAGTCCATGCAAATTCCCTCGAGACCAAAGAAGTAAACAGAAGAATGCAATTGTATAAAATATAGTGAACTTTTGTAACAGTGGTGTCAAATATTAACATTTTAAAAATTGAGTTGAAATTGTAACATACACACCACTAAAATTCAATTTTTTAAAATGTTAAGAAGAATGCAAATTCTCTCCCAGATAGTCCTAATTTATTGAGAAGTTAGAAATTAAACAAATCCATTATGCAGGAACTGTAAAATATTTTGCTGATGCATAACTTAATATCAAAGAATATTTTAACATCTTCAAAAATGAAAATCCCTGTAAGATGTTCAATTATTTTTTCTGAACCTACTACAATGAAACTACTGGTTTTGGGAGACCACAATTTGACATCTGTGTCACATATGAGAGTTAAGTGCCAAAGTAAATATTTGTATTACATGATAACGTGAACAGAGTAGCTATGCTGAACTTCTTATCCACAAAAGGAGAGCCAAGAAATTTTGAAACAAGGTGTCAGAACTGAAAAGTAAGCTGCAAGATCCAGAATCAGATTTCAAGTATAACCTTTAGTAATTTGCTTTGATTGTATGGCCAATTTACCATTGCTTCAACATACTAATTTAAGAAACATTAATTTAGACAGCTGTGGTTGTTTAGATTTCGTATTCATGAACCTAATTCTGACAAAGGAGTGCTATATGTGCACTATGAAGGGATGGTAAGGAAATCACCTGATGAACTGTGTTCATGGCTAATACAATATTTATAAAAATATTGAGGGCAGTTATATAAAGAACTGGTCATTTTCAGTACACCAGAATAAAAATCTTGACTACCAATGAAATGTAGTTTTTGAGAAAATCACTAAATACTTCCCAGTCCAAGGACATTTTCTTACCTCGTGATCAAGACTTTGGAAAATCAAGAGATTCATCAAAAGATGTGATTGAATTCCTCTGATTTGATCAAACAAAACCACTCCAAAATTCAAATATATGCCATTTTCTTACCTCTGAATTCATTGATGATGTTAATTTTTCTCTAAAACACCACAGTTGCTCACTAGAGGGCTCCATTTTAGTAATCCTTCACTCATCTTCTGCTAGGCCAGTTAAGATTATGCAGGTGCATTTATTGCATGTGTCATCAACTCTCTGTTAACTATTTAAAACACCACTGTAGTTAACTATGTGTTAAGTACTTAAATGTAAAATTGGAACTTAAACACAGTGAAGCCAATCATATTAATGGATATCATACAATGATATCCATTAATATGTGTTAATATGTGTTAATATGTGTTAAGTGTTTGTCAACTGCAGTGTTTTAAAGAAAATCAAATATCACAACTGAATTCAGAAGTAAGTAAATGGACTATGACGTGAATTTTGCATTCTTTTATTTGCTCAAACCTGAGGGTTTTCCTTGTCAGAAACTTCAAAATAAGCATTTATAGAAATCTGTCAAATAATATAAAGATATTAATTAAACATTTAGAACCTATTATTTAGTGCCTTAAAACTACAAATAAAACTACTGCTATAATAAATGACATTAATGTAAAATTCTTTAACAAACGGACGTGCATGTAAAGAAAATGTTACTTCAGATGATTTAGATGCTTTAGTTAAAGACCCTATTAGAAAAGGCAAAGTCAATAAATTAGTTCTTGATCAAATATTAATGGACAGCTCAAAGACACAGTATAATTTAACAGGGTTCAACACAGGTGCTCAAATCACTGTGTATATATTTTATAAATATTGATGATAAAAATGTTCATATCCAAAACAAAGGAAAGAACTTACATGGAAACACTCAGAGATTGCAAGATGCATTAGCACAGGAAAATTGGAACAGTGTCAATGAAATGAGCTCTCTTGATAAAGGATTTCACAAAATTATTAATCCATTCTATTATTACTTTCATTCTGCTATGCCTCTCAAAGGGATAAAACAAACAAACAAATAAATAAATAATAATAATAACAACAATAAAAAAATGTTTGGTTACAATCAGAATTAAGTCACCAAATGATTAAAATCCTGAATTAACAAGTTCAAAAGCAAATGTCACAAAAAGCTTAAACAATTACTACTCAAGGTAAAAAAACTATAACAATGATTTAACACTATGATGTCCATAGTGACTGCATACCTTCAGTATCCATTATGGACAATTTGGCTACTGAGTAATTAATGATGTTTAATGTTACCAGACTTTAATTTAAAATGGGTACAATGCAAGAAAAAAGTGCCTTATATATCATAGGGTTGTTAAATAATAATATTAATTTGGAAAAACACTTTATTTGCAGTATATCTATAGAAATAATCTGAGCACATTCTTCTGAATTTACAAGTACACAGAAAAGCTACACATTTCTGTTACAAGCATATATTTTTTATTATATTCTTGCATAAACAGTTTTAATTAATAACTTTATATAATGCATTGTTCTAATTTTCACTGCACTTGTCACACCAAACTCACCTTTTCTTCTTACACTTGCATACATTAATTTGTTACACTTTGTACATATGTTTGCATCATGATTGCCTTTACAAGCAGCATAAATCTTACACTTTTGTCTTTTGTTATTGGCAACTTTCTAATTATTACCACCATGCTTTGAAACATAATTTTGAATAATATAAGCAGGTTTTGAGCTATTTCTTAAAGCCTTAATCTTCATAAAGTTGAAGAAAAAATTTTCGTCTTCTTATTTTCCTCCATCTAACTTCTTTGAACAGAATCCATGTACTGAAGCAGCACTAATTGTTAGTTTAGATATGTATGTCTTTTTTTGTTCAATAAATAATATTCACACAAGGGTTACATTTCTGAAAATCTATCAAAAAGGCAAACTGTATAACAATAGGACATGCTGGTCATTTGTCTGAATGGTTAGGTAAAGAACAATAGCCTCACCTCAAAAGACGATAACCTTTGTTGGGGTTGGACACATTTTACCCTTCCGAAAATCCTCCAAGACAGGTTAGCCGATGAGACAAAATGTTTTATTACACTTTAAACTTTAAACTGGGCATAACAAGAAATATGATTTCAATTGGTAACTGTAACTTGCCACATTCAAAAAAAGCTCCACATGCAGAAACAGGTGTTTTAAAGAAACCAAAAGTTTAGATATTTCCTACAGTTTCAAAGGAATGCTGCAAATATACAGCTGAAGCATGCCTTATTGCAAACTTTTAGTACATGAATCTATATATGGAGAAGTAAAAGAGAATAACCACAAAGGCACCGCATATATGGCAGTTGTCTCTTTTCTCATTGGAACTGATTTTTAGAAAGTAAGTGAACTGGTCCAACCAATAAACATATTTCTAAACTTAACGAATAGGAGCTAGCATGTAATATAAACAATATCTATTGTGATACAATAGGAAACTAGAAGTAACCATGTTCAATAATATTTAAAGAAAATAAATTTTTGCAGGGGGGCGGAGCAAATATATATAATAGATTTAATATAAAATATATGAAGTAAGTTGGGACAATAGTGTAAGAGTAACTGGAGGGGTAACAGAACAGAATTGTGAGAGTGAGAGTAAAAAGAGCAAGAGAATACAAGCCATGCAGAGTTATTGCTAAGGTTATAGCTGTCAATTTAATATTTCTATTAAGTCTTTACGGCAAAGTGATTAGTGTGATCATAAAGTGTTACCGTGAAGTTATAGGTGATGGTCAGTCTTCAAATGGTGTGAATTTATAACAGAAGAATCAAAGTTAAAGTCAAAGTGCATAAATTGGGTTTATACATCTCCAAGTGAAGGCAGTGAATTGGAACCTGAGGGAAAATTATATAGTGCAAATAAGACCAGAATTATAACCACACAACAGATGCACAGCTTGTACCTAAATCCTTCAATTGTCCTATGAATTAGAAGTTCAACTAAAGATGAAATTTGTATCATTCAAGGGAAGAATCCCCTTCTTTCCCTAATGACAACACGTCATTAAAAAAAGTCCATATTCCCCTGAGATTCCTATCCTCTGCTTTGAAACCAGAGAAATAGGAAACATCAACCTCCAGACTTCAAGAGCCAAGGGAAGGCAAGAAGATCATTTAATCATATAATTAATTATTCAGTATTGAAAAATTAAAGACCATCAAGTTAAAATCCCAGTAAATAATTAAATTTAAAACTCCCACCAACAATACTCATTCCATTCCATATGGCTTCCAAATAAGTATATATGCATAGACCTGTGCCTGGATCTGGATTTAGTGGAGTAAGATGCATGCCATTTGATCAACATTCACATCACATTTTGTTTCGTTATAGTATTCAACCATTTTGGGTGTCTTCTTTTTATTGTAACATATTATTAAAGATGAATGAAGTGTGGCTAAACAGTAGTATATTCTTTTTGCTTTTCCTTGGTACATGATTAGAGTGAAAGTGTCATTTGCCTTTTGAACTGAAGAGTGGAATGTAGAGTTTGGTTACTTATTTTCCGCTGTTGGTAGTACTTATGTAAAATTGCAGTTTAGTGTGTCTACAATGCTGGTGGATTTTCCTTTCAGCTTTTCTGCAAGGCTCAAAGATGAAAAGTAATTTTCAGTGGTAACATTCCTTTCCATCCCAAGGTATGGACCCATAAGCTTAAGCATATGTTCAGATGCTCCTTGATGACTTAGTTAAATAGGTCTCTAACCAGTATATGAAATATGTTCATTATAAATTTGCTTTTCAGTCATACTAGCATCCAGAATTTGATTTCAAGTTTGTCTGACTTATTGGCAATGTATCGTGTGAATTAACACATTACTTGTGATGTTAGAAATTGTTGGTCTATGCTGAGAATTTTATTTGTTGTGCATCATTTATTAAGAATCCTAAGTGCAAAAGGTGTTTATGGATATCCAATTGAAAATTCCCAGATACTGCTATTCTTCTTAAGAAAGCAACATATAAAATTATAGATTAATTTTTAGATAATTGAGTCATTTTATATTAAAAAGAAAAATATAGTGAAGAGAAAATGGTACATTTTGAGAGATGAAAGTTAAAATTTATGCTTGTTTAGAGACAAATCCAGAAACTCATTGAAGCACTGAACAAAACGGGTGAGAGTTTCAAAATATTATACCCATAATGCCACAAAGCACAACAGGTGAGAGTTTCAAAATCTTCTGCTCATAAAACCACAAACTTTTTAAACTGAAGGCCAAATAATGTATATAATCCCCATGCAAAACCAAACTAACTGTACATTTGAATGAGAGATGACAGTAAGATATTTTGTAGTATCTAAAGTGTTATTATTCTCCCACTTCTTTAGCTCTTCCATTCACAGAACTGAACTTCAAGTTCATCTGAAATAAATTAGCTGTTCTTATTTTTTATTCAAAAAAGGCACAAGATTTAGACATACATTCTTAACATTGGAGGCTACACAAAGCTTACAAACATATGATACAAAATGTGAGTAGTTAATAATTTAAAATATTATTAGCTTTTGATGAGTCATATACTCATATACCAGTCCAAAATTGAAGTATATTTCTCCAAAATCCTAGATTTCATTTTGTATTTTGATTTATTATTTCCCCTTGGGATTTGCTGATAATTATATTTTGCATCTACAGCTCTATGCTATTTTTAATGAAATATTTTTCCAATACCACAAAATTATTTTTCCAATTTGGAATCCATTTGCCCAAAATAATGTTTTAAAATAATGTTTAATGCCCCTTTGGCATCCAAGTGATACACACTGATGACACATGAGATGAAATGAGAAATGCCTTATTTTTATTTATTTTTTGGGAGGGGAGCATTGCAAACCTAAATTTAAGGGGTTTACCAGCATTTGCCATTGATAAGGACTGAGAAAAGGAAAGAAAGAAAGGAAAGAACCTCAAGAAGGATGGTCCTGGCATGAATTTTGAACTGCAGACCTTTGTTCATGAGTCAATGCCAAAAAAGAGGTCTGTGCTTCTTGGTCCAAATAATAAGTACATAGGGACAAAAACTTGGTCAGGAAGGGAGGTATATAAACATACTATATCAGATGTAAGGGGTAGAGATGTCATTAGCAAAGGAGATTTTTTTACATACAGAGATAAATTAAAAAAATATAAAACATTTTAGACCTTGAAAAAGCATTTCATCAAAATGGGTTTTGCACACTTTTTATGGACTTAAAATGGTATGAGAAGGCATATTGAAAGAAATGATGGAAATGGTTAGCATTTTTTGTTCTCTTCTCTTTCTTCCTTAAGCACTTTTTTTGCCACAATTTAGCATATTTATTTTGTAAAAACTGTAATTTTAAACTAGAGTTCAATGTTATAACAGTTTGGGGTGAGACATATGCTGGCTGACATTGCATACACTCCAAACTGATTTGGTATAAGAGAGTGAGTGCACAGTAGAGAATGAGCACTTGCACTTCAACACAATGGCCGATTTTCCCGTCACAATTTCACATTTGCACATGTTCACACAATTATGACAACATTCACTGATTTGTTCTTAATTATCTAGTGAGTCGATTTGATAATCTTATGCTCCACTTACTGCATAATATTATCAAATCGACTCACTAGATAATTAAGAACATAATAGTTGCTTCACTGTATTGTTTCTGACATGAAATTAAATGTTATATTCACTGTTTTTATTATATTCCCTAAATTATTAAATAGCAATTATAATTTTTACTTTGTTTTTTGAATGGTTACATTGAAATTAAAATTTATTGAAATGCTAAAACAACCAAAATACAAGGAGGTCTTCATCCATCTAGCCCAGGACATTTTTAGGTATGACCCCTACTAATATATAGAGTTCTTACAATAATTTTTATAATTATACACTGACATCTCCTATCCTTATTCTAATTAACCAAAATTTTTTCACTTGGCTCGCTTCACACCCCTGTCCTTGTTTGATCAACAGTTGCCTATTGGCAATGATTACGTAAAACATAAATGTTTATTTTCTTTAACTGATAGTTCAAATAAAAAATATTATAGTTGTTTAATATTACTTTAAGTACATATGAATGTAAGCTTAAATGCAACACATCTCTTTAGCTCTTTCATTCAAAGTTAAAAGAATTGTGAAATTTGTTTTAGATACTTTTGTTAAACATTGGAACTTTTGCTACAAAAACCAAAAGTACTATCTTAAGAAATATCATACATTACAATTCCCATAATGCAATTGGTGCAAGTAATCATGGCTGCTTCCAACATTCAGTTTGCAATAAGCAGTGGTCACATTCCCCCTCCAAATGCTAACCTCCCATGTTTAACCATTGCCTGCACAGTATCATCAATCCAGTAACTATATAAGGAAAAACCAAAAATCTCTTTTTTTCAAATATATTTTTCTATAGATCTATTAAAGATCAAAGAAAAGTGATCATAAACTTTTCATTTTTCTCATTGAAATTTCAATGAGGCATTCTACTTGAAGAAAAGGAAAAACTTGAGTTTTTTATGTTACTTGTTCTAAACTGTAACTGTGTGAATTAGTGAGGAAAAAATTCATTAAAGTTCATGATTCCATGATCTTAGGTACAAAAATTGAGAGATCATAAATATATTAAAAAATAAATAATGAGAAAAACTGAAAATTTCAGATTTAAAAGAAAAATAAATGCCACACAGCATTAATATTAATGTACTTATCTCTTGTGGTTTTGTTTTTGTCTATTTGTGAATAAAATATTTTGGCCAATTTAGAATTTCAGGTTTATTCAGTAGGGCTAATTAAATTATTTTTCTAATAATGAGTAAAACAAAGTGAGAAAAAATTCAGAAAACACATTAGGGGGATCTTATACAATCATAAAATGATTACTAAATTTTGATTTGGATTTAGCTTTAGACTTATTGGGTACTAAACAATATCCATAAGGACTTAGCCCAGGCAACTTTCCTCATAGACCACCACAAAATGCATTACAATCTATACAAATAACATTTGTTCTTAGTAAAAGAAAACCAAACAATAATAAACCTATTACATAAAAATTTTATGTTCAATTATATGTATATAGAATGGTGGTGTTAATTTTTGGATAACCTGCATCATTTCAACTCTCTATAAAAATGTCCCTATTTTTCATTTCTGCATCTGATCTTGAAACACTTTCAGGAACTACCACCTTATTGCTTTTCATCCATTTTTCTTTCAATAACTCTTTCCTGCAATCAATATCTTTGCATTTCAGCAAAAATACATATTGCATCCTCAATATTTTCACAAATGGAACATAAGTCCTGAGGAACATTCCCTTTCATGCTCCTCAATCTGCATATTATAACTGAAACCAAGTTATTCCTTTTTTTTAATTTTTATTATACATATCTATAGACATCCCTCTTGATGATCCACTTTGTATTTCTTATAAAGAATTTATGACCTCTTCTCATTAATTAAAAAAAATTAAATTTATCTAATTTTGAATAGCGGGAATTTTCAAAGTGAAATATAGTATAATATAAAAATTATTAATGAGGAAATCACTCAAATTACACTAATTTTGTTCCACCCACTTGTATATTAAATTTACCTGTCTATATCCTCAAACCTGGAGCCATCTTTTATGTATTCTGTTAAACAGTCTTAATCTTTTTTATATATTCTGTTAAACAGGTTTAATTATGTTATTTAAGATTATTATCTTAATTATTTCCTCGGGGGAGAGAGCTTATGCAACTAGTAATATGCCATATTTTTATTTTCTCATTAATTATTTACCTTTATAATTTGTTTTAAAGGTTTTAGCTTCTATAATTTGCTAATCACACGAACAAAACAGTAAAATTATGATCTTGGATTTCAAACTGTTCCTGGATGCTCTTGAATATATTAAGCTATATGTACAAAGCCAATTTTTTTATTAAAAGTTTGCAGTTTGTGACAAAAGGGTACAGCAGCATTTATCACACATTATTTTACTATTCTGTTGATAACTCCTTATGTAGGCCTATTAGAGCCTGTTCAACAGTTTACAATCACATAAATTTGTGTCGTAGGCCTATACATTATAGCAGAGCATCCATTAACATGAAGGAAATTTTTACTTTTTTTGTAAAATAGTTTGAACGCATGATTTATAAAAGCATCTAATGTAATGAAAATATAACAATTCCTATTTTTTCAAATAATGATAAACATTCTTGATGAACAAAGCATTTTTTAATTTCAAATAATGATAAACCTTCTTGATGAACAAAGCATTTTTTAATAACCTATCATATCACTCTTGGATTATGTTTGCATTTGCAGTCCTGAAATATTTCATGGCTAAAAGCTGCAGTGTTCAAAATAAGTTACAACAAAAATCTTCATTAATAGCTAATGGTTGAAGCTTACCTAGCAATGTGAGGCATGAGGGTACTCTTAGTCATGCTGGTAATATGATTCATACCCTCAGTAACAGCTCGCTGAATTGAATTGTAAGGCAAGTAGTCTATTGAATTGGTCGGTGATACCTGCATCAAGGAAAACTTCAAGTTATTATTTAATAGCTTGACAGTGGTATTTTTAAAATCATCGTGTATGAAAAAAAGAATGGAAAAATAATTTAAATATATAATGTTTCTATCAGTTTTCACCTGCTAACAGAAATAAAATAAAGACATAAATTAATTATAAATACTATATTTTTTAATTATACTGAAGATTTTAATAAAACTGTTACATACTACAGGCACAATTTTTTATAATTAAACATTCATTGTTTCTTTTGACACAGCTGTTTATGTCCAAACCTTTGTAATTACTTATAATTTTGAACATTTAAGTCTCTGTTGGAGGAACCCCATGACCGAAACACAAATGTCATACTATTTTTGATTACATAAAAGGCAATCAGAAGTCAAATATTCAAAAAAATGTTAACATTCTTAGAATATTTCATGCAACACTTCTAAAAGTGATAAGCCTGCAACAAGTCTCTCAGGTGCATTAGTTATGTAATATTTTTAGACAAAAGGCTCTGCATAAATGCTAGAGGATAGTAAGAGTCATTTATATACTGAAATATAATGAAGATAGGTATTCATCAGTTATGAAATTAAAGCAAATATCAATATTATATCTGTACTCTGGTTGTTATCCAGTATGGACAATAAATACAAATTAAACATATTTTATTTTAAAATTTTCCTTGAAAAATGAAAACTGCTTAATGGTTTTGTGTGACTTGTAAACATTTGTTTAAGAGAAGTTTTGAGCTTCTAAAGATATTTAGTAATAATCACTACCACACTAACAAAGAGAATATTTTCAAAATCATCTTCTCCTCTCCCTCCTCCTCCTCCTCCTTTTCATCATCATCATCATCATCTAGGAGTTGCTTACAAGAGTACCTAGTAGATAGATATGTCACAAATGCACCCCTGCATAGTACTTAGAATGAGTGTTGAAGTGGTGTATATATAGTATGAATTGGATTATTTAATTGTTTGAAAGCAATTCTGCATTGAATTGGTGAAATAGCAACAATGAATTATATAGATGGATGTTTCTTGTGATTGTATTGTTGATTATTAAAGGTGTTGAATGGTATCCTGAACCACCCATGTAAGATATATTTTTAAGTAGAATTTTAACACCTGTTTTTAATGTTGAGGCAGCACAGAAAGTTTATACTGGTGATACATGAGATGGTAGTGGTGATGGTAGGCTTATTGATCCAGTTGATCGCTTTAGTATATAGTAATAACTGATGCTGGACACAACTTAATAAACTATAATGAATTATACACAAGAATATCAAAAGTAAAAAACATGATACTATTAGTGTATGCAACAATATCAAGGTAAATACATAGATGAAATACATGATCACTCACACTACTAGATCCCGCCAGGACCGTCCTCCTTGACTGAAGTTTTTTCCAGGTTTTCCTCAGTCCTCATAAATGACAAATGCCGGGGAGGTACCCTAAACTTAGGCCTGGAATGATTCCTTCCTTAAAAATAAATCCTTTTCCAATATATAATTTCATCACATGTATCATCAGTGTCCATCGCCTGTGGTGCCTCTGTAGCAAAAACGGGCATTAAACACCATTCATTCATACTACTAGGACATAGTGTAGTAAAGAAATAGTTATCTATTTCTATTCACTTTTATCTTGTTGCATTTCCTTTAAGTAGTTTGGAAGGCTATTATAAATCTTTATGCCAGAGTGCAATATGCTACTTTGGTATAAGGAATGAATGAATGGTGTTTAATGCCCGTTTTTGCTACAGAGGCACCACAGGCTATGGACACTGATGATACATGAGATGAAATGATATATTGGGAAAGGATTTATTTTTTAAGGAAGGAATCATTCCAGGCCTAAGTTTAGGGTACCTCCCCGGCATTTGCCATTTATGAGGACTGAGGAAAACCTGCAAAAAACCTCAGTCAGGGAGGATGGTCCTGGTAGTATTCGAGCCCAGACCTCCCACTCACGAGTCCGTGCCTTAACAACCTTGGCCACTTGTGGCGGTGGGTATAAGGAGGTATTATGCTTATATACATGGAGGTTTGAGTTTTTCTTGTATTATATTGATAGAGTGAATCATTCTTAATGAAAGGTGAATCTGTATTATTGATGGTTTTATGGATAAACATTATTTTGCATATGTAGATACAATGAAGAGGAAGAATGTCTAATCTTTTTAAAAATGATTTACATGTTGTTCTTGGATGCTCCTATCATAGCTGGAAATATTTCCTTTTGCAGTATGACACATACTTTTTCTTGCAATTGTCTATTCCCAGAATATTATGCCATACCTAAACAAGGAGTGGACACATGCTAAACAAGACATTCAACAGTCTCCATCCTTGTACATTCTAAGTTTTTTGTTTTGTTATTTACGTGGGTATCCCTTTTTAATTTGCTTTGAACCCATATGCCAAGAAGTTTGGTGGATTCTACTTTCCCAATTGCCTGGTTTAGAAGTTCTATTTGTGGAGCTATGTATTTCTTATTTTCTTTTGTATGAATGTCCATTGCTACTGTCTTAATAATATTAATTATGAGAGTGTTATCTATGAAATAGTTAGCACTTTTGTCCACTACTTGGCAAAATGATTTTAAGAAGTTTTTTTTTTTGTTTCCTGCCCTTACCAGGACATTTGTGCCATCAGCAAAGAGCAGGGACTGCAGAATCATCAGCAACAATGAAGTCATTAATGAACAGCAAGAAAAGGATAGGACCTAACATAGAACCTTGAGGTATTCTATAATTTTCTATTAGTGTACTAGATTGATGCTTCTTCACTTCTCTAATTTCCCTGTGTTTAATTTCAACAAGTTGTTTCCTGTTATTCAAATATGATTTTATACAGTTGTGCAGCAGTCCTTTAATTTAAAGCTTTTCTAATTTTATAATAATTCTTTTATGGTAAATTGTGTCAAATGCTTTAGACTGAATGGCTGAAATACATTCTTTTTTTGTTAATAGCTCTGAGGGATTCACAAACAAAAGCAAAAGTTGATGATTATAGAGCGATTGCTTCTAAAGTCATTTTGGTCTCTGGATAGTAAACTGTTCCTTTCTAAGAAGTTCAAGAGTCTCTTGTAAAATAATTTTTCCAAGGTTTGTAAGAAAGCTTATTGTAATACTAGGGATGGATTATTAGACATTATTTCTTTCCTGCTTTTTTTTTATAATGGTTTAACAATAGTTATTTAAGGCATGTAGGGAAAAAGTCACTGTTAAAGAGTTCATTATAAAGGTATGTTAATAGTTGAGCAATTAGATGTACACTTTTTTTAATGAGGAAATCATCTATTCCTGTGGAATATTTCAGTCTTAGTTCCTTTATGAAATTATATAAGTTGAAGAATGATTATCTTTTAAGGAAGGAAATTTTCCAGACATAAGTTTAGGGTGTCTACCTGACATTTACCATTTATGAGGAGTGAAAAAAACCTGGAAAAATCCTCAATCAGGGAGTATGATTCTAGTGGGAATCAAACCCCAGACTTCCCAATCATAAGTGCATGTCTTAATGACCTCTGCCACTGTGTCAGTCATGGAAGGGATGATGGGGATGTTAAAAGGGGTTATGAAATATACAAAAGATTTACAACATATGGAAAAAATAATGGATGAGAAAATGGAAAGAAGGATGAATGAGATAAAAGTCCTAGTGACTAAACTTGAGTGTGAAATTAGAAATGAAGGTGAGTCAAAGTCTCATCAAACTGGCAGCCATGAAGTTAAAATGGAGTATTCTGTGTAGAGTTAAGAAATTTAAGGGTGTTAAATTTTGATTGAGAATTTGGTAAAGAAGATAAATAAGGATCATTTTATTGCAAGAAATGTAAAAAGTCATAAGTGAAAGAAAAGAAGCATATATTAAGGAATAGATGAGTGAAGACTGGATATGAATTAATGGCTGATGCAGCATTCTTTGGAGGAAGCAAGACAATGTAGTAGCTAAAAATTTGGTGGGAGAAGAGGACGCGCGAAGATGGGTGAGACAAAGTGGCATCACAGCATTCAAGTTGGATAGTAGTGGAAGGGAGAATCAGCTTCTGCAGCAAGCAGTATTGAAAAATGCAATTTTTCCCCAAAACAGTTGATGGAGATGGTAAGGAGCAATGTGAATGGAGCAATAGCTGGGTTGGACGACTGGAAAGATGCATAAATGCCTTTGTGAGCTGAATTAATAGAGTCTGATGCTATCATTTTTGATCATGAAAGCTGCATGATATAAGAGTGGCAGGGTGCTGGCAAGGTGAACACATGCCACCTGGCAATAATGCCCTCTATTAATGAAGTTGTAAGATTATAAGATATAGGCAGAGGAAGAAGAAATTGCTGTGGCAGGCCAAGGCTCACCGCAGGCTATAGTGCCAAAAGAGAAGATGCTATAATTATGAACTCTAAACTTACACAGTTTAGGAAAGGATCAGCATAGAAAAATTTGCTGGTGATAATTTGTTGGAATATAAGAGATTTGTTACACAAGTTGAGTAAAGGAGAGTTATTGCAATTGTTAAAAATGGCTGATATAATAGCAGTTGTAACATGATTACCAAAGAATTGAGTCATTAAGTTAGTTGAATTTGACCATTATGCAAAAAGTGGTGTAAGAAAAAAGGGAAATGGGCATTTATCATGTAGGTTAGGGGCATTTGTTAAGAAGACATAGTTTGTGGCAAATGAAAATGGAAGGTGATATGGTGGTGTGGTTAGTATTATATCTGGTCATAAATAATGAAAGCTAATTTTGCTTAAAAATAATGTACAGTCTACTGGGTCATTTGATTTTTTAATCCCAAATTATCTTAATTAGCAAAGAATATGAGTTAGAAAATAGTAATTTATAAATACAGAGAATTTAATGCCAAAATACAACAAGAAGAGATACAGCTAGCTGATTTGGATCAGAATATGGATAGTGGAAATATAGAACAGAGATGTGGTAGGGATACATGTTGCAATAAGGAAGACTTTTAGTTGATAAACTTTTGTGATGTTAGTTTAATTTTAAAAATATATTTATTATTTAGAAGTAGCTGAGCCCAAGTGTTCTGGGTATTCTAGTGGGAAGCTGCTGATTAGGCAAAGACAAGGGTTCATGTTTGCCAAGGCAAACTTAAGAAGCTATAAATATGTTTATATTAAAATTGATTAATAAATTAATTTCAATATTATTATTTATGTTTAATTTGTACCAGGACATAAGAAATGTAACAATCCATACAATCCACATTTTTAAATGAATATCTACGACAGACTGACTTTTATTTATTAAAGTTAGCAATAGGTATGAAAACAACAAAAAAACAACAACATTAATAATAATAATAATAATAATAATAATAATAATAATAATAATAATAATAATAATAATAATAATTACATTAATTAAAAAGCACACAATTGTCTTTACTGTGCTAATAAAAATCTATAACCTAGCCAATGCAAACAACTTTATAAAGTATATTTTGATAAGACTGCAGTTTCTACAACTTTCTTTATAGTCAGCAAATAATTTTCTTAAAACAGATTTGCATATGATAAGTGATGGTCACAAGTGTATGTTCATAAGCTTGGTATGAAACATGTCCCCTTTAGTTTTACATTAAACTGAAAGACTACAAAAATATGTTTCAACTACCTTAGGACCATTTTGAATAAAATGTTGACTGTAAAACAATATAGCATTTTTTTCCCTTATAAGAACACAGTGTTTCTCCATTTCTGTCAACAAGATGCATAATCTCTTTTATCATAAAGATGGGGGTTGATAAGTGCATGGGCTACATACTCAAAATCATATTTAATTATTTAAATTTTACTTAGGAAGCTATAGACAATGGATTGACAATGTATACTGTTAGAAGTTATTGAATATGTTCATACCAGCTCCACTTACTTATACAACATTACATATTTCATGTTTTAGGGGCAATTTCTCTCATCATTTGTTGTTGACTGACCACTCAATGTGGTGGCTAGATCCCATGGTGCTTCTTCTGTGGCAGTCTCTGATGGTTTGAATAGTAACATGATCAGTTTATCAATGGGTGAAACATCAAAATTCAGTAAGTTTTTCCTATTTTTCAGGATGAACAGTTTTTCTCAAGTAGATGGCTATATTGAGTTGTGAAGCTCTTTCAACAGCTTGGTCTCTGGTTTAATTTCGTGATTTTAGGTCCAAAAATGAACTTCCACTGCAGATATATAAATTTGTTTAAAACAAATACACTTAAAATGTTCCTTTCTCCAAATTTCTAAATTTCTCTTCATTTTTCCAATGTACTTTTTTTTATTACAATCTGCATGTTTAATTTCATAAATTCCTAATTATTATTTCATTGTCCCACACCATATCAATCCCAAATTTCACATTCCTCTCACCTACTCTGATATTGAAATTCCCCACTATTATAATCTCTACATTCATACACTTCTCTCTTAAATTCTCTATATCACTTTCCAGTTGCTTAAGCAGATCAGGGTTATGGTACTGTGAGGATCCTGGTGATATTATACCCTACTCCTAGGCATATGATATTTTCATCTATCAATTTATCATCCATTATAACCCACAAAGCATTTTTTGACCTTGCCAGCCCCTGTTTTTCTTATTACTTTTCTCAACGATTTCATAACAAAAAAACCCAAGCCTCCTGAGGCTCTGCCCTTCTTTACCACCATTTCTTCTTTTATTCAAACATATGTAAAATCATCCATCTCTATAACATTTTCTTGTTCTGTAGCTTGATCCTTTGTCTCACATATTTCTCCTAAACTCAGATGGTTCATACTCTAGTGCTTATGGAGCTGCTTTCTGCCCAACCTTTGGACTTCCTGTCAGTGTTGTTCCTGACTTCATGGTAATCGATGCATCCCACTGATTCATTTCCTTTTGACATGGTCACTTGCCTGCACAGCCATCATCTGCCCATCAATCCACAATTGTAGATTTGAAATGAAAGCCTGTTTTCCCTCTGATCTCTATTTTTATTTGTTGAATTAATTTCTTCTTAAGATTTCGTTGTTCTTAAATCTAAAAGTTTCTTCCAAGCCCGGAAGAAACTTTTAGATTTAAGTATCTCTCCGACCATGAAAACTTCCAACTACCCATTTCGTTGTTCCACCGATAAATCCTTGTTGATAAAAATATCAGTTCTTCTGAATTGTTTGGCTTGCCTTAGGACTTCATATACAAACTGCACAGATGTAAATCTACAACTATAATTCTTTTTCTTCTTCATCTTCCAACTCTGTAAGCATCACCAATATCCCATCCCTGTCACATCATCACTAATCTTCCTTCCAAAATCTCTCTAACTTCTTGTATTGGCTATAATTCACTCCTTTCCTTAACTCCTGCAATAACTAAATTAAACCTTCAATATCTCTCTTCCATATCCTCTACTCTTCTTGTGATATTCCACACTTCTGTTCTTACATCTTCATCTTCATAAGACTTCATGTCTTATATGGCCCTTAATTTCCATTACTTCTTTTTCTACTACATTCAGTTTGTTTCCTAATCTCTCATCCATATCCTTTACTCTAGATATAATCTCTTCCATGATAGCTTGGTTCCCACTACTCATTCCCATTGTTACTTAATCCGTTTTTCCTTTAACTCCAGGAGCTAGCTTCATGCACAACCTCTCTCTATCACTGCTGTCTTAGCACTCCAGTAACTTGACATCTAGCTTACCTTAAAAAGTTTCAGGTGCTCATTTCTATTTACAAAGAAGTACAAGAAAATTAAGCACAAGGTTTTGAAATCAAGAAATCTTGCAGTCAGTTCTCACTATCTAGATCTTTTTTTTTTAATTGATTTATTTACGGATGCTCTTTAACATCTGAAGTCATCAGTGTCACATTCAATTCAGGGCGTTAAACGGCCAACAAATTTTGCACAGAGACCTCTTCCTTCTGACTTGAGGTTCTTTTTCGTGCCGTAAATGTATGACATGGAACCCACGACTTTACTTCCCTTCCGAAGGAAGCCATACTTAGGATTTTTACACCCAAAAAAATTCATTGATCCTGGCCGGGTGCAAACGCACGATCTTGGGTTTAGAAGGCAAGTAGGTTACCACTACACCACCAGGACCGACTGTCTAGATCTAATGGAAGTAAAATCAGAATGTTAAATTGCAATTATGCATTAGAATATCTTCATTAAATTATTTGACTTCAATTAATGAAAGATAGTGAAGCAAAACCGAAAATACAGAGGTCTAAATAAAGGTACTAACAAGGGACATACTTTACCCCAAACACTCCGAACCACACAAAAGCATGCTTAGAATATAAATTGCTGATCATAAAAAAGTGGTCTGAGTCTTTCTCATGCAAAGTTTAAAAATTGTCCACCAGCATCATTTGAAGGTGGCTTGTACCTGCACTAACAAGTACTCACTCTAGCTGCATGAATGGTATAGAGGCAGTAGTAGTTCATCTCTTGGAATGTTCAGTTGTAGGTTACAGTGTAAATACTGTACATTGGCAATATGACGTGAATTATTTGCAATGTTGTCAAAATATTAGAGGAACAGTTGTAACGTGCCTAATGTGCAAACATAATTGAGTTCAAGGGTATGAAGTTCAGAATGTGTTACATAGACATTAATCCTCAAATACAATGGGGATGACTCAGAAATGCACAATGATACACTAGAAAGCCTAGTGATTTGGAAGGATAGAAGAGCCTGTAAGGAAAGCTGGCTATTCCAGCAGTACTAAACTTTCAACTCCAGGTCAACAGGAAACATCAAGCAAAAGTAAGTACAAACCATTTCCACCCAAAATTTCAATTTGAAGACAATGATGACATCATATTTGAGATTATTTATATACTATTACAATTATGGCTTTAACTACTATAGCAAACATATTAAGTGTTTTAAGTGCATTGGAAGTACACCAAATTGCAAGTTAATTTTAAATTATGTGACTAGCAAAAGACTAGAATGAATTCACTTCAAGACAAACAGACTGTCATAATTATAAACTTGAAAAGAGTATGTAATGTAACAATTCGATAGGTCAAATGCATGTGGATCCATTGGTATCTGCAACTGTGGGCACTAGAGACATCTAAAGCAATTAGTCTGGACAATTTCAAAGCTTCGATTTCTGTTATCAACAACCTTAAGATTGAATGTGACATTTCTTGCAGACATACTACTATGTCTGTCAAATGAAAGGACATAGATGAAAAGCATGGTGTTCATCAGAATGCATATGAGTTTGTAGAGGAAGTGAACAGACATCTAACAGAGGGGAGTGTGGACAAAGAAAATGTTTATAACAGAAACAAAAGTCAGTTTAATCATGAACTATCTTCATTGACAATACTATCTAACAGAAAAGAGTAAACTACAGATGGTGTGTTACAGATTGTGCATAGCTCTGCACAAGCTATACAATTGAGTGGCAGACTAGCTACCGTCTCTTTTTAAAACAGACATTTTATGCTCAAATGTTTCAAAGAAATTTAAAGCAACATGTCTACAAAACAACTATGTGGAGGCAAGCAGAAGTGGAAAGATGTAGAAAGAGCATAAGAAACATTTTCTAACTCCAGTCCTTGATGAATATATAAGCGAGAAAGTCTATTGTTGTGTGATTTCTTGGTTAGGCCATAAAAACTGCACTTTTAGATGAAAATCTTGTGAACAAAGATGTTACACTCAGGATATTCCCACTGAAGGCAGCAAAATATTGTCAACTTCTTGACATGTACTTTTTAGGTAATATAAGCTCTTTATCAGTAGGATTGTTGATTTTATAAAACTACAATTTAAAAAAACATAAGTAAAGATACATGATTACAATTTCATCACTGCTCTTCACCATATGAATTACAATGAACTCTCTGCACAAAAGTGCAAGTCTATGATGCAATAGGCTTGGCAAAAGGTGGATTATGACACTGACATACTAATATCATTATTTGAAAATGTAATTATTGTGGGGTTTTTTTGGATTGCTTGAATGCAGAAATTATGTTGAATATGAAAAAGTGGCTTTAGTCAGATGTGCATGTTGAAGACTAAATAGGTATGTAACACTATCTGGTCAATAGAAAAAAAGATTGTTGATCAGTTATCATACTTATTTTAAGCACAAATTTTGTGACACTGTTGATGGGAAATGTAGTATATAGTTACAACATTGAAATGCATCTGTTTTTGATCCTATTGTAATGATTTTTTTGCTTTTTGCATTACCAAAATTCCTCTCTTAAGACCTTAAACAGGCGATCATTCAAATATCAGACACCCTGTTCTGCATGGGAATGACTCTTACCATTGTTTTTGTTATTAGCAATTTATGCTCTAAGCTTGTTTTTGTGCAGCCCTGAGCATTCAAGGTAAAGTACATCCCTAGTAATTATTTTTAAAAATGCTTGTTTCACTATAATTTATAATAAAATTGGAAAAAAGCACCATCTACAGAAATATATTTTATCCTGAAAACTATTCTGTGCAGATAATGTGGTATAAGAATTTTTTGAACAGTAGAATCATTTACTTGTTGACAATATTAAACTATTTGACATTAGGTTTATGTGAATCATTATTGTTTCTGCCATAAAATTTTCAGTTTCAGGAAAAGCATACATGTAGTTAAATTATCATGGTCACGATAAATTATACAAAAAATGAAAGTTTCTAATCGCTAATATTTAAATGTGATAGTAAACACCCTAAAAATACGAAAGTTTGTGAAGCATGGAATACACTTAGCTGAAATAGCACAAGTGCACTTAGCATTTAAAAAGAAAATTCAAAACTATTCACAGGATCTATTAAATGAGCCTTAAAAATAAGTACAGCAAATTCGGCAATGATATCTCACAGCCATTTAACTAGGGTCTCCAGATCTGGAATCATATAAATGGGACACTTTTCTGAAAGTTCTCCAAAATTTATTTCATACTTCAGTGATATAAATGAAGTGAAATCATAATGAATGCAGAAAAATAATGAATAACACTACATATAGATAATTTTACAACAAATACTTTTTTTATTCACAAAATTAATAAAAATGTCAATTAGAATGTTGTTTAAAAAGATTATCCTTTTACTGCCTTAACAAGATAAAGATGAGTGCAATTCCATTTCAGATGAGTTAGTCACATTTCTGTATTTCTGTGCTGAATATATTTAATTCAGAACCATACTGTTTTGTAATAAAATTGATCTTTTAAAATATCAATGACTATGATGGTTTCAGTATGGAATGTGTTTTTCTCATCTGTCCACAGAGAATTTATTATTGAAAATACTCTCTCAATTGCAGTTGGTTCCTGTAATAGCTAACACAAATCGTATAAGAATAAGAATAGTTTGAAAGTTATATATGAACTAATGAGGCCTTTAAATGTGTCAGACCATTTATTCCCCAAAATCAGTATTATCATCACATTCACTTTTCTTATTTTCAAATACCATTATTAACATAACCAACTTCATCAAACAGTTCATTTCTGACTATATTTATAACTTTTTGATGCATATAAGACTTCAAACTTTCTTGTAGTACTTTACAGCTTGGTGCAGTTTTTAATTAGATCCAGATTAAATATTTAAAAGTTTTTTTTTACAGGAACAGACCATTTTTTTAAATAATGGTGTCATAAAGGTTATTGGCAGTTTTTTCATACTGCATAATATTCAATAAATCTTATTCTTCAAGTTCTATCAATAAGGTTTTCAGTCTCATTGTTTAAAAATCATGTTCCTTTCTGTTCTTAATTTTACTTGATAGGAAATCAAGTTTCTCAAGTACTTCATACAAGAAAATTTTGTTCCTCTTATTTTTCTAATGCTTGAAGCAAAAACAGGCAAATGCTTCTGCACAAAAATAAAGCACAAGAGAGATTTAGGAGACTCAAAAAACATTTTTAAGAATGGAACATTGCTTTTGAGGTAGAAAATAGTATTTTTGTCCTTCATACATATAAACAATTATTGTCATTGCTGCTTCCAGAGAACTCAACTCACACTGCATATATGTGAAAACTGGAATAGTTTATTCACCACAGCTTTAATATGGACATGTGGAACATCACAACTTATCTGCTCTTTACTGTGAATATGTAAACTTGCATAATCTGTACAATACAACAGTTCTGAGTGATGACTTAAACAATGAGAACAGATTATTTGTTCCTTTCCTTCCAGCCCCTCCAAAATTGGTTTTACAATTGTCTCCACAAAATGTCACAACCTTTTCTCTTGAATTGAACTTTCTTAATATATCCAAGACGTGGTGAAACAGTTGTTTGCGAGTTTCATAAGTTACATTTTGAAGTGAAATCAAAGAAACATGGATATCCCTTCAAGGTATGAAGTATCTGATCAAAATTGGCAATAATTTTAAATGATTACAGTTTGAAGTGTCCAAATAACTGAAATGTACTTTGCATGTTTTATATCATTACAAATATGTCTTGTTGTAAATGAAGCTAAAACATTGACCATTGTGGATTTATACTTTGTTCTTCCACAAATGAAATCCTTTGTCATGCAACTTTCTAATAATGACTGGGGTACAGTCCATTGATTGGAATGAATGGTTGTATTTTATGGCTTGAAATGAAAACATACCCTTTTCAGCAGCTATTCCTTTCCTTTCATCTGCTAACTGTGCACTAGTGACAAATGATAAAGAGATTTTATTTCTTCTGATAGTTTGTTTGTTTTTTTTTTCTTCCCCATATGCTGCACACTGTCTGACCTCCTACCATGTTCAATGCTGAATACACATTTATACATTTTTTGCAATACATTTTTTGTGTGCTACATTGTTGAAGAAAGGGAAAATCATGTTTCAGTTCATCAGTAAAACAATACTTTCATTACGGCATTACAAAATCTAAAATTCAAATTCGATTTTACAGATTTTGCTGGCTAGTCAAGCCAACTGTAACACCTTAAATATATCAACATAGCATAATTAACATTTTAAAAATATTGAGTTGAGATTGTAACATATACATCACTAAAATTTAATAAAATGGAAGACTAGTTTCCAGAGCCATCGCTCCTATCGTCAGTTCCTGGTCGACTGCCGGCCTCGCTGTTCTTGGTAGATTGATTTGTCTCTGGTGGAGGTTTAATGAACTTCTGTATTAGTACATCACTTGGTGGGATTTCGAAATTAAAAACTTTCTCCTTGTTCTTCCAAATATAAATGTTTTCCCAGGCTGTAAGCTCAGTTTTCCCTTTAATGTTTTTAAGTAATTTGGGGTTTTTATTAATGCTATGTTGTTCTTTCCAAAAGTACCAAGCCACCGTCGATTTTTCTTCTTGTTTTTGGTATATGAATATATTGAATGAATATTCAATAGTAACAAAAAATACCCTAAATCAATGCAAAAGCACACTTAATAAAACAATTACTGATTGAAAATTAATAGCTAAAAAGAACATTATAAAATTAAAATAGATAACCCTACAATACCTACAATCTATGGTCTCCCAAAAGTGCACAAATCAGGGAAAACAATGAAACCTATCATAAATAACATAGATGCTCCAACTTATAAACTAGCCAAGTGGTTGACTTACAAATTTTCAACTTTTTGATGATTTGAATCTCTTAGTATAAAAAACTCATTAGATCTTATTCAAAAAATTAAAGACAAAAAAATAGAAAAAACAGATACCTTGGTTTCGTTTGATGTTACAGCACTTTTTCCAAGTATTCCTATGCTGAATTTATACTCTCTAATAAAAAAGTGGTTACAAAAGATAGAAATAACAACAAAGGATATTCAAGAATACATTACATTAATTAACTTGATGTCTAGAACAAAATTACTTTACATTCAATAACAAATATTACAAACAAAATTTTGGTCTGACAATGGGTAGCCCACTATCACCAATATTTGCAGATATTTTCATGAGTGCATTAGAAATTAGACTAGTAAATAATTTCTCTTGGCTATTTAAGACTTGGTACCGCTATGTTGATGATATTTTTGCAATAGTACCAGAAAGACACTTGGATGATGCACTAAAGTTACTTAGCTTACAAGAAAAAACAGTTAAATTCACTATGGAGAGAGAATGCAATAAATAGTTACCTTTCTTGGATATTAAGATAATTAAAAAAGAAAATCACCTAACTTTTGGCATTTACAGAAAACCTACACATATGGATAATTACTTTAAATATAACAGTTTTAATCCAGTTCCTCACAAACATGCAGTTTTAAATAGTCTTGCATACAGACTGGTTAATGTTCCAATGAACAAAGAGGAATATGAACTGGAAATGAATAATATAATGGATATAGCTATAGAAAATGGCTTCAAACAAGAAGTTGTGCACAAGAAAATAGACAGAGCAAAGAATAAAAAGAAAATTAGAGACACCACTACACTTACTCCCATCAAAGAGGAAAACGGAACATAAAAAAAATTCACATACCACCCATCAGCCTTTCATAAATTTCAAAATATTTTTAAAAGACACAACATTGTTTTGGCTCCAAAAATAATTATTCCATTAAACTCAAGAAGAAGAAGAAGAAGAAGAAGAAGAAGAAGAAGAAGAAGAAGAAGATAACCTACGACAAGAAAATAAATCAGGAATATATCAGATGAACTGCAATGTTTGTGAAAAAGCTTATATTGGAAAGACTAAAAGAAACAAAAACAAGAGCCAAAGAACACATTAGGAATATAAACCAAAAACAAGAAGAAAAATCGGCGGTGGCTTGGCACTTTTGAAAAGAACAACATAGCATTAATAAAAACCCCAAATTACTTAAAAACATTAAAGGGAAAACTGAACTTACAGTCTGGGAAAACATTTATATTTGGAAGAACAAGGAGAAAGTTTTTAATTTTGAAATCCTGCCAAGGTATGTACTAATACAGAAGTTCATTAAACCTCCACCAGAGACGAACCAATCTACCATGAACAGAGAGGCCGGCAGTTGACCAGGAACTGATGATAGGAGCGATGGCTCCGGAAACTATTCTTCCATTTTATTAAATTTTAGTGATGTATATGTAACAATCTCGACTCAATTTTTTTAAAATGTTAATATTAGACATTACTGTTACAAAAGTTCACTATTTTTTATACAATAGCACAATTAAATATGATTTTAAAGCTATGTTGCTAATACATTTATCATTTTATAGCTGAAGATTCAGAAATTATATAAATGAAAATTTTAAATAGTTTATTGCTAAGGAAGAAGAAATCATAAATAGTCAGAATAAAATCAGAAAAAAAGTTTTTAAAGAAATAGTCAAAAGAAAAGAGCAGTAAACAGGACATATAGGGAGACAATAAAATCCTTAAATGATAAAGATGTAGTTAATACTAAAGCCGACAAAGGAAACAGAATATTACATAAAGATGATTATAATACTTGAATGCAGAATTTGTTAAACAAAAAGTAATATGTTCAGATCCAATCAGACCCATTGAAGGAATGTATTAATTCAATCAATCAGGCTCTAAAAATGTGCACAGTTATCCCAAAGGAAACAATATAAAAAATAAAACAGAGCAACCCTACAATAGCAAAAATATCTGGTTTACCAAAAATTCACAAGACTGGAAATGATATGCACCCCATCATTAACAATATCAATACTGCTTCATACTATTTAGATAAATGGCTAGCTAATAGATTCAAGACAGCGCCTAAATTTCAAAGCAGGAGTATAAACAATTCATTTCAGTTAAAAGAAAAAATTAAGGATACAAAATTACATCCGACACTCTAATATCTCTCAGCATATGTTAGCAAGCATACCAAAAGAAAAAACTCCAAATTATCTACATGATTGGCTAAAAACAAGTGGAATTAATGATGCACACATAAAAGGATATGTCAAACTCACAGAAATTTGCATAAACCAAGCATATATTTCTTTCAAAGTAAAATTTTATAAACAACAAGCAGGACTTAGGGTGAACAGCCCCTTATCTCCATTTCTATCTAGCCTCTTCATTAGCAGATTTGAAACACACATCAACTCAGCTTTCCCATATATATTTAAGGTATGGTACAGATATTTCGATGATATATTTGCCATAGTTAACAAAAAACTCACTGATAAAGAATAAAAATATTTTAATATACAAGAGAGAAACATATCAATATTGTACTTACAAAGCTGTTGACAATGGATTGGTAATATATCCTAAACTTAGGTATTCATTTTTTACACTAAACTCCAATGATATAAAAGTAAGACACGTTTCGGGAGAATCTCTCTCATCTTCAGTTGCTCACTGAACTGGAGCTACTGGAAATGATGGCTAGACAACCGGATGTTCCTGTTGTGGCCTCTGTTGGTTGAAGTAGAAAGTTGCTGAGTTCATCCATAGTAGGAAACTCGAAATTCATTAGGTTTTCTCTCTTTTTTAATATTAAAATTTTTTCCCAAGTGGATAATATGAAGATGTTTCAGTAGTTTAATTCTCAGTTTTATTTCATGATTTTTGTCCAAAAGTGAGCTGCTACTGCTGATTTATCTACCTGCTTAAGCCAAATATTCCTAAAATGTTCTTTCTTCCGAATTTCCAAATTTCTCTTTGTTTTGCCTATGCAGTTCTGTTCACAATCTGCACATTTTATTTTGTAAATTCTAAACTTTTATTCTGTTGGTATGGAGTCTTTTCCTCCTATGGATGAACTCAGCAACTTCCTAATTCAACCAACAGAAGCCACCACAGGAACATCCGGTTGTCTAGCCATCATTTCAAGTAACGGTGGTTCAGTGAGCAACTGAAGATGGGAGAGATTCTCTGGAAATATGTCTTTTATGTAAGTAAGTGGAGTTTAGTATAAAAAATGAATACCTAAGTTTAGAAACATATTGTTTACATATGAAACAGAAACAGATAACATGTTGCCATTCCTGGATATTAAAATAATGAAATGTAATGGAAACCTGGAATTTGGAATATACAGAAAGAATACACAGGCATACAATTGCATCAAAACTGATAGCTTTAACCTCACAATGCACAAACATACAGTTATCAACAATTTAACACACCGGTTAGTTAACCTACAAATTAGCAAAGAAGAATATTTTAATGAATATAAACAAATAGAAGAAACAGTGGTTAAAAATGGTTTTACAAAAAAACTAGTACACAAAAAGGTACAGAAATTCAAGAGACAAAAATACATCAAAGAAACCACAACACTTTCAGCAAGAAAAGATAAGCTAATTTTTAAAACATTCACATATCATCCATAGGCTACAAAATTTTTTTGGAATATTCTTAAAGATTTTATTATCAGGTTGGCACTGGTCAACAGATTTAATGTTAGAAACCTACTTTTGGACAATGTTAATGACAGTATTCCACAAGAGAAAAAAGCAGGTATTTAGAAAATAAACTGTGTGGAATGTGAAAAAATCTACATTGGAAAAACAAAGAGAAATATAGGTACACAGTTAAAGAAACATTTAAGGAACATAAAGTATAAGCAAACAGAGAAATCAGAAGTAGCATATCATTTTTGGACAGAAAATCATGACAGAGTCAATAAAGCAAAATTATTAAAATCAGTACAAGGACCTATAGAATTAGCAACTTGGGAGAAAATCTACAAATACAAAGAGAGTCTAATGAACCTCAACACTGCCAGAGATGATAACATAAAATTCAAGTTTATCACACCATTAGAGCAGAATACACATTCCCACAGCTTAACAAATTATGCAACAGTTGACTTTTAGTTTAGTTGATGATGAGCACAAGATATTCTTTAATCCATTTCTATATTGTATAACAAGTAAGTGAAATAAACCTCAACTTAGGTATTCATTTTTTACCCTAAGATTAGTGTAAAAAATGAATACTTAAGTTGAGGTTATATTGCTACTCCATTGTCAACAGCTTTGTAAGTACAATATTTAAGTAAGTGAAACATTAAGAGTGTGTAGTTCAACTAAATCATACAATAATTTCAAATCAATAAAGTTCCATTTAGACATAATAACACTAAACTAGCAATAATATTATCACTGACCATCACCTTCTAAACAAGACATTGATAGGAACAATTTGCCTGACTGATGAAAGAATAAATTGAACAGTTCTGATTAATTGCCTGGAAATGTTCAGTATTACAATTTAAGATTACATGTTATTATTAGAAAATAAGGGGGACCATTGTACATGTCATTAAGGTTTTGTTGCGACAATGAGACATGCATTAAAAAAAGGGGCAATCTTGTTACAAACAGGACATCTGGTCATGCCATTAAACTTAAAACTGTCTTGGCAATATATGCCAATAATCTTGCATATTGATTAGAGATGGTGATAACTGGTACATGTATGTTCAATTATGTAAATCGCCTTAGCAGGAATCTTTCTGCTTTACAAAATAAATTTTGACTAAGAACAACAAAGTTAAGAAATCATTACCATGAAAATAGTATGTTAAAAATACAGATAAGATATAATTAATAGTTTACAATTAGTCCACCAAAATGAGTATGTACCAATGATATGGCACAAATACTACCTATTAGAATGTGGTTTATACTGTATTAATGCTTGTGTGTTTACAAATCTCTTGAGCCACATGTAATATTTGGGCTAGGTTTTTTGACTGTATGCAAATAATAAGATAATAGCTGATAATAATGCAAAAGGTATGACTTATTTGAATCAAATATATTTCCTTTGCAGTATCCAGGGGAGAAGATCAGGGGAGCACACATGATTGTGCACACATGGCACACATACATGCAAACACATGCACAGCCTTTTTTTATGTGGAAACAGAGAGTGAAACAAAATTTGGCAAAGTAAGTTTTATAACTCAATGCAGAAAATATAATTAATCACAAATTAAAAAAAAGGTTACCATTCATATTTGAGAACTGGAATACAAAATTCAGCACTGATAAAGGCATTTTACTGTTAAAGAGAATTATAAATCTGCAAAAGATTTACATTTATGAAGAACACATTACATTTTTAGTTCATTATCAATCTCAAGTTGTCAGCAGGTCTTTATAAGTTGCAAAATTAATTCAATAGTTGTCTATCACCACAATCTGAAGGAATAGATATATATACCAAAGGAGATATATTCTCAATCTTGAACTTTTTTTATCATTAGAGATTGACAATAGTTAAGGATCTCTCTTCTCCAGATTTGCAGCATCAGGTGTAAGTAATGTGGTCAGTTATCAATCTAAATGCATTTAATTTAAAAGAATGTCATTTATTAAAAAAAATTATTATATGCTTATTTAGGTAGAATGATTTAATGAACCTCTGATTATTTGTGAACCATAAAGTAGGAAAAACATTTATGCCAATGCATAAATGGAAGTCACATTGCCCATTGCCCATTTCATAGTCAGCGGAATATAATGTGAGCTACATTGAACATCATCATCTATCATATTATGTAATATCTCTGCTGAATTCTTTTAGAATATATTATACAGAATAATAACTAAAACATCCATCCATCCATCCATCCATAGGAGGGAGTGCAAAGACATACATGCATACAGTAAAATGAATTAAAACAAAAAATAAATTGTATTAATTATAAAAGTATGTTCTAACAGTTAAACAAAATATGCAATTCAGAGAAAGTATGCTGAGAGAGAATGTAAAATGATGAGCATGTACATGATGAACTATGTAAAAATCAGCCATGATGATGATGATGATGATGATGATGATGATGATGATGATGATGATGATGACGATGACGATGACAATAATAACTAAAATATTAAATTATATTAAAATATTAAAAAATAATAATTTTTTCTGTGGAAAATAAGTTGTTTTGGAAATATTCATCCTTATAATGAAAGGAGCATTTCAACAAGGAATACAATATAATATAGTACCAACTAAACTGAAGTTAACTTGAAAGCAGAGCTCAGTTTTTACATGTGATCACGTTTTTAATTACCATTTTCTTTTCTTCAGTATTGTCTCTTCATATTGTTGATATAGTTATCTATTTTATTTTTAGTTTTGTCTTCATAAAATGAGTGCTATATCTTCAGATAAAAAAACAAAGAACTTACTATTGTGCCAACTGAGTGATGGTTGCCATGCTTTTAGCTTAGCTTTTAACTTTACATGCTTTTCAAAGTTGTATTCTGTAAATTTAACTAAAGCAGTCAACATTGATGCAATTCAACTTGGTGCATTTGTGAATTATAAGATGGGAATAGCATTATTACTCTAATATTATAACAATTATTTCTATAATTTTTGAATCCTCTGATGCATTTACATAACACATGGGATCCCAAAGAGCAGAGCTTGAAATAAGGACAGCAGAATATATAAGCATAAACAAGAAATTTGGCATTGTTACAAAAATAGATATTGTTATTTAAGGTTAAACAAATTAATATTCTGGAACCAAATATTATTAAATATTTGTTTAGGTGACAGGTAGTGAGCAAATGCCACAGAGCAGCTCATACCACAGTAAACAGCTTATTTTTAATTTTAATTAGTAAAAAAGGCATAAACAAGATACCTCATACACTACACTCATAAAACTCTCAACAGAACTCACTATTCCCATATCATGTTTGCTTCCAGATGATATAAAAAATCTTAAAGAGTGCTATGCAGGATCTAAAATATATTTTATTCCAATGAGATTTGCATTTCTTAATTCTGAGAACCACAAAACTTAATCTTTTTAAAAATAATCTACAGTTCTGCTGAAATCAGTGACTAAAACAACTAGTAATTGAAAAACAGCTATCATAAAAGTATAAAAAGTAATTTGTAATAGGTTTCTGTACACCATAGTATCTCATTCTTTTATATTAATGTGCCAAAAAAAGAATTACAAATGTGCATTAGCTTCTTGTGTTCAATTAGCAGCATGCTGGTGAAACATGTGCCTCCTTGTGCAGATGCACTTGGTTCACATTATCATTGTAAATGCAATATGCAACAAGTGGGGGAAGGACAAGTTTAGGTGCACCAAATGAGCCATCACCTCTTGTCAGTGGGTCACACTCCAGGATCTTGTACTGTAATCTGCTTGGATTTATGGGAGAACTGGTGTCTCCCTGATAACCATTTGCATGCTGCACCCCTTTGTTCATCTATGTCTTTGCACTGTCATGATGGCTGTGTGTATCTCTGAGCCTAGGCAGAATTGTGCAAAGGGAATTATAAAACAAGTCAACCTCCTCTATTAGTATCATATAAGAGAAGTAGGTTCATTTAACAGTAATATGATTTGTATTAAAGAAGATGTCCAGGGCAATGTCAGAAATGGCATTCTTAAGTTAATCAATCAACAAGACTCTGAGAGCTGTGACAGACCTACCCACTGTTCTCTACATTGAACTTTGTTCCAACTGTGCGCCAGCAGAGACAATGCTGTCCACCCCATCACACAAAATTGTCATACGATCACCTCCACCATTATTATTATTATTATTATTATTATTATTATTATTATTATTATTATTATTATTAAATGCTTATAAATGCTTGTTTAAATTCAATATTCAAACTTAATATAAACATGCATATACTTTTATTTTTTAACAGAAGGCATAAAGGTTTCAGAAATATCTGAATGCAGTCAGTCACTATTTGGAACAATTCCTATATAATACAGGTTAATATACATTTATAAAAAAAATTATATGCATGCTTTTATTAATAAACCTTGAAGCTGTATGGACATTTAATATGCAGAGAGTAAATGTAATGGTTTCATGCAGTCTGGTGGGGTTGGCTGTACTGGTGAGCAGGATTGTTTCTGCTGGTATGCAGTTGGCACAATGTTTTCTGGGATACATGGTATTTCAAAATCAATTTTTCATTTAAAGAAGTGCTACCTAGCTCATTTTCTTGAAAGGAAATTTGCAAGTACATGAAATTTAACAGAAAATTATCCTTTTTCAAAAATTTGACTAAATGCATTTCATTTCTCTGTACAGTCATTCAATTAAAATAAAAAAGCAATGTATTTAAGGCAACAGGTTTTGCTATGCCATTTGATATTATTCATTTTCCTTTTTTGAAGCATAATAAGTGATACATTGAGTAGTTAGTGCTAACCCTTCTATAAAGACTAAAATATATCTAAATTTATTATTATTATTATTATTATTATTATTATAATATGACAAATAGTCTCAGTCACATCAGAATAATGCTCGACTGTTCTGCTGCTGTTCATGACTCAGAATCTATTATACTGCAGACTTGTACTATAAATTTGTGAATTGTATTCTGAAGTGACTGGGACTATTTGCCATAAATAAATTGTTAGAAATATTTTGATTATATACATTATATGTTTATAAAGCCATGATAACTCCTATTATTGTTATATTTGCTGATGTCACTACTACTGCTACTTATTCCAAGAGTCTGGGCTTTGCCCTTTCAATTAGAATGTTTAAAGTTTTAGTGATTGTAATTGTGTTTTTATTAGGTTAATGTATGCTTTTTATAGTTCATGGTTCTCAAAGAAACAGCTAGGTTAGCCCACAAATATGAAGAGAAAAGGTGATATCCAAATATGTGTGGGTTCATTGTGCTAATTGCCTTCAGCACTGGCAACAAGCCTTGAAAAAGAAGCAAGTGTGTGTATTTTAATGCCAGTTCACTTATCTGACCACTGCATTGGAGGTCTGCAAAAAGGTGGCAGAGGGCAGGAGCATAGTCCATTTACAACTTGTGCACTGATATAATGAGTTGTCAAGTTGGTTGAAGATAGAGAGGATGTCTCTTCGAAACTGGTCTCACCATATTTAACAGTAAGTGAAGCATAAGAGTGTGTTAGACGAAAGATTAGATAGAATTTACATTTAACAAACTTCACTGCGTGAGTTGAAGCAGAATTTTTTAAAAATGTCTTATAATTTTTCAAAAGCTCTTAAATTATACCCTAATGCTATTAGACAACATAACATCGATACATATAATCAGATGATATGTACTTATAATTTTTACTGTAATTATAAAATGGTCTTTTGTTTGGCATTTGCATATATAATCCAAGACACACTTATATTTTTCTTCTCCTTGTTTGTAGCCATGGCTTTATCCACTAACAAGAGCTGTGTGATTATATTTAATGCAATTACCACCAATATTCAATGGTTAAGAGTGTTTAAGAAGAATCAGAGTTAACATTAGAATATGTAGTGCAAAGAAATCAATAGATCTGGTAAGGCTGTTTATTTGTAAAAAACATTTTCAGCGTTCAACTTCCAATACATGGTCCTATAGTCCATTTTTGTTTGAATTTCAGAAGTCATTTTGTCATCTGTACCAAGACATTATTTCTAATATCATGATCCAGAGCATCTTCCCTTGTGTGATATGAATCAGTTATCAACTTCACCATCATGAATGCTGCCTCATGACTGCTAACCTCAAATTATCTGAAAACCTAAATAAGACAAGCACTCCATATTTTATCTTACTCCACTTAACTATCATTTAAAGACTTTATGACCAAAATAATTAATTGCTATTCAGTAATTCAATACAAAATGAATGCAGAAGAAGAAGGGGATCTAATAAAAAGGAGAAGTATTATTAAAACTATACTAACACATCTTGTGAACTCCAGTAGAACTGAACTTGAAACAGCTGTTGCCACTTAAAATAAGTTAAAAAAAAGTTTTTCAAGAACAATTAAAGGCCTTACAAGAACAATTTCAGCCTGTACAGATCATATTGAAAATAAACAATGACTTGTCTGAAAATGTCACCTATCACTAAGACTTTGAATACATATATGATCAATTGCAAATCAGTGTGGCTTTTGTCCTGTACACTATAGATTATTCAAACATCCCAAATTCATACAAGCAAGCTTGGATGATAGATTCAAAATTATCAAGGATAAGTTGTTCATTAGCTGCCTTAGTCCAATACATTCAAAGAAATCATTTACTTCAAGGGCAACCTGCAAAAAATGTAATAAATATCCTCAGATACTTATTCATGACAATAAAAGAAAAAATTCAAATTTCAAAAGTGATAACGATTGAACGATTGAATTGGTTGGATCAGAGCCCGGTTCCCTGCATATTCCAGTAGCTGCTGATGAACTGGGGACTGGGGGGCTGAGCCAATCAAATTGGAATAAATTTTGATTAGAGTTAGTGCCTTCTGCAATTGTCGAAGGCACTGCTCCTAATTGCTATATTTAAAAGTAATTTTTTTTATTTGTGTTTATTTTGTTAAAAAAATTCTGTATGTTGATGCTTGAGACTACTACCACTACCACTACCATTACCACTACCACTACCACTACCACTACTACTACTTATCCTTTATCCTAACTGTACTGCCATGGGTGGCCGAGGTTGTTAAGGCGCGGACTCATGAGCGGGAGGTCTGGGGTTTGAATCCTGCCAGGACTGTCCTCCCTGACTGAGGTTTTTCTCAGTCCTCAAAAATGGCAAATGCCAGGGAGGTACCCTAAACTTAGGCCTAGAATGCTTCCTTCCTTAAAAATCTTTTCCCAATATGTCACATTTCATTTCATGTATTGTCAGTGACCACTGCCTGTGGTGCCTCAGTAGTAAAAACGTGTGTTAAACACTATTCAAAAAAAAAAATTACACTGACTGCACTCTTGAGGATCAAATGCAAAGGTTTTGGTTACTTGAAGATGTAGAAGTCATTGTTATTAAACACAAGAGAAGGAAGTTGAAACACACTTTGAACAGTACACCATAAGGGATATTTGAAGATGATTTTTCATGGAGTTCTTGATTTGAATAATGCCCACAATTTGGGAAGTTGAAAGGTATGGCCTTTTGAAGGAATATTTAAATACAGTGAAGGTAAAGGAAGAATGCATACATTTCATGACAGAATACAAGATCCTTGGTCACATTAAAGGAAGCTGATGTTGAGATTACTGACAGAAGTAATCAGAAATACATACCATGCCACATCATAGAAATAGTTATTATGACCAAAATGCATGTTTTATTTGATGCATTCATATAATTAAACAACGCAGTGAGTTTCAATGACATTCTTCTAGTAGAATCAAACATACCTGATGATCTCTTTTCCATAATAATGATGTTCTGCATACACAAAATTGCATTTCCTGCAGTTATAGAAAAAAATATATCTTCAGACCAGGATCATTCCCAAGAATTATCACCTCAAACATATCCTCTGGAGGGAAAGCCCTAAATATCACTTAAAATGTACTCTCTAACTACAGTGACATATGGGACAGCTTCTGAAGCCTTCCTTGCCTACAAGATGCCTTCAGGAAACTTGCCAAAGATGAGTCAGACTAGTTGGATAGCCAAAATTGTGAAAAAAGACTTCTGTGTAGATGATTGCATGTCAGGTGTAGATATGCTGGAGGAAGCATTCAGAATTCAGACTCATCTACAGGAATTACTTCATCATGGAAGTTTCAATTTTAGAAAATGAAGCTGAAATATATCCAGAATTATTGAACATAATTCTGCTCCATCCGAGAGAAATTCAAAGCCATTACTCATAAAGGTAGCAACATGGTGAAGAAATTAGGACTTTTCTGGCAACCTTCAAGAGATCTCTTCCTAAATATCAGTGACTTAAACCTGAAGGAAGCTACACATACAACAAGGAGTGCACAACCATATCCAAGATTGCGACCGCCATGGGCGGCCGAGGTCGTTAAGGCATGGACTCGTGAGTGAGAGGTCTGGGGTTCGAATCCCACCAGGACCGTCCTCCCTGGTTGAGGATTTTTCCAGGTTTTCCTCAGTCCTTATAAATGGCAAAAGACAAGGAGGTGCCCTAAACTTAGGCCTGGAACATTTCCTTCCTTAAAAATAAATCCTTTCCCAATATATCATTTCATCTCATGATTCATCAGTGTCCATCGCCTGTGGTGCCTCTGTAGCAAAAAAGGGCATTAAACACCATTCATTCATTCATTCATTCATTCATTCATTCATTCATTCATTCATTCATTCATTCATTATCCAAGATTGAAGTATATTTGATTCAGTGGGACTTCTAGTGTCAGTGGTAATTCTTTGCAAAATCTACATGTAACAACTTTGGAAGGAAGTTCCATCTCAAGATGAGCCATTAACAAATAGCCTCTCAGAAGAATGTAAAACTCTATCAAAACAGCTTCCCCAGCAGCTCAATGATGCCATCATATCCTAATTCGTTACTGCCAAGGGAGCATCTTCAAACATTTTAATATGACTTTTCTGATTGCCTTTGAGTGCACCTATGGCAGCTGCTAATATGTCAGGTCTATTAATAATACTGGTATATAGACATCCAGAATATTCTGTGTGAAAATTAAAGTAGCATAACTAGACATGTTTCAATCCTGCACTTGGAGCTCTGTGGAGCAATACTACTGACAAGGCTTCTGAGGATGACATTAAAGGCTTTAGTTTAAATGTAAGTATCATGTATCTATGAACTGACTACAAGAAAATGCACCCATCAGTAAATAGTATCATGTCCACAACAAAGTTAACCCTAAAGACTTAGTCTCTTGAGGACTAATGCCAGGAATTTTTTTTGAATGGTGTTTAATACCCATTTTTACTACTGAGGCACCACAGGCCAGCAGTGAACACTGGTGATACAAGAAATGAAATGATAAATTGGAAAAGGAATTTTTTTTAAGGAAGTAAACATTTCAGGCCTAATTTTAGGGTACCTCCCCAGCATTTTCCATTTATGGGGACTGAAGAAAACCTGGAAAAATCCTCAATCAGGGAGGACAGTTTGAATCCTGGCAGGATTCAAACCCCAGACCTCCTGTTCATGAGTCTGCACCTTAACAACCTCAGCCACCTGTGGCAGTAATGCCAGGCATTATCATTAACCACAGACTATAGGGCATTGCCACAAAATGGCTAAGCCAAGAGTCATCAAACTGGCTAAGGTCAAAAACAGAACTAATATAATAATATAAAGCAATCTTCCAGAGCAGAAAACATCAATGATGCTTTTAACCACTATCAATGATTATTCATTCATCAAAAAATGTTAAAGTTTTCCCATCCTACTAAGGCTGTTGCATACTGTCTATGATTCATTTGGAATAGTGCTACAGAGCTGCAAGAAAGGAAAGTGGGCTCCCTCTCAGTTCAAAATTTTACTAGTGTACTGAACTGTTGTATCATGATTGTAAATTAATCACTTACCCTGAGGAAATCACAAACCTTCAGAAACATCAGTATATCAACTCGTCCAGCCAGATCAAGAATTTAAATTGAATATTTGATCAGCTTGGTCTTCTTAGAGTTACTGGAAGACTACATAATGTTACAATTCCTGCAGGAACTAAACATTCCATTATACTGCCTCCACATTATCATCTTACTTCACATTTCCTAATAGGAGAACCTCTAACAACCCTACCAGATCACAACTTCATCTACTTCCAATACTATGTACATCTAATATTATGCTTCCCCAACATATTATGTGGAGGGTTACCCAAATTAAGCTAAGATGTTTTTCCTTACATTTTTTCAATATGAGATTTCCTTTTGCCATCACCAAATTTGTTCAATTTGATATCCACGGGCTCAAATTTTGACTTTGTAATGCAATTTCCATTGTAGAAGACTGTGCCATATAACAGGAAAGGGGATGTTTGCCCACTCCTCCAGGTAGACTTTCCAGGGAACCTCAATCAAGGTGGAATACTGAGAAGTAAGGTGCTGTTTCAGCAGACTCAATTCACAAAAATTCATTGGTGAGGCATCTGGTAAATTCACAGGGATCCTTTTAAATGGTATCACATTGACATCCATTTCCACAGCTTTCCAGTGGTAGTAGTTCTGGGACAATTGAGAAGTATGGTTGGATGCTTTATCCCTGTGGATCCAAACTTTGGGACATCCTGACAATACAACTTAGGAATATCTTCATAAAAAATTGGGTTCATGATATTGCTTTGGTAGTAAGCTGCATTAATTTTTACATTTTTGGCAACTCTGTGAATGTGAGCTAAGTAGTCTGCAATCACCATAAACCCCTTGGAAAACTTTTCCTTGTTTTCCTGGATAAAGTTGGAGCTTCTCTTTTGACTCACTTGATGCTAGTAAATAGCATGGGTTTGTTTGTGTCATCTAGATAAATGCATGCATCATCCAAGGAAACACCAATTGCCACTTTTCACCTGCCAGATGGTGTTCATACAGTTTTCTTGCATTGGTGAAGTGTTCTCTGATGTGCTGTTCTTTCAAGAAATGCCTGCATACTTTATGCTGCCATTTTAGGCCCAAAGTTTTGTGGATTGTCCTGTAAACTGTCCCTTTAGATTTTCCAACATGGCTGGAAATGCATTTTTGTGTTGGAGAATTTTCTTGAGTCATTGCTGCCTTCACCTTGGCTTTTAGCCAGTCAGATCATGCTGGTTGCGCCATTTTTCCTCTTATTGTTTGAGATTGGGCCTCAGATGGGAATCCATTTTTGTGCAGCAGTGTTATATGGCCCACAGATGACTTACTTATCTTTCTATGCTAAGATCTTTCTCTTCACATCTTTCTATTACTACCTAAAAGCTGTAACTGGGGTTGAAAAGTCCAACAATGTACTCCTGCCACAAATCAGTGAGTTTTGAAGCCATTATGGAGTAATATTTGCATTAGACAAATCAGCAGACTGCAGGAATATCCTGATGAACTGAAGCAAGAGCACACATAAGCATGTCTCACTGAAGGTAGTGGGAGAGTGATTCAAATTTGTCCGAACTTAGTTAGGGTAACCCTTCATATATGTTGGAGTGTACTCCAGATCTGATAGCTCTTTGGGAATTTAATTGAAAATTCTTAGCATTGCTTTTTCTGTGAGAGGTTGAGGCCTGTGCTACAATGTTTTCCAAGACAGTTTATTCTTCAGATACCACCAAACAAATGACACAAGTATTAACAACCAGAGGTTTATAACTTCCTTATAGTTTTTATACTTGCAACATATCATCGTGACTCACACTGCCACTGGTGACCAAGGTCGTTAAGGCATGGACTCGTGAGCGGGAGGTCTGGGGTTCGAATCCCACCAGGACCGTCCTCCCTGATTGGGGTTTTTTCCAGGTTTTCCTCAATCCTCATAACTGGCAAATGCTGGGGAGGGTACTCTAAACTTAGGCCTGGAACGTTTCCTTCCATAAAAACAATAAATCCTTTCCCAATATTTTATTTAATCTCATGTAACATCAGTGTCCACCACCTGTGGTGCCTCAGTAGTAAAAACGAGCGTTGAACACTACTCAAAAAAAAAAAAAAAATTGTGACTCACATGCAACTACTTAAAACAAAGAAATTATTGTTAGAAAAACACAATGGTTAACATGACTGCTTGGTGGTTTTAAGTGTAAATCATAAATCATAAGCTCACTTGAACTAAATAAAAGTTACAGCACCTAAATGATTTATGAAAAATGATTTTATGAAATTTCACAAATTTACAATAAAATAAAAATTTTGGCAGCATTCGGAGTTAAAAAATTAAAAAGCAGTAAAAATGATGACTCAATGGTTCTAGTGTTGACTTCTTAATTGGATGAAAATGTTTTCCACCAAGCAATTGTCTTAATTTTGGGAAGAGATGGAAGTAAATGGAGACAAATTTAAGGAAATAAGGCAGATGTGGCAGCAAATCATAGCCAAGTTCCTTGATTTTCATCACTTAAATGATATTGTGAGTACGAGCATTGTCTTGAAACGAGATCACTTTCCTCATTGACAAACCTATATTTTCTGGCATTACCTTTAGTTTGTCCAAAAGGTTAGCATAGTATGCTCCAGAAATAGATGTTTCACTAAGAAGGCAATCAATCAGGAGGATAACTTGAGCATCACAGAAAACTGATGCTGTAATCTTTTGGTCAACTTCACTCATTGTCTTTCTTTGGCAGCAGAGAATCATATGCTTTCATTGCTTTGTTTCTGATATTACTCTCTCATTATTGTCAAAAATTGACACCTGAAATCATGTGGGTCTCTCCAAAAATGCATCTTGTTCAGAGATTTGCATTTTGATGCATGTTCGATCAACTGTCAAATAATCATGACAACCATTTTGTAGATTATTTTTTCATGCATAATTTCTCCTTCACAATGTAAAATATTAATTCTTCTTAAATGCCTATAGCTTCAGAAATTTCTGGCATCTCTAGTCAGTTATCCTCCAATATCATGTACTTTTCCAACCATTTCTGGTACTGGCAAATTTTGGTTGTTTACTACAAGCTTCCACAACTGCACTTGAACTTAGTGATAAAGTTGGAAACAGCTGAAAATGATGATGCAGAGTCCTTTAGAATTATTGTCATGCCTGTATGAATTTTCACTGGTTGCATACCCTTCTTTACAAAGAGTTTTAATACCACATACTGTTTGATATTTGCCGTTTTTCTAACAAGTGTATGCCTGCTCTGCAACAAAGTGCTACTATAATCCTTCAAAGAACCAAGTATTATTATAAAGCATTTCTGCAGAATATGGTAGATAATGATATGGAAATACTTTGGAGCTACTTCTGTAATTTGTGGGTCATTTTGAGATTTTTTCAAATGACCTTCAAAGTTTACAAATATTTCAGGCATTAGATTTCATAATATTTAATTTTTCTTATCACTCTCTATATTTGCAAACAATAAATATATCCATACTAGTAAATGGATAGGTATGTCAACTGTTGAAGCCACTGTCTCTGAAAATAATAAATTTCTGTGTAGGTATAACAAAGTCTCCAACTACTACTCAAGACTTTTAAGTCAAACTGTGCAATAAAGTGTCTATAGACAACACAAAGTATTATAGCTTCCATTGTGTAAATGTAAATAAAAGGCAGAAATATAAATGCAGAAAATTTATAATGCAGAGAAAAAATAGACAACTCTAAGTAAGGAATGTCATTTATAAGATGTAAATTTTGTTTGCCAAAAATATCCCTTTTTATTTTGAAAGATCTGTTTTTAAGATTTTCTGCTTTTTATCTGTACTCTTTCTTTCTTTAGAGAAAGCTATACACCATGATAATCAGTTCATCCCAATTGCTTTAACAACAGGTGTTCTTGGGGAATAATTTTCCATGTTCTTTGCTACCATCACTTAGATGAAAAAATAACACTCAGTGAAGAAAATAAAGTATGCTAATTGTATGCTTAACCCATATAGTCTTCATCTTATTTTATACTATGTTTTTAAATTATAGATATTTCTTGTTTCCCAGAAAGTATTCAACGACAATCTTAAATCCTCTCCAAGCATGTATTTTTTCATTAGAAAAAAATTGACATTACAAGTTCAAATGAGATACTGATTTTTTTAAAAAATGTTTTATTTTAAGCCCTGCAGAAATGCCATCTTAACACTTTGAATGCAACATAAAAAAAAGATGGATTTCAAGAGGTCAATATTCTTATTCTGAGCCTTCACAAAAATCTTTTCACTATATGTCAAAAACCTTTTATGATACATTTGTCTCCTCTATTCATTGTTGTTCAGTTGGGTATTTATCTCTAACCCAATATAACTCAAGTACTCAGCTATAGAATTTTCATAGGAAGAAAGAGGACATAGTATAGCCTGGTTGTTGACTATTAACATTTCTGTTGTTTTTTTAATTTCCATATATAGCTCACTGATGTTCTTGATAATTGCTTTTTTCTAAAATAGTGATATTTTTGCGTTTTTCCTGTATGTAATTTACTATGGCATTGAGGCATACTTGTTGCTATTATGCAGAAGTATAATTTATGGTTTCTGTCTTTCAGGAATTAATAAACAAGCTTCCATTCATCCTTGACACAGGTAATTACAGAGCTATTTAGTTTTAGCTTGCCCTTGATGATGTTTAATAGATTAGAAAATCTTCTTTTATAAAATATTTGAAATTATTTTGCTTCATTATGGAACCAGTAGTAGGCTATACCTAGAGTAAGCAAACATTTTTCTTTTATATATGAACCCAAAATATTTACTGTTTCATTCAAGAGACTAGTCATTTAGTTCTTTTTGCATCACATTTTCAACTTCAGAACAGCATTTAAATTAACATATACAAAATACAGCTTCTAGGATACTTTAAGCAAATAATGGACATGAATGATGACATGCAAAATGGCATTATTAACCATCTAAAAAAATCTCAGGAAGTTTTGAGAAATTCTTGAAATTTATTCATTGTTTGAAACAAATGTATTTACTGCAATCTCATAACATCTCTTTTCCACTAGTACCAGAAGGAATGGTAGTGGTCTAAATAAACAGGTCTTTGGCGTGTACTTGGTATCATGATAACTGTTACATTATTGCTGTATGCAAGAGAGGGGCATTAGCTGTGGGCACCAGGAGGGGGCCATTTTTTCTCAGTGCCTCCACCCATACAGAACAATGAATATGGGTGAAGTTGGCCCAGGAATTAGCAATGATTTAATGCACTCCAATGAGATATCATCAGTTTTTTGCTGAAGCTTCCTCTTCAAGAGAAAGTGAAACTGAATGACATGAAATTCTAAAATGGGTATTAAACTGTAGTATTTACATCCTCAGAAAGATAAGTAAAAACATGATAGGAACAGCACAAATGCAAGTTCTACAAAAGGTAAATTATTTTATTGGCCTTGTTTGCTGTTAAACACAAGAAAGTTATTGAATTGCGGGAATTTTCACAGTGAAATATAGAATAACATAACAAATTATTATTGAGGAAATCACTCAAATTTCACTAATTTAGTTCCACTTACTTGGACATGTTTCAAAGGCGATTGCCTTCATCGTCAGCATGATCCCAATGTCTGCTTCCCCGCGTGGTATTCAGATGTTGCTCCGTAGATTTTATGAACTTTGTGATAAGGTTGCTATTGTTTGGAAGATCAAAATTAACCAAATTTTCTTTGTTTTTATTTATGAATATATTTTCCCACACTGTCAATTCTATTGGTTTTTGAAGAGCTTTTAAGAGTTTTGGTACCTTTTGGAATTCGTGGTTTTTTTGCCAGAAATGGTCTGCCACTGCTGATTTTTCCATATGTTTATATTTTACATGCCTCATGTGTTCCTTAAACCGTATGGAGATATTTCTTTTTGTTTTGCCTATATATTTCATATTGCAATCTTTGCAAGCAATTTCATAAATGCCTGATTGTTTTTCTGGAGGAATTTTGTCTTTTGTGTTCGTTTTTAGGAGGTTTTTTAAACTACATTTGTTTACTGGAGCCAAAATGATGTTTGCCTGTTTAAAAATTTTTTGGAATTTTTGGTGTGCCCATGGGTGGAATGTGAATTTTTTATATATCTGATCCCCTTTGTAGCCTTTTAGTGTGGTGATATCTTTTATTCGTTTTTTCTTTTTGAATTTTTCTATTTTCTTGTTGACCAGATCTGTTGTGTAACCATTTTTTTGTGCTATCTCTATGATTTTTTGGTACTCCAATTTGTATTCTGTCTTGCTTATTGGAAGATTTGTTAATCTGAATGTGAGGCTATTGATTATGGCATGTTTATGTTGTATTGGGTTGAGGCTGTTGTTTTTTATGTAATTATCTGTGTGGCTATCTTTTCTGAATATGCCAAATTCCAGTATATTGCCATTTTTTATAGACATAAAAATTATAACATTGGGATCATGCTGACGATGAAGGCAATCGCCTTTGAAACATGTCCAAGTAAGTGGAACTAAATTAGTGAAATTTGAGTGATTTCCTCAATAATAATTTGTTATGTTACAAGAAAGTTAGTTTGGTCCTCTGATGGTTTCAATGGCCTTAAGAACTTGATGTTTATTTTGGCATGGTTCTTCTAAGAGTTTTATTTTATATAAGGAACTATTCAAACAGATCTGCAATATTTCAGAGTACTGAATGAATATCACAAACTGATGAAAATTATTTATTATTTATTTTTTATTTATTTATTTATTCACCCTTTTGATCATTTTACATGATATAGAACATGTCCTAGAGATGAGATGGGCTTCGCTCAGAGTATAATATAAACAATATACAAGTTTAGTAATTATACTAGATTTACAATATGTCTTATTTAAAGTTCATATATTCACTTACTGAATAAAAGGTATGTTGTAGTAGAAAGGCTTTGACTTCTTTATTAAATTGTTTTAAATTGGTTATTTCTTTAATATTTATTGGTAGTTTGTTATACATTTTAATGCCTACATTTGTGAGATTATTTTTTAAAATATTTGTCCTGCATATCTGAACATGAAGGTCATTTTTCCTTCTTGTATTGTGAGAATGAATATCTGTATTTGTACATAATTCTCCCTGATATCTCTTAATATGGTTTATGACCTCTATTATAAAGAGACAGGCTAATGGTAGTATATTATGTTTCCTAAAATAGGGTCTACAGGATGTCATACTATCAACTCCACTTATAATTCTTATTGCTCTCTTCTGGATTTTAAATACTCTCTCACATTTTTCTCCCCAAAATTTTATTCCATATTTTAATCGACTATGAAAATAAGCAAAATATACATTTTTCAATCCTAATAAATTCAGTGACCTTTTTAGAATTTTAAGCATATAACAAACAGAGCTAAGTTTAGTCGCTAAATGATGAGTGTGAGTATCCCATTTAAGGTTTTCATTGACATGTATACCTAAGAATTTTGTTTCTCCTTTGTACTCAATAATGTTTCCATCATATATAATTTGATTAGAAATAACAATGAAATAAAGATGAACTTGGAAATGGTGAATTTTTTTATTGTTGCTACAAAACTTTTGTATAAATAAGAGCTAGCTTTCAAAGTTTATATCAAATAAGAAGAACCCAGAAATGCGAAAATTTTAGAACTATATTGAAATTAATGTCCAACAGATAATAATTTAAAGATATGATGAACAAAATGTAATTTTTTATGTTTTTCAAAGATGATACAAAATGAACTAAAACTGAATGTATAAATGAAGAAATTTGAGATTATACAGTGTGTATCAGAATAACTATTCCTAATTTTCTGATGAGTAAGAAACCATGAAAATAAACATTTTTTTTGTAATAAATAAAGTCTGGAAATGCTTTATTTTCAATGTAAAAGACAGAGAGTATCACTCACCTTATAGCTGCATTTATGTTTCTGCTATTCTTATTACCATAAATAATTGAAGTTATATATTTCAGCTATTCTTTTTACTATGGAAATATTAAACTGAAGTTTCTGATTCTTTCTTTTCTTTATTATTTTATTATTTAAGTTTCCCATAGCAACTTCCAAATCAACTATGTAATCCTCTATATTATTGGAATATTTAACACATGTTTTTTAACCTTTATTCAGAAAGCTGACTCTTCTTTATTGAAGCTTTTTTTAAATAAGTTTTTTTTAGAAAAAAGTTAACATTCATAAAAGGAAATTTGGCAATTGGAACAAAAATTAGGAAAAAATTAAATATTCAGGAAATTCAAAACCAAAACAGAACCATGTGGTTAACTTATCTAAAAAAGCTTCAATAAAGAAGAGTTAGCCTTTCTCAATAAAGGTTTAAAAACGTGTGTTAAATATTCCAATAATATAGAGGATTACATAGTTCATTTGGAAGTTGATGGTAAACTTAAATAATAAAGAAAAAGAAAGAATCAGAATAAAATCAGAAAAAGCTTTCAAGGAAATCAGTATAAAGAAATCACCAATAACTAATATATACAGAAACATTATAAGATCACTAAATGAAAAAGAGGTAGTGTATAGAAAGGCAGATAAAGGAAACAAACTAGTAATTCTGAATGAGGACGAATATGTTTCTAGAATGCAAGAGTTGTTCAATAAAAAGGAATTTGTTCAAATCAAATCAGATCCATTGAAAGAATGTAGTAAAACAGTGAATGATGCCATACAAACATGCACAGTTATTCCTAACACAAGTAAATGCAAATTAAAACAGAATAATTCAGTTATAGCAAAGATATATGGTTTACCAAAAATTCACAAACCTGAAAAAAGTATGCGACCTATTATCAATAATATCAATATACTATCATATCTTTTAGCAAAATGGCTGACTGATAAATTTAATATGTTACCAAGTTTCCCAAGTAAAAGCATAAAGAACTCATTGCAACTAATAGAGAAGATTAAGAACATTAAGTTATTACCATCTGATACATTAATTTCTTTTGATGTAGCATCATTGTTTCCAAGTATACCAAAAGAAAAACTTTTACTTTACTTAGAAGATTGGTTAAATGAGATTGGAATTAATGAGATACATAAAAAGGAATATATTAACCTCACAAAAATTTGCATAAATCAATCATTTTTCACATTTAGAGAAAAATTTTATAAACAACAAACAGGACTTACTATGGGCAGCCCTTTATCACCTTTTTTAGCAAACCTCTACATGAGCAGATTTGAGATGCACATTACTTCTGCCTTTCCACAATTTTTTAAGATTTGGTACAGATATGTAGATGACATTTTTTTCTACAGTAAACAAAAATCTGATTGTTGATGCCTTAAAACCGCTGAATATACAATACAGAGTATTTCTTTTACATGTGAAATAGAAAATGATAACATGTTACCATTTTTGGATATTAAAATTATGAAGAACCATGAGAATCTGAGCTTTGGGATATACAGAAAAAATATACATACAGATAATCATATCAAGGCAGATGGTTTTAACCCTTTAACACAGAAACATGCAGCTTTCAACAACTTGACTTATCGTTTGGTTAATTTACCAATTAGTAAAGAAGAATTTAAAAAAGAATACAATAAAATAGAAGAAATGGCAATTTTAAATGGCTTTAATAAAGATCTGGTACATAAAAAGTGGAAAGATTTAAAAGGATAAAACTTATCAGAGATACCACCACATTATCAGCAGATATAAAAAAAAAACAATTTTTAAAAAATTTATATATCATCCAAAAGCAATTAAAAATTTCAAAATAGATTTAAAGGTTTCAATATAAAATTAGCACACATCAACAGATTTAATTTAGGAAACATCTTGAAAGATAAAACGGCTGTAGAGACTCCACAAGGGAAAAATGCAGGTATTTACAGAATAACATATGCACATTATGAAATGATCTATATTGGAAAAACAAAGAGAATTATAGGCACACGTTTAGAAGAGTACTTCAGGAACATAGAATATAAACAGACAGATAGATCAGCTATGGCATATCATTTTTGGACAAAAAAAACCACGAGATTGTGAAGGTGGATTTATTAGAAGAGACTCAGGGACATGTAGAACTGGATACTTGGGAAAAAATTTACATTCATAAATACAGAGATCAATAAATGAACTTTGATATTCCAAAGGTAGAAAACACCAACTTTAAGTACATTAAAACACGACCAGGGCAGCGCTTCAACTCTACAGAGTCGTTGGATTCTCGAATCAGTCGTACCCTAGGCCGAAGATGAAGGCAAAGGTCTTTAAAACCAGTTCCAAATATTACACAAGTAAGTGAAGCTGTAAGAGTGATTAGTACGACGTATATCACATGAATTTATTCGTATGATTTGGCTTCACTGTGTTAGTTCCATATACATATATATATTTAAAATAATTTCTTTTTTAAAAGATATGCTTTAATTGAAGTTAGTTTGTTGTTTTATGTCACAAAATAACTTCTATTATTTCTATAACATATATTTAATGTTATTCAAATGTATTGGAATACAAATATTGAATTTGCAGAATGCATAATACATTTGAAGCAGCATATGGCAATGCTAATTTGGCAAAATGTGTCTATGAGGAGCAACTCTTTCAGCACCTTATTCCTTGCCTTTTTCAAGTACTGGATCAACTTCAAGATAGTGGCCAATTCTAGGTAAAAAAAGTAAATTCTGGAGTGAATCGAACTGTAAGCACATACACTTTGAAATGAGGTTTTGAAGAGGTTTGAAAATAATTAACAAACTAGCACTCAAGCTGTTGCCCATTTGATTAATAGTCACATGTCTGTATGGAGAGTCTTACATGAGTATGAAAAGGGGTTATTTCATTTTCAAAAAGTACAAATATTAATTCCAGATGATCATAAGAGACAACAATTTGCTGAATAGTACTTACATACCATTAACAATGAACTTGAGTTTGCTAGGTACATATTATGGACAGAGGAAGCATGTGTTTTCAAGAGATGGCTTTCTTTTTTGCATAACAATCACATTTGGAATGACACTAATTCTAAATCTATGGAGATCTCCGCAATCAATGAAAGTTTCCTGAAATATTTGGGTTGTATTGGTTGGAAACTTTCTAGTGGGACCATATCTTATGTCTGCATGATTGAATGAACATGTTTATTATATTTTTCTTTTGGAAATGCTTCCAGAGCTACCTAAAGGTGTTCTGATTAATATTCAAATAAACATGATCTTTCAACATGACAGTGCACCTGCACATTTTGGCTGAAATTAGAGAAAGTATTTAAATGTACATTTTCTGAATCATTGGATAGGGAGAGCAGGTTCAATTGCTTAGTTGGCATGTTCCCCAGGTTCCAGTTCATTTTTGGTTAGGGGTCACACTAAATAAATTATTTTTTTAACAGTTTCTATAGTTTGTCAAATCCATTTTCTTAATATCTGGTACTAGATAAAGAAAAAGATACTGTGTAACCATAGAAAGTAAGTAATGTAACTTTCAAAATTGAGATTTATTAATTTTTTCCTTCATACCACTATAGCTGGGAAATGAAGCATTTTTTGACATTACTTTATTGATAAAATGTTTTTATTTTCATGAACCCTATCACACCAGAAATTGGAAATAGTTATTCTGATACACCCTGTATAAATTCAAGTGTGTATAAATTCAAGTGCCAGGACCTCATTTATTGCATCCATATTTCTGAAAAGCTGCACTGTTATATTGTTGGCAGGCTGATGGTTTCCAAAGATGAAATTCTGAAATATTTTCTTGGTCTTTATAATGTTAGTAAAGATAGGTATGCTATTGCTTTATTTACTGTGCTAAATTGTACCCTAAAAATATGATGTAAAAAACAAACTAGTGGCTGAAATTGAAGATGGGCAGGGATTTTAATGTTCTGCAAATTATCTTGGGTGTTTTAAAAGTTCTTGGCCTGGCTAAGACATGTCCTGAAGATGGCCAAATTACTATGATAATAAAGTATCATCCTATAGATAGTGCATTGTACAGTTTCAAAAGCATAAGTGTAGACACTTGCTTGTAAAGATCATGTAAACAAACTAGTGTTAACATTTTCTACAAAATGGATAAAACTGAAATATGAGATATGATAAAATGCTTAATTTTGAAGGGTTTAACCTCAACAGAAATACAAAAGTAGTTAGATTACACATTAAAGGATACTTTCCCTTTATTTTCAATGGTTAAAAAGTGAGCTGCTGAATTAAAGTGTGGCTGTACATCCATTCAAGATGATGACCATTTGAGGCATCCCAAAACTGCTTTGACTGATGGAAGTGTGACAGAAATCCACAATGCTGTACTCAATGATTACCAATTGAAGGTATGCAAAGTTGGCTGGCATTGCAAAGACCTAAATAGGTAATGTCCACTATATTTTACAAGAAGTTTTGGATATGAGAAAAAACTTTCAACTCAATGAGTGCCATGTTGGTTAGTGACAGACTAAAAACACATTCAAATGAACATCTTTTTTAGAGTATTTAGACTATTTAAAAGCAATTTTAATGATTTTCCCTTAAAGATTCACAACAGTAAATGAAACAAGGATTTATCACCACACACCAGAGGTAGACACTTATTTTTCACAGCTAGATAAATTTTGTTTTACTGAGAGTATTAAAAAGTTGGACAGTTGTTGGACTATAAGTACTGATTTTCAAAGTGATATGTTGAAAAATAAAATAACATTTCTCTTAAATCTTATGTTTTCTTGGTCAGGCTGAGAACTTTTAGAATGCCCCTTGTAAAGTGTGTGTGAAATTGCCTCCCAAGTTTTTTTTACACATTGTTTTGTACATTTTTTAAATTTAGTTTTGCAGAAGAATGGTTCAAGCATAAAACAAGTAAGATGTTTTTTCCCCACATGGCAGGGCATTCTAGCTTTCTTCCATTGAACTTTCAAAAGTACTGCAGTTTTTGACAATATTTTTGGCAAATGTGTTCCTATAAACAGTGAAACCAGAAGGAAATTCAATGCCAGAAAAATATATTTTACTCTCACTAATCATGTGGAGCTCAAGGTCTGAATGAAATAATAGATTATTCAAACTACATTGCAACAACAACAACAACAACAACAAAAACAACAACAACAACAACAACAACAACAACAAGAGACACCTGTGGTTTCAAAAATAGTCTTCTTGATTTAGATTTTGTGTTTATTCTGTCAGATTTTTTTGGCTAATCCATATCATCAGCAAACAATCCCATATTTTCCTTTGGGAAGTCAGCTAATATTTTGTTGATGTCATCTATGAAAATATTAAAAAGAATTGGACTGGAAACACCACCTTGAGGAAGGCCTATTTTAATCATATGCCATTTAGAGAGGATAGATCCATGAACCATCTGAACATATTTCCTCCTATCCCAATATTACTCATTTTATAAATAAGTTTCTCTCTCCATACTTTGTCAAAGGCATTTTGAAGTCAACAAAGAGAATACGCATTGTTTCTATTTTGTTCAAGGCATTTTAAATACCTTGTGTTAAATGTAAAAACCTGATTGATTGTTGCAATAGTTTTTCCAAAACCTGCTTGATGGTCTGAAATGAGATTTTGAGATTCCAGATAGTAAGTTAATATTGTAGTGACCATTTTCTCCATTGTTTTAGCAAGTACTGAGGTTAAGGATATAGTCCTATAGCTGTCTAATGATGGCCTGCTGGTTTGTCTTTCTTCTTAATCAGTATGATTATGGCTATTTTCCATATAGCAGAAATACTATCTTTACTGTTCAAGATCTTGTTGAATCTTATTGAATATGTTCAGTAAGTACCTTCTTGGCTCTGCAACCTAAATCCTTGATATATTCACTATGAATTTTGTCTGGTCCAGAGCTCTTTTGGTTCTTAAAAGATAATATTGCTTGGTTGAGTTCTTGAATTGTAAAGTTGTCATAGAATAGATGTTGTGAGCCTGCAAGTACATTAGGCTTATGCTTTTTTAATATTTTGTTTAATTTCCCATTATCTCTATTCAATTTATGTGCGAGTTTATAGTGAGTGCCAAATCTGTTGATACTGATGATTATTGTTTAAAGGGCGCAAAACTACTTAGGTCATTAGCACCCATACACAATAAAAACTGATCCAAGAATAAAATATCTACACCCAAATCCAATGTAGAAAAGGACATTAAGCATATTGGGCAATAACAATAAAAGCCCCAAAACAAATAACAAGTGTAAAATGATCAAAAAACAAACAAGACTGGTACTAAAACAAGGCATCTAGAGCTGAAAATTCAACAGTCTTATAATGGTCTATAAATGTAACATAAAAATCCCATAACAAATAACAAGGGTATTTTTTGGCTCAGCCCAAAAAAAAAAAAAAAAAAAAAAAAAACTGGTAATAAAACATAGCCGCAAGAGCGGAAAAACATAACAGTCTTATAATGGTCTAACATTTTAACAGTTAAACCCCAAAGCAAACAACAAGGGTAATATGGTCAACAACAAATAAAGACTGGTAATAAAACACATCAGCAAGAGCTGAAAACACAACAGTCTTCAAATAGTGTAAAAAAAGTCCTCAACAATAACATGGTATAAACCTCACACCTTGCTCCAAAAACCACAAACACTAATAAAACGGAGCACTCGCTCAACAGCAAACACATCATCTGCAAGTAGATCCTCAATAGAGGAGGGCAAACCTAGAGAAAGTCTAAAAGCTGCTAGATGATGGCATTCAAGTAAAATGTGACGCACACTAAAGGGATGGTCCAAGTGAGGGCAAGGTGGGGCCGGTTTACCATAAAAAAAAAAGGTAACGGTGACTAAAACGGCAATGCCCAATTCTCAAACGTGCTAAAATTACTTCTTCGCGACGAACTGCGCGAGAAGAAGTCGACCAGTTAAACGGGGTGGATTTACATTCTCGAAGCTTATTGGTGGTATTAAATTCCACTCCTCGCGCCAGCGCCATAGAACGTCTCGACGTAAAGAATGTTTAAAATCCCCCGAGTAAAAACGCTACTCATATTCAGTGGGGTCTAAAACGGCGGATTTAGCTGCATAATCTGCCTCGTTGCCTGGGAGTCCCATATGTCCAGATACCCACAGCAGTGTTACCTTGATGCCAGCGTCCAGAAGCGTAAACACTGCATGCTGGACCTTCTATACAAGAAAATGGTAGTTGTACAGCTTTTTCAAAGATAAAAGGGCACTCAAAGAATCGGAACAAATAACACTTCCCCAGCCCCTGGTCAGAAATAAATAAAATCGCTCGATAAATAGAATAAAGCTCCGCCATAAAAACAGATGTCGCAACGTTAAGGCCAAACGTAAAACTAGCTCCATTAAAAACAAAGGCACATCCTACTCCCGTGTCAGATTTCGAGCCGTCGGTATATATAAAATTCCATCCAGTAAAAGAAGAGATGATCTCGCTAAAATGACAACGAATAATTGGTGCTGCGGTCGAAGACTTCGGACGTAAGCCCAAGATGAACGGGGGCCTCTGCTGAAAGCCAAGGGGGAGAAGAAGTTTCCCCGGCTAGGAAAAAAGCAGGTAACTCCACGTTCAAAGTCCTTAGTAACTCCCGAAAACGAAACCCAGGAGGCCTAGGAGTAAAAGACCGAGCAGCATAAAATGGAGCGAGAGACAAATTAAAAAACGGCTCGTTCGTGGGATGACGAGGTTGCGCAGCCAGTCGACAATCATACGCAGAAAGTAAAACATCCCTACGGTAAAACAACGGAGGTTCTCCAGACTCCGCACATAAACTTGACACAGGACTGGTTGGGAATGCTCCAATAGCGACACGGATACCCCGGTGATGAATGGGGTTAAGGTGACGAAGAACGGAAGGTCGCGCTGAGTCATAAACTACACAGCCATAATCCAGTTTTGACCGGATTAGAGATAGGTAAAAACGTAAAAGAACAGTCCGGTCAGATCCCCAAGATGTGCTACTTAAAACAAGTAAAATACAAAGAAAACATTCACACTTGCATCTGAATTGTGCTATGTGCGATGACCAGAAATTTCCTATCAACACCAAGCCAAGGCGTCTGCGAAAGCAAGAGCGTCTGGGCCAAGATGGAAAGATGGTGGAGGATACTTCTTAAGGCGCCAGAAATTCATGCAGATGGTCTTCTCTGTGGAGAAACGTGATTTACACTCCAAGCGTAAAGGCGGTCGAGGCAGCATTGGAAGCGGCGTTCCAAAAGACAAGTTCTTCGAGAGAAAAGAAAGATGGCAAAATCGTCCACAAACAACGACGATTGTATTCATGGCGGTAAACACTCATTTATGGAATTGATAGCGATGGCAAACAGCGTGCAACTAAGTACCGAGTCTGAGGTACACCGTTCTCTTGAATGAAACTAGATGATAAAACTGATCCCACGCGAACATTAAAAGCTCGGTCTTTCATAAATTCATGAATAAAAACAGACATACGACCACGTATATGCTAATCGTGAAGCGTTTGAAGGATACCGCTTCTCCAACAAGTGTCATAGGCTTTCTCCAGATCAAAGAATTCGGCGATCGTTTGGCACTTCCGTACAAAACCGTCCATTATGTGGGTGGTTAGAGACACAAGATGGTCGACTGAGGATCGATAACGCCGAAAACCGCACTAAGCGTTCGTCAATAAGTGCCTCGATTCTAACCACCACATAAACTGCCCGCTAATCATGCGTTCCATTACCTTGCAGATGCAGCTGGTGAGCGAAATCGGACGGTAACTGGAAGGAAGGTGTGGATCCTTTCCATGTTTCGGTATGGGTATGACGGTGGCTATTCGCCAAGTGCTCGGAAACGTTCCATTACACCAAACAGAATTAAAAATCTTCAGCAAAAAAGCCTTGCCTTCCGCTGATAAATGCTGCAGCATAGCAACATGAATGCCATCTGGCTCTGGTGCGCAGTGTCGAGAGTTCGTTAGGGCATGCTCCATTTCCCGGGCTGTAAAAGGCACAACATAGCACTCCTGGTTGTCTTAGGAAAAACAGAAGCCCTTCGACTCGACCTGTTCTTTAATTAAGCGAAAAGCAGGAAGGTAGTTGGCGGAGCTGGAAATATCAGCGAAAGTGCGTCCTAAATATTGGCTATCTCAATCGGAGTAGTATGCACTCGATTCGATATCCTAAGACCGGGCAAAGGCGTAAATCTAGGTTTGCCTGCAACGCGGCTGTTCCCAAACTACAGATGAAGGCGTTGTGCGCTTAAACGAGGAGGAAAAAGCAATCCAAGACGCCCTTTTGCTATCCTTAATAACTCGACGGCATTTGGCACGAAGTTGCTTGTAGCGAATCATGTTTGCGGAAGTAGGGTGGCGACGAAAAACTGGTAGAGCACCTCGGCGTGCACGCAAAGTATCCCGGCATTCATCGGTCCACCAAAGAACCGGAAAGCGTCTGAGGTGGCAAGACGACCGGGGAATAGCATGCTCTGCGGCATTAAGAATAACTGTTTGGAGGTGCTCGATCACGACGTCGATGGATGAAAATTCACACCCTGAAAATTCGGCCATAGATCGAAAAAGAGGCCAGTTCGCCTTTTCAATAAGCCATCTTGGTATGCGCTGAGAATGTGCGTGTGGAGAGAGTACTTGTATCTAACATGGAAAGTGGTCACTAGAGTATAAATCGAAGAGGACGTTCCAGGTAAAATGTACAGCAAGTGAGGCAGAACAAAAGGATAAGTGCAAGTGTGAAAAACAATGGGTACTGTCAGAAATAAAAGTAGGTTGACCAGTGTTGAGCAGAATAAGATGGTGGCGGTCTAGAAAGTCTGCCAACATGCGACCCCTTGCACACTCCGTGTGGAAACCCTATAGGGGATGGTGCGCATTAAAATTCTCCAAAACTAGGACGGGGTGGTAGCTGAGACAGAAGATTATCCAGATCAACTATTGCGACAGTGGCAGATGGAGGTAAGTAAACGGTGCAGACAGAAAAACTAAGGCCAGAGAAGTGAACTGTAGCTGCAGCAGCCTGTATAGGAGTCTGGAGGTTAATTGAAGTACTGTACACGTCATCTCGGATTAAAATTTTAACTCCGCCATGCGCGAGAGTGCCATCTGCGGGAGGAAGATCAATCCTTACTGAAGAGTAACCGTGTAAAGTGGAAGAATCTTGCGGGCGAAGTTTGGTCTTCGACAACGGAGTCTACGCACATTCCACGAAAGGATAGCCACTGGTAAAATGAGATAAAATAAATAAAAATACCACCTTACTTTTTGGTCGGTCCAGCACGAATCAAACGTCCTTTCTTCAATTGCGTGTGATTTGGTGGTTTATTTGGAGCAGGCACATTCTGCTCCATGACCTCAGAGGGAGGGCTCTCCCGCTGAGAAGCATCCACCGATTCCAACACCTGGAATCCGTTGGATGTGGAAATAGGCGGTGACGGCGACCGCCTAGAGGGTTTGCTCCCATCATGGGAGCGGGACCTCCGAGGAGGAGAAGGGCTCTTCTTTTCACCTCGAGGGGACGTTTTCAAAAAGTCAGTCCGTGTGTAGGTGGTCTTAAATTTCATTTCCGAAGCATTAAAAACTATTGGTTAGGGCTTCTCAGTTGAGCACTTCGGAGGACTGAGTCCATTGTGGACCCGTGTAAAAACAAGGTCGAAGGTCTACGTAATGCTACCGCACTTCTTTAGCGACGAAGAAGCTGCGGTGCTGTATGTGCCGGTCTTAGGCACAACGGGTTGGCGAGATTGAAATCGCTTCCGGGCCTTAGTAAAGGAGAGCTTTTCCTTAACCGGATTTCATGGATACAGCGCTCCTCTGTAAAACGAAAGCAGTCACGGGATGATGCCGGATGATCTCCGCGGCAGTTGACGCAGACTGGAGTGAATGTACATGCTCCTTCATGACTTACTTGACCGCAGGTTGCACAGATGGAGGTGGCACTCTTGCAAGAAATGCGTGTATGGCCAAAGCGCTGGCACTGAAAACAACGCAACGGGCTCAGTATACACGGGCGCACTTCAATCGCCTCGTAGCCAGCTTTAATTCTCTGCGGTAGTTTAACCTTGTTTAAAGTGAGGAAAAGAGTACGGGTAGGCTGTAATTCTCACTCTTTCCTTGCCTGCACTCGATATACAGAAGTGACCCCTTGGTCTTCCAGACAACTCTGGATTTCCGGGTCAGACATACCGTCTAGTATGCTGGTGGTAACAACTCCTCGCGATGAATTCAAGGTCCTATGCTGCTCAACACGGATGGGATAGTCATGGAGTATCGTCGCCTTGAGCAGTGAGTTTGTTTGAGACAGCCAAAGTGTCTCCACCAAAAGAGAACCATTTCTCAGGCGGGTACACGACTTAACGGGTCCAGCTATGGTATCAATGCCCTTCTGGATCACAAATGGGTTTACTCTATAAAAGGACTGACCTTCTTCTGTTCTACTTATAACTAAGTAACGAGGATAGGACTTCTCAATTAGTTCTTTTATCTCCACTCGTTTACATTTCATTTGAATAGGATTTATTCATGTACCATAGCAGGTTATTCCTCCACCATTGCAACTGTCCCTGATGGCAGGCTGCTTCCTGGGCGCCACCCCGGTTTAGGTTACATGCTCTGGCCTGAACAAGGTATCCTCAGGGTCACACCTTCCTGTGGGTTGCCAAAGGGACCCAATCGCCTGCAGGAAGTTAACAGCTCATGCAATGGCCTCTCCCCGGGCCATGGCCTTTATCAGGGGATATGCTCCTGTCCCACATGATAACCCAGTGCTGGGAGTTATGCCATTACCCAGTCACTTTTTACCATGTCAAACATGGGGGCACCCATCAGACAAAGAACAGGGAAGTAGGACAAATAAAATGATAAAAGAGGTGAAATAAAAATGAGTCAAACACACTGAGCGTGGACCTGAGGGAGCAGCTAGGGTGCCTCGGGGTCATTACACCCCATACACAAAAAGGGCCCCTGAGGGGTCAAATCTGTTGGCTATGTCTTATCATGATTGAAGACTTTTTTGTTAATAATAAGGGGTTGTTGTTTTGTTTCTCGGACATTGTTTAGTGCAATTAATATATTTATGTACTTTTGTCCTATTACTTCTATAGTCAAGGGAACTCAGGAATTTATTAAGTGACTCCTTCTTGTTATTTTTTATTTCCCTGTATAGAAATGCAGTCTCCTTTCTCCAATCTCTCACTAAGTCAGGATCTTTTGTTGCTTCTGGTATATTTCTAATATTATCTCTGTCTCTTTTTAATGCAGATAATCTCTGATTCCAAAAAGATTTGTACCTAATACCCTTTCCTCTGGGTATTGTTATTTTTGCAGGATTAATCAGTTTTTTGTTAACTTTGTTGATTAGTTTCAGAAGACTTTTCTCCATGTCAATATCTTCAAATATTTTGTCAGTGAGTTTCCAAAAAGTGATCCAGTCTGCTTTTTGGAAGTTCCATCACTTCAGTTGACTAGCTTTTAAATGACTCATTTGTGGCTGGATGGTTTCAGTTATGATGACTCTATGGCCCACTACCTATGTCTTCCAATACTCTTCTAGTGGTATGATTTGCAATATCTGAAGAGGCAATAACCATATCAAGATTTGTTCAGTATCCTGTATAGTGGATAAAAGTTTTGGGGTCATTATTTTTGTAAAATTGACTGCATTTGCTTTCAAAAATTCTTCAATCATTTTTCCTACTGCATTGGAGGAATTGTACCCCCACTGTTTTGAATGTCCATTCAGGTCTCCTATTATTAGGGTTTTTTGTTTAACTTCCATTAAGCCTATTCAGTTGGAGGTTATTTGGTGGACTATATATACCAAAAATTGTATATTTTACATTCTGTAAGCATAGATCTGATCGAGCGATTTCAGCATAGTCTGTGGAGTTCATGGTTTTCAGTGTAATTGTTTTACTTAAAAGGGAGATTTTAACTCCTATTAGTATGCCACTTGCCACTTGTTGATGTTTATGTAGACAATATATGTTGTACTTTTTAAAATTATAAAACTTTTCATTGTCAAGGTCAATATTAGCTTCAAGAATTACAAAGATATCTACTTTATGTTTATGTAATTGTATTTCAACTTAAACACTTCAACAATATAACTAAGAAAGTGAATAAGAAGAACAACATATTAAGAAGGTTAACAGGACTCAAATGGGGAGGTTCCATAGGTCTCCTAAATGACATGTACAAAAGATACACAAAGCCCAATTTCTTCTATGGAAGTGAGGTAATGTCCATAATAAACAATAAACTTAAATATTCTGAATTATCTAGTGAGTTGATTTGATAATCTTATGCTCCACTTACTGTTGAATTATGCAAAACTCCCACGAGACCAATAATCAATTATAGAAACACACCTTCCTACTAACTAGCAAGATGGCTCCTCCAGAGATTTAAAAAATTTCCAAAATTTGATAGCTAAAGTGTAAAGAATTCCAAAGATCTGGTGGAAAAAATCAAAGTTTTGTTTCTCCAAAAGCATCTTTTGATGTCTTTTTCCCAGCATACCAAAATACAAACTTCCAACACCTCTTCAAAAATGATTACAGTCTGTGAAACTGAGCAACAAGGAGATTGAGGAATACATCCAACTAACCGAAGTATGTATTAGTCATAATTTCTTCAAGTACAATAGTGAATTTTACAAACAAGAAGCAGGTTTAGCTATGGGGAATCCATTATCACCTTTTCTGGCTGATTTATATATGAGTAGTTTAGAAATGCACATCACCAAATCATTTCCATATAATTTCAAAGTATGACACAGATATATGGATGATATCTTTGCAGTGATCAACAATAAACTCTTTGATGATGCTTTGAAATTGCTATATCTACAAGATAAAGAAATTAAATTCACTTCCAAAACAGAACAAAGCAACATGATTCCCTTTCTCGACTTAAAGATTATAAGAACAGGCAACAATTTGGAATTTGGAATATACAGAAAGGACACGCAGACTGAGAATTATATAAAGACAAGTGGATTCAATCCCACTGCACACAAACATGCAGTTCTCAATAGCTTAGCACATAGACTCATTAACATACCTATGAATGAGTTTGAATACAACAAAGAATACTATCATATTATACAAACAGCAAAATTCAATGGGTATGACCAAGAAATTGTAGATAAGAAAATCAAGAAATTCAAACAAAGAAAGAGGTTAAAGCAGGTTACAACATTGACAGTAATAAAAGAATCTACCATCCACATGAAATTCACTTATCATCCTTGGGCCACCAAAAAATTCCAAAAAATACTTAGAGAGTTTGGGATTACTTTATCCCCAGCGAACAAGTTTAGCCTAAAAATCTGCTCAATTCTGGTGATAATGATAGAATACCTGAGGAGAAGAAGCCAGGAATATACAAAGTCAACTGTTCAGAATGTAACAAAGTATATGTTGGAAAAACAAAAAGAAGCATTGGAATCAGGCTGAAGGAACACTGGAGAAACATAAGGTACAATCAGATAAAAGAAATCAGCACTTGCACATCACTTTTGGAGAGATAAACCTGATACAGAAATGGGAGTGAAATTAATGAAATTCATAGATCGACCTGTTGAGTCGATCTATTGTTGACAAATTAATCCAGAAGTTTATAAAATACCCGCGAAAGCTACACCAAGTCCAGCCAACCAACAACAAAGCCAACAATTGACTCGCAACTGAGGATGCAGGCAAAAGCCTGTGAAACTAGTTTTGCATAATTCAAAATTAAGTGGAGCATAACATTATCAAATCGACTCAATAGATAATTAAGAACACAATAGTCGCTTTGCTGTATTGGTTCCGATGTGAAATTAAATGTTATATTTAGCCAACTTTAAACTAAAATGAATACAATACAATCTAAGTCCTTAAGAATAATAACAGGAGCCGTTAAAACAACACCAATTGCTACAATGCAGAGCATAACTAACAACCTGCAAATTAAAATATAGCTAAATATTAAAACAGCTATAGTGGAACAGAAGCTAAAAAGTAATTCACACAGGAATAAATGGTTTCAAATTCCTGAGGGCAACAATGACAATGATTAAAAACACAACAGACTTTAAACAATTACATACAGAAAGAAGATTATGACAAATTTTTAAAAATAAGCGTACACCAACTGGTCCTTTACAATATATAGATATTAATGTAAACTAAATCTGGATACAATGGTCTCGAAGAATAACAACCTACCTGAGGTATTAAGATTGATAACACTTAGTACACAACTATTATCCAACTAATACATGGTGTAGAGTATATACAGATAGATCTCATAAAAATGGAGAAACAGGCTTTGGAATATATTATGAAGAATTCTCTCAATATATCCATTTTGAACTGTATGCTGACAATTTTGATTGTAAAATAATGGCCATTAAAGCAGGTTTACAAAATCTATGACTCTAAAGCATCACTATAAAGTATAATGAATTACAGTTACCCACTGACATACACTATAAATGAAATAAGAAAACTATATGATATAATCCTGATCATGAATACAGAAATAGTTTTACAATGACTCCTGATCCATGTGGGATTTAAGGGGAATGAGATTGCAGATACTTTAGCAAAAAAAGGAGTCACAATAAAATGAAAACCACCTTTTGAACTAGAACTTCCCTCTAAATGAAACTCATAAAAAGATTGTCTGAACAAGAACAAATATTGAACAAAAACTTAAAGGAAAACCATATGAAGATCTAAATATTTTTAAGCATCTTTTATTGAAAACAAGAAAAATTGCAGTTGCCCAATTCTACTTAATTGTTCGGTATGATGGCCTATCAGAACATCTCTTCAGGATGAAATTAATCAAGGACAGTCACTGCCTGCTGTGTAAGGAGGTGAATAATATCTTAAATAAAGAACATCTACTGAAATGCAGTCAACTATTTAGCAAACAAACAAATGAAAAATAATTTGGAAGCTCTTTATTGGGAAGCTAGGGAAAAAATGATAAATACCAGCATCCCCAATGGCCACTAGCAACCAATCATCTATCAGATTTTTAGAGCATGTTCCTAAGAATTGATTTGATTTTTAATATTCTTCAGAAACAAATGATGTACAGTTTGGCAGCAATGCTGTCTAAGCATATACATAAAAAGCTTACAAAATAGAGTAAAAATTTTTAAGTCTTTGAATTCAGATGCCTCAACCAATTTACATTTTAGAATTTCCATGAACAGGTCTGAACTGAGGGATGAATACATCGACAATCATAATCTACATCTAAACATAAGCAAATGTACTATTAGATATTGGATATTAATATAATATAATTAAAAAGTAAATTTTCATGATAAGAGAAACTCAAATTTCTCAAATTAGATGACACTGCTCAATTCATGAATTATGGTGAGGCTTTTCCTGTGGATGGAATGGACTCATTATTATAAACTCATGGTGCTTTCTTCAACCATGCTCAATTACATATGAGAAAATTTCTTTTGTTTCTGTGTTCTTTTCTGTACTCTCTCTCTCTCTCCTCCACAAAGAAACATTCCACTGAATCAATCTGAGAGAGTTAGTTTAAAAAAAAAAAATTGAGAATTAAACAAACCGAATTCTTTTCAAAATCTTCCAAGCAATTTTGCCTCATTCCTGAAACTAGTGCTTCAGTTGAAAGGAATTTATTTATTTATTTTTTCTTTAAATGCATAAAAATTTATTTCAGGAACAGCCAAAATTATTACCAGCCCTTCTTTAATGTTTTAATTTAAAAGGAAGTACTAAATATGCCAGAAAACCATGACAAATGGTACAATGATGTCATCAAATAATTTTGGAAGAAGGAATGCCGAGTAAGGTTTTTACAAGTAATTACATTCCTGTCCACAATGTGTAATTTCATTTGTAAATATTAGTGAGTACCACTCATCATCATAATCAAATTATTGATAGTAATATTATTAATTTCAATTATTATGAAACAGTATTATGTCTATATTTTGCATATTGGTCATTAGTGCATGGATGTGTTTTTGTTTATAAGGTATAGAGCTTAAAGTTGGTAGTTTCTGAGTATCAGTAATTGATGACTGCTGACATTTTTGGCTATGTGGTATTAACTCCCTGCATTTAGGAATGTTTGTTATTTGTTTTCTATTATGCCATACACACACATGTGTCTCCATAACAAGGAGACACATAATGGACATGCTATAATGGAAGCAGTAGGATGAGACAAGGAATGGGTTCACTACTGGATTTTCTGGTATAAGGAATGGCCTAACAAAAATAATTGCAAATCTGGTGCTGCCAGGAAGACAAGAGAAGAGAAATAAGAACTGATTGCAGCAAGTTATCAGATATCTTTCTCCACTGGAAGAACCTTAAACCTCTAAGTTAGTGCCCAGACTTTAGATAATAGGCTCAAAGCCTCTGGAATCACCATAGGTGGCCTGCTAAGAAGTACATTTTAAATGCTGAACCCATTAATCCCAAGTGGCCTTCTGTTTACATCTGCCTTTTTCTGCACAGTTTTGAAATATTGATCTGGACATAGTATATATTGCCAGATGAGGATGAAACATTATCATTATAGTAACTGGACAACACTACATACTCTCTCCAGCATGTTATTGCAAGGCTAGAAAAGGACTCGGAACTGGGATACTGCAACTAATGATTGGGATAACAGTGAAGAGAGAATGGGTTGCTCCCTCAGAAGTGATGTAAGAGAGGTATTGCTTCATAATAGTCCAGTTGATGCCTTGAAAAATCAATGCTGGATTGACAGCAGAAGATGGTACACTATATAAGTATTGAAATTTATGTTTTTATATGTTGAGACAAATATATCAATTTATTATTTCAATTCTTTTTCCTTTTACCTTTCTGATAAAGTGAAATCTCACATTTTACATTCCAGTATGATGCAAAACTTATTATTTACATGCAATTCTCATCCTGTTACTATTCCATTCTACTCCTTATCACTACTGAAATTAGCCAAATGTTTCATCAACCAAAAATCCCAGGGATCCCCTCACTATCACCATTAACTGCAAGAGTGGGTAGCTATTTACTGTTATGACCATATGATCCATAACACATCAAATTTATAAACATCACCATCATGTTAGGGATTGAATCAGCCAGAACAATCTTCCATAGCATAACATTTCCCAGCAGAATACCATAAATCATATTTTAGTAAACAGGAATAATTGCAAGAATCAATGGGTATTTTAATTTGACCAGAGAGGAAGCCTTAAAGAAAGAACAACATCCTTGGAACATAAGTAATAGCAGTGGGATGAAGGTCAGTCAGACATGGAAACCAATTCTGGTCAATAATTAACATTTACATCTTTGCCTACACAATCACTCCCCAGCCTAACAGAAACCCAAACACAGCCATATTTTGATACCATCTTCCAGCATTGAATGTGCCATTGGCTAGTCTTGAGATTCACATTCCTACTGAAGATGCTAACTATGTATTTAGCCAAAGCTTTTGTTTTTTTGGCACAATAGTCCAGAAAGTTGTAATGTTAATAACATTAAAACACTTAACACTTTATACTCCTACACCAACATTTGGTTAATGGCAGAATCTTTATTCCTTTTGTATTTGCTATACATGCATCATTTGCTATGCATTTAATATTTAATTAAATTTATGTTTAATCTTAAAGGTACCTATACAATTTAGGATAAATCTTTCTTTTTGCATTTGTCATGCATCATATGCCAATATTTCTACTATGAGTTAGAATTTCATGACAAATGCATAGATTTGCAACAAAATGGTAATAACTGTTTTGTGAATCTGCATGTCTATTGAGTGTGAATCAAACCCAATTGTGTAGTACCAACAGCATTTGTTATTCCATAACAATACATTTGTCTTAAAAACCAGTCATAATAAATGACCACCTATTAGGATTAAGCACACTTCATTTGCACTGGAGGTTGTTTAAGGGAGTTCATTTAAAAGGATATTTAGCTATTTTAAGAGGTCAGTATCACTGGTTTAGTTCAGCATGGGCTGACAGTTTAGAAAACACTCACTTCTTGTGTGATATGCTTGAAGGATTTTTGTGGTAATCATTATAACATAGCTGCAATTTGTGTAATGTCCCTTCTGTAAGAATGTATTTCATTTTCATCTTCCCTCATCCATCAGTACTTGCACTTGATCTAAATCTTTTCATATATTCATGCATAGCAGTTATTCTCACCAAAAGTATCACAGATCAAGAGATTAACCAATTTTGTATCATAATCTGATCTGATATCAATACTTACTCAAGAATTCACTTGGTTTCGCCAGAGATTTCTGGCTTGGGAAGTCAAATTATTTCTGTAGGCTATGTGAACATCAGACACCTGAGATGCTGTTTTTTAAAGAAAAATATTCAGTAGCCAATCAATTTAATGTTTGCATTAGAGATTGAAACCTGCCACAGAGTTTTTCTACAGTGGTGTCAATAATTTATTATTTTGGGGTTTTTATGCCAGAATTAAGTTTAGTCAAAATAGATAGAGAAGAAAAAGAAAGGCAATGAGCAGGCAACAACATTCCCATTAGGAAATGCTTTAAGACACTCTGAATGTTGAAAATGTAATGTCAATCAGAGTTGACCATTCCAGGAGCCTACAAAGCCTAGATAACACAATTTATTCCACAAAAGTTTCTCTTAAACTGATGTGTCTGTTTATAATATGTCCCTTAGAGGATAGAGGGTATTATTACTCATTTTTAAAAGATCATTTCTACTCCAACATTGTTTTTATAGTACACTGCTGGCCATTAAATTTGCAATACATTGTGCATATTCATAATAGCCATGCAAAAATGATGTCTATCTTTTTGTTCAGTTGTTTGCTAGGGCTGTTCGGATTCTTAATGTCTTTGCATTCATCCTACCTTCATTCACTAAACTCAAGTTTGCTTTGTTATGGATGCATTTTGTCCAACATGACTACCAATTTCTTGTTATGACATCCCACACTTCTTGTTATTGCTGTCATATTTTCAATGAATTATGCTTGTTCCTTCGGAGAAAATGTAGTATCAGTTTAATGCATCCCTTATGGATAATGAAATTTTAATAGCCAGCATAGTGTTACAGAATTTGAGGAGTATTCAGAGGACTACATTTACTGTTCAATTGGCAATAAGTTTAGAATCAAAAGAAGATCGTTACTTATATGTTATTGTGATGAAGTAGTATGTATAATTCACTGTTTAAATATAATGAAGTCCTAATCTCTTTTTTGAGTTTGTTGGTCCTGGTGATGTAGGGGTAACCATACTTGCCTTCTAAACCCAAAATCGATGGATTTTTTTGGGCATAAAAATCGTAAGTATGGCTTTCTTCAGAAGGGAAGTAAAGCCATGGGTCCTGTGAGGTACATTTACGGTATGATAAAGAACCTCAAGCCTGAAAGAAGAGGCCTCTGAGCAACATTTGCCAGCCGTTTCATGCCCTAAATAGAATGGGAAGCTGATGACCTGAGATGTTAAAGAGAGTCCTTAAATAAACAATTCAACATTTTTTTTTTTTGGAGTTTGATTGCTACATATAATTATTCTGGACATAATTCCATAATATGCACATATTTGTTATATGTACATAATATGGAATTCATATTTGCTTTTCAGTGGTGGTGTAGTGGTTACCATACTTGCCTCCTAAACTCAAGATTGCGGGTTCGAACCCGGCCAGGACCGATGGATTTTTTTGGGCGTAAAAATCCTAAGTATGGCTTCCTTCAGAAGGGAAGTAAAGCCGTGGGTCCCATGTTGTACATTTACGGCACGAAAAAGAACCTCAAACCTGAAAGAGAGGCCTCTGAGCAAAATTTATCGGTTGTTTCACGCCCTGAGTTGAATGGGACGCTGATGACCTGAGCTGTTAAAGAGTGTCCATAAATAAAAAAAAAAATTCTTTTCGAATTAAGTTATTTCTATATATGTAAACAGATATGTCCAACATATGCAATTGTACATAATCTTATATGGATGAAACATATAAGTATAAATATGGAGTATAAATAAAAATAGGCAAAATTTCAAATCTAATACATTCATTGACTTTAACTGGTTTGATAAGAAGAAATGAGAATACGTAAAATTTCAAATCTAATTCATTTGCTGACTGGTTTGGACAAGAAGAAACCTGTTCTGAAGTGCCACATTTGAAGTTAACAATTTTTAACAGTAAATGATGTCAAGCATATCAAAGAGACATTTTATAAGCAAAGATACCCTTTGGAAGCAAAATGATGTTGAATTCTCGAAGATGTTTCTCACAGATGGATATCGAAAGATAATTGGGTGTAGCATAAAATAGTGAATGTTGAGTAATATTGATGTACAGTCCTACTTGACAAAGGCTTCTCTAAAAAAAATTTTCTTCATAAATGCAATTGCACTTCCCTTTTGTAATTTAATTTAACATAGCCATAAAAAATACTCACTCTAAATATCATTAATGTTTAACTAACATCATCTTTTTTTCATAAATTAAAATAAAACAATTATCTGAAGCAAAATAAATGGTGAAAGAAGTCTCTAATCCAGTGTCTCACTTATACCCACAGTGTACTATCAATTATAGTATACAAAAGAGCTGGGTTCATTATTTTGCAGCAATGCATATGCTGCCATTACTAAGTTATATGTTGTTGACAAAGAACATCTATCAGTTTTCAGAAAACTTAACAATTCTAAATCATTTGAAAGAGTATACTGACATATGTTTAAAACTTAAATAGTATACATAGTGATGGATATGATCAAGTAATAAGGTGTTGAATAAGAGAAATTAGGGTTATTCATTATGCAATTTAATTCATCGGTATTCATCATCCAATTGAATTCTTGTCCATCTTGGCATGATTTTGTTCTGTGTTAAATACCCATTGCTAGGAAACAGGATAGGGAGAGTACACAGATCAACAAACTTTCTAAATTTATAATTATTGAATTATTAGTGACTATATAAAAATATTAAAGCTATAAAATTATTGAAAAATCATAATACAATATTTAAGAAACTTCTAAACAAATTATACCCCATTTAAGGACAATTTCAAGATATATTAAAATGATAACCTTAAATTTTAAAATTCTACTTTTATGTCTTAAATCTGTTATTCTACTGATATCATATGGGAAAGATATAAAAAGATGTAAGGGAGAATTTTAAATACATTACATGGAATATGGAATTACAAACAAAATACACCCTTTTAAAACAATATTTAAACTATATTCCAGTAGGAGTCTTTGATGAAGTTGGGTGAATAGTAGATGTCAGCCAAATGTTATTCTGTTTTGTTGCTTTTTTTTGTTTTCTTCTAAGAATTGTTATAAGAATTATAACATATTAAAGAAATTGATAGTAATTACATTAATTGTAGTTATGGTAGATTATACTTAAGAAATGTCTGATCCAGCTAGATGGAAGCCACCTAGTACTTTTCTTAACATTTTAATAAATAAATAAATAAATAAAATTCAATTTCTAGTTAAACTGGAAAGATATAGCTTCTTTTCTTTAAAGTCATTAAATAACACAAGCACTATATTGAGAGGATCACTTGTTATGCTTAAACTTGCTTCATAATGACTAGAACTAAGCACAACTTAGGGTATGCAGAGGACATATTCCTGCATATCACTGATTCAAGTATGCTAACTAGCACATTTTGACTATATGGTAAAGACCCTAACTTGCCCTTTAATACCTTGAAACTTGATCATATATGCAGTGCAGTATGCAATATTTGAGCTTTAAACATGTTTCAGTTTTTTCTTTTGAAAGGCATATAACTTCAATATTAATTCAATTTGGAATCTAACACAATGAAAAATGCATTAATAATCTCTTCTCAGTTGAAATATTTAGAACATTCTTTATGGTTTCACTTATTGGAGATTTACTTACTTTGTGAACCCTCCTCCACATCCTCAGCTCCACTAGGGCCCACAAAACATCCTGAGTAAATCTCCAATAGGTGAAACCATAAAGAGGGTTCTAAATATTTTGACTCAGAATAGATTAGGTATATAACTTATTTATAACTTTCTCAACATTGATTGATATTCCCTTGTGAGAAAAGAGGTATACCCAATAAGTCTATTTAGAAATAAAAAATAAAATTATATTACAATTAGTACAAAAAAGAAATTTTTCCCCCATATCCGGTATTTATGTGGGCAATATGTTTATAGTGAGATAGAACAATTATTAAAATGATATATGAACATGCTAAAAATTAAGTTTGATGATGATAGTACAATTAAAATTTAAATTGCTGTGTCAATTGCTACTTTGTTTTCTGCCTGATAATTTATCAAACATTCATCTTCAATATAATATGGGCTAATGCTGAGAACACATCCAACAATAATGCATTTATTATACACCACATATCATTCATCTGTAAGTATAATAGTGGATATGTGTTTGTTGAGCAGTTATATTGCTGAATGTGAGCAAGATACTTACTTTCCTTAAGTTTCTTCCTGGCACATCCAAGTGATTCATCTAGAGACAGAAACAGAATTATACACTTTTTAAAATAAATGCACATTGTTTGCAAATTATTTTAGAACACTTTATTTTGGTAACATCTAAGAGAGTTGATGGTACAAACAAACAAGCTTCATAACACATGGTGCAATTATTGCTACTACAATTTTTTACTTTTTTAAGCTATTTTTGCTTGCACCATTTGCTATTTTATGTGATTAACATTACATTACAACAATGTATAATTTGTTATTCTTCATGTTTTTTTATGGAGACTAGTACTGGTCAGTGGCCAGAGTATCACACCACTTAAAATCATGTGGTGAGTAGGGACATTTATGAATTAATATATTCCTCTGGCTTATGATAGAATTTAATAAGCTTATAGCCAAAATGATCTAAGAGATTTTCTAAAGATTTTGGTCATATGGAAGTTTGCTAACTTTGTTAGCAGAAGCATTGCAAGACATTTCATGGAAAACTAGTCAGAATCTTGTTGCCTTTATGTATAGTATTTAACTTTTCTATTATGTGGAGTTTTGTAATAAAAAATCACAAGACATAAAGCAGAAATTGTAAAATTATGAAATATGTACCAGATCTCATTTAAATACGCTCATTCAATATTCTCATTCAATACATTCAAATACACAATATCATGTATATTCTAACATTTTCTTATGATGCTAGAAGTACATGATTTAGTTGTTTACTGTCATATACTTTTTATCAATAACTGAATCTTGGGATAAATTTTAGAATCATAAGTGATTTAAAATGACAATTTATTATTCTTTATTGTTATAAGCAGCCTAAATTTAGTCAATTAAACTGTATATTCCTTAAAAAGTCTTACAAGAGAAACAGATGTAATTATTTGAAGATTTTCCCTGAAAACTGAAACTTTTGAAACATAAACTTAATCAAAGGGGTATTATGATCACTTACTTTAATCTGTGTGGAGTTGACTTTAAGTGAGCGAGCACGATGAAAGCCAGCATGTCCTCGACGCATCGAGGACCACACACTGCCAAAGAGGGAGTGATTGCGCTAGAATAAAAATATAAAGTTACAAAGGGCAGATGAAAAGAAATGAGAATCTAGTAAATTTTTCTAAATCATAATTGAACTTTTTCATAAATATATACCTGAGAATATGCTTATATAAAATATTTAGAAAACACATTTTATAAAGTTGAGAAGTATGGAGATTTGTGAAGGGCGCTAAGATAAATACTAAACAAATGTTTTCTCTTTAATTTTCAAAACATTAGTGCAATTCTTTGTTTTGCATGTATTTGTATAATTGATAATAGTGATCATGCACTAATGGATCTCAGGAGCAGGTTTAGCAATTTATGCACAGCTAGGTAAATCCAAGTGCACAATACTTTTCCAGAAAAACTGAAGGAATTATGTTCTAAATCAGTTTGCTGACTTCCAAGATTATAAATAACTTTTATCTGTGTTTGGAAAACATAGAACTACAATATGAAATTAATTTTGATAGCTTAATTTAAAATTTATTTTTATAAATGCATTTTTAAGCTGGTTATGAATGTGCCTTTAGTTTCCTTCCATCATCAACAGTTTGAACCACAGCTTACACATAAAACTTATGTAAATAAAGATAAATTTCAGAATTTTAATATCAATATACATTTTTTTTATTAAATAATTAACATATATATGAATAATGGGACTTTCAATAATATTTATTAACCTGTACTATGTTTAATGCATAGAACTGGAAGCTAGAAATGCTTAGCAAATGAATTTCATTTATACTCTATTTATGAATCATTATAATAGCCTTTGGCCATAGTGTGTCATCATGGATTCATTTGAAATTTTCATTCATTTTTTCATCGACATCATGCCTAGTTGGGAAAATATTTAAAAGCGAGTACAAAAATTAAATGGAGTTTTGAGTTCAGTGCAAAACCCAATAACATTATACACATCCATCTATTTTGTTTTGTTTTGCCTAGGAAATTCTTGCAAAGCTACTTGAAGTTTCTCCAAGCTCTTACTTTAGTTTTATTCAAAGTTTCTTAAAATTGTATTCTATCCTGTAATAGCTCCCCCCCATATTCAACACCATTATAAGATGACTTCCTTTAACTTTTGCTGCTGAAATTGTAAGATATTTTTCATTAAGATAAAATAATTCTTTTGAATTCTCAATTATTTATACAAAGCTTTCAGTTCAGTCAAATAAAGCTTTATATGGTGGAGTGGAGTGAAAGCAATCAAGCAATGAGATGTGCTGAGCATTCTCTTCTCCTGGATTGCAATTGCTCCTTGGTTTCCATTCATGTTTGTGTAATGTTCTGTAGCATTTCAAATATCACATTTGCACGAGAACCAGCAGAGTTTTGTATACCCTCCTTACATATTCATTGGCATTTCAATCAGTTTAAATCTCCACAGATAATACAGAAATGGATACGGTATTAAATTGCTGCTGGTATAACATTTATGTTTATAACCATTATTCATAATAAGCAGAATATGCAATGGATATGGAAGGCTTTGAATTTCCATTATGTAGAATGTCTCCAATTGATGCACAGTTATGCTGTTTAAATTTTTCAGAGACCATTCACATCAATATACAAGACTTCTGGACTTTTAAAGAAAATAAATGCTCTAAAGTTGTATCGCTGTTATGTAATCGCATATTATGTCTTTCACTCATATAACTCACAAGTGTAGAATCCTTCTCATTATATTTTTAAACATGTTAAACTTGTCATTCTGAACTTGTGACTGCACTTTGCTCCTCAATCTTATCTTACAGTATCAGCAATTTATTATTTGTTTGTAACTAGAAGTTTCTTCCGGGCTTAGGAGCCGTGGCCTCTTGGAGCTAAGTGGTCCAAATGTTTCGTCCTCAACTGCGGAGGACATCTTCAGTGGCGCGGTCTGAGTCGTGGCAGGACCTTCACCCAGAAGACTCAGACCGCGCCAGTGAAGATGTCTTCCGCAGTTGAGGGCGAAACATTTGGACCACTTAGCTCCAAGAGACCACGGCTCCTAGGCCCGGAAGAAACTTCTAGTTACAATTCTGACTATGGCCGTGAAAGCTTCCGATTACTTATTATTTGTTTGTCATATATTTCACTAATGGTGAAATACATAAGGCATGATCTACTGAAACCCCTCTGGGTTTATTTATCAATATAAACCAATACATTGAATTACAAACAAATAGAAGCAGGAACATATAAGAATAAAAGATAATGTTTAAATATTAATTCAATTTGGAATCAAACACAGTGAAGCACCCATTAACAATCTCTTCTGAGTAGGATATTTAGAACATACTTTATGATTTTTCATCTATTTTTCTGTTGGACCATCTTGAATCCTTATATGCTGTTACCATCACTTTCTTCTTTAATTTGTACTGCCTTTTTTTAAACTCATTCTTGCTTTTTAATATTAATTGAACAATTTAAATGTTAATTAATTATGGAAACAATAATTCCTTAAGAGTGTGACTTTGAAGTACTTTGCAATAAATACAAGGCATGATCAACTGAAATTCATCTGGTCCCCATTGCTTGCTCAGCTGTTCATACCAATTAGCAGTAATGGAGAAATTTGCAATTATCTAGGTAATCATAGCCCTGATAGAAGGTGCAGTTGGCTTGTGTTATTTAGCTGTGAGGGTGCTGAGCAAATAAATAATATTATGGTAATGATTCCAACCCATAAAATGTAGATCAACATATTGTAGTTCAATTTTTGTCAGCAAAGGGTTGTCAGCAGAGTAAAATTCATCATTGCAAGAAAACCATGTGTGCTGAGACATGCGTATTCAAGTTAAGAGTGAAGAATTGGGCTTGCATGTTTTGGACAGAATGTGACCAAACAGTTCTATGTTCTGTGAAAAAAAATTGTTAAATCAAAAAGTCTGTTCACAGTAGGTTTTGCAAATGCTGACTGAGACAAACAAGGTGCAGAGCACGTGTTTGTTTCTGCAACACCTATGCCAGTGCAAAGAAGAGGGAGACAGTTCCTTTCTATGTACCTAGGTACAGTGGCCCTACAGCCCCAACTGTCACTTTACAACTTTCATTTGTTTGGAAGTGGGATACAAGTCTGAATACACAGGGTCATATCATCTCCTAACACAGTACCTCATAATTTCCTTTGAGTAGGATATTTAGAACACTCTTTATGGTTTGATATTTTGGAGCATAGTATATACTCAGCATTAAAGTGAAAAATAGGAAACTGAGTTCAATTGTGATTGATTGTAGTTAAGGACAATGAGATTATAATGTTGAGTAAGCATGGCAGAAAATTGAATCTGTCATCTTAACACTCTTCATGCTTCACTAACCTTAAAATTATACGGAACCGGTTTCAAAGATATGTTATCTCCATCTTCTGCCGTGGACAACTGGTGTGAAAAGTTGTTGTTGCGTAGTATCAGAAGCAATGTTCCACTCTGGTGAAACTTTTATGAACTTAAAATTTATATTTTCTTCTTTCGGAATGTCAAAATTCATCAAATGATCCTTATGTTTGTAGATGTAAATCTTTTCCCAAATATCCAATTCTACTGGTCCCTGTACAGCTCTCAATAATTCAACTTTTTTCTTTATATCATGATTTTCGGTCCAAAAGTGATATGTCACTGCTGATTTTTCTATTTTTTTGTATTTTAAATTCCTCATATGTTCTTTTAGACGTATACCCACATTCCTCTTGGTTTTTCCTACGTAGATCTTATCACATTCAGCACATGAAATCTTGTAAATTCCTGCTTTTTTCTCCTTAGGGGTATTATTTGTAGTATTGTCTTTCAAAACATTGTTTAGACTAAATCTATTAGTGGGAGCCAATTTTATATTAACATCTTTAAATATTTTTTGAAATTTATACATTACAGTTGGGTTATATGTGAATTTTTTAAAGGACATTTTTTCTTTAACTGTTGACAATGTAGTGCAATTTTCAATTCTTTTCTTCTTCTGGAATTTTTTAATCTTATTACATATTAAGTCTTCATTAAAACCATTTAAAATTGGTATTTCTTTAATTTTTTTATATTCCATGTTATATTCTTCTTTACTGATTGGCAAATTGATCATTCTGCATATCAGTATAAGATCTACATAGGAAAAACCAAGAGGAATGTCGGTATACGTCTAAAAAAACATATGAGGAATTTAAAATACAAAAAAAATAGAAAAATCAGCAGTGGCATATCACTTTTGGACCAAAAATCATGATATAAAGAAAAAAGTTGAATTATTGAAAGCTGTACAGGGACCAGTAGAATTGGATATTTGGGAAAAGATTTACATCTACAAACATAAGGATCATTTGATGAATTTTGACATTCCGAAAGAAGAAAATATAAATTTTAAGTTCATAAAAGTTTCACCAGAGCGGAACATTGCTTCCGATACTACGCAACAACAACCTTTCACATCAGTCGTCCACAGTCGAAGATGGAGATAACATATCTTTGAAACCGGTTCTGTATAATTTTAAGGTTAGTGAAGCTTGAAGAGTGTTAAGATGACAGATTCAATTCACACGAGCTTCACTGTGTTAGTTCCATATGAAAACTTTTTTAAAGATTTACAATTTAAAAAAAAAAAAAAAATTAAATGGCAGAAAATGTTCAACCATATCCATATGCACTAAAATAAATGGAGACAGAAAGAAGCCACTGTCAGTATCAATTATGTCAAATTGCCTATATGTAGGTTCACTGCTTGTCTACAGAAAAACAACATTAATTCACAAGCTTGAAAAGATAATATGCGCTAAGGAGTTACAAAATTGGAACATACATGACTGGGAAATGTTCTCTGGACAAATGAGACAGCCAAAATGTGTAAATATTGATTCAGATTACTAACAATTTATCAAACATCATCCTGGAGAAGGAATGCTGATTGCTTATCTTACTCTAAATATGTAACGTGGAGCAAGTATTATAATAATGTAGAAGTTTTTTGGAAATATTAAATTTGGAAACTTATGACTTATTTCTGCAACAGAACATTGATCCAATAACCAATTCAAAATGTGTAAGAATCACATCATAGGCAAAGAAATAAAGTTAAAAGCCATCACCTTGTCTTCTTAGTCCTAAATTTTCACCAAGTGAACTTTTGTTAGTGAGGAATACAAAAGAGATGGCCCCTAATAATATGATTGAGCTATGGTAATATTTTTTTTAGTGTGGAATTATATAAGAACAGAGATGTTACAAAAATTTGATTTTAAGGATGCCTTAAATTTGCATAGCTGTCATTAAAGTTAGAGGGGATAATAGTGATGAACAGAAAATTTGAATTATCACATACTATTATAACCAAAGATAATTTTTAATTTTAATACAGCTATGTTTTATGCAAATATTTTATGTAAATAACTGCTTAGTGAAACTTGGTAAAAATAAAAATTATTAATACCATTTGAATTTCATTGACCTTAGAGGTACATAAATTTTGAAGTAACAGTTCTTTAACAGTGAATTTAGATTTTCTTTTGTCACTATTATATATAATGAAAAATAAAATAACACAATGAACAATGTAACTAAAATAGCAATAACTATATAAGCAGAAAAAGGATAAAATACTTAGAAAGTCACAGATTTAGTATATGCAATATTTCGAAGTATTGCAGTATTTCCAACAGCTCATGTTCTTCTACAGCAAGAAGACAAGTGAATGTAGTAAAAACAAATATTGAATATAAAAGGTAACATAATGCATGGAAACAGATTAAACAAGAAACAAGAATGTGAAAGAGCGAGAACATAAAAATATATTTATATGTAAGAAATATGCCCGGTAGTACACAAACTTTATGCAAAAATATAGCTGTCATTTCTCTATCTCTGAGTAAAATTTCAGAGCTATGAGTCTGTCAATAAGTATTAAATTAAATGCATCATCAAAATTTTTCCAGTGAGCCAAAGCATATTGGGTAACTGATAAGGGAGACTTGATTTTAACAGAACATCTATGATTGTTCACACGGAGTGAAACAACAGTAGAAGTTAAACCAATATAAAATGCTTTGCAAAGTTTACAAGATAACATATGCACAACATTCTTAGAAGAACAAGTAGCAAATGAGGAAATGTTAAATTCTCTAGATTAGGGCTGTGGAATGAATGACATGCAATAATAAGCATACAGGTTTTACATTTAGGGCATTGGCAAGGATATGAGCCTGGGATGAAACGAGTAAATTGCAAGGGGATAGGTTGCAGTGAAATACATTCTTAAGGTTAGGCGGTGTTCTAAAAGTAAGGCAGGGTACAAACTTAGAAAAATCACTTAAAAAAGAATGCATTAAAAAGTATCATGGCATTCTTTCAAAATAGGTCTGATGCTTTCAATTCCTGGGCACATAAGCAGTTACAAGATTAATGAAGATTTTATTGGAAGTTTTAGGTTTGCATTAAAAAGTTTTGTGCACTGGAATGATACGGGATTCTAAGAGAGAGGAAGGATATTTTTGGTCTTGGAACTTTTGAGCTAGGTTTTTAAACTATGTGTCAAGAGATGAAAAGTTGTTAAAAAGATGATGGCCATGGATTAAAAGAGAAAAAGGAATAGATTTTTTGGTATGCAAAGGAAGACAGCTATCAAAATGAAGATACTGTTGTAAATTAGTTGGCTTAATGTGCACAGATGTAAGAAAAGAGCCATTGCATATAAAAATATCAATATCTAGGAACATAGCAGCATTGGGAGAGATAGAAGAAGTGAACTTAACTGAAAATTTGGAGTTGAGATTAGTAAGGAACTGATTGAGAGATTCTGAGCCATGGGTCCAAAGCACGAATATATCAATATATTTCAGCCATTATAATGGTACCAGAAGTTCTGATCTAAGAAATTCCTCTTCTAAGCAAGCCATAAAAAGATTGGCATAAGATGGTGCCATTCTGGTGCCCATCACAGTATCATTAATTTGTAGATAAAACTTATTATCAGAACTAAATCATTATGAGTGCAAACCAGATAAGCAAGATAGCAAATGAGGATGGGGTTTGAGGGGCTACTTGAGAAACCAAGAAATGTCTAATGGCTGCTAATTCTTCATGATGGGGAATGTTAGTATAAAATGAAGTAACATCGATAGTGGCCAGAAGTAAGTTAGAATATACCAAAGGATCAACTTTCTTATGCAAACTCAAAAAATGGAATGAATATTTAATATAGGATGGCCTAGATGTAACAAATGGCTGTAATCAAAAATCTACTAGGGCAGAAATGCGTTCAGTGGGAGAATCAAAACTGGTTACTATTGGGCAGTCTAGACAGTTCTTTTTATGAATTTTAGGGAGAATATATATTATAGCAGTACGAGGGGCATTAGGAGTAAGTAGATGATACCTTGGGGACAAGTCCTTCTGCAGTACCAGAAGAAATGATAAACAAAGCTACATCTTTATTAAAGTTGACTGTAGAATCAGAAAACAATAGTTCATAATAAGTGACATCATCCAGCTGTAGATAAGGTACAGCATTATAAGAGGAAATGTTCTGTAATACTACTGAGGATCCTTAATCAGCCTGAAGAAGAATAACATTAGGATTATTGGATAGCCTTTTTAGTGTTGATTTCTCCAGTAAAGTTATCTTTTGGGTTGATATTATGTAGAAATTTAAAATAAATAATTGAAGTTAAACACTAGTTTATAAACATTTCTAAAGGATGGTAAGAAGGTAAAGAAGGAAGTTCAAATCTGGAGGGAGGACAAAGCTTGAGAAGGTAGGGAGTCACATTTATAATAGTCTGAGTAGATTTAGTATGCCAATAGTGATACCATCTTAAATTACAGCAGAATTTTATGCCATTGGAAACAAATTTAAGATGATTAAATTTGGTAGTGGGGCAAAAGATAACCCTTTTTGCAAAAGCACTGTATCAGCATCAGAAAGTGGAACAGAAGATAAATTAACAATCCCACTTTTTACTAGCAGGAGAAGTACAAGGGGTACATTTGCTCTTGGGCTGCTGATATGCAGTAATAGAGAAAAATTTAGGTGGATGTGATAAATTGAGAATAGAAACCAAGTCAGGAGCTGAAGCTATGATCTTTTAAAATCTCGCACAATACTTTCCAATGCAAACCTAAAACTTCCAATAAAATCTTCTTTAACCTTGTTACTACTTATGTGCCAAGAATTGAAAGTATCAGACCTATTTTGAAAGAATTCCATGTTACTTTATTAATGCTTTCTTCTTTAAGTGATTTTTCTAAATTCGTACCCCACTTTGCTTTTAGAACACCCCGTAACCTTAAAAGTATATTTTGCTACAACCTATCTCCTTCCAATTTACCTCATTCGGTTGCAGGCTCATATCTTTGCCAATGCCCTAAATGTAAAAAAAACCTATGCACTTATTATGCCATGTCATTCATTCCGCAGCCTTAATTTATCCAGAGAATGTAACATTTCTTCATTTGCTACCTGTTCTAGTAAGAACATCATATATAATCTTGTAAGCTTTGCAAAAGCATTTTATATTGGTTTAACTTCTACTATTGTTTCGTTCCAAATGAACAATCATAGATATTCTGTTAAAATCAAATCTCCCTTGCTTGCCCTTCATGCTTTGTATCACTGTAAAGATTTTGATGATACATTTAATTTAACATTTATTGATGTGTTACCAACTCATAGCTCTGAAAGTTTACTCAGAGGTAGTGAAATGGCAGCTATATGCTCATATAACACTGGGTTATCAGAAAAAGCACATCAAGCATATTACAATAAATTAAAAAAGTAATCATGGTTCAATTTCACATCAAAAAAACCATCAAATCTTTGAATGAAAAGGAAGTTGTTTATACTAGGGTGGATAAGGGAAACGAAATAGTAATTTTAGACAAGGAAGTTTACAAGCACAGAATGCTATATATTTTAAACAGTGAGGAATATATTGAAGTAGTAACAAACCCACTTAGTAAATACAAAAACATTAATAGATGATATATTAAAAGCAAACACTTTTTTGAAAAAATATGAAGTTCATAAAACTAAAGTAACAAATCCATCAATAGTCGAGATTATTGGATTACCAAAGATACACAAATCTGGAAAAAGCACAAGACCAATCATCAATAATATTAATACTCCTTGTTGCCTTCTCACAAAATGGTTGGCTAAACAATTCAATACATTACCAAAATTTCCTAGCTTAAGCCTGAGAAACTCTTTAGGTCTTGTTAAAAAATTAAAGATTATAAGTTATCCACAAATGAAATAATGGTATCCTTTGATGTAAAAGTTCTTTTTCCTAGTATTCCAAAAAAGAAAACCTTAACTCTTCTAAAAAAATGGCTGCTATCCACACAACTTTCAGAAACACATTAAAGAATATGTCAAACTCTCAAAATTATGCTTAGATCAGGCCTTCACATTCGAAGGAAAGTTAAAAAATCCGGCTTAGTAATGCGCAGCCCTCTCTCTCCATTTTTAGCGGATTAATAATGAGTTTTTTCAAAATACATATAATCAAAGCTTTTCCATACATATTCAAGACATGGTAGAGATATGTGGATGATGTTTTTGCCATCATAAAAAACAAATATGTAGAAGATGCACTTAAACTCTTAAATTTACAGGAACTAACAATAGAACTCACCATAGAAATTTAAGCTAACAACCCCTTCTTGGGTTTGAAGATAATAAAGAACAATAGTGGAGTTTGGAGATACACATACTGACAATTACACAAAAGCTCATAGTTTCAATCCTAGACATCATAAGGAGGCAGTATTTAATAGAATAGAATGATTCATAGATTGATCAATATACCACTTAAAGAGGAAGAATACAAGAAAGAATACATACACATAATAGACACGGCAAAAATCAATGGGTTTAACAAACAAATGATTCATCAAAAAATAAAAAAGATTCAAAGAAATAAAGAAAATTAAACAAATTACTACACTCAGTGCTTTAGCTAAAGAAAAGATTTAATGAAAATTCATCTAAAACCCTTACCTTAATTATAAATTTCAAAAAATATTCAAGTAATACAACATCATTTTGGCACTCATAAATAGATATAGTGTAGGCAAACTAGTGAAGTTATATAAAACTGAGCCCAGACCAAAAGAAGAAAATTCAGGCATATATAGAATTAATTGCAGAGATTGTGATGAGGTGTATACAGGAAAAACAAAAAGGAATTTAAGTATTAGACTAATAACACTGGAGAAATATAAAATACAAACAGATAGAGAAATCAGCAGTGGCAGCACACTTTTGGGAGGAAAACCACGAAATAGAAAAAGACATATTATTAAAGGCAATTCAACAACGAAATGAACTCAGTATATGGGAAAAATTTATATAAAAAAATATGAACACAGACTCATGAATTCTGAAATACCAAAAGCAGACAACATATTATATATGTTCATCAACAGACCACCAGAGCGAGCACAGTCACACAGTCACATTTCCCACCTGATCAGGTTCATTAGTCATTGAATGGTTGACAATGTGAGTGAGTGTCTCACAAAACATGTGCCAGTTTACTTTTAAATAAGTTTTTAAAAGTGGAACATCAAGAGAGTTTTAATGTGTTGACATGATTTTAAACTGAATACAAATTTATAATCAGTTCATTGATATCATTCTGTTAGATAAATAAATTATTTTGGCAATATTTGTTGTTGTTCACAGTACAATCCGAGTACATCATTGTAAATATTTTTCTGAAACCTTCTATATATACAACTTAAACAATATCATCCTAGAATCTCTTCTATGGCTGCTCCTAAGTTAAACAGAAAATATTTACAGTTGTTATTACTGGTACTAAATGTGATCTTTGCTCAAATTCCAATTATCAGAACTAAATAATTCAGCTACCAAAACCAGAAATTGTTTGTAGGATTTTTAAAAAATTACAAATTTTATCCAGTATAATTTACTTCAGACAACCTTATATAGATATGAATAAAATTTAAAAATGAAGAGGACTCACTCTATGCATTGGTTCAGGATTATCATCCATTAACTCTTCTAGATTTCCAGAGATTGCACGTTTCAATTCTGGTCCCGCATCATGAAGAGTTCTCAAGCCAGCCTGCAACATTAATTCTATGCTACACAGACACAGAAAAAGAATTCACTACAACATACTATTAAAATCTCAAATAGTTTATTGTATAGCAAGTAACAGCTTTAAAATATAATTTTGTTCAATGGACTAGCTATGGAACTGAACATATTACCTCACATTTACTGCTATACAGATACAGAAAAAGCATTCACTAGAACATACTATTACAATACCTAATAGTATATTGTGCAGTTAACAGCTTTAAAATATATTTTTTGTGTAATAGAGTAGCTATGGAACTGCAAATATTATCACACATTTACTTTCACTGTTATTTTCTTTGTTAGTAAAATTTTCATACTGAACATACTGGAAGTACACATGTAGTGGTACTTTAACTAATGCCTTAGGCAGAAAGTAAATATTCGAAGTGTTAAGCTTCTTGGAATGCTTCTGTAAAAATGAGTTCTTGATTTTATTCCCTCAGCCAGTCTGTTTCATATCCTATAAGTACAGTAAGTTTTTATGCTTTGCATGCATGTTTTTGATAGCCTTTCCCCAGTCTATCATTTGCATATTGCCTGATATAGGATAAGTGCATGTCAAATCAACCAATGAAAAATTAATTTTGGAATTTAGTGGCATGTATTTTGTCAACTTTTTGTATATTTGTATCTTACATTAAGATATGAAAAAAATATTATTTTATTTTTATTTTAACCATTCATTTTTATTATATGCATTTTTTAAATAGCCAAAATAAAAATGCATATATTAATGGCCACATACTTGAATGTTGGTTATTTGAAAACTATAAGAGGTACATACTTAGATGAATGTCATTTTAAAGCTTATGAATAGGGCTTTCATTTAATGTGTAACATGACATCATTATGGCTTTTCTAAAAATTTTGAATGGTAAATGTTCAGAGAAAGAGAAATTTTAAATTTTCTTAAAAAATAAACATAATGATACATATCTTTTATCTACTCAGTCCAAATTTCAAGGTAGTATCTCAATGGTATTATACAAACCTTAAATTTTCTTCTTTGCATTGACAAGGAATTAAATGCTTTAAGTTCATTTTTGTACCACTTCTGTAGATAAAAATTATATGGTGCACTTTAAATGAATCTAAATAAGTTTTTTTCATCCTATGCCCCTTCTGATCTCTTGGTCATATATCAACAAGCAGCCCAGTACAAAGAAGAATGATAAAAATAATCACCAAAGGCATTGTCAATAACATGCAAAGAAAAACAGTTGAGAACGGCAGGGCAAATGCTCAGGTGCTCTTCAGTTATGGATATGCCATGGTTGCAGAGAGGGCATGCATCTTTTTCAATCAGCCCAATTGTGTGCAGGTGACTCTATAAGTGGTATTGACCCATAGCAAGTCTAAAGCTGGCCAAGCCAATTGATCTAGGTAGAGAACTAGGAACTCTTTCCAACTTATTCAAAAGGGAGTTTAAATTTTTCCCAGAAGCTTTCTCTCTATACAGGCTGAAGTGGTTTGATTTAATACAGGAGGGTATATGATGCTTCACATGCCACAGGAGCAAAGGAGGGTCTGGTGTTTCATTTGGGATCCCCTTTTCAGCAATGATCTGCCTGCTCATTTACATAAGTCCCGCAGTGGCTAGGAATCTACTGCAATGTGCTTCTTGATGTTCAGCAGCTTATTATATTTCCCATGCAGTTCTTGGAGTTATCACATTCATAGTGATTATAAGTTGTTAAGGTCATAATGCTGCCCTGAAATCAATAAAAAAAGACAATATTTTTCTAATCACACTGCTCTATTTTGTCAAAGGCTAAAGAAATAGCAGTTAATTCGCCATCAAATTTGTCATAGAATTCCCAACAGCATATGAAAATGTAAAGTACATAGATTAAACTCCAGCTCCAAAATTTTTAATGGCTAGCTCAGCCAAACCATCAGTATAGACATGGAGTTAAGAATCAACTGGGAAACTTTCATGAATAGCCAAGGCCATACATTTCAATTCAAAGTTGAGAGAAAATTTCTTGCTAATGTCAGAGACAAGATCTAAATAATCTTTGGCAAGCTTAAAATTCTCCAACGGACACCATATGAAAATGTAAAGTACATAGATTAAACTCCAGCTCCAAAATTTTTAATGGCTAGCTCAGCCAAACCATCAGTATAGACATGGAGTTAAGAATCAACTGGGAAACTTTCATGAATAGCCAAGGCCAAACATTTCAATTCAAAGTTGAGAGAAAATTTCTTGCTAATGTCAGAGACAAGATCTAAATAATCTTTGGCAAGCTTAAAATTCTCCAATGGACACCAGGAATCTGGAAAGGGAAGACAAGTTGAAGAAGGAAAATCAAGGGTAGCATGTAGTTCTTTGATATAACAAAGGTAGGTACTTTGCATTTTCAACCTCTCCTCAGCCAGCTGGTATTGACTCAGAAAATTATCCCCTCTTCTCAAGGTGGTTTCAGCAAGATTCAAAGGCATTTTCCATCTACAGTTAGCTTCAAACCAGATTGTAGCTCCATAGTGGTTTTTGGCATAGATCTTGTACCACCAGTAATAAATCTTATGATACGATTTTGGAAAATATCCGATCTTTTCAAATTTGTCTCAGAAATGGTTATAAGTGCCTCAGAACCATACTCCACCACGGTCTTACATAGGTCTTATAGGAAGTGCAAAGGACATCCTGGGTAGAACCTTAGGTTATACCAGCCAATCGTTTTAGAAGTTTAGCCCGTTTTCTCCACGGTCAACAGTCCTTTTAATTTGACCAGTCCAAATTAGTTTTGAATCTAAGTCCAAGCCCAAATAGATAGTGCTTTCAGTTCTTTTTAATAATTGATCCTTAAATCTAAGGTTTATGTCATGTTGTTTAATGTTAGGCAAAAAAAGCTGAAAGATGGTCTTCTCTGGGTTTATTCTCATTTCATTATCAGTTGACCACATTTCCAAAAATAATAATGCTGACTAGAGCATTATTTCCAAATATTCAAAATGTTTACCTGTGGTCCAAATTATCAGATTATCTGCATAAAGCAAAGTCTGAACTCCAGGCTCATGGCTGTAAAGAGCACTCACAAAATTGTTAATCATGAGGTTTAAAAGCAATGGATTCAAGACCAAACCCTGGGACAGGCCTTGCCTTGTTTGCCTATAACCAGAAATTCCATTATCATACTTAATATGTATACAACATTGATCCAAGAATGATTTAATCCATCTATAGATATTACCATTTATGCCATTTTTTATAAGTTTTGTTAAAAGCTTTTCACTCCAAACCGGTCAATCTGTCTTAAAATCCACAAAAATGCGATGGTACTCTGCTTTCACAAAAAACCATCTTTTATGGGAAAGACGAACTGTCTCTTAAGAGGTATTCCTATGCTTTCTAAACACACCCTGACACTCAGACAGAATTTTCCTCTTTTCCAGCACAAAGTTAAGGCAATTTGAGAATCATTTTTTCAGTTAACTTTACACATTGCACTTGTCAATGATATTGGCAATAGCTGTTTAGATATTGTGGGCCTTTCTTTGGCTTCAAAATTGGGATCACCTCAGCCTTCCTCCAGTTGCTTGTTAAGCCCCTCTTACAGGTAAGGCTTATAATTTTCAGTAAAATGTTTTTTAACAAAGGCCCAAGGTGTATAAGAAAATCAGGTAATATGGCATCAGGACCCGGGCATTTTCCTTTGAAAAGGCCATCCAAACCAACATCCATTCCTATTTCAGTGAAGTCATAATTAAAGAGGGAGTAAAACTCCAAAGTCTCAGAGAGCATCAAGGGGACGAGTTTGCTATTTTTCATTTTGTGATGATGGTGAAAATTTGAAATTTTCGTATAAGTTTGCAAAAGGCTCCATCTTTCTCCTCGTCAGTGACAAAAGATTTCAATCCCTTTAATGGGCTCATTGCTATTTTATTTTTGGTTGTTTAAATGGGACAAGAGCAGATGTGCCCTACCATCTCTCCTAAAATCAGTTTTTCCAGAAAAGATTGGAAGTGGATTGCTTGGACTGAATTATGACTTTTTTCAGAACAGCCTGACATTTTCTGAGAACTACACATTCCTGGATCTGGCCAGTTCTCCCTTCCTTTCTTCTTTCTTTTCTCCTTCAATTCCTGGAGGTTAGAATTCCAAAATGGAGAATAAAACTTTACCAGCCCTCTTGGGATACAGACGGATGCACGTCTAAGTAGCGTTCTAGTGAAATCATCTACAGATCTATCGATGCTTGAATCAAAAGAAGGGTCTTTAACATGTGAGTCAGTCAATTTTGCAAAAGTAGTCCAATGACCTTTTCAGGTTCTATTGCACCCAATAAGGTACATGATATATTGAACGAGTTCTACTGATGGTTATTAATAGAATTTGATGGCCCTCTCCTCCAGGGGCAGTTTTTAATTCATGATTGATGTTCTTTTCTAAAGCAGGGTGGGAGAGCAGCAAATTGGAATGAGATGTATTTCCTACATACAACAAAAAGTTGGGACCATTATTCGTATTGTCAATAAATATAATTGATTAGAGTCTATGAAGTCTTTGATGATATCTCCCATAATATTATTATTTGTATAACTCCATCTACAAGAATGGGCATTAAAATCACCCAATAGGGTGGAATACCTGTTCCAATCATATAAAAGGTCATCAAGATTCAGTTTATTTAAAGAAGGTTTATATAGGAAGATTACATGGCAATTAGAGGTGCATACCAAACCTGGATCTTCAAAGCCTCTAATTTATCATTTGGAGTCATTGATCTTTGTGACAATACATTTGCAGTAAGGGAACTTTTTACATATAATAATTCTTGATCTTTCCAGTGAAAAAATCTGATAACCGGGAATTCTGTAAAGGTCAAGGTTATTAGAGCACTACACTCAACAATAGCCATAATGTCTATACTATGGTTAAAAACAAAAACCTTTAATTCATAAAATTTGTGAAAAGTAAAACCCTGGCATTCCAAAAGAACATGCATAAAACAGGATTAGTGCTAATCTGGAGACAGATTTTTTTCCTTTTATTTAAACAGCTATTCAAAATTTACTTGTCTGATATACTAGAGTGCTTTCAAGGCAACATGTTGTAAGTCTTTTAGTGCACACAGGGGGCACTACGTGTAGGCGACTGACATCATTACATTTGATTTACTACATATTGAAGTTCGAGGGAGATAAAGAGTGGTGTGGAGTGGGAGTATCTTGTCCTTTGACTTTAAACAAGCTCAGCCATATACAAATGAGTCAGTATTAGGTAACACTAAAACTTCACTAACTGATTAATTCTTCAGAACATGTTTCAAGAGCATCTAGCAGCGTCACTTGCTAGAGTTAGTCAGTCCCCAGTTGAAGATGAGAGCAAATGCTCTTGAAACATGTTCTGAAGAATTAATCAGTTTCTGAAGTTTTAGTGTCACCTAATACTGACTCATTTGTATATGTAACAACTACACTGTTCCTAACTTCTTTTAAGATTACAAGCTCAGCCATGTTTCTACTTGCTTGATCATGTGCTCTTCTTCTCATCTTTCCTCACAGATCATTTGAGAACTGTTTTTCTTTATGTGCACTCAATTTGTTTGAATAGTGTGTATTTAGTGGAGATGTGATTTTTTTTTCTTAAGTGAAGTTTAATTAATCAGTTTGTGATAAGATTTGTTTCATTTTAAATATGTAGGAGAATAAGTGGTCAAAAACAGCTGCAATTCTTTTTAAAAAAGGGGGGGGGCATAGGATCAGTACAGACTTGATAAAGGTATGTAAATGAATAGTTACACAAAATTATGAAATTAAAATATACATAAAAAATGCACTTCATGTTAGTGGCAGCTAGGAAAGGAAAAGACTTCACACTTGGATAACAGCATGCTTGAAAAGGAAATTCTTGCTGAGCATTTAGGTATTCAAGATCCTAGTAATAATGAGGTTGAGTAGGTGACCCAGATGAAGCTATTAAGCTACTTAAATGCCTCTTTGACCTCCCTTAGTAAATCTCCAGTTAGTAGGAATAAACAGATGTGTGGGGAAGAGAAAGATATATTGAAACCTGTGATAAGGCAGGAAGGGAAGGGCTGGCGTGATTTAGAAAAGGAGTAATATATTTAAGTGGGATAAAAAATGATTATATTATGGGATATGTCATATTTATGAAGAACCAGATAGTACTTGGCATTGTATATTAGAATGTAAGCAAACCAAGTTTTGGAGGGAACAGTTCCTATTATGAAAGTGAGAAAACTTACCAAATGAAATAAGAGGCAAAAGAGTTTTAAATCTAAAATCAGATGAAAATATTAAGAAACTTGGAAAATATATAGGAAAGGTGAGACATAATGGCTATGGAATGTAGGTAAGATAAATGGTAACAACAATGTTGATAATCATACTATCTAGAAGGTTTTTTTAATGGTGTGTAATGCCTGTTTTTACTACTGAGGCACCACAGGTGGTGTACACTGATGATATGTGCAATGAAATGATATAATGGAGAAAGGATTTTTTAAGGAAGGAAACATTCCAAGCCTAAGTTTATGGTACCTCCCCGGCATTTGCCATTTATAAGGACTGAGGAAAACCTGGAAAAAACCTCAGTCAGGGAGGACGGTCCTGGCAGGATTCGAACCCCAGATCTACCACTCACGAGTCCGTGCCTTAATGACCTCGGCCACCCGTGGCGGTCTATCTAGGAGTGAATATATATCACAATTACATACTCAACCTGGTGTTAATTGTAACAGGGTACGGAAGGAATGCACCACCATTTAAGGTGATTAAGTATGAAATTTAAATGTTTTAATAGTAGTAAGTTTACATACCTTGAGAATATGGAAAAGTAAATTGTTTACTTTGATTTTAACACATTTACTTTTTTGTGAAATATCTGCATGTAAATTAGAAATTGTAATAAATAAATTCATTCATTGTAGAAGAAACAGAGATCTAAGAAATGTTGTAAACAAATGATGAAGATTAAGAGGGCCTACAAAGAGACATTGTTTATTTACAATGATTCATAGGAGGAAATTTATCACTGTGATTATTTAGAAATGGTTCAGTAACTGAAGGAAAAATTTAAAACTTCAGACAAAAGTACAAAGCTCATGATTTTCACACTTGAACCAAAGAGCTGGTCCTATAAGAAAATTGAAAATGAATTTGTAGTATGTAACTACATTGCAAGGAAGGCAAACAATCTTGTACAAGAAAAAGGAATTTTATTAATTGATATCATTGTATGATTCAGTTTAACTACACACTCTTAAAGCTTCACTTACTTTTCATAAATGTATGGAACCAGTTTCTAGAACATTTAGTTCCCATCTTCAGCCAGGCTAAAGTTCAACTGTTGGATCATTTGTTGAGCTGTGGGAATGTATATTCTGCTAAATGTTCTCGAAACCGGTTCCATACATTTATGAAAAGTAAATGAAGCTTTAAGAGTGTGTAGTTCAACTGAATCATACAATGATATCAATTAATATGATTAGTTTCACTGTACAAGTTCCAATTTACATTTAAGTAAGTGAAAAGGAATTTTGTCAACACCTGATCCCAAACCTGGAAAAACATTATCCATTGATACAGTCAATATAGTAAGGGAATTTTACTGTAATGAAAAAATCAGCAAGCAAATGCCAGGGAAGAAGGACAATATTTCAATCAAAGACAAAAATGATTATAGAGCTCATGTCCAAAAATGGCTGATTCTTAGTAATCTTACAGATATTTCTAAACATTTTAAGTCCAAGTACATATCTGAAATGATTGGTTTTTCAAAAATTGCCAAGTTTCAACCGAGGAACTGCATTAAAGCAGGAGCTAGTGGAACTCATTATGTGTGCTTATGTACAATACATCAGAATGTAAAGCTTATGATTGCTGGTGCCAATTTAAACAAAGTAACCCCTACAACAAAATGATATTCCTTTAAAACATACCAAGATTGCTCATCAAGTATTGTGTAATCCTCCAACACAAAAGTGTTTTTTTTTGATGACAGATTCATATCCTAACATTGATGATATTAAGGAGGCCTTATAGACAAGATTTGAAGAAGAAATGATTGATAAGATTACCTACAAGTAAAGGGTTTCAATGGATCACTGTTCATTTGAAACTATTTGTAAGTCCACAAAGGATTTTGTTGATGAGTTTTCAGCTAAGCTAAACTCATTGAAAAAGTATGATTTCACCACTAAGCAGTAATCTGCATTCTTTTAATAGAAGAAAATTGAAATTTTCTCTAATGAAGCAGTGGTGATATGATTTTTATGAAAATTATTCATTTAGTGTTCAATATAAAGCCCAGTCATTCCAGTGAAACAAGTCAAAGGCAATCGTTCATCCATTTGTAGTGTACAACAAGGAAAATAATGAACTGAAACATAAACATTTTGTTTTCATCTCAGAGTATATGAAACATGATACAGTACTTGTTTATGCCTTCAAAAGAAACTTCTTGCTTTTTTGAGAACAGAAATGCTCCCAAATTTGAAAAAGATATTTCCCTTTTCAAATGATTTGGCAACACAATATAAAAATTGGGAAGCTTCACAAATTTGTGCAATCACTATAATAATATCCAAGGCACTGAAGCAGTGGTTATGCTACTGACATGGCAAAGAAGTTTGTGATTATGTTGGAAGCACACTTTAGAGGCTTTTGGCAAAGGCCAGTCTTCTAAACCTCTCTCAAATCAGATCATAACACCTCAACAGCTGTTTGAGTGGGGGAAAGAAAACATTTCTATAATAATTTTTTTGTATTACAAATGAAGAATACTTGGAAACATATTTTTACAAGTACAATTTGATGAAGCAGTTGCTGCCACTGGAACTCATCAGTTTCATGCCTTTCTCCCAGTGTCAACTGAATGAATGATGTTTAATGCCCATTTTTGCTACAGTCACCAAAGGCAATGGACACTGATGATATATTAAATGAAATGATATGTTGGGAAAGGATTTATTTTTAAGGAAGGAATCATTTCAGGTCTAAGTTTAGTACCTTCCCAGCATTTGCCATTTATGACGACTGAGGAAAACCTGGAATAAATCTCAGTCAGGGAGGACGGTCCTGGCTGGATTCGAACCCCAGATCCCCCCCTCATTAGTCCATGCCTTAAAGACCTCGGCCACCCATGGTAGTGTGTCAACTGAAGATTTAGTTACCACAGAATTTTCAGCTTCCAAAGAAACTGTATTACATCATATTAAAATCATTCCCAGATTTCAAGATGTACATTTGGACAACATGACTGATTTTATAGATCTGCCTATAACAACGCATGGTGGATGGGATATATTCTTTAATGGATACTGTTGAACATTAAGTTAAAATATTATTCATACATTCAGCTGAACCAGGTACTTACCCTAAGAAACCAGATATTCTCACCATGTTAGGAAATTTCATTTCTTGCAAAATGGATCCAATTACAGCTACAGGAGAACATACTACCTAACCACATAGTGATAACAAAAACACCCAGTATGCTAGTTAAGGAGAAAGAAATTCTTTACCATAGGTATGAAAACATTTCCATTAAATTAGAAAATTCATTGTCATTGTCAAAAATATAATTCAAGTTTTGTATGATACTATTAAGATGCCACTTTGAAATTTGCACTGAGGAGCTACTATAAAACTTGTAATTTTGTGTATATGTATTTTTTTTTTAAACTTTAAAAACTCTGTTTCTCTTAAAACTCAGAATTAATAATTTTGAGAAGCAATGTAAATTGAAAACATCCACAATGGTGTCATGTTATATATAAAATGAAGCCGCTATTCATAAACTTTGAATTGACACCTTTCTCGTGACTGTAGCTATCATAGTTCTGTAGTAAATATAGTTTTAAAAATATAGTGGTCAGCAAACTTGGAGAATTTTAGGCATTTTCTAAATGTAATATCTTAAAAAACATACAGAAAATCAAAAAAATTCATGATATTATGGTTTTAGAAAATGAAAATTTGGTAAAATACCCAGTTATCAATGAGATTTAATTGTTATTATTTAGTGTTTAATGTTGTTATTATTAAAATTTTTAATTTATATTTAATTTATATTCATATATCTTATCCAGTAATCTGGGACTGTCTGTCTTTACTAACCACAGTAAACATACAATGGCAGGACTCTGTGGCAAAACAGAGCAGTGTACAGATAATAAACAAGTACATTAAAATAGAAGTAAGTTGGGACTCAAATCCAAAACCCTCAGGACACTAACTACTTGCATTAATAGCATGACCAATGGAGCTATCTTTCATGTATTCTAAGGAAGTAGACATATGTTATTGTATTTAAGTTATTAATCTACAGTGGCATTAAATGGCTGCTCTTTAGAATTGAAACACAGTAACATGCTTTTAAATTGAAATTAATCATATGCTAAATTGTATATTTTGGTGACAGGTGTTAGTAGCATGTTGTTGTTATAATAATAATAATAATAATAATAATAATAATAATAATAATAATAATAATAATAATAATAATCTAAGAATACTTCAGGAAGCCTATGAGAGAGAGTAGTGTTTAACGCCCGTTTTTACAACTGAGGCACCACAGGCGGTTCAGGAAGCCTATGGTGAAGTAGCAATAGGGAGAAGAAAAATTGAGCTTTATACCTAGCACATATATTTTGTGAAGGCCATGCAAGTGCCAATGTATGGTTCTTTTTTAATAGTTTAACGCCTGTTTTTACTACTGAGGCACCACAGGCGATGAACACTGATGATACAACAGATGAAATGATATATTGTGAAAGGAATTTTTTTTTAAGGTAGGAAACGTTCCAGGTCTAAGTTTAGGGTACCTCCCCAGCATTTGCCATTTATGAGGACTGAGGAAAATATGGAAAAAACCTCAGTCAGGGAGAATGGTCATGACAGGATTCAAACCCCAGACCTCACACTCATGAGTCTGTGCCTTAATGACCTCGGCCACCTGTGGTGGTCCAATGCATGGGTGGCAGGAAATTGTGAGAAATGATAAAACTACTGAAAATGTGCAAAATGATCAACATTGAGGAAATATAAGCAAAGGTAGGATTATCAGTTAGAATATTTCATTGATTTCTTTATTAAGATTTAATCATTCATTACATTTCTTAATACTTGCTCCTAAAAATGTTACATCCTGAACATACAGAAACATGAATGTCTCTTGCTGCAAACCTAATCAGAATGGCTTATCAAAGGGGTAAAACTTTGCATTATCTACAGTGAGGAACTTCTGCCAGAACCAAAAAGGTAGATAGAGTTGTTACCTGTCAGGTAAGTATTATTATTTTAGTATTTATAATTTTATAAAAGCATAAATCGATCCTGCTGGCATTTGCATCAATTCATATATTTTATCTAATTTTTCCTTCTGCAAATACTTGGTGGTTTTGAGCATGATTCTTTTCATTTAAAGATCCTACCTCTCATAATTTTTAACAGGTTGACAAGCAGTTTCTCTACCTAAAACATGATTTCCAAGACATTTCTTTGTGAATTGCCTTACCATTTCTCTGCAAGAATATATTTTCACATATGCATCATACTAAAAAACATATTCTTCAAGATTATATTTTTGTAGATACATAGGAGAGAAAAACAACTAGCATACAATTTACACACAATGAAAGCACTAATTAACAAACAAATGCATAACCACCTGCTAACAAAGAACTCCCTTAAACTAACTACATGCATTATAAGGTCTTGATTGGCCACTCTTAGTATGCAGTAGCACTCTGCTGGCCTCTAACTCAAATAACCTCAGTGTATATAGCCTACAACAATCAGACATATGAGTGGCATTGAAAATCATCCCCTTAGAGACAAGCATTCCATAGACCAAAGCAAAGATATAAAGATATAATTATGCAGTGAATTTATTCCAAAATGGAATGGTGTAAACAAAGAAATGTATACCATGAACTTTCATCACTTCTGGGATGTAGGGAGTAGAAACATTTAGAACAGGAGCACAAATAAGCTGATTTCTTTTCTTAACAATGCACATGATTATTGGTCTCTTACAGTATAAAAAATACCTTACCAAGCACAATGACAAGATTGTAGCATACTCTATACACTCTGAATTTATCATACTTTGACTTTTACCTGTTCTGTATTTGGCTCAAATGTCTTCTGAAATGACAGTATGTAAGCAAAATTATGAGAGCATTAGGATGCATTAAAATGGTTTCAAGTAATACTTCAAAACATGTTATATATATTGTCAGAAGTATGTTACTGTCCAAGGGAACCATTTTAATAGAAATATGGATAAATAAATTTAAGTTCTAAATTAGGCTAGTGAATCAATTTTGTACTCTTACAATGATAAGTGGAGCATTACTGCACTAGATACAAAATTGACTCACCAGCCTAATCTAGAGCAATGGTAAATGGAGCGTAAGAGTACAAAATTGATTCACCAACCTAATCTAGAAGATGTAATTGCTCCACTGTAATGGTTCCAACATGAAATTGCTTTTTAAATTTAATTTGAAAGTTATTTATTCCTGTGTAATAATTAAATTTTGTGCTATACATTGCATTACATCCAGATCAATACTACATTAGTAACTCATGCCATTAGTAACTGAAGGCTTTGAGTTACCTCTTACAGATAAATACCCTCAAGGTCTCCAGGGTATATAGACTTAGTTGGGTAGGGGTTCATGGTTGTGGAGTAGATGGCTAGAGCATCCCAGATAAGCTGAAGATACTGGTCATGATCATGAATTTTTCTTATTTAACTCTGATTTCAAATCTTAGAGAGACATATGGCTTATGTAAAAATAAAATCAATTTTAAAACCACATAGATACATCTAAAGGTATTTGAAATATAATATAATTACTCAAAATCAGAATTATAATTTAGAAAAATTACTTGTAATGTGACTGTGTTATGAGACTCCTTGTCACCGTCTTTCAGTTCTTGCTCTTTTCGCTTCTTAAACCGTCTGAAGTAATCCTGGATAAGGAATGTTGCATAAAACTTTCCAACAGTTACTTCATCATCCACTGAAATAAAGAAATTAATTAGTTTAGTTTACTGAAATTAATTAAATTACAAAGAATACAAAATAATAAAATTCTTTGCCAAATTATAAATTGTACATAATTACTTTTAATCCAATTCATGAAACAATACCAAATAAAATAATGATATAATGTAGTTAACATTAAAATAGCACCTATCTATCATCTACAAACCTTACTAACCACCTTTTCTGGTTCATCAGTAGTCACCACTGGAATTCCAGAAGACAGAAATTCATCCACCACTTTGAATAATTCTTTTTCCTTGTTTGTTTTCCTCATTTTTGCTAACTTCAAGTTCTTATTCTGTTTCAATTCTTCTTAAATTCATCAATTACTAATTAACATATATACTATATATTTATTTTAAATGTATATCAAATTTTATTTACTTATAACTCCTGCCTAGAAACAATTTATATAATATTTTCCCCCTTTATCTTTATTCATAACTCCAATAGTGATACAATTTATGTAATATTTACAAACTATTTCTTTCCATTAAATTCTATAAATAAACATAGTATAATATTCAGTTACACTGGTAGACGCTAATTGCTAAACCAAGGAAATAACATTCTCACTAACTGAATATAGTTGACTTGCACTCTTGAGCTGCTGACTATTCCAATGGCCTGTAAAACTTCAACACTATGATTATTCTGCAACTGGGACCACTTTATACGTAAACTTATACCCTATCCATTTCTATTTTTCATTGAATTTCTAAGATATATGTTACCCCTGCTTTATTTACCTTCTTCATCCATTTACTTTTTACTATTTACTTTTTCTAAATATACATCAATTTCCATCATATCAATCATTAATTTCATATTCAACAACTTTTTCTCCACTATTTTTGTTGGTAGGTTGACCATTCTGATTCTGTCATTGAGCTGGGTACTTCTCCAGAGAGAAAAATCCTGACAGAAGGATTATCGAAATCTGCTTCAGTACTCAGTATACATTTTCATCCTCAATAATATGTATAGTGTTTTACCAAAACTAAACTCAGCAGCCTATGCATGCACTTTGATTCATTGAATCATATTAGTTTCAAAGCTGTCCTTAAAACAGCATATTATCCCTATTTCTATTCAACCACATATTATGGTTTAATACCCTGGAAAGAAACTGTTGAGAGCAAAGATATTTTTATATCACAAAAGAAAGCAATATGAATAATACAGAGCTTTCGCGTAAAAACTATCCCGCACGCGCAGTGTTTTGAATCCCGTCGACTGCGAGTGGCACTCTCCACTCTTTTCCATACAAGTCTCCCCTCCTGTCCTTCAACGTCCCTTCGAAGCAGTGCAGTAGTTGAGTTTCGCCAAGATGGGACTGCAGAGCTGCGCATTTTCGTGTGTAAACATTATCACAAGTATGTCAGCTCATCGTGTTCGTGCAGAATTTCTTTGCAATTTCCTGGTCAATTGTGTCCTTCCAGAAAAGCAACATACGATATTGTGAATAAATTCGATTCTACTGGAACAGTCCACACAAAAACAATCGGTATCGTACAGTTTATCAGAGATAAACTAGAAGATATTGGTGCAAATCTTGAATGTTTGTTTGCCAAAAAATCATTCCCGAAATTAGCACAACCAATGGGGGTTTCATGGGTTATGTATATAAAGCAAAAAATAAACAAATAAAAAAATAAATCTCAATCCATTCAACTGTCACATGACTATTGTTTAAAACAAGGAGACCCAATAGCAAGAGTGCGTTATTATGAGTGTTTTTTTTCCTCCCCCCATCTGAGAATGTAGATTTAGTAGATCCAAAGTTCTTTTCTTTTCAGACGAGGCTTACTTTTTCCTGAACGGCCGTGTGAACAATTAAAGCATGCGCTAGTGGCGTACCGAAAATTCCAATCCGTGTACAGGAAACACCTCTTTATGATAGGAAAGTTGGAGTTTGGTGTGCTGTTAGCGCAAGGCGTATTATTGGTCGGATTTTTTATGAGACCACAACAGATACAGAAGGGACATGTTGACTTTTTTTTTTTTTGTTGGCAGTCTATAGAAGAAGAGAAATCATATGAGCGGTTTCAAAAGGATTCTGCAACTGCTCAAATAGTAGCAGCGGAATTCATGAATAAAATTAAAGAATTGTTTGAAGATGAGTGATTATTGCTTGTATATTGGCCGTCTCGCTAACTAGATTTAACAGTGTGTGATTTTTACCTGTAGGGTTGCCAGAAGGACAGAGTTTATAAAACAAATCCTCACACATTGGCGGAACTAATGAAAAATATCGCGAATGAAATCAGAAACATTACGTGGCCGTAATTAAACGTGTTAATCAGAATGTTTTCCCGATAAAATGGCAGTTTAGCCAAAATTGGGCGACATTTCCAGCATCTTCTATGTGGTAAGATTTTATACATAATTTGAGAAGTGAAGTTAAAGTACGCTCTTGGGTGGCCGCGACAAGCGCAGTGGCCGAGAATCAAAATACCGCGCTTGCGGGATAAATTTTACATGAAAGCCCGGTATGTGGTCTGAATTGTTTGTACTAGATTCTTACACTTTTGTGTTAAAATTATAATTATAGTTTTGCTTGATCTGTTGGTGTATACTATGTATGAATAACTTTTAATAGTGGACTTCTAAATCTGCATTTTCTGCATAATTTTTATTTTCTGTGTCCATGTTATGATTATTTTCTGTGTCTATATTATGATAACCTGACGATGTCATAAATCAGTAAATAACAAATTGAATTTTTATTTATGTTAATTTTAAACTTCATGTAATTTGATATGTTCATTATTAACTCTAATGGTAACAAAGAATGAAATAATATGAATGAATGAACTAATCTAACAATGTGAGACTTAAAGAAAATTTTAAACTTTTTATTAATTAATTTGAAAATGAAGATAATTTACTTTGATATCCCTGAAATGATATTACAGAGTTCCAAGGAAAAAGTCAATTTTTGAAATTTACTGCAAAATGTAAAATGTATAGAGCAAAATTTAAAATGTGCAAAAATATAAATATGTCACTTATCTTTTTCACATCTCCAGGTGGAAACAATTTAATAAATTACGTTAGAAATTTCCATAATTTCAAATAATTTTATTTCATAATTACCTCCAGGTGGAGGCACTACTTGATCCAGCAGCTTAGGACTTGTTCTCTTCCATATTTTTTTGATTACTGCTCTCAGTTCTGCATTAGCATCATCTATGTTTCCTTCAGTCTTGATTCGTAATGATGTTCTAACCACAGCGAAAAGTGTTGCATTGAACAGGACTGTACCATCACTGTTTAAAGGCATATTCATTGAAACTAGCCTCTGGAAAAAATAGCAGAAAATTAACAGAATGAACGGAATGTAATATTTTCTCCCTCTCTCCCATTTCTCACTCACTCACTCACTCACTCACTCACACATATGCATGTGTGTTCTTTTTTCTCATAAATTATATTTATAATTATATATTTCAAATAAGTATATTGCAAAAATGATATGTGATACACTATTTTGATTTTATTGGTGATAGTTGATTTATATGCAAAAATAGAATATGTATTATAAATATATATTTTGTACATAATTATCTAATTAATTAATTCAGAGGCTATTTCACAAAGAGTTATTAGAGCAATCATCATGCGTAGCATGCCAATGTACCAGTATAAAAATAAGTTTTGGGAACCCTACTAAAATATATTTGAAAAGATTAAACTACAAGGGTTAAGTCATTAAATAAGTTTACAAATGAATATAGAATTTAAACAAATAAGAATAATGATTTGAAAAATACTTTTATTTCTGAACATAATCCCCCTATACATTGAGGCACTTAACCCATTGTTCCACAAGTCCCTGAATCCTGCAGCATAAAATTCTTTGGGCATCTGTTGGAACTAAGCAGTGGCTTAACTTCTACAGCTCCATTGCTGTGAAAATTTTCACCAGAAAGATGAAATTTAAGAGGGCTGAATAACTGGAAGTCTCTTTGAGCAGGGTTGGAGCTATATGGAGGATAATCAAGTACTCCGCACTTGAAATTTTGTAGCATCTCATTTGTCTTGTTAGCAGTATGAGAATGCATGCTATCATGCAAAAGCAAAATGTCTTTGATGGAGTTCTTGATCGCTTCCATTCAGTGTCCTTATGAAGTTTCCTGAGAATGTTACAGTATGAGTCAGCATTTACCACTTGTCATTAAGGCTGAAATGCAGTAAGCAGCATGACTTCATCATTCCATAAGACTCTGAGCATCACTTTCTTGGCAGACTGAAACACTTTATACTTAAATGTAAATTGGAACTTGCACAGTGAAGCCAGTCATATTAATTGATATCATTGTATGATTCAGTTGAACTACACACTCTTAAAGCTTCACCTACTTTTCATAAATGTATGGAACTGGTTTCAAGAACATTTAGTTCCCATCTTCAGCCAGGCTAAAGTTCAACTGTCGGATCATTCGTTGAGCTGTGGGAATGTATATTCTGCTCTGGTGGCAGTGTGTTAAACTTGTAGTTTATGTTTTCATCCCCGGCAATGTCGAATTTCATTATGCTGTCTTTATATATGTAGATGTAGATTTTCTCCCAGGTTGCTAATTCCGTAGGTCCTTGTACTGATTTTAATAATTTTGCTTTATTTATTATGTTGTGATTTTGTGTCCAAAAATGATATGCTACTGCTGATTTCTCTATTTGCTTGTACTTTATGTTCCTGAAATGTTCCTTTAACCGTGTGCCATGTTTCTCTTTGTTTTTCCAATGTAGATTTTTTCACATTCTGCACAGTTTATTTTGTAAATACCTGATTATTTGTATTCTTTAAAATATTCTTCTTTGCTAATTTGTAGGCTAACTAGCCAGTGTGTTAAACTGTAAATTACTGCATGTTTGTGCGCTGTGAGGTTAAAACTGTCAGCTTTGATGTGATTATCTGCATGTGTTTTCTTTCTGTATATTCCAAATTTAAGATTTTCTTGGCATTTCATTATTTTAATATCTAAGAATGGCAGCATGTTATCTGTTTATAATAAATAAAGCAAAATTATTAAAATCAGTACAAGGACCTATGGAATTAGCAACCTGGGAGAAAATCTACATCTACAAATATAAAGACAGCATAATGAACTTCGACATTACCGGGGATGAAAACATAAACTACAAGTTTATCACACCACCACCAGAGCAGAATATACATTCCCACAGCTCAATGAATGATCCGACAGTTGAAATTTAGCCTGGGTGAAGATGGGAACTAAATGTTCTTAAAACCGGTTCAACACATTTATGAAAAGTAAGTGAAGCTTTATGAGTGTGTAGTTCAACTGAATCATACAATGATTTCAATTAACTTTATTTTTTTTTTTATTCAGGACTCACCACCTGTGGCAGTTTGGACTAATATATCATGCCCTTTATTGCAGTAATTCAGATGCTGTAATGCCAGACCCATTCTTTGCCTTTTGTGTTATGGAATCAGCATTTTTTTTGAATAGTGTTTAGTGCCTGTTTTTACTACTGAGGCACCACAGGCGGCAAAAACTGATGATATACAAGATGAAATTATATATAAGGAAACAATAATTTTAAGGAAGGAAACATTCCAGACCTAAGTTTAGGGTACCTCCCTGGCATTTGTCATTAATGAGAACTGAGGTAAACCTGGAAAATACCCCAGTCAGGTAGGACTGTTCTGGTGGGAATCGAACCTCAGATTTCCCATTCACGAGTCCAAGCTTTAATGACCTTGCCACCCATGATGGTGAGGTGAGCATGAATGGCACCCATCATGCATTGATATGTGTCTATCCTTCAGAGAACTTCTGCACCCCAATTATAAACAGCCTGATGTGACAGGCACTTCTCACCATAGATAATAAGGTTTTTTTATGAATATTCTTTGATTGCATAACTTTTGCCACAAAAATCACATAACAAAGGGCTGCTCTAGGGTTGTACACTAACTCTGAGGTGCCACTATCCTGAAATTGCTGTTTTGTTATTGCAGACATGATTGTCTCATGTTTGATGTCACCAATTACCACCAGACTATGCTGCCATCTAATAGCTATAGCCTTAGGTGCCTCATTCAAACACCTAGTGCCCTAATATCAGTTAGTAGCTTACTTAATGACTTACCCTCATATAATAATTAAAGGTGAAATAATACATAATGAATGTTTGGCTGAAGAACTGTAATATATATTAAATCCCTTGTGAAGAAACTGGAAATCATGGAAACACTGTTGGATAACCACAAAGGACTAGGCCTAGATCAGCAACAGAGGAAATTTTTCTTTCACTGAAGAATATAATCTATTCTAAAGGATATTAGTTACCACAGTTATCTGACTTTATTTCATTATATTTCCTCATATGACACAAGCTACATACTTTCATGGAACTGCAAGATAACATTCAATGGAAAACTGATGCTGTTACATCCAATGTGCTTGTAAACACATTTTGTAGCAGAGACACATCTGCAGACATGTCTTAATGCTAATGGCAGCCGCTTTCAAAACTTTATATATAATCATGTTTCTCATACATGAAAGTATGTATTTGAATTATGTCCATTCATTCAAAACTACAAGGGAAAAAAAGAGGATGACAGCAAGTAATATCTTTGTTCTATTTTAAAACCCAGAAACATGCATTATGCAAAGCAAAATAAGAGGTCCTAAACTTAGGTATTCGTGTTTTATACTAAACTCCACTTACTTACATAAAAATAAGATGCATTTTGGGAAAATCTCTCCCATCTTCAGTTGCTCACTGAACCACCATTACTTGAAACGATGGCTAGACCTTCGGAAGTTCCTTCAGTAGCCTCTGTTGGTTGAAGTAACCAACATTTGCAACATGAATCTATCCAATTTACCATAGAAGAGGAGAGAAATGGGTGGCTACCATTTCTATAATTTAAAAATTATAAGAAATGGAGATTGTTTGAATTCTGGAATTTACAGAAAAGAAACACACACAGAAAACTACATAAAAAATGAGAGTTATAACCCCATTCCAAATAAATATGCAATGTTTCACAGTTTGGCATACAGATTGATGAATATTCCACTCACAGAAGCAGAGTACAAAATAGAATACAAACAAACAATAAAGACAGCTATAAACAATGGTTTCAACAAAGACACAGTGATAAAAATTATCAATAAATCTAAAAGACAAAAAGGGATAAGGGAAGTTTCCACACTGAAAAACACAAAAGAAGAATACAAATTCAAACGTTTCACCTACCACGCAATTTACCACAACAAGTTCAAGAAAATTTTCAAAGAACATGGGATAATGTTAGCCCCAAAGAACAGATATAATATCAAGAATTTATTAGGTTGCAATGTAAAAGACACCATACTGCAGAACAGAAATCAGCAATTTATGAAATCGAATGTGCAGATTGTCATCAGGGATACATCAGAAAAACAAAGGGCACTTTGGAGAAAAGAACACTTTAGGAATATTTGTTTTATGCAGGTTGATAAATCAGCAATGACAGCTCACCTTTGTACCAATAATCATGGAATTAAATCAGAGGCAAAGCTGCTGAAAGAGCTTCACAACCCAATGGAGCTATCCACTTGGGAAAAAATTTTCATGTTAAAAAATAAGGAAAACCTAATGAATTTCGAGTTTCCTCCTATGGACGAACTCAGCAATTTCCTACTTCAACCAACAGAGACCACCACAGGAACATCCAGGTGTCTAGCCATCGTTTCAAGTAATGGCAGTTCAGTGAGCAATTGAAGATGGGAGAGATTTTCCCGAAACACGTCTTATTTTTATGTAAGTAAGTGGAGTTTTGTGTAAAAAATTATTACCTAAGTTTAAGATATATTACCACTACATTGTCAACAGCTTTGTAAGTACAATATGTCGGTCCTGGTGGTGTAGTGGTTACCATACTTGCCTCCTACCCCAAGAACGCGGGTTCGAACCCGGCCAGGACCGATGGATTTTTTCGGGCGTAAAAATCCTAAGTATGGCTTCCTTCGGAAGGGAAGTAAAGCCGTGGGTCCCGTGTCGTACATTTACGGCACGAAAAAGAACCTCAAGCCTGAAAGAAGAGACCTCTGAGCAAAATTTGTCGGCCGTTTCACGCCCTGAGTTGAATGGGACGCTGATGACCAGAGCTGTTAAAGAGCGTCCATAAATAAATCAACCAAAAAAAAAAAAAAAAAAAAAAAAGTACAATATTTAAAACAAGAGGTACTAAGCTATGCACATACTTTTAAACTTACTTTCATTATTTTTTTGACAAATAAGAAACCAAGAATTAATAAATAAGTAATGCTTAGCAAACTAGTGCAGAAAGAAGATGGAGGTATGCATTCAAAATTACATTTTTGGAACATAACATAATCATGCACTAATACTACATGATATACATAAATAATACCATATTGCAATATGCAGTTTTGCCAAGCTTACAAATAACCATTTCCCCCTATACTTCATATAACTTTATTCGTCTTCACTGAATTACAACAAAAATTAACAATAAAATTTAATTAAAGCTTAACCTGTTAGTGCATGGGTCACAAATGATTGCAAGGTTTGTTCTTACAGACCTGTTTGGAACATTTCTTTATAACATTTTAAAATAATTTTACTTCTTTATCTTTTTTTAATACTGTTTTATTTGCCACTTTGACTACATTGGTCAACATGATATTTATAGATTTTGAATGTGAATACTGCAGGTGTAGGTATAGTAGATCTATAGGTCTGTAGTTTTCAGGGATGAATGAAATGAATTAATGATGCTCAAAATTGCTACAGTTAGACCATGGAGGCAATATTTGCATTTTAGATTTCTGCTATTATTTCAACAATATAAAATTTACATTTTCATAAAACTTTGAATATAAAACATATGTTTCATTTTTAAAAGGCATTTTCTGTAAAAACTGCAAATTTACTCATAAACTGTAGTTTAGCCCACTAAATATCTAGGGGTAGAAAATGTTTCAACTTAGCATCAGACATATTTTGCTATTAGCATCATTCAACAGAACAATTGCTCATTATGCTTGCAGCCATTACATAAATCTGCTGAATGTTCCAAATACAAGGTACCTTTTGCACTGGTAGCTAAAATCATGGATCTTCTATATCTGCCGTATGCAGATTGTCCTCATTTAACACCTCTGTTTTCAAATCTTGTCTTGTTTTAAACTTCAGATATTCTTTGTGCAGCTTTATAAATACTAATTGGAAGCTGTTTTGACACAGCTTTTTGTTTTAGTTATAATTCTGTTTGATCAAACATAAGTTTTTCCAGAAAATATCTCTTTAGCTTTGATTCAGGGGAAAAAGATGTTGGATCTGAAAATTATATATGAATTGAGGCCTATAAAGTTCAACAATGCATAGAAAACTACCATTGTGTTTTGAGCTGCATTATGCAATGCCATTCTTTCATCAACACAATCTACTTCTCCCTCTGTTGAATTGTACAAAGTGATAATATCAGGTTTCTTCAGTTTCTCCTGCACTCTTTGTCAATTTTATTACTATGGCATTACAGATGGCCTTAGAAAAGTATTGCCTTTCTTTGGGATTTAAGAGACCACAATTATATCCTTTTGAAAGCCAAATATGCTGCTATAAATGTGTTGTGCTGCTAAAACAAAGTTTGACAGAAACTCATACTTGTGCTTTAGAACAGCGCCCACAACTATGAGCATTTTTATCATTTTTTTAAGGTGTCATAAGAGGTAAACCAATTATCTATGTAACATTAAATTATGTTTACTTCCAGAAGCATTTTTATACATTCTCTCCATATTGAGATATTTCAGCTAAATATGGGTACACAATTTAGCCATGTCAATGTATAAATTAATACAATTTATCATAAAAGTAAAAACTTATGAACTACCCAACTTCCCCACACACATACACATACATTATATAGTAGTATAATTCATAAATATTGCATAATAGTTCATTATAATTTACATATTCTTCAATATCATGGTGAACCTTGTTTATAAGGAAATGAAACAAGCTTCTGGAATTTACTGTATACATTGCAATTTTTTTTTTCACTGCCATGGGTGGCTGAGGTTATTAAGATGCGGACTTGTGAGCGGGAGGTCTGAGTTTCGATTCCTGCCAGGACTGTCCTCCCTGACAGGTTTTTTTCCAAGTTTTCCTCAGTCCTCTTAACTGGCAAATGCCAGGGAGGTACCCTAAACTTAGGCCTGAAATGTTTCCTTCCTTAAAAAAAATTCCTTTCCCAGTATTTCATTTCATCTCATATATCATCAGTGTTCACCACCTCAGTAGTAAAAATGGACATTAAACACCATTACAAAAATTGCAATTTTTAATATTGTGAGGAAGTTTATAATGTAGTTTTATTCTAGTATAGCTAGGCATATTCTCACACAGGTGTAATTATGTCTGGGGAGTGCAAGGTCATCTTTACTTCTAGTATTTTGGTTGTGGACACTAGAGTTTGTATTCATGGGAAACTTACACTTGACTAAATTCAAAGCAATTCTTTCTCTGTGTGTGTGTGTGCGCGCGCAAATGTGCACACCCACAAACAGGGTAGAGTAAGTGTTTTTAGTTGTCTAAAAATATTTCTACTATATTCAGTTTGTTTCATATTACCCAAATATCACACAGTCAATTTTGCAAGATGAATATTGAATTTTGATTAAGTTTACAGTATTACCCCATATTTCAATTACATATGCAATTAGAGAATAGCTAAGGGCAAAGTAAATAATCCTGGATGTTTGTGGAGTAATATGCTTACTCAAGTATCTCAGAATGAATAAATTTTGACTAAGTTTTGTTGCTAGTTTTTCAATACGGGCATTATAAGTAAATGATTTGTGAATATATAATCCTTATAATTTAGCATTATCAGATTTGAAGCTGACATGTTGATTTTACTTTCAGGCTGCTTGCCACAATAAATTTCCAAGTTATAAACATACTACATCATTGCATTAATTAGAGGAAAACTCTTTTGTTTTACACTTGGTAGTTTTCAAGGGAATATTATTTCTGAAACTATGTAACATTCTGAAAGAGAGGACCATCTCTCGTGTACCATAAACTCTCCTAGTGAGTAATTTTCCTTGCAGTGCTCAGTTACTGCTTCCATAATTTCTCTTATTGCTGCAAACTTATTAAGCTATTGTCTTCTCTGCTACTCGTTGCCAAGTCATTATAATGAACACATTCCAGAATAAATCTGAAATGCGTGAGAGCCATAGTTACTGGAAAGCACTACTTCCAAGTCATAAGTGAACCAAAAATCTTGAATGTTTGTCCTATCATAAATGAAACCCATGACATACAAAAGCCCCAAAAGTACTTTTATTTCTGTAATTATTGTAAGTTTACAATTATTATGGTCTTGATATTTCATTGAGATCTTAGTAATGAAAATGTTTGTTTATATAACAATAGCATTTTAAATTATTTCACTGTTTAAAAACAGATTCCAAGATTCAGTCCCTTCTTTTGCTTCTTAACCCTGGCAACTTTTAATAATATTCTGACTTCTAATACAGGTGCTTGCTTGGGACATCACTATGTGCCATTTAGTGTTTTTATCTCTTTCCCAAAATACTTTCTGCAGTTACTACTAGATAAAGACTGATTTCTATTTAAATCATCTTCTCATCATCTTGTTCTTCCTATTCATTTTCTTCAATGTTCTCAGAGTCAGTATTATGGTCTCTGTTTAAAACAAACTCCAAAAATGTCATCTTCTGGTAAAGTTCTTCCAGAAGTTCCAAGGCTTGCTTAAAGTCATGTAAATTATTCAGATTGTAAAGTGTCATCTTCTTTGACCTTAAAAGGAACAAATTCCATACATGAGTCTAAGACAAGGTTTTCATAATAAAATATACATTTATTGATAATATTGTTCATGTATTTAGTTTAAAAGTGTAAAGCAGATACACAAATATAAAAAAACTTACATGACTATTAAAGTTGAGACTCATAGACGGCTATAATAGGTGCACAAAATGAAAACAACCATTCTTCATGTCTGCACTGTTGCTAAACCTGCATAAACAGTAAAGTAGTGGAAGTTTCAAGCAAGATCCATATATGAGAGAATTCAAGAGATATATGCATATGGATCTCCTAGACATGATCCATGCACAGGTGGGTTAATTATTAAAATTGTCATTGATGTCTGATATTTTATTTAATTATGACTTTTACCTGATGTGTGCTTCTTGATGCAAACGTCTCTCTCCCTCTGTAAGGATACTCATTACAGAAAGAGGGAGAGATAAGAAAATATACAAACCAGCAAATGTCATTCTAATACTATCCCTACACATCAATTTATATAGAGTATAAGCTGCAAAGAATAATGATGGCAGTAATACTTAGAAGAAGAGAATCTTGTTATGGTTGCTCTCACCAATAAATCTAGCTTCAGCAACCAGTTGTATATGAGGGATAAGTCGTAAATTATGGCAATTTCTTTTTTCTCGCAAACAAGGGACAACATGAAAAATCTAAGATATACCATTGAAAGTGTATGGAATGTACTTTCAGTGAAGCTACCAGATGGTGTATGTGAGCAGAGCATCTCAGCATTCCCAGAAGTTCAGTTGGTAACCGGTACCAGTGGCTGATATCATTAAGGCACAGACTCGTGAGCTGGAGGTCTGGGGTTCGATTACCACCAGGCTGTCCTCCCTAACAGGTATTTTCCAGGTTTTCCTCAGTCCTCATAAATGGCAAATGCTGGGGAGGTACCCTAAACTTTCACCTGGAACACTTCCTTCCTTAAAAAAATCCTTTTCAAATGTATCATTTCATCTCATGTATCATTAGTGTCCACCATCTTTGGTGCCTCAATAGTTAAAATGGGTGTTAAACACTATTAACATAAAAAAGAAGTGAGGTTTTGCAAAGAACAAACAATGTGCATATGTAAAGAAAAGCATTTCACCATGGCACAATTGCACCAGAATGCCACACAGAACTATGGGAAGCACTGGGTGCATGTATCCTGTCCTATCAAACAGTGGCAAAGTGGACAGAGGCCCTCAAATGTGGCAGAATGTTGACTGCCAATCTGCCACGCTGTAGTATTCCTGTGTCTGCAGACAAGGATGTACGAGTCATGGTGAAGCAGTTCTTTCACAATTATAGGCACTGGACATTTATTGAATTAGAAGAGCAAACAGGAATTCCAGCATAAATAGTATACTGCATTTTAAGGAAGGATCTGAACATGCGGAAAATGTGTGCAAAGTAAGTGCCACATCAATTAAGTAAGATAAAGAAGTGGACTTGCTATGAAAAATGTCACATCAATCTGGTGAGATTTCAGGAAGAAGAGGATGCTATATTCAATCGCATGATTTCAATTGATGAAACATGGGCAAGGACATATGAACCAGAACTCAAATGACACTGAATGAAGTCACCCTGGATCACCATGCAAACACAAGTTTCACTCTTTCACCAACAAAGTCATGGTCATTTTGGCATATAACAGTTAAGATGTGCTTGTGCGTCATACAGTTCATGAGAGAACCACTGTGAATGCCCAATATTACAGGTCATTTTTGGTATCACAATGCAGAATGCTATTTTCACATAAGCAAACTGTTCACTCTTCGTGGCCTCCATTCGCTCACCAACTGAACTTCTGGGCAAGCCGAGACACTATCCCTGCTCAGATACACCATCTGGTGGCTTCATTCAAAAGTACATTCCATACACTTTCAAGCATATATCTTAGATATTTTGTGTTGTTCCTTATTTGCAAGAGAAAAAAGTTGCCATGACTCATAACTTATCCCTCGTATTAGTTAAATCCTTCGCTGTAAATGACTGAATGACTGAGAGCTACACAAAAATGGAAAACTTTTTGGCATATCCAAAATAAAAATGTTTATAGTCAATGTACTATGGGTGTTCCAAAATTTTTCAGACTGACCAAGATAACACAAAATTTAAGAATTTTTTTTATTATATTTTATTTTTAAATATAGTCGCCTTCTAAATAAAAAAATTTAGTCTGAGTTTGCAACATTTTAATACTCTCAGTAAAATAAGAATTGTCCAATCCAAATGTGAAAAATATGTGCCTGTCTCAGTTTCAACCTCATCATTTTATGTGAATCCTCATCCATTTCCTCAGGTTTGGGAACAAAAAGTAATCACTGGAAGCCAAATCTGGTGAAAAAGGTGGATGTGGAAGCACTTGAAAGCAAAGGTCTTGCAACCCCAAAGGTATGTGAAGGTGCATTATCATGATGAAAGGGAACTTTTTTTTTTTTCAAGGAGTGGACATTTAACCTGAACAACATCCTTCAGTTGGTCCAGTAGTGAAGCCTAATAGCCCCGGTGATGGTTCTGCCCTTCTGGAGGTAGTCTATGAGCACCACATCATGAGAATCTCGGAAAACCATAGCTATGACTTTCCCTGCAGATGAAAGTTTTTGCTTTCTTTGGTGCACTTTGACCTTTTGCCACCCTGTTTGGACTGCTGCTTCATCTCTGGAGTGTAGTGATGAATCCATGTTTCATCTACTTGAGGAATGTTCTGTTAATTGCATTTTAGGCCATTGTTAAACAAACATGGCACCTATCAAGCAGAAATCTTTCTCATATCCAAAACTTTGTGCGAAATGTAGTAGACACACCCTATCTAGGCCTTTGCAATGTCAGCCAACTTACGTGTCTTCAATTAGTGATCATTAAGTACAGCATTGTTAATTTTTGTCACAATCTCACAGATTGTAGCAATATTGAGATGTCTTGAATGCTTATCATTTTGAATGGATGTACGACCATGATTAAATTCAGCAGCCCATTTTTTTTATCATCGAAAACAAAGGGGAAGAATCCTTTAATGAGGAATATAACTTCTTTTGTACTTCTATGCGGGTTAAACCCTTCAAAATGAGGTACTTATGTCAGCTTGTATTTCAGTTTTATCCATTTTGTAGAAAATGTTAACACTAATTTGTTTACACGATTGTCACAAGTGACTACACTTATGCATCTGAAACTCCAGTGTGCCATATAAAGGATGATGCTTAACTATTGTAGTAATTTGGTAATCCTTGCATCATATCTGAATCAGGCAAAGAACTTTTAGAACATGCCTCATATGAATGAAACGAAGAATTCTCATTAACCAATGAAAAATCAACTGTAAAATTAGATCTGCATTCTCCCACCCCAACTGATATGCTCCATGACAAAGAGACGAATGCTATGAGTAGATATAGCTGGAAGTGCATGAAAACATGCAAAGATAGTAAAAAGCTCATTAACCCTTCATCAGATATAATATTTATTGCACATAATTGAGCACAAGTATCTTAGAGATAACGGCTACATTTGTGGTTTTGTCAGTATGAAAATTCTTCTTTTTGTAATATTTCATTTTTTATTATCTTAGTGTTTTATTTATATTGTTGTTTTTATTATTATATTTCTAAGAAACAATACAGTACACATATTGAAGTGATAAATGCTTATATTAAAGGAAATATAATTATTGTCATGTTGTATTTTAACAATGGAAAGAAAAAATCTTTATATTGCACAATATATGAGTAAGCAATATATTCCATGTTTTAAACATTTTTTGAAATTAGCAAGTTTTCTACTTGTTCTTCCACAGAAAATAAACACAAATTTTGCAAGAACTCTTTCTTGGAAAGACACTACCTTCAAAGATACTACTGCAAGAAATGTGAAGTTTACTTTGGTTTAGAGCATGTAGAACAGATTTGCAAGAAGTGTGCCAAGGATCTGCAGTGAATCTTTTCAGTGATACAGACAAAGTTATTTCATTGCAGACTAACTGAAACTTGCAGCTAAATGTGTTATATTACATTATATTCCCAGGGCCTTTTGTAAGTTATTAGGGTCATTTAGATGAAATATTTCTCTTTTCTATGATATTATTTTCATGAAAATGTAGGTGACAGCAATGAAGGATGAGCAGTTTCAATGTATTTCTCAGATTACTTTCACTTTATAATGAAATTATATGCAGGCAGCTGATCAATAATGAGCAAGGAGATGCTACAATGAATTCTAAGAAGCTACTATAGGTTGAAGCAATTCCACATTGCTAGTTTACTGAAAAAAATGTGAAAGAAATCTCTCAAATACATTGTGCATCTTTAGGATTATAACACATCTAGATTGAGGAAAAGTTCAAAACTGTGTCTTTGTGCAGGCCCCAGTGAACAATGAAACTGCATTTCTAATTTGCATTCTGTAGTTTTTGTTTATTGCTGGTGGCTGGTATTTATTTGTCCTGTTGATCAATATAATTTCATATAGAATGTTTTATTTACATATATTTATTTACATTCCTAAATAACTTATTTAATTATATACAAATATACCTATCACAAAAAGTAATGACTAACAAACTCAAATGTCTAAATGTTCTACTTAATATTTATTATTAGGGAGAGGAGATGCATCATAAACATACAAAATTAACACAACAAAAACACTACTGCATTTATGAACTTTTATTACCATGATCCATAAATTGTAACAACTTTGAAAAATGTATGAAAAATATGTTATGTTCTTTATATCAAAGAGAAAAACATTACATTTTATACTTATTTTGTAAAAATAAATGCTCCTACTCTTAACAGTTATTATGCATCTATAAAACACTCAAACTACCATATACTAAGCTGGTGCAAATTTATATTCTTGAACTGATATGGTAATTAACCATAAAAACCAAAATTATAGAAACAATAATATTAAAGATTAATGAATAAATTCTTTAGCTTTCAATTTTAACATATCTTCAAACTAAAATCAATAAAAACAGTATTATGTTAGTTGCTACACCATTTAATTAACAGATTTCTACACAGGAATTATTCTCATGTTTCTTTATTTAGGACTGTAAATTTTAAGTTTATTAATTTAGAATATTACCTTGCAAGCCACACGATGAGGGCAAAGTTTACCAAAGCCCAAGGGTGGAGAAATTTTTCTGAGCAGTGTGACAACATCCAGGTGCTTAATACGGCCTTTAGCATCCGGGTCATATTCACTCCACAGGCGGATAAATTCATCTAAGTGATGAGGACCCAGAATCGACCAGTCCCGTGTCAGGTAGTCAAAATTATCCATGATCACAGCAACAAAAAGATTTATGATCTGAAACATTTATTATAAACAACTGATGTTTAGAAATAAATAAATTAACTTATATATATATATATATAATATTGTTTAATATCATTAAATTACAGCAGTCATTAGCCCCAAGTTTCTTGGCTTAATGATAAGTTGTATATTTATTTCATGCACATACCCCTCCTCCCCCCCCCCCAATGCATACACAAATTTATGAAATTTAGCACAACTATGTTTTCAAATTTTTGTTGTTGTTTTTGGGTTACAATGAGTGTTTATTTTTTGAACACATGAACACCCATTTTATTTGCATTTCTTTAACATTAGCAAGATACCAGTGAATTCCTCTAAGGACTTATTCATTATGAAAATAAAGTTTTAACTATTTTGGGAGACTTTCATACCAAATATGGACTGCATTAATACAAACTTCATTGTATCAGTTTGTTTTTACTGTGTCATCAAATCAATGGACACTGATGATGTATGAAAAGAAAGGGTAATTTTGGAAAGGAAGTTTGGGAAGTTTGCACTCCAGCCTAATAATATGGGTATCTCCCTGGGATTTACTATTGATGAAGAACTACAAAAACCTAGAGAAAACTTCAATCAGGGATGGCGGTCTTTGGCCACCTATGCCACAATGGAAAAGTAGAGTAGGCAGTAATAGTTTAGATGGGAGCAAAAGATCTCGAAATATGACCTAAATTTAAAAACTTGTATTACAATGTAGCTTAAGGGCACATAATATCAAGGGTCGTATTTTAAAAATGGCAATCAATCAAGGCCTTACTGGGAAAAATTAAAAAAAAAAAAAAAGTAATACTAAGCCGTCAAGAAACCTAAAGGAAAAGCGCACCGACACGAGATTGTCATGGCAATGTATAACCTATACCATATTAAAAACGGTGCTAAGATGAAGGAAATGCTAAATACGATCTGCAGTGCCAACATTGTAAAAGAAAACATCTCATAAAAAAGAAGACGTAGAGATACAAGATTGCGGCAAAATAGAGCAGGTTGGTTATTCAGTAAATAACGATGTCTAAAAAGGCAATGGACAATGCAGATCTTAGCTAAAACTAACTCCTCGCGTCAGAAGGTGCGAGAAGAAGGAGACTATTTCAAATGGTGAGCTTTAATTTTTCAAAGCTTGTTACCTGAGACAAATCATCCAAGGTAACGTGATGAAGGTAACATCAGACCTTAAAATAGTGACTTTGGCAGCTGCGTTTGCAACCGCGTTTCCAGTCACGCCAGCATGATCAGACTCCCAGACAAGGGTAAATCTGACACCAGCACCAGAGAGCACACTAAGAACACCCTAGTTCGGCTGTATTAAACTGTACAGCTGGCGAAGAGCAAGCAAGGAGCCAAAAGAGTCTGAAAATAAAACATAACAGCCCGAAAAAAGGGAAAAGCTCCGCAGTAAAAATGGGCTGTATCGTGTAACTGAAACTTAAAACGTTCAACACCAATATCAAAACACGTCCACGTTTGTTCGCTCTGAGAACCGCCAGTAAAAACAAAATGTTCGGCACGGAAATTGCATAAAGTGGTCGCTAAAAATTGGCGAAACAAATGAAGGAAGGTCTTCGAAATGACTGTCAATCAAGATCCATGTTGGAATCTGCAGACAGCCAACGGGGTGATGTGAGTCACACATGAGAAAACGGAGACAAGTTGGAAGTTCAATTCAAGAAGAAGAATGCAAAACCTGTATCCCGAACTCTTTAACAAAGGGTGAATTTTATACAGACGATCCAAGGAGACATTAAAAACATATCAAGCAAGAGGTCTAGAAACAAGGTATAAAGATTGCAGCTTTAGCCTACTAAAAGTATTCCAAAAGGTGGCGCAGCTGCCTCCGTACAAACACTGGCTACGGGGTTACTGGAAAAAGAATCAATAACCAAACGAATCTATTGTGCACACTCTAGAGCTACTAATAACTGACAGTATCACAGACGAATATACCACGCAGCCGTAGTCAAGCTAAGGCCTGACCAGCGCAGGGTAGAGCCGCCTAAGCATGGTCCGAAAAGCCCCAGATTGTTCTGAATAAAACGCGTAATATATCACCAGCACGGTAAAACCGGTCTTTCGCCGCCCGTGGTGCCTCAATAGTAAAAACGGGCGTTAAACACCATAAAAAAAAAACAAAATAAAAAACGGTCTTTTAAATAAGCTATGTGAAAAACCCAGCTAAACTTTCTATGAATTGTTAAGCATAGGAATTTGGTAACATTTCTGGCCCGAGATCTAGAATAGGAACCAAAAATTTGTCTGGTGCCAGAAGTTAATATAGATAATGTTCTTCGTTGAAAAACGAAATCGTCTAGATTGTTGAAACACCACTGGAGACGTCATTGAAAAAACATGTTTCCTATTGGTGCAAATGCATTTAAAACAAATATAGAAAAATTTGTCAAACTAATTTAATTCTATACAAATGATCGAAACAGCAATGGAAATGAACTGTTTGAAAACCAAATTCAAACTGTGCTATTACAGATTAGAGCAGACTTATACCACATGTGAATGCTAAGATACACACTGAAAAAGTACTCTTTATAGGATAAAAAAAAAAAGCAAAACAATTATTCCTTCAGCACTTATAAAAGAAAGTTTCCCCCCAAATATGTAAGTGCTTTTGAAGATTTTTTAATCTTTGTTTCTACTAGCATGCCTGAAAGAAAATTTTCTTTAAGGAGGGTTAAGGTTTTGAACATAATGGAAATGATCAGGTTAAATGATTTTGTAAATTTGAACATCTACAGAGAAATATCTGCTGACCAGGACAAAGTAATTGAGATTTTGGTGCACGCACAAAGAGTCAAGATTTTGTTTTGTTAAAAATAATGGATTTTACTGTACCATTGTTATATTTAATTATTTACAGTACAGATAATAATAATGAATATGATGATGACAACATTAATGATTTGGACAAAAAAAATCTTTATTTAAAAAATTTAGTTCTTGTATTCATTTTAAAAACTTTGCATGAGGATATACAGTTTTAAATGTTGCCACCTTTAAATCACATTTTGTGGAGCATAAAAAGCTGTCTGTTCCATTCTGTTTAGTAACTTCCAGGATATATTGCATGACTGTAATCATAATGCAGTGACTTGTTCCAGCATTTAGAAATATTTATTTATTTTAATAACGCTTCAGAATAATTTAGAGGGTTTTGGCAAGATTTTCTCCTCTCATTCTCACTTATTTGCCAAGTTATCCATGGTTTCATTTCTCTGAGCATCATAAGAGAGTAAGCTGGATGTTTTACTTATAGTATGAATGATTAAGAAACATACGCAACTTCAAATTTCTTCAACTGGGATTAGAAATACTGTCCTGCAGATAACAGTTTAAATCTTAAACAGAAAAATAAATGTCTAAAATTCTTTTATAAGTATAACTAATGATTACTTCACACATATATCTGTATAACAAATCATTAGGCATGTAATACCGTATGTTTCTTTGCTAATTTTAGGTTTATGAAAGGGGCATGATCATTATACACACAATTTGCATGCAGTATATGCGTGTAACATTAGTTAAACACTGGAGGAAAAATGACTGCAATATTTTAAAACTGCATTTATTAATTTCCCGCAATTACCTACTGGGTTTATGACAACTTAAAACTTGGAATTTTCAGGCCTGCATTTTATAAATTAGGTAACCATCTTCAGTCTTCACAGTGAACTTTATTTTCTGAGATGATTTCCATTTGAGAATTAAAAGTCCAAGCAAACCCTGAGAAGTATTTAAGTTTTTCAGCATTAATGGAGGGAGTAATAACCCAAAGGACATGTTGGGACTTAATATCTTCTTGTTTCGCAAGTGGTTGATTTGATTTACCCAATTTCATGGATACCATACAACTGCAATATATTAAGAAATCTACATTGCTATTTAAGAAAATATCCTCCTATAGAATAATTTATGCACAAGCTAGCAATGTTGAAGACATAGCTTATCAGAACAGTTGAAGGAAGAAAATATTTCTGCAGAAGAACAGTAGAAATTGCTAAAAGGTTTGAACAGTATTGTGAAGAACAATGTTATGAGGGGCATACTATATTGATTTACACTTTATTTTTTCTAACTTACATGTACAGATTACACAACAGCTGATAGGTTTATCTTCTCAAAATGGTCTCCCTTTAAATCTATTGACACCTTCTCCAGGTATCTGGAATCATTATTTTGAAGTGCCATATAGCCATGCATAGACAGCTGTTTTCAGATCTTCAAAGTTTGCAAAATATCAACCATGCAGAGGTGTCTGCAAGACCTGAGCTTTGGAATTTCTTTGGCAGGGAATTGCTCTTATGTCTCTATTGCATTATTTGCTGTTTGGACTCTGGTTCATGATAATGAAGCCATATCTCATTGCCAGTCAAAAGTCTGGACATGAAATCTACTGGATCTTGGTAATGACATTGCAGACCTCTGTTCACTTCCTCACACCTTTGCCTTTGCTCTGTGATCAAGAACTTTAAAACCCATTTGGCAGACATATTTACCAGCTGAACATGTCCATGGATGGTGCACTGTAACTTTCATTTCCAAGAATGTGATTGCACCTGTTCTCTTGGATGGTCATCTGCCTGAGTAATATTGACATTATCACTTTTCTTCATGAACTGTTCCCTTTTCTGTTGATGTGCATTCGTGTCCAGCCTTCATTTGTAAATAGTTTTCCATGAAGATGCATGCTCTGTACATACTGCCACTAAAGCCCATGCATTTCTGCAGTCTGCACACCATCTTTCCAGAGAAACCAAGTCATCTAGCACTGCCTTATATGAACGCTCTCTATATTGTTTACTCATATTCTGATGCAGTCAGAGGACTGCACTTTGCAGTATACAGTTTGCATCCCCTTTGCAAATGTGCTTCCAGGTGATTAAACACTATATTGCTACTTATGACTGCCTTCAAAAGTCAAATAGTGAACTATGAATGGAGGAAAAAAATAAATTGTAAATCATATAGTATGTTCCTCATAAAATATGTGATAAATGTCAGCATTAGGAGAATCAGCCTTCTGATGGAGAGGACAAAGCATGTGAATGTATTTTGACCAAATGAATCCAAGGTTAGAATCAAGAACCAATATATTTATTTAGACTTTTGGTTTAATATTTAATTATTAAATGTTTTTAATGTAGTTAATGTGTTTGAAATTTTCTCTCTACATTGATAAGTTGTAATGAAGGATGAATGGTCAATGACCCATGTAACACAGTGATTTTTAATATTTTATCATTGGGTGGCATGCATGTGCATGTACACACACATATGAAATGCATGCACTAATTTTACTTACCAGAAATGAACATAACACATAGAAAGAAATGAAGTATGGAAAGGCCAAATCTGAACCACATCCAGGCTTATCCTTTTCATCAGATTTTGGATCACAACGCACTTCATATGGTCTAGATGAACAATCCAACATTATATCCTGCCAAGCTTCCCCTGTCAATAATGAATAGTATAAGGAATTAACTTTTAAACAAAGAAAGCATCTTTTATATGATGAATTGAGATTATCAATATTCTGTAGCATAAGGAATAAAAAAGGTTTCTATGTATAATACCTTTGTTTTCACAGAATACCATAATTATTATAACATACAGCTTAAATATAAAGGAATAGCATGACCTATGAATATTTTAAATTTGATGTAAGTGCAAACAAATGCTGCTGCAGTCATTGTAATTTCTGCAGCAGCAGATGAGTTTTTTATGTACTTCTACATCAGAAAAATTAACTCAAAATGCAGAGTTGCTTTTATTAATTCTGTGTTAGAAAATTAATATTACAAAAATAATACACAATTTCAAAATATTAACATTGTCAAATAATGCTCCCTTTAAAAAACACACACAAGCTTTAAATATAAAAAATTGAATTACACTGTACTGTACTTTTGTTATAATTGATAAACATAATATAAAACATATTAAAATAATGAGGACTAACATTGTATTACAGAACTAACGTGCCCCAAATGTACCTTTGTTTGTGTATATAGGTCTTTCTCTGGTGATTATGGTCTCTTTCTTGAAAAAACTTGTAAATTTTTCTATAAAGAATCAGTTCCAAATGCCTGCAAAAGCTGGCAAAAGCAATATTAAAAGCTGGTGCTTTTAATACTGATACATAAAAGTTAGTACGGAGACAGTTGATTTCTTAAACATGTCTTATCCTTTGATCTTAATAAAACACTAAAAAAGGCAAAGCACTGAAATTATTAGCATTGCTATTTCTGATCATGAAGGGGAGAGTTTCAAATATACACATTCAAATACAAATAGAGCATTAAAATCTATAAATATATAAACATTATAAATGACAGCATTCGTTTATTTAACACAAAACTCAGACAGAAACCTGGGTGGTGTGCTGCATGCAACAGATTTTAATTATAAAAAAATGATATTTTCTATGAAATTCTAAAGTACTATTTTTGAAGTTTGTTTTCCTTTGAAAAAATTTTGATTTCCCATTTTACAATAAATGTATTAACTGGATTACACCAAGTGCTATCAACTCTTGTAAGAATAAAAAAATATTGTATGTAATCAACACAAATAGCCAAAATAGTGAATTTAACTTTATTACAAAAACTATTGTAACATTAATGATTGTAGTAAACATATAAAGGAATTGTCCTATAAAATTACTGTACAAGATAATTGAGAATGTCAAAATGAAAATACATGTAGATCCTTTAATAATTTTTTTCTGATACAAGAGGCTAAGAAATTACATAATGAAAAGGTATATTAAGTGTAATCACTGAAAAAGCAAGGCAATTTAGAATATTATTAATAAAAAAATTTATAAGACTTAGTTCAACAAACATGGAAGATCACATCATTATTAAAAATGGAAAACAAATTACAAATATTGCTGATCTTATTAACCTATTTAAAAATAATTTTATACTTGTAAATGTTAATGCTAACTCTGGGGCATTTTCAGCAGGTAACCTAATATTTAATATGTCCACAATACTCAATTCTCTGTACCTTATGCCTGTGAATAACAGTGAAACCATCAAAATCATTTTAACAGTAGCACATAAACATCTGATAATGTATCTAGCCTGTTGTTTAAAATATTTTATCCTACTCAGTGATATATTTAGTACCTCATTTCCTTCTGGTACATTTTCTACAAATTTTAAAATAGCAAAAGGTATTATCATCTATAAGAAAAATGACAGTACCAATGTGAATAACTACAGGCCAATCCCTCTATTTACCTTCTTCCAAAAGATTCTTGAATACTTAAAGTATAATTGAGTCACCAGCAATTTTGACAAGCATAATGTTTCCAATCAGAATAAACTAGGCTTCAGGAGGAATAGGTTGACCTATGATGCCTTATTTTTCTTTACAAATATGTCGTACTCATCTATAATTAACAAATTGATAGTTTTAGGCATATGTTTTATTTAACTAAGGTGTTTTATATGGTTCATAATCAGATCACACTACACAAGTTAAAAATGTATGGACTATGGTTTCTCTCATACTTCACTAATTGGCAATAGTATGTCGAGGTTAATTCATGTAAGTTAGATAAAAAGTTAACTATCTGTAGTATTCCACTAGGATCTGTTTTTGGACCTCTAATTTTATTATTGTTTACTAATCATCTCCAAAAATATTCCTGCCACACTGTTTTGTTTGCAGATGATACTTACTTGCTCTTCATAAATAAAAACACAACTCATCTTCATCATCATGTGAAGCTAACAGTTAGCAAACTTGAAAGCTGACTTACAAGTAACAATTTGTCCTTTAGTTAATTAATTTCACTAAAACCTATGTCTCTGATTTATTCAATGTCTCTATGAACCATAAAACATGACTAATGTGATGAATTTCTTAGGCATAAAAATTGTAATTTAAGTAGAAATGAATATATGAAGCTGTTATCAATTAATTTATAAAAATTATTAAATAAATTATAGTTATGAACCTATTAAAAATGGAGTGGTAACATATCCTACACTAATGTAATCAAATTGTTCACACTAACTCCATTTACTTACATAACACTAGGACATGTTTCAGAATCACTTGCGCCCATCATCAGCTGTTGATCGACTGCTGCTAATTGAATTGGTGACTGGATCCCAAAGTGTTTCTATGGCTGTCTCTGATGGTTCTAGGAGGAACTTGCTGAGTTCATTCATGGGCAGAACATTAAAATTCATTAAATTTTTCTTATTTTTAAAAATGAAAATCTTTTCCCAAGTGGATAGCTCCATTGGGTTGTGAAGCTCTTTCAGCAGCTTTGCCTCTGATTTAATTCCATGATTATTGGTCTAAGGTGAGCTGTCATTGCTGATTTATCAACCTGCTTAAAACAAATATTCCTAAAGTGTTCTTTTCTTTATTTTTCTGATGTATCCCTGATGACAATCTGCACATTTGATTTCATAAATTCCTGATTTCTGTTCTGCAGTATGGTGTCTTTTGCATTGCAACCTAATAAATTATTGATATTGTATTTGTTCTTTGGAGCTAACATTATGCCAAATTCTTTAAATGTCCTCTTGACTTTGTTGTGATAAGTTGGATGGTATTTGAAACCTTTGAATTTATAGCTTTCTTTGATTTTCTTCAGTGTGGAGACTGCTCTTATAGATTTTTGTCTTTTAAATGTGATACTTTTTATTACTGTACCTTTGTTGAAATCATTGGTTATTGCTGTATTAATTTTCAGTTGTATTCCATTTTGTACTCAGTTTCTGTGAGTGGGACATTAATTATTATGTGTTCCAAGCTATAAAACACTAGGTTATAAATGTTATTTTTTATATACTTCTCTGTGTGGGACTCTTTTCTATGGATTCCAAAGTTTAGCCTATATCCGTTTCTTATAAATTTTCAATCTAGGAAAGGGAGCCACCCATGTTTCTCCTCTTCTATAGTAACCTGAATAGACTTATGTAATAAATTTAGAAGTTTCAGAGCATCTATAGAATATTTTTTGGAATGTTTGCAAAAATGTGATTCACATATCTATAGTAAATATTGAAAATTAAAGGGAAGGCTTTTTCAAAGGAGCTCATGAATAAATCTACTAGAAACAGAGGAAAGAGGTTTCCCATTTGGTAGGTCTGAAACTTATAGATAATATTTTTGGTTAATCCTGAAAAAATTTTCATGAATGCATATATTAGTAAATTTTAATAAGTCTTCTATTTCTTCTGTTTGCAAATTTATGGACGTTAACCATTTCTTTAACATTTGTATAAGATTCTCTATTGGTATGCTTGGGAATAAGACTTTCGTGTCAAATGACACCACCACATCTCCTATTGCAATTCTGCTATTTTGAAATTATCAAATTTTCCATGCTCAAGGTCAGAAATATTTTTAAATATTTGAAAATGTCAATTTCAAAGCTTGAGCATCAAAAATTAAATTGATTTTGTTGGAAAACTTTAAAATAGCAGAAATGCAACAGGAGATTAATGGTGTTGTTTGATGTAAAAGCCTTATTCCCTAGCATACCAATACAGAGTTCTATACAAATGTTAAAGAAATGGTTAACCTCTTTAAATTTGCAAACAGAAGCAATTAAAACTTACTAATATATACAATCATCAAAATTTCTTCAGTTTTAACCAAAATATTACCAACAACAAGTTTCGAATCTAGCAATGAGAAACCCCTGGTCTTCATTTCTAGCAGATTTATTCATGAGCTCCTTTGAAATACATATCTCAAAAGCCTTCCCTTTAATTTTTAACATTTTGTATGTGGATGACATTTGTGCCAACATTACAAAAAAATATTCTACAGATGCTCTGAAACATCTTAATATACAACATGTATATTTAACATATATAAATATACAATATTTACTCAGTTTATCATAGAAGAGGAGAAAAATGGGTGGCTTCCATATCCGGATTTAAAAATGATCAGAAATGTAGATAGACTGAACTTTTAAATTCACAGAAAAGAGACACACAGAGAAAATTATATAAAAATCAAACTTATAACCCCATGCCACATAAATATGCAGTGTTTTATACTTGGCACACAGAATAATTTATATCCCACTCGCAGAAACTGAGTACAAAATGGAATACCAAAAGATAATTAATACAGCGATAACCAATGATTTCAACAAACGCATAGTAATAAAAATAATCAATAAATTTAAAAGACAAAAATCTATAAGAAAGTCTCCACACTGAAGAACATCAAGGAAAGTTATAAATTCAAAGTTACACATATCATCCAATTTACAACAACAAATTCAAGAGGATATTCAAAGAAATTGGCATAATGTTAGCCCCAAAGAACAAATATAATATCAATAATTTATTAGGTTGCAATGTAAAGGACACCATACTGCAGAACAGAAATCAGGAATTTATGAAATCAAATGTGCAAATTGTCATCAGAGATACATCAGAAAAACAAAGAGCACTTTGGAGAAAAGAACACTTTAGGATTATTTGTTTTAAGCAGGTTGATAAATAAGCAATGGCAGCTCACCTTTGGACCAATAACACTGGGCAACAAAAAAATAATTTTTGAATGTTTCGAGCACTTCATGAGGCAATTCCTACTAATTTTGGGTTGAGAAAAACAAATATGACAATGAAACATTTTTATTAGCTCTAGTTTCTATGATATACACAAGGTGGAAGTATTACATATTAACGGATTGAGAGAAAAGGATACATTTTAATTACATACATGCTAACAACAATGAAAGTGCATTTGATTTTTTTCACTGGTAATTACATGCTAAGAGTTCTAAATTGCTGGAAAAATACTTCGCAGATAGTCATGTCTGAAGAGAATCATGTGGTGGCCTATTGACTTCGTCGTCTTTTACCTTGCCTCTTGTGATGGAGTTCCGCAGAATCCCTATACAAAGACCAACAGTAATCCGCAAGCATTACTTCATTCCAACGGCCCTGATATCTTTGTCCCATAACAGAAATGTCCTGATGGAATCTCTCCCCATGTTCATCACTAACAGCTCCACAACTAGGAGGGAAAAAGTCTAGGTGGGAGTGGAGAAAATGGATCTTAAGGGACATGTTGCATCCAAGGTTACGGTATTTTTGCAGGAGCACTGTCACCAAATGCTTGTAGTTGTCATCTCTTTTGTTGCCTAAAAATCCATGAACAACACCCTTGAAGGCTTCCCAAGCTTCCTTTTCTTTCCCCTCCAAAACTTGGTCAAATGCAGGATCCTTTACAAGTTCTCTTATTTGTGGTCCGACAAAAATGCCTTCCTTAACTTTTGCATCACTTAATTTCGAAAATTTCTCTCTGATGTACTTAAAGGCCCGTCCTTCTCAGTTCATAGCTTTGACAAAGTTTTTCATCAAACCCAGCTTGATATGCAGGGGTGGAAGAAGAACGTCTTTTGGGTCCACAAGAGGCTTGGCAACGACATTTTTCTCGCTAGGGTGAAGATTTCTTGCAGGCCAGTCTTCTTTAATATAATGCAATTTGCTATCTCTACTGTCCCACATACATAAGAAGCAGCAATGCTTTGTGTAACCCAGTTGCATTCCTAAGAGTATGGCAATGACTTTTACATCACCACAGATTTTCCATTTGTGTTCATGATATTTAATTGAGTCCAAGAGAGCTTTCATATTTGCATATGTCTCCTTCATGTGAACAGCATGACCAACAGGAATAGATGAAAGAAGGTTCCCGTTGTGAAGTAACACAGCTTTCAAACTAAGCTTGGAGGAGTGGAATGTGGAATGGGTCGAATAGCAGATGGAAGATTCGGGTACTGAACTGTTCTTCTTTTCTTCATAGACAATCCTGCCTTTATAGGTGGAGTCAGGCAGGAATAGCAGTCATCTGTATGGTTTGTAGGCTCCCGCCAAATCATAGGCACAGAGAAAGCCATACATCGCGTCTTCTTTTTCAGCCATTCTCGCAGTGTAACTGAACATGCGTTGCAACATATATGTGGAGCCCAAGACTTATCCTGGTCCCCTACTTTCATACCAAAATTATACTGATAGGCAGTCTTTACAAGAGGCATCAGATTGCGTTTCTGTGAGGAAAATGTTATTTCACCACAAATATAACAAAAGTTATAGTTATATTTGACAGGTGTGCCAACTCCCCAAAAAAATTCCCCCAAATTTAAAATCTTCACTCTAAAAAATGAAATGTCACTTTATCTTCAAAACAAGAGCTAATCTTTCATTTTTATGGTGATTTTTGAATTCAGCAGATGGAAATACATGTAAATTCACTATTTTTAAGCCCGAAACATTTTCATTTTTGCCCAATGTAATCATGGAATTAAATCAGAGGCAAAGCTGCTGAAAGAGCTTCACAACCCAATGGAGCTATCCACTTGGGAAAAGATTTTCATTTTAAAAAATAAGAAAAATTTAATAAATTTTAATGTTCTGTCCATGGATGAACTTAGCAAGTTCCTACTAGAACCATCAGAGACCACGATAAAAACACTGTGGGATCCAGCCACCAATTCAATTAGCAGCAGTTGGTCAGCAGCTGATGAGAGGTGCAAGTGCTTCTGAAAAAACATGTTCTAGTGTTGTGTAAGTAAATGGAGTTAGTGTAAACAAGTTGATTACATTAGTGTGGGATATATCAAAATTATGTTTTTCTTTTAGGTACCAACTAACGATAGGTGCCTTAACAATATATACCTTAAGGACTTTTATTTTACATACATAGAATTCATCCTAATTTATGGGATACCATTTTTGGGTACTGCCAATAATCTTTCCACAATATTTAAGATGAAAAAATTAATTGTAAGAATTATGTTTAATGTGCCCTACAGAATTCCTAATAAGTCACTATTTGATGAGTTACATTTTTTTATCAATTTCTCTTTATTTATCCTTGAAACAGCATGTTTTGTCCAAAGTAACTGTGACAGTGACAGTGACAGTGACAATTTTAAGATATATGCTAAGTATCACCAGTGGTTTCATTCTAATATTTTAACAATAAATTCTCCCCAAAACTGCCTCATTTTCATATTAAAATGACTTATCATACAACATTATAATATTCTACTAATATAGAAAAGTTACAATTCAATATGCTTTTACAGTTATGTGTACCGCAGGTTTCTTTGGACATCTAACCATACCAACAAATTTTTTTAAAAATTCAAGGATATACCCATACATGCACCTAAACCCTCTTCTCTTATGCCATGTATATTCAACTTTTTACCTTCCAAAACCTCAGTCTCTATATCATCTGTTTTTCATTTCTTAGACATGGTGGTATTACTGAAAAAACTTAATGTTATACTTTGGCCCTTCATTTTAATATAATAATCACTGTTTTACATTCAAACTGAAGTACAGTTTAAATGCTATTGGCCCAACAAACAATATTTAATTATTTATTTGATTGTTAGAAGCTGCATGTATGGTTGTCAAATGCAATAAATCTGCTAGATGGGTGATCTACTGCACTAATCAAGGCTGGTATTAAAGGTTGCTATGAGTACGAATGTCATCTGCTTACTGTGATGTATATTACAACTGCAAAAGTTCACTAATTTTCTATTAAACTATTGTTCTTACTTTCTGTCAAAAAGTTAATGTTAAGTTTAATTTTAAATTTAAAAAATGGTTCTATAAGCATGAATAATTTTACCAACCAGTTCAGGTGAACTGGTATGAACAGGCTGAATTACACCATTGGCTATTATCCCCATTCCCCAAAGACTCTAACCATTATATAACAAATTATTATTGAGGAAATCATTCAAATTTCACTAATTTAGTTCCACTTACTTGGACATGTTTCAAAGGCAGTTGCCTTCATTGTCAGCATGATCCCAATGTCCGCTTCCCAGCGTGGTATTAAGATGTCGCTCCGTTGACTTCACGAACTTAGTGATAAGGTTACTATTGTTTGGGAGATCAAAATTAACCAAATTTTCTTTGTTTTTATTTATAAATATATTTTCCCACACTGTCAATTCTATTGGTTTTTGAAGAGCTTTTAAGAGTTTTGGTTCCTTTGGAATTCATGGTTCTTTTGCCAGAAATGGTCTGCTATTGCTGATTTTTCCATGTGTTTATATTTTACATGTCTCATGTGCTCCTTAAACCGTATGGAAATATTTCTTTTTGTTTTGCCTATATATTTCATATTGCATTCTTTGCAAGCAATTTCATAAATGCCTGATTGTTTTTTTGGAAGAATTTGGTCTTTTGTGTTTGTTTTTAGGTTTTTTAAACTACATTTGTTTACTGGAGCCAAAATGATGTTTGCCTCTTTAAAAATCTTCTTGAATTTTTGGTGTGCCCATGGGTGGAATGTGAATTTCTTATATATATGATCCCCTTTGTAGCCTTTTAGTGTGGTGATATCTTTTATTCGTTTTTTCTTTTTGAATTTTTCTATTTTCTTGTTGACCAGATCTGTTTGGTTAATTTTGATCTCCCAAAAAATAGTAACCTTATCACTAAGTTCGTGAAGTCAACGGAGCAACATCTTAATACCACGCAGGGAAGCGGACATTGGGATCATGCTGACAATGAAGGCAACCGCCTTTGAAACATGTCCAAGTAAGTGGAACTAAATTAGTGAAATTTGAGCGATTTCCTCAATAATAATTTGTTATATTATATTATATTTCACTGTGAAAATTCCCGCTATTCAAAACTACTCTAACCATTGCATAATGAAAAATAAATAACAACAAAGAATTAAAAATCTATGACACATCAAGATGAAAAACTATATAATTAACTTTGCCAGGATTTATTGACATTAATTAAAAAAAACTTTAGAAACAAAAGTAAACATGGTACTATTCAAAAAAATTATTACTCTGTCATAGAGGCATTAGATATTAATACATAAGTGATAAAAATTATTAAGTCTTATGTAGATGTATTTGCACACATGATTTTGTATATCTGTTCACATATAAAAGTTTCTGATTGTACATATTCAGTTATTATTGATCATCCTTAAGTATTAACTGTTATATTATCTATGCTTTTCTTATATAGACCACATTTTCATTATCAACCATTTATTTTTTGAATTATGATTTGATATCTGCAATGATTTTATACAAATAGTGCAATTTTGCAGTGAATTACAGGCATATAGGGAAAGGGTTTATACTTGTACTTAATTTGTATACAGCTGTTTAAGTCCGGATGACTTACATATTCTTCATTATACTGACAAGTATTAGGGTTTATTAATTATCTTCAGAGAAACTACATTTTCATTTCATAGATCAGAATATATACTCTGTGTAGTGATAGTGGACGATGCAATATATTTGTTGTTTCTATTAATACTATATTTTACTCGTATTATATTATTTTTTCTGTGTATTGCAATATTGTTAAGCTTTGTAATATTACATATTATACTTACATGCTTGGATATTGATACTTGATTATGCCATTATATATTTATTATTCCTATGGTTTTTAAAAAAAATATTTTTAAATTAGGTGTAATTTACTAACTTGGTGCTTAAGATAACATATTAAATTGATAAATACATGATCTAAATGTTACTTTTGACTTAATTGCTTCAAGATAAAAATTCTTGCAGATTTTCATGCATAAGGCCCATTTCCTATCAGAACCAATAAACCTTGACTCCCAATATTTACTTAAAAACATTCAAATTATCACCTATCATTTCCCCTACAGCTACCCTTGGAATAATGTAGGCACTAGCAGCTAGTCGAGATATATATTGTACTTCATATAATCCAAAAAGACCTCATCTATCTGAAAGTGAGTGACTCAAAGCATATAGTTTTATTTCATTTGTCTGAACTAGCATTACTATTAGCACAATTAGGATCAACCTCTGCCATACTTTCAAGGCACTGAATGAAGAAATAAAAGACAAAATTATTTCACATGCATTATGCAGCAGAATGAACTGAAATTCTTCTGTACATGGTCAGGTAGTTGACTGCCAAAGTTTAAACCAACATGCATCAGTGGGATGAGGAAATATTTGTAATTATAATAATGATTCTAATTTTGAAATGTAATACTTCAAATTATTTATTTATTTACTTGTCTATAACTAAATTGACTTGCAAAAAAATTTCTGAGATTATTCTATACTCACTATAAATACTCTTTAATACTTATGCCACCAGTATTGGAATAGACCAGCTTAATGCATATCACTGATAATCTAACCTATATTCCCTCAAATCTCAAATTACTTGCACAAGTACCAAGGTCTGGTCTCAAAGAAAACATGAAATAGTAATTAAATAAAAAATTATATAATTATCTGTATAATTTTAATATCATTTATGAAAGAATTTGATTTTGTACAAAATTTGAATAGTAATTAAGATAATATTTAAGCAATCTATTGAATAACTTTAAATTTTAATAGTAATGATTACAGTTATTTAAAAACCAATCACATAATTATGAAGATAGTCAGATATTAATACTTTTGGAGCCTTTCTTTATGGAATATGTAAGTTTATCAACTAATTTCACTATTGCAAACAGTACTTTTCATTCATTTAAGAACTTTCAAAAAATAAGACATTTTTAAAAAATTCTGTTGGAACTCACACAGTGAAAATTGTGAAGTGTAAATTATATCTAATCTGTTGTCTAAGTAAATAAGTCTAAGTCAATAGTAAGTGAAGCACAAGATTGTGTTAGACGACAGATTAGATATAATTTACAGTACTTTTCATTGTGAATAATTCTTCATACATATTACAGTTTATTTACCAATGGTAAAGTTTGTTTTTTGTTTGTTTTTTATGGTATTTAAGTACAACATAGTATTCACATTGTCTTCATGTCTGTTTGCATTTCTAGCATACTTTTATGCTGCATTCCAAACATATACCCACCATACAGGAGTGGCACATGTAAGCAGTCTTTCTTCTGGAACATAACCTTCTCTTCAAAGTGTGGTAGATCTTCCTGAACGCTTAAGACTCTCATAATACAGGTGCATATTTTAATGGTGAGGTGATTATTGATAGCTCTTACTTTCATGTAATGTTTAAGAAATCCTCTGCTAAAATTTCCATGAAAGTGACTAATTATTTTGTAGGAACCATACATAATATAAGGATTAACTGCACATACCTCTATAATAATTCTATAAAAAATTGAGTATGTGTTCTTGTATTGCATAAATTTTTCATCTGCAGAATGAACACCTCCTTTTGTTTCATTAAGTAGCCAATGAGATCCTGCAAAGATAGCGATTTCAATCCCAGCAAAATTCAATAGATTTTTTTGGGCATAATATCCTAAGTATGACTTCCTTTGGGAGGGAAGTAAAACCATGGGTCTTATGTCATAGATTTATGGCCCTTAAGAGAGCCTCAATCCTGAAAGAAGAGACCTCTGAGCAAAATTTATCTGCCATTTCATGACCTGAACTCAATGACCACTGATGACCTGGGATACTAAAGAGCATCTGCAAATATACCAAGTAAATGAGCTCCAGTTTATCACTTACACTGTTTACAGCTCTGAAGTGATGTATGGAGAATCAAGACTACTGAGCTTGATCATTTGTTCCAGAAGTTCCAGAAATTGAATTTCTATGCTTATAAGGCAAAAATTCTTTCTTTTGTTAAGTATGTCAACATAATTTCAGATTTTTCTCTAGCCATTAAAACACTTCCAAAATCTGAATAATTAGGATTCACTACTTAAGATGAACTAATCTGTGATAACATAGCTGATAATCTCTTCTGAATCAAAATATTTGAACACTCTTTATTGTTTCACTTATTGGAGATTTACTCAGGACATGTTTCATGGACACTTATCCACATCCTCAGCTATTCAACGACTGTTGGGTCATGAGGAAAATTAGGCTTTCATGGCCAGAGTTGCAAATGTAACTAGAGATATCTTCCAGGCTGTTATACTGTGATCTGCTGGAGATAAGAGTTCCAGATGTTTCATCCACAACTGTGGCAGACATTTTTAATGGTGTGTATGAAATCTCCTTGGAGAAGGTATCACTGCATCTATTGCATTGGCTGTCAGTATCACTATGTTTACATAAATGTAGTGATACTGATGGCCAATGCATCAACTCTTATCTCCAGCAGACCAGGCATAACAACCTGAAAGACACCTTTAGTTACATCTGAGACTGTTGGGTCATTCATAGAAGTTGGGTAGGATCTCGCTTGACTCTAGTGGTCTTGTGATAATTTGAATAAAGAGATGTTTGCTTCTGGGATGTCAAAATTCATTAAGTCTTGCTCATGTTTTTTATAAGTCCTTTCCTATATGTTTAATTCTTTTGGTTATTCAACAATTTTTAATAACTTGACGCCTTTTTCTACTTTTGGTTTTTATTCATAAAATGTGCTGACATAGCTGATTTTTCTATTTGTTTGTAATGGATGCTTCTCCAACGTTCCTTCAATCTAATGCATATATTTTTATTTGTTTTTCCCAAGTAGTTTTTTTTACAATCCTTATAATTAATCTGGTAAATACTTGATTTCTTTCTTTTTGGATCTGGAATCTGTTATGTTTAATTTCAATAATATTTTTACACTGTGTCAGTTTTGAGGTGCTAAGATGATATTGTACAGCTTGAAATTTTTTTTTAAATTTCTTATTGGCTGACTGTAAGTGAACTTTTTAAACATTTTTTCCCCTGCTAAATCACTCAAATTTGTGATTTGTTTAACTCTTTCTTGTTTCTAGAATTTTCAAATTTTTTTGTTAACCATCTGTTTGCTAAACCCATTTGATTTAGATGCTTTTGTTATATGTAGATATTCATTCTTGTATTCTTCTTTGTTCAGTAGACATTAACTTGTCTCTATGTCATGCTGTCAATTGCTGCTTCTTTATGTGATCTGGGATTGACACCATAGGCTGTGATATAAATATCTATGTGTGTACTTTCTGTAGTTGCCAAATTCAAATTTATTATTACATTTTATTATTTTCATATAAAAATGGCAACATATTATCTGTTTCTGTTTTGACAGTGAACTTAATTGTAGGTTCCTATATGTTTAAAAGTTTTAGCACATCTTCCACATGGTTTTTGTTTACAATGGCAAATAAACCATCTATGTATCTGTCAAACCTTAATAATGTTGGTGAGCCTTAGTGATGTGCATCTCACAACAGCTCATGAATAAGCTGGCTAGGAAATGTGATAATGGATTGCCCATTACTAGTCTTGCTTTCTGTTTAAATATTTTGTCCTCCAATATATAAAAAAAAAGTTTGATTTAAGCACAACTTAATGAATTCAATGTATTCTTTGATATGTTCTCTTAGGTTGGCTGATTGTAAACCTTTTCTTTAAAAAAATTATTTATTCTGTGGTATGATGGGAAATTAGTCCTTGACTTCAAAAGAAACTCTTTGTTTAGTGATAATTTTTGGTCTTTAATTTTGTTGATATGGTCCATAGGGATTTTTTAAATTTAAGCTATCAAATTTAGGTAGCGAATGAAACTGTATTAATAACCAATTTGCTAAACAGTACATCAGAGTATTTACATTGTTGTATTGGTTGTTTGATAATTAAAAAATTCCAGAATAAAAATTAAACAAATAAAATATTTGGGTCATTTAGCAGGGAAAAAAGTTTAAAAAGTTCACTTACCACCCATTGGTCAATAAGAAATTTCAAAAAATTTTCAAGCAGTACAATACCATCTTAGCACCTCAAAACAGATACAGTATAAAAAAATATTGAAATTAAACAAAACAGATTTTAGGTCCAAATAGAAAAAATCTGGTATTTACCAGATTAATTGTAAGGATTGTCAAAAAAATCTATGTAGAAAAAACAAAGAGAAATATAGGTATTAGGTTGAAGGAACATTGGAGAAACATCTGTAACAAACAAATAGAAATATCAGCAGTGGCAGCATATTTTATGAAAACACCCATGAAATAGAAAACAGCATCTAGCTATTAAAAACTGTTCAACAACCAAAAGAATTAAATATATGGGAAAGGATTTACATAAGAAAACATGAGTAATACTTACTGAATTTCAACATCTAGAAGCAGACAGATCTTTATTCAAGTTTATTACAAGACAACCAGAGTCAACCAAGTCAACTTCTATGAATGATCTAACAGTTGTTTAACAAAACATGTTGTGAGTAAATCTGCAATAAGTAAAACTATAAAGAGTTTTCTTAATATTTTGACTTAGAAGAGGTAAATAATGCGTGTTTCATTGTGTTCTATTCCAAACTAAATTAATATTAAGAAAACTTAGCTGATACCTACATGTGGTCTCATAGACCAAGTAAATGAATGAATGATGTTTAATGCCAGTTTTTGCTACAGAGGCACCACAAGCAGTGAACACTGGTGATACATGAAATGAAATGATAAATTGGGAAAGGATTTATTTTTACGGAAGGAATTGTTCCAGGCCTAAGTTTTAGGGTACCTCCCCAGCATTTGCCATTTATGAGGACCGAGAAAAACCTGGAAAAATCCTCAGTTAGGGAGGACAATCCTGGTGGGATTCAAACCCCAGACCTCCCACTCACGAGTTCGCACCTTAACAACCACGGCCATCCATGGCTGTACAGACCAAGTAGAATATGGCTCCAGAAATAATGTGGAATCCACAGCAAATTGCAAAGAGATTAAATTCCTAACTGAGCTAGTCATCAATAATGAGCAGGTGTATAGCTTAAGTAGGCTCATAATTATAAACAATATTATGAACCTGTGTCATCTTAGAGACCACAACTGTGTTGTTATGGGTTAGGTGACCAAATGCATGTCAACATTCTATAGTGCTACTTGCAGGCTCTTTGTTTTATTCATTTGTGCACAGCTTGAGGGAAGGACATGACTGTTGTTCTCCAGCTTTAGTAAGTGAAACATTTTGTTCTTGGGAGTGCATTTTATACTTAACAAAAATGAATAGCAGTCTAAGCACAAATTGGTTTTTATAAACATGCAAGTCAGGTCATTTACAATATAGCTAAATACATAAAGGAAATGTGTGTATGTATGTGTGTGTATATATATATGCCATTCAGATCATTTACAATATAGTTAAATACATAAAGGAAATGTGTGTATGTATGTGTGTGTATATATATATGCCATTCAGATCATTTACAATATAGTTAAATACATAAAGGAAGTGTGTGTGTGTATATATGTATATATATTAGTAAGTAAAACATTTTGTTCTTGGGAGTACATTTTATACTTAATAAAAATGAATAGCAGTATAAGCACAAATTAGTTTTTATAAACATGCAAGTCAGATCATTTACAATATAGCTAAATACACAAAGTGTGTGCACACATGCAGACGCACACGCACACACACACACACACACACACTCATATACATACTTTCAACTACAACATTATTGAAAACAAATGGAGCTATATTAAGTTACATGGTTCTTGATAAAAACTATACTAAAAGAAAGCAACAGGCAATCTTTTCTACATCTAAGGGTACATTCATGCCAAGGAAGTACAAATTGCTGTTAGATAAATTTGCAGAAAACAAAATTATGAGAAAATACAATAAAGAAAAAAGTATATGTAATTCCTAAAATTGATTTTAATCTAAAGTCAAGGAGTATTATAAACTGTGGACATGAACATTTAAGAAAAAAATTATGGCACTGGGCTCCAAATAGAGAAAATAAATTTCCAAAAGAATAATTGAGAAACCAGAAATCATTAATTGGTATGGAATATGACTGAGACATGCAGGAATAAGAAAAATATTATACAATCACATCTCCATATAACTCATACAGTAAGCTCTGATGCTGGTAATTTCCAGAAGAAGTAGGAGTAGCATTACTGATATAGAAATGACTAGGCTTATATCAATATTGCACATGTTAGAGAAGCAGGGAGTAAAGATTTGGAAATTATGATCTTAAAATATTCAAAGCAAAATAAGAATTCTAGCAATCAAATGGGTGCAAACAATTTCAGCAGGTAAATGGGAAAGCAAACAAAACCTACCTTCCTCCAGATTCAGTAGTAATGGATATAGCCAAATATGATAACATAAAATAAAATTTAATTGCATTTGAAGGGTTCATTTACAGAAGTACTTTGAACGTAGAATGCAGATATACAAGAAGCCTATGACAGCAACCTTTAAATAGAAGATTACTGAATGTGGTTGCAAGGGGATAACTTTCCTTTGCAAGAAAAAATTCTAAAGCAAGAATAATTTGAACTTTTAAAGAAAGTTGCAAAAGAACCCCCCTTCCCCATTATTGAGTAGGTACTGAAAGCACATAGACTTCTTTGTGACTTTCTCTACTATTATTTGAACAGTAATCTCACTGAACTTGTATGGGTTGATATAAAAGGCAGCACTGCACCTAAATTCATAAGTAACTGACACAAACACTAAATTAGTGTTATGCACACCATTATATAAGGATTACATAATGGGAAAAATGTGAGCATGTGAAAAAAAAATGAAAATTTGTAAAGACAGTCAGATGGAGAAAAAATAGACAATATTATAATAAACCTGGAAATAGACATTGACAGCAGCAGAGATGTATCTACTACTTTGATGGACTCTGAAAATATGTGGCCCAAAAGATTTTACTCCTTCTGCAGTCACTGCACCACAACTAAACATATGAAGAGAATTAGAATCACAGAGACTCTAAGAGCGTAAAGAATAAGAAGAACATGCATTCAATCTATTTATTACAGTGATTTCCTTTTGCATCTTATACTCTGATAATTTTTTTTTGGCTTTCTGTCTTGCCTTATCTCATTTTATTAACTTCTGAAAGAGGGAACACATGACATTTCCATTTATACCATTTTATGCCATTCATTATCAAAGCAATCTTCATTTTGAATGTACTTTACTCATTTTTATTATTTAATTTTTTCAATGTAACTATTCAAAAAATAAAAATCTTCAATATAATAAATGATAAGCAAATACTACAATTTGTTTTTTTCCTCCCCATTTTATGTCTCTTTCACAATAGTTTAATATTACCACATTATATTTGGCATTCTATAGATGTTTAAATTGCTCAGTGACCAAAGAGTGTTGTGGTTTTAACATTTTAATTTTGCCAAAAACTTATTAAAGAAACCACAACACTTTCAGCAAAAAAAGATAAAGTAATTTTTAAAAAACCCACATACCAACCATGAGCTACAAAAAAGTTCAGGATATTTCTAAGATTTTAATATCAAATTAACACCTGTAAACATATTTAATGTTAAAAATCTCCTGATTGACAATATTAATGACAGTATTCCACAAGAGAAAAAAAGCAGGTATTTATAAAATAATTTGTGCTGAATGTGAAAAAATCTACATTGAAAAAACAAAGAGAAACATAGGCACACAGCTAAAAGAACATTTCAGGAGCATAAAATACAAGCAGTTGGAGAAATCAGCAGTGGCATCTCATTTCTGCCTAGAAAACCATGACATATTGCATAAAGCAATATTATTAAAATCAGTGAAAGGATCTACAGAATTAGCAACATAAGAGAAAATCTGCATTTACAAGTACAAAGACAGTTTAATGAACTTCCAGAGATGAAAACATAAACTTTAAATTCATCACATCCCCACCAGAGCAGATTACACATTCCCACAGCATAACAGTTTATCCTCAAGTCAACAATAGGCTGACGATATGAATGAAGGGTTTGAGAAACAGGTTCTACATATTTAAACAAGTAATTGGAGCAGAAGAGTGTTAGTTCAACTCAATCATCAATGGTCTTAATATTAGATTACTCATTTTAAATATATATTAGAACAGCATGTTCTCTCCTGCTGTAAGTGCAGCCAGGGTCTTCAGGTCTCCCATAATACTGTAAATGTTTTGTTTGCTTAGAAAAGAAGGTGCTATTTTTTTTTGTTTATTTATTTATGGATGCTCTTTAACATCTCAGGATATCTGCATTCCATTCAATTCAGGGCTTGAAATGGCCAATAAATTTTGCTCAGAAGCCTCTTCTTTCAGGCTTTATGTTCTTTTACATGCCGTAAATCTACAACATGGGACCCATAGTTTTACTTCCATTGCAAAGAAAGCCATATTTAGGATAAAGTAGGTGCTCTTGACAGGAATTGCATTCCTCATAAGTTGCAAGACTGGATGAGAAAATGGTTCATGTCTATGACTTTTAAAATCTCTATGGTTTAGACAATATCAAAGGACCATTCATTGATTGTTATTTCTGTTTAATGAGCACTATCTGGTTTACCTCTGAAAAAAAATAGATCCATGGAAATATTCTCATTTGCCATTCAATGAGACCTGTTTCACATAATGTGCATTTTTTACAACAAAGATATTTTGTGAGCTCATAGTCATAAGTAATTAATGTTAAACAAGATATTAACAATATTAATAGTAACAACTGTAGTCAATAATCATATATTAACTCAGCGGAATGAATAATGGCTATTCTAAGACTCATCAAAAAGCTTTTTAAGCTGCTATTCTGCTCTATAGGAATAAATTGCCATCATTACTGTAGCTCATGCAACTTGTAGGAAAGAGACATGTGAAATTAAAGAAATTGCTATTAGAGAAACTCCAGTATGAAAAATATAACTTGACAATCTCTGGAGATTTCTGAGTGATTTCTGTAGTACTTGGTTTGCATAAAATTTTGCTGTTTCTGCAGGGGCAAGGAATCACACTACCTTAAGAATAAGTGGCTGTAAATATCTTACTTGTGGATAGAAAAATGTATGAAATACTTCATTAATTAATTATATAACAATAATTAATTAATAAATTAATGTTTATATGGCCACAAATGAGATTATAGATGATGAAAAGTATGAGGAACTATTAAAGCTGTAATGGAAAGTAGTCTGGTAGTTATTAAAATATTTTTCATCATTTTCTTGGAAACTATAAATTAGAAAACTATTGTGATATTGTGAATGACATTCTGAAGTCACACAAAGATTAAGGATTAAAGATGTCTTTGATAGTTAATATTTTGAACTCCCATTTAGCCTTATTCCAAAAGACCTGGGGCCTTTTGGTGATGAGCATAGAGAATATTTCATCAGCAGATTCCTACAATAGAAAAAAAGCACCAAGGGCAATGGAGTTCCAATATGCTGTTTAATTATTACTTAACAATAGAGAGAGACAGCTCATAGACAGGATATATTATAAAATTATCATACACTCTTTCAGTTATACCAGAATCTGTTCTATAACATCATTTAGCCTTACTGAAGTATCCTTAAGCTTCAAATGAGTCACTCTGGATAGAAAAAAAACCCTAAATGAATATTAAAATTTTGCATAAAAAATATGTTTAGATTTAGCTCATTTAAATACTGATATTACTAATAGGTGTTATGTGAAAAAATTTGTAAAGTTAATGCAGCCAAATAAGACTGAAAAATTTTTAAGACTTATGTATGGTATATGCTTAATATATAATTATAAATTATTCCATATATTAGCAAAAAGAGCTTCTGATTATGAATGCTGATGTAACAGAATCATAATTTCAAACATATAGAACTACTGGTTGACATAAAGCCTACCTTTTAGATACCGTTTTGAAGCCAGCATATTTTTGGTCTCTAGGGTCAACTTCATTCATTCTTCATGATCACTAAACCATTGCAATGAAGAATAAAGCAACTTGTATAGAATGCTAATTGGTTGAAAAAGAGATTGATCTTAAAATGGTTCTTGAGCTTGATCCTTGGTGTTAGGTATAAAGTGCACATTATTTTTACTGTTTCTATAATTTCTGTTTTATTTACTGTGTTTGAAACTACTGAAATCATAAGAAATATGTTGAATCATGCTGTATTTGAAATAAAACATTTTATTTAAACAATTCTTAAACTATTCTTTAATTTACTTACCAGTAGCTGATCTGAACAGCACTAGTACTGCCTGAGGAAAAGTCTGGAAGTTATTATTTCGATGAATTGCAGTACTTGAATCAAGAGCAATTTTGCCAAACATCTGAAAAGAAATTAACAGTTATATAAATTTCAAATTCATACCATATTTGTTGGTACTATACACTTTTCTTTTTTGTAGAGATTGCCGAAAAATTTCATTTTACTTTTTGATTTGGAGCAAAGTATAAACAAGATAAGATTCTACAATAATGTATTAAATATGTTCACACTAACTACACTTACTTACACATACTAGTTGTAAGTACAATTTATTTAAAATAAGATTTCTTTAAACAATTATGTTTTTAATGTAATAAACATCTGATACACATACTGATATGGAGTTCATTTGGTGATGCTTATATTTCACTTACTTGGTTTTATTGAAGTATACGTGTCACCAAAACCAGCTCTATTATCAACATAATTTTACTGCTTCACTGTTAATAGCTTGAGGAGTATAAGTTCATATCTGATACATATTTTAGGTTTACTCAATTATTTCTTATTTAAAATTGAATATTAAATTTTTTAATGTTTATTTAAGCACTAGTTGCTACAAATATGTTCTTTCTTGGTAACACCAGGCCTTTTTCCAAGCAACATATAATGAAATCAACAATTTTTATAATTTTGCAAATTATGCACATAAAAATATTTATTGTTATTACCTATTCATACTCTGTTCAATTCCTACTACTGATCTTATGAAAATTTTCTCCCATTTATTTCACATGGGTTTCTACTTCTTGAAAAATGTTTCTCCTTTTTCTTCTCTATTTATCAATAATATTCTGCACTCATCTATATCCAAACATTCATATATAATTTGTTGCTAGCTCTTGTCCTTTTTGTATGCAGGATATTATCTTTTTAGAATCATCCCATAAATCCCTCAATGTTCAATCTCTTAGTCCCAACCATGTTATTCCTTCTTTATCTTTTTACTGTATTTTCCAAATTAATTATTCAGTTCCATTCCACCATTTAGGTACTTGAACTAAACTGTCTTTAGTTACTTTACTTCTGCTTTGTTATGTTTATCTCTCCGGGTTCTACATTGTGATTTTCGTTCCTAAATCCAATTTTTTATTTTTTTATATCCTTGAAATAACCTGTGTCCATAACTTCCACTATTTTATTGTAGCTACCAGCCCTATATCTCCAACTTCCTCCCTTTAAATTACAGACTACGGAATTTTTTAAAATTATGTCCTCTTGCTGCCAAAACCTACAGTCCATTAGTGCCTAAAGTGTTATAAGTGTTTAGAATCATCTATTTTATTTCGTTATATACCAAGGGTGCCAAAAAATAGTATACACACTTTCACAGTAGATATCTATTTAATATATTTCAAAGTTGGATCAAAAAACAACAGTAATGTGTAGTATGATGTTCTGTAAACAGATGTGACTCGCATTAATTATGACAACATGACTACATGACAGGGAAATCAACAATGAACAAATGAAGACAAGATTATCATAAATCAATAATGAACAAATGAAGCAAAGATTATCGTATGATGTTCTGTAAACAGATGTGACTCACATTATGTTATGCTAGCATTGCTACAACAAAATGGAGCCAAGATTATTGTTTGAACAGCGGAAAGCAATTGTGAAGTAGTATTGGAAAACCGTGAATGTTGTTAAAGTTCAAAGGCAATGCAGACATGTGTACAGAACAGAACTACCAATGTGAGTAACAATTCCGTCTTACTCACCATACATACTCTCTATGGAAATGAGGAATTTTAATACCAACAGGATGGGCACCACTACATTACCACCAAGATGTACATGTGTACCTTGATGACAATGTTCCAAGGCACTGGATAGGACGAAGAGATCCAATTGAATTTTCACTGTGTTCTCTGGATCTAACTCCATTGGACTTCTGCGTATGAGGAACTCTTAAGGATTGTATACCACAGAAACCCAGCTACACTGGCAGCACTTCAGAAAGTAATTGAAATGGCATGTGCTGCAATTTCTGAGGACACTTTTGCAAACATTGCTCAATCAGTAGTTCAACATACTCAGAAGTGTATTAACATCGATGGTGGGCATTTTGAGCAACTGTTGTAACTGTAAAATGATTAGTGCTCATTATTTTCTGTTTGTGTGAATTTGGTTTTGCTATGTTAACATAGATTTTTCTTTGCTTGAAGTCTGTATACATTTTTTTGCACCCTCTGCTGAATGTGGCAATTTAACAAAATCTTAATGAAAATGTTTAGGTCCTACTGTAAAACGGCATGAGAGTATATTTTGTGTGTAAGGTGATGGCCAAGAAAAGAATTGGGCAGGCGTACACACGCATGCACACACAGACACACATGCACATGAGCTCACACATTCACTGTACTGCATATTGTAGCTCAATTCTGGGATCTTATTTGTTGGTTCATGGTACTCATAGGTCAATGCTATTTGCTGTGACAATGATATGAAGAGATCCAAGGGATTATGTTATAGATTGTTACTTGTATCAAAAGTAAATGGTATTTCAAAACATCTAAATATTCCATTAGAAAACCAACCAGTGCTCCATGATGATTCCCTACCAGTTCTCACATCACCTGAAGCATAAACACTGGATGATGAATCCTCACTCATCCCTCTTGAAACCAAACCTGGATTCTCACTATCAAGAAGCAACACTGGCAACCCTGATTTCCAACTGCCACCGTTTGCACCTCATTTCATTTCCCAAGCTGAACTTATTGATTTTAAAGAAATCTTAATGTAACAAATTGCACCTGAACTGTTAAGTTCTCAATTGCAAGGCTGGAACATCAAACTGGTGTCACAATAACTATAGGAATTATAAGCATTGTTTGCAATAAAATTTTCAGAAAATAATTTTTTTTTATTTATTTATTTATTCTGTTTATTGATATGCTATATATATATATATATATATATATATATATATATATATTACAAAATTATATCCACCTAGTTCAGCCCTGGCATTTTCTGGGTGTTACCCTTTACAAATTCTTATATTCACAAAATATTTTGCTTGCAGTAAACATTCTTTTTTAAAACAATTAATTTTTGAATATATTATTATAATTCATTCCCTTATATTCTACCATTCACTAAACACCTATCTCCAGCTAATCAGGAACTTTCTATTGGAATATCCGGGAAGGATGATTTTAACTTTCAGCTTATTTAGTACATTTATTATGAACATTAAAATACATAAACATATGATGCTTAATATTCACTTTAACCCCCTTTAAATATAGCTTCATTACAACAATCAACAGATATACCCATATGCAACCCATTGTATGTTATCTGTAAATTTTTCTTTTTAAACTAATTGTTGTTCATCAATACATTATCCAAATCTGCTCATTTCCTACCATACATTGACAAAACGTACATCTCCAGTTCATTAGCAGTCTACCACTGGGACATTCATAAGACATGGATTCACACTTCCTCCTTGAAAATACAAATTTACAATTTACATAAATTACACACAATAGATCTAGTATGTATCTTAACTCTTTTGAAATGCACATCCATTAGAGCTAAGCATGTATGTGAAACACATTATATGAACATTAATATTTGATATCTTATAATTTATTAGCCATCTCCCATTCTTTCCTTTCTGTTAACCATATCTATTTCTTTTTAATGTAAACAAAATCTCCCAAAATGATTTTAATTGCAACTTATATTTAAAAATTTTCTTAACTGCTTTACTTACCTAATTCTGAATCATTTCTTCTGAATCAATTCAAGTCATTATTTGTTGGTACAAACATGTTAAAAATAATATGATTTATGTCTTACACTTCTTCACTATAGCACAAATGTTTTGTATAACATGATTTTTAGAATCCTTAATTCTCATACACTATGCAAAACCATATTAACCCATTCAATATCCTCTTTCTTCAGTTACATTTTGCATATACATCTGAGGATCATTCTTTAGCCCCTTACAGAAAATTAGGAATCCTATCTCTCTCACTCATATTCATTTAAACAGCTTATCCAAATCATCTATCTTAGACCTGATAACTGTCCAGAAACCTTTACACAAAAAATCTATTTACCCAAACATATCTTAAACCATTATTTTAAAATACTCTTTCATTTTCTACTCAGCCCTCATTTCCTAAAAAATTTTCTTGAAATTTTAGTCATTTTTCAAAATATTTTTATGTAGCTATAATCTAAACCATACTTGAATGTTTTCTTCAATGTTTGCTAAATGTAATATTAATTTACCAAACACTCTAAAAATGAAACCTATTTGCTATCAACCTTCTTTTATCCATCACAATTCTAATCCCATATGACAATCTTGATTCCACTAATGTTGCGCATATATTCTCAAACCATAATGCATTCATTGCATGCACCATAAACAAGCATTTTCTCACCAAATCCAATGCTAATTTTCCTTTTGTAACTGCAAATTGTGATTGCCTTCTTGGTCTAGTGGTTAGCATTCCTTGCTGCTAGCTAGGAGCCCAGGTTTGATCTCTGACAGCTGCTTGGAAATTTGCTAAGCTAAGAAGGTATAGAATGGGGTCCACCCAGCATGGTGATGAGAGTTAGCAAGCAACCTGATGGAGAGGAGAGTCTCATGTTCTTGGAAATCCTTCATCGCAGCCAGTGGGGTACTGGTATGCTGATTACATACCCTTTTGCAATATATTCTCTGCCAATGATGTCACATAGGATTATTTTCACTGCATATTGTATGTGTTTCTCCCATTTACTGATCTAGTAAGCTTAACTCCCAAATAAATATAATCTTTTACCACCTGTGTCTTTTTACTGTTAATAAACCATTTCTTATTCCTTCCCATTATGCTCTCTCTTTTAAACACCACATTATTTGGCTAGTTTAGATTTACTTTCAGATCACATTCCTTGCTAAAACTATCCAATTATTTAATTATCTGGTTCAACTCCTTTACTGTAAAGGAACTTGTTACATTTATTAGCATGCATCATAGGGCAACTGGGTATTTCTGTCTTATTAACTACTGGCATATGTCTTTATTTTCAACAATTCTACCAAAATGTGATCTGTAAATAGATAAAAAATACAGACTTACTTAATAGCCATGTCATAATCCCTTTCCTTAGAACTTTGGTAGCCATCTCATCCTTGCCAATACAAAAGAAGTGTTCTTCATATAATAGTAGAATAATGATCATCTTGTTACTCATTTCTTTTTAAACCAATTTATACACAAAGTCACTCATATTATACTATCATAAATCTTTTCAAAATTGACAAACAAAGAACAAAATTTACCTTGTTTCCTCATAAAAGATTAATAATTGTCTTAAATTATTACTAACATATTATCCATTTTATGTCTACATTTTCTAAAATCAATTTGAAATATGGATAACAAATTATGTTTTCCTTCCCACCGTTAAATATTTTAGCTAAGTACAGTAAAATTTTTCTCAAAACTTGATAAAATTGTAACACCCCCATAATTCTCTGTACTTTCTCTATTATTTTTTTCATTATAAATTGGCTGATTAATAGCAATACATCATATCTTGAGCATGATCTTGAATTTTGATCACATTCACTAATTCTCAAGTCTACCAATTTTCCACACCAGTTTTGAAAAAATTCTCCAGGTATACTGTAACTTCCAACTAATTTATTCTTCTTTAAATTACTTATTTGATTTAGTACCTCCATATAATAAAACTGGATCACCCAGTTCTTCAGTGTATTAACCAGAGAATGGATGTCAAGGTGCAAAATTATGGTTGGAAAGGGAAAAGAACGTTTCTGAAAATTTATACAAAATGGTTCAGAAAAGTTGGCAATAAACTACCTTTATTCAGGCCTAAACCACTTACATTAATATTATTTATCCAAGACTGTTGCAAATAATATAAATTAATCTACTTTGAGGAAGTAAATGTGGCATTTACTTGGTTTCGACCAATTTGTTACACTGGATCATGTACAAAATTTCCTGTTTTTGAATGTAAGTTGCTGGCCCTTTGAGCTTAGGGAATTCATATAAAGAGAAACTTTGCTCAACATCTACTGAAACCAATGGAGCATATTTTGTAATACACAGGTAGTAAGTTCAGTAGAAGTTGCAAAGGCTTCCACATCTGGATGTTCCTCAAAATGAATTCAAGTTTAGGTTTGGCTAATCCTTCAAGGTTGTCCCTAACAGTTATCATGTCAACCTCTTCCACTGTCCCTCCTCCAAACCTTTTTCTTCTAAATTTAAAATCACATCAATCGAATACTTGCAGCCATGCACTGTAAAAGGTTTCAACTCTCTTTGTCATTGAGCAATGTTGGGATACCTGATGTCTGTTGCATTGAATGAATGTCCTGCACATATGAAGCTTTTGATTTTTCAAAGTTTAGTACAAGAAAACTGCACATCTTATTCAAGTACCTCATTTGGTTATGACGGGGAATTAAGGTAGATGGAGCCCAATAACTTCAGTACATAAGATGATTTGGGACTTTTACAAGAATGTTCTTTAGAGCAACAATGAACTCATTTACCCTACTGTATTTCTCACTTTCTCTTTCACAAACATAGTGTAGTCCATGTGCAATACATATCACATGGTTGAAGTTGGAGTACATGACCTTCAGTTGTTGGAAAGCCGAAAGCATGTAATGTGCTTGATAAGTTACCATAAGCCTGATTTTTTCATATTCTATGCCCTCCAGCTACAGCTTCATGCTTGAATCAATGAATGACTGAATTTGTCTTCTTGGGTTGATACATCTTCAAGAGCATGGGCTTCACCTTTTCTTAGATAATGTAAACATATTCAATATATATCTTTGGAGTTCATCAGTAGATTAATCTAACATGAATCCCATTTCATATTTGTCATTCAACTCCTTTATTTTCTTGAAAACATTCTCATAAATTGGATTTATATACTTTTTTCTCAGAGTGCTCTCATCTGGCAGTGACCTTTGCATGTACTTCTCCAGGAATGATTTAATTGCAGGATTGTTGACCTTGTAGATTGGAATTCCTGACAGAACTAATGTTGAAGTGAAGCATATATCAAGATAGATTGCAAATTGTGCAGTTCAATATTCATCTTCTCATGCTTGCCATACTGGATGAGATAGTTTATTCTGGCTCTTTGGTGTTGTTCATTAATTGCAATATTTACATTGCAGATGGTACAACTTTGCCTTATGAACTGTTGACATAGTAAAATACTCAGACTGCAACAACACAAACACAATCAAATAGAGCAATTGGAGATTTGAACTTTGTTATATAAAATATGTGTGAATCACAAGAGAGCTGTGGGTTCTGGCAAATAATTTTCATTGAAATTTGTGTTTTCTCTTGCAGGTTTTGTTATATTATCTTGGAGGCTGAAAATGTATAAATATACCATTTTACAGCTATCTTATAAAAGGGGAGTAAAAGATTTTATATAACTATTCAAGAAAAATAAAAAAAAAATATTTTTTGCTAAAAAAAAAAAAGGCACTGAAGTGTCAAAGAGGGAGTGAAAAGGGGATAAATATGCTTATCTCATGAAAAGTTATAAAAGGTGCAACAAAATTTGTCTATTTCACTTTATTTCATGTCCTAAAATACAAATCTCAAATGATCGGTATGAAAACAGCTATATTTTTTGTAAAATGATCCATTCCTTAATAACTCTCTACCCGGCTTCCAGAATATACCTTCGCCGCTAGCACGCAGTTTTGCATTGTGGCCAAGGTTGGCTCCCCTCTTCACTTAGGCCACCTGACTGTCTGTTCCTGAACTTTCTGCACTCATCATTCTACATTCATTTGTGAAGACATTAGAGCAACTTTTTTGTGTGTGTGTAAATGGTATTATAAATATGAATCAGCTAGTTGCATAGTGAGGAATTTATTTTCAAGTTTTCAGGGTAACTGACTCCTTCCAGAACTGCAATTCTAACCTTATGAGTAAATTTGATATTAGTGGTTCAGTGCAAAATGAGAAACACGTGCAAACAGAAGACAACTTAAACAAAATTAATGCAAATCTTGAGCATTCATTAATAAAATCTTATTGAAATTAGCACAAGTTTGGATTTCAGTGTCTGCCGCAGATATAGCTAAAAAATTGTTAAAACTCAAACCTTACAAGTGTACATGTGCCCATTGTCTACCACAAGGTGATTCCACAGCAATGGTACATTATTGTGAGTGGTTTCTTTCACCAGTGACTGAAGGGTAAATCGACCCGCAGCTTATGTTCTTTTCAAATAAGGAATTATTCCATCAAAATGGTCATGTGAACACTCACAACACTTGCTATTAGTGTTATCAAAACCCAAATTGTACACAAGAAATTCTCTTTATGTTAAGAAAATTGTAGTTTGGTGTGCAATTAGCACCAGATGCATAAGGTGTGGCAGCCTGTGGCATGTCCAGTTGCCAAAATACAAAGCCCCATGAGAGCAGTGAGGATACATTCTGGATGCGCTGTTTTTATAAATTACAGTAAATTCATTTATTCTCTATCTAAAACAATTCCTTAAAATACACCATCTATTCATTCGACTTAATTTCAAAACATTTTCTTCCCACCCTCCAGGAAATTTTAATAAACTCCCCTATCTGCAGAATGTTCCGTGATTTAATTTTCTAATCAACTTCTAAGATCTAATCTCATCTCCACTTTTGCTTATTTTCTAATATCTCTATGTAAATTTCTCTTAAATTCAATTTTCAATGTGAAAATCCCAAACTATTCAAATTTATATCAATAACTTCTGTTTCTCACATTCTCAATTTATTTATTTCCATTGCTATAAATCTTTCCTCAGCAAACTACTTTCCCCATCACAATTTTATCAAACCACCAAATATTTCTATTTAGATTTTTTTTTTTAATTTTCTTAATTATCTTTCATTCTGCCCATTTCATCAGAAGTTCACAAATATTCATGATTTCTTAATCATTACCAAAATTTAACTACATATTTACACCATAAATGCATGGTCTTCCTACTGATGAATTTAACATATAACATACCTTACTATATTTTTAGCATCCATAATACAAGATGAACTATTGGTTATAATAAAGAATATGAAGAATAAATGATCATCTGACTTAGATGGATTTTCAAATGTATTAGTTAAAGAATGCTCTATACATATGGTTAAAGCATTAATGCACTTAATAAACTTATTTTGAGTGAAAGTAGTTTCCCAGATGTCCTAAAGAAGGTGAAAATATACCCCTTATATCAAAAAGGATCAAATTTAAAGTTCAAAATTATAGACCTATTGCACTGTTATCAGTTTGCTCTAAAATACTTGAAAGAGTAGTATTTACTAGAGTGTATGAATTCATTTTAAAATTTAAAATAATAATAATATCTGATTGCTAACATGGCTTCCAAGAAGAAATGTTCACTAATACTGCATTAATACAGTTTACAGATTAGGTATATCACAGGCTTGATGACTCAGAAAAATGTGTTGGGATATTTCTTGAAGTGTCTAAGACTTTTGATCTAGTAGATCATAGAATACTACTAAATAAATTATCACACTATGGAATAAGAGGAGTTGCATACAATTGGTTTGAGTCTTATCTAAGAGAGTCAAGGCAAATAATAGAAATAGATTTTCTTGTAAAAAAATATAAACAAAATAAAGATTATGAAATCAAAAGCCACTAAAATAGAATGTGGAGTCCCTCAAGGCTCAGTCTTATGTCCATTATTATTTATTTTACATATTAATGATTGCTACTCAATCAAATAACTCCATAAAATGTTCACTATTTGCAGATGACACTAGCATTTTGATTTCAGGTACAAATGAAAATGAGCTAAAAGAAAGTATCATAAATAGTTTGAAACAAATATCTACTTGGTTTAAATCTAATAACTAGATATTAATAAGGACAAAGTCAGGCATTAGGATTCCATCATAAAATGAGTAAAACGATTACCTTCCTTAAAATCAAATTAGAAGAATATGAATTTAATTATGCTGAAAATACAAAATTTTTAGGAGTATGGATGGACAACAACCTAAAATGGAATATTCACACTGAAATCTTAATTAAGAAGTTAAGTAGAATTTGCTTCCAAATATCTATCCTAAAACATAGTATAAATTCTAGCTCTCTAAGGACAGTACATTTTTCAAATTTTCAATCACTCATTTGATATGAGAAATAGTAGTGGTATGAGCAGAGTTTTTATGATGCAAAAAAGGGCAATAAGAATTATGATGAATCTGAAAAAGACAGTCAGTTTTAAAGAATGATTAAAAAATTATGAATTATGCCACTGCCTGTATATATAAGATAATTGTACAAGTGAGAACTAATTTAGACAAATTCAATAAAAACTGCGAATTTCATGACCATAATACTAGGAAAAGTTCAACCTGCATGTCAGTTGCCATAAAAAAGTTTCAAATACAATGGAATCCATACTTACAATAAACTTCCTAAAGAAATAAAATACATTACTTTCCTCAAAAAATTTAAAAAAGCCTGAAGATGTATTTAGTACAAAAATGTTATTATTTAGTAGAGGAATACTTCACTGATAAAACTAGTGATATGTATAAATATGGAAGTAGATTGTATACAATATAAATATGAATGAGTATAAATGATATAGACAATTTATGTTTTTCATTGATGTATTATTCTATATATGTTGTAAATATTTGATATTGTATCTTTTATTTTTGTTTATATACATTTTTGACAATACTGCATCATGTAAATATGATAATATGGTTGCAATAAATGCATATAAATATGAACATGTCACTATAATACTTATTTCATTTATATTTAACAATTTTATAGCTACATGCACTCTCTCTTGATAGTTACCTCACTTTTATTATTACATATTTCATTTCAGTAACTAAAGAAAAACATGCACTTGTTACTTTATTTAACACTTTAAAATATTTCAACACAATAACTGAAATATAATATATTGCACTGACTAACTGCACTTACAAATAAATCTCTTCCTCTATTATCACAGCAATAACTATTCAATGCTATTAGTGCATTATTTTAGCAAAACATAATTAATTTATATCCTTCCTCCTTTGCTAGTTTATCCTTACTCTTTTTTTATATTCTAACTTTGTATTTGCATTAGTTTATATCCATCAAAATTTTACACTCCTATGGTTATAAATTATCATTCTAGGATTGAAATCCCTCAATAACAAAAATTCCATTTCTGTCTCCAGTCAATCCACCTTTTCCATATCTTTTTCTATTTGCAAAAGTTTCAGGGTTATAAAACTGGAAGAATTTTGGCGAGTTATACATAATTCCTAGGCACATAAATTTTCAACACCTACCATCCATATATCCTGCTTGAGCTTTGGTATTCTCTATTCAATTTTAAAAAAGAAATAAGGTATATATGATTAACATGTGCTGATTCAGATCTGAAATCCATAATGTCCTATCATGTTCCATATTTCCTGGAACTTAGTTTTTTGATTTGGCATAAAATTACACAAAAATAACATAATTTAAATAATGTCTTAACTGCAAATGAATATACATAATTAGAATATGTGTGTGTCTTTTTAATTTTTGTTTGTTTATCTTCTTTATTTAATGCATGCCCCATTACTATAATAATTAATAATACTACAAACATTGCTATCATTTCACTGTTACATGTTATTCTTAATACTATTTCTTTATTTGTTACATTGTTATTCTAACCTAATCATCATATTCTGAAGATTGTCAAAATTGGTACTATATTTTTTTTCCCATTATTTACATTTACATTCTTAGTTACCACATTTTCTAGCCTATTAGTCAATTTGCGTTAATTTGAAAACTACCAAAATTGATACTGATTATAAATTTTTTAAACTGTTTATTATATTTTAGAACAAGTTCACTATTATCTATTGGCCATTACCTAGTTATTTTTGCTACATCTTTCTGGAATATTTCTCACTCTTTCTTCAAGATTTTGCAATTCCACAAGATGTGTTCCACTGTTTGTATACCCTCCAGACATATACATGATGGGTTCTCCGATATTTTGAAGCAATGAAAATAGGTTCTAAATTTCCCATGTCCTGAGGATTGCTGTAATATTGGGACTTAAAAGGATATTGGTTTTAACCTTTTAGCCACAGTGGGAAAATGTGATTTTGTAGTTGCTCCACTCATTCTCACTTGCCACTCTGTTTCCCATAGTCACTGACTTTCTTCTCATAATTCATTCCTCACTTCACATTTTCTGATGTGTTAATAAGCCATTGGCAGGTCCTTGCTTTTTGTTGCTTCTTTCGCCAGTCAGCCTGCTATTTCATTTCCTTCATGTGTATGTATGTTTGTGTGTGTGTGTGTTTGTCTGTGTGAAGAATAAAAAATCAAGTTAGAAGAACCAACGGTTGATTTGGTGTAATTATGGATGCTCTTTAACATCTCAAGTCATTTGTATTCCATTTAATTCAGGGCAGAAACAGCCATCAATTTTGCTTAGAGGTCTTTCTTTCAGGCCCGAGGTTATTTTAAGTACCATAAATCTATGACACTGGACCCATAGCTTTACTTTTCTTTTGAAGGAAACCATACTTAGGATTTTTACACCTGAATAAATCCATCAACCTTGGTCAGGATTGAACCTGCATTCTTGAGTTTATAATGCCAGTATGGTTACCACTACACCACCAGGACTGACCTGTGACCTACTGTCAAATCCTTTTTTGGTTTATGGCAAAATAAGAAAACATATACTTGATTATAAAAGATTTACAAGACTTCCATTTCTAGATCACATGGCAGTGCTGGGGAATTTATATGTTAGCTTAAGCAACCTTCTTCTACTCATACAACTGCATGTACTATAGTCATAATCAATCAATGGCATTCAAAGTGAATGCTATGTTAAATTTTTTACACACAGAAAATAAAATGTTATATTTATATACACACAGTTTTATGTAACATGTTACTCTCTCTTCTGATGATCAGGCCACAAACTCTCTTTAGACCTATATTTCAAGGAATTCTACTAATGTACACTAAACTAAGGAGAATATAATCAAAACTATACATATACTACATAAGTAATAGATCCACTAACCATTTTGGCAAGGTTGAAACAATCTTATTATATATTAGCTTATCATATTCTGGTATTGATCTGGAGCAATTCAACTGCAACAACAATACTAAATTGTATTTCTTAAATTGCTATGCAAGACACAATTAATATTGTTCAATCTGCTGAAAGAGACTGAATTTTACAGAGGTATGTTGATTCGAACATGGCAGCAATATGACTGCCAAAAAGATGCTGATTTGGAAAGTTCATTTTGGGCAATAAATGGTACATTTTTAATTCACACAGTGCTGATGTTTGCATAGGAGTACTGCTTTAGAAATCAATTACTCCATTTGCAATGTAGACAGTGCCTCTATAACTCTGAAAAATAATTCTTTTGTGTCAATGGATTATTTCAGAAAATCCAATTTTCCATAATTTTCTTATACTTATCTAAACGATCAGCTGATTTGTTTTTAACACACTATTTTAAGATGGGATACGGTATAAATCTCTATTCTATCTGATATATCCACATTTGTATTATCCATGAAAGCCTTCAGATCAATTATTCTAATTATTAAAATATTTTTTTAAGCCTTCAGATCAATTATTCTAATTATTAAAATATTTTTTTCCTTATTGCATGGTGTTTAGGTTATTTAAATGCAATGTTAGTTTCTTAAAAAGCCTAATCATAAACACAGTCTTTACTGTTGAAATCTGTAAATTCCATATTGCGACTCTTAAAGAAAATGTTTCTTTCATACAATAACTTAAAAACATGCTCAAGCATCCTGCTCCTATTTAACCACTCAACTTGACCATGAAAGGGAAGATATAAATGATCAGATTCTATGTCTTTTAAGAATTCCTGAAAATGTCTTTCACAAAAGTACATGCAACTTAATGGTATTTATAATTTTCACAACAATTGTCATTACTTTGTCTAATGGCGCATTTTGTAATATATCATACAATGTACTTGCATGATGCTAACTAGATTTATTCCATTTTCTGCCATTAAATTCTAACTCTTTCCATAATCTTGTTACCCATAATCAAAAGCACTCCATCTGTTGCAACACAACTAATTTATCTAAAGGAAAATTAAATGTTTCAATTATCAGCATTAAACACATCTTTGCCTGTGGTCCAGTCCAGAAATTGTTCAAAATTTTTGAAATTACTATCAATTCCTCTTAAAAATACTACTAATTTAGTAATGTCTTTCATGTTATTGCACTCATCTAGTGCTAGTTAGCATAATATACCAGTGTTTTGATCTTCTTCTTCAACTGTTCATCTACATTAAGTGCCATTTCTGAAATTCTATTGGTGACTCAGCTACAAGACAAAATCAGAGCCATGAAGGAGTTAACTCAGGACAATTTTCCCCAGTCACTGCTATTAAACACTTCTTCATTGTTTTCCCTTCTCAGAGAAGTTTTGATGCCTGCACAATTAATTTCCACACTATTATTCTGTCTTTCTTTTTACAGTTATTTTTTCAAGTTGTTAAGCACTATTTCACAAGCTACTCTACATCATTTGTATTTACCATAGTATGTGCATTTTAAAAATATATCTTAATATATAATGTGATGCATGCAATAAAGCAGTGCCACAACTAAAACAGCATACTTTTCCTCTTTCAAAAATATAAAGTATTTTCTTCCCATTTAGGGTTAAATGAAGACAAAGCACGTTTTGCACTCATAGTGAATGACATGGCACCTAACCTGTGCACTCTTTCTCTTTCCTATCCACATGTCTTCAGTCTATTTTGCTCAGAGAATGGCTTATCCCTGCCTCTGCATCAGGAACATCTTTAATTAGTTGTCAAAAGTAGTAGCTAACATACTTATGATCGTTTTCTCATGATAGCAATTATCTAATAAAATAATTCCCTCTGCTCATTACTTATGGTATCCAGATTAGGAGGAAAGAAGTTCAAATAAGAATGTAGGAAATGTAGCTTCAATGATATGTTACAACTATAAAAGTTTTTATACCTTTAGCACTTCTTCAGTTATTTAATTCTAATTTTCAGCTATTACATTTCCCGGAAAATTACTTCACAAAGTCTTAAACTTCACCTTTGCTTGTTTCTCATTGTACATGAGAATATCTTCAAACACACTCTCATGCAGCTTTTCATGAATTTGTGGGCCAATAAAAATAATTTTCTATTTAGCTTTGCTTTTAATATTGGGAATTTTTCTATCAAATACTGGAAACTTACTCTCTCTGTCCTAGGCTTTGCAAAATGTTTCATTACAATTTTATGTTAAGTGGCAGAACAACATTCTGTCTTTGTTACCTAACAGTATATGTGACACAGTATACAAACACACCTTACAAACCCACCACTGTAGCTTGAATGCCTAGCATGCCTTTTTGTCAATTGGTGGCTAAGGAGGCATGTTACGAGTAAGGTTTTTTCTGATGATTTCCTTTACCCTGAAATGGTGATTACTATAAAACACTAGATAATAAGAATTCTGGACTCTTTTGCATCATTATTTCATCCATTTCATTCATCATCTTGAAATACTCTGCAATTGATGTGACATTAAGCTTAAAAAAAGATAATATAAAAAAATAAAAGCCATTCTTTAACCTCATACTGTTTCTTCTTAGCTTGGCTGTACCATCCACATACAAAGCAACATAGTTTTAGGAAAGCACTGCATTCCTTGAAGCAATTCTCTTACTTTAAATTTCCATAAACTTTCACTAATATTTTTCATATTTTACAGCTTTAGAAAGTGAGTTAATAAATTTATTGATTATTACAACTGAACAACAAGAGCAAAGAATACAGAAGGTTACAAGTTATCATTATAAAATGAACCTACCTACCTTTAATCTTAACTTTGACAAATAACTGAAAAGGTACTATTGTAGGGAATTTTTATGGTCACTTAGCTTTCCATTAACCTATCAATGTAATTGCAGTGGGCTAATTACTATTTATTTTATGTAGAGGAAATGCAGCTGGAGTGTGGCAATGAGAAATAGTAATTGATTCAAATTCTTTGAGTGTTCTGTACCACAAGGAAGAATTCTGGAAATAGAGGATGCAGGAGCAGGTGAAGATGTCACTCAAAATTGGCAGGATAGTAGTAAATATGGGAAAGCAGGAGATAAGTGGCACAAAACTCAGAAGTAAGTTGAAGTTTCTCTCTCTCTCTCTCTCTCTCTCTCTCATGCATGCACACACAGTAGGATCAGTAAAAAAGATATGAGGGAAGAGGTGGTTACTATGGTCCAGTAGGTAGTATAGCCAAAATGAAGTTCTAGGATTTCACAGAAGGTAGTAGTACCTAACATTTTTTACATTGCATGGACAGTGTTCTTGAAACAGCATACTGGTAGTCATAAGTTGTCATCACTTCACTTCTGTGTACACATTAATTTATGACTGAATAAAAGAGGCACAGATTAAGAAAAAGAATACATTGAAGAGGCTAGGAAAATAAGAAAGTAATAAGGTTTGGAAACACATGTTCAAAAAGAACAAAGTTATACCGTAGGAAACAAAACAACCAGAAAAAATGTAACCAATCAATGGAAACTATCCAGAATTCAGTGCCAAATCCTGGAAATTATATAAAAGAAATTATATTATAAAATTTTAATGTATACTGGATCCAATGTCATGAGGATGAAGAGTGGGCTTGCTTGATGATATTTTGTATACTACTGCGTTTATTATAAAAATTATTTAGAGAAATACTAAAGAGAGCATTTTAACATTATACATATGTAATTTAAACTGTCTTTATTTGAAAATCATTTTCATTCATTATTTAATGACCTGTTTTATGATATGGGCAATACTACTCTACAAAGAAAAATGTAAAAAAATTAAATTTCTACTATACTTTTGTCTCAAGGTTTTTGCTCATTATATGTTAAAAGAAAAAAAAAATAAACAAAATGCATTAAGAATGATATTATTTTGGATTTTTACTTTCATATGATTAAAAAACAAATCTTTTATGCTCAAAAACCCTTAATGTGGCTATACTAATCTCCTCTCCCTTGTGAAATTGTCTGTTAGAACAGCAAAGGTTTAGTGTTAGAATTTTACACAGAGCTCTTGAGAAAATTGGATATTCTTGCCAAAGTAGAAACATGACTGGAGGGTGAGTATATATTTGAAATGGAGGGATTGAATTTAGAGGAAATAAGGGAGGTGAGAGAAATGAAAAGCCAGAGCTTCTGGAGAGGTAGGTGTATTTTTAAGTCAGAACTTGAGGTATAAATAAAAGCGCATAACAAAATATAAACAATGTATACAGTTTTTTTCACACTAACTCCATTCGGCCACAAGAACATCAAGAGACCCAACCGCCACGTTTAACAACAGTTTGTCAACAGGCTGAAGATGGGAGGGATTGCTCCCGAAACATATGTTCCAAATTTTATGTAAGTGAATGGAGTTAGTGTGAAAAAAACTGTATACATTGTTTATATATATATATCACTCCATTGTCAACAGCTTCGTAAGTACACTTATTTGAGTTACATAGACATACAAGTCTTTAGAAGCAATTCAACTGCGTGGTAAACACAAAATGGTGGAAACAGGCCACAAGAACATCAAGAGACCCAACCGCCACGTTTAACAACAGTTTGTCAACAGGCTGAAGATGGGAGGGATCGCTCCCGAAACATATGTTCCAAATTTTATGTAAGTGAATGGAGTTAGTGTGAAAAAAACTGTATACATTGTTTATGTATACATACCACTCCATTGTCAACAGCTTCGTAAGTACACTTATTTGAGTTACATAGACATACAAGTCTTTAGAAGCAATTCAACCGCGTGGTAAACACAAAATGGCGGAAACAGGCCACAAGAACATCAAGAGACCCAACCGCCACGTTTAACAACAGTTTGTCAACAGGCTGAAGATGGGAGGGATCGCTCCCAAAACATATGTTCCAAATTTTATTTAAGTGAATGGAGTTAGTGTGAAAAAAACTGTATACATTGTTTATATATATACCACTCCATTGTCAACAGTTTCGTAAGTACACTTATTTGAGCATAACAAAATGTTGAATTTTGTTATATAGTGTTACAAATAAACAATCTTTTGTCCTTTCTTTTTGAAAATGAAATAAGCCCTGATATAATGCTTGACTTTGTCTAGAAGTTTAAATTTACTGCATAATTAGGTAAATACATTTCTCTTTGGTTTTTCCAAACTATCCTTACCATTATAAACATGGTTCAATTTTTTTTTCCTCTTCCAAGTTTTATAATTCTTTATCATCATCATCATCATCATCATCATCATCATCATCATCATCATCATCATCAATTTTATTTTTGGAAACATGCACCATATTTCCCAATGTCATATGGGGCTACCTGTTATCATGGCTGTATTTAATTCTAAGTTCATATATATCCCTTCTCTTTTTCAAAAAGCTTTTCATGAAACTTCATCCAGTCACTTGGTTTGAGACACACATCTTGGTTCCCACTCCCCTTTAAATTCTAATTATTTTCCATATAATTTGCAGGTTTGCACCATCTGCTGTTTCTTAATTTCTCTATTTTTCCACCATCTAATACTTTTTTATTCCATTGTTTTAAATTGTTAAAATGTTCTTGTCCTCTCTCCTCCCCATTCAAACCAATTAAGCTATCTTTCTTCTCCCAAACAATCTAACTGCCTCCATAATTTAAAGCAACATCACACTCTCTACCTTCATAATCCTAAATTTTTCATCTTTAAATTTTATCTAATACTGCATCAAAACCTATAACTTTGTGTAAGAACAAAATAATACCAATTATTCTCCCTTTCTGCTAACCTTAAACTTTTTACTACATGCTGTAAATTCAAATACATCTCCTGCTCACATTCCTTGATTTTGTGAAGCTTACATTATACCTATGGTGGTGCTAAATTCCCCAGTCAACTCAATATTTACCAATGGAAACTTCTCCTTAATTCTATTCATTTCATTATCCAAAAGTGCAAAACATTTCCTCACAGCATTTTAGACTTTGAAATACATTTCAAGTAGTCTTCACTCTCTCTTCAATGTAGTCTCTTGTTTTTCTTTAAATTTGTGTATGTATTCTTTTATACCATATTTCTTCCATTCTTTTCCTCTCTTCCTCATATTCTGTGGTTTAAATTTCATGTAGACACATATTCATCAGATGACAGAAGAACCATTAATTAATTTAGTTCAGTGAATATAAACTTAACATCTACTAGGACATCTAAAGTGAAATGTAATTTGTCCTCTCAGAGAAAGTGAGAAAAATGCTTATCCAGGCAACCTTACAATAAGAATGAATCAAAGAAGAAATAAAAATAATAGAATAACATCCGATGGAACTCTCAGGTTATGGTCAACTACAGGGATATGGGACTCTAAAATTCTTGACAAGATGGTAAGCTATATAGTAATGAATAATTATGAAAACATTAATAACTCAGTAATATATTTAGGTATATGCAGACATGTCACATCATACACCATGAGAAAATATTTATTATTAGAATAAATCACATGTTTTAATATAATGGGTCAAATATGTGCAATGTCAAAGCAAATTATACTTAAATAAATTGTACTTACGAAGCTGTAGACAAGAGTTGTAATATATCCTACACTAATGTAATCACTTGTTCATGCTAACTCCATTTACTTACATAACACTGGATTTAGTGTGAACAAATTGATTGCATTATGTAGGACAAATTAGTACTATTAAATTAAAGGAAAAGCTTCAGACTGACACCATAGTAAGTTTGCTTGGAAAAAGTTCTAGGTCTGAGGAGGAAAATATAAGATTTTTCACCAGATTTTTATTTTTCAACATAATTATCTTTTTAACTCAATATTTGTAAACTAATGTTATTCTAACTTCTTTCTACCTTCAGATAATATATTTTTGCTTGCTCAGCAAAATAAGCATCTGTTTGAGCTATGAACTCAGTATTTATGTAAATCTTTTATCTAGTGAGCTATTTCTTCAGATTTCAGAAGAAGAAAATGTCCCTAGAGGCCAAATTTGGTGAATATGGTGCATGTAGCAACAATTCAAAGTGCAATTCATGAAGAATTTTGACTGTAATTGAAGAAGTGTGCATGAGAGCATTTTCATGGTGGAAAGGAAGTTTTTTCTTTGATAAATGCAGACATTTAGCCTTAATAGCATTCCTTAATTGCTCCAGCAATGCTGCATAATACTCCATTTATGGGTTTGCCTTTTACTAGACTGTCTTATGAGCACAATATCCTGGGAATCGCGGAAAACAGCAGTGATCATGTTTCTGCAGATGGGACACATTTTGCCTTCTTTGAAGCTGTTTCACAATTTTTCATCTATTGTTTAAAGTACTGTTTCATCTCAGATGTGTAATGGTGAATCCATGTTTCAACAATGGTAATATAATATTGCAGAAACTCAATTGAATTCATTTAAACATGTCTAGGCACTCCTGAGAAATGCTTATTCTGACAGAATTTTGGTAGACCTTTAACAAACTCACCACTCATCACACTGAGAATGTTTTCAACATTCGTTTATTATTCTTTGTGGACAAAATAGTTGGATGATATGAAAATCTGATTTGCAAATACATATTAATAACATGTCAGTAGATATTCATAAATTCCTTATCACAGAAGCTAGTTTCTCCAAATTCTTACTTAATAAAAACATAGTCATAATGCTAATAATGCATAAACCACAACAAGCTGGTCTCATTATAACAGTTATATAAACTAATTTGAAAAATAAACAATTCTCCATTTAGAATCATTCAATACTAAACATTAGCCAAAAAACAAAAAACAAACAGGAATAATACAATTTTGATACAGGGAAACTTTCCACATTTCATTTAGCAACCACATACACATTGAGCATTATAGAGCTTGCATGGTGGATACATATAAAAGCTGATGGGAAATACCACTCAAGCAATAAATTATTAGATGTTATAAAACGTAATAATGCATTTTTTACTCCAAAAATTATAAACACAAGAAGCTAATTGGAGAAAATTTAAAGAACACATTTTTGAGATGTGTACAAGTAGGAGTTAAGTTTGCACATGTATCAGAAATAATTAAAATTGCAACAGTGGCTTATGTATATAAATAAACTATTAAGACAAAGCAGTATGAATTGTACACAGAATAGTCAGAAAGAAACTATAAACAAAATGAGTACAATAAGAAAGCAGCAAAATACAAATGAACTTTTAAGAGAGCTAAGATAAATTCATATGAATATTTTCATAAATAAATAAATAAATAAATCAGATGTTTCCAAATTTGTAGCATGGAAAATATTTTAAGTTATCAGAAGAAATACCAATGAAAAGATTTACCAACTTGAAAACTAAATTGAAGATTCTTTTATAATGAAAAAATGAAAGATATATTCAATAGTCAACAATGGAAGAAATGAGGGGTAAAAAATTATATACATAAGCCTACTCAATATCCATTGAAATATATTAATCTTTCAGTTTAACAACATGCTTCTTATAGAAATTATATCTGGTAATTTCCATAATATAAAAAAATTCTCAGATGGTAATGTACAGCTTTGACAGACTAAGAATATTATTTTCTGTTGTCTGGTTCAAGATATCTTGGTTGAACCATGGGAAGTACTCCTTGAGCTTTTAAGAATATCTGAGTTTCAGTCAGATTTCAGGAAAATTGAAAGAAGTTCATATCATCATGTTACCAACCCAGATAAAACCCCATTCAGTTCCAGCACCTTTCATTGACCTTCACTTCATGAATTTGAAAACTATTTTTACTGATTCAGTAAAAAGATTTTCACAGTTGTTTCTCTAATAAATTATGAAGCCACTTTCAATATTATCTACCATAATTTCATTACTGTGTAAGGTATGAAAACAGGCAGACAGATAAACTGTTATTATATGCCTTAAGTTAGACAACAATAATAATGAACCATGCCAGTTCAAATCTTATGCCAGCTGAAGGTGGTACTCCAGAAGGATCAGTGCTGAATCCTATTTTCTTCAATATAAAGCTGCAGGACTTAAATAAATATCTATTATCATAGTCTGGTCAATAAACTAAGATTCTCATGAAAGAAACAGAAATGTACAACAACTTCGATATAAAATCAGGCTGGACATAAACAGTCTTATGATATAAATATTATACTTACGAGCTGTTGACAATGGAGTGGCAATATAACCTAAACTTAGGAATTCATTTTTTATACTAAACTCCACTCACTTACACAAAAGTATGACACATTTTGGGAGAATCTCTCCCATCTTCAGTTGCTAACTGAACTGCTGTTACTCGAAATGATGGCTGGACAACCAGATGTTCCTGTGGTGGCCTCTGTTGGTTGAAGTAGGAATTGCTGAGTTCATCTATATAAGGAAACTTGAAATTCTCTAGGTTTTCTCTATTTTTTAATATGAAAATTTTATAGAAAAATGAGAGACTACCAAAACTGCAATCATCTCTCTTCTGCAGTGTTGAAAATCTATTTGAAGGCACATATCATTAAACTGATTTTTTAGGCTATATTATTTGGGTATGTCACCCATGTTTTTCTTGGTTTTCTCCATTCATTGTTTCTTGATTCATTGTGGTTATGATAGGAATGTATTAGATTTTCCATCTCCTTATTTCTTGTTGGATTTTTAAATTCATTTCATTTTCCAACTAACTAATCCCTATTAGAGCAACTTTAATGTCATGGTGCATTATATTAATTATCTCTTGCAGAGATGTTGCTTGATTTTGTAGTTGAATGCAGCACATTTTTGGGTTATTTTCAGTGTTTGAATACAATTCTAGTCAATTTTATTATAAATTTCCTGAATATAGTTACTTTTTTTTATTATATCTTTCTAACCTTTAATTAATTATATTCATTTTTTCTCCTGATTCATCATTTTTCATTGAATATTTGCAACAGCAAATAAAAAAATAACTTCTGACACAGTCAGCCATATATATTTTGCTGTGGTTACACAAAGACACTTATATCTTCTTTTCACTTATATTCCTGGCTAGGTGGGTTACAAGATGTACTTTTTGTTGATTTTGGAATTAGAAATCTTTACTTCACTGCACCTTTTCTTTCCCTTTTTCAGAATGAGGACTGAGAGTTTGAGATTTTTTTTTATTTATCTCAGAGAACAGAGAGACCACATTGGAAGGCTAGCACTACTTAGCAGAAATGCTACAAAAATACTTTTCTGAGATAAGGAATTAAAAGCGATATTTACAATGAAATGAGCATGTCAATTAAATAAACTATAAATAAATTGCATTCTGGTCAAATGTAAAATGAATTATGACTAGAAAATATGAAATAAATTATAGCGCTGGTGGAAACTATGAGCCCCTGGAGTCACAAAAGAAGAAATTTTAATATTTATATGATTTTACATAATTTGCATAATGAATATATAAAAAATTACAAATGCAGCAAAAAATCTACTGATCATCATAGTTCAACTTCCTATTGAGATGCAACTCCAAGTAATCAAACAAATATAATGGGATATAAAGATATTAGTTGTACTTATTTTTATATGATTATGATTTACCAAATAATAAAAAAATAACTAAATGTAAGAATATTGTTTACCTGCATTCCAATAACAGCATAAATGAAGAACAGCATGACTATAAGCAGTGCCACATAAGGCAGTGCCTGGAAAGATTTGATGAACGTCCAGAGCAATGTGCGAATGCCTTCACCTCTGCTTAGAAGTTTCACTAATCGCATCACTCGGAACAAACGGAAGAAATTTATAGAGATCATACCAGAACCTGGCTGGAGTAACAAAGAAAAAAATACTTCAGAAAAAAATCTGAAATAAAGTAACTTACAGTTAAAATTCTATAAAGTATTACACCAACTGATAAAGTTAGCATTGCTGCAGAGAGTTCATCTTGATGTTTTGATATTGGAAAGACCCTGACTAACCAGATGTATAATCATTTAATATTTCATTAAAATTTTTAAAATGTATATTTTACTTCCTATCTGAAAACAGAATATGTTCAAACTTAAGATTCATAAGCACAACTAGGTGAACAATCTTAACTAGGTCTCAACATGAAGCAAGAAAAGTTTTGCTGATATATTAGCACAAACATTTTTAAATTTATATCAATAAAGTAAACATAATCAACATTTTCTTTACTAGGTTTTTGATCAATGTGATGCTACTAACATTTCATACATAGCAACAGGCTGTGATTTTTCTAATGATATGTACTTTCTTTGTAAAAACATAATTTGCTGTAATAGACCTTGACAAAAATATAAAATCTTTTCCATGATAATTTATATCTAATGACAGTTATTAATGGAATTTATATGAATTTAATATGGATCTGTAAAATGTTTCAGTGCTTTTGCGGAAATTATTAAAAAGATATAGAGAAGAAGCTGAATCTTGTGAAGCAGTAATTTTATGACTGTGCACTATAGTAAATAGTTGGGAGTATAGACATAAAACAATCATTTTCACTATTGAACTAGAGGCAATGGCTGTGTAAGCTTCTTAAAAATGGAATGATTAACATACAAATCCAAATAATGTTGATAAATAAAAGTAGTTGACAGCTGTATTTTTTTAAGCTTTCTTGTATTTTAATGTTGAGAATCTGTCAAGATCTTTCATCCATTAAAAACAGCACATAAGAAAATCATGCTCCTGTAATCATGCTGTTATCTATAAAAAGAAACTATTACTTAAATTAGTGTGCGTGCATAAAATTATACACAAGCAAACATGCACTTACAAATTTTGATGCTATTTCATCAAAAGTCATATTTTAAAAATCAAATGCTAACTCAAATAACTCACAAAGAAGAAACAATTCTTACAAAAAACATAGGTAGAAGATAATATCCCATTTTCCTGTTTCAACAAGATTTATGAAGCAACCATAAGCTATGTATGATTTTGAAGCTGGAAATTCTATAATATTAAATAGCAATAGCATATTATAGTACCCATTTATCAATATTTGGGACTTTGAGTTATTAAGTTTTTATTTCTGGTGCTTCAATAAGTTTTCTCTTATTTTACCCAGTTCATGCAAAGATTCAAATTCACACAGGAATCAAGTGTGTTGAATAAGCAATGGAAACTGAAAAGCATTTATTATTTATAGATTTGTATGAATCAAATGCAACTATGGAGTACAGTTCTATATACAGTGCATCTGCATTATTTCCATATTGATTGCATGGTAATACTCTCACCTGCAAGCTGTGGTTAACTTGAGGCATGGCAAGACACTTGGGCACAATGTATGTTCTGTATTATTCAAATGGATGCTATTCAGTTTACTTTAGAGGAGTAAATGTTTTTAATAACCTGTATGTATTCAATGATTCTGCTGGAAATTAAAGATAAACTTTGGTAAGAAATTTCCAAAGAATGAAATCATAGGCATAAATTAGGCATACATTTAAAAGATTTTGCTCTACTTGTCTTAATTATCCAAGATTAAATATTATAAAATAATTCTTGTGCACCAATTTCACCATACTGATCCTACCAAAGACACTTTTCTTCAGTTCTGAACATTCTTAATAGGCAAAATGACCTCTATTCAGATCTTTCCTGGAGATTTATGATGTTGTCAGTCTAACAGAATGAATCCATAAAATAAAGAAACAAACTATTTTCAAGTGCATCTTTATTTTTAAGTGGAATAATGGATCCATTTATTACAAAATAAAAGTAACTACCTGCCAAGGTAGTTTAGCTGTAAAGATATTGATTACAGCCATATGATGGAAGCTCACTGTTTATTTTTAAACAGGAATAATTTTTTTTGCAGTTCAAATGCAGATGCAATGTATATTTAAAGTTGAAAATTGTACTATCATTATGAGATATAAGCAGTTCATTCTCATGTTTTACTGATGTAGGCAATGTTATCAATATAGCTGTAAAGATTTATTTATCCACATCAATCTTTTGAAGATTTGCAAAAATATTCCTCTACATATAAGAAAAAATAAACTCCACAGTTTAAATGGATATAAAATGTATAATAAACTCCAAAGTTCAGTTTCCTGTTGGAATTGGTTATCTGGGTGACAGCTTTTCTGCAGTCTTCTCTAATTCTGTAATGGTGAATGTTCATTTAGTAATTTTGGGTATTTATGGTTTCCAGATTCTTTTATGCCATCATTGAATAATTTTATTAATGATTCCAAATAATTAAGGATGCCAAAGGCTTTCCCATCTTCCCTTTATTCTTTTCCTTTTATCCTTCAATTTCTTTCTCTCCTCTTATTAATTTTCTTTCTTTCTTCCTTTCTTTTACTCTCTCTCTCTCTTTTTGAAAAGAGTTGAGCATAGTGAGAGACCTTCAGAAATGATAAAGTTTATTACATAGGAATACATAATGTTAAACTTTTCTTTTCTCACCTAATTAGAGCACATATCTCTGGCCTTTAATACAACTAAGTTAGATATATTAATAGTGGATACTTTTGAAATTCCTAAGATATATACTACAAGAACTTTATATGTTGACATTATTCATAGTGCATTTATTCCTCCATGGAGAACAAGTCTGATTATAAGAACATCTCATTAAATGATCCTATTTGCAAACAATTTTAACCTCCATTGAACTTTTCTACTTTCATACATTTACTACCACAAATAACTCTGAATCAATTTTCTGTGCTTACCTTCAATATGTTCTTTTTCACTTGTATGCTGCAGGAAAAGACATTTCTAGGCCTCAATGAGGGGTATTAAATTTCTTTAAAATTACTGATTTTTTTTATTTTTCCTGGCCACCCCTCAAAAAAAATTGATATAGTTTTGTATGACCTAGAATTAATTAGCATATTTGCATACCTCAAATATACCCAAGAATGATATTTTAATACAAAGCATTAATAAAAAAGATAATGTATGACTAACTTAGATTATATTTACAGATACTTTAATTTGCATTTATCTGAATATTGATGATACAACAGAAAATCATATGTTTTATGAAAATGGAAAGGATATTGCAAAACTATTTGGTCTCATTCTGAATGGATATTCCAAATGCTTGTTTTTGATTTTAACTGGGTTATTTTACACTATTGTACTATACCGATTAGATAAGTCTTCAAAATAGTTATTTTCAGAATTTTAATAATCTTATCATATCAACATATGAAGCAGGATAACTAAAGCTAATTGAAATATTTTCTTTGGATTGAGCAGAGATCTGAATAAAACTGCAAATTGGTAATTTAAATTACAAAGGCTATAATCACTATTTGATTTTGGACTGAGAGTCTTAACAGTATCTTAAACAGGAACTGTAAATGGTGCAACACAAATACCATAAATGAGGTAAAAGAAGAAGACTTCTTTAAAATCAAAAGTGTTTAATTATATCACCATCTAATTAATAAAGAGGATATATAATTTTTGTAAGGTAAATGAATTGCCCAAAAATGGAAACTTGATCATACTGACAAAAAATAGTAAAAAGAGGCAGATTATTTTTTATGCTTGATCTTGCACAGTCTCCATTTACATTTATTTGCTGTCAATAAATTTGATCACTGAAGTTTTTGACATTGCCAAGAATTAATTACAATATTTATTACCCAATGCAATATTATTATTGACATTAAGGTTTACAGAAAATACTTATTCTTAAATAAAGTTTATAAACTAGTGTATATATATGCACACTAATACAGTAATATTATTTATGTCTACTAATACAGTAATACTATTGAGACTAAGTTATACAAGAACAAATTTACTTTTCTCTGATTACAGCTTATTCCATTTATATATATATATATATATATATATATATATATAGTTAGTTACAAATATACATTTGGTTACATAGAAATATTATATATTAACAAATAAATAGTTTAAGTTTATGTTCTTCTCATTGGCACTACAGCCTATGGTCAGCCTTGGCCTGCTGCAGCAATCTCTGCATCCTCTACCTCCATCTAACAACTTCATTGATAGAGGAAAGTATTGCAGGGGAGTATGTGATTAGCATATGGCAGTAGCCTATCACACAGCTCCATAAGGCAGAGTTATCCTCACGAGGCTGGGTCAAACCAGCTCCAGATCTCTCTAATTCAGAAATATTCCTGAGCAGTTACTGGGAATTGAACTCGAGCCTCCCAGTCAGCAGTCAGCAATGCTAACCACTAGACCAAGGAAGTGGTCTTTAAATATATCTAGTAATATTAAATTAGAGTTCATGAAGTATATAGGCATCAGTAGATATCTTTTAAGCTGCTTTTTAAATTTGGTCCTTTCATTTAATTTAAGACTTTCAGATAGGTTATTGAATGGCATAACTCCTTTGACAAATGGAATTCTCTGTGTTGATTCCCTATTTATACCAATTATTGAAAGATTAATATTTTCTCATGTATTATATGTATAAAAGAAGACTGGTTGTAAATAATATATTCAGTTTATAGAACTGTTTTGAAAGCAAGCATGGTATTATATTGTGCTGATAGAAATGTTCTCAAAAATAATTTTAATTTAAAGCAAACTTTAACTAAATAATATTTACAAATTAATTTGAGAACTAACCTCATAAGTGACAGTAAATTTACTTTTAAGCACCATGTGAAAAAAAGGCAATAGTACTTACATGCTGGTACTAACTGAAAATCAACATTTTTTTTTAATTGTTTTGTATATGGAGCTCTTTAACATCTCATGTCATCAGCATCCCATTCAATTCAGGGTGGAAACAGCTGATAAATTTTGCTCAGAGGCCTCTTCTTTGAGGCTTGAGGTTCTTTTATATACCATAAATCTATGACATGGGACCCAGGACTTTACTTCCCTTCTGAAGGAGCCATACTTAGAATTTTTATGCGCGAAAAAATCCATTAATTCTGCCCGGTATTGCACCCATGATGTTGGGTTTAGGAGGCAAGTGTGGTTACCACATCCAACATTTAATGTTTGTAGGGATCTCTCACTATAGTTTTCCACATATCAGCCCAGAAACAATTTTAGAAGGTTATATATGGACCAGGAAATATAACTAATTTAATTCAAAAACTCGTTGAATTCTAACCAAAGAAAAAAAAATTATGTATAATGAAGGTACCATAAAATAAACATAATAAAATTTATTATACCAACATGGGTGGCCAAATTACAAAGGCATAAACCTGTGAAATGGAATTCTACAGTTTGAATCCTGTTATGACCGTCCTTCCTGAATGATATTTTTGCCAAGTTTTTCCTGTTGTTAACACTGCAAATGCTGGGGAGGTATCCTAAACTTAAGTCAGCCCGGAATGCTTCATTTTTTCCCAAAAAGTTCTTTCTCAATTTATCATTTCATCTTATGCATAGACATTGTCCATTACCTGTGATGTTACTGTTGTTAAAATGGGCATTAAACACTATTAAAAATAAATATTATGTAGAATTTTTTTTTTATATTTCTATATTATTATATGCCTGTTCAAATATTGTTTATGGCACACATAATACTATGGTAAAATTAGAGCAATTGTCATAATTACTTAAATATTTGGAGTACATAGGTGTGAATTCTAATTTGATTAACTTACCTGGTTGAGCCTAAAATCAAAGTATTTTCTTTAATAAAAATTAATTGCAAAATAATTATACTCATCTGTTCCAATTTTCACTTCATACAAAAATGATGTTAATCACAAGAAGCTATTTGTAATTTTGAAGACCTAAGCAACTGGAAAATGAAATTGTTATAGCACAGATTCATTATCAACTCCTGCAATTCTGTTATTAATTACATCTACATAATATACACTATTCTGGTGCTATAGCCTACAAGAACTGATAAGACCACATTCCATAAACTACTTAATAATGGGTGAAATTATTCTCATGCAGTGAATCATTATGACTTTGGTAATATGAAAATGGAAATGAACATGTAACCGGGTGAGGCTCATAATTTCCAAACTGGATTATTTAAGACCTAATTAAAATAAAATTCTCCTAAGCCACATTAGTGAAACTGTGGATTAATCAATACCTAATTAAAATAAAATTCTCCTATACCCACATCAGTGAAACTTGAGTTCCATAGTGTATCACATATTCTATCTATTTGATTGTATAATTAATAATTTGCTTTATTTCTAATATACTTTACTTTATGAAATATACCTTACTCAATAAAACCTAAACATGCATTATATTTTCCTGCATCCTCAAAAGTATATAATTCTTTAAACCACACATGCCAAGCCTATTCCATCATAAGTAACATGTATCAAAGCATACTGAAACTGGAGTCTAACTCCAAATTCTTGATGAAATAATAACATAAAAGATGATCAGTAAGGCATGTTTTTTTTTCTTTTTTTCTTTCTTTCTTTCTTTTTGCTTATTACTATTACTATTACTATTTTTACTATTCATGATTACCCCTCCCAAAAGAATTTTTACCATCAAGAATTTTATTGAGAGTTAGATTCCAGAAGAGGTCCATACAAAATAACATGACTAGGTAACCACAAACCTTAAATCTTGTAGGGGTCTGGAATCGAAGAGACATGGAAGGAAATAGCTTGGTTAGTTGATACCCCATTTTAGATGAATAGCTTGATTTTATATTTTGAAATTAACCAATCCTTGTGCATATTTTTTGTATTTGCAAAGGAGAAGAAGGAACATGCAACACATTGATGAAAATGAAGGAAGGAGAGAAGACAAGCTCCTTTGTGTGAAAAACATAATTCTTCACTTTTGCAAATACAACCTGGAAACAAATGTCTATAATTTTACCCACAATACATGACAGTAACTTTCCAGCGTAACCTTGTTAATACTGATTTGTGATAACAATTGCTTTATTTATGTCTGTATCTAAAAGTTAAGATAGCTTTACAATGTACCCCAAAAGATTCACACACATACATACATATATACATATATATAAATATGTATATATTACATCATGAAGATATGATAAACAAGTGGGAGCAGAAGAATTTGTTTGTGCCTAAAAATAATATTTTCATTTTTAAGATCATATAAGCAGAGAGGCAATCATGATGTAAAAATGATAAGGTGCATGCAATAGTTTTCTTATATAACATATAGAACTAGCACAACAGAGATAACATGAAGCAATAACAGAGCTTGCAATGTCTAAGTCTTTAAAATATATATATATAAATCAACTACATACATAATACAAATTATATAGCTGTATGGGGGAATTAATATGTAAATTTATCTATACAAGATTTTCTTCCTGCCTGCAATGCAAACCTAAAGTTGGGTGCAAGCTGAGGCATTCCTTGTGCCATATCCACATGATAAATTGAAAAAAAAAATAAAAATAAAAAAAAAATATATATATATATATACATATTTCTTAGCTTAAATGAGTAGTGCAATTGCATCAGTCACATGCTATTATTGCTTCTATTTAAATCATTCTTCACATGTCCTTAGAGTTGTAGCATTATAAATGCATGTGCTTTTGTGTATACCTTCTGGTGTAGGATGAGCTAGAATGATTATCTAAGAAAAAATGTTCAGAAAATTGTGTTAAAAGTGAACCACAATTGCATTGCAAAAACAAGCAGTGAAATCCAAAAATTTTGCAATCAAAAATAGGCTGTCCAAGATATTGTTTCAATGTACTTTTAAATGTATATTAACAAGAGAAATGCAACAAAATAAATCAGAGGGGATTTCTCAGCTACTACATTCCATTTTTTAATATATATTTCTTGCTACTATAAATAAATATTAACTGCGGCTACAGTAGCTTGTGTTTTTCAATATTATGTAAATTTTTTTGAATAACTTAAACTTTCCTACTATGGACATGCTTTAAAATAAATTAAATCCTTAAAGCTTTAAGCTGCCATTATTCAAGAGCCTTGATTTTCATACTCATTGCAGTTTACATATATAAGCATAGCAATCTGCCAGTTAATTAACAAAATGGAAAATAAAATAGTGCAGTAAATAATGTAAAGTAGATGAGAAATTCAGGAATGATATTAAAAATAAACACCAATAACATGATTATGACATGTTCTTTTAAATTTATTTGGAATTCTAATACACTCATAACCTTATTTATTATTGATCTAACTTGAAGATTCCATGGTACCTGATATTTAATACATGCTAAGGGTTCATGGCACTAAAAAATATTATAAAAATTCAGAATTTAAATAAAATTCTTGATAACTCAATATATAGGGTTTCTTTATTTGTTATCTTTAAAATTTAATGGTTTTATAAGATTCACTTCAATAATTATCATTATTTAATTTTTTAACATGAGAATTAATGATAAATTCTGTGATATTTGCAGTGATCTGTTTATAATTAAAATAATTTTATGACTTAATATTAACATTAATATCAATAAGGCAGGAAACTATAAAACCAGAAAAATCCAAGATTGAATATAAGTACAGCTATGGAGGTTTCAACTCGATACAATGACTTATTGAAATATATAATTTAATATCAAGAACTGAAAATTTACCAATGTAAATAAAGTACCAGATGATGTACGAGACTGGTTCATGTACAAAACATTTTAGAATCGTAATGAGTGTAAGAAGCCTTAATATCTTGCAACTTCATTAGTCATTTTTTCTTTCTGGTTAGGAGCATCTGATCATTTTACCTAGATTAGTGTGCTATACAAACCAACAAAGAGCTGTAAAACCTATTAAGTATTTGGAAGGGTGGTTCAGATAAGTAAAACTGAAAGTCTTAACTATGAGTCAAACTATAAATCTTTGACAAAGTCATTTAAAAATCTATGATTTGGTTTAATAGCCATAACTTTCAGTTTTAATTATTCATTCTTCATACTTTTGCCTACACACAGCTTGTGTGCAAAAAATTGTTATATAAAATTATTTCCTTAAAAATACACATATCATTGAAAGTTTTGGACACTCTAGTATAATAAGATATGTGGCTTTACAATTCAGTTCAGTCCAGTTTATTGTATTGTGTAAAAAAATCATAAAACATTGAAAACATGCTTGATTTCTGAAAGATGCAATGTACCACATTATCTCATAAATAATTTTAAAGTATTTGGTTTTGTAATTTAGTAAAGCTGATTCCCATTTATTTTATGAACTAAGTGTTCCACAAAATTAGTGTTTGATGATAAAGATTAAATTTTGCTTTTAAATTTGATTTAATGTGACATTATTGTTTTCTTTTGTGAATTATCCAAAAAAATATTAGTTCCTTGCAAGCATATAGCACTTAATGGTAAAGCCCAGTCCATCATCATCAGATGGATAGTGGGAAGTGGAATATCATATGTGGTATGTATACAGGAGAAAGTAGGAAAAGTGCATGATTGGGTATATAGGCAAGGGAGAAACCAAGGAACAAATAAATCATTCACAATTGAGAAAATATTTACTATTGAAGTAACAAAGAGACAGGTTTTATGCTAATCTTAAGTTAAAAAGAGAAAAATAATTGCATTAAAAAGAAAAGTGTTAAGTCTTATGCTGTCTGTAGAGGCTTCATATGGAGAAAAATAAATTTGATTTGAAGTAGAGATGAATTAATCTTGAACTTAAAGTGAAGATATGCTGAAGAAAATTTTAGAATATTGAACAAATATCAATTTTCAGAAGATGATGCACTATACCACATATCTGCAGAAACAAATGCTTCTTTAAATCAACCAAGTAAATTGCTTACTCATGATTTGTGGCCACCATATAGTCCAGAATAAAATCCAGTATATTAATTTATACAGAGTCATCTGCAGAAGATAATATAGTAGATCTGAAGTAGCACTTATGCTGGCTCCAGCATTCTTAAAGTCAAATAGTCTCTGAGATAGGTATGTAGAGTTCATGGTAACAAAACAATGCAGAAAGAGGATGGTAGACACATACAGCTACCTGTAGTTTAGTGAAATTATCTCATTTTTTTATTTATAACTGAATTAACTTAAATTTTAATACTATTATCAAATAGTTCATACTAATGCTTATTATTTTTTTGCAAATATTTTATCTTGAAGCCTATAAATTGTAAACAGGATGTTTAAATTAAAACAAGCCACATTAATCTAGAAATAATAATCTTTTCAATACCACAGACATTTTAGTGAATTTGAATCTATTGAAAGGATACATAAATATTAATACACTACAGTTTATTTTTGTCTACCGCACATATAATAATAATTTCACATTTTAAGATATGCCACATTCTTTTGCAATTCTACTTCTCTAAGAAATATGTGCAAAGAAGAAGACAATATAATGTATTTAAATCTTGAGGCTCCTGTAAATATTCAATAGACTTTATATGGTTATAGTTGTTACTTTTATCTATATGGGCTTCAAAAGCATAATAATTTCAAATGGTACATTTCCTACATTAAATATAAAGGGTAGAGAAAGAGGAAAAACATTTTTATTTTAGAACGGCAGTACGTTACTGTGGAAATGACAAACATATTTGCAGTAGGTACCCCTATTAAAATTAACATCAGAAATCCTAATGGTTGTTTAGAAAGAATTATTATATATTAAATTAAAAATCAATAATCATGATAGTGGCTTCAAGCCATAACTATTACTAAGGTTTTTTAAATGAACTGACAAATTTACTTTCAAGACTAATTTATCTACAAAGTCTGACTTCCATCAGCAAATTATCTCTCTTCTGTTTCTGCACACTTTGCTTTGTACATTTATTTGCTTGTAGTCTTTAAAGCTATTCTTTAATGATGGCAAAGCCTGACTTTCATTAACAAAATATCTCTCTTCTTAAATAGTTTTTGAATTGCGGGAATTTTCACAGTGAAATATAGTATAACATAACAAATTATTATTGAGGAAATCACTCAAATTTCACTAAATTAGTGAAATTTGAGTGATTTCCTCAATAATAATTTGTTATCTCTCTTCTGTTTCTGTACACTTTGCTCCATACTTTTAATTGTTTTTTGTCTTTGAAGCTGTTCTTTAATGATGGCTTGAAGTGCTTTTGTCATATTTCTTTTATTATCCTCATTGTGGTCATAATACTACCCTACCAGAAATTTACTCATCTTAACAAGTAAACAGAACATGGTACCATATCTGTATATATGGTAGATGTAGCACTTCAACATTACTTTTATTGACTAAAAACTGCCATAAAATAGAAACTGTGGATCAATGCCAGCATAGAACATCATATCACTAAAAATTGAAAATGAAGTTATTTCAGACATATGGGCAACTCCTGTAATCACCACTGCTAGATTTTTAACTCTAAACTGACAATTTTTGTCCAATTTGTTCAAACCTTCAAACATGATGAGAGGCAGGGACAGAATATGTATCAGTAATCACATGACATAAAATCCCATCCTTCTGTTAACATTCTAAAGGATTTGAAGACCAATGCTTAGCCCATTGCAACTTCTGCACATCCTATCTTTATTATTTAGCTTATTTCACCATTTGTTCTGCTTTAGTAAATATCAGAATATGTTAAATATTTCTTTTGCTTCATTTTCAATATTGTGAGTTAGAGTGAGTGTGATTTTTTTGCATGTTGTTATGGCCTTCCTGTCTATAGGTAAATTATTTATGTAAATTCAGTTTGACCGGGTGTTGAATAGGTATGATCATAAAATGTAATCCCATCAAGGCATTAGAAGACAGAAAGTGCTGTACATGTTTCATTCAATTATGACCGGCAACAGTAAATAGCCTGTTTCATTTATACCATTCAAACAGAAAAATAATTATCTACTGAATTCCTTTTCAGTTCCTCTTGGTGAAACAGCCCCTGTTGGCCAAATGCAGCAACTATTGTATCATCTACCTCCATCTTATAATATCATTGATAAAGAGCATGTAATCAGAGTGCTAACACCCTGCCAGTCACCATCACATGGCTTTCTAGATTAAATTATGCTCCCTCTCTATCATGCACCTTCTGAATTGCCATGAGCAGGGTGAACTCCATTCCAGATGTCCTTAACTTGGAAAATTTCTAGGCAGGTAACAGGGATCAAACTCATGACCTTCCAAACAGCAGCCAGCAACACTTACCATTAGACCAAGGAAGTAGTCAATTACTGAATAATAATTTAGGGCATTCACGATCAACAACATTGCTAAAAAGGTCTCAAAATTACTTGTGTGATGGTGATGATTGCTAATGCCCACTCATTTGCCAATCAGCTGCCCAGATGCTGTTTTGTTTGTGAAAAATTTCACTTAAAGTTACTGGCATCCAAGCCAGATGATCTTAGTAAAAGGCAGCACTGATTGGCTACAGTGCTGCCAACACAGGGGTTATATTTATATAGAATGAGAAATGGCCACTTCACTGTGATGTTTTGCAAGTGTTCTATTTTGAGCCAACATAATGTAAATAAAAATTTATTATTGCTGTCATTGTAGTATATCATTGAGACATCCAAGACTGTTAACTGTCTTGAAACCCTATGAAATAAATATTAAAAGTTCATATTTTTAATTAAACAAAGAAGAAAAATCAATTAAGATATGATCACTTTAGCCTATGAAAGTAGATGCCAATTTTAATAAAATGAATGATAGTTTGAAAAACTGAAATAGTGTAATTTTATACAATTGAAATGAAAGTACTTACTGTAGCATTTAATGTTTCACATGCCCCTAGGCCCAATTTGTCCTTAAAACTATTAGGTATAATTTAGTAAAATTTAACATTGACATACCTTAGTACATGATAAACATATTTATGGAATTCAATTAAAAATTAATAAAAAAGTTTTAATGGGAAATGTCAAGAGAGTTTAATATATTGACATGATTTTAGAAGTTTTACGCTTAATTCAACAAGATATTTATGGAAGCTATGCAAGTGAAGGAAGTATTGTCTAGCCCATATGTATTGCATGCCTATGAAGGTTGAGTGGTTACTATTTTCAGCAGTAGTGTGATGCATTTGATTGTGCTGTCATTATGGGGTCAGTAGCAATCATTGTACCTTTATATTATGAGCAATACAGTGGGTACAATGGGACAGCATCAGCGTGTATTTATTGTCTATATATACTGGAAAAACATTTGATAAAGAAATGCTAAATACACTTGGAGTTCACAAACTAATACAAGCAAAATTCATATAGTATGCAGTGAAGAAAATGGAAACCACAGGAACATTTTTGGATGTCCACAAATTAATAGATTTACAAAGTTGCCAGAAGCAATGGTGCAAGCCTAACCACAGAAGATCCTGCAAACATTGTTATGAAAAATGAAGGTTTTAATGAGCTTTGTCAATGATCTGCAAAAAAGTAAAGCTGTATGCATATTGTGTTACTGGTGTGCAAGAACTGAAACCTTCTGATGAACAGAATAAACTCAGTTGCCATCATTGTTTGCATAAGTTTTGACAACACACAACTGCGTATGCTGAACTATACATGGATCTCCAAAGAGTTCACATAAGTGGGAACATCAATCTTAGAATGCCTGTTTTTGGGTTATGGAAATTCTAATTCTGTGCATGACATGTCTCTCTTATTTGGAAAAACTGGTGTGATGTACTCTTGTCATGGTTCCACATATTTGTTTGACTTTGATAATGGTGGACATTGCAGTATATATGAACTTTTTCAATGGATTTGAATAATTTGTACAATAAGAAACTCCATACTGGCCATTTGTGTCAAGAGTTTTTTAATTGTATATTTTCAATACTGAGGGCATCATAGTGTGTAATGGACACTGGTGATAACATGAGATGAAATGGAAGATAGATATGGCAGGAATTAAACTGCATACCTCCTGCATAAGTGTCATTCATTAACTACCTTGGCCACCCATGCTTGCCAGTATGGTGCCAAATGCCATTTCTAGTGTCATTTGGCTGTTTTTTTTTTTTTTTTTTTTTTTTTTTTTTTTTTTTTTTTTTGAAGATCATGACATTTATAAAGGTCTTGGGACATCAAGGTTGCCTGATGTTAACCTCCCAGATTTCTTCATATTAGACATGCTGCAAAATGTCAAATTTCACTGAATTTCATCCATTAGTTTGAAAATTGAAAGAAAAATCTGGGGCTAAGGGCAAGTGAAACATTTGTATCTGTACAAGAAATACCAGGAGAATGAGCTGAGAATAATCCAGGAAGGCATTTATGAGCTTTACAACACTACAATGTATTAGAATTCCATTACCTTTTCTAATGAGGTTGTTTCAGCTATGCAAGAAGAGTTAAACTAAATTCCGAGAATGCTCTAATATAGTTCACCATCTTCCTCAAATAACAATTAAGCATATTATTTTTGTAGTTTCATCACTTAAGTTGTCTAGAGAATGTATACAGGCATACACCATACAAAGTAGTAGCTAGGTCATACCTCAGTTTGAGAAGCCTGTTCATACGTGCCTTTAAACTGCGGAAAGATAAAAGCAATGACTGGCATTGAACACTGTACCATGCTGTTTAGTCTGAACCAGTCCTTATACCCAGTTGTCTTCTATGTAACATCATGTTGCAAATGTTCTATTGATTAGAAATAAGCAGAGGCGAGGAACAGATTAAAAATTCCATAAATATGGGATATGAGGCAAAGAAGGGTATTATGGTCAGTAAGTAAGGACTGTTAATAATAATATAAAATTTTATATCTTCAATATAAGTCCCAAGGTTGCTCAGACAATTTCAATGCCTGGCCAGAAAGTGAGTTTGTATTAACGCTTAATTGACTGAATCAGTAATGATTTTTTTTATTCTTGTATGCTTTCAGCATTTAAATAACATAAAATCCCAAGAAAGGAAGAGGTTCCTCTACTCATTCCAAATAATCATGAAAGCCAAATCACTCTAGGGTCATAACACATTATGCCTCACATTGACTATTATAACTAAAGTACTTTGTTGTGATCCACTAAAAATGACTGCAGTAGAAGTTTGACCTGCATGTGAAAAATAAATCTGCAAACTCATCACAGTTTACAAATTTTCAACAGCTTATACTATCATTACCACATAATTCTTGCAGAACATTTTCAGCATTCTTTGAAGACCAGCAATTTAAAAATTCTTCACTTTAAAAAAAAAAAGAAAAGAAAAATATAAATCTCTCCCATTCGTGCCTCTCTCCAACTAAATGTTTTGGGGGGAAAAAAATGGAAAATATAAATCACCAACATTTATGTCTCTCTCCAACTAAATGTTTGAAATGGATTTCAATACAGTCCAGGAGTTATCCTCAAGATGTCAAGAGTATTTTTGCCACTTAAATGAGTGAGTTCAACAACAATCACATGCCTGCTTGGCATTGAAGTTTTGCATACAGGTGGCAGAGGGCAGTAGTATAGTTCAAATTAATGTATGCACCAATAATCTGTACACTATATTATAACAGATGATGAAGGTGAAGATAGAAATGAGATGATGAATGAGTAATGACAGAATGAATGATGGGGAACTGGAATGCCTGGATAAAACCAGCCTGGGTGCCATATCATCCACCATAAATTGCACTTACAGCCACTGGGATTGAACCCAAGTCAACTCAGTGGGAGGTAACTAACTATTCAGTCATGGTGTGCTTACATTGAAGTTATGAAATTGGATTCTACTTGTAAATTATAATTAATCTGTTGTCTAACACACTCTTATGCTTCACTTGCTTTTAAATATGGTGGGACTGTTTTGGAAGAGACATCCTCTCCATCTTCAACCAATTTGACGACTGGTATGAGAAACTAACATCTATGAGGACCTGTGGCTCTGTCCTGGTGATGTTTTTTCTTCAGAACTGGAAATTGGTATTAAATTCTCCTATCATGTTGAAATTCATAAGATGATCCCTATGTTTATGAATGTAAATCTTCTCCTATGTGTCCAATTCTGTACATCCATGTGCTTCTTTAAGTAACTTTATTTCTCCTTTTATGTTGTGATTATCTTTCCAAAAATGGTGTGTTAGATGACAAATTAATTATAATTTACATTTAACAAGCTTCACTGTGTGAGTTCCAACAGAATTTTTTAAAAATGTCTTATTTTTCGAAAGTTCTTAAATGAATTGGATTCTACTGTTCACAGTCATTACTTCATGCCCCATTGTGATGGCATTTTTAATCTTTCCCTCACTTCTGTTTCATTTTGTATCTAGATAAGGAAAGTTCCATCATGATGTTACACAGAAGAAACAGGCTAGTAGCACTGCTGCAACAGCATACAGTGTTTACTGCTATTGCTTTTTCCATCTTACCTAACATAGAGGACATCATCATATAGAAAGAAAAATTTGGTAATTTGTTTATAGGTATGCTATATTTTTCAGACATGGTTTTCAGATATGCATATATCTATCACCATTTATTCAATTAATTCAAATATCTATTCTAATAAAGGCCTCTGATTTGATACTAGAAATGATGATTTAGTTGGTCATTCATTAGTCTAGTCAATAAGCTAAGAATTAGAGGATATTCATTTGAAGAACATTTCTCCAATTTTCAGAATAAGGAGAGTTTTAAAACGAGCTGCACAGAATGCAGTATTCTATTATAGAGTGCTACAAAAATATTATTTCATACTTGCAATTATCTTGAATAAAAAAATTGTACCTCATATCATATACTTTATTCATCTTTGGAAATTTGTTACAATTTCATGGCTTTGTCAATTACAAAACATAACAATTTCAAGCTATTAATACTCACATAGGTAATATTATTTACAATTTTTTAAAGTATTCATTACATTCCTGTATACTATAAAACACTGATTAATTAAAAACCACTTAACCTTTCTCCTAAATCTAATCAGGTGTGTGTCTATAATTTCATTAGTGTGTCTATAATTTCATTAGTTATTAAGTTATACATTTGGATGCCAGCATGCAAAATTGAATTGAACTGTTTGCTTGTATGGCAGTTTGTAGGTGTATCTTGTTACTTGTTCTAGCACTGTGATTTTGAATTGTTTTATTGAAGTAAAATTGTTGTATATTACTATTTAAGAAACATACACTTTCTAATATATATATAGGCATGGTAAGGTGAGTATATTGTTCTGTATAAAAAACATTTTACAGTGGGTGGTTTGTTTAGATTAAACATTTTACTTATAATTTTCTTTTGTGCTAAGAAAAGTGTATTTGCATCTACTGAGTTTGTCCACAAGATAATGCCATAAGTAAGAGCTATTGTACATATGCAAAATATATCATTTTTAAAATATTAAGGATATATATATATTTTTAGTACCGAAATTATATAAGAGTTTTATTAATATTTATTATGATATTGTAAATGTGTGACTTCCAGTTTAAAACATTTATCAATAGTTACTCCTAAAAAATTTATTTCAATGGCCGACTGAATTAGTTTATTATTATAGGTGATCATTAAATCAATATTTTGGTTTACCCTGTTAGGGAGGGCAAAACTTATGCATTAGGATTTATTGGCATTTAGTATTAACTTATTAGCAGATAGCCATCCTGATAAACTGGCCTAAATTCATCTGCCTTTGTTGTAAATTCTTATATCAATTGCCCTTTAATATGCAGTTTGTACCATCTGCATACATTATTATTACTGCATGAGGTATGTTAATTAGCAAATCTTCTATGTAAACTAGGAACAAAAGAGGCCCAAGATTTGATCCCTATGGAACCCCACTTTTTACTGCTTTTAAATTTAAGCTAACATTTCTAACATTTGTTAGGTTTCTTATGGATGTTACCTGTGTCCTGTTGTTTAGGTAGGATTTGAACCACATATATGCTATGTCATGAATACCATATGATTCCAATTTAGATAATAAGATATTATGATCAACCAAATCAAATACTTTACTCAGATCCATAAATACGGCCAGTGTAGATTTGTTGTCATCAATTACCTCAAGAGTTTGCTTTATGAAGGAATATAGGGTATTATTTATGCTCTTGCTTTTTCTAAAGCCATTTTGTTGATCACCCAGCACATATTTTTCTAGAAAAGGGGCGATTCTATTATACATTACAGTTTCTAGTATTTTTGAGAATACTGATATGAGAAAAATTGGCCTATAGTTATCAATGTTATTTGGGCTGTCTTTTTTAAATATGGGGAAAATTTTACTTTATTTAAGACTCTTTAGAAATTTTCCATAAGTAATGGAACAATTAATTACATATGTCAATTAAGGGATAAAAGATGTAGCTTATGCACTGTTTAATTAGGCATTCTGATACTTTGTCTGGTCCTGCCAAAAGACTATTCTTTTTGGAGTTAACTAAACTGATTATTTCCTCATGTGTTACTGGCTTAAGGTATACACTTTTTTCACTATTATTTAGTTTGGGATATATAATAGTATTAGTGTTAATTAAGGATGAAAACATTCTATCAGCAACATGGTGAAATGATTATTAAAAATGTTTGCAACTTCAATTGGCTTATCGTACATTTCATTGTTCACTGTTAACATTATATATATATATATATATATATATATATATCAGTCTTAATGTTAGCAGTTTCTCTCCTTATTACATTCCAAATGGTCTTGCTTTTATTTGATGAATTGTAAATCTGTTCATCAATATATCATTTCTTAGCCCTTTAATTACTTTGCTATAAATTTGCTTATATCCTTTAAAATATTTTGTGAATCCATCAGATTTATTTAGTTTACTTATATTGAAGAGGTGCTGCATCTATTTACTAGAGTTAATGATTCCCTTTGTAATCCACTTTCTACTTTTGCTAGTGTAGCTGTTAGTTAATGATTTATAGAGGAATGCTGTATTAAAGTGGTGCATGAACATGGTCATAAACTTGGAGGATTTAAGGGCTACAGTTACTTCGTCATAAACATAATTCCAATTTTCCATTTCCAATAGAAAATTAAATTAATGTATGCTATCCTTGGGTGAGAACCTTTTATGTATTACTTTGAGCATGCTCTTACCATTGTTTTTAATGTGTCTGTTAAGGTTAAAATTATAGCATTATGATCTAAGAAGCCAGTGTTAACATTCATCAGATTGAACTCTTCAGTTGTTTGATCAAGTATCACAACATCAATAGATGTTAATTGATATCATTGTATGATTCAGTTGAACTACACACTCTTAAAGCTTCACTTACTTTTCATAAATGTATGGAACCGGTTTCAAGAACATTTAGTTCCTATCTTCAGCCAGGCTAAGTTCAACTGTTGAACTGTGGGAATGTATATTCTGCTCTGGTGGCGGTGCGATAAACTTGTAGTTTATGTGTTCATCCCCGGCAATGTCAAAGTTCATTATGCTGTCTTTGTATTTGTAGATGTAGATTTTCTCCCAGGTTGCTAATTCCGTAAGTCCTTATACTGATTTTAATAATTTTGCTTTATTTATTATGTCGTGATCTTGTGTCCAAAAATGATATGCTACTGCTGATTTCTCTATTTGCTTGTACTTTATGTTCCTGAAATGTTCCTTTAACCGTATGCCTATGTTTCTCTTTGTTTTACCAATGTAGATTTTTTCTCATTCTGCACAGATTATTTTGTAAATACCTGATTTTTCTTCTTGTGGAATACTGTCATTAACATTATCTATCAGTAAATTTTTAACATTAAAGCTATTAATTGGTGCCAACCTGATGTTAAAATCTTTAAGAATATTCTGAAATTTTTTTGTCGCCCATAGATGATATATGAATTTTTTAAAAATTAGTTTATCTTTTGTTGCTGAAAGTATTGTGGTTTCTTTGATATGTTTTTGTCTCTTGAATTTCTGCACATTTTTATGTACTAGTTCCTTTTTAAAACCATTTTTAACTACTGTTTCTTCTATTTGTTTGTATTCATTAAAATATTCTTCTTTGCTAATTTGTGGGTTAACTAGCCGGTGTGTTAAACTGTTAATTACTGCATGTTTGTGCACTGTGGGGTTAAAACTGTCTGCTTTGATGTGATTATCTGCATGTGTATTCTTTCTGTATATTCCAAATTTAAGGTTTTCTTGGCATTTCATTATTTTAATATTCAAGAATGGCAGCATGTTATCTGTTTCTATTTCGTATGTAAATGATATGTTTATATCTTGTATATTTAGAAGTTTTAAGGCATCGTCAATGAGTTTTTTGTTAACTATGGCAAATATATCTACATCTACAAATATAAAGACAGCATAATGAACTTCGACATTACCGGGGATGAAAACATAAACTACAAGTTTATCACACCGCCACCAGAGCAGAATATACATTCCCACAGCTCAATGAATGATCCAACAGTTGAAATTTAGCCTGGGTGAAGATGGGAACTAAATGTTCTTAAAACCGGTTCCATACATTTATGAAAAGTAAGTGAAGCTTTAAGAGTGTGTAGTTCAACTGAATCATACAATGATATCAATTAATGTGATTAGCTTCACTGTGCAAGTTCCAATTTACATTTAAGTAATCAATAGATGTTCTTGAGAACCTGGTAACTCTTGTGGCATTATGAACAGTTTTCCATACTGTAAGATAGTAGTAAATGTTTCAGTTTTTGTAACAGGAAATTGTCTGTCAGAAAATCTATTTTAAAATCGCCTACCATTATTATTCTTTTGGCAGGTGTCTTTTTAATGATTTGATTACTGATTCTATTTTATCAAAAAACACACAGTGATTTCCTGCCTGAGGACAATATATACATGCAACAATTGAATTTTGACCATTAATTTCAATAACTGTGTGCTCAAATTCTTTTTATACATTTATTTTTTCCATTTCAGCATACCTTTTGTAGTTAATACCCTTCTTAACAAGGAATTTGCTTCCCCCATGAATATAGTTTTTACAGCAATATATATCAGCAATAACATAGTTGGAAAAAATGACCTGATCTAGCTTTAAATAATTACTTTTGATCCAATGTTCAGTACAGCAGTATACCTGGATGTTCTGGTTATTATTTAAAAATATTTTGACTTCTAATGACTTATTAAAATTACTCTGTACATTTTGATCCATTATTACAAAACAATAGTTCAATTAAATGTACTTACGAAGCTGTTGACAATGGAGTGGCATATAAATATAAACAATGTAATACAGTTTTTTTCACACTAACTCCATTCACTTACATAAAATTTGGACATATGTTTCGGGAGCGATCCCTCCCATCTTCAGCCTGTTGACGAAAGTTCAACAGTTTGTCAACAGGCTTAAGATGGGAGGGATCGCTCCCGAAACATATGTCCAAATTTTATGTAAGTGAATGGAGTTAGTGTGAAAAAAACTGTATTACATTGTTTATATATAAAAACAATAGTTATTTACATTACCATTGTGTTCTCTTAGTATACTGCCGTTTATCATAGTTTTTGAGTTGCGGGGTGAATTGTCCATTATGCAATATTTACTCCCATCTACCTTACCCTTAGTTAGTTTCCCAGCAGCACAGAGGAGATGGTCTTGCATAGTAATTCACAAATCTTGAGGACTCTTTGCAGTTAAGGTGCATACCATCTTTAGAATAATCACTATAGTCTAACCAAAAATTGCCATCTACCAGCAAGCAGGCAATTCCTTACATTGCATAACCAGTTCAGCTGACTATTTATTCTAATTACTTTCTTTTAGGTTTCATCATATCTGTGTAGCACTCCACTGGTCACGATCTTTGCATCAGGAACTACCCCCCTTGTAGTACTCAGAAGATCCATTGTGTCTCCCATTATGTCCACTGCATACACCCCTCTATTGATGTTGTTAGATCCTGCGTCCACTGCATACACCCCTCTATTGATGTTGTTAGATCCTGCGTGTATCAGTACCACATCTGGTTGTTCCTTTGTTACTAGTTGCTCTGCTGTATTTTTTAGTTCACAAACTTTAATCCCTGGAAAGCAGTGTACATTTTAGCCTCTCTGCATGCAGCGTTCACCTAAGAACTTCAATACTGAGTCCCCTAACACTGTCACTTTTCTCATAGTTTTTCCAACATCACTTCGCCCATTGTTTGGTTGAGCCACTTTTTTTGCACTATAAACATTCCCATTTCCTTCTTTATTTGATACAACTGATTGACTGCTTGCACTTCTAGAACTTCAAACCTATTCTGGAGCTGAAGTTGTGAATTGGTTACATTGCTCACTAACATGTGCTGTCCTTGACTTTCGAATTGCTCTACATTGAACTACTTTTACAAAGTTCTGGCTCTCTTGCAGTCTGGTTAATTAGTTTCAGATCTTCATTCTCCGTTTTTAGTTTTGAGATCACTGACTGTGCACCTTGCAGATCTTTGTTCAGCATATCAATGATCATTTGAAGCAACACTATTACATTAGCCTTATGCGTCACATGGCTACCATTCCCCAGCAATTATTTATACTCTTCTTGATTGACAGTATTATCCATTGTGGTACCTTTAATTCCACTGGTTTCTATTACATTATTGTACACATTACCACTTACATTATACCTCTCACCATCTGCTTTGCTATTTTTTTGATTAAATACTGGGACATGCTTTTCGTAATTTGACTGACCGCTGCCATAAGTACGATGGAAAAGGAAATAGAAGTAATACTTTTGGGCAGCTACTAAAGAAAATAAGACAAACTTGTCTTACCCAATTTGGGAATATAAATGTTATTAAAATTACATAGTAAGTATTTGTGTTGAATTTACGAGAAAATTAGATTATGTTGATGGAATTTTATGGATTGTTTTTTCACAAATCACTGCATTTGGAATGAAATGTAAAATTTATATATAAAAAATTCCTGCCTTTTTAAAAGGTCATATCACTGTTATTACAGGTACCTGTACTGCTAAACACAGATGCATCATGTAATGGCAGTCAGTGCTATATTTTGAAATAATACATTTCTTCCTTTTCATTCTATTTCTTTGGATTACATTATTTGATCCGGTCCAACTTCAGCCCATCTCATTCTTGGTCTACATATGTCACTTTTTTCTTTGATGATATGGTAGGATTTGACTTGGAAATCTAATTGAATTCATTTTATTTAAATTCTCTTAAATTATATAATAGATATGGAACAGTCATTATCTTATAGTATGTTAACTGAATATTTCTAGTTTATTTCCTTTTTAAACTTCATTTTTTTTTTTTATTATTTCACAAATACTCTGCACTTATTTAATTTTATTTGTTATATATTGATCATAATTAAATGTGACATTACAACTGAAATAATTTAAATTTTTTTTACCTGTTCTGAAATATTCTTTTCTATGATAATTTATTTAATATGCTCGTTCACTTGAAATGCCATAACTTTCTGCATTACTGTACTCATAGATATCTGTGAATTGTATTCTTCACATAATTAGCATAGTTTCAATTAGAAGTTAATCTTCTCTATTGGGTATTATAGCTTGGTAATCAACATATAAAATTATTTTATTGAGTAATGGCAGTTCAGTGATCAACTAAAGATGGAAGAGATTCTGCCGAAATGCGTCTTACTTTTATGCAAGTAAATGGAGTTTAGTGTAAAAAAAGGAATACCTAAGTTTAGGATATATTACCACTCCATTGTCAACAGCTTCGTAAGTGCAATATTCATTTTAATATATTTGCTATTGCCTAAATTTGCTCCTTTACTTGTTATTTTCTCTTATTATCAAATTTCATTTATATAGATATTGAACAAAGCTGGTGAAAGGCTGCAACCTTGTTTACTCCTTGGTAATTTTTCTATATTATTGTTTAATTTATTCCACATTCTTGAAACAAATTTTGTGTTTTAATGTAAACTCTTAATAGATTCTGTGAGATGTTTAAGGTTTTATTCCCTCTTAAAATTGTCTTACTTCACTGTATCAACTTTGTCAATAGTTTTAACAAAGTCTATAAATTTTATTTGTTCATTGATATCCTTCCAATATAAATTATTTTTAAAGTAAATATGTTATCTCTATATGAAATTTCCGGTTTGATCCCATTATTTCTTCTATTAAGAATGGTACTGCTATTTTGTTAAACTAAGATTTAAAATTTTAGCATAAATTATATATCCTACATTTATATCACTTATCCATCTATTGTTGCAGTCCTTTAAGATTTACTTTCTTAAAAATGGAATAAACTACAATTGATAATTTGCCTGGAATATTTTGCTCATTTTCAATGAGACTTTATAAAATGTAGCAGTGTAAGTTTAAGAGCTTCTTGTATGTTTGGACAACTCTATTTATATGTTATCTATATTATGTAATTATTTTCACTCATTTTTAACACTTCCAATTTTTTCATTGTAATAACTATCCCTGCATTTTATTTTCTTCTTCTCCTACACATTAAGTTTTTTATAGTTTTCAGCCCATTTTATTGTTTCAATTATATATATTTTAATACCTATTTCTTGTTTATTAAAACATTTAATTCCTTTATAAGCTCATATTTGTTAACCATCAATATCCCATTCTAATGCAATTATATACTGTCCAACCTTATTTTATAACAAACATCAGTGGTTGAGGTCACTATGGAATTGCTTGTGAATAGGAGGCCTGAAGTTTTAATTTCTCCAGGATCATTGCCCTAATTTAGATTTTTCCACCTTTTCCTCAGTCCTCATCAATGGAAAATGTCAGGGAGTAGCTTAAATTTAGCCTTGGAATAATTATTTCCCGAATTTTCTTTCCCAATACACTTTTCATATTATGTACCCTCACTGTCCACAACTTTAGATGCTACAGTAGCAAAATTTAATGTTCAAACACTATTAAAATTTTTATTATATGAGGCTTTCTTGCACTCTTATTTCTATTGCATTCTGTTTTTGTATTCTATTCTTGAGCTCTGTGGTTTTAACTGTAAATATTTATGATATGCTTCCCATTTTCCCTTTATTACTTTCTTCAGTTCCACATTCTCAATAGATAAATCATTTTAACTATAATATTATGTTTTATATTTAGGTAATTATTTTATTAAATTAGTGGTTAAGTAGTAATAGTTCAGTTCATATTAAGAGAAATAATATAATATTAATTATAATTGTCTATGAGTTTTCTGAAATTTATGATTTCAGATGCAAGACAATTCTGAACCCTTCTGTAAAATTCTTCAAATTGATCATAGTTAATAGATGAAGCATTTTTTAACACTGTATAATATTCGTTTACACGGCAGAGGCTTCACATAAAATGAAATAATAAATTGGAAGAGGATTTTTGTTTTTAAGGGAAGGGAACGGTCTGGGTCTAAGTTTAATGCACCTCCCTGGCATTTGCCATTTATGAGGACAGAAGAAAATTAGGATAAAAGACTCATTTAGGAAACAAACAGTCCTGGCGGGAATTGAACCCCAGACCTCTCACTCAGGAGTCCATGCTTTAACAACCTTGGCCATCCATGATGATATCTGAAGCTATACACATAGTGGGTGATTTTACCTTCAGGAGACCTCTTAACAAACTTTCGGTTGGTTTGTTGGTACTGTGGTGAAGGGGAGTCAGAATGTTAGCTACTATATCGCGTAAGTTATTATTAACATTTAAAAGGTATACATTTACTCACCATTATCGAGAAAGAAGGTGTTGAAACTGTCTTCCTTCATTTCCATACATTTCTGACATTGGTTTATGAAATTAACCATTATCCTTTGCGGCCCCCTCTGGGAAATGCAAGAAATTTTTTCACGAATATTATTTTTCAGTTCTTATAATGTGGATTTGTCTTTAACACTTTTACTTCAATACCCATTCCCCCAGAGATAAAAATCGCAGGGCGTTAAATCAGGGAACTGAGAGGACCATATGTTAGAGATGACTATCCACGAATATTTCTGAAATATACGCAAGGATACATGAGTTGTAGAGTCCTGTTGGAAAGTCTCAAACCTACATTCCCTCAGAGTTAATTCACGGAATAAGTGTTGCAAAATATTGTGCACATACTTATCACTATTAATTATTTCTTGAAAAAATTGTGCCTATTACTCTCTTGGCGCTAATAACACACCCTAATTCTATTTTTTGGTCACACAGGGTTTCTTGTGAAGGAGGTTAGGTTTTTCTAAACTCCATTATAGGTTGTTTCATGAATGAACATTCTCACTTTGGTGGAAACAACATTTGTCCGTAAATAAAATTAGATTACCGTTAATTTTTCCATCATGCACACTATTCAAAGTACATTCATTCACAAAATCTACTCTTGGATGCAGGGTCACTCAGATTAAGTTTTTGCACTACAGTACTTTTAATTGCAGTAAATTTGTATTTGTTAGAATAGAACAATTAGAAATTTCAGTTTGCCGAGAAAGATGTTGAATTGATTTTTTAAGAGAATGTTTCAAACGTTATCTAAAGTTTCTTCTGTAAGTACTGTATGTGGCTGGTGTGCTTTTAATCTAGAATACTTCCTGTTTCACAAAATTTTCAATGTGTGGATCGAACTTCGACTTGGAAGTTAAATATCAGGGAATCTCTCTTGAAACAATCTCCGTACATAATTAGCCGATTCTGTAGGCATATATGAATCATAAATAAATACCTACTCTTTGGGGAATATAATATCTGAATGGAGATATATTAATGTAATTAATACACTGTATTGTGCCGTCTAATGAATACTTAATATTTTGTCACACAACATACAATACATGTTCATGTGTTCCTGGAGTTTAACTCATACTGAACTTTCCTCCGGCTCCCCAGGCGACTTTCAAGTTTGGGAACGAGATGAGAACTGCAGAGCTCCTTCAATTGTGGAAAACTACACATGAAGAGGCTCCGTGAAGGAAAAATCATCCAGTATAATAACCAAGAGTTTTTCACTTTCTATTTCATTTTATTTACTCATCCACTACAGAAACAAAAATTTATGGGGCACACACACATTTAAATTAGACATTTATTTTTGGTGATTAGTATTAAAAAAGCTTCATTTCATGCATTAATTTGTAATATCTTTATATATTTCAGGTATTAGCTTCCTTTCAATGTGATATTAAATTATGAAATATAGCAATTTTTTTAAAATAATACAAAATATATGTGTTTTGTGATTTATTAACAATTTTAAAATTATGCCACACACATTTATTAAATTTGCTCCCCTTAATTATTCTTTCGGACTTAATTTTATAGTTTTCAAAAGTAAAGTCACACACCTCCATGGAATAGTGTGATCATGTGTGCATTAATTGCCAGGTAATGACTAATGATGTTACAGCATGGATGCTGCAGCAAGAAGAATAACACATGCAGAGTGAAGTTTTTTCTTTAGTTTAAAGGAAGTGTAGTATCTGTTTCTGGTAATTACATGTGAAAAAGGAAAAAACATCATGCTAAAGAGTAGAATTAATTGCGCCAATAGAGCTGCAAAATTTAAACCCAAGAAATATCATATGAAATGCATCAAAGACTTGAAAGAATTTATTCTGAATAAATGAAATATATATCCCAGCTAAAAAATGACCAACTACTCTTGGCAAACTGGATGAACAAATGTGCAGGGATGGTTAACTCCCTTCAGCAAACACAGTTGGACAACATTATTTCCCTTTAATTGGGGAATTGAAGAGAGAAGAAATAAAAGTTGATGTTAAGGACAAATAAATTTATGTCCTTTGAAACGAAACTACCAATATGATTAGAAATTGTATCTTCAACATTCTATTTAGGCTTTCAGTACCCACAGAGGCAAAGACAGAGCTTCAGTCATTCTTGATGCAGCCAATGTGGCAATTGTGCTAATATCTTGTAGAGCTACATCACTGTAAAAGAATATGCTGTTGTGACCAAGTCAACCAGGTGTGTTAACACTGCAGGGGCTTACAGAAAATATAAATCATGTTCAGTGTTGGGCACATAAATCCAATAGAATGAGTAGTGTCTTTGAAGATGAAATACACATCTTGAATATTCTATTTTTAAGTTTAAAAAGAAAAGAAAAAATATATTTCCAGTTTCTGAGGAAGAAATATTTATTTATTTGTTTATTTATTGTGTCAGATACAATATAACATTATGGCCTGATTCAACCCAGGATCTATACCAGGACAATATTTAATCTTATACATATTTTCAAACAGCATTAAACACAAATTCTAATAAACTTAGAGCCTGTTTCCGCTGGTCTAACTCCATATGCCAATTAATTCCATGGGGAATCTGTAATTAAATACAATAAATAAAACTTACCAACCTGGGTCTAACTGTACCTATATCTGTCCACTTTCTCATCCACTTTCTCCTTGATTGAGCTTGCAGATTCATTACTTTGAGGTTTGTCACTAAGTCTAAAGAATCCCAACCACAAACCACAAAATGCACAACACTTGACCACTTGCACTAATAAATGAGAACTCATCTACCTTCTCATCCCCCGAGGAGTCATTTAAAATCACCAAAAGCACTTTTCTCAAAAAACTAAACAAATTTCAAACCTTCTTCATTTACAATTTTGTTCTTACTACTCCTAGTAAGATTATCCATTATCCTGCTCTGTAACTAAATCATTTAATGTACTCAAATCCTCTGCTTATATATTCCCAATTCTTGCATTAAAGTCACCCAGGAGTAAGCAATTCTACTCTAAGAAATTGATCTAAAATTTCTTCCATCTCATTTCCTAGGTTGTGGAAGAGGTCAGGGCTAAGGAATTCCTAGGAAGACTACAAACTATCTCTAAACATAATGCTAAATTGAGGAAGAAATATGAAGAATTCATACCATCAAGTAATGATTGCTATTTTTCCAAAGCCAGTATCTGCAAGGTGGAATGCCTGGTTCAAGCATGTATGTTATCTGATTACTCACATTGAAGACATTACTTCTAATTACTTAAAGATGGCAATGCAGAAATTCAGACTATTAAATTGGAAGTAGTATTTATTATTAAATTTGCCCTCTTATAATGAATTTGATTATGTACTTGGAAGAATCATCTTATTCCAGCAATCCATTTTCTTGAAGAAAAACTTAAACATATTGTAAACATTGAATCTCTAATGGAAATATTCTTAGGGAACTTCAACAGCTCCCGCCACAATTGAAGACATCAGTAAAGACAAAAGTTTACATATGCTTTACAATCAGTTTTGGTAAAGCTACAAATATTAAAACCTGAATCCAGCCAAATCTAAAGGAGCTTTTTTTTGATCCACAAAAGCTTCATAAACTAACTCTTGCAGTGGAGTTGGCCATCATACAGAAGGATGTACCATTTAGATGCATTTGGCTTTCTTATTCAAATGCAGACTCCAGGAGGAACAGTCTGGTAGCCAATAGTAGGAGAAGGAAGTTGACAATATCAAATGCAGATATATGATTGCATTTGAATAAAAACACAAAACATCACATTTTGCATTTCAATTCAACAAAATTTTGAAAAAAATAATTTTCAAACACCCCTTACTTATAAGATATTAAATATAGGGTGTATCCACAATATTCGGGACTAGTGCTGCCATTTCGGCAGTAGTTGCAGTAGAATTTTGTACCACTAGATGGGAACACTAGCACATCTGATGAGTGAGTGTTAAAAGATTCATGCAGTTGGATAGATAAGTTGAGATTCTATAGTACTTTTCATGATACTCTGTGTGTAGGGTGTGGCGATTTTAGATGAATCCAAGGTTAGAACAGGGAGTGTGAATAAAATTCTGTGCAAATCTCGGGAAAAATGCTACGGAGACCCTCGCAATGATTCAACAAGTATTTGGGAGGGCAAAAAAAGAGCTGTACACGTGTGTTTGAGTGGCATGCTCGGTTCAGGGTCGACCGCATAGCTATTGAAGAGGATGTTCACACCGGTAGGGCCGTCAGCTGCACAACGCCTGACATTGTTGCCAAAGTTCAACAACTTGTTCAAGAGGATTGACCTCGAACCATTGAGGGCCTTGCTCATGAAGTAGGAATTGGTTATGGGACATGCCAACGAATTTTAACTAATGAATTGGGCATGCACATCGTGTCGCCGCAAAATTTATGCCAAGTATCCTGATTGCTGATCAGAGGGCGCAGCATGTTGAAGTTTGCACGGAGCTTCGTCAGACTGTATCCGATGACCCACCCATCTTGTCCAGAGTCATCACCGGTGACGAGAGCTGGATGCACGCTTATGACCGTGGGACAAAACAACAAACCTCTCAGTGGAAGAGCCCGAACTCACCAAGACCAAAAAAGCAAGCCAAGTGAAGAGCAAAGTCAAGAGCCTGCTCCTGTTTTCTTTGATACCAAGGGGATTGTGCACAAAGAATTCGTCCCACCATATCAAACAGTAAATTCCACGTACTACCGTGACGTTTTGCGACGGCCAGAACTTTGACGAAAGGGCACTGGCTGTTGCATCACGATTATGTGCCGTCACAATTCCTTGTTCACCAGGAGCTTTTTGATGAAAAACAATATGACGGTTGTCTCCCACCCACCGTACTCGCCTGATTTGGCACCCTGCCACTTCGCTCTATTCCCAAAACAGAAAATCAAGTGGAAAGGACGTCGTTTCCACACAATGGAAAGATTCAAGAAGAAGCGCTGACTGTGCTAAACACCCTCAAAGAACATGACTTCCAAGATGCATTTAGAAAATGGCAGAATCGCTGGGACCGGTGTATACATGTGGGAATGAATGAATGAATAGTGTTTAACGCCCGTTTTTACTACTGATGTACCACAGGCGATGGACAGAGAGGATACATGAGATGAAATGATATATTGGGAAAGGATTTATTTTTAAGGAAAGAATCGTTCCAGGCCTAAGTTTAGGGTACCTCCCCGCCATTTACCATTTATGAGGACTGAGGAAAACCTGGAAAAAACCTTAGTCAGGGAAGACGGTCCTGGCGGTATTCGAACCCAGACCTCCCGCTCACGAGTCGGTGCCTTAACGACCTCGGCCACCTGTGGCGGTATATACATGTGGGAGGGAACTATTTTGAGGGTGACGGCGGTCATTAGTCCCAAAGTAAGTTTTTCACCAGGTGGCAGCACCAGTCCCGAATATTCTGGACACCACCTCGTAGGTGTTTGAAACATTTTTATGGCAGATTTTATTTAAATTTTGGATTATCTTGAAAACAGGGATAGTGTTGATTTACATACTTGAGTTTTGCATTGTTTAATAGACACTTTTATGCTTTAACTTTTTCCAGTCATTGTGATTTTGTGTATGAATAACACCAAATTTTGACTTTATCTGGTCATGAGATTTTGTATATGAGTAGCACCAAATTTTACTATTAATGATGCCAATAATAAAGAGTTCAAAATTGTCATGAACATTATAAGCTTTCTAGAGAGTATGAATTAGTTTGAGTTCCATACAGAATGGTTATAAAGTGAATAAAACTACAGCTGAATTGAGAGAATTACACACACACGATACCACATATAAGAGCTGCTATGCAAAGCATTAAATATAATCTGTTTGTGCATATCACATATTTTCAAATTTAGTCCATAGATTTCTGATGTTTCAGCAAGATGAGAGCAACTTTATAAGAAAAAATATGTTTTAATGAATATAAATTGAGATGTGCCATGATCATTTACTAGACATGCAGAAAGTTGTTTCTTTTTTTTGCATGACATAGTGTATGGGGGTATCACTCAACAAATATATTGTCATTCCAGGAACTATATAGAAAAATAGTCTTTTGAAGAACTATTGTTTGTTTGCCATTCCATAAACTTTATGCATTTATTATGCTTATTAAGAAATTATAACATATTTACACAAATTAAAAAAAAAGAGAAATAAAATTTCAAAGAAAGGCAGCTTCTTGTAAGAGAATGATTATGAAAATGTTAGTATACCTGTTCCTCATATTCCCAATTTAATGTAGATGTTTGACATTAATTATCCTGAAAATATATATGCAGCCAATCAAAATGGTTTATACTTAAAAACAGTACAAAAATGATTATATTAAACAAACAGCTCATCAATAGTTACACATGTTACGTCATAAAAGGCATAAATATTTGCTCATAAAACATTAATTAATAGATTTATTTCAAGAAATGCAGAATTGTAAGTGAAGCATTACTCTTCATCTTTCACTGCTTTGTTTCTGGAGCATTTTAAAATAAAATTGTGCCAAACAAGCATAAACCAGGAAAATGACTGTACAAATTTTGTGAGAGTGCTGGTAACTAGCTTTGTGATAGACTTTTAAATTAAGGGACAGAGAGAAGTGAATTACTTTACTATACAAATCCAGTGAAATATATACTACACTAAATGACATGATTGTGACAGTCTAATTCTTCCAGTAACGCCATGCTATATGTATAATTAGAATATACCTGATATACCTGCAGGCACTGTGCAATCAAAGGGCAAAGAGGAAAAATTAGTATGTTCTGTGGCTTCAAAACAGAACTTATATCAATTTATGACTGCAGTGAGTCACAATGTAAAATGTTGCCAACCAATGCTTGTATTACATGTTATGGGAAAACAAAATGCATGAACTTCTGAGTTCAATCACAATTAAGATGTTTCTCTAAAACAAATAGAAAGTATAAATAGTAGATTTTTACCAAAATCTTTAGTTACATTAAATGGAATAATATCATAATAATGTGTTAATTTTATTTCAGTTGTAGTAAGCAGCTCAATCCAGACTATGTAAGGCTGTAAAGCTTTTGATTTTGAAGAGCAGAATGGAGGGAAAGAAAAATATTTTTAAAGCAGTTATCAGTCAGTGGAAAGAAAATTTTGTTTGTGTAGCCTAAAACATCAATCCATTTTTAGGTGATTTCTCTATGAAATTAATTAATTATAGATGATTTCACTCATCAATTCCTTTGTTAAAGTATGAGGATAAAATAGTTACTATCCTTCTAATTCATGACAAAAGCTTCTGGGATATTATGCTAGGTAATTATTATGAAATTAAAAATGATGATGATATAATTTGATGAAATTAGGTTATATATGAGTCAGTATTCAATTAAAATGTCCACAGTGCACTTATTCAAGATAAATCACATGAAATTGAAGTCACCAGACTATGTATCTGAAGTGCACTTTAATTTGAGAGACTATATGTCCAGCTTCATATATTTGAATGTGATGGTGATAACAGAAGTAAGTCACTGCATTTCTGATAGAACCTAAAGAAAATTTTAAACTTAAAACAAATCTTGCTGCCAAAAAAAAACTGAGATATGAAAGTATAAATAGTACAAGTAATTATTTGAAAGCTGCAAAATAAAATATTTTAAAGATTCCATTTAAATAATGCATTTTTTAAAATTTGGGAGTTCAAACTGAAGCCTTAAGGCCATAGAAGCTATAATTTAATTAGTTATTTGATTTAATATACATGTTGGAATTGACATCCATATTTCAGTACATTTTATTATAGTCATAATTTTTCTGGTTCATATATCTTAGGCATTGGTCTGCAATAAATTATAATAATTGGTGATATTAGTGAGAATGCTGCTTTGGTCAATTTGCCTGGAGGGTTTTTTTCAAGGGGTTTCCTTTACCTTCAGAAGACAAATGCAAGATAGGCTCAAATACCAAGACTCCAGGCTCCCTTATATAATCATTAATTCTTTAAAATTTTAAATATATATATATATATATATTTATAACCTGAGTATTGTAAAAAATCCTTATCTTATGACATTTTACTTTTAATATTTCTTTGGACATCATAGCTGAATGAACACAATATCATTAATGGTAGCACTCTTAGGCTTCTCTTGATTTTTTCCATTTTATTATTTCATTTATTTAAAATTAAAGCTAGGGGTCAATTCAAGGGAGTTGGAATTGTCCATTTTAGGGATAAATTATGTTGAATGATCAAATAAAACATTTTTGGAGAGTTTTTGTTATAATATTTATGAGTGTAAGTTAACTCAATAACTGTCTATTACTTTAACTAAATAAATGCAGCTGTCATACCTATTTAACTGCTCTTTTACATGGTTGGTATGTTACTAATCAATAAAACTTCTCAATACTGGGACATGTTTGGTTATTCTGATCATTTGTTTTATATTCAAGAAAGACAAATACCAATTTTTTAAGGTATTGCTACCATATAATTTTATTATAATTCAATTGTAACTTTTAACTTTCCCAATATTGTTTAGGATACTGCTGTGTTAAATACTTCTGATTAATTACTTATTTAACACAAAAGACTACATTTCAGAATCTAATAAATATTTTCAACATTCACCATCTTTTGCTTAAAAAGTATTCTTCCCTATTATCTAAGTGCAATAAATGATATAAAATATTAATGTTTCTCTATTAGACCAATTCTGTTTCTAAAGACAATTTTATAGTGCGTGTAATACCTTTTTATATTACATTAATTATTATATTATTTTCAATTAAATAATTACATCACTAAGTTTTGACAAATGTTTGAATTTAAATTCATATTAGATACATATTCATGAATTCATATCTCTTTCCCTTAGCATCCTTAAATTTCACTGCTGTCCTTTTTATTTTTCTCTTGTTGCACCACAGTTCTCTATTTTTGTCCAATGGCTCCAGTATGCAACATTAAAATCTGATGTAAATGTTACTTAGATGCAAAACAGCATTCACTGTGTAATTAAAGATTTTCTTACAAAATTATTGTAGTAGTACAAATATATACTTATTATTTATTTGAGATACTGACATTGATCATGTGAAAGCACCTCTTATTTACTAATGTAATATTAACTATATGCTTATTTTAGGGTGCATAAAATTACTGCATATTTTATATTAATGTAACTGCTAGTAGGTACCATAAGTTTTCATTGCAGATGGTGTTAAGGAAAAGCATCTAAAATGATATTAAAACATCATAAAACTTTAAAAAAACCAAGAATGTTAAATTATTGTAAAGAATGTAGATGTTTTTCACATATTACTAGAAGTAAAAATTATATCATTTTATTGTTGATAGTTTTAAATTCAAGTTTTGTATTCTTATGGTAAAAGATGCATTTAGAGCAAAACTTGACTGTTTTAGAAGTAGGTGACATGGATTAAAAATAAAAGTGTAGAATAGAAACCAAGTAATAATATCACACGGAAGTAAATAAAATAATTAATTAAATAAGTAATGGTGGAAATATGTGTATACATACATATATAAACACTAGCATTTCTGAAACAGCTAAAGAAGCATTGCTTATAAGGTCAAGAATTATGCTGAATATAAACCAAAGCATTTTATGCCAAAATAAGGCAGGATAAAACATGCATACTTCAATATTTTACAGAAATAGTTTATTATTTCTTTAGATTTCTTTTATCATTTAGTAATTTTCTCTTTTTTATCCCCAAAAATGTTATGTTATTTTAGATCTACAGTATTAAAATTCAATATCATACATTTTTCTGCAAAACCCAATATTCTTACAAATTGCTTATGCTTGTTCATCATCTCATAATAATATTATGCATTCATCTTGCTTTTTCAATGTGCTTCACAGACAAAAGAGAGAATATATTGGAAAGCAGAACATGTATATGAATGATTTTAAGTTAAATAAATACACTAACTAGGTAAATCCTTAGAAATTAAAATTTGACAAGGAATGAATGGCTTAGTTCATCAATTTCAAAGAAAGCAAAAGAGTAACAATTTTCTCTCTGTAAGAATATTTTTACTTAGTTGGAAATAGCATCAGGCTATGGAGTCTGTAAGGACTCAATTTATAGATTAAGTATTTTACATATTCTAGAATCAACTGAATTTACATTATAGTCATTATGTATTAACTTTATTCTGAACTGATTCTAATTTGACCACCTAGTTTATGATTGCATTTTACCAATGCTTTAGGGGGATGGTAATGATAAAAGTAATAAAGCTCCAAGGCATGCATTTAATTTTGGAATTCCCCCTTCCTGAAAGATGTAACTACATTTGACTCATTTAGGTAATTCCTTCTTTAAACTCATTTATACACATAGAATATCCAATATGATGTGACTATGAAAATTTAATGAAATATATTGATTTTTTTAAAAATATAATATTGGCCATCGAATAGGATTCATACATCTCCCCCTTAATGATATACCTAAAAACCAGATGCATCTTATATGCTTCTACCTGAAATTTCAAACAGAACATTTATCAGTCAAGACCTACTGGTCTGTGCTAAAATAAGTATACTTCTTGGACATTTGTTGTGCAATGATTGCAAGTGAATCATTTTTCATACAGTTTCTTCACTGCAAATTGCATAGTTTTTTCTTGATATTCCTGCTACCACTGTTAGCAACAGAGAGAGAATTCCAGTTAAATAGAGGTCATTGCTGAGAATTTTCCTTGAATTTTGCTAAGAAAACCATTTTAGTTACATATATTTCAGTTGATAGAGCCTTGTTAAAAATTAATTGCAACAATGTGATGTATTGTAATTTAAAATCTAATAGATACCTGTTTTTATATCTTGTATGTTTCCTGGAGAAGGTCACATCATTGAAATATTCAGTCTTCTCTGGGAACCAAAGAAGATATAAAGCTGACAATGAATATAGATGCCTGTAATTTTATATAATGCCTGTTTTAATGATAAATGTTAAATGCAACCTTATTGCTTTCATAATTATATCATTTCTCTGAGATTTGCAAATTTTGCACCCAATAATAAAGGAAGATTGCTAAGCTAGCAGTGAAGGAGGAAGGATGTGATTCAGCTCCTGCAGTGTGGGTGAAAGAGTGAGATAAGTAAGAATGAGTGTGGATTTTGCTTTTTATAGAATGAGAATTAATACATATGAGAGAAGGACAATTATTAACAATAGGAATCAAATTGAGGACAGAATAACAATGACCATTTCAGGGATAGTAAGTGTGGTTTTAATCTTACTGGTGATAAGAAGAATAGAACTTAACCCTGGACTAATATAAATACAGCATTATGAAAAGAAGAATGTGATGGAACTGAGAATTGATGAGAACCTAAATAGAATTGTCAAGGATATAAAGGGGATTGCAAACAGGAAGTACAAGGAATTAGGAGAAAGGTACATGAAATTAAAGACAGGATGAAAAGAAAAATGAGCAAGAAGAGGAGAAGACATAATCTAGAATTCACAGGAATGAAGGGGAGAAGAGGAATTTGAGCACTAGAACAATTTATACAGATCCTGAAGGAGAGATTTGAACTGATTTAAAAGTTTGGGAGATGTGGAAGTTTATAGGTTAGTAAGACAAAACAAAGGTAGATTATAGTTAAATTGGCTACAGTATAGTTCAAATATGAAATTCAAATATGAACAAAAAAGCTAAAAGGATCTAACATATCTTTAACAAGGATATGAAACCAAAATAGAAATAACTGGAAAGAGAATTAGTACAAAGAATGATGGAAGCAAGGCAAAATAGCAGTACTTCTTCTTTTCTTTGCTAACCATATTTTGCTTTGGTAGAACAGCAGACAATAGTGGTTAGTGGTGCTGAATGACATGGATTTCTCCTGATTCTCCCAAGTATGTGCTTTTCACTGATACATTACAATTGTTCTTTACTTTCTTGTATGGGATGACATGGTGACTATTCATTTTAAATGGTAACTTAGGTTTTAGTACTTTCTGTGAACTATCCTTTAGGTTTTTAACTTCCCAGTCTTTATTCAGTACTTTAGGGTGCCATGTTATTTTAGGATGTCATAATATTCTTTGGGAAAAAAAAAATTTTTTTTCTGTATGATTTCTCAATTCTACTAGTCTGGATTAGTCTGGAGCCATGTAGCTATGTCCATGGACTGAAAAAAATGAAGAATATTCTTGAACCTTGAACTCTTTTCCAAGAATGCTATATGTTGTCAGAAAGTCCAGCAAAGCTAATGCAACTTTTTTGCATCCTCTTGAAGACTTTTGTTTTCAGTCATTTTTAGAAAACAATAGTTTTTCTTTTTTGCCCACTAGCATGAACCAAGATGCATAGATTGTATAATCATACTTGCTTAGTATAGAAAATTTTGCTGACAGTTTTGGAAAGGTTTTGCTGCATATTAAAGGCAATCTTAATGATATCTGGATTTTACACTTTCATTATTCTATAGAACTGTTTGCACGAAGTTTATGCAATCTGAGACTAGTTCTTAATTAATTTTTCTTTTCCAAACCTTTCTCTGATTTTATTTTCATGAGTGCAAACTTACAAGCATGTAGCATGTACCAATGTGGGTAGTTGCAAATGAAAGATTAAATAATCTATAGAATACATTCTTGTATTTTAATAAAAAGCATAGTTTGAAGGGTGGTGCCCTTCTTGTCTCTACATCTTCTGTTATCTGAACCCATACACCACTTTCAGAGTCACTGGAATCACCATCCATTCTGATTTAAATTGAAATATTTCTTCTTACAAACATGACTGTACCATTGTAACTTCTCTAAAAGTAACTGGGAATATGTTGATGGCAATGAAGTCTGGTAGTGGGACTATAAGCAGCCAATCAAAGAAGAAACATTATTATATTAATGAGTAACATAGCATAAACTATGCACACTTCTGTTATTGCCTAATGCTCAGTATGAAACGAAAGTAAAGAAGAATTTATTGTATTTGTTGATTTTTTTTAACTCTCAGATTGCATTTATTGGTTTCTGCTAAAACTCGATGAATTGGCCTGCTTCTACATGATATTTGTTGACTTTTGCTAAAATTTGATTCATAGGACAACATGGAAAGCCAAAATTATGTCTATATCATGTATAACAAAATTTAAAAAAAAAATTCCATTTATCAAGTTTTGAAAAAAATACTCCTCATGTATGGCAAATTATGTTGTAAATAAAGTAAAAGCACAGTGTTATGTAGTCCTTATCATGAGTTCCTGAGATGTGACAGAGAAATGGAAATATGGATATATAGAAAATGAGACAAAGTTCAAATATTTGTTGTTCATGATTAGGGAAGGATTGAAATGGCTGAAAAATTTGCTAGTTGAAGTGTTTGTGATAGTGCACAAAATATTTGAAACAACAATTAATGAGGAATTTGAAGGTTAATTTTTGAAATAATCCAAGAAGTTTACTGAAGCATTTGTTGTTAAAAGTTGAAGATGTATTGACTTTTGTAGATATAATTTTAAATGTGGACTGTCATGCACTTCATTAATAGAAAAGTCATCTTTAACAATTAAATGTATTGGTCAACAATTACTACAAGTGAAGAGATTCTGCTCTAACTCAGAAAACTGCTAAACCTAAAAATATGACCTACAGCTTAAACAGAGTAATAGAAATATCTTGCAATATAAATTTGTTTCAAAATTTAAGTTCATAGAGTTTAATACCTCATCATGAAAACAACTTCATGAAGAAAGTAAAGGTACATTTTGTTGTAACTGTTAACATAAATAAGTAATATAATTATTTTCCTTTTTGAACTTAAGTTTCCTGAGTACTATATTGTGTTCTTATGGAACTCATTTCCGAATTTGTTACCTGGTATTAATGTCAGTACTACTTAATTAGTCTTTTTAATATGACTTTTCATAATTAAGGAAATATTTAGTTTTCTGTGATTGCATTTAAGAGAGTGAATGTTTTGTAACATGTACAAAAGCATGTACCACAAAAACTATGGAAGATCTGCTGCTGTAATGTCACATCTGCTAGGAGTAGGTCTTATTATAATGATGGCCATGGTATCCCTCAGAGATTGGATTCATAAAGCCACTGCTCTGTATCCTGGTGCACTTGTCACAGCATCCATGGCATTATATCAAAATCAACAGCAACGATGTATACATAGAGATCCTGTGTGATACACGCTGCATATATCTTCAAAAAAAGAAAAACTAAGGATGTGAAGTTCAGACAGTGAGGAGACCAGTATACAGCTCTACCACAGCTGGACCCTCATCATAAATAGAATGTTGAGTAACTGAACTGTTGTTAATTGAGGATGCTTCATCCATAGGTAGTAGTGGAAAATTTTTTAAAAAGATTTTAGTCATGTCTGCAGGAGCTCTAGAAATGCTGTCAGTGAGAGCATCTTAGAAGACTGTGTTGATGAGAAGATCATCTAAGATACAACACCACACACTTAAGTTCCATTGCCACAGAAATACTGCTCATGAACCCAATGGGCATTCTGGTAAACAATGTTGTGCTGATTTACAATGCCATTGTTAAAGTAGCTTTCATCAGAACAAAGTACTTGCCTATAAAATTCCTGCTATTGTTGCAGGAATCACACCTTTTCATTATGCTAAAGACTCTATTTTGAAAATATAATTTCCTCTTCAGAATTTTATGAATGAAAGATCTGGAGGAATTTTTAGCTGGATCGCAGGCTGTCTAAGCCTAGCATAAGGTTTTCTCCAAATAGAGCCCCCCTAAAAATAAACTCTCTGCCCTTTTGGCATTAGGCCTTGCCCTGGGTAAGCATGTCTTAAAGTTACTTGTGCCTCTAGTCTGACATATTGCAAGGATAAATGATGGTGTGTAAACCGCTGTTGATACTCTCTTCTTGTGACAGATAGGTTTCTGTTACACCAACTATTAGAATCATTCTTTGTTTGTGCACATTTTTGTATGACTATTAGGACAGTTACTATATGTTTTTCTGCAATTTCTATGTTTTTCCATTGTTGCAATGGCACAACCTGAAACCTGTTTATGGTTGGGCGGAAGATTCCATCTCGAAACACAAAAATTTTTTTGAAAATATAAGTTTTCTTAGCCAGCATATTGAAGTTAATTCAGTGAATTTTTGAGTTTGAAGGCCATGGTCTAAAGAGCTGTAAACATACTGATCTTTCACCAAAAACCATATCGAACATTGTCAAAGGGTTTTTTACTCTTTACTTCTTGGGTCTTTAGATCATTCATGAAACAGTACATGACTAAAATAGAACTTCATTTGCTATATTTATATAACTCTTTCTGGAGGGTGAAGGTGGTTTTGAATAGTAAGCGTTAATTGACTCTGATTGGAAACTATTAATATGGCCTGAAAAACTTCATGGAGCACACTTACAACCTGCATTTTGTGCAAGAGGCCCAAAATGATGTAAAGACAGCCCATTACTTGATGCCATATAGCTGAATCACTACTGCAGAAGTGGTGGTTGTGACACTGGAACACACATCATATTCTCCAAATGTCCCTTGCAATTTTGACATTTTACAGAAAATGAAGAAGCTTTAGCAAGGTCGAAAAGTCATAACATCACATAGCAATAATTCAGTGGTTAATGTGTTTTATCCAGAAAAACAATGTTGATGGCATCCAGCACCTTCCAGGAGTACTGCAATACAGAGATTATGTGGAATATCTGTAGGAAAATGGAAAGTTATGCCTAACAGTTTTACATTTTATTAATTATTGGTCAATAATAATGATATTGCCCTAATAGTTTGGAGCCATGACAATGAAACACTGGGACAATTTATATATGTATATTTAATAATTTCAATCCCAATTTTCCAGTTTATAATGGAATAAAAAAAATACTTGCTTTCATTAATATCTTGGTCACAGTTCCGATAATTTTCATTTAAGTCATAAAGTAGATAGAAAACCAACACATAATGATGGTATTTGCATAAGAATACTACCCAAAAAACAAAAACATTTTAACACACACAGAATGTGTGAGAAGAATTTGCAAAGCCTAGAAACTGAGGAAGGAATTTCAATGTACTAATACAACTTTATGTGAAAATGGACACAGCTAAACTGCCACAGTGGCTGAGATCATTAATGTGCAAACTCATGAGCGGGAGGTCTGGGGTCGGAATCCCACCAGGACTGTCTTCCCTGACTGGGTTTTTTTTTTCCAGGTTTTCCTCAGTCCTCATAACTGGCAAATGCTGGGGAGGTACCCTAAACTAAGGCCTGGGATGCTTCCTTCCTTTAAAAAAAATACCCTTCCCAACGTATCATTTCATCTCATGCATCATAAGTGTCTACTGCCTGTGGTGCCTCAGTAGTAAAAAAGGGCATTAAACATTACTCAATTAAAAAAAAAACAGCAGGTCAATCATCCAAAAAGCCCAACATATGATATACAAGAAATAGATAAACTACTTCAATATTAATTTAATTTGTAATCTAACACAGCGTAACATACATTAATAATCTCTTCTGTTTCGAAATATTTATGGTTTTACTTATTTGAGGTTTATTCAGGACATATTTCATGGACCCTCAACCACATCCTCAGCTGTTAAATGACTGTTGGATCATTCATAGAAGTTGTGTTTGTAGGTGTCTGTGTTGACTCTGGTGGTCTTGTGATAAACTTCTGTCTGCTTCTGGGATGTTGAAATTAATTAAGTTTTGCCAATGTTAACTTTCCCATTTGTTTAATTCTTTTTGTTGTTGAACTATTTTTAATAACTGATAGATTTTTCTATTTAATGGTTTTCATTCATAAAATATGGTGCCAAAGCTGATTTTTGTATTTGTTTGTTGTAATGGACGTTTCTCCAATTTTCCTTCAACTTAATGCCTATATTTCTCTTTGTTTTTTTTAATGTAGATTTTTTCACAATTCTGACAGTTAATCCAGTAAATATCAGATTTTTTTCTCTTTGGACCTGGAATGTGTTTTGTTTAATTTCAATAAATTTTTTACACTGTATCAGTTTTGAGGTGCTAAGATGATATTGCGTGCTTGAAATTTTTTTGAAATTTCTGACAGTGGTAAGTGAACTTTTTAAACATTTTTTTCCCCTGCTAAATCATAAAGTTATGAATTGTTAAAATCCTTTTTATTTTTGGAATTTGTTAAAATTTTTATGTCAATCATAATTTCATTAGAAAGGCATTGGAAAAAATTCTACAGGAAATAAAAAATAATAAATTTGGTCCAAGATCTTATCAAAAACTGACACAAAGACTGAATAAAAAAGATGTGATTTATATAAAGACTGATAAGGAAACAAAATCGTTACTTTAGATAAAGAAGACTACAAGCAAAGGATGCAAGATCTATTAAAAAGTAAGAAATTTGTTGAAGTTAAAACAGAATCATTAATTAAAATAAATATATTAAATCCACAGAAGAAACCTTTAAAAATAGTACCTTGATTCCAGAAACAGAACAATTTAAAATTAAGCCCCACATTCTATCTTTAGCCTGGATATATGGCCTTTCAAAGATCCACAAACCTGGGAGAAGTATGAGGCCAATTATTAACAATGTGAATACTCCAATCAACTGTTTAGCAAACTATTACCAATACAACTTCATTTACTACCTAAATTTGATGGCTTAAGCTTAAAAAATCCATGGACCTCATCAACAAAATTAAAGACAAAAATTATCACCAAAAGACACAATGATTTCTTTTGATATCAAACCCTTGTTTCCCAGAGTACCACAGAAAAAATTATTAGTTTTTTTTAAGAAAATGGTTACAATCAGCAAACCTAACAGAAGAACACATTGAAGAAACATTGAATTCACTAATTTGTGTTTAATTCAAGCACTTTTTATAATTAAGGAAAAAAATTTTAAACAAAAGGCAGAACTAGTAGGGGCAGTTCATTATCACATTTCCTAGCCAACCTATTCACAAGTTATTTTGAGATGCACATCACTAAGGCTTTCTCCCACATTTTTAAACTTTGGCACAGTTATGTAGACAAAGTATTCACCATTATAAACAAAAAGCATGTGGAAGATGCATTAAGACTTTTAAACCTATAAAAGCCCACAATTAAGTTTACTGTCAGAATGGAAAAAGATAATGTGTTTCATTTTTAGATCTAAAATAATAAAATGTAATAATAAACTTGAATTTGGCATCTACAAAAAGGACACTCATACAGACAATTAATCAAAGCCCATGGTTTCAATTCTATATCACTTAAAGAAGCAGCATTCAACAGCATGACAAATAGACTAGTAAATATACCTCTGAACAAAGAAGAATACAAGAATAAATATTTACATTTAATAGAATCCTCAAAATCAAATGAGTTTAGCAAACAGTTAGTTAAAAAAAAAATTTAAAAATCCAGGAAATGAAAGAGAATTAAACAAATTTCACCTTTGAGTGATTTATCAGGGGAATAAAAACATTTAAAAAGTTCATTTTCCACCCATCAGCCAATAAGAAATTTCAAAAAATTTTCAAGCAGTACAATATTATCTTAGCACCTCAAAACCAATACAGTGTTAAAAATGTATTGAAATTAAACAAAATTAATTCCAGACCCAAAGAGGGAAAATCTGGAATTTACCAGATTAACTGTTAGGATTGTGAAAACATCTATATAGCAAAGAGAGAGAGAGAAATATAGGCATTAAGTTGAAGGAACACTGCAGAAACATCTGTTACAAACAAATATATAAATCAACTAGTGCAGGACATTTTTGGAATGAAAACCTTGGAATAGAAAAATGCATCAAGCAATTAAAAACAGTTCAACAAACAAAAGAATTAAACATATGGGAATGGATTTATATAAAAAACATGTGCAAAACTTCATGAATTTCAACATTCCTGCAGAATACAGCTCTTTATTAAAGTTTATCACAAGATTACTGGAGTCAACCCAGCTACTTACCAACACAAATTCTTTGAATGATGCAACAGTTGTTTAACAGCTGAGAATGTGGACAAGGGCCTACTAAACATGTCCTGAGTAAATCTCCAATAAGTGAAACCATAAAGAGTGTTCTTAATATTTCAGCTCAGAAGAGATAAACTATTACTTTTCAGTTTTATTTAAAAAATATGCAGATTATAAAGGAAAAATATAAAATAAACTTTTGGCATAAGAACCACATGTGAATTAATAGGAAGATTAAGTATCTACTGTGATTAGTGAAAGATTATTGCCACACACATTCTATGGCATGTATATTCTGATAGAATAGAATTCCCCAGTTTATGGTCAATTTTCTTTAGGCACTACAAAGGATAGTATTTTGACTAGATTTGGGGAGAAAAAAAAAAAAACATTATTTTTGCAGTTACTTGGTGCAAATAAAGCAGTCAGTTTATAAGAGCAGTGAAGTATTATCAACTATGGCAAACTGCCATGTTTTTTTACAGAGGGAGTGGCTGATAAACAGAAGAAATAATTTTTGTTGATTTGGTTTATTTATGGATACTGTTTAACATCTCAGGCAATCAGCATCCCATTAAATTCAGGGCATGAAACAACCAATAAATTTTGCTCAGAGGTTGCTTCTTTGAGCCTTGAGGTTTTTTTACATGATGTAAATTTACGACATGGGACCTATGGTTTTACTTCCCTTCTGAAGGAAGCCATACTTAGGATTTTTATGCTCGAAAAAATCCATTGATCCTGGCTAGGATTGAACTCGCAATCTTGGGTTTTGGAGGCAAGTATGGTTACCACTACACTGCCAGGATGGACAGAGAGAGATCAACAGATGAAAGAAGCAAAACAGGTTTATAGAGAATGGATTCCAGTAATTAAAATAATTCAATTACAAGAAAGTACATTGTATGATCTGGAAAAAAAAATTCAGTATAATTTGCTTTAATTTAATTGCATCTTGAAAAATGCTTGCAAACCTTCATATATAATGTTTACCCTAAAAAACTTTTTATTCAGCAATATTATTTTTCATACTCACATCATACCTCATCTCCTTTATTGCTTTAAAAGTACTCTACAATAGGCATGTTAATTATATCCAAGATTTTCCATTGTGTTAAGAAAAAATTGCATTGTAAAGTAAATTTTCACTTCATATTTACTGCCTAATTTGCTTCAGAAAATGAATTTACAAAACAAATAATATATAAGAGATCACTTTCTTTTCCATGAACACAATAAAAAATTGTTAAAGATATACCGGCTATTTCACTTTGCAAGAGTTTGGTCTTAAAGTTTATCTACAGTTGTATTTACTTTCCTTTACTTTTGTTCTGTTTTCCAAGCTCTCTCTGAACTTTCTGCTTCACACTTTATGTAAATGAGTTTCTGTATATTTCATGCTATAGTAATATGAATTCACTCCAACATGCTGTTATATTGAAAGCAAGAGGGGTAGCAGACACATATACAAAGAACATTTACGTAGTCAGCTACATACAAATCTTGCCCTCACTGCAGCTATTGTTACCATATCTTTAGAAAGTTTTCTTGATATACTGAAAGCATAACTGATTTTGAGTGTTTGAATGCACATGGTTCTTAATGGACATTATATAAATTGTATGTTAATAGGCTTATTATGACTAAAAACCATCAAAATAATAAATAAATCAATCAAATAACAAATAAATAAATGGTAAATTTTAAAATTTAAAATTAAGTTCTATTAAATATGTAAAGATTACTTAGCATTTTCTGGAGGTTAATAACGGGAGCATTAGAAATGTTTACCATATATTCAATGCTAAAAGTTATTAAGAACATTATATTTATTTTCTTTATATGATTTTTGGTAACTGTGATATGATAAACTAATTTCTTTTTACAGCTATGCATAACCGTTATGTTTTAAAACATTGCATTATGCAAATGGATAAAGAAATATTAATTTATGATGACCAAAATTATGGAGGCTATATCATAAACTAAATATCTTCTTTGAAGAGTTCTAAATGTAACTGGAATTGAAACAAGATAATCAGGATAAATTCCTCTCAAGTTAGGACATTTCCAAGGTAATCTGAGCTTCAACAATTAAACTAAATACTAATCATATTGCAGTCAACATATTTTATCCATTATTACAGTTATAAAACATCTACTTTCAAACCCAAATTATTTGTGATCATTTGCATGGATGATGTTTTTTCTTTACTTCCTCTATTCTACCAGTTCAGGCTCCATTGAATCTTGGATTTATTTTAACCATCACCATTAACCTTGTTCATTATTCTTCCACGATTCCAAATTCATTTAATGTAGAGCATGAAAATTAAAATATCATAAAAATCTTAGAAACTTTATATAAATCAGGAGAAAACCTAGAGAAAAATATATTGCTGTTTGTGACTGCTTTCTTCATTAAGTATTTGTATGGGAAAATCAGGTTATATTCCGAATGCTAAACAGTACTCTGTTCTCTGGAAGCAATATGCTAGTACTAGTCACTTAAGGTCATGTGAATGAATGAATTTATTCCAAAATTAACTTTACAATTTGTTACAACAATATACCCTCAATTTACAATATCAACAATATCTTCACATACATTATTAACCTACTCTTTTTACTCTAGATCCTAGCAACATCCTCCAAAATACAGTTTCCTACCTTGTTAACCATGTGGTTGTTCGACTGTAAGAAAACTCCTTCCTTTACTTTCTCCCTATTTCATTCCCACTTCTCCTTAACTTTATCCCATTTTCTTGATATTTTTTACACTCTTGTTACTTAACATTTTATTTAACACTAAATCCTTCTGAAAATTGTCTCATTTATTATCCCAAACTTTTCCCGCCACCATTTGACATTCTAGCATTCCAATAAATAATAGAACACACTGACTACTCCCCCATACATGCTTAATCTACCATTATCATCTTTTCTTTATCCTTTCTGGAGTATTACTCTTGTATACATTCAAGCCTAATTCATCTATCTATTTGATCACAAATTTGAATATATTTCTCTTGTCCCAATTCTGTTTAATTCTGTTATATATGACCAAAGAACTTTTATCATCTAAACTAGCCCAAATCTCTTGCTTTTCAATATCTTCAATCATCTGTCTATCTTCCAAAGTCCATTAACATTACTTTCACCTGCTCTCCATGCATTCCCCAAACCTATTTCTTCTAGTACCTTCCTCTCCTGCCCACACTAATTGTTCTTTCCCAAGACCTCTATTTGATATTTTAACCACTTTATATTTGGGCTATCTAATTTAAGGATATGATACCAGTACTTCATTACTCTCTCTATAATTAATCCTTTCCTCCCCATTCTTCCTAAACTAATCCCCTTTGGAGAACACTTGGGTAATCCCAATACTTCCCTACAAAACACATCCATCTTCCTTCACCTCCCTTCAAATTCCCAAACCTCAACTGCATACACAATTCTTGCCTCCACCACTGCCTCATATACTCTCTCCAATCATTTCATAGGTAATGTTGGAGTCCTATTTAAATTATTTTGATAGCTGCTCAAGGTCATATGTCTCACATGTGTTTTCAGTCCCAGCATAGTTTTAGATGTGAAGAGTTCCTTTTTAATGTTTGTATTTTTCTGTAATATAGATTTTCTAACAGTTTAGAAATTATACCTAGGTATAATACTGAAAATTGGGGGTTCATGCATGATAATAATGTGCTAACAAATCCTGACTATGAAATTTAAAGATTTTAGGAGAGAAATGAGAAAGAATAAGAGAATCCATTTTCAAGGAAGAAACAGTTAATGCATAAGGAAATGTAGATGTGATCTTAAAACTTATTTTTATTATAGAGATGCAGTGTACTTTGTGTTTTCCCAGTATGTCCTGCAACAGTATGCAGAGCTGCTAAGTTGCTGAATTTCTAACATGGTATGAGGATAAACTTATTAATAAGATATGTGACCTCTTGAGCCACCAGCCTAGTTTCCCTTTGGTTTTTATCTCCAAAAAATACCAAAAGATAGAATTTATGAATCAAATATATGAGGGATGTTCTAAAAGTTCTTGACCTGACTCAAAGATGTGGTGAAGATGACCAAATTACTATTATAGATGTTAAGTATAATACTTTAGATGGTGTGCTGTAAAGTTTCAGATATGTAGGTGTAGTCACTTGTTTGTGATGAGTGTGTAAATGAACTAGTAAAATTTTCTATAAAATTGATAAACCTGAGCTCTTAAATCTTGTGTTTTCTCGATAAGGCCAGGAACTTTTAGAACCCCCCCATACACATCCTGGAAGAACAAAGAAATGATCTAGGCAGCATCAAATCTCATCAATTTTGTCATATATTTGAAATTGCCCTACTTCTTTTACTAGGCATGACTGAATGCAATGATAGTGAAGTTATTGTGTTTAGGAAATATAATTTGGTTTCGTAGTATTTTCATGTTAAACTTCATGCTGAAGACATTCTTAATTTAGATAATCTACTCATCATTAAAGGTATGAATTTCATAAAAAAATAAAGTGTCACTATTGAAAATTCATCCACATGCTAGGTCACAAAGCTACCTAATCCTCCTACTGTAGTCTAAGAAGAATTAGTGTATTAGTATATCATCTTTTTTTGTATAAATTTCCTATCTTATCTTAGCCCTGTAAGAAAAAGAAAGCAATATCAGAAAACAGGCTAATGGTATCTGACAGCATATGATATTTCAAAGCACTGCCTAATTTCTCTGGTAATGTTGTTGTTTATAATCATTTGATGGTACAAATTGTATTGCTAATTGTGGTATTCCTACCAATGATACCAAGTAAGTCCTAGGGGTAGCCAGATTATTAATATAAATTATATATGTACAAAGGGTTGGCCCACTTAAGTTTGGATGACATTGTATGGCTTCCACACTCATTGTTTTTACTATTAACACTTACAAAAACCATATAAGTGTATGTCTGTAGACATTGCTGGAATAGTCTGGTGCAATAGTTGGTTAATCATGACTTAAAAAATTGCAGATTTGTGGCATTATTGGAGTTTCTGATGTTGGTTATAGCCTTTCAATAATTGTAAAATGATGTAAAGAGAAGGATCTTACCATAGGTAAGTTGTGTGTGGACCATATAACACAGATAGACAAAAATGGATTCCTACTTGAGGCACAAACTGAAAAAAATGAATGAGAAAAGTTGCAACCACCACGAACAACAGGAGTAGTGGTCAAGGCGAGGACTGCAATGACACAAGAAAATCCACCAACACAAAGAAGCATTGCCAATGTACTGAACATCTAAAGGCATAGTTTGTCGAATAATCCATGGAAAATTGGGTCTAGAACAGGGGCATAAAGCACATAGACATATCTTGAGCTAGCAGCACATCAAAGAATGTTTCACCAGTGCTATAAAATTATATGGTTGGGGGAAAGGGGATGAAGAATAGATTTATTTGTATGATAATAAACAAACCCTGTAAAATTTATTACCATTCATTGGACCAAAAGGAGCATTGTAAGTTCATCCAGGAAAACAAAGAAAAGTTCTCTAATGGGTTCATGGTAGCTGCAGGTTACTGTGCTCAGATACAAAAAGATTTACAGACTTGTCAATAATGTAAATCCAAGAGAATGTTATGGATCAATTTTTGATAAAGAGATTCCTTGGTTGTATGGTGCCAACACCCCAAATTTTTGGATCCACATGCATAAGACTGCTAGGTCATCCCTTGCCTACTACCACTGGAAAGCTACAAAAATAGTTGTTAATGTGATAGTTTTTCAAAAAATCCACCAGATATATCACCCATGGATTTTTTCAGGTTTGGTCTGCTGAAATAAGCCCTGGTTCTAGATGAACCATTATGGTCAAATTTCTCTAGAAAGTCTGCCAGGGGATTTGGAGTAACATTCCCTTTCCTATTCTGTGGCACAGTCTCCTGAAAATTGCATTGTAGGGCAATAGTTCAAGCCCATAGGCATCACATTGAATACGATCAGTGATGGCAAAATGAAATCTCACCATAAAAAATATGTGAGAGTCATAATCCCATATTAAGTCTGGCAACCCTCCATATAGGTTAAAAGTAAATGATTACTTAAAGCAGTCTTCAGAAACAAAGGACTGTAAAGTAATAAATTAGCAATAAGGAAGAACAGAAATCTCCGTACAGCATTTGTATTAAAATCTTCATGGTATTATTCTGATCCCTTTATAATGTAACTACTTCTTTTTGTGTAGAATATTTCTGTAGCACACTAATTTGATTACATTATGCTATCTTTTATGAAGACTACAAAATGTATGGGGCATTATTTAACACATAAATGCTGCCATTTTCAATTACACAATTAATTTCAGGGCAAAATGATTTAAATTTCAATTTTATTAAAAAATATTACTATAACATAACAATTACATGTTCTTGTAGCAATTTCTATTTGGGGAGCAATATCTGTGCACAGCAAAGATTACCTTGAAAACAGATATATTTTTGCTGCTTTATAATAATCACTTTGGAGCTAAGAATCTGCACATGATATTAGGATGCGTTTTCACTAACCAGTAATTGTAATGTTGGGCAAAGAGTAAATTAAAATTATATTAAAAAAAAAACAGAGCACTCATGTATCTATAATTTATTACAAATTTTCAGTAATGAAAGTACTTGTATAAATAGTTAGTACACAAACTTCATTTCTTGTTTTATGCAAAGGAGAATTGACCTTTAATAACTTCAATCATACTTCAATATAATTAATTAATGTAAAAAATGCCAGAAAACTTATTTTACTTAAAATATTCATATAGTATTTAAGCATAATATTCATAGTTAAAAGGTTCTAAGTTGATCTACATATTCTACGATTTTTTCCCATTAAAATGCTGCAAATGAAAATATTATCTTTATGTAAGGAAATTATATTTTATAGGCAACATTGCATAAAACAAAGTATTTTAAAATTATCCCTATTTATTTACATAAGTTATATGCAGCACATACACGTGTATGTTATATGAAATTTCAGATATCTTCCACCATTATATCAGTTTGATTGAGTACTTTCATTTATGACAGACAACATATGTTTGTCAAACATCAAATCTGCAGTTAGATTAAATAGGTAGCAAAAAGACACTGCAAAACTCAGCATTCTCAATATTTGTTACTCACGTTCACCTCAGAATAAATGATGTCAATAAAGCTGCCAAGAACAATGATGAAGTCGAACACATTCCATGCATCTCCAAAATAATTCTGAAAAAGAAAATATTAAGCAGTATTTAATTATAAGCATAAAAAGATAGCACTACTCATTCTTAGTATATCAGGCAAGCAACAATACCTGCCTTTTTCTGTAAATGTTAAGAAATTTCTATTTTGATGCCGGCTTTAAATGCATTGTTTTATGAATATCCCTAATTTATATCCATATGTAACAGCCAGTTAACTATGCTAACAGCTGAGAAAATCTGTCATAAGAATAGAAATTGATCACACGTTTATTAATTGATTTATTAAAAATGTTTTTATTTTCAATAACATTTATTATCTTAGCAATGGCCCAAATGACTCAAATAGTAAATATAGTCATAATATTGCTTAAAATAAATGCCTTTACCAAAAACTACAGTTTAATTAAATTATTGATTCCATGAACATTAATTAGATTTTCATATTTCATCTCATAAAATATCAATTATGTAATTCAATGCTCCTGTAATATATTAGAAAGTCTTAAAGTGATTCCCAAACAATGTTAACTTGTCTACTTAAGTAAACATGCATAATTGAATGCCCAGACACAAAAGCATGTAGAGAAGAAGTATGGATGAAAAATGGGATAAATTACTGATAACACTTTTGACATGCTATTAAATTTTTTTGGAAATGGCAGTAAGGAGTTTTTGAGAAATTGAGTAACTGTCTAGGGAAGATAAGAGAGAAGTGGTGGAAGAAAGTCATTAATAAAAGAAGAGGATATTTATGAGTTAATATTGAAATGGGTAGTCCATGAAAAGTAGGATCTGTTACATATATAACCAGGGTGTTAATTGTATAAGATCCTAAAGGGGGAAAAAATGCATTCCAAGATCAGTTGTATAATTTGTAAAAGTTGATGTGTAAATTTAACTGTAATGTTTGCTGAAATAAAATTCATTCATTTTCTTAGGTAAACAGAGATCATATATATTTATTACAGTTATTCTGCACATATGAGTGTAGGTCCATAAGCTTCTGGCCTAACCATTTTCTTGGTATGATAAAGACAAAAACCATATTTCACTTTTCAATATAGTTACTCTTTATTGCAATGCACTTCTCACATCTTTAAATTAACATTTAAACCGCCCCCCCCCCCCCCCCAAAAGAGAAGTCTTGTCTGCATAATGGACATAAACAACGTCCATCACTTCTTCGTCACACTTACATTTCCTTCCTAGAAGGTCCTCCTTCAGTTTTGAGAAGAGGAAATAGTCAGTGGGGGCTAGATCTGGGCTGTAGGGTGGATAGTCAATCTCCTTGAAGCCACAATTCTTCACAGTTTCCTTTGCAACAAGAGCTGTGTGCACAGGCACATTGTCCTGAAAAAGGCACACTCCACCACTTAGCTTTCCTCACCTTTTCTCTTTGATGGTAGCATGTAGTCTGTACAGTAGGCCAGCATAGTACTCCCCATGTACTGTGGTGTTCCCCTCCTTGAAGTCAATGAAGAGTATTCCTTCAGTGCCAAAAGATTGTGGCCATGATCCTCTTGGTTGACTGAGTGACTGTGGCCTTTAGAGGGGGTGCTTCGCCCGGTTTACACCACTCCATTGATTCTCTTTTGGATGAGGGGTCACAGTAGAGAACCATAGGTTCATCTCCTGTAACAATAGTTTGCAGAACTTCTTTTCATTGCCAAGCAGTGCTCTAAGCACTCCTGATAACAGATGACTCATTGCTGCTTTTGGACTGAGGAAAGAAGTCTAGGCACCTATCCTTGCTATAACCTTATTCATGTTTAATGTTCATGAATAATTTGAAGGACTGTTGTTTTAGAAAGGCCCAAACTTGCTGCTATTTGGGTAACTTTGAGTTGCCATTCTTCCATAATTTTTCCTTCAACATGAGTGATGTTTTCAGGAGTGAGCACCTCCAAAGGCCAACCTGCACGCTTTTCATTATCAATGCTTTCTTAACCCATTCCAAAAAGTTTGGCCCATTTTTTTATGGCAGTATGTGCCATATACACTGTCCAATCACTGTTTAATTTCATTTGAATCAAGTCCTTTTGTGAAGAAATTAATAACAGCTCGATATTCCATTTTGAGCACATCACAATCTTCTACACATAGCCTTCTTTATGAAACTATATCTGAACAACTGGACACAGTGAAGCAGACGTTACAGCTGCAATTATTTACTTAATGGATAAGGTATGACATCAGATAAGTATTTTGTGAAGGCAATAATCCTTATCCATTAGGCCAGAATCTTATGGATCTGTCCTCATATATAAGTTTACTCTTTTCATGTATATAAAGTATTAGTATTTTATTGGTACCTATATTATAATATGACATTTTTATATGTTTAACAGAATAAAGTGAGTAATACTGTCAATAGCTGATATTTAATATTAATAATTTAATTCAACCTACAAACTCATCTACTTATGGGAATATATCCCAGTTACCATATTTCTTACACAAGTAAAATAGTCTTCCTCCTCTTCCTCTTTCTTCTTCTCCTCCTCCTCCTTTTCTTCTTCTTCATTTAATATTAATAAATTAATTCAATCTTCCTCTTCCTCTTCCTCTTCCTCTTCCTCCTCCTCCTCTTCCTCCTCCTCCTCCCCCTCCTTCTTCTTCTCCTCCTCCTCCTGCTCTCCTCCTCCTCCTTCTTCTTCTTCTTCTTCTTCTTCTTCTTCTTCTTCTTCTCCTCCTCCTGCTTCTGCTCCTGCTCCTCCTGCTCCTGCTCCTGCTCCTCCTGCTCCTGCTCCTCCTCCTCCTCCTCCTCCTCCTCCTTCTTCTTCTTCTTCTTCTTCTTCTTCTTCTTCTTCTTCTCTGAACTTACCATGATCAGAGTCACAGTTCTTCAAGATAATGCATTAATAATGGTGCAAATGAACCCAGAGTTTATTGGACTTGAAATTGCCTAACATTTCCTTTTCAGGGCAAGGGAAAACACCATTCAGTGAACTTGGCCCTACAGAAAATCATACCTGGGTACACCAACTGATAAGCAGGGCATGCTTGACCCACAACCATGGATGGACACTCTCTTTTGTAACAGGAATATACAAAGTCATTCAGTACCAATAGCTTTTATGTTTTATAGAATATAGTATTGGAAATGTACAAATTATATGAGGAAAGACAATTTATATACTTGTTTCTGAAACCAGTACTATATTAAAAATAAAAACTTTAAAATACAGATAAAACTTAGATTGTAATAATGCAGTAAAGAAAGTTAGCTGCTTGACAGAGATTATTCTGAACTATAAGTTTTAAAGTATGTAACTTTTCACAACTACTATGTCCATTTCAGCAAATTGCAAAAGTAGTTTTCAAATGGATATATTTCTTTAAAACGTTATTTAAAACACAATAAGGTCAGGGGGAAAATACTGAACTTATGAGGGAGAAAATATATTTTGAATATCTAGATCACCCATTTTCAAATAACAAAGTATTTAAGCAAGTTAAGAATATGAATAAAAATAAAGTGGTGGGTATTAATGGTTTGCCTACATTTTTCTAAGGTTAGTGTAAAAATTGACATAGGCTGAACTATATTGTACTTACGAAGCTGTTGACAATGGAGTGGATAAATCCTACATTTATGTAATCAATTTGTTTACACCAAAACTCCACTTACTTTAATAAACTAAGACTAGTTTCGGAAGGTCTCTTCCATCTTCAGTTTTTGGCCGTACTACCCAAAACTGAAGATGGAAGAGACCTTCTTCCGAAACTAGTCTTAGTTTATTAAAGTAAGTGGAGTTTTGGTGTAAACAAATTGATTACATAAATGTAGGATAGGCTGAACTGTTTAATAGATCAACTAAATGCTATTAAATGTAAGAAGGAATGAATGAATGAATAGTGTTTAATGCCCGTTTTTGCTACAGAGGCACCACAGGCAATGGACACTGATGATACATGAGATGAAATGATATATTGGAAAAGGATTTTTATTTTTAAGGAAGGAATCGTTCCAGGCCTAAGTTTAGGGTACCTTCCCGGCATTTGCCATTTATGAGGACTGAGGAAAACCTGGAAAAAAACCTCAGTCAGGGAGGACGGTCCTGGCGGTATTCAAACCTAGATCTCCTGCTCACAAGTCCATGCCTTAACGACCTCGGCCACCCGTGGCAGCAAATGTAAGAAGGGAATACCAAAGAGTCAGTGAATGGCCATTATTCATTCAATTTATAAGTGAAAGGTAATGAGAGAAGTCCTAATATTTATAGAAGACTGTATATAGCAGTCCTGTCCATTCTAGGAGAGTTTTACAGGAATACTGGCAGAAAGAATCCAAAAATGGAATGAGAAGTACCAACTATTATCCCAGTATCAGTTTAGTTTATGTAGGGGTAGAAGGACACTAAATAATATTCTGATAAAAAGACAATAATGGATAAATATCTAGCAAGGAAATGGGAAAGAATTAATATGGTCTCTGTGGATTTAGAAAAATCATATGACAAAGTCATTAAGGAAATGAATGGCATGAATTATATAAAAGAAAGTTATAAGTAAGATATATTTGAATTATTGCAGGAAATTTACAGAAAAAATGCACTCTGTATTAGGTGTGGGGAAGATAAAGTGACGATGTAAGTCTCTCAAGTTAAAGATTTTAAAAATGAATAGTATAGGCAACTGGGAGAAATAAAAGAAGTTGGCACTAGTAAAGGGGAGATTGGCTATGGAGCTGTTAAGGAAATGTTTGTAAATAGTACCAGTAATGGGGGTTAAGATAACTGGTGAGAATTTATACTCCTTTAGTTGTATTAAAATGGGCATGTGAAGTGGAAGTATGAGATGTAGAGAAAGGGTGGGAGGACATGAATAAAATTATGGTCATATAGTGTAAAATAGTATTACAATTACCACAATATCCTGCTAACATTGGTGCTATGATAGAGATGGGTAAACTTGGTATGCAAAGGATGGTTATGGAGAGGGTACTAAAATATTGGTTCAGGATTCAACAACTCTCTGAGGAGACAATAGGAATGATAATTGTTGGATAAATAAAATTAGAGGGCAATTTCAGATAAATGGAGTGGAGATTAAGAATTAATTTAAAAATAGGGTTTCAGCAGATGGTAAAACATCAATTACAGGTTATGGATAGCCAGATTATATATGCTTTGATGAAAGAAAAACGTTCCCTTAAATTTTATATGGAAATTAAGATGGAACTTAATAGAGCATGACATGTAAATAATTTCAATATAAGAGTAACAGAAGGGATTGGATGGTTGAGATTGGAGGTATGGAATTGAAGGGATCTAGAAAATGAATGAATAGTGTTTAATGCCCATTTTTGCTACAGAGGCACCACAGGTGATGGACACTGGTGATGCATGAAATGAAATTATATATTAGGAATGGATTTATTTTTAAGGAAGGAAATATTCCAGGCCTAAGTTTAGGGTACCTTCCCGGCATTTGCCATTTATGAGGACTGAGAAAAACCTGGGATAAACCTCAGTCAGGAAGGACGGTCCTAGTAGGATTCATACTCCAGACCTCCTGCTCACGAGTCCGCGATTTAATGACCTCAGCCACTCATGGTGGTCTAACAATGCAGATGCTAACAAAAATATATAGGCCAACCAAGGATGTTGAATATTTATTGTTACTTTACAAGGAAACCCTAATTCAGCATGCAAACACCATGCTTTTCTATGTTTTATTCATTACCTTTCTATTTATTTTTTTGCTCTTTAAGAATTTTCTAGTTTGTAAATTTTTTAAAATTTATTTTTGCCTTAGAGTTAATTAAGTATATCACATTACTTTGTAAAACCTGAGTTAGGATGAAAGGCCATGGTCTGTGTTTCTTTTTCAAATGCTATTGGCATGTTCTATTGTTTCACAATGATTATACTGATGATACATCGCTGGCATTTTTGCTCTGGGCAGACAGATTAGCTGCATGGGGCAATGGGGCCCTAATTTACGTTATTGAAATGAAAATTTATATAACTATGTAACAAGTGAATAAATATAAATATTTTATGATATGAATGCTTATCCCATTTTGCCAATATTTTTTTTTAAAGTGCTGATATCTATTTACAAATAATTTTTAGCATCTGCTGATAAAAATTAATAATCACTGCTGTATTTCCTTATGAAAATTTGATACTCTCTTGTGGCAAAAGTGTATTTACAATTTCTCTTGTGAGCATTTGTTCTCTGCACCTTAGGTTCCCAAAGGACAGAAATATTCAATGAGGAGAAGGCATTATTGCTAAAAATTCTGTTCTGGCCTACCTTATGAATTTACCTCTGTGTTTGGTGAGACTGTATAATACATAAGAAATATAAAATCATGTACCCATTTACGAAGAAATCCATATAAAAATTGCTTTTACATAACTATTACACTATTGGTTTTCTTAAAAGTAAATGCATAAATTGTTTTTTACCACTAATGGATAGCATTTATTTACTAACTTTTTCATCATGAAGGGTCACTTGATGAATCAGACTGAACCTATTTTGAGCTCCAGTACTTAATATTTTGTAAATTGGCATATACCTAAAGATGAAATGAAGTTCAAAGAAAGGAAAGAATCTATTTTTCCTTTAAGATAATTATTTACAGCCCATTCACAAAACTCATTCCACTTTTTAGGAATAGAGGTCACATTGATTGTATTGTTTTAACTCAAATAGCTGTATAACCTTTTAAATTAAAGTATATAAATCATCTGATAGCTGTAAGTGATACCAAAAGGATTTTACAGATATTTTAAATAAAAAGGCAAATATCAATCAAAACTTCCCCAGCCAATATCTTTCAATTTTTTTTTTATACTTTTATCTTTTATAGCTCCTGGTTCCTTTAATTTACTTATTAAGTTAGGCATTGCAGGATGGTTTTGAATCTATATGATGCAGAATTTATCATTGGATTACCTGGAACTTTACATGTAAATTCTTTAACATGAAAAAAATTTTGGAATGGAGCACTTAAATAATTTTACTTTGGCAACCAAAAAACACATGCACAAGAGAGCTTTTAACACTCACATCTTAATTTCAGGAACATTTATGCTGTACTGAACAGTTGCAAACTTGCCATACACAGTCCAGCTATGCTTAGGGCCATCACTGATATTGCTAATACAAAATACATTGTGTTGGAAGAGGCATTTTTATATCCCACACTTTATTTTATTTATTTGTTTATTTTGGTACAGCTAAGGCCATTATGCCTTCTCTTCTGCTTTATCAATCTAACAATAATTACATGAAGTTGTAGCAACAATATTACAATCACTGGGTAAGCTAAGTTTAGCATGCACAATGCATGGTTAATTTCCTTGGCAAGTTGTGTGGTGCTTATGCAATAATTTGATGACAAATTTGGTGGCCAGACAACCAGAACATTGTTCAATCTTATTTTTATATATTTATAGAATTACAATAATTAGAAAAGCAGAAAAGTATAAAACACTAAGCAAAAGTCACAGATTTTTTCTTAGTGTTTTATCCTTTTCTGCTTTACTAGTTATTGTTATTTTAGATACACTGTTAAGTGTTACATTGTTTTCATTTATATACATATAAATATACATATATATATATATATATGATATTTTTTGTTAAAATAACTAATGAACTATATTAGCAAAATATAAATAAACTTTCAAACAAAGGATTATGGCTATATGTTCAAAATCATAAATATAAGAAGAGTAAAACATTTTACCTTAAATCTAAAGGCAGCCAACTTGAAGACAAACTCCATTGCAAACACAGCTGTGAAGATTATATTTAAGACATCAAGGAAGTCTTCATAATATTTTGGTTGATTATGAAACTTCATTGCAAGAGTTATGGTATTTAGCATGATGAGAATAAAGATTGTATACTCAAAAGGTTGAGATGTAACAAACCACCATACTTTGTACTGGATACGATGTTTTGGAATGTAACGGCGAACTGGTTTTGCTTTTAGAGCAAATTCTATGCAGTTTCGCTGGAACAGAAGAATAAAATAAAGATTTAAAATTATTACCATTTTTATATATTTACATACATATATGTACAGAAATGATTGTTATGGGTAGCTTTTTTAGTCAGTGTCTGAGTGACTGAAAATTTGAAATGAATTTGAATCTTTTTAGCTAGGTACTCGATCTACTACACAGTTATGCAGTCTAAGGTATTTGGCTTTTAACTGCTGGATTAAGTACGTACATGATGGTTGTAATCTCCATGAGTAAAGGATCAAGGAAGAGCACAAAATCCAGTACTCACTCAGTAACATGAAGAGTATTACTATGTCTAAAGCATTAAGTATTATATGAGCTGATGAGCTCAAGTTTGATTTCTTGGAGGAGTAAAATTCCTGGGTGTTTTTTTTTCTTCCCCCAGGACCTGATAAAACAGAGGCCAAATTATTTTGTTTAACACTGTTTGACTCCTATCTCAATTGTGCCATCATTTTTTTCATGATCTTGATGGTCCATGACATTTAACATGTGATATTATATGCTAACAAAGAACATCATAAGAGAAATTGGGACTAAAGGGGAAGCAAAATCTTATCTAGTACAGCAGCAACAGCTAGCAATATTGCACAGTCAGTGCAGCAACCCAACCTGATAATCATTACAGAAATGACCAAATTTAGCATTTAGCCTTTGCTTGCTAGGGACTATTGCTTCATGGATTTAATATGTAGGTTCCTTTATTAAAGTTGGTCCTGGTGGTGTGGTGGTAACCATACTTCTTGCATCCTACACCCATGGGTTCAATCCCGGCCAGGATCAATGGATTTTTGGGGCATAAAAATCCTAAGTATGGTTTCCTTCGGAAGGTAAGTAAAGTCGTGGGTTCAGTATCGTACATTTACGGCATGAAAAAGTACCTCAAGCCTTAAAGAAGAGGTCTTTGAGCTAAATTTGTCAGCCCATTTCATGCCCTGAATTGAATGGGACGCTGATGACCTGAGATGTTAAAGAGTATTCATAAATAAACTTAATAAAAAATCCTTTATTAAGCATTTTTCATCATCCCATCAACTGCCAAGGTCTTTCAAAACAATGAAATGATGATGCCAATGAGCCTAGATTCTCTTGGTATTTAGAGTAACCTGGTTTGTACCTTTTTAGGGCAAGAGAAAACTTCAGAAAACACTTTACCTGGGCAGCATGTGCTGAATGGATCAAGCCTTGGTTCCCCAGTTGACAAGCAGACATGCAATCATCTGCATCATATTATAGCTAATTTATAGGTATTTCTGGAGGAAATGAGAAATACAGGAGCCTGTATTTCTCATTTTATTTTTTGGTCAAAATGGGTGTAATTTTTTAACAGATTTATTTTTTCTTCAAGGATTTTGCACATTATTTTTACACTTATTTTTATATTCAAAACAATTGCATATACTTTTTAAATTTTTTCAGTGCACCAGCATTAGTTTAAATGTATTTGAAGCATATCAACTATCAAAGGACAGTATAAAATTGTTTTCAATTTAAGAACATTTTGCAGCATAATAAGTAAATTTAACAAGTGAAATTCATAGCAATAAATATGTGTCATTGTGTTAGAAGAAAATTATTACAGATTTCTCATTTTCTTCTATAATATTACATTGCAATCACTCAAGACTTCTAAGTACAAAGACAAGAAACACTCAATGTAAATATCAGCATATGGGTATTAAACTCATTCTGTAGTTCTGCTATTAGATTCATAGTTCACCGTCAAGCAAATTAGTCATGATCAATACTTGTCATTTTGCATCATATCTTTAAGTTTATTGTACAATTTAATGACAAATAAATACTCTTCAGTTACAAACAAAATGATTTATTCTTTCCCATTTAGTATGCATGAAGGGTACTATTATTTCTGTATCCTGGATCGAACACTTCAAGTGCTCAGTATGATTTGTTAGCTGAGCTTTCAGATATAGGTTGACACTTGAAATTGTGTTCAATTATTGGCTGTTAAAAAAAAATCACATTATACTTTTTCACACAATTAAATCCTTATTCCTTAATATTTATATTATTTCAATATTTTTCAAATTGCAAATATAATAATCAATTTATGAAGATTTTAGAAACTAATTCTCATAGACTTCCAAATACTTTAGGAAAAAATTTTCTCTTTTCATTAATATGATAAATGCAATTATTTACCCTTGTGCATCATGACAAAAAACTGCACATTGAAGAAATGCAAATATATTTGGTAAGCATTACATGTCCTGTTCATTTGCACTGTTTGAGAAACCTGACTTCAAGAAATTTGTTTTGGAATTTTTGTATAAAATGACATATGTCATTTCTTTTATAAGTTTAACAAATTTTCTTGTCACATTCAAGAGACAAACACAAATTCATACTCTTGCAGTTATCATGATTTGCAAATATTATGCAAATATTACTAAAAACAAAATATATAACAATCTGAAATGTGCATTAAACTATGGACTCTATAGGTTCATATTTAATTTGAATACCTAACAAAATGTAAGTTGATTTAAAATTTACAACAGATAATGTTTAAGCTTACTGGCTATTGCAGAAAAAAAACCTGCTTTGAACTACTGAAAAGTAAGCCTTGTGGGGAGTTAATAAAGAGAAACTAAGAATGATTCTTTGGAATAAAATCATTAAAATAATCTGTATTCTGGCAGTGGTATTTTTTGGTAACACCACTGACAGTAAATTTTCAGAAGATAAAGCTGCTTATAATAGAACAGATGGAAACATAAGCTATGGTTATTATGATTTTTGAGTATCCTTTCCTGTTGTGCATTCCATTTTATTTTAATTTTGTAGCATAATAAATGAACTTAGATAAGATGGTAAGTATTCTCTTTTGTTCTTTTATATCTTTATACTCTGTAAATTTTCAAAGGATATAGCTGCTTAAAATGGGACAGATGGAAACATAAGCTATAGTTATGTATGATTTTTGAGTATCCTTTCCTGTTGTGCATTACATTGTATTTTAATTTTGTAACATAATATATGAACTTGAATAAGATGGTAAGTATTCTCTCTTGTTCTTTTATATTCTAAGTTTGGGTAAGTACTAATCATTGACTGCTATATTCTCTTGGTGTAATATTTACGTATTTATGTTTAAATTTATATTTTTCAATGCTAGACCAGATTTGTACTTTTTATGTAACATTTTCCTTGAGTTGTAGGGATGGAAACCTCTCAAATGTGTTTGGGATAAAGTGGTAAAATTGTAAAGCTATGTAAGAGATTAAATAGCCATATACCAGGTGAGCAGATTATGAGTTACCCATGCACAGTGGTGAGGCTACTTGAGCCACACAGCTGTACTCACAGTCATATGGCAACATGATTCTGAACTTTACTAAACTAAAATACTGAAGATACTGGCTAATAATATAATAATAAAAACAAGAAAAACAAAAAACAAAAAAAAAAACAAAAACAAAAAAAAAAAGAATTACTTAAAAAGACATATACTACACAATCACTCAAGGAAATGTTGGAACTGTTTTCCTTCATTTTCCAAACATTTCTGGCATCATTTAGGTATTTCAGAGCCCATTATTGGTAGTTTTGCATATTAACATAACTATATGGATAAGTGGAACAATGCTTCATAAGAAACAGAATGAGATATGGATCAATAATTCTGTCATGTATGTTATTAATTATCCATTCACAGAATCTAATCATACATTGAGTATTAACTTCTTGCACTAAAGTAAATTTATACGGTTTTTAAATTAAGTAAATTTGTGGCTGTTCTTATGGAGCCTTAAGAAATTCCAATAGCTGAGCAAGACTCTAAAGAGATTTTTCTATGAAAATTTTCCAGCCAATGCCCATTATCATCAAGAACTTCTGGTGAGCATTGTGCATCAATGTCTTAGTTTCTTATCTCAAACATTCCTCATTTCCTGGAATTTGTTAACTAATTTATAAATCACAATACAACTTGGAACTCCATCATTATGGAATTTTTCTTTTGAATAATCTCCTGAAAGCACCAGTCAATTTAATATGCAAATATAAATTGTAAATAAAAATTCATTTTGGAATAGAATGCATATACTTATTCTTAGCACTCTCTGTGCATGTGCAGTTTTATAGGTGAGTACATATGATTTTAAGTGATTATTTTTAGATTCTTTCTCAATCAGTGCTACCAATACTGAGCTGTATTTAGTAAAATGCAGACTCATATTATCGTATGGCTGTGAGTACACCCACTGAGATTTGCCCATTGAGAGAGAGAGAGTTTGATTTGTAACAAAAGAAAAAAGAAAAAGAAAGAAAAGAAAGGAAAAAAAGAAAAAGTAACAAAAAATGTATCTATTTCAGCTTTAAAATCTTTTTCAAACCATGCTTACTGTGCTTAATACAGTTTATGTTCATGTACTGGGCAAGCAGATTATGAGTTTTTCTGTGCAAGGTGATAGAGGTGCATGTACAACTATGCTAACTCTCTCTCTGTCTCTCAATGGACAAATCTCAGAGCTACAACCCTATACAGATAGTAATAAAAATATGAAAATTTTCGTATTCTCAATATTTTCATTTCAATTTGCAAGATTAATTCTGACCATATTTGTGTAGTTTTTTCTGCTAGGCTTCTGATAGTCATAATAAGTTAATATACCCCAAAACACTGCTTATGGTATGACTGCAAAATATATGATTGACTTTCACAATGCCTCGAAGCTTATTATGTCTCATTATTACCCAGTTTCTTAATACAGGGTGAATCCGAATTCTACTGACAAACTTTTATAAGTTGTTTAGGGATGTATTCTGAGCATTTTGATTTAAGAAACACATGGTCTCTGGTGGCTCATTACTGGGTAATTTAATAGTTTTTATTTTATAATAACTCAACCAACTTTTTATTTGCTTACTCAGAACATGATTGTTTCCAAACAAAACACAACATTTGACTGCTGTAAAACATGTTTAAATCACAGTCTGGCACCAATTAATGAACTACTCATCCCCTCCTGACAATTGCATTTATTTATTTTCAAGGATAAATGACCAAAGATTATAAAAAAAATTACATAAAAAACCAAAATTACATGTTATACTATTTATAGTAAATGTTCAAAATGTCAACTGCCATGAACATGACAAACTTCACAGCAATGCCTTATTGATTATTGCACATGCTCAAGCATCCCGAGAGATGGTGAACAACATCAGTGGATGCAACAATCCTACCAACTAGATCATATTATTTTCGACAAGAGTCACATACACTGGGCTCTTCATTTGGCTCCAGAAGAAAAAGTCCATGCATGTCAGATCTGGTGATCAAGCTCGTCATGGAACAGGACAACCACGACCAATCCATGTATATGTTACATTCAGTCATTTAGACAGTTCATGAGGCAGCACTGTGAAGTTTGTAGTGATCGTGGTGGTTGACATTTTGAACATTCACTTTAAACAATGTAACAGTGTAATTTGGGTTTTTTCATGTCATTTTTTGTAATGTTTAGTCATATATCTTTAAAATAAATAATTGCAATTGTCAGGAGGTGATGAGTAGTTGATTAATTGGTGGTGAAATATAAACATGCTCTACAGCAGTCAAATGTTGTGTTTTGTTTGGAAACAATCATATTCTGAGTAAGCAGATACAAAGGTGGTCGAGTTATTATAAAACAAAAACAATAAAATTATCTAGTAATTAGCTTCTGGAGATTATGGGTTCCTTATGTCAAAACTCTCAGAAAACATCCAAGAAACAACTTGTGAAAGTTTGTTGGTAGAGTTTGGATTCACCTTGTGTTTATTCTTATGGTTTATGAGTTATATTTAGATAATACTGAACTAGGAGTTTATAACAATGCTAGTATTGTCTGGAGGAAAAATAAACAAATAATAATCCAAATATAATTTTAATTTTCTCTAAAAGAAAAGAGACTGAAAGCAAGCACTTTGGATATGTAAATGGAAGATATGTACACTGATAATCTACTAGACAAATTATATGCAAAAAAATAAATTATAGTATAAAAATCATTACTATTTGTGAAACATATACTTAAAAAATAATTACAAGTTTTATATGGACCATCAAAAAAGAGATGAGTAAAGTGCTATAATAATGAAACTATTGGCAACTTAGCAATGTATAAACTAACTTGCATTAAAAATTTAAAATATTTATGTTTAAATATTATATCTATGAAAATAAAATATGGTATAGAACTAGCAACTGAAATTCTGAAGAAAACGTGTAACTGTATGATTACTTATTTTCTTTGTTGCACAAACATATGGCCCTGGCATGAAGACTGTAGTCTGATAAAACTGTCTTATGATAAAATTTGAAGTGCTGTGTAGCAGCTTTCATTCCCAACAGGACTACCACAGGTAGCCAAAGTTATTAAGGTACAAACTGATAAGTGGGAGGTCTAGGATTCGATTCCCATGGATCGTCCTCCCTGGCTGAGGTTTTTTCACAGGTTTTCCTCTGTCCTCATAAATGGAAAATGCCTGGAAAGTACTGGATGTTTCCTTCCTTAAAAAAATTCCTTTCCCAATTTATCATTTCATTTCATGTGGCACCAGCGTCCACTACCTGTACTGCCTCAGGAGTAAAAATAGGTGTTAAACCCTATTCAATAACAACTCTCCAACAGTTTTTAAAGCATTTTAGGCAGATGTAGGTCTATTGAATTGAGAGTTCACTAAATTGTTTCTGATTATATAACAGCTATTCTCAAGCCACATCAGCAAAAAAAAATTTAAGAAGACGCTGTATTAGAGTATCAGATGGATGGAAGAGCGAAAGAGATATGAGAAGGAGAAATAAACAAAGACTGCAACTAGGAAAGTAATTATAGTTGGTTCAGTAATGATTCATGCAAAAATTAATTGAAAGATCTTGCTGTTCACTGCTACTTAATTTGTACCGAGTTGGTACCCAGCTGAGGATGAGAGCATACACTCTTGAAACATGCTCTGAAGAATTAACCAGTTAGTGATGTTTTAGTGTCACCTAATACTGACTCATTTGTATATTTAACAACTTCACTGTTTCTAACTTCTTTTAATTTTACAATATCATACGAGCACATAAGCCGTTAAGAAGTATTTTAGGTTAAATAAACCGACAACACATGTTGGCAGCAGAAATACAAGATGGCCATCAAAGAGGTAAGATTCAACTATTTTACTTTAATGAAGACCTCCTAGACAAAAAAGATAAAATTCTTCTTGAAATTACAAGGAAAAAGAAGAAATATTGCAGCTAACATACGTTTCCTAAAACGATGTATCAAAAGAAAATTGCTCCAAACTTTTTACGAAAGTTCATTAAATGTCATGATTGTAGTGCCATTCAAATGGCAATCAAAAGAAAAGCATCAATAGTTGAAATTAACAATCATTACAAAACTTTGGGGCAGTTGGATCTTAAGTTATATGCTTTACACTTGAAATTGTCCAAAACATTAGGGCATATAATTTGGAAAAATTTGGAAGATAATATCCACACTAAATTAACCATATTAATGAGAAATAAATGCTTAAATGCTTAAACTAAAGAAAAAATTCAACATAAAAACAAACCACTGCAAACCTAAAGAATGCAGCATGGACAATGCTATTCACCTATTAGGATATTCTTTAGACAATGTAGAACTACAGTTTTTCAACAAAGGCTTAAAAACTTGCTTGGGTTACTTAAACAGATTGGAAGATTTCATAGTAGATATAGAGATTGCTACCCAGGGTTTGCATGAATCTAAAAAATCAGTCATCATTAATCAATGCGGAGAAGTACTTAATAAAGTCAAACAATATAGCAAAAACCTTAGAATCAATACCTCTACAAATGTGTACTTCATTCTCTCAACCGTAAACATGTTGTATATATCAAAGCTGATAAAGGGAACAAAGTAGTAATAACAGACTAAGATGATTACATAGAATGAATGGAGAACATGTTGGGCACTTCTGAATATGCAGTGATAAGTCATAATCCATTGAAGAAGTGTGTTACAGCTTTCAACTCCTCGTTGAGACAGATTAAAATGTTGTCAGAATTTGATAAATGGAAAATTAAAACAAACAACCCACAGTTGCCCAGGATTTATGGCCTTCTGAAAATACAAACCAGGCAAAAGCATGCACCCAATAATCAACATCATCAATTCACGAACCTACAATTTGGTCAAGTGGTTGGTAAATAAATTTGCATCTTTAGAACAATTTTAAAATAGAAGTATAGATAATTCATATGAACTTGTGGACCAATTTAACAATGAGTGGATTTGACCGAATGGTACCTTGGTCTCTTTTGATGTTGCATCTTTGTTTACAAGTATTCACAAAAAACTGCTTCTAAATCTACAGAATTGGCTAAAGAGTACAAACTTAACAGTAGAACAAATTGAGGACTATACCAATCTCACAAAACTATGTATAAACCAAAACGTTTTTACATTCAATGGGAAAACTTACCAGCAAACTGGCTTAGCTATGGGTAACCCTCTCTCTCCATTTCCGGCAAATTTATTCATGAATGCTGTAGAAACACACATTACTAAGGCATTTCCTTTCACCTTCAAATCATGGTTTCGTTATGGGGATGACATATTTGGAAAAGTACCAAAAAAACAAACACAGGATGCCCTAAAATTACTAAATTTGCAGAATCAAAATATTCAATTCACTATGGAATTGGAGGATAATGGTTATTTGCCATTTTTGGACCTAAAAATATACAGGAAAAACAACATAATTTCATTCGGCGTATATAGGAAACCTACAATACAGATAATCGCATAAAGAATAACAGCTTCAACCCTAAACCACTCCAATATGCCATTATTAATAGCCTTGTTCATAGACTGGTAAACATCCCACTCAACAATGGATTCAGCAGCTCTTTAGTTGATAAGAAGATCAGACATTTCAAAAGACAGAAAGATATTAAAAACACCACAATTCTCTCCATGATAAAAACGGACATGGTTTTTACATTTTTTTTATTTATTTTATTTATGGACGCTATTTAACATCTCAGGTCATCAGCATCCCATTCAGTTCAGGGCGTGAAACGGCCGACAAATTTTGCACAGAGAATTCTTCTTTCAGGCTTGAGGTTCTTTTTCATGCTGTAAATGTATGACGTGGGACCCACGGCTTTACTTCCCTTCCAAAGGAAGTCATACTTAGGATTTTTACACCCTGAAAAAAATTCATTGACCCTGGCAAGATTTGAACCCATGATCTTGGGTTAGAGGGCAAGTATGGTTACCACTACACCACCAGGACTGACTGGTTTTTAAAAAATTCACATATCATCCATGGGCAAACAGGCTATTCATGAAGATTTTAAAAAATTATGATATTGGTCTGGCAGCACAAAATAAATTTAGTATTTGAAAGCATTTGAACAGTACTATAAAAGATGTTATTCTACCCAGTAAAAAGGCAGGAGTGTATCGGATAGATTGTTTGGAGTATGATCAGATACATATGGGCCAAATAATATGAAATTTGGAGACAAGGACCTAAGAACACTTCAGAAATGTAAGATATAAACAAGTGGATAAATTGGTGGTTGCAGATGATTTTTGAACTTAAGATCATGACATTGCAGGAGAAGCCAAACTGTTAAAAGCTATCACTAATCCCAAGGAGTTGGCAATTTGGGAAAAGACTTATATTTTAAAAAACAAACATAGAGTTATGAACTTTGACATTCCACCAATGGACTTCCTGTTCCATTATCTAATGGAACCACCAGATGTCACTGTGTCACCTGCCAGCATTAGTCAGTACCCAGCTGAGAATGAGAGCAAACACTCTTGAAATATGTTCTGAAGAATTAACCAGTTAGTGAAGTTTTAGTGTCACCTAATACTTACTCATTTGTATATAAATCTTTTCTTTTTAATATATAATGAAAATATGTGCTTGATGCTTATAGCTTAAATAAAAAGTTTACAGATAAATGGTTCAAAGCATCTATGGAAGATAGAACAGGATTTAAAATTAATGAAGATAAAAGCTATAACTGAAAACCTGTGCAAAATATCTATTCAAAGCATGCGCCATATTGAAAGATTACATGACTATATATTGGAGTCAGGATTGTGGCTAAATTATAGGTAAACTTTCTCAGACTGGTGAAAATGATGTTCTCAAAGATTAAGTTACTGTAACCTAAATAACTACTAATTATATCATTTGCCACCATTCATTGCCACATGATTATGCTGGGAGAAATAATTCAAGATCTTTTGGGGAATGGTTTTAAATAGCCACAATGTTAATACTAATTTTACTGCTGCTAATGATGATAATGATCATGTTACATTTCTAACAATATGCTGAAAAGTAGACTCATCATCTCTTGAAACTATAATAAATAGTAAAGGATGACCCAGAAATTTGAAAAGAAAATGCCTAAGGGGAGGAAAGGCAGATGAACAACAATCTACAACAGACACCAACCTCAGTTACAACCAAATGTGGATGGGGTTTTATAAATAAGTCATCAGAGGTGTCAGATATCTTTAATAATCACTTTGCATCCATAGGTGGTAACATATAATCAAAGCACCGTGCTTTGAATACAAGTAAAAATAGGAGACTGTCAAATAATTCAAGAACCAATAGTAAAATATTTTTCTATCTTACTGACATTAAGGAAATTTGCAATATAATTAAATCACTAAAATCTAAAATGGTCTAGGCTTAGATGGCATACTCATGTCATTGATTAAAGAGTGCTGTGGTGAATTAGTCAACTTACTTATAAATATATCAAACCTCCTGTCTTGAATTGAGTATATTTCCAGACAAACTAAAAATTTCTAAATTCATTTCAGTCTATAAAAAAGGCAATAAGAATGATATAAATAATTACAGACCTATATCCATTTTGTTGAAAATGTCAAAAATTCTTGAACAATTTGTATAACTGATTAATCATCTACCTTGATAAACTTGATCTAATCTCAAAGCAGCAGAATAGCTTTGTCAAAAATAGATCCACTGTAAGTGCCCTATAAAATTTTATTACAACAATAATTGCAAACATTGAATCTGGCAATTACACTGCAGGTTATATTAGACCTCACAAAAGCTTTCCACTGCATAGATATAGATATTGTAATGGATAAATATATGTTAGACATTAGGGGCTTAGGACACAAATTAATAAAATAAAATCCTTTCTGATGGATAAAAAGCAATTTGTGGTTATAAAATCAATTGATGAGGAATGCAGATCCTAGATACAAAATCTAACATATGACATACCTCAGGGTTCTATATTCGGACCATTATTATTTATTTTGTACATTCACGATATAGCTAAAAGAATACCTGTAAATTGTAGTGTTGTCCAGTTTGCTGATGACACTACAATTGCAGTCAATAATAGTGAATTATCCACATTGAGTTCAAGCATCAATATTATAGTAAATTCAGTGGTAGAATACTTTGGAGATCTGAATCTGTTTGTCAACTCAACCAAGTGTGAAATAATAAAATTTGGATTCAAAAACACTGACATCTTAGTGCAGGTTGCTATCAATAACAATGTAGTAGAAAATGTAAATTCCACAAAACTCTTAGGACTCATCATAGGTAAACCTTTTACCCATGTTAGTCATGCAGAAATATTATGGGCGATAATCAGTAAAAACTTACTTGTACTTATATGTTTAAAAAAAGTTGTACCTGATAATACAGCTATAATAATCTATTTTTCTCTTATTCAGGCACACATCACTTATGCCATCAAACTATGGGGCAGTACTTCCAAAACAAACTTTAATAAAATCTTTACCTTACAAAAAAGAGCTGTTAGGCATCTAGGTCATCTTACACACAATGATTCCTGTACAAATACTTTTAGACAGTTCAAGATTCTAACTCTGCCATGTTTATACATCTACAAAATCATTCTTTACTTAATAAAATATAATTTACCTATGCAAACAAACTCTGATGTACACAAATAAAAATGACTTCTCCATTCCAAGCAATAGACTCTGCCTTTATGAAAAGATATCTAGCTTTATGGCAATAAAACTCTACAATGCTTTCCTAAAGAAATCAAATCCTGTAACAACCATATTAAGTTTTGGAAAATTATTTGATAGGAAAAGCATACTATAGCATTGATGAATATTTATCATAATTTAGATTTTAATTTTAGTGCACATATCTTATAAACAAATACTCATTTTAATCTAGAAGTTATCCTTACTGTACTTATCTGTTTTTATGTTTGATTAAAGCAATCTGTGTTTGTATTTTTTATCCTACAACCCTAATGCATTGTGTATCTTATTAATTATTGTACATATTTGTTGATTAATCTGCTATAACTGTATAAAATTATCCAATACTGTAGCTTTATACTGACATAGTTCAATTGTGTATCACATCAACTGAACTGCAATAAAGTGAAATTGAAATTGAAATAAATATGAACCGAAGTGTCAATTTTTAAGACATACTATAAATTATTTTATTCAATTATTTAGATCTTATTTGCATGCACATACATACATGCTCTAATACCTCCATTATAAAAATATTTGCTCTTATCTTTAGAAATATGATTTGAAATTACCTGATTTTTATCAAGTTCACAGTTCTTATATTCCTGTTCACCCTCATTTTGGAAGGTCACAATTACAAAACCAACGAAAATGTTAACCATAAAGAAAGCAATAATGATGATATACACTATGTAATATGCAGCCACAATTGGGCGGAAGTTGTGGATGGGTCCCTCATTTTCATCATGTGAATCAATCGACACATACAACAGTCTAGAAAAAAGCAAGAAGCAAAGAAAGTGAATGTAGATTAGCTTCATAATACTTTCACTCTTATACATATGTATTCATATCTGTTTATTGCATCCACTTGCTCATAATATGATATAGAATTAGTCTTTTACACTAAATGATTTACTATATTATAACATTATAAAAAAACTAACATTTACATAAATAAAAAGTATTATAATATCTTGTAATATGGATGTTGAGAGGCATAAAGAAATCAGTGAGTTAAAATGTTTTAGTGTAATTAAGGAAGTTTATTAAGTTAACAAGGATTTTATTGTTATAGCACTTTGAAATTATGAAATATTACAAAAATGCTCCATCAACATTTTTATTTTATTTTTATAAATGAAGTTACATCCCAAATTAATCACAATGCAAATTTTTTTTATATCCATTGTCAATGCTTTAAACATCTCTAGAAATATACTTAAACACCTCTTTAGGTAATTTTGAAAATTATACAACTTTTTGGACACTTTGCAAAAATGCAAAAGTGCATAATAAGAATGAGTATGGTTGGAGATAATGAAGACACAGCATCTCAAGAAAGTTATTTATTCTCACTGTATTCTTTGTGTTTACATATGGCGATAGAGAAGAAACATGAAATCATCTTTTTCTTCAATTTGTCACAACTTTTAGGAAAACCCTTTGCACAATTTGAGCATAAGTTACTAAGGCTTTTCACTATTTCTAACATAAATGACTGCTGATTAAATGAAAAGGCTCTTTTCTTAGAAAAAATTTTCTGTGCAATACCAAGGCATTGATAACACTGGCCTGTGATGATTTCACTGTCTTGGTGAAAATAGATCATTTATATGAAAAACATCCTGCTGATTTCCAAAGTGACACCAAATTCTACATTAATGTGTCAAGTTGTTAACACTAACTCCACATACTTTTTTAAAATTTTGGACTAAATTCGGGAGAGGTTCCTCCCATCATTGGCTGATGTTGACTGAATGCCACTGTTTGAAACGGGGGATGGATGCCCGTTCACTCCTATGGTGGTATCTTATGGTTCTAGTAGAAACTTGCCAAGTTCATCCAGCGGCTGAAAGTCAAAATTCATTAAGTTGTTCTTATTTTTTAAAATGAAAATTCTCTCCCATGTGGATAGTTCTATTGGGTTGTGAAGTTGTTTCAGTAATTTAATTTCTTGTTTTATTTCATGATTTTTGTTACAAAAATGAGCTGCTATTGCTGATTTGCCTATCTGTTTCAATCTAATGTTCCAAAAGTGTTCTTTTCTTCAAATTTCTAAATTTCTTTTCATTTTCCCAATGTAGCTCTGCTCACAATCTGCACATTTAATCTCATATATTCCTGATTTTTGCTCTGTAGGGATGGTGTCTTTCATTGTGCAATGTACTAAATTTTTTATATTATATTTGTTCTTTGGAGCTAACATAATTCCATGTTCTTTGAATATCTTCTTAAATTTGTTGTGGTATGCTGGGTGGTATGTGAAACTTTTGATTTTATATCTTTCTTCTGTGTTCTTAAGTGTGGAAACTTCCTTAATCGATTTTTGTCTTTTAACTTTATTGATGATTTTTGTTACTGAGTCTGTGTTGAAACCCTTGGTTATTGCCGTCTTCATTATGTGTTGGTGTTCCATTTTGTACTCAGTTTCAGTCAATGGGATGTTGATTAGTCTGTGTGCTAAACTGTGAAACACTGCATATTTATGTGAGATGGGGTTATAACTATAATTTTTTATGTAATTTTCTGTGTGTGTTTGTTTCCTGTGAATTCCAAAGCTAAGGATGTTTGCATTTCTTATTATTTTTAAATCTAGGAATGGGAGACATCCATTTCTCTCTTCTTCTATGGTAAACTGTATAGATTTGTGTTGTAAGTTAAGGAGTTTCAATGCATCTATAGAATGTTTTTTTGGTATTATTGCAAATATGTCATCCACATAACTATGCCATGTCTTGAAGATCAATGGGAATGCTTTAGCGATATGTACTTTGAAGGAACTCATGAAAAGATCCGCCAGAAACGGAGACAAAAGGTTTCCCTTAGCTAGGCCAGAAACTTGTTGGTAATATTTTTAATTGAAACTGAAGAAGTTTTGTTGGATGCAAATATTGGTTAGTTTCAGCAAATCTTCTACTTCTTCTGGTTTTAAGTTAATAGATGTTAACCATTTTTTTAAAATTTGCATCAAGTTTTCTATTGGAAAGGTAGGAAATATGAGTTTCATGTCGAATGACACCATTATATCACCAGTTTTTATTTTGCTATGTTTAAGTTTTTCAACTAGCTCAAATGAATTTTTAATGTTTAAGCTTTGGAATTTTTTAAACGAATTGAAAATGTTGATCAGTTTTTTTTCTAGTTGGTATGTTGGTGAGTTTATGTTATTAATTATTGGTCTCATGCTGTTATCATTTTTGTGTATTTTAGAAGTGCATAAAGTCTGGTAATTACCGGGTTGCTCTGTGTAATTTTAATTTTTTCTGTAGTGGACAGTATATTCACTTCGTTTAATGTTTTAGTCAGTTTAAATAAAAACTGGTGATATAAAGGTGTCATTCGACGTGAAAGCCTTATTTCCTAGCATTCCAATAGAAAACTTGATGCAAATTTTAAAAAAATGGTTAACATCTATTAACTTAAAACCAGAAGAAGTAGAAGATTTGCTGAAACTAACCAATATTTGCATCCAACAAAACTTCTTCAGTTTCAATTAAAAATATTACCAACAAGTTTCTGGCCTAGCTAAGGGAAACCTTTTGTCTCCATTTCTGGCAGATCTTTTCATGAGTTCCTTCAAAGTACATATCGCTAAAGTGTTCCCATTGATCTTCAAAACATGGCATAGATATGTAGATGACATATTTGCAATAATACCAAAAAAACATTCTATAGATGCATTGAAACTCCTTAACTTACAACACAAATCTATACAGTTTACCATAGAAGTAGAGAGAAATGGATGTCTCTCATTCCTAGATTTAAAAATAATAAGAAATGCAAACATCCTTAGCTTTGGAATTCACAGGAAACAAACACACACAGAAAATTACATAAAAAATTATAGTTATAACCCCATCTCACATAAATATGCAGTGTTTCACAGTTTAGCACACAGACTAATCAACATCCCATGGACTGAAACTGAGTACAAAATGGAACACCAACACATAATGAAGATGGCGATAACCAAGGGTTTCAACACAGACTCAGTAACAAAAATCATCAATAAAGTTAAAAGACAAAAATCGATTAAGGAAGTTTCCACACTTAAGAACACAGAAGAAAGATATAAAATCAAAAGTTTCACATACCACCCAGCATACCACAACAAATTTAAGAAGATATTCAAAGAACATGGAATTATGTTAGCCCCAAAGAACAAATATAATATAAAAAATTTAGTACATTGCACAATGAAAGATACCATCCCTACAGAGCAAAAATCAGGAATATATGAGATTAAATGTGCAGATTGTGATCAGAGCTACATTGGGAAAACGAAAAGAAATTTAGAAATTCAAAGAAAAGAACACTTTAGGAACATTAGATTGAAACAGATAGACAAATCAGCAATAGCAGCTCATTTTTGTAACAAAAATCATGAAATAAAACAAGAAATTAAATTACTGAAACAACTACAGAACCCAATAGAACTATCCACATGGGAGAGAATTTTCATTTTAAAAAAATAAGAACAACTTAATGAATTTTGATTTTCAGCTGCTGGATAAACTCGGTAAGTTTCTACTAGAACCGCAAGATACCACCATAGGAGCGAATGGGCGTCCATCCCCTGTTTTGAACAACGCCATTCAGTCAACAGCAGCCAATGATGGGAGGAACTAGTCCAAAGTTTTAAAAAAGTAAGTGGAGTTAGTGTTAACAACTTGACACATTAATGTAGGATATATTACCACTCCATTGTCTACAGCTTCGTAAGTACATTTTGAACTTAATGACATCAGATTATTTCATAACACAAGCAGACTTGTTTGTAATTTGACATTGTATTGATTATGCTTCTATATTGCAGTGTTCATGATACAATAGTAAAACATGAATAGCTTTAGCATACATAAGTTATATATAAATGCTGATATAGAATATAATGCAGAATGCAAGGCAAAGCATTACTTATGTACTTTCTTATCAGTTCCTCTGCCATATGTTTAAAGTTTCTAACATAACTGGAGCTTATTAATGCATGGCCAGGAAGTAGGGGGAAGTGATAGCATCATAGACTAAAACTTCAAAGGCGTCAGTTAAAATTCATTAGCAGCAGTAGCCAGGACTGTATTTGTTGATTAGTGCTATATTTAAGTTTTTCTCTGTGTATAAAGTGCCAGAGAACTAATAATGAGATGGCTTCAAGCTGTAGGACACCAAGGCAGCAATGGGTGAACAATCCAAATAATTTCTGCTTCATATGTGGTTCGTACTTGTTAAAAAAGCAAAAGAATAACATTTCTACAATTAATGGATATCATTGTATGATTAGTTGAACTACACACTCTTAAAGCTTCACTTACTTTTTATAAATGTATGGAACCGGTTTCGAGAACATTTGTTCCCATCTTCAGCCATGCTAAGGTTCAACTGTTGAACTGTTGAACCTTAGCATGGCTGAAGATGGGAACAAATGTTCTCGAAACCGGTTCCATACATTTATAAAAAGTAAGTGAAGCTTTAAGAGTGTGTAGTTCAACTAATCATACAATGATATCCATTAATATGATTGGCTTCACTGTGTTTAAGTTCCAATTTTACATTTAAGTAATTTCTACAATTATTAAGAATGTATATTTTAAAGTTAATTTGGAGACCAGAATAAGAAATAGGCTCCACATACTGCATGTAAATTTTGGGTTGAAGGACTAAGGCACTGATTTAACAAAAAGTGGATTTCATGCCTTTTAGAATCACATGATCTGATGTGAACAAAGAAATCACAATGATGACTGTTACTTTCGTTTGAGTAATGTAGTAGGATACAACAAATTTAATGTTGAAAATTAAATACCCAGAAAACTTAGAATCAGCTATAAGACCAGTGTCACATGGACTTGATGTTCCAGTTCTTATCCCACCTACTAATCTAGAAAATATTGATTATCTTCCTCCGGGTCCACCACAAGTATTCATAAAGATGAAATAACTCATCATTCATTAGTGAAGATAACCTTCAGCTCTTTACTAAGACTGAGTTGAAAGATTTGGTGCAGGACTTAGGTCTTACCAAGGAGAAGAGTAAAATACTGGGGTTGGGATTAAAAGTAAAAAAATTGCTAGTGAAAGATGCCACATTTTACTGTTACAGAAATCCAGATGAGGAATTTAGGAAATTCTTTAAGCTGGAAAATATCCTGGTTTATTGTTGTTACATACCTAGATTAATTCTTTAACTCGAAGTACAGTCTTACAACAGCAATGACTGGCATTTATTTAATGATGCATCGAAAATAAGTCTCAAAGTAGTTTTATTGCACAATAAAAGTGAATTTCCCTCGATTCCAGTTGCACATTCTTGTGTTATGAAAGGAACCTATGACAATCTTAAATTCATTTTAGTAAAAATTAATACCCAGAACATCAATGGCTACTGTGTGGAAATCTAAAAGTTTGTGGTGTCTTACTTGGCCAGCAGCATGGATATACAAAATTTCCTTGAATTTAATGTGAATGGGATAGTGGATGTAGGGACAAAACACTGGTCAATGAAAGAATGGCCTAAGAAAAAAATTTAATGCCAGGAAAAAAAAAAAAAAATGTAATGAGTTAGCTTAGTTGACCCTAAAAAGCTGGTATTGCTTCCCCTTCATATTAAACTTGGTATCATGAAGCAATTCATCAAAGCACTATACAAGAATGGCTTGTGCTTCAAGTACTTATACTGTAAATTTCCACTTTTGTATGAGAATATAATAAAAGAAAGAGTATTTAATGGACCTCAGATCAGACAGCTAATGAAGGATACTGACTTTCTGAACAATATGAACAATAAAGAACTTCAGGCATGGTGTGCTTTCAAGGATGTTATCAATAAGTTCCTTAGTAATGTAAAAGACATGCAATACCAAGAAATTGTAAGAAATATGTTATGAAGACTGCAAGGTCTTGGTAGGAATGTGAATTTGAAATTTCACTTCTTAAACTCTCATCTTGACTACTCTCCACCTAATTTGGGACTTGTGAGTAATGAGCAAGGTGAAAGATTTCATCAAGATTTTAAGGAGATGGAAAGACGACATCAGAGATGATAGAACAAAGCAATGCTGGTGCTTGAAGAGAGAAAATATGCAACCAAATATATATATATATAGATGTTCACTGTTTGAAGATCAGCATCTTCAGACAATGAACTTTTGTAAAGGTATGTGGGTATTTAGATTTGTGTATTAGAACAGAATATGGCATTTTAGTTTTGATTTTATAATATTCATTTCACAAAAATCTACTTCTTTTAAAATTCTTTTTGCAATTTGTTTTAAAAACCTTAAATGATAGGGGAAAAAAGATTTCAACATTCAATTTGGCATGCCAAAATTAGTTAAAATAACCATTCACATATTTTGAGGCAGCAGATTTTTTTTTTTCTGCAGGCCAGTATAATTAATCAAGCAAGTGAACAAATTTTGAAGTACCATGTTCTCCATCTCATTCAAACATGAAATCTATTCAGTAAGCCAATATCGCCAGTGTGACTATTATAAGCTGACAAGATAGATGAGCAATTTACTTCTACATACTAATTTTTCTTTCCATCAAATCTTTTTATTTGAGATTTGGGAATCTAGCTTAGAAAGGGAGATAGAAGGATCATATTATTATTGTCCTTGAATACAACAACATAGGCACTGAAAATGTGTGGTGTTTTCTTAGAAAACGAACAACATGGTGTTTTTAGTCTTGGTCACTTACAAACTTGCAATTTCGTATTTTATTTCTTTGGACTATACTAATACACTAAATAACTTCCTTGAACAAATAAACACATAGTGACAATGAGGTGTAGTATTATAATTTGTGGGTTTGATATTTCAGTAGTTCCCTGAACAGTCTGATCACATTTCCACTTGCACCTATATCCACACTTCCTAAACTTGAGCTCATTTTCTTGTCCATTATGAAGTTTTGTCTTATGAGGAATGTCAAAATCACTGCATTATACAAAAGATTTTCATCCTAATTTAGAGGTTTATCTTTTACATATGCCTTCAGTGATGCCTCACTTTGTAGCATATATTTGCTCATCATTGGAGAGTTGCTCTCTCATAAGAATGGAAAAAAACTTTCCATATAGATAATTTGAAATTGGTCTCAGTTTAATAATTTATTATCATTGGGATTTCATACATTAGGTTGCCTTGAATTATGATTGAAATTAAGAAACTTGCACATTTTTAAAAATGTTATTGTGACATGGTTTCTTTCAATAAATCTACAATCAACATTTCTAATCAAAGTTCTTGGATATAACAAGGAGAGACCAAAGGACTAATTATAATTATAGAAAGCCTACTTTCTTCAGCAGTTCAGAATTTTCTTTTAAGGTAAAATTGCACTGATTAAAATTAAGTTTTTTTTCCCCCCCACTAAATTTTAAAGTTTAGCCGATACTGTGCTTTTTATTTTCTTTGATTCTTTATGTTCATAGGTGATATGTGAACCACAGAAAATTCACAAACATAATTTTCTTTTATTTTACACCATGCATTTGGCCTGAAAATACTTGCTGAAATTGGTCTAACCTTGGCATGTTAAAACCTGCATATCACCGTTGACATAGAATGAATGTTAGCATTCCCTGCATTCTGGATGCTTCTTGCAGAAGCCATTGTCAGGAGTGCAGTTTTGAACATGTGCAAAGAAGATTTCAAGGTATTGCCAGCAGTCAAGACCAAAGAGAGAGACTGCAAAATTCACTTTGTACAATTACAAAACCATACTTTAAAAAGTTAAATGAACAATTTATTAACTTTGCTAAGAAATTAAGGCTCCAGCAGAAAATTATATGTTCCATCTCTATAGAATGGTTCAAATAAAATTTCAAAATTACTTTAGAAACACTTTGAAATAAGGTGTAACTGAATCAAAGCACGATATTCTTGTCATTTAATTTAGGGCATATATACTGCAAGACAAATACTATTTCCAAAAGTTAAATAAAAGAATTGAATTGTTTTTTCACTTATAAATAATGAAATATTTGCAGAAAATATATTATTTTTAACTAAATAATAGAAATATTTGTGAACTGAACAATTATAACATATTCATGGAAGAAACATTTTTGTTTTATCTAATCAGAGAAAAAGAGTATGACTTTAGCTCTTATAACTTTAGCACATGATCAACCATTGATTGAACCTAAAATGGCACAAGCTATCACTATATTTCCCAACAATATTTCAATTTATGAAACAGCTTTGCAGCTCTTTAAGAACCTGGTGTCTGAAACTATTTAACTGTTCAGTGTTAAAAATGTTTTGCCAAGATTTTCTTGATTCTTAAGCTCTTAAGCTCTTATGCTCCACAGTCACCATTGCAAGACCTCTGAAATAATCTTCATTTTCCTCTGTTTTTTTGGATCAGAATGGTGTCAGCACAAATATGGAAAAAAATTTAACAAAATGATCAGCAGGTTATGACAACATGCCTGATTATCTATTGAAACATTCATCAAAAAGGTTGCTAAGTATACTAACTTATCTCCATAATGAATCACATGCAGAAGAAAGTTTTCCTCATATACTAACGCTGAGCCGTATTAAACTCATTTTTAAAAAGGGTAATGTTGTGCTGATAATTATCACCCTATTTCTCTTCTATCTGCCTTCTCCACAATCCTTGATGCTCTCATGTGCAGCAGGTTAAACTCTTTTGTTTCTTAATCATCAAATTTTTATACCACATCATCATGACCTCATGAAAAACATGTCTACATAAACAGCAATTTTTTATTTCAGCTAAGTCTTATGGATTTAGTAGACTCTAAACTTAACTGTCTAGGCATCTTTTGTGATATGAGAAAAGTCTTTGATGTTTCAGTCATAATACATTGAAAAACTTAACTATTATGAAATTAGAGGTCCAGCCAAAAATGGAATCGAATCTCAACTATCTTTAAGGTCTCACTATGTTGAAATAACAAGTGATGGGTTAAGATATCCCTCCAGCATCTTTATGTGCCTCATAATGTACCCTAGAGCTCTCTTCTTGGACCTCTCTTATGTTTTTATGTCAATAACTTGCCCATGACAACAATGCTAACACCTCTTTGTATGCTGATGAAACTAATATTTTTATTAAACATAAAAAACCCTGCTGAACTTATAACACTCTAATAAAATACTTGCTGACATCAGGAATTGGTTAAGAAATATCAAACTTTCACTCGACAGCTGCAAAAAATTGGTTATCCTGTTTCAAAATCTTGATAAATTAACAATCAAGAATGTTCTAAAATTGATGGTAACATTCTAATTTATGGACAACAGGCTTTGTCTTTCGGCTTCAATATTGATTCAAATATTAAATGGAATACTTATATTGTTTTGAGTATACATCACCGTACATTAAGTTTATTGGGTAGAATCTGCAATATATCCAAAGTTTTGATTATGTATTATTTAAATTTTAATTCCAGACTAAAATATGGGCTGATTTTATGGGGAGGATCATCCTTCCCCCAAAATATTGTTTATATTATATAAAAGTGTACAGAGCTATGGGAAAAGCAAAACCTAGAGAATTATGCTAGTGGTTATATAAACAGTTTAGAATATTGCCACTTCCATCTCTGTATATTTATGAATTGTTGGTATTTGTTACAAGATCCATAATGACATGGCACATCCATATAATAAAAGGCAGAGGTCAAAAACATTCACCAAAAGATGTGTAGCGCTACCCTTCTCCAAAAATATGTGCAAGCTGTACAACATCTTCCTGTCCAGCAAAAAAAAACACCGTCAGAAATTCCTAATATGCAATATTGTTTCTGCTCCATTTCTGATTAGCCAAATTGTCACTTGTAACATAAATTTGGCTAAAATAAATTTTGTGCCATAACATGGGACAATACTTTTATTGCCTTTCTAGGAATTTGATAATTTGCTATTGTTTTTTATTACTATTATCATCATCATCATCATCATCATCATCATCATCACTATCACTACTACTATGAATTATCATTGACTCCATATGTACTTGAATTGTCATTATTGCCACCACTATTATCAATATTTTGTTGTGTTCTTGGCTTCTTTTTCTTGAATCTTATTATGAATGTTTTTTGTACCAAAATGTTACTGAATGTGTAAACTGCTTTTCAGGAATGGAAAATATATATATAATGAGAAATGTGCTTTATGATATTTTGGACACAATATGAATGAATGACTTATTTCAGCAAACAACATTACAATTAAATTTATGTAAACAAACAAGTATCTAAAAATGTAACATTACCAAAACTAAGGTTCTCCCATTAATGAACCACCAGGTTATATGTATCATAAAGAGCCTCTAAAATAAAAAATTACTGTTTTCACAATTGTGTGTGCCCTCAAGTTCCTTCCTTATACTTTTTCTCCACTTACCCCTTACTTTTACTAAAAATATCCCAATCTTGTTTATTTTCTCTACATTCATGTCTGATAGCATTTTAATTGCCACTATATCTTGTTGTAGTTGTCCCATTTTTCATCCCAGATACTATCTCTCCACCTTTTTACCATTTCACATTCAATTAGACAATGGAACACACTATCCACTTTCCCACACATAATGCATCCTCCTTTAAAACATATTTTTAATTCTTTTAGAAATAATTCTGCTGTATACATCCATGCAAGACCTATTCTTTGAAATTGATCACAATTATATATATATATTTCTCCTGCCCCCAATTTCTTTTAACTACCTAATATGAATATAAAGAACTTTATCCTTTAAGCTAGCCCATCGTCGTCGTCATCATCATCATCTAATTTCAAACATTTGTGCCAATATTTCAAGATTCTCTATACTATTTTACTTTTCCTTCCTACTATTCCTCATTCTGCCAAACTCATCCCTCTTGAGAACATTTTGGTAACCCCAGAACTTCTCTACAAAACATTCTATGTACTACATTCACCTTTGTCCACCCCTTTGACAGACTAAATAGGTTTTATTTAGTTAAACATTGCAGATATTTGTCAGCATTATTAGGGGATAGAAAAGTTGAACAATGTATTTTTAGTACAGAAGAGGCCATTAAAAAGCAGGAAACAAAATGAAAGTGTTTGAGGGAGTTTAAAAGTGAATGATAGCTGGTAGTATAAAGAATATGCAGATACAAGAAGAAGGGTACAGAGGGAGCTAAAACACTGAAGACAAACAGGAGAAAGAGATAGAGAGGACAATTACCTTGTAGAAAGATGGGGATATAGGTGCTTATTAGAGGTAAAAAAGGAAGAGTGGAGAGAGAAGCTTAGCCATAAATTAAACAAGGCTGCAAAGAAGAATGACAACAAGGCAATTTGGGCAATGATAGTTAAAATGCACAAAAGAAAGGGAGGGGATTATGTGACATCACCAACAGAGTGGTGTTAATTTTTTCAGGGTCTTTGGGAGTAAACACATTGGTTATTCGAGATAATTTGATTATTGATAATCTATGGAAAATAGACTTGTTAGATAGCAAAATTACTTCAAGTGAAGTTTTGGAACAAATTAAAAAGTTAAGACCTAACAAAGCATGTGGAATAGTGAAATACCAGGAAAGCTTGGGTAGAAGACCTTATCAGATTAAACATACTGGGGCTTTTACTGAACGTAATCTTTGTAGAAGGAAAAATACCAAACAATTGGAGATGTGCATTGTAACACCAAGATAAAGAAGATATTATGAACCTAGCAAATTATAGAGGAATTAGTTTATTTTAAATTATTGGGAAAGTTTTCACTGGAGTACTAGCAAAAAGATTACAAGAATGGGCAGGGAAAGAAAAAACAATTTCAGTATTTCAATCAGGCCTCAGGAAAGGTAAAAGAACCGTTGACAATATTTTTGTAATTAAAACATTAGTCAATAAATATCTAGGTAACAAAAGTGGTGGAAACTATTTGTTGTTTCTGGACTTGAAAAAAGCTTTTGACACAATTTTTAGAGAAGAGCTTTGGATTAAACTGAGAAAGAAAGGAGTAAGCTAGGATTTTATAAAGGTAGTTCAGAATATTTATAAGGGAAATGAATTTTGAGTTAAATATGAAAGAGGGAGGGTCAAAAAAAAAATCAAACAATGTAGGTCTAAGACAAGGATGTAAATTAATTCCAGTTCTCTTCAATCTATTTATTGATGATATATTCTAAAGAAATTACTAAAGGTAATGTACATTTACGTGTACTTTTAGTCTAAAACAGATTTTATGGTAGTTTTACTGTGTTGATTCCTACATTCAGTATTAATTTAAGTAATGTACATTTGCCAATTATAAATAACATAGAGATACTGGGTCTGCTCTTTGCAGATAATTTGGTAACAGATTCTTTAACAAGTGTAGTATTAAAACGATCATTAGAAGTTATGTGCACATTTTGTAGACAATGGGGGGCCTAAGATAAATAAAAAGAAATCTAAGATTATGGTGATGAAAAAAGGTTTCAAATTAAAAAACAAGAAAAATGGTGTTGGGAGGGGAGAGAAATTGAAGTTGTCAAGAAAATTGATTTAGATTTTTTTAAATTTATTTATTTATGGATGCTCTTTAACATCTCAGGTCATCAGCATCCCATTCAACTCAGGGCATGAAATGGCCGACAAATTTTGCTCAGAGGCCTCTTCCTTCAGGCTTGAGGTTCTTTTTCGTGCCATAAATGTACGACATGGGACCCACGGCTTTACTTTCCTTCCAAAGGAAGCCATACTTAGGGTTTTTACGCTCCAAAAAATCCATCGGTCCTGGCCGGGTTCGAATCCATGATCTTTGTATAGGAGGCAAGTATGGTAACCACTACACCATCAGGACTGATTGATTATTTAACTGTTAGGTTTCTAGCAATGGGAAATGGAGCAATCAAAAATGGAAAGCAGTAGCAGAAGGAAAAGTAGCCATGAGTGTAATCAGATCTTGTGCAAACAAAATACCAAATTTGCAAGTAAAATGGTTAGAGAGAATATATGGTTCAATAGTGGAGAGCAGAATAATGCATGAATAGAAATTTGGGAGCCAGACAAAGGATGGAAAGGGATAAATATGATAAATAGATTATTTTGTACAGTTGTTCTAGGCATACCTAGATCTTCACCTAACAAAGTTGCCCTAATGGAACAAGGAAGATTGGCTATAAAAGCCAGGTCATAGAAAGAGTACTGAAATATTGGTATAGAATAGGAAGATTAGAGTAGGGAAACATCATTAATAAGTGTTTGGTAGCACAAGGAAAAATTAAGGGGAGAGAAACTTGGTTATGTATAATCCAAAATATCCTACAAGAAGCAGGCATCAGATTAGTATGTTACAAGGGAGAAAGATTGGATAAAGGTGTGGAAAGAGATAACAATAAGAATTGAGGCTATTGAAAAGTAGGAAATATGGGCAAATCTTAAGACCAAAAAATCTCTGAAATTATATAGTACGCTAAAAAATGTGTGAGTAAGAGAAAGCTATATTGAAATATGTGATAATTTAGGAAGGGAAGGTTGGTATGGTTTAGAACAAGAGTAAAATATTTAAGTGGATTAAAAAATGGGTACACTAAGGGGATATGTTCTATGTGTGAAGAACCAGATAGTACTTGGCATTGTATACTAGAATGTAAAAAAACTAAGTTTTGGAGGGAACAATTCCTATTATTTTTTTTTGAGTAGTGTTTATTAACATCTGTTTTTACTACTGAGGCAGCACAGGCGGTGGACACTCATGATACATGGAATGAAATGATAAATTGGAAAAGGATATTTTTTAGGAAGGAAGTGTTCCAGGCCTAAGTTTAGGGTACCTCCCCGGCATTTGCCAGTTATGAGGACTGAGGAAAAACTGGAAAAAGCCCCAGTCAGGGGTGAGGGTCCTGGTGGGATTCAAACCTCAGACCTTCTGCTCATGAGTCTGCACCTTAACGACCTCGGCCACCCGTGGTGGTATAGTTCCTATTATGAAAGTGGGAAAACTTACTAGATTAAATAATAGGTAGAAGAATTTTAAATTAAAAACCAGATGAAAATATTGAGGAACTAGGGAAATACAAGACAACATAAGACAAAAATGGTTATGCATGTAAAATACTTGGAAAAGGTGCTTGAGAAATAGTATAGAATTGTCAGATAGTGAAAGGAGGATGAAATTAGTATGGGAGGGAATGGAACTAGTTATCTAGCATTAGTTAAACAAGATCCTTATACACCAATAACCCAGATGTTACTGTGTATAAGGTCTTAAGGAATAAGCAATTCTCAAGGATAGAAATTTGGCCAAATGGGTTTAATTACAAAAAATAAGGAAGGTTTAGTAGTGTAGCATGTATAACTTAATATTGTATTGAATATATAAATTATATTTAATGTTTTGCTTTGTTTTTGATTAGATCAGAGCCCGGTCCTCTGGATATTCCAGAAGGTGATAAACCAGGGACTGGGGAGCTGAGCCAATCAAATTGGAATAAACTTTGATTGGAGTTAGTGCCTTCTGGAATTGCTGAAGGCACTGTTTCTAATTGTTATATTTAAAAGTAATGTTTTATTATTTGTATTTATTTTATTAAAAAAATTCTGTATGTTGATACATAAGAAATAAATACTACCACTACCACTACTAGTTAAACATTTAATATTTTTTACAAATAATAATCAGCATATGAATAGTAACAATTAATTACAATAAAAATCACATATTTGGTGACCAAATAAATCTATAGTACTTTCCAGTTTTGTTGAAAAATAATTTTGTTGCTTATTTTTACACTAATGGTCCCTCTGAAGAATAGATTATCAAGTTCAATCAGCTTGAAATAAATTTCATAATATAATCAGTGTAATCAAATCTCATTCTTAAATGTTGCAAATTAATGTTTGGTTCAGCAGAAGAAGCAGTGGGAAATAGAATGGATAAAGAAAACTGAAAGAAACTCACAGCAAGTATCATTAAATTAATTAAAGAAAGAGAAAGGAAGAGACTGAACCATAATATAGCAAAAAATTGAATTTGCAGAACTGTACAAATTAACAAAATGTGTGAAAAGAAATTATGTAAGAAACTAAAAATCAAATTTGACTAGAGAAGTTATGGCGAACATAAGATTGGCAAAGAAAGCTATAAATAAATGAAAGTAAACACTGTATGGCTGAAATAAAAACTATAGACCATCCAGACTGACATCATGGAGGAGCATGATTCCAGCACCTTCAGGTACTACCCATCAATTTAATGATGGAAGAAAACAACATAATACAAGTGATTGAAACCCCACTTGTACTAAAGAGTAAAGCCATAAGAGAATTAAATACTGGAAAACTCCCGAAGGAGATAGAATAATAAATAAATGTCTAAAATGGAGGGAGGAATCTTTATTAGATATAATCACAGAGTTCTACAATGTAATGTACGAGGTGGTATCCACAATATTCGTGACTGGTACTGCCATCTCGACAGTAATTGCAGTAGAGTTTTGTACTGCTAGGTTGTAAAACTAGCACGTCTGATGAGTGAGTGTTTAAAGTTTCATGCAGCTGGGTAGATGTGTTGAGATTCTATAGTACTTTTCATGATACTCTGTGTGTAGTGTGTGGCGATTTTACAATGGATCCAACATTAGAATAGAGTGTGTGCATCAAATTCCATGCAAATCTCGGGAAAAATGCATGGAGACCCTCGCAATGATTCAACAACTATTTGGGGGACAAAGCATGAGCTGTACATGTGTGTTTGAGTGGCATGCTTGGTTCAGGGCCGGACGCACAACTATTGAAGACGATGCTCACACCGGTAGGGCCGTCAACTGCACAACGCCTGACATTGTTGCCAAAGTTCAACTCTGGTTCATGTGGATCGAATCGAACCATTGAAGACCTTGCTCATGAAGTGAGAATTGCTTATGGGACATGCCAACGAATTTTAACTGATGAAATGGACATGCATTGTGTGGTCGCAAAATTTGTGCCTAGGATACTTATTGCTGATCAGAAGGCGCAACGTATTGAAGTTTACACGGAGCTTTGTCAGGCCGTATCTGATGACCCAACCTTCTTATCCAGGACCATCACGGTGATGAGAGCTGAATGTGCGCTTATGACCCTGAGACAAATCAACAATCTCCCACTGGAAGAGCCCAAACTCACCAAGACCAAAAAAAAGCAAGCCAAGTGAAGAGCAAAGTCAAGAGCCTGCTCCTCGTTTTCTTTGATACCAAGGGGATTGTGCACAAAGAATTCGTCCCACCATATCAAACAGTAAATTCCACGTACTACCGTGACGTTTTGCGACGGATCCGTGAAAATGTGCGGAGACGACGGCCCGAACTTTGACGAAAGGGCACTGGCTGTTGCATCACGATAATGTGCCCTGTCACAATTTCTTGTTCACCAGGAGCTTTTTGATGAAAAACAATATGACGGTTGTCTCCCACCCACCGTACTCGCCTGATTTGGCACCCTGCCACTTCGCTCTATTCCCCAAACTGAAAATCAAGTTGAAAGGACGTCGGTTCGACACAATTGAGAGGATTCAAAAAGAAATGTCTGTGCTAAACACCTCAAAGAACATCGACTTTCAAGATGCACTTGGAAAATGGCAGAATCGCTGGGACTGATGTATACGTGTGGAAGGGAACTACTTTGAGTGATGGCCGTCATTAGTCTCAAAGTAAGTTTTTTTTTACCAGATGGCAGCACCAGACCTGAATATTTTGGATACCACCTTGTTAGTGATACCATATGAATAGAAAATAAGCGCTATGATTTGTTACATATAAAAAGGTAGCAGAAATAACATGAATAATTTTACATAGATCATTTTGATATCCAACTTGCACAAAATGTTATAAAAATACTGACAAATAGAATAAAGAAAACCATAAAAGAATAATAATAATAAAAAAAAACCAAGAAATTTTTTGCTCAAAATTCAATCTGACTAATCATCTTTATACCATCAATCAGGTAATAAAGAAAGCTAAAAAATTCAATCTTATTCTTTACATACGATTTATGGGCTTTTAAAAGTTTTGACTCTATTGAACCTGTCAGATTTATGGAAGTTTTAAAGACAACAGGCACAGAGTCCAAATGTATCAAAAATTGGGGCAAAATATACACAAAAACTATGCCAAAGTAAAACCAGAGATAGAAGGCCCAAAATTCAAATTTGAAAATGGTGCAAAACAAGGTGATCCTAAAATTGTTAATTGAAACATTGCACAATGAAGCTAATCATATATTAGGTAGGGGGTGATGATGTGTGAAACTGGTCCTGCATATTTAAACAAGTAAGTAGAGCAAAAGAGTGTTGGTTTGACTCAATCACACAATGATTTCAAGATGATTCTATCTCATCTAAATCTAAATCATTTATATGTCTGCTAGAATCATTGTCCAGAAAGTTGAGCTGGTTAAAGAATAATTACTGTATTAATATTAATGGATGATGACTCACTAATTTACAGTTCACCAACATCATTATTCTATTTGCTAGGTCGATTGCTGATTTAGAGCAAATGCTTGTGGAACTAAGTCAAAAGACTGGTGATGTGGACTCAGCAATAAACTGTTGAAAACAAATCTTCTGAGAAATGCTGAAGGATGACCATTAAAAAAAGGAAACATTAGCACAGATTATGTAAAAGAGAAAGCTATTTCAACCAAACAATTAATGATTAGGAACAATGTAAGGGAAAAAGTAAAAGAATTGGACTTACTTGGGACAAGTTCTAGAGCCTTAATTTTATATTTCAAGAGAGACATATAAATGAAAGAATGAAATTCTAGCTCTTAGAGACTCTTAGAGACATATGTCTTCCATGTGCTCCTATATGAACCTTATGAGCAAAGAAATGAATTCTTGAGTCTGCTATTAAAACACTGAAATGGAAAATCTTGAATCATGTGCTTTGAAGCAGGAAATAAGGCTGCCTTTATTAGTTGAATAACTAAAGGCTGCAGAGCTATATTTATAAAGGCATTAGATTTGATAAGGATAATTATTATGTATAGGTATAAGAAATATCTTAGAGATAGGTATCAGAAATAGAAATAATTTGTAACTTGTAACTTACAAAAGGGTTTTGTATACATTTTGTGTAAAATATGTGAGAAAGAGACAGATGTATACCTGAAGATTCGTCCGCAGACCGCTCCTTAGACAAGGCTGAGGAAAGGGTAAACTATCTTTTGTTAGGTCACGAACCTTCTGCCAAGGAAATACTTAGGAGTTGACAATAAGTGAAACATGTGGCCGTAACGGGACAGTATTTAACAAAGTCAGAGGTAGCAATAATTTAAGAGAAAATGAAAATGTCAGAACGGAGACGAAAATGTTTTATTACAGGAAAGCCGAAAAACAGCCCATCAACACGTGCTTAATCTCTAGGAACATTTAGGAATCTACAAACTAAGGAAGGCAAAAGATTTTCAATAGAAATCAGAATATAAGGAAAGTGCCGAAATTTACGACAGGTTGTTCTGGGAAAATTCAAGTTCGTGGGAAGACATTAGATCAAGGGGGAAAGAATAATTCTAGCCAATGGTCTTCGGATAAAAGTTAACGAATCAGGAGAACTTAGATACAAATAAATAATTTTAGGATAGCCAATGACGAACATGTAACACAGAAATAGATAAAATACGAGGGAATTTAATTTAGCGAAAGGCGTGGCGATGTAGTAGAAAAACTGGAGTACAGAAGTCAGAGGGGCACTCAGTAGGCACATAGTCATACATTCAGACATTCACGGAGACATTCTCTCACACATTCAGACCTTCGCAGATTGAGATTCGGACATTCAAGAGAAACAGGGACATCATACGAGAGACGCGAAAGAACTATACGGAATCAGAAATATACGAGTCATCCGAAAGTAATCAGTCTAGATCTTTTCTAAAGTTCAGTTGAGGGCAGTGTAAATCATTTTCTAAAGTCAGTCTAAGTGTGTAGTGAGGTCAGCTACGAGCCGTCAGGAAGTAACCTGCTAAGTTATTAAATAAATGAAATGTTCAAACAGTGCCGGACTTATTAATGCAGTGAACAATCTCCTTCCCCCCTAACGACTTTCAAGTCGTTAAAAACAGTCCAAATTTACCCTGAGAACCCATCAAATCCCCCCTACATTGGAACAACATTAATAACCTACTGCAAATTAATCGACCTACAGTGGAACCCCCATAATAACCGTTCCAAATTGGCACCCAACTGTGGGGGCACAATAAAACCGTTCCAGCTTCTATATGAACCTTATGAGCCAAGAAATGAATTCTTGAGTCTGCCATTGAAACACTGAAATGGAAAATCTTGAAAATACCACCAGTGACGGATACTATTAGAAACTTAGAAATAGGAAGAAAGAGTAGTTTAAAAGATATAACAACAATAACAAATCTGAAATGGAGTTGGGGAACTGATGCAAAAAACTACACAGGTGGGCATATGCAGCAAAAACATTGGACCCCAGGATACTTAGGACAGAGAAGCAGAGTGCATCCAAAGCAGAGATGATCTGATGTCTTCAGGGTGAAAATATGAGGACAAGAACAGAATCAGGCAGGAAAACCTGGTAGAAATTTGGCATAAGATTTATTTACAGCATTAGTGAAAAATATTTTAAATAGTAGTGAAAAACTTAAGATGTACTGTTCAAAAGCTATGAACAGAAGTAGAAACATGATCAAGGGTTTTATTAGTAAAATTAATTATATATTAATAAATGCAGATATAGCTATAGCTAGTTGAAAAGAAAAGAGTAACTACTAAAATTCTCTTATGAAAATGGCTTGGAAAATTGACAGCAACTCTATAATGATAAAAGGCCCTTACCCTACAGGAATGACATGGACCCACATTATTATCACTATGCATTAGAATTTCTAAGCATTGAAAACAGAATACATCGGAATGAAGTTATGTTGGTTTTGAATGATAAACAACAGATGGAGGTACAATAGGTCAGATCTACAACCCATACTCTCCCCTTATATCTCTCACTCATCAGTTTGTTTGCCTGCAGGATGTTGGCTCATAGCTTGTATACCTAAGTTGATGCAAGTGCACTAAGAATTAGAATGCCTAATGATGATGATAATTTCTAAAAATGTGATTTCTCTTTTGTAACACTTCTAGATTGCAAAAATTCTAATTTTGTTACCCTTACTTTTGATAATTAGAGTAATTTCTCTATATACATTTATTTTCAAATGCTTTTGAATGGAAAGAAACAGAACAGACAAACTTAGTTAAGTAATGTTTACCATTCAGTTTTTCTTTTATTAGTTAGCTTTAGAGTTTGTCATGCTAATTAACACACAGTAATGCCATAACTTACTTTATTAATTAATAAGACAATAATTTGGATTTCATATTCTTTTTTAAATTTATTCAACTTGCTGAGGGAATTGATCTAAAGTGTATGAATATTATCACTTTTATTAAATGCATCATGGCTTGGAACTTGAATACCTGGTATTTCTCTTCAAATAATTTGGCAGCATCAGCAGACACAGTATAGGCATATGAATCATGAATATTGTCTTCCTATGAAATAGAATAATTAGGCCTATTATTTTTATACTGTTCAAATGATGCAGCATACCTAATTATTCAATTTTGCAAGAAGACATTATTCGTGATTCATATGCCCTTTCTGTATCTGCTGATGCTGTCAAATTATTTGAAGAGAAATACCAGGTATTCCAGTTCCAAGCTATGATGCATTAATAAAATTATCATATCCATACACTTTAGATGAATTAAAGATTAACATTCATGAAGAGAACAATTTAATCTTTCAAGAAAAGTATGGATAATTTTATAAGTAGAAGCTAGAAAAGTATGGAAAATGAAGCCAGCCAATTCCAGTAACTCCTCGTTTGACATGGGCAAGTGGGTACTTAAATTTTTAAGTACATTAAAATTGTATTAGAATTAGAATTAAATACATATGTTCACACTTACTCATACATTATTTGTCATGGAGTAAGTGGAGTTCGTGTAAACATATTTCATAAATTCTAAAAGGATATAATACCACTACATTGTGTCTGTTGCTTCCTAAGTATAATTTATATATTAGAGTTCATTAGACTGTTAGTCTAGTGTTTCCACCTCTGACCCATGTGTTTCCATGCTTGTTCCAATTCTAGTGTAGCTGGACCGGCTATAGTGAATTATTTGCTAATGCAGTCCATATCACCATGTCAGCAATCAGAAAATTGAATGATCTGGTAGATATATTTGTATAACACCTGATGTATTGAGAAGATATAATACTGCTTGTTCATAATTGATATTACAGCTTTGTATTTGTAAAATATATTTTCTGTACCTAACTGCTCATGTCTAAATACCTAGTCCCTTAAAATTATTTTCATTTCTCATATATTGACAGTGCTATGGCTATGATTAGGCAGCTAACTTCTGATATATTATTTCTCTTCCCCAGACTACAAGGAAATTAGTATGCAAGTTAACATTTTTATAGCTTTTCATATTTTTAATGCTTCTTTTACTTTTAAGGGTTACATAGATAAAAATAACAACTCTTAATATATGATGTGGCTTACATGTGCATAGCAAAATAATTTCATAATTAGGTGGACTCTTATTATCTTAACCCTATAAGCATTAAGACAAAATTTGGACTTATATAGGTAATAGTTTTGTATTAGCATAATAATAGTCTTTCTAATGACAGTATATTACATGATAAATTACAATATGTTTAAATATTGCTCTGTATATATAATCTCTCATACAATAATATTATAGACTTTCTCTCACAGCATTAAAAATAACTGTTTAACTCACCCTGGCCAACCCTCAAATGTGGAAACAGTAAACAGTGTTAACATTGCCTTGGCAACATCATCAAAGTGGAATCTGTTCCTTATCCATTTCCTTTCTTCAACTTCTGGCTGGTTAATATCTCCATCATCAAAGACCAGGTATGTGCCACTGGGGGAAAAAAGAAGAAGAAAAAAAAGCAATAGATGTGTATAAACTTTTTTATTAGGAAAAACTCACTAGGATGTTATATTGAGATTAAGATCAATCATAACAACAACAACAACAACAACAACAACAATAATAATAATAATAATAATAATAATAATAATAATAATAACAATAATAACAAAAATCATATTAAGATGTTCAGCTGCATATTACTATCATTATCACCTATATTTTCACTGTAGTGCTACAGATAAAATTGGGAATTAACTGCTGCTTTGGTGTAATATGAAATTGAAAAACTCTAAGAGAAATTGTACACATTTTAGATAAATTCCTACATGCAAGGTTATATGCCATGTTGAATAGAGTTTATATATCTGAAGTAATCTTTATCTACAAGTTGATGTTAGTGGAAAAGGAAGTCTCAATATATTCAGGATATATTACTGAAATTAGCACTTGAGAATACAATACCTATAGTATATTACATATTGCGTCAAGTTTATAACTCCATTGATTAGCTTCAAAGTGAAATTAAATTGACAGTTTGAAAAAAGATTACTCTGTATCTCATTTATTTTTGCCAATAAAAAACTGAACCAAATTGCAACTGCACTGTTGGAAATTAGAAATGCAAACAAAGGAGTAGTAAAATTAATATAATTGCAAAATACATTTATTATATAATAATAAAATACAATTATGACAGAGCATAAGAACTGATAAAAAGAAGTCATGGAATTCTGTAATATGCGAATCCACCACAGTCTTCTGAAATTAACTTTACTCTGTCTGGCATAAAGTCAAGCTTGCAGACAATTGTAATTGTCTCTTTAGCCATTATAGGTTTCCAGTATTGCTATGCTGAAGATGAAAATGCAACTACTGATTGACATTTATTTTAGTAATTCAATAACTGTTCAATGAGTGTAGCTCCAGAGAATGAGGAAGCCAAGAAATTAAGCAAGTTTATGAATATTAGAATTTATGAAACATTCTTAGCTGCATTTAGTTATGCACTGTTTTGTTAAACACATTTAATAATAAAATTAAAATACAGATAGCTATCAAGAAAGGCACTGTCTTGATAGTACAACCTAGTGGCAATGATACTTTATCTAATGGTTAGTTATTATTATGGTTCATGATGCTCTTTAGTAGTCATGTTCTTTTTAAACAAAGCAAAGACTATCCTATTAGAATTTATTAAATAGAATATATTACCGCTCTATTATCTATAGCTTCTGAAGTACAATTTAAATCAAGTAAATACTTGATATTATTGTATGATTTTCAACTAAATCATACAATAATATCAATTATATGATTTGCTTCACTGTGCAAGTTCCAATTAAGATTTTAAAGTAAGTACTATTCACTATCTCTTTTTATGGCCATTTAGGCCAAAATACAAACATCCAGCATTAGCAAAAATGGGTGAGGGACAGTAGTGGGTTGTGAGATTTTGTTGGGGATGTATGCACACACAGAAACTACTTTTTATCATATTATTAATTCCAGTGCAACTTAAATGTTCATTATGCTAAATACAGCTCGTAGGCTCATCTAATTTAAATAATTACATGTAAAGTCCATCCTTCCCCCTTTCAAAGCAGCAAACTTAATGATTAGAGTCTTATTGAAGTTTCCCATATTTTTCACAAAGCTCCTCTATGTGGACAGTACAGCTAATCTTTCCTCCAACAATGGTATTACAGAGAAAGGTTTTTATTTATTGGAAGTAGAAAATCATATTTCTGCTTCTGGAAAAGCCAGACAGAACTTCCATAATGCACAAAAAATCTACCATATATAGAAATTCTAGTTTTGTTTTCAGTTTTTATCCATTAATGGATATGCTTCTACAGCACAGTTTGGATGAGAATGAAGAAATCTCTTTTCATAATCTTCAAAATGTCAGCAATAAGTAGACTTGCTGCTTTAAGATAATTTCTGAATTGGAAGTACTCATTCATTTGAGCAATAATTGTATCACAGACTTCTTTAGCAGCAATTTTAGTTTAGGTATTTGGATGTTACATCATTTTAGTTGCTGAAGCATTTCTTTAAGTTCTTTCCACAGCTTATCAATTTTTGTATTGTTAATATTCTATATAACAGTTTTAAAATCTTCAATATATTTTAAGCATTGCTGGCTCTGCATTGCATTTCTGTAACTAATTGTACAATATCATATAAATGTGTCATGAAACTGTAAAGCACTTAGAGCCGTAATTCAAACATTGCTTGCTCTAATATAAAACAGAAGGTTCTAGCTTGGGCAATGGACCTACATAATCAGGATGTGTTCTCTGTCCTTTCAAGATATTCAACTCAACTGTCTAGATTTTTCATATACAACTTAGATGGTTCTTGTTTTGAAGTTCCATCTAGATTTTTTAGGGTGACATTTCTTTAATATATCTTTTCCTTGAGAAGAATTAGAGTATTAAAAAAAAAAAAAAAAAAAAAAAAAAAAAAAAAAAAAAAAAGAGGAATATTTTACTGAGATCTATAAGGAATTTTCAGACAGATGTATTTTGGCATGCTGCTTGTGAAGGAAGCAAATTAAGAACATGTGCATATCAGTGCACATAATGAACATATTTGAATATTCTTCTTTAAGAAGACTTCAGACTCCAGAATGACAGCTTCCCCATTACCTTAGCAATATAAAGCATTTTTGAAATTATTTTATAAGGGGAAGTAACATCTAATAAAACTTATGTTAACAGACCTCCTAATGATTTGATATCATCATTGGATGGATTGTGAAATGCCTTGAACTTTTTAATTTGGCTAGTATATGGTAAAACATACATAATGAAAAACTGTTACTAAGTGCAATATGGCTGCTGGTATTATGGTTTTGAGTTTGTGATCAGTAATCATTGGCAATAAAAGTGGGAACAGTGAATTAAAGAACTCTAGTTTCAAAATCAGCTGGTGTATATCTTGCAACTCACCAAGTATTATTCAGACCAGGAATATACACGAAAAGGAATTAAATGTGTCTGTATGTAACCGTAGAAAAATGTACATGGCTCTTTTTGTCAGTAGTCATCCTTTCATTTACTGTTGAAAATATTCAATGAAAAATAATTAATAGGAAAAAAATTTGAGCATAAATAATGAAAGCCAGGAAAGATATGATCATAAGAAAAAGCATTTCTTTCCACATCATGCTGTCTTTTGCTGTTATGATCCATTGCATAACAGCCACTTCTCTGAATCCTTGGAAGCATTTTTGCCATGAGCATCTTCTGCTCCTTTTATATAGCCTTGGATTCCACATTGTTGTAGCATAGACCCAATTGTCCTGCTGCATTTTGGCCAGATGTCCTCCAAGCTCCAATTTTGTAATCTTGTTTTGATGGCTACTCCTCAACTCCTTAATCTGCACTTTTGCTTGTAGTTCAAAATATGTTTTCCTTCTCTTGTGTTGGCACACATAAATCATCATCAGAAACTATCCTTTTATAAATATCAAAGTGTGGATACCAAAAATGAGAACTAGGATGATGTACATTTGCAGATTTTGAATTGCGGGAATGTTCACAGTGAAATATAGTATCCTCAATAATAATTTGTTATGTTTCACATTTGCAGAGTTTTGAATCTGATGTTGAGATTAATGTATTTGTTTAGGAGTATGAATTTTAAACTCCAGAATTTATCCCAGGCATGTTTCATTTTTCTTTGAAGTTATTAATCTGTTTTTTCTCTCATACTAAACATTTGGCTCATATATACTCACTGTAATATTGTACCAGCGTGTTACGTATTACAATTGTGTTTCTGCAATGTTGGTTATGATTTTGGTCTTTGATGGATTCATTTTCAAACTGACTTCTTTACTCATTTTGTTCTTCTATTAGTACTATTAGTATTTCTTGAAGTTCTGTTTATGGCATATACTGCTGTATCACCCAGGAATTTGAGATTAGACTTTTTTTTCTCAGTTCCATTTTCTGAATCTTTTGGTGAGATAGGTTCCTCTTATCAAATTTGTCTTCTTTTTGAAATATATGTTATATATAATACAAGGGGCATTGTTCTTGCCTGACCAAGAAAATGCAAGCTTTAAGAGAAATTTTTTCTTTACTTTTCAAGTCATCTTGCTAATCAACACATTTAGGCCAATGACTTTAATAATAATAATAATAATAATAATAATAATAATAATAATAATAATAATTTATTCACCATTTGGATCATTTACATAATATGGGCTTTGTCCAGAATACAATATAAGCAATATAGAAGTTTAATAATTTGCTAGATTTACAATATGCCTTATTTAAAGTTTGTATATTCACTTATTGAATAAAAGGTATGTCATAGTAGAAAGGCTTTAACTTGTTTATTAAATTGTTTTATATTAGTTATTTCTTTAATATTTATTGGTAGTTTATTATACATTTTAATGCCTATATTAGTAAGATTATTTTTTAAAATATTTGTTCCGCATATCTGAACATGAAGGTAATTTATCCTTCTTATGTTATATGAATATATATATATATTTGTACATAATTCTCTCTGTTGTCTCTAAATATGGTTTACGACCTCCATTATAAAGAGGCAGGCTTATGGTAATATATTATGTTTCCTAAAATAGGGTCTACAGGATATCATACTATCTATTCCTCTTAAAATTCTTATTGCTTTCTTCTGGATTTTAAATATTCTCTTATATTTTTCTCCCCAAAATTTTATTCCATATTTTAATCTACTATGAAAATGAGAAAAATATACATTTTTCAATCCTAATAAATTCAGTGTTCTTTTTAGACTTTTAAGCATATAACAAATAAAATTAATTTTAGTTGCTAAACGATGAGTGTGAGTATCCCATTTAAGGTTTTCATTCCCATATATACCCAAGAATTTTGTTTCTCCTTTGTACTCAATATTGTTTCCATCATATATAATTTGAGGTTTAATCTGTTTTCACATTGCAATAGATTTTTCATTGTTTGTGATTAGTTCATTTATTTTAAATCAGTTACTGAGGCTATTCACGATCATGTTTACTTTATTTTGTAATACAGTCTCAATATCTCCTTTTACAAGAATGTTTGTATCATCTGCAAAAAGAACCACATCAGCCTTTAGAATATTATTAGGTAAGTCATTTATGTACACTAAAAGCAACAGAGGCCCTATTACTGAACCTTGAAGAATACTTCTCATTATTTCTTTTGTATTGATCAATAATTACTTATTCTCAGTTGTTTTTCATATTGCAGATCCACTACTTGTTTCCTATTGGTAAGATAGGATTCAATCCAACTATTCATGTTTCCTCTAATTCCATATTTGTACAACTTAATATTAGGATTTTGTGTTCTAATACATAATATACTTTAGTGAGGTCTAAAAAAATTCCTATTGTCGGCATATTTTTATCCACTGCATGCTGAATTTGATTCAGTAATTTATCTATGGCTGTTTCTATAGACCTGCTTTTTCTGAAACCGAATTGAGCATCAGAAAGTATGTTATATTTTGCCAAGAACAATATTAATCTATTGTACACTAATTTAAAACAAAATTGAAAATACTGATATTACACTTATTGGTATGTAGTTTTCTTTCTTTGCCTGTTCTCCTTTCTTGTGTAGCGGGATAATTTTTGCAATTTTAAGCTCATCAGGGAAGATCCCCGAGTCAAGCAAAGAATTATATATGTTAACCAAAGAGACTTTCACCTGTTCTATACATTGTTTAATTACATAGTCTGGTATTTCATCTATTCCAGAATATTTGCCTTTCATTTCATTGACTATTTTTTGTATTTCACTTTCTATAATTGGATTTATAAAAAAGAATTATTATTATTATTATTATTATTATTATTATTATTATTATTATTATTATGTTTTATCTCTGTTATGGTTTTACAGTGAAAATGTTGGGAGTGATTTGAACTAAGGAGTTTGTCTGCTATTTCTGAATAATATGTATTGAAACACTGTGCTGTATGCTGAGGACTTCCAATTTTGTTAACCTCATTAATTAATTCTGTTACACACTGTTTAGAGTTATTCTTCCCAGTTTCCTGGTTTATTATTTTCCACGGTGCCTTTGTTTTATTATTTGCATTTAATATGATTCTCTCATTTTCTTGTATTTTCGCTTCCAGAATTAGTTTGTGATAAATACTTTTATATTTTTGTACTTAATCCTTATTATTTATATAACCCTGTTGCTTTAGTCTACACATCAGATTCAGCTTATTACTTGAGATTTTTATTCATTTTGTTATCTACCCATTCTGGGTTTGACTATTTATATATACACCTTTTTGTGGGAAGGCAATGTTAAGCCAGTAGAGAAATATGTTTAGGAAGGAGTTAAATTTTACATTTATATCATTTTCCTGAAAGATCTTCTTCCATGTTTCCCCTTTTAATAAGAAGTTAAATAATGTTATGTTTTCTGGATTGAATGTCTTTTTCATACGTGTTCCTATTTTCCCTGTTTGTTTAGGTTCTAGCACATTGACTTCTAATATTTGTCCATAATGATCAGACAGGGCCATATCCTCAACTAATGATTGTTTAAATTTAGATTTTTTGGTGATCATTATATGCAATAATGATTTTTTTGTATCTGTTATTCTTGTTGGTACCACTACTGTATTAACTGAATTGTATACAGAGAGCAAATCTTTTATTTTGTTTAACTTACTACCCTATACTGAAATCTACATTCCAGTCTCCACAAATTATGATATTCTTATATTTTCTAGTTAGGTAGAATAGAACAGCATCTAATTTGGTTAAAAAATTATCTAGTTTTGTATTTGGTGCCCTATAAATGTACATGATATCTACATTCTGATCACTAATCTCTATCAATGATGGCTCAAAGTTCCTATCATCCTTGAGATCCTCAAACAGGTTTATATTTCTAGTGTTTATATCTGTTCTAATGTGTGTGTGTGTGTGTGTGTATATATATATATATATATATATATATATATGAACCCCCATGTTCATAGCCTTTCCTACAAAAGCAATCTATTAGCCTAAGCTGTTTAAAGGTTAGCAACTATTAACTGCTCTAACTTTAACCAATGTTCAGTTATGCATAGAACATCTACATGTAACAAATCTACATTTAATAATACATCTTGTAGTGTTATTTTATTTGTTATGTTCTGTACATTTTGATGTAGTATGCATAATTTGTTAGCTATCGTTTCCTTTTCATTATTACATACCTATGATTCTATATTTTGATGTTCATTGTCTTTTCCATCCACCCTGACTTTAGCTAGTTTCCCTTTAACTGCCATTGAATAACTTCACACAGAAATGTGCCAAATTTGTGTGATCCTCTGCAGTTGAGGTGCATCATTATTGTGCAGCCAAAAGTTTCCATCCATCATCACCCACTTTCTCATATTACAGAGCCAGCTTAATTCATGTTTATTTGTGCAATCTTTCTCTCATTCACGTCATATCTTCTTAGCACACCACTTATAACAATTTTCACATCTGTTACTGCCTTTGTAATGGTGTCTGCCAGGTCCAAGGTGTCCCCCATAATTTCTTCAGCCATTATTTCATTATTATTTAGTTCCATATATAATTTTTAAATACATTATTTCTCAATTTATATAATTCATTCCTGCATGGATCACCACCACTTTTGGGTTACATTGCTTAATGTTTATTTTCTCTAACCTGTGTTTAAGCTCATTTACTTTTATCCCCGGCATACAGTGCACATCATAACCTCTCTCTTGGCACAGATTTCCACATAACTAGCATGAAATCCCTAATCACCATCACTTTTTTGTATCTTACTGAGGCACCAGAATTTTCTTTGTTAAAAATGTTAACATTTACCTCACCCTGCATTGCCTTAAATCTGTTATGATGTATTGGAATGACCGATTTTCCATCTTGTTCACCTTGCATGGAAGTTGAATGTTTTCTTCTCTCAGATTTTCCTTTCACTGCATTGGCAAAACTTGTATTCTCTTCTTGTGCTCTTAATTTTGTCTTTAAATCTAAGTTTTCTGTCTTTAAAGATTGCATTTCTGTTTGAGCACTTTTTAAATCTTTGTTTAACATCCCGATTATCATCTGAAAGGCTGCTATCACTTCTGCCTCATGCGCTCTACCAGCTACCAATCTTGTTTCTCTCCTTTCCTTGATTTCTGTATTTATTTCAAAACTGTGAAAAATAAGCATCTGTCTCAGCTTCAAGCTCATCATTTGAGTTAATCTTTGTCCACCCAGCCATTTCTGCATGTTTGGAAACAAAAAGTGACCACTGGCAGTCAAATTCAGTAAATAAGGTGGGTGTGGAAGCACTTTAAAGAAAAGGTAATACAGTTTTGCATCAACAATCCCAGACAGTGCGAAGGTGCATTATCATAATAAAAGAGAACCTTCTTTTTTGCAAGGTGTAGACATTTAGCCTGAATGGCATCCTTAATTTGTTCCAGTAGTTAAGCATAATACTCCCCAGTGATGGTTCTGCCCTTTTGGAGGTAGTCTATAAGCACCCCACCATAAGAATACCTGAAAACTGTAGCCATTACTTTTGCTGCAAATGGAACAGTTCTTTCTTTGGTGCACTTTCATCTGTTGCCACCCAATGTTTGGACTACTCCTTCATCCCTGGCATGCAGTGTGGAATCCATGTTTCATATACTTTTAAGAAATATTGGAGAAACTCACTGGTATTGCATATAAATAAATCTTAATATTCTTCAAAATGTTCATTCAAATGCGTTTTTGGTCCATTGATAACAAATGCAGGACCCATCAAGTGGAACACTTTTTCATGTCCAAAACTTTGTGTACTGTGGTAGACAGGCCAAACAAGGTTTTTGCAATGTCAGCAGACTCATGTACCTTCAAACAGCAATCATCAAGTAACGGCATTGTGAATATTTGTCACAATCTCTTTAGTCATAGCACCTTTGGGACACCCTGAGATTTTATCATCTTGAAAGGATGTATGGCCATGCTTAAATTGAGCAACCCATTTTTTAACTGTAGAAAATGAAGGGAATCTAACTCCTTTTATATTTCTGTTGAGGATAAACCCTTTAAAATGAAGTACTTTATTACAGCTTGTATTTCAGTTTTATCCATTTTGTACAAAATGTTAACTCTAGTTTGTAAATACAATTATCACAAACAAGTGACTGCACTATTGCTGAAACTTTGCAGTGTGCCATCTAAAGGATGATGCTAAACAACTATCATTATAATTTGGCCATCTTCATATCTCTTGAGTCAAGCTGAGAACTTTTAGAATATTCCTCTTAATTGGAAATTAATTTTATGTATACATCTACAAAGATGTTAAATAATTGGGGGCTCAATGCTTCATTGCTCCTTAGCAGCAACTGCTCCTAGTAAGGAGGGTTATGTAAGGCTGTCATTAAGAATTTCCAAGAACTGTAATAAAGAGTGATGGTCAACAAGGAGAAGGACAGAAAAACAGCAAATTTATATATCATGCACTCTTATGCCTGCACAGAATATGGAAGAGTTGGTGAAAGATTAACGATGCTTTAAATAAAGTATGTGATAGTCAATTTAAAAAAAAATTAAATAAAACCAAAACAAAATTTCTAAGAGAGTTGTAAATAAGATTTTAAAAGTTTTGGAATTTTAGCATACATTAAACTAAATAAATTCAGAATGGCATTTACCTAATGGAAATGTTCCAGAATTATATATAAATATATTTCAAGGTAGGAATAACATTTCCAAATTAAAAGGCTCAAGTATTTTTTTTTTTTATTGATTTATTTATGGACGCTCTTTAACATTTCAGGTCTTCTGCATCCCATTCAACTCAGGGCATGAAACGGCCAACAAATTTTGTTCAGAGGCCTCTCTTTCAGGCTTGAGGTTCTTTTTCTTGCCATAAATGTATGACACGGGACCCACAGCTTTACTTCCCTTCCGAAGGAAGCCATACTTAGGATTTTTACGCCCAAAAAAATCCATCGCTCCTGGCCGGGTTCAAACTTGCATTCTTGGGTATAGGAGGCAAGTATGGTAACCACTACACCACCAGGACCAACGGCTCAAGTATTAATTTGATATTACTGATTATTGCTACTAAGGCAAGAACTTGATATGTCATCTTATTAACTCATAAACGTCCACCCAAATTGGAAAATATTTTGCTAAAACTAAGAAAAATATCTGGTATCAATAAAATGGGTATCCAGCTCATAATACAAAATGCAATGATGCATTGTGACTGTGAGTATGAAACTCTGTTCCAAGTACTGAGGCAAATCCTGAGAATCAAGCAACATAATGTCCATACATAACAAGCCAAGACTCTTAGAGAATAAGATTTTTAGTTTCATGAAGAAGTTCATTGCCTTGCTCATGAAGAGAGCACAAGTTGGACTGATATTATTGCCATCAACAGATCCAAATCTTTGGCCAAGATCGATCCAAAAGTTACATTGGAAGTGAGCACAGAACAGCCTGAATAAATCAATACAGAAAAGAAAAAAATTTATGAGCTAACAATACCATATTTATATCAGTTAAATATTATATTATATTATATAATAGGCCTCTTTATTTGGCACAAGAGAAACAATTCCAAAATTTTTTGTAAATGCATAAAAGTACTAAATTCCAAAAGTCACACAAGGTGAAATTATGTATTCTGTGAAAATTTTCAGGAGTAATATAAATAACATAAACAAGGTACAACATTTTTCTTTCTGTAAAAAAATAAAATAATAATAATAATAAAAAATATTACTATACTCTAATTTAATAATATTTATACTCGTTGTTCTTTACTTTGTCATTACTATAATATTGCCATCTCTTTTCTAAATGTATGTATGTATATATATATATTTTTTTTTTCTATCCTATGCTTAGTTTCATAATATTTATAACACTCATTGTTCTTTTCTTTTTTATTATAATATAGTAATCTCTATTTTCCTTTTATTTTATTTGTATTTTTTCCCCCCTATTCTCAGTTTTGTAAGCCAACTCATGTATGAATCAAACTTCCAAATAAATAACATGACCAAATGTTTAAAGATCATTTGACTGAATATGAAAGACCCATAAACTGGCTGCAGCCCAATTATTCACTGATTTGATGCACTGAACTTTTTTTCTTTGAAGAGTACTAAAGGATGCAATTTACAAGAGGATATTGACTACACCAGAGGACTTGCAACATAGTATTGTAGTAGCATCAAATAATTTATTGCAATCTCCACATCATAGACTGGGAGCTTGTAATGCAGCAAAGGATTATCATTCCTAACAAAATTTTTAAGCATTTGCTTTCTAAAATATTAACCTGTTTTCCTCACTCCTGTAATTTCATAATATTATGTTTACAGATAATTTGAGTAAAGTTCTTTTCCCTTACATCTATGACTTTTAAGATCCTTAATTATAAATCTTTTATCTATTAACTGTCATATATTAATTAATATTTTCAACTGAAAGGTAAAAGAAGCTACCTAATTGTAAGCCTTTGCAGAATAGTTACATTAATTTATTTTCATATTTGGGTTGTAAAAATTAGTACATAATGTATTTAAGGTTGTACTCTACTTAGTTAGTCATGGAGAAAAAGGAAGGGGTAGGAGAGAAGGAAGTAAGGAGGAAGGAAAGAAAGAAGTCTTTATACTAGGGATGCCCTAAAAGTTCTTGGCCTGACTTGGAGATGTGATGATAGCCAATTTACAATGATAATTGTTAAATATCATCCTTTAGATGGCGCACTGTAAAGTTTCAAACATGTAAGTGTAGTCACTTGTTTATGATGATCATGTTTTAAACAGTGTTAACATTTTGTACAAAATGGATAAACTGAAATACAAGCTGTAAAAGTATTTTGTTTTGAAGGGTTTAACACTGAATAGAAATAAAAAAGGAATTAGATCCCACATTAAAAGATTCTTTCCATTTGCTTTTGATGGTTAAAAAGTGGACTAATAAATTTTAGTGTGGTGGTACATCCATTCAAGATGAGCTCTCAGGGCATCCCAAAACTGCTATGGCGATTGTGACAAACATTGGCAATGTAATACTCAATGATTGCCGATTAAGTGTAAGTAAGTTGATGACATTGCAAAGTCCTCTAAAGGGCATATTTAGTATATTTTACATGAAATAGAAGAAAAATAAAAGAAAAATGCATGCAATTTAATCCACTGCTAAATCATTAGATTTTACTGATTAATGGATCTGGTATAATATTTATATTTGAAAAAAATTAATATTGTTGGTTTTCTTACCATGGAACTATTGATATATTACACATAACATTTACACCAAATTTAATATGAATATTTAAAATGCTAGCAATAATACTTTAAAGATACTATAACAGACTTATTGGCTAGAACTGTGGCTATTATTAACAAAATAAATACATAAATCAACAGAAGACCTTCAAAATATCCTTTCAAAGTCAGTGTTTAATAACACAAAGTAAATTCATGATAAAGGTTTCATGGTTTCATGGATGTATGATCTAGTGTTTAGATATAATAATTAGTAAATTAACACTGGGTTTGTAAAATTGAGAATGCTATGTACAGCAATAGAAGCATGCATTGTAGTTATTGACAACTTGTTGCCTTATGCATTACAAAATAGCCTGTAAAAAAAGAAAACAATTGCTTTAAAGTATTTAAGACACTGAAAAATCAAAATCAACATTGAAAAATCAAAATCATACTGATTGCTTTGTGTTCCTGTTCCTATTTTACCATTTACAAAGCTTATTAAAATAAATAAATAAAAAATAAAAAAACACTAGAATAGCTGGAATAGTTGGCTACACAGCAGAACATATTGAAAGGAAAAATTCATGCAATCAAAAAATAAGTGTACTATTTTTTCTCCACTGAACTATTTCTATTTTGTAAATATACTTAGATTTACCAGTGTGACCCAGAAACAAAACACCCATCTTCAGCATGGATCTTCCATTGATGACAATCCACCTGTGAAGGTTAAAAGGGCAAAAAATTTTTGGAAGTAAATGGTGGTGACGTTTTTGTCACAACTGTTCATGTGGCAACAATACCTTCAGAGAACGAAAGAATGATCACTGCATAATGACACACTACAGTTGCACTCCCCCATTTGTTTGAAAAAATGTGGGAAAAGTGACTAGGAACTGAATTGAGGGGCATCGTTGCAAAATGACAATGAATCTGCCAACACTGCCTATGTGACATTATATTCTCTCCAGGAATCTCTTTCAACTGTTGAATCATCCTCCTATAGCCCAGATTTCACACCCCGTGACTCCTTCCTGTTCCTTACAATGAAGAACCAACTGTGGGGAAAGCAGTTTTCATCACCTAAAGATGCTGTTGCAGCATATGAAGAAGAGCTTGACACAGTGGATGAGAACGACTGGTGCCAGTACTTTCATTGGTGGTTCAGAAGGATAGGAAGATGTGATGATAAGTTTTAATTTTATATTTTGAGTGACCCTTGTCCAACAAACCATCATACTATCGAGGAATTTAAAGTAAACATTCATCACAAGATTAGCATTCACTTCTTGACTGCAACAGGCGATGCTTAATTTAATTATTAGTTATCAACCAAAAAAAGAAGGTTAGCAATATCAGCATTTATTAAGTTGGGATAAATACATGCAATAGTATATTTAATAATTTGTGATAATATTGGTTCCCAGCAATCATACTGTGCACATAAGAGCATCAAGGCCAAATGGCAGTGGCCTACTAAATAGAATAACCCTTTGTTGTGCCAAAGATTTTGCTAAACATTTGGCAGATTACAAGGTACTCCTTTGTGTTCTTTGTACACCACTTTTATTTTATTATGTGATCTTCTAATCTGACACGATTTATTTTTATAACATTATGAGGATATCATTTATCAGTCCCAATCTTTGATTCTTTGAATCAAAATATACATTTTGTGAATAATTTAAAAAGGTATATAAAAACATACTATGTCTGAATTATTTCAAAATTTCAGCAGAATATTTACTCTGTCATAAGTAAGATCAAAAACAGACTAAAAAGTACTTGCATAAAGTAATCTATACAGCCAAATTTTGATGTAAAAATTTGTATCATCACAGTTTCAAAGAAACAAATAATTTCATAATTTTTATTGCCATCTAAGTGCAATAAGGGGGAAATTTACTTATTATTTGGTGTTGAGTATTTAAAGCAAGGCATATAAAAATTTATATTATGTAAATTATGGTGAGTGTTCTTTATTTCCAAGTTCTTGCCTGTGTCTAAAAACTGTTTCATGCACTGATGTAAAATACACTTCAATTCAATTCTTACTGAAAAAATGAATTCACAGAGCTAGAGCTTAAAGTTAGTAAAAGGCAAAGTTTTACTATGCTAGCATCTCCAAACCCAAACATTTATCAAATAAATAAAGATGAAAGAAGAAATTTTGGAGTCAAGATCTTATTATAATAAATTTAATAAGATCAGTGACATAGCGGTGGCAGGATAAATAACTCGAAAATCTTATAACACTAAAAAAAGAATCCCAATAATGGACTGGATTAGACCATTTCAAAGTGCAAAATCTTTGTGATAGCTATGACTGAAGCCCTAATTGGATTTAAGAATTAATGTAATCTTTATCTTGGTCATCATCCAACTCTGTAATTTATTCCCCAAGATCACAAAGGACAAACATTCAAAACTTGTTTCATATTTAGCCCATATATAATGGATGTTAATAAGAAATTACAATTTTAAAAAATTGAAATTGAAAATTTAAAATTTAGTGGTGTGTATGTTACAATTACGACTCAATTTTTTAAAATGTTAATATTTGACACCACTGTTACAAAAGTTCACTATATTTTATACAAGAAATTACAAACTTACTGGCATTCTGCCTCTGTCATCTTAGAACCATCTGAGCACCGGAAGAATTTTCCCTGAAAGAAAATATTTATGTAAAAAGTTTAAAAGAAATGTAAAAATGATCAACTTAAATAAAATATGCATAATATAACAAGATAATATAATTATGCCTTTATAGACTAGTACTGTCAAAAAATGTGCACTGTAAATTTTAAAATTTAGACAAAGATCAGTGCATTATGATACATATTATGTTATAGTGAGGTATTTTTCCTAAGCAGTGATTTTTACTTGCGTATTTATTAATGGTTTATATTGGCAACATTTCTGGAATCTATTTGTTCCCTTTCAAAGGCAGGTTAAGATATTATCATAAAGAGGAAAATATAGCTGTGAAGGTGAACATTTGTTATGAAAAGATTCCAACAGTTTTCTACTTCTAATAGCTGTTCAGCTCTGCATTCCAAAAATCAGCCAGCTCACAGAGGAACACTTGAGCTTATTACAGAATGAAACATGACACTGTAAGCTCTAAGTTAATAAAATCACATAATTATATATTTATTTTTATATTTTAATAGACTAGACTTTCTTAGAATATAGTTATTACAACCCAGCCACTGGGTCAATATAATTAGCAATAGCAACTATGCTAATCTATATCTCTTCTAAGCTTCTATGTTCTGCTGCATCATTATAACTTGTAGAGCTATGTTTTGAGATTCCAGTGTTGGACCTAGACTAACAGTTATCCATCTCTGAAGAAGCACAAGAGGCATGAAATGTCAGTTCTACAAGCCACAATGACACAGTGTAATATGGAAGCTAAATATATTAACAATGGCCACAGAAGCCCAAAGGAACATGAAAATATGCTTAATCATTAATTAACTAGCCAGAAAATTTCTATGTAAAAATAGTTTTATAAACAACATTAATATATATATGATTACATTTTTAACTGAAGTATAAAGAATTTCACTCACTTTTAGCCCTTGGTTTCCCTTTATAACCCTCAAACTAATGAATGAAATTTAATGACATTTGACAAAAAAATATTGATTTATGAGAATTGTTATGATCTCAGAAAATGTTGAATATGGTTGTCATTAACATCAATTCATACCTGCTCATTCTATGGAAGATATCCTCCAATAAATTGGAAGTCACAGTCTCAATTTCCTGCTAAGTGTTTTGTTGTTCCATGAAAGTCTTATGGCTAGGACATAGATGTAGCACTTCTCTTTCTAACCCTGTCCTTCTCTGAGGTGCACTACTGCCCTCCATAGTGAATTCGAAGAACTATACTGATAGAGACTCGCTCCTCTATATGCAGCAAAGTTCGAATGAATTCAGGCTTTGTGATACTCTTTCTCTTTCAGCTTGCCTTAAGGAAGAAATCCAGTGCAGTAAAGTCAGTGAACTTGATGATCAAAAGCCTTTAAAAATTATATGATCTTCAAAGAAGGTAACAATTTCAGTCAAGTTGACATTGGAGTTATGGGAAATGGCGCTATCATACTGAAAACAGCTGGCACAGAGTTCCTTGTTATCTAACAAATTCACAAATTCATGGAAGACTTCCAAGCTAGACTGGTACCCACATTTGTATGGAAGATCACGAGGCAAATAATGCAGCAACACAACAAAGTTCACCATGCCCTGAGTTTTTCATCATGAAGAGTCTTTCATGCACAGTGTTAGGTTTCTCACTTGCCTAAATATATGTATTCTGGGAATTGATGCACCCACTAAGGTGGAACCATTTCTTCTTCAAGAATCACACAAAGTCTAACATTCTCAGAAGTCATTGGCAAATTTCTGAAACCAATTATAGTAATCAAGTCTCTTCTGTTTATCAGGAGATTTCAATTCTAGCACAACAGTAACATTATATGCCTGTATTTTGCTTTTCTTACAGCTCACTGACATGTATTTCTAAGGTGGTTTGTGCAGGACTTCTTAGGAGAGGTATGAAGTATGTTATTTTAACTTCTTCACCATTGTTTCTGGCCACTTTGGGTGTCCCTTTTTGTGAACATCCTACAATGTTATCATGGATTCTTCACCAGATACTAAATGGAACATATTGCCATTAGTCTTAGCACCCCTTTATCAACACAGTTTTCCATACTGCACTGTACATACTATATTGCTCACGACAATCTCTTAAAAACTGCACAGTCAAATATGTGACACTATTGCCAAGAGCAGTCAATATATAATTTGTCTGGTGAGCCTAGATTCTATCCCCATCCCATCCTCATGTTGCCAACATGTTAAAAGGTTTTCTGGAGCTTTTCCTTGCACTTAAAGGTTGAATATCAGATAATATCAGATATTAAGAATTACAGACTGATTTGTATCTTTATTTTATCAATTTCATTTATAATTTCGAAAGACAATGGCAGATGGCAGGACATTAAATGCTTAAAATAACACAGCTTTGATATTCATATGTAACAACATATTGGCCAGAGAACAACACTGCCATTCTTGTCCTTCTGTAACTATGGTTCTCATACCCAAGAGTGTGCGAAATTACACCAAATTATATCCATTATTTTGAACGCTGAAAGAGAGAATAGAGACCTAAAGCAATGAAACACCCAATAAAAAGCTTAAATTCTAAGGACAGAAGATCAATGTGTTCTGATTTTACAATTAAAGAAAATTAAATTCCTTTAATCCACTGCTTTGCAATGCAACGCAATGCTGCACATATATGGACAAAATTTTTAAAATATTTATCATCAGGTAAATAGTCAACTCATAGTTTCAATTAGTTTAACATCACCTAAAGTAACTTATGTCTTTGTATGAGGATAGGAAACTGTGCCTTAAAAGCTAGAGAAACTAGATCCCTATTTTACTTCCAGGTATTTTAGTGTTGCAGATTACAATTCAGCATGTATTAAAGTATGAGAGCATAGAAAAAAATCACCCAAATATTTTTTCATACCTTAGATTTTAAACTGTTTTTTCTTCTTCTTTTTTCCATTTTATATAATCATCTAATAGCTTAATATAAACATATTTAGGCAATTTAATAACTTGTTAATAATAAACAATGCTATCTGGTATTTATGGAATCTAAATACATGCTCACAAAATATTTCTCATCCACTAACTATAGACCAAAATTACATGCAAGTTAAAATTGAATTATGTCCAACAATGCAATGCACATTAATACATACTATTTATATTTTATACAGACATTTAGGTATTTACAAATCAAAATACTATCTATAATAGATCATGCCATTTATTAACAATTTCAAATAGCTTACATTAATATGTAACAGCATAATTTTATCATTTTTAAAAATGAATTTTGAGATAAATTTTTTGCTTTTGTAAAAAATATGAATCAACTAGCATTTTTAATTTTGCACAACCTTGCTTCTGTTAAGGAGACAAAAATAAATTCTTCACTCAAAACTTCTGATCATTTACATACACTATTCTTTTCTTTTCCTATTTACACTATATAGCAGAGCATATGTGTTGCTTTCTTTCCATATCATGGCATATTGTAATGGGTGATTTTCCTTCATGGGACCAGTTCACGCATAATGGCCGGTTGGTCAGTTCAAGTTGGTACCATGGTGAATGCAAGTCAGAAAGTCCACAGCTATGAATGTTTTTTAAGTTATTACTAATACTTAAACACTTAAAAGGTACATTTACTCACCATTGTTAAGCAAGAAAATGCTGGAACTGTCTCCCTTCATTTTCCATATATTTCTGGCATGGATTAATGAAATTAACTGCAATTCCTTTGATCGATGGAAGATATTTCTTCACAAATGTTATTTTTCAGTTTATCTGATGTGTATGGACTTGCCTACATTTTGTTCCCTCAATGTCTCCTTAGCCAGGGATAAAAATTGCAGGGCATTAAACCAGTGGACCAAGGGGGCCATATGTTGTTAGTGATGACTGTATCATTGAATATTTGCATGAATTGCAAGCAAGGAGACATGAACTTTATGTGCCATTGCAGAGTCCTATTGGAAAGTCATGAACCTACATTCCCTCATGGAAAAATGGTTGCAAAACAATCTGCACATACCTATCACTATTAATTGTTTTCTCAAAAATATATATGTATAGCCTATTATTCTCTTGCTGCTAATGCACATCACACTCCTATCTTTTTAACATGTGGGGATTCCTCATGAAGTACTTTTGGTTTTTCGGAACTCCAGCAAAGGTTGTTTAACAAATTAACATACCTATTTAGGTGGAACCAAGATTCGTCCATAAAGAAAACTAATTACAGTCAATTTCTCCATCATGCACAGTACTCAAAATCCACTCACAAAATCTACTCCAGGATGTAGGGTCATCTGGTTTAGGTTTTTACACTACACTAATTTTATTAGGTTTTAAATTCAGTAGCTTTTAGTCCTCTGATTAGAGGAATAGGAAATTCTTGTATGCTGAGAAAGATGTCAAAGTGATTTTTAGGGGAACATTCCAGAGCATATACAATGTTCTTTAACATTTCTTTTGTGAGTAGTGTACATGGCTTTGTACATTTTTCATCAAGAATACTACCTATTCCATCAAATTTATTTTCCAATCTGTGAATCAAACTTTGACTTGAAGTTGAAGATCAGAAAATCTCTTTAGAAACAATCTCTGCAAATCATAGATAAATACTCTTTGGGAAATAGAAAACTGGAATTGAGCCATATTAACATAATTAATACACTGTATTATGCTGTATAATGAATACTTATTATATTGTCAAGAACAAGTTCAATGTTCTTTGAGTTAAACTCACATTGACCTCTTGGGCACTAATGACCTTAGCTGTTTTGCACCCCTTAAGCAATAATCATCATCACACTGGCTGCCTAGCCCGCTTTCAAGCTTGAGAATGAGAGAACTGCAGAGCTAGCTCAACTGTAGCCAATTGCACATGGAGCAGTCTCACAAAGGAAAAATCACCCAATTTAAGCTCATCTATCTCAAAAACATTATTTATGAATATTTTATTTCTACTCTTAGGATAGAATGGAGGAATTTTAAAATACTCTCAGAAAAAAATATTTTCTATTCCAGGATTGATAAATAGCTTGTGCTTTTGTACAGCCAGCACTTCATATGTGGCAGAGTTCTACTGTTAAGACTTATTGTTACCAAAAATATGCCAAGCATCTAAATCCTAATCCAAAAAGCCCCAGTTGACCATTTACATGTATTTTATAGCATCCCATGAGCTACAATTTACTTATAAACAAATTACATATCTGTGTCTTTGTTTTTAATTGCCTTCTCATATAATATGTATACATTTTAGATCTTCTTCCTTTACACTAAACAATGCATGCATTTAACTACACTGCTTGTAATAAACATGTAGATTTAGTTTATATCTAAAAGCTAAAGTACAAATCCAGCTTCATTCCTATGATATTAATGCATGCTTATAGCTCAAGATTTCTAATTTTCTAGATCACATCAGGCAATATTTAAAATATTAGACATTAATCTGCAGCATACAACAGTAATTTAAACTTTATGTTATAAAAATGCTCAAGATGCTTTCGAAGCACAATTTATATTATTATTCTAACCTCTATTTAAGACATTAATTTCTGCTTTTTATATCAAAAGTGATTTTTTCAGATGTTGATGAAGATTAAGGCACATTACCAAGATATGCAGGGTCAAATATAATTTTCTCTTTTGTTGTAATTTCATGCATTTGGAAAATCAATAAGCAAGCTTTTAGCAGCTGCAGGTAAAACCTGAATATGATATCATTGAAAAAGAGTCTTAAATATTTATATAAACATAGCAGGTAATGTATTATGCTCTAACATGCTATGGCAAGTCCAGAATGTGTACAGGTGTTTATGAGGGCGAACTGCTTCAATAAAACCTGAGGCTTTTAAAATTAGTAAGCAATAAAAAATTTCAATTTTATTGCAAAATAATGTGCTATGAAAGGACTAGATTTATAACAGGTACATCATTAAATTAGTACCCAGATCTTGATTTATTCTAAAACAGTCACTATTAAAGTAATTCAGTAAAAATACGTTGTAAGACATAAGTTAAAATTATGATTTTGGAGTGTTTCTTTACTTCCTTATGCATAATTACTATAAAGTTAACTATATTTTTTCTATTAATAGGTATTCTTTTATATGTTTAACATGTTGGAAGTTTATTATCCCATTTGAAACTCTGTATGTTTGTTTTTGAATCAAATTAAAACATAATCCATGTTGAATGTTAATTTTAACTAGATCATTATTTAAGCTACTTTAAAAACATATTGGAGCCAGCTTCTGCTACATAATTTTATGTCCAAGCAAAATGATATAAATTTTGCTTGTTTCATTGAATTTATAAATTGTACCCCTATGGAATAATTTAACAGAAAAAGAACCATATATGTGCTAAATCCTGCATAGGTTGCCTCTTCTACAGGTTCCCCATTTCTTGCTTTCACCTAACTAAATATATTCATAGGCAGAAGTTTTCTTCTTTACAAGATTGTTTTCTAACTCTGCTATTTATAAAATATCATTCTTAATGACATTTTCTCAGTTTTTTTACTGAGCTTATTGCTTAGAGTGCTATGATTAATTTTGGCATCTATCCCATTTTTAATCCAATCATTTCTACTCTGCAGAATAAGTAGCTGAATCATACCTTCAGTACTGCTAATATTTTAAGTCTTTTCTATTCAAATTGTATTATTTTGTCAAAATATTTCTTTTATCTATTGTACTCATATTTGTGCTGAATGCTTTAAATTTTTAAGAGAGTATTGCATTTATAAAGCATAAGATAGATGTAAACCAAAATAACAGAAATAGATGTACAAGTAAAAATAAAAAAAAACATTGTCAAACAGCATAGAAGTATAATTCAAATAATAATTATTATTTCTCATGCAATCAATATTAATATAATCATCACTGAGAAAGTTTAAAATATTAGATAATAATTATATCAATAAAAAAAAAACATATCCTGTACAAAATCCTGAATTTATCCTTAAGCACATTACAATTACACCACTTATTAAATACATGAGTTCCCTTACATCACTGTGATCATGCCCCCACCTCGACCTCACAATGTCATATTATTAATATTTTCATGAATAAATTAAACTTGTGCAATAAAATCAATTCCTTTCACCTGGTTAACTACATACACCATCTTTGGTGGAACTATGAGCAACCAATCTTATAAACATTTTACTAATTTCAAACCTCCCATACTCAGATATTTTTAATAGAAAAATTGTTTATTTCGGTAAATATTTTATCACTTTTTCCATAAATACCATTAATTTATTTCATCAGTTTGTGTCATTTTTACAAAAATTTGCTATTATTTTATTTTGAAATTATTTGATTTTGTTACATCTGCAGCAATGAAAAAATTGTACATTTGGTTATTTCAAATCTCTTAACTTCTCCCTTTTTATAAGACTTTGAATTAAAACATGCCTTTTGAGCAGTATATTTATATTAATAAATTAATTTATTTATCTGTCTTTCATTCACATGTTAATGGTCTTTAAAAAATGTTGCCATAGAGCATGTTCTTGCAAAACATATATTTTGAGAATCTTCACCCAATTTTATTTACGATTGTTTCTACATCTTTATGTGTCTGTTGACATAAATGTTATGCTCAAAAGTTTCAGAAATGTATATTCATAGCATTTACCAATAGAGAGATAACACACTTGACTTACAGAAGATTTTATATGTTTGTGGATTTTGGTACCTGTCTTGAAATGGGTGCCTTTGTGCTCTTGCTTTGCCATTATACTGTGGTTGATATCATGCTGGGAGGGAGTTACAGTAACAATATAAAAATAATGTCTGGTGTTTATCCAGGCTAGATTATGCTTGAACATTCAACAGATGTTTTATCCTGGACAAAATATTTTGCCGAGTACAAAAATATTTTGCTGAAAATGAGAGACACAATGATCATTAACTCTATTACTCTGAAGTGACATGGAGGGTAAATTAAATTTCCTCCAGTAGCGCTATTAGCAATAAGAGATCATGTGAAGTTTTAACTAGATTGCTAATAAACATAAGAGAAATGCATATTTTAATTAAACATTTACTGTTTAGGTCGAGAAATAACCAGTTTTTTATTTTTATGAGAAAAAGATCAATAAGGATTTCATTAAGGAGCAAAACACTTCATCAAATAAAAGCTTAAAATAATTTCAACTGTTTTAATTAATGCATGATGCACTTCTCAGTATATTAGAATGTGAATTCATTATACTATTGAAATAACAAAGTCATAAATGATTACCTGATACAGTTTTGCACCACTGACAGTGATGGTCAATAAGGTTGCTCAGCACTTCTTGAGGTATTCTCTCTCCTTATACTTCAAAACAATCTTATCTTCTATTTTATTTCAGAACTTGTGCAAATGCCTGTCACTAATATTCTAAGGATGTTCTTAAATAAGCCTTGAAAGTAGGTAGGCCAAGACATTTTCAAGTTATTTTTTCCTTCTGAATTCCTGAGGTCACAGCTATCCTATGTTGCTTGGTATTACTTCCCATGAAGAGAAAATTTGGACCAACAGTATCAGAGAACTTACAGATATGATTCTACTGCAACTCCAAAAAGAAGCAGTTACACCATAAAGCCACATGGTCAAGTGCCCTCCCAATTTCAAATGAAAAAGACATTAGTTAAAAATACTTTTGAAAAACACTCCCTTTTCTTTAAACAAAGTTGTGTAGCATTACCAGAATGTCTGATGAGAACTGGCAATTTGGGATAGTTATAATTTGTTTGCAGACAACCCTCATGTTCTGTACTTACCCTCAGAGTCTAAATGGTGGATTAATGGTAGAAATGCCTTTACAGACTCAATGATCATGATGAATTTGTGATTACATATCTCTAAAAAACACTCACTTTTGAAACCAGAAGGCACCGCATACTATTAACTGCTACATGGATAAAGAAAAGGGCAGAAAATATGGAGGAAGTAAAGGCTATGTTAAAGACAATATCAGAAGATTTAAAGGAGATTAAAGCTGGGAGGTGAGTATGGAAGAAAAATTGGAGAAGAGCATAGAAGAGACAAAATATAGGATTGGACAGCTTGGAGAAGAATTAGGAGAAGAGTTAGCAGAATGCAGAAATAGAATAGAGAAGATGGAAAAAGTGGCAGATATGAGCAAGAAACTAAATGTAATGATTTTTGGAGTGGAGGAATGAAGAGAGAAAAAGACATGGGAAGAAGTAGAAGTGATCGAAAGAATAGTGGGCAATAAATTGGAAGATTGAAAAATTAGAGATGCCTGGAGAAGAACTCATAAGGACGAGAGAGCAAGGGCAATATTGGTTAAATTAGCCACAATGAACATGAAGTGGAAAGTATTAGGGCAAACTGGAAAATTAAATGTCTCAAGAATTTTAATTGGAAATGACTATGGAAAAAAGGAAAAAGAAATAAGAATTAATAAAAATGATGAAGAAAGGCAGGAATGAAAGTAGAAGAGCAGTTTTGCATGGTATGCACTTACGGATAGATGATAATCTATCAATGCAGCGACAAGGTCAAGAAATTATGATTGCAGAGGAAGAGAGGAGAAGCAGAAATGGAAATTTATTGATGCTGCATCAAGGTAAAGAAACAAGGAATGTAGGGGAGGAGAAGAGCAGGGAAGAAGGGGGAACAACCTGTACCCAGCAAAGAAGGGGGGAGTGTTTAGCATTGAGAGTGATGGGGATTTCACCTAGTGTGAATCAGCTAAGTAGAGCAATGATATGATGGAGAGAAGCTGTGGGGGGAATCTGATTTAGATTGGTCAAGAGGTTTGAGTGTGGTGGCATCACCTGTGGGGAGTTTTATGGAAATAGAAGGTGGTAAAAATATAAGGTTAGAAAAAAGAGTCACAAGGGAAAAAGTGAAACTAGATCATTTAATTTGAAAGAAATAGAAAATAAGTATTTAGAAGGGGTTTATTGGTGATTTTAAAGAGTTTTGTGGTAAGATTGTTGAAGCATGGTCCACAAAAAGTAAAGGGAGAGGACAAATATTACAGAAAAGTGGAAAGGGTAGTGAATGGGAAATAGGATCTATAGCATATACAACTAGAGAGTTAAATGCAGAGATCCTAAATAATAAGCACTCCAAGAATGTTGTATAATGTAACTGTAATGTTGTTTGTTGAAATAAAATTCATTCATCATATTAACTGCTACATTGAAAAATGACTTACTTCAAGTTAACCAGCTTGGGGTGTTAGAGGGAATAACAATGATACATCATTAAGTGGAGTTCATTGCCAATTTCTGTTGCCAATATGCTTTTCAGTGAAGTTAAGTGCTTCTTTGTATGAACTGACTGGTGTTAAAAATATGGTCAATTGTCTCCTGGAATAAAATTTCATTTCAAGTCTCTCAAATTCTCTCAAATAAAAAACATGAAGATTGAGCTTTGGAACAAAATTATAGGTAAACCTTTTATACCAAGTTCAATACTGTGGTATTATGTATGAATCCTATAATTCCCTCAAACATAGTTTTGAGAAAACAGTTTAAAGTTAACATAATTACATGGTCTCTTATGGAAATATGTACTTTTCTCCTTATATTGTAGAAAATCTGTACTGATTATAAGAAGTGCAATTTATGATTGTTAGTTGAAAGATTAGAGTAAAACAAAAAGATGGTGCCATTATCTCAAAAGTTTACCGTTTGAAGTTTATGAGCTTCATGCAGTGTCTCAAAAATAATAACAAAATCTCACATGCCCCACTTGTTTTGAGAAGTCATGAGGCACCACTGAAGACAGACCCATTAACAGCTACAACTTCTCCTTTAATCACATGGAGTGTTGTTATCCACCAGTGAAGATGTACACACAAACCATAACACCAGGACCATCATAGCATTATTGTTCATTATGCATACCACACACTCTCCACAAAAGCAAAGTTTTGAGGATCATCATAGAGAGGAAGGGTCTGAGAACACTGCCATAAAACCACTTTTAGGATACTAGTTTGTATGATTTACACTATACGTTAACCACCCTGTGCATTAAAACCTTTGAGCATAAATTTCATATTGCAGAATGTTTATATATATATAAGGCTGAAACCGGTTGCTTGAAGAGTGTCTTAAGGCCAACAGGGATATGTGATGGTTTTCTTGAGACATTTTGTATGTTTGTTGCTAGCTCTCTATAACTTATTTCTAGTTTTCAAATTTGTTCTCAGTTGTAATATATTTGCTACCCCTATGGCTAAAGTCAAGTGAGTGTTTATATTGTCTGACTGCTGATTATGATCAGAATGCTGGCGTTTTATGATACAGCATATACAAATGCAGGAGAAGGAATTACATCTTAACACTTTGCTGCTCCTATGTAATGCATAACTGCAAGTACTGAAAGGCTACATTTTTTAAATGAACATTTAAATTTAAACACTTGTTGCAGAAACTATGTTCTTTCTTCAGAAAAAAATTCATAACAATTAACCCTCTAACACACTCTTCCGAGATAAATTGGGCACAATAATTTTGCAAATAACAACTAACCCATGTTAACTGAGCCTTCAGTATTTTTCTATTTCCTTGGATGCTATCCCATAAACACTTGACTTAGTACATAATTATAGCACTAGATTGCAAATGTGGTGTTTTCTCCTTTTTTTTTCACTGTTAGGTGGCAAATATTTTAGTTTCTGATCCTGTGACATAAAAATTGTCATTCTTACCTAAAATATGACCCCCTATAATAATACACTGCTGTGGTAACAGGGTTTGAAATATGAAAAGTGACAAGATATTTCTAAGCAACAGTGATATTTTATTTCTTGAAATTGGTAGCAATTTTTTAGAATATTTATTCTCAGCAGGAGAAAGTAAGATTAGTGATTATGACACATTGAGTAATTAAGGTTTGCAAAATTGCAAAATGATCATCAATTTAAACAGTAATGATGATATTTAATCTATCTAATAATTCTAAAAAAACCTAGCTACATTTATGCATTAATTATTTTATTGCAAATATAGTATTATTTTTTCCCATACCTTATTATACTCGAGGTAATAACACAATCCCAATATTGGCCATAATTTTTACTTTAAATATATAACAAAAATATTTTCACTTAGGACATTCATATATATTTAAGAACTATACTTAAAAAATAGGCCACTGCTAGTAGTGAAAAAGAATAGATGATGCAGTTCTGCTGGGCTAATTTCTCTTCCTACCTTTAAACTTGTGAGATGTAATGTTCCTATCAGCTGACATACCAAGTGTTGTCTGAAGATCAGTTACCAGTTTCTGTGAGCTGATAATGAGTATCAGTTTGTCACCTCATAAGATGAAAGAGTTCACAATACATACATTTAGAACAAAATGTAATATAAATTGCTACCACTGTTTTGAAGATCAGCTAACACCATAGTATTCATGCTTCTGATTACTTACATCCATACCACACATGTGCTTTGTGTAATTTATGACAAATTTTTGGATATGATATTTTGATTCCTTTACTGTCCTTTCTTGATTTTTTTGTGATTGAATCATCGACCTGGGGTCAGAATTTGTATAAAGAAGGAATGGGGCATAATTATCTTACCACATTACTGCCATCACATCTTCAAGTTGCATTTTGTTGGATTTTCCATTTTTTTATTTCACTATAGCTGATTTTCTGAATTCTGCTGGTTAGTTGTTTCTCTATCTTTGTGTTACTACAGCTGTAAGTTTATTGTGCCAGTAACATATTCATAAGATTTGTAGTGATCAAAAGTTATCAAGTTAAATGTGATTCTCTTTTCCCCAGAAATCTTCTGTAAGTTATAATATAACTCACTCTCTAAGCAGAAGGTCTTATTGTTGAATTTATTTCACCCTTTAATTTTCACAATTTAAAAGATAACCGTTGACACTATCAAGTAGGATGCAAGTCTTGATTCCTCATTTTGTTGGGTTTCCAGATAGATATTTTTTCAGGAAAGAACATTCCCCATGAAATCACTACAACATCTATTGCCAATTCATGACCTTTTCCAATTTATTCATTAGATTGAGAGTTGGGTTTGCTTTATATAGTATTTAACAGTCTCTACTTCTCTAATTAGATGTCTTTCCTTTACTATTCAAATGTAAACACAATTCCAATTTTTTTAATCATTAGTGTCATGGTTTATCTCACTTATAAGACATGCACAGAAATTACCTTGAAAATGTTTGTAATCTTAAAAGAAGTTAGGAACAGTGTAGTTGTTACATACACAAATGAGTCAGTATTAGGTGACACTAAAACTTTACTAACTGATTAATTCTTCAGAACATGTTTCAAGAGCATTCGCTCTCATCTTCAGCTGGGGACTGACTAACTCTAGCAGGTGACATAGTGGCATCTGGTGGTTCCATTAGATAATGGAACAGGAAGTTCATTGGTGGAATGTCAAAATTCATAACTCTATGTTTATTTTTTAAAATATAAATCTTTTCCCATATTGCCAAATCCTTGGGATTGGTGGTAGCTTTTAACAGTTTGGCTTCTCCTGCAATGTTATGATCGTAAGTCCAAAAGTGATCTGCAACCACCGATTTATCCACTTGTTTATATCTTAAATTTCTGAAGTGTTCTTTGATCCTTGTCTCCAAATTTCTCCACAACTCTCTCCATGATAAAAAGAGGATGTGGTTTTTAAAAGATTCACATATTATCCATGGGCAAACAGGGCATTCATGAAAATCTTTAAAAATTATGATATACGTTTGGCTGGACAATATAAATTTAGTATTGGAAAGCTTCTGAACAGCACCAAAAAGGACCTTATTCCACCCAGCAGGAAGTCTGGAGTGTATCAGATAGATTGTTTGGAGGGTGATCAGACACATATAGGCAAAACAATACGAAATTTAGAGACAAGGACCAAAGAACACCTCAGAAATTTAAGACATAAACAAGTGGAAAAATCGGTGGTTGCAGATCACTTTTGGACTTACAATCATAACATTGCAGGAGAAGCCAAACTGTTAGAAGCTACCACTAATCCTAAGGTTTTGGCAATATGGGAAAAGATTTATATTTTAAAAAATAAACATAGAGCTATGAATTTTGACATTACACCAATGGACTTCCTGTTCCATTATCTGGTTAGAACCAGATGCCACTACATCACCTGCTAGAGTTAGTCAGTCCGCAGCTGAAGATCAGAGCGAATGCTCTTGAAACATGTTCTGAAGAATTAATCAGTTAGTGAAGTTTTAGTGTCACCTAATACTGACTCATATTTATTTGAGAATGTTTGTTGACTTCTGGAAGATCAAAGAGGCCAATATAGATAAAATTCTTTTCCATTCTTCTTTCTACTCCACAGAAGGCTAACACTTTTATTGCTATATGTTCTTGTTGCCACATATTCAGTTTCTTTTCCCAAATTTCCTTTCTCCATCTCAGTTTCTTGCATTCTACTAAACAATGAAACATTTCTTGTTACAACACATAACACATTATTCCCCTTCACTACCCTTATAGCCTTTCAAAAACATTGAACCTAATATTATCCAAGCAAAACCTACTCTACCTTGCCAATCACAATGGTCCACACATTTCACCTTACCCTAAATATTTTTTTCCTCCATTTATAATTTCAAAGATAGATTTTTTAATCCTTACAAATTTAACTCACCACAACAAATTCATTAGGATATTCAAAGAACGTGGCATAAAATTAGCCTCAAAGAACAAATATAATATAAATAATGTACTGGGTTCTACAGTAAAAGACACCACACCAATAGAACAGAAATCAGGAATTTACGAAATTAAATGCGCAGATTATGATAAAAATACAGCAGAAAGACTAACAAAAATTTAGAAATTTGGAGAAAGGAACACTTTTGAAATACTTGTTTTAAACAAGTAGGTAAATTAGTAGTGGAATTTTTGGACCCAAAATCATGAAAGTAAACCAGCAGTTATGCTACTGAAAGAATTTCACAATCCCTTAGAGCTATCTGCTTTGGGAAACATTTTCATTCTGAAAAATAGAAAAAACTTAATGAATTTTTATATTCTACCCATGAATGAACTTAGCAAGTTCCTATTTGAACCATCAAAGCCCGCACAGAAGCACTTTGGGATTCAGCTGCCACATCAGCTAATCAGTCAGCAGCTGATGATTGGAGCAATTGCCCGCAAAACATATCCTAATATTGTATAAGTACGTGCAGTTTTGTGAACATATATGAAAATTTACCATTATAAAATTGCAAATTTTACTATTAACTAAAACCAGGAAGACACTATTTAAGAATAAAGAAGTCATACATGCTTTTATGTAGAATATTTCACTTCCAATCATTCCAGGGCAGGAATTTTCTGTTTGTGTCAAAATTTTCATCAACTTGCATGATCTCAAAAAGGCAAATTTGTCATTTGCCTTTACCACAGTAGATAAGTAAGAAAGAGTACAAATGAAGTTTTTTCTTTTTTGAATTATTATTTTGAAAACCATGTCTCAAAAAGTGTTAAACATGTTAACTTTCTGGTTGGTTGTTCTGGTCAAAACAAGATCCATACAGTGATCTGGATGTGCATGGCCTTTAACAGTCATTGCCAGATTTCAATCAAATATCCAAATGTTCCATGTGTAGGGTACCCATTACAGGCATATTTGGGGGGTCTTCAAAAGTAAGGCTAAATAAATCAAAAAAGCTGAAACTCCCAAAGATGACTTATTTTGCATATTAGTGAACAGTAAGAAAGATTTTGAAGTTCATATTAAAAAAACAGAAGAAAATGTGATTTTCTACAAATTGTTGGTATTCTTTATTAAGAAAATTGCGGTGTTTATGAAAATTAAAACTTTTCTGAGTAACTAGAAACAACAGTTGACATCAGTAAATTTTAAGTTCTGTCATACCACAATGGAAAAAAAGGAATGGTCAAAGTAGCATTATACATGTGATTTCTGGGTAAAACACATATACTTCTTATAGGAGGCAAGAATTTCTCAAGAGATTATTTTGCCAAAAATCAAAACCTACAGTAACAAAATTGCCATCAAATTAGCACTGCCTAAAGATTTAAAAAATGTTGCAAAATATATTAGGCAAATGCCATGTTATTCTATGACGAGCTTTTGGAATGGTTAGCTATGTAACCCTAAAACTAAAAATAGGCACAAATAGGCAACAGGCTGAAACCATGTCTGATTCAGAAAACATCCAAAGCATTTGCTGATGATGGGTTCACATTAGTGCCTTCAGTTCATTTTTAAGTTGTGTTTGGTCAACCATGTGCTCTGATGGCTAAGCAGACAAAAGCACATGCCTAGAAATGAAAACACATAGGTTCAAATTCTCATTATCCATGCATTTTTCATTTGTTAAATTTTACAGGTAAAATTATATAAATGGCATATAATTATATTTTAATGAACATATATTTGAATCTGAAGTCACTTATGCTAAAATGAAAAAATGTAAATAAATCAACTTTGTTATATAAAACTGCCACATTACTATAAATTTTGAACTGAAAAAGCTGAAAAGAAAATATAATTTTATTTTATTTAAACATATACATTAATTTGCTGTTTCATAAATGCCTTAAAATTCAAATAAGCCTTTGCAATTTGGAGGGATATTATCATGTATATACTAAACATTAATTTTACTTGCAAAAATAACAAATAATATGATTCCATATATGGGTGGAATTCAAACTTCAATAGCTCTCACTGCCAGACATCTTTTAATTGCTCAACTATCAGCATACATCTTCCATGAAAAATTTGATGTTACTGGTAATAACAGAATGAGACTAAAGCTTATAAGATCTGTGTACAGAGATGCCATGAATCAAGTGCTAGGCATACAGAACTTTCATAAATTAAGTCGAGTTGCTGTTTTTGTCTTAGGGTGTATCAACATCTGCTAGATGTGTTAAACTGTTATAGATAAAATAATTGAACGAATGCAGACAAATATATATGCATTAATGGGTTACTACATTCCCTCAAAGATTTAACAATTGGAGTAATAATCTCTAGACTTATCACATTTCAAATGCTTTTAACTACAAGAAATAGTTTGGTGTTGTAACTTCCATGTTATAATTTAATTATTTAGTTGTTCTTGTAAAACAACAGATTATTAGTGATATCATTACTTGACATCAGTCACTCATTAGTTTTAGGTCTACCAAATGTTTGTCTTAGAAGTGGTTTTGTCAGTATTTCAGATATTTTCTTCTGATGGGCAGTTATTTACTTTTGAACCAACCATTATTTAATTCATCACTTACGAAATGGTATTTGACATCAATAAGTTTGCTTCGTCTTGACATTTATCCTGACTTAATCATGTTGATTACACTCTAATTTTCAACATAAAGTGTTATTAACAATGAAAATACTGCAATCTGCTGTTTAGCAAAGTTGATTATCGTTACAGTTTCATTCACTTCTAAATTCCATAGCTTAAGTTTAAAAAATTCTATGAACGTCATCAACAAAGTTAAAGATTAAAAAATTATCACCAAATGACAGACTAGTTTCTTGATGTCAAGGCCTGTTTCCCAGCATACCACAGAATAAATTATTAATTATTTTTAGAAAATGGTTGAAATCAGCCAACCTAACAGAAGAACACATTGAAGAATACATCAAATTCACTAAGTTGTGCATAAATTAAGCATTTTTTATATTTGCGGACAAATTGTTTAAACTGAAAGCAGGATAGTAATGAGCATTCATTTATTACCTTTCCTAGCCAACTTATTCATGATCTATTTTAAGGTGCATATCACTAAGGCCTTCCCCTACATTTTTAAGGTTTGGCAGAGATATGTATTCACCATTATAAACAAAATGCATGTGGAAGATGAATTAAACCTTTTAAACCCTGCAAGCGCCTACAATTAAGTTCACTGTCAAAATAGAAACAGATAACATATTGCCATTTTTGGATCTAAAGATAATAAAATATAATAATAAACTTGAATTTGTTATCTACAGAAAGGACACACATACAGACAATTTCAACAGGATGATGTACAGACATCTAAATATACCACTGAACAAAGAAGAATACAAAAATGAACATCTACACATAATAGAAGCAGCTAAATCCAATGGGTTCATCAAACAGATCATTAACCAAAACTTTTAAAAATTCTGGAAACAAAAAAGAAAAAACAAATTACAACTTTGAGTGATTTAGCAGGGGAAAAAACATATTCCACTCATCAGCCAATAAGAAATTTCAAAAACATTTCCCAGCGTACAATATTATTTTTTGCACCTCAAAACAGATACACTGTAAAAAATTTATTGAAATGAAACAAAACAGATTGCAGTCACAAAGAGAAAAAAATCTGGCATTTATCAGATTAATTATAAAGATTATGAAAAAAATCTATTAAGGAAAGACATAGAAATTTAGGCATTATGTTGAAAGATCATTAGAGAAACTTCTGGTACAAACAAGCAGGTAAATCAGCTGTGACTGCACATTTTTGGAATGAAAAACCATGAAATAGAAAACGGCATCAAGTTATTATAAAAATTGTTCAACAACCAAAAGAACTAAACATATGGGAAATGATTTATATAAAAAAGTGAGCAAAACCTTATGAATTTGGAGATCCTGAAAGCAGACAGCATTTTATTCAAGTTTATCACAAGGCCACCAAAGTCTACCCAGGTACCTACCCACCCAACTTCTACGAATGATCCAAGAGTCATTTAACAGCCGATTATGTGGACAATTGTTCCACAAAACATATTCTGAGTAAATCTCATGTACGTGAAACCATAAAGAATAATATATTCTAAATATTTCGACTCAGAAGTGATTATTAACTGTTATGTTGTAAATTTTCTCATAATCACTTATGGGAAAATGTACACCACCACCTACATCAAAATTTAAGTGCACAAATGAAAAATAAAGACTATAAAGTGTTATGTTTACTAATTTATTTAATGGCTCTTACATAAATGTTTTAATATACTTCATTTCTTGACAACAATGAGTTGCTAAAATTTATTCTGCTTTGGCTGTAGATTGTGCTACTACACTTTGTTTCCTTGAGCACTAAGTTCTTGGTCCACCAGCAATATAGTATTACATAGCCAGCAGTACATTTACTTTTAGTAAAATCACCAGCATAATCGGAATCACAGAATGCTTTCACATGATTGTCTTCTTTCTTGGATGAGTATTTAAGACCACTATCTTACGTTGCACTAAGGTATCTTAATTTTCTCTTCACATTGTTTATATCTTAAATGGTAGGATTACTCATAAATCTGCTTTCATATTTCACTACATATGAAATGTCAGGTCTTGTCTCACATGTCAAATAGAGTAAACTCCCAATGGTTTCTTGATATGGAAAGATGCTGTTTTTATTTTTTTCTGATTATGTTATTTTTCTAAATACAAGTCTTAACTGGTTTAGAGTTTTCCATTCTGTGCCTATATAAAATTTGAGAACTGTACTTTGCTTGATTTATTTTATACCATCTTCATTTCTTTTGATTTCTAATCCTAGGTAGTGGATTGTGTTTTCTGTTACTAACCTCAAAAATATTCTTCAGCTTTTTAAGCAGCATTTTCATTCATTTTGCATCTTCTCCAATGAACATTCAATCATCAACATGAATTGCAAGAAACATTGTTTTTTCTATATTTTGAGTTTTGAAAACATATTGATCAGATTTCAGTTGCATAAGTCTCTTTTTCTTCAAGAATTCTGTGAGAGCTTTATACCAATTTAATGGAGCTTGTTTTAAGCCAAACAGTGCCTTTTTAACCTCAGGTAAATTTCTTCTTCTAATTCTACATTTAGAAATGCAGTCTTCACATCAAATGCCATCATTTTTCAGATTATTTTTGTACTGCAATCTTAAAGTACTTGTTTGATCTACAAAACTGAAAATGTCCTTGAAACCCAAATTTTCTTGATTTTGCAGACAGTCTTGTGCTCCCAATTTGCCTTTAAACCTTCCATCTACCTTGCTCTTAAAAATTCATTTTCCTATTATTACCTATTTTCCTGTTGCATACTCTTCATTTACAAAATAACAATATGCACATTTTATCTTGTGCTCCCAATTTGCCTTTAAACCTTCCATCTACCTTGCTCTTAAAAATTCATTTTCCTATTATTACCTATTTTCCTGTTGCATACTCTTCATTTACAAAATAACAATATGCACATTTTACAATTTTTCAATCTATTATCCAAAACAGTCTTAAATTATTGAGTAATTGGAACAAAATAAAAAATATAACTATTCTCCCCATAAAAAGGATCAAAGTTTTAATCATGAAAAATGTAGACCTACACATTTAATTGTTTTGAACCTAATAATAACTATTATACATATGGTAAAGAACATACCATTCAATGTAAATATGAAGATAATATTTATAATACATACAAGGAGTAATAAAAAATAATTTTCTATTTTAGAGATTAAGCAAAACTGGAAGTTCCCAATAATGGGAATTAACATGCACAGCAGCTACTGCCTTACTACCACAAGTATCCATAGTGATTTTTAACTAAGTTATTTAGAATAAGTTGATAAAAAAAATTTCATTCAATTGATAACTTTATGAATATATCCTCAAATAATATTATATTATGACTGCAACTAAGTGAATAATAATAATAATAACAACAACAACAACAACAACAACAACAACAACAACAACACTTTATTTGCCATTTGGATCATTTATATGATATGATTTTTTTATTGATTTATTTATGGACGCTCTTTAACATCTCAGGTCATCAGCATCCCATTCAACTCAGGGAGTGAAATGGCCAACAAATTTTGCTAAGAGGCCTCTCTTTCAGGTTTGAGATTCTTTTTTGTGCCGTAAATGTATGACACAGGACCCAAGGCTTTACTTCCCTTCCGAAGGAAGCCATACTAAGGATTTTTACGCCCCGAAAAAATCCACTGATCTTGGCCGGTTTTGAACCCGTGATCTTGGGTTTAGGAGGCAAGTATGGATTTATATGATATGAGCTTCACCTAGAATATAGTATAAGCAATATACAAGAATAATTATACTAGATTTACAATATGCCTAAGATTTACAATATGCCTAAGATTTACAATATGCCTTAATATTTACAATATGCCTTATTTAAAGTTCATATATTCACTTTGAATAAATGGTATGCTGTAGTAGAAAGACTTTAATTTCTTTATTAAATTGTTTTATATTGGTTATAACTTTAATATTTATTGGAAGTTTATTATATATTTTAATGTATACATTTGTGAGATATTTTTTTAAAATATTTGTTCTGCTTATCCAAACATGAAGGACATTTTTCCTTCCTGTATTATGAGAACAAATATCTATATTTGTACATACTTCTCCTTAATGTCTCTTAATTTGATTTATGACCTCTATTATAAAGAGACAAGCTAATAGTATATTATGTTTTCTAAAATAGGATCTTTCTATTCCACTTATTATTCTTATTGCTCTCTTCTGGATTTTAAATATTCTATCACATTTTTCTCCAAAATTTTATTTCATATTTTATTGACTATGAAAATGAGAAAAATATACACTTTTCATCCTAATAAATTCAATGTCCATTTTAGACTAAGTTTATGTAGCCAATTGTATATCTACTTAAAAGGCCAAAGAAATTTAATAGAACTGAATTGAATTCCACTGTATGGCACATCATTAAAAACAACCTTGGTTAGCAAAAAAACACAGCTTGATGGGCTCCAAATAAAGAATTGCATCTTGATGGAAGTAAAAATAAAGCACAGACATGGTAGATGGCCTCTATGTAAAATGATACAACAATGAAGATGATGCTTTAAGTTTGTAATGTCAAAAGGGAAAACAAAATAAACATATAAGAGACAGTCCAATGAATGATATGATCTCTGTATTCAGAAAGGTTCATTGGAAACCCAGCAAGTTAAGGCTAGGTTGATATTGACTTTAACAGTGATGATATGATGTGTTTTCAACTTATTCCTTATTGGCAAACTGTTAATGCAACTTACTACTGACACTTTCTTAAGCACCAATTGTATACTGATGTTAGGTGCAAGGGATCCTATTTTCTAAGGGTTCCATAGAGTTTATTACATATTATCTTATGGCAGAAACAATAAGAATGATATTGGACAGAAGACACTAGGGAATATTGGAGATCATTCATATTCATCAGATGAGAATCCTTATGATTTTGACTTGTTCTGAGGGTTACACATGTACACAAGTTCCACAGGTTCTACAGATTAACATAGGTACTAGAAAAAGTACCAACATATGTTAATATCAAAAAAGAATGTATAATTATCAAAGACAGGAACTTCTGAGTCTGTAGGAATGTATTCCAAAAGCAATTGAAAAAGGGGTTTAACATTTGAGACAAGGAGGTAAGAAGCAAGAAGAGAAAAGAAGCCATTGAACAAACAAAGCATAAGAGAATATAATAAGAAGAATCAAAAGAATTATACCACTAATTAAGAAATGAAGCAAAAGCCACAGTTTGACAAGCATATATAATCTTGTGAAATATGTTAATGAGCCGAATAGAGATTGATATTTATGATAGGCTAGATTTGCATATAAGTTAATGAAACACAAATTTGTTACTGCAAACACAAATGTTATCCTAACAAAGAATATATAGTATACAAAAAAATTATGATAAATCCAAAAGCAGAAAAAATATTATGTGAAATCATACTACTGGGAGTTGATCCTATATAACTAATAGAGTTAGAGGAATCACTAAATAAACCCAAAATAGAAAAGCTCCAGAGCTGGGTGGAATAAATTTGCCATAGGTGAAGTATAGAGAAGCATTTTTAGAATTTAGAATATAGCATCTCTTAAATATGCATTAGGAAAAATATAAAGCACTAATCAAATGGAGATTAGATGATGTAATTTCAATATTTAAGAAAGGTGAAAGGAAAAATATATTAAATTATTGGGTAAGCAATCTTCTGAATGTTATGTATGTATAAATAATACAGCAATATTTAAATGAAAGGCTTTGAATTATAATTCATTCTATTTCAAGAAGAAGAAGAAGAAGAAAAAGAAGAAAAAGGAGGAGGAGGAGGAGGAGGAGGAGGAGGAGAAGAAGATTTTTGAATGTTTTTTAACATCTCAGCTCATCAGTCTCCCATTCAATTCAGGGCATGAAATGGCGAACAAAATTTGCTCAAAGGTCTCTTCTTTCAGGTTCTTTATTGTGCCGTCAATCTATGACATGGGACCCTCAGCTTTATTTCCCTTTCAAAGGAAGCCATACATAAGATTTTTACATCCAAAAAAATCCATTGATCCTGCTGGGATTGAACCCATGATCATGGGTTTAGGAGACAAATATGATTACCGCTACACTTCCAGGACCAATTTTGTGGTCAGCTATTGACCGGAAAGAAGATTAATAATATTTCTTTTATTAGTAAGAAATTTGTTTTGTCCTTTTATGATTTTTATTGTTATCATGTTGTACACATTGCTACATGAAACCAACTTCTGGTGGCATTTAATTGTTGACTTACAGCAATTGCTCTTGGTACATGTGCACACTAGATTTGTTGTTTTGATATTTATTAACTTTGAATCAGAAATAATTGCAGTGTGAAAGCTGTATTTAATTATTTTATTGCAAATACAATACACTATAATATGAAGGTAAGTGATAAGCAAGAAATAATACTTGTGAATAAATTGATGCCATGTTCATGCTTGTGGGCCATGGTCTAGCAGATTGACATTTTGCCAGAATCTGTGTCTGGCATTTTTCAGGGTGTGTCAACTCTTCTTCTAAGTTGCAAGTCAGCAGATGACTGAATAGTGCATCAATTTAATCAAAATGCACCGGCCATGAAAGCATCAACATTTATTTCGAAAATAATACTGTTTTACAATTCTGCAAAGTAGGAGTGGATGCTCTTGACAAGTACATAAGAACACGCTGTTGTAGTCAAGAAATGTGACAATGACCAATAAAGGTTCTATTCAACCTGGATTATATATAATTCATATCTTGTTTTGTGAAACTAATGACCAGTAGGCTAAACAGCACAAAAAAGAGATTTGAAAAAAATAAAAAACTATTTGAAGGACCTGGCTTTTGCATCATAAGAATAAAGAGACATGCTAAAATTCTGTTGGTATATAAATGCTTAACATTTCATTGGGTATAACTACGCTCAAAGTAAAGGTACAGTGAACATGGGAACTATTCTCACAGAGCTACTAGTAAAAGTCATTTATAATGCAGTAAAAATATTCCAAAAAAAATTGCTGCTATTTATGCAGAAGAAATAAGGACCAAGAGCACATGAAGGCTTACACTTAGTTGAATAAATATGCATCCTACTCATATAGCAAAAGATGGAACCATTCCCAGTAGAACGCGTTCAAAGTGTGAACCTAAATGAATATTTTCATATGCATAATTCCATATGTGTGTTCAAAAAATAAAAATGTACTACATGAATGTAATAAATAAATTATATGGTACATTTCATAGAAGCATTTATGTCTTTTATTAGTATCTGTTAAAAAAATACTGTCGCTCTTGAAAAATGAAAATGAACTCATACATTTTTCTGAATAAAATATCCAATTCTAATATGTATTTTATTAACTCCATGCTTTGCAATTTTTGGGTGCTTAATAATTTTTAATATAATCCCTTGGCTATAATATTTAAAAAACAATAATTTGTATACCATTACTGCAAAAACACTATGAACTCCACAGCTACGGACCTTCCTCATTGATATTAATTGACCCTTATGTCAATGTGATTGTCAATGCATTTTTTAGTGTTCAACTGTCTGTAACTTGTAAAAAGGTCTTGTATAAGTGTATAAAATTGAATCCTCAACTTGACTAAAATATTCATATATCATCCAATAAATTGGACAAGATCAGCTTAATTTTTATTGTACAGTAAATTTAAATTAGATATATGAAATTAGTGTTTTGAAGAATAAAACCATACTCCAGAATACAACTACCAATTTTGTACTACTTTTGATGAATAATAGCCCATGAATAAATATTAACTGCATCAAGAAAAAAGAAATTCAGATTTGCCCCAAAGCATTCTATCATTTGTTTTCCTTGAGTTAATATTTCCTGTTTGATGGGGATTATCAATCAGTCATGGGAATGACATACACAATGCCCAAGATTAGTTAAGATGATGCATAATACTGCCAGGTGAGTGCTAAGACAGCAGTGGTAGAGAGAGGTTGTGCATGAAGTTGAAGGAAAAACAGATTAAGTAAAAATGGGAGTGAGTAATGGGAACCAAGCTATCATAGAAGAGATTTTATCTAGAGTAAAAGATATAGACAAGAGATTAGGAAACACATGAAGTGCAAGACATAAGAACAGAAGTATGGAATATCAGAAGTAGAGTATAGGTTATGGAAGAGAGATATCAAATGTTTAATTTAGTTATTGCGGGAGTTAAGGAAAGGAGTGGAGTGTGGCCAATACAAAAAGCTAAAGAGATTTTGGAAGGAAGATTAGGGATGGTGTTATAGGGATGGGAGATTGGTGATGCTTACAGAGTTGGAAGATCAAAAGGAAAAAGAATTATAGTTGTGAGATTTACATCTGTGCAGTTCATGTATGATGTTATAAGGAAAGTCAAGCAACTAAGAGAAACTGATATTTTTATCACTAAGGATTTATTGGTGGAATAATGAACTCTTAAGAAGAAATTAATTCAACAGGTGAAAATAGCAAGATCAGAGGGGAAACAAGCTTTCATTCACAGTCTACATTTGTGGATTGATGGGCAGATGGTGGCTGTGCAGGAAAGTGAAATAAGTGACATAAGACCGCATCAAAAGGAAATGAATCAACGGGATGCACCAATTGCCATGGGGCCAGAAGCAACACTGATGGGAAGTCCAAAGGTTGGGCAGAAAGCAGCTCCATCAGCACTAGAGGATCGACTGTCTGAGTTTAGGAGAAGTATGCAAGTTGAAGGAGGTGTAGAGAAGATTGCACCAGATGAGAGAGTGGAAGATGTCCTAGTGGGTATGTCATGAAGGAATGTTGTTGGAGTGGCAGAAATAAGGAAAGTATTATCGCTAAGGAAGGAGGAATTATGGCTAGCACATGGACTGGCGGAGAGAGGGAATAAGGCGTGGTCAGAGAGCAGTGAGGACAGGACAAATCAGAACAGCATCATATCGACTCCATATGACAGTATACTCATGCTAGACAAAGAAAAGGCAGCAACTTCAAGAGAGGGAATCAAGCTACGGAGCAAGAAAGTGTTACAGAAATTTAGAAACAGAAAAGAATCGCATTAGGGTATGGCGGAAGTAAGGAGGTTGGGATTTTGGAACTGTGAAGGTTTAAAAAATAAAATGTACACAGGGAAGTTGAAACAATTACTAGGAAAGATAATGGAAGTGAATGTAGAGATGGATGATTTTATGTTGGAATAAAAGGAGAAGTGGTGAGAACAAAGGGAAGAGCCTCCGGAGGCTTGGGATTTTTTATCAGGGAATCGTTGAGAAAAGTAATAAGAGAAACATGAGCAAGGTCAAAAAATGCTTTGTGGGTTCTAATGGATAATAAATTGATAGATGAAAATATCATATGCCTAGGAATAGTGTATAATCCACCAGGACCCTCAAAGTACCATAACCCTGATCTGCTTAAACAACTGGAAAGTGATATACAGAATTTAAGAGAGAAGCATATGAATGCAGAGATTATAATAGTGAGGATTTCAACATCAGAGTAGGTGAGGGGGAGGTGGAATTTGGAATTGATATGGTATGATATGGGACAATGAAATAATTATTAAAAAAGATACAGTAAGACATAGCAAAGATAAGTACAGTGATAGAGGTAGTGAAACATTTTTGGAATTTTGTGAAGTGAACCCACTAGATATTCTGAATGGTGAAGATCTATTGGGGGAATTTGCTTTTGTTAATAATAAGGTTTAGAGTGTTATTGACTATGTATTATGGTCAGTCAACATGGGGTTTTTTGTGAGCAATTTTAAGATACTTAATTTTAACACAAGTAGTGGTCATTTTCTGCTGGTAGTGGATATAAAAATTCAATCAGAGTATGTAGTGGATAATTCAGGGGAAGGGATGAATGGGACTAGCCCATGTACTATTTTTAAATGGAAGGAGGATCAGGGAAACAAATTTAAACAGACTCTGGAATCAAATGGATGCATACCAACAAATATACCAACATGGAATATGTTATATGTTAAAAAATAATGAAGTAGAGAAGGCAACCAATAGCATGAATACATTAATGCAAAGAGCTGGAGACTGGATGAAAAACAGGATGTGAGTTGGGAATAGAGGTGAAGAGTGGTATGATGATAAATGTAAAGTAACAAAAATGTGCTGAAGCAAATGCTGATAAAATGGAGAGAGGCAGGGGATGAGGAGTCAAAGAAAGAATATTTAGAGGGGAAAATATTTTATAATTTGATGATAGAGAGCAAGGAACATTAGTGGAGAAGATAAAATGATAAGAATTTAATCATGATATTAAGTGAAGGAAATATTAGTAGGATATGGAAAATGTTAAAAGTAATGTATAAGAAGTTTGTAACTAAATCCAACATAAATTCAGGAGAGTGGATAAGATATTTTATAACTCTTTTCGGTGAGCATAGTGGTTCAAAAACAATACCAAGGTTAGAAGTAGGAATGGATTATTTGTAATATTGGATAGTGAGGTGAGGGATGAAGAAATAGTTAAACAAGTAATATTAATAGATGGTATCCCACCAGAATTTATACCAGAATGGTATTGTGATGCAAACAGAGTTAAGTTACTCAAGTAACTCAAATTTAACTTAATTATGGCAAAGGAAAGTGTACCAAAAAGTTGGAGGAAAGCAATCATTTACCCAATATACAAACACAAGGGAAGTATAGATATGCCAAAAAATTACAGAGGTATTGCATTATTATCCAATGTTGGAAAAGTTTTTATAGGCATTTTGACAAATCGGCTATAAAATTGGGTTGAGGAATATAAAATTATTTTAGAATTCCAAATGTGATTTTGCAGTGGGGGTGCACAAGGGATAATATATTTATTATAAAACCATTAGTGGACAAATATTTAAAAGATAAGAGAGGAAAACTGCACATGGCATTTGTGGACTTAGAGAAAGCATATGATTGCATAGAGTTACAATTGTTATGGTTAATTACTGAGTAAGGGTGTAAGTTTTCATGTGGTGAATATTCTTAAAGCATTATACCAGAGAAATACCTTCTGTGTGAAAGCTGGGAAAGAATGGTAACAAAAGAAACAATTCAAGAAAAGGGGTTAAGACAAGGGTGTAAGTTAAGCCCAGTGCTATTTAATTTGTTTATTGATGACATTTTAACAGAGATAAAAAGAGCAACAATTCATTGCCAGTTATTAATAATGTCACAATCCAGGAGTTATTATTTGCAGATGACTTAGTTGTTGGATCCATCTCAACAATTGGCTTAAAACAATCCTTGCTGCAAATAGACAAATACTGTAATGATTGAAGGTAAATCACGAGAAGACTCAAATAGTAGTATTCAAGAAAGGAGCAAAATTGAGTAATATAAGAAGTGGAGGAAAGGAGATAAAGACTATAAGGTAGTTAGGGATTGCACTTATCTAGGAGTTAAAATTGATGGGGGTGGCAAAGAGGGGAAAAAAAATAGCTTTGACAAAAGGGAAGGGGGCAATTGCAGCAGTTAGAGGTTGCAAATATAAAATACCAGATATAAACGTTAAGTGGCTGGAAAAAATGTATAGTATGGTGGTTGAGGCAAAAATGTTGTATGGTATTGAAATATGGGGACTGGAAGGAGAATGGGAAATTGTGGATGTTGTGCATAGGATGTTTTGTAGAGAAATTTTAGGTGTACCATGTACAACAGCAAAGGAAGTTGCACTAATTCAAATGGGAAGAGTGGCAAGGAAAGATGTGATTATAGAAAGAGCTCTCAAATAATGGTTCAGAATCCTAAACTTAGATGAAAGAGATTTGTTAAGGAAATGCTTAGAATTTCAAGAAAAGAGTCTAAGGGGCAATGGGTGAAGCAATAGTCTTAGGAAAATTCTGGAGGACAATGGAATGGGGGAACATTTGAAGGAGGAGGGAGAACAATGAAAAGGATTTTTGGAAAGTAGTAAGAAAGAGATTGGAAGATATAGAAATACAAAACTGTTTAGCTATATGGTGGGCAAAAGATCTTCAGTATTTTACATACCGATAAAAACAAATGGGAAAGAGAGAAGTTTATTGATAAATCATATAAAGAACAAAGAGAGAGCATTGTATGGTTAAGATCAGGCGTGTGGACATTAAAAGGAATAAGCAAAGGGTTTCCTCAGAATCAGTGTCCAATATGTGGGGGGAAGGAAGATATGGAACATATATTGAACGCAGTGATGGGACTCTTGAGGAAAAGTTTGTAAATGAGAAATGGTTTAAATTTGATAGAAAAATAGCCTTAATGAAAATCTTTAGTAAAGATAGCAGGAATGTAGCTGAATTCCTGAGCAAAGTTAAAAATAATTGGAATTGGTTACTAAGCAGGGAAGTAAATAAAACAACTTAAAAGAATGCATTTGATTAATCATATTAGGATGCAGATAAAGATGATTATGGTAGGAGTGGGTTATAATGTTATTAAATTTGAAATGTTGCATTTAGTATGCATTTGAGAAATAAAAGTCATTATTAGTTTGTAGAGGCTGTAGCTAGCTAACAAAATAATGGTATTGATAGAGTAATGGAAAAATTTTTTTTAGGACCTTGGATTGGTCGGAGCCTGGTAGTATGCATTTGAGAAATAAAGTCATTATTAATTTGCAGAGACTGTAGCTAGCTAACAAAATAATAGCATTGGTACAGTAATGGAAAAAAAATTTTTAGGACCTTGGATTGGTCGAAGCCTGGTCCCCTGGAATTCCAGTAGGCTGCTGTTGATAAACCACCAGGGAATGGGGACTGAAGCAATCATGGTGGAAATATTGTATTATTCAATTATGTTAGAACTCGAATAAAGGGGACAGAATAAAACTAATTATTGTATTTATATTTTTTTCAATTGTGAGAGGGCATACTCTAAAATGGCTTGGGCTAGATAGGTGGAGTCCCCCTGGTAGTTTGTATTTGTATTTTTTGTATTTGTTCTTAGCACATCAATAAATTTCAGTTTCAATAATACTGCCAATTCTATACTGTTTGCATATAAGAAAACTTCAATTTAAAATGTTTGTAGTAAAACTATCACATGTAACAGGCATTATTCACACTGGAGGTTAAAGATTTTTACCTTCACTGCATGTCTACTGTTATAAAACAATTACTCTTTCCACAACATTTAAGTGCCACATTTCTTTGAGTGTAGGCATTTGTTCTTTTATATGGGCTTACTTAATGTTGAAATTCATATGAATTTATGCATTTTCAATGTAAAATTAGTAATTTAGTCTCTCTACTTTAAAATATCACATAAAGTATCTAATAAAGGAACAAGATGCTACTTAAGAAAGTCTTGATATAATCAATTTGCCTGCAAAGAAGACAAAAGGAGTCCCTAAAAATATAAATAAAAACCTCACATTTTTAACCAGTATTTAATATAAGGTAAAATGAGAGTTAATTATACATGCAAGATAAATAGCACAAAAAAAAAGCACAAGCACCAACACATACACAATAATTATATGAAATAAAAAATCAGTATTCAATTATATGGTGGTCAGCAAAACAAGATATTTAAAAGTAATAAAGAAGAATACTAAAATTGAATGCATAAATCATAGTTTGCATACCTACATATGCAAATTATTGGATACTAGTTGCTATAAAGAATACTTAGTTATTCAAATGCTGCCTGTTATACGTACCATTTCAGGGATTTTTTCTCATTTCTTTTAAAATCTTACTCTTGTTAACTGACTTCAAACATTAATTATGAAAAATAGAAATAAAATCATATATAATAATAAAGGTGTAAATCGCAGGATAGTCAGATATGATGAAATGTTTTGAGTGCCAAATTTCATTGTTTCATAGTCTTTGAACATCTTTTCCTTCTAGCTAGTAGAGACTGTAGCATTCATGATTCAAAATGGCAGGCTGTAAGGATGATAATTGCAATTTGCTTGCAAAAAATGCAAGAAAAACTTGTGAAACCAATGAATATTCTACTAATAGTAATCTAGTCAATTACATGTGTGTTAATCGTGGCAGTGAAAATTAAATATATTGTGGCATCAGAAAGCTTGTGGAAGTTAGAGAACATATAGCATCTTTGCAGAAAGCACAGAGAAGTGGAAAATCTAAAACAAGAAAACAAGAAATTGCTCTCCTCAAGAGAGGAAGAAATAAAACTGGAAAAGCCGTGAAAAACAGTGAAGAGATCTTCAAAAATACTTGACCCAGACACTACAACATCTAACTTTTGCAGCCAAATAGAATACCAGGATCACATTTTGGCAGTGCAGCAAGTGTGTAAACAAAGTGCTTCAAAGAAGAGCCTAAACAAATTTAAAGTAACTGTACATGGTGATAGTCATGCTTGAAACACAGCAGTGAAATAGCATGGCTGCCTAAGCAGTATAAGTGTAGTAGGCTATGTCAAGCCAAACGCTAAACTTATCCATAAAGGAAATAGTGTTTTGAGTAACAGTAGTGCAAATGTAACAGTCATTATAGTAGGTGCAAACGATGTATACAAGGCAAAAGATATGATTGTTCAGATGGATAAGTATTTCCAAATTACCCTAGAGATAAGCAAATAGTTATAGCAAATGTACCCCATATGTATGATTTAAGTAATAATTCTTGTGTAAACAAAGAAATATGAAAAACTAACCTACATCTAAAGCTCCTATGCTTTAAATTTAGCAATGTAAACTTGATTGACATAGGCAAATTAGGCAAAAATCTACATACCAAGCATGGCCTAAACTTAAATTCAAATGGGAAAAATTATATAGTCAAAGAGCTGTATGAATTAACAGAATATATAAACAAAAATCTAAGCAACCTCTTCATGTGTCACCAAGTTGGGAAATAACCTTTCACTCTGAAAACTCACGCTGATGACCTGAGATGTTAAAGAGCGTCCTTAAATAAAAAAAAAAACTCTGAAAACTCAAGGCCCTCAAAGGAACTAGAGCAAACCTAAACAAACAACAAACAAACAATTAACAGTTCTTCAGCAAAATGTCCAGTACTTATCCAATAAAACATGCCATTAACTAATGCTAAATGATTGCCAGGCAAGTACAGTTGTACTTGTCTTTTAGATAATAAGATTAAATTTTCAAAATTAATAGGTTATAATTTAGGAGCTAACTTTAATAGGAAAGATCATAATGGGGGAGGTGTAGCAGAATAATATTGTGTATAGTTCTCAAGAATGGGTGCAAAAATATTCTATAGAAATGACATTAGAAGGCACAGCAATTAAATTATCAACAGAGATAGGAAACATATTTATAATAGGTATATATAGATCCCCAAGTTCCAATGTAAGCGATTTTCTAAAAGAACTTGATGAGTTATTAGGTAAAATTATTATGAAAGAGGAAACTGTTGTTATACTAGGTGGTATCAACATAAACACAAACACTAATGGGCACAAGCTACTTTGTGACTTATTAAGAAGCTACAACTTGCATGATGTAATTAACTGTCCAACCAGAATAACTTCCAGATCTGCTACATCGATAGACTGTATAAAAACAAACTTAAAAGATAATCAGTTTTCTGCATTTGTAAATGAATATCACATATCTGATTACTGAGCAGAAATTATAGATATAATTAATTGAATTTTGAGGTGGAAAGGGAGGTACACATAAAAATAAGACAGACTAGTATCACAAATCTAAGAAAGTTAAGAAATATTTTAAAATCAGAAAAAATGGGAATCTGTATACTTAACAGAAGACCCAAACAAGAAATAGGAAATAAGATTAACAAAAGTTTCACGTGTGGATTCCGAAATTCCGTAAACATAATAGGATTCTTTCGTTGATGCATTCCACCAACATTTAACTTAGCATGTCCAGTAAAGGTAAAATAATTTAAATAATTTTTTTTTAAAAACCACATTTTTATTTTATTAATTATAAATGAACTAAAAAGTATAAAATAATTCATACTAGCCAAATGCAGATTTATAACCACATGCAAATTCATAATCTCATAAACTATTTTAGAAAAATTCTTCGAAACGAAAAATGTGGGGTGCATGCAATAATTTGTCTGAACCTTTTGTGTGATTAATTTAAACTATAAATACCCTTAACAGTTATTAATTTTATCTCTTGCAATTACCCCACAGTTTTTGTTTGGAAGAATATTTCTAAAAACATTTATGAGATTATGAATTTGCATGGGGTTATAAATCTGCATTTGCCTAGGATGAATTATTTTATACTTTTTAGTTCATTTATAATTAAGAATATAAAAACATGGTTTTAAAAAAAAATATTTAAATTATTTTCTACTTTTTAGTTTTGTGTGCACGTAATTTGCCAATCAGTATTAGACATCTCGATTAAATAATGACAAAAATTGAGCAACTTTTAGATTTAGTTCATTTTGTTTTCTCTTGATCATATCTAAAATAGAAAATTGTTTTATCTATGCCACTGATATATTAAAACAGTTGTCTATTGTTTTTTTTTTTAGTTAAAAATAAAATATACAAAGCTAATTTTGAAAATGTTTATTTCAGCATTAAATACATTTGTACCAGATCCTCAATATAGAAGTCAAAATCTTTGATAATATATGTAACTCATTATATTATATTAAATATAATAATCATTCACTACTTATTTACACAGTTGAAATTATTAATACATTATTAATACCCATGTTACACATTAACACTAGCACAATTGAAATTATCTAATAGAAATCAGATTTATTAAATGTTATATGTAAGGATTTAAATTTCATGTTTTTATTTGAAAAGCTGCCATGGCAACTGTATTGTTATCAAAATATTTAGCATGTCATTGCGTATCATTAGCTAGTCAAGAAGAACATTTTTCCATCATCTCAATTGATCACGCTTGAGCCATGTCCTTCTTGGAATTTGTACATTCGACATTGTACTGTTTATATGAATAGTTGCCATGGCGACTGTATTGTTATCAAAATATAACAAAGAATTCTAATTATTTTAGATTCAAATAAAACACTGAAATTAAATATAAATCAAGTTACACTAATTTATTTATTATATTGATAAATATAATACAGTCATCTTAGCAACTGTTTTTATTTTTAAATAAAGTTTATTAAAAGTTTTAACTTTATGCATTATTAATGAAACTACAGAAATGCGTTCTTACTATTCAATCTTACATTTTTTAAAACCTTCATGTTTGATATTGTGCTGCTTTACTTTCAAAACTCCAGAACCATATTTTTGAACCATGGAACCATTGAACCATGGAACCATTGAACCATGATAATTACCATATTATATTGTGTTGTCATCCATTTCTGACCTATGTGCAAATTTTCAAGTATGTATCTCATTTAGAAGTGCATGAAAAATTAAATACAAAATTCCAACCAAACAGACAAGAAAGCAAGTTAATAAAACGTTTGAAAAATTAGAAAAAACAAAAAACAGAAAATCAATTACCTGGATGAAGTACATGGATGAGTTTTATAAAATGACAAAATTTTAAATTTATAATAACAACAACTATAAAACCTTGAAAAAGGATTATGCTAAAGCTCTTGTCATACAGATGTCTCAAAAATATAGCACTGAAATTTCAGAATCATCAAATAAAGATAAAACTGCATGGAACATTATACATAGGCAAAAGAATCAGAAAAGCCAAACAAAAAACATAATCCTAAATGTGAATGAACAAACTATACACACACCAGAAGAAATAAGTAGTGTATTTAACTATTATTTTACAATATGATGGGACCTACACATAATCAAATTAAACCCTATAATTTTCAGTACACCACACCACACTCAATATATTTCAGTTACACATCACACATGGAAATAAGCAAATAATTAATGAATTAAAATGTCAATCATCTTCAGGGTGGGATGAGTTTCTCCTAAGATTCTTAGGTACTGTAAAATGGAAATTATAGATATACTAGTATACCTAATAAATTATTCAATTGATACAAGTACCTTTCTTGATTGTTTAAAGATAAGTATAGTCAGACCAATCTTTAAAAAGTGAGATGAGCAAAATATCATGAACTACAGGCCTATTGCTGTCACTTCTGTATTTGATAAAGTGCTTCAGAAAGTTATAAATACCAGATCGGTCAGTTTCTTCAATAAACATAATTTACTTATTAGTACTCAGCATGTCTTTTGAAAGAATCATTCAACACTCACATCTATGGTAGAGCCCTCTTTTATATCTTATATATGTGAACGATATCCCTCAGTTTGAGAATTTCAAAGTAATTTCATATGCAGATGATACATCACAACTATTTTAGGATAAGACAGTAGAGAGTGTAAAACATTTAATAGCAGACTCCTCAAAGGTCATGCTGAAATATCTTGAAAATAATCTAAAAATAAATCTAAACAAGATAAAAATTCTACACTTCCAGCATTAGAACAATAAGGGTAATATTCCAGAAATAATATTAAATGGAAAAGTGTTAGACGCAACTCATTGTGTTAATTTCTAGTGATTACACCTTGATAGGAATCTGACATATAACTACCATGCAGATCACATATGCAAGAAAATAAGCATGGAATTATATCTGTTAAGGGTACTCCAAAAATATCTGGATACTGCTCTACTAAAAATGGCATATTATGGTATAATTTATCCTCATATACAGTATGGCCTAGAACTCTGGTGTAGCATAGCTATTGGTAACCTATATAGACTGCTAATTTTACAAAAGCAAAGTATAAGAATTATTTACAGACTTAACAAAAGAATTTCATGTTAAAAAGTCTTTAGGGAAATTAACCTATTAACTGTAATCTCACTATTTATATATAGACTAATACTATTAATTATAAACAGCATTAAGCACGCTGGCAATAATAACCAATACCACATGTATGACACACCGGGAAAAGCTAATTTACATCAAATCACCATAAACAATAAAGCATCAAAACATGATCCATTTATCAAAGGTGCAATTATGCAACACACTACCAGATTCTCTATAAAGGGGGGGGGGGAGGGATTTAAGAGAGCTCTAAATTATTCTTGACTGAGAAATGTCTATATAGAGTGGATGAATTGTAGATGATTGTAGAAAAAATGTGTACTTTTCCTTTATTGTTGTAAATGTGTGCTAAAATGATCTAAGAATAAGTTACTGTATATCTACTGATTCTGTTAAACGTTTGCTATACTTTAAAATTTTATATGAATTATTTAAACTAGTGTTCTTAGATTTTGACAATGTCTGAAACTTGTGTAAATGAGTCTATTGACAGCAATAAATTTATCATCATCATCATCATCATCATCATCATCATCATCTTACATCCCCAGTTATGAACATAAATGTTTCTCCATAACATTCACTGCCACAGGTGGTTGAGGTCGTTAAGGCATGGACTCGTGAGTGGAAGGTCTGGGGTTCAAATCCTGCCAGGACCATCCTCCCTGACTGAGATTTTTTCCAGGTTTACCTCAGTCCTCATAAGTGGCAAATGCTGGGGAGGTACCCTAAACTTAGGCCTGGAACAATTCCTTCCTTAAAAAAATAAATCCTTTCCCAATATATCATTTCATCTCAAGTATCATCAGTGTCCATCGTCTGTGGTGCCTCTGTAGCAAAATTGGGCATTAAACACTATTCATTCGTTCCATAACATTTATTTTTAACCCAAAGCAAACTATCCCAAAGCTTTTTTCCCATTACAAACAATGTTTAAAATATTTAGTTATTCATTAAGCATATCAAAGAGTTTCTTTTACTCATTAAACTATGCAGGTTCCATTAAAAATACCAGTAGATTACTACTAAATACTAACTAGATGTTCATTTATAATCAATAACCTAACTAAAGTTTTCCATATACTCTCCTTCTGCATCTTCATTCACTGTTTCTTCACCAAATCCATGTCAGTCCTGGTATCTAGAGTAACCATACTTATCTGATAGACACAAGATCACGGGTTTAATCCCAGCCAGGGTTAATGGCTTTTTTATATGGCTTCCTTTGAAAAGAAAGTTAAGCAGTGGGTCCCATGTTGTAGATTTACAGCACATATAAGAACCTCAAGCCTTAAAGAAGAGGCTTCTGAGCAAAATTGATAAGCCATTTCTATAAACCAAATCACCACCACCACCATCACCACTACCACCAAATTCATATTGAACAGTCAGAGATAGAAACATAGCTACTCTCTCAACAACATATCTATACCATTTATATATTCTACTTTAACCCATCAAGCCACCTTTCTTCTAGCATCACAATGCTAGTAAGGTATGATCCATTGTACCATTATAATTCCCTTTACATTTGAAACTTTTGTTATATCCTAAACTATCACTGAAATCCAGAAATTTAGTTAACTCCTGGCCACAAAAATCCTCCTACAATACTTCCCATTCAAGATTACTTCCAAGACGTCCATGTACCAGTGATAAGGTGAAAAAAAGATTTTTGCTGCATAATCATTATCTGCTATCTCTTATAGAACAGAAATTGCTGCTGATTATAATTTTACTATATTTTATTTTTTTACATGAATTTCTTTCATGCGTTCTCTTTTGCAGCTGTCCTACCTTCCTCCTTTCTTCCAACATGCTTTTTGAGTTTTATATTTTTTTTATTTGTTTAGAAAAAGTCATGATATTGTCAATTACAACCAACATACCGCATTACGTTCCTTTATATGTAGCCCTTATTTTAATAAAAATATTGATATTATAATTTTGAAGGTTTTGCTGTTCAATATTATATAGGCAGCTATAAAAACCCTTTCTTACAGATCTACCAAAGTAGCTTCAAAACTAAATATTTACTTAGAAATTAGTGTTTATTTATTTGTTTATATTTATTTAACTTCTGATGGGAACATATAGACAGCATAAGTTCTCTTTCACCTAGATTGGAGTTAGGCACTTACAGACTCCAGGTCCATTTGCACCATTCTTAACTTATTTAATGCACAGTCTTAAAGGCCTATAACAGTTTCCAAAGAATACTGAAAAGTATTTTTCCCCTTAAAAATATATTTTCAATATCTAATGTTTACAATGTAGAGAGAAACAAATTTATGTACATGTGCATATAAAACATATTTGTTTTAAAGCAATTGTTTATGAAATTGGTAAAAGTTACCAAAAAGTGTACCACTTCTAAGTTGCACAGTAGCTCTAAAATATAAAATTCATTGGTTGTTATCTAACTGTATATAATGTATAATTAGGCCTTCTTTCTTCATATTTATTATTTTTTTCCTACCTGGTTTGAGCTCTCTCCAAAGTTGTGAAAAACTGTGACAATATCTACTAAAATATATAAATTTTTAAAATTATTGTTAATTATTTTTATTTGATTGAACACATAATATTTTTGAAATTTCCATACTTTATTATATTTTAAAATATTTTTCAAATCTTTATAAAATAAAATAAAATAAAATAGTGATTTGAAGCTTTAAATTCTAATGCTAATACTTCATGTACATTCCTAGCCTGGATGTCATGACCAATATCATAACATATGTAGAAGTTGCCAATTATAATTTTGCTTAAGTTGAAAGTGGAGATACAGAATAAATGTAGTACAGAATTTTTATTTTTTGCTCATTTACAATATGTTTATCCATGTGTAGTGAAAAGTAAAATTGCACATAGCTTTGCTTCAACAAGTAAAAAGTTAAACTTTTAAAAATTTATGGGTGCTATCAGAATTTTATAAATTATATTTAATCACAGGAAATTAACTTTCTTATTTTTTAGGAACAGTACAATATACTTTCAATTAGGCATAAATGCCATAACAATGCAAGAAACTGGGAATTTCAAATAACTGTTTATGCAAATATTGTGCATTATATATCCTAATGTTTTCTTTTTCATATGAAAACCTGCTGAATTAAAATCTACAAACTTGAGGGAGAATTAAATAATGTTTAAATTGTTTTCTTAATCAGTTCCAAATAGGGAATATGCTTCCATTTGTGTATCTTTGTTCTTCCTACCTCCCTAATAGAAACTAGGAAGAGCTAAAAAATTAATTTTGTTTTTAGAACACCTCAATATGACTTTATGCATCTATAAGAGTGCAGTAAACTATAAACAGTAAACTGGTGATAGCCATAAACTCATTACTAATTTACAAGCAAATAATTGCTCCTCATTTTTTGGCAAAACTTAATATTAACCACTCCCTATATTCCTATTTATAATGCATTTAAAACCTGCTTCACTTATGAACATGAAGAAGTAAGCATTTTGTAAAGAAGCACAAGAGTGAAATATCACAGAATACTTAGGAGGCTATTGCATAAATTGCATGCATTAAACTAAGAAAATAATATTATCTCATTAGAATAATTACAAATATGGTTGGAATATTAATGCATGCATACAAGCAAGCAAGCAAGCATTCAAGCAAGCAAAGAATTATGTAAGGAGAGAAACACATGAGAGCAAATGTTACCTCTATGCCACTTCCATGGAGATAAGAAGCCATGATGACAGGAAGGAAAGGTATGAAAAACTAATTATACAGAGAGTGCAGCACAATAAACAAAGTGGTGGGAGTTACCTTGAATAGCTGCACTCCAATAACAGCAAACATGAACTGCAGGAGGTAGGTTACCAGCATGATATTGCCGATCGTCTTAATGGCTACTATCACGCATTTCACTACATACTAGGGGAGGAGAGAGAGAGGCAATGTCAGTGTGGAATTGGTCTGTCTTGCTTGGTTTTAATAGCCCAAAGCCTTCAAATGGCAGGCACACAGGCATTTGGTCAAATGCACCTAAGGGACCAGAGCCAAGGGTCATCTCCATGCCAGGGCACATATTTTGGAGCATGTAGGAGAGAGAGGCGAAGCAGTTTGCATCAGATTAAGATGCTGGTTGAAACAAGAAAACAAGTCTCTTTAGTCACATTCTTGTTATCCAAAACTAGAAGTATACAAGGCAACAATTAGTATATTTTAAGTTTTAGGATATTGTTAGACCTAAATTATAAATTTTCACATTTGTTTTAGATATCTGCTGGCTAACAGACACTCTACATAGTGTGCTTGCTGAAATTCATCCTCTATTATAAGAATCTGCATTTGTCTTTTGAAAATTTCATTGCCCTGCTAAACCACCCTGTTCTGGAAAATATATAAAAATGACATCATTAATTGAGTATTAGATAGCCACCAGAAACCTCAAGTTAGCTCATTGTAAGAATGTTTCAGAACTTAAATTTGTTGCTCCTGCTTTCTGTTTTGTTTCTCCTTTGCTAGCTCATTGATGCAGACCAACATCTTACTCTTTGCAAATGGAGCTTGGATTATGGATATAACTGCAGGTATAATTGCGCCAATCAAGCAGGTTGGCAAGGCCTCAAGTTAGTTGGGGGAGCCAGCAAGTAATTCTTAACTTACTGAAAGAAAATGCTACAATGTACAGGGTAGAAGTAAGGAAGAGAAAGTGCTACACCTATTTCTATACATATCTCGGTGTAATCATTGTAAAGGTAGCAGCATGATACATGTAGCCAGATGATAAAACTCCTTGTTAACTGAGCATTTGGAGTACCAATTTGCAACACCAAAGATCTTACCAGAAACATGAACTTTTAAAGCCATACAACAATAAATTACCGAGATATGTTTCACCTCTATTAACTATGACTAACATATAGGTATTTAAGATAATCTAGCCCACAGATCTGCCAGTTCATCTGTTACATTATAATCTAGTCTATGATCTAATTAGGATAAGAAAGTCATTACATCAAATGTTATAACTTTCCCATTTTATACAGTAGTTCCCTAAGCTAGAATTTATTTCTCTTCCTTAGTTCCTATCATTTTCTCTCATGTTCTGTGTATAGTTGCTCTAGGAGTGGAGCATGATCACTGTTTAGTAAATGACATTTCAATTTTTTTTCTACATCATCTATGAACTAGATAATAGGAGAAACAGTGACAGATATTTTACAACAAAAACTTCCACTCAGCCAACATGCAAATTAGTAATGGCGCAACTCAATGCAACAATACTGCACGCAAAACCACCTTGCTGGCTGCCTCCCTGTTTTACCTCCAGAGAATACAGACCCACAAGGGCCTAGGAAATCAAAACCAACATCACATATTCAAATAGTAAATCATATTAATATGCCAAATATCAAACTAATACACACACAAAAAAAACCCTATTAGATAACTGTTCTATACCCAAAGGTGCATTTGCCACTAACAACTAATAACAGCAGTAGCCTACCTTAAATAACTGGACTCCAATTACAGCAAACATGAACTGAAGAAGGCAGGTGACCAGGACAATGTTGCCAATAGTCTTAACAGCAACTATCACGCACTGGACTACATGCTATAGGGACAGATACATCATCAACAAATACCACGCACTGGATACACCTTCTGCTGTCTTCTGTAGCTCTCATGCTACTGTATCAATATGCTTAAAATAAGCTTCTTCTTTGGCTGAACTGCTACCCTTAATACTGAGGAAGAAGATTCTTTTCAACAGTACAATAAATTTTGCTTTTAAAACCTAAAATAATACACGGAAACTACTTTCTGCAGCCTGAAATAAAACTTTCACAAATTTACAAATAATGATATGTGTTGTATAACATTATATTTTCTATATAATTTAATAAAATGTATAGTTTGGAGGAAAAAACATATATTGAAATTACAAGTAATTTTACACTTTGAAATTTAACTGCTGCCTTTGAAATTACAGCTAAGATGATAATGTCCTTTTTCTGTGAAAACAGATATTTTTATGCACCTCTTTCTTTATGTTCTGCCAATTATACAGTATATACATATTTTTGTCTGTATATAAATTCCATCTGGAAATGTGCAATTGATATGTGAAATACTGCACACTGAATATTATAGCTATGAAAATATGGCAGGGGGCAAAAGAAGATGAATTATATAAACACATGTATATACTATGTATTATGAATATAATTCACTTAAATAAATTATTTATGTATTTTAAAATAGAAATATAACGAAAAATTTTACCATAAATTTTAATATATTATTAATACAGTTCATATGCAGTCTCTCTAAAACATCAATGTAATCTGAGAACAGGTACTCTGAGGCATACTTTACCAGATGCATATACATCTCTGACATATATTTTCATTGCAAAAATTAATACAACAGTAGCATCAAGAATGATATTTTAGTTTTGAATACAGAATAGGCTAGGATTCAGGAGAAGTGATCGGCAGAGGATTTTAAAAAATAAATTTTACATTTAAAAACAGTTTTGTGAATGTATTGTCAAAAGTGTGTGTTTGTGCGTGCATGCGCACGTGTAATATTATTAAAAAAACTTGTTCAATTATATTGTGTAATGCAATATATTTTCTGTTCAATTTAAATTTTCACAAAATCCTCAAATAAATGTTTAAAGCAAACTGTATGAGGTCTGTGCAGTATTTATAAACTAGTTCATCAATAGGTATTGGCCATTTCTTAATCCAATGTTTCTCTTTACCAGCATGGGTGATGAAGATGGCTAAGGCATGAACTCATGAACAGGATATCTGGGATTCAATTCCTGCCAGGACCATCTTCCCTGAGTGAGATTTTTTCCAGGTTCTCCTCAGTTAACATAAAGGGCAAATACTGGAGAGATACCCTAACTTAGGCCTGGAATGCTTCCTTCCTTAAAAAAAATTATTTCCCAACTCATCATTTCATTTCATTTCATTTCATGTATCACCAGTATCCAACTGTCTATGGTGTCTCAGCAGTGAAAATGGATATTAAACACTATTAAAAAGTTCTACTTTAGTATTTTCCTTTGATTGTCTACAATTATGCATTGAAATATGTCAAATGTAAGAGCTTGAGAAAATAGCAGAAGACTTTATAGTTATAACACAGACAAAATTGCTGATAACTCACCTTCTGATATTTCTAGCACCAGATTCAGTTTGAAAAATAACCGAGAACAAAACTGACATTTTCATTGATTAATGGAAAGAAAACTGGAGCTAAACCCCAATCAATAAATATTTTAACAGGTTCACATTTTTTGTTCACCTTTATAGAAGTTCTTGTCTTTAGAATACCATGTAGAACCTTTCCTAACATTATATTTATGTTAATATACATAATTGCTTATTTGCTTAACAAAATGAAATAAAAATAAACATAGTTAAAAAACAAATGAAATATTATTTCCAATTAGCTGATGCTCGATTACCTTCTATGGCTCTTCAAATACCACATCAGTCATGAATTTTTTCTTTAAAAATTAATACATCCAGAGCATATGTTATATTACACTTTCTTTTCTGGGACTTATGTGAAATACTTCCAGGACTATAATTTTCTCTTAGTAGCCATCAATGTTGCTAAAAATGCAAATAAATTCAATACATTCTGAGCACAATTTTGCAGATCTATCTCAATCAACCTAAAGTGAAGGCTCAGGATCAAATGAAATAACTGATTTTGCTATCTGCTTTGTGGGTTGGCTGGGGTAAATCAGACTCCTATCATCTGTCTTTCTACTTGCACATATATCTATGCTATTCACTGCATATGGAAGGTTTAAGCAGCTCTTGACTTGTTCGGTTGGCCCAGACATCATAGCATGTGATTACTCTGAAAGTGCTACAGTACATTAGGAGCATGCTTAATCTTCTCAAAGTCTCATGAGACACATTCTTCTGCAAAGTATTGAGAAGTTTTTAAGCTTCTTGATACCTAGACTCTCATTTCCCATTTCTAAAGCGCATGCATGCACACACACGCGCGCACACACATATATATATGCAGCACCATCACAAATGCAAAATTGCAGCTAAGTTTTGAGGATCTAATAGTTTGATATGACAGGTAAAATTTCAAACATTATTTTCGGGAGTGCATATGCATTTAGATGCAACATTTCAGGGAGGGATTTGACTTGAGCTTATCCATTCTTTTCTTGTAACAGCTAATCTATTTAACTTTGTACTTTCTTCATATAATGCCCAGAAACTGTATTTAATAGCAAATTACCTTGAACTATAAGCAAATAGAAGGTTCCTCAATAGAGAGCTTCATTTATGCAGCACTGTCAGCAATGTAATATTCCAACTAAGTTTTGAGGATTAAGCTTGATATGGTAGGTAATATTGTCGCACAGGGATGGATCTGCCCTATAGTGCCAGTGTCTTCAGAAACTTCTTTTTTACTACACTGGCTGATATAATGGCAACTATAGTGACTTAAAGAAAACAAATAGTGCTTTGCAAACCACTTTATTTCAATGGTGCAATGTCACTTAATACTAATACAGTGCAGCAAATTTCTCTCATGTAATTCATAACAATTAATGCTCCCATATTTACACTTACACAACAATAAGAAAGTACAAGATTTTTTTTCTTTCATTTTTGTGTGTATGGTGCAAACTTCTTTTTATTTATTGTTCTAATTATTATTTATGCATTTTCAAGATATATCAACATTATTGTATTTTCTATATCCTATTTTTTGTATCATCATCAAGGATGTCAAGTATGATGGCCAAGTGGGACATGGGCGAGCTTCATGATTAAGAATGGGGTTTAATAACTGATTGGGAATAAATTATGAGACACATCATAGTTGCAATAGTCATAAGTTAAAAGTATTATTGTAGTCCTGTCTATAACAATTACAAATGAGTTCTTTTAGCAGAGATGAGAATGGGAGGGGACGCGGGCTCTGCACATGAGCAGTAATCAATTTTAGAAAAGCCTATTTCTACAAACTACACAGTCATCTCTAAGAAGTGGGCAAGTAACAACACACAACTTCCTAACCTTCATTACAGCATCGATTTGGTAAATTTTTATTCTTGTACTTTGTACCTTCACTAATGTAATTCCATTATATAAGGCTCCATTGGCATTGGCAGAACTAACTATTAGTTCATTTCATTTATTGTATTTTCCTATCCTTTTGATTATAAATTAATGAACAATGTTTGAATTCAATATATAACTAAGCCAGAGCTATTACCCAATGCTCAGCCTCAAAGGGGGTTGTTACAATACTCTAAACATTATTTTCTAGAGTGTATATGCATTTATATGAAAAGTTTCTGGGAGAGTTTCGACATGAGCTAGTCCATCCTTTTCTTGTGAGAGTTAATCTATTAAAATTTATCCTTTCTTCATATTAAAACAAAAACTCTCTCACTATTTTCCATTCTTTTGTGAGAGTTAATCTATTAAAATCTGTTCTTTCTTTATATTACCCCAGAAACTCTCTCAATGTTTTCCATTGCAAATTGTTTTTCTTTATCACACTTGGGCTGAGCATAATTCATATATCTACTTATTTTTTTTAAACAAGACACTGCTGAACTTGCAATCAGAAATATTAGTTCAAATGTCATTTATCTACTCGTATCTATACACTGATGACCTGAGATATTAAAGAGCGTCCATAAATAAATCAATCCACAAAACTCGTATCTATGGAAAGTTCCGATATGAATTTTGCAGACTTTGAAGGTATATTTTTCTCCTAACTACTAGTTTTTACCTTTAACTTGGCAATGTATTCTGTGAGATACGTTCTTTATATATCTTTGAACTGCTGTCTATAACGTGCTGTCCTTTCTGGACAATTTATTCAATTTAATGAAGGAAACAAAATTCTTTTGAGATAGCAAGATGGTTTTTCACATGAACAAACTATTTGTTTCTCAGTAAAGTAAATACTTTTTTACAATAGTTATTCACTGTTTTCAATAAATAGTTATATCATAAATTTAAATACCTAATTATTGCATAAATTATATTTTTATACCTCTTACATTTATCATCATAATTATTTTGGAACTTGTAAGTATTGGGTTGTTAATAATTATAACTTTAAAAATTTATTTATCTATAAATACATATTAATAACAATTTAAATTGATCCTGTTTGTTATATGTGATATTTTCCTTCATTAAAGTATAGTATTTCTATAATCAATATACATTTATACAAAATTTCAGAAACCTTGTTTCATGTCAGGAGACAAAAGTATGCTTGCAATGCTACCTGTCCTGGGAACAGATTCAAAGGCATAAGAAGATAGTCATAGTAATATAGTAGATTTACTTGTAACTTCTGGGGCAGCAGAGGAAGAAGATACATATCCATCTAATTTTGAACCTGCTAAAGCAGAGACAACAGAATTTGAGAATGGTATTTTGCTATGATCCTGTGAACCACTTCTAATTCATGGTAAGACATTGGCCCAAGGAATAAACAAATTTCTTATGTAAAAATATAACCTGCACGTCTGTTTTTTGGAAAAAAGGAATTGTTCACTCTCTCACCACACCAAATGACTGCAGTGCTAAAGATGATTAGTATATAAATTGTTTTTTGTACTGCTGTACTTGGTAATGTATTCTGTTAGATACAGCTGAAAAACAGTACCCTGCGAGATACAAGTAAATTAATTTAATTTTGTTTTTTATTATGAGTTTATTTTAGTATTTTGTACCTAAATTCTTCTTTATATCAAGTAAATACATATTATTAATTTCATTCTGCTAGTTTTGCTAAGTTAAGGATTAAGTGATGTGTGCTTTTCCATGTCATAATTACAAATTATTAAATTTGTTGGTCAAATAGTAATCACTAGTAATTCAACAATTTAAAGTAAAATATTTATCAATCATTTTTCTTATTCCATGCATGTGGGCAAAACTTTGACTCTATATCAGAATAAATCATTTCTTGACTTTTGACATTCTCTGAGAGTTCATATTTGGCCAAAGCAAAGCAGAGTTGATATACAATAATAATACTATTAATGCTGTTTATGCTCTTAGTTTTCAGACATGATATGTGAGAATGTATTCTAACTACTTTATGCATTGTTATGCATTGATGAAATTTTGTACTTTAAGTATGTTTTCAAAACTTACAGGAAAATTATACATTATCTTCAGTTTTGTCATAATGATATATTTATACAATTTAATTAATATAACACTTATGTTACATTTTTTGGAATATGCCTAATTTTAACAGCTTTACCAGATTAGCATAAATTATAATTATTAAGCAATGCATGACTTGTCACATCATTTTGCAATATTTCACAATTAATAAACTCTGTGCCATAAAATTCATGCTGTAGCAAGAAAAGACTTGCATGAGTTATACCAAGGCAACACTGCTGTTGTCAATGCCACGAATGCACATGGTATGCTCTCATTAGTTCAGTTTGTTAACATTATAATCAATATGAGAAAAATATGTATAATACTCAGTGTCTACAGCACATCTCTATATGCCAAATTACTGCAGAGTGCTATTAAATTATGGTATGATATTGGATATTGCTGTGCTATGATTTTAATCATTTTGTGTAAGCATGTGCACTTGCATATATATATTGAAACACATTTGGAGCTAATAGCATGGGAAAAAATTTATATCATCAAAAACAAAAACAGTGATGTAATGAACTTCAGGACATTATCATTGGATATGTCAGTCCTGGTGGTGTAGTGGTTACCATACTTGCCTCCTATATCCAAGATTGCGGGTTCGAACCTGGCTAGGACCGATGGATTTTTTTGGGTGTAAAATCCTAAGTATGGCTTCCTTCGGAAGGGAAGTAAAGCCGTGGGTCCCGTGTCGTACATTTACGGCACGAAAAAGAACCTCAAGCCTGAAAGAGAGGCCTCTGAGCAAAATTTGTCGGCCATATCATGCCCTGAGTTGAATGGGATGCTGATGACCTGAGATGTTAAAGAGCGTCCATAAATAAATCAATAAAAAAAAATTATTGGATATATTTAATAAATTTCTCTAACCACCTATTGAATATGTCATTGTTGGATAAATTTCTCTGACTGCCTACAGAGTATGTTTCTACCACTTGGTCTTCTGCTGATTATGGGAGCAAAAGTTCCGGAAACGTGTCAAATTAAAAAACCATGTAAGTGAAGTATGTTATCAAGTCAAATTATATGAAGAATTACATGTGTGCATTGCAGAAAATTATAAAAATTCATTAAACTCATTTTTGAAAAATTATCTATCCCTTTTAATTCATTAATATATTTTCTAAATGTCATTCACAAAAAATAAGTCCAGTATATAAACCAGTAATCTCAAATTAAAATTTTTTATTTCTATTTAAATTAGTATGCTACACTTCCAAAGAGACTAGGTATCACTGAATGCCTTATTTTATTTCATTCCACCAAAATACTCTTGTATAATGTAAACTCAGTAAAAGAATCGAGCATAAGGAATTTTTTCCTATTGAAGTGAAATTTATAAAACTACTCACATATCAATATTTTCTTATTTTTAGACTTTACTTAATATCATATAACTTTAATTTATAAAAGAGAAAAGGTATATGATAACAGGATGGATCAATGATGTTCTGGAAATGTCATAAAGGAAAAATGAGTAATCATAAATCATCAGTAAGCAAAGGAATTATATCTACTTTAAGAAAATGTATCATACTCATCCTACACAAAACAAAAAACTTCCACAGAAAAGAAACTATGAATCTTTAAAGAAGTATATTTGGTACAGTGAGAAAATGTATTTTATTAAATGTAAACGAATGAGATATTGTTTCTGTATCCTATGAAAAATGAGAAAGGTTCAAGGAACTGGCTCTGACTATGCACTTGTTTTTGGTAACAGAAAAATAACTTGAGATCAATAATGTTACAATTTTATGAAGATGCATCAAATTATATTTATGATGTAGGAACCAGGAAGTGTTTTATGGCTTTCTACAAAACAACTGTTCCCAGATTTTTAAACATTTTTTTTTTAATTTAGATGTTTTTAATGTTGCATATGTGCACTTTTGATAAGATTTCACTGGTTTTGATACACTGGGTAACAAATTATATTTCAACCACAACATCAATTTTTATCTATAGGGCTGTCAAATGCCCCTACATCCTGGTTCATCCCTGTTCATTTAAAAGCTTCTTGAAACAGAAGATTCACCTAGGAATTACAACCACTCAGAAGTGATGTGCACTGTAAAAATCAGTTTTTCAAGTGATGCAAATCTCTGTCACAGGGGACATAAAAGTGGGAGTTTTTGGTGAATGTCATAAAAAGACCTGAAGTAACAAAGTTCATAAAAATTTCAAGATTTTGCCTATTATTATTGTGACCCAGACATATAATTAGTTTTCTGAGGTGAGAACTGTGTTTGGATTGAAAGTTTTAATTGAAATTTTTAGCAGACATGATAAGATTCTGTTGATTTCTTTTCCCAATGGTTTCACTCAACAGGTAGAAAGTTGCCTTATATCTTCCCATTTCATATACATCAAAATTACAAGTGAGCAGCTGACACTAGTATTGTATCAATGAATATGTATCAGAAAGAATGAATGAATAGTGTTTAATGCCCGTTTTTGCTACAGAGTTACCACAGGCAATGGGCACTGGTGATACATGAAATGAAATGATATATTGGGAAAGGATTTATTTTTAAGGAAGGAAACGTTCGAGGCCTAAGTTTAGGGTACCTCTCTGGCATTTGCCATTTATGAGGACTGAGGAAAACCTGGAAAAAACCTCAGTCAGGGAGGACAGTCCTGGCGGGATTCGAACCCCAGACCTCCCGCTCACGAGTCCGCGATTTAACGACCTCGGCCACCCGTGGCGGTATCTATCAGAGAGAAGATAATATAAAGCACAGTAATTATGTTTTTACTCCATATAGAATTTCACCATCATTGTGCATGAATTAAAAGTAATACAATGAACTATCAAATTCTTGAGTGACTAAAGTTTATTATAGAGCAGGTCAGAATATTTATATGTATCATTCTGTGAAGACTTTATTTTTAGATTAATTTCTGGAATGTAGACTTTAGTATATATGGCTCATTTCAGTCATGATGTGCTTGTCTTTAAGCACTCTGGAACATTTTAGATGAAAATAAATCAGATGATACAAACAATTTTTTTAATATTACATTCTTGGGAAAGCTATTTTTATTATCTGCTACTAGTTTTTTCATACTATTGTTGATAGAGTGCTACTGAAAGTGCTCACCTCTCTGGCCGCCTTTAATGTTTTTTGAACATTTTGGATATGTACAAGTAAAATGGAAAGGTTGTGCATTAGGGTAATTTTGTCAACTTTTAGAGAGCCTAATTTGTGACAAAATGTAGCCATTTCAAGAAATTATATTAATTCATTCTTTCCTATAAGTAATCACATTTCATCAAATAAAGGATCTATTCATCATAAGATAATTTATAAAAATCCATGAAGAAAGGCTACTTTAATCCAGAACTTGTTTCTTGGCACCTAGGTCTTTATATTTACAGTCAAAACATTTTATTGGTGTCCTATCAAACTCTTTTCTCTTTTTCTGACCTAAGCTTTGCTACTATCCCTTAATCTTTTCATTTTATATTTTTCCACTTACAGCTTTCTTTTCCTTTTCTTGCATCTGTCTTTAGTTATCTTGTTTATGTCACTTAGCAACAGCTTTATACTTTGTTCAACAATGTCTTGAGATTGTTTACTTTTGTTAGTAAAAACTGAAATAAACTGTTAACTAATTAATGACAAATTGTAGAACAAGACTAACAAAGTAATCAAAAATAGGTAGTTTGCAATAAGTTTGTCACTTTGCATGAAGTGCAAGATATCCATTTCTTATGAGTCATACACTTTTGTTCCAGTATTTTGAAAGTGCACATCACTTAACTTTTTTCAAAATGCTGATGCCATCAGTTAGCAAAATTAAAATTAAAAACTAAATGCAAAGTTTATATACTATGGACCATAGATCTTTGTTCCATAAATAACTAAATTTTCATATAAATGTAACAAACATATGTTTGCAGTTATAGTATAGTTTCAATTAATTTTACAGTAATTAATTTATGAGCATTCTTATATTACTGATTTAACTCATTCATTTAATGTTTTATATATTTAATTAATCTCCATATTTATAGACTGATATTGTTTTGACTTAAACTTATTTATGCATATTTTTGTTGTGATAGTTATTACTTGGTTACATTTTATTTCATTATTATATGAAAATTAGAAGAGTATATAGTCATACTAATTTATGTCTGCAGTCTTAGTTCTGCCAGTAAAAATAATCATTATGGTGGTGGTGGTGGTGGTTGTTATAAATTCGAACATCAGATATACTTGGGGCTCATTATTATAGTTAAGAAGCAATATGGATACTTTGGAATTCTGTACTTAAATACTGTCAGAATTTCATGAGATGTTCACTTTAAAACTTAAAAGTTTATTCAGTCTTCCTAGATTAATATGCCCAGGATAATAGTGGTATGCTAGAGTAGTTGGAAAATTAACTTGAGAGGAATTCATGTAAAGGCATATCATTGACTGTTAATATATGTTCCTTATTTCATAATCATAGCTTCAAACATACTACACAAAAACTATGATTCTGAAGAAATGCTATCAAGAACCTATGAGAATGAAATCCAAAATTCAATTTTGAACCTTCCTCACCTTGATTTGTAAATCAGACTTTGCATAACTCCCTTTGGATCTCAGAATACTCTTCAAGCTTGTGGCAGCATTGCATTGATCAGCAAGTTTAGTTTTCAAAAGACGTTTCATTTTAATACTTTTTTAATAATAGTTGTTTGCTGTACACTAAGATTCACAATAACTGTTAAATATTTCAAAATTTACATTTTACATCTGCAGTACTGAAACATCTTCATCTTTATGTTGACACAATATTAACAAATACTACTAACATTTACCAAATCAAAATTTAGTTAGTATGTTGATACATAAACAATAATTATGTCATTTAAATAGCAAAATGTTGTTATTTACTCTCTCGCCATTTAGGGCATCTTTCCAGAAATTTGTTGCAGCTCAATCTGCATACTTCACAGTAGTAGTGCAAACAGCCTCATACCATTAACTTTGCAAAAGTTAGACCTTAAGCTCCTTTTTGGCATTTATCTTTTTTATTTTTTCTGGTTTAATGGCCACTCCTTTAATACTTTATAATTTTTAAAATTTTGTTGTGGCTATGTTCTGCTATTATATAACAATAAGATATATCTTGTGAGGTATTAACATCAATTATATGATTAGCTTCACTGTGCAAGTTTCAATTACATTTAATCATTTAATATGTCTCCCAGACATCCCAAACTTTAGCACTATACCATGGCAGGGGCACTAACTGGCACAATATAAAGCTGTTGCTAGTTAACTCAACACATTTTGTATATTTTCTCACAAATACTAATAAATCCCAATTTTTCACTTTTTTTTAATGGATCTAGTTTATGCTCTTTAAGGAGTTTTAATAGTTCATCAGACTGTTTTAAATATGCACTAGATAGTAAGGCCATGCTATGCATTGTGTAAATAGCAAAGAGCAATAAGTAAACAACACACTGTGACAAATTCTGAAATTGTGGAATATATGAGTAGAAACAAGTCAACATGGTTTATCTAAAGTTCATCATGTGTGAACAACACTGCTTCTTAATGGTGACAATAATGAAATTATGCAATATTTACTTATAAAATATTGTATTTAATTTTCTATTCAAAAGTGTAAACATTTTAAACAATACACCACTTGTTATGGAAGACTAGATTACATATTTACATTTTTCTGTGTAGTTTTCAGCATCTCTTCTACATATAGTGTCTTGTTTTCAATTCAATAGCAACATGAAACAAAAAGATTTTCCTGATATTTGCATTGGCTTTGAACTATCTTAATATTGCCTTGTTTCTGAATTTGGATCCAGTAGAGGCATATCCATCACTCACATGGCTTTTGTATACTGCTGTTCAGAATTTCAATATTATTTGCTTCAAAACAGTGTATCATTTGTAGCATGCTACTAGTACATGCCAATAGAAAAAAACCAGTAAGAGGAAGGCAAAGAAGAGAACACAACTAGTGTAAATACATATAAAATCCAGAACATTTGCATAAAGTTTCAATGTAAGTGTATTATTTCCTCAACTGAAGTTAAGAAGAATTACCTAGTTTCCTAACTTTGTCATTCAGAATTTCAGAAAACAGGACTTTTAAGATTTTAATACTTTCTTTTAAGATTACAATTTAATACTCATGCTAACTGCTAGAGGCAAATTTCAGGATTAAGACTGAAATAATGAATGTATAAATGAGCCCAGAGTTAATAGCATCTATAGCAGGCATGTCAAACTCAAGTGCAAGCTGATGACTGCTATGCATGTTGTTTACTTATACATGAAATGTTCCTGCCGATCTGACTTGACTTGGGAAGAACAGATGCACTTACTAAGGGTATAAACAGCAGTGATTGCACAATTATTTTATTTCAATAATCTGTTACCTTATAACTGTACACTACAGAAAGTATATTATGCGATTTATCTCTCTAAAAGTATATTATGGTATAGAGGAACAAAAACTATGTATATGCTTTTATATCATAACATAACATTAAACGATAACATTCTCAACATTTCAATGAATACATGCAGCACTAAGTGGAATATTTAATATAAAGTCCTTTTTTAATCGATGGCTAACTTCAGGTACAATAAACTGAACACCGACATTTCTTGGCAACTAGTCTTTCAAAATTTAGGGCAAACTTTGTAGTGGAAGCAGGTTTCATTATGAATCTTAAGTACATGTCTTTAGTCTGGACCTCAAAGCAGATTTGTTAAGCTTGAACATTTAAATAAACTTCTCAAAGGTTTACACTGCTAAACTTTCACAGTTGTTAGTTACAAATTTGTGAACCTTTGGTATGTGGGTGGAATCTGTGGTCTGGAAATAAACCTCAGTGATATCTCTTTATTTATATTTTCTTTTAGTTGTGTGTCACAATGTGAATCAATGAGTTCCAGTTTAAAGTCTTCAGCTGCAACTTCCAGCTTGGCATTAAATGGCACAGTACACAATTATAACTTTCCAGTAGGTTACTGCTGACAAACCAGGGATTGGGAATTGACTAAATGGAGCCAGGTATTTTGTATTTAGTTAAATTATTTAGTATTTAGGAGAATTTGATAGAATTAAATGTATTATGGTAACAATAATTGCAATTGGGAGGGGTCACACCTAAAATGACCTGGGTCAGATAGGTGGAGGCCCTGATGTATTTTGCATGTAGAATTCTCTTAGCACTTAATAATAATAATTATAACTTTTCCTAAAGAAACTTAATGCCTTGAAACCTAGTATGAAACTCATTGCATTTTCATGAACAAATGAATGTGTAATTGCAAATTCTCCTAAGTGTTAAGAAATCTTAGGCATAAAAAGTGGGAGATATTATTCTTCATTATTAGGGTCTTCCATAAAGATAACTTTGATTTAAATTCCTTCACACCATCCTTCATGCTCATAAAAAATTAGATGATAACTTTGCTTTATAATTTTAGATATCAGATATTAAAGTATTTGGCAATATCTACAAGAAAAGCTAATCAAAAATTCACTTTAGATCACTGAGCTGATGCATTTCTCTGCTTCTTTCATACAAGCACTGAGTCAACACTCTCACATCTGGAAAAATCTTAATAGTATTTTCTACCAACTTAACCAATGCACTGCATAATAGTATGGTATGTACATTTGTTCACAGTCAATAGAATCAAGTAACTCTTTAAACTGCCAATGACAAAGACCATGTGCACTGTTGTAATTCATGCTTTGCATAACATTACTCATTTTCATTGATCACATGCAAAGGATTTCTTTATGAATTAAATAATGAATCAAAACAATGTCATATGAAAGTGGGAAAACTTAACCGAGAGAGAGAGAGAGAGAGAGAGAGAGAGAGAGAGAGAGGAATTTTAAATCTAAAATCAGAATAAAACATTAAGACACTTGGAAAATATATAGGCAAGGTGAGACGAAAAAAGGTTATGGAAGGTAGACCAGACAAATGGGAACAACAATGTTAACAACTAGACTATCTGGGAGTAAATATACAGAGAATGGAAAAAAAATGTATACACACTTCCAGCAAAGAAAAAACTGGTTAACATAACATAACAAAACTGAATTCACACAAATAGAAAATGATGAACACTAATTATCTAAAGACTTTTACAGTTACAATAGTGCCTCAAAATGCCCACCATCAGCATCGATACACTTTTGAGTATATTGAACTACTGATTGAGCAACGTTTGCAAAAGTATCCTCAGCGATTGCAGTCCATGCCATTTCAATTTCTTCCTAAAGTGCTGCCAGAGTAGCTGGTTTTCTATGGTATACAGCATCCTTAAGAGTTCCCCATAGGTGGAAGTCCAATGGAGTTAGATCCGGAGAACGCGATGGAAACTCAATCAGACCTCTTCGTCCTATCCAGTGCCTTGGAAGATTGTCATCAAGGTACGCATGTACATCTTGGTGGTAATATGGTGGTGTATCATCTTGTTGGAAGTAAAATTTCTCATTTCCATAGAGTATATGAATGGCAGGTAAGACGGATGTGCATATCATGTTCAGGTAATTGGGCCAGTTTTTGTTCCTTCAAAAAAGAATGGTCCAATTAGACCCCTAGATGACAACCCACACCAAACATTAATTCCAGGTAAAATTACAAATTTTTTCAAAATAACATGTGCATTGATTCCACACCAGTAGACACAGTTATGCCAGTTAACAGTTCTGTTAAACTTAAATTGTGCCTCATCGGACCAAACAACTTTCCCTACGAAGGCCTCATCCTCTTGCACTATGTTCCGAAACCACTCACAGTACTGCATTCTTCAATCAGCGTCATCTTCATTTAATGCATGCATAAGTCTTGGGATGAAAACTTTCAACTTTGCTGTTTTAATAGCAGGTTGTATGCTGGTTCTGCTGATTCCAGTCTTATGTGCACATTGCTTTGTACATTTCTGAGGTGAATGCTCAAAATGTCTATAAACCTTAGCCAAGGAGGCAGGGCTTGTTGCTGTGCAAGGTCTTCTAGATCTGTTCTTGTGAACATCACATGCGGTACTATTAATCTCAAATTTGTGTTGAATACATGAAATTGTTATTCACATTGGCAGTTGTACACACATCTCCATTGCCTTTGAACTTCAACAACATTCTTGGTTTTCCAATTTCACTTCAAAATTGCTTTCCGCTGTTCAAAGGATAATTTTGACTCCATTTTGTTATAGCAACACTAGCATAATGTAATGTGAGTCACATCTTTTTATAGAACATCATATGATAATCTTGACTTCATTTGTTCATTATTGATTTACCTGTCACATAGCAACACTATTATAATGTATGTGAGTGACATTTGTTTACAGAACATCATACTGCACACTACTGTTGTTTTTCAGTCCAACTTTGAAATATATTAAATAGATATCTATTGTGAAAGTGTGTATACATTTTTTGGCACCCTCAGTATATCCCCATTACTTACCCAACCTGGTGTTAATTGTAATGGGATACAGAAGTGCAACTCTAAAGTCAGGGTGATTCAGAGGGAAATTTAAATGTTTTATAGTAGTACGTTTACAAGCATTGAGAATATAGAAATATAAATTGTTTACTTTAATTTTAACATGTTTCCTTGTTTGTGAAATATCTGCATGTAAATTAGAAATTAGAAGAAATAAATTCATTCATATTTAATACCTTTTACAGCATTACCTCCTATTATATTTTTAAGAGGAATTAAATCCAGGAACTCTATTGTTACTGTCAGTGAACTGTTTACACCACAAATGAACATTACCAGCTGTGCAATATCTGCAAAGCTGGAGCTTTCTTCCATTGCTAGTGCAAAGGGTACAAATTTTTTACATTTGTTTTATTGTAACTCTGTGTTTTCTGCAACTAAGTTCCTAAAAACAACTTGTAGCTTTATACTTTTCAGTATCACTTGGTGACAAAATATGTACTGCAGCTGTGATATACTTTTATAAAATCATCCACAGCAAAAGGACGGCTATCCAGAGTGATTTTATGTAGAAGTTGATAACTTACATGCAATACATCTTTGTCCTACAATATATATGACAAAAAACAAAAGGCAAGAGAACAGTCACAAAATCATTTTAATAATTCTATTGGATAGACAAAACTGGAGGAAACAATATACTTTTTCCATTCAGATTAAATAGGTAAGCTAATAGGAACATAATTTTATGGCTACATTAATACAAATAAACATACATTATCAGTATACCCTTACTGTCTGCACAGCATTTATCAATACATTAGCAATTTAGTTCTTAATTTCTCTGAATACTGGTATATTTATTTGCATGGTAAACCTCATGCAGCTGCTAAATATTGATTTTTTAAGTATGCTTTTTTTTTCACCCCCTTCAAATTAAACATTGTACCTCTGCTTCATGTTCATTGCTAAGAAACAGGGTTGATCATTCTGCATCAAATGTGCTGTTGTCCATATGTTTATCTTCTCCAGATAATGTGTACACAGAACACAGTGTTCAATTATTCGCAGTGTCTGTCTGACCTCTGGATTCACTCTCCTGCCTCTTCTCAAGAGGGGAAGCAACAATTTTATGCATGCACAACCATATACACAGTATGCAAATGTCCTTGAGAGTGATGTATTTGACAAGCCTGACCTATAGTCATCTGGAATGCTTCCTTTCAACAGAAAATTCACCTAGGAAACTTGGGCATTCAGAATTAAAACTACATCCCTAAATTGAAAAGCAGGCAATAAGCTGTTGTGTCAAAGCTGTGGATTTAGTGCAGATGGACAAAACATACTCTCTGTGTTCTGTAAAATTATTAATGATTCCATGGCTATAAAGAAGAGGTGTTTTTCATGACAAATACATGTCTAAAAAACTAAGAACAGCTTAAGGGGTAAGTCTTAAGATATTCCCTCATTTTATTTTTCCATTTGAAATTTCTAACTCAATCCCATGCAAATTTGTTAGAATTTACATTTAAGGAATGATGACAAATGTAGCAGGATATATTATCATTTTAAAAAATATAAGAAATTATTTTTGGCATTTCACTAGTGACAAAATTAGAATGGTAAGCTTTGGTAGCATAGAGAAAAAATAAAAGGTTAATATTAGGCATATGTTTGTTTGTATGCACTATCAATATGCTTAATGGCATCAATATAAATTATATTATTTCATCATTAAAATAAAAAAATTAGAAAATAAAGAACAGTATATAAAATAATGGAATTTACAAACTTCTCTAAATGAAAATGTATGTCTTCTTCCCAATAATTGAATTTGAATTAGATAGTAACATCTCAATTTGCTTTGCAAGAATCATATACCAGCTTCTTTGCAGGATTCAGCAGTTCAATTTTGCAGTACAAGTGCAATACGATTTCTCATGCTTGTACTTAAGATACTTATGCAAGAAACAGCTAATAAAATGTTCTATATTATACTATATTTCACTTTGACAATTCTCATTAATTAAATTTACTTAATATATTAAATAAATTGTACTTATGAAGGTGTAGACAATGGAGTGGTAATATATCCTACACTGATGTATTCAACATGTTCACACTAACTCCACTTATTTACATAAAACTAGGACATGTTTCGGAACCAATTGCTCCCATCTGCTGTTGACAGACTATCTTTCCTGATTTTTTTTCTGTTGGTATGACATCTTTTACTGTGCAATCTAATAAATACTTGATACTATATTTGCTCTTTGGGACTAACATTATTCCATGTTCTTTGAATATCTTCTTAAATTTGCTGTGGTAAGTTGGATGGTATATGAAACTTTTGAATTTGTATCTTTCCTTGGTGTTCTTCAGTGTGGAAACCTTCCATTGATTTTTATCTTTTAAATTATTGATAATTTTTATTAATGTATCTTTGTTGAAACCATTGGTTATTACTGTCTTAATTATCTGTTGGTATTCCATTTTGTACTCTTGTTTCTGTGAGTGGGATGTTAATTAATCTGTGCGCCAAGCTCTGAAACACTGCATATTTATGTGGGATGGGGTTATAACTATAATTTTTATGTAGTTTTCTGTATGCATTTCTTTTCTATGAATTCCAAAGTTCAGACTATCTCTATTTCTTATGATTTTTAAATCTAGGAAAGGGAGCCAATCATTTCACTCTTTTTCTATGGTAAACTGTATAGATTTATGTTTTAGATTAAGAAGTTTCAGAGCATTTATTGAATGTTTTTTTGGTATTATTGCAAATATGTCATCCACATACCTATACCATGTCTTGAAAATTAAAGGGAAGGCTTTGGTGATATGTATTTCAAAGGACCTCATGAATAAATCCACTAGAAATGGAGACAAGGAGTTTCCCATAGCTAGTCAGCTAACAGCTGATGATGAGAGCAATTGCTTCCAAAACATGTCCTAGATTTATGTAAGTAAGTAGAGTTATTGCGAACATATTGAATACATTAGTGTAGAATATACCTAATATATTACTTTCAAATTCTTTTTTTCACCCATTTGCATTTACTATTGGCTATAGAACATGATCAGTCAGCATGTGACAAACCTAAAGGTCAGCGCTTATGTATTTTTTTTTACATTGCTGCTTCAAAAATACAAAGTTATTTTTCTGTTTTACCTTACTCATTAGAATGCATCTTGTGTAATAAGCTCACTGATGCTATGACCAGCACAGCATAGCATAGCAGTGCATGACTGAAACAATGGTAAGATTTGGAACATCATATACAAAAAAAAAAAAAAAATCCCTTTTTAGGCAAATGGACATGTATAAGGTCTTCTGATTTTGCTGATAATCAGATTTGATTTTACCATAGAAAAATTATTATGAAATGGCCTAGCCGTAATTGACACTACTTGTTTGAATTGTTAGCATGTATTATTTGACTAATTATAATAATTAATATTATACTCACCACCATAGAATATGTTCAAAAAGTATAATTGCAAAATCAATATCTGAGTAACCAGCAAACTGAAGATCTATATACCCTTGAAAAATTGTTCCAAGTATTTTTTTGGAGGGAGGGGTCCTTGTTGGTACCCTGTAATGATTGGCACTGAACTCAAATATTTTCTTTATCCCAATAAAGCTTTCCAATTGTTACTGAGGAAATGTAATATTCACTAATTGCAGTGAGTTTGCCTTTCATCATTTGGCTTGTAGTTGCTTGTCATTAGCAAAGGCTCTTGCTCATGTTTCCCTCTGGCATTCATCAAGTAATCTTTGTACAGTTGCAGAAGAAAATTTTTAGTCAAAATACAAAGGAGTTCCCATTATGAATTAAATAATTTGTGCTTGTTAGCCAAACCAGTAGTAGGAACTGTTTACATTCCAGTACTACTGATTTTGAAAGAGCATATAGAAAGGTTACATTATACTACTTTTTGTTTGATAAATGTCAAACTGAGAACTACAAAATACAGAAAGACTTGCTAATGTGTATTGAAAGGAAAATAAAGGTATAGGAGAAGGTTGGGTGCTATTGAGCAGGCTAGGTTTTTTGCTCTCGTTCTGGATCTGGGAAAATAATAGAGTGATGTACATTATAGGAACCTTTAATCTTATACCAATGCACTTCTTAAATTTGTTTTGATAAATTAAAATCAACATGACAGTGTTTAGCTTTTAAAAATACCTTTTATTTTTGTATATTTGAAAACTGAAGGGTGGTATTGGATAGCCATTTTTGCAACCTGTTCATTTTTGTGGTGAAATTTTATAACTGGATAGCCTATAAAATATCTGAATATGCTATTATACTGCCATGTGAAATAAAGTGCCCATTTTGAGATCTTTACAATTGTCATGAGCCTGTTCATTACAAAGACTGCACTGAATAAGTCTACATTCAAGTCCTTTCCACATATTGTATGCAGTCCGTATTTTCATCTTCTGAATCCCTCCCCTTTTTAAGCAAGTTATGTGTGTTCTTGCAATTTGAACAAATTTAATTCCTGAATTGATTCTTAGTTTTCAATCTTAATGCTTAATATTTTCATGGTGTTTAATATTTCTTTTTATTGCTGAGGCATCACAGGTGGTGGACATTGGTGATACATGAATTAAAATGATAAATTAGGAAAGAAAAGTGAACTTGTCCATTTGAACAGAATATCACATTCAAGTTCAAATGAGTGTATCGTTCCACAGTTAATAGTAAAGGGATTTGTTCAGAAGGATTCACTTGCTAACTTAAGTTTCCATCCATTTTAGAAAGTAATCTTTTATAACCTGTTCATTTGGGTGTGCATCACAACTATTCCCTATTCATTCCCTACATTTGGCACTGATGCAACCTTATCAGTTTATTGTTCATCTGGTTTCCTAAAACATAATTTGAACCTGCACTCTTTGCACATTTATAACCATCTTTAAAGCAGCTTTTATGTACTGGTTTATGAAACCAAAACTGGACAATCTATATAGATTTTTCATATCAGAGGCTATAACTACCACAGCTTTTTAGGCATACTCTTCTTCTTCTTCTTCTTCTTCTTCTTCTTCTTCTTTGGTGAGTCCACAACAAAAACTTTATTTAAGGTAACATTGAGATTTTTACCATAAGGTCTATTTAGTTAATCTTTAAAATTTCTGCAAACTTTATACCAATTAAAATCAATCTATTCAAATTATATTGTTAAAATTGTATTGATAATTTTATAAGTTTATTAATTTCAGTTTTCAAAATATACATTTGCATTTTTCAGAAAAAATATACGAAGACAAATCATTCATTCCCAGAAATGCTGTATTTTGGTTTTGACAAAATAGATTAAACTACAATTAAAGACTTTCATACCAGGTAAACACTAAATATTAGGATCAATTAAGTTGACTTTAATACATTTTATGATCTACATTAATGACACACTTATATGTAGTTCAATGAAAAAGAACCAAACTACAATAACATACCAATTGAAACTAGAGAAGTGACATTTATTACAGCTACCTATGAATGGAAATACTGCTGGAAATAAAAAGTGCAGCCAGTGTCCATTCCAATTGTTTATGCAGTTAACCAATGCATTAAACTAGATACTAAATAATTAAATAGTTCTCTATACTGAACTGAAAAACAATTCAAATCCAGTGCTGCCAATTAAACATATTTCTCACTTTTGCATTATTAGATACTAATAAGATATTTCCTTACTCACCTTCAGCCCCTTTGCCCTGTTGATGGCTCGCAGAGGCCTGAGAACTCTCAAGACCCTGAGAACTTTCACTACTGATACAGCACTACCACTGCAAAAAATGACAGATATCAAGCATGAATTATATTTTCTTCCATATTAAAGCAAAATTCTACCTTATCTGAACAATATAGAATTCATTACTTAGCTGCATGAAATGAGTAAAACTAATGGACTTTTGACATCTGCTAATGGAGAAATTATTATTTTGTTGCTTAAGAAAGAAAAAATGTAATAGGATATATTCATTTGCTAAACTAATAATAAAGATTATTATATGATTAGCTTCACTGTACAAGTTTCAATTAGCATTTCTTGTTAAACTAATATTTAATGAATTGCAAAATTAATGGATTTTGTTGGTCATAATACTAAAAGTTTATAATAAATGCCAAGATTAAAATACAGCTATGTATACTGATCATGCATTTCAGAAGTATCAAAATCAGTAGATTGAACTACTGATTTTGTTTAAAAAATTGGACTAACTTATTAAGTAGTTTGGTATGAAATATTCACTACTGTATGCTTATGGACTTGTTCTATTTTAGTGTGCTATATTACTTCAGCACTAATAAAAGCTTTGGTTATATTGTTTTTACAAATATTGCAGAATATATCTCCTACAGCAGTGATGCTCATTAAAAACTGTTTTTATACCATATATTTGTGAGCTACAAATTAAAGTGTTAATTATTCTGAAAGTGTTACAATTCAGCAATTATTGAATTAATACTTCTACATAATTAACCAATCATTTAATGGCAGAAATGCTTTGTTTTCTGAATATTATCAATAAATAAATAACTAAATTTTTATCATTAATGTTCAAGAGCTTTAGAACTTAATCTTAAATGAATACAGTTTTTCTTTGCATATTTTGATAACATTACCCAAACTGCACTGAAGAAAGACTACTAAAAGTTAATGTAGAATATGAACTTTTGATAGGCTGGGGATAGTCAGTAAGTAAAACATTACGAAATGAAGTAAAAGTGAACAGTTACATGTTTGTGTGTATATGTGATGAGAAATGAGATTTGTCTTGATTGCTCTATCAAATAAATTATGGGAAGTAAATTTCATTGATAAGTGAAAATTTGTCTTGTATTCATAAAGGTGATTTGAGCTTTTTATTTCTGCAAATTGCTAGCATCTTGAACACTTGTAGTAAAGTGAAAGTGAAATAAATTGGAAACTAAGAAAGCTATTTTTAACAGATATTTCTTGTGATTAGTTTAATTGATTCTCTTGTTCAACAGCATCTCATATTAACATCATTAAACCTCAATATATAAAACATGGTTATAACTTATGATTTTATACTTTGAAAAGGTGGTGGTGACTTTAGTATACATAACCACCTAGGTTCCTATTAACTTGCACAGTAAAATCTGTATTAAATAAACGTATTAACATAAACAACAAAATGATGATGATGATGATGATGATGATGGTGATGATGATGATGATGATGATGATGATGATGATGATGATGATGATGATGATGATGATGATGATATCACCTTGTGTATGTGTGTGAGAAAATATTTCAGTTCTTCAATTTTTAACCTATGTTTTTTTCTGCTCATATTGATTTATTTGTGCAATCAAAGAAAATGCATATAACATTTTACAAGATGAGATATAAGAAGAAAAAGAATTAAATATTTAGAAAGAGATAGAGAAAGCATAAAGGAAAATAAAATACCTATTTATACAATAAATAAATTGTGTAAAATAAATAATATTTTGTCTCTATTTAAAAATATTTCATTTTTTTCAGTACTGAAAAACTATGGAACATTTAATTAAGTACATTCTGCTTATTATTTTAGGGTCTCTTTTTTATGTGAGCATGTGTAATGTATGTTCTTCTATTCATTACATAAATATTTTATTTTAATTCTTGTCAAAGCTACTATTATGATTAAATAAATTATCAATTTTATTATATCACTTATGGTTATTTAGCAAAGCCCAAATTGCCCCCTTTTCTTTCAGTGTGTGCATCCTTATATAGATAGCTGGTGGATACCTGCAATATTTAAAATTATATTACCTATCTTCTATATTGTTTTTTTTTTTAATAGTGTTTAATGCCCATTTTTACTACTGAGGCACCACAGACGGTGGACACTGATGATACATGAGATGAAATGGTAAATTGGGAAAGGATTTTTTTTTAAAGGAAGGAAACGTTCTAGGCCTAAGTTTAGGGTACCTCCCTGGCATTTGCCATTTATGAGCACTGAGGAAAACCTGGAAAACAATCTCAGTCACAGAGGATGGTCCTGGCAGGATTCAAACTCCGGACCTTCTGCTCATGAGTCCACGCCTTAACGACCTCAGCCACCCAAGGCAGTTCTACATTGGTGACCCCCTGCATGACTCAAATGGAAAATTCATGGAATGTGAAGTATAATATAGTATAAATGCAGTTCTTTGTACCAAAGCAATGAATTTGCAACTATTTTGGCCAGACAAGATAAACCTCAAGTTTACAAAGAAAAAGGAAAATTTGAATCATTAACACTAGTAAAAAAAACATTCACCCATACAGTGTCACAGCTTGATCAATGTATGTTACTGAGGTGAAAGGTTTAATTTTATCTCCTCCAGTGTTAGTTTGTTATCTCAAAGAGCTGATGATGGACCAATTTCCTATTCAGTATTTGTAACTGCCTTGTAACAAATTCCAGTTAAAATATCTTTGCAATTTGCTTACAGGATCATGGATGGAAAACCACAGTCAACTGCTGTGGTCATCACTTGCCTACTCTTCTCATACCTAATGACACTATACCAGATTGACCTTGAGAATGTTAGAATTTGTATATTAAAAGATGATGTGTGTTGATTAATTCATATTTTTATTAAAATACCAGAAAGAGTTAGATATTAGAACTTTTTAGTTTCTTTTAAAGATATATTGGAAATTAATTTAAGTTATTGGGAAATCAGAAAGGCTTTCTACATTGACAGAAGACATGGAAAGAGACCAATATTGCAAAATTCACAAATCTAGAAGTAATGATAAAAATTTTGAAAAGAACCAAAAAAATTAACAAAAACATTTATATCCACAGAGTTTTTAATATCACTAACAAGAAATTAAAAGGGAACTAGTTACAAAAATGATTAAATATGATGTAAAGTTATACAGATATATACACCTACAGGATTTTTCCAAGCTGATAATACAAACTTTCAGGGATGATTGAGAACGGCAAATGTATTAATTTAATATCAGGAACCCTGGTCCAGAAATGACAGAGTCAAAAGTTATAAGTCAAATTCGTTGTGTTTATAAGTAATACCTTTATTTACGAGGGTAGGTCCATAAGTTTCTGGCATAACCATTTTCTAGATATGATCAAGTCAAAAACTATATTTCACTTTTCAATATACTTACCCTTTATTGCAATACACTTCTCATATCTTCGAATTAACATTACACTCCCCCCCAAAAATAGTCAGAAATCTTGTCTGCAAAATGAGCATAAACAGCACCCACCACTTCTATGTCACATTTAAATTTCTTTCCCAAAAGGTTCTTCTTGAGTTTTAAGAAGAGGAAATAATCATTGGGAGCTAGATCTGGGCTGTAGGGTGGATGGTTGATCTCTTTGAAGCCACATTTCTTCACAACTTCTGTTGTAAAAAGAGCTGTGTACATGGGTGCATTGTCATGAAGAAATGCACATCATATTCAGCTTTCTTCGCCTTTTCTCTTTGATGGAAGCATGTAGTCTGTGCAATAGGCCAGCATAGTAATTCCCATTTACTGTAGTGTTCCTCTCCATGAAGTCAATAAGAGTATCCTTCATAGTCCCAAAATATTGTGGCCATGATCTTCTTTGTTGACTGAGTGACCTTGGCCTTTAAGGCGGTGCTTTGCCAGGTTTACGCCTGCCCCTCATTGATTCTCTTTTGGACAAGGGATCATAGTAGAGGCCATCATTTCATCTCCTGTAACAATGGTTCGCAGAACTTCTCTCTCATTGTCACAGCAGAACTCCAGTAATGCCTGACAAGAGTTGACTTGTTGCTGCATTTGGACCGAGTAAAGAAGTCTTAGGCGCCCATCTTGTATGACCTTATTCATGTTTAAATGTTCATGAATAATTTGAATGACTGTGTTTGAGAAAGGTCCAAACTTGCTGCTATTTCTGTAACTTTGAGCCGCTGGTCTTCCTTAATTTCTCTTTCCACAAGAACAATGTTTTCAGGAATCAGCACCTCCAAGGGCCGACCTGCACCCTCTTCATCTTCAATGCTTTCTTGGCCTATTTGAAAAAGTTTGGCTCATTCTTTTATGGTAGAATACTAGGGAAATACTTCCCCATATACATCGTCCAACCTCTGTTTAATTTCATTTGGAGTAAGACTATTATGAAGAACGTAATAACAGCTGGATACTCCACTTTGAACATGCGACAATCTTCTACACATAACTTTCTTCATGCAACTATATCTGAATAACTGAACACAGTGGTTACAGCTGCAATTATTTACTTAACAGATAAGCAATGACACCAGATAAGGGTTTTGTGAGGGCGATAATTCTTATTGGCAAGGTTGGAAACATATGGACCTACCCTTGTATCTGTAAAACTTTCACAAGGTGCTACATTTACAACAGATGTTCAAAGTGGCAGCCCCACCTTCAATGCAGATATGCTCTTCAGTCTAGACTGGTGTCTTGTACACAAGATTTTTCACATATAACCACAAGAAGAAATCAAGTGGGATTAGATCAGGTGAATGAGCTGGCCAAGAAGCAGGATCTCTTGTCAATAGGAGTCAAAGCACGCAATTTTTTATGGTAGGGGTATAGCTGCTGTTCCTGTATTAATTTCCACACAGCACTGTGAATGACACCCATTTCATATGCAACTGATCAAGTGCTGATTTAAGGCACCAAGCAATCACTTCTTCTTCTACAGCAGTAGTCCATACACTGCATCATTTCCCTCCATGATCATTGCATTGTGGAACCACTTACCCTGTTTCCCTTAACCATTAGAATAGTTGTGTAAACATGGTGTTGGTCAAATGTCTCCTACAAGAGTACTAGGCCTGGTACAACCTGTCAGCTTCATGCTGTTCTCATTGGCTTGTCTGTACACAAAAAGCATGTCTGTACATTCCACAACCATATACTCCACTTAACTGGGCTGATTGACTGTACACTTCAAATGGCAAACACAGACGTTCACAACCAGTCTGACCATGTCAGATGCACATCACACTATCTGCATTGCAGTAATGGAGTTTCCTGTCCTAACCCTCATGATGCATGTCTACATGATGGTTGGGCTAGCAAGTGCATGTAAAGATATCAATGCATTTCAAACAATCATTCCCATTCTCGTATACCGCTGTTACATGGTGTTCCACAATAATATTTGCTTATAACTTCTGACTCGGCCATTTCATACATTTGTCCTTCTTCTTCTCTATCATCTCTGAAAGTTTGTATCATCAGCTCAGAAACATCCTGTATATGTAGTTAATGGGTTAATGGCACTGAAACATATCTATGTTATTGGAAAACAGAGACACGAGGGGCAGTATAATTGATGAAGAATCAGTCAATTGGATGTATACATCTGCTCAAGAAACAAGAGCTAATAGTGAAATTGGAACAAAAAATCAACTGTCATTAGAAGTCAATGTGCTATGAAAGAGATGGTGCATATTGTCAGAGTTAAGATAGCTGGAGGATAGGGAAGAAACATTGTAATTATATCCGAAGTGTGAGGTGAATGTGATGCATCATGGTTAGTACAGTGGAAGAGAAGGAAATATCATAAGTGATGCTTCAGAAGTGACATCTCCAAAAGAACAGGCTTCACCATTCAGAGGGAATGCGGAAGTAGCACCAGAGATGGTAAAAAAAGGGGAAGATGGGCTGATAGCTAAGTAGCAAAAAAAATTATTGAGAAGCAGAGGAATTCATAGTGTCATCTGAACACAATAATAAAATTTTTGGTTAATAGAGAGAAAGATGATTATTATGTTAAGGAATAGAAAGGTATTAGAACAATATAAAAGTAGGGCAAGCTGACAATAGGATAAGATTCTGGAATTACAATGATCTTAAAAGTAAAATATAAATGGAAATTTTAAAACAGCTATTGGTAAAGATGACCATTTCCTTGGTCTAATGTTTAGTGTTGCTGACTGCTGCTCAGGAGGCCTGGGTTGGATTCCTGTACCTAATTAGGAATTTTTCTAAGATAGGGAGGTCTGGAAAGGAGTCCATCCAGCCTCATGAGGACAATTGGGAAGCTGCCTAATGGAGAGGTGGCGATCTCCGATCTTGTAAGCCACATATTGCAATCAATGGGACATAGTGTGCTGATCACATGCCCACCTTTAATACTGCACTCTACCAATGAAATCATGTGATGGAGGTAGAAGACGCAGTGATCGTGGCAGAAAACCTCAGGCCCACATGGGCTGTAAAAAGGCTTCACAGAGAGATTGGAAAAGATAGGTTATTTGGCAGTGGTTGAAATATGATTGAAAAAGGAGAATTTTGCATTAAATAATTTTATATTCTTTGGAAGGAAAAAAAATGATAACACAGAAAAGAAGAATATCAGGTGGTTTAGGATTCTTTTCCTGAAAGTCATTAAATAAAACCATATGGTCTAGAAGTATGGAAACTATGTTACTTATATTTAAAATATGAGTATTTAGAAGAGATAACGGTATACAGGTAGAGTGTTTCACCCCCCTGTCTCCTTGCAACTCCACAACCCTAACTATTCATACAACTAGGTAGGTTAATGCAATTGTATAATTTAGAAATTATAATAGTGAGTATTTTAATATCAGAATAGATGACAAATACATTTAAAGCATAAGAGCAAGTGATTAAGTAAAAGGAAGAGAAAACTGCAGGCAAAGTAAGTAAGATATTAGATAGAGAAAGTGATAAGTTTATACAATTTTGTGAGTAAAATGGAAAAAAAAATTTGAATGGAAAACATGGCAAAGATATTCCAGGAAAATTTACATTTATAATTAAAAACAAAGCGTAATTGAATAATTATGTTTTGTGGCCCACTAATATTGATTACATGTTGTACAACTTTCAAATAGCAGATTGAGCTCTTAGAGTAGTTATTTTCCATTGATTGAAATATTAAATTAAGTGTCAATTATTTGTGTTATAATGTAAATAAAGTTGAGAAGCATGAGAATACACTACACATAAGTGAAAGAAGAAGGATAAAAATGATTTTCTCCAAAATTAGATTCTGTAATTATGAGTAAAATATTGTCTTCATGTGTTACAAGTCTGAAATAGAAAATGCTATTTGTATTTTAAAGTTTATTATGCAGTGCAAGCAGAGAAATGAATATGAAGGGAAGGCTGCTTGAGTGTGAAATAAAAAAGGAAAGAATACATTGAGAAAAAAATGGTTTAAAACCTCTTCAGTCCCCGTGTTTCCATATATGATACACTAAGGAGTTAATTTTTTCCTCACTTCTCTTGGAACTTAGAATTATGCTGCTGGTTGCATGAATGACTAAACATCTTGACTAAAGTGACATGGTATGCCACAATACTGTATTGTTATTTTCACCCACTAGGTGATGACAGCATAAAATACGGCCGTTGCTGCACGTTTACAGCATGGCGTTAAATAGGAAAAGTAAGTATTACTAAATTAACTGTTGTAGACTTGGAAACTGTTTTGAACTATGAAAAAATAATAAGGTTAACATCTTATGATAAATAAGATTACTAAGTGGGATATTCTCATTACATTTTCGTAATTTTAATTGTGTATCACTGATGATACAAGCGGTCTCTAGCATTACATTTCAGTTCAAGTTTGTATATTTTATAATTAATTTTATGGGAAAGAGCTAATGTATTTTCACTCTAATTTAGCTAAGTATCATATATATAATGATATTTAAATATTTATAATGTTGCATTACAAGCGTATTTTTAGGTTATTAACGGAATTACAATATGTAATTGCAGGATTAACTGAAAGTGAACTGTGGGACATTTTCCTTGATCCACACACTTCCGATATTGAAATGGATTTTTATGATGAAGAAAATAATATTTCAGAGCCAACCAAGAAATTGGAAGCAGATGGACAAAGCTCAGATTCAGAGCCTGATCCAGAAATAAATGAACCCAATACTTCTTTTATGTGGGAATCAAGATCATCTTGGCGACATAAAAATGAGTGTGTATATATGTAGTGTATTTTGGCTAGCATGTTCTATATTTCATAACATTATTGCTGCATCAGATGCAATTGAGAAGAGGTTAGGAATGCTTATGTTAGGTTTTCCTAAAAATGCAACTTCATATTAGCAGAAATTTTATTGTGTGACTAAGGCACTATTCTCATGCTACCTACTTTATTACATGCAAACCATAATAGTTATTATTAATTATCTTAATTTTCTTTTAGGTTTCAACCAATAAATGTGCAAATGGATCAGTCCAAATCAAACCAAGAAGGTTTTGTAGAAATGAGAAAGCCTTTTCAGTACTTCTACAAATATTTAGACCAGTTTTTGTCAGACACTTGCTACTCACACAAACAGAAAATATGTAACTGAAACAAAGTCACTTGGTACTTTTTTTTATTTAAGGACGCTCTTTAACATCTCTGGTCATCAGCGTCCCATTCAATTCCGGGCCGACAAATTTTGCTCAGAGGTCTCTTCTTTCAGGCTTGAGGTTCTTTTTCGTGCCGTAAATGTAGGACACGTGACCCACGGCTTTACTTCCCTTCCGAATGAAGCCATACTTAGGATTTTTACGCCCGAAAAAAATCCATCGATCCTGGCCGGGTTTGAACCCGCGACCTTGGGTTTAGAAAGCAAGTATGGTTACCACTACACCACCAGGACCCACTCACTTGGTACAGATGCTATAGAAATAATAAATTTTGGGGATGTAGCATAGTGGCTGCATTACTTTACTTCCCTCAGTTGCGAATATGCTGGAAAGCAAGATCACCCATGATAGCTGATAACATATCTCGTGATAGATTTTATTTGCTTCATAAATCCCTGAAACTTGATGATAATGAGTTAAACCAAAGATAAAAATAGTTCCTGGAAGGTTCAGCCAATGTTGGATCTAATAAGGAAAGCATGTCTAGACAGCTGAAAACATCTTTTTATAGATTTTATTTGCTTCATAAGTCTCTGAAACTTACAAATATTGTATTTATAAAACTGTCAATGAAGTGATAATATATCCTAAACTTAGGTATTAATTTTTTACACTAGGCTCCATTCACTTACATAAAATAAGACGCATTTCAGGAGAATCTCTCCTATCTTCAGTTGCTCACTGAGCCGCCATTACTCGAAATGATGGCTAGACACACAGATTGATGAATATTCCACTCACAGAAACAGAGTACAAATTAGCCAACAGATAATGAAGACAGCTATAACAAATGGTTTCAACAAAGACACAGTGATAAAAATTATAAATAAATCTAAAAGACAAAAAATGGTAAAGGAAGTTTCCACATTGGAAAACACAAAAGAAGGATACAAATTCAAAAGTTTCACATACCATCCAATTTACCATAAGTTCAAGAATTTATTAGGTTGCACAGTGAAAGACTCCATACCAACAGAACAGAAATCAGGAATTTATGAAATAAAGTGCAATGATTGTGAGCAGAGCTACATAGGCAAAACTAAGAGAAATTGTGAAATTTGGAGGAAAGAACACTTTAGGAATATTCCATTTAATCAGGTGGATAAATCAGCAATAGCAGCTCACTTTTGGACCAAAAATCATGAAATAAAACTGGGAATTAAACTGCTGAAACATCTTCACAACCCAATGGAATTATGCACTTGGGAAAAATGTTTCATATTAAAAAATAAGGAAAACATGATCAACTTGCAGTTTCCTCCTTTGGATGAACTCACAATTTCCTACTTTATCCAACAGATACCAACACAGGAACATCCAGGTGTCTAGCCATCATTTTGAGTAAAGGCGGTGTAGTGAGCAACTGAAGATGGGAGAGATTCTCTGAAAATATATCTTATTTTATGTAAGTAAATGGAGTTAAATCTAAAAAAAAAAAAAAAAAAAATCTCTGAAACTTGCTGATAATAATGAGGTCAATAATAAAACTAAAGAGCACACTAGTTTCTAGAAGGTTCAGTCAATGTTAGATCTAATGAGGAGGGCATGTCCAGATAATCCATATCCCAAGAACATATCAATAGATGAGCAAATGATACCCTTTCATGGACACGTTAAGATGCAGTATGTGAGAGGAAAGCCAAACCCTTAGGAATAAAAAATTTTGTTTCAATCAGCACATCTGGCCTTCCTCTGGATTTTCATCTCTTTGAAGGTAAAGGAACCCATTAGCTTCAAAACAAATGCCCATGCGTGAGAAACTTGATATTGGAGGCAGAGTAGCAATGAAGCTTTCGGACACCCTACCATCCGGTGCCTCAGTTTTTAATAATAAATATTTCACCCAATAAATTTGATTGACACTCTGCTTACACTTAGATACATTTCAGCTACAGGTACAATAATGTCTCGTCTGTCAAAATCTGTAAGATTCATGAAAGATTCTGAAATGAGAAAAACAACAGGGTTCCTTTGACCAAATAAATAGAAGCGATGAAAAGATGTCAACTGTAAAGTGGTATGATAACAGACCTATCTTTCTCTCCTCCTTAGAATATGGAAGTGAACCTGTTGCAGACTGCAGAAGATGGTCAAAAAAGGATGGAGCTCATATACAAACTCCTCAGCCTAATATTGTAGCACAAATCAATGTAAACATGGGTGGGTTGACATGCTGGACAGGTCATTGGTAAATATGCAATGCACGGCCAAACAAAGAAATGGACCATAAGAATAATGCATCATTTTGTTGACTTTGTTATTGCAGTTTGCTGGATAGAATATCAAACAGAAGCAAAAACAAATGGCTGCAAAAAGAAAGGCACTATGCCCTATTATCAATTCAAGTTAAAGGTGGCAGTAAATTTCATTTACCCAAAATTTCAAAACAGTGATGACAGGGAAAGAGTTGAAATTTCTGGAGCCGAAGTAGATAATGGAGCTCAAAATTGGAAACCTCCTCTTCCATTGTCTCCTGTTGCAAAGAGAACTGCACAAGCCCTACATCTTCCAAAATTTATGAACAATCAGAAAAATAGGTCAAGATGTAGAGCTCCTAGTTGTACTAGTGATAGGAACTGTTTCATGAATTTCCACAAAACAGTTCCTTAATGTCATAATAATATTCAATGCATCATATTAACAACATTTTGTGCTTATTTATCCTACTGGCAATAAAAAAGCTTTGACTCTAATGTTCATATTGTTACATGATTCATGCCTGTTGTATCATTTCCTTAATATATCGCCTTTCAGCACTAAAGAGGATAAAATAGACATACAGCAGTAAAGGTAGTATTTATTAAGGACCACAACAAGTTAAAACAATTTTCCAGCTAAGAATAAAAATAAGTGGAAATGGACAAAACATACAGAAAGGAGTGAGGATAAACCAGGTGCAAAAGATCATAAAGTATAATCAATCAAGCAATATATTTTAATGGAATCATGGAATTGTCTCACTTAGATGAGATAGAAAAGTGTCCACATGGAGTCCAATTATTTCTATTTAACTGACCGTAGAACTGTTATCCTAATTCAGAGAGGAATACCATTCCCTTTTCCTCTATTTCCATAAAATACATTTATCCATTCTGTCAAAGGTTTTGTTATATTTGATAAAGGTAGAGAATGATGATAAATTTATGTTTTCATTTTTCTTTTAACTGTGTTATGACAAATGTGCAGTCAGAACAAGAGCTCCCTTTTCTAAAATCATGTTGGGCATTGGATATTAATACTGACAATATTTATACCATAGCTTCCATCAGTGACAGTGACTGGGTGGTAAAATTGGGGGGGGGGGAGAATTCTACCATGTTGAAAGTGCGGCCAAATATCTGAGAATAAAATGCTCACCACATTATACACTTTTATACAGAAATATTTCATTTTAACATGACGAATTATAATTTTGGTACTTTCATTCTAAATTCAAAGCTATAGAAGTCAAATTTAATGCAAGAAGTTATTAAACTAATGAGAGTTACTACATTCTGTGACTTAAAATAACCATGTCTGTTTTTTTTTTTTTTTGCTAGAGTACATCACACATTTTTTTCCATGGCTAACAATGCCAGGTGTGTTTAATGTTCCTAATTTGTTATGTCTGTTAAATATTTTTATACCCTTTTAAGAGTAGTGAAAGATCATTTTACTGAAGCTGTACACATGGGAACTGTTAAAAATAATTTCAAAGTTTCATAATATTTAAACATACAACTTGATTGTGAGAATTTTCAGATTTAAACTTCAACATCAGTCTGGAAATGAATGCACAATTATCTTTTAATATCCTTTCCTAGAGAATAAATTAATTTCTGTAGATAACTCATTTGTACTGAATCTCATAAGCTTCATTTATAACAGAACAAGCTTCTTTTAACTCTCCATTGCTTATAGAGTCACGTTTAAACGAAGCAGCCAGTACAAATTCCATTTGGAATAGCAGTTTCAGTTGATTTTTGATGAAGTAGGACTATGTTTTCTGAAGAGTTTGCAAATTTTCATGTGTACTGCTAAATCTAGTGTCACTCAGTACATATCAGAGACAATTTGTTCTATAATTAATAAGAATTCCTTTATTTTTATAAATATTGCATGTCAATCTGATGTGCTTTTGATGAAACAATAAGATTGCTAATCTGTACTGCAATACATTGCAAAATATGGGGGGGAAGCTTTAGAAAATCCATAAGTGCAAGATTTAAAGAATGTATGTTACAGTTCACAGATATTGAGTGTTGGTTATTTATTTTAATCTGATGTCACACCTTTATATATTTCTGACCTATTTGATAACCTGTCATAGCACTGGGTTACTATATTAGAAGGATCTAATTGTGCTTCATTCACAACAGACAGAAGTATTTGATACAATGACTCTCCATCTGTAAGGTCAATCTTATAAAAACCAAGAAATCGTTCTTCTGTTTTTAGATAATTTGTTACATAACTCAGTATGATAGCCAGCTGTTCATGATTTGCTACATCTAGGGTTTCATCCATTATAACAGAGAAATACTTGCATTTCTTAATACATACTTTAAATATGTCAGTTTATATTTGACTACCAATAATTTTTAGCACCTTAATTTTGTAACCCTGGTGATAATAAAAAAAAAAGTAATCTCTTGAATGCAAAATTCTTCGAAATTATTCCTACTACAGCAGTTGAGTTATGTGGCATGTACTAAAGAAGCTAACTAGTGTGTTTGTTCTGTTAGCTCTGTGACAGTGTGTGCAGTTATGCCTTGTTTAAAAGTGCAGGTTCACCTCCTGGCATAAAGTACTGTTATTTTTTAATACAAATTTTGTAACTTCTTATGACAAATTAGTTTCATAATATTGTTTCCCATATACAGCAAGCCTTAAAGTTAACATATTATATTTCCTTCGGCATTTGTTCTATCCAAGTGCAATATGCTGTACACACACATTCCCTGCACATGCACAAAGGACAAAAGATGGCTTATGAACTCAAATTCAAGAAGCCTGGGATGCTGTAGCCTCTCATCCACACTACTGTAGAAATCTGATATTTCAGAAGATTGAGGGCAGTTATACATGCTAAGGATTCATATCCCAATATTAATTTGTATTTATTTTTGTGTGTTTGGACTTCAGAAATAAAGGTTTCTGTTCATGCACTTATTTAGTTATTTGTGAGTAATAATTTGTGATTATGTTTGTGTTGATACAGGTAATGTCATAAATCTCAAATAATATGTTAAAATATAAAGATATTATGGCAATATGATGTTCTACATATACACTTGTAACAATAGTAAAAAATAAAACAAAATTGTTGTGTGGGATTTGAACCCAAGAGCTTATGCAGGAGACCAATTGCCTTCTAAACCACTTGACCACCACTACTCTACCCTGGTTTTCTCTTTCCATATGCTTATGATTGTGATCATTAAATTTATAGGCAAAATGCCCACTGCAGTGTGCAGTCACTGCATACATGCTGTAAACACGACATTTACGAGCATCCCCAAAGTTCTGCAATCAACACTAATTGGGGATGACATTTTTTTTTTCAAAAGGTATACATCATGACGAACATGATTAAAGTGCTTCTCTCACTCTAAAAACATCATCTTTAAAAGTAAATTATCTGATGAATGTTGTTTTAACAGTTCTGTAAAGTTACCCTGGTTATCTGAGGAATCTTCTTCTCTATAGCCTCTTAGTGGTATGTCTTTTCTACAAAGAAAAAGTTGTATTTCAAATAGGATCTTGAGCTACTCACAGTTCCCCATCCCCCACACTTCTTTGTGATATGAAGAGATTCCGTGCTACACTCTTTTTAGATTTTAAATATTCTTGATAGTATTGCAAAGCATTCAGATGAGAAATAGCATCTTTATGTTCTTGAAACTAAGTTGCCATTTTTTTAGCTCTTTAATGCATTAGAAATAAATGTTTCATTATAACTGTCAATACTGCCAAATAATCAACATGGAAAGCAAAAGACCTGTAACCAGAGATACTACATTCCAGTTACTTGAACTGGAAATTCCTGCCTTTCTAAATTTTCTTCCTTCAGTTTCTACAAATGGTGTCAAATAAAATTGGAATATCTGTTTTTAAAATGCATAAGAGCAACATCATTGCCACAAAGGGAATCTTGTCTGTGTAGGTTAGACTGAGACTGATTTAAGTTTAAAGCTGTAAAACTTCAATAAGCTTATAACTAATGTAATAAAATTTGTTCACACTAACTGCATTCACTTACATAAAAACTGGACATATGTTTCGGGAGTGATCCCTCCCAAGCAGGGAGTTTGTCTACAGGTTGAAGATGAAAGGGATCACTCCCGAAACATATGTCCAGTTTTTATGTAAGTGAATGGAGTTAGTGTGAATTTTATTACATTGGTTATATATATACCACTCCATTGTCAACAGCTTCGTAAGTATATTTAATTGAGTTCAATAAGCTTGCTAACCTGACTTTTACTATCATAAAAAGAACCAGATTAACAGATAATAGCTACAGAAGTGCCTGCTGATGTAGTGGCCGAATTTTCAAATTCATATTTTCTTCTTTGACTTTCCATTTTATGCTAAAAAAATCAGGTAATTATTTTCTGCAACTTTATTTTTCTCACTCATGATGCTGGCAAGTGAATGAGTAGTCCGAAACACTTTCATGTTCTTAACCACATTGGTAACCAAATAAGCAGTTCTCAAAACTTTTTAGATCAGCAAATACATGATATTGCAAGAAAAAATTCCTCACTCTAGTTGCAATGAGATGCACATTATTTATGTAGATATTATTGGAATCTAGAAGCTTTGAGTATTAAAGATGATCATGAATGAAATAAGTAAACAATACAGAAGCATGGAGACTTCCAGATAAAATGCATGACTATGGCTGTTGCTGAGCTAAAGGTTATTGAGCAGAGGTAATTGGTCTAATCAAGGTGGTGGGTTGAGTCAAGCAGAGTTGCTAGGTGATGGACTGTAATAAAGAAAACCATGGCAATGGCCACACATTAAGTCTAATGAAACTAATTAATCAAAATTATTTATGTTAACCTTTTATTAGTTGCTAAAGTGTCAGAGGGATCTGTAGCATTATTTAGATGCTATACTTTTCTAACAAATGCACCTACAAAATTGGTTTACTTGGACGTTTAATAGCATATTTTTTCAGTGATTTACTGCAGCAATAACCTTAACTGTTTGTTCGATTATAAGAATGAATCTCAACAATAAGCAGATGCATAATCGTTGGGCAAAATCTGACCCGATGCGCCAACTCTCATAACATACTGTTGATGTTGCTAGAGTATTAACAAGTATATGTGCACAATTGCTTTGCCATTGCAAACAGATATTATTCTTTCAACAAGAGTATCAGCAAGAGCCACAATCTATAAAACCCAGAGGATTTTTTGACATGAGTATCGGCAAGGGAACAATCTACAAAACCCAGAGGAATTGAAGTTCATTATCTGCTTTTGATGATGCCCTTCCAGAGGATGACCATTTCTATGAAACTGATGATTCTATTTTTGAGGAGAAACTAGAAACTAGATTCTTCATATTCAGAAACTTCTCATAGAGCTGAAGAAGAGATAGATGACGAAGGGGATGAATTTTATGATGGAATGCATTTTATAGCTGAGAACATAAACCACTATCATCATAAACATATTATTATTATTATTATTATTTATGAACTCCATTTTCATTTATGGGAAGAGATGGAATGAAAACATGCTACCATATAATATCTAATAATTCATAATTGATAATCAATTGGTGATTGCTGTATTGGTACAAATTAAATGCTCATATATGTCATTGAATTTTGCTTACATTTATTTGAATAGTTACTATTCTGGTATCATGTTGGTAGTCTTTGTATAAATATAATGAATTAATGCTAAAAGACCATTTTTTATCTAAATAAAGGTAAATCTAAAAATGAGAAAAATAAAAAGGATTTGCAATAATTAAATCAAGGCATAAAGCCAAAAAAGGATAGCATGGGTCTTACAGCTGTTGATGATATAGTGGCTGTATCCCAAAGAGCTTTTGCGGCAGTCTCTGCTAAATTGAATAGGAACTTATTGGGTTCAGCCATATGTGTTTTCCTTTCTTCCTTGATTTGGTTTATTTACAGATGCTCTTTAACACCTCAGGTCATCAGCATCCCATTCAAATCAGGGCATGAAATGGCTGACAAATTTTGCTCAGAGGCTTCTTTCTTCAGGCTTGAGGTCCTTTATCATGCCGCAGATGTACGACATGGGACCCACAGCTTTACTTCCTTTCCGAAGGAAGCCATACTTAGGATTTTTATGCCAAAAACTCCATTGGTTCTGGCTGGGATCGAACCTGCGATCTTAGGTTTAGAAGGAAAGTATGGTTACCACTACACTACCAGGACTGACGGGGGTTCATCTGTGGGTGGAACGTAAAATGCATAGGGGTTTTCCTATTTTTAAGAATGAATATTTTTTTTTCAAAGTAGATAGTTTTATTGGATTTCAAAGTTCTTTCAGCAGCTTAGCCTGTGTTTTAATTTCATGATTGTGGTTCCAAAAGGAGCTGCTAATGCTGATTTATCAATTTGTTTAAAACAAATATCCTAAAATTTTCCTTTCTCCATATTTCAAAATTTCTCTTCAAATGTATTTTTGATTACAGTCTGCACGTTTAATTCCATAATTTCTGATTTCTTTTCTATTGTTATGATGTTACTGTGAAACCCAGTAAATTTTTCTATTATATTTGTTCTTTGGGGCTAACCTTATGTCACATTCTTTCAATATCCTATTGAATTTATTGTGATACATAGGATATGTGAAAATTTGAATTTGTATGTTTCTTTATTGTACATCAGGGTAGAAACATCTCTTATAGATTTATGTCTTTTAAATTTCTTGATAATTGTAATTATTGTGTCTTTTCCATTGATTGTTGTTATATTAAGTATCTGTTAATATTCAGTTGGGAAAAAATTTTGATCTTAAAAAATAGAAGAAAAAAAAACTTAATGAATTTTGATATTCCACCCATGGATGAAATCAATACGTTTCTATTCAAAACATCACACTGCCACAGAAGGATCTTGGGATCCAGCCACGACATCAAGCAGTTGGTGAACAGCTGATGATGGGAGTGATTGCCTCCAAAACATGTCCTAATGTTGTGTGGGTAAGTGGAATAATTATACACATATTTAATAAATTCTAATACGATATATTACCACTGCATTGTCTATAGCTTCCTAAGTACAATTTAAATAATAGCAACAATATTTAATTTTATGGATGATTTTGTTTATTTATGGATGCTCTATCACATCTCTGGTCATAAGCTTCCCATTCAATTCAGGGAGTGAAAATAGCTAATAAAGTTTGCTCAGAGGCCTCTTCTTTCAGGCTAGATGTTTTGATGAAATTTTATGAAATATGTATAAAAGTATTTACATGGTGCCTGATTTTAAAGACTACTTAATATTCAAATGATAAATTTAAAATTAATTTCTTGTTGGAACTAGTGCAATGAAGCAATTAATTATTCTTTATTACCACTTGAGTAGATTTAATACTCTTATGCTCCACTTACCATTGAATTACACAGAACATACATCACAAGCTTTTGCCCGCATCAACAGCTGTGAGTCGACTGCCAGATTCGTTGTTGGTTTGTTGTACTTGATGTAGCTTTCATGGACATTTTATGAAATTTTGAATTAATTTGTCTTCTATTGGAATTCAAATTTTATAGCCTTATCTTCATATTTTTAATAAACATTTTTTCCTATATTTTCAGCTCTAAAGGTCTATTGAAGTCAGGTTTTAATAATTTGACTTTCCATTTCATATCACGTTTATCTCTCCAAAAGTGATGTGCAACCGCGATTTATCTGATTGTACCTGATGTTTCTGCAGTGTTCCTTTAGCCTAATTTCAATGCTTGTTTTTGTTTTGTGAATATATGGTTTGTTGTATTCCGAACAGTTGATTTTATATATTCCATAGACTCTTCTCATCAAGTATTCTATCATTCACACCTGAGTTAAGCAAATTATTAGGCTGAATTTGTTTACTGGGGACAAAGTGCATCCCAAAATCTCTGAGTACTTTCTGGAATTTTTTGGTGGCCCGAGGATGATAAGTAAATTTCTTGTGAATTGTACTTTCTTTTTTTGCCATCAATGTTGTAACCTGTTTTAACTGCCTCTCTTGTTTGAATTTCTCAATTTTCTTGTCTACAATTTCTTGGCCATACCCAATGGTTTTTGTCATTTGTATTATATGACAGTACTCTTCGCTGTATTCAAATTCATTCATGGGTATGTTAATGAGACTGTGCAAAGCTGTTGAGAATTGCATGTTTGTGTGCTGTGGGATTGAAGCCACTTGCCTTTATGTAATTTTCAGTCTGTGTATTCTTTCTGTATATTCAAAATTTCAAATTTTTGCCTGTTCTTATAATCTTTAAGTCAAGGAAAGGGAATCATGTGGTCTTATTCTGTTTCAGAAGTGAATTTAATTTCCCTATCTTGTAGGTTTAGTAATTTCATCATCCAAGTATTTCTTATTAACCGCTACAAAGATATCATCCACATACCTGTGCCAGACTTTAAAAATAGTATGGAAATGATTTGGTGATGTGCATTTCTAAAATACTCATATCAGTAGAAGATTAACCTTTTGGAGAATCAAATCTTTATTTTCTCCACCAGTTCTTTCGAATTACTTACACTTAAGGAATCAAATCTAGGAAATTTTCAAAATCTCTGGAGGTGACATCTTGCTAGTTGGTAGGAAGGTTTGTTTCTATAATTGATTATTGGTCTCGTGGGATTTCTCCTTTTATGTATTTTCAGTAGGCTGTGTATTCTTGCAATTGTAGTGTTGTTTCTTTTTAATTTTGGTTTCTCTTTGTGTGGTATGATTGTTTTTTTTTGACTGCCTTGTGTGTAGACTGTATGCATTTCTTCAAGTGATTCACTTTTATTTCCATGTATTCTTTTCCACTGAGAATTTCTTCCATCTTTGACTTGTATTCTATTTTGTCCATGATCACAATTTTGTTTCCTTTATATGCTTTATGTATACTACTGATTTTTTTATTAAGTGATTGCAGGATTTGCCTTTGCACTCTAAACCTAACCTTACTTTTGGCAATGTGATTCAAAATCTCCTCCCTTTTTTTCCTAATGATGATCTTATCATCATTATTTAGGCTGTTGATTGCTGCCTCCAGATCTATTGTATATTTCTTCATTTTGTTAGAGAAATTGACACTAGTCTTCAGCCCTTTATTTAAAAACTTTATTTCTTCCTTGATAAAATGTTCTTTAGATAGGTAGTGTGTGAAACATGTTCTATATAATTAAATTAAATTTCATTATTTGATTCAATGTTCTATATAATTCAATGGTAAGTGGAGCATAAGAGCATTAAATCACTCAAATGCTAATAAAGAATATTCAAATGATAAATTTAAAAATTAGTTATAAGTAATGTGAACTCGCCTTGCAATCCCACTGCCACTTATTTCCATAATATCTTACGTGTGAAATTTATAAGCCCTGTCTGCTCTTCCACCTTGTTAAAACAACTAAATAGTGTAATTTATTTATGGAATATTAAAGGTAGTAAATTTAAGAGACTGATATGCAGTAAATTGCTTGAATATTTTTGATTTGTTACAGCTCTTAAATCTAAGAAGTGAGAAATATTTGAGTTATGAATTAATTAATAAATACTGAATAGGCAGAATATAACTTTGGATACTGAACATTACCTCCTATATGAGTGCAAAATTTTCTCTGAAAATTTAAGGAAAAACATATGCAACATCTTATAACATAACTGCAAAAAAATCAAGAAATATTGAAAATTGAAAAAGATTTTAATATCAAGTTGGCACCGATTAACAAGTTTAATGTTAAACATCTTCTCACAGACAATATTAATGACAGTATTCCACAGGAGAAAAAAATCAGGCATTTACAAAATAAGTTGTGAAGAATGTGAGAAAATCTACATAGAGAAAACAAAGAGAAACATAGGCACATGGTTAAAAGAACATTTCAGGAACATAAAATACAAGCAAATTGAGAAATCAGCGGTGGCATTTCATTTTTGGACAGAAAACCACGATATAGTGAATAAAGTAAAATTATTAAAATCAGTGCAAGGACCAACAGAATTAGCAACATGGGAGAAAATATACATTTACAAATACATAGTTTAATGAATTTTGACACTTCCGGCAATGAAAATATAAACTTTAAAGTTCATCACACCTCTGCCAGAGCAGAATACCCACAACACAACGAATTATCCAACAGTCGGAGATTTGAACTGATGATGAGAAAACCTGTTCTCGAAGCCGATCTACAATAATAACAAGTAAGTGAAACATAAGAGTGTGTAGTTCAACTGTATCATAAAATGTTTTCAATTATATCATTGGCTTCACTGTGAATGTTCCAATTAACATTTTTAGTTAAGAAATATCAGTTACATATTTTTTCTAGACAGCTGTAAATTATTTTTAAAAAGAAAATTAATTGTGTGAAAAAACATATTCTTTAGAACAAAAATGTTTGCTGTTTAATCAAATGAAAGACAAATACAGAAAATCCAATGTATGTTTTTTTAGCTATGGAAGCTCTGAAGATAGAATATGTTATAGGAGAAAGTATTTTTATGGCACATTACCTAAGTGAGTGACAAAAAAGAAATAAATACTTGTTCTTTTTCAGGCACTCAGGATTAAGGGAAGGAATAGTGAAGAGAAGAGAGATTGATGGAAGAGAAAAAATATTTCTTTTGGATAATTATTTCTTCTGCCATATTACAGAAGTTAAACATAATTTTTTTTTGACTATACAAAGCTTGAGGAGGAAGAGAAATGGAAAAGAATTAAATGTTGCTGTAGGCTTCTGCATCCAAGTGCCCTGTTACAATTCCTGGGTTTTGGGTACTGCTGCAAGACATGTTGCTGACAATTTGCATAAATTGGGTTATGCTTTATCAAAGCTGGTCAGAATGGCAAATGATTCCTCTATTATTGCTTCTTATATTCAAGCTATCAGGGAAAAATTGCATTCCACTTATCTGTTATAGATTTCTATTGGGCAGCTCCTGATCAAAGAATGGTACTCTAAGAGAGCTTATAAATATTGTCACTTGAAGTCCTGAGTCCCTATTCATGCTCTTTTTATTCTCATATATTTTGATAGACACTCTAATATTTCTTGCCATGAAATGCTCAATTTTTTTCAGCAATAATATCATAAAAATTAATATGATGCTGTATGCTAAATGATCTTATTTTTAGATTAATTCTGCCAAATGTTATGTCATATATGTTCTGCCTTTCATATGTTTATAGAATAATCTGTTTGTTTAACAAAGTTAATAGGCTGTATATATAGTAGTGCTAACTCAGTAGTTGATACAAAATTAGTTAAATTATTGGGTATTCACTAGGATGGTAAACTGAATTGGAAAATGCACCAAATAATTGTTAAAAAATTATACCAAATAATGTTTTACTTCATTGGTTCAAAACTTCCATTAGATATAAACAATTAATAGCTGTTTATTATGCTCTTTTTCACCTCCTCCCTTTTTAGCAATGTTTAATGCCCGATTTTATTAGTGATGCACCACAGGGGGTCACTCCAATTTGTTTTATAGTATATTATATGGGCTAATTCATCAGTAGGTAATAAGTTTTTTAAGTGTCAAAATTGTCGGTCCTGGTGGTTTAGTGGTAACCATACATTCCTTCTAAACCCAAGATCGCAGGTTTGATCCCAGCCAGGACCAATGGATTTTTTGGCATAAAAATCCTAAGTATAACTTCCTTTGGAAGGGAAGTAAAGCCATGGGTTCCAAGTCGTACATTTAGTGCATGATAAAGAACCTCAAGCCTATAAAAAGAGGCCCTGTGCAAAATTTGTCGGCAATTTTATGCCCTGAATTGAATGGGACGCTGATTACTTGAGATGTTAAAGAGCGTCTGTAAATAAACCAAGTCAAAAATGAGTGGCAAAAGAAAACTTTGAGATGTATTTTTGATTTGACTAATAGAGATTCTAGTAGGTCTATTTTTTTACATCAAAATTATGAATCTTCCAGCTATTTATACTATTTATTGCATATTATAGAAAGCATGAGTTATTAAAAAAAATGCATTATTTATAGTGACAATACACATAATAAACATAATGTAGGTCTCCCAACAGTGTAATTAAAAGGCACCTAATACAATTACAATTAATTTGGCTTGAAATGTTTCAGTAGTATACTGGAGAATATACAAAATTTGCCTTTGAACAAATTAAAAATGTATGAACAACCTGAATTTCCAAGAATTGTATATACATTAAATTATTTGAATCAAGATGTGCATATGGAGTAGAAGTTTGGGGTGAGAAAAATGATGGGCAGATATGAATAAAATTGTGGCCTTGTGGTGTAAAATGGTATTAAATTTGCCAAATATTTTGCTAATGTTGGTGCTATGATAGCATGGTTTTTGGTCCAAAAGTGAGCTGCTACAGTATCTGTAAAGAACAGATACAAGAAATATGTAAAATAGATACATTTCATTATAGAGCATCATGATCTATATTTTTAACTACTTTTATTCAGTGCTTTATTTTATTGATTTAAAGTTAGCAAGTTTGTATGAAGCATGTTCTATATAAAACCCATGGAATTAATATTCTAAGATATTTAGGAGTAGCATAAGTTATTTAAAAATATTTATATGTGTACTTTATGGACATTATATATACATCAGAGTATAATTATAAATTCAGTCTTTTTATAATATGCTGTCTTTTTGTAGAAAAGACCATGCAAACACAATTGGATTAGCCTTTTTACGACATGCCTGATGCACACTATAACCTAATTGTAGAATGTATAAAAAGACAATGATTTACACTTGATTTGGTATCCATTATTTCATAAATTTTGTAACATTTTAAGGTTTTCTTGACTGGCATTCATATTAAAATTTAAAACTTTTGGGCTTTTGTGCCATCATCTTAGGTTTGTAAAACCCTAGGCTTTCAGTGACAACTGTGGTCAGGATTAATGGTAGAATGTCGAATTCAATGCAAACCTAAGGCATAGCACAACAACCTGGATGTTTTAAATTTTTATATTATAACGAAAATTTAATGAATCTCAATTTCTTAAAAATGAAAAAGTGACAGCCCAACACTTCCATCATCATCTGGCAGGGTGCTTAAGTATTACTTAGACATGAAATGATTGATAATTTTGTCCAGAATAGTTCCATTGGATTGTGAAGTTGTTTCAGCAGGTTAACATCTGGTTTAATTTCATGATTTTTCCAAATGTTCCCAGTGGAACTATCCACATGGGAAAATTTTCCATCTTGAAAAATAATAAAAACTTAATGAACTTTGATTTTATCCTAAGGATGAACTGAGCAGGTTCCTACTACAAACACCAGACACCGCCACAGGAACATCCTGGTATCCAGCCACCATTTCAAGTAACAGTACTCAGTCAACAACTGAAGATAGGAGTGAGCGCTCCCGAAACATGTCTTAGTTTTATTTAAGATGAGTTTAGTGTAAACAAGTTGAATGCATAAGTGTAGGATATATTACCACTCCATTGTCTACAGCTTCATAAGTACAATTTATTTAATTTAAAATAGGTTTATATTTTAATATGACAAATTACTCTTACAAAATCACTCAAAAAGGTTTATATTTGTTGCCCTTAAATGTTGTGTTCTTGATGAGTTTTAAAAAAGTATCATAAAATACCATATCAGTCAAATTGTGATACAAATCACTTCTTAATATGTATCTGTTTCTTAATTCTGTACCATATTTCAAAATGAAACATTAGTATAATATTTGTTTAATGTTAGAAGTGAACAGTATAAAATAGAACTAAAATGTTTGCTTTTTATTGTAATTTATTTTTAATTTCCTCCATTTCCAGTAGATATTTTAATATGAACTTACAGTATTGAAGCTATTAACAGTGAAGTAGTAAAGTAATATTGATATGAAGTTGGTATGGTCACACTTGTACTTCACTTACTTGGTTTTTTAACTGGACATGTTTTGGGAATATTCACCCTCATCATCAGCAGAATACCAACTGGTAGAAGCCATACTCTATGGTAGTCAAAGAAACTTATAGAATATATCCAGCAATTGTGTCTTAAAATTCATGATGCAACTCTTATATTTTTTATGTAACTTGTCCCCTTGTCATTAGTTCCAAAGGTTTGCAATGTGTTTCAATATTTTTCTTTTATCTATTACATGGTTTTCTGACGAAAAGGGGGTTACCACTACCAATTTCTCTAACTGTTTGTAATGGATATTTCTGAAATGTGAAAGCCACATGATAAGACCACTGGCAGGGTGCCAGCATGCTGATCACATGCCCCCCTGTAATACTGCCCTGTATTAATGAAGTTGTTAAGACAGGTGGAGGATGCAGAGGTTGCCTCGGTAGGCCATGGCTCACTGTACTGTCAAATGAGAAGAAGAATTTCTGAAATGCTCTTTGGTGCAGGTTTCCAAATTTCTTTTCATTTTTCCAATTTTTTTTACACACACACACACATCGCAGTCTTTACAATTGATTTGGTACATAGGTACCCAAGATCCTGTCAGAAAATATGGGATCTTTAATGTTCCCAAAACATGTAAAATTAAAAAAATTAGTAAGTGAAGTATATTCGCCATAACCAACTTTATATCTACATTAAATATTTTAATGTTCGTGCTGTTCGGCCTAAAAGGAGTTCCAACATTTTTTAGGCTAAAATTAATAATTCATTTTAATATTTAAAAAATCATATTATATTTGAATTAAATTAATTGACAAAAAGTCAAACTTATTGTGTTCTTCATTTAGATTTGACAACATTTTGCTAATCAGATTAAAGACCACCAGGCATATTACAAAATTGAATATGCACCGTTTTCTTTAACAAAAAGGTAGCATATTATGAAAAGTCAAGTTGTTTTACAAATAGACTGAATTTACTGCCCCCCCCCCCTGCCACACACATACAAATAAAACTTAGCAATGAGTGCAAAGTTGTAAGACTTATGTATTTTATGCCATAACTCTAGTGTCAACAAACTTGTGTAATCTCAAATTTTTTAACCAAATATGTAATAGGGAAATACCTAAATGCCTAAGAAAGTATGTAGTATAGTATCTCTAAGTTATTATTTTTCCTAATGCTCATTTTTAACTAAAAATTTCTTATAAAAAATACCAGAAAAATTGCCTTTAGAGTATTCATAAATTTGCCTTATTGCCAATCTTTTGATCTGCTCACTGTAAAATCTCATTTGTTTACTACTGCTCTAATTATGAACTCATCTGCTCTTTAATAAGATAGTTTTAAATAGCAGGAATTTTCACATGAAATATAGTATAATTATGCAATTTTTTTAATGAGGAAATCACTCACATTTCATCAATTTTGATCAATTTCTTCATAAAAAATTTATATGATCATTTGCTCTGTTTATGTAGTCAGAGAAAAAATGTTAATGAAAATGTCAAGAGCACTTTAAAATTAACACTAAAGTTCAATTGTTGTACCTACCGTATAAACATTGCAATAAGGGAAACAAACACCACAAGTAAATCAAGAAGATTAAAGGCTGAGCGGCAGAAAGCACCATCATGAAGTACGAAACCATAGGATATCATCTTGAGGCATATTTCAATGGTAAACACTGATGTGAAAAAGATGTCAAATTTTCCCAAAATCTGAAATAGTAAGATAGAGCAAAAATGTATTAGTCTTTCAGCTAATAAAATTCTTGTATACTTTGCTATTAAACCTTTAAAAGTTATATAGTTAATTATAAATATCTCTGAGCAATTATTCCAATGAAGTCAAAATATAACACATATATAATATATGTATGATGCTACGCCACTATCATTGAAACATTTGCATTATAAATTATTGGAAACATTTTTAATACAAAAATTCTAGGACAAATCATATTTTTGTCAAACATATACCTACTTTATACTTGTTTTTTTCTTCTCTCCATAACCATAAAAACTTAGGAAAAAATCATACTGTCGGTCAAACTTATAGTTTACAGGTGACTGCACATTGTATAAAATATTCTTGTATGTTTTGCACATATCATTACTTAAATATCAAACATAACAACCATTTCAATAAAGGTGTCCTGCTTCTGAATCCTGACCACTCTTTAACTGCTTTTAAAATATTTTAATGTTTTAACTTTTTAAATGTTTTTATTGTAAGTGATTTTTGCATTTTACATGGTCACTGAAGGATCACCATGGACCATTTTTATAATCACATAACTAGCATTGCTTCTTCTTTAAGGCACCTTATGTTTGAGACATGATAGGATATGAACACTTACTTGTACTAATAGCATTGACTGACCTGTTCATTTGTAAAGTTCTAATTTTGGCCTTAATCTTATGTGATTTTTGACTAATTCAGCAAAGAACATGTGGCATCTGCACTTTTTCTTAGATATATTCCAGGTTGAGTTTCACTTAAAATGTTATGTCTGCCTCTATTGCCCACATATCAATTGGATTCATAAATAATGCCAATGGCCATCTTCTTTGCTTTCTTTTGCAAGAGTAGGCATGAATTGTATGGTCCAAGGAAACCACTTTGCCTTTTGTTTCACAATAATACTCAGTATTGTCATACTTATTTGTATTTTTAACATTGACAACTGATGCATAATGTATTGTAGAAAATAGCACCTCAACCATACCTCTTGCATATATAGAACACTAAAAGTATAGTTCCAAGTGAAACCAAAGTTTGAACTTTTTCCTTCTTTGTCTCTCCTTGGTAAGAACTCTTTGGGGTTTTATGATGTGCTTTCATATTTTAAATTGATTTGGAGTGTTTTATTCCATACAAAAACCATTTTTTACAAAGAACATGCCTCTTGTACTTGACATATTGCAGTATCTGTCCTGAGATTGTATGAACATTAAATTTCATGTATAAGATTTATTTCGCTATCATCAGGCATATTGTCTGAATCAAATTCACTAAAATATAACTTTCACCTGAATCACTCTCCTATAGTAACTCAATTTCTTTAGTCAGCTTACACGCACGCATGCATGCATGCATGCATACACATTTTTTTAAGAACCAACAAAAACAGCTTACACTGCATCTGAGGAAGGTTTTTCCAAACAATTGAACCCAATAGCAATTGTTCAGCCTACAAACAGTACACAAATAAATTTTCAAATGAGCATATCACACTTATCTTGGGTGTCAGTGCAACAAAAACATGTTCTAAGTCTTATATGCACAGTATGATAAAATAAAATGGTACCTTTGTCATCATCTGATAGAAAAACTTATTTTAGAAAAATAAACAAATGAAAAGATAAAAAAATTATGTATTTTAATTTAAAACATCAAAAAGTGCATTTTAGCGAGCCTGGAGACTCATGTCAGGTGTTTCAAGGTACATTCTATAATGACAACCATAAAACAGGGACACTGAATGTACTTTAAATTCAACTGTACATATATAATACACACTTTGGTGAAAAATATAGAATTACTTCACATTTTAAAGCAGCGGTATGATGAAAACTATGCATTCTAAATTAGCTATATGTATGCATCCAAATTTCAAGCTATTTAAATTACACTCCCCTTGATGTGGTTACTGTAAAATTTCTAATAGACATTGTGAAAATTTACGAAGCTAATCATAGTGTGAAGCATTAAGACAGCAGACAGAAAACTTTTTTGTTCCTCCTTAAAATTCTGTTGTGCACAAAGTCCTAAATCTTTCAAGTGCAATGTCATTATGAACTTAATATTTGTCATATATTTGTAACGTAGAATAGCAAAGATAAAAACAAGAAAGGAGGGAAAAAAAAGCACACATACAAATGTATTTTTCATCCATTCCATATCTGACCTAAGCCATTAAGAAAGAATTGTTTTTTCAAGCCCAGCTACACTTGTAGCATGCAGAAGGTATCCTTGCTTTTGCAAGCAAAATTAAGGATGTCCATTGATATTGGTACTGTGAATGTTGTGGGTTTTAAGCATGTGCGGTCGATCTATTATATTATTCATTTTTTTTGGGTAGGGAGTGTGGCTTTCTGTTGTTTCTTTTAGTTACATCTATTGTAGGATATCTAGTATGTAGTTGAGTTTGTCTTTTTGTCCACCTACTGCACTCCGGAAGTATGTCAGAAACGGCAGGACCTTCTAGACAACGTATATTATTCATTTAAGAACTTTGGAAAAATAAGACATTTTTAAAAAATTCAATTGGAACTCGCACAGTGAAGCTTCTGTTGGAGTCGTCAAGTTGGTTGAAGATGGAGAGGATGTCTCTTCGAAACCAGTCCCACGATATTTAAAAGTAAGTGAAGCATAAGAGTGTATTAGATGGCAGATTATTTATAAGGTGTATTATGTTTCACAGATGCTAATTTTGAAGAAAAAGTAGAACTAATTGCTGAAGAATTTATCAACAGTGATATTTCTGACTTCAATAGTTAAGTTTCCATAACATATCTTCGGAAGAGGAAGCAATGAAAATTAACATTACGTGATGGATCAGAAAGTGGAATATTTCTAGGGCAGAAATAGGGATTAAGGAGTTAAAGCTATGGCTAGATTAGATTTTATGAAAACTGTGGCAAGCAATCTCACTGGGATCCATATGCAACATAGGCTTTACACTGCAGAGCTGAGTTTTTCCATCAAATGGATCCTGCAAGTAGAAGAGGAGTTTCAAATCCAACAAGAACTTTCTGCCTTCCACATCTGAAGAGGAAAACAATATATACTTGTCAGCGATGTGGTCTTCCAATTTGCTTGGAATGCTCTAAAAAAGTGTGCGTGAAGTGCTTGCAAGAACATATAAACTAATTCCACAGCGCTGTGCTTTGAGAAAATTGGTTATATTCCTTCTGGGAACTAAAATGTTTATTTTATTACATTTGTGTAGATTACTTGTGCAATAAGTGGCAATATTTTGGAAGTCTAAGTAATTTACTTTATGTTTGTAACAATTTAATATAATTACTAGTACAATTTTGAAGTACATCTGCAAACAAAGACTGTATATTGTGTGAACACTTATTTCAATGAATATTTCTGGGTCTAAAATATCATAAACATACTTAATAATTATATACTATGAACAAAAAGTGTAGAAATAGTGTATTTTTCGTTATTGTTTGCATTCTCATTGAATAAAAGCCTTATATAATTTCATATTTTCATAAAATGTACCTCATTAACTATTGTAGATCCCCATGAATGTATAATCGAAAATTAAATGATCTAAGAGAAACAACTATTATAAAACATTAAAAAGGACAGGGGTGTCACAGATCCTACATTAGTAGTTATACAAATATAATGCTTCATAGTACTCAAGGGTTAAGAGATACAAAAGGAGGAACTGGGTACCAAACCATCACAGGTAGTCTAATTAATATATATGAATCCATTACTAGGATCAATCAACTAACTCAAGAAGTCTGCCTACTAGAAGTGACTGTTTTGTTACTCAAACATATTGTATGAATCAATATATAAATGTATTTCATATAAGTTGCTTTTCTTGTTTATACCTACTTATATATACATATATGTTTATAAATGAAAAATAATATAGTACTGTTAACAATGTAACTAAAATAACAGTAACTAGAAAAGCAGAAAAGGATAAAACACTAAGAAAAAGTTACAAATCTGTGACTTTTTGTTAGTGTTTTTTTCCTTTTCTGCTTTTCTAGTTACTGTTAATGTGCGCACACATGCGCGCGTGTGTGTATAATGAAAAAGGTATGGGATTTACGCCATTACATATCCCTTTTTTATTAATTAATTAATTCTTATGTGAAAATACAAGTGCCTGAAGTTAAATTATTTCAACAATGACAAGTATTATATCCACCTCTTTTTTTGTGTGTGATGTTAAGCAATTTATGAATAACTTAGGTTAGACTCCCAGAATAATAACTTGCTTTAGAGTTAAATTTTAATTATAATATTCCAAGCATAGCATTTTTATTTGTAATTTAAAAAATGGTTGTTTCTGGAATATTATCATACTCAAGCTGGTTTTTCCCAAATACTGTAGAATCATTAGGGAAAAACATGTCTATTTAACAACATTGTAAAGAATCAAGTAAAAGAACATTTTAATGGGTTTTAGTTATTCCTTTTCTTGAGGAGTAGGTTCTACAATTTTGTATGATCTTAGTGAAATTCTATATTAAAATTTGTTCTGAATTGTTCTTGAAAATTCTTATGATGATAAGAATGCTTTGTTTAAGTCAGTTGCATGTGTGTCACAGCAATGTGTTGCAAGCATAGATAATATACAGAAATTTTAAGCCTCTAATTGTTAGTAATTGAATGGTAAGCATGTCTTGGCGATCATTATGGCACAAGAAGCTTCATACTTTCACAGACCGCCACGGGTGGCCGAGGTCGTTAAATCGCGGAATCGTGAGCCGGAGGTGTGGGGTTCGAATCCCGCTAGGACCGTCCTCCCTGACTGAGGTTTTTTCCAGGTTTTCCTCAGTCCTCATAAATGGCAAATGCCAGGGAGGTACCCTAAACTTAGGCCTGGAACGTTTCCTTCCTTAAAAAATATATCCTTTCCTAATATATCATTTCATTTCATTTCATGTATCACCAGTGTCCATTGCCTGTGGTGCCTCTGTAGCAAAAATGGGTGTTAAACACTATTCATTCATCCTTTCACAGATGAAGAAATGTTCAGGATTTTCAGTGATATTTATGAGAATCTACTCGATCTGAAGGATACTTCAGACATAGATGATATGATGGGGAAGCATGGTAATGATTTAGATGAAAATGACTATCCTGCAATTATTTCGAAGAATAACAGTTCGGATAATAAAGTGACTTGCCAGTAATAATAGGGATCTCTATTCCTCATTCGGATAATGGGTAGGAATAGGTTGCACAAAATAATTAGATGTGTGCACTTTTATCCAAAAACCACAAGGTCAGAACATTTGAAAACAGATAAATGTGTATAAATATAAAATTCTTGGAACAGATTCATTGATAATTGTCAAAAATGCTACAATCTGAATGTAAATGTTACAGTAGTTGAGCAATTTTCCCCCAGTAGAACACAATGCCTTTACCTGCAATACATATTAAATAAGTCTTATAAATTCGGTTTTTAAATACTGACTTCTAGTTGATGTTGACAAAATATCTATGTAATGAATGGGTCCCCATTTTTGAGAAAGATGAACAGAGAGAAGCTGATGATAAACTTCAAAGAGCATGGTGATGAAGTTAGTATCACCATACTGCAGTAAGGAGCAGAATGTCTCTACAGGTAACATTTTACTACAGTGAAACTTGTAGCAAGTTGAAAGATTAAGGATCTTGTCTGGGAAGATAAACCTAATAATATAAAACATATGAAAACTTCTCAGTACATGTTAGTTCTCCTAAAAGTTTAGACACCACCCTGACTGTTTATCAAGAAAAAGAAACAAAAATGGACAGTTCAATATAACCTGCAAAATGACTTCTGGACACAATTTATTTTGTTGTGGAAAAAACAAAGTTTGCGGTCTACATCATGCACCAGATGGCAAGACAATGTTATTCTGTTCATAGCCAGTGCATGTTTTCTTTAACCTTTTTGACTTAGCTCCCACCAATTCATGGATTAGTTTTTTCAAGGCAATAACAGGAAGAAGGATAAGTTGCAAAAATGTTACCCTAGAAATCACAGAACTATATGTACTGAATATATGAAAGCTAGAATCAAAGCAAGGAGTATGGTGGAAGAAGAAGATGAATAAGTGTCAAAGAAATCCAAAAAGGATAATCGGAGACAATAATTCCAAATGAAGAAATGTCAAAACAAGATGAATACAAGTTGCAATAATTGGAGAAAATGCTTTTTTAGACCCTGCACAATACAACTAATAAAAAGAAATTAATTTGTATTGAAAGTAAATAGTGCACTGTAATAGGCAGAATATAATATTGCATTATTATATTCTGCATATTTGTTAGTCCTATATAAAGATAATGGAAAAAGATTTAGAACATACAAACATACTTTTAACACTAATAAAGTTTTTCCATAGTCACATTATAGTCTTTTTTTTAAGCTACATTCCTGTGTGTTCATTATTAAATACATTTTAAAGTGATCAATCAATGTTTCATTTAGTATAAAGCTAATAGTTTAATACTTAAAATTAGCAAAATGACTGCTTTGGCAGTTCTAAGTATATAGCATGTTCTGACGGTTCTAATTAAAGAAATTATTAAAAGTAATAAACTAATAAGACCTGAAAGGCATCATCATTGAAACAATGATCTTTACAACCTCATTGAAATTTTCTTTCTAATACTTCCTAGCATAGCCAGTTAATCTTTTCCTCTAGAAATGTATTTTATTGGATTGCAATCTGTGAACAACTGGGGGGAGGGGAAAAATCATGCTATTCAAAATATCTTAGAAACACAATTAGTATTACAAAATTCATTTGGTGGTAACCCAAGATGAAAAGGGCTATTTCCAATTTTTGAGTTGGTTAGGTATTCTAAATGTTTACCCTTTTCTTTCCTGGTTATGACATTCAAGTGTTTATATTAGGAGTTTTCAGTTATTTATCTACCTAAATAACATTAATTTATGTTATAAAACTAATTTATCATTGAAGGTAGGTATACATGTCTTAGCATATATTGCAAACAGTTTCATGTTGAGAAGCTGACAAATCACGTCCACTTGCTGGTTTGTGAAGAAGCCAACAATTATATATCATTTTCTCATCAATAAATTCTTTACAAATAAAGAGAAGTTAAATAGTTCACAGTGAGAGGAGAACTACTATGTATAATAATGGGGCACTTTCATTTCATATGATGAAAATATTGGAGTAAACAAATTAAATGTGATTAAGAATTAACTGAAGAGGAACCCCCAAATAGGGTATCTCGTAGACTCATTATCACAAATCATATGCCAAAGAATGAAAGCCATGATTATGTAAGATCAAGATGGGTGTTATAGCTCAGTAAATAATAGGAAAGTGTGTTGTACCAAATGATAAGGAAAGAGCAAAAGCAAAGGCCTTATCATCAGCTGAGAGGGAAATACACAGTAGCATCAGAGGCACTGGTTTAAAGTGGTTTCATCTCTCAAGAGTAGCATAATGGAGATAGCTGATAATGAGAATGTGACTGTGGGTGAAATAAAAATGAGGTATATAGCAATGTTGGAGAAATTCAGAGGAGGGCAGAGTTGTTTAAGATAGAAATTAGACTAGAAAGTAATGTTATGGAATAAAGAACATTTAAGGCTGAAAATGATTAGTGGGGAAATGTTTGAAGTGCTAAAGACAGGAGACATGGTAATAATGGTTGAGACTTGTTTGGACAAAGATGAAAGTATAGAAGTGGAAGGATGTGATTATATAGGGTAACATGGTAAAAGGAAGAGTAATAGAAGGAGGGGTTCTGGCTTAATAGGGGTATTTGTAAATAAGGGTAGTGGAGTAAATGTGAGTGCAGTATTATTTACAGAAGAAGGGCAAGTAATGTGGTTCAAGATATATAAGATGAAGGGAGTCAAAGTATGCCTAGGATTAGCTATAGTGTATAACCTACCCAAGTCATTGGAGTATTACAATGAAAATTTGTATTTAAAACTAAAAGACATTATGGGGACATTAAGCGGACAGTATACTCAAGTATGGAGTTTATTGTAGTTGGTGATTTTAATGCCAGAGTAGGTGAATATGACGTAAGATTTATGGGGTTAAAAAATTAATGTGTATGAATGAAAAGTGATGACTGGATAAGAAAAAGTAGAGATAAGGTGCTCAATAAGGAAAGCAGAAAATTGATTAAGAGTTCTGTAAATTGAATAATCTAATTACATGCATTGGTTTAAGAGGAAAGAATTCACATTTATGAATATAAATGGACAGAGTGTGATTGACTACTATGCAGTGAAGGAATCGATCAGGTGTTGGTAACAGGAATGCATTGGCATACAAATTGAGGTATAAGGAACCTAGTACAGACTTTAATCTAGGACTTTAAAATCATGAAACCTATAGGATCATGAAAAACAATAGGCACTGTACAATTATTTGAAAGAAGGAAATACTAGTAATTACTTTTTGCTGATGATCTCATACCAGAGGCAATAACCATGATAGGATTATAACATGCCATTGATGAAATTACTAATTTTGTGCAGAATGGGGTCTAAGGCTAAACAGTAAAAATCAAAGATAATATTATTTAAAAAAAGATTAAAATTAAGGAAAGATGAGTGATGATTTATAAATAGAGATCCAATAGAGGTAGAAAAAGAATTTTATTATTTAGGGATGAGATTTACGAGTAATGGAAGACAGGAAGTACAGTTTAAATGTGCACAAGCCAAAGGTAAATTAGCTATGGACTCTTTCATAATAAGTTTGTATAAATTTCCCTCATTGCCAATCAAATGGCTAGAAAGACCATAAAAGTAGATGTGGTACATTGAATGTTTTGTAGAGAATTTCTAGGGTTACCAAAAAGCTTGCCGAGGGGGGTAAGTTTGGCAGAACTAGGAAGAGTAGGAAGGAAAGATATAATAGCAGAGAGAATCTTGAATTATTGGCACAGATGTTTAATATTAGATAATCACAATGTACTAAAAGAATGTCTCATGTACCAAAGAGATGTACTGGGAAGAGAGAGTTGGTTTGGGGAAGTGGGGAAATTATTAGAAGAATTTGAAATGGGTGATGTGTGGCAACTGGATGAAAGTAACATCAGTGGATTTTGGAAAGAAATGAGACAGAGGATAGAAGATATAGAGAAGCAAGAGATTTAGGTTAGCTGTAGGGGATAAAAGTTCTTTAGACTTATATTGAATAGTTCAAAGAAATTGGGAATGGAAGAAATATATGGATAATTGTGATCAACTTGGAAGATTAAGTGTTGCATGAATGTGTATAGGTGTATTATTTCTAAAAGGATTAAGAAAAAATTTTAAAGGAGGACGCATTATATGTGGGAAAGTGGATAGTGCATTCCATTGTCTAATAGAATGTGAAATGGCAAAAAGATGGTAGATAGTATTTGGGATGAAAAATGGGATAAAATACAACAAGGTAGTGGCAAATAAAATGTCATATATGAGGGCAGAGAAAATAAAGAAAATTGTGAAATTCTTAAAAAAAGTAAAGGAAGAGTGGAGAAGTATAAGGAAGGAGACTAGTTATGAAAATGGTGATTTATTATAGGGGTTCTTTATCATACATATAATCAGATGGTTGGTATAGGAGAACCCTTAGTTTTGGTATTGCTAAATTCTTAGATATTTTGTTTGTTTAAGAAAATTTAATTGTAATATTGTTTGCTAAAATAAAATTCATTCATTCAAATACTAGGAACCACATTTTCATGCAATAGCATATTGGCTTAAATCTATATGCCTATGCATTATACATTTGTAAGTCATTACCTTTTGAGTTGATTATAGATAGTTTTTAGTTGCATATTTTGACCAATTTTATAAATGCATCGTAATTTTAGTACTTTAATGCCTTTGCAATACATTTAAAACGTTTTTTAAGTATTTTTTCACTTTAAATTTAATTTTTATTCCCAACATATCATCTCTTGGAAGCAAACTATAAGGTAAGGTAATTGTATGAAACTGCCTTCCATTCAAAATCTCACAGGACTTATGTAAGGCAAATGGATATTATGTTAATGTTTATACGAAGTTGATACCAAGGAATCCCTGAAAATGTATACCATGCAGTACTACATTGTAGTTAGTTGATCCAAACACTCCTTCTTGTCAGTCATTTCATTTTAATTATTTGAAGCTTTTTAGTCACAGACTCTTTATTATGGAAACTTATCAATCCCACTTTGTGAAAACTTATTGAGAGGTATACACAGTACAAAGTGTCAGATGAATCAACTATTTATAATCAAACTGAAAATCATATTACATGGGTTTTGATCAATGAAAAACAAGATTTTGAAGGATGATTTCTAGCAAATATAATAGTCAGATCCCATATTAAGAATGAACAAATAACACATAACTTCCTGTAGTAAGGTAATTTTAAGCCAGAAATGACTCAACGATTGCTTTCTGTATCAAAATGCAGTGCTATTTATAACTTATGCTGATAGTTACATGATTAAAGCTGGTAAAATACTTAAAAGATAGGAATATTATTTTGACCCCAGTAAACAAATACAGCCTAAAATTTTCGATAGTGCGTGAGTAGTCTTCTTGTCTCCAAGCTGCATCTCAATACTACAGCCCCTGAATTAGGGAATAATTCATACAGTCAAGCAGCATGATGGGCATGAATGCTATGTAACATTGTCTCAGATAGACACTTTAGCATTAACATATTTGAAGCAATGCGACTTGGAAAGTGCTGAAAGCAGAAGTTGTGAATTGTTGAGCCAAAGCTGGTGTAGTTAAATTTTGAACCAATGTTAAAGAAAGTAAAGAGCCAAGCATTAACTCTGAAGAAGAGAATGGTGAATACTTCTGTATGATAAACTTCACATGCCCTTAAGTGTGACTATGAAAGACTTTGTCAATGTAGGACAAATATAGCTGTAGAAAATGAAGAAACAGAGGAGGACATGTTGTTTAAAACAATTGGCAATAGAAATAAACCTGAACTGAAAGAAGAAGAAAAGTAATGTGATAATTGTAAATGCAAGAGTTTAAATCAATTGCAAGTGCAAAAGTTTAAGTCTAATGGAAGCCACAAACTTGACATGTAGTGTGCAGCAATTTTTACAGTCACATAACGGTGTGCTAGATGCTGTAGGAAACTCTTATGTAAAAATAAATTATTACCTAGTAAAATGTATCTTTCATAAATAAATATCATATGTAATAGTGAGTTTTATGTGTGTGAGGAATTTTTAAAAGTTTTTCTCCTAATTTTCTACCCTTCATTGAAGCATTCTACCATTCACAGTCAACTGAAGGGGTGGTTAAATTCATTAAGGCATGGACCCACGAATGGGTGGTCTGTGGATCAATTCCCACCAGAAAACCTCCCTGACTGAGATTTCCCCAAGTTTTTCTCAGTCCTCATTGATGACTAAAGCTAGGAGGTAGGTACTCAAATTTAGATCCAAAATGCTTCCTTCCCCAGAAATTTCTCTCCCAATCATTTAATCTCATGCATCAGCACAGTCCATCACCTGTGATGCCTTAGTATTGGAAAAGCATGCAAGTACTATAAAAATTACCATAAACATGTCTCCCAAAATGGCTGCTTAAATAAAAAGTGTCTCATGAATATATAAATATTAAACTGTGGGCCTAAATTTTGCTATTTTTTAAATAATTATCTTCAAATATAATGCATGTGCAGCCTTTTATATATGTGGGTTATTGTTAGATCACATTTAAAATGCAGAAGCTACAAGTGAGTACAGGTAAATGTTTGTATATACGTTTTCTTATAATCATTCAAATTTTAATATAATGAAATTTCACTAAGACAAAGTAATTTCAGTTGTCTCCAGGATTTTATTATAATTAAATTTTGCTGCATAAATTATTGAATACCCACCTGTTGTACTTGTATTCATTCATGAATTAGTATCAGAAAAATCTTCCAGTTGCAACAAAAGCTGTTTTGTATTTTATCATTCATATACATTTTTGGAAAACTATGGTAATTATAGAGCATAGATAATTAATAAGGAATTTATAATTAAAAGAAAAGTTTCACCCATAATAATCCATTAACAATGGGTTTTACAATACTAGCACATTTCCTGTGTTTGCATGAAATTTGTTAAATGTTATAAATATAATGCTCTCAAGATTTGGAATTTATGATGTTGCTAAAAATCTGGTAGTAAAATTAATGGTGAAACCAGTACCATTCATCTAGGCACTTTGTAGATATTCCATATTATGCTGATTTAAAAAAAAAAAAAAAAAAAAGATAACCATCACATATTAAAGCAAAAAATTTATACTCAATTTTAGTTACTAATCACAAATATGGCAGTCATTTTTGTTTGGGTTTTTGAGATATGTGGTATTATTTAAAGTTTATAATTTTTAATATGAATGAATTTTATTTTAACAAACAAACATTATAATTACGATGACATATTACTCTTAATTCATAAATCATCAAATACTATTATCAATAATTTTATTTTAAACAATTACATACAAAATTTTCCAATTTGATTGCCTCAGACCCCAGTCCCTGGTTCACCAGCAAATGTCTACTGGAATATCCAGGGGACTAGGCTCTGAACCAATGAAAGGCACCATCATATAAATATCTTTATATCTCTAAATACAACCATAACTAAAGTCTTTAACCACCCAATTATCCCATATGTTAACATAGATTACAAAATATATTTAAAATTATTACTATTACCATAATTTATATTTCTCAATTTATAACTCTGAATTTATGAAGTTGCATTTCTTCCTTACCATTAATACCAGGTTAAATATATAATGGGGATATGAATCCAATCCTATATAGTAGCATGATTAAAATTGTTATTCCTCTTTGTATTATCTACCTTATCAATGTATTCTTCACGTTCTTTTATATTCTTATCTGTTCTTAAATTTAAAATCCTCCTGTCCCTTATATTATTTCATAAGTTTTTCCCATTTTTGTAAAAGAAACTGTTCCTTCCCAAACTTATTTTGTTTGCATTCCAAAATATTATGCCAAGCACTAGTATAAGCTTCTTTACATATTGGGCATTTCTCCCTAATATATCGATTCCTTATCCCACTTAGGCATATTACTTCTGTTCTAAACCATACCAAAATTTCCTTTCCTGCCTTATCACAAATATTTTCAATGTTCTAAATAGCTTCAGAGATTTGTTATCATATTAAGACTAGTCCATATTTCCTTTTTTCAATATTCTCAATTATTGTTTTTATCTCTTTCCACATCTTTTCCCTTTCATACCTGTTTGATCCCATACCAACTTCCTGTAAAATATTTTGGATTTTATATATCCAAGTTTATTTTTCCTTAATTCTACTGTGTTACCAAACACTATTTTGATATTCTCCTCTTCTAGCTTACCTAACTCTATAACAATATTTCATACTCTTTCCATTACTTTGCTGTTGTTGCCTGGTTTCCTAATTCCATTAGAGCAATCTCATTAGATGAAGATCTAGGTAATCCCGAAAAAACCTCCATGGGTGGCCAAGGTTGTTAAGGAGCGAACTTATGAGTGGGACATTTGGGGTTCAAATCCTGCCCAGACCATCCTCCCTGACTGAGGTTTTTCCAAGTTTTCCTCAGTCTTCATAACTGGCAAATGCTGGGGAGGTACCCTAAACTTAGGCCTGGAACGTTTCCTTCCATAAAAATATCCTTTCCCAATTTGTCATTTCATCTGATATATCACCAGTGTCCACCACTGTGGTGCCTCAGTAGCAAAAACAGGCGTTAAACACTATTACAAAAAAAAATCCTAAGAAAAGTCTACAAAATAATTTGTCACATTTATTTGCTTTCCACCCTCCATTTGGTTCCCAAATTTCTATTTCATTCATCATTCTACTCTTCACTATTGAAACATAAGCTTTTTGTAACCATTTTACTTGCATATTTGGTATATTATTTATACAAGTTCTAATTACACTTATAGCCATTTTTACTTATGTAAATGCTTTCCTTTTTTGATTTCCCCATTTTCCATTACTAGGCAATCTAACCCCAAGGAAATAAGTTTTCTAGATAACTTCAATTTCTTTACTTCCCTCCACTATTTCTCCTGTTTTTTTTTTTTTTTTTTTTTTTTTTTATAGTTAAAACCTTTCTTTGCTACTATAATCTTGGATTTAGTTTAATTTAGCTTTAAGACCCTATTCTCTACAGGATGTACCTATAGCTTTTAGTAATTATAATAATCCTGTATTCATTAGTGAACCTGCTACCAATCATCTGCAAAGAGAAAATCTGGTATCTCTCATCATTTATTGTTGGTGAATGTGCATTATTTTTACTAATTTCTACTACGATATCATCAATATATAGATTAAAGAGCACTCAGCTTAATTTACATCCTTGCCTGAGGTCTACATTGTTTTTTATTTTATCTGTCATCCTCCTCCTTTCATATTTTATACAAAATTCATTTTCTTTATAAATATTTTGAATTACCTATATAAAGTTCTGACTTACATAATTTTTCCTCAGTTTATCTACTAATGTTTTAATTATAAAAATATTATCAACTGTTCTTTTGCCTTTCCTAAAACTTGATTGAAAAAATGAAAATCTCCTTATTTTCTCACCCCATTCTAGTAGTCTTTTTGGTAACACTCTAGTGAAGACTTTACCAGTTATTGGAAGTAAACTGTATAATTTACTAGGTTTCTACTATCTCCTTTACCTTTATAAATTGCTGTTACTATTCCCAATCTCCAATATTTTTGCATTTTGCTTTCTTCAAAGATTAAATTCAGTACCCACACCAATATATTAAATCTGGTTAGGTTCTGTACCCAAGCTTTCTAATATTCCCCTGGAATTATATTTATTCCATATGCCTTGTTAAATTTTAGCTTCTTGGTTGGTTCCAATACTTCATTTGAGGTAAATTTGCTGTCAAACCAATCTATTTTCCATGGATTGTTGTTATCAGTTGCCTTCTCTTGTATAACTAAATTTTCTACTCCCAACACATCCTTAAAAACTTACATAATGCTATTGGTGGTACAACATTATCCCTTCCTATTCTTTTGTACAATTTGCCTACCATTGCCCAAATTGTCTTATTGTCTTTCTATTTGCTGTCTTATTTTCCTTCTAGCTAAATAAGACAGCAATCTTTCTTTTTTGCATCTAATAAACAACTATATCCCTATCTTTCTACAAGGTAATTACCCCTATCCTATTCCTCCCGTGTTTGTCTCCATCATTTTAACTCTCATTCTGTACTCTTTTATTAGTTTCTAAGCATTCCTGAATGTGTTGATCTAATGTGCAGGATTTTGATCCATCAATTTTTCCCTGGCCAGCCAATATAATTTGTGTATTTTCCCGTCAGGTGCAGCTTTCCTCAGTTCTGTGCATTCCAATAGATGTTCTCCATTTAGAATCTTGTCAGTATTGCAGATCTTACATGTATTATCACTCATAAAACCAAATCTGTATAGATGTTCCACCAGAAAATCATGTCCAGTGGCCAGTCTAAAATGAGCAACTGCTTCCTTCCTTGATAGATTTTTTATTTTATGTACTGTTTCTTTTATATTAGAATAATTTTTATTAGATATTTCCACTTGAATGTTATGTTGATATTTTTGTTCTATGGTCATTTTGATACTTTTTAATTTTACATTTAATCCACAGGGGTTTATTGGTTTTGAATATAGCACTGCCCCCTTTTTGGCCAGAAAGTCTGCATTCTCGTTACTATCACTCCCACATGTGCTGGTATCCACAGTAGTATTATTTGTTGAAATTTTTTATGGAGTAATCTATAATAAGATCTCACATCCCTTACATTGTAAGGTTCATATGAACTATCATATCATTTAATAGCTTGTATAGTAGAAACTGAGTCTGTAAGAATCACTACTTTATTTTCTTTTATATCAGTCCTATACTATGTCTGTTCCAGAGCTCTTGTATTGCCACCATTTCACCCTCGTAAAACTTGTGGATTGTCTAGGCAGTGTGAAATAATGCGAGAAATATTTACAATATATACCACCTCCCACATTATTTCTCTGTTTGTATGCAGGTCCATCTGTGTAAATTCTAAGTCACTCTGTTTTAGGAAATTGGTTCTGTAGATGTTCAAGTGCTATAGTTCTACATACCTCTGTTGAGTCTTCTTGTTTATTTAATTGTTCTGTCAGTTTTTTATCTGTTACTATTTTAATATACTCCGTTGGATTAGTTCTTGAGGGATATGGTGTGTTCTTCTCTGCCAGGTTTAAATAATTGCAATTCTTCTCTAAGTAAACTTTGTTTGTGATCTGTGTTTTCCGTTTGTGTTCTTTGGGTAGTTGATGAAACCATTGATGTTTACCTGGGTTTATTTTTAATTTCATGTATAATTGTGCCGCTTGTGTTTCATTGCTGGCTTTCATTGGATTATTATTCATTCCGGCCAGAAGTGCATTTATAGGTGTTGTTTTCACGGCACCTGTTATCAGTCTTAACATTATTTTGGCATTTCTCAATCTTATTAATTTTTTCTTCTGTTGCTGTTAATAGTAGCTCACATCCATGTTTTAGTACTGGTTTTATATATCTATTATATGTTTTATTCAAATATTCCATTGAGCTGCCCCATTTAGATCCAGCTAATCTTTTCAATTTGTTACTTTGTTTTATGGCCTTTTGTGTGATATGTTGTACATGGTCTTTCATTTTTAATTTCCGGTCCAGTGCTATTTCCAAATATTTTGTTTCTTCTGCATGTTCTCTTTAACTTCCGTTAAATTAAAGTTTTAAGTTTTTTTCCCTTTCATCAAAGTTTTTCATGGTGTAGACTTGATATTTAGTTTTGGCTGCATTAATGCTCATATTATTTAATTTTGCCCAATTTGCTAGTTTAACACATTTTTTATTTTTTCTTCTAGTCTGATATATACATTCTTATCATTTTTTTCAGCTGACCATATAACTACATCATCTGCATACATTGCACTGTTTATTCCGGTTTGTTTTACAGTCTTTGGCATATCGTTAATATATATATTAAATAATAATGAACTGGATACTGCACCCTGTGCCATTCCGGTTTTGAGTTGGGTGTATTTGGATAATGTATTCTTCATTTAACTGCAATCCATCTTTGCTGTAGGAATCTTCTATACCATCTAATTATATTTTTTGGACAATTCATTTGTATTAACTTTTTAATTAACATCTCTTTCCATGCTAGATCAAATGCTGTTTGAAAATCTATGAATACTGCAGCTACTGACATAATGTTAGCTAGTTTACTTTTCAATGGAATGGAATGCAGAAGTTAACATTCCTGAATGTAACAGTTGTCATTTGCTTTGAGCCTTCTCCCATTAACTTTCATTTTATTTCCTGCTCTTTTAACATATTTCTCTATACTAGAAAATGTTCTTTAATATTTCTATCCTCCAATGATCTTGTAAAATTGCTTTCCTCCAAACATTTCGCTGCTTGATTTAATTTCATATAACACAATTCAGCTAGATCATTCTTCCATTTACCGCCCCTCAGTAGTAAAAATGAGCATTAAACACCATTAAAAAAAATCTTCATTTGTACAGTTATAATTGAATACCTAACCTGAAATCTTTCTCCCTATTATTATCCTCTTAACAGCTTCATTTTTAATGGAACACTATTGCTCATATATACCACATTCCTAATCTTGAAAGCTACTATATATCTATCTATATCTAAAGAATATAACTGTATAACATATAATCTATGGCACTTTGGCCATTTTTGCATGGAAAAGTGAATTCTCCACATTCATCTTACCTTTTACTCCATTGCACATCAAAAGATTATTCTCCTCACTTTGCCCTCATTATTGAAAAAATTATCCTTACTATAATGCATTTCTGGATCTGCCTCCATCAGGCCAAAGTCATTAAAATCTACTCTAATCTGCTCTTCCCTTACTCTTGTATTAAAGTTCCCCACTAGCATTAATTCTATACCTGTATATTTTTCATATTTTGCCTTAGTTTAATGAACAAATTTGATTCATAAAAATTTGAAGAGCTTGGTGGGTTGTAAACAATGCAAAAACACACATGTATATAACTTCCAAATAGATCAATAAATTTGCACCACAACATTTTTATCACTTCTTTAATCATTTTAAAACTTTTATCTTTTTTTTACAAATAACCCTAAACCACCAGAAACACAAACATTTACTTTGACTTTGACTTTGACTGCTTTTTTTTTTTTAAAAATAATCATATGATAACAGAATCTTTTAATAAGCGCAATTCCACCACTCCTATCCCATCTACCCAATTGTTTATCTGATAAGTGTTCCCATTATGCATTATTTATTTTTGCAAATAACCCTTCTGCCTTTAACTTACCACCACGGGTGGCTAAGGTCTTTAAGGTGCGGACTAATGAGCGGCAGGTCTATGGTTCGAATCCCACCAGGAACCATCCTCCCTGACTGAGGTTTATTCCAGATTTTCCTCAGTCCTCATAAATGGCAAATGCCAGGGAGGTACCCTAAACTTAGGCCTGGAATGCTTCCTTCAACAATATCCTTTGCCAATATTTCATATCATCTCATGTATCATCAGTGTCCACCGCCTGTGGTGTCTCTGTAGTAAAAACGGGCATTAAACACTACTAAAAAAAAAAAACTTCTAACATACTATAGAAAAGGAACTTAGTCCCTATACTGAATCTTTTCTCTTATATCTAAAATGCCCTAACTTTGTTTTGTTTCTTGTTAATCTCAATACTTTTTTTGAAGCATCCCTCCTCTCTTCTACTTGCATAACACTTCCTCTAAATGTGGAGACTATGCTCAACCCTGCCTCACTCCACATTAATTTTTCATAAATATCATGTAGTATTTGATTTTGAAGTAATTTTTCACCTCTAGACATGAAGAGGTTGGTTTATGGCTTCTGGGTGGATGTGTTATCACTTAAGTAATTTGTTCCTTAAACATCAGTTTGTTATAGATTTTGTGTGGAAGATAGGTTTGTTATTATAATCCATGATATTTTGCTTAAGTTCACTTCACAGTGGAGGAGAGTGATGATTTGATTATCCTTAAATATGTTATGTTTGTGTGTAAATTGTGCAATTAGTTTTTATTATATTAATGTTGAAGTGGTATTTTCTTCTCAAAAGAGAAATTAAACATGAAAATAAAAAAACCTACTATCCTTATTTTAATCTAAGATAGAAAATATGGTCAGGGTCTATGCATTACACATTTGTTGTATTAAAAGTTCAAGTAATTTATGAGTTTGACTGAAAGACTATCTATTCATTTTGCAATCTTGATGATTTGGAGAGAGCCAGCAGATCATACCACAAACTCTATTTCTATATGCTACCTCTAATTCAAGGTTTATACAAAAAGAAAAAATGGAAAATTAGCCATCCCAATATTTCTTCAGTTATTTGTACAGCACTAGACAGTAAAGAGCTGCCTATTCCAAACATTCTGAATTCTACTCTGTTGATTCATCATCTGATGAAAAGCTTAATCCTTCTATAGTGGATCCATCTGCATCTCAAGACCCTAACTTCACCCTAATATATTGTTTCAAAATTTTCACATGATCACTCAAGCAGAGTTAACTGACCTTGCAAGAGACCTGGAACTGTCAAAGTAACAAAGCAGAATTATTTGTATCTACATCGTCAATGCCCTGTGATGTCAAAATGATCTGCCATATCACCTGCTTAACATTGAGCAGGAAGCTGGTATTCATATAATACATACTTGCAGTCTCTCTGTCCCAACAAGATTTTGCTAGAGGTGGTCAAATTATTCCATTTTCTACAATAGATGCATTTTATATGAGGAATGTGTGTTTTATGCCAATGTGTGAAAATAAAAACAAGTTATCCAATTAACATTTTTAGTTAAGTTATCCTTGTTTATTCTTGTATTCTGCATATCAACCAAGTTATTTTTTTCTTATCCTTTGCAATTTTTGCATTCTTTTCTCTTGAACTAGTTTTTCAATATTCAGAATATCAGTCTGTGTTGTACACGACTAAAGAAAACATTTAAGATTTATAACCAAATATTGGCTTCAGTGACATTTTCACTATTGAAAACATGTTCACACATAAAGTTGAATTAAACATGCTCAATGTATAAGCAGTTTGCCAATATAATCATGAAAATGGGAAATGGGAAAACTTTTAAGTTACATTCTTGAAGATTTCTTTTAATTTGGAATGCATACTTCATTTCACTATCATATAAGTTCTAGTTTAATTCATTAGGAGCACTGTAAGTGCCAACAGAAAATGGAGAAACACAAATATCAAAATGGGTTTTTAACTTTTCCAAATCCTGGAATCTTAAATTAAACTCATTATGCTATTTGCCTAATAACTTGACATGTTCCCCAAAATCACTTAGTTCTCAATATTGAGAAACTAAAATTAGTTGTTTATACAATAAAATTTTGCATTTTGATACAATGGCCCAGCTGCAAGATGATTTGTTCTTTCTATTCAAGGGAAAGATTAAGAACTTTGAAGTGACTCATTATATCAGTAGAGAAAGCAAATCAAAAATCTATTTTTTGTTTTGAAGTTTAAAAGTATCCAGACTCCTCTATTTCTTCCATTAAATCAACATATCTTTCCAAATTAAATTAAAATTAAAATGTTAATTGGAACTTGCACAGTGAATGCATTCATATAATTTATATTATTGTATGATTTAGTTGAACTACACACTCTTAATGTTTCACTTACTTGTCATAATATATAGAGCCGGGGTTTCAAGAACATTTCATTCTCATCATCAGCTAAGCTAAAAGTCAACTGTAGGATAATTTGTTAAGCTGTGGGAATGTGTATTCTGCTCTGGCAACAGTGTGATAAAATGGAAGTTTATGTTTTCATCGCCGGCAGTGTCAAAGTTCATTACACTTTCTTTGTATTTGTAGATGTAGATTTTCTCCCAAATTGCTAATTCTGCAGGTCATTGTACTGATTTTAATAATTTTGCTTTATTCACTATGTGATGATTTTTTGTCTAAAAGTGATATGTTACTGCTGATTTCTCTATTTACTTGTACTTTATGTTCCTAAAATTTCCTTTAACCTTGTGCCTATGTTTCTCTTTATTTTTCCAATGTAGATTTTTTCATATCCTGAACCGTTTATTTTGTAAATACCTGCTTTTTTCTCTAATGGAATACTATCATTAACATTGTCTATAAGTAGATTTTAACATAAATCTGTTGACTGGTGGCAGCCGGATATTAAAATCTTTAAGAATATTCTGAAATTTTTGTAGCCCATGGATGATATGTGAATTTTTTAAAATTAGCTTATTTTTCTTCAGGAAAGTGTTGTGGTTTCTTTGACACATTTTTGGATGTTGAATTTCTGTACTTTTTGTGTACTAGTTCTCTTTTAAAACCATTTTTGACCGCTGTTTCTTCTATTTGTTTGTATTCATTAAAATATTCTTCTTTGCTAATTTGTAGGTTAACTAGCCGGTGAGTTAAACTATTGATTAAGTGTATGTTTGTGCATTGTGGAGTTAAAAATGTTAGCTTTGATGTGATTATCTGCATGTATGTTCTTTTTGTATATTCTAAATCCCAGGTTTCCTTGACATTACATTATTTTAATATCCAAGAATGGCAATATGTTTTCTGTTTCTGTTTCCTATGTAAACAATATGTTTTTATCTTGTATATTGAAAAATTTTAAGGCATCATCATTGAGGTTTTTATTAACTATGTCAAATATATTGTCAACATACCTGTACCATACCTTAAATATGTATGGCAAAGCTGAGTTGATGTGTGTTTAAAATATGCTCATGAAGAGGTTAGCTAGAAATGGAGATAAAGGGCTCCCCATAGTAAGTCCTGCTTTTTGTTTATACAGTATTCCTTTGAAAGGAAAATAATCTTGGTTTATGCAAATTTCTGTGAGTTTGATGTATTCTTTTATGTGAGCATCATTAATTCCACTTTTTTTAGCCAATCGTGTATATAATTAGGAGTTTTTATTTTGGTATGCTTGGAAACGGCGATTCTATGTCAAAAGATATTTTAAGGTCAGAGGGATGTAAATTTATGTCCTTAATTTTTTCTATTAACTGAAATGAATTGTTTATATTCCTGCTTTTGAAATTTAGGTAATGTCTTGAATCTATTAGGCAGCCATTTTGCTAAATAGTATGAAGGAGTATTGAAGTTAATGATGGGATGCATACCATTTCCAGTCTTGTGAATTTTTGGTAAACTCGTATATTTTTGCTATTGTAGGGTTGCACTGTTTTATTTTGTATATTGTTTTCTTTGGGATAACTATGCATATTTTTTGAATTTGATTGAACCTAATACATTCCTTCAACAGATTTAATGTGAAAAACCTACTGAGAGGCAATGTTAATGACAGTATTCCACAAGAGAAAAAAGTAGGTATTTACAAAATATACTGCGCAGAAGAATGTGAAAAATCTACAATGGAAAAACAAAGAGAAAATAGGCACATGGTTAAAGAAACATAAAGTACAAACAAATAGAGAAATCAGTAGTAGCATACCATTTTTGGACAGAAAATCATGACATAGTGAATAAAGCAAAATTATTAAAATCAGTACAAGGCCTATAGAATTAGCAACTGGGAGAAAATGTACATCTACAAATATAAATACAGTCTAAAGAAACTTCAACACTTCCGGGCATGAAAACATAAACTTCAAGTTTATCACACTGGCACCAGGGCTTAACAAATTATTATCCGATGGTGACTTTTAGCTTAATTGATGATGGGAATGAAATGTTCTCGAAACCAGTTCTACGTTCTATATATTATGGCCAGTAAGTGAAGCATTAAGAGTGTGTAGTTCAACTAAATCATACAATAATATCAATTATCTTTCCAAATATTTACCAGATTAACCACCACATTTTACAGTAAAAAGGAAGATCATTTTCACTGTTTACATTCATATAGATATGCTTTAAAATGATGATGAGACATTCCTTTTGAACAAACAATATTTATGATATTTTAAGTATCAAGTTTTTGGCAAATATATTTTCTTCTACTGCAGCAATTATGCACAGCTCTACAAGTTACTCATCTTTAATTGTTCCAAATGTTGTGAGTTGTCTCGTTATTAGCCATATTAAAAACTGGCCATATGTCTATATGGCCTATTCTCTAACATGTGTTCTTTGCCCATATTCATTCATGGTTTTTTTGTCAGCTACTCTGTCATTACAGCTCTCTCCATTCTTGTATGTTTTTCATATTCATTACTATGAATGGCATAGTATCTCTGTAAATTATACTTCTAAATTGTGTTAACCTCTCCACACACTAACACTTTGCTGAATCATCTACAAATAAAAATAATTCTTCCCAAATAGAAAAGCACAAACAAAAGATGGTTTAACCTGAGAATATATGATATTACTTTCAAAGTAAGTTATTTTAACTATCCATAATTATGATGCAATACTGCTCTATACTGCTGAGTAAGCTTCCCATCCCTTCAACTGCAAGGTATGCACCACTCACAGTAGTATCCAGTTTAAGGTCGCCCACTGCCCAAATTTGCATGAGTTGATGGTGAGTGATCAAGATTAAAACAATAGTACCTGTTCACTGAAGATGTTAAAGTATCAGAATTTCATAATTGTCACATGCCTTTGCAACAGTACTTTTTTGTGGATGATGGTATGGTGTATTGCAACAATGTACCTGAACTTATGATGTACCTAAAGTTCAATATAACCCAAAAGATTGGCAGCTGTGTATAGACACCTATAAACTAAATCTAAAATTTGTTTTTCTTTGGAATGGAAATGTGTTGCCTTCAATAGCAATTGGTTATGCAGTGCACATGAAGGAATCATATACCAATATGGAAACATCAATAAAAAGTTGCAAATTTTAAAGAATATAACTGGTGAATCTGTGGCGGTTTTAAAGTTATTGCTATACTTCATGGTCTACAACTGGAGTACACTAATACTGTTGTTTTTATGTGATTGGTATTGTAGTGATATGGCTATTTATTATGCTAAGAAAAACTTCCCACTCTGACAGTCTTCAAAATCAGGAAAAAGAATAATTCATACCATCATTCGATTCAAATAAGATTTTCATTCTTCTGTTGCACATTAAATTTGGTTTAATGAAGAACTTCATAGAAGCTATGAATCAAGGAGAGGCATTTAAATATCTACTGGCTGAATTCCCATGAACCATCAAAAGTAAATCAAGGAAGATATTTTCATTGGTCTTCAGATCCATGAACTCCTCAATGAAAAATATTTTAAAACCCTTTTAAGGGGTAATGAAATTATTGCAATGAGTGCTTTCAAGGTAATGACACAATGTCTAGGAAATATGAAAGCTGGAATTGATAAAAAACTTTTGGAACAACTTGTATCATTATACAACAATGGAGTTGTATAACTAAAAATACACATGCTATACTTCTATTTAGATGTCTTTCTGAAAAATTGCAGTGCAGTCAACTATGAACAAAATGAATGATTTTTCACTGAGTAGTTTATAGAATGGAGATAAATTACCAGCAAAGAGGGTAAGCATTTCTATGCCTTTTCATTATTGCTGATCCATCACAAGAGATGCCCCCGAACTGGAATACAAGTAACAGGCAGAGATGCCATTTATAGGGAAAGGGGCAAGTTAAGGCTGGAAGTTTAATACTATTTCAGTCAGACACATATTTTTCTAATAACTTATAACTAGAACCAATCTAGTTTGAATATCGTTTTTTGTATTCAGTAATTAAAAAATTAAAATGAAAATGTATTTTTATTTCTGAAGCAAATATAAGGTTAAAATATGTTGTCCACTGTTATATTTGGCAGTGTTCTTAACCCTCCAATAGTTGCCTATGAGTCTGACAGTCCCATGGTTTTATTTAGTTTAAATATCTTTCTAACAAACAGGTTTACAGTCTTGATGACCTTGGAAATCTTATACTATATATTTTTATGTTTTACAGAAGTGTAACCTAAATAGTCTAATAATAAGTTTGCAATCATGACAGATGTCAACCACAGTCTCATTTGGGATTGTTAGACCCAAGGGACCCAAACCATATAACATATTGTTGCCACTACCAGAGCATTGTTAGTTCATCACATTGTATTTTAAAACTGTCTTGCTGGATACAGCTGTTATTTCCTTATGATTTGTGTCCTTGGCTATTGAATACATATGACATTCAAAACTCTTGAGGATTTGGAGGATGTGCATCAACTTCTTCAGTAATAATGGATTGAAGCTATATGATAATTTTCTAGAAATTGATTATTCTCATTCAGAAGATAAAATTGAATCAAATACAGATATAAATCATGAAGTTGATATAGATTCACATAAGGAAAGTCAAGAAATGGATGATAATATTTATTTTATTGGCAGATATATGAAAGAGCTTACATTTATATTATTGTTGTTGATTATGGTGTTGATATTTTTATGGTATTTATGTTAGTTATCATTGTTGTTTGGTACTATGATTTACTTACTTTAATTTCCAGATAAGAATGTATAAAATGGAAGAAAGTTCTGTGAAAAGCAGCACAGATATGGGCTCAACAATATTTTGACCAAACTTCCTGGGGCAATGGGGAACCCTAAAGATGCCAAATCAAATTTTAATTGAAAGGTTTTCATTAGTTAATATATAATAGATTTAATTATGAAAAATATAAACATTAGCATAGCTAATATGAAAGGTAAATTTGATCATGAAAGAGATTGTATAATCACAGATGTAATCAAAGTGAAAATTTGTTTCAGCTTATTGTACCTTGCACATGTATTCAATGGCAGACATCAAAGTATTTATGGGGCAACTTTGGTATCAATATCTTTAGAATCATAATGTGTGAAAAAATCTTTGATCCAAGATAAAATTAATTTGACAGTAGTGTCTTGAAAGAGATGCAGAAAATATATAAGATTGCTGCTGTGAGAGAAGTATTAATAATATTTGTGAGCACCTTAAGACATACTGTTCTCTTGGTGAAAATGTCACTATTTATGGACAACATTTTGCAACTGGTGTAGGTTTTGGAATTCATACTACCAAAACCAAGCAGACATAACATTTAAATATTTTGTTTTTATAATGAAAGATGTTCTTCACTTAAGACATGGAGATATATTTTGGTCAGCACCAGAAAGACTCATTCAAATAAGTAACTCTGCAGTTACAATTATGTTGCTACTTACTGAGAAAAAAAAATATGAAAATGAAAGAAATATTACTGCAGATTATTGGTTCACTAATTTTACTTAGTCAAGGATCTGTACAGAAGGAAGCATCAATTCGAACATACAAAAGAACAATAGAACTATCCTGACATTTGATTCCTCTGAAATACCAACAGCAGCATGATAGTATATTTCATTTAACCAAAAATGAGAACCTCATTTCACATATCCAAAAATATGAAATAAAATAGTAAACTTCTCATTAAGTTTACATATGTCATCAAAACAAATGTCACATGGAATAGAGAAAAAAATAAAACTTTGGCTCTAGCATTTTTGGCATAGCAGCTGCAGAGAAGAGCAATGATAAGTCTACCAGATGAAATAAGAGCTATGCTAGAAAGTAAAAATCTGAAAGACTATTATGAAAAGATATCAAAGTTACTTAGAAACCTGACTACAGGAAAATGAAAAGTTGTCAATTGTGCTAGAAGGTGACAAAAAATAATTGCCAAACCAAAAAGGCAATTAAAAAATTCAAAACACAGTTATCCATGCACAAGCATGCAAAAATTGTTTGTGGAAGATGTCTTTTTAAGCAATACTGAAGAAACTACCAGCTCTTTAGATTGGTTTAATAATGACTTTTAATTTAAGTTTATTGATGGCAACTAATGTAAATTTCTATATTGCAAATTTTGTGTTGAACTCATTTTTAATTTAGGATGCAATTTGTAATGTTGTATATATTCCCATGCATTTTCTGTAGATATAACATTTAACAATAAAATATATAACCTTCAAAACAAAGATAATTCACAACTAGGCAAAGAATACTGGCAGGGATCCATGACAACTAATAGCATTATGAAATCATTATGAAAAAGTAATTGCCAAATAGCTTTGTCACCATGGAATTTCAGCTCATTTAAGTTATCATTAAAGAATATACAGGTACTTCTTACATATTTTTTGTGTACAAGTAGAGAGAGTGAATTACTGCTGTAAAATCACTAATCTACCCTTTCTGATACATTTAACACTTCTTTTATTACTTTATTTCAAATCTGTATAGATAGTATTGATCAACATAGCTGAATTAATTATGTTTCCTATAAATACAGGTTCTCATTCTACTACACAATCAGAAATTTATTTTCTGATAGAAAGTTACTGTGTAATGGGCTTGTCACCTGCCGAGAGAAACCATGTATCGCAGTCAAAATAATCAAGCATTTTTTTTATTCTTTCAATATTTATTGGTAGTAAATAGTAATTTGTACACACCATCATAGTAGATGCTTGAAGTGTCTGTTCTCTGCAGTAAGACATGCCAGAATCCTTTTGAAAAAATGTTTATACATTTGCTGCAATTCATTCTCTCAAATATTTGTAAACCACTTTCTACATATTTTGTTTCAGCATCTCCATGGGTTTTATTTCAGGTACAACAGTAGTTTGATATATATAAAATATAAAATTATGTGATGGAGGTAGAAGACGCCCTGATCATCGTAGCAAAGCTCAGGCCCATACGGGCTGTAAAAGACTTCACATAGTATATATATATATATATAAAGTTGCAGCAGCTGAGTGGTCTTTACATGCATTGCTGGCAGATGCATTAACCAGCAGGGCTAGACATATTAAGGCTTTCTAGGAGAAGTATCTAATCAATAGCCTATTTTATATCAAGTTTCTCCTCTGTTAAAAACTGCTTTTTTGGTTTTGGCTTCTTGTCAAGGAATATGCCTTGGGTTTGACTTTGTTCACCAATCTGAAAATTGCATTTCCTGATAGAAATGTTACTCTTAAATATTTAGCATAACAGTTTCTCCTAAAGTACTTGTATGATTTCTTTTGCACATTATCAGTCTTGGTGGTCTAGTGGTAACTATACTTGCCTCATAGACCCAAGATCACAGATTCAGTCGGATCAATGGATTTTTTCAGGGCATAAAAGTTCTAAGTATGGCTTCCTTTGGAAGGAAAGTAAAGCTGTGGGTCCCTTGTTGTAGATTTACGGCACATAAAAAACCTGGAGCCTGAAAGAAGAGGCCTCTGAGATAAATTTATGGGTTGAATGGGATGCTGATGACCTGAGATGTTAAAGAGCATCCATAAATAAACCAAATGCTACTGCTACTACTTTTGCACATAACAAATAATTAATAAATATTCTTTGTTCTAGCGTATATTTAACTCTTGGCATACTTCACAGCGCACAAATATGCTGATGAAATGCTTATCACACATTTACTACAGAATAGCAACTGAAACAATTGGCACTAAAACAGAATTAGCAAAGCCAAATGACTAAATCAGCAGAACTTTAATTCCAGTCTTACCAAGAATTGCATGTCCACTGAAAATCAATTGCTTTCCGCCTTTCATAAAAACTCCAATTGCATAGCAGATTGAGGGCACAATATTTATAATTATTTTTAATGGAAAGATGATTTGATAGATTTAAAAGAAGCAACAACATGCTTCTATATATTATAAAAATGTTATTGCCTTATCAACTTTAAGCCTAATTAGAATTAATATTATATATTTTATCTTTAGGTGTCTTTATTTGGCTTTTTTTCATTTGTTAACCATTTATCAGTATCAAGATTTTTTCAAGGTGTTCTAATTATTGAAATTAAGGGGCTATAGTGATTAGCTAAAGTTCTTGCAGAAGCTCCTGTATCAGGTTAAAAAATTCTGTCATATGTATTAATGAAATTATACAATGATATGGTTTGCATTAATGCAATCCTGTGTTATATGTTTAATTCAGAAATGTCTACATTTTTTGGAGAAGAATTTAATTTACTTTTTCTGAGTAAGATTTCATTAAAAATGTTGAACTTAAAGTACCCAAGTGGCAAGAATTATAGAAATTATAATACAATATAATAAATTTCTTTGCTAAATTATAAATTAAACATAATTTTCATATTTCAATTCATGAAACAAATGCCTAATAAAATAATGACTATGTAATTAAAATAAAAATACCCCTATCTATCACCTACAAACCTTACTAACCACCATCTTTGATTCATTAATAGTCATCTACTGGAATTCCAGAAAACAAAAGTACATCTCTTACTTCAAATATTCTTTCCCATTATCAGAGGATTACTTATCCATTCTTTTCCATGTTAATTTTCCTTGTTATTTCTCACTTTTAAACTCCTATTCTGTTTCATTTGTTCTTAAATTCATCAATTACAAATGAACAAATATACTATACATTTATTTTGAATATATATATATATATATATATATATAAAATGTATTTATTTATAATTCCTGTCCAGATACAATTTATATAATATTTATCCTCTTTATCTTTATTTATAGCTTCAATGGTAATACAATTTATATAACCTTTATCAACTATTCCTTTCCATCTAATTCTACAAATACATATATTATAATATTCAATTACACTTATAGACACTAACTGCTAAACCAAGGAAACATTCTTACTAACTGAATATAGTTGACTTGCACTCATGAACTGCTGACTGTAAAGTGGTCTGTAAAGCTTCAACACTGTGGTTATTCTGCTACTGGGACCACTTATACCCTATCCATTTCTATTTTTGATTAAATTTCTAAGAGATATGTTTCCACTATTTATTTACCTTCTTCATCCATATGCTTTTTACTTTTCCTAAATACACACCAGTCTCCATGATATCATTTCATATTCAACAACATTTTCCCCACCATTTCTGAGGGTATGTTGGCTCATTTTTAAATGCTTCTTGAATTTCAATATTTTCAATGTTTAATATCTTTTCAAAAACCACATTTTTAATTCCCTATCTTGTCAGGTCATCACCAAGCCAATTTTTACCATAACATCTTAAATTCTTCCAATTCTAATGTATTTGGGAATCAACACCATGAAAAAAGTATAAAATCTCCAGTGGATAAAACATTTTAAAATGCTTAAAAACACCTTCGTGGTCTCACTCTTAATGAACAAGGAAACAGACTGAGTTAAAAAAATGGTTTTATCCATGCCATGTTTTTAACTCGGTCTGTTTCATTGTTCATTAAAAGTGAGGCCAGGAATGTATTTTTAAGCATTTTAAAATATTTTATCTAAATTCTGTTCACCCAAGTATTACACCAAGTAGCATTTTCCTATAAATTTAAACATTGTTTCAAAATATTTTGTTCATCTAAATTCTTTATCCTAAACCAATACTCAAAATTCTTACTATTATTTTTCCTTTCCTCCCTACTCTTACTAATTCTGTTTGTGCAACCCCAATAGGTCAAGCTTTAGATAATTCTAGAATTTTTTTAAAAATTCTTGTGAATCAAATCCAATTTTAGCCAACCCTTTTTAATATCCCAACTTCCTACTCCATACAGCATTTTAGCCCAGACTACTGCAGATTATATTCTGTCCAAACACTTTATGTACATTCTTGATAGTTTATGCCTGCTAACATTAATAGCTTTTAAAGTTTCATTAATACCTTTTTCTTTTGTTTACTCTAACCACCATTACTATTGAGTCTGATGCCTAAATAGTCAAATTTATTAACCACTTCAATTTTTGTCCTTTCCCAGCTCCATTTTTAATTTTTCTGCAGCCTGCTTCCTATCTTGAATACCACAGTTTTTAATTTTTGAATATTTTATTCATAGGCCCCATTTCTTACAAAATTTAGATATTGTTTCAATTATTGCACTAAACTAATATTAGTTAAGGACCCCACTACTAGATCGTCGGCAAATAGTAAGTCAGGAATCTTGATAACTATTAATTGTTGGAGTATGCCTGTAGTCTTTAGTGATTATTTCTAGTATATTATCAATAAACAGTTTAAATATTATAGGACTTAGGTGACACCCTTGTCTAGGACCTATTGTGTTCAGATTATTTGCAATTACCATATCATGTGCAATCTTAATATAATAATCATTATCAAAGTATATATTTTACAATGTTTTTATGAATTTGTCATTTATGCTTTTTCTACTCAATTCAATCAACAATGCAATGCAATTAATTGTATCAAGTGCTTTTTCAAAATCTAAAAATGCATACATAGCCTTTCTCTCTTTTAAACTATATATTTATCTACTGCTGTATTTATTATAAAAATAATATCCACTGCTCTCTGATTTTTCATAAAGCCCAATTTAAATTCTGATAATTTATTTTCATGTTCTGCCCATTTTTGTAACCTTACTGTGAATATGCTAATGTATAATTTCGCTATAGTTTACTGGATTATTTACACCACTTTTTCCTTAAATATTGGCACTGTATTCACTGTTCTCCATCCTTTGGGAACTTTACCCTCTTCAAATGTTTTATTGAATATCTGTACCAATAACATCCCTCTGTTTTTCTCCAGGCCTCAAGCTCTCCAAAATTCCTCTGGTATACCATCAATAATACAATTTTTATTTCTTTTTGCCCTTTATTTCATTTAAATTGATCTGTCTAAATGTTCAACATTAATGTTTTATTGATTGGACAAATATCTTTGTTAAATGTTTCTTAAACTCCAAAAGTCCTCTAAAGTATTAACCCATTCCTCAGTATAATTATTATTTTCAGCTACTTGCCTTTGTGCAATCTCTTAACTATCTACCATATTGTTTTACTGTCATTGAACCTAGTTCCTGTATTTGCTTACTAATTTTCTCCATCATTCTTTCTTTTTTATTTCATAAGAGACTTATACCCCATTCTTTCAATCATAAAATTATCTTTCTTCTCCATTTTCTTATCTCTCTTTCTACTGTTACTAATGTTCTCCCTTTTTTACTCTGTAAGAGACTTACACCTCCATCTTTCAATCATAAAATTATATTTCTTTCTCCATTTTCTTATCTCTTTTTCTACTCTTCATTTAACTGCTCTACATTCAATGTCATTACCAGTCCTCATATATCTCATATATCTTATAACCACTCTCACTCTCACCCTATGTTCTGCTTGTTTGATTAACCTCTGTAGTTTCTCAATTATTTCCCCTAATTTTCTTTTCCTTCATTAATGTTTCTATGTTATCATTAAGTGCTCATTTAAAAATTGACTCTAGCTCTATTATAAAGCCTTTTAATTTGTCATATCTCCACTTGTATTTCTCTAACTTAAATCCACTTGCTCCTGAATTCTAATCTCTTTTCTGCACTTATTTTGAAATTTCACTTTTAGCTGAAAATGTATACTGGTACACATAAAATCCAACACATAAAAATTTGCAAGATATACATCTAAATCTATTGTAAGCAGCATATAATCAATAATGTTATGACCATTGTTATTTACAAAGGTAAATTCACCTTATGTATCTTTACCTCTGGTCCCATTGCAAATTATCTGATTAAATTCCTTACTAAAGTCTAATAGCTAATTTTATGTTTGGTAGTCCTTTCCAACCTGCCTTCTTTCTCCATATCATTTTCTATGTCAACTAAATATATTACATCGATATATTCCCTCGTACCCTTGCATTACCCATTATAACATAATTTTTATATCTGTGTCTATTTGCAGGACCTCCATATCTTTTCCTAAGTTGTTTAACAAATTTTCATTGTAAAACTCAGTATTTTGTATATATGCTGCAAGGCATCCATTATCAATACCACAGACTTCATCTATTTCACACCATAAATATGAATTTCTATCTAGATCTTTGAACACTTTTGCTTGCAAACTTTTTCTTATAACACACCAATTATATCTGATACATGCTCTTTAGCCATTTTCATAAGTCCCTCTCTCCCATAAAATACAAATTAATCTCAATATTAATACTCCTGTCGAACCATGTCTCTACTACCACCATCACATTACATGAACTTATCTCAAATCTAAACTCGAAATCTGGTCCTGATCCTGGTCATTGTATCAGTAGCCTCTTCTCTTTTGACAGAGTCACAAACTTCCATTATGCTGCCTCCAGGTGTTCACACAATGCTTAGGCAAGCATCTCTCTAAATGTCAAGTGGAGCAGCTGCTCTCAAGACCATTCTGTGTGCATTTTCTACCAGCTGACTCTCCGGCCTCACTTGCCTGGATGGTGATGTCATCCATACTTCCCATCCTTCCATCTCTCTTTTGCCCGTTTCATTCCTTCTTTCAGCATCTAAGGCTTTATCTCTCCTTACCGACGTCTCTGCTGCTAATTTAACCTGTAGGTTTAATTTCTGTCCTGAATTTTGCTGACTCATTTCCTGCTTCCTGCCATCTACACATAGATCCAGTTCTTGATCATATGCCTTTCTTTCTTCCACCCTGGCTTTTTTAATTTGCAGTACATCTCTCAACCCTCTGTCTTCTTTCTCATAATCATTCTCAATAAATATACTTGATCCTGTTATCTCTTTAGCATTTGAAAGATTGTCCTTTTAAATTTCATAGTGGCATGCTTCTCTATTACTGTACTTGGGTTAGATTTCCTTTTGCAGATTTTGAAAACATCCACAATTTTTCAACCCACCAATTGTATATCTAATTTATTTGAAATAATTTCTTTGACTTGTTGCCATGCCAATTTATCTCTCGTATATAATAACATTCATTTTCCTCTTTTTTCCTTCTACTCTTTCCAAATATGACATCTGTCATTGGCATTATAATACTTGGTTCTCTACCTTTCCTACTGAATTTTCTATAATTGTCTTTATTCCATATATTCTTCTAATTATTTCCTCATTCTTTTTCTTTCCCATCGCTTTAAAATTCATTAAATCTTACTTGATAATTTTTAACATCCCTAGAATCTGGTCCATTTCTGGCTAGGGATTTTGCTCAACTCCTGCTATAACCAGCAACATTGCCAAAATGAAGGAGTACCACAATAAGAAACTGTTAAGCATTCATTATGTCCTCCACCTCCTAAAAAGTTGTTTGTCACATTAAATGTGCCAATTCTCACCTGATATATCCCAAAATTCACACCCCTTTTCTTCTTGCATGCAGATCTCTTGAAACATGCCTTACTTTTTCTGAGTAACAAATACTTACTTTACTAATCATATGGCTTATAGAAAAACTTTTTGGCTGCAATATCTATCGTAATGTTCAGGTGAATGTACTTTACAAGCAAATATTACTTGTGGATTATACAGACTTTCAGAAAATATTACTTGAGATTATGCAGAATTTCTGAAAATGTAATGAAGTGCATTACTATAAGCTTTTCAGATTCAGTTTCTAACATCAAGGATATATAATGGAAAATTCTTTAAATTAGCAACTGAATAGCCAAAATATTTTTAATAGCAATAGTTAGATTAATTTTTGTTCTAGAGTATTCTTTTTTCATAGCTTTTTATACAAGCTGTTTTGCATTAGTTCAACTGAATGAATATGAACAATCTTTCTTTCACCTAAAGTGACTGGTGGTATTTATACATTTCCTGAATAGATGGGCTTCAGTTAGTGCACTGTTACTTACTTCATTTCGTGGTGTTTCTGCTCGCAATGGCTCTTCAGCAGCTAACATGGCTGATGAAATCATGATGCAAGCAAGGATCACATTACCAAAATAACTATGATTGCACAACCAATGACAAAAGATGCGAAACCTAAAAAGAAATAAAAAACAAAAAACTTTTATTTATATGGTAATTAATAGAATAAAAACAAAGGTAATGATAAACATAAACAAATATGTGTGTACATGTACATGCATGGATATGCATATATACTCATGCACATGCACACACACATGCACATGCACACACAACCTATGAAGATATGCTAATATAATTTCCACAACATTTATTTGGAATATGCATTGCCTTAGAGTATAAAATAAAACTTCATTTACTAACTCTCTGAATACACCTGCAAGAAATGGGTTAAAGAACAAATTACAATCTAATCTATTGCACACCTGTGCAGAAATATTTGTTTCTGGGCTGAAGCTATTCATACTCTAAAAAGAACAGTAATTACAAGTGATAATATTTTTCATGTTAAAATTAAAATCTGAAAATATTGATACCATGTTTGTAGTATGGTAGATGATAAATTTGAAAAAAAAAATTATACACATTTGTTTGCAAAAAACTAGTAAATCAAAAAAAAATTACAAAAGAACTATGAATAATGCAGTAATAATAATGTTTTATTTATTTTTTGTTCAGATGAGTTTATGTAATTTGATTAACGTCAGTCCAGAGAGAGAAGAAAAAAGAATGAAGGAAATTTGATAGTATTTTCTCCAACAAAGGTTATTGAGTTTTAGAACAAATTACCATATACAGAGTTGAGTTCAGAAAAACAATGGTTTGAGCATTAATATGCTATAATTCAGTTTGCATCTACATTTTAAACCATCTGAATATTAATTATAGACACAAAAATGTACTCTAAGTGCTTCTGTAACTGTCATTATAGCTTTTGTGGTATAACAATTATTAAGATTGTTTTAATATTCACAGCAAATTGCTGGAAATACTGGAAATTTATTTATTTAGGGTACAAACGAGTCCTGATAAAGGTCTCAAAACAACAGAATAATACTGATAGTAACTATTATACTAATTTATTTACTAGAAGCCTCTTGACCATTAGCCAACAAATGTACATGTGTATAAAAGAAAATATTATGTTTCCAAATATATAGTCTTACTAGCAGCAATTTTAATAGTTATTAGGAATTTGAGAATTCACACATTGTTTAATAAGATCAATTAAAAAAAATAGAAGAAAAATGAGAGGAATGTGAATGTCATTGAAAGTATTCCTTTTCCAATTGTATATAAAAGGGAGCAATCCTTAAGAACCTATGTATTATTTTATCACTGATACTATGCCTTGCTGATTAATTGAGCAGTTAAAATGGTTTACTAATTATTTTACTTAATCTGAAATTATGGCATACAGGTTTCTGTTGATAAATGAAAACAGGATAATCAAAATTAATCTCAGTATCAACATATGAACTGATTTAATAACTGGGTAAATAGCAAAACTTAATTTAAGCATTGTTTACTATCAAGAATTTGCAAACCTAATAGATTAAATCAATATTTTCTTTTGCACTTCTGATTATATTTTACTATTTGCTTCATTCATTTTAAGTTTAGCAAAAGCAATGAATGATTTTATATATTGCTTTAACTAGTAAAGATGCATGCAGAAACTTTTTTACTAATGACAAGTACTTCATAAGTGTTTCTGAATAAAATTAACTGCCACAAGAGACATGGTTGAATAGATTTTATGAGTTTGAATGTTATCAATAGTATGTTCATTATGTTCTTCATGGCTTACTTGATTGAAGCATTGACACACACTAGCTGCAAAAGCAGAAAGTGCAGGTTTAAGTCCTATTCTGGTCAAATTGTCTAAATGGGTTTGGTTTTTATGGAGTTTTCCTCTCTATATTAAAGGCAAATATCACAAAATTTTAGGTATTTATGGATGCAAAGCCTGTTTCAGGTAGAATGGAATGTTGAATAATAAACAATTAGCAGATTAAAATGCTAATGTATGTCCAATCATTTGGCCCATTATTGCGGTGGTTGCTTCATATATAATAGGTCCACTCCAGTAAAGTGACAGAGAAAAGATGCACATAAAACTCCCAACACATTTTTTTGCACAGTGAGTGAATCAAAGTGAAGATATTTTAATTTCAGAAATTATTAGGTACAATTAGTGACTTGACATATCATAATTTGACTGCTATTAAATAATAGAATTCAAATGTACTGGTTTTGCATTTAAGTCTAACATATAGGAACACTATTTTTGCAGCCATCCTTATCAGAAGAAATGCTAGGAAATCATTGAACTAGAGAAAGAATGTCTGAAGACTTCTTTGCTATCAACTGCACATGGTTCCAACTGCCTATTGATGAAATGACTGATTTTGCTACTAAAATATTATGAAACATATTATATAGTTGCAACAGAATTAAATACATAAAATGGCTTTCTAAGTTGTTCAGTTTCTCTGTAACACATTTTCATTATTCATATTCAAGTTATGTAAAGTATAGTTTAATTATCAGTCTAACTTGTCAAGCATAACATCATGCTATTGCACTATTTATAAGATCTAAAAAAAAAAATTCTGAAATAAAGCAATCTTTGAATGAAATATTAAGTTAAATAAACAACATATCATTGATTTTATGTTCCATGCAATAGCTTTATGCTGCACATAAATGACTAATATATCTTTATTATTGCATTTTATAATCTAATTGCCTAATAAATTACTTTTACCATTCTTGTTAACAAATGTAATGCTCTCATGTTTCAAGATACTCTCTTGAATATTTACCAATATTTAGTTTTAAAAGTACTAGCTATCAGCAAAATGCACATCAGTCTAAGTTTAATTAAGCACAGTAAACAATTACATGCAATTAATATAATTTAATCGTGCAAACCAGTCTGATAATGGAACAAGCAAATATTGGTGCTAACTATAAAGTTTAGTGCCTGCACACTAGAAGTAAAACTCTGCTTCTAGGTATGTATATACTTACGAGAATGAATTGATGGGAAACCGTTTTCAGAAGAATCATTAAAAATTTTGAATAGTGACAGCTTCCTTAAGCTAACATAAAATTATACTAATCATTATTTTCTAACAATACTGCTTTAAATATATAACCCAACTCCTGAATGCTTTATGTTAAAACATCTTCCCTGTCTTTAGTTGATAAATCTTAATTCATAACAAATGTAAAAAAGCATGCACACTTCTCATCAGGTCCCTCGTGAAGGATTTTAATAAATTCTTTTGTATATTATGACAGCAAGCTTAATAGAAAAAATAACTTATTACAGTATGGCAAAAAAAAACCATAAAAAACTAAGGAACAGAAAATCATTTTTATTTATCCTATATACTTCCTCAATAATTAATTACGTAAGCTAACTATATTTACATTCGTACTACTAAAGCTCACTTCAGCAACCTTTGTTACCATAATTGGCAATCCCCAGCACCATAATAATGCCAATTAATGTTACTTTGCATTTCCCGCTAGGAACATTCAAATTCAAATTATAATTAAGCTATCAAAGTCCATATAATAGTGCATGCATGATAGCAGCACTAACCACATGATCTGGAATAGTATGACTAGTTTGTAGTTAGGTGTGTCAAGTTGGTTAGAAGTGGCAGAAGCTATTCATCCAAGTGAGGAACAAAATATTATTATTAAATTTGTTACCAAAAAAAAATAGTAAAACGATGGAAATATACAAAACAGTTGTATAATAGAGGGAAAACCTCATTTGTAAGCATGTTTATAAATGAAATAAAGTGCTTATTGCAGGTTAATAACATATTGAAAGAACAAGGTTCAAGGTTTTAATTCACTGATTCTGTACAGTTTGAAAATTTGGGAACCAGACAAGGAGGGGAAGATACATATAAAAATTTATGTTAAATCAATGCATCAATATGTTAAAATGTTGGTGAAGAATTCTATCCTATATACCAGTTAGGATTTTGACCTATTTATTTGAATCCTTGAAGGAGTTTTTAAGACAGATAAAATAAACAGGTGATCATTAAGTCAGCAATGTGTATAAGAATGTATGCATATGTAGTCAATTCTCCCTCATATGGAATCAAGAAGTTACTGAACTGCAGGTGCTTATGTACAGCAATGAACAGATGCTTCATTGAAAAAATGAGGTGAGCTAAGTTGATAATTATTTGTTTTTCTCATTTTCATCAAATTATAATTTAAATTTAAACTTCTGTCATAATTCTGAGAAGTTACTCTTCCAGAAATACTATATGAGCCTTCCATACAAAGGGATCTTCATTTTCAGTGCATCATAATTTATATTTTAACTGTATTCAAAAGCCTGTACTTATTCTTCAAAAATTTTTATTTTTTTTCAGTAGTTATTTCTTAGAACTACGTTTTTCCTTGAATAATAAAATGCTATCTGAAATAATTTGGATGTTGTTGATTTCTGTGCTTACAATTTAAGCATTATTTGAAGGCACTGTATTTCTATTTTTAGTTTTATTTATATCCCACAAATATAATTGAAGTTGTTAAATTTAATTTGTATATGCAACATTTATTTAATTTACCTACTTTACCATAATTAATGATTTTACTTAAGAATTTATGCTGTACATATTAACATAAATTATCTTTCTTATATATGTGAAGCCAATTTTTACTTTCTTTTTTCATAGTGAATAATATATTCATTTTTTTAAACTCTAACCCTTCAAAATATAAAGTTTGTAATGCAACAAAATTTTTGTCATTCTTAATTCTCTTTGATCTTCAATCAACTGCCTGTTTGTTCAAGACTGTTGATTGACTTCACTATAATCTGTTAACACTCTGCTTGAAATTTTGTATTCCTCACTGGAAATATAAAATACAGTATTCCTGTGCAATACTCTACTATACAAATGGTAAAAATTAAGTGAGAATGTAAATATAGTTGGCTTAAGTTACTAAAAAGATGGGCGTTCTATTAATCTTTGGGAAAATTTTACTTAAACTTAGAGTTCCATTAAAACATTCCTTTTACTAGATGTGCTACTTCACCTGCTGCAAATTTTAGTAATAATTAATTAAAGCTTCAGCTCATAGTGTTCATTTAATTACAAAAAGCAATTATACTACACAAAAATATACAATACAGAAGCTGCTAAATTTACTGATTATGTCTTTTGACATCACACAATATGTGAATATTTATATTGCAAGTGCAAAGCAAAATGCTAAATATCATATTATCTCAAATGTTAATTCTAATTTTCAACTTTAAATGATAAATTTATAAAATTCAAACAAAGGAGAACAAAAATGTGCACAAAGATTAAATCGAAGTATTCTTCATATGAAAATCCATTTTTATCACCATCCTTAAAAAAAAAGGCTCATATTCCAAAAGGGATTTGTAACAATGATATAATTATTTTAAATGGATTCTCGGGAGAGCACCCAGGTAACCCGAAAACTCATTTATAATAACACACAGCAGGAAAGCTTCAAGTCTTTAAAAAATAATAAAGTGATTATGTCTTTGAACACCATTGAAGCTATAAAGATCTAATGCACCTAAATAACAAATTTGATGTTTAGTTGCTAAAATTATACATTTTATGTGCACCGTAAGTTTACTTAAGTTTATTTTGGTACTGGAACACCTTTTTTTTTATTTTCATTTTCTTTGACCATTATCAATTGATTTTCTATTGAAATAATCCAAGGATAATTTTCGATCTATAGAGCTTTAAAACATATGACATTTGTATTTTTAACATAAAGATTTAAGAAACGTATCCTTTTGTATATTCAAATCATGCATTTATATGAGCTATCTGAATTAATCTGAAATAAGTTAGATTTTATTGCTCATTTATCATTTGCAATCACCACATTGTTATATATAGGCTTTAGCTGAATACCTTGTCTGCTCACATGGTACTTTATCTCTGGGCTGCTAGGCATACTGCAGCCAGCAGCATATGTATTCCAATTCCTCTTTTCCCCCCTTTGCAACATCTTTAAATGTTGCTTTCTGAACCTGTACCTTGCCATTCTTATAGTAGTATACAGCCATTCACAAAAATAGATAGACAAGAGGAACACAATTTTGCATGTGCTCATTCATTCTAAATATGAATGAGCACATTATGTGTTTTGTTAAATATAATTTTATTAACAGCATGCCACATTATATGGTAATATTGCAAGCTTTATAGACTAATTTAACAATAGCTTGTATTAATATGAAAAAAAAATTAACATTTAAGTGTGTCAAATGTAGAGTTAAGTGTGTGTGCGCATGCACTTGCAAAACTTATTCAGAATTTTTCTGATCACCTAACTCCTTCCAAAACTGCAATTATACACAATATAATCTATTGATTCATTGCAAAGCAAAAATATGAGCAATAATTACAATTTTAAGAATTCTAGATAAAATTGGCTTGACCATTAGATTACCAACAAAATCACTTTCAAAAATTAGCATAACATATGGAGTGTTTTAGAATGTAAAGAACAAGTTAGAAATGCAATAAAAATAGCATTTCATGTGGAGGTGATAGAAAAGGAATTCAGATTGCTCCTTGCCCTGCAAAGGGATTGCTTATTGCACAATTCTATGCAGACTCTGAGTTGAGCAGATATTCAAGGAAGATTTAACAAAAGAAAACAACATAGCTTCACAATGACTCAGCATGCAGAAATGTGACCATATGCATATGAATATTTAGTGTTTATGAAGTAAATGTTAGAATTCTGAAGTTATATATGCAAAGTCTAAACCAGATATTTTATGATTAATGAACAATGGCTAAGTAATGATGAGATTAATGCATATGTACTCAAAGGCTCTTTTGTTGGCAGTGCATGTTGTAAAACATTGTATACAAATGGTGGGTCTTGTATTTTTTAAAAAGGGCTTTAATTTTTAAGAAATGAATGATTTATCATATAGTATAGAGAAAATATGGTCTGAGAGATAGTGGATACCATGCAGTATTTTTTATAAACATGCTCAAGGCGGTTAATATGTATGTAACTAATTTACTGCCAACTAGAAATAAGATTTAATCTTGATTATTTCTCAACATATTATGTAAATTAATTAATAATGGTTAATGAAATGCCTATGGTTTATCAGATCATTTATCTTTAATTATGTCCATCAAATTACCAAATACCAAAGCAAATAGAGGTAGGCATACTTTGTTTCATATATTAGTGATGAAATTTTTCAAATTTCAAAATTTTGCAAAAATATATTAGAAATATGTTCATGAATGATTTTTAGCATTCATTGATTATCTTTTATTTTATTATAATTTATATTTTCCTCTGATGCAGAAAAGGCAAAAACACTTCAGTATTAAATGGTACACCATTGAACTAGATAAAATTCTTAACCAAGTATTTACTCACCTTATGGTATACAAGTGTAGTGGACTAGAGAATGATAAAAGAAAATATATTTTGTTAAATAATCAATACAAGAAAATAGTATCTGAAACATTAAAGGCAACTTATGATAGATTTATTGATTCTGTTTCAAATAAATGAGAATATTCATGGCTGTTAATTAAAGCAGCAATAAATATTAATAATGTAGATAATGTAGATATTAGTCCTTAGATGTTCCACAAAATTTTTATTCTTTCTTTCAGGATGCTATAACTAAGTGTGAAAATTATTTTGATAAAGGCATTAAGTATAGATAATTAAAGATAATATAAGCAGATGATTGCTTTCAATGGAAAAAGGTAACTATGCTGTATGTATGTATATAATATTACAATGTGTTTGTCTAACTCTCGCAGTACAGATGTGTTTGGATTGTCAAAGTATGCGGTAAAAAGAGTAATACAGGGCATTCTAAATCCACTTACCTATTCAACTACACTTTGTATTTAGAGTAGAGTGTTCAAAATGTATCTCATGGAGTAATTCAATAGTACATTTGCACCTTTTTTAAAATTATTATTTCCATAAATGATTTACCTAATAACACGTTTATCAACATGTTGCTGTATGCAGAGGATATTAAGTTATAACCCATGATATGGATAAAAATATGTTAGAACAAAAAGCTACCATTAAAGAATGGTTTTCCAATAATAGCCTACTGATGAATGTAACTAAGACTAAGAAGATATTTTTGGATTATCCAAGGTGATACATAATAATTCTACTAGTGACAAATTACTTGAATTTCAATTGACTCTAAGCTTACTCAGAAAACACATATTGATAGTGTAATGAAATATTCAGGGTGAATTTTGTCATCAGAAAACTAGAGCATTTGTTTTAAGAAATGTGTACTTTGCACTGTTCCAAAACCATATTAGTTATGGTATTCATTTGTGGGGGCATTGAACTGAAACGTATAGGTTACTGTTGTGCCAATAAAACTTGATAAGACTAATGCTTTATAAATGCAAGAGAGACATATATAGATCATTATTTGTGAACCTTAAAATAATGACTTTGTTTAATATATATCTCAAAGCTTTAATGTATGTTAAAGAAAATTTATATAACTATGCTCTAAGAGAAGACATTCATAACTTTAACAAAAGGAATAGGTCAGATATTGATATAGCAATGTATAGATTATACATTTAATACATTTTATAATGATATCAATGTACTAAATTAAGTTCCCTTATGTCGGTCCTGGTGGTGTAGTGGTTACCATACTTGCCTCCTACACCCAAGATCGCGGGTTCGAACCCGGCCAGGACCGATGGATTTTTTCGGGCGTAAAAATCCTAAGTATGGCTTCCTTCGGAAGGGAAGTAAAGCCGTGGGTCCCGTGTCGTACATTTACGGTACGATAAAGAACCTCAAGCGTGTAAGAGAGGCCTCTGAACAAAATTTGTCGGCCGTTTCACGCCCTTAGTTGAATGGGACGCTGATGACCTGAGATGTTAAAGAGCGTCCATAAATAAATCAATGAAAAGAAAAGTTCCCTTATGACATTCAAAATTGTCATTTAAACATTATTAAGCTTCCGTCGGTCGATTGTGTTTACAAATTTTCAGTTTTCATTGTTGCAGTCTAGCCGTTATCATACCTTCCCATTTTCATATTTAGAGGAGATCAGTGTTGCAATCACCGCTAAACTAGTAGCTTATGTGCAAATGTTCGCACCTTGTATCACATTGATACATTGTGACCTAAGGTATTACTGCTTTATCAACTGCTTCTAAATATTGTATTAGCTAAATGCAATGGCACAGAAGAGACGATATAATGTAGAAGATCCAACAGATTTAAAAGCTGTTTTAAATTAATCGACGACGACAAAGATGGCGACAATTCCCCATTATGAAGCCTTTGATGATGATACAGAAGATATACCCTCAGCAAAATGCCCGGGAGATTCAAATTCAGAAGTGAGTAGAACTGATGAGGAACTTAACCAAAATGACAACTTGTTTTATCTTGGGAAAGATAAAGTTAGTAAGTAGTTGAAAGTGCAGCGACAAGCCAACCATTGCAGCAGACCTGTAAACATAAGTGTTTTTGGTTTTGGAACAACATGCACAATTGTGTCATATGTGGCAAAAAGAATAGAAACATTCTTTTTTTTGTTCACATAGCTATTTGATGATGCCATAGATCATGAAAATGAAGAAACTACCAAAACTGAGATGATAACTTATTACAATGAGACAAAATCAGAAGTTGATGTTATTGATAAACTGTGTGCAGTTTATAATGTTGCCAGGAATACGTACCAGTGGCCAATGGTGCTGGTCCTTTCCATGTTGAACATTGAATGAATGAATAGTGTTTAACGCCCGTTTTTGCTATAGAGGCACCACAGGCGATGGACATTAATGATACATGAGATGAAATGATATCTTGGGAAAGGATTTATTTTTAAGGAAGGAATCGTTTCAGGACTAAATTTAGGGTACCTCCCCAGCATTTGCTATTTCTGAGGACTGAGGAAACCCTGAAAAAAAAAAAACCCAGTCTGGAAGGACGGTCCTGGCAGTATTTGAACCCAAACCTCCCACTCACGAGTCCGCGACATAATGACCTCGGCCACCCGTGGCGGTTTTGAACATTGAAGGCATAAACTCTCAGCTAATCTGGATTGGCAATAGGCTTGAGGAATGAGACGTCGGTTAATTCTAAGAAAGCTTGGAAATGAATTGTCACTACAAGAACTTCAGAGAAGAAGCCTTCAGACACAGGGCATGCCTCGCACTCTAAGTGATTCTCTAAGTCAATTTAGGTTACCTGCAAAACAAGACGAAGGAGCCGGACCAGCAGGGACTACCCTTGCATAACGTCGATATTGCACCCTCTGTTACAAATATTGTAGCACCAGGCTGACGAAAACTGTGTGTAACAACTGTAAGCAATGTATTTGTGGTAATCATAAAACTGCACATGTACCGAATGTTATCCTCCGGTTCTAGAAAAGGAAGAAAGTTTGGGTGATAACTAAACCTACAGAGATGCACAATACCAGTTGACATATTGTTATTTTCCGGTGTATAATGAAGGAAGCTTCACAGCATTTGGTGTTTATTCCCGAATATTTTTCTCTGTGTCACGATTCATTTGAAGCTTTTGTGTCCTAAATGAAAGTCGTTGTAGTGTTTGAATTGATTAATAATTGCACATAACAGTCGCCGAATTATGTAAAGGATATATTTTGTAAATTTTCTTTATCAGTTTGATACATTGCAACCGATGACGTTACTCAATTTTAAATAACTTTGCATGATTTTTCAAATAAAATAATGGTGTTATTAATCTGTATCTGAAAAACGTAATTATATCATAAGTTCATGGTGAATACAAGTATTAAAATAAAATAAATGCTAGTAAATATATCCAATACCGTGGGTATTATTTTAGGTTAATGTAAAATGTATCATTTTGCACCATTGCGACCGATTCTTATCATTATAATGTTGCGGCCGACCGAGGGTTAAGTGAACTCAGTCTTACGGGCTATAAGATCGTGGTCCATTGGAATTCCTCTCTTTTATCCTCCCAGATGTTTCGCCCATGACTGTGGTGGACATCTTCAGTGGCGTGATTACCGTAATCTTCTTGGAGATGAGACATCTCCAAGCTACTTAAAAGACATGACATAGAGATACTTTTTAAACCGACAAAACAGAACACATTCCAGTCCACACAAATACCCAAGGAAACCACTTGCCTCATTCTGTGTTTACAGAATACCATGCAAATATGTGCAGTTTGCATTGGTACCACACAGCGCAGCATTAATACATGCCTTACAGAACACAAGAGAAATTGCTGTCTAAGCCAGACAGGCACACCAGCCGTCACTGAGCATGCCCTTAAAGTTTGAAACGCACGATAAATTCGGCGCTACACAGAGAAATTCACGTCCTGGCTACACCAATGGAAGATCAACGTCAATATTCACAAGTGCCAATTTCCTGTTTTCTCAAAACAGCGGCACCTTCCAGAAGTCGATTTGACGATCGACGGAGAAATCTTGCCCTGTCGTAAGCATGTTAAATATTTAGGGGTCTCCAAGGACCGTAAACTGCTTTGGAGCAATCACCTGAGAGATGTGGCCAAATAGAGGGAGGCAGCGGTTGAATCTATGCTCGCCCATTCTTCGAGGTAAGTCCTTACGCCTTAAGAGTAAACTTATATTGTACAGATCTTTTTATTTTGTCGATGATGTACGCCTGCATGGAATGGGGTCACGCGTCCAAGTCGGCCCTAAAGTGCTTGCAAGCCATACAAATTCTCTCCTTACGGAAGGCTCCGAGGGCGCCGCTCCTGACCAACACAACAATTCACGAGCAGATGGGCATGCCCTCAATTGCACAGTCCATATAGAGACGAACCAGGCGTACCTGGGAGAGGATCCGCTGTCATCCCAACCCGTACGTTGCGGGCATTGGAAGGGGGGAGCCCGTCCACAGGAAGCACCGGCACATGCTCCAATATTAGTGCTCACAATATGCAACGAGGCGGCGGACTGTACATATATATGTGTGTGTGTGTGTGTGTAAATAGTGATGTACAGCTTATCAGTTTAACAACAACAAAAAAAAAACTTTTGTGCCACATAAACCAGTTCAGTGACGACTCATAAGTCACAGACAAAGATTGAAACGTGGCGGCGCTGATCTCGAGCCCCGAAGATGGGGGCTTGTATGGGCGCTGCGGAAGCCCGCTCATTGATTCTAAAAACATATAAATTGTAACCCTGTAATTTTTTTGCCTGCAAGACCGGGCCCTATGTCCCGCCTTCAGGCTCACTATCTTTTAATAAAAACCTATAAGATAACCCCCATCCTGCCCCTCCCACCGTTCCCTACCTCCCCCTCAACATCCCATCTGTAAATAAATCTTTGATAATTTAGAGATACGAAAATAGTAAATCTAAAAAATAATTATATATAGAGCAAAAATACCCCACCAAAAACAAAGTAAGAATGTTTCTCGTGCCCTCGCATAAGAGGTGCCTATGGGTTTTACTGCAGAAACCCAACAATTCTAATAGCGTAAATTGTCAACTATAATATAATGTAATATTGACCTGAAAGCCACCCCCCCCTTTGTAAGGCCAAGGGCATGTTTTATGAATAAAAAATCTCGAACACCTCACCCCAAACACCAGCGCTTTGGAGAAGCCAATACGGGCAGAGTAAAACCAACAGCAACACAGAGGAACCTGAATTAGACCCACAGATCGTACGCCTGCAACAGGAATTAATGGAACTCCGGAAGGAGCACATCTAACATACTTCACTCCATAGCGGCCTGCAGCCAACTAAGGAGAGAGCTGTTTCACTAACCCAGCTACTTCAGGAGATCAATGTGAAACAACATCGGTTGGAGGAGAAAAAAACTCCTGGATCTCCTCCACCAGTTGACGAAAACGCCATTCGTCGGGCCGTTCCAATTCGGAATGAGCCGACCGGTGACCCAAAGCGGCAAAAGAACTGTTTCAACTTCAAACAGATACGGCAGTGGACATCGTTTGCCCTGATGGCCTGCTGTCTTCGTGCCGCCCTCCTCCCCCCTGAGCCGCAACCTAGCCTAGGCAGAGTGGACGGAAGAGGGTCTACAATTTCGGCGAGGCACTCTTCACCTTCACCTGCAACCGTCGTCTGGGACGTCATCGCCAGGAAAAGCGACAAAGGGGCAATAAACAGAATCTTCAAGAAAGCAAGTTCCGACTTTCTGAGATTCCCCTCCCTCAAACCGATTGATACTGACAGGACCACGCATAACCGGGCTCACAAGGTCACAGCCAGCAGGGGTCCGGGCTTCCGTCCCGACCTTGGGCTAACTAGTTCCCTGAAGACGCGCACTCCTCTGGAGGCGTTCGGCCCTGTGTGGGAAGCTGGATGGCACCCGGGACAACTGACAATACCCCCAGTACCAACGATCAGGTAAGCCTGACGATGGACAATTTTCCATCCCTACTCTCTTCTTCTTCTTCTTCTTCTTCTTCTTCTTCTTCTTCTTCTTCTTCTTCTACCAGTACCACTTTCCTAGCTCCCGCCGTTCCCATTGCTCAGGCAAGCTCCAAGAGAGCAAGGCCGGACCGATCTCCGGACCAAAGAGCAGGTAGTGACGTGGAAGCACCAACTCCCCCCTCCACTCCACACCTATCCCCCTGCCGGAGAGGCAGTCAGAGGCCTCTGACACTGGTGGTTTCAACTGGTCCGCTCAACGCGCCAGAAGAAGGCGAGTAGGACACCGCCTACGCAGAATATCGCAATGCCGCAACATCCCGTGTCCAAATCTACTCCCGCCCCGTACAAGATGCCTCCCATCCTTGCAGATCTTTTCCAGAGCCACTATATTTTTGGTTGTTTATTTACGAACGCTCTTTAACATCTCAGGTCATCAATGTCCCATTCAATTCAGGGCTTGAAACGGTCGACAAATTTTGCTCATAGGCCTCTTCTATCAGGCTTGAGTTTCTTTTTCGTGCGTAAATGTATGACACGGGACCCACGGCTTTACTTCCCTTCCGAAGGAAGCCATACTTACGATTTTTACACCCGAAAACATCCATCGATGCTAGCCGGGTTCGAACCCGCGATCTTGAGTTTAGGAGGCAAGTATGGTTACCACTACACCACCAGGACCGACCCAGAGCCATGTGAAAGTGACGAGGGCTTTGAGCGCAAAGTTGAAGGCCCCGTTTCTGGTGACACGCCTGCAACGCCGAGTTAAAATCTGTACCAGCACACCTGAGGACCGCGGGGCATTTAGATCGGTACTCTAGGAAAATGGTATACTGTTCTATACCTTTTCCCTGAAAAAACTGAACGTTGTCAAGCGGGTTATCAGGGGTCTGGACTCCGAGACTATCCCGGAAGAAGTGCGGGGAGCTCTAAAAGCCGAGCCGGAATCAGGGCGCTCGCCATTTCCCAGCTGAGGAAAACATCCTCAGTGAAGCTGGCGAGCAAACCAGAGCCCCCATGCCACTATTCTTGGTAATAGTGGAGAGGGAACCCGGTAGGGTGCCGCAGTTGGATCAGATCACCCAGCTGTTTTACACAAAGGTGAAAATCGAGCCTCACATGGGCAAAGAGGGACCTGCCCAGTGCTTTATGTGCCTGGGCTTTAATCATTCAAGCCATGCATGGGAGTGGAGAATTTCATGTCTCCGCTGTGCAGCTCCCCACGAGGTTCGAGACTGCACTGTCTCCCGGGACAGCCCGAAGTGTGCCAACTGTGGTGACACTCACCCTGGCATCTATAGTGGCTGTCCCGCCCGTCTTCGCCTCATTTCAAATGCAAGAGTCAAAAATAAGCAACCAGAACCGAAAACCAAACCTCCAGCGTCGGTCCTACCAGGGAAGTCCTTCTCGGGAGCTTTAAGTCGGCAGGAGCAGCTGCTGGAACAGGCAACGGCCACAAATAACAATCAAAATACTACCAGCCCACCTGAGGTAGAGCAGAAAGGCCCTGCTCCAACTATAGCACCTGCCACTGCCTCCAAGAATCACTCTGCCCCCAAGAAGAAGAAGAAGAAGAAGAAGAAGAAGAAGAAGATGATGATGAAGAAGAAGCAGCAACAACAACAGAAGTCTCCACAGGCCGCAGCCGAAAAACCTGCGGAAGCAGTACCTTAAAAGCTTAAACAGGTGGAAAGCACCCTCAATAACTGTGGACAGCGAAACCGCGGCTCCTGCCACGGCCGGCTTAACTGCTGCTCCGGTTCTGACCAATCAGACCACTGCCTCTCATGCTCCATCTGCAACCACGGCTGCAGTCAACCAGCCCAGGAGCCAGTTCATACCCGTGTCCAATTCGGATGCGATGGAATTCCGGGTCCATGGTTCATGGTTGCTTAGCTGATCGGCCACTCCCTTCCCCTACAGCGGAGCTGTAAGCAGATGGTCCCAGATCGCACTGTTTCGCATTCAGAGAAGATCGCGATCGTGCTCAGGACGTACGAGCAACTTTTTCCCGCCCCCCTTAGTCCGTAATGGCCTCACGACTGGTTCGAAGACCATTGCGAGTCACATTATGGAATGCGAATGGGATCGTAGAAACAGCGGCCCGGCCTCTTGGAGTTTATAGAGGATCATGGAACTGACATCCTGATGGTCTGCGAGACCCACTTTGGTGTAAGTGTAAATTTCAATCTGCCAAGATACGTCACCCCTCGGACCGATCGTGCCGGCCGACGGGGCGGAGGTACTGCTATTTTCATCCAGCGACACCTCGTCCACACCCCTTTCCCCGTCCCGCCCCTACAACACGTCTAAGCAACCGTTATAAGGCTCTCCTTGGGCGGCCAGGACGTCGTGCTGATCGCGGCATGCGACCCACCAGATGGCCAGTTCTACGAAGCTGGCTATAGAACGCTCCTCAAACTTCACCCCACAATCTGCATCGCCGGAGATCTCAACGCGAAGCACTCTATGTGGCACAGTCGCACCAGCAACTGCAGAGGCCGGCTTCTCTCTCGCCTCATACGCGGAGACCCGGCCCTAATCGCGCATGGCACGCGAAGTCCAACGCACCATCCTCCCGAGGGAGGGGTGATGTCATCGACATTCTGATCACCAAAAATATTCATTTCCATTTGGACCTCGCAGTGGTCAACGCTCTGGACTCCGATCACGACCCGGTCCTGGTGGATGCCAGCATTGACCTGCCAGCTCTGTTACAACCAGACTAGATAGAAGAGACCGACTGGAATGCAGGTATCCACCGTCTAAACCAGTCCGTAGAACTGTCACCTCGCATCGACTCAACGGAGGAGCTGGAGGAGGCGGCTGCGAACTTCTCCAATACCGTTCTCCTTGCGGTCTGTGCCCATACTTACCGCACGAGCATCCAAGCCCTATGAGGAGACGAGCATGCCCTCAGTTGCACTATCCATTGAGAGACGAACCAGGCGTACCTGGGAGAGAATCCGCCGCCATCCCAACCCGTGTATTGCGGAAATTAGAGGGGGGCAGCCCCTACGCAGGAAACATCGGCGCCTGCGCCAGTTTTAACACCTTTAATCCGCACGAGGCGGCGGACTGTATATAGCGTGTATATAGTGTGTGTAAATAACATTAAGATAACATGTAAATAGTATTCATAATCAGTATTAATAGTAGTTCCGGCTTACGGGGAAAAAAAAACTTTCATCTGAATGAAACCATTTAAAGTGACAGGACTCACAGGTCACAAAGATATATAGACACTCACACAGCGACGCTGTCCTCAAGCCCCTAAGGCAGGGACTTGTATGGGCGTCACAACAGACCACTCACTGCATTATGAAGTTACAAATAGTTATAAACACAATTGTAAATTTTTTGCCTGTAAGGCTGAATCCTCTGTACGACTCCAGGCACATCTTAGTCAATAAAAATCTTATAAACCTTATATATATATTATTAGTAGAGTAATAAAAACTTATAAAAAGCATAAAAAGTCATAAAAAAACACTCAGAGTGCAATATAAAAAGGTTCACATAAAATTTCACACTAAAAACCGTAAAAATTGAACACTAAAATCACACTATATTTCGAGCTTGGCTCTTGGTCACGTGATGAAAACGAACTGAGCTCTGGCAGGCAGCGTCTGTCGTTGTGAGGCATAGAGATGTGACGTGGCAGCAAAACTGCCAACTCTAGCTGAACAAAGTAGTTTGGCAACCTCAGAAGCATTTTTCGCAAAAATATTGATTATCCTCAGCCCTCCTTCTCGACACTTGGCTCATATCCGTGCAACCGCCCTAAATGTAAAACCTGTGCCTTGATATCCCCATGCTCATCTTATGTTAGTCCAAATCTGAAATCAGAATTTAAAATTCACTCTTTTTTCAACTGTACCTCCACAAATGTTGTGTATTTACTTAAATGCCAATTTTGTCCCGCTTTTTACATTGGACTAACGTCCACTAAGGTATCTATTAGAATGAACAATCACAGGCATTCAGTCAAAACTTGTTCCCCATTACCGGTATCACAACATGCCAATTTTCACCAGGCCACGTTCGATAACTGTTTCTCCCTTATTCTCATAGATGCCGCTCCTCCATCTAAACACACCTTACTTAGAGACGTAGAGATGGCAGCAATAGTTTTACATAAAGCCCGTATTCCTCCAGGCCTCAACATCTCCTTGTAATACTACCAGGTTTGCCAAACTACTTTGTTCAGCTAGAGTTGGCAGTTTTGCTGCCACGTCACATCTCTATGCCTCACAACGACAGACGCTGCCTGCCAGAGCTCAGTTCGTTTTCATCACGTGACCAAGAGCCAAGCTCGAAATATAGTGTGATTTTAGTGTTCAATTTTACGGTTTTTAGTGTGAAATTTTATGTGAACCTTTTTATATTGCACTCTGAGTGTTTTTTTATGAGTTTATGTATATAATCTCTCACACCATCCCCCCGCCCCTCAGACAGCTCATCAGAGCCAAAAATGCCGTGCGCAGGCTATGGAAGAGATTCCGTCACCCTAGGATAGGAGAGATCCACCGGTGGTTCAAAACCCCGGTGCGAAACCTCCTACGGGCACACCGATCAGAAATCTGGGAAAATACGCTATGGCGCGTGGACCTCCAAGAGAGGAAACCATGGCGGTTTGTCCGAGGCCTTCGGAGAGATGAGGCCCAGCATGAGCCCCCTACACATTCATTTTCTTGGGCACTTAGTTAGAAAAAGCAGAGGTCTTCGCAGACTATCTTGAGACTTAGTCCAGCCCCTGGAAGAGCCCCAGGACGACGATCACACTGATCTCGAGGAGGAAACCGTCTCGGCCATCATAGAAGGTGAGCGGCTTCACCAGGAGATTTTTCACATCCTGATAACCACACCGAAATAGGTAGCCTTCCAGATCCAAACCTTAAATCCCATAAAGCTCCTGGCCAGGACCGCGTCACATCGTAAATGCTTCAGCATCTTCCCGAAAGAGCTGTGATCCGTCTGACGTGGATCTTCAATACATGCCTTTACCTCCGCCACTTCCCCTCTTCGTGGAAGGAGGCGCGGAGGAACCGGGTCCATCCCTCCAGTTACCGCTCTGTATGCCTCCTACCTACAGTTTCTAAAATCTTTGAAAGACTTCTCCTCACCCGACTCCTCCCTCATTTCGAGGAGGGGCAACTACTACCCAATCACCATTTTGGATTTCGTCCTGGACATGCAACGTCCCAGCAGCTATTGCGAATGGCCGAGAAGGTCTCGCTTGGCTTTCAATCGAGGACCAAATCGGTAGCAGTGCTGCTGGACGTCTAAAATGCCTTTTCGACTACCTGGCATGATGGCCTCATTTGTCAACTCCTGGAGCACGACATTCTCGCCCCCTACATTTCCCCGGTGGCCAGCTTCCTTCGAGGACGCAGCTTCCGGGTAAAAGTAGCCGGCAGGCTCTCTAGTCAGGCGCATTGGTTCAGGAGTGCCAGAGGGCAGCGTGTTTCCCCGACGCCCTTTGCTGTTTACATGGCCGACTTCCCCACACATCGACAAACCATAATCTGACAGTACGCAGACGATCTGCTAATTCTGTCACAAAATAATAACCAAAATTATGCAGTCTGATCAATTCAGTACCAGTTCAGAGAGGCAGAGGCCTGGAGATAAAAATGCCGCATGGCGAGAAGAGCTGTGCTATTCTCCTCACTAAGGGCCGACGCCGAAGGTGCCTGCGGGACCTCATGTTACTTCGCCGGCGGATCCCCTGGGTCCGTAGCGCGAAGTACCTCGGGGTAACGCTGGATCGCTCCTTGATCTTCAAGGATCATGTGCTTGCTAAAGTCCAGCAAGGCCATTTCGTTATCGGGCAGCTATATCCAATCATCAACTCTCGAATCATGAACCTGACCCAAAAGCTGCGCGTATACCGTGCCATAATACCGGCTATGGTTCTGTACGGCTGCGAAATCTGGGGATCCGCGGCTCCGACCACGATCCGCAAAATTCAATTCCTACAGAACCGGCCGCTCAGAATTATGTACGGAACTGACCGCCGTTTCCCAGCACACCCTCCATGACCACTCCAACATCCCGTATATCGTGGACGCCATACGGGAAAGAGCCCGGACGCTTCACGATATCATCCTGAACCACCCTAATGAGCTGATCATAGCTCTAGGGGTCTACGACCGTGGAGCCCGTAGAAGATACAAATGCTATAGTCTGCCCAAGGACATCATCCGACCCCTTGGGTAGAAACTTCACATTTACCATGGTCCAAAAAACTAGTTTTCAAACCTGACCCTGAACAACAACCTATAAATCCCCGCAAGCGGCAACAATGCCGAGAACCACGGCTGATCACCGAGGTTTGGCAGCTTTGGGCGCGGCTACTACTTGGATGGGTGACCGCCAAGAAATGCCCGGTGCCGCTTGCACACCCGAAACACAAACCCTCTTCCTGATTCCATTTTAATTTTTCTAAAGTCCATCGAGCAGGTAAAGCCGCGAGCGGCTAGGTACTGCTGACAAATGACACCCACATGGGAGAAGTCCCAGGTGACCTGTACTGGCCTCTGGAAAACAGATACGAAGCACTAACATCTTTGGAAAGGGAGGTTGACATTGCACGAGGAGCATTTTACGGCTCTCCTACCGTCCCGACCAAAGAAACCCCAGAAAAACAAAAATTAAAAGTACCATGACGACCTATACAACCAACAAACCTGCAAACCTTTCAACCAAATCAACCAATCCAACCTGCAATAACTCAAACCCCACAGACGCCAAAATTCAAACCAACCGAGCAAACAAGCCAGAATGAATCTGATCATGATCCCAGACCAAAACTCAATAAACACAGTCCTTCGAATTCTCGAAAGCATATGCCCCATCAATGAATACACTATTCACACAAGTAACAATGGCCTAAAAACAATGTTTAAAAAAAGATTGCAGTTCATCCCGACTTCCAACTTCCGACTTGATATGGCAGGCTGGTTTAGTAACCAGCCTGTGTATGGTTTCTACGTTCCTACCCACGTGTGGGCTTAACCGCAGGGTTGGATGAGGGGTGTAGGGTGTTTGTAGGGTAGAGGTATAGAGCATCCCAATGATGGGTGCCATAAAAATGCGGGCATACGATTCTACACCTTCACGTCCAAAGACGAGCCAATCCGTTACGCCATTATGCGCCTGCCAGGCAATATGGACCAAGAGGACATGCAAGAGGACCTCATCGGTAAAGGATACACGCAATATCTGTTAAGCAGCATGAGAGTAAAGGTAAGCCTGTGCCTATATTCATGGTTACACTAGAGCGCACAAACGCAAATAAGAAATTAAATAGTTGAATCTACCATATCATGATTCTAATAGAACAATTTAAAACACAAAATCCCATTACGCAATGTTTAAACTTCAAAAGCTAGGACACACTTATAAATTAAATGCATTACATACCAAATGTGTACTGTGTGGGGGTGCCCACCGCCCACTAACTTGCCCCGAAAGAGGCAAGGAAAATGTCACGCCAAAGTGTGCCAACTGCGGGCAACACTATCCTGCCAACTACAGAGATTATGGCACCTTCTAGAAGGAACGCGAAAGGCGGCAGCTTGAAGACCTCAACAGGCAACTGCAAAGGCGCAATAAAACACAACGACAAATCACAAACCCACCCTAGTGGTAACCATGCTTGCTTCCTAAACCCAAGGTCGCGGGTTCGAACCCGGCCAGGACCGATGGATTTTTTCGGGCGTAAAAATCATAAGTATGGCTTCCTTCGGAAGGGAAGTAAAGCCGTGGGTCCCGTGTCATACATTTACAGCACGAAAAAGAACTGCAAGCCTGGAAAAAGAGGCCTCTGAGCAAACTTTGTCAGTCGTTTAACGCCCTGAATTGAATGGGAGGCTGATGACCTGAGATGTTAAATAGAGTCCGTAAATACACCACATAAAGAAAACCCACCTGGAGTTTATAAGGGATGGCCACACTTTGCCCAATTGGCAAGCGGGCAATAGCAGCCCCAAAGTGGCACGCCCGAGCCAGCTGCGATGACACCAGCGCCCTCAACATGACTGGATGACATTAAAAATCCTTGAATAACAAATTCGATGAACGACGTAAAAATTCTGCTGTGCTTAAAGACGCTTGTCAACGCTATTAAGAGCAGTACTGACTTAATGGGGAAAATAGAAGCAATTGTGACTTTCATCGACAATGATCTCAATTAAATGACACCTACAGGAGACCCCACAACTTCCTGGATATTGCTTTCATAGGGGAAACAAAATTAAAACCGGAGCATGTATTCAACATCCCGGATTGGCAATTATACGCACAGACAGACGACATCAAGTAAGGTGGGGGGAGTCGGCAATTGCCATTAAATCAAATATTGTTTTCTCACGGGAACAGCTACCTTGCATGTAATGCCTTGAATGTACTGGTGTAAGAGTAGGAACAACCAATCTATATTACTGGTTGCAGTATACCGGCCTCCAGGTAGCCGGGGCCTAATAGTGAACCTGAACAAATTCTCGACCTAGAAGAAAACGTGCTTATAGCAGGGGACTTCAATTTGGAACATGCAAAGGACTGATCATTTAGGTACTGCTCTAGCGGATTACATAATGAATACAGACGATGTTGAGATGCACGACCCCTCTGACCCCACATTCTACCATGTCTCATGACTCTGCGAACCAGGAATCTTAGACTTCATAATTTCAAAGCAGGTGCGAGTGGGACAACAGCTATATGTTTATTTCAGCTTAGACCCAGATCCCTTGCCAATAATATTCTCAGTGCACACCACTTGGATAGAACCACAGCCAAAAACAGACTGGAACAAATTCAAAGTCCTTTTGCTACACCTAGGCTGAAGTAACCAGCATAGAGGAAATCGACCAGGGAGTTGCATGCATTACTGATTCTCTGTAAACACCCAAGATAAACAGCACCAAGTTATCCAAGCGCACACCCCCCGGGTATCTTATCCAGAGGTGGAGTACCTGATTGCTAGCGAAGCAGATGCATGCACCGGTGATGAGAAATTGGAGCACCCATATTTAAAGTCACAGCATACTGGCTGCACAAACTAATTAAAGTGCAAATAGCCACCAACAATCATGACAGGTGGGAGAAAAAGATGCAAAACTGCATCCACTCTGATAGTTTCCTGTGGCAGGCACTACATAGCTTCAAATGTGCCAGTTTAGTGTACAATGACATTCAGGCTCTCCAGGGGCAGAAGGTCTTGTATTCTCAATGACAGACAAAGTAGAATTATTTGCAGACATGCTCGAACATTGCTTCAAAGAAAATCCATGTATGAATCAAGTGCATAAATATGAGATTGTGACATGGGTAATAACAAGGAAAGCAAACAAGCCAAAACAAAAATTACCCCTGTTTACCATCCAGTAAGTCTTCCTGCACCTAAGATTGCTGAAACTAGGCAAAGCCACTGGCCCAGACAGAGTGTGGAATGAAGACTTATGCAACATTACCTGTATTTTTGCCAATATGAGTTTTTCCAACAGTTTACCAATGGCAGAGAGGAGATTTATTGGTCAGTAATTTTCTGGTTTTGGAATATTTTTGCTTGGTTTATGTATCATTACAACTTTTGCCTGCTTCCAGGAAGCAGGGAAGTGATAGTGCTTTATGCAAGCCTTGAAGAATTTTGTGTTCTGAACTAATGTCTTCCAAAAATCTGTCTCAGAATACAGGATAACATCTAAATTCTAACTTTGATTCAGAAGGCATCAATCAACAGAGCTGCAGCTGTTGAAATTTACAGATGATGTCACAGAACAGTTAAACAACAGTGCCTCCACACTGACTCTGTTTCTTGATGTGGAAGCTGGGTTTCACTGGTGCTGGCACAAGGGTATAATTTACAAAATACACACTGCAGGGCTACGCCCCCTCATATACAGCTATTTAAAAAATGCAGCTTCCACATCCAGATCTCCTGAAGCAAATCCACACAGACACATAGAGGCTGGAGTTCCACAAGGAGCCATAATGGCTCCATAGATCTACACCATTTATACCACCAACTTTTCTGAAAACACACATTGCAAGATGGCCATACATGCTGACAAAACGGTCCTATATGCCCATCAATGGAACCACAAGTATGGCTTAAAAAACCTGCAGAGATACACAGATACCTTCTTGCCCTGGAAAATCCAAATAAATCAGCAGAATGCACACTAGTATACTTCACCAAAAGAAACAAACCTCCAGACCAAGAAATAAGCATAAATGGACAACAGGTACCCTTTTGTTGGAGTATGCATACATGCTACCTAGGTATAAACCTGTGCTCCAAACTACTGTGGAGAGATCACCTGAGAAACATAGCCAGTCATAGGCAGCAGTTCCTAAGTTGTGTGCTCTAATATTCTGAAGTAAATGAGTAAAATTAAAAACCCAAATAATCTTATACAAATTATTTATTCTAAGCCCACTTACCTATACCAAACATTGGCTCACATCCCCAAAACAGTAATGGCACCCCTACAGAATATTCAAAATCTACTGTACAGAGCCCTAATCATAACTATGAACAAAACCATGCATCAGGAGACAGGAATCAAGCCTATAGAGGACCAAATCAACTGCAGATTTCAAAAACTCTGGGAAAAAATCTAGGTGCACTAGGTAATACAAAATATAGGCAGAGGCACACCTTTACAATCCAAGTATAGGTGAATAAAGATGTAAAAATGTAAATAAGCTTTCTTCTCTCTTCCTGTATATAAAGGCAATCCACCCCATTCTCTTTCACCCCTCTCTTTTCTCCCTCTTCTTCCCTGTTTGTTTCTTACTCAAAATACTTGTTAATATTAGGTAAGATTTAATAGTATTAAAATAAGTATATAACACTAGGAACAAACAAAAATATATGGGTTATCTAAACACAAAAACTTTAAAACAAAAACAAGAAAATTATTGTGTCCTTTAAGGCCATCCCTTTGTAAGGCCACAGGAAAGACTTTATCAATAAAAATTCTTGTATCTTGGATATTGAATTCCTGCCTCATCTCTAAGAAGCTTACAGGGACTGCACCACTGAAGATGTCCACTGCAATCGTGGATGAAACGTCTGGGAAGATGAAGAAGAAGAATCCTAATAGACCACAGTATTACAGCCCAGAAGGCTCAGTTCACTTAATTAATACTGGTCATGAAAACCTACATTCTACAATTTAAACATTGTTGTTGTTGTGGTTGTGGTTGTGGTTGTGGTTGTGGTTGTGGTTGTGGTTGTTGTTGTTGTTATTACTGCTGTTCAAATTTAACTGGGTCAGTCAATGCGTTTTCCCAACACAATGCCTTCTTAGCTGAGGGAGGGTGACAATTTCAGCATCTTCTGTAAGATAAGATTGTGTGCACACATTTTAGGAATTGCAGTTGAATTATAGGTGATGCTGGTTGTAGCATACCCAAGATGTGAAACAACATAAAGTGGACAAGGTTTATAGCTAGTTAGATAATAAATATTTAACACACTTTGAAACTTGTATTTACATAATTTAACATAAAAAATTCTTCAGAAATTTAAAATATTTTATCAAATTACGCACTGTATTTACAGTAGTTGCTGGGAGACTTAAATTAATGCTTGTGTATAATTAATATAGAAGCTGCATAATGCCTGACACTTCTTTAAAACAATTTCCCCAAGAATGGAGTCTTCTGCTGAACAAGAAATGGAATATATTACTGCAGAAAATTATATTCAATCTACAGTGACCACCAACCACATTCATTTATGCAATTTTGCTGCTTTCCTGAATGTATTAGACTTCAAAATCATCATACTGTATAGTTATTGCTTTATTTTAAGGTAATTAACCATCACTAGCAGAGTGTAATTCAATATGACTACTATATATATCACATTGAGATAGTATACTGCTGCGTATTCCTATATTACCATTCACTGCTGAATTCAAAATATGAAAAAAAAAGTTAATGGGTGTGGAAACTGGCTGTATTACTGCTGAGAACTTGAAATTTTATAATGCATTCCAGTGCTAAGATCTTTAAGTGGTTGATTCTTACAATAAGTCAATGCATTCTCAAGTAGACAAGCTGCTTCTAGAATCATATTGACATTATTTTTTTAAGACAGAGTACCAAAAGAATAAATTAAAATTAATCTTTTAGTTTAAACATAAAGAGTACTATAAAATACAGCCAAGATGATTAATTGCTATCTAGCAAAAATTAAGGAAGAGTAGGAGGAATCTCAAAGGAAAAATCTTGCCTGATGCAGCTTTGTAATCAAAATATTCCGATATAAACTAGCAACTGACTAACAAAACAAAGGTGACTACACTTTGTTTAATGAATATTTTAATACCCAAAAATCCTCATAATAGAGATGAGAACATATCAACTATATTTTGCAAAATATAATTCATATGTGTAATTTTAAAATGGTAAGAATTTTCAGAATGAAATATAGTTTAATTTTTAAATATTTTATGAGTAAATCACTCAAATTTCAGTAATTTTGTTTCACTTACTTGGACATGTTTCAAAGGCTGTTGCCTTCATCATTAGTATGGCTCCACTGTGAAACAAGTCAGTCCTGATGGTCTAGTGGTAACCATACATGCCTCACAGACCCAAGATTGTGTGTTCAATCCCAGGCAGGGTCAATGGATTTTTTTCAGGGTATAAAAATTCTAAGTTTGGCTTCCTTTGGAAGGGTAGTAAAGCCATGGGTCTCATGTCACAGATTTGTGGCACATAAAAGAATCTCAAACCTGAAAGAACGTGTCTATGAGCAAAATATAAAAGCCATTTCACAACCTGAATTGAATGGGTCGCTGATGACCTAAGATGTTAAAATGCATCCATAAGTAAACCAAATAAAAATAAAACCAGTGAAACCATGTTGATGAAGGAAACAGCATTTAAAACATATCTAAGTAAGTGGAACATAATTGTGAAATTTGAATGATTTCCGTATAAAAAAATTGGAAAAATATATTGCATATACTTTGAAAATATAATCATTATTTTTAATAGATAGAGATAACTATAATTTTCCCATGAATGAGTACTTTATAATACATTTCTCACATTAAAATTTGATAATTATTTCATCTTGTACTGCAAAAATATCCTGTATAGCATATAAACAGTTAATTATACTATACAATGTATATAATTTTAAACATTTTCCATTATGTAATGCAAGCAAATCTGGACATATTCCATGTTCAAAGTACTTGTGTTCATGAACACATGTAATGCAATTAAATGCTATGTTATGACAGTACTTAGCATAATAATTTGGGCCAAAAGTTATTTATCAAATGCTATTAGTCAATATAGTGATGAAAATGAAAGTGCTAATGCTTATCAATTTAGCATTATAATTTGGGCCAAATGTTATTTATCAAATGCTATTAGTCAATATAGTGATGAAAATGAAAGTGCTAATGATTTATTAATTGAGATATGATTCCAGCTCATGAATTTTTTGGGTATAGAACAATACATCTGGAAACTTTAACAGAAGCATGACTGAAGTGACTACATTATTAAATGAAAAAAAAATTTTCCTACACTCCTCAAAGACAAATGCCAGACAGATACCTTGAGCTTAGAACTGAAATGCTTCCCTTCCTATCAAAATAAGTAAATCCTTTCACAATTTACCATTTCATTTCATGTATCATTAGTGTCCACTACTTGTAACTTCATAGTTGTAAAAATTAATATCAAACACTATTATTTCAAACAAAAATATAATATATGTATTTTATTGTTTCTGTGCTTTTCACACTAATTTTACTTTTTCCTATTAACACCAGTTTTATTTTATGTCTATTTGTTTAGATTTTTTTTATTTCATTTCATATCTTCTTTGAGCATAAAACCTCAATCAGATTTCCTGCCATGTTCCTTGCTATAATGGTGTTGACTATCCAAGTTGTTATCTTTAGATTACTTCAACATTACTAGTTTATTCTCTAAGTAACACATTCCAATTAGCAGAAAATGGTTTAATTAACAAATTTGTAATCATTGAATCAGTATGACCATGTTTGCTGCTTATTAGCAACATCCTTAACACAATGATATTTTGCATCAATTTGTTTTGTTTGGTTAGATTTAACAAAACATAAAATAAATGAGAGTTTTCTAATAAATGCTTCAGTTTTCTGGTGCATATATTTGTATAAGTAACATAAAAATGTTGATTTTTACTCAAAAAGTAATTTATTTTGCTTTAGTGTGTAACAATGAACATTTTATCATGTGTGTTTTCTACAATGTAACTGTTGACCCTTCATTTAAAAACATTTATCCATTATTTAACTTTGTGGTTTTTAACATAATTTGCATTAGAGTACTGGATAAGACCTTCACTTTCTTCATGGATGCTGAGGCTGGTCTTTTAACTGGTTATATGAAATATTTAACACAATATTGTGACATGATGTCTGAAAGATGCGCAATGTAATCATATAAGTAGCACATATTGCATTATTTGAATTCAGAACATGTTATATAATTAAGGGTTATTTAAGCAGTAATTTGGCATGCTATGAAATACTTTAGTAATTGAAAACTTTATAAAAAAATAATCTTTTTCATGAAGGAATAATATTGAGGAAATGCATCACCTGGTCATTTTATTTCTACTTGCACAATACATTATATTATAGAAATTATATATTTTATGGATAAGAAATTACTGATAAATGCTGATGTACAAAAATCATCAACTATTCACTCTTCAGTTGCTGTCTTTAAAATGTGCATCGGACAAACCAGTTGCCATTTTTTTCCTCCCCTTCTCATGAGGCATGAGTCAGTCCTGGTAGTTTAGTGGTAACCATACTGTCTTCGTAGACCCAAGATCATGGGTTCAATCCTGGCCAGGGTCAATGGATTTTTCGGGCATAAAAATCCTTTCCTACAGAAGGGAAGTAAAGCCAAAAGTCCCATGTCTGATTTGCAGCATGTAAAGAACCTAAAGCTCGAAAGAAGAGGCCTCTGAGCAAAATTAATCAGGCATTTCATGCCCTGAGTTGATTGAGATGCTGATGACCCGAAATGTTAGTGTGTCCATAAGTAAATCAAACTTTACTATACTATACTATACTATACTATACTATACTATACTATACTGAACTCATCATTTTCATCTTTGGTTATGGAGATTTTTCTCATGCACTGCAAACACAAATATGCAGTTCTTCTTAATGATGCTGGACATAGCCAATAAAATTCCTCATTTTAAGCATCTATTTTGCTGTACATTTTAATTTGATGTTTAGGATTTGTGATATACCAGCTTCAATTTCTCTCAGAATTCTGTCATTCAGCATTCTTCTGTTATGTGGAATTTTGTAAATTCAGATGCCAATGGTTTAAGGAAATCCAATTTAGGAATCTGGAAATTCTGGGATAGAAACGATGTGGGACATAAGCATTAGCAGTCACTATATCTATCACTGTTAAGAAAACAGTCATGGGCCATCTTCTTGTTGCATACTGGTACAATATAAATAACATTACTGATCAAGACCATCAACACCTCTTTTCATTGTATTATATAATTGTATTATTTTCGACTTCCTGGATGCTATGGAAATTCCTTTCTTATGATGCAATAAGGAAAATAAATTCATAGATCAGTTTTTTTCTTAGGAACAAAGATGGCTGTTGGCAAAGGCATAGACCACAGATCCCACTTCTCTTGGTTTTGATGGCATGAGTTCCTAAGGGATTTTCCTCTTATTCTTCTTCATTGTCCTGATACAGTTAGCTGTTTTGACCTCAACATTTCATCCAGTTCTATTGAGATAAACCAATTGTCAAAGGCTACATTTTGCTCAATTTATTTTCTTCTGATGTAGCCCAAATCTATCAGAGACTTACAGTTTATGGATAACCATTATAAAAGTAACTTGTCCTTTCATTGGTCTCCATATTTTGCAGACTTTGAAGGTAAACAGTTTGAACTTCAGCATCCTCTGAAATCAATCAGCATCTTGCCAATGCATACATTAGCTCCTACTGAAAAACATTTAAGTTTTCAACTAGCATGTTCAACAGTTTGGATATAGCTGTTACTAGATCTTCCAATGTGTTTTTATAATTATCAAACCTCAAGCATAAGAGAAATTTTGTAAATCTCTTTATAGACATAAGAAAATAAAACATTTTCCTTCCTATACCATCTTCTGTAAACAGGAATGAATAGCATTGTTTGACATGAAAGCAGCAGTCCAAGGAAAGCTTAAAACTTTATTTAGTCATATTTGTGCATATAATAAAAAAACAAGTACTTTAAAATGTTTATAATGGAATAATAAATTTACAAATGTAATAGAAATTAGGAATATAATCTGTATAATAGATTAATAGTGGGTTTGAGTGTGTGTTTGTGTATATGGGTGTATGTGAGTTGGTGTGGGTGAGTGTATAACATGCCAGAATATAAAACACGATTTAAATAAAATAAACCTGCAGGGAAATGATATTATTTTAAAAAAACACACAAAAATTGCTTATCTAGAGTTATGCATAACTCTCCAGCACAAAAATACTTTTTAGATTACTGCAATTCATACTCTAGGCCTAATTGTAGATTTCAAGGAAGCCTTATTGACAAGTCTTGTGAACGAAATAGCTGAAATGTTCACCTACAAACAGGGTATGTCAGCGGATGCTTCATTTTAAGCTATTTGTAATTTCATGGAGGAGTTTGTTGAAGTTTTCAGTCAAAATAAACATGTTGAACATAATTTCATTGCTAAAGATCAATAAGCTTTTTTCAAGACAAAAAAATTGCAATTTACATTAATGAAGCAGAGCTGATATGTGATTTTGCTAAGAACTCTTAATCCCTGTCATTCCATTGGAATATCTCAATGGAAAATATATATATAAATTTGTAGTGTACTACAAAGAAATGATGAACTGAAACATAAAGAGAATTGTTTTCATCTCAGAATGTATGAAACTTGACACAGTAGTAGTTCATGCCTTTTAAAGAAAGCTTGTTATATGTTTGAGAGCTGAATTGTTACCAAACTTGAAATAGATGTTTCACTTTTCAAATGATTCAGCAGCCCAATACAAATTTATGTCACTTCACATGGTAGAGGAATTTGTGATTTTTGTTGATTTTATTTATTTACAGATGCTGTTTAACATCTCAGGTTATCAGTGTCTCATTTAATTCAAGGCATGAAATGCTTAATTTATTTTGCTCAGAGGCCTCTTTTTTCAGGCTTGAGGTTCTTTTACATGCTATAAATCTACAACATGGGATCTATGGCTTTACTTCCCTTCTGAAGAAAGCCATAAAATATTTGTTGACTCTGGCACGGATTGAACCCAATCTTGGGTCTAAGAGTTATCACTATGGTATGGTATGGTTATCACTAGACCACCAGGACCAACAGAATTTGTGATGGAGGCACAGTTAAAAGTTTTGGAGCAAAGGCCAGTCTTTAAAACCCTGTAACAAATCAGATCACTCTCCTTGATTGCAGGGAAAACAAACATTTCACAATAAGCTTTGTGTATTATAAAAGAAGAATAGCTGGAAGAGAAGTTATTTTTTATAAGTGTAATTTGATGAAATGGTTGCTATTACTGAAACTCACAGGTTTTTGCCTATCCCCCAGTGTCAATGGAACTTTTAGCAACCAAAGCATTTCCAGCTTCTAAAGAACTGCCATGGGTGGCTGTGGTTGTTAAGGTGCAGACTCATGAGTAGGAGGTTTGGGGTTTGAATCCAGCCAGGACCATCCCCCCTGACTGAGGTTTTTTCTAGGTTTTCCTCAGTCTTCATAAATGGCAAATGCCAGGGAGGTACCTTAAAACTTAGGACTGGAACTTTTCCTTCCTTAAAAAAACCTTTCCCAATATATCATTTCATCTCATGAACCATCAGTGCCCACCACCTGTGGTGCCTCAGTAGTAAAAATAAGTGTTAAACAACATTCAAAGAAAAAAAAACTTCTGAAGTTAACTATTTTATGTCCAATTAATATTACTTCCAGAAATGATTATATACTTATAGATAATATGACTAGTTTTGTGGAAAGTTACTATGATAAGGATGGTTGACAGTCATATCTGAGTTATACTATGCCTACGAAGTACAACAGCAAAGGATTGCAGTGCATTATTGATCGATTATGTAACATCTCTGGTTTGATATCTGCCCCTCAGAAACGAAACAATGCAGGTTGTCAACCTCTAATTCATCAACCAACATGACAACACATGGTAGATAGAATATAATCTCTTAAAAGATGCTGTTGAACATGAAGCTATTATTTTTAAATCCAGCTAGGCTAGCTACATCCTTCTATTTTCACAGGAAACCAGATGTTCTCAACATGCCAGGAAATTTTATTATTTTCAGATGGATTCCACTACAGCAGCCACAGGAAGAGTATACCAGCTAACCACAGGAGGTGAAAAATCATTCACTATGCTAGTTATGTAAAAAACAAAAAAAAAAAAATTAATATTAGGTGTGCAAATATTTCACTTTTTTGGTCATAGGCCTAAAAATTCATTGTAAGATAACTTGTTTAGTATATCATTAATATACTACCATGAAGTTTGAACTGAACAGCTAAAAGAAATGTATCTTTATGTATACTTTTATTAAAAGATTTAAAAATTCCATTTCATTGAAAAATCAAAATGAAAAATTTAAGAAGCAGTGACTTTGAAAAAATCAACAAAGATATGTTATATATCAAATGAAAGCCCAAACCATAAGCTTTAAAATTACAATTGTGCCTGTAGCTATCATAATTTTGTAGTAAACATACTTTTAAGTGGTCATCATATTTTGAGAACTTTAGGCAGTCTTGAAAATTCAGTGTCAATAGTTAAAACATGTTATATAAAGGTACAAGTGTAATGAAGCAAATTCATGACATTAAAATTTTTATATTAATTGATTTCAAATAGATTTACCTACTTTCATTATAGCTTCTGGGCTCCAAAATCCATGTTTCAATTATGACTATTAATTCAACTTTATGTACCACCATCAAATTAACTCCATGTAATAAATGTAATCAGTACATTTTTCCAATTCAGTAAATTAATTCCATCTGTTTTCCTATAATTGCAATTTCACAAAAATCTCTTATGAAAACTTGACTGTCAAATAAAAATTACATTTTCAACAACTTTTGGAATACATATATAACTTTCCACATACAAAATCTGATGTAACATTTTCCAAATAACCTTCCAATGAAATTATTAATTGATTATAACTATCTGGTAAACAGCTCAAATGCATTGTAACACTTCAATTGTCTGATGGCAACTTCACAAATATCGCTTTGGTTCAAAAAGTATGCATTTGAACTATATATACTGTATTATCTTACTGAGGTAAAATGGGTAAATTTTCTTTGCCCACTAAAGCTGTGGGCTTATTGTACCATTCTCATGCAATGTGATGAAGGAAACCTATATGCAGAACAATAATTCTGTTTTCACCTGGCTCAGACCACCATAATATCTCACAGGCATGTTATAGACATGGACAAGTTTTGGTATTCTCCCCCTCTCATTAACACTGCCACGGGTGGCCAAGGTTGTTAAATCTCGGACTCGTGAGCAGAAGGTCTGGGGTTCAAATCCCGCCAGGACTATCCTCCCTGACTGAGGTTTTTTCCAGGTTTTCCTCAGTCTTCATAAATGGTAAATGCTGGGGAGGTACCCTAAACTTAAGCCTGGAATGTTTCCTTCTTTAAAATAAACCCTTTCCCAATATATCATTTCATTTCATGTATCACCAGTGTCCATTGCCTGTGGTGCCTCTGTAGCAAAAACGGTCATTAAACACTATTCATTCATTCATTCATTCCCCTCCCATAAGGCAGACTTTCACTAATGGGTTCAAACCCATTAGGGAAGAAGGAAGGTCAGAGGATTCAAATTCAGCCCTGCTAATTAAATACCTGATACATGAGCTATGGTGTCATATTGGCTGCTGGCCATTTAAATAAACCTGAAATGAACTGAAAACATGGTTAAAAAAAGTGAAAAAGAAAAAAAGTAAGCAAAATAAAAATAAGGTTACTTTCCAGACATTCTTCTGGTAGTTTTGTTACCTAAGTTGAGAAATGGAATAAATAAAGCTACCCATGTCCATATAGAACAAATATTTGCAATAAATATTTATAAGATAGTACTATTGATGTAATAAAAGTATTTATATTAGCAACATTTTCATTTAAATACATTTGGTTTTACTTTTGGTTATTTGAGAGATTTTTATAAATATTTGTATTATCCTGCAGTTTTTGTTCAAATTTTTCTTCTAAGTTTTCAGCAATTTATCCTTTGGATTGAATGATTGATTTTCCAGTAGATTATTTGCACAATACAGAATACATATTGGATCACAATGCCATCTCCACAGATCTTGGATTGACATATGAATGAAAGATGATTCAAGGTGTGCTAGTTTACATTTACCTGCATAGAGTAAGAGAAAATTCTGAAAAAGAACTAGCCCAAGTAATTTGCCCCAAATGGTGAATGAACTCATGCCTGCCAACTAGCAAATCATACATCTAATATCAGTGGTTGCTTTGTTTCATGTTTTAATTTTCACATAGACAGATTTTAAGGGTAAACAAAGCCAACCAGTAAATTGTTTACTTATTTTTCATGTCTACATGCAGAGACTATAAAAACTAAAGAATTTCTAGAAACATTGTGTGCTAAAATAGCTAATTTTGTTGTAACTTAACTGCCTATTTAAAAAAAGCATGCATTATGTTTAACATAATAGGTATTAGATTAACTGCAATAAAATATATAACTATTATTTTACCTTTATAAAACAAAAAACAAAACAAAAAAATATACATTTGAATTTGTTGGAGTAACATTTTTCAAATATTAACAAAATCAGTATCTTTCTTTCAAAATTAGTTATAAACTGTAATAAAATTAACCCTCTGTTTCCCTCACTTAATTAGTTTTTATATGTCGGAAAAATAACAAAGGAAGTGAGGTTTTAACAACTACACATGCTTTTAGGTATTGAAAACTATACAGAAAGAACAGAGATAACTTTAAGGGCTAACCTCTCAATTTTTCCTAAGCATTTAATATCTTAATATCTTCAAAGCTCTTTGAAACAATGAATTGAATAAATCAAATGATTTAAATGAGTCCAGAACTCTTAGCATCTAAAGTTACCTGGTATTCACCTTTACAGGATAAGGGAAAAAAACCTTGCCCAGGACTGATGGATGACAAGATGCACTGACTTGTAGAAAATACTTCATGCAGCTGCTCAACCAATGTTTAAAACTTTGTCCTCAGTGATAAAAAAATGTGACCCCACTATTCAAAACTTTACACCAAACTCCAATATTCAAGGCAGTGTGAATTATGTGAGGCTCAAATGCATTCACATAATCCTTAACAGGTAGAATTAGGCCTCAATTGTGAATCATGTAATATTTAAAATGTCAGGTTGGCATACAAAGAAAGCCAAGAACCATGTTCAGTAATAAGCTCATTTCTCCTTGTCCACCTTATGCAGCTCATGAATATCAACAATCCTGAATGGCCTTAATTTTTCTACCTTGTTTTTCTCTCTATGACATTTGGAGTAATATTAGTCTGCCTCCTGAGATACAGAATTGTCTAAAGGAAGATTATTTTCAGCATCTACTGTGAGCATAGAAAATTCTTCCCAAAATATTTTACTTTGGAAAGTAGTTGATATTTGTAGCTTTCGTCAAATGGAAATGGGACTAGTTTAAAACCACACATTTTATACAAATTATTATGCATCTTGTTGAAGACTTCAAATACACTTAAACCTGCTGCACTTGTTAAAATCTAATGAAAATAGAACTAGAACCAGAGGAAATAAAATAACTGGCTACATAATTAATAAGAATTCATATGAATATATTGTACAGAATATTGAAAAAAATAATATTTTGAAAATATTTGTAACATGAAGCAAAATCAATCATTAACAATATAATATGTCAGAAAGACACTTTAATTTGATCGAGTGCAACTTTTTATGATTCACTTAAATGAAGGAAAACTTCTTACACGCTTCAGGAATCAGAATCCTTAAAAAATACATGTCTTATCTTCTAATAAATTTCTTATATCACCTTACAAATGAAGTGAAGTGAAAATTAATAAATCTACAAAATGTTTAAGCTTTGGAAAAAAATTAAAATGTTTAATTAAATAAATAAAATATATTTATGTCAGCATCTATTGACTTTAGCAAAAGGTTGACGTATTTAAAATCATTCACCGTTTAATGAAGTGTAGTACTAGCATTGATGATATGCAATCACTTAAAACATGCATTTATTTCTCTTCTTCTTCATGGCTTAAGTCTATTGACACATTCCATTTCTATTAAGAATGAGAATTGTACTTCTTATCTTTTTTATGGTTTTGTAATGATATTATTTAACATGCACTATAATTAAATATATTTTTAGTAATTGTTATGTTTGATATATGTTGTACATGCCTCCGCCAAATGTTTTGATATTCCTTTGTTATTTCTAATATTATGTATTATCAACTCTGTTGTAATTTCCCTTCTTATTTATCTCCTTGTTTATTGTGTATCATGCTGAAAATATTTAATGATCTTACTTCATCTTCTTTCCTGAATGCCCAGTGTTTACTATATATATATATTTATTTATTAAGTTATAACATTAGCATTAATGTTAAATTTTTATGAAATAGCACAGCACAGTTTTATTTGACATATATATTATATACTTGGAATTAAATAGTTTTGAAACAACATTCACTTATTCTGAAAATTCATTCATTATGAAAATGCTTAATGAATAGACAAATTCGAAGATTTAAGAGAAAAAAATAGTTTAATTTAACTAATATGTAAAATTTTAAACTCCAGGAACTAAACACTAATAAGAATTAAGTATGTTTCATTCATGATCAATATGCCAATATATCAATACTTACATTTTTATGGTAAAGTTGCTCTGAAAATTTTATAGACAACAATCTTGTTCATTTACCCACTAGTTGGCCTGCAATGAGGTACTAACAAATATCTACTGTGCAATTCTCCATGCACAAGAAAACTAGAAAGTTTTATAAAATTAATGCTTACAATTTTCCTTGCATGAAATATTATTCAACATATTGTGTAATGTCAATTGACTTTGCTAAAACAAAACTATGTTAAATTCAAGAACTAATTTAGAACATGGCACCATTCCAACTGCATGACGAATGCATCCATACACTAGCAATTTCCTAAAAATAAAAAAAAGAAAAATAGGACAGAACACTGAATTTACGTACTACCTATATTAACACACAATGTAATCTATGTTTAAGCTGTATTTGAAAAATGAGTTTCAAAGAAAAATATTATAAAGCCATTCTCTTCTGGGGTAACATTTCAGAAAATTTATACCTTAATAACTGATCAAATTTAATTCCTTAAAGAAACCTCAAAATTATTTGTGTATTGATAAAGTTATCTGTAAATCTGTTTTAATTAGCAATTAACTATTAGCTTAAAAAAAGTTAACCTTCAATAAAAGAGCAAAATTGACAAGTAAGAAATGAGAACCAAAGAAACAACAATAATTGTTTTCATAGGAATATTCAAAATTTAAATTTACAAAATAAAATTAGACAGATTAAAGGGGCAAATATCTTAACATAAATGAATTATATAGTTAGCTATTTTCTATACCTATTATATAAAGAAACACAAGTGAATATAGGTAGGTAGGTAGGTAGGTAGGTAGGTAGGTAGGTAGATAGGTAGGTAGGTAGGTAGGTAGGTAGGTAGGTAGGTAGGTAGGTAGGTAGGTAGGTAGGTAGGTAGGTAGGTAGGTAGGTAGGTAGGTAGGTAGGTCGGTCTCACTAAACTGATGTAAACTTCTTAAGTGAGATGATGCTTGCTAAAAAGTTGCTGGAAATTCATTATTTTGGAGATATTATGCATGAAACACACCATATAAGGAATTACAGTAGTTTTCCTCTGCACATCAATATTTCATATTTACTATTGACAGGCAGGGGATAGAAAAGCTACATTTGTTACTGAAATTATCGCAATGCAAATGGGAAATCCAGTCAGAAGCAATGGTTAATAAAATCTTTGTATGTTGAAAAATGTTAAGGAATTCTTGACCTGCATCTGCAGCTGAGTACTCTGAGCCAAGTATATGCCAGCTGCCTATCATAAAAACAGACAGTTCCCTAAATGATAGTTGACATTCAGTCAAAGTTTGTGATTATATGAGCAAGCATTATTCCTGTTTTTGTGTTATTATATAACTCAATTTGTAATTAAGAGATCAGTATAATTCATGGCTTTTGTGTTATTTCAGGCCATTGGTGTACCAGTATTATTAAACTAGTAAGTTGCTAAGGCAAATTTAACTGTAATGCACTGTATTGAAATATTACTACTAGAATAGATAAAAAATAAAGTCTACAGAGATGACCTTCACACTGGAGAGGAGCATAAAGAAAATGTAAGACAGAGATTTATATAATTATGGAAGTATAGCTGTTGCAAGTGAATGCAACTTTATTAAAAAATATTAGAAATGCATGAGTGCAGATGTACGCCACTTCAAAAAACTCCTATAAAATGGGTGGTATTATTATGAAATGTAACTAATATTGTGTGCATTGATCAAAATTTGTGCAAAATAAATGTGAGGGGAACTTATCCATTGATAAAGGTGGTAACTGGTGTGGTCTTGGCCCTGCATAGCTTGCATATAGCTGCAGACACAGGCCAATATTAACTCTCTTTTAAACTTTTGTGTGTGTGCATGTGCATGTGTGCGCGCACATGTGTGTGTGTGTGTGTGTGTGTTTGTGTGAACCTGTCAAACTGTTAATATTCATTCCATTTTATTGCAAAAAGTGATTGTACATGTAGCAAGAAGCAAGAAATGGAAGAAAAAGGGGAGCATGTGTTTGAATATAAGCTAATTTTATGTGATTTTCATTTATACAAAAATTTATATAAAAATTGAGCAAACACCTTTTATTTTTTAAAAGACCAGTTTGTGAGGGGGAAAAAAACACACACACACACACATTTTGGAGGAAAACTGTTGGCAAAATATAATATAAAGTCTTAAAAATAATATAAAAGGCCATCAAATGAAACTTGGAAGCTTTTAAAGGAAAGCAATGTAATAACCTGTCAGTAACTTCCACCATTGGCAACATGCTGCTCCCACAAACAATAGAATGCAGGAGGTGCCACACACCTTCACCTTGTTTAATGGAGTGGATGAACAGTTGGCCTTTTTACAGGATAACTCACGACTGGAATCATTCCATACATTCATTATGTCAGTCAATATCCAGAGGGTTAATGAACTAGTGTGGGCTGATAGATAAGACCACAGAAGATCAGCATTAGTAATTGTATTTTCCATACAGTACTGAATGACAGGCTGCACAATTATAAGGTTTGCACCCAGTGAAAGCCACAAAACCTGATTGAGGAACTAAAAGTGTTATATGTACAATTCTGTCAGTAGCATCTGAACCACTACAATTAGAAAGTGCTTTTCTGTTCCTTATAGTAATGAAGAACCAGGCCATCTGCCACCAATATGATTCTGAAATGTACTGTTCCTGCATGCAGTAGAAACATGCAGGGTTGCCATCACCCAAGAAGAGCAAAGAGCAGGCCAGTGCAAGAAAAAAAATAATGATGCTGTTCTTCAACTACTGTGAACCAAGGTTTAAAGAAACCTGGAATGAAATACAACCATCAATGCTAATTAATTCATCAACATCCTTTCATCACTGTAGCTGCAGATCAAGTCCAAGATGCATGTTTTCCTAGTGAGAGGTAATATATTCTCCTCCATAATAATTTTTTTTGAGTGAGTAGTGTTTAATGCCCATTTTTACTACTGAGGCACCACAGGCAGTGGGCACTGATGATACATGAGGTGAAATGATAAACTTGGAGAGAATTATTTTTAAGGAAGGAAATGTTCCAGGCCTAAGTTTAGGGTACCTCCCCAGCATTTGCCATTTATGAGGACTGAGATAAACCTGGAAAAAAAACCTCAGTCAGGAAGGATGATCCTGACTGGATTTGAACCCCAGACCTCCTGCTCATGAGTGCATTTCTTAACAACCTTGGCCACCCATGGCAGTCCTCCATAATAATGTTAGCAGACACACAACCAATAGTATGCTTGATGCACATTGTTAGTTCCAACAACTGCTCCATCTAGTTTTCAGCCCTGATCTGTCCCGATGGGATTTTATGTATTTCAGGGGTTGAAGAAAAGTTTGATGGAGAATCATATTTTTGATTGGATAAAGCGCAGGATAATGTGCTGTACTGGCTTTAATCACAGCCACAATATATTCAACACAGGAATCCAACTCCTGGTATCCCACTCAGAAGTGTGTTGCCAGTGGTGGAGATTAATGAAATGCCATTAAATAGTTATTCTTTTAAAGACTTCCACCAAGAATGATTTGACTATCCCTCATGTAAGGTTTCTGTCTGTGAGTGTATGTGTGCAAGTGTGTATGTACGCATGTGTGTGCTGTGTGTATGTATTACGCAAGTGAGTGAGAGAGTTATTTTTAGTCTACAAAATGTTATTTTTAACCCTGGATTTGATTCCAGATTTTAGCAGCTGATTTGTAAACATATCCTGCAGATTATTTGTGGCAAAAATAACTGTATGCTTCTACATTTGGCAATATCTGTGAATTTAAATACTTAAATATGAGTGGCTATGAACATTTCAAGTACAACTTAAACACGCATAAATAGAAGTACAAAGAAAGCATCAACTCCAACTGGATTTGAGCAGCGAGCAGTGAGCGAGCGAGCCGAGAGAGCAAACATGGTTTGCTACATGTCACCTGTTTGATTTAGAGAAAATGAAGAATGACGATGCTGAAGGAATAGGTTGTGTCTTGGTGGCCATGTTGAACTCAGAGAGCCGCCGCGGCCTGGCTGAGACACCATCCTCCATCTCGTCCAAGTCTGTGAAGACAGAGAGAGACAGATGCCATGCTGGCATAAGACAAGCAGAAGCAAGCATGTGGCAGAGGGTTGGCTTGACTGCGAGGGAGTGGCAAGCAGTGTGGGAAAGAAACTTGCATGACCATATTATTTGCATCATAAAGCAAGGTATAAAACCAAACCAAAAGCTGTGAAGAAAAACCATGCTGCTCATAAGCAGTGATACATTATTCTTATACAGGACCAAGCTTGGTAATGTAATGTTGATAAAGACACTTTGTACAAAATAACATTTCTTATAAAGCTAGTGCAAAACAGTTTACTTGCATTTTAGTTAGATTAAAGATCATAATGCTTTCATTCATTAATCACCAGGTCTTGAACATTCATTAATGTGTTAATAGATTTTATACTTTTTAGAGATTTGTATAGTGAGTAAACACTAAGAAACAATTACTTCAAAAGTTACAAAATAGAAACTAAAATAATTATGGAACTGTAGAAAAGTGGATAAGGCATCATTATTCTGGGATAAGACTAATTATTCAATATTGTTTTAATATCACCTTTACTGCAAAGGTTGAACTAATGAATTCATTCCATCTTCAATACATTCTCATGAATCTGCTGCTCATATATTTCTTCTGGTATACAATTTTGAGCTGTTTAGGAAGTCATTCTGATGCTACTCTCTAAATATATATTTTGTATTCCTTCATTTCAGTGTTTAGTCTCCAGACCTGTTCATTTATTTCATGATGTATGAACTGCCATATATCTCAAAATATTTAATTTCTGATACTTCCAACTGAATATTATCATATATATTAAACAATCTATAAATTATATAAAATGCATTCTACATGATTTCTAAATGATCAGAAGACCAAGGATGTAGCTCCATTTATAAACAATACATAATTATCATTCTGAAGGAATAAATTTCAATGCAAATCACATTAAAGGTTCTATAAAAATATTAACTGTAATCTGTGTAACATAATACATAGTTCATATCAAGCATCTGAATTTATCAATTGTTTATTAGAGCAGAAGGTAGCAACTGCATAGATAATTATTAAAAGCAATTTGATGAATTTATCAACTATAAAATATTTAGTTTGTGTTTTGGCTAAGGTAGTACATGGCTGGGCCAGACGAATGTGTGCAGGGATATATATAATATATACAAGTGAGAAATAAGTCATGTCATGGAAACTGTCTTTTTATCTCGCGAACAAGGAATAACACAAAAATTGTAAGATGTATAAATGAAAGCATATACCATTTACTGCTAAGTAGTACCATCAAAGAATGCTGGGTGTATGCAGCCCTGGAAGGGAAGAAGCAAAACACATCCAACTGGACAACATTGATTTATTATGGCATGAGCAAAAGTTACAACTATTTACCGAGAGTTGCAAATCCATCCCAAGACTGGTCTCCCAGGCAACCCAAAGTGTAGAGCAGCCTTTGATGCATTCACAATGCCATTTTGTTGCCAGCGATGGAGAATGCACTGAATATCATGTGCTGCATGTAAGTTGCTAAAGTGAGTCATCTTGCATCAAAATTCTATCAAAATGTCCATTTTGTTAGCAAAATGATTCCTACCCAATGGCTGCTTTACTTTGAGGATGAGATGATAATCACAGAGACTGAGTTTGACTGAATATGGAGGTATGGAAGAACTTCCCATCCCTAGAACTGTAAAAGACACTTGACACTGTTGGCTGTGAGAGCTGTCGCATTATCCTGGAGAATAATGTTGTTGTTCAAAAATTCTGGCTGTTTGGTGCATACTGCATGGGGCAATTGTGACACCAAAGAAGGCCTGTAATGCAGCATTCACAGTGGTCCCCTCAGGCACTAGATGACAGACAAGCATGCTTGACTGTCATATGGCAGAATGACCATTAATTTTGTTGGTGAAGGAGTTTGGCAAAACTTGTGATTGTGTGGTGACCCAGGGTGATGCCATTTATTGGATTGTCACTTGAGTTCTGGTTCATATACCCTTGTCCATGTTTCATCAATTGTAAGGATGTGATTCAATATGGCATCTACTTCGTCTTGAAATGTCCCAGATTAATGCGAAATGTTTTGTAGCGAGTCCACTTCTGTACCTCAATTAATTGATAAGACACTCACTTTGCACACATTTTCCTCTTGTTTAGGTCCTTGCATAAAATGCAATATGTTTTTGCCAGAATTCCTGTTTGCTCTTTTAATTCCACAAGTGTCCTGCACCTATCATCGCATAAACACTGTTCCATCACCATTACCCATACATCCTTGTCCAGACACAGGACACTCACTGCATTCTGCCCCATTTGTAGGCCTCTACTCACCTTGCCAGTGGCACATCCAGTGCTTCCCAAAACTCTGTGTGGCATTCTTGTGCATTTCTGCTGCGGGAAAAATGCTATTTTTAAATAAGCACATTGTTCTCTCTTCATAACCTACATTCCTGACCAATGTCGCTCACCAACTGAAATTCAAAGCATGCTGAGACATGCAGCTCTGCTCACATACACCATCTGGTGGCTTCATTTGAAAGTACATTCTATACATTTTCATTCACATATCATATATTTTTTGTTATTGTTCCTTGTTTGCGAGAAAATAAATAGTTACCATGATTTATGATTTATTCCTAGTATAAAAATGGTGATTTAAAAGTTTCTTGAAATTTTCTGATATCCCTAATAAATGAAGTTCCATCATAGGTAATTAGGAACCATACAAGAAAAAATAGCAGTCATTTCACCTTTACTGCATGGAATGAACTTGTACAGGTCCAGCAAGATTTCAATAAGCAATTCAGAAAATCAGGTCCCAGTAGGAAAGCTATCAGAGATCTGATAATCAAACAGAACTGGCATGTTGTGGATGAGCAATATTTGGGCAGGTGGACTACAACACCAGAAACAAAGTCAGAGGGGATGCCATCACGTCAACCAGGAGACTGAGAAGAGAGCTTGATGTTACACAAACCACTGTATTGTGTACCTTACACTATACCCTGTAGAAATGTTCTTACCACATTCAGATGATCCACAAGCTGGAATCTGAAGAATTTACAGCTTGACAATCTATTGTTATGATTTGTTAGAAGCAGTTGAAAATGAAAACCTGATGGACAATGTGCTGTCCAGTGATGAAGCAAAGTTTCACATATTTGGCCCTGTGAACAGGCATAATTGTGAAATTTAAGTAGATGAACAGCCAAATGTAATGTAAGAGTAAAAACAGAACTCACCAAAGGTAAATGCCTGGATAGGGATTATGAAGACAATACTTTATGGTTGTTTTATATTTGCAGAGCAAACAGTCACATGTAACACCTACCTTGACAATGCTAGAACAATTCCTGGAACTGCTGCTGGCACATGATAGAATAAAAGACTCTGTTGTTTTTCAGCAAGATGGTGATTGTTAGAGACTATCTGAACCAAGTCTTCCCCGATATGAGCATTGGTTATGGCTCACAAAGAATTTGGGTGTCCATTCTCCATAGCAGACACCCTTGGGACTTTTTTGCCTGGGGTTTCATTAAGTCTAAGTTGCACAAAACATGGATGGACAATATAGGGCAATTATGACAGCAGGCAAGATTATGCCAGCTATGCTGTAAGGAGTGTTTTAGTCCTTGCCAGAAAGATGGAGCCTATGCCTAAACTTAGAAGGCAACCACATTGAAATGCACTAATGTAGAGTAGTTTTCAGATGTACTGGAAATTTTGCAATTAAATGCATCTTTTGATAAATGTCAAGAGATTTTTTGAGTCGTCCTATATTTTTCATATTTTATATATATAAATGAAAAATAATTTAGCACTATGAACAATGTAACTAAAATAACAAAAACTAGAGAAGCAGATAAAGGATGAAACACTTAGAAATTCACAGATTTTTTATCGCTATATCCCAAATTTCTTGAGTTATTCCAAGGCAAGAAGACAACTTATATATATAATAAAAATGAAAAATACAGTAACTCAGGGAACAATGAGCTAAAACAAGTACTGGAGAAAGAGAAATAGATAAAAACACTTAGATGTAACACAAATATCACTGCATTTTAAAGCACTAACAAATGGAAGAAATCTATGATGCCCAATGATAAAGAAACAGAATTGACCTGTGTTCTGCCTTTGAAGAAAAACATAAGTGATGTTTTGTTGATCAACAATTCAATGTTTAATAATTTTTTCAGATGAGATATGGTTGTATTTATATGGTGCTTATCACAGGATAATAAATGTTGAAGCACAGATAATTCCTAAATAAAAAGGTAAATTGCATGATCAAATAAACGGTGTATGGTTTGTTGTAACTGCTATAAGATTAATAGTATCATATTTTGTTTGAAGATACAATTAATGCACACACATACTCAAACAATTTTTTTCAGTAGTTGTCTGATGAGAGACAACATGGATATTTTCCACAATATGCTCCCACAGCCCAGAATGTGGATTATTTTTTGAATGCTCATAAGTTAGATTTCTGATGACAGATTGATTTCTAGGGGTTATGGCCTGCACATTCCCCACATCATATTGTGCAGAACCCTAAAAAATGACTACAGAAATAACATTTACAAAATAAATGAACTTAAAAAATGTAAGGACAGAAATTAGAAGAATTTTGGAAGTGGAATTTCTATGGTGAATGCAAATTTTATCACAAGATATTGGAAATGTATGAATGAGACAACTTTGAAAAACTCCTATAAAACAGATTAGTGTTCATCATGCAATAATAATATAATTGTATACTTGATATTACTCAAAGATAAGAAGAAATAAGCCAATAATCACACCATGTGCTGTGACCATGCATGCCAGGTACTAGCTCTGCCAAGACCCAAACCAAATGCTCTGTGTTTTATACTTTTTTTTTTAATTAGACCTAAGTGGTTTTGCACATATATACTATACTTTCTTTGAAAGTATGTAAACAATATTTAGGAGATGAAACTTTAAATAAGTAAATTTTATGCACACTTTTTATATATCGTTTATGGTTATAGTTGCCTAAAATAGTTTGTTAACAAGCACATAAATCAGCATGAAAGTGAAACATACAATCTTTTAAATATCATTTATATGAATCTTCCATTTATGTATTTGCTATAGCTGTTATCATTCACTTTTGCTATAGAAATCCAAGTTTGCTACCAAGTATATATCCCCAAGAGCTGTAGTATGTGTATTACAGAATGATGAGAAATAATCAAAATAAACAAGTTTTAGAGTATTATAACAAGCAATTTCTACCTCTGCCTACAAAACATCTACAAATATACTATATAACCAATTTCCATTATAGACGACCATGAATGTGAACAAGTAAATATTTTAAGTCTGACAGTATTAACTTTTAGCTTCTTATTCTATATTTAAATGCTTAGGCACGTCTTTGGCAATTCTGAAACTAAACCACATTTGATTCTTTTTTTGTGTGTGTGTTTAGTAACAATTTTGTTAAATTATTTTTATATTTTGAAAATAAGTAAATTTAGGAACATATTTCACAACATTTTTATTTATATTCATAGAACACTACTACCTACTTATACAAAGCTGGAGGATGACTGCTTAAGGTAGTAATTTATATAAAAAGAATAGTAAAGAATGTGAAATAAACAGATTTTGTTTGCCTCTTGTAATATCATTAGTTCATGCAATAGGTGATTTCCTACAATTTATTGTTTCCTGTCATAAAGATACTTTCAAATTGTTTAATGTGTAGTCTTTTCACACATAAGGAAATTTGTAAAACAAATGCTGCAATTAAATAAGCTCTGCTGTATTACAGGATATGTAGGAAATCCATTTGCTATTAAATGTGAGTAAAATAACTTCTGCAAATTTGAATGTGTAATGCTTGAAATAATATTTCTGCACCTATATTATTCAGGCCATAGTTTCAAGAGAGTGAAATAGGCTATTATACATATAGAACCTTATTTTAAAATTTTTACTGGGGAAATGTTGATAAGAAATAGGATTTACAGATTAAATATTTGCTTCATCTTATTTAAAATGACATTTTGGGGCAAAATGTTTTAACTAAACTAAAAAAAATTCCATTTTTTATTTGATGTAATGATATAACATACAGACTTTAGAAATTTCTAATGAAGTTTCTTAAAATAATGGAGTAACTTTTTTTAATGTTTTTTATTTGATCATTATTACTTTCCTCAACTTTTGATACTTTAATTATTTATACTTCCTTAATATTGTAATATTTCTTTTTTTCATTTATTATAAGTATCAGTGTGAATTTTATAAACTTTTAGTTAAAACATTATAAATTAGTTCTGAAAAGCATGTAACATTAGTTCAGTTTTGATAAATCTGATGTGATAATTCTTAGTATAAAAGGTTTCAAACTACAATCAATAAAGTTTCAAATTGCATTAAGAAATTTGTGCATTTGTTACATTTTACTGTCATGCATTAAAAAATTTGTTTGGAGGATCTGTATTTCTGAACTTTATCTATAATCGTATATTAATTATTTTATATTATTATTTATAATCTTCCTGTCAAACTAAATTAAAAGTAATTTTATTTCAGATAATTTATATTAAATCTTACAGATAATACATTATTATTTATAATTAATCTATGTACTTTTTCTTTGCCTATTTCTCTATTACATATACCAGGATGATCGGATTTTGAAAATAAAAGACTAAGAATATTACAGAGGAAAAAAATCATAAATCCTAATTATTATAAAACTTCTGCTGAATAAACTAAAGTACAACTCCCTCCATCTTTCTTAAAGACATATACAGGACTGAATACAGTTCTGCACTTATATAGCCAACTGGCAGAAAATATACACTCACCCACTAATGAGATATCTGAAAAACAAACATTCTTAGCACTTTTTCCACAAAAGTCTGTCAGCTGCATAATTATATTCATTTTTCATTAATATATATTTTTTATTTATTTCTGTAACTGAGCGAACTTATTTAGTGAACAAACTGTCATTAATTTTTTTAGCAAATGATTTCATAAGAAAATTTTTAAGCTTTTTCCATTCACATTCTTTCTTAACTGTAATTTTCAAATGCTTTGGACTACACTGAACACTAGATTGTGTTTATTTCCTGATACTATCACACAGTTAAAAAGGAATCAGAACATGTTTTGAATCAAACAATTACCTACTTCTTTTCCTTTAATCTAAAATATAGGTATGTGGTTATGACAGCAGCTATGTTAAATACCCTATATCTACAATTTAGAAGTTTGATCTAGTACACATGCTACTGAGCAATTAAAAATCTTCACCACAGCAGAGAACAAGAGGTCTTGGAGAAAATTCTGAGCATGTGAGGACATCAAACAGTTGATTAGAAGTCGTCTTTTATGCCATAATGAAAATTATTTATGTAACTCTGTTCTGCTAGCATGCATATTTATAAATGAAAACTCTAAGTTCGATGGCTTCAAAATCCACAGAAAGCAAATTTGCCTAACATGTTGTAAGCTTCTGGGAAAGCAACTCAGAAGCAGCTCACAACATGTTGAAAAAATTTTGGGTTTTAAATCACAATAAGATGTTGATTTCTCCAGAAGCTCAGTACACTATCATAGTTGTTATTATTACTGTTGGCTAAAAAGACTATGATTCTAATCAACAAATTATACTTCAGTATCAGATATCACAAAGCTGATTTTAGCTGCTATGATTTATTTTTAAATGTTTTTGCACACCAGCACACTAACTAAAATTTCCTTACATATTTTAAATTAAATCAATTTCCATTAAAAAGAATTATTTACAATAGAAGAACTCCAGTCCATTGAACAATTGTTTTCGATTTTTTTATAATACATCTTTTTCTTTGAGCATAAGTGCTTGATACACAACATGCCTTTCTCTGCTATGAGTCAATTTCTCCTTATTTAAAAAGGACATCACAGTTTTGGAGAATGAGGTTTAATTAACCTGTTTTAATATATTTCTTTTTGTTGATAGGGTCACTTTTGTCCCATTCATTTTTCATCATATTGAAAACATTTCCCTTTATACTGTACACTCTAATTTGCTTGTCCACTGTTGATTTCTTATCTAATAGTTGCCTTGTATTGAATACCTACTTTCTCTTCCAAAATAAAATATAAAACTGAACTTGTACTACCACACACATGTTAAAAGCCATGTTCTATTAAGTTGGATAATGTTATAGAAATGTGTTTCTATTTTGCTGCCATGAATGCTGAAACTAGTATGCTAATGTGTGCTGGGTAAACTTTAAAGCAAGGTTTCTACATGCGATCAAAATATCACTGCTTTATACAGCTTTGAGAGAAAGTTGCTATATGCACAGAACTTTGAATGCCAATCAAGCATTTGCAAAATATTATATTTTCAATTTCAGGAGAAGTTTTCAGCATGCTTGAAAATCTCTCAATATTTTTATTGAAACCAAGGCATATGGTCATCCTGCTATACTTCTATTTATAATCAATTTTTTAAAAAGTTATTGCAGTTCACTCACATATTTCCAATTTCTGTTCAAAAAAAAAAGTATGTACCACATGGTTTCAAATATATTGTAAATACTCCATCTTTACATTAGACATTTTTAAAACTTATTAATTCTGGGAAGTATCCATTTACTAAACAAAGTTATATATTCAGCTGATTCCTGTGGTATTCAGAAATGTATTGCAGATAATGTTACATAACATCAGCTTTACATTTAGACAAGAACAATTATTAACTGGTGTTGTGCTACCTGAGCAGAACTTTATTTAATGTTCAATTATAAACTACATAAACAGTTAAATTTAGACACAACTAAATTTAATGCAGTGTTAAGATGGAAAAGCACATTAATGTAAGCATTGAAGATGTAAGTTGACTATAGTTAAGTAATTTATATTCAAGACAGGATTGAAATATAATTTTACTTTGCAATTAATAGCTGTATTTGCAAGCCAAATTTGATCCTGTTATTAATATGCATCATTACTTTTTAAACAGTCTAAATGCACAATATATATGAATTAGTATGCAAAGGTTAATCATCACCTGAAGTTCAAGAAGCATTATTTGTGAGATAAACTATGCTGTAAAATGATGGTCTTAATTACCATAACTTTGCAGGGAAAGGTTCCATTACAGATACAGTAGAATGGTGTACTAGTGGAGAAGAAATTTTCATTTTTTAATTAGAGCCAATTGAGCCCCACATATATTATGTATAGCTGCATTGAGGTTTTAATTTTCATTCACAAAAACTGCTCTGAAGTAATTGCACTGTTTTCTGCAACAAAGGAAGGTGAATTTTGAAAAGGAAATGAATTTTAATGAAGGTTTGGGGGAGGAAAGAGGAAGAAGAATGTATGCATAGAAAGTTACTCCAAGAAAACAGGATAGACTTGAGTTCATAGTAATCAAAATACAAATATTAAGAGTTACATAATAACAAATTCAAACTGAGAAAAAAAAAAAAAACATGTATGAGACAAAATATTTTTGCATTAATCAATAGCATTGTACAGAAAGTTGGTTCTCTTTGGTCTCTGAGTCTTTAGTAACTAAATTGAAGTTGTGCTGCATTGGCATTTATCACTCACATACACATACACATGTACAGAAAGATCCAAAATGCATATTATATTAATTTTGAATTAATTATTGAAAATGTTTTGCATAGAGGTGAGTAAATATGTTTTATACTGATTAGTGAGATGAGGATATATAAATTTTTAAAAATATAATGTTTCTGGTAACAAGAAAAGTGGTCTGTACAGTGTGTATGAGTCTGTGTGAGCACATGCATGTATATATAGTGCATATAGAAGACATCTAAAATGAAGAAAATTATGTGAAGTGAGGAAAACTGAATAAAGTTTCATCTTTACTGTCTATTCACAACATAAAATAAACAATTTACGTAAAAATGATACAAATTTATAGCAGTGATCATAATTAAAATATAAAAATAATTCTTATTAAAATCATAAAATTTAGTACTTACAAAAATTTCCTTAGAATTTATTATTATGTAATAATTAGATGCACATTTATTTATGCAGGAGTAATGAAAGGGAAAAGGGATACTATTTCTGAAAAAGAGAGAAAGAAGTATGAAAGAATGATTCTCTTAATTGCTCATTAAATACATTTAAATGATATGTAAAATGCTTACTACAGCAAAGTCACATTCACTTATAAAATATATTGTATGATGTTTCTTCCAGAGTTTGCATTCAATGCAAACTTCAAGATCAGTGTCTCCACAGATCTGATGCCTACTGAGAATGATGAACCATCTGGGCTGCAAATAAATTTGAAATGTTTTCTTTTGAAAAAAAGTAAAGCTCTTCATCCAATAAAACTTTTAAGGTAAATGTCACATTAAATGATAACCTGAAGTCTTAGGCTTTTTCCTGAAAAATTCACTTTCGTTGGTATATCAATTTCAGCTTTCAATACAACATAAAGAGAAAGCATTAGTATAGTAGCCAAAAATGAAGAGGAAAAATGCTGGATACTGCACTGAATTTCTGTATGTAATATAAAAATGTCCTTTGATTAGTCTTTTCTTGAGAGCTAAATTTTTAATGCCCTAAGTTTCCATGCCTATATACCTTTGCCTATTGGGGAGGTGAAATTCTAATATTGTTTTCATCTAAAATATTCCAGTTATATTTTCTAAAAGCAGATATGTTAAAATGGCTTATACCATAAAATATTTGCATCACATGCTCCTCAATGTTGCAAAACTAACATAACCAGAAGATAGGTCATATTACATTTCTTCACATGTTGCTTTCAAACACTCAACATTTTCAACTTTCTCATGCTAAAAGAAGAAATATAGTGTGCATACCAGCTGATAATACAGAAATATAAATACTCACTTCTTGGTGGGTAATCATAAATGTTTCCAATATTTTGTTTGAATCTATGACATCATTATGATGTTGCAAATATTGATATTCCTGAGATAGTACTACTATCAATGTAGTAGGAAGCTAAGGTAAGACCAGGTCATAAGAGTGAATGGTTGTTTTCATCCGTTATAAAGGATAAAAAGAATATTAGTGCATTTAGAGTGAAAATTTTAGTTCTGAACCAGAGTGCTAATTGAAAAAGAATATATCATTACAATATTAATGAGAAGCTTAGAGAAAGCTTCTGGCAAAGTATGAGTATGCCCAATACTTGTAGGCTTCTCAATAAATAAATAAATAAATAAATAAATAAATAAATAAATAAAAACTTTAAAATGATAAATAGGATTTGTTGTTTGTTAGATGAAAACCCTCTCTTATAATTGCTTTCAACTACTTTCTTACTTTTTCTCTGAAGAGTGCATTTTCCATTTTTAAGCAGTCAGATTGCAGTAAGAACAGAATGAGGCAGTGAATGAAAATTGTAGACAGACCCTTGAAATAATAACGGGTACATTTATACCTCATCCTAAAATATTAAGTGTGTCAAGGTAATTCACATAAGTGAATTAGGCTTATTAAACTGGTTCACAAGCCAACAGGGAGTAAAAACAAAAGCAAAATAAAATGTACAACTTTATCTGGCAACATCATATGACATTTCAATGGTCTTTTCATAACACTTGTCCTGCCACTTTATTCCCTTATCAAGTGGAGGAGGTTGTATGCAAGGTCCATTGACTAGACAGGTGATATCAATTTGAATCAGAAATATTGGAAGACACAATTAAACATAAATAATTCAAATGATGGTAAATACTTTAAATGAAACACCATGCTGTGCCACAAGCTGCAGTTTATGTTGTAAAGAACTAGTTTTCTACCTAGGCAATGATGAAGGAATTTATTTTTAAATGGGGCTTATAATTCCTTTAATGGTTTATGCACCTGTCTTGGAAATGATGACCAACATTAATTAATGATGACACAAATGAATCTGTTAATAACCAAGATTACCTGATTTCACCATTTCAGAATGAGGAAAAAAAGAATACTAACCTAAGCTATTTCCAACTGAAAAAGAACTTTGGTCTGCTGATGGCAAAAAGAACTCTAGGCTTAGAATCTGTCTTTGGCAGTGAACTGAGGTGAGGTTCTCATTGCTCCTTTACTATGGGTGATGATGCAGTTATGGATGACAGGTATCCACAATTTAACCCCCTAATGTACCTATATTTATAAGAAATCTGTATAAAAGTGACCTATTTTCTTATAATAGTGCTTACATTGATATGAAGAGATAATATTTTTTTATGAAATATAATTTTTATTTGTTGTAAATTTTAAATTGAAATTGGATCTTAAATGGGATGGTATTATTATTCTAAGAATACTAAAAAATAACTTATATTTACTTTATAAAAATTATGATTTACTTTATGAACATTCTTGCTTTACTATTTTCTCAAAAGAGTGTCTTTAGATGTATAGTCATATGTATGTAGAATACTTGTCATTATTGTGCTTTATTTTATCTATACATGCTGCTTACCTGACTAAACTAATGCATCTGAATCACTATATATTTGTAACTTTCCTCTTCTGGGGACAAACATTCCAAAGAATTGCTATCAAATTCCAAAAATTAAATGTCAACATCACTATTGCTGAGAAATGTCTCATCACTTTCATGTTTCAAACACTTTCAGCACAGCAATGTATTACAGGGGTCCTAACTTGATAAGAATGGCAATGTTCATGCCACAGGATCAAAAACTACAACAGTTGCCATCTCAACAGGAAAAAAAATGATAAACACCATATACACAATCTAATACTATAAATATTACTATAATACTCTGTCAAGTTTATATGGGATTGCATATCAGGAAATGGAAAAATACCAAAGGCCAAATTAACTTTCAATAGTAAATTTTGCAAAATTATTGTGCCCTAGTTATCTCAGAATAATAAATTAAAGGGTAAAATGGGAGCTGATTGCAGTGCTGGAGCAATGTTCTTTACATGCACAAATTTACACTCCCTAAAAATGATTTCAGTAAATACAACCTAAAATTTCAAACTTTATCAATGACTGTATGAACACATAGAATAAAACACTTGCATTTTACTCCAATGATCAAGAAGTTATTATATTACAATAATGAATAGCCCTGTCATATTTACAAATGATGGACATATGAAAAGGATTTGGAGCAAATACGCATAAGAATTTCAAATCAACCTAATTTTTACCATGCATTTAACTTATTATTAAACTTCAAGCATTGCTATACCTTGTCAGCTGAAATTCTGTACTGTTCTATCTTTTCTTTAACTCTTTAAATATCTGTTCTTGTAAAGGTATCCTGATTTTGAAATCATTGCTTATGTTTCTAATGTGTTAATTTACATTCCTTTGTATACACTTAGAAAGTAATCAAATTCATTTAAAATGCTATTAAAGAAAAATACCATATGTTCTTTTTGAAAATTTAGCACTTTAATTCTGAACATGTGTCTTACTAGTCAAAGGCTATAGTGTAACTAAACTTTATATCTGGCAGAAAAAGCAAATGGATATGTAAAATAATGGATTTATGGTAAATTTATTGATTTAATTTCAAAAAATACTATTCTCAAACTATACTGTCCATCCTCTAATACTCTGATGAATAATTTCAAAATTGTATTAAATTTAAACTGCTTCATTTAATTTCAATAAAAATCACTCTCAAACTATACTGCTCATTCTCTAATACTCTGATGAATGTTTTCAACATTACATTAAATTTAAGTTGTACAATAATTGTTCATTCAAAATATTTAAAAAAGTTTTTTGTTACAAATTTGAAAAAGAAAATAAGTGCATACTTTTTTTCCAAAAAAAGTAAATTAATTCAGAAAATAAAAAACAAAATAAAATAAATAAATAAATAAATAAATATAACTCTACATGATCTCTGTTGCTTTTTTTTTTTTTTTTTTTGCAGAACAAGAAGTGCTTGAAGGGCAGAGCTGAGCTTTAGCATACTAGAAAAGTATCAGATAGAGTAGTTGGGATCATAAAAGTTCCTTTACCTTCTAAAGATTTTACTGTATTGTAAACACAACATTTTTAAAGTAAATAACATGTTTGAAAATTGTTATATTCAATTATAGCAATAAAATAACATTTTCATCTATTAGATCATCCAATTATATGATGACTGATGCAGCAGCAGGGGACTGTATCTGAAGATCAACTATTGCTCAAGGTCAGCAGCCTAACTTAATTGGAATGAGAGCAGGCAGGAAGGCAGGCAGGCAGGCAGAAAGCGAAAGAACAGTTAGAACAGTGAAAGAAACAACACAGTTTTAATTCTAGTATTAAGTTTGCTAAGAATATTAAATGGCAATTACTAGGGCTAATTATTCTACTTCACAAAGAGTATATGTTCTATAGAGGATGTAATTCCTAAACTTTTAGGAAGGATTCCAGAGCTCACTAAAGCTCTAGATCTGAAACTACAAAGATAGGATTGAATGAGTGCTTAAAAGACCGTTGTGGCTTAAATGCTAAGATGTATTATTACACTCTACAATATCAATCAATTATAATTACTATTTATTTAAGACTTGTATGTCCATATTAAGCCTGCTCATGCTGTCAGGATTGTCGGTTCTGGTGGTGTAGTGGTAACCATACTTGCCTTCTAAACCCAAGGTTGCGGGTTCAAACCTGGCCAGGATTGATGAATTTTTTCTGGCATAAAAATCCTAAGTATGGCTTCCTTCGGAAGGGAAGTAAAGCCCTGGGTCCCATACCATACACTTACAGCATGAAAAAGAACCTCAAGCCTGAAAGAAGATGCCTCTAAGCAAAATTTTTAGGCCGTTTCACACTCAGAATTGAATGGGATGCACCTGACCTGAGATGTTAAAGAGCGTCCTTAAATAAAACGAATGCTGTCAGGAGATTATTTGAAGATAAATTCCTAGGCAAGCAAGTTCCAAGTCATAATGCAATTCATAAATTAGTAGTATGTAACACTTAGATGAGCTAAAGGACAACATCTTTCAATCTTTCAAGAAATCAATTTAATTTCTTAAAGAGAATTAAGAAGGATAATGGGGTAATTACATAAGGAAATGCCAGAAATGTGTATAAAATGAAGGTATTTTCAGTATTTCCAGCATTTCCTTGTGTGAAATGGATGAGTATATAATCTTTTAAGTGAATTAGAATAGACTGTTACTCCAAAATATATATCACAGATTTTTGCTGCCCTGCTCACCTGTTACAACTCCAACTGGCTGTGAGCAATGGCTAATGGGCTGACTGATGTAGTTCCTGCTGACATATCAGTCATCAGATAATTGGGTGATTCGATATAACTGTCTATACAATCATAAGCAAACAATCTTTACAGTCAATTTTATTTTTTAAATTTTCATTATAGGTTATGTCAGTAGTATCTTCTTTATTGAATTTGCACTTATCTTCAAATATTTTGTCAAATATTCTTAAAGCTTATAATAGGTTTACCCAAAAGATTAACCAAATAATGTTCTTTTGCCTATCACTACAACATCCATAAATATACTTTTTTATAGAACACATTATGTTCTGAGTAAATTAGCGATTTAAACTGCACAAATGAGCACTAGCCAATTAACTTAAGGCCATACTAGTAATATACTGGCTATTACTACAACAACAACTACATATACTACTACTACTACTACTACTACTACTACTGATGATGATGGTGGTGGTGGTGGTGGTGGTGGTGATGGTGGTAATAGAAAGGTAAACAACAACAACAACAACAACAACAACAACAATAATAATAATAATAATAATAATAATAATAATAATAATAATAATAATGTCCCTAGTCATGTAACACTTTCTTATTTCTTTTTCATTTATTTATTACAAGATGGTTTTAGTGATTGGTCAAGTAACATTACGGCAAAGGAAGAACAAATGAAAAACTTATTCTGATATAGATCAATGTTAAAATAAGGTGACTAGCCTGAAGGCATACAGCCAAGCAGTTTAAGAGCAATTACTTTGCAGCTTAGCCATAATCTTACATAGAAAAATTCAATAACCACTCTACTAGTACACCCAATTATGTTTCTGTTTTCTAAGGGAATGGCAATGCACAATTGTCAACTTAAGCCATGCTCAGCAAAAGCAAAGTTGCAGGTCAAAACAAGTTTCAAGGTGAGGGGTGGGTTTTGATGATATAGCCAGACCATCGCTGTCAAGCCTGAGATTACCTTACCTGTTAGTATTGGAAAATATAAAGAAAGCACTTCCCTCTGGAAGTGGTTGCTTTGTAGTTTTCAAGCTGATCTCTGACATGCGCCGTGGCCTTGCTGTTTCCTTTGGCTGTCTTTCTTCTTCAAATTCATCTGAAAATTTGCAACGCAAACCGCATTGCTCGGGAAGATATTATATGTACACTGACTTCATCAAAGACTTGTAAGTAACCATTTCCTGTGTGCTCACCTTTGCCCATTTCTGTCACTTATGCAGTATAATTTATATATTAGGCCCATGTGCTACTTTAGTAAAACATTGTCCATTGAATATTTAAAGAAAATGTTTTATGCTAGTGAAAATTATACATTTTCATTTTATATGCTTGTTTTAATGCAATAAATAATCTGATTTATTGTTTTATTCTCTTTTGGGGCATCCATAAGTTACACTGTTGATCAATATGCTACATTTCGAGCATGTGCAATTAAATTCCTTACCACTTCTCAACAGATATTAAATTATATAAGATTAAGAAATAAAAGATTTAAGAAAGGTAAATTTTCCAGTCTGATCTGAAACTTTGAAAAAATCTAATAGCTTATATTTGAAATATTTCAAAGTAACTCGTGTTTAAATAAAAAATTAATATAATCCAAATGTATAAATAAATAAATGAAATAGTTATACTTCCTTATACAAGAAATATTTCATATTTTTAGTATCTTGATATTGATAAATGTTTAACAATTTTGCTTCTGCTAAAATTATTACAAAGACTATACCATTACTAAGTAATTAAATACATATTTGGTAATTTTTAAATGATTTTTCCTTTTAATACCAAGTTCAAGTATTTTAGTACTGTAGTAAACATCAGTATTAACAGTATTGATATATACATCTCATCCAGGCAACTGCAGTAGTATTTTCTCTTTTTATGTAGCAAAATAAACAAAGTAGCATTTTCAGAAATAGCTTTACTGTGAGCAGAGATTCCTGGAAAATTATTAAGGCTAAAAAATTAGAACTGAGCAAAATCATGAAAAAATTCTCTTTTAAAATATCTCTTTTTATGATAATCAAATAAAAATTGTGTGTGCATATGGGTGCATGCATGCGTGCGTGTGTGTGTGTGTGTGTGTGTGTGTGTGTGTTTGTGTGTGCTGAGAAAGAGAGAATCGTTCATATGGAACATTAGAACTAAATTAGAACTAATCATTCACAAGAAAAAAAAAATAATAAAAGCGAAACACTGAAAGCTGGCATATAATTATATGAATACTACAAATAATTGCATAATCTAAATGTTTTGTGTGTCAGCTTTCAGTATTTTATTTTTAATACAAGTGAGCCTTTTCTTCTTATCTAGATCTTTGTGTATGCTTATTGATTATTAGTTTTATAATACCAATAACTATTTCTTATCTATTCATTAGATATTGCCAAGAGATTGGGATGTTGAAGAATGAATGAAAGTTTTAGATGTCATTATTTTAGATAATATAAAAATCGTAAATTTATAAAACTGTATAATGTAAGCATGAAAATGAAATTATCAACTGAAACAAGGCAGGGAGACAGACCATAAAATAAACAAAGCAGGGAGGCAGGCAATGATATAAACCTAGCAGGAATGACCATCTATATTGCTAGCCATGTAAGCAATGGAAAGTTTACTGCAGGGGTGGTCAACATGAGTCAAACTAGAGGTTTGCAACCTTAATATCAAAGTAGTAGACAGCAACCAAGAATTGTCATAATATAATGCAACTTATCAATAATGCATTGAGATTCTTCATCATTGCGCTTTGTAGATAGAGTATAGCTCAAATTTGACTCAGCTAGTTATTGTATTAAGCATACTGTAACTTCTCAATGCAGCTATTTGTTATTCTATTTACTCTGTTAGTGCAAAAAATTTCTCATGTATATTTATGTCTACTAAATAGCAGTCTCTGTCAACTGTTTTTTTTAATGGTGTTTAATGCTCATTTTTACTACTGAAACACCACAGGCGGTGAACAGTGGTGACACATGAAATGAAATTATATATTGGGAAAGGATTTTTTTAAGGAAGGAAACGATCCAGGCCTAAGTTTAGGGTATCTCCCCAGAATTTTCCATTTATGAGGACTGAGAAAAAACTGGAAAAAGCCTCAATCAGAGAGGACGGTCCTTGTGGGATTCAAACCCCAGACCTCCCTAACAACCTTGGCCACTAATGGGGATCTGTCAACTGTGGTGCTATGATTAAAGTTTACTGTGCAGTCATGGTGATAAAGCTGGCAATCATACCCAAGCCTATTTGATTAAGAGCAATATTGTAACGGGTGATTTTTCCTTTGAGGTACCACCCCACATGTAATAGCCAGTTGATCGGTTTAGCTGGTACCATGGTGGAGTAAGAAGTCTGCAGCTATGATTGTCGCATAAGTTATCACTAATGCTTAAATACTTAAAGGTACAACTACTTACCATTATTAAGCAAGAAGATTCTAGGACTGTCTATTCTCATTTTTCACATATTTGTATAGTTTGTTTTGTGACTGAACACATCGAATTGGGCTGAACTAAGATTTGTCCATAAAAATGTTTTATTGCAGTCAATTTCTCAGTCATGCACGCTATTCAAAATCTATTCACAAAATCTACTCATACATGCAGTCATCTGGTTTAAGTTCTTACAATACAATAATTTTATAGTGTTTTTAACTTCAGTCATTTTTAGTCATTGGAATAGAGGAATAGGAAATTCCCATTTGCTGAGAAAGATGCAACTTATTTTTTATAGGGGAATGTTCCAGAGCATGTTCAACATTATCTAAAGTTTCTTCTGTGAGTACTGTACATGACTATGCATTCTATCAAGAATACTTCCTGTTCCATGAAATTTATTTGCTAATCTGTGAATTGAACTGTGATTTGGAATTTGAATATCAGGGAATATCTGTTGAAACAACATGTTCATATGACAAGTAGACTTTGCACGCATGTACAAGTCCTAAATAAATAGCCTTTTGAGAACAGAATACCCAAATTGAGTCATATTAACATAATTAACACAATGTAATATGCTACTTAATGAATATTTAATATACTGTCAGACAATGTACAAGAACATGTATGTACATTCCTAAAGTTAAACTCATACTGACCTCCCATCCTTCTCCCTGGCTGGCTTTCAAGCATGTGAAAGAGACCAAAACTGTAGAGCTGTCAACTGCAACCAATTATATGAAGAGGTCCCACTTCGGAAAAATCATCCAGTAGACTTAGATATTACTTTCGATGTATATTGGTTTTAACATCTTTTACTGCATTGGCCTTTAGATACCTGCTATTATGAAATTTTGATGGTACTGTTACTCTCTAGTGAATAGTGAAGATTATTTTGGTTCAATACTCAAAATGAACTTAAAATTTAGTTTGGAAAACATTCTGAAGATGGTGATACTTATGAACATGCAAAGTCTTTGAAATGTTGGATAGTGAATTATCTAAGTTTCATGTGACATAAGTCAAAAAACTCTTACCATGAGAACATTATATAATTTTACTTCATTTATCATACATTAATATTTTCCCAGGACTTCTGCTTTTTGTGTGTAATACCTGATTTTTGTAAAGCTATTTCTAATGTAGAATGGTATGTATTTTACAAACTTACATGTTTGAAACTTTTGCTTGATTTTACTTGCTAGTTTATTATTCATTAGTTATCTTTTTTGAAATGATTATTACTGTCTACATTAATATTTTCCCAGAACTACTGCTTTTTGTGTGTAATATCTAATTTTTATTATGCTATTTCAAATGTGGGATGGTATGTATTTTACAAACTTACCTTGCTTGAAACTTATTTTGCTTGATTTTACTTGTTAGTTTATTATTCATTATTTATCTTCTTTGAAAAGATTATTAGTCATGTTGCCAGTATTTGATCCCATCTTCCCCCCCCTCCCCAATAGATTTTCCTAATTTTTTACCTCTCATAATGTTTTTGTTTTTATTTATTCCGTTTTTCTTTTTATTTTAGGAAACTCTGTAGTTGAATCATATTTGCATTCTATGCTGAATATAAGTTTTAGTCTGCTTGTTAAATTTAGAAAAAAGTTTATTTCATTAAAGAAAAAAGTATACTTAAATAACAATGAGTAAACTACAAAACATTTGCAGGTTAATGAATTGTCCTGAATAATCATGATATACTCTTAATAACTTAAGTTTGGTAAGAAAAGAACTTTATAACAAAAAATATACAGGAATTATAAGAGCCTTTAGTGGTAATAGGCTGTAGCTTTTTCATTTAAGAAAATTTATTAGTCAAAAAGTGAACTAACATTCCAAGCAATATAGATAATAAGCTGAATAGCAAGAATAATTGCAAAAATTGTTAAAAAAAATCTCATATTTCAATCAGTTTTATCTGACAAGCCAATAGCTATTAATCTGATTTTTGCATTAGTGTAAATTTTAAATGAAAGGTCAATTAATAATTTATATATGCTTCACATATGAAAAAGCAATATTTATCCATTTATCCATATATTTAATTATTAATCTCTTGACCTTGTAATACCTTTATTTCATTAAAGAGTAAATTCAGTAAAAATATAATACTCTAGCATGTATAAATATGACAGTAAGAATGCAACAGCGGCATTACCCTGATTGTCTGTATGCTCTTCATCATCATAATGGTAGTCCTCACTATCTCCTTGTTCCAGTGGCACTTTGGTATGACTCCCTGTTTCTTCCTTTTCTGAGCTGAAATGAATATACCACAGCAGAAGCTTTATTTATATGAAAATAACCTTTCATATTATAATTTAATTGCAATAAAATTATTATGTCTATATTCTATTACTTGTTGCAATAAATTTGCATACATTTCAAGCATCATAGATACAGGCTTATTTAGGAGTCCATGTCAAAAAACAAGTAAGTCTTCCTCCTTGCGCTCCTAACACTTCTGAGATAGCAAGTTAGGGTGTTAATCTACATGGGGACTCAAGACAATGAAATGCAATTCTAGAAATAGGTTTCATTGATATGAGAAATTAAAAGTTGCTAACTTATATTAATTTTTTGTATAAGAGTAAGGAATATTATACATAACAAGTGTGTTTATTGGAATTTTCTTAGCAAAAGATGCCCTGAGCTGAAGCCCCAGGTCTTTTGGGGATGAATTAAAGATGGCTTTAAAGCTTTCTGGTTTTCAAGGGCATTGACACCACTAATAATATAATAAAATAAAAGACTTGTTATTTAACTGATTTTAGATATAAACCAATATGTCTGTAATGAAATCAATATAGAACATATAAGAACTATATAAGTAAATATTCATTCATTCATGCTGAGATAGCAGGTACATTCCTGGAAACTGTTCATAGTTTTGCTTGGATATTTTCAGAGCTTTTTAACCAGGCCAGTGATCTAGTTTGTTTGTGCAAAGTTGAATCATCTTCTAAAAAACAGCATACAAAAGCGACACTAATTACCTAATCAGTAAGGGATGAAACACTTTTTGTAGCCAACCAAGAAAGACAGTTTAATGCATGCACTTATAGTCTATAAGCCACTCTGCTAGCTGATGTGGCATATGTCTAATTAATGCCAATTTCCATTTCCCTTCAGAAATGTTTTTGAGCATAGAGTATAATGATTTTAGTATTAAATTTTTGCTATCCATTCAATTTTTTTAATTTTATTCATTCATTATTTCTTTTTTGGATCCATATTGAATGATATAATTCTTTGAGATGGTAAATGATGATCTAAATGAGCATGTTATTTATTAAAACTTGAAATTATTTTCTCTTTTCTCTTTCAGGGTTTGGAGAAATGTTAGGAAAATAAATTACTTTGCATCACCATTGAGAATCAAACCCAGGCTTGATATGTGACAAGAGGATACTTAATGGCTTAATCACAATTGAATTGACCACATCAATATATTAATCATAAAGTAAAATATATTATTCCACTCAATTACATTGATACTCCCCAAAAATTGTTTGTTGCAAAAAAAAGGGGGGGGGAATGTAGAAAAAGCATATAATTTTATAATCATTATACATGTAAAAATACTAGCAATAATATTTACAGTAAAATGTGAATAAAAGTTATTAATAATACTGAAAGTTCATTATGAATTAAACAACTTGCAAAAAAACTTTCTATGCTATATAACTTTTACTCAGAAACTGTTTTTCTTGTTTTATTTAAATGGTATATGCCAAGTTTTGTGGTAAAAAAACAAACAAATATTGTTAATTCAATGAACTGAATAAATATTTGTTTGTTTAACATGCATAAAACAACAAAACACAAATAAAATATTTTTATGGCAAAATGTATTCCAGTACTTTCTTTTTTCTGAGAATATTTGTACGAATATGATTATATTTATAGTGCTATTCTTATTGTATTATATATTTTTTCATTGTTAATATCAGTATAAATGGTATCTAAATATGTAATAAAATAAACTTTGTTGCCTGCAAGATGAGATGGACATACTGGGAGAGCATATGTGAAGCAGACTGATGGAAGTTAACACTAGCATTTACAGAGTCAGAATTGGCCTGTTTAATGCAAGGAAAGTACACTTTATAATGGAATAGAAGAAACATAGAATGTGATTACCTTCCTGTTGGTGCTATTATTTATTTATTTATTTATTTATTTATTCATCCTTTTGATCATTTTACATGATATAGGACATGTCCTAGAGATGAGATGGGCTTCACCCAGAGTATAATATAAACAATATACAAGTTTAGTAATTATACTAGATTTACAATATGTCTTATTTAAAGTTCATATATTCACTTACTGAATAAAAGGTATGTTGTAGTAGAAAGGCTTTGACTTCTTTATTAAATTGTTTTATATTGGTTATTTCTTTAATATTTATTGGTAGTTTGTTATACATTTTAATGCCTACATTTGAGAGATTATTTTTTAAAATATTTGTCCTGCATATCTGAACATGAAGGTAATTTTTCCTTCTTGTATTGTGAGAATGAATATCTGTATTTGTACATAATTCTCCCTGATATCTCTTAATATGGTTTACGACCTCTATTATAAAGAGACAGGCTAATGGTAGTATATTATGTTTCCTAAAATAGGGTCTACAGGATGTCCTACTATCAACTCCACTTATAATTCTTATTGCTCTCTTCTGGATTTTAAATACTCTCTTGCATTTTTCTCCCCAAAATTTTATTCCATATTTTAATCGACTATGAAAATAAGCAAAATATACATTTTTCAATCCTAATAAATTCAGTGACCTTTTTAGAATTTTAAGCATATAACAAACAGAACTAAGTTTAGTCGCTAAATGATGAGTGTGAGTATCCCATTTAAGGTTTTCATTCACATGTATACCTAAGAATTTTGTTTGTCCTTTGTACTGAATGATGTTTCCATCATATATAATTTGAGGTTTAATACTGTTTTTACATTGCCATCTATGAAATGTCATTGCAATAGTTTTTTCATTGTTTATGATTAGTTCATTTTTTTTTAATTCAGTTATTGAGGCTATTCATGATCGTGTCTACTTTATTTTGCAATGCAGTATCGTTATCTCCTTTTATAAGAATGTTTGTATCATCAGCAAAAAGAACCATATTGGCATTTTGAATATTATTAGGCAAGTCATTTATATACATTAAAAACAACAGAGGCCCTAGTACTGAACCTTGAGGGACACCTCTCATAATTTCTTTTGTATTTGATCGATAATTGCTTATTCTCAGTTGTTTTTCATACTGTAGATCCACAACTTGCTTCCTATTGGTGAGATAGGATTCAATCCACCTATTCATGTTTCCTCTAATTCCACATTTGTACAACTTAGATATTAGGATTTTGTGATCTAATACATCATATGCTTTAGTAAGGTCTAAAAAAATTCCTATTGTTGGTATATTTTTGTCCACTGCATGTTGAATTTGATTCAGTAATTTGGCTATGGCTGATTCTATAGACTTGTTTTTTCTGAAGCCAAATTGAACATCAGAAATGATGTTATATTTTTCCAAAAACATTATTAATCTATTGTACACTAATTTTTCAAAAATTTTTGAAAACACTGACAGTACACTTATTGGTCTATAGTTTAATAACCATCATATTCATGCTAGGAGGCATTGAGCTTAATCCAGGACTGGAAATGGATCAAGTTGTCAAAATGTTTGAATCCATAAAGGAGGAGATAAAGAATAAAACAAATGGAAAACAGAATAGAAGACAAATTAAATATGAAACCAGAAGGTATTAAATCCATGATAGTAAACTTCAAGGAAGGGATTGAACAAGAAATCATAGATTGTAGAAGAAGATTATTCCATTTGGAGAGATAAGAGTATGATAGTAGGCGTTCAAATCTAATTAATTTTGGAATACAGGAATGATGGGTGTGTAGAGTTTGGTAAGAGATAAAAGGTTTATTAAAGCAGAAATTGAAGTTAAGAGTTGGAGGGGTGAGGGATTGTTGATACTTTCTGTATTGATAGAAGAGGAATAAGACCTAGGCCCATTATAGTGAAGTTAGCAATAGCAAAATTCAAATGGACGATTTTATGCAATAACAAAAAATTGAAAGGTACTGGAATGTAGATTGAGCAAGAATAGTAACACAGGGCATTGTTTTGATGAAGATTGCCAAGTGGCAAAGAAAAGGGTTAAGCAAGAAATGTGGAGATGGAGGCTGTCAGAATATAATGACGAAAGTGAAAATTTCTTAGTTTGTAGTTGGAGTTATAGATGCCTCTTAGAAGTAAAGAAGAAAGTAAAAGGAATGAGAATGAGGCAATTCTACTTGAGAGTTCAATGATACATGATAACTGAAAGATTTGGTTAGTAGTTAAAAATATGTATAAGAATGTGATAAAAGAGAACCAGATGAATGGTGCAATTATTTTATTAAGGGGCTACTAGGTTGGGATAGTATTATTAGACAATAAATATTTGGGGGCAAGTATCAGCAATATACTGAAAATTTTGATAAGAAAATTAGTGTAGTAGAAATCTGGAAGTAAATTAGAAAATTAAAAAGGAGTAAGTCAAGTAGTATTGAAGGAATTCCAGGAAAATTTTGGAAGTTATGGTGTAAGGATAGCAATAGGATGCACTTATTAACAAAGTTATTTAATAAAATTTAAGAGAGTGGTGTGATTCCAATGAAAAGAAGAACAAGTGTGATAGCGATTTTATACAAAAAGAAAGGGAATATTAATAATCAAGCCAATTTCAGAGCTAAAAATCTCTTAGCAGTAAAAGAAAAGGTCTTTACTGCAATTTTGGCAAATAGACTACAGAAGTGGTTCAATAGGGAGAAGAAATTATCAGAGTTCCAGTATGGATTCAAAAGAGGAAAAAACAATTGACAACATTTTCATAATAAGCCAGTTGATAAGTATTTAAGTATAGCATATATATGGAATTTATAGATTTTAAGAAGGCCTTTGATACTATAGACAGACAAGCACTGTGGATTGTATTAAAAAGGAAACAATAAGAACTTTATAAATGTATTAGTAGCACTCATTCTAGATGATAAATTTTGTAAAATGTTCAAGAGACAAAATAACAGAGTGTATGCAGAGCTTATCAGGAATAAGACAGGGATGTAAATTAAGCTCAGTGCCATTAACTTATTTATTGATGATATTATTGAAGGTATTCAAAGAGAAAATTTAGGCAGTAATTATTAATAAAGAAACACCAGCTCTATTTCAATATTTATTTAATTTGGAACCTAAAACAGTAAAAGATGGATTAATAATCTTTTCTGAGTTGAATATTTAGAACACTCTTTATGGTTTCACTTAAGGAGATTAATTCAGGGCATGTTTCATGGAACACTTGCCCACATCTGAACATTTATTTAACAGCTGAGATTGTTAAGGAATGTCTTGATATTCAGGAAAATGAAACAAAGGGTATTGTTGAAAAAATTGGTTTGTGGGGTTGTTAAGTGAATAAGCAATAGAGTTTTAAGGAGTTTTGGAAAGAAGTAAGAGATAAAATTGAAGATATTGATAAAAAGAAATCTTTTCAGCTTTAAAGAAAGAGTTCACTTAATGATGATTGAGAGATAAACAAGAGTTTAGGGGAGGGAGAAGTACTTGAAATTTTTGATAATTTTGGGAGGAAAGGATTCATTTGAGTCAGAAAAGGGGTAAGGAATTTAAGAGGGTTAAGAAATATCTATGTATATCTATGTATAATAAATAACATGTATATCCCATGTGTGGTGAACTTTATAATGGGTACCAGAGCAAATTATATGAACATACAAAGTGTAGGTGACTATAGGGACAGAAAGAAAACTGGAATAACTTTGAGGAGTAAATTTTAATAAAGAACATTTTAGGAATTAAAGGAAATAAATGGTGAATATGGAAGAATACTTGGGCAAAGTTAGGAATAAATTGTGCAGGAAGATTAGAGGTTGTACAGGAAGAGTTTAGATTTCATTATTGGAATAAGTAATGGAGGTGATGAAATTGATTATGGTTTGGTCCCCAATATATCAACAAACTGAAGTTATGAGGTATTGGGGCTGGAAACAATTTCAGTAGGCATTTTATGAGTAGGTTGTAAGATTAATCAAACTGTATTTATGAAGCTATAGATAATGGATTATTTCCAATAATAATGTATTAAATTTGTTCACATTAACTTATTAATGGAGTATATCCTATAAGAATGTAATAAATTTGTTCACATTAACACCACTTATACAATATTAGGACACGTTTCAGGGGCAATTGTTCACATCATCATCTGTTGAATGACTACTCAATGTAGTGACTGGATTACAAGGTACTTCTGTGAAGGTTTCTGATGGTAAGGAACTTGCTGAGTTCATTCATGTATGGAATATCAAAATTCATTAAATTTTTCCTATTTTTTATGAACATTTTTTCCTAACTCTAGTTGTGAAGTTCTTTCAGCAGCTTAGCCTCTGGTTTAACTTCATGATTTTTAGTTCAAAAGTGAGCTGCCACTGCTAATTTATCCATTTGTTTATAATAAATATTCCTAAAGTGTTTTTTCCTTAAGTGTTTCTTTCCTTAAATTTCCAAATTTCTCTTCATTTTTTTGGTGTATCTTTCCTTACTATCTGCACATTTGATTTTGTAAATTCCTGATTTCTGTTCTGTTGGTGTGGTTACTTTTGCTATGGAACCTTATTATTTTTTATATTATATTTGTTCTTTGAGGCTAAATTTATCACATGCTCTATGAATATTCAATTGAATTTGTTGTGGGCAGTTGGATGATATGTAAAACTTTTGAAATTGTATCTTTTCTTGATGTTCTTCAGTGTGGAAACCTCTTATAGAAGATTTTTGTTTTTTAAATTTATTGAAAAGTTTTATTACTGTGTCTTGGTTGAAACCATTGATTAATGGTGTATTAATTATATGTAGGTATTCCATTTTGTACTATGTTTTTGTGAGCGGGATGTTAATTATTGTGTGTGCCAAGTTGTAGAACACTGCATATTTATGTGAGGTGGGGTGATAACTGTTATTTTTATGTAATTTTCTATGAGTATCTATTTTCTATTGATTCCAAAGTTCAGTCTATCTTCTTTTCTTATAAATTTGAAATCTAGGAATGGGAGCCACATATTTTTATCCTCTTCCATGGTAAATTATACAGATTTATGTTTTAAATTAAGGAGTTTCAGAGCATCTATTGAATATATATTTTTCAGTATTATTGCAAATATGTCATTCACATACCTATACCATATCTTGAAAATTAATGGGAAGGCTTTGGTGATATGCATTTCAAAGGAGCTCATGAACAAATCTGCTAGAAATAGAGATGGGGGTTTCCCATTGCTAGGCCAAAAACTTTTTGGTAAAGTTTTTGGTTCAAACTGAAGAAATTTTGCTAAATGCACATATTAGTAAGCTTTAGTAAGTCTTCTATTTTTTCTGTTTGTAAATTAAAGAGGTTCTTTTCATTTCTTTAACATCTGTATAAGGTTCTTTATTGGTATGCTTGGGAAAAAGGCTTTTATGTCAAATGACACCACTACGCCTCCTGTTGCAATTCAGAAATTTTGAAGTTTTACAACTAACTTTAAAAGAATTGACAAAGTCAATTACCTTTTTCACTATTTTGTATGTGGGGGAATTGATATTATTAATTATTAATCTCATGCTGTTATCCTTTTTATGGATTTTAGGAAGTGCTAAAGAAGTTTAAGTCTAGGTAGTACTAAGATTCCTCTGAATGATTCTCTATTTTTCAGCGATTGATAATATTTTAACTTCTTTCAGTGTTTTTGTTAAATTTTTATTGCAACTATCAAGAGGATTCTTTTCAATTATTTTGTAGTCTTCTCCTTTTAAAAAAATTTCTACTCTGTTTATGTAATAATTTTTGTTCAAAATGGTTATTTTAAAGGTGAATAAATGCAAGCAAGTTCATACTTGAACCATCAGAGACTGCCATAGAAGCACCTGGTGATCCAGCCCCCAAATCGAGTAGTTGATCAATAGCTGATAATGTGAGCAACTGTTCCCAAAACATGTCCTAATTATGTATAAGGAAGGAAGTTAGTATAAATGTATTTAATACTTTCTTAAAGGTTGTAAGATGCTGAGAATGTTATCTATTTTATACTATAATTGGTGCTAAATAAATATAGTATTAGTTGATACTGAAGCTTGGTTCCCCAGACATTCCAGTAAGTTACTACTGATGATCTGGGGACTACAGTTCAAAATTAATAATAGTGTTTGCTTATTTGTGAAATAATGAAAAGATTATAAATTTTAATTGTGATGTTAAGTTAGTTGGGAATAAATATAAACATCTACAATAATAAGAACTTTATTTCTAGACAGCAGATACATTAAAGAGCATATATTCAAATGTATATGGATAGCTAATGGAATCAAATAATTAACTAATGGTTTTAATAACAAGGTAACTTTTAAAATTCAGAGTGAACATGCAGGCCTATGCTTCATTCTCAGCTGTAATCAGTTGTCTGGATGTAATATTATCTTGAGTTGTCCTTTATCCTATAAACATGAATACTGAGTAACCTGAAGCACTGACTGAAACTAGATTAATTTTTACTATCATTAAATTCCTTTCATTCACCATTACAAAGACCTAGATCAATCAGCCTGGAACACTAAAAGCTAAAATATATTGAAGTAAATTTATTTTCAAAATGTTATATACAGCAGAGCTGGCAAAATATTTGGCTAGAAACTTGGGAGTGTAAAATCGAAAGATGTAAGTCTAAAGTGCTAAAGATTTTTTTCATAAAAATATATATTTTCATCAGAATAATGACACATTATTACTTCTTTGATCTCATGTAATAATGGGCAGGTTTTCACTGTTCAACTAAAGAAAAACAAAAATTAAAGGCTTATGAATCCAATATGTGAGGTTAGAGAAGCTGAACAGTGTTTGACAAAGGATTTAAGTATAAAAGTGTTGTTAAAATTATATCATAATAGTTTTTGCAAAGTACACTGACTGGTGAACCATATTGGCATTTATGGAAGAGAAAAATGTTATATCTGCTGTACTTGCACAATGGAGCTCTGAACATGATCAAGAAATTGATGAAACCAGCTTCTTTAGGAGACAAAGCTACAGAAAAAAAAAAATATATATATATAATAAAACTGATTTGTACCATATAGGAAGCCATCATTTAGCAGTAGGAACCATTGTTAAAGGATCAGCTTTTCAAGTTATGCCCAGATTTCTTTGCATTCACTTGGACATTTGGGAAAGACATCTGTATGCATACTATTAAGTTAAGAAGCTTGTAGAATGAACTAAATAAATACTAATAAAATCACAGTCAAAAAGGAAAGTGCACTACCAAATTTAATATTGGTATGTAAAATCTTAGTTGGTTGAAGTATTCAAATCAAGTTTGATATTATTTACTAAATAAGAGGCAAAAAACATTTAATGAACTAATTGACCAGTTGTATAATCATTTCCAAGAGAAATTTTTGGAAAGCACTGACCAACAAGAAGATAATCTGAGAAGCATTGATGGCAAAGAAAAATCATGGGGAAAAGGGTGGGGACAAATCTAACAATAAATAGTTAGAGAACGATAACATCTACTGCAATTTACTGCAAAAATATTGAGCACCTGATATGACAATGCTAAAAGTGAAAACTGATGGGAAAAACCTACAAAAGGTGGAACACCAGCTGATGCTCAAAGTTGTGCAGTGAATGAAAATATAACTATAACTTTCTTTCACTCTAATATCTGTGCAACTGAAATTGACTTATCATATTGTGAATTGGGGAGTACTGAGTTATCAACAGCAGAGGAAGGTTGTAAGCATAAGTGTGAGCTCCTGTTCTGTGGAGGAAGAAGGATTCAAAGCACAATAGGAGTGGATGTGACAATTTACAAAGAAAGAATAGGGCAGTTTGTAGTTAAGAACAGTAAAGAAACAAGGTGGATATGAAGAGAAAAGGAAGAGTTTAAGAATATTTTAATCATGGGAATTATTGTGGCAGTTTTGCTAATTATTGGTGGGGTTGGAATGAAATCTGACCCAATGGATCCAGAGGATGTGGTGTAAAAGATTCTGGACAAAATGGATGGCCTAAAAGAATACCTTAGTAATAGGATGAATGCAATCTCCAAGGATATAAAACAAGAGAATGTGAAGAAGTTCGGATACTGAAAAGGGAGACAGAGCAAAATTAAAGGGAGAAAGGAAAAGCTGGAGAACAAAAATTGCAAGTATAATTTGATGTTTGCTGGAGTTGAAGAATGGAGAGGAGTATGGACCCAATTGGAAGTGCAAGAGTTCTAGAATGAAAGCTGGAGATAAAACTAGGTGGATGGGAAATTGCAGATGGCTTTTGGGTGAAAAAGACAAGTTGGTGAGAAAGTGATAATAGCAAAGTTTACTACTAAGAACATCATGTACAAGATCTTATGTAGAGCAAAGAAACTCAAAGGAATTAGTATTTTCACCAATAAGGATTTGTCATTGGAAGAGAGGGAAATAAAGAGGAAGATTGTATTAGAAATGAAAGAAGCTAGGACAAATAGTAGGCAAGCTTATATATGGTAAATGCAATTATGGATTGATGGAAAGATAATGGCTTTAAACAAAAAGGAGTTAAGCAATGTTAGAAGTGCACGGCACTATATGAGTAAGCAATTCGATGCAACTGGATCAAGAAACGAAAGATCAAAAGGCGGTTCAACCATGTGTGTGCCCAACAAGGAGAGGGGAGTGCATGTTGACACAAGACTATGTGCAGGAACTTTCAGGTCAAGGAGAAGTCATGCTGACATCACCGCGCAAGAGGATATCACTGGACGGGCATTTGTTTCAAGAGATTTGACAGTTGGTGAGAGGGGAGTCGGAGGGAGAAAGAAGAGGAGAGGAAGTCACAAAGGATTCCAGCATTGTGTCAACATCACATGGCAGTATCTTAGAACTTGACAACACAGTACAGCGGAATGTGGAAAGAAACGTATTTACCCGGCAGCATCATGACTAGGTAATGGGGAGGGAGTGAACTTAGAGTCTGAAGAAATTGCAGGAGTTTAGAGCTAGTGGATTCAGGATAAGTTGATTGGGATATATTATCCATAGCCATAGCCATAGCCATAGAGCAAGATAGGAGAATTGCTATAAGGAGGAGTTAGGTTAAAGAAATGAATGAAGAAGGCTTGAAATTTATTCAGTTTTGTGAATTCAATGGGTTGGTGATTTTAAATGGTTTTTGGAAGGGGGAATAGGATTGGTAAAAGTGCATTTGTTAGTGCAAGTAGTCAAAGTGATGGAAAATCTTGTTGTATGTAGTTGGGAGTCATTAAACTCAGTGATAAATTTTAAAGTAATGAATTTAGTGTTTGTAACGGTCCTCATTTCCATTCAATAGTGGAGTGGAGGGGTAATATTAATGGTATGAAGGATTTATATTCAAACAAAACTGAGTTGGGTAAGATAGTGGAAGATATAGGTGGAATCAGGCCCAGGCTGGATAGATTTTGTTTGTTTGTTTGTTCAAGGGTGGAGAGGCATTATTTATATAAGAATTCTGCTTAAATGGGTACAATAGTATGCTTATAAGGGAAAGGAATAAAATTAAAAACTATAATGATTGGTTTGATCAAGAAGCAGGGATTTGAAAAGTTTGATGGTTGAAGTTATATAAGAAAGTTGCAGTAAAGAAAATGTTCAGTTACCAAACACAAATTAGGAATCTTTGGGTATATTTGTATAGAGATAAGAACAAATGGATATGGTCAGTGAAGAGAGAGGATCTGTGACCTGTATTGTTTTTGCCTTGGAAAATTGGCTAGTAGCAGTATTAAGATTATATGTATAGTAGATCATAATTTTAAATGTACATGCATGTAAATACTTAAGGGCAGGAGTTTTATAAATGAGAACAGATTCATTGAAAATTTAGGATGATCAGTAATTTGTAGAAAATATTTGGTATGATTTCTCTCTTTAGGAGAAGGGGGATGTTTTCTGGATAACCAAAAACTGGCTCTCAGTAAATGTAGTTAAATATAGTTAGTTGAATGATGTAAATCTGTATGTGAATTAAAATTGTATTGGAGTTAAATATTGGTCCAGAAAAAATCCTGGGTTAGAAACAGGCAATATTGTAATTTTTTGTATACTCAGTATTATTTAAATAAATATGGTAATTGACAATGGTAACAAAATATCTTGCCTATTGTTCTCACTGGTTTCACATGCATTCACGGTACAAGATTCCATGTAGTTAGAGAGCAGCCAAAAAAGAAACTCTGAAAGCACTTAGAAAAGGCAATATCACAGCAAAGACATTTTTCAACAATGCAAATCTTGAGTTAATCTGAACAATGTACAAAAAACTGTTAATAAAATACATCAGCAACAGTTGGAAATGTAACGGGTTTAAAATATGCTAAAAAACCGTCACATATCCAATTATAAAAAGTCATACCTTCCTTCAATACCCACAAATACCCACAAAACAAAATACTCACTCAACATCGATGACATCATCTGCGAGTACTTCCTCAAGAGACAAGGGCAAACCCTGGCAAATTCTAAAACCCATTAGATGGTGGCATTCCATTAAAATGTGACGCACTGTAAAGGAGTGGCCACAATTAGGGCACGCTGGACTGGTTCACCTTTAAAAAGGTGACGACGACTAAAACGACAATGCCCAATCTGCAAATGTGCTAAAATTATTTCTTGGCAACGAACTGCGCGAGAAGAAGTTAACCAATTAAAAGGGGCGGATTTGCATTTCTGAAGCTTGTTATTGTGGAGTAAATTTGCACCAGCACGAGAAAACACCTGAACGTAAAAATTGCTTAAAATCCCGTGAGTAAAAACCGTTGCTGAAATGCAGCAAGGTTTAAAATGACGGGTTTCGCTTGCGATATCTGCGGCCTCTTTGTCTGCAATTCCCACATCACCAGGAACTCATAGCAATGTTACGCTGACGCCTGCGCCAACTAGCGCAAAGCCTGTATCCTGAACTTTTTTTACAAGTGGATGAGAATGGTACAGCTTACGAAAGTTTGATAGAGTCGCTGTTCCGATACAAATAAAAGAGGCTGATAAATAGTTTAAAGTTCCACAATAAAAATAGATGTCGCAGAGTTAAAAACAAAAGTAAAAGTACCTCCATTAAAATCAAAAGCACATCTAACACACACCGTGTCCTTCTTCAAGGCGTCGGTATAAATGAAATTCATTTCGCAAATGATGAGACTATTGCGCTAAAATGTCGACGAATAATATAAGCTGCGGTCGAAGACTTAGGACAGGATGTAAGCTCAAGATGAATTGGGGCCCCTGCTAAAAGCCAAATCCCCGGCTAAGCAAAAAGCAGGCATCTAAGCGTCCAAAGTCCTTAATATCTTCCGAAAATGAAAGTCAGCAGACTTAGGAGTAAGAGACTTAGCAGAGTGAAAGCTATCAAGCGACATATTTAAAAACGACTCATTCGTAGGATTCCGAGGTTAAGCAGCCAATCGGTAACCGTAACCGCCAAGTAAAATGTCCCTATGATAAGATAGAGGAGATTCTCCAGACTCTGTGCATAAGCTGGACTCGCAGGCAATGCTACACGGATTCCTCAGTGTTGAATGGAATTAAGGCGACGACGAACTGAAGGTCGCGCAGAGACATTAAACAATGCAGCCATAATCGATTTTGGACCGGATTATAGATCGATAGAACCGTCCGATCAGCTCCCCAAGATATGCCACATAAAAGACATAGAGAACATTTACACCGAACTTTGAGTTATGCTACGTGCTATGCCAACAGAATTTCCTATCAAGGTACCTTGAAATATAGAGCATCTGAGTCAAGATGGAGAGATGATGAAGAATACTCCTTGCAGCGCCAGAAATTCATGCAGACTGTGTTCTCAGCAAAAAAAAAAAGAAAAAAAAAAGAAGAAAAAAAAAACGGAACACGTGGTTGATACTCCAAGCATAAAGGCGGTTTAGACAGCAATGGAGGTGATATTCCAAATGACAAGTGCGCTGAGAAGAAAGAAAGATTGCAAAGTCGTCGAAGAATAACGACGAAGTTATCCCTGGTGGTAAACACTTTGTGATTGAATTAATAGCAATACCAAACAGTGTGATACTAAGTACCGAGCCCTGAGGCACGCTTTTCTCTTGAATAAAACGGGAAGACAAAACAGAACTCGCGCATACGTTAAAAAAACGATCTTTCATAAACCCCTGAATAAAAAAAGACATCCGACTAAATATTTGCAATTCATGAAGCGTACGAAGGATACCGCTTCTCCAGCAGATATCATAGGCTTTCTCCAGAACAAAGACAGAGATTGTTTGACACTTCCGCACAAAACGGTTATAATTTGGGTGGGATGAGACACCAAATGATCGGCAGAAGAGCGATGACGGCGAAAACCGCACTAAAAGTTCGTCAAAAGGTGGTGCGATTCTAACCCCACATAAGTCGCCCGTTAATCATGCGTTCCATTACCTTACATACGCAACTGGTGAGGGTCATCGGACGGTAACTGGAAGGAAGATGTGGTCCTTTCCAGGTTTTGGAGTAGGAATAAAGGTGGTCACTCGCCAAGCGCACGTAGCGTTGCATCACACCAAATAGATTAAAAATCTGGAGCGAAAAAGTCTTGTCTTCCGCTCATAAGAGATGCAACGTAGCAACATGAATACCATCTGGCCCCGGGGTGCAATGCCGAGAGGTAGAAAGCGCATGCTCCAATTCCTTGACTGAAAGTATGACATTATAGCACTTCAGATTGTTGGAGGTGAAGGAGAATTCCCTCGATTCCACTTGCACTTTAATTGTACGAAACACTGGAGGACAATTATCAGAAATGGAAATATCAGCGAAAGCACGCCCTGGTGTATTTGCAATGTATGTAGAAGTATCAATTACACAGTGCAGTAAGTTGAGATCAAGTATGGGCGAAAACCCAGGATTATCTGCAATGCGGCGAAGCTACGGAGGCATTGAGCGGTTAAAAGAAGAGACAAAAAGCAATCCAAGAAGTCTTTTTGCTATCCTTTAGCACCCGAAGGAATTTAACGTGCAGCTGTTTATAACCAATTATATTTTCCATCGTAGGGTGGCGATGAAAATCTTTCAAAATACCGAGGCAGGGACTCAATGCGTCCTGGCATTCATCGGTCCACTAAGGAACCGGAAAGATTCTGGGATAGGAAGACGACTGGGTAATAGCTGATCTGTAACAGAATTAGTAGGGTATCGAGGTACCGGATCATGACATCAATAGAGTTAAAGGTACACTCTGAAAATATGGCTAGTGAGCTGAAGAGATGCCAATTTGCTTTGCTGATAAGCCCCTTCGGCACGCGCTGGGAATGTACGTGAGAAGACACGATATGGATCTGGCACGGAAAAGATCACTGGAGTATAAATCAGAGAGAGTACGTTCCAGATAAGAAGTAAAGAAAGAGGGGTGGAACAGAAAGAAAGATTCAAATGTAAAAAACAATGTGCACTATCGGAAAGAAAATTTGGCTGGCCTGTATTCATCAAAGTAAGATTGTGTCGATCTGAAATGTCCGCCACCATGCTATCCCTCACACACTCCGAGGAAGAATCCCATTGGGGCTGGTGCACATTAAAGCTCTCCAATAGTAGAAAAGAGGGAGATAACTGAGAAAGAAGATGATTTACATCAGCCTTCACTATAGTAGCAGATGAGTAATAAATATTATAGACAGACAGTAAAATTAAGGCCGGAAATGTAAACAGTAGCTACCGTAGCCCGTATAGGAGACTGTACGGCTCATCTCTGATTAAGAGTAAAACAACGCCCTGCGCGGGAGTGCCATCTTCCAGTGAAAGATATAATCTCACCGAAGTGTAACCGCGAGGGACAAATATGTCCAGTGGTCGAAGCTTTGTCTCCTGGAGACATATAAGTGGAGAGTCAATCGACCGCAAAAGCAACTCCAGTTCAGGTCTTCGACTACGGAGTCCACGTATATTCTACATAGGATTACCGTTGTGAATATATAAGGGAATAAGCTTATGAGCGTCCCACTTTTCACCGGTGCAGGACGAGTCAGCCGTCCTTTCTTTAGATGGATTAACAGGTGCAGGCACATCCTACTGCATGACATCCTCAGAGGGAGGACTCTCCCGCTGAGAAGAGAAGAGTCAAACAATTCCAACTCCTAGAATCCGTTGGAAGTGGAGAGAGACGGTGACGGTGGCTCCCAGACCCATCATGGGAGCTTGATTTCCTAGGAGGAGAAAGACTCGAAGTATGCTTCCTTTCAGCGGAAGTGAACGTTTTCATAAAGCCAGTCTTTGTATATGCTGTCTTGAACTTAAAGACCAGGGCATAAAAAAATACCGGTTTGGGCTTCGCGGTAGAGCTCGTGGCAGAACCTGGTGAACTAGGAACCCTAGTAAAAACAAAGTCACAGGTCTGCGTGCAGCTGTCCCGCTTCTGTATCGCAGAAAAAGCTTCAGGGCTGTTCGTACGGGTCTTAGGTATCACCCCCTGGCGAACTTGAAAGCGTTTCTGGGACTCTAAAAAGGAAAGTTTCTTCACCCGGAGCTCCTGAATACAGCGTTCTACTCGATAGCGAGGACAGTCGAAGCTGGATGATCTCCTCAGCAGTTCACGCAGACGGGAGCGGATGGACATGTCTCTTCATGACTTTATCGCAAATTGCACATATGGAACTGGCACTCTTACAAGACTTGCAAGTGTAGCCGAAACGATGACACTGAAAACAGGAGATAGGGCTGGCAATATACGGGCGCACCTCTATAAACCCGTATCCAGCGTTTATTCATTGATTTAGATCAATTTTATTGAAAGTAAAGAAGGGAGTACGGGTCGAATGTACCTCTCCGTCTTTCCTCCCTCGTCTGTAGGCGATAAATGGTGATGAACCCTTGTTCCTCCAGGTAACCCTGAATTTCAGTATCGAACATGCCGTTGAGTATGCCATTGTTAATAACTCCGTGAGATGAATTCAGGGTTCTGTCTTGTACGACACGGATCAAATATTCGTGGAGAATTGTCGTTTTTAGAATGGAATTGATCTAGTTTAGTCCCAACGTCTCTACCAAAAGAGACCCATTCCTTAAACACAAACAGGATTTGACAGGGCCAGAAATGCGCTATATATATAATGAATAAAGGGTTGACTAGACCAAATGACTGACCCTCCTCAAGTCGACATATAACTAAGTAATGAGGAAATGATATCTCTGTTACTTCTTTTACGTCCACTCGTTTTCTTTTCATTTGTAGGTTAGGATTATCATTTACCATATTGTTTTCCGGGCGCCATCCTGACTTAGGTGAGTTGTTCTGGCCTGAGCAAAAGTCACCTCAGGGTCACACCTCCCAGGTTGTAGACAGAGGGGGGTCCCAACCACTTTCAGGAAGTAAACAGCTAATGCAATGTCCCCTCAACGGGCCTGGCCTTTACCAGCGGATATGCTCCTGTCCTACATGATAACCCATTGCTGGGAGTTACATCATTAAGCAGTAACTTTTGGCATATTAAACATGTCTGGGGCATCCATAAGACTAAGAATAGGGAGGTAAGAACAATAAAAATTAAGAGGTAAGTGAAATTAAAATGATCAAACAAGCTAAGCATGGATCTGCAGGAACAGTTTGGATGCCTTGAGGTTGCTATGCCCCATACCCAAAAAGTGGGCACCTGAGGGGCTGACTATCAAGACAGAGAAGTTGAAACACAAAGCAGAATATAGGAACTTACCTGGAGCATGTCTATGAGATTGAGATCAAGAAAACAATTTTGTTAAGGCAGCAAAATAATTTGTGTGTGTGTGTGTTTTCTTTTTCCTTTTTTTAATTCTTCTTTATTTACTGCATGCTCCATTACTATAATAATTAGTAAGCTAAGATGGCGGATGACGTGAATGTGGTTGAACTTTCTCTGGAAAGTTTAATGAGTGTGATGGAAAAAAGCGGAAACTTGAGGAAAGACTTAAAAGAACTCGTGTTGTCTTTGGTGAGTAACTTAAGAAATGCTTTTGCAGAACTTAGGGAAATATTATACAATATAAATGTTAAAAATCATCTATAATCTCCAAGTACTTATTTGATATTTTTTCCAAATAAATTGCTCTAGTTTCGCTTGTGCTCTTGTAACCCTTTTAACTGACCCTAGGCTTTATCTATCTCTATTTCCATCCAACTCCCCATTGGCAATGACACCATACTCAAACCTCTAGACTATTGACCAGCTGATTTCTCCCATCCACTTCTCTCCATCATATCACTTACCCTATTCCGCTGTTTCACACTCGGTGAGGTCCTCGATACACTCGTTGCTATATACTCCTCCCCTCCTTGCCAGATGCAGGTTCTTCCCCTATCTTACCTCCTCTTCTCTTCCTCACCATTCTTTGTTCCTTGACCTTGATGCATTATCAGCAAGCTTCTTTCTCTAATCCTCCTCTCTTCCCCTTTAGCCATGGTTTCTTGGCCTTCCTGCTGAGTTGACTGGTTTTCGTCTATCCATAAGTGCATACTACGCATAACTGCTCTTCTACCTTCATTCCTTCTTTTCTGGCTTGCTTTATCTTTTATATTAATTCCATTCTTATTTCTCGTTCCCTTTTATCACAGTCATTTTCAATAAAAATTCTTGTACCTTTTAATTTTCCAGTTTGGCCTAATACTTTCCATTCATATATATTTTGGCTAATTTAACTAAGTTGGCCTTGCTCTCTTGCCCCTTCATGCAATTCTCCAGGAACCTCTAATTTCCCCTCCCTCCAATTTGTTGTCCAATATTCCTTCAATCACTTCGTCTATTTCTTGCCAAATCTTTTTTTTCTGTCTCTCTTCTTTTATCCACTTTAAAGGTCATTATGTTCAGCTTCCTGTTCTCATCCACTGCTTTCTCCTTTTTAACTATTCTGTTTCTGAATTCCTTTTCAAACTGTCCAATCTTCTGATTTATCTCTTCCATGCTCTTCTCCAATTTCTCTTCCATTCTTGCCTCTCTGCTTTTAATCTCCTAAATATCTTCGATTATTGACTTGGAAAAAATAGCCTTTAATTCCTGTATATTTTTGGCCCTTTTCTTTCTCCATGCTTTAGATTTTTCTGCTGAACCGTCCGCTCCTTGCTCTTTAGAATTACAACATGGCATCCCACTTATCGTACTCGCGAGTGTTCACTCCACACCTCCTTCCTCTCCACACTCATGCAAGCAACTCCCAGATCTAACATACAGTTTCTTTCTATCTATATTGCTTCCACAAAAGATAATCTGGGATCAAGAAGGATGGACTATGAATCTGGAAATAACCTATCCCTGAAACTCAAGAAGTGGTGATTTGGAGTGCTTCAGTATTAAAAGATTTCAGAGGATGCACCAAGACTAATGTATCAACATCATATATGAGTAATTCCATGTCAAATTGCACAAATGGAACAAATTTTTTACTTTTGTATCTCTGATTCCATTTATATTATTTTTACTAATTCTATGGGTTCAATAAACTAATGTGTGTGCATTTGTTTCCCCTTAAGCTTGTAAATTTTAGATATATTACATGTTAGAAATTGTAATACATGGTGCAAACTGCAAGATATAAACATTTCTCAGTAGATACATTTCATTTTTTATTTTGAAAATTATGTCATAAAGCTTGAATAACAGTCTTTCTTTAAATGTTCATGAACAAAATTTAAAATCATTATTTAAGATATGTTTTTATGATTCAATTTCTGAAAGTTAGATATAAATATGAACTCAATGTATTAAAAATCTGAAAAATATGGTAGCTAAGTGCCCTGGAGTATTCTCAATAACTGCAGAAAAAATCAGAATGTGATCTCTAATATTTTGATGGAAATTATTTATCAAATAATATGGCGCAGATAGGTACAGTAATGGTAAAATTTGGAAATGTTCAACTCATGCAGAGTGGTTGATTGGCAATTATGGTTTGAGGATCCTATGAGCATTGCAACAGTATGGTGCTAAACAGATGAAGGTCATTAAGGGAAACAGTGCTAACTTACACCCGTATTCATAAATTATAACATCCAAAATGTGTTTTTTTTTTGTATTTTAAACAACTGTTTCCATACACTTGACAATTTAAAATTTCATTTGCTACCTTCCTTTTCGATAAAAATGCTTTTTTTTAATAGTGTTTAATGCCCATTTTTACAGCTGAAGCATCACAGATGGTTGACATGGATGATACATTGGGAAAAGATATATATTTTTTTAGAAAAGAAATGTTCCAGGATTAAATTTAGGATACCTTCCCTAGCATTTGCCATTTATGAGTTCTGCTTGAGAGACAGAAAATTGTTTCACTAAACCTTCAGTAGTGACAAAAGAATGAAAGAATTCTAGTTTGGTTTTGGATTCTGATATCAGGTCTGCAAATTTTTAGTGAATTTTGTTTGTTTAAGGAACAAAATTAAAATTTAAATATTATTTATGTTTTATGTGCTTAATGAACAATTTTTTTTCTTTCAATGCTGTATAAGCTACCTTGACTGGGTCAGAGACTGGCCTCTAGTAGTGAATATATTAAGAATTCCTCCAATGTAATCATGCCATCACACGAACCTTTATCATGTAATGATATAAAGAAATGTTCTTCAGCACTAATTTCATATTCATCTTCACATAAGCAGATATTTTATTATAATTAATTTTATTCATAGTTTGAACACTGAGAAATTAAATTTGAAATTTGAGCCATCCCAAAAGTATATATTTTTATATATATTGATTAATTATTATTTTAAAAGAGTGATTGGTTCACATTACAAAAATAAAAGGAATTTATTTTATGTTCCAAGGCTTCAGAGATGGCAGAAATACTTTTGTGATGAATTTCTGCTCATTCTTTGAAATTCACTGCAAACTGGTGTGTTGTGAATTGGCAGTTGTTCCAGTGCATACACTATATTCAGTACTGTATAACAAAAGAACAGTTTTTAGGGCAATCTGCAACAATCAAGGATTCAGAGGTGGCAAATATACTTTTATGATGATTTTCTGCTCATTCTTTGAAATTCACTGTAAATGGGTGTACTGTGGCTTGGCAGTTGTTCCATTTCATACACTATATTGAATATTTATTTTATAACAATAGAACAATTTTAGAACAATCTGCAATAATATAATTACCAGGATGTACACTGTCTTTGCATTCCATAAAAATTTACTGTTGCTGAATTATGAAAACATATAGGAATAACAAGAGGAGTTTGCTTGGCAGTTTGTCTAAAATTTCATTAGCCAGGAAGACTGAAACATTTATAAATTATTGCAATTAGTTATAACCCATTGTATGTTATCTGTTCAATAATATCAGCGTCAAACATCTCTTTGATGTGTCTAGGATAACTTGAGCATTATTAAAGGTAATAAACAATATGGAAATGAAGGATTAGAGACAAAGTGTGATAATGCTTCTTTGTAGTTATGTTTCAGTTCAATAAGTATGTAAAAACTTTTTAACTATGGATATCCGTACTTGAAACACTTATATGTGTCCTTAAGGCTATATCAAATTAATATTTTCTAGTCTCTTCTTAATAAAAATATTTGGAACACTCTCTATATTTTGACTAAGAAGAGATTATTAAAGCATGTTTCACTGTGTTCAGTTCCAAATTGAATTAATATTGAAATTAATATTTTCTGCCTATGAACTTCTAGGCCCTCCTCTTTCACACTGAACAATTTTTTTTTTCACAAACGATAACTCCACTAACTTCCTCTGATCTGTAGAAATTTAATACCTATGCCACTATTGACATTTCTAGAGGTTTACTAAGTTTATTGTCAGGAGAGAGTAATATTCCATTTTCTTTTACTACTGTTTTTTTGCCACTCTTATCATATTATCAATTGCTTTAAAATTTTTAATTTTACTATAGGACAAGATTTAAAAATGTTATAATTTTTAATATTAAATTTGTTGTGTGAAAGGCTTCAACATTGAATTTATTTCTTTTGCTAGGGTATATGTAATTTTCTGAAAATTTTCTCAAGGGATGTTTTTGTTATTTTTTTTTATTAAGGGGAATTCTCCTATTTATATGAAACTCTTATTCACATTTTCAATATTAATAGCATCTTGCTCATTCAAAGAGCTACCCAAAGCATTGTTGGGATTGTCACTTTCTTTGCCTGCATTGCTTCCATTTGATTTATGTTTACTGTCACACAAACCATTGGCTTTACATAATGTTTAACTTAAACTATCCAAAAGTAGATAAACTTTTTTATAGTATAAAATACATACTTGAATATTTGAAAACTTTACTAAATTGACTTTTATTAGTGAATTAGAACTTATACATCTTAGAGTACTTTTTTAAATGAATGATTAGGGCAGATTTAAGCACTTGTCATATCTTATACAATCTTGCTGTTATTCATGTTGTACAAGGCACGTCACATAATCCTCATCCCATCAAATTAAAACCCTGACTGGTTATTTTTCTTAGCAATAATATATCCTTCACATGTATTCTGTTTGTCAAGAAGTAATAAAGTTTGGCATGAGTATACAGCATTGTGAGGCTTCCATCTCAACTGGGTGGTAGTGGTGGTGGTGGTGGTGGTGGTGGTGATGGTGGCAGTGGTTGGTGATGGTGGTGGTGGTGGTGGCGGTGGCGGTGGTGGGATACCTTTTACTCCTATGGGAAACATAGGGCCTTAATGAAAGCATGCCAGCATATCCTGTTCTTAGCCATAGCTTTGACCTCCTTCCAGCTCCTCCCAGTCTGCTCTGCTTCCTTCCCGATTGTGTTGTACCATGTCATTCTAGATCTGCCTATTTTCCTGGTTCCTCCTTATGGATTCCAGTCAAAAGTATTCTCTGCTATATTTCCATTATCTCTCTGCAACATGTGCCTGATTTATTTCTACTTCCTATATTTTTTTCTTTTTTAATTGCCTTTCATAGATTTTTATTCATTATAGCTTTCGGCCACCATATCCAATCATTCTCAAGCATCTATTTATGAACACTTGCAATTTTTTAATGATTATACAATTGTTTTCCAGGTTTCACAACCATACAGCAGAACTGATTTTACATTTGTGTTAAATATTCTTGATTTTAATTTCCAGGGTATTTGTTTAGATTTCTGATTCTAGCTTTGACATTTTCACTGACCCTCCTTTCTATGAGATAAGGCTTCCTAGATACTGAAATTCCTTCATTTGCTCTATTTCCTCATTCCCTAGCATAATTTTAGAATCTGTTTCATTATGTATCCTCACTCCTTTGCTCTTTTGTTTATTTAGATGCAGTTCCATGCATGTGCAAGTTTATCAAGATCCCATAGTTTGCCATTAATGTTGGTGAATCTATGTGAAATCATACATACATCATATGCACATTTTACACTTTTTAACCTCTCTCACAATCCCCACTGAATGCCTCTATGTAGTCTGTTGTAAATCTTTTTCATTAAGTCATCTAAAACCAATATAAATATGGTGGTGACAGCAAGCATCCCTATTTGACTCCACTCAGAGAAGGAAAGGATTCTGAAAGTTTACCTTGATGTAACTCAAAACAGTCATGATTATCATACATAGCTTTAATTATGTTGATTTTATTAATCATTCTAATTTGTTTTAGTTTTTCTATTTACCAAGTCAAAGGCTTTGATAATATTAATAAATGCCTAATATAATGGGCTATTCCATTTTAGTGACTGTTATATAATAATCCTCTTTGTATTTATGAGATTTGTATAGGAATTCCTGACTCTGAACCTATATTGTGTTTTCCTCAGTTTCTTATCCACTACACCTTTGATGCAATTCAACAGAATCCTAGAAAAGATCTTACTAAGAATAGACAATAAAATGATGTTACAACAGTTATCACAGATAGATAGATCTCCCAACTTAGATATTTTCACTACTATATCCATCCGTGAATCTTAAGAGACTTTATTCTCCTAGATGTTTTAGAATAGTGGATATAAAATATCATTAATTAAATTTACATTTGCTTTTAACTTTCAGCACTAATGTTATTGAGGTTTCAGCTCTAATATTATTGGGGCCTGGTGCTTTATTGCTTCTTGTTTCCATTATTACCATCATAATTTCAAGTTTTGTAATGGAATATATTTTACGTTTAAAATTTCATTTCCTGTTAATGGAGTTGCCTAAAGTTCTTTTAGTTTTATGGGCATATAATTAAAAATTTCATTAAGGTGTTCTCCCCACTTTTTAATTGCTCTGTTTCAGAAGTTAGAATGTTACTGCCTTTATCCTTTATTGGTCTGCTAGAAAAGGTTTATTTGTCAAAGTTTTAGTAATTTTATGCAAAATTTTAGAATTATTGTTATTTGCAGCTGCTTGTGCTTTATTTGCTAGTTTTTCCATCCAATTGCTTTCGTCAAGTTACTTATATCTTCTTTATTTTTAGAGCTCTATTTCTCATATTTTCTATCTGAGTTCTTGTGTTAGCTGCAATTAATGGTTTTTTAAGATTTTACTTTGATCAATTAACTACCAGGATCCATGGCTTCTTACCTCTTTGTTTGTAACCTAAAACTTTTTATCTAATTTCATTAACATTTGTTTTTATTTCATCCCATTATTGTTCTATGTCCAAATCTACATTATGTTCAGTTTCTAAGTTACATTCTTCAGACAACAATGTGAATCTATTCCACATTTCTAGGCTAAATTGTGCCTTTATCTCCTCATTATCCAGTTTATTCACTCTAAACCTATGACCACTTACCATAGTTTTATTTCCTGCTCATGCAATTTTCAATCCTACTTTGGCTATCATTAGATGATGATCACTTTCCACACCTGCAACTCTTTCATTCCTTAAGTCTATGAGTGATGATCTCAAATTTGTGCTCATTGCAAAAGGGTCTATCTGATATTTAGTTTTATAGTCAGAAGATGCTCATGACACTTTATGGCATGATCTGTGGGAAAAAATGGTTCCTCTGATAGTATGATTAAACTTTCCGCATAATTCTAATAATTATTTTCCATTGTCATTTAAGATACCTAGACCATTTTTCCTATCACCAATTCAAATCCATTGTTATCCTCTCCAAGCTGGGCATTAATTGTCCATTAACATCACAATATCTTGTTTCCTAAGAGCTTCCAGAATTCCAAATTTTCTTTTTCTTCTTCAGTGCCTATTTCTATAGGTGCATAGCATGTATTAAAGTAATTGGTATAATGTCTGTCTTCAGTATAATATACAAAGCCCTTTCTGAAACTGGTTGCCAAGAGATTAAGCTTTTCCTAGTATCCTTACTTAGCAACATTGCTACTTTCTCATTATGTCCATCTTTTCTTTTCTGGTACAATAATGTATTCCCCATTACAGTTTGTTGTTCTCCGGATGATCTCTATCTTGCTTTTAAATTCCTAGTATAGACAGTTTGTATCTGGATATTTCTGCTTCTACTTGAGCTAATTTCCCCAGTTTCCCACATTGTTCTAACATTCCAATATACAATTAATATGCCATGTTTCATGTTTGGGGATAACTTTATATCATTCTGGCATACTTTCATTGATTTCTTTGGTATGTAAATTTAAGAAGTGTGAGTTATCAGCCCACAGCTTCCATTTCAGGTGATGGGGCTGAGATCCATGCATCCAAACTTGCAAGCTTTGGTTCTAGGTACAGTTGTGCATTTCCTTCCAAGCTTTGAAGTTATGAGTTTCCCACCACTTGGGTAGCTGGTTGCAGTGAAAACCACTGTGCAATGGGATCGCCACATCCCTATATCTGTATTCGCAACTTAGTAAAATAAATTTAGAGAATGTCTGCCATTTCCTTCAAGCATCAGTCATTTCATGAATATTCCATGTTTTGTTATGTAGTTTAGTTATAATATATTGCATGCAATAGGAATTCCAAAAACATTTGGTGGTCTGCTTCCAATATGAATGTATGCAATGATTCCTTAGCCAGGAACTATGAGTGCACGCCTGCAGAAAATAAATTGTTACAAATGTTCTTACACAGATCCATTAATTTTTAATGTTTCAGTTTGCAGATAATACATTAGGGAACATGCCTGTAATTTTAAGATTTTTTACTCATCAATTTTTTTATTTGAAATAAATATTATGAAAAACACCAGACCAAACTTAAAATTTATTGCTGACCTAAATCAGTAAAAAGCAATGTATTTAAACTTTCAGGAGCACCAAACCACAAATCTCAACTGTAAATAGACTTAGAGTAACATCTGATTTCATGTTATAGGAATGAATAACTTGCATAATTGCAAATAGGCATAACTAAGCAAATAATTTGAAATAATGGAAATTAAAAAACACAGATTTCCATATTTAATGCCTGTAATTCATTATAAAAAAATTCAACCTTTTTTTTTGTAGAGAATGTGTTTTGTAGGTGTGCCATTTGACATGGAATGACTGATGTACTGAATGAGCTGTTTGACATTTAAGCCAGAGACAAGCAAAGATAATAAATGTCATGACAGAAGTAGAAATTATAGTGAACAACAAAACAACCAAAGATATTACTTGACAAAGTAGATTGTTCATAGGGAAACTGACATGGAATCACATTTCTACTCTACAACTTGACAATTCTGCAGCAAGATAATTTACTGCCACAGATGACTGAGGTCATTAAGGTGTGTATTCTTCCACATTTTCCTCAGTTCTCATAAATGGCAAATGCTGGGGAGGTACCCTATAATTAGGCCTGGAACACTTCCTTCCTTCCATTAAAAAGCCACTTTCCCAATACACCATTTCATCTCATGTTTCATCATTATCTACCATCTGTGATGCCTCAGTTGTTAAAACAGGCATTAAAACACTATTTAAAAAAGCAAGAAAACTTACCTAGTATCTAGAGTTCCAAGACAGAACAAAGCACAGTGAGATTAAGCACTGATGAAACTAATGCTGAGAAAAACATGAATTTTGTACAATATAATAGGGCTTTCATAAAACCAAAAATTATATTCTCATTTTTGTCAGTATTTAGCTAATCTAAGCTTTCAGCCAACATTAGCTTTTAGCTGCTATTTAGTTTAATCTTAAAGAAGAATTATTCATAAAAACTGCTTGATTTCTTTATCAAAGTATGTTTTTTCTTTGGTTAAAGTAACAAAATTTATACTAGTGTTCATTATCAAAGTATGTTTAATTAGTTAACTTTCAAATAACCAGGAAAATGTTCAGGTACATTTATATTCCAAGTTTCATTTCATAGTTAATGTTTTTATTTTTTTGGGGGGAGAGGGGTATTAACTTTGCTGCTAATGGCACTGAGTATTGAAAAGAAGAGTTGGCAACACATTTGGTCAGCAGTTGGGGAATGTAGAACAAGAGATGAGAGCATGAACAAACCAAGAATGCTAAGTTATTTTCTGAACAGTTCTGAAGCTATATGTTCAGCACAATAATGACAAATTCTTAGTTCCCTTGCCTATGCATTAATGAATAGTTTGTTATTACTCAACCAAAGAGAAAATAGTTTAACAAAAAAAAATTACAGAAGAGAAAAAATGATTTTGGTATGGTTACGGCTTCCTGTGATATACAATCTATCCATAGAAAAATGCTCATTTAATCATGACATTGTAATGACATTTTTCTAGCTTCTGTTGATAGATAATGCCTATAACTCACCATAATTTGAGTACAAAAATATCAATATCCTCAGTAATTTATCTTCAAACTATTTTTGCATTAGTCCTTTTTTTCATAGAATTACTGGTTTGGTAGAACAAATATAAGAAAATCAATAAATAAAATAATAAAAATATAAAAATAATTATCTCTTCTGAGTTGAACTTTTAAACACACTCATTCTAACTTTACTTATGGGAGATTTACTCAAGACATGTTTTGTGGATCTTTGTCCACATCCTCTACTGTTTAACAACTGTTGGATCTTTCATTAAGTTGGTTGAAATGTGCTTTAAAACTTTTAAATCTTCCAGAGCATACAATTAATTTCACCATCAAAAACAAAAAATAACGGCATCATCCTTGGGCAAGTTCATGCCCACTTTCACAATGGCAGCAGAAGAGGGCACCAAAGAAAACTGAACCCAATTATCATGAAATCACTGCAACTATGCAGAGAAGTTGTGTGACTTCAACAAATACAGGCTGATATAACTGTCATGATGCACAGAAGCAAGTAATCAATTGCCAAAGTAACTTTGTAGGAAGTATGATAGTAGTTAATCAAATGAAAGCAAGTGGAAAATTGTAATGTAATAATATTACATATAAAGGAAATGATGATTATATAGGAAAAATGTATGATCTCTTTACAGTATTATAAGTTTTAAATGTATTTTGAACTTTATAAGCAAAATATTTCTAAATTTGACATGAAGCTAATGGCTTCTTTTCCATTTTGCAGCAAAGAAAGAGCAGTGGTGTTGGATTTCATTGAATTAATTTTGCAAGGGGAATGCGATGAGTTTTTTTTTGGGGGGGGAGGGGTGTGTAGCAAAGAGTTTTCTCTGTGGAAAATTTTTCCTCTTTTGGGACATTTCTTTAGTTCTGAGCATGGATACTTGTTCATTTTGGTTACAAACTACAATTAATGTTGCCTTTAAGGTGCTGTAGAAATTCTCTTAATGGCATCCAAAAGCAACTTGGAAGCAATTTTTTCTATTTGTTCTGATAGGGGCACAGAACAGTTGGGACTTTCTTGTTTGCTCACTTGGGAGGGTTTCATTTTTGTAGTTCACACAACATCCAACAATTAAGTCCTCATATAAATGTTTACCCCGCAGAGCGTCTTTTAAGGTGTAAGCATTGTTCATGCCCTATCTTGTAATACCTACAAGAATGGTATTTTAGTACTTCATATTTAATGTTATATTTTTCAAGAATGGATAATACTGTATTGAAAATATCTTCCCTTCTTGCACTTTCTAATTCTACAATATTGAAAAAATCTTGAATTAAACATAAATAAATTAAATAATCTCATTCAACCCCTTTTTGTAAAAATCCCAATCACTGTGAAATGTGCAATAATTTCAATTATGCATTCAACTTCAAATGTCATCAGTAAGATTACCATGGTGAGGGATCAGCTAGAAAGCAAACATGCATCTTGTTCAGTCATAAAGCAACAAATGAACTTCATTTGATTATTTAAAATCAATGCATGAAATAAAAATAAAATCTGAAGAACTATATTTCTCATCCTTTAATGATTTTAAAAACTGGAATAGGTATATGGATGCTGTTTCTTTTTAACAGGTGAGAAAATATCCAACTTTCCCAAGTGTACTTTAAAGACATTGTTGACCTCACCCAAGGATGATGCTGTACATAATGTTAAGTATAATAGTCCACAATTAGAGGTGAACAGGTGGGGTTAACAAAATTCTTATGCTTTCCTTCAGACTCATAAGAAACAGCATCGGTCTAATCCTGAAGTAAAATCTGCTGAGGATACTAAATGGCAAACTAGGCCTAATTAATTTATTCCACAATGAGTGTTTAGTTATGATCCATATATATTTTTACTAAGTTTGCATTTACTGTCAAGAGGTAATTTAAAGAGAAATTCCCAGATAATTCAGTTCTAAGTTAAATACAATTCATGAATTTCTAGTATCCACACACTTTAGATGAACTAAAAGATATCATCTGTCCAGAGATCAATTTAAATTCTAAAAGAGTATTAAGAAGGGTAAGGGTAATTTTATAAGTAGATACAGAAATATATGGAAAATTTAGGTAGGGAGTTCCAGCATTTCCTTCGTGATTACATAAATTTAAGAGCATTAGAATTTATTGGACTGCAGCATTAGTGTTCCTACCATGAAATTTTGTGTTGCCCTGCTGTGTTGTGTAGCCCGACTGGCCATAAGCAAAGGCTTATTGAATAATGCCACCCTACTGATGTGTTGATCATCAGATAATTTCACATCATTATCATCATCATTAATATTATTGTATAATATATACAATAATATAATATTAATAATGTATTAATAATACAATATAATATTATAATATAACATAACATATTACATTATAAAATAATAGCATATTACATTATAAAATAATAACAATTATTATATAATAATATATGATTGTATTTAATATAATATATTAAATAACAACAATAATAATAATAACAATAATAATAATAATGTTAGTTTTGTTATATCACAAGCACTACCTTTGGATTTATGAATGAAATGGAGGATTAAAGAGCACACGAGCCTAGAGCATTTGCATATTCAAAATGAAGAAATTCTCTGGATAAAAATAAACAAAATAAAATAAAATGACTAAAGACTGAATGTGGGCCTTTTATTTGAGAGGGAGATATTCATTGATAGGTAATAAATGTGATTGTGTGAAATTGGCTGCTAAATAAACTAAATAATAAAACATTTTCTTTTTTCCTGGGGGACACAACTGTCCCATTTTGCTATTTTTATAGGAATATTGGGGACTCTCAGGAAAAAGAGTTCATATTTTTAGCTGAACATCTTGATAATTTTAGTTTATTTTATTTATTATGTTAAAGCAATGCAGGATATTTAAAATTGTCATTAAAATATTTCTTCAATATCTATAACTTAGGACATACATTTAACATAAAAATATGTCCTCAATTTTATATTTGAAAATCATAATGTCATTTATATGACCAGCATTCCCAGGTAATTTATAAAAAAGTTTGATCCCTATCACAATGTGTCTATCAAAAGTTTTACTCAAACCACATCTAGGAAACTGGTTTAGAATTATCTTGGTATTATAAAACTCTATGTTATTGATTAAAATCTTTTCATTAGAAGGATTACACATAGACATAATATTTTTCAGTTCATAAATGGAAGGACAATTTAAGGTTCCAATTTAACAACAATTGATATAAAATGAGATTTAAATCATAACCCTTAATTACATGTACTACTTTCTTTAATTAAAACCATAAATTAAATCAGATTTTGCAGTACATGTTTAATGAATTTCACCAAAATTATAACATTTTTATATTATAAATAAGATCAATAACTCACACTTCAACTTCATTAGAATGTCCTCCTTCTTGCCCCTCTTCTCCTCCCTCTTCACCACTTTGCCCCTCCTCGCGTGCAGGAGATCCACTTTGAGATTTACCTTGTTTTTCTGCCTAAGGTCATAAGATCTCCTGTTAGTATCTTAAGGTTTTTAAGCAATATTTCTTCAGAAATATCTTATCAGATTTTCAAGAATTATTTAAGAATAATATCAGCAATGTGCCTTTCACAATAACTAGAGGAAAAGTGTGGAAATTAATGTTACTATATGCTTATTAATGTTATAGTAATTCTATGAATTTTTAAGGTTTTACCTGTTGTTAATATTCATTTATCTACCAGAACTTAATTAGTTAAATATTTAATGTAGAAAGCTAATATTTATTGAATGAATTTTTATAAATATAATATGGTACCTAGAAACAGAAAATTTTTACAGAATAATGTTTTCTATTTTCTCACATATCTGCCAAATATTAAAATTTCCCAGTCAAGGCAAAAAAAATCTCATTCACTTGCAAGAAGGTACATATTTCAAATGCATAAAAAATTCTAAGGAAAAGGAACAATTTTATTAATGTATGAACAAATACATAATAAGATTCTTCACAGACAACACAATGGCATAATATTAATATAGAGTGGTTTAGCGACACTTATGCTTCACTTACTTGGCTTTTATATTTGAACATGTTTTGGGAAGATGTTCAATTAAAAGATCCAAGTAAGAGAAGTATAAGTTTCACCAAACCAACTCAATATCATTATTATTTTACTACATCACTGTTAATAGCTTTAAGAGTATAAGTACATATAAATATGATTAAGATTGACAATGGAATGCATCAGAAATATAATAATCTGTAATTGTGTTGAGTTGAACTAAGTAATTGTCCTGCTGAAATACAAGTAAGTGAAGCTGTAATGTGATTAGTTCAACTCAACACTTCTAAAATGATGGTGGTGGTATTTTTTAATGGTGTTTAGCGCCCATCTTTACTACTGTGGCACCACAGGCAATGAACACTGGTGGTACATGAAATAAAATGATAAATTGGGAAAGGATTTTTTTTTTAAGGAAGGAAATGTTCCAGGCCTAAGTTTAGGGTATCTCCCTGGTATTTGCCAGATATGATGACTGAGGAAAACCTGGAAAAAACCTCAGTCAGGGAGGACAATCCTGCCAGGATTTGAACCCCAGGCCTCCCACTCACGAGTTCGCACCTTAACGACCTCGACCACCCATGGTGGTAGTGGTGATGATAGTAAAATTACTGTAAAATTCTCTCCTTTAGTTAGTATAAATTGAAAAGAATTCATTTAAGGTAATTATAAATGCAACAATGGCACACAAATGATTTGAACAGGCTTGAATGCTTTGTCAAAGCAAATGTAGCCTAAATAATGTAGGTAGGTACATAATAAAATCTTTAAAATGATACCATTTAATGTTTTTAGTGGTTTAGTCTACCTACAATTTACCCAGTTTTATAGTAGTTACACATATTTTTGATCAAATCATGTAGGAAATATAACTTATAATGCAACAATTCCTTTGCATTTACAACACCTTCCAAATATGTAACATGCTCTTGCCTCAGTACCAACCCTGAATGTAAAAGTGATATACAACGTACCTCCTCTTCTGCTTCCTTTTCAATAGCTGTTAGAGACTCAGCATCAGCCAGATTATCCACAGCAATGGCCAAGAAAACATTCAAAAGAATATCTTTATAGTTAAGTTTTTATATATTTCACAAAGTATGTGTAAGTAACTTACATTACAGGTTCTATTCCATTACTTTGGCTTTTATGAGGTGTTTACCATCAATGAAAAATATTCTAGTTTATAAACATAGGAAACAAGCAAATAAAAAAAAAACGAAATAAAAAATAAGAAAATGAAGAAAAAAACAAAGCATTTGTAAATTTAATTGCTAAATTTTACATTAAATTCTAGCTTTCAATGTAATGACTAATGTGAAAATTTAAAAACAAAATATTAATATATTAAATAAGTTACTTCAACAAAATAAGCCAATATTCCTTTGTTCTGAACTTAATGCTCATTTAGAATTGTACTAAAAATTAACCATAATTCTTAGGTTTTCAATTTTTCTAATCCATTCTGCACTAATATTACATTTACAAGCTTAAATTTGTTATGGTTTCAGTAGAGAACATAAAACTTTAACTTTAAGATTAAATGCTAATATCTGAATTACTGAATTATCAATAAGTGTAATCATTTCATATATTATTTTACTTTGAACTGTTGTATAATTTCTTTCACTAAATCTCTGTGCCTGTGCAAAATCATGATATCTGAAGCAATTTTTTTATTTCCTGCTTTTTATGTCAATATATTTTAAGCCATCCCTTAATGTAAAATTATAATAATATCGACCTAAATAGTTTTTAAGCATTTGAGGAAGGATATATTGGTCTTACATCAGTTTCATTTTGTTAAAATGTAAAGTGAAAAATAGAACCTTCTGAAGACATTAGTTTTACGCTAGAATTTCCAGTATTTCATTTAAAATTTCAGAGTAAAATCATGTTATTTATATTTTAAGTTTTTTTTTTGATTAGTGTTTAACACTGTTTTTACTACTGAGGCACCACAGAAGGTGGACACTGGTGATACATGAGATGAAATGATGTATTGGGAAAGGATTTTTTTTTTAGGAAGGAAATGTTCCAGGCTTAAGTTTAGGGTACCTCCCCAGCATTTGCCATTAATGAGGACTAAGGAAAACCTGGAAAAAACCTCAGTCAGGAAGGACAGTCTTGGCTGGATTCAAACCCCAGACCTCCCGCTCACAAGCCTGCGCCTTAACCCCTCGGCCACCCGTGGCAGTTTATTTGAAGTGGTCTTGCATGGGCAAAGCTTAACAATTTTTACACATTCCTTTGTACATTCTATTAATTAGTACTCATTCCCCATTTACAACAGAATGATGTAATTATTGTCTTAAACAGTTATTCTTGTTCTAGGTTTGTATTCATGTTTTTTAACTTCTGACAATGAAATCAATACAGAAAATATTTGTTATGGTGAAATTTAATTAAATTTGGCCAAAAAGATTAGTATATAATCATTTAAATATGTCATCTACACACTCTTGTAGATGGCATATTTAAATGATTTTATAATATGAACTTTACTGCGTTAGTTCCATATATAGTTTTTAAAAATGGATCAATTTTAAATAGTCAAAGGTTAGTATACTTGAAATCCTGCTTAATAATTAATTGTGTCAAAACGTGTGTGTGTGCACATGCATGCACATGTATGTATGTTACAAGAATAATAATTTAATAATATTTATCAACAACACAACAAATTTAGTTAAAAGTTTGATAACAACAGAGCACATATATAGTTTTTAAAAATGGATCAATTTTAAATAGCCAAAGGTTAGTATACTTGAAATCCTGCTTAATAATTAATTGTGTCAAAACGTGTGTGTGTGCACATGCATGCACATGTATGTATGTTACAAGAATAATAATTTAAAAATATTTATCAACAACAGAACAAATTTAGTTAAAAGTTTGATAACAGAGCACATCAGGATATTATCATTATATTTAACTGCATTATAATAATAAAATATATTGTGCTTTTAGTTAGACTTTATGAAATCATTCAGTTCATTGAAAGGATAATATTTGTCTACCAGCTGACTTAAACTCAGAAATAGTTGAAATCTTGCCCTTGCAGGTAAGTATACATTTTCATAAACTATTACAATTTTCAGCTAATAACAGGGATTCATGTTTCACATTGTCTCTTTATGATGGGTACTGCTTCCATTTCCAACATGGAAGTTCTTTGTGCTAAACTATACCTATGTAATACTTATGAAAATAATGTAAAATTTTCCTCTGAAGTGTAGTTTTTATCCTCAAAATTAGCATATGAAAGAGATAAAAATATAAGAAAAATGTGTGATAGCTTATATATGAGTTTTTTTCTCTAACAGAAAAGGATTAATTTTCATGCAATTTTGCATTTGTTCATAATTATTTTAACTTATAAAATCTTCAAGATAACAACTTTCTTAATTATTTTTATTAATATGATTTTTAGATTGATCATTTCGTCAATCTCTGTTGATGTTAATAAAGATGCTTCAGATGAGGATAAAGACTATGTTCCTGATACAAACAATTCAGAAGAATATAAAATATAGTGAACTTTTGTAACAGTGGTGTCAAATATTAACATTTTTAAAAAATGGGGTCGAAATTGTAACATACACACCACTAAAATTCAATAAAATGGAAGACTAGTTTCGGGAGCCATCGCTCCTATTAGGAACCGATGATCAGGATGACCAGGAACTGATGATAGGAGCAATGGCTCCCGAAACTAGTCTTCCATTTTATTGAATTTTAGTGGTGTGTATGTTACAATTTCGACCCCATTTTTTAAAAATGTTAATTCAGAAGAAGTTAATAATAATAGTGAATGAGGATGAAGAGATGAAACAAGAGCATTCAGTATCAAAAAACAAATAAGGTAGTTAAAAACATTGAAATAACAACATTAATAGTTAATCACAATTATGATAATAATGATCTGAGGATGATACAGCCCTCAGTAAGTACATGTATGAGAAGTGCTCTAAAAGTTCTCAGCCTGACTTGGAGATGTCATGAAGATGGCCAAATTACTATGATAGTTGTTAAGTATCATTCTTTAGATAGTGTGCTGTAAAATTTCAGACACATAAGTGTAGTCACTTGTGTGTGATAATCATGTTAAACTAGCATTAAAATATTATACAAAATTGAAATACAAGCTGTAAAATAGTACTTCATTTTGAGGGGTTTAAAGGATTAAAGGATTCTTCCTCTTTGCTTTTGATGGTTTAAAAGTGGACTGCTAAATTTAAGTGTTGTGGTACATCCATTCAAGATGAACTCACAGGGCATCTCAAAATTGCTATAACCTATAAGATTGTGACCAAAAATTTACAATATCATACACAATGATTGCAGACTAAGGGCATGTGAGTTGACTGACATTGCAAAGACCTTGATAAGCCATGTTCAATACACTTTTTATGAAGTTGTGGGTATGAGAAAGCTTTCAGATGGATGGGTGCCCATTTTGTTAACAATGGACCAACAAATCATTTTAATGAACATTTCTCAAGAGTGTTTAGATATGTTAAATGCAATTCCAGTGAGTTTTTCCAACATTTAATACCAGTAGATGAAATATGGATTCATTACTACATGACAGAGACAAAGGAGTAGTTCAAACAGTCAGTGGCAACAAAAAGCAAATAAATACACAAAAAATATAAAATAAAATAAAATCTGCAATATTCCATCCAGGTAGCTGGTACCTATAGGGATGTGCATTTCCAAATTTTATCATTTATTTAATTTTCTCTTTTCCCAAAATACATAATAATTTTATAGATTAAATCTATAATTATAAACAAAACCAAAATATAATTTAAATAAAAATTAAACATTTCATTGCTAGAACAAAACTTAGTTAAATAAAATTATAAACCTACTGGAAGCCAATAAACATAACCAATAGCTGGTAGCCAGTTATCTACCTCAACTAAAAATGTTCTGTCAGAAACCAAACAGTTGAGGTGCTGGAGTCCTCTTCCTCTTCCTCTTCCTCTTCCTCTTCCTCTCTTCCTCTCTTCCTCTCTTCCTCTCTTCCTCTCTTCCTCCGCCTCCTCCTCCTCCTCCTCCTCCTCCTCCTCCTCCTCTTCCTCTTCCTCTTCTTCCTCTTTCTCTTCTTCCTCTTCCTCTTCCTCCTCCTCCTTCTTCTTCTTCTTCTTCTTCTTCTTCTTCTTCTTCTTGTATACTCATTCAAATTCCTCTTGCAATTTGCATAATTTTTCATTTCCACTTCCTATAGGTAAAAATCTTTTCCCTCCATTCTCTACTTCAGGTTATAGTTAAAAATTATTCCCATCTATTATAAATTTAAGTAGCTTCCTCTTCTTCAATACTCCCTCTTTCCTTGCCTTCATCTTCTCCTCTACTATTGTCTTCCTGTTGATTTTGTAAAAGTTGTCTTTTATATCATCTATTCTTGTTAAGTTAGTTTATTTTGGGAATGTCTTTGTATACATATACATTCTGATTCTTACTTCTTCTGTTTCTTCATTAATTCTTATTATCTTTCTTGTGGATTACCTCTTCCTGTGCTAGATTACTAATTTTGAATGCAGCCTGCTCAAGGTATTTATATAGACCCTTATTTGTAAGTATATGTGCTACCTGATGGCTACTTAAAATTTCTCTTTCTTCTCTCATCTGTTCAAAATAGTGTGTACATTCAAATAACAGATGCTCTGGGTTACCCTGTGTTTACAAAATCTGCTTGTTTTGTTAATTTTTTCCTAATAAGTTTTGTAAGGTCCATGGCCTGTAAGGTAATGTACCATGCCTCTGATAGGTTATATGAATTTTAGCTTTAATCTCTCAAAGATATTGTTAAATAAGTTGAAAGTTCTGCCTGCCTTGGTATTTTTCCAGTCATGCTACCATTGTACTTTTAGTTTATATTTTATTTCCTGTAAGTTGTAGCATTGACTGCCAATTAATAACTTTACTTTCTTCAAGTTACCTTTCTTCAACCGATAAACGGCGCCTCAAAATTTAATCAATAAGTCAATTGGCCATATTCCTGTAACTACTAAATAGTCATGGTGGGTGAGGTGTTTTCTTAACAACATCTTCCCCTGTAAATCTTAACAACACCTTCCTCTGTGATCTTCTTAATACAGTTTTTATTTGTATATCCTTCATCCTCAGAGCCCAGACCCCCTACTCCATAAGTCACTATTGAAGCAAAAATGTTCATATGGTATGCTGTTATGGTGCTTAATAGAATTTTAAATTTTAACTAAACTAAACCTAGCTAATTTTATCATAACATTTTCAGATTTTTTCCTGTGTATTCAGTATGTTTCCTAAAGTTTATTTTTCATCTAAGTAAATTCCCAAATATTTTGCTTCTCTTTGGTATCTTATATTTTGTTTGTCATTCATATTTTATATATGGATTTCTTTTAAGATTACCTTTCAGGAGCATGTAGCCTGATTTAGTTGGAGAGATTTGGAGTTTAGTTTTACTGCACCATAATTTTATTAAGTTATTTACTTTTCTTTCGAAGTCTGTTCTATTGTTTCATTTTATTAGAAATAAAATATTTTCTCCATATGCAATGTTGTTTGTCACATTTTCATTGTTGTTTAGTTTATATAAAAGAGTCTCTAATACTATGTCCTGAAAAATTGGTCCTAGGATTGGGCCTTGTGGGTATCCCTTAGTTATATCTGTGTAAATTGTTTCTTTAGTACCTTTTACGTGAACCCTTCTGTCTTTGCAGTAATCCATTAATATTGCATATAGGCATTTAGGGAGATCTTTTTCTCACAATCTCTCAAATAGTGCCATCCACCATAAATTATTAAAAAGGCTGGAAAGTGGGTGGCAAAAAATGAAAGAGCACAAAAAAAAGCAAACTGTTTCATTTGCTGGAAAAGTTATGGCTATAATTTTCTGATATTCTGATGGTGTGCTGATCATAGACTACCTCCAGAAGGGCAGAACCATCACTGGGAATATTATACTTCACTACTGGATCAACTGAAGGACGATATTCAACACCTTTTGAAAAAGAAAATTCTCTTTCATTATGATATCTCGCCTTTACACATGTCTGGGATTGTTGCTGCAAAACTGCATGACCTTTGCTTTCAAGTGCTTCCACATCCACCATAATCACTGGATTTTGCTACCAGTGATTAACTTTTTCTTCCAAACCTGAAGAAAATACTGGGTGGGCAAAGATTGACATTAAATGATGAGGTTGAAGTTGATACAGTTACTTATTTTTCACAGTTAGACAAATCTTATTTTACTGAAGGTATTAAAAGTTAGAAAGTCTGACTAAATGGTGACTAAGTTGATAAAAAAATAAATATAAAATTCTTAAATCTTGCATTTTCTTAGTTCGGACGAGAACTTTTAGAATTCCCCTCATATGCATGTATATGTAAAAGAGATGCAGAAGGAACAAATACAACTGCAGCATAGCCACTAAAAACTCCTTAAGAAACATATCCATCAAGTTCACAAATGGACTAGAAACTTGAGGAATATCAAAATAAATAATAAGCAGCAAGTAAAAAATAAAAATAGTATAATTAGAAAACAAAGATAATTAAAAAGGAATAAAGGAAAATGTAAATTAAAGGGCTTAATTTCAGAGGAAGATTAAACTTTCTGCATTCAGATCTTATAATTCTGTAGACTTGAACAAGAGAAGGGAGTATATCAGCCTCAACATTTCCCAGGTAAAGCTAAAGTATGGAAGAATTTTCAAAAGTAAAAGATCAAATAATGAATTACATTTTAAATATCAAAGAAGAAAAGATGAAATTTCCAAAAAGTTTGTTTATGGGAAATACCATTATTACTATCATTATTTCTAACAGCAAGAATTGTGTCATTAAGTGAGAAAGAAAAGGAAAACATTGAATTAAAAAAGAATAAAAAAAGGAATGAGAAAGCATATTAATGCACATCCAAGAGTGGTACATCGCCACAGGTGGCTGAGGTCGTTAAGGTGCAGACTTGTGAGCGGAAAATATGGGGTTTGAATCCCACCAGGACCGTCCTCCCCAACTGAGGTTTTTTCCAGGTTTTCCTCAGTCCTCATAACTGGAAAATGCCTGGGAGGTACCCCAAACTTAGGCCTGGAATGTTTCCTTCCTTAAAAAATCCTTTCCCAATATATCATTTCATGTATCACTAGTGTTCACCACCTGTGGTGCCTCAGTAGTAGAATCAGGCATTAAACACCATTCAAAAAAAAAAAAAAGAGTGGTACCTCTTCATGCTGATATCAGACAAGAATATTTTGAAGGTTCATTGAATTTATCTGCTTTATATCACATGTTGAGATGTGTAATTCAAAAAATTAACTTACCACAAAGAAAGCATATTTAGGAAACCATATTTTACACAGAATTCAATATAGTGTTCTATAAAACTAAGAAAAATCAATGTGCACTGTTTGAGGAACATAACAATTCATCAGAAGAGGAAAAGAAAATATTTTAAAACAAATGTAAAGATCACCTTTGGAAAAAAGAAAAAATGAGGCAAGAGAAAGAAAATTCTCAAGAAAAAGAATTGAGTTGTGGATGTGTATGATTTTCAAGCTGTTACATCACTTCCAAGAGTGAAATATTATGCTTTTAATACAAAAGACAATTGAATTACACATTATGTTTTATGGATGAATGAAAGAATGAAATTTATTCATATGCTAAGAAAAAATATAGAAATACAAATACAAACTACCAGGGGGCCTCCACCTATCTGTCCCCTATGATGCCTCAGTAGTAAAAATGGGGTTAAACACTACTCATTCAAATAAATCTATTTATCTGTTTCAGGGCAGTTTATGTATGAACCCTCACAGCTGCAAAAATATAAATACAAATATATATCACCTTAATCTAAGTTCTAATATAATTAAACAAATACAATATTTCCACCTTGAAAGCATCAGTCCCCAGTCCCTGGTTCATCAACAGCAATCTAATGAAATTCCAGGGGACCAGGCTCCGACCAAGTGCAAAGTTCTAAATAAAGGGTTTCAGTTACTCTACTTATGCCATTATTTTATTAGCTAGCTACAGCCTCTACAAACTACTAATTCCTTTAATTTTCAAATGCACACTATAATGCTACATTTGTTCACTTTCTAAAAAAAAAAGTAATTTCCAATCTCAAACTCAATAAATTAATAAAATTCAATAAAAATTAAACCATTCCTAACCTAACTCATAATCACCTTTATCTAAATTCTAATTTAATTAAACAAGGTATAACCTTTTAAGTTATTTGATTTACTTACCTTCTTAGTACCAAATGCCATTAATTTTTAACTTTATTCAGGAACTCCCCTACACTCCTGTTATTTTTACTGGAGATTTTCATTAAGGCTATTTTTCTATCTAATTCAAACCATTTCTCATTTATAAACTTTTTCCTCTAAAGTCCTGACTCTTTGTACTCAAACACTATGTGTTCTATATCTTTCTTTTCCCCACATATTGCACACTGATTCTGAGTTTCCTTATTCCTTTTCATCTCCACACACCTGCCCTTAATCATGCAATGCCCTCTCTTTGTTCTTTATTTGATTTGATTTGATTTGATTTATCAATATTCTTCCCTCCTATTTATTTTTTATTGCTATATATAAAATAGTAAGGATCTTTGCCTGCCATCTGGCTAAACATTTTTTGTATTTCTATATCTTCCAATCTCCTTCTTATAGCTTTCCAAAAACCATTTACATTGTTCTCCTTCCTTCTCCAAATATCTCCCATCCACTGTTCTGCAAAATAATCCTAAGACTCCACCCATTACTCCTTACTTTTTTCTTGAAATTATAAGCATTTCTTTCACAAATTTCCTTCATTTAAGTTTAGAATACTGAACCAATATTTGAGAGCTGTTTTCATAATCACATCTTTCCTTGCCACATTTCCCATTTCAATTTGTGCAACTTCATTTGCTGTTGTGCTTGATATACCTAAATTTCCCTGCAAAACACCCTATGCACAGCATCCAAATTTCCCATCCCTTTTGCAGTCTCCATATTTCAATACCACACAACATTTTTGCTGAACCACCATATTATATATTTTTTCTAGCCTCTTAACATTTATATCTGGTATTTTACATTTACAACCTCTAACTGTTGCCATTGCTCCTTTCTGTGTTACAAAAGTTAATTTTTTATAACTGTCCCATTTGCCACCACCATCTATTTTAACTCCTAAATGAATGCAATACCTAACTACTTTTTATTCTTTATCTCCTTTCCTCTGCTTCTCATATTTGCTCAATATTGCACCTCTTTTGAATACTACTACTTCTATTGAGTCTTCTTCTGATTTACCTTCAAGCTCCAATCATTACAGTATTTGTTTATTCACTGCAAAGATTGCTTTAAGTCTATTGTTGAGATGAATCCAACAATTATGGAAATGGAAATAATAACTCTGGGATTGTGACATTATTAATAACTGGCAACGAATTGTTACTCTTTCCTATCTTTGTTAATATGTCATCAATAAATAAATTAAATAACATTGGGCTTAACTTACACTCTTGCCTTAACTCCTTCTCTTGATTTATTTCTCTTGTTACCATTTCTTCCCCAGCTTTCACACAGAAGGTATTTCTCTTGTATAATACTTTAAGAATATTTACCATATGAAATTATATATTTACCTTACTCATTAATTTTTCCCATAACAATTATAACTCTATGCAATCATATGCTTTCTCTAAGTCAACAAATGCCATGTACAGTTTTCCTCTTGTACCTTTTAAATATTTATCCACTAATGCTTTTATAATAAATATATTATTCATCATACATTTTCCCCTATGAAATCCCATTTAAATTCCGAAGTTATTTTACATTCTGCAACCAAATTTTGTAGTCTATTTGTCAAAATACCTGTTAAAAATGTTCCCAAATTCAATAATAATGCAATACCTCTGTCATTTCTTGGTACACCTACACTTTTATGTATTGGGAAAATGATTACTTTCCTCCAACTTTCTGGAAAATTTTCCTTTGCCATAATTAAGTTAAAAAAAAGCTCAACACTGTTTACATCACAACACCATTCTTTTATAAATTCTGGTGGAATATCATCTATTTCTGTTGGTTTATTCTTCATCATTAATTTCACTTATTAAACTTCTTCATCCCTCATCTCACTATCCAGCATTTCTATACAGTACATTCCCACTTCTAACCTTGGTGTTGCTTTTAAACTGCTGTTGCTCACCAAAAAGGGCTCTAAAATAACTTATCCACTCTCCTGGATTGATGTTGTATTTAGATATATACTTGTTATAGGTTGCTTTTAATGTTTTCCATACCCTACTAATATTTCCTTCACTCAATAACCTGAGTAAATTCTCCTCATTTTTCCTTCTCCGCTCATGTTTCTTGCTATCAACAAGTTATAAAATATTTTCCTCTATATATGTTTTTTCTTTGACTCCTCATCCCCTGCACCTCTCTATTCTATTGGCATTTGCTTCAACACCTTTTTTTTGTTACTTTACATTAATCATCACTCCACTCTTTGCTCCTTTCCACAACTACCATCCCCTTTTTCATAAAATCTCCAGTTCTCTGCATTAATGTATTTATGTTATTGGTTGCCTTTTGTATTTCATTATTTTTTAACATATAATTTATTCCACTTTGACATATTTGGCCACAATTTGATTCTAATGTCTGTTTAAATTTATTTCTCTGTTCCTTCTTACATTTAAATGTAGTATATTGCCCAGCATCATTCTTCCATTCCCCTAAATTATCCACTACATATCCTGATTGAAATTTTATTTCTAATACTAGTGGAAAATGACTACTACTTGAGTTAAAATTAAGTATCTTAAAATTACTCACAATATACCCCATATTGACTGGCCATAATATATAGTCAATAACACTCCAGCCATTATTATTAACAAAAGTAAATTCTCCTAATCTTCACCATATTTACCATTCAGAATATCTGGTGCATTCACTTCACAAAATTCAAAAATTTTCACTACTTATATCATTGTACTTATCTTTGCTATGCCTTACTACATCTTCTTTTATCATTATTTCATTATTCCATACCATATCAGTCCCAAATTCCACATCTCCCTTACCTACTCTGATGTTAAAATTCCCCATTAATATAATCTCTACATTCATACACTTCTCTCTTAAATTTCCTATATCACTTTCCAGTTGCTTAAGCAGATCAGGGTTATGGTACTGTGAGGATCCTGGTATATTATTCACTACTTCTAGGCATATAACATTTTCATCCACCAGTTTATCATTCATTACAACCCACAAAGCATTTTTTGTCCTTGTCCATGTTTCTCATATTACTTTTCTCAACAATTTCCTAAAAAAAAAACCCAAGCCCCTTCTTTGCCACCACTTCTCCTTTTATTCCAACATATATAAAATCACCCATCTCTACATACTCTTCCATTAACCATGTTTCTACTACTCCCAAATAATCTATTTTTTTCTAGTAATTGTTTCAACTTCCCTGTGTACATTATATTTTTTAAACCCTCACAATTCCAAAATCCTAACCTCCTTACTTCCTCCAAACCCTATTGCGATTCCTTTCTGTTTCTGAATTTCTCTAACAATTTCTTACTCTGTAGCTTGATTCCCTCTCTTGAAGATGCCACCTTGTCTTTATCTAGCACAAGTATACTGCCATTAGGAGTCAATATGATGCTGTCCTCTTCTGTGCCACTCTCACTGCTCTCCAACTATTCCTTCTTTCCTGTCTCTGCCAGTCCATGTGCTAGCTGTATTTTATTCCTCTTCAGTGATACTACTTTCCTTGTTTGTCTCTCTCATGTCATTCCTTCATGACATACCCATTACATCATCTTCCACCCTCTTGTCTGATATAATCTTCTCTCCACCTCCTTCCTCCTTCATACTTCTCCTAAACTCAGGCGGTTCATCCTTTCCACCTAGTTGAACTGCTTTCTGACTGACCTTTGGACTTCCTGTCAGCGTTGTTTCCACCCCCATGGCATGGATGCTGTCTTATGTTGCTTTCATCACTTTACTGCACAACCACTATCTCTCCATCAATTCACAAATGTAGATAGCAAATGAAAGCCTGTTTCCCATCTTATCTTGCTATTTTCATTTGTGAATTCACTTCTTCTTAAGGGCTTATTGTTCCACCAATAAATCCTTGTTGACAAAAATATCAGTTTCTCTTAGTTGCTTTGCTTTCTTTAGAACTTCATACATGAACTGCACAGATATTAATCTCACAACCATCTTTCTTTTTCCTCTTGATCTTCCAACTCTATAGGCTTCACCAATCTCCCATTCCTGTAACACCATCCCTGATCTCCCTTCCAAAAGCTAACTTCTTGTATAGGCCACCTCCATTCTTTTTGCTAACTCCTGTGATAACTAGATTTTAACTTTGATAACACTCTTCCATACCCTCCACTCTTCTTCAGGTATTCTGCACTTCTGTTATTTTGGAGGGTGGATTAATATTATTATTTATTTAAGAATAATTATGGCTGTTTTCCCCTTGCAATGGTGACTATTCTCAACCAACCATAAAGATATTGGAACATTATATTTTATTTTTGAAGCTTGAGATCTCTCTCTTTTCTAATGCCCAACAATTCAACAAAAAGTCTCTTTTTATTCGCACTATTAAGAGGTATTTTATTTCTTTATCATCTAATTTATGAATAGGAGCACTTTATGTCTTAATTCATCCTTAATTTCCATTAATTCTTTTTCTGCTCCATTCAGTTTGTTTCCTAATCTCTCTTCCTTATCCTTTACTCTAGATAAAATCTCTTTCAAGGCAGCTTGGTTCCCATTTGATTCCCACTCCTCCAATTACCAATAATGTACCAATAATATTTAATAAAAGAAACATATTTACTGCCTATTCTTCTCTTCTTGTCCTCTTTTAGCTCTGTTCCACTTTATTCAATTAAAAGTCTGAATTCCTCTGTATATTTCAATATTCATCCCCATTGTTTCTTATTCCATTTTTCCTTTAAATCCAGTAGCTTCATGCACATCCTCTCTCTTCCACTGCAATTTTAGCACTCATTATCTTTTACTATTTATGAAACTATCTCTAAAAGGAAGTTGCTTTATATATCATGAAGATCAAGGTAGTAGAACAACGATTGAATTCCCCAAAAGTTGTGGAAATCAAAAAGATAATTTTTTATTTCAATAATTGTCTCAACCAGAAAAAGGACATACTTATAGTCTGTATATTAGTATCCAATATGGGAACTTGAAATTCTAATCAAATAAGTTCCTGGTGGTGTAGCACATTCAAAATGAGATAGATGCTATGTATTCTCTTATAGAATATGGGAAGAAAGGAGTTTTGAAATCTGATTCCATTTAAGTGCCTTCATAGGTTGCTACTATTGCATGTTTAGCAAGCAGAACCACAAAATCTTACAATGTAAGGCAAATAGGAACACATGATTTCATAGATTTATAATCTTGATGTAATATTAATGGAAACAATTTTTACATATATTAGGAAGGAAAGAAAACTTCTTGGAATAAAGTTGAAAAAGAAGACTTTCTTTGGAGCTCCTGAGGTATGCTTTGTTTTAAATTACCTCATGAGGAAAAACTTTGTTATGTTTGTACCTATATTTCATCCTTAATATATAATATTGGTTTTAATATAAAAAGGTACAATTGATTTTTATGTATAACTGTTTAAATGTTTAGAAAAGAAAACACACATTTGTTTTATGAATATCAGAGGAATAAGTTTTTTGAATTATGCAAGGAGAAATGCAGGTTTTTGCTGATCCATTAGAGCTTAAATTGTGGAATATATTACCTCTAACCTTAGAATATACTGAAGATTAATGCTATAAGTAGAAGGATGAAAGTACTCGTAGTTCTTTAACACCACTTGCTAGTTTGCACCATACTCTCAAAACTGACATCCTTCAAGGCAAGGTGTGCTGACTAGCAGTTACCTATGTCATCCATTGAAACTGATTCGTTGAATGTTGAATATTGTTTAATGTCCATTTTAACTACTGAGGCAACACAGGCAATAAAATGATGTGTGATAAAATCAGAACAAATTTGTTCATCCAGTATACATACACTAACGTATCAGATTCCAGTATCCAAAACCCCTGTAAAAATTACATAAATGACTTCTCTTGTTTGTAGTGTTAATGCAGGAATATCACATTTTAAGGTATAAATACATGTCAACACCATAAACAAATACTTAAATACCTTAATTGATATCAACTGAATCATACAATGATATCAATTAATATGATTGGCTTCACTGTGCAAGTTCCAATTTACATTTAAGTAAAAAACTTAAATACCTGTTCTCTGTTATTTATGATGCAAAAATTAGTTATCTGTCTAGATAAGCAGTATGTGTATCACCATAGTGATGCATTAAGTTACCTAATGTGAATGTGTCAATATTATTGTGAGAACCTAAGAGTTATTAATCCTGTGTTTCCTCTATCCATAAAAATGTGAGACTAGTATTTTGTATCTTATTACATTATTTATAGCAAAAAAAGAAGACCTTAAGTCTTTTTTATTTAAATTCTCAAAATTTTCTCAGGTCCATTTATTTAATTTTAGGATATGAGCCCAAAGCAGACACTGGGCATTATTAAACACTCAACAGTGAATACACTTCAAAATGAAGGGTATTCAGTTAGAGAAATAGCAAAAAAATTGAGGATTCCCATGTCAACAATTGCTTACACAATAGAGAGATTAAGAATAACAGGGACAAACAGTGACAGAAAAAGAGGTGGGAGGCCTACAATGACAAACAAAAGTCAAGACAATATAATAGTGCTCAAAAGTTAATGAAACAGGAAGTTAACAGCATCTGAAATTCAGGCTGAATTTAATATAAGCCACAATAGGGAAATATCCCTTAGCACAGTAAAAAGGAGACTAAGAGCAGCTAATCTGTTTGCGAAGGTAACTGTAAAGTAATTGCTTATTATGGAGCTAAACAAACAGAAAAGACTTCCCTGGGCTTTGGAACATAAAAATTAGATAATCAAACATTGCAAACAGATGCTTTGGACTGATGAATCAAAATTTAAGGTTTTGGTAACAAACCACAAACTTATGTAACATGATCAATAACTGAACAGATGCATCCAGATACTATGTAGGTCAAACAGTGAAACATGGGTGGAGGGGGGATGTGTAATGGTATGGAGGCTATTTAACATTCAGTGGGGTTGGTGATCTGCACCATATTAATGGGACACTTGACAAAAATGGATATCATAGCATTTTAAGCAGGTATGCCATCCCATCAAGCAAGTGTCTGATTGATTGAGGGCGTTACCTTTCAACAAATTAATTATTCAAAACATACCTCAAAATTGTGCAAGAATTATCTGCAGACCAGTAAATGGCATGAGAGCTCAACATTATGGAGTGGCTATTGCAGTCTCCTGATCTCAACCCCTTTGAGTTATTATGGGATGAGCTGGATTGATAGGTATGGAAGTTATGCCCTACCTTTGGAACATGCTACAGGCCTCCTGGAATGAAATTTTAGGCTACTATTGAAAAATTTATATAGAGGATGCCAAGAGCTTTGAATAAAGTGATTTCAATAAAAGGACATTTTTTCAATGAAAAACAAATATGAACTAACCAGTCAAAATTTAGAATTAATATTCAGTCTATGACATTGTTATTGTTATTACATTATTAAATAGTGATCAGACAGTAAAACCTATAAATATTTTGCATATTTGCATTTCCTCTCCTATCCTTTCTTTAGACTTTCTCTGAATAATATTTTTTGCTTAAAGTGTCTGGAAACTTTAGACCTGCAGTGTGTGTGTGTGTATATATAAACACAAACATAACAAAAAGAATTAGAGAAGGAGGCATTGTTGAAACTCTATAACAGTTATACAAATATTGCATTATTTCTTCTTCAAATGTATAAGACATACAACTGCTAGTTTTGGTTCTAAATAATTAACATATATATTTTTGTTGAGCATAAAGTATTATATTTAATGTCATTTACATTTTGATTTGCAAAACTAGATATTAAAGCTTATATATGTATTGAAAAAAGGATACAATTACCACAGATGAAGAGTATAATGAAATACACACATGCAAGCACTCCAACAGATGAAACGCCACCATAAGCTTGAATGCCAACATACATAACAGCATTCCAGTCTTCACCTGTCAGAATCTGAAAATAAATTACAGGAGCTGCAGCTAATAAATCTTTATCTGTCACCAAAGAAATAAAAAAAATTAAACAGAAATTTTGCTTCTTAGTATAGATATTATTGACATTTACATTCAACATTGTTCACTGTACTTAATTTTTTCTCATGGCAGAAAAAAAAAAATATATATATATATATATAAATAAAATATAACATTTTACTCTTTGCATTATTATGACTCAGCCAATAGTGTGCTTCCATTCTAACCATAAAAACCATGTTGAATTCTGAACTAGAAGAAGATGCTTCACCGAGGTTCATGTAATTGTAATATCTTAAAATTGCAAATGCTTATGGATCACTAATTTTTTGCCAAGTGTAATTTTTTGTTTCATAATCCCAAAAACATCTAACAATTGTAGTATAACAATGAACAGGTAAAAAAATATAATATATTTCTCTATTTTAAAATGCTAATATAGGAACTATCACAGTGAAGGCCCTCCAATATTCAAATCATTCTATGATATTTGAACTAAAACACTCTTATTGCTCCACTTACATGCTATGAAATGTGGTACTAATTTTGAGAACATTTGCTCTCATCCTTGGCCATGGGTCGACTGGTTGGAAACTTCCTCGCACTATGTAGATGTGAGATTCTACTCTGGTGGCTTCCTGAAGAACTTGAAGTTGATGTTATCCTTGCCAGGAACATCAAAGTTCATTAAACGATTTATATGCTTGCAAATGTAAATCTTTTCCCATGTAGCCCATTCTGTAGGTCCCTGTACTTATTTCAATAATTCAACCCCCCTCTGAATGACATGATTTTCCTTCCAAAAATGATATGCCACTGCTGACCCCTCCATCTGTTTGTATTTTATGTTCCTAAAGTGCTCATTCAAAAATGTGCCTATTTTCCTCTATGTTTTGCCAATATAAATTTTTTCATATTCTGCACAACTTATCCTACAAATCCCTTTTTTTTTTTTCTCCTGTGGAGTATTTTCACATGCCTTTCCTGTAAAAGACTTTTCAGGTTAAATCTATTAATAGGTGCCAATCTTATGTTAAAATCTTTAAAAATATTCTGAAATTTTCTTATCACACACGTTTGAATGAGCACTTTAACATAAAATACAAACAGATGTAGAGGTCCGCAGTGGCACATAATTTTTGGAAGTAAAAGCATGACATTCAGAGGGGGGTTGAATTATTGAAAGCAGTACAGGAACCTACAGAACTGGCTAGATGGGAAAAGATTTACATTTGCAAATATAGAGATCATTTAATGAACTTTGATGTTCCTGGCACAGATAACATCAACTTCAAGTTCATCAGAAAGCCACCAGAGTAGAATCTGACATCTACATAATGTGAGGAAGTTTCCAATCAGTTGACCCATGGCAGTGGATGAGAGCAAAGGTTCTGAAAACTAGTACCATATTTCATAGCAAGTAAGTGGAGCATAAGAGTGTTTTAGTTTGAGATATCATATAATGATTTGAATATATTTCTCTTTAAGTAAAAATTGTACTTACGAAGCTGTAGACAATGGAGTGGTAATATATGTTACATTAATGTTTTCAGTTGTTAACACTAACTCCACTTACTTATTTAAAACTTTGGACTAGTTTCGGGAGAGGTCCCTCCCATCATCAGCATCAGTCAACAGTCAACAGCAGCCGATGATGGGAGGGACCTCTCCCGAAACTAGTCCAAAGTTTTAAATAAGTAAGTGGAGTTAGTGTTAACAACTGAAAACATTAATGTAACATATATTTCTCTTTGTTTTAATATTGTATTGAACTTAGTGTAACAGCTTAGCAATTGGCACAAAGAATAGATAATGCTAATATTAGCTATGCTTAGGATAACCTATAGTGCTTCAGAGCTTGAGGATATAGTGTGACTCATTTGTTTGGATCTCTGTTTTTCCAGCATTGTGATCCAACAGTCAACAGCTGAGCATGCATCATGCCAGCCTTGAGCTGTTTCTATCTCTCAGAGCAGGGTCTACAAGTATTTATTTAAGGTAAATATTGTTTAATCAGTATTAATTAATGTTCCTCATTAGTCTTGTGTACTGGTGCAACATGGAGAGGTATGTGGAGGGGAAGTATCATTATAAATGTATTGCAAAGATGCAACAATATCTAAAGAAAATTTTCAAACACTGGTTGGCATAACTTAAGACTTGTGTACTATATTATAAATTAATTCAAATATCTTGGTAAGTACATAATGAAAAATTTGGCTCCCTTACTTTGTTTGTTCCAGAGATGGCAATGACAGTTCCGGAGTGAATGAGGAGAAACCCTATAAAAATTAAAGATAATGGCACAACAGCTTTAAATATAAAAATTTAGCATGTTCATAAGAACCAGAGCGTGGGACTCATGCCTGAAATGTGATTCAGTTCTTTAATTAATCTGATTGATGTGCCAAAAATGAATATCAAGACTTGTTCTACACACATGCAAATATTTTCACAATGAAAGAAAAATAAAACCAGAAAATGTAAGGTGTATGTTGCAATCATGAAGTCCACCAAGCTGCTCCAAGGGTTCTGCAAGGTCATTGTTCAGCCATAATGATGGCTTGGCTAGGGTGTCCTATATGAAGCCAGATGAGGTTCATTTTTGTGGAAAAAAGTCAAAACAAATGCAAGGGATATTGTGAAGCACATCAACAAAAGAATGTCCAACAATCAGCATTTTAATCTTCCAGTAAGACCTACTCCTGCTTACAAGGCAAAGACATTGCAACAGGGACTTAAGGACATAGAGAGCTTTCCCTTCATAAAGAATAGTCATCATCCAGCCCAGATCTCAACTCCCTGGATTATAACTTCAAGAACATGTTGAAATTTTGGAGATTAAGGCTTGCTCTTCCAGGCACAGTAACATTTAGTCCCTCAATGGCAAATTTAGATATGTGGTGTGTGTATGTAATGTATGTAGTGTAAAGAATGTAATGTATGTATGTATTAACTGCGATTAGGTTTCCATCCAGTGGCAGTACAGAATAATGAAAATATAATGATTATTTACAGAAAAATCCTTAAAAATGAAACCAGTTAACTTAATTAAATACCTTCCATCATAGAATTAAATAAATCATTCTAATTTAAAATCATGTTGAATTAATTTTACACATTGTTACATGCCATTTAACTTAATTAAATACATTTCACCTAGTTAAACATGTCAATTTAGTTAGATACACATCAACCTAGTTAATACATCAAACTAATAGGTCAGCTTAATTTTGCACATATTAACTTAATTAAATACATTTCACCTAGTAAAAACATGTCAAACTATGGTTTGTTCATCATAAATTTATAGTGGATGACAATTAATGCATGTGGCAGAAATAATTTTGATTGGCTGACCAGCTACTATACTCCCAAATTAGTTTGCAAAGTAGTACCCTTTGTTATAAGAATATATGCAGTAGTTTGTATGCCTTTCTGTTTATTTTCATTACTTATAGTGTGAAGAAACCATTTTATTATATTATTTTTGGTTGCATTTCTGTCAAGAATTAATGAGTTTATGAATACAACAGACAATGCATTCATAAAAATAATGACTGAGTTTACAGGTCTTTCAGTGTGGCAGCAAATTCAATAGCAAATAGCAACAAAGGGGTGGATGCAGAGTAATATTTTAATATAAAGTACAATGGACAGATTATAGGTAAATATACACCAATGTAGCTAAATAATTTAAACTAATTAAATATGTGTCAACTTAATTTTACACATATTAACTTAATTAAATACATTTCACCTAACTAATAACATGTCAAATTAGTTAAATATGTTCAACTAATTAAGTACACATCAACTTAATTTTACATATATTTTATACACGTATATGCTCAGTTATAGAGTATGGTCATCATATCTAAAGGCTTATGCTAATGCTTAGAGTGCATATTTAGAATGAAATTATGATACAGACTGTTAAATAATAAATGCATTAAGTAACACAAAGAAGTTAAAGCACATCATTTTCATTTCTTTTTGCAGTTCTCTTCAAAGTTGTGACAACTTACAGTTTGACTTAATACTTAACCATTAATAGTTTGTCAGGGATTAAAATGCATTTACCAAAATACATTGTTATAACTATGTTGAATTATTTGTTTTAACTATTTATTTTAATAGTCATTAATGCCCTTTTTAACTACTGGGGCACTGCAGATGGTTGACACAATGATACATGAGATGAAATGATAAACTAGGAAAGGATTTTTTTTTAAAGACGGAAACATTCCAGGCCTAAGTTTAAGGTACCTCCCCGGCATTTGCTTTTTATGAGGAATGAGGAATCTCTGGAAAAAAACCTCACTCAGGGAGGATGGTCCTGGTGATAATGAAACTCCAGACCTCCCACTCATGAGACTGTGCCTTAACAATCTCAGCCACCAGTGGCAGTTTTAACTATTTTGCTTCTACACAGAGTCTTTATCACTTGCCAATGAAATCGCTATATATCAAATGTTATGCAAACCAGTTAAAATAAGAAATTATGATCTTAATAAACCAAGAAATTAAGTCGAGCTAATTTGACATACTAGCATATGCAGTTATGAACGCGTTCAAGCTGAAATAAAATCTCAACTGCCAATCTGCTTTTTTAGAAATTAGTTCATTTGAATGTAACAACAAAATAACCATAAAATGAACTTAATGAAATAACTTGCCCAAAAGGCAGTGATAAAAATAATAATTGTACATCAGTAGTTGTATTTATTTATTTATTTTTTTATTTATGTATGCTCTTTAACATCTCAGGTCATCAGCATCCCATCCAAATCTTGAAGTGAAATGGCCAACAAATTTTGCTCAGAGGCCTCTTTTTCAGGCTTGAGGTTCTTTTTTCATGCCATAAATGTATGATACGGGACCCATGGCTTTAATTTCCTTCTGAAGGAAGCCATACTTAGGATTTTTACACCTGAAAAAATCCATCGGTCCTGGCCGGGATCGAACCCACGATCTTGAGTTTAGTAGGCAAGTATGCTTACCACTACACCACCAGGACTGACATCAGTACAGTGATAAAGGCAATATTTCTACTGGAGAAAGTGGAAACAGTAGTGTCTTTAAGGATAAAGAAAGAGGAATACAATTTAATTGACTAATCATCCATGTTCATTCCCTGCTGGGCTTGAAATGCAGTATTTTCCTCATCCAATGTCAAACTTCTATAAATTCCTGTAGTGACTGTCAACTGATTGTAAAAGTGGTATGGAAATATGCCTCATTGGTGAATAACATAACATAATTGCTGAGAAGTGCAGATACTTTTCTTTCTGTCAGAATGCTACTCACTTTTCATAACCTGACCCACAGAACTAATATGAGATGATACATGAATGAAATCTGTTCTTGTCAGACTTAGTGGTGGCTCATATAGTGGCATTAAAATTGTTTAATATGTAGTTGATCATACACTCAGCTATAGCTGTTAAATATGAAACGAGCACAGAACAGTGAATACAAAAAAAGTTCTCATTTATGAACCAACCTATTAATATAAGGATAAATATCACCTTGAATAGATTCAGGTTTTCAGTTTGATGATGGGAGCAAGATGAACAATATCCGCCATTTTGTCCGAACATATATTACATTAAATCTCCCAAAAAATTCTGACCATGATAGCAATTTTGGTACTAAAGGGTTCCCCTTTGCATATTGCAAAAGTATTTGTATAGCATAACTGTAAAAAAATTGCATTTTTCTGTTAAATTTTGTTTGTAATGGTTTGTCTTATTGCAATTTATTTGTTTTTCTGCATTTTTTTTTTATTTCATACTTAAAATTTTTTTTACTATTTATAAACTGTACCATAGTGCCAATATGCTTTGCCATTTTGCAACCTCTTAGTAAAGGAAGCTTTCTTTTATATCTTTCTGGATAAAACAAGAGTTCATAAGTCATAAAAACATGTCCCCAATAGGAACATCCTATGGAAATCTTTGCTAATCAAGATTATATGCTTTAAACCTCTCTGTAGACTATGACCATATATAGGTGTTAATGGTAGATAGACTCACCCAAGTCGATCCTGGTGGTGTGGTGGTTACCATACTTGCCTCCTAAACCCAAGATCGCGGGTTTGATCCCGGCCAGAACCGATGGATTTTTTCGGGCGTCAAAATCCTAAGTATGGCTTCCTTCGGAAGGGAAGTAAAGCCGTGGGTCCCGTGTCGTACATTTACGGCACGAAAAAGAACCTCAAGCCTGAAAGAAGAGGCCTCTGAGCAAAATTTGTTGGCCATTTCACGCCCTAAATAGAATGGGATGCTAATGACCTGAGATGTTAAAGAGCGTCCGTAAATAAACCAAATTAAAAAGAAAAATAAGACTAACCCAAAAAGAAACTAACATATAACCATCTCTTATAAATACTCTGCTCTATCCACTACTCCTTTTTAATGTTATTAACAAGTAGGCACATTATCTAAGGAGAAATGTGTAAATATTGGGGTACTGCAGGATTTATTTTTAGGACAAGTGTCCTTTTTAATGTTAATAAATGATGTAGAGTTGACTAAGTATATTCTAGCATTCATAGTAGAATGAATAAATTTATTAGTCACTAATATCTTTACATATCTCATGTATAAATTTGTACATTAAATTTCATACAATACTAAAACTTCCTCCCTTCTTAATTAATTTTTGACTAAATTTCTCTCCTTGAGAGTTGCTTCTTTCTTAGGACTTTATACACACTAATATCCTGGTTATTAGTGTATAAGAGTTTAAATAATCCTGTTCCTTCCCTACTCTTTTCATTCTCCTTTCACTATCTAATGAATCTATACCATTTCTCACACACCTTTGTTACCATACTTGCCTCCTACACCCAAGATCGCGGGTTCGAACCCGGCCAGGACCGATGGATTTTTTCGGGGCGTAAAAATCCCAAGTATGGCTTCCTTCGGAAGGGAAGTAAAGCCGTGGGTCCCGTCGTACATTTACGGCACGAAAAAGAACCTCAAGCCTGAAAGAGAGGCCTCTGAGCAAAATTTGTCGGCCGTTTCACGCCCTGAGTTGAATGGGATGCTGATGACCTGAGATGTTAAAGAGCGTCCATAAATAAATCAATAAAAAAAATCAATCAATCACACACCTTTCCTGAGTATTTTGTACACCTAACCTTGTTTGTCTTACTTTACCTATGCATTTTCCTGGTCCCTTAATGTTTTTGTATAGTTTTAACTTTTAAATTTAAAATTCTTCTGCCTCTTATTTCAATTGGTACATCTTCCCACTTTCATAAGAAATTATTCTCTTCACAGAACTCAGTTAATTTTACCCTCATTGTCAAAAACTTTATTATTACTACAACACTTCTCTAAATTTGCTTCTATTGGTCCCCAATCTTGGGATCTATCCTAATCTATTCTTCTCCTATTCTTATATTTGGATCCTCCCCCAACATCCATTCTACCTCTATATATTTATCCTATAATTCTTCAATGTTTTGTCTCAATTTGGTAAACAAACTTAAATCACAGAAACTTGAAGAGCTAGGTGGATTCTAAACAATACTTAGACACACTTGTGTACTTCTTCCACATAGATCACTCATATTACACCACAGCACTTTATCACCTCCTAAATCCTTTTCATCCTTAATTTTTAAAACTTTTTCCCTTCTTACAGATAAACCTATACCACCAAACACCTGGCCTTTTCCTTTAACCTTCATCCCATTTTTTGCCACTGATCCTTCTACATTCCATCATACTATAGAAAAGATACACAATCTCTATCCTGAATCCTTTCTCCCAAACCTATTGTGCTCCAACTTCGCTTTGCTTCTTGTTAGTCTTACCTCTTTATCTGATGCAACTCTTTGCACTTTTACCTGCATAATACTTCCCCCAGGCATATAGTCTATACTCAATCCAGTCTCCCTCCACAGATCCAGGCCAGCCACAGCTCCTAATGTTTCGCTGTTGACATCTTTGCTCAGCTGTTGTAGACACTGCATAATGCGCTGTTGTGAAGTCATCAGCTGCTCCTCTTTCCCCTTTCCTCCTTTTGCAGTTTCTTCCTTCCAGCCACTGCTTCAGTTACCTGGACTTTGATCCTCTCTGCTGGCTTCATCCACTACTATTGCATTTCATCCATTCACGTTCTGTTTCTTTCCATCTATGAAAATATTCAAAGCCCTAATGTAAATAATCTTTTCTTCTCTGGCTTTTTTCATTTGCTTCAATAAAGTAGCTGTATATTTGCTTTCTTCTTTTCCATAATTTTGCTCTGTGAATATCTTCATAACCCTAAGTTTTTTTTTTTTGTACTTTCCAGCACCATCCATTTAAATTTCATGGTGGCACACTTGACAAGTATCAGCCTCAGTCAAACTCCCTTTCTACCTACTCTAAAGGAATCAAATATTTCCGAGCCATGTATTTCGATCTCTAGCTTTTCCTTAAATATTTCTTCAGCCTCTTACCAAGTTCTCTTCTATTTTCCCATATTTCAAAAATAATAATGTTTGCTTTTCTGTTGTTTGCCTCAGTTTTTTCCAGCTTTCTTTTCCTTCCATCATGGTTCGTGAGATCATGTTCCACTCTTTGTTGATAACTGCCAACAACCTCCTTCATATCTTTGGTTAATTTACTTATTCTCTTTTCAAGCCTCTTCTCCATTTTTGTTAGTTCAATAATTTCTTCTGAAATTTCCTTTAACATTTCAATGACCTACTCCATTTCCAAACCAGGATTTAATTCAATTCCACCGATCACTAATAGTGCCATCAACAAGAAAATGTACCAAATTTTTGTCACTTGATCATTGGAATCATTTTCTCCAGCCATAATTTTTGTTTTATTGAAAAGGCCAATTCTGGCGCAATAAATTTCTGTTGATACACCCATTCTACCTACTGCACAAGGAGTACATATAAACCCATCTCTGATCAACTTCTGCTTGCATTAAGATTCTCTAACAATGTAAAAGTTATAAAATTATTAGGAGTATATCTGGATAAACAGGTTCCATGGAATACTCACAAGCATGTCTGTTGTAAACTAATGAGAATAGTGTTTCTTGCTGTGAATATAAAAAAATTGTTATACTAAATTATCTATGCAATGCATATTTTGTCTTTTTTCAGAGCATAATAAGATATGAACTGATATTTTGGGGAAATGGTACAGGTATATGTATATGATATCTTATCAATACACAATAAAGTCATTAGAATACTGATTAATTCTAAACAGACAGAGCAAGGTAAACCTCTATTCAAAAGTACAAAAATTTTAAGTATAATAAATTTGTATCTATATGATGGAAAATTTAAACACTTACTGTTAGGAATGAAATACATGGTTCCCATAAACACAATGTCAGTAAATATGATGTGCCATAACATAGATTACTGAAAACTTTAAAGTATTATAAAATTGTTGAGTTAAAACTGTATAACACGTTACCAAATAATCTATGTAACTTGCAGTTAATTTTTTAATGTAAATACAAGTGCCTTTTATCAAATTCATTTAATTCCATACAAGCATTTGAAGAGAGACAATATTATTATTATTATTATTATTATTATTATTATTATTGTTGTTGTTGTTGTTGTTGTTGTTGTTGTTGTTGTTGTTGTTGAAATTATCATTTTGTATAGCTGAATTTGAATGCTTTCCAACTTACAAAAACTGCTTATAAAAATTTTTATTTTGAGAAATGAAAGAATTAATATGAGGCATATCTAGGGAGTAGGAATAATAAAGAAGCAGTGTACTTTAGGTGACAAAGAGAAATTGTTTAACCTGTAGAAGTTTATATTCTTATCAAGGGTGTTGTGACAATAACTTTTAGTGTCAAAACCATATTTTTACAAGAAGGTAATAATACAAGTTTCCTCTGATTCATTGTTTTGGCTTACATTTTTGTGAATGCTAAATTTTTAAGGAGTGGCGATACATAATAAAATTACAATGCCTATGAGTTATTGAGGGTTCTTTTATTGTGGTTACAAGTTATTTTATTGTAGACTGAAGGAAACTTTTGGATAATAAAGTTATCTAGTGAAGGGTTTCTTTTGATAAAATGGGATTGACAATTTTTTAACATGATTGTCATATTTAGGTTTTGTAAATGCAATACAACATTAATGAAAATAGCAACTTCTACATGAAATTCTTGTATAATGAAAATGAAAATAACACTTTGGCTTCAAGTACAAATATTTATAAACTTTATAATTAGAAATTCAGTAAATTAATATTAACATCTACTCTTTGACTGGTATGTTATCATTGAAATGCCAGCCGTTTTTTGGAACTGTTGATTTCAAGTCCTGTAGGTGCTGATACTTGCTTCTTTTAATTTTAAGTTTATTAAGATGCAAGGAATTAAATTGAAAATACTTCACAATATGTTTGCAGCATTGAGGAATATCTTGAGTCTCCATCTTGAGCTGATTTACGGTATATTGTGCCATTTATGGTGTACTTCATGTGGCAAATATTGATGACAGTTAGGTCATGGGCTATAGAACCAGGTCTAATGTTGTGATATCAGAAGTATAATTGTTAAAAAATGTGTATGTCAAGAGTTTAGTTTCATAAGGGAAAAACTTATTTCTTGCCTGTTTGGCTATTCTCATGTGATCACTTGGAAGGTGGAAATATTTGTTTTTCAGTTTGTTCTCTATTTTAGCATGATCACTATCAATAAACCTTTGAGTATATCCTTTAACTAAATATTTTTGGTAGACTTTACTGATCTATCAAAAGAAAAGTGCAATAGAGCATTGGCCATCACTGTAATATTATGTGCATCCATGTGAGTAAAGGATCTCCTGTAACACCCAAGTGATTCCCTATATAGTGAATTATGCAAGACAAAAATGAGAAGGCACACAGTTATAAAACATAAAGTTATGGACATATAATTTTGTTTTATAATGAAGTGCACTGGCCTTGACTTGAGGACAGAGCTGGACAGTTTGCAAGTTCACACTAAAACATATATTTCTCTTTTGCTTTTTAGATATTGCCTTCCATCTTCTTTCTTATGTTTTCCTTTTCCTTTACATGATTTTTCATGTTTTTTCTTTAATTTTGCCATCGTTGTATGCCATACATAGATCATATTGATCTTTTCATGGTTGAAAGGTGCATGTATTTTATTTTCTCTACCACCATAGCTTGACAAAGTGACTCAGCTGTTCTCAGTGCATAAACATATGTTTGTAGACTTCAGAGAAAGATTGAAAACTGTCTGTGTCTTTTTAGCAATAATGTGAAGGCCCCTTATATAACGAAACCAAAAATTTCCACAGGAAGACCTTACCTTGAACTTTTCTTTCACTTGGTTTCTTGTATGACTTGATTCTGCTTGTTGTAGCAAACACATTCCATCTTTTTCTTCTTGGAAGAAAAAGATCATTCTCAAAGTCAAATATGACAAGAAACATTTTTTTACACATTACAAACTTTATCTTCTAGATCTTTAAAGTGTACTGCAGTAAGACCTTACATCTTGATTCATTTGCATCATTTTTGGATGAATTTCTTTTGTAATTAAATTATATAGGTAATTTTTCACTGATCTCAGGTCATGTTTAAAACTCTGAAAACAGCCACAAAATTCCAAAAACAAATAATTTCTGTCCTTTCTTTAATTTCATTATGTTGACAACACTCTGATTTTTACAGAACTCCATTGCACAGGAAAAATGCAAATTCTTGGGGATTTTCAGTGTAATTTAATATCATAATGGAACCTTTTAGCCATCTATAACTTAGATATACTGCCACAAGTGGCCAAGGTCATCAACATGCAAACTCAGTCAATTCCCACGAAGACCATCTGAATGAGGTTTCCTCCAGGTTTTCCTTGATCCTAATAAATGGTAAATACTGAGAGGTACCCTAAACTTAGACCTGGAACACTTCCTTCCTTTAAAAAAAATCCTTTTCATCTAATGTATCATCAATGCCCATCACTTGTGATGGCTCAGTATTAAAATAAGCATTAAACACTATTAAATTTAACCTGGATATGGTTTTCCTTTCATTTGTAGTCTCTTGTTATATTAATTTTCGTATTATCCCCTTTTTCTTTCTTTCTTTTTTTCCATTCTCTTTTTTTTCTTCTGTTACCTTACCTTCATTTATACCTCATCTATATCTGACATCATCTCCACTTCAGTTATATCTTTATCATGGCCAATATCACTGATTTCTTCATTTTCCCTTAACATGGGGCTGATCCACATACTGATTCTCAATAGATGAATCTATAGTTCTGTATTATCTGCTTTTTCAAGATTATATACCAATTCTTCTTGCAGCTTCTCAGATTTGTAATAACTATTTGCTATAGGTACTAATGCAGAAATTACATTCTTTTGACAGCTGGTTCCTCTTCAATACATCCAGCTATCAATGGAAAATCATCAACTAAATTTCCTCACTGTTACCCATAAAAAACATGCCAGCTTCTTCAAACAAAGACTGTATATTTTTTTTTGGGTGTCGATTTTGCCAACTCCATCTAAAAAAAGGAAAATGTTAATCATAAATAAAGACAAGCTCTACCAAATATTAGGAACATTTTCTTTATTAATATCTAAACTATTTATATTTATACTCTTTGAACATTTTACTTTTATCATTCTGGTTTAAGGAAAATGCTACCATTCACCAACCCCTACTTGTGTACTATGACCAATTTAGTAATTAGCCATTTTAAAGGATAAAATAGCATTTCATTAGCTGTGAAAGTAGAATCAGTGTCAATTTATCATCACCAACTCACCTATAGAACAGTTAGAAATAATCATGTTCAAATATAAGTGCAATAAGTTAGCAAGTGAAGTATTGATTATGCTTATTAAAAAGATAAAAAGGCATATTACTGCAAAGCAACAAACTTAAATTGATACTTCACATTTTCTTTTGCAGTAAAAACACTTATTTCAAAGAACAATTCTCTGTAACAATAATTTCATGAAAAACAATAATAATATCTTACCTGCATGCATTTCATACTGTAAACACACCACATATGTCAAATATTTCTTAATCAGAAATATGTTGATTTTTCTTTGGTGTCCTCTGCATTCAGATTGGTTCAAAATATAGTTAACGGACTATAGATTTAGGCATGCCAATTCAAACAATAGAATGCTTTAAAAACTCATTTTCTGATAAAATTGAGATATAAGGTATTGCCAAAACACCATCAATATATTTTTGCCTGTTTCCTGATATCTAAAATTCTGATCATTTCACTGTACATACTCTCTTAAATGCCTCAGAACATCAAGGTAAAAGGTTTTTCCCTCATCCTTAAATGCTGAATGCCAGGTAGCTTTAAGTACTGATGTATTCCAAGCTCATTTGCATCATTAAGTCATTTATTACATTAATCTACAATGTCTTGGCAGTTGATAATTGCCTTGTAAAGCAAAAAAGAAAAAGGAGAGGAATTGTAATTGTCAGCTTCAAAGACCAATTCCCTATGAATAAAACTTCTAATGGGAAAAAAACAACAAATATGTCCTTGATGTTAATGGTCACCTGAAAGGCTTTTTTGGGATTGGAGACTGAAAATTCTTTCTTGAGAATATCGTTGCCTGTTTATGGATCTTATACAAAATCAACATCTCATTATTAGTATTGATTTCTTCAAGGAAGACTGGGTCATTTGTATGCTTCCCAGTAGTGCTGTTTTGAGTCCATGTCAGATAAACAATAGTGACTCCCTCAACATTTTTATTTTTAAGTTTTCAATCAAAATGCTCGACAAAGTCATACTAGAATGATTTAAGCCATTTTTATATAATTTTGTCTCACTGATGCTGGGTGTCCTATTATGGCATAGGCTTTAATAATAGTTCATTATCTTGAGCTGTAAGTCAAAAAACACTGCATTCTGTCACCTGAATCACTGATGATGGCTTTCTTAAACCAGTAGGATGGAGAAAAAATAATAAAAAATTAGAAAAATAAAGCATAATTTGATAGTTTTCATTGCTTCAAACTTATTTTTAACACAAACTTGAATAAATAAAAACCAGCATATGATAGTTGGCAGATAATCTCATTATATTATCTTTCAAGAAAAATTGGTTGGTATGTGAAAAATATAGTATTAAAACTTCGTAAATACATCTTGTGCTCTCTTAGAATATACTATATACTAACAAGATGCATGTATCAATCACCTGCAGGATACAAGAATATTTATGGTATTCTCCTAACAAAAAATAGTGCAATATTTTGACATTTTTTAATTCTAGAAACTTCTCTTTATGTTTTGCATTGAACAAAGCTGAACACTAACAGTGAAGGGACCCAAATTCACAACTTGTATAATGGCAGCCCAGCATTATGATATCAGCATGCTTTGGCACTGTAGATAAACTAGTGGTGTTGCATTAGCTGCATTAACAGTTGTATAGATGACTGTAAAACGATGTGATAACATATTTTCTTAAATTGCAGGATTAGTTGAAATCACTTCATTGTTGTTTATTTTATTGGGCTGAATTTGCATTAATAATAGTTAGAATGTGGAGCACACTTCATAAACATATAGTTCATTGCTGTGACTTAACCACCAATGTCTGCTTGTTTACTAGCGGATTCAGATTCAGTTCCCACTTAGGATAAGTTATCTTGGCAATGTTTTCTTAGTTTTCCTTTACCCTGAAAGGTGAATGCCAGGTACTTTAGGCAATTCATCATTCTAAATACCATGAAAGTTGGCATGGTAAAAAGTTTTATAAAATAAGTAAATTAAATAAAATGAAATGCAAAATATAAAATAAATACATATAACTGTTTTGAACCTTACTGAATGAGCTCTCTTGAGAATTTATTTGTTACAATACAATAATGCAATTAAAAATAATTCTAAGTAACCATACTGTAGCTACTAAACATTTAGGTTTTAATGAAAAGTGATGTTTTACCTGGAACACAGTGAGCAAGCTCTGCCAAAAACTGTCAAAGTTGCTGCGCGGCTTATCCTGTGTATTGTTGAAGTCAAACTTGCCACCAAACACCTGCATTCCAAGCAGAGCAAAAATCACGATGAAAAGGAACAGTAGTAGCAATAATGAGGCAATGGATTGGATGGAGTTGAGAAGTGAGGCAACAAGGTTGGACAGTGACCTCCAGTACCTGGACAACAGAAAAAGTTATATCTTAGTATCAGGTTTATACAGGAACATTTACTTCTCATACCAAACCAAAAATTTATAAGCAATTCTCTACTATAATAACTCCATGATTCATAATTTTATGAAAAGCAATTGAACCTGCAATATACAAGATAGGTTCCAAATGTGTTTGGCCTGATATACAAAACTCATGCCAATTTCAAAATTCCATGAGTGGCAGATGGCATCTTTGGAGAGTTAGCATACTAGTTTCAATTCTCTACATATACCATTTAGCAGAAGGTATTAATTTGACCAATATGTGACATGCTAAGTTGCTGTAATGTTGAAAATTGAGTACCATAATGTGATAAAGTTCTTCAGCATAAAGGGGCTTTCTCCAGCAGGGAATACTGTTGCTTATTTTCATAATGGAGGATCTTTGGAAGTGTTAAATGAAGACACATCTCTCTTGCTGAGGAGAAACTATTCAATAACAAGTGACTGAAGCTCAAAAATATCTCAGAAGGCTGAGTTTTCTGTTACAACTATCTTTAAATCATTCACTGGAAAATTAATATGATAGTCAGAGCAAGGTGCCATTATTTCTTTCTGGAGTCAGAAGCAGATCAGAAAGAAGTATTGGAATACACTGTCACAGAGAGGAACTAAGGCTCTTTATTACAATTTTCTTTCCAAAGGGAATCCATGAAGTCTCACAAAGCACAAGTGAAAAAATTCAAGGTGTCTCAATTTACCAAGACCATAGCACCAATATTTTGGAACTGCCAGGGAATTCACTTGATTGACTTCAAGGAAAGGATTACCACCATGAATGCAGAGTATTTTGTTCACTTCTACACCAACTGCCCAATGCCATTGAGAAGACATGAGTAATGCTCATCATTGCCACTTCATGACAATACTACAGCTCAAATGGCTATTATTACAAAGACTGCAGTGAAGGGCTGTGACTTTCAGGATATCAAATACTCACCCTATAGCTCAGACCTAGCATCTGTTGTTTCTGACCATGTCTTTTAATGGAAATAAATTGAACTATTGGTGATGGTGGTGGTGTAGTGGTGATGGCTATTCTGAAGAATAGGAAGAAGAACAAGAAGAAAAAGAAGTGAAGGGTGCCAATATAACCTTTTGCTGATAAAAATCCTGAGTACTTTTTGAAAGATAGTGAGTTACTAATGCACAAATGCACACTAAAGTGAAAGATGGTTTGGAGATTTTATTAGACAATATGATGAGTTATTTATTTCTGTCACCTCAAAAAGTTAATCAGGCCAGAGGCTTATGAAACTTACATTGTACTAGTCTATACTTAAAGCAATTCTTTGAAAATTCTGGAAAAAAGAATAATCTTAATTATAAAATTCTAAACAATTGTGCACTAACTTCCTATTTCAGTATATTTGCAAGTATTGCTGCTGCTTTGAGACTTCTAGCATCTAAAGTTCAAGGTAATTTACTAAGAGTCTAAAGCAGTGTTTCTCAAAGGGTATGCCATGTCACACTACTATGTACAAAGTTACGTGGCTGTGCCATGAACAAAAAAAGTAAAAATATATTTATTAAATTGGAAAAATATGAACATGCATAATACAAACATGTGTATGTGTGTGTGCATTAAGCATTTTGTCATATATATTTAATAATGCAAGAGGAAATATAATTTGCAATAATTAAACATGTTTACTTGATAATTTTACTATTTTTATGTAATTGAGAACATGAACTTGCCTTCTTTTGCACAATTGTTTGATATTAGATCAAATCACAGACACTACCATGGGTTGCCAAATTCATCAACGCATGGGCTCATGAGCAGGAGGTGTGGGGTTTAGTTTCTGCCAGGATGGTCCTCCCTGACTGAGGTCTTTTCCAGATTTTCCTCAGATCTCATAAATGACAGATGCCAGGGATATATCCTAAATTTAGGCCTTGAATGTTTCCTTCCTTATAAAAAAAATCTTTTTCCAATTTACATTTACATTTCATGCGTCACCTGTGATACTTCAGAAAAATGGGGTTAAAACACTACTCAAACAAAAATCACAGACAAATATAAGTAATTCTTGATCTGAGCTTATAGAAAGAAACTGTTTGTGTTTCTTATTTTTAATGTTTGCCAATGTGGAAAATTTGTGCTTGCACAAACAGGTTATAGAAAACAAAAGTAGTATTGATAGGAAATTTCTGATAACATCAATAATTTTTTTGTTTTAACAAAAAGTAGAACTAAAGTAGCATTGTTTCCATAAATTTGAGCTGCAAGTTGACTCTTTTAATAGCAAGTGCTTTATGTCCTTATAACAGCAAAGGAACTACATAACCAGTTGTACTCTTGGGCATAAAAATACTAAGTATGGCTTCTTTTCTAAGAGAAGTACAGCTTTAGGTTCCATGTTGCAGATTTATGGCACATAAAAGAACCTCAAGTCTGAATAAGAGGCCTCTGAGCAAAGCTTATGGGCTATTTCACATCCAGAATTGAATGGGACTGAACTGAGATGTTAAAGAGCATCTATGAATAAACAATTATTTATTTATGTTATGGGAAAGATAGTACTGCTGTAATTTGTTTTTAAAACTGAAAAATGTTTTAAAGTTAAACTGTAAGAAGTACTGGATCAGTATCAGCTGTGAGAGAAAACATTTCAAAATCATTTTTCAATTTCTGACTTTCATATTTTAATATTTCTGAAGAAGCCATTCAGCTTGTTACTTGTGAGAATTTTTTTTTTCCTGAATACTTGCATTAAGACTTTTTACATGTACAAAAATATCAGTGAGGTATGCGGCTTTGAACATCATATTTTAACTTTAAAGAAGACAGTAAAACCAGGTTTCTATATGGCAAACAATTGTAATAAGTCATTCTTCAGTTCATAAATTCAAAAGAATAATTTACCTCCAGAGAATCATTAAATATTGTTATTGTGAACCAGAGCTTTCATGAATTTCTTGGCATATTACTTTGAAAAGTTTAGTTTTTAATGCAGTAAACTATTGCAAATACTGAGTCCATTACACTCCTCAGGACTGGAGGAATCATATTCACTAGCAACTACAACTCAGGGTATAAAATGACTGATAAATTTGCTCATAAGTCTCTTCTTTCATCTTGAGGTTTTTTACATGCTGTAAATCTATGACATGGGATCCAAGATTTTACATCCCTTCTGAAGGAGGCTATACTTAGGACTTTTATGCCTAAAAAATTCATGGACTCTGGCCAGAATTGAACCAGCGATATAGGGTCCATGAGGTAAGTATACGGTTACTTCTTGGCCACCAGGACTGACACCATTACTGGTGCACTCTGAAAAATAATCTGTTTCCATAACCCTTATTTTCCTACAATATAGCTGTCACAGAATTGTAGATGTCTAATCCAGATGATGTCAGAAGTAATTCGTACATGATAGAAACTGTTTAATAAGAGAACCTATATCTACAAATCTTACATAGCTCAATAGTTCACATTTTTGGTCTTTGTTTATTGAAAAATCCAATGTAAGTGAAAACATTTTACCATCATATAATTTGTTTCTACCTGGTTTCTGAATATTCCATATGGGACAAGAAATAGTGCAATTCCATGTATCTAATATTGGCAGCCTCTTATCATGCAAATTTAACTTATAAGCCGATAGAGGGGAAGTTTCGGCTAATGTATGTGATTGCATTTTTCCTGCCAATTATTTTAGTGACAAATGGAAATTAGCCTACATATGAAATTCCTGTGATTAGACCTAAAGTTCTTTATCTAACTTAGAGCCATAGTTACTTTCACTGCTTTTTGCCATATTACATACTCAAGAAGTCATTTTCCAGTTGCATTATACATAAATATCTAACTTAAACAACTGTTGAAATTCCATGCAGCATTAGGCAATGAATTGATTTGGTAAGATATCTTGGCACTAATAATTGTTCCAGGGAACTACTAGTTGTATTTTCACAATGATGTTTTTAACTTTAGTTGCTTAATATTTTTCATTTAACTAAGAGCTTAAACTTACTAAATAAAACTTTAAAAATCAGACACTAAATATTGCAATTTCAACAAATACTATAAAGTACAGTCAATATGTCACTCTTACTGACTCACTGTTTGAATTTGGCATAAACTAAATTGCAGATGAGTGTTGTTGAGTTTATATTGCTTTGCTCTGGTTTTGTAGTAACTAACATTATCTTGAGAGATCATAACAATTCTCCAGCCTATAAGAAATTCATCCAACTGTATCTGCCTATCAACCTTGGTAGGTGTAACATAACATGGTACACACAAAGGCATTTATTTAAGATATGTACACTTATTTATGATGTAAACACCTCTACACCACTAGCATTACTATCACTGTACAGAATTTTTCTGTAATATTCCACTTGGTGAAACAATGTGCATCCAGTCAAAACATTTGAGAACTACTGCTCTAGATATACATTGCACATTAGTCAATGAAGTTATTAAGTTCTATGCTACCATGTGCTAAGAGAGTAAATTTTAAAATTATTTACTTAAATTATTCAATATGTCAGTAAATTAATAATAATATAATTTGTTATGCTATGTTTACCTTCAAATGGCAAGGAAAAAACTGCAAAAAAAAAATCAGCTAATCAATTTGTTCCAATCAGTGATTTCATTAAAGTGGGAAGCAGGCAGCCTGATTGTGTTGTACTGTACTACTGTATTGTGTTAAGGTTTTGCACTTTTTCCATTCTCACTTTTCACATAGAGAAGCTAATATACCTTTATCATAAACAATGAGAAGCAATCAAGCAATACAATTGAGATATCCTTGATCAGATTTTCAGAGCTTGTCCATCATTATTATCTGTGTGACAGTATCTGTACTTGGTTGCCTAGCTGAAGCTTTTCCAGATTTGTTATTCATATTGAAAAGTCAACTATGGGATTATTTAAACTAATTGATACCAGGTTTGTATGTACATTCATTTATGCATTATCTCAAAAACTGGTGTAAGATGCTGAAAGCAAAATTTGAAACTCCTAGCAGTCAGCTGAAAGCCACCAAATTTAAAATATTTTCACTGTCAAAAACTTTCCTGCTGTAAAAAATTTACATATAGAATAAATTTGATTATGTTACAGTTGATTATATTTGAATTCTAAATCATGTTTGTTTTCATACTAAAATTCCATTTTTTGCTAGATATCAGCTTAAACATATTTAATAATGAAACTTCTTGAACTAGAAATGTCAATTGGAACTTGTACAGTAAATCTAATCACTCAATTAAGACCATTGTATGATTAAGTTAAACTGCACACTCTTATTGCTCCACTTACTTGTTTATAATATGTAGAACTAGTTTCATGAACCACCTAGGCAACCAGGTACCAAGTACAGAAACTGTCACACAGATAGCAATGATGGACAAGCTCTGAAAATGTGACCAAGGATATCTCAATTCTATTGCTTGATTGCTTCTCATTATTTATTATAAAGATATATTAGGTTCTCTAAGTGAAAAGTGAAAATGGAAAAAGTGCAAAACCTTAACACAATACAGTAGTTTGATATCAGGCTGCCTACTTCCCACTTTAATGAAATCACTGATTAGAACAGATTGATTAGCTGATTTTTTTTTTTGCAGTTTTTTTCCTCATCATTTGAAAGTAAACATAGCATAACAAATTATTTTATCATTAATTTACTGACATATTGAATCATTTAAGTAAATCATTTCAAAATTTACTCTCTTAGTACATGGTAGCATAGAACTTAATAACTTCATTGACTAACGTGCAATGCATATCTAGAGCAGTGGTTCTCAAATGTTTTGACTCAATGCACAATGTTTCACCAAGTGGAATATTACAGCAAATTCTGTACAGTAGGTGGTAGTAATGCGCTAGTGGTGAAGTGGTGTTTAAATCACACATGCATGAATGCACACACACACATATATCTTAAATAGATTTTTGTTGTTGATTTATTTCATTTACGGATGCTCTCTAACATCTCAGGTCATCAGCATACCATTCAATTCAGGGTGTGAAACGGCTGACAAATTTTGCTAAGAGGCCTCTTCTTTCAGGCTTGAGGTTCTTTATTGTGCCATAAATGTATGACACGGGACCCACGGCTTTACTTCCCTTCTTAAGGAAGCCATACTTAGGATTTTCCTGGCCGGGTTCAAACCCGTGACCTTGGGTTTAGAAGGCAAGTATGGCTACCTCTATACCACCAGGACTGACTCTTAAATAGATGCCTTTGTGTGTACCGAGTAATGTAACATTTTTCTTTTTTTGTCTTATTTTGTTGCTTGTATTGCCCAATTCCTCTATTACTATCTGTATAAACATTTCATATATTAAAAGGTTGAATAAATATATGAAAATTTGACTTACTTGGTAACTTTGAACACTCGTAGCAGACGAACACACCTCAACACAGACACACCAAGTGGGGGCATCACTTCTGTATGTGTGAGTACTATTTCCCCAATACTTCCAATCACAACAAAGCAGTCAAATCGGTTGAAAAGTGAAACAAAATAACCCTTAAAGAGAGCATATTCAATTACCAGATTAGATTCAACTTTAAGAAGATAGTGTTAAGATGTAAACTAGAATTTGCTCATAGTGGTCAAGTTTTATTTTATTTATTTATTTTTTTTTTACCAACTTTATTCTGGGTGATCCCTTCAAATTTTCTTGCTAAATATGGGATAGGAAAGTCATATATATTTCTTTGGACTGATCTCTGAACCTTGCTGCAATCTCTACTAACTACTTTAATGTTATAATTCAAATCATAGTAAGATTGAGTCAAATTGAACACTCTTATTGCTCCCTTACTTGTCTATAAATGCAGAATTGGTTTCATGAACCTTCGTTTGCATTATAAGCTAGAAAGTTGACTGAGAAACTGGTTCTACATTTATAGACAAGTAAGTGGAGCAATAAGAATTTTGACTCAATCATACTATGACTTCAATTATATGATTGGCTTCACTGTACAAGTTCCAATTAGCATCCCTAGTTACTTTAATACTATTTTAATGAATTATTTAAATAATCAATAACCAAACTTTACCTTTCAAACCAGTCTGACAGTTTTAGGTAAATTTAAAATAAAATGTGGCTATATCTATAAATAATTAATATTGTTAAGTGTCCACTTTACTGCTAATGAATATAAACTTATTAATTGTTATTTATATGTTTGCATAATAAAAGCACAATTTTTGACTCAGACTGGTTCCTTAGTTTGGGCATCAACAGCAGCAGCAGCAACAGCAATAGCATTCCTTTTTATACAGACATCTCAAGGTGTAAAAATTAATGGAGAAAAGAACAAATGAAAGAGTTAACCTATAGAAAAATTAATTTTGAGTTCTCTGAAACTTAACAGTCTGAACCAGCAAAGAGCTTGTGCATGTGTAAGAAGAATGCTAGTAATGAGTTTGTCTTGTCTCTCACACCCATTTTCATACTCCCTTTTTCTTAAGAATGACTGGAAGGTATCTATTTGATATATGCTGTCAAAAATAGCATACCAGGAGATAAGAACTTAAACACATTGGGAGTGCATTATTTACAAATGCAGTCAGTAGCAGTTTTTACAAAGTGTAATTTATAATCAAGGGTAAATATACAACTGAGTGCAGCATATTTATTGTTCAGATTCACCTTTTAAAGAAGAGTAATACCACTGACAAATGTGTGTGTAAGCTCACAAAGGCAAAGGTTTTCTGAAGATTAAACTATCATTAAAGTTGATTTTTCACCACTTTTTAAATAAAGTACATCTTAAAACAGTTGTTCCATGAAGAACCACTTAAAGACATATAAGCTAGGACTGAGAACATTATTGGTGATAAAGTGATCAGTATGGGACCATAGTCAGCTCATTTATCAGATCTCAATTTTTATTTATAGGGAAATCTTTAATAAAGGTGTGCAAAAGCAATATATGAACTACTGAGGCCCTAGAAAATGAAATCAGATGACTGATCAGTAAAATAACAGAAGGTGAGTTGCAAGGAATTCCATAAAACTTTATTTGAAGATATTAGGTGTGCTTGAATAAAAATGGACATTACCTTTAGTATTTATCATAAAATTCAGATAAGATAGAGACAGATTATTAATTCTTTATTGTCTAGTTATTGGAGCCCAAATATCTAATTTATTAATTCCTGCTCTTGTTACAACCCCAAAAGGAATGAAAGAGTATGGTAAACAGCACATTCATCACTAGCATGGTCTTCATTCTGCCTGTGAAAATGCGTTAAAACTCTTTGGTGGTCCATCCTGTACTTTAACAAAAATATCAAATATTTTAAAATTAATCATGCTAGAATTACAGTGAAACATGTATTCCTAGTTCATGAGAAGCAGCTCTGAAATATCATATGCACCAAAACTCTTCATTATGTGCAAAAATGAACTTATTTTTATGTATTATAAATCAGTTCCATTTTCAAGAAAGAGTTACTGTCAGGTGTATGATTTCCAACTAACAGACTGAGGTTTAATTTCTAATGGAAGAAATTGTATGTTTCCCCTCCCCCTCATCTTAGTGCTTTTCTTTAATAATTTAGGCATTGATAGATTCTATGAAGCTGAATCAAATATAAACCAGATTTTGTTTTAAATAGCAGGAATTTTCAAAATGAAAAGAAAAATTAAAAAAAAAAAACATGAATTCCAAAATGAATCCAAACTCTAAACTCTTCAAAAACCCATAGAATTAACAGTATAAATTTAAATTCATAAAATCTACAGAGCGACATCTAATTTCATGCTGATAATGAGGTTAACAACCTTTGAAACATGTCCAAGTAAGTGGAACAAAATTATTTGAGGGATATCCTACTAAAAAATTACAAAAAAGTAATAATAATAAATACAAAATAAATAAATAAAATAAAATAAATCAGATTATTTTTGTAATTTATTGAAACCAAATTAAATAAAAATGGGGATAAATCTCATTTTTCTACAACATTTCTAAAATTTACAAACACATTTTTCCCTTTTCCCAGTGAATAGGAAGCTTCTTAATCTCATTATCAAAAAATAAATAAATAAATAAATAAAAGAGTAGGGTTAAATTTCTAATCAGCAGAGCAAGAATGCTCCCAATTCATTGCTGCCAAACTGCTGGTCTCTCAATGCTTCTTTTAATGCCAAACATTTGTAAATTACAAGGTAATAAGGCAGGCATATACAGAAGGTGTTCCAATGTTGTCTAGTGATTTCCTCCAAATTTTCCCTTATAAAGCAGCTGTACACAGAGATCATTGCCTTGCAGGAGAACTTCTCAAAGAAGTTTTTGACACCTCTCACCAATAAACACATTTTTCCTCAATCAGAAGCTGGCAGAAATAAGTCACATTTACTCTTAAACATATATGAAACAACCTATGAATAAAATGCCTTAGAAAACTTAGGAGTTCTGGAAAAATGTCAAGAGAACCATTCAAGCTGGCAAATCAAATTTTGATTTCATAGGAATGCTCCACTCCATGCTCACTTGCTTAACTCAGAAGTATAATGGTGTATCCATGTTTCATCATAGGTTTTCAATGCAGAAACATTTCTTCTCAATCCTGGTAATGAGCCAAAAGTTTTTGACACATTTCCATACCTGCAGCCTTTTGATTTTGAGTTTGAATTCAAAGAACCCACCTTGCTGAGACTTTAGGTAATCCAACTCATTTGGAATGATGGATTGTACACTTCCATAGCTTATACCAACCTCAGAAGTGATTTCAGAAATCGTCAAATGTCATTCATCCTGAATGGCCCGAAATCTTTTCTGTTATTCCTTGTTTGAGGTTGATATTGGAGACTTTAATTTTTCACAGTTTCTCAACCTTCCATGAAAGTTTTGTGCCAATTATACATATATTTCTTAGGCAGCATCTTATCCTCAAATTGTACCTTTAATCTTTGTATAATTTTGAAGGTTTTTATGCCCTTCTATGTAAAAATGTAATAATAATGTGATGCATAATTGATTAGAATACCTCTTGCTCAGACATGATACTAATGACAAAGAAACTATTGTGAGAGTGAATTAGCTTATACTCCTGAGATCCCCATGTGTAACATCCCAAATGTTTGTTTTGCTCAGCACTACTCAGAGGAGTAAAATAAAAATTCTGATTTATACTTGATTCACCCTTGTAAATTTATTTGAGTTATCAATAAATCATTTCATTTACTGTCTTGAATAGAAGTATAGTATGGGATATCTAATTAACAGTTGCTGATATGAGTGAGTGCTCTCAAAACTTGTCCTAGTCTTAAACAGAATGAATCCAAACTCTATCGATAAACTTTCACAAGTTATTCAGAGATCTTTTATGAGTGTTTTGATATATGGAACCCATGGTCTCCAGTGGCTCATTACCAGATAATTTCATTGTTTTTATTTTTAATAACTCAATCATCTTTGTATCTGTTTACTCAGAATTTTATTGTTTCCAAACAAAATGCAAAATTTGACTGCTATACAGAGTGGTTTACTTTATGATCTGCCACCAATTAATCAACTACCATCACCTCCTGACAATTGTAATTATTTATTATAAAGAACAGATAACCAAATATTACAAAAAATGACATAAAATAACGCAAATTACACTGTTACACTGTTTAAAGTAAAAGTTCAAAATGTTAACTGCCATGATCATGACAAACTTCACAGCAATGCCTCATGGACTGTCCCATAAGCTCCAGCATTCCAGGAGATTGGTGCACATCATCAGCTGCTACTAATCCTAGCAACCAAGCAATATTAGTTTTGAGAGAAGTCATGTAAACTAGGCTCTTCACATGACCCCTGAAGAAACACACCATGGGTGTCAGATTTTGTGATTGAACGGCATGGAACAGGACCACCACAACCAATCCATCTGTGCCCGAATTGCTCATCAAGGTACTCCCTAACTTTCACTGCAAAATTTGCTGGTGCCTCATCATTTTGAAACCACTTAAGCCTGTGAATTATCAGCAGCACATCTCCCAGAAAATGTAGGAGGACATGTTGAAGGAACATTTTGCAGACTACTCCATTCAGTCTGTCTGGTAGTACTTAAGGCCCAATCATGGAATTGTTAACATCAGCCCATATATTCACAGAGAATGCCTGTTCATAAGCTTGAATCATCATAGCATGTGAATTTTCATACTCCCACTCTCAGACTGTTGAACATATCTTCTCTAGTAAATATTGCCTCATTTGTATACAATATCATAGCAGGAAAATGTTGATTGTCTGCACATTGCTGTAAGAACCAATTAGCAAATTGCACTTGAAGTAGGAAATCTGCTGGTTGCATTGCCTGGACCCTCTGTGGATGATAAAGGTGCAATTGCTACTCATGTAGGACCCTCAAAACCATTGCTTGGATTACATTCACCTCTTGTGCAATACTATGATTACTGCTTGTAGGGTTGTCACACACTGCATTTAAAACATCCTCTTCAAGATTAGGCATTCTGACTTTCCTCTCACGGCCAGTACCTTGCATACAAAAGTGAAGGATCTGGTTTCTCACAGTTGCCTACGCTATGTACAGCTGCAAACTTGGTGTGATGAGTTTGGCATCACTGTGGGAACAGCTCTGCATAGTATCATTGCTTTGAGTGAAACTATAGCAGAGGTGCAGAGGGGCTAATTCTACATAAGTACAGTTATCCATACTGTATCACTAATAATGTACTAAAAAGCAATGTACCACAAGAAACAAAACCTGAGATAGAATCGAGCAGGAATTCAAGCCTGGTGACTGATCACACAGAAAACATGCACTACTGTGCTCTACTACAGTAGTAAAAGGTTGTGTTTTGTTTGGAAACAATCATATTGCAAGTAAACAGATACAAAGGTAATTGAGTTAAAGGAAACAAAAGCAATGAAATTACCCGGTAAAAAGCTGGCAGAGACAATGCATTGCATATATCAATACACTCAGGCAACATCCCTGTATACAACCTGTGGAAGTTTGTAGAATTTGGATTCACTGTGTATAAATAAGTGGAGTTAGTGTGAACATAATCTCTTCTGAGTTAGGTGTTTAGGACACTCTTTGTGTGAACATGTTTAATACATTAGTATAGGACATATTACCACTCCATTGTCTACAACTTCATAAGTACAATTTATTTAACACCATGGGATGTTGAAAGTTATTAAAAGAAAATAATGGCTTGGCAAATTTAGATGAATTAAGCAATAAGTAATCTATAAATAAATAATGGATATAAAAGTATCTATCATGGGAGCTTATTATGCTGTTTTTAGGAAAAAGTTATAAAAAAAAAAAAGGAAATATTAATTTAGAGAATGGATAATTAGGAATAGCAATTAAAAAGAAGTTTCAAGGAAGAAAAAAAAACAGCTACCCAAATGCTTTCTGTATGGAAAAATAACATTATTGTAGTTTTTATATGCAAGAAATATACTTTCAAACTACAGTAATAAATAACTTTTGTTCGTGTTAAAAATTGGATAATATGAGGAATAAATTTACATTCCTTCTTCAAAAAGCAAATTTGACTAGTGAAAGTTTAAAACATATTAGCCATATTTCTCAGTGTTCTAAAATTTCCCTTAAAATAATTTTAAGTTACTGCTTTGATTTGAATTAAGCATTTTTTTATACAAGTTAACAAGTAGAAACTTTTGGAAAAAGAAGTTCAAGTAAAAAATAATATTACCTTCAGTGATCTTCAATTTAAACTAATCTCCTTTTATTCTCTAAAGTGAGAGGTGTTTTAGAAAATTTGGTGAGCATTTCAGTATTGATTATTTTACTTATTATGTTTATTAATGTTTCTTAGTTACATAGGCAATGGTACAATATATATTATGTGCTTAACAGGAAATTTAAATAGGGTATATCATGTAAGAAAAGTTCAGCATGATTGCATTTTTCACATCATGCATAATTCATTCCCTTGATAAGTGGTGCAACACTTGACAGCTAAATCAAAACCTAATCCACTAAAGCTTTACTCACAGTAATATTAAGTTATTATAAAACAAGAAGTCAAAACATTGTTAACATTTTATGCAGACATGAGGGAAAATCAATATAATGAACCTTTATAATTAAAAATCTTACCTGAAATCCCAAACTATACATCTTCAACAACATTTCCATAGAAAAAAGTGCAACAAAAAAAAGGTTTGTCCAATCTAGAAAAGAGAAAGACATTTAATTATAACTCAAATAATGATGGCCAATGCAGAATGCTTTCAAAATATTCAACTGGTTACTAGCTAAATTTTACTAATGGTTTCTAAGTAAGACATCTTATAGCTTTTGAGATTTTTAATCTGACGATAGTGAGTTTTAATTTTACATTAAGAGTTAGATTTGGAGCTATAAATGGGAGGAAAGAGAAAAATATGGAGGTACTAAAAGGAAAACTGTAAGATATAAATGGAGGCAAAATAGGATCAAACTATTTTATAAAGAATTAAACTCTCACAAAGTAAGAATTTGACAATTTGTTTTGCAGCAAAAAACAAATGAAGGATACTTAGGAAGCAATCTAAAGATTATAGCAGAGCATTAAATGGCTAGGGAATAGTATGAAAATTAGAATTATGTGTGTAACAGTAAAAGAAATTGGTTTGAAAATGACTGTTTATGTCAAAGAAAAAAGATGAGCAAGATATGAAAAATGAAGACAGGTGATAAAGAAGAAAGAGACAATTTCTTAGCATTATGAAGCTAAAATCACTTAAAGAAGCAAAGGAGGAGGGATAGGATATGAAAATAGGAAAGGATTCCACTGTACACTTTAAAAAATTTCAGAGGTGGATAGAAAAAGAGATTTGTTGATTTGGTTTATTTGTGGACACTCTTTAACATTTCAGATCATCGGTGTGCCATTCAATGTAGGGTGTGAAATGGCCAATAAATTTTGCTCAAAGACCTCTTCTTTCAGGATTGAGGTTCTTTTTCATGTCATAAATCTGTGACATGGAACCCATGGTTTTACTTCCCTTTAGATGCAAGCCATACTTAGGATTTTTGCACTGGAAAAACATTCCTCAACCTGGCTGGGATTGAACCTGCAATCTTGAGTCTATGAGGCAAGTTATGATTGCCACTAGACCACCAAGACTGAAAGAGGAAGAGAGAAATCAAATAGGTTTTATAAAAGGAAAAGAACATCCAACAGTATTTTTGTAATAAAACAACTGTTGATAAATACTAAATGAAACAGGGTGTATATGATATTTATAGGTGTGCAAAGCACCTTTGGTACTATTGCCAGGCAAGCATTGTAGAATAAATTGAGATGGAAAGGAGTAAGCAAAAATTTAAAAAAAACTTTAAAAAAATACTTGGATAATAAGTTTTTCATTAAATTTACAGGAAAAATAAATAACAATGTATTCACTAACAAATAATAATAAAGAAATGCTAGATTTATTGTTTGCTGATTATCTAGTTGTTGGTTTTATATTGAGTGGAGGCTTATAAGAAGCGATTAAGGCAGTTAATAATTATTGTCAACTGTAAAGAAAAGGGAATGAAAGTCAATTAGAAAAAAAATCTCAACTGTTGATATTAAAAAGGGTATAAATTTAAAAAGGAGGAGAAAAGTGGGTTGATGAAAGGAGAAAGCAACAGGAAAAAAATTTGACTATTTAACTGTAAGGTTTTGTTCTGATGATGGTAGAATCAACAGAAAAGTATAATATTAGCTAAAGGAAAAATAAAATCATTGTTATCTTCAGTGACTCTCAAGCAGCACTACAAAGTATAATGAATTACAGCTACCCACTAACATATACTATAAATGAAATAAGAAAACTGTATTATATGATCAGACATAGTTTTACAATGGATCCCAAGCCATGTGGGGTTGAAGGGGAATGAGAATGCCAATACTTTAGCAAAAAAGAAGCCTCCATAAATTTAAAACCACCTTATGAACTAGAACTTCCCACTAAATTGAAACTCATAAAAAGATTAATATCTGAACAAGAACAAAAATATCAAACAAAAACTTAAAAGGCAAACCATATGAAGATCTAAATACCTTCAAATATCTTTTATTGAAACCAAGAAAAATTGGAGTTACCCAATTCCGCTTAATTGTTCTGCATGATTGCCTGTCAGAACACCTCTTCAGGATGAAATTAATCAAGAACAGCCACTGTTCACTGTGCCTTTACTATCATGAATACTATCTTAAACAAAGAACATCTAATGAAATGCAGCCAACTAGACAGAAACAAAAAAAATGAAAAATAATTTGGAAGCTCTTTATACGGAAGCTAGGGATAAAATGATAAATATCAGCATCCCCAATGACCACTAGCAACCAACTAACCAGATCTACTGGTTGTTATAAAAATTGTAGTATTAAGTTTTTTGTGAATATCATATAATTATCCAGGAACATATTTATTATTTTCATAATTGTACCATATATTTTGTTTCATCCAATATATAAAATGAAGCATTAACCCTAATAAGTTAACCCTAAAAAGAGTTTGTTTACTTCTATAACCAGGACATAATAATAGTTTGTTGCAGCAATGGATAAAAATATTGCTAAGATTATGCATTTAAAATATGAATGTTGCAAGCTAGTGCAAACTAAATTTTTAAAAAGAACAGTAAGTAAATACCTGATAAGAGCAAATCAGAAATAAAAGGATGTGGGAAGAATTACAAAGAAAAAAGATGAGAAAGACAACTTTCATGGTTTGAACATGTTATACAGATAGAAGTGGACCAGAGGATAGGCCAATTTACAGAAATGAAATGCAGAGCAGAGGCCTGTAGATGGACCAAGGTATGAGAATGTATGTATGAGAAGAGGTGGTTAAACAGGTTGCAGCAAGCCAGGGAAAACAATGAGGATGGAGTTCAAAAAGTGGATCCAATCAGAATAGTATCTTATGTCCAATTTAATTACTAAAGCATTACAGGCATTGACCAATGATATTTGAGTGAAAATATGATAAATTGGTAAAAACATTTTTGGAAAGAATGTATTCCAGGCTTAAGTTTAGGGTACCTCCCTATATGAGGATTGTGGAAAGTCTAGATAAACTTCAGGGAGGACAATTTGATAGGATTTAAACAACAGGCCTGCTGTTTATGAGTCCATGTCTTCAACCATACATGTCCATTGAGTGGATTCCAATCAACCCTCTAGCACTACAATAGTGGCATTAATAGGAAAGAAGAGAGTACATAATTGAAAAAAGCATTATTTAAGGGTCTTGTAGGAGATTACTGATGATCCAAAAATAGAAATTAACATAGGATAGTAGGTGTTAGTTAGAGGTACTTGAAGCAGGAATTTTTGTCTCAAGAATTCCTATTTTAATAATAATTGCTTTTGATTGCAATCATAATAGTAATTGCATTTGATTTCCAATATTATTAACAAGGTCAAGAATGACATAATAATTAATGGTATCAATATTAACATTATGATCAATATTTTAATATTATAATTGTTAGTGTATAAATGAAATTTATAAAATTTGATCTATTTAAAATTAATGCTTTATAGGATTTAATGATTGAAGATATGATCTGTGATAGGGTAGACACATATTAAGTTCTTAGGTATATGGATTGATATTTTTACATGGGCAAAGCATATAGATGTAATATGTAGCAAAATAAGTAAATCAACCTATCTATTTAGATTTTTTAAAGATGTGTTTGGCTCAAATGAGTTAAAAATGATCTATTGTGGTATAATATACCCTCATCTACACTATGGTATTGAGGTTTGGGGGGGCTGCAGCAAAAGTGTGTATGGATAAATTATTTATATTACAGAAAAGGTGTGTTAGGCTAATTTCTAAATTAGAATATAGATGGTTGTGTAAGGATGCATTTGTAAAGCATGGAATGCTATCTACTCTCTCTATGTGTATAAGCCTATATTATGCAGTGAATCAAAGAATTTTATAAAAAATAATGAGATTCATAGCTATAACACTAGAAATAGTAAAGGTTATCATAGGTATGCTTATAATAAACAAACAGTATATAAGGATGTAAATGTAAGAGGTATCCTTTTGTACAATAAATTGCCACCAGAGATTAAATCTGTAGAAAAATCAAAATTTAAGTATCAGTTGAAAAAAATACCTTGAAAATAGAAGTTTATATTCATTGGATGAACTGTAATCAATTGTAATCTTAACAGTATTTATAGGTAAACTTTTTTAACTCTCACAAACGTGTACTAAAACCTTGTTCTAAGAATAAGTTATGCTTTATTACTCTAGTATTTTGACAATGTCTGAAACTTTTGTAAATGCTGTCTATTTACAGCAATAAATTTATTATTATTTATATGTCTTTTTATCTAATAGGTAATATTCAAGACAAGAGTTTCATTTCTGTGAAGAAAGGCAAAAATTATGACAAAGGACATGTCGGTCTTATGTTGCTACCCTGGTAATCTCTGGGTCAAATCGTTATAACAATATGTTCACTTCAAAAGGTTCACTCTTTTGTTAATGCTGGACTCTTTCTTCCTTTTGTGAGCTATCCATAAAGGGTTACTGACACAGGGCCACAAATGTTTTTATTGCCTCAACATGGAAAAGCAAGAATTATGGTATAAATTGGTAACTGTATTTGTCATGCTCAAAAAACATGCCACATGCAAAAACTGGCACCATAAAAGAAAACACCAAAAGTAGGAATTGTAACTTTGGAAAGTATCTGGGGTGAAGCAGACCACTAATAGGTATTATTGCCCTTAAGGGGGATAGCAAGTCATAAAAAATCAAAAAGGATTGCTGTGTCTGTCAGATTCCAAGGGATGTTGTTTATATATGGCCGAAGCATGCTTTATCATAAAGACTTAGTTGTGCAGATCTCAAGTATAGAATGATGAAACAGGTTATGGGAGAGAAGGGCTTTAACCAATAAATATCCCTCAAAATTGGATGAATAGGAATAAATAGGCAATATTAAAGATATCATATAATGGCCAATAGAAAAGTAGAGTTGACTCAAGTTCTAGAATATTTGAAGAAATAACACATAAAGGAGGCAGAGCAAATTCACATAATAGATTTTATATCAAATATAAGAAGTAAGTTTTTTGAGGAACACAATAAAGAAAACACATCACAGGAGAGTAGAGGACATGGCAGTATAGTACAGTACAGTGATATTAGTAAGGCAGTAAATGGTTGAAAGATATCACACTACAGTTCAGTGAAAGAAATATGTCATCATTAGGACAATATATGTGTCAAGTTAAATCAGTATGACAGTCATGTTCTTAATTATCTAGTGAGTCAATTTGATAATCTTATGCTCCACTTACTAGATAATTAAGAACATAATAGTTGCTTCACTATATTGGTTCCAACACGAAATTAAATGTTATATTTATGACAGTCAGTTTATTCTAATAGTAAAGCCCTTATATTGAAGTGATTATTGTTATAAGAAAGTGTTACAATAAAATTATAGGCGACAGTGACACATGAATTTGCTATGGAAGATTTCAGTTAAAGTTATGTGAACAGTGTATTTAGATATTCAAGTGAAAGCCTTAGGGCAACTATACAATAAATATAAAACCAGACTTATCACCATGCGATGAATGTGCAGCATGTTCTAAAACCTTCAATTGTCCAATAAATTAAAACTTCAACTTGAGCCCAAAATTTATTCCAGTGAAGAATCTCCATCCTTCCCAAATGACTCCAAGTATTTAAAAAACAGTCCATGTTCCCCTGAGATTCCTATCCTCTACTTTGGAACCAGAGAAATAGGAAACATCAAACTCCAGGCTTCAAGAGTCGAGCCAACTCAAGAAGATCAGCATAAATTAATTTCATGATCTAATTAATTAATTACCATTTAAAAATAGTCCATAAATCATCCCCATGATGAACACAATCTCACCTTAAAACCTGTTCCATACTCTATTTTATTTTGTTATGTTGCTTTGTTCCAAGAATTAGTATAAGAATAATTATAATCAATTAATAATTTTTAAAAGAACTTTATTGTAATGCATTAATTGCAATCATAGGAATCACAGCTAAGAATGATCTAGACCAGATATGTGGAAGACACTTAGCACTTTTCTTAGAATTTTAATATATATTAAAAAATATTTATGGGACCAATCATATACAGTTTTAATTTTCAGAAACTACTAATTTCAGTAGAAAAACAGCCTAGCAAATATTGAAAAATATTAATCATAGTTTTCTAGAAAATCAAAAATACTTAAAATCTATTGTGGTATAGCAAGATGATCTTCTGAATTTATATAAAGCTACTGAATGTAGCAAGTCTTCAAAATTTTACTTAGATTTGGAATCATCAGTGATGAACAGACATTGGATTTGTATGCACTAAAAATATCTAAAATATGCATGCATTTATGCTGTCAAAATCTTTAAACTATGCTCTATAAATATGAAAATGTGCACTAAGGATACATTAAAATTGTTAACTTTAACCTAATAAGTTTTGGTACTTACAATGTACATTCTTCCTTAGATATCATTCCTGTCAATGATCTTTTTCTCCAAATGCTCAGGTGTAAATTATGATGTTTATGTTAACACAAGTTTGTATGCTGAGAAGGATCTTTCCATGTCTATAGATGTTAATGGGCAAAATTTGAGAGCCCTTACTAGCTATGGGAAAATTTCTTCAGGAAGCACTACATCTTCATGGTGAAAATATGTATCCACAGAACACAAAACTTATATGTCAGGATTTCTTTCTAAAACAATGCATCATTTACCCATTTACAGCTTAATTTTCCTGCATACTCTAAAGGAGCATTTTTAAGTTTACTCTGAACTTCAATGAGAGCTGATAAAGATTCTTGTAAAGACAAATCATATTTTTTGAATATTTTTGTGACTTCAGCTATAACTTTGAAATCGGTCCTAATTATAGCCAAGTACCTTTGCATATATGCAGTATAAAAATATTCTGAGAATGCTGAATTGACAAAATGTCACTTGGATTCAGTAATAAAATTCTTTAATAATAATGCAATTATCTGAATAGAATAGAGCAGCTTCATTCCATGTATAACAATTGGTAAGTATTGGCTCTGGGGGTAGGTAATAGGAGGTATGGAAAATATTCTTTGTAAGTACTAATTATGGATGGGGCTTTAACAAATATCTTCTTGGTGCTGGATATTAAACAATTCATATTAGGAAAACTTTCCCCTATTGCTTCTGCTATTCTGTGAAGTGCATGCACAATTCATGTAGCATGAATGAGATGGGGGAAAATACTTTTATGCTGACTCAGCTTTTAACATGCAAATTGCAGCATCAGAGAGCAGAAACCAAAATGTGTGTTCACTGCCTCCTTCTGGCCCCAAAGTAATTTCAGAGTGTAATTCACAAAGTGAGCTATAGTAGAATGAGTTGTTTTTTCTTAAACCCTACAAGCAAGTACAGTTTTCCTGGCTCATCTTTGCATAGTTTCCTCATTAAGAAAATGTTCCATATGACAGCCACAGGCATTTGTAATTTCATCTACTGCCACATACATGAGAGAGTCCTTTTAAATGGTCCCAAATTTCTAAAATAGCTGCATGGTAACGGCTGTATGAATAATTTTTTCTCAGACTAGATTCTTCAGAAATGGCGTTATAACAATATTTTTCCAAGAAACTGCAGAACTTGTGGCTACTAGGTGCATTCCACAGTATGTTTGTGGCTATAAGAGCTTCTCAGAAATCACTGCAAAATTCATTCTTTCAACAAGTTTTGTGTCAGTAGCATTTGTTTTGGATGTATTTTTTCTCTGGTCATTAGCAATGTGTTGGTTGGTAGATATGTGCTGAGTGAATTGAAATGTTTTATCAACTGCAACTTGTTTACTGGACACGACATAGTAAATAACTTTATTGTCCATAGTGAAATCTCACTGTCTACATTCTTTAAACCACTGTTTTAAAAGCAAACTTCTGGATACTTTTCTTTTGGCTTTATAACACAATTTAACCTGACAGAACATTGCCTCACGGAAAATTGAACTGCATCAGACAAGCAGGCCAGGTTTGAGCTGTGCAATATAAAGAAATAAAATGCATTAAGGAATTCCCCAGTAACACCATATGATTTTGGCGCAAAGCACTGGAGAGGCTCCTTATGGGTATCTTGATAGTAAAGACTTTATTATTATTTTGTGAGTAATGTCTTTAATTATTATTTTAAATTATGCTCAATGCATGGAAAAATGATTAAATATGCAACATCAGAAATATGCATTATATGCACTATAAAATTTTAGATGCAAGCACAGAAGAGCATGAACCATATTACTAAATTTAATTCCATATCACAAGTATAAACAAACTAAATATGCATTTACATACAAACCTGATGTCTAGTGGCAAGTATGAGGAGAATTTTCAATAGCAGATTTCTACAATGGAAAAGAGGTTCCAAGATAAATATGCCAAAACTTCAATATTTTCAATTTTTTAGTTCATCCAAAGTTGCTGTTTACTACATTATTTATTGTTATGTATGGATTTGACTTCTGAATCTTTAAAATATACCACTTCAAAACTTTCTAATGAAAATGAAATGTGAAAGAATATTTAATTTCATTATGAAAATTAATTTTATATTCACATTTTTTAGGAAAATCTATGTTTTTTTAGACAGTGTTATTGTTCAGTTTTTAGTTTTCATCCCTTTTATTTCTGTGGTGTAAATTATATAGCAGATAGAGGCTGGAAATAAGCACTAAAAATGAATAAAAGGCACTATTTAGGCTATAAATTTTAAAATTTTACAGCAGTTTATTTCACACTCTTAGTAAACAAACTGTCAACTCATATACCTAGCTGGAAAATATAACCATGGAAGACTGTCTTGTAATAGTGGGAGATGAACGTATCCAAAAAAGATATGATTTTTATATTTAAAAGTAAAAACAAAAATCTCAATTTAGACAGCACAACTCTTCAGCAAAAACCAAGAGCTGAGAACCTAACTGTATCTTTATGCAACTGACTTTCCCCAAAAAGACTACTATACAGTGTGTAACAGAACTTACTGTCAAACTTAGATTGATGATAGGTCACAGAGAATCGTTCTTTGCTAAGGAACACTTGCTTACACCTCCCTCATGAATTATGCAATGGTTTTAAAAGTGCATTCTGCATTGTGCATTGCACATGAAATGTGTATCTTAAACCCTCATCTGCTCTGTTATCCTGCTGTGGAAGTTTATTGTTGGTTTGTTTGTTACACATTTAATCCATCTTATCCCTGTCACATTGTATCTAATATTTGCTGTTTTGTGTATTGTGCATTCATCATATGAATGTTTCCATCACACTGCACTCATATGTAAGATTATATTTCTGTAATTGAGATCATAGTGTGATTGAGTTGAACTAAACACTCTTTTAGCTCCACTTACTTGTCTATAAATGTAAAACCAGTTTCACGAACCTTCATTCACATCGTCAGCTAAAAGTCAACTATTACGTATTCATTATGCTGTGGGAATGTGTATTCTGCTCTGGTGGAATTGTTATGAACTTAAAGTTTATGTTCTCATCCCTGGAAGTGTCAAAGTTCATTAAACTGTAGGTTTTCCCAAATACAAAACTTCAACATTTCTGGGGATGAAAACATAAACTTTAAGTTCATCACACCTCCACCAGAGCCAAATACACATTCCCACAGCATAACAAAGTATCCAAAATTTGACTTTAGCTGATGATGCAGATGAAGATTTGTGAATACGGTTATACATTTATAGACAAGTAAGTGGAGCAATAAGAGAGTTTAGTTCAACTCAATCATATTATGATTTCAATTATATGACTGACTTCACTGCAGAAGTTCCAATAGCATCTCTAGTTATATTTCTGTGCAAATGCACAACACAGCTCTGAACCTGATCAATGATGTACCATTTTCTGTGCACAAGAACATATGATTACAGCATGATGAGGCCCACTGCACTTCATCATTGAAGCGTATGCACATTTAACCACAAAATTTTGGGAACATTGGATAGAAATAGAAGGACCTGTTGCATGGCCCATATGACTTAATGTTTCTTGATTTTTTTCTTTGAACATATGTTCAGAGTTTTATGTTGGTATTTTTTTTTTTTTTACTTTGGCACAATACAGGCATTAGATACTCTCTCTCTCTCTCTCTCTGCTTCTCTATTTCTTGTATTTTAGCTACATTGTTCCAAGAGCTATTTTATTTTCAATTTTTATTGCCTGTGCATATATGTATATAAATACATAAAATAGAAACTAATATCAGAGCTTAAAAGGTCATTATTGAGTAAAAAGGATTCATTATTAGCAGCTGATAAATAATCTGTTTAAATCCTCTTAAATTTGCCCTATGAACATATTCTGGAAGCTTATTATAAAATTTGTTTGTGTATTGTGTATGTCACCCCAGTTGACAATAGAGTGAAACTGATTCAATAAATAAAAGTCAATTGCAAATTTTCAATTATGGAAAAACAATATTTGTATTAAATTCTCGGGTACCAGGCAAGGACATTCATTGAGTTAGCCTTACTTCAGGGAGTAGTAACCCTGCCCTCATGAGCTCCAGGATCTTCTGGTCCAGAGGACAGTCCATGGCAAGGGTTCCATGCCCATGGTATGGGTGAAGACTACAACAACAAAATGCTGATCAGTATGAGATATATGCATCTATTTTTGTAATATTTTACATATGTAGCATCCCTTCCAATGGTGTTAATACATAGAAAAGGCCACATTTGATGATTTCTACTTGTCTAAGAGAAGGAAACTCCTAAGAAAACTCTGATCCTTGTGGTAGGGGACTGGTAAACCTATATATATAAATAGTTTTACTCATACTCCTTGCAATAATAAAAACCAGATGGATTTAAACAAAAACAACCCCAGTATTTTAGAAAAGATAAAATATTAGATATGAAAACTGAATAAAAACTGGAACTTGTAATATCAAAGGAATAAATACAAAATAAGAAGAGCTGATTAAAGAATTAAATAGTCAAGGATTGCCTACAGCAGTGGTGATTGATACAAAAAGGAATTTAAAAGGAACAAAAGATATCAAAAAATATATTTTTAATTAGCTGGACTCCGAGCTGAGGATGCTGGCAATGGCCTGTGAAATTTGCGCTGTATAATTTAACGTTATGTGTAGCATAAGGGTATTAAATTGATCAACCAGCTGATTAAATAAGTTGCTTCACTGCATTAGTTCCAAAATATATTTGGTCATAAAATTAAAAAATATATTTTAATATATAGTGCTCAAAAACAAAAGAGCATGTTGTGGAGTAACTTAATATAAGTTATGAATAATTGAGTTGAATTTGTAACACTTACATCACTAATAGTTTTAAAAGAGGAAAACTAAGTTTCTGGAGCTAATCGCTCCCATCTTCAGTTCCAGTTCGACTGCCCGGCCTTGTTCTTCATGGTGGTTAGGTTTGTCTCTGGTGGAGGTTGGATGAACTTCTGTATTAAGACGTCACTTGGTGGGATTTCAAAGTTGAAAATGCTACATTTGTTCTTCCAGATTTAAATGTTTTCCCAGACGGCGAGTTCTGTTTTCCCTGTAATGTTTTTAAGTAGTTTGGGATTCCTGTTTATATTGTGTTTTTCATTCCAAAAATGCCAAGCTACTGCTGATTTTTCTTCCTGTCTTTGTTTTATGTTCCTGATGTGTTCTTTTGCTTGTGTTTTTATGTTTCTTTTAGTCTTTCCTATGTAAATTTTTTCACAATCGATACATTCCATCTGATATATTCCTGATTTGTTCTCTTGAGGAATATCCCCTTTTAGTTTAGAATTTAGTATATTTTTTTTATGGAGTAACTGTTTTTTGGAGCTAAAATAATGTTTTGTTTTTTGAAAATCTTTTGGAATTTATAGAAGATTGAAGGATGGTATGTGAATTTTTGGTACTTTCTATTTTCTTCCTTGTTAGGAATAAGAGTACTGATGTCTTTGATTCCTTTTTGTTCCTAGCTCTGTTTATTTTCTTATATACCACTTCTTGTTTGAAACCATTTTCTACAGCTATATTTATTATATTGTTCAGTTCTAAATCATATTCTTCTCTGTTCATGGGGACATTTATCAACCTGTGAGCAAGACTAAATGTCCCCATGAACAGAGAAGAGTATGATTTAGAACTGAGCAATATAATAAATATAGCTATAGAAAATGGTTTTAAACAAGAAGTGGTATATAAGAAAATGAACAGAGCTAGGAACAAAAAAGAATCAAAGACATCAGTACTCTTATTCCTAGCAAGGAAGAAAATAGAATGTACCAAAAATTCACATACCATCCATCAACCTTCTACAAATTCCAACAGATTTTAAAAAAATAAAACATTATTTTAGCTCCAAAAAACAGTTACTCCATAAAAAAATATACCAAATTCTAAACCAAAAGAGGATATTCCTCAAGAGAACAAATCAGGAATATATCAGATGGAATATATCAATTGTGAAAAAATTTACATAGGAAAGACTAAAAGAAACATAAAAACACAAGCAAAAGAACACATCAGGAACATAAAACAAAGACAGGAAGAAAAATCAGCAGTAGCTTGGCATTTTTGGAATGAAAAACACAATATAAACAGGAATCCCAAACTACTTAAAAACATTACAGGGAAAACAGAACTCGCCGTCTGGGAAAACATTTAAATCTGGAAGAACAAATGTAGCGTTTTCAACTTTGAAATCCCACCAAGTGACGTCTTAATACAGAAGTTCATCCAACCTCCACCAGAGACAAACCTAACCACCAAGAAGAACAAGGCCGGGCAGTCGAACTGGAACTGAAGATGGGAGCGATTAGCTGCAGATACTTGGTTTTCCTCTTTTAAAACTATTAGTGATGTGTTACAATTTTGACTCAGTTATTCAAAACTTATATTAAACATCACTGTTACAAATGTCCACCATATTTAACATTCATTAATAATGGAAATCAAACATACTAAATTATAAATAGCTAAATGAAGGAATTATAATTGGAAAATTACAAATTAATGGAAACTATTAAAACATTATTGGAGTATATGTATCAGAAAAAGGCAAAACAGAAGAAACTTTGAGCTTCCATGATAAACTAGTTCTATTAAATGGAATCAGGACTACAAAAAGTATTATTTTAAGTGGAGATTTGGGTGCCAGAGTGCAAAAAAAATCCCAAATCCAGAAACAATGCATAGGTTGGGAAAGGATAGTAAAGTATAAATGGAGAAGTGCCTTGAAAATTAATAACATGTATCAAATAAAAATTCACAAACATCTTTTATAGGAAAAAAGATATGTACAAATAAACCTAGAGAGCAAAAAATCAAAGATCTATCATTAATTACCTAATTGTCAGTGACACAATAAAATGAAGTGCAAGATGAATGGGTATATAGAGAATGTGATATTTCTTGAAATCACTATTTATTTTTATTATTGGTAATTATTAACAGTGTTATGTAAATTAAAAAATTAAAAAATAGAAATGAAACAAATTTAAGTTTTTAAAAAATGTATCTGATAGAAGAAAGTGTGAGAATATTGCTTCATAATAGATTACAACAGCTGGAAAAAATTCCAGTAAGTGAAAATATAGATGAAGAATGAGAAAAGTATAAAGTATAAAACATGCATCACAAAAGCAGCACAGGTGAAAAAACAGGAAAAAAAGAGAAAAGTTCAAAGGTAGGAAGGTTTAAATATATGGAATGAAGAATTACAGGAAGCTGTACAAAGCAAAAAATTAACCTACCTGGAATATTTACAAAAAGCAATGGAGTAATACAAATAAAAAGAAACTAAGCAAAACAATTAAGGTAAAAAGTCCCTACAGAATTACAAATTTTAGCATTTAAAATAATAAAACAATAAATGGTGCTAAGTTAGCAGTGAAGGAGAGAGGTTGTGTTTCTTGGGAGCTGCAGGAAGAAGTTGAAAAGTGACATAAGTAACAATGGGAATCAACATAGGGATTTATAGAACAAGAATAGGTCTGTTCTATGGCATGACGTGAAATCTATTTAAAAAATAAAAAATGCAGGATGAAGAGGTGCAGAATATTTTTTCCTGTAATGTATGTAATTGGTAAGTTACTAATCAAGGGAGGTTTAGAGATCAATCCTGGGCCTAATGGTAATTACAGAGCAGGTGAAGAAATCCAAAACATATCGCAGGATATGGAAGAAAGGTTGGGGAATAAAATTAACGATGTGGGGAGGGAAATTAAAAATAAAATCAAAATAGAAAAGCAAAAGATGAAAACAGAAGTCCAAGTCATCAAAAAAAGAGTAGAAACTTTGAAAGAAAGATATCAGTAATTTAATTTGGTAATATCAGGTGTAGAGGAAAGAAGAGGAGAGTGACCGATTCAGGAAGTGAAAGATAATTTGGAAGGGAGATTGGAGATGGTTCCGAAAGGAGGGGAAATTTCTGAAGCTTTTTAAGCTGGGAAGAATGGAGTAAGTAGTATGATAGTGGTTAGATATGTAACTATGCAAATTGTCTATGAAGTGTTGAAAAGATCTAAGAAATTAAAAGGAATGAATTTGTTAATTAATGTAGATTTATCGGTGGAGCAGAGAAACCTGAAAAAATAACTAGTGCAATGGATGGAGAAGGCAAGACAGGAGGGTAAACGTACGTGCATACATACCTAACCTACGGCTATGGATCGACGATCGGCCAATTGATGAGCTCGAAAAGGACCTAAGAGACATTATCCGAAGGAATGAAGAGGAAATGAGTCGGCAAATTGTATAAAAAACAAAGGTAAATGGAAGGACAGGAAGTTCCAGGGTTGAAGGGGAGCCAGATCAACATGTTAGCAGAGTGAATGGGAGTCCATTTGCGGACGAAGAGGGGGGAAAGATGACGTTACATATGAGGAGAATATCACCGGGTAATAGAGAGTCGGCTTCAGCAGCCCAGCTAGCGAGGGAAAGTAGGTCAAGAGCACATGTGGAGTACGACGATACCAGCTGAGCCAAGGTCAAGTTCGCCTAGCGTCATGTCCACTCCGAGAGGGAGTTTATTGCAAATTGGAGACATAGTGGACGTGCAGCATAGTGTGTCTGGTGCTAGTGGTTTTTTTTTTTTTTTTTTTTTTTGGAATGATTTATTTATGGACGCTCTTTAACAGCTCAGGTCATCAGCGTCCCATTCAACTCAGGGCGTGAAACGGCCGACAAATTTTGCTCAAGAGGCCTCTCTTTCAGGCTTGAGGTTCTTTTTCGTGCCGTAAATGTACGACACGGGACCCACGGCTTTACTTTCCTTCCGAAGGAAGCCATACTTAGGATTTTTACGCCCCGAAAAAAATCCATCGGTCCTGGCCGGGTTCGAACCCGCGATCTTGGGTTTAGGAGGCAAGTATGGTAACCACTACACCACCAGGACCGACGTGCTAGTGGTGAGAAATATCACGAGGCACTGCCTGTCAGTCAGTCAACATTGCAATAGTGGGAAAATGCGCAGGAGCAAGAGCAAGTTGGATTCATTTACGTTCCGTTATGGTTCTGGAACTGTGAAAGAATAGATAGAGGGATGAACGCGGGTTGTTTCAAGGAAATTTTGAATAAGGTCCATGTGTTAGCGGTAGCTGAAACCTGGCTAGAGAGGAATGAGTGAATTAAGGTTCAAAGGTATGGTTTCATTGGCAAACATGGTTTAAGGAAGAATATTAAAGGTCGAGTTTCTGGAGGTTTAGGTTTGCTGCTCAGGAGTAATCTTGCAAGCAAAGCAAAGGAGAGGCAGTCAAAAATTAGTGAAGTTATGTGGGTATTAATGCGAGAGTGGAACTTATGCATTGGCGTATTGTAAAATCTGCCATTAAATCCCAAATTTCACAACCCGGATCTCTTTCGACAATTAGAAATAGAATTATTAAATATAAAAGCAGAATTCCCTTTAATGGAGTTTATGCTAATAGGAGATTTGAACGCAGGAGTGAGAGAGTTGAGATTAAGGAATTAAATGTGTGAGAGGATATGGGTAGAGATGAAGCTAGCAAAACATGGACTAGGCATAGTAAAGACAAGGTTGTGAATTTCTTTCCTTTTTGTTTATTTATGAACGCTCTTTAGCATCTCAGGTCATCAGCGTCCCACTCAAATCGGGGCGTGAAACGGCCGACAAATTTTGCTCAGAGGCCTCTTTTTCATGCTTGAGGTTCTTTACCGTGCCGTAAATGTACGGCATGGGAACCACGGCTTTACTTCCCTTCCGAAGGAAGCCATACTTCGGATTTTTACGCCCGAAAAAATTCATTGGTCCTGGCCGGGATTGATCCCGCGATTTTGGGTTTAAGAAGCAAGTATGGTCACCACTACACCACCAGGACTGACAAGGTTATGAATGAAGAGGGGCTGAAACTAATCAGTTTTGTGAGAACAATGGCTTTGTAATGCTGAATGGTTGCTGGGGGAAGATGAAACTGGTGAATTTACTTTTCAAGTGCATGGGGACAGTATTTTGTGGATTATGCATTGTGTAACGAAATTTTTTTTGGATAAAGTTCGCGAATTCAAGGTTACGAACATGATTGGGACAAGTTCCCATTTCCCATTAATAATGGCATGGTGCACTGAAGAGTGTTTTGACAGTAGAAGAGAGGATGCGTGTGGATCCGATACTAAGATAATTAGCTATAAGTGGGCCCCTGGAAGGGCTGATGGGTTTTATAAGGTAAGATTAAGCAATGGCTAAGGTGTGTGTGCACGAAATTAATTTAATGATTTGCCTAGGTATAAGTAATGATGCTGTAAAACTGAGTGAGTTTGTGGTTAAATGGGTGGGAAGTGATATTATAAGCAAAGGAGGGAAAAATAAAGTTTATGGTAATTAGTTTCATGAAGAGTGTAGAGGAATTAGATATATGATATGGGAGGCAGTTACAAGATGGAGAGAGAGAAATGACAAAATGGATAAAGGCATTATGATCCAATTGTGTGAGAGATAAAGGCAGCTGCGTGATCACAAGAAGTAAGAGTGGGGGATAGCTATAGGTGCAGAAATTGAGTAAAAGCTGGATTTAGAAAGAGGGTAGCAAGCTTGGCAGATTATTAATCAATGTATGAAAGGGGGAGAAATAACGTAGATGTAAGTTCAAATAAATGGATTACATATTTCCAGAGTTTGTTGTGGAAATTAAGGGATGGGGGAGTCAGAATTTAGAGGTTTTTAATAATTATGTGGAGGCGCTGGACAGACCATTTTCACAGGAAGAAGTTAATAATCAAGTTCGTAAATTTAAGAGAAATAAGGCGATAGGAATCAATGGTTTACCTATAGAGTGTTTTAAAATTTGGTATGAAAATCCAGAGAGACTAACATGTTTAACAAGGATTTGGAATGTGATTAAAGAGAATAAGAAGGTGCCAGAAAGTTGGCATATGGCAATTATACACCCCATTTACAAAAGAGAATGAAAGTGACCCAAACAATTATAAAGGAATTGCATTGTTATCCAATTTACATGAATATTGGTGGAAAGAATTCAAAATTGGTCAGAAGAATACCAAATAATATCACCCTACCAAATTGGGTTCAGTAAAGGAAAGAGAATGATGGATAATACATTTATAATTAAAATGATAAATATTTAGCAAAGAAAACAGGTAGATTGTACATTATATTTATTGATTTAGAAAAAGCATATGATAAAGGGAACAAAGAAGTTCTATGGTACAAATTAAGTAAGAAGGGTCTAATTGGGAATATGATCAGTATATTAGGAGTTATATTATCAAAACAGATTTTGTGTCAAGTGGCTTTACAGAAGTTACTAATGCTTTGGGACAGGAGAGAGGGTTTAGACAAGGTTGTAAATTAAGTCCCATATTGTTTAATTTGTTTATTGATGATCTTTTGCATAGCTTGAAGCATGTTTGTACTCACATGCCTACAGTTAATAGTTAGATATTCCTGAGTTACTTTATGGAAATGATTTGGTTGTATGTTCAATATCAGTAATTGGCTTAAAGTTAGCTACAGGCCCTATTGACAGGTATTGAGAAAGTTAGCTACAGGCCCTATTGACAGGTATTGAGAAAGTAGGGATTGAAGGTGAATCAAAATAAAACTACAATCACAGTTTTTAAGAAGGGAAATAAACTGTGTAAGGATGAGGAGAAATGGTTCAAGGCAGATAAAGAAATTCAGGTAATTAGTGAATTCTCATATCTGGGCATAAAGTTCAGTAGTAATGGATGTTAGGAAAAATAAAAAAAAACCGCACTGGCGATGGGAAAAATGGCCATGACAGTGATAAGAAAATGTTTATATAGGATGCCAGAAATGAATATCAAGTGGTTTGAAAGAATTTATTCTGCCTTAGTTGAATCAAAAAGCATTTATGGAGGGGAAATTTTGGGTATAAAGGAGGGATGATGTAATATGGATTTAATACTAAGAATTTTCAGTAGTAAATTAATTTTGGGAGTTCCCAATAATACTGCAATTGCAAGAGCATTGATAGAGTTAGGAAAGGTAAATGTCAAAGGGTTAATTTTGGAGAAAGTATTGAAATGTTTATTTAGGGTTCAAGAGCTAGTGAACACTGACATTGTGAAAATATGCCTGAAATACCAAGAAAAAAATTTGGGTATAACGACTAACACCTGGTTGAACAAAATTAGAGAGCAATTATTTAGAAATAGGTTAGGAGATTTTTGGGTTAAAATTGGGTATTTTAGAAGAGGTTGTTGGAGGGAAGTGAGATCAAGAATGGAAGATATGGATAGACAAGTTTTAGTTGCCCAGATTAGGGAGAAAAACTCACTGGCATATTATGAGGAATTAAAAGATGATCCAAAAAATGAGAAGTATATATTGATTTGCAAGGGAAATGAAAGAGAAGGGATAGCATGGTTTTGATTAGGTGTTTGGGAATTAAGGGAATGGGGGAATGTGTTCCTTCTGTGGAGAGAAGGAAGATGAAATTCACATTATCTTCCAATGTAAAGCCATAAGTGTTTGGAGGGAAAGTTTAATTGGTAAGAAATGGTTAATGAGGAATGAAGGAATTGTATTGAGGAAGATGTTTGAAGATCGTAAGCAGATACTCAAATTAGGGGAGTTTTAACACAAGATAAAAATGAAATAGAATTGGTCAGTTGATAAATATATAATTTAAATAAATTTTAGATGGTAAAGAATAACTGTATGATTATGAAAAATATCATTGGTCTGGGAATGGTTTGGAATGAATTATTTTCAATTTATTGAATTATTGAGCTTGGGATATTGGAAATTGCCCTAGAAAGTGAATACATGTAGCATTACAGTTGGTATTTGAGAAATAAAGGAATTAGTAGTTTGTAGGGATTATAGTCCCTATTTTATTATATAAAATAATTGGTACAGGTACAGTAAGTGAAACATTCATTTTTGTGACTTTTTTGGGTCAGAGCCTGGTCCCCTGGAATTCTAGTAGGATGCTGCTGATGAACCGGGAACTGGGAACTGATGCAATCAATGATGAAATTTTGTACTATCTAGAATTTAGGTAAAGATGTTAGTATAAATGTATTATTGTTTCAACAATTGTTATTGTGTTATTGTGTTATTGTGCTACCTTAAGAGAGCTGTTGGCCCCATTGGCCCCATTGTAGTTTGTTTTTGAATTTTTCTTAGCTCTTTATAAATTTCATTATAGTAGATGTTTGAGAAATACAAGAATTAGTAGTTTGTAGAGACTGTAGCTAGCTGATAAAATAATGGTGTAAGTACAGTAATTTAAATATTTTATTTTAGTCCCATGGGTTCGGTTGTAGTCCCTTGGAATTCCAGTAGCTCCTGCTGATGAACTGGGTACAGGGGTCTGATGCAATCAAGGTAGAAATTTTGTACTTCATTTAATTATTTAGACTTTAGATAAAGGGTTAGTATAAAATCATTATATTAACATTTCTGTAATTGCAAAATGGCCTGGGCCAGGTATGTGGAGACCCCTTTAACTTTGTATTTTTCTTAGCACTTAAATTTCAATATACTTCAATAAAACAATTAAATAAAACGGAAAAAATACTGCAAAATTAAATATGATAGATTTAAAAAAGGGGAAGAACATTAAATTAAATTAATGTGCAGCTAAGAGAGATTAATAAAATTATAATAAAAAACTTGAAAACCTACCCTGTAAAGACAGAATTACATTTGAGAAAACACATATTGAAATAAAAGAGTTAGAAATAGAAAAGCACATGTTAAAGATAATACACATACGGAATTAATCAAATATGTAGCACCCCATGTGAAAATAATAAAATTAAATTTAATAAATGAACATCGGAGATGGTGTATCACATCAAAACAATGGAAAATAAGGGAAGTTATATGAGTCAGCTGCCTTTTATTTTTCTGGAAGATATGCATTCTGTTTAGCCATAAGCAAAAAGTTGGTCCATATTCCTGTGCTTGCCTCTTATAAAGTAACTTCTGAATGCAGGTTTACCTACAAAGCAAAATGAGCTCAATGATGGTCCACACCATAACAACAGGACTGTACTGAAGACATGCAGTTTTAATAAGGCAGTTATAGCTAGGTATGTTATAATACTAATATTAAAAGGTGTGCTCAGATATAGTACAACTCAGTATACAATAAAGGTTAATAATAACAATTTGAGGAATAAAAAATAATGATGCAATGCCAAAATTCCTACTCTAGTTGGCTGATTAGCTTAGTGCAAACATTACCAGAAATGTGTTTGTTACCAGTTTGTTTGGTGGTTAACATACTAAGACAATGCCTCATTTTTTCTCCTTTTATTTCTTTAAACCATGTGTTATTAATGGGATAATTGTTTTAATAGTTCTAGGTAACATGGAAAATAATAAATTTCAAATGTCTACTTTCCTAAAAGCAATACATTTAAATAAAAAGCTGATTACTTATAATCAAAATTATATGTAGACACATTTATATTGCAATTGACTGGTATTATACTGAAACCCCACAGGAAATATTTCAAACCCCAGGTGAACTTCTGTGAAAGGATGCTAGGGCAAGTGGCACATGAAATAGGATTCATATCCAGGAAATCCTGTTTTCTGATGAATAAAGATGGGACCATAAATTGCCATAATATGCCATATTTGAGCATTGATAACTCCCCAGTGTAAGGGAAAGAGCACTCCAAGTTTAATGGTGGGTGAATGTCTGGTGTGTAATCTAGGGTGACTACCTTAATGAACCATTTTAATTTGAAGTGGCATCTAGCACAGGGGGTGTTCACACAAATGGAAGTGCTTGGTACCTTATGTTTGCTACTCCCTCACTCAGTAGGTAGTGCTAGTGTAGCTGGTGGTGTGCAAGTAAGACAGTGAGCAAGAGAGAAAATTTAGCATACCAACACAACTTCAAAATTAGGCCAAGGAAAACCATTTCAGTCATAACATTATATATTAATTTCTTTGTATAAACCTATTTCAAACCAGTTAAAACTTCTTTCCCAAGGGAAAGTTTAAAATTTTAAAACGGTTAAAATATTCAACATTCTTGAGTGTTTCATGCTTTAAATTACTAAAATTCAGGACATGTTTCATGAACTTCATTCATATTGTCAACTGACATGATTAACGAGTCATGCTGAGTTGGAGAATCAGGTCACTGTAAGGGACTCTAGTGGTCTATGAAAGAACTTATACAGAATGTAGTCTGCTTCCAAAATTTCAAAGCTCCTAAGTCTGTGTGCGACTGAGAACTGTCCAATTACCTAAAGGACTGACCATATGGAAGAACATCTTTATTAAGCAAAATGATTACAGACTTATGAAATTTGAAATTCCAGAAGCAAACAACATTTTGTATAAGTTCTTTCATAGACCACCAGAGTCCCTTTCAGTGACCTGATTCTCCAACTCAGCATGACTCGTTAATCATGTCAGTTGACAATATGAATGAAGTTCACGAAATATGTTCTGAATTTTAGTAATTTAAAGCATGAAACACTCAAGAATGTTGAATATTTTAACCATTTTCAAATTTTAAACTTTCCCTTGGGAAAGAAGTTTTAACTGGTTTGAAATAAGTTTATACAAAGAAATTACATACGCTTTGCTGTGTTGATTTCTATTGAGTTTTATATTGATTATATATTAACTTTAAAAAACTGTACCTTTATTAATGTCATATTTTCGAAGCTATTGCTGTGTGATTCTTTGAAATCCACACTACTAAAATGTATTCATTTTGTTTTTGGAGGTTGCCAACATCCTTTCTGCAATCATTGTATGTAATGACACCATTTCTTTTGGTGAAGTCAGAGGAAGAAAATTCATAAGCAAAAAGTGCTGTTTTCTTAAGCTTGTGGTATTTCATAAAATTATTCTGCAATACGTTATTTGGCTTAAAACAGAATGCAAAATACATATAGGATAAAATAATTCTATGTAAGGTCATTTGAGATGAGATGAAATATAATGAATGCAATTATTAAATTTAAGATACACATTCAAATGTATTATCTACGTAAAGCTTAACTCTGTTTATGTAGGTTGCTTTTTATTAGCTAATTATCCTATATACACTCATTTGTTGTTGCAGATAATGGTTAATAAATCCCGCTGCATTCCAAATTGTGAGAGTAAAGGCTGGAAGGGTGAACATGTAAGCAAAACCTCTCTTCACCACTTTCCCCACTTGAAAGAAAGTTAAAGCAACAAAAATGCATAGATATATAGCAGATTATCAAGTTACTATTTGTAATATGAAAAGTCTGTGCACATGTCATGCTCAAAAAAATTATAATGCAGCATGGCTATAATGGGATAATGCATGGTTTTTGTATTGTATTTCACTTCCAAAGGAGAATTTACCCATTTTTCTGTAAGGTTAATCCTGAGTGACTACACTTAAGCTAGCATATTGTTAGTGTGATAAAGTTATGCCAAACTAATCACTGCTTAATATTATGCTCCTTTATTGTATACTCATTCTCACCTGATTTAATGTTCCATTTTGTTCAATATACAGCCTGAACGAGACATGTAACTACTAACCACAGCTTCATAAACTTGGTATAAATATTATACTACATTAACATTATTGTTAGTTTAAATGTGTGTGTACTAATAATAGGCAGGAATGATTTTAGTGCCCCTGTAAATACTTCTTTTCAGGTAATGTAATTTTTAATGTCTCCTTCACTTTTAAGTATATCCATTTTGAGAGCTTTGCATATACTTGTAGTTTCTTCTCAGGTAATGAAGTAGTAAGTGATTGTTGGTTATAAAATAAGCTGCTAAGCTGCAGTAAAAATTTAGGTTGAAGGCATACAGGTTTTTAAAGCACTTTACATCCACCTTTTCAGTTTCCTGTCTACAAGTGTTTTTAGGCAATTTTTTTAAGTTTTCTTCAAAAATTTTGGGATGTGTACTGTTCAAATATCAATTTAATTTTGTCAAGCTTTTAATATTAATTACCTTTGCAGAATTTGAATTCAGAAGATTGATCCATCACTAGCATCAAAGTCTGCCAAGGAAATGTATGAGCTAAGTGTTTGTGCATTGCATTTTACAGAAGATAAGTATATGAATGTTTTTTACAAATTATTAGTGCATGATGCTATTCCAAATATTAATTTGCCTGTTTTACAGTGTTCTAGGGGATTTGAGAAGTTTAATGATTTTGCTGATGTCTCATACAGTTCTCCTGCAAAAGAGCAACCTCAGTAGAAACTTGTGTTTTATATACTCCTGTTTTAGGTGCTGCAAGAGATCAACCATCAACATCAGCAGAAAGTTGTGTTCTATCTACTCTGTTTTAGATATTGCAAGTGATCAACCATCAGCCTCATCAGAAGCTTGTGTATTGTCTACTCCTGATTTAGGTGCTGCAGGTAGCAGAGCTTGTCATAGGAGGCATTTATTAGAAGAACTGGAGATGAGTAGGAATGAAGTGACTCAAAAAAGGGGGGGGGGGGAAGAACTCTCAAGTTTGCAGCAAAAACTGTTAAGAACTACAACCTTCTCAGGGAGCATATTCAGGTGCCCATGGTAGAATGAAGAAGCTGGTTAAGGTAGCAGACACTACTTATATGAATTTTTTTACACAGTGATGTGTCACTTGCAGCAGCAGCATTGGTCTATGGAGATACTTGGAACAGATTTGTGAGGCTCCAGTATTGTCACTGGACAAGAAGAGAAAAGTTATTAGCACTTGCTCTGTATAAACATAGTTCTAAGGCTTACAGATTTTTAAGTTTGGTGATTGTTCTACCATCCAGGAACTCATTGAATAGACTATTAAATGCACTACCATTTAATTCGGGTATCAATGAAGGCATTATAAAGCACCTTGGACGTCAGGTACAAAAGCTGAATCAAAACCAGAGTGGCCACAAATTTTGTATACTTAATTTTGATGAAATTTCTCTTAAAAGTGGCTTGTTTTATAGGGAAAATTTTGACAGAGTCAACGGGTTTGAGGATTATTTAGAACTGGGTAGGATGAAGGAGCAAGCTGACCATTCCTTGGTGTTCATGGCTAGAAGTCTGCAAAAACAGGGGAAGCAGCCTGTGGCATACTACCTCTGTCTGTCTACTACACCTGCTGATATTTTAGAAGAATTTGTTATTAATTAAATTAAAGCTTTGTTTTCCACAGGACTTGTTGTGAAGGTTGTTATATGTGATCAGGACAGCACTGAAGACCTTAGTGAAACGATTTCCCACAGAAAATGATGAAAACTTTTTGTTTCAGATTCGCAAAGAAACGATTTATACTACATTAATGTGTTCAGTTGTTCACACTAACTCCACTTACTTTTTTAAAACTTTGGACTAATTTCGGGAGAGGTTCCTCCCATCATTGGCTGTTGTTGACTGAATACCATTGTTCGAAATGGGGATGGACATCCATTCGCTCCTTTGGTGGTATCTTGTGGTTCTAGTAGAAACTTACTGAGGTCAGAAAATCAAAATTCATTAAGTTGTTCTTATTTTTTAAAATGAAAATTCTCTCCCATGTGGATAGTTCTATTGGGTTGTGAAGTTGTTTCAGTAATTTAATTTTTGGTTTTATTTTGTGATTTTTGTTCCAAAAATGAGCTGCTATTGCTGATTTGTCTATCTGTTTCAATCTAATGTTCCTAAAATGTTCTTTTCTTCAAATTTCTAAATTTATTTTCATTTTTCCAATGTAGCTCTGCTCACAATCTGCACATTTAATCTCATATATTCCTGATTTTTGCTCTGTAGGGATGGATCTTTCATTGTGCAATGTACTAAATTTTTTATATTGTATTTGTTCTTTGGGGCTAACATAATTCCATGTTCTTTGAATATCTTCTTAAATTTGTTGTGGTAAGTTGGGTGGTATGTGAAACTTTTGAACTTATATCTTTCTTCTGTGTTCTTAAGTGTGGAAACTTCCTTAATCGATTTTTGTCTTTTAGCTTTATTGATGATTTTTGTTACTGAGTCTGTGTTGAAACCGTTGGTTATAGTCATCTTCATTATATGTTGGTGTTCCATTTTGTACTCAGTTTCAGTCAATGGGATGTTGATTAGTCTGTGTGCTAAACTATGAAACACTGCATATTTATGTGGGATGGGGTTATAGCTATCTTTTTTTATGTAATTTTCTGTGTGTGTTTGTTTCCTGTGAATTCCAAAGCTGAGACTGTTTGCATTTCTTATTATTTTTAAATCAAGGAATGGGAGACATCCATTTCTCTCTTCTTCTATGGTAAACTGTATAGATTTGTGTTGTAAGTTAAGGAGTTTCAATGCATCTGTAGAATGTTTTTTTGGTATTATTACAAATATGTTGTCCACATATCTATGCCATGTCTTGAAGATCAACGGGAACACTTTGGTGATATGTACTTCGAAGGAACTCATGAAAAGATCTGCCAGAAATGGAGACAAAGGGTTCCCATAGCTAGGTCAGAAACTTGTTGGTAATATTTTTTATTAAAACTGAAGAAGTTTTGTTGGATGCAAATATCGGTAAGTTTCAGCAAATCTTCTACTTCTTCTGATTTTAAGTTTATAGATGTTAACCATTTTTTTAAACTTTGCATTAAGTTTTCTATTGGAATGCTCGGAAATAAGGCTTTCATGTCGAATGACACCATTATATCTCCAGTTTTTATTTTGCTATGTTTAAGTTTTTGTGGTTCTACTAGAACCACAAGATACCCCACAGGAGCGAACGGGCGTCCATCCCCCGTTTTGAACAACGGCATTCAGTCAACAACAGCCGATAATGGGAGGAACCTCTCCCAAAACTAGTCCAAAGTTTTAAAAAAGTAAGTGGAGTTAGTGTTAACAACTGAACACAATGTAGTACCTATTTCCACTCCATTGTCTACAGCTTTGTAAGTACAATTTTTACTTAATTTTACTTAAAGAGAAGATTGCAAAAATTTATGATGTGCCTCATTTATTACAAAGTGTGTATAATACTTTTTTGAATTATGATGTTAAAACAGGAAATGGTGTGGCAAAATGGGAACACATGAAGCTGTCATTGGCTGCTAATGAAAATTGTTTATATAGATTAATTAATAAAATTGCAGATATACATGTGCAGCTCAAAGGGAAGGATAAGATGTGGGTAAGTCTGGCTGCCCAGATCTTTAGTAAGACTATGTCCAGTGCCATGCTTGTTAGTTGATGGTTTTTCACAGAACACATCTTCTGATACAAGAGATACAGCTTCATTCTTGTTATTTATGAATGATTTTTTGACAGTCTCAATGGTTCCAGAAGACTTGCTCCTCCTCAGTGTTAACTGCAATGTCACTTACCTCCAACATTAGATCATCTGGCATTTTGGGAGAATGCAATTGCAGTTCTGACTAATATGCAGTTTGTTAATTCTGTTACAGGAAAGATTATTCAGCCTACTTGTCAAGAAGGACGGCTCATTAGTATTCAAGTAGTGCAATATTTGTGGCATGAACTTAGAAATAGAGGATTTAATTACTTAAATCTAAGAATTCATAATCAAGATGATCTGGAGAATTTTTTTGCATTAATCCATCAGTATGGAGCTGAAAATAATAATTCAACTTGTTCTCAGTTTATTTCAGCCTTTAAATCATGTGTACTGATTGAACTTTGTTCTTTTAATTCCAAGTCCAAGTACTATGAGGATGATGGACAGCTACTCTTTTGATTAGATAGTTTTATTAGAGATGACAAAGATGATTTGGAGCCAAGCAGTTCTTCTGATGTTTTGGATAATGATGTTTCTTTGAATGTTTTAGGATTTGTGGAAGGCCAGTTTATTCATTATGTGAGTGGTTACTGTGCTAAATGTTTATTAAGTAATAGGCATTGTGCAGATTGCAGGTGTATGCTGACATCACCTGAAGCCAGGGAAGGAGCTGATATCATAGGTGCAAGAGATGCAGGAGGGAAACTGATATATTCATTGAGGGAATTTTCTCGTGATGTAGAACTTGCTGTTTTTGTATGAAAAAACTTGTTACCAGGTAATTGATTCAAATAATGTAGGAGGTCATCTTTCAGAAGCAGTACAGCAGCAGTGTTCCTTGTAATGGTGCCAGTGTAGCAAGCATAAATCAGAATTGTTGATGAATTTCTTTTTATTTTCCAAAGTTACTATCTGTCAATTTTGTAGGATGAAGAACTGTCAATCCCATGCAACCATTATGGAAGAGGTATCATGAAGAAAATTGAAAATTTTGAATTGCCATTGAGTACTCAATTCTTCTGTGTTTCAGAAGATAGAAGCAATAATTTGAGTAATTATAGTAAATTCTTTTCTGTGTTGGTAGAAGCAATAATATAAGTAATTATAGTAATTTCTCTGTTTCAGGTGGTGTTGGGAAGCAATAATGTAAGTAATTATAGTAATTTCTCTGTTTCAGGTGGTGTTGGTAGAAGCAATAATAATTAAAGTAATTTCTTCTCTGTTTCAGGTGGTGTTGATAGAAGCAATAATTTAAGTAATTAAAGTAAATTCTTCTCTGGTTCAGGTGGTGTTGGTAGAAGTAATAAGTTAAGTAATTAAAGTAAATTCTTCTCTATTTCAGGTGGTGTTGTTAGAAGCAATAATTTAAGTAATTAAAGTAAATTCTTCTGTTTCAGATGATGATGATAGAAGCAATAATTTAAGTAATCAAAGTAAATTCTTCTCTGTTTTAGGTGGTGTTGGTAGAAGCAATAATTTAATTAATTAAAGTAAACTCTTCTCTGTTTCAGGTGGTGTTGGTAGAAGTAGTAATATTGTAAAATTAAGTTGTTTGGGTAAGGTTTGTCTCCACAGTTTTCTCTTACTCTGAAAAGGTAAATGCAAGGCAACTATAGGCACTTCTGACTCCAGAATCATTTGTGCCATCATTTTATTCATTCCATTTATTTAAAATTATGTTTGCTTTTTGCAAGATAATTGTTTATTTTTTTAAAATAAAATAAAATAAAATATTTGTTTTGAAATTACATGTACTGCTGTTATATTTTAAATAGAAGTCTTTCTTTTTAATTTTCCTTTTCAATTTTCCCTTTCCTTTACTTTAATTCAATACATATTACACATACTGAAAATGCAAATTGTCATTTTGCAATAATATTGTTATCTTTGATTGTATTTTTCACTCTTTGTGTATAATGATATATGCATTTTTGCAGTCTTCAAAAGAAAGCTTTTTATAGTAATGAAATCATGTTATAACAGTTTCTTAAAGATGGAGCCTTTAAATGTTAAAATTATGCTCCATTTATGAGAAACTGTTATAATATGATTTCATTACTGTAACCTATATAAAATAATATGAGACTTATGGGACAACATTACTGGTCAGTAAATAGTTTGTATATAGGCCACTAGAGGCACTGGTGTGAGCATCATTTATTACTCCTCCGCTTGTCAGAGTTCACTAATGTTTGGGGACCAACGGTTAACATTGCTGTGAGCCATCTATATGGGGGTTATCTATGATCTAGCAGGAGCATTCTACCTGTGTTTTCTCCTCAATGAGCTTCCACTGTTGCTAGAGGATGTACCACTGGAGGAATGCATAACAATGTGGTTTGAATATGATAGAGCTCCATGTACAGGTTGATGGTGGTCTGCAACCATCTAAATGTGCCATATTCAACAAATTTATGCAGAGGAGCCAAAAGGTCCCAAGAGCCTGTAGATCCATTACTTCTGCCATGTTGCAACAGGTCAGAATTTCCATTCAACAGTGTGGTTAGGTGTACATTAACTAAGCATGTCGTCATTTCTAGCACTTGCTTCATTAGAAAACCTGAGTTTGAACATTTTCATTTCCACCCACCGGCAATTCTGATCTAATTGAACTCTGTTAACCTTCCATTAGGTGTGTGGCTTGGTAGTTAGATCTGCCAGACCCATGATTATAATTTTTTGGCTTTATGCCTTGATTTATTTATTTCCTCATTTTTAGATTTAACTTTATTTAGATGAAAAATGCTCTTTTAACATTATTTCATTGTAATTATACAAAGACTACCAACATAATACCTGAATAGTAACTACTCAAATAAAGGTAAGTAAAATTCAATGACATTTATGGACATGTAGTTTGTACTAATACAGCAGCAATTACTGATAAATTAACATTTATAAATTATTATATATTATGTGGGCAGGATATTCTACCTCTTCCTATATATGAAAATGGAATTCATTAACAATAGTAATAATGATAATATGATAATGACGATAGTGGTTTATGTTCTCACCTATAAAATACACTTCATCATCAAATTTGTTCATTATCTATCTCTTCTTCAACTTCGTGGACATTTCTGAATCTAAAGACCTTGTTTCTAGTTTATCCTTAGAATCACAATTATGTGTTTCATAGAAATTGTTATCCTCTGAAAGGGCATCATCATCAAAAAGCAGAAGAATTTCTTTCAAATCTTTGTAGTTTTGTAGATGATAGCTCTTGCTGATGCTCATGTCTAGTTCGTGCTGATGCTGATGTCGAAAGAATAAGTCTGCTTGCAATGGCAAAGCTTTTGAGCAAATATACAAGGTAAAACAATACACTAGTGACATCACCCATATGTTATGACAGCTGGCATCCCAGGTCTAATTTACCCAATGGAAAAACAACTACTTGTTGACATTCATTCTTGAAGCTCAACAAATAGATGAGGTTATTGCTGCAGTAAAACACTGAGAAAGGTATACTATCCAAATAAGCCAATTATGTATGTGCATTCTTTAGAAAATGATAGCATCTAAATGATGCTAAGGGTATCTCAGAACCCTAGTGACTAACAGAACAAAAAGGTCCTTTCAGAGTCATAACAGCATCCAAAATTTGAAAATAAGAATGTCAGATAATAATAAAAGTTACTAAATTTCCTTAAACTGCATCGCTGTACCTAGGTATAAAAATTATTACTCTACTGTTAAATCTACCATGCTAAAATGTATTTAGTAATTTTCTTATTGTGTTAAATCACCTTACAATCCTTATTCCCCCCTTTATCAGTAGCTATGTTGAATTAAAATCTTTACATACTTGAAGTTTACCAAGAATAAAAAACACTAAAGATAATAAAGAATTAAATTCAAAATAAAAATCAAATACAAATAAAAAATGAGTCATTTAAAATTGAAACATTCACAATGGTTAACATAATATTTTAAATAATGACAATTTATTAATATTAAAACACATTCATAAATAAGCTTACACAGTTGGTACAAACTGCTCTTTTATCAGTTATTCTACTATACATGTGCTCATTCCAACCGAGCTACATAGTTTGTTGAGAGAGAGGGTTTGCCGATAAAGATACATATGAAATATATGAGTGATCACAGTAAACATTTTCTGTTGTACAAATGCTTGGTTGGCATCAATTGGCATTTTACAAGTGCATTAATAGACAATACTATAATATTTGCCATAGTATTAGTCCTTTTGTTTAGTGTACAACTGAAGATACACATGTTGCAATATTTGCCTATCATACAGATAAAAACAACAGACTAGGCTATAGAGGAATTAGCCTATTGAATTATTATACATAAAAAGTGTATGCATAAATTATAAATAAAAGGCTGATGACAGTATTTGATACATTTTTAGATAAAGGGTAGAAAGGTTATCAACAAGAAATATCATAGAATGATAGTGTATTATTTATAATAAAGAGAATAATAAAAAAGAGAGAGATTATTTTCTTTGCAAATATTTATATTATTTCATGACTTAAGAGATGGCCTTTGATAGTATGTAGAGACTGAAATTATGGGAAATAAATGGAGAAAAACAGAGGGTATCAAATTACCTAACGAAACTAATTCAAAGACTTTATAATGAAATCAAAATTGTCATTAATACAAGTATTTAAAACATGACATTTTATTAGATCAGTGAGATAGACAAGGGTGCAGTTTATCTCCTGCTATTTTAAATATTCACATGAACATTATAAAACAATGGAAAACAGAATTAGGATTAAAATTATAAAATAAAACAGTTATATATAACCCAATTATATATATATCCTTATTTTTGCAGTGACTTAGTCATATTCAGAGTAATGAAAACAGATTGCAAAAGCCTTCCCACAAACTAAGTCAAATATGCTAACTATTTATCCTTAAAATTTCTGTAACAAAAACAAAAGTAATGGCATTCCAAGGAAAATATCTTTGATGTTTTTTCAGAAATAATACAAATGATCCAACAGTAGAACAGAAGCTCATTTCAGATATTTGGGCTACAATATTGGCTTAGACTATGATGAAAATATAAAAAAAATCCAAAAATTCTATGCCACCTGTGGAACTATATGTAGAATGTTATGGAAAAAGGCTTATAAAGAAACAAAACAACAGATTTATGAAAATTTTCCTGTTATGTCCTGGGCTAAAATGGATGAGAATAAAATACATGCAGCCAAAATAAGATTCTTATGTAATTAAAAGGATGTACAAGAACAGATCAGATAAAAACTTACGACATTTGAGAAGCATTTACAATATATCCATTGAATAATGAAAAATTAGAGTTTAGAGTAAAGACAAAAAATATTTCTTTATGAGTCCTTTATCCTAATGTTCTATTTATTGTTCTGCAGATCTTGGAATTTTTTATTTTTTTGTTCTGCATCCTCATCATAGTCAAAGCTAACTTTGCAGTCAGAAGTGTACAGCAACAACAACAACAAGAATGACAACAACAACAATGATGGCGATGATGATAATAATAATGTTCTAAATCTACAAATGCATGGAAAATTGAGTTGTTACTGGAGGTGTAATTTTTTTATTGAATAATTCGTTAATAATATATCAGCAAATATATGCCTCTTAACAAAAAGTTATCCTCTTTGTGTGACAAATCATTCCTCCAAGTTTTTTGGTGAGGTCTTATTACAAGCTATATAATGGCTAAAATTTTGTGAAGCTTTCATGCAAATAACTCTCAAAATGCTGAACGTAAAAACTGTAGCACAGGCTAAAAATTATGAACTATGATGAAGCACCTTGAAAGTGATCCAGCCACTTGGGTTGACGATAATGTTCTGTTGCTAAAACTACTGTATTCAGAAATACTAGGACAATGATGAGCCAATAAAATGCTTGAGATTTTACAGCCTTCCTGCAAGCACGCCTCATGCGACGATTCTGCCTGTAACAGTGAAAATTGGAAAATGGTGATTAGTGTAACTTGCTATTTTATTGCACTTCAATATTATTATTGTTATTGTTATCATCATCATCATCATCATCATCATAAGTGAAAATCAACAAATGCATTGGCCCTTATTAAATTTAAAAAGAAATGTATTATATGAGACCACCCCATGGTGTAGTGATCAGCATTCCTGGCTATTACTCTTGGGGCCTCAGGTTCGATTCCCGGATATGCCTTGGCGATTATATACTGTGAACATTTAGTTTTAACATAAATATACATAAACAGCCTTGGCGATTATATACTGATCTGTTATACTGTGAAAATTTACTTTAAACATAAGTATACATAAACAAAGTCAAATAAAAAACACTGATAAAAAGTTGTTACATATTGGTATACCTATTACAGCAGCATTTCTATATGTATAAAAGGAGTGAAGCCAAACATTTATGGGTTTTTGTTGATTTGGTTTATTTATGAATGCTCTTTAACATCTCTGGTCATCCCATTCAATTCAGGGTGTGAAATGGCCAATAAATTTTGGTTGGAGGACCCTTCTTTCAGGCTTGAAGTCCTTTTTATTGCCATGAATCAATGATATGGGACCCATGGCTTTACTTCCCTTCTGAAGGAAGCCATACTTAGGATTTTTATATCCCAAAATATCCATCAACACTGGACAGGATTGAACCCTTAATCTTGGGCTTATAAAGCTAGTATAGCCACTAGACTACCAAGACCAATAAAAAATTTATGGGTGATGCAAAACATATTTCCAGTAAGATATTCTGAAATTTATGTTCCTTTACAGCTTAAGTTTACAGCTTAATAATTCTGAATTGTTGTATAGACTAGCCATCCCTAGGTCTGTTACATTTAAGTTAAGTATGTGTTCATTTTGCTTTTTTGTATTAATGCTTATTTTATTTTGTCAATTGAACTGCCTTAACTAATTAACTTCAACAATAATATTAAAGAGTTCATATAATATATATTTTTTTTAAATGCCAGCCCATTCCCTGGAAACTTGGGCATATTCCTCCCATCATGGTGGTATTGCAACTCTCTTCTGAGGCTGGGCTGCCTGTAAGGTGCAGTGATGAAAATGATTATGATTATGGTGTGTTGGGGGGGGGGGTCCTTTAATCTAATGAGACTTAACCTAATCATATCATGTTACCTGTCAAAATCTTTCTTTTTTTTCCTCCACCATGATTCCTGTTCAACTTCTCCTTCCTCTCCCTCTGCACGCTCTGCTGATTCAGTCTCTGCCATTTTAGCTAGAAGTCGCATTTAAAATTGTATATAAGTAAATGTCCATATCATGAATTGCATATCTTAAATTATTCTTAATTAATAAAAATGCAGTGTGAGTAGTCAAAAGAAAAACATATCATAGTATAAGAAATTCATACACTTCCTAAGTAAATGCATGCTTAAAATGTTAATAACTTTGTTTGAACTCAAATGCTTGATGTTAAATGTTCCTGCTTAAGCACTAAATGGCTATCAGATGAGAAGCAATAACAAACATAAGATTATTAGAAACTGGTATGGGAAGCTTAGGATAATTTAAAAAGTGTTACAGAAATAATGAAAAAGGATAATAACAATGAAAAAAATTCTGATATATTAAACATGATCAAGGGAATGAAAAGTGCAAACAAAACAGAAATTGACAATAAAACCAAAAATTCAAAGCATGCACTGAGATGCTTTAAGATAAATATTGGAGATGAAATAGCAATATGTTTAACATAGAAAAAACATTTGTATAAAAATTTATTTGGTTATACATAATACAATGGTATTTCAAATGTGACACCCCATACAGATCTAGTTTGGTCTCTTGTTTTTTGTTACATTGTGTGAACAGAGCTGGAACACCCAAGACAAAAATGCAGATGATCCATTAATTAAGAAAAAGACCGACTGTGATGTGTTGTTGCATATAACACAATTCATCTCATTCAACAATCTATCTGTAGGTCAGTTAGATTTGTTAAATTAGCAGTCAGCTGGCCATTACTAGCATTTATTTGACTAGAATGCATAGGAATTAAACCTTCATAGCCCTTGAATGCTATGTTCAAGAATGTAAAGGAAGGCAAATCCTAATAATGAAATATGGATATAAAGTATTTTTAATATAGTGTTTAATGTTCTTATTTTTACTACTGCGGCATTAGAGGTGATAAATACTGATAATACCTGAGATGAAGTATTTAACTGGGAAAGGAATTTTTGGAAAGCAGGCATTCCAAGTTTAAGATTAGGGTACCATTCCAGATGGAGACTAAGGAAAATTTGGGAAAAACCTCAGTCAGGCAAGTGGTCCTGGTAGCAGATCTTCAGTTCAGTAATCTAAGCCTACTAGTGTATGCATTTAATGTCATACTATGTAATTGTTTTGTTTTTCTTCAATAATAGTTTTCACATTTACTTTCCATTTTAATGGAAGGATGCAAGCTATAAAGACAAGGATTGTCAAAGTGTTAACAAATAAATGTAGGTTACCTTGAAATGCTTATTGGAGCTTGTGCAGTGAAGCTAATCATATATGCCATTGACAGTTAACTGAGGGTACAGTCTGTGAAACATGTACTAAATTTAAACGAGTAAGTGGAGTTAATAAGAGTGTGTAATTTGACTCAATCAAACAGTGATCTTAATTAAATATAGGTATATATGTATGCACAAATGAATAAATGTTTGTGATAATTTAGAATGATTTGATATGTTTAACTGTCATAAACTATAAGATATATCTGACTGTTAGAATAAACTAGAACCTTTTTGTATTGAACATAAAAAAAATAGTCATAAATAACATTCAGATGGTAAAAGGTAAACTACAGGGGGAATATAGAGAGATCTAGAATAATAAGTAACAAAAGAAAATTTTAATTTGTTTCTTACTGAATGGTTTTTTAATTAGTTGTGCTAGATCTAATTTTGTAATTTACTTATGTCTGATATATTTGCTAAATATATTATTTTGTCTGCATGAAATAAGAATCATAATCAGACAAAATTCTTTTTTCTAATCAGCATTCTAAGTAAATTTTAAACATTTCCATTTTTGATTCGCTATATGAATGAAGTACATTTTTGAGAAAAAATTATAAAATCTAATGTCTGAAGTATGGAATCCTTATTTTGCAAATACTTTGAAGAAGTAATATCTTCAGTGCAGTAGGGGAAGGGAAATTTATTTAACAGTGACTGTAGAGTGAATACTGAAATTATATTATCTTATTTCTAAAATTATTTTTATGCTTTGATATTTTATTATACTTTATTTTACAAACTTGGTCATACCTCCCATCCTGTTCATTTAAATTTATGATGGCACTAAGGCAGGGGATGCTTATTCTTTCTTTTCCTTTACCACCCTTTTTCTCCATCTTAGATTCTGTCCCTGAGTCTGATTTAGTGGAAAGCATAAAACATATTTGCTACCACATCTCCAACATACAGCAAAACCAAAAAGGCCAAAGAATAAAATACTTTACAGTAGGCCATTCTTTTAATAAATGGTGGCAACATCTGTTTAATTAATTATAAATGTAGCAATAGTAAGCAGTCTCATTATATATATATATGATATGACAAACAGACCTGCCAAATTAGCTCATAGGAATAGGCTTCTGCATCACAGAAAAAATCATGTGCTATGGCAAAGGAGCCTACCTACTGCGATCACATCCCAACATTGCACCCCAATTGCTCTCTGGTGCATCAGTTAAGTGGTTATTACACATCGCATACTTAGGGCCATGTAAAATCTTATGTAGAATGCTCAGTAAAAACATGCAGAACTCGCTCAGGTCATGGTATTCAAATGATATAAGGGCCAACAGTGCAACGTTTCTTTATTCAGGTCTAGGTAACTTCTTTATTAAGATGGGGTGAAGTGAAAAATATCAACTTAAGGACATATTTTATTTACAGAACTATGTGCTGAATTGTAAATAAGTTGTGCAACTAAAAATACACATTTTAAAAGAAATAATGTCTTTAGTGCAGTAGGGGAGGGAAAAATTCATTTCACAATGACTGTAGAGTAAGTATGAAATGATACTATCTTCTTTCATATTTCAAATTATTTTTATTAGGTGGCAGTACTTTATGTCATTTATGTACTCAAACTACAAAAATTACCTGTTAAACATTTAAACTTTAAATATATACAAATGAGTTGGCCTGGGTAGAGGAAAAGTAGCAGCTATTCAGGGTGAGGCAAAGGGTTCAGAATGCCTCTACAGTATAAGATCTTCTTTGTCCTCTACAATTTCATTTCTTCACATTCCTGGTTTTATTCAATGAGCTCTGTTTTTTAATACTCATTTGTGAGAAGCGTCAATCTTCATTTTTAAGGATTTTCATATTTTCTGTGCTTAATATATAAATTTTGTGATTTCTGATAGGTTTTATTTCAATATTTGCACAAAATTTCTGCTACATTGATGAGATGCATAGTATCTATGTTCCCAAAGTTCTTATGACAAGAATAGTATGTAATTTATATTTAGCATTTTGATTCACTAAACATCTAAATAACCAGCATAGAAAACAAGTCCTCCAAGAGGTACTTTAAACTGTAGATTATAAAATGAACAGAATTTTATCCATAGATCTCTTTTTTCAGATATAAACTTCTTAAAAAGCTGTAAATCTATAACACAAAATCTACATTTTAAAGTACCTCCTGGAGGACTTGCAATTTGAATTTTTATGTCCTGAAAAATCCATTGACCCCAAGTGGAATTGAACCTGCAAAACTTTGGTCTCAAAGCAAGTGCATAATCCCAAGGCTGCTGAGGCTGACAAAATAAATGTCAGTTAACAGTATATGAAAATAGGTGAAAACATAGCTACATGACTATACATGCTGACCACATCCCCAGCTGTGTATTTGTAGAAATAGACAAATAATGAATTATATTTTTTATAAAGTTCTTAATAGCGTTTAACATCCATTAAAATTACTGTGGAATCACAGACAGTGAACACTGCTGACAAATGAGATAAAATGATAAATTGGTGAAGGAATTTGTTTGGAAAGGAAGTATTCCTGGCCTATGTTTAAGGTAACTCTCCGACATTTGCCATTAATGATGATTAAGGAAAACCTGGTAAAAGTCTCAGTCAGAGAGGATGTTCCTGGTGGGAGCTGAACTGCAGATCACTCATTCATGAGTCAATTTCTAAGCAATCTCAGTCACTCACATTCATTATTTTTCATAAACAAAATATATTTCACATAGACACTAGTATTTCATGAGTAAATATGTATTTTGCCAGGCTGAATACTTTGTTGCAATTGTAAAATTGTATCTCATTGGTTGGGAAATATTGAAATATAATTCAACATTTTTATGATTCATGTTGATGCATTTTGCATTTGTATAGTTCACTCAACTATGCTTAGAGCATCAGTTTGTCTTAATACAACACTAACATACAGGGTAAAACCAGCAAGCACACTTATAATGTACTAGGACATGCAAAATGAAAGTAAACTCAAAACTGCATTACTAGATTCTGTATTCTGAAATAGGTACATGTAAATCACAAATTCAGTCCAAACACATAGTGCTTCTATGGTGAATTTCCAACCTGTATCTTATAGACAGGGCGGCCAGCTGATGTAACAAGTTACTTTAAATAAAGACAGAGATATGTAACCTACACTTGCCATCTTGATTACGTTCTTCGCCTTCAGGCTCTATATCTTCAGCCTGGGTAATCCAATCCAAATAGCCTCTTAAATCTTCCTCAATCTGTTGTTTCTCCCTTAATTTGTGGAAGTCACCGCGGGCTTTTGCCTTCTCTCTTTCCTTGGAGAACTCTCTAAGAAATATAGAATACATTACTAAATAGTTTAAAATAGTGCATGCCCATTTGTTGTAATTTTTCATTAATTTCTTTAACTTTTGGATTTGAAAAGGAAATTGATCATTATAACTTCATCAATCAAAAAATTAGAGCAAAAAGGTGTTTTAGGGCATAATCAACAGAAAGTACTGATATACAAACATAAAGAATCAATCCTTTATGTTTCCTCCAACATGTTCAAATATATATATATATATATATATCTTACATAGGTGTATCAGAATATTTTGTAAGTAATGAAGGCATAACACTGTAAATGACTGAAATCATAGTACCAATTCAACAGTTAGGTTTTTATAATTTCACATGTCTATTATCTACAATATGATCTACAGGATGAAATAACATTATATTAAATGAAAAAGTAAAATAATTTATACAAATAATTATAATATGAACACCTGCATTTGAAATTATTACCACCTCAATCATCATCATTATCATCATTATCATTATCATCATCATCATCATCGTCATTGTAGTCATCACTCACTAGCTTTAGTAAATTTTCATTTTCTGATTAATGCAGATGATTGAATTATATAATTAGAGATTAAACTTCTGTACAGTAAAAATAAGAGTTACTTTTCTGTTATGGTGCCAAATGGAAGATGAACCTGCCACAGGCTGCTGTCCTGTAGATCAGAAGTTTTGATGATATTGTGATATCAAGTTATATAATTTTTACATCAAGGGTATTTTGCTTTTGTATTGGGTTAGATTTAGTCCTTATTGTCAATTTTACCAGTAGTATGCATTAAGAACTTTTGCAAAAATATGGCATTTTGTATCCTGAAAGGAATTGTTCTTAAAGAACATTAATTTTCTCAATTTCATTTCTTGAATATGTTGTCAATGTTACTGTAAAGGTGTTACAAGAAAGTGCAATTTGTAAAGGAAATCGAAAACATTAGATATAGCTGCGCTACAGTTCTCCAATTTATTTATTGCTAGTACTGGGAATTGAATTCTATGAAATTTCTCAAGTGAGAAAAATTATTTTGAATTGGAATCATATAGGGTAGCATATCAATGCTGTTTAGCTTTTAAATTGACTTATGCATCTTAAAAATTGGACCCCCAGGCTAAATTTAAATTATGTAAACTTCTTTGCATAACAAATATATATAAATGTTTAGGTTAGTGTTAGGGGTGAGAGAGCGAGAGAGCATTAGTGTTAGTAATAAATGATGAGATCATAAATGTGCACATTCTTTAATAATATTATATCTTATTAAGAACTCCACATTTACTTCATTAAGTAATTCCCCATATGTCATGTTGTCATGGTAGATGGTAGATTTGGACAAGTGCATATTCCATTTGACATTATAAGAGAAAGACACCAAATAAAGAAGTAACAGAACAGTAGGCAGGGAGGATTAAAAGAATTTTTGATTAGTAAACAGTTGGAAGTGAAGGTGGAAATGACCAATGTAGTAGATTTACCCCAGACCTCTGCTCATCATTATCATTGTCATCATCTGTTCCATATTCTCAGTTAATTTTCTCAATGAAAAACATTACATAGAAAACAAGGAAAGAGTATTACATATTTGTAAAAGAAAGTTTCAAACAATTCCACACAGCTTTGGATAAACATTAACATGCACCTAATAATACACTAGAAACTTACCTCAAAAAAAAGACATTATGGTCTTGCTTCTTAATAATAAAGACTTATAATTATGATTCACATCCTGACATGAGACTCCATTTTATCACTGATTTACTCCCTATTTTTACAATAAATATTTACAGTTTTATTTATTTAAATGGTACTAAGTTCACAAATATTACAATATCGCCTGGTTCTAACCCAGGTTGTATTCAAGGCTAATATTTTAAATCAGTCTGATACAAAAATTTCTATAACATACTAATTTTAACCATTTAACTAACTATATTTAATAGTATTTGCTAAGCCCCAGTCCTCGGTTCATCTGCAGCTTCCCTCATGGCATACCCAGAGGATTCTGGGACAACCCCTTCTACTAAATAAAGACACCTATAACACTTTATACAATTCAATAATCAACCAAAATTAGGAATAAATATATTCTCATTTGTAGAACACCTGCTCTTAACTAACTTACATCCATACACTTTTAAACATTTAATCTACTATGCACAATCACAATACCAGTACCAGTCAATTATACAAGGTAAACACAATCAAACTCACTAATCCTCTCCCCTCACTGACTAACTATTTATTCTTAACTCTATATAAATATTTCCCAAGACTCATATTTTGTCTTTGGTCACCAAATATTTTCTTTGCTGCAATTTTTGTTTAACTTCATCAATTTATCATATATTGCTTGTTTATCTCCATTCACTTGTTCCTGAGCATTCAAACAAAATATGTTCTACATTTTCCAAATTTGCACATATAGGTCAAACTCCATGCTCACAATTCCTTCTAAAACCCCTAAAGCTACAGGTTCCTTATCTAAACCATGCCATTCCCTCTTTCTACTACTTATTATGCTTACTAATGTACCTATCTCTTTTAATATCCCCATTTATATCCTGATAAAACAGCTACCTCTTTCTCCTCATTATAGAATGTAACATCTGTCTGCCTGTATCCTTAAACCTTGCTCTAATCTGTTTCCAAAAATCTCCCTCCAAATCACATCTTCTTAATCATACATCACCAGTTCCATTCCTTGTTAACACTTCCCTAATTTTGTTTACCCAATAGAAATCCCCTATCCCAGACTTCTGATATTTTAAACATGCATTTAACAAAAATCTCAAGACATGTGATGTTTCCTAAAAGAATACTTCAAAATTCTCTCCAGTACCCAGCTCTCACACCAACCCTCCCCATTTCTAACAAAGCCCCTGCATTTTCAGCATTGTATGGAATTCCCAACACAATCTTTTTTTTTTTTTTTTTGAGTAGTGTTTAACGCCCGTTTTTACTACTGAGGCACCACAGGCGGTGGACACTGGTGATACATGAGATGAAATGATAAATTGGGAAAGGATTTTTTTTTTTTTTTTTTTTTTTTTTTAAGGAAGGAAGCGTTCCAGGCCTAAGTTTAGGTACCTCCCCGGCATTTGCCAGTTATGAAGACTGAGGAAAACCTGGAAAAACCCCCAGTCAGGGAGGACGGTCCTGGCGGGATTCGAACCGCAGACCTCCCGCTCACGAGTCCGTGCCTTAACCAACACAATCTTGCAAACCTACTGAGTATCCTATCTCCCATATTTCAATACATATGCCCACCTTGATACATGAAATATGAAATGACCAAATTACAATGGTACAAAATTAAAAGGCAATGGGTATAAAGAACATAATTTTGATGCCTTACACATCAAAAATGTAAAAATAAAAATTAACTTGGGAAATTAATGTTCAAATTTCTTCAAGATACCACAGCAGTTTCTTTAATAATATACACTAGAGTTATTTGTGCATTAGAACACTAACATAGTGCTCAGTTAGAGAAAGAGTCTTATTAACATAAAAAGGGGAATAGTATAATATAAGAAACTATAGACCAAATATTTTTGTACAGGGTTTAAGTCTTTCAGATTTTGTCTGATCATTTGGGAATGGTTGAGAGCAGGCTAATCTACAATGACAATAGTGCTTGCTGTGACCATCAAAGTGTAACATCACAATCAGTTGCATTCAAGCAACCAAGATCAGGCATTTAACAATTCAACATGTGTCTCTTTGCAAATCCATTCAAATACAGTTCTGTTTACCATTCTTGAATTGAGCTTATCTATGATGTTCTACAATTTCCTAATGTATCTCATCTTCAAGAGTAGCAAATCAAACTTAACAAGTGGTAGCACATTAGGTTCCTGATGATTAGAGCAATTCTGATCTCAAACACTTTAAAAATTGTAAGACTATCCTAATTGGAAATTCGAGAGCAATTTTTCATACTTCATGCATTATTCTTGAAGCAGGTTTTCCTAGATTCTAGGATCATAATAAATCCCAATTATTTTAATCAATTATTAATATAAACAAAATGCCCAGATATTTCAGATTCAGTAGAGAAACATTTGTTTTATATAAGTAACGTATGTCTTACTAAAATGTACCCAAAAGTCTGTACTTTATGACCTTTGTCCTTTTTCCATAGAAGGGAAGACAAAAGAGTCGATCCGGAGAGATTTACGATGGCCCTGCCATAAAAACCAGTCGGGGCTGTTCCCTCAAAACTTTACTCAAAGAGTTAAAGGGATCCCAAGGACCATCTCTCTGTAAACACTAGGCGCTGTTAGTGAGAGTGAAAAATCGTCCGAAGGAATCTTGAAAATGTCTTTTTGGGGAAGAGACAATACGCAACTCAACATATATACCACCCCCACTTGGTATAAACAGCGTCATCACGCGAAAAAGAGCTCGGAATCATAGGAAAGTATCGCAAACCATGTGCTGGTTATCTATAATTTGAATCTGAGAGGCCGAACGCGCGGGGAGACCGGCTAACCGGAACATTTATAAAATCAAGGGAAATTCAAAGCCCGGGGTTCAGTTGTTCACTTGGTCTCTGTACATTTCATTTCAAGTGTCCAAGTCAATGTTAGTCAAATTTTTATTTGAGAGTCACCTTGCTCATGATTATCATGTTGGTAGTGTTATAATCCCAAGTACCCTAGTTCGTCTACTTTAATTACTCTCTCCTGGAAATGCTGTATTTGCTAGTGGACATTTTGGCGAACTGCGGCAATACACACACTAGTGAGTGAATCTTTTAGCGAATCGACCGGTAGGCAGCTTGTGACTGCGGCAGGGGCCCACGCCTTATTCGACGTACTTGATGTAAATCCGTGTCAGCTAAAGACGTGACAAAGTCCGTTCTAGAAAAGAATATGACACAGTAATTGCTTGTGCTCGCGCTTGACTGAAGTCGTACTAGCAGAGCGTTAGGTGCCTATGGCAGATGAGTAGTGATCTCGTGAACGAATCCCGTCAAACTTTCAAGGTTCCAATTGACGAGTGATAAATGTATGGACATACCGAGGGTGCCAAATGTATACATACTTTCACAGTAGATGTCAATTTAATTTATTTCAAAGTTGAACCGAAAAACAACAGTAATGGGCGGTACGATGTTCTGTAAAACAGATGTGACTCGCATACTTTTTTTTTATTCGTTTTATTTAAGGACGCTCTTTAACATCTCAGGTCATCAGCATCCTGTTCAATTCCGGGCGTGAAACGGCCGGCAAATTTTGCTCAGAGGCCTCTTCTTTCAGGCTTGGAGTTCTTTTTCGTGCCGTAAATGTACGACACGGGATCCACTTTACTTCCCTTCCAAAGGAAGCCATACTTAGGACGCCCGAAAAAATCCATCGATCCAGGCCGGATTTTGGGTTTAGAAGGCAAGTATGGTTATCACTACACTACCAGAACCGACGTGACCCGCTCACATTATGATAGTATTGCTACGTGACAGGTAAATCAACAATGAACAAATGAAGCCAAGATTATCGTATGATGTTCTGCAAACAGATGTGATTCATATTACGTTATGCTAGCGTTGCTACAACAAAATGGAATCAAGATTATCGTTTGAACAGCGGAAAGCAATTTTGAAGTAGTATTGGAAAACCGAGAATTTTGTTGAAGTTCAAAGGCAATGGAGAAGTGTGAGCAGAACAAACCGCCAACGCGAGTAACAATTGCACGCATTCGAGACAAATTTGAAACTAATGATACCGTATGCGATGTTCACAAGGGCAGATCTGGAAGACCTCGCACAGTAAAAAGCCCCGCGTCCTCGTCTATTGTTTTGGAACGTTTTGAGCACTCAATGCAGAAACCTACAAAGCAACGTGCACGTGAGACTGGGATTAGCAGAACCAGCGTACGTCGTATTATTAAAACAGCAAAGTTGAAAGTTTTCATCCCAAGACTTTTGCATGCATTAAATGAAGATGACCCTGCAGTACTGTGAGTGGTTTCGGAAAATGGTGCATGAGGATGAGGCCTTCGTACGGAAAGTTGTTTGGTCCGATGCGGCGCAATTTAAGTTGAACGGAACTGTTAACTGGCATAACTTTGTCTACTTGTGTGCAAACAGTCCACGTGCTATTTTGGAAAAAGCTGTTAATTTACCTGGAATTAATGTTTGATATGGGTTATAATCTAGGGGTCTAATTGGACTATTCGTTTTTAAAGGAACAGTAACTGACTCAGTGTACCTGAACATGACATGCACATCCGTATTATCCGCCTCCTCTGTATATAAGTAGATTCCTTGACCCCTGAGAGAACAGACAGTAATAAAGACTCTCTGGAGGACTTACAGAACTCTTTTAATTCAAGAAGGCGACCCGTTTCCGTTTCCGTCTCCCTGGAAACGTTATTTACGTTCCTAAAACAAAACACCTGTGTGTCATAATGTACCGGCGCTGTGACAAGGACCTACTCAACATCATAGCATAGAAGCGGGAAGAGAAGAAGAAGAAGAAGAAGAAGAAGAAGAAGAAGAAGAAGAAGAAGAAGAAGAAGAAGAAGAAGCCATCTAAGCACGAAGTCGTACGTACTTCCGCTTCTTCTATATGCCTAATTTCGGAGCCAAGAATCGATAGGGCTCTTCTTTCTCCATCTCCACCATCAAAATTGATTACCTGATGATAATTCTAATAACCCAAAACAAATCCACCCTCCTAATAATCCCTTCTGTCAGCAATAAAACTCCTTTCCATAAATTAGTTAAGCATCTACATTCCCCTCAAATAAAAATTACGCTTCATATGCCTCACCAACATGGGGCTTGATTAATCTAACATCAGGTACATTGAAAATGCCACTTCATTCTTCACATACTGTTGACCTGATTCCAGGAGCAGTTCTTCAGGGTTTTTTTTAATGGTGTTTAGTAAAAACACCAGTGTTTTTACTACTGGGGCACCACAGGCAGTGGACACTGATGATACATGAAGTGATATATTGGGATTATTTTAAGAAGGAAATGTTCCAGGCCTAAGTATAGGATACTCTCTGGCAGTTGCCATTTATGAGGACTGAGGAAAATTTGGAAAAAAACCTCTGTTAGGGAGGGCTATCCTGGAGAGATTCGAACCTCAAACCCCCTCCCTTGTCATAGAAATGTTTCCTCTTTCTCTGTTTCTGTTATGATAACTTCCTTGGAATTACTTTCACAACCCATGTAATGATTCTAAAATACGTGTTCCTGTTTGAATACTAGGATATTTGAAAATTAAAAGGTTAAAATAGAAATCAAAATTATGATCAAATATATTTACTCAGAAAACAGGTGAAGTGCTACACTAGCTTCATCTGAAGAACACTGCCATGAATGGCAGAGTTGGTTAAGGCGTGGATTCGTGAGCAGGAAGTTTGGGGTTCGAATCCCCCCAGGACCGTCCTCCCTGACTGAGGTTTTTTCCAGGTTTACCTCAGTCCTCATAAATGGCAAATGCCAGGGAGGTACCCTAAACTTAGGCCTGGAATATTTCCTCCTTAAACAATCCTTTCCCAATATATAATTTCATCTCATATGTCATCAGTGTTCCACACCTGTGATACCTTAATAGTAAAAACAGGCGTTAAACATTAAAAAAAAAAAAAAAAAAAAAACACCACCACAACCATTTGCAATTTTTTATGTTTATAATTTATTGTATTCATAAATATTTAGTAGTTAATTTCACATAATAGCTAAATTAATTTTTCATTAACAATAACAAGAAAATCATGGGTATAAGAAACAGGCATAAGTTTTTTTTAATGGGAATCTAGTCCATTTATGTTGACACACATTTGAAACTGATAGAAAATATTTAATAGATACATGGACTGCAGTAGAATCTTTGGTATTGCAGTAAAGGTCACATCTATCATTTTGTACTTATCTTGGAATGTGCCTCTTTTTGGGCTGAGTGCAGTGTCTGCAGGTGCTGCTCTGCAATTTATGTATGGATTCTTAAGTTTTTATAGCCGAAAGGCAGCCAATCATTTTGCACTTAACTAGCACTCTCTGGTAGAGCATGGGTTTGCCTTGTCTCTGTTTATGCTGGTTTCTTCTTTAAATATTTCAATGCTTTCATAGATAATTCTATTGTTGAAATGATTGCAGGGGCTAGAGCTTTTATATTGATTTTTTTTTCACACGTTGCCAAAGCTGATTTTTTTAGCCTATTCAATTTGATACTTCTGATACATTCTTTTTGGAATAAAGCAATGAATCTTTCTGTCTCGCCAATGTGTGATTTTCCACTATTGTATTTTATTTTATAAATGCCAGGATTGAGAAAAGTATCAGAGCTGTCCTTTATTAGGTGAAGAAATGAGCACAATTCTCTAACTGAGATGTGTTATATTTCTTTATATCCTGGATATTCTATCTGTCATTCCTTGAATGTATGATAGCCATGCCAGATCTGCCTTCTGTTTGTCTAGTGCATTTTATCATTGATTTCCTGGTAGCTTGCATCTCTGTTAGATGGAACATCCACTGGCTGTGAAATTTTATGTATTTTTTTGTCCTTGGTTGCATATGCACAAAGCCTGTTAAAAAGCAGGTGTAGGCAATCAATCATTTGACTAATGGCAGATGGTGTGATGTGACATTTATGTATCTGTCCATGTGCATTGAATTTTGATAAATAGAGCAGTTGATTGTGTTGTCAGTCTGATTGCTTTTAACAAGCAATCCAAAGGGCGACTGCTGCAGGCATTGTATAAGTTTAAAAAGAAGTGCAACATAAGATGAGTAAAATGTTAGCAGTATAAAATCACCACTTGTGGTCTTTTATCAGAAGACCAAGACACTAAAAGCTTTGGCCATTGAAGCCTTCACACCTATCTATGGATATACAGACTTAAGTTTTCAAATCATCCTAATCACTTCACCCTACCCTTTCCAATACTTTTCATTCAAACTACTTACTTTTTCCAATATAATTGTATCATTCTTGTTTGTAAAACAATACATATTTCTATGTTTCAATGCAAATGTACATATTGTGGGTAACAGCTTGTTTCTGCTCAGTGTAAAGTTTTTAAAATTTTGTTCTTAAATAAACAATAATAATGGTGATTTTAATGATTTTAAGTTTCTTTATGCTGATTGTGGATTGTGACTTAATGGGATACCAGCTGAGTAATCTTCTTGCCACACTTCAAGCTTTTGGCCATTTTTCCTGCGTGGCTTTCCTCAGTGATATGGTTAAACTGATATATGATTACTGTAAAGCTTGCATATTTCTTAGAGAATTTACTTCACATAGTAAAGACAGCTGAAAGCTCGGAGCTCAACAAAGAGATTATTTGGCTGATATTCTATGGGGCCATTGTCAATAATTACCTTATTTATAAGTTGTACATAGAAAAAAAATGCTATAGCTCAATAGCTCAGAAGTGCCCTCTAAATATCTGACATATTTCATTTATTAAAGAGGAAACAGATTATGACTATTAACATGGTAAAACATCCGAAACATATGTAGTAACATTACTCTTACTCATATAGAACATAAATTAGCATCTTACCCGCTGAGAACACCAAGAATGAGGTTCATGACGAAAAATGCTCCAAGGATTACCATGGAAATAAAGTAGATCCATTGCCAGGTATTACCCATCGCATCTTCAACCTATTTAAGATTTTAATATATTATTAACAGAAAAGTTAAGAATTAACAGCTTTAAGTGTTTAGTGTTTTGTGGCTGATGTATTCTTTAGGCATTAACATTAACAATGTTTAACATTACATGAACCTTAAACAAAAATTTCATACCTTCCTCATTTTTAAGGTTCTGCATGCTCTCTATATTATTAAATAGTGATGTCCATGGGTGCCTCAATTGAGAAACAGTGGCTCACTTCCTTAAGAAGGAGGGATGAGTGAATGGTGACATTGTAAAGTAAAGCCTTCCCTATCAAACTTGCTTAATTCCCCTTCATTCAACCTTTGTTGTGATGGAAACATGGCTATGTATAATAAGAAATTCCTATTAAATAGAAAAGGAAAAAATATTATATAAAAAATGGGAGGAGCAATTTATTACTGAAAATATCAAAATTTAATATATAGAGACATTAATTAACATGTCATGTGTTTTGGACTGTGAAAGACATAAATGTGGGACTTATGCCACATTACAGTCATGTTATAACAATAATGAGAATGTCTGAAAATCATCAGTGAGTTATTTATATAGCAACTGAATTGCAGAACTGTAAATTTATTTTTGTTTATTTATGGACACACTTTAACATCTCATGTCATCAGTGTCTCATTCAATTCAGGGCATGAAATTGCCAATAAATTTTGCTCAGAGTCCTCTTCTTTCAGACTTGAGGTTCTTTTTCCTGCCGTAACTATGACACAGGACCCACAGCTTTACTTCCCTTCTGAAGGAAGCCATACTTAGGATTTTTACACCCCAAAAAATCTATTGAACCTGGCTGGGATTGAACCCATGATTTTGGATCTATGAGACAAGTATGCTTACTACTGGAACACCAAGACTGACCAGAACTGTAAAGATAAATACTTAGTGGACATATTGTTACTTTGCCAGTCTGGAATTTCCTTTGCAAGGTAAAAATGTATGTGGACCCCTTGTTAATCCTATATTTAATAATTCCTTTAATTCAAAAAAATCAGTAGAGCTCTACATAGACTCCCAAGCTGGCATGACCTGATCTACAAGTGAGCTTAGGCTGGAGCTAAAATTAGCATATGTTTGTTTGGTTCAGGTCAAACTTGAGTCTCAAAGAAAGGCAAAAATATTGTAGTTTGGACTTTGCAATCTGTAAATAAAGCATGAATTTAAAATAATTTTCAGTGCATGCACACTTAGAATTAAAGAGCATAACTTACATAATAATTCCTGAATTGGCAGGGATAACTTACTAATCATATGTGAAAAAATAGCATTTATTGTTTTTTATTCTGGTATCCCAAATTATCCTACTGTGTGCAAAATAGAGACAGTTAAAGTTCAAGTATGGTTAAAGAACCCATTTCTGTCATCTACAGTTCTACTTCCCCATTAGGGAATCCCCAGGCTCTCTGTTGCTGTAACAAATACTAAAACTGTTTACTCTGTTTCTTCTGTTTTCTATAGATACAATAGGATGTAAAATTACTTTATCAATACAAATGAAACAAATTAAGTCAATTTCAGGAATGTTTCCTATTGATGTTTAGAAAGAAGTATCTGAACTGTTTTTTACATAACAAATTCAATGGTTTTGTTGAGTTAGTCAGTCAGTCAGCATATTGGTTGGTATCTAAGCCTCCCAAAATAGAGCTTCTATTATTCCATTCTTCTGGACATCACTATTAAGTTTGCTGCATGGTTATCATGTAAAGTTTTTTGTCTGTTTTTAGATTGGTAAATGCTTACATTTATTTATTTATTTATTTTACTGTCAACAAATTCAAATGTTAGCTTCTGGCATAGTCAAGTACAATAGAATGTGCTAAAGTTTAAGAAAAGTAAAACAAATATTTTACAATGTACAGTAAATGTGTGGAGAATAATGAAAAACAGATTACAAATATCAGATAATTATAAACAAACACATAGATAAATTTTGTGGACAAAAAATAAAAAGTTTACAAACAAATCAAGTAGATAATAACACTAAAATGCCATATGGTCAACAAATATAATGATGTAAACAAATCAAATATTTATAAATACTCTTAAAACTATAATTTCATTTACTAAGTGTAAATATTTACAAAGGATGTTTTTACTATGTACATTATATGTTGAGAGGATGGCAGCTATAAATAACATACAATATAATGTCATAAGGACAAAGATAAAAATAGTTGCAAGTAAATCACATTTTTATAAACAAATAGTCTTCAAACGATGTCATTTAGTCTGTGTAAGCAAATACCATTTACTTTCGTAAATTTTTAAAGTACATATTTTTTGGTATGTTGTCATAGCTGATTTCTCCAGCTGATTCTGTTTGAGGCTTCTGATATGTTATTTTTGACATATACATAGTGACAGATGAAACGGTAGATTTCTACACAATGGACAGCCCCAGGTAGTCACCTTAACTTTGATAGGTGAAGAGAAAACTGTTTGGATATTAAAGTACATTAAAATTGGTTGACTTAATATTTTAAGTAAGTAGTTTAATATCAGTTCCTTCTAGATATTATAAAAGGCTGCCAGTTTGGCGAGCAACAAAATCTTTCAGCTGCAGAAAGGGCAGAAAAGAACCATAAAACGTAGACTCCCTCTTTCTTGCAACAGCCCTTGTGACCATGAAACTAGTAGCAAGGTACCGTTAGACATAACTTAAACAAAAGGAACTTTGATTTTCACCCCCAAGGAATGCTGTTATGCAAACTTCTGGTAAACAAGAAACGGAAAACTGTTGTGGTATATTTTTCACACAAATAGAAGCTATCACTCCACCTCTAGCCAGAGGGACCGCGAAAAATATACCAACCAGAAGATTGCATAACCCAAAATTCAAACGCTATAGCCAATAGCAACATGGCGTGATATTTTAAAATTGTTGGAAGCGTCGGCACAAACCGAATGACCGCCTAGACACAAAACTCCCCGATTACAGAGAATCGGGGCAGTTGATGGGCAGTTTTGATAGGCAGTTGATGGGCAGTCGATGGACAGTAGATGTTCAGTCAGAGTGAGTAAGGGAACAGTTTCAAGATAGTGAAGTCGCGCAAAATTCTGTGTTCATATTACAAGTTGAGAATATGCCAGTAATCAAAGTTCCTTAATATAACAGAACTGTAGTCAAAATCACTTCAACCCTGACAGTAGCACAAACAGTTATTAAATACTTTAGTTTTTACAACAAACTGATTGTTTCTTTTTCTTCAAACTCGTCTATAGGACCAGTGCCTATTCACAAATTTCTTCCACCTGTGAATTGGTTTATCCTACCATTCCAAAAAAATCCCCATTTAAAAGTCTCATATATAGCTGGAGCAGACAAGGCAGGGAGAAAGGAGGACGATAAGAAGATTTCTACTAGCTGACGACCATCTTAAACCAATGCTCCTTAATTCCTCAGCATAGGACACCCATCGTACCAACGCTCCCTAATTCCCTCCACACAGATCTTCCTATCTGACCAATGTACAATTTTACACAATTCTACTTAATTTTGTAAATACCAGGGTTGAGAAAGGTATCAGACTGTGATATCTTTCTCACTTCCAGCTTGAAACTCCAGTAGGTTCTGCTGATCATTCAATATGATTCTGTATAAGGAGGCAGCAGTATAGTCTATGTGGAATCTTATGCAGAAACTATTCAAGGCCTCTGCCAGTACGCAGTAAAGCAACACTGTAGGCATGGTATGATGCATTGGTGATGATGGGTGGAGCTACTGATTTATTTGATGAAGCTGCTGGGTAAATCAGGCTGCATTGGCATAATTTTCAGTGTAAAGAACTCGCCTGAAAAAAACAAGGCCTTGTTCTATACCAGATCCACTGCAGAGAATTTTATGGTGCCAGGAAAGTCCCAACCATGCAGAGTTCACATGGCACACGACCCCAGTGGAAGCCTACTTCTAAGTCATTAGATATAGAATTATATGTAAAAGGAAGCAACAGCCAAATTGCCCACAATCTAGTCAAGGCAAGATAGAACTTTGATTGGAATTGGCTTTGATTTGTGGACACCTGAGTCATCTAAACTGTGTTAGAACAGCATGTTTTCATTACTGTGTAATCTACACAGTAATGTCAGTGATGGGTAAACTCTGTCCGGCAAGTGGAGCAGTCATCACAGCAGGGATGTGAAATGATTTCATAATGTCCACATGCATCTGGAGGAATTTGCCAGCCAGGATGGTAAAGCTCCCTATAGAGAAGGTGCATTGTGCCATCACTTTGAACTGCTGGTACCAAATGCAGGCAGAGGCCCAAGTACAGCAGTCTTCCTTGAATCTGGACCACAAAGCAGCAGGTGATGAAAGTCATGCAGTGACTAAGACATGCACACAAAATTGACTTTTCATTACTATACTTCCTAAGTTAATGCTTGTCCATGCATTAGTTGGAAGGTGCCATATTAAATATCATATAGACTTGAAAAGAAGGACAAAGCAATTGTCATATAAAAGAAAGTATGTAATCTGCATGGCAGTTTTATGTTATGGTTGAAGATTACAGCAATCATATTCTGTCCATGTTAAAATAACGTTGGTAATATTTCATAATAAGATGACTTCCTGCCTTTATGAAATATATCAAGGATGACCAATTTCCCAGCCAAACTATAGATTTCTAACCAACATCACATCATTACTAAGTAGTGGACAGCATTTAGAGTTATCATAACATAATGACATGTACTCCAACCCTTTACTTCTGTGCTTTGCAGGCACAGTATAATTTAGTTTTGGCTTGTTGTGCCCACCCCTGAAATAGACAATGATGACTGCAAACTGCATGAGATAAAGCTCTGGTAAAACTTTGTTTACTCCTGTGAGATCATTGGCATTTTTATAGCCTTTCTCAGTGTTAAAAGCTCTGTTACTTCAAGTCTAAACATACATATGACATATGCAGATAATGCAGCACATGCCAAAACTGTACTCCATTTGGATAATACTCTACTGGCAGCTCTACTATCATGGTCTTGAGCAACAAACAAATCTCAAGGTCTATCTTGTTAAATAGTTATGTTGAAAATTGTAAAATCAATTTTCTTTGGTTTTCATTCATTTAACATCTACTCAAGTGCAATGAACAGTGACGTGAAATGTTGGTATGTCCTCTCAAAGTAAGAAAACACTGGTGGGGGGAAACTCACCTAGGAAATTTCTTTAAAACAGGAACTTATCCTGATATATTAGTTGGTCTGTAGACAATTAACATCCAAAACACATTGATAGACAGGAATGTTTATTTACAAAGGTTATACAGTAGCAAAAAATTAATTCAAAGCAGAGTGAATAATGATATATGCATTTGTTTATTTTTATACAGCTGGTATTTTAAGAAATAAATAAATTCTCAAGATATCACAATTCTAGAGGAAAATTATTGAGAGTGGGTGAGTGAATGAGTTCTAATGCCAGCTCATGTGCTGGCCAGGCATTGAAGTTCCATGCATAGGCAACAGAGAGCAGTGTGTAGTCCATTTGAATTGCACATACCAAGAATTGGCAGACCTGCACTGTGCTAAATGATGAAGGTGGAGAGTGAGAAGATAAAGCAATGGTGTAATGAATGGCAGAGAAACTGGGGAACTCAGAGAAAATCTGCCCAGATACCAGTCACCTGCCACATATCCCACTTGCAGCTGCTGGAATTGAACCTGTGAGATGTGAGCAGTTTATCAACTTGGCTATGAAGCTATCAAAATAAAACAGGAAGTGTGAATTAAGTGTTGCATAGTGAAGGGGAGTGGAAAGGCATAGAAATCAAAAGAATAATCAAATACAGGATTACTTACGTAATATAGAACATCAGTCCATCCCTCTAGTGTGACACATTGAAAAACAGTTAACATGGCAAGTCCAAAGTTATCAAAATTGGTGATCCCTTCATTTGGGCCCTCCCAGTATTCCCTACAAATCATGTTCTTGTTAATAACATCACACAGGAAGCCACTTTCTCCACATGGATGTGGTTCATCCATCATTAAACCTGTAACAAGGCATTTTATTTTACAGTGGAAAGATCAGCAAGTTTTAACAGCACTCTTGGAGAACTTTTATTAATAGACTAAGCTGACCAATGCATAACATGTACCTAATTAATTGAGAATGAATTGTACATTTCCTTTTCTGCCAGTACTTGTTTTTGGACAGAAAAAAATCTCATGTTGTATTAATCATATCAAAATCATAGAAATAAGCACACACAATTGTAGTGAAAGATTGTCATATCACTGGATTGTTTATCTGCATTTACAGTTTGAAAAGCATTAACATAAAAAATGTTTAGGAAATAAAGGTAGCAAGCACTCCATAAAATCAAAACTTATTTTGTTCAAGGAATTAAGCTGAAAGATTTACACCCTTATTTTCCTCTAGTGTCAAATCAAAGCAAAATGTAAATGTTGCCACTGTTCTAATTAAGTGTATTAGTCTTCTTAAAATATTTTTAAAAAAAGGGTAATTGATTCATATGCATAATTTTTTATAACAAATGTCTCCAAGGTTTTGACTAAAATTGTGAAAATGAGCTCAGAACTCCTAGTGCATTAAGGTGCTATTTATTCTCCTTTGTAATCTGTGAAAAAACTGAAGGGAAAGCCTGATAACTTGTCCCAGCTATTGTATTTTAAAGCCTTTTAACATCATATTTGATGAACTCAAATAAGATGCTGGTTTTTGCTATTAGCTACTTTATTCATGTTTTTTAAGCATCTACATAAATTTTTACAAATCTATGATAATAGCACTGAAAGTATTTTACACTTAATTTATTGAAATATAACAAACAAAAATATTTGTATTACTATGGAACAGAAAGATACCAAGTTTAATCCATAGCTTATTGAGTAAAAGTTCTGAATATCCCAGAGTAATCAATTTTTCTAACATATTAACATATTTATGAGGCATGTTAAAATGATTGTCATTTAAAACAAGCTACATGGTAAGTTATCAGTTGAATTTGAAATGCATGCATAAGTGAAGCTGTGTATGTGTGTTGCATGCACTGTGGTCTGAAATTCTCCACTAGATGTGTGATATTACCTTGAAGATGGTTGGTGTGGTGCAAAAACAACCCAGGCAGGACCAAAGACCAGTAAATCAATTTTAAATGACTGAGGGTTACAAGTCATGAGATTCATTGGAAATTGGTCACTGTGTATAAGAAAGGTGCATATTAAAGACAACTATTATTGAATGATAAGCATGCTCTACAATGACCAACTGGGAACAATAGATTTGCTGCTTACCAGCAAGTTGCACAACATTATGGCCTATAATTTGATTATGGAAATCAAATCTATGATCAAAGTGAACAGTCAATGAAGCCATTCATCACTTGGCAATTAAGTTCAATGTTTCTGTTCGTACTGTATATAACATTATCGCAGATAACCTGAATGTTTGGGTAGGTAGTGAATTCCATGTATTTAAAGTAAAAGTATACTCTTAAGTACACATATAAAATTATACTGTATTTCAAAATATGTCAATTCTCACCCCTCCATCAACAAGTACAACAGTATGTATACCTAAGGTAATAATTCTGCTCTAATTCATGTTACTCTAAACCACTGAACTTTCCCACAGAAACACCACTTCTAAAGCAGAAATGAGTGCTACAGTACATTATGGAGATAAACTTGTTAAAAAATTTGTTACAGTTAAAAATTTCATTATTATATTAACTCTCAATCATATAAATTTATATTAAATATATCTGCATTTTACACTTACCCGTAACATTATCGAAACATGTTTTATGTAGGTTTCCTGAGAATAACTCCAAACCAATAATAGCATAAATTATTATAACAAAGAGAACCAAGAGAGCAATGTGTAATAAAGGCACCATGGCACGGAGGATTGAGTTTAACACCACCTGTAAACCTGAAATCAAAGTTGTTTGACAATTAATTTTGTATTAATTGCACACATAAAGTATATAATCAGTGTATGTTATTTACAAATAAATATTTCAGAATGTATTTGAACTTACTTGGTACACCGGAAACCAAGCGAAGGGGTCTTAAAACTCTGAATGCTCTTAATGCTTTTACATCAAAACCTTCCTTCATTAAATTTGACAGTGCTGTGCTTAATAATCTGAAACCGAGGAACACACAGAAAGAAAAAGATATGAACATCAGTTATTGTATTTATTTTTGGGGGGGTGGCCTATATTGAGTACCCATTGAATTCTCAATTAGTTTATTTAGTTTAATATGTATTGATATAAGATGAATTATAGTCATCATAACAGTCATTATTATTATTTTTAATTACATTATGTTACAAAGATGTATGTTTCAGTTATGCAGTAATTAAATTTTACAAAGCTTCTGTAATAAAAAATGTTAATACATTTGTATTTTGAGATATTTATTTAGTGAAAGTGAAAGAAGAAAATATAGCAAAATCTGTCTTCAATAAATGCCAGACGTAACAGAGACCAAGCCTGATTTTAAAGCATTTTCTTCTCCTATTACTCTTCTATTGAATTTATTGTATATATTAGTTTAAATTCTTTATAAATGATGGAAATAATAGAAAAAGATGGATAGAAAATAATCAAAACCCTTAAATATAAAAACAAAAAGTTAATTAGACTTTAGTGTAATATTTTCATAATACAGGACACGAAAATCCTACCGAACATAGTTTTTGGCTAATTGAATGAAAAATAATTTTAAGTTTACTTTTTCTTTGCTCTAAATACTCTGATTTTCTGCAACATTTATATGTATAAAAATATTCTCTCTCTCTCTATCTTAATACACAGTATCAACAGCTGTTACTAAAAGTTCTCGTCTGATCAGCAAATAATAATGAGGGTATGCTCACAATTTATCCTTTACTATTAGCAATTTCAATTTATGATAAATGAAGTGTGATGTTTGTTTATCCATCAATCGAAGGCCTGCTCATTTTACAATTAAATTATAAAAAATTAATTTAAAAGGTGCATATTCTCCTATGATTGTGTTGTTACTGTTAAATATGTAAAACCTTTATGAAAGAAAAGTACTTAAAATTTAGGATATTAAGTTATCATCAAGGCTACAGCAACATTCAGCCTTTACTAGATGTTGAGACAAGGATTTAATTTGAATGCATAAAGTATTGGGCTCATTAAAACTGTTATTGTTGCTTACTTACCCTATAACTACTATTGTAAAATCTAATAAATTCCATCCATTCCGCAGATATGCCCCAGGATGGGCCACTAAACCATATGCCACAATCTTCATCACACATTCAACAGTGAAGATTGCTAAAAATACATTTTCTATCTTTTCCTGTGGGGAAGAAAAGAATACAAAATAGTGTAATATTTAAAAGAAACTAAACAATTTTCACTTTTACAAACAATTTTAATGTGCTCCATTTCCTGAAGAAAAGAATCATAGTAAGAAAGTAAAAATAATTTATACATACCCATACTTTACCTATAAATTTTATCTCATGTAAATTTTAATCCTCTAAAGAATTTTTTACAATTATTACCCCTACAAATCTGTCACTGGTCAGTTTACTACCTTTTATTTTTTCCTCTTGTAGTTTATGCTATTGAGGCACCCCAAGCTGAAAAAAATAAATTAATTGCTACCTCTAATCTACTTTAAGGAGAACAAAATCAGTTTCCTCTTGTAGTTTATGCTATTGAGGCACCCCAAGTTGAAAAAAATAAATTAATTGCTACCTCTAATCTACTTTAAGGAGAACAAAATCAGAATATGTGCAGTTCTTGATGTATTCATGAAAACAGATTTTTTTTCATTGTTCATTGATAGACCACTTGCATTGACTCTTCCATTTAAATACGATCTGCAGTTTCCTTATATCTTAAGATTTCTCCAAAATCTCCTCTATTACAACAAACCATAGAGTTGGATCAACCAGCAATGAATGTTTATTCACATTTTATTAGTACTCATAATGAAACATGTAATGTTGCAATTCCACTACAGACTAAATATCCGTGTTGCATGCATGCATGCATGCACACACACACACACACACACACACACACACACACACACACACAATCTGATACATGAAACAATAAGTCATGAAGGGAGAATGGGATACTTTACACATATGAGGGAAACAACATAAGTACCTATGGAACAATTTAGGGGTAACAGGTATTGTGCTAAATCAGGATACGCATAATGTAATACTCATATTTTCAGCAACGTATATACATAGTGTGTAAAGCATATGAGTTAGAGCATGGCTTTATTCTAAAATAGAATCCTCTCTGGTCAGAGAATGAACTGCATTAAAATCTAGCAATTACAATTTTCCATAGCAACAGCTCTGTATTTATTTAAAATATAACATACAACTTTGCAAATATTAGAAATTTTGCTTTTCTAGTAAATCACATAAATCAATAATATAGCCCTTTAAATGAAAATCCATGAAAAATGTGTATTTTGTGCAATTGATTATTACCTGTAAGTTTATTATATTACCACTTACCAAATAAAGGTTTGTGCTATTCGAGTCACTGTTAGGGTAGGGTGTGTACACAGCCAAGGCCACACAATTGGCAAAGATGGTCAACAGAATCAGGTACTCAAATGGTCTGAACATTTAGTCAAGGAAAATGCTCTATGCTGTGCAATTTATAATTTTCTTTAAAAAATATAGCTACTCATATGTTGAAGTACTCATCTTCTGTTTTCTAGCTTATAAGTAGTATAGGGTATAAGTAGTATATCCACAACTTATGAATCTATCCACAGAACAAAAAAAAATTATAACTATTCTGAAGTCATTTCAAGAAATAAGATAAGAAAAATAGTTAAGAAACACCAAAGTTCTTACATGAGATAATAATAGCTGAAACATAATTCTTGTTCATGGACAACAAGCAAGCGGTGATTAATGGAAAATTGTATCTGTCATACTAATTAGGTCTAATGCAAAAACAATATATGTATAAACCAAAACACTTATGTTAAGGACCATAGACACGCCAAGTAGCTGCAAACACTATCAAGTAGATGAAAAACTTGAACAGAATATGTCCAGTTAAAAATTTTGCAATTAATATGAACTGCATGTTAAAAAACAAATAAATGTTGAAAAGCACAGGTGAATATACTTCTGACCATTAAGTTTTTCTGTAATATAAACAAATTTACTTCATTTTATTTAAAGAAGAAAGGAAGGAAATAGAGAGAGAGAGAGAGAGAGAGAGAGAGAGAGAGAGAGAGAGTGAAGAATGACAGAAGGAACAAAATCCACCTGAAAAGTTTTTTTTTTTTAAATAGTGTTTAATGCCCATTTTAACTATGAGGCATCACAGGCATTGGGCCCTGATGATACATGAGATGAAATGATAAACTGGGAAAGGATTTTTTTTAAAAAGAAGGAAAAAGGAGGAAGTGTTCCATGCCTAAGTTTTAGGGTACCTCCCTGGCATATGCCATTTATGAGGACTGAGTAAAACCTGGAGAAAACCTCAGTAAGGGAGGACGATCCTGGTGGGAATCGGACCCCAGGCCTCCTGCTCACGAATCCGCGCCTTAACGATCTTGGCCACCCGTGACGGTACCTGAATAGCTTAATTGGTATGTTTCATCATGCTTATCATTCCATAAATATTTTTTTTCTGCTGTATTTCTACTATATGTTATAATTATCATGAAGAGCTTAGCAATTATTGCAAGCCTTTAAGGATAAATAAATTAAAATAGACAAGTCTTGACTAAAGAATAGTATAATAATCAGTAGGTATCAGAATTTCTAAGCATTAAAAGCAGAATGAAGTTATGTTAGTATTGGACCATATGTGGGAGTAGAATAGTTTACGAAGACCGCCACGGTTGGCCAAGCTCATTTAAGTACGGACTCCTGAACGAGAGGTCTGAGATTTGATTTCCACAGAGCCATCCACCCTGACTAAGGTTTTTTCCAGGTTTTCCCCAGTCCTCATAAATGGCAAATGGTGGGGAGGTATCTAAACTTAGGTCTGAACATTTACTTCCTTAAAATCATTTCCTAACCTGTCATTTCATCTCATGAATCATCACTGTCCACCGCCCATGGTGCAAACGAGCGTTAAACATTATTAAAAATAGATCACTACCCTTATGCCTGTCACATATCCGTTTTTGGTTACCTGCTGGACGATAACTCATAGCATGTGTTTGGGTTCACCCAGGTTGATGTTAAGTGTTCTAGGTGCTTAAGATGTTTAATAATCTGCATCATATGAACTTTTATACAACCTCAGTATGGAGAATGGTGTCATTAGGTACATACAGAATGTTAATAAGACCGCAAGAATTTTATAGGCTCAAGAGTTCTAGACAATTAATTTAAAATAGGAAACCAATGGTCTGCGAAGCAAAATTTACGAGTTATGCAAATCCGAATTAATGAACGTTTAATACCAATAAATCAGCATTAAAGCGTGAGAGAGCAATAGCTTACACTGGAATGATAACACGCCTTGTTATGAACCAAGGAAAACCTGAGAGCAACTTTTCAAATTGTACCGTAACCAATACTTGTAAAAGTGGGGGTCAATTATATAACTGCACGTGAATAGAGTCAGGGAACAGTTTAAAATAACGGCTAAAATAACTGTGAGTAGTGGATAAAATGCATGACTGTGAATTGACAAGAATAGACTTAATGCAGGTTCAAGCCCTAGCATGGATTTCCTTTTTATTTTATTTATTAAGACAAATTAAGTTATGCTATCTCATAAAATACACACCAAGTGTAATATATGCATATGCGCATGCGCATTGTATGGTTTATTTTATTGGTGTGTGCGTTAGCATCTCATGACATTTCTTTGTCTACAAAGTACAAGGACACTACAAGACAATAGGTAGCGTAAAGTAAAATGGAGCACAGGTATACGTTTGTCGAACTTATTGATATGCGCCTTGTGTATGCAGAAGCAGGAGGTTGCGCATCAGTTGCTGCACAGATTTACATAAAAGGTACTTCAACAGATCTACTTTCGAGTCCATCGATAGGCGTTTGCAAGTACGGGGATCTTTGTTGACTGCGGTATCTGGGTTTTGAAGATTGCTTACTTCGTAGACTGGAAGAAGAACCTGCTATTGCAAGTGCTAAGAACACAAATCACGTTAGTGAATGGCATATCCTGTACAAGGTGCAGCTCCATACCTTTCATCTGCAAAGGTACAATTCTGGCTTCTGCTTACCTGAAGTTTCGCAATTGAGCTTTGCAGTAGCCTCCGAATTACTTTTCATTAACAATGTTCACCAATAAGGTCTTGTTTAACAGAGATGGGCGAATTCCAAATTCAAGAAACAGTCATGTATGGGCGTACATACATGAAAATCCCCATGATACTACAGAAGATCCACCAACAACGATTTGGGGTCAACATAAGGGCTGGCATTGTTTCTAACTGAATATTTGGCCATATCTGATTCCTTTCTGAATTGCAACATTTACAAACATATTTAAAACATGTATTGCCAGCATTATTTGAGGCAATGACGCTTGAAATCCGGTTGCAAATGTTTTTCCAATACGATGGAACTCCTCCGCATTTCGCCCTGAACTGCTAAATCATTAGAATCGAGTATTTTTCGGTGGCAGGATCGAAAGAGGCAGTCCTGATGTAGCTTAGCCAGTTCCGTTCCCCCGACCTTAATCGCTTAAATTTCTTTTATTGGAGCCCAACTTTGACTGAACCGCACGAGAAGCTGGTAGCCTGATCATCGGAGCACACTTAGAGTATTCGACAAGGTACGAGAATAATTTCTGCGTCTGCATTGTACCTTCTTTCGAAACACTTTTGATTCCGCGGAAAGGCAACGATCATGGAGTAAATTATGGGAAAGGAGTCTCGGGTAAAATGATCAAGGCATTAGAATCATTATATAGTAAGATAGAGTTCTGTGTAAAATATGATCGCGATAAAGTTTCAAAAAGTGAATTAACACGAAGAGGAGTGAAGCAAGGCTGCATCCCATCACCCCTCTATTTCAGTCTGTTTGTGGATGACCGGAAAAAATTTGTGTTACAGTATCTGCTGCCCCGAATATAGGAGTCATATGCATACCAATCCTCCTTTATGGGGATGATTTAATATTGATATCCGCAACAATTGACGGTCTGCGAAGGGAACTAGACTGCTTAAAGGCATATTGTTAAGAATGGGGAATGACAGTCAATGAGAAGAGCAAAACATTGACGTTCAAGAACAGTACGGTGTACAGCAGGAAAGAAAGGTGAGAGTATTCAGGTCGGGTATTAGGAAAAGCAAAGAAATGCACATATAGTCACTTTAGTATGAACGGGAGCTGAGCAAAACACACAGCATCACAAAAGCAAGAGCACAATTAAAAATATTGAGACGTTAAAGATTTTGGTAAAAAATACCGGAAATACCTCTGAGAACAATGGAGATGATGTACAAGGCGGTTGTGAGGCAACTATGACGTTTGGGGCCAAAATTTGGGGGTGGGAAAACACCGAGGAACCGAATGAAGTGCAAACGCATTTTCTAAAACGGTTGCTACAAGTAGGGAGCGTACAGCAAATTGTGGGGCTCTTAAAGGGTTTGGCATCCTTAACGAAAGTGTTTAAAAATAACAACAATTAAGTACTGGTTAAGAATAACATGGGGGAATCAAGCACTTCTTCGAGCAGTTTGTCTGAGGGAGCAAATAAGGGAAGGGTGGAGTACGGTTTGGGCATAAAAAATAAGGAAAGACTTAGACAAAATTGGACTAGGACATGAGGACTTTACGCGCAATAGTTGCAAAATAGTTAACACGCTTGCGAGATATAGATAGATAAAAATACTAAGACTCAATGCGCAGAAAAAGTATCGCTTAACCTGCAAGACTAAATAAACCAGGTTTGGGGAAGGGGCATTATCTAGATGTCTGTGGGAGAGAAGAAAGAAGTGGTTTCGCATGGCTCAGATTACGGAAATAAAACAATTATCGCTCTCGAGGAAAGAACTTGCCCACTTTGCGGAGAGAGCGATACCTGGAAGCATATTCTGGCAGAATGCAGGAAAACAGATTATAAGAAATGAGCATTTACTACCACAATTTCTGAATTCTAACAGAAGTTTAAACATCTGCCTGGAATTATTTATGCAGAGAGATACACGCACAAATGGGGTAATTTCTAGCGAAGGCCCGACAAAGAAGGTTAATGACTATAGAGTAGAGAGGGGCGTTGGGGAGGAGGGTGAGTAAAGGGAAGGGGATTCAGGGGTAAGGGTTCTATTGGTGTTTGTATATAAATGTATACAAAATTACTAGAAAACGTGCGATATAAGTATATCGATGTGTGTGTGTGTGTGTGTGTGTTTGTGTGTGTATGTATGTATGTATGTATGTATGTATGCGTGTATTTTGATTGTTACAAGGACGCCATTAGCATGTACGAGCGTAAGGCCCATGCGATAATTATACTTGTGTTTACCTTAAAACTCCTAGAATAAAGTCCATTATTACTCATACATTTCGCTCATGCCATGTGATAGACACTTGGAGCAATTCCTCTAAAATGTACCTTATTTCTTTATTGTCTACTCTGTGCTTCTTCTGTAATGCATAGTCATGTTTGTTTCCTTTCAAATAATACCTACGTACAAGAAAACATATAAGGAAGTTTAGGTTTATTCCATTTATGAATCTATGACTACTACCCTGCTAGTTCACAGGATATATACGAGATTGTTCTCATATTGCTCTCCCCAATTGCGTTCTAATGCATTTTATGCGACATTAGAATATGTAAGCAGGAATAATAATTAAATGTGAACTTTGTTTAAACTTTTCTTCAATACATAGTTACTTTGAAAAGTTAAATATCATAGGTATTTGGCATTAATTATTAAAAAAAAAAGTTAAAATGGAATGTGCTCATCCTTTAGAAATTTTAATCAATACCTTTGCATTTTTAATCTATGGAGCATGGGTCCTCTATTTATTCATTTGTTTATTAATTTTTTTGTCTTGGATCTCTCTATAGTTACCTGATTTCGTGCGGCGTTATTCATCCTACCGCCTAGGAAGACCTAGGTCCTTTAAGGCACGTACTAGTGAACCGTACTTCTTCTCTGAGTTTTTTTTCCCCCCAGTTTTTCCTCAATCCTTATAAATGGCAAGTGCCTGGGAGATATCCTAAACTTAAGCTTGAAACGCTTCCTTTCTTATAAAAAAAAATCCCAATTTATCATTTCATCTCCTATATCACCAATGTCCATGTAGTTTCATGTACGATTTAAGGAAATGTTTCTAGTTTTCTTCAAGGTCGCTAATAAGAATGCACGTTTTATTCTCAACTATCCCTTTTATTTGCTCACTTTTACGTTTTCTGCCAGCTCCTCAAATTTTAGGATAAATAGAAAATAAAATCAGAGAGAACAAATTGTCAGAAAGAAAATACGTGGCACTTTTAACGAATATGAAATAATTCTAATAATAGAAAAATTTTTCACATTCAACTGTCTTGCTGATAATATTTCATTTATAAGAAAGTTTTATATGGGAAAGAGAATCGAAAGTTTAATTACATTAATAAAGCCATATATGGTACTCTTAAAAATACAATTATAAAAGAGAACATATAATCATAACCTTCCATTAATCAATGGCATTATCATTTTTGCATTTGCCAGTGAGATATTTATAATAACTATACACCATAAGAAGAAGAAGAAGAAGAAGAAGAAGAAGAAGAAGAAGAAGAAGAAGAAGAAGAAGAAGAAGAAGAAGAAGAAGACAGACAGACTCTCGAAGCGTTAATTTGTGTTAAGTTCTGCTCGGCTCCACACTCGACTTTATGTGGATCTCAGTCTCTAGTCTCATACAGAGTTCTCCATGGCAGACGTAGGCTGACGGTTGAGAGGTTAAAAGCAAATGTCTAGTAATGAATACAATTGGAGTTCTAATGCAACTCATGAATGAATTGTTTTATTTTATTTTTTATTTATTTATTATTTTATTTTATTTATTTTCTCTTTTGCAAATATACACGAGAGTATAAATTCCAATTGCAAAGGTTATAATCTCGAATTAAAAACTTAAAAAAAAAAAAAATACTTAATATCCACGTGTAAACTGCCCACTTCTACACTGCTCTCAATCTTTGGGGCATGGATGAAAAACTTGTGGACAGATTTTAAATGAGGGTACGAGAGAAAGTAAAACATTATCAGCACTTTCATAAAAACAAATCTTTAGATTTGTCACAATGCTTTTTGTGCATGCATGCTTAGATCTTGGTCACGTGATAGAAGGTAGATCTTGATAGCTTTTTTTTTTTTTTTTTTTTGCTGTGATAAGTGTAAACACGACCGCTTCGCTAGCAGTAGACACCATGGAGGAACAAAGAGCAGTGATCCGATTTTTCTGGTCGGAAGATGTGTCAGAAACTGAAATTCGTCGGAGGCTTTCAACACAATGCGGGAGCAGTGCTCTACCGGGTAGAAGTGTATGGGTGGATCGAGAAGTTCAAAAGTGCCTGGACAAACGTGACGCACGAAGAGGAAGCAGGACGCCCTTCAACCTCACCACTGACAAGAAGATTCAGCAAGCTCCAGAAACGGCACTGGTGAACCGGCGAGTTCCCATCAATGACGTAGTGTGATCTCTGCAGATTAGTCATGGTTCTGATTATCAAATCATCCACGACAAACTCGGCTTCTATAAAATCAGTGCAGATAGGTGCCATGAGAGCACCTTTGCGGTATGCAAAGTACAAGAGCAAACATGTTGAGATCTGCCAACGCTTACTTGACCACTATATCAATGAAGGTACAGCATTTTTAGCAGAATAGTCGCAGGGAATCCGAATGACAGAGTATGGAGAAGAAGAAATTAAAGACTCAAACTTCCGCGGATGCTAACAATTTTTTTTTTTGACTATCTGGAACAGGATAAAAAAAAACAGTGATTTGCTGACCAACAATCTGAAACCACCAATTAGTACCAAATGCCGAGCCTATTGTCGAAATAAGTGTTGTTTTTGTACGACCATAAAACGCAATACATGGCCGGTCAATCCGTTGAAACCAGGGAACACCCTGCCTACAGTCCAGATCTCCTTCCGACTTTGAACTCTTACACATACTTTATTAGTTTGGCGATTTTCTACGGACTATGACCTGAAAGCAGCGGTGCATAAACAGTTGCTCGACCAACCGAAAACCATTTTGGAGGGAATAGCCATGCTTGTGGACCTCTGGATCACGTGTATCGAAAAGGAAGGAGACCTTGTAGGAAAATTATTTGTTCAAAACCCCTATTTGTGTAAATAAATTGTAAAAACAAGAGCGTGGATAATTTTTTCACTTTCCTTTTACTTCCTCCCAAGCGTCTTGTATTTGTTCCCACAAAGCCTCCTTCGTCCTCCTCTTTCGTGCAGGCCAAGTTAACTCCATCACTTTTTTCACACATTTTTAATGGGCTTCATGTCTGGTGAGAAAGAGGCCAATCGATTGTCGTGATATCTTGCCTCTGGGAAAACCAGTTTGAAACCTGTTGACATGTGTGGATAGTTTGATTATCCTATTGGAATTCAATGATTCCATCATGTTATCTCATCCTCATAGAAGGATCATTGAATTGAATGATGTGTTCGACGATGGTGACTATGTAGTGTATCGTCAAGTCGTAACATCCAATCCCATCGCGACTTCGATGATACAGATGAACCACTTCTTGTATCGTATCATGTTCCCCTGGGATGGTAGACGATTATTTTTCCTCTGTTAGTAGATGTAAATGTCACCTCGCCTGTAAATCTAACGCTATTCCAGTTGCGGTTGGATTTTTCTACTGAGAAAGGAGGTGAAGTAATCTGTGAAGGAAGTTACGGCGCTTCTTCATAACAGCTAATCGAGCATTCTTTAAGCAGAGTAGCATCTTGCACAGTTCACACACGTTTTCATCCTAAACCAGACTATTTCCTGCCTCCAGCTCGTGGCTGTAATATACTAACAATGCGATCTTGTAGTTTGAGACGCAAAATAGCCTGCAATGTTTACCAATGTAAGGAATGATGTCCTTAAGACTTCGTCTTTGGGTGTGCGCTCAGCCGAGTTTTTTTTTTTTTTTTTTTTTTTTATATAATTGCTACCAAACAATGCGGAGCTCAAGGTTGACTTAGTTTACAACCTTCAGTAAGATAAGGGTACATGAACAGGCCAGCGCCAGCGATAACGAGAAATGAGTGCAATAGGAGAAGCGGGTGTTTTACACATCCAACTAAATAATTTATATTTTATTTTAGGATTATTTAAATGTGGCATTTATTTTGAAAACGAAGATGATTAATTTACGGTTTTGTTGTTTGAATGTAAATTCCTTAAAATGTCCTATATTAAATATCGATTTCTTGCAAATACAAATAAACATTCAAGAATAAATAACAAAGCTTTGAACTTAGGCAGTTCTCATTACCAGACATGCTTTTGTACGCTCAGTCATCAAAGCACACAAGTCTTTGTTGCACATAACTTGAACATGAACTGATGGACATGTATTTCCAACCCCGCGTCAGCAAATGATTCCGTTTCCCCCCCCCCCCCAAACGGTAATTATTTTTGCAGTTGCTCATTTTTGTCTTAGGGTCCACAAAATGAAAAAATACAAATACCAGATATTAATTTTTTACAAGATAACCGACCACGATTATCAAACAAAATGCAAAGATAACTAAGAAATGGAAGAGGAATGACGTACTTATTTAACGGTACAAAAGGAATTGGAAATTCAATATCCCTAAAATGCAGCATTGCAGCAGAATGAGGAAGAAAATTACAAACTGGAATACAACAGAAAAACTATTTAATCTATTTGTGGAATGGATTGCGGGTTTGATATATGCAGAACACATAACAGAAAATGACCTAATAAATGTAGGGAAAATAAGGCTACTAGATATTTATCCTTGGAATGAAGAAAACTTTCAGCCAAAAGCAACTAATGAGACATATTGACTCAAGCAGGATGAAAACCTGCTGCTTATTTTAGGGTTAATTATATAGCCATTTCAAAGGCAGTTATTCAGATTTCACACACAACTTCCGTACATAGAAACGTTTCTTATGAAACTTGACAGAAATATTTCAAGACTTTCAGGCTTTTGCAAACTTCTTTGCTGTAGACTGCAAGTTAAATACTAGATACCTTTATTATATATTCAAATACTATACAAGCACCAATTTCATTCAGCTTACTTTGCAACTGGAGTGAAAATTTGTCAGAAATCCTAAATGAGAAATTGCACAGGCTATTTAGTGATCAGCTATTTAACATAGGTAGGGATTCTTCTTGAGAGCTGGATTAATGTATAAAAATCTGCTTGCTACATTGGTAATTCCCATAATGCAACATTACTAACTATTAATAAAGAGTAAAAGTAACATTAGTTCCTGCACTGCTTTGAATTTTGAGATTAAAAGTATACGTAGGAAAACCAACGTAGCTTTCGAACCCCTTAAATTTTATTGAAAATATATACAGTTTGCTTGCCCGAAATGTTATCAATGTAAATGTTATTCTTACTGAGGTTAACGTTATCTTGATAATTAAGAAATACATTAAAGGATTAGTTATGGTATTTAAACCATTAAATATTAGAGGTTTAATTTTTTAATATGCTGGTGCCAATGAAAATTCTTCAATCAATGTTGATAATGCTTCAAAGCTTCCAGATAATATTTGTCAACATACAAAAATAAATAGCTTCTATAACTGCTCTGGTTAACTAATGCCAGGGCTGAGTTATGCAGTTATTTCATTTTGAAGCACTGACAAATAATATGAGGTGAATTTTATCTGAGAATCTTTCAACTACTCTAGGCTTAGAAACATAAACTTATATGGTTTATACCGGAAACATTAGGAAAAGACTTTTATTAACATGGACATTCAGGAAATTATGTGCATTTGTGGTGACCATAGCTAAATTCTGTAGACATTTTTTGGTATTTTTTGCTAGAACACCTGTTATTTCTTAATTTTACGATCGTTTCATTTTTGGTTTAAATTTTGCCTGAAAATGTTTCCTACATTCATTTGTATTGATTCTTTTTTTTTTTAAACATCAGAAACATGGAAATTGCGTTAACTTCTAATTTAATGAGATTAATAGTGCAAGAGATTGGTGAATTAAGGTTGTTGTTTGAGTTTGATCTCGGGCATGACTGCATTTTCGTAATTTTAAAAATTTTGTGCATTCACGTCAAATACCAGTGATAAAAATAAAAAAGCACCGAAAACTCTTAGTATGTTCTGCGTGAGGGAAAACTGACCATTTTTCAAAAGGGGATCAATGGCCGGAAATGCATGGTTTAGGCGTGTGGGGCGTCAAATTATGACAGCGCTTCGGATAAAGTGATGAGCGTGGGCTCTTTATTTTGCCAGAAAACTTCAACCAATCATACAATAGCATCGTATTGTGCATTTAACTGAAAGAGGGGTCGAATTGTTGACCGCCAACGTGAATATACAGCGTATATCGTCGTCGTGCAGAGATTGGAGCACTTGGTCAAATATTTGCGGTGACTTACGAAGTATTTTATACGTATAGGCTGGGGGAGGAGATCCTTACTGCGAATTCATGCAGCACTCGTGGAATAGAATAATTATGCGTTGTATTTTTCATTTCATATTCTATTCGGACATTAATCTAGGCTTAAGTATGTGGTGTTTCTTTCGCTGTTCAAACGACAAAGACTGAGTGATGTGTGACTCAATGCCAATGTAGCAGTTCGGTAAACCCCACCCGCCCCTAATCGTGTAGCCATGCTAATCTTGATGGCTTATAAACCGATGCAATCCCCTGCCGCCGTAACAGCAATCAGATAATTGAATTATTCTATATTTACTTAAATATCCCTTAAATGCTCAATAGGAGCCCCACGACGTCTTACAGCACAGTTATTAACGGAACAGGCAAGAACAAAGTACATCTACCATTAACTAATGAAAACGCTTATGTAAAAGGTAGCGTCTACTCACCCTAGTGATAGTATTTGTTTTAAATCGTCTGAGCTGGTGGTGTGTCGTGTGATGGAGTCGTACAGTTTAACAAGAGTACTGTCACATGCATCTTATCTTAGCGATAATTGTGTTTATGTGACTGAAGCACTCTACAGGTTAATTAATCCTTTTCGCCTTCATTTCCAAGAGGGGGCAAAGGTCTTCGCAGCGACTTGCAACAGCAGGAACAGGTGGGCTAAGGAGTGGCAGAAGGAATTAATAGGTGGAAAACCCCCTCACAATAGATGTTGGAATGTGGAGGGACTGGGTAGAAAACTCAGTACTGCAGGCTTCTTAAGTTTTGTTAACATATATGATGTATTATGTCTGTCAGAGACTTGGTTTGATCTTAACGATAAGTTAGATCTTATGAACTTTCACTGTTTTAACAAGAGTAGTAGGGTTAGAGATTAGAGGGATCAGGGGAAGGTGGACAGGGGTATTATCAATATTAATTAAGAGAGAAATAGGAAGGAGTGTCAAGGAAAGTGATGTACATATGGAGGGAGCGCTCTGCTGTTAATTAAGTATAGATGGGTTAGAACTCTTAATTTTGAGTATCTATGATGCACCAACGGCTTCCAAATATTGTAACAGGTCTTTTCTTGAGGACATAGCTGAAAGAGTGGGGGACTTGTCAGAAACATATCCCACTGCCATGGTAGTAATAGTAGGTGATTTCAACGCAAGAATAGGGGAGGAAAATATTTCACTAGGACATCGGGAGTGGGGGGAAAGGGAATCTGACGACAACAGAAGGGCCTGCAGAATAAGTCAAGATAAAGTAATAAATGTCGAGGGCAGAGAGCTACTTGCATTTTGTGATGCATTTGGTCTGGAAATTTTGAATGGTAAATACGGACAGGATCAAAATGGGGATTTGATATTTATAAACGCCAATGGAGGAAGTGTAGTAGACTTTATAATTTGCACTTCCAATTTAATTCCACGTATTAAAAATTTCTGGGTAGGGGACAGGGCTGATTCATGTCATTTTCCTTTGGGTCTGCGAATAGCAGTAAGTAAAGAGGCGAGGGACGCTAGAACAGATGTGGGAAAGTTAATACCATGTTACAGGTGGAGGGTAGAGGAACGAGATAACTATCAGCAACGACTTATTGAGAGATTGGAAGCTATTGGGAATGCTACCGTAAAGCTGATGACATCTGCATTGCAAGAGGCGGGAAGTGGGATGAAAATGAAATTTAGAAAATATGGGCCACTTGTCAATGACACGTGGTATGATAATGCGTGTAGAGATGCCAAGAAGGTAATGAAGCAGGCACTGTACTTAGAAAGGAGGGAAGGGACGAAAGGAGACAGGTATTCACGGTTTAACGGAAACAATACAAGAAGCTGCTGGTTTTTAAAAAGGAACAACGGAACCCCCAATTGGTGGAAGAGCTTACACAGGCAGCATACCAAGGGCAGGAAGCGAGTGTTTGGAGATTATTGAAGAGTAAGAAAGCGACCTTGTATTCAAAACTGCATAACTCCGGAGCAGTGGAGAAAGCACTTCCAAGAAGTATTCGGGGGAGGAGGGAACTGGCAGGGGCCAGCACTAAACGAGATGCAGCTATTAGGAGCAACAAAATGTAAATTTATGAATCGTGACATTGCGATAGGGGAAGTAATTAAAGTAATAAAAAGTTTAAAGAACAACAAAGCACCTGGGCTCGACGGACTGCCATCAGAACTATTTAAAGAGGGTTTAAGATGTTTAGCATTTATAGATATGATGACGAAGATAATGAATGATGTTTTCAACGGGAGGGCTTATCCAGAGGAATGGGTATCGGCAATTATGTGTCCAATATTTAAAAAAGGAAGCCCAAAAGTTCCGGATAATTATAGAGGAGTGGCACTTCTTCCTGGGAAAATTTTATTTCAAAATTTTATATGAGAGAATTAGACAATGGGTAGCTGAATACAGCATACGTTCAAAATTCCAAGCAGGGTTTAGGGAAGGATACAGCACGGTGGACAATATTTTTGTATTATACACTCTGAGAGTGAAACAAACGCAGATTTTTTTTGATTGATTGATTTATGGACGCTCTTTAACAGTTCAGGTCAACAGCATCCCATTCAACTCAGGGCGTGAAACGGCCGACAAATTTTGCTCAGAGGCCTCTCTTTCAGGCTTGAGGTTCTTTATCGTGCCGTAAATGTACGACACGGGCCCCACGGCTTTACTTCCCTTCCGAAGGAAGCCATACTTTACGCCCCGAAAAAAATCCATCGGTCCTAGCCGGGTTCGAACCCCCGATCTTGGGTTTAGGAGGCAAGTATGGTAACCACTACACCACCAGGACCGACGAAACAAACGCAGAAAAAGAGAGGGAAACTGCATTGTGCATTCATAGATTTCCGAAAAGTTTTTGATTCCGTGGAAAGGCAAGCATTATGGGTTAAATTATGGATGAAAGGTGTCTCGGGTAAAGTGATCAAGGCTTTGGAATCAATATATAGTAAGGTACAGTTCTGTGTAAAATATGATCGCGATAAAGTTTCAGAAAGTGTAATAACACGGAGAGGTGTGAGGCAAGGATGTATCTTATCACCCCTGCTTTTCAATTTGTTTGTAGATGACATACCGAAAATAATGTGTGCTGCAGAATCTGATGCCCCGAATATAGGAGGCATATCCATACCCGCTCTCCTTTATGCGGATGATCTAATATTGATATCCACTACAATTGACGGTCTGCAAAGAGAACTGGACTGCTTAGGGGTGTTTTGCCAGGATGGGGAATGTCAGTTAACGAGGGGAAGACCAAAACAATGATATTCAAGAAAGGTGCGGTGTACAGCAGGAAAGAGAGATTATGCAGGACAGGGTCTGGAAAATGTTAAGAAATTCACATACTTGGGAGTCACCTTAGCTATGAACGGGAACTGGGCAAGACACATTGGCAACACAAAACGCAAATGCTTAATTAAAAATATAGAGGCATTAAAGATCTTAGTGAAAATACCGGAAACTCCACTGAGTACAATGGAGATGGTATACAGGGCGGTTGTAAGATCATCTATGGCGTACGGGGCCGAAATTTGGGGGTGGGAGAACACCGAGGCACTTAATCAGGTACAGACACAGTTCCTTAAACGGTTGCTACAAGTAGGGAGGAGTGCAGCAAATTGTAGGTTCTTAAAGAGTTTTGTTTATCTAATGAAAGTGTGAATTTAAAAATGAGAACAATTAATTACTGGTTAAGGATAATACAGAGGAATCAAGCTCTTCTTCGGGCAGTCTGTCTAAGGGAGCAAATAAGGGAAGGGTGGGATACGGGATGGGCATCAAAAATAAGCAAAGGTCTAGACAAAATTGGATTGGGGTATATTTGGTTAAGGGGAGAGGACATTACACGAAATAGTTGGAAAACAGTTAATAGACGTTTGCGAGATATAGATAGACAAATTATTTTGTCTCAATGCGCTGAAAAAGTATAGCTGAATACACCCAGTGTGGGAGAGGGGGGATTATCTAGATATCTGTGGTAGGGAAGAAAGAAGTGGTCTCGCATGGTTCAGATTAGGAGCTTGGAAAGGAAGCAAAACAGTTAATGCTTTCGGGGAAAGAATTTGCCCATTGTGTGGAGAAAGCGATACCTGGAGGCATATTCTGGCAGAATGCAGGGAAACGGAGATTTCAAGAAATGAGCATTTACCATCACACTTTCTGAATTCCAATAGAAATTTGAACGTATGCCGGGAAGTGTTCGTGCATGTGAGATACTCACACAATTTGGGAATATTTCTACAGAAGATCCGACAACGGAGGTTAATGGCCATAATGAAGAGGGGGGATGGAGAGGGGTGTGAGTAAAGAGGAGGGGGGTCAAGAGTAAGGGTTTCATTCATGTCTATGTATTTGTATTTAAATTATTAATAGAAAACTTAAATGTATCGAAGTATCTGTATATTTGTATGTATGCATGTAGATTTGTGTGTATGTAGGTATGTGTATATGTATATATGTAGAGATGTATGTTTATATATGTATGTACATATGTATGAGTATGGAGTGTGACCCTTTTGATTGCTATAAGGACGACATTAGCATGTGCAGCCGTAAGGGCCATGCGACAGATGCATTTATTTGAGTGTATCCTAAAACCGTACAATAAAACGTCCATTACTACTACTCATCCGAATCACCATGCGTTTGAACGACTGGACAGACGCAAGAGAGGAAATCGCCTCACGCCAGATTGTGCTCATCGCACACCTCAGTTGGAGGTGAGCGTTCTGACCATGGTCACGCAGAACGAATACTTTGAGCGTGCCCCAGATTACGTGAATCCTTTAAGTGCATCTTGACATACACTTATGGAGAGTTGTAATAGGCTGTTAAGAGACGCAAGGCAGAAGAGGGGAAATCCTAGCAACATACTATGGTCCGATTGAATTCACATTACAAGGGACGGCGTGTTCAACTCCCACAACAGCCACACGAACCAACATGCTGTGCAGTAAGAGTCAGCAAGTTCCTGAAGGATAAATATGTGGGCAGAGCTCCTGAACGGTAATCTACCCAAACATCTGAAATGGCAGAAGTTTTGTTCTGTTTCTTAGGGGAAATGTGCCCATTCTCCTAAAAGACATTCCTTATGCATTATGACGGTATGCAGTTTCAGCTTGACGATGCACCACCCACCCACTATTATTAAAATGTCCCCATAAAGAGTTGAATACGTAATATCATGAAGATGGATTGGTACAGAGAACATGTACCTTGGCCCCCGAGATCACTAGATCTGTATCCTTGGACTGCTTCCTATCAGAGAAGATCAGGTGCACGGTGTACCCAGATGATGTGCATCGGGCAAGGTGATGCTTCGAGATGGATGGTGCTGGGGTAAATCCATATCCATTGCCGTACGTATCATGTAATAAGCAACTGAAAGTTATAACATTTGTAATACAATCATTATTAAGACTATTTCATTGTCTTTGGTAATATACCCAATTTGACCTGACAGATGTATTAACTTATCTCTGTCACTATGGCTTGTGTAATGTTACTTTCTACACTTAAAATGAATATGTATCATTTACTCTACTTCAGTGGTATTGTTATTGGATGGTATTTTTCGTACACTCCGAGTAATCAATCGCTATATTTATATTAGATGTTATAATATTCATGAACAATTTGTTGAAATAAAACTAAAATTAACCAGATACATGATGATGTATATATTCTTCCAATTACAAGCTAAAAGAAAGTTTTTAAACTTAGTATTTAAATCCTTCATTATTCAAGATAATTAAATGTTACCTATGTGATATTTTACAATGGTTTAAATCGGTTTTATAACACCTTTATAATAATTCACAATAAGATATGACTTGAAGAATACGTTTACCCCCGTATAGTATTAATTAAGGATGTAAAATATCACATCTGCATTTCAGCAGATAATAAATATGCCACCTACTAACAGAATTGTGAAACACTACACTAATATTGCAATAAATAAACATTTTACCAACTAATTGATCGATTGACCAGGAAAAACATGGGAGTCAAATTGGCCTTAGCTGTACTGTAGTACGAGTAACCCAGGACGAGTAATATAATACGATTGGGTTTTAAAATAGCCCCAGTTGTGTTTAATGACAGTTGCGAAAATGAAACTATTAGCCATTTCAGTTAGCTTTACCACTAAGCGTGAATGTCAAGTGTAATTGTTGATAATGTAACAATTGACTATTGCGGGAATCCAGACGAGCATGTTATAGTGGGAAATAATGTGTACATATATCAGTTATTTATACTGAACAATATATTATATAACAATAACTATATGTTAGAAAGCATACGTAATATATTTTTTGTAGGTTGTGTGAGACAACAAGGGCCTCAAAGAACTAACCTTATCCTCAGCGATGAGTATGACATAAGCAGTTAGTTACAGGGTTCGCCACCAGCGAAGTAAGCTGAAGCGAGCAACGGTTTCTAAATGTAAAATATCTCTGAGGAAGTTGTGTACCCTTGCAGTAGATGTTGAGAATGCTCCCTCCCCCTTCCCGTAGACATACCTTTTGCAATTAATTACAGTAAGCCTATATCCTTGATGAATTCATCTTCATATTGTCAAATGATAATGGCAAGTTTCAGTAAACTGGATCTTTAAGGCAGCGGTAATCTGTTGACGTTAGGGTGAGTAATGTAAGTAGCCACAGAAGCTTCGGATTAAAGCGAGAGACTCAGCTGACAGGGGAAAGTTACACGTATTAGTTGAAAATAACCCTGAGCGATTCAATGTAGTACAGCTGCTTAACAAATACTTTTACACCGGACTGTATTTACTGTGAGAAGGAAATGGATGGCATAGTGAAACTTCACACTAGACCCAAATATTATGTGGAGGAAGAGTTTATGAGGCTTAAATGCGTACATTGTGTGAATTATGGAATCAGGCTCGTGTATGAATCACGTTAGTTTGGAATATCAGGTAGCAAAAACTCGTATGCCGTAACGAACTCGTTTCTTTTTATCTGGCTCTTGAAGCTCACGAATAGTAAAAACCTGTAAGGTCACAGTTCCTCTGGCACATGGAGTGAAATACCACACTTTCTGAGAAAAACGGCTTAGTAGTTGCTGCAGACAGACCCCCCATGTTTGTTAATCAAGAGCTTAACAGTCTCGTGGAACAAAGATACCGTTGTTTACAGCTTCTTCACAATGACGAGTATTATTTCACTCTTGGGAGACACGTACACACCTACACCTTTGTAACCACGAGTGTGTTCCATATCCATGAGGCAGTGTGTACAGCATCTTCAGCTATAGATAATAAGCGATAAAGATTAAAAATAAACATCTCTGATGGTAGTGACGACTAAAAAACTGATAAAACAAACTTAATACATTTCCTGCGTCGTTTAAACGAAATCGTGCCCAAAATACTTTTATATACAAAATTAGGCTATTTTAAAAAACATACATTTTTATGAATTGCCTTGTAAACCTCTGGTTGTGTATTTCGTGTCGAGGTGAAATCGGCGTTGAATGGAGGAGTTCGGTGAGCAGTTCACTAATGTTAATTCACACAAGAGGCTGAGGGAAGTATCGTGTAACAGGGAACGAAGAACACCAATGCTTTCGTGTTTACAAAAACCTGCTTTAATCATTGCAATTCATTTGTTCCTTTGGCACATCTTATTAATATAACATATTACATCTTTTCGAACTACTATTAAATACGAGCGGTATTCAATAATTTATCTACCCACATGAAAGAGAGAGAGAGATATGTAAGCATGTAGCAACAAGTCTATGCATTCACAGTTTCAGTTAAGCGTAAATCTAAAAAGAAAATGAGTCATTTAGAGCACAGTTCGGAGCAAAGAGAAGAGAAACGTCAAAGGAGACGATGAACACATGACAGCAGTTCATGGCGAATCTGCACCACCATACTGGAGGATGATTCGAAAAGTTGCATTTGTTGCACTAGTCTGGCAGTATTGCGCAGAACAGAGTGCATGTTCGGATCTCCCTACTGCTTTCTTGTAGTACCGATAAGAGGTGCATCGTAACACGAGTGCAAAATTAGGCATAAACTGAAAACGTACTCCAACATTGAAGTATGGGGAACACTACGATTTTTGTGGGCAAAACGTCTGGGAGAACCGGCCATGTATGAGCCCCATGATATATCGCGCCTAGTCTTTCGAAATTGTGTCAGCAATTTGGACAAGGCTATACAGACGTGACTGATGATCAACATCATTGTGCTGCAGGTTGATGCAATGGCTCTCAGCAAAGGCAGAGTGACATGTCCCTGAAATTGCATAGGAGTTTGATATCTCAATTAACAATCCTCATTTCATCCCCTGAGATAATCTGAAGCGTATTTGTGCGGTTCTAGAGAAACGTCCAGACAAGTGTTTTATTATAGAGACTGAAATTATGTCGAAATGGTGTGCTATATCTGTGTCATATTGTGATGACGATCAATAAAAGTTTCTTTCTCCGGAATAATAAAATGTAATTTACTTTCTGAATCACCCTCTAAAGTCAAATTTTGGAGCAAGCGGTTTAAAAAGGCTGAAGATGACATTTCCACGATATGTAGAAACAACTTCCAAAGAAATGTGCAAGATAGGCAAGATTTTTTTTACAAGGTTCCCCTTACACTAGAAGAAATAGTCATTTTTGTAGCTACAGTTTGAAAAATAGTTCACGAAAATTTGAGCATATCCAAGGTTAGTACAAGTATGGTGTAGGTTTATGTTCCTCCATGGCAACGCAGCAATACACATATGAGATAAAACGCAGCCTCCTGTCCAAAAAACGTGGGTTTCAGTAGTTGACCCAGGCTCCCTATAGTCTTGATAAGGCCTCCTCTTCCGAGTTCTTAAGCAATTTCTTGGTGAACAGCGGTTTTTAAGTAATGAAAATGTCAAGGCGACTGTAAATTTCCGGTTTTCAGACCAATTAACCTTTGTTACAGTTTAACGTTCTCATAACATGGAAGGTTCAAAGAGAAGATGAATAAATAACAGCAACTAATAAGCTCTTACGGACTTTCAGATGACGTTTCAGCTCTAAGGTCTCATTTGCTAACTATAGGGCCCAAAATATTTCAATTACATACGAGAATTTCATTACGACGGTGCAAGTGTCTATAATTATTCTGAAAATGTGACTGCTTCCGTGGTATTGTGATAGCCTACATGTCTGTAAACCCCGAGGTCGCAGGTTCGAATTCCATAAGGTCAGTTGCCTGGGTAAGATTTATTTCCGGAGATTTTTCTTGCCCTAAAAAGGTAAATGTTAGGTAACTTTGAGGTTGTGGGCTCCGGGCACATCCATGGTCTCTTGAGACGTTCGTTGTTATGGGAAAATCGAAAAAAAAGAAGAAGAGAGAAAGAAGGAAGGAAAGAAGGGAGGAAGGGAGGAAGAAAGAAAGAAAGAAAGAAAGAAAGAAAAGAAAAGAAAAGAAATACAGCTCTGGAAGTGTGAATGCTGCTGTTATTGTGGCCATAATTCGCTACTTGCATGTCTTCGTTAGGATATACAGCCCGAATATTCCGTGACATACACATCAGATGATGATGATTGTTGTTTAAGGGGCGCACAACAGCTAAGGTCATTAGCGCCCAAACATACTAAAAACTGCGTCAGAACTAAAATATAAATAGTTAACACAAATCAAGTCTGAGCAGCACGTTGTGCAACAAAATAAAAGCCCATAACAAATAACAAGTGGGTGTAATGGTCAACAAAGGACTGGTATTAAAATAGCCGCAATCGTGAAAACAACAGTCCTATAATGGTCTAAAAAGGATCAATAAAATCCTATAACCATCAACACTAGAACATATAAAGACTGGTAGTAAAACACATCAGCAAAAGCTGAAAATAAACCAGTATTGTAAAAGTCTAACCTGGTAACAATAAAACCCCAAAACAATAACAAGGGCTATATATGACAACTCAATTAAAGACTGGTACTAAAAACGATGCATCAAATGCTGAAACAACCACAGTCTTAAAAGCGTCTAAAAATGCCGTCATGGATAAAAAGAGAACACCTCACACCTTGCTCCAAAAACCACAAACGCGGATAAAACGGAGCACTCGCTCAACAGCAACCACATCATCTGCAAGTAATTCCTCAATAGAGGAGGGCAAACCTAGGCTATGTCTAAAAGCTGCCAGATGATGGCATTCGATTAAAATGTGACGCACTGTAAAGGGGTGGTCACAGTGGGGGCAAGCTGGAGCGGGTTGACCATTAAAAAGGTAAGAGTGACTAAAACGGCAATGCCCAATTCTAAGACGAGCTAAAATTACTTCTTCGTGACGAACAGCGCGAGAAGAAGTCGACCAGTTAAAAGGGGCGGATTTACATTCACGGAGCTTATTAGTTGGGAGTAATTCCCACTCCTCGCTCCAGCGCGAAAAAATGGCTCTACGTAAAGAATGTATAAAATCCCCGAAATAAAAACGCTGCTCGTACTCAGCAGGGTCTAAAAGAGCGGATTTTGCTGCAACATCTGCGGCCTCATTTCCTGGGATTCCGACGTGACCAGGCACCCATAGCAGTGTTACCCTGACGCCAGCGTCGAAAAGGGTTAAAACTACATTCTGGACCATCTGTACCAGAGGGTGGAGGTTGTACAGATTTCTAAAACTTAAAACGGCACTCAAAGAGTCGGAACATATAACACTGTTCCCTAACCCCTGTTCAGAAATAAATAAAACTGCCCGATAGATAGCATAAAGCTCCGCCATAAAAATAGATGTTGCAACGTTAAGACCATACGTAAAACTTGCCCCATTTAAAACAAAAGCACATCCTACACCTGTGTCACATTTAGAGCCGTCCGTATAGATAAAATTGCAGCCATTAAAATAGGATTTGATCTCTCTAAAAGAACAACGAATAATATGTGCTGCGGTCGAAGATTTCGGACATGACGTAAGCCCAAGATGAACGGGGGCCTCTGCTAAAATCCAGGGGGGAGAAGAAGTATCCCCGGCTAAGAAAAAAGCAGGTAACTCAATGTCCAACGTTCGTAAAATCTCCCGAAAGCGAAAACCAGCAGGCTTAGGAGTAAAAGACCGAGCAGCATAAAAACGATCAAAAGACACATTAAAAAACGGCCCATTCGTGGGATGACGAAGTTGCGTAGCTAAGCGACAACAGTACGCAGCTAGTAAAACATCCCTACGATAAAACAACGGAGGTTCTCCAGACTCCGCACATAAACTCAACACAGGACTGGTGGGGAATGCCCCAATGGCGACACGGATACCCCGGTGATGAATCGCGTTCAGGCGGCGCAGAACAGAAGGCCGCGCAGAGCCATAAACGACACTGCCATAATCCAATTTGGACCGGATAAGAGAGCGATAAAAACGTAAAAGAACAGTCCGGTCAGCTCCCCAAGATGTGCCACTTAAAACACGTAAAATACAAAGAGAACGTTCACACTTGCCTCTGAGTTGCGCTATATGCGATGACCAGCATAATTTCCTATCAAACACCAAGCCAAGGAACCGAACTTCGTCTGCGAAGGAGAGTGCGTCTGGGCCAAGATGGAGCGAAGGTGGAAAATACTCCTTGTGGCGCCAGAAGTTCATGCAGACGGTCTTCTCTGCGGAGAAACGGAACCCGTGAGAGACACTCCAAGCGTGAAGGCGGTCGAGACAGCATTGGAGGCGGCGTTCCAAGAGACAGGTTCTCCGAGAGGAAAGATAGATGGCAAAATCGTCTACAAATAACGACGATTGTATTCCTGGCGGTAAACACTGGGTGATAGAGTTAATAGCAATGGCAAACAGTGGGCAACTTAGTACCGAGCCCTGAGGTACGCCGTTCTCTTGAATAAAATTCGACGATAAAACTGATCCCACGCGAACATTAAAAACCCGGTCTTTCATAAATTCCTGAATAAAAACAGACATACGCCCACGTATGTTCCAATCGTGAAGCGTTCGGAGGATACCGCCTCTCCAGCAAGTATCGTACGCTTTCTCCAGATCAAAAAATACAGCAACCGTTTGGCACTTGCGCACAAAACCGTCCATTACATGGGTAGTTAAAGACACCAGATGGTCGACTGAGGAACGATGACGCCGGAAACCACACTGGGCGTTCGTTAATAATTGCCTCGACTCCAACCACCACATGAGCCGTCCGTTAATCATTCGTTCCAACACCTTGCAAACGCAGCTGGTGAGGGAAATCGGACGGTAACTGGAAGGAAGATGTGGGTCCTTTCCAGGCTTAGGTATGGGAATGACGGTGGCCAATCGCCAAGCGCAGGGAAATGTGCCGTTACACCAAATAAAATTAAAAGTTCGTAATAAAAATGCTTTGCCTTCTGCTGGTAAATGCTGCAACATGGCAACATGAATGTCATCTGGCCCCGGTGCGCAATGTCGAGAGGTAGAAAGGGCATGCTCCAGTTCCCTGGCGGTAAAAGGAACGTTGTAGCTCCCCTGATGGTCGGAGGCAAATGAGAAACCTTTCCTCTCAACCTGCTCCCTTACTGCGCGAAATGAAGCCGGGTAATTTTCGGAGCTCGAAACATCAGCGAAGGTTCGCCCTAAAACATTGGCGACGATAGTCGGAGTAGTGAGCACTCGATTTAAAATCCTAAGACCGGGTATAGGTGTAAACCTTGGTTTGCCAGCAACGCGGCGTAGCCGTTCCCAAACTACGGATGAAGGCGTTGTGCGGTTAAAAGAAGAGGTAAAAGAAATCAAAGAAGCCTTTTTGCTATCCTTAATGACTCGGCGGCATTTGGCGCGAAGTTGTTTGTAGCAAATCATATTTGCTGAGGTAGGGTGGCGACGAAAAACTCGGAGAGCACCTCGGCGTGCACGCAATGCGTCCCGGCATTCATCGGTCCACCAGGGAACCGGTATGCGTCTGGGGTGACAAGACGACCGGGGGATAGCCTTATCTGCGGCGGTTATGATGACCGTACGGAGGTGCTCGATCGCGGTGTCGATAGATGGAAATTCATACCCTGAAAATTCGGCCAAAGATCGATAGAGAGGCCAATTCGCCTTATCAATGAGCCATTTTGGCGTGCGCTGTGAATGTGCGTTCGGAGAGAGTACATGGATCTGACACGGAAAGTGGTCACTGGAATATAAATCAGAGATGACGTTCCAGGTGAAATGTACAGCAAGTGAAGCAGAACAAATGGATAAGTCCAAGTGCGAAAAGCTATGAGTGCTGTCAGAGAGAAAAGTTGGTTGACCAGTGTTGAGAAGTATAAGATTGTGATTTAGCAAAAAGTCAGCTAAGAGGTTACCTCTTGCACACTCCGTGGTGGAACCCCATAGGGGATGGTGTGCATTGAAATCCCCCAAAAGGAGAACAGGGGGTGGTAGCTGAGACAAAAGATCGTCCAGGTCAACTGTGGTGATGGTGCCGGACGGAGGTAAGTAAACATTACAGACTGAAAAACTAAGGCCAGAAAAGTGAACTGTAGCTGCAGCAGCTTGTAAAGGAGTCTGGAGCTGTAATGAGGTGCTGTACACGTCGTTTCGAATTAAAAGTAAAACTCCGCCGTGAACGGGAGTGCCATACTCGGGAGGGAGATCAAATCTCACCGAAGAGTAACCGCGTAAATTAAAAGAATCACTTGGGCGAAGCTTAGTCTCTTGGAGACACACAAGCAAAGGGTCAGTAGAACGTAAAATTAACTCGAGGTCAGGTCTTCGACTACGGAGACCACGCACATTCCACGAAAGGATAGCCATTGTTAAAATTAAATAAAAGAAGCTAAAATTTACCACCTTACTTTTTGGACGGTGCAGGGCGAAACAAACGTCCTTTTTTCAATCGCGTGGGACTCGGTGGTTTTGAAGGAGCAGGCACATCCTGCTCCATCACATCCTCAGAGGGAGGGCTCTCCCGCTGAGAAGCATTCACCGATTCCAACGCCTGGAATCGGTTGGATGTAGATATAGGCGGCGACGGCGACCGCCTAGCGGGTTTGCTCCCATCATGGGAGCGTGACCTCCGAGGAGGAGAAGGGCTCTTTTTCAGCTCTACCTGAGTTGACGACTTTAAAAAATCCGTTCGTGTAAAACTCGTCCTGAACTTAATATCAGGGGCATTAAAAACAACCGCTTTGGGCTTCACGGTAGAGCGCTTTGGAGAACTAGGAGTAGTTTGGACCCGTGTAAAAACAAGATCGCAGGTCTGCGTACTGCTATCGCACTTCTTGGGCGCAAAAGAAGCTGCTGCGCTGTAGGTGCCGGTCTTAGGCACGACAGGTTGGCGAGACTGGAATCGCTTCCGGGCTTCAGTAAAGGAGAGTTTTTCCTTCACCCGGATCTCCTGGATACAGCGCTCCTCTCGAAAACGAGGGCAATCGCGGGACGAGGCTGGATGTCCACCGCGGCAGTTGACGCAGACAGGAGCAGATGGGCAGGCTCCCTCGTGACTTGCTTCACCGCAGGTTGCACAGATGGGAACGGCACTTTTACAGGATATGCGAGTGTGTCCAAAACGCTGACACTGAAAACATCGCAACGGGCTCGGGATATACGGGCGCACTTCTATCACCTCGTAGCCCGCCTTGATCCTCTGAGGCAAATCGACCCTGTCGAATGTGAGGAAAAGAGTCCGGTTCAGCTGTAATTCCCCCTCTTTCCTTGCCTGTACACGATAAACTGAGGTGACCCCTTGGTCTTCCAGACAGCTCTGGATTTCCGGGTCAGACATTCCGTCTAGAACATTTGTGGTAACCACTCCTCGCGACGAATTCATGGTCTTATGTTTCTCGACACGGACGGGATATCCGTGGAGTAGCGTCGCCTTGAGCAACGAGTTGCTTTGAGACAGGCCAAGTGTCTCCACTAAAAGTGATCCGTTGCGTAGACGGGTACAGGACTTAACGGGCCCAGCTATGGCATCAATGCCCTTGTGAATTTTAAATGGATTTACGGTCGTAAACGACTGACTCTCTTCAGTACGACTAATAACTAAGTAACGAGGGAAAGACTTCTCGATTACTTCTTTTACGTCAACTCTTTTGCGTTTAAAATGTAAAGGATTATTTTCCAGTACCATAGCGATTTATTCCTCCACCATTGCAACCGTCTCCGATGGCGGGCTGCTTCCTGGGCGCCACCCCGGCTTAGGTTACTGGCTCTGGCCTGAACAAAGTAACCTCAGGGTCACACCTTCCTGTGGGCTGACGAAGGGACCCAATCGCCTGCAGGAAGTCTACAGCTCATGCAATGGCCCTTCCCCGGGCCTGGCCTTTACCAGAGGATACGCTCCTGTCCTACATGATAACCCTGTGCTGGGAGTTACGCCGTTACCCAGTCACATTTTACCGCGTCAAACACGGGGGCACCCATCAGACAAAGAACAGGGAAGTAGGACTAATAAAACAATAAAAGAGGCGAAATAAAAAGGAGTCAAACGCGCTGAGCGCGGACCTGAGGGAGCAGCTCGGGTGCCTCGGGGTCGCTACGCCCCGTACCCAATAAATTGGGCCCCTGAGGGGATACACATCAGAGAAACCCAATCTGGCCCCAGAAGGCTCCTAGCTCTAGCTGTATCTGGGCGCTCAAGTATTATCCTAAAGTCTTCGTCCGTTCATATTGCCGTGTCCCAGGATTCTTTTAATCTTGAGACGAATTGCAGTGCCTATGTTCGAATGTCAGATTCTCTTTCCGGGCTGTTTTCCTGTTACGGATCAGCAGTGTTGAGCCATCTTTTCACCGTTAAATGACCCATTTTTATGCACGAAGAGGGAAGGAAAGGCTTCTCTTTGGAATAGTAAACTATAGTGGCATCCACAAATGGTACAATCATGCAGCTCAATTCACATTTCCTGTTAAACTGAGGGAAGTCTCTCGCCTTTCTTGTTTTGTGTGTTTGTGCCGAAAAGCCCAATTTGCACAAATAGGTGGGTGTAAAATGAAACTGGATACTAACTGCTTCCACTGCTATTATTGAGTACTCTTTTTTCGCTAACATTCAAAACATGAGAAGTTGTGGGTCATCATATTTCAGTTGAAATGCTCAGTCTGACTGAGGTTTTCGTGAGCCGATCTTCTTTCTCCAGAGGGATGACGGTGATGGATTCTGGGTGTACAGCTTAAGGATTTGCATCCATTTGGCGACAGTGATGGAGGGTAAATGTTGTACTACGTTATTCTCAATATGTAGGAGGTGATTTAAAATCAGTTCGGATGTCATTTACTCACGTTCAACTTTTGCCCTTTTACTCGGAAACTTATTCCTACTGAATTTAGGGGTTTAAACAGCAAAATTAACACCATAATGCATATAACACGTGTCGAATTACCAATCAATCTCAAAACATGCCAGAACTCGGACGAAATAGCGTTACGACTGCCAAATTGCAAACAAATGACTGCTGAAGGTAAGTTGTGTGCGCGCAAGACCGAGTCCCCTACATTGTCGCCCATTCATACATTAGAGTGCCGTGTGAACTCACTTTGTAGATCACTGTGTCGTGATTAAAACAAGGTTGAGAAATTAATCGTTGTTTGAGGAATGCCATAAACAGGCTCCCATGTGTAGACAAAACAAGTTGCTTACTTTAATATGCAAAGGAAAACATGCTCTTTGAGACGAAGCCAAACCTATTCAGCAGCAAATAACTGCTTGCCAAAACAATCCTCTTTCATATCTCCTTGCAGTACACAATCCGGAAAACATTCAGAAAATAGTAGACCGTCATAGTAGGTAACTGAAGGTAGCTGCGAACATCAATCTCATTTGTGTCACAATTAAATCGTCTCAAAGATTGCATGGATTAATCGCAAGCTTGAATTACAATCCATTGTGCATATAGCACAAAAAATCCACCTTTTTAGCTAAAGATAGATATTAACCTATGGTCATTTTTGTTTTTACACGAACAGAAACAGAAACATTTACTTTGCATTGTAACTGTTAATAATCTGTTCACATTTTCTAGAAATTGGAACATTTTAAAATAGATATCAACGTGTTCAAACTTTCATGTGTTTATAAACGGAAGTGAACACTATAACGTACATGGTACGGCTCACAACCCTACCCCTCATCGCTCTCACTAAAATGTCGCTTTGTCTGGCTAACAAACACTTATCCATAATACAGAAATATTGAATCCAATTCTTATAGAAACAGTCAGGATTTAATTTTTGAATACGACAGTCAACTGTACTACCAGAAGTTTACAAGCTAGTCTTCTGGGAGACCTCCGGTATCAGCTTGCAGCACATTGACACTGTCGCTGAAGCGTAACACGATTTCCTCTCATTACTGATTTCTAACAAAGTATTAAATATAATAATATACATACTTACCCCAACTAAGCAAGTAAATGATGAAATTATCGAAGTTCATTTACAAGGATTTTTGTCATCAGTTGACAAAGTTAAGCATCATTAACTACAGTTACTGCTGAAAAATGGACTAAAATTTCGAAGCAAATGTTAATTTTAAATTCCACATGCGTGCTAGGATTTGTTATACATGTCATATCTACAAAAATGTACAAAGAATATAAACCACAGGCTGTTAGGTTGAAAGGAATGGGGGCGCTCATTATTATAAATATGTTCTCAAATACATGACGATGTGCAGCTAATGCAACTTGAGTTATATTTCAAATATGTGAAATTATATTCCGGTAGTTCTACAACAAAGAGGGGCAATTCATTGTCACATACATATAACGTTTCTCTAGGCATCCGTGGCAAATAATGCACTTATTTTCTTATCACGATGATGCACTTCATGACTGAGACTGCTGGGGGATTCTTAGGTCAACTGTAATATTTTGTAAGTGTACATTTCCCTGAGGTTCGACAGAAAACTATTCGGAGAGAAAAAAAACGCTTCACATTATGCACATTATTTACAACCTGGTGCTCTTTTCAGGTTCACCAACTTACACCTCTAGGGCACTGTAATTCATAATTTTGCAGTTTTTTCACTGAACCATACGCAACAATCGTTCGTTTCGAGGGACATTGAAAATATTTGGGGAAGTTTTACAGTCGAAAGGTTATGCAACTTTTTTTTTTTTTTTTTTTATTTTTTTAATGACTGATTTCTTTCCGGTTAGCTTTGTTGAGAAAAATACAGTTTTCATTACGTTAATCATTATTAACTGACTGAATAGCCTGGTATTTGATCTGCCCGACTATATTGAAGACTGCTGTCAAGTCTCCAATGTCATGCGATGAATTTATAGCAGGATAACGCACTCCTCCCTTCCGAAACGTTTATGCGTTGTCCCAGATCTCTCTCCTACAGCACATTTATGGAACAATGTCGGATATTTACCAAACTCGCCAGAAGAGAGAGGTGCAGGATACAGAGTACCAAGAAATGCGTAAGACTAGATGTAAAACTGAATTTCAGAATGAATTGCTAACAAAAGAGGCCCCACACACTACCGATCTCTATTTTCTGTTACTCAACAAATCATAAATTCTTATACTTCCCTTACTAGGTATATATTATTTTTTGTTAATATGTACATTTCAGGTCTCATTAAATAAAGCATGTCCAGTAATTTTCAGGGTAACAACTTCATTAAATGATGGCGGAATTTAACCTTACTACTATATTTAAAGCTGTGCAACGATGGAATTTATCATGAAAATGAATTTGAAACTGAAAGATGAATTTCCATTCTGAAATTAATTAAAGTATAATAGACTCAAACATTAAGCCCTGGAAACTAAAACTTTAAAATAGATAGTTTACTGTTACCAAATTAAGAATGTTTTCTTGACTAAACAGAAGCTGAATGGTAAAATGCAAATATTCGCCCAAGAATGAATTTTGTTTCTATTAGATAACTTACTAAGTGGGTGTTTCAAAAAGTAACAGAAAATTTGCAATATTACACCAAGTGGCATTTAAATCTCCTACCAAGGTATAATACATGCTTTGAGAAGCTGCTGACATTTTTCAACAGATGGTGTGGCCTGCTGAATGGAAGGACAGTTGAAACAAAATGACGGTGCCTTTAGCAGTGCACCGTAGAAGAGAAACGAGCAGTTTACTAATTTAATGGTCAGAGGATAAATTCATGTAAGGGTTTTTTAATGGTGTTTAACGCCCGTTTTACTACTGCGGCACCACAGGCGGCGAACACTGGTGATACATGAAATGAAATAATGTATTGGAAAAGGATTTTTTTAGGAAGAAAACGTTCCAGACCTAAGTTTAGGGTACCTCCCCGGCATTTGCCAGTCATGAGGACTGAGGAAAACCTGGAAAAAACCTCAGTCAGGGAGGACGGTTCTGGTGGGATTCGAACCGCAGACCTCCCGCTCACGAGCCCGCGCCTTAACGACCTCGGCCACTCGTGGCGGTCATCATATAAGGGTGTTGGAAAGTATGCAGATAGAGAAGAGTTTGCGAGGGGATAGATGTGTTTAAAGTGGTTCTTTCCAGCATGGCCCTTACTGATGAGAATGTGAGACGCGCTCATGTCATGATTCGAGAGAACCAGTGTATTTCTTTATACGTTTTAGCCGCGCATATAATTGTACCGCAAACTGTGTTCACGGTGGGTGCCCAGAATGCTCACAAATGAACACCTGCAGATTTTCACATCATTTCTGATGCGATATAACGAGGAAGCAGACCCTTCCTGGCACGATTCGTCACAAGGTTGCACCAGAACCAGAAAGCGAAAGGCAGTCCTAAGAATAGCGACACTCGTCTTCTCCAGTCAAGAAAATGTTCAAGCCTCGACCCTCCGCCGGAAAGGCCCTTTTCACTTTCTTCTGGCATATGAATGGGTCGATTTTGAAGCGCTATCAGGAAAGGGGTGAACAAGTAACAAGCTGAGGCCAGCAATACGGAGCCATTGCAGTCGTTCTTATCCTTCACTAAAATACGCATCCCCACGCCGCAGCTGCAACTCTTGATGTCTTTCGCAGTTCGAGATTTCAGATCTCACACCATCCGTCATACAGCACTGATCTTGCACCTTCGGATTACTGTATGTTTTGTCCACTGAAGGACACTTTGAGGGGACGACAATTTCGAAGTGACGGCAAGGTCCAAAAAGAAGTGCACTACCAAAAACACTTTTTTTTTCTGATGGAATAAAAAAAATACTGCAACGATGTGAGAAATGTATTGAAAAGGACAATGATTTTGTCGAAAAATGACATATTACTTGCATTTCTAATAGAAACATATGTTTGAAAATATACAGTTTGCTCTTGAAACTCCTCGTAATTTAAATATAGTAACAGTTTGCATTTTATTCCACCTATTCCAATATCTCAGAAGCATACACGCACAAAAACGTGCCAGTTACAAGTTTTACTTGGCATACTCTTATAATTGTTAAAATAAAAACATTCATTTACAACATCTTAGAAAAGAAACTAAGATTTACATTAGTGTGTGTGTGTGTGTATATATATATACATATATTAATGGCAGTTTCGGCACTTTCATGAATACTTTATATAATATATTATCTATTCAAATAAAGTGCAAACAAAGGCTGAATAACAAAAATCCTAAGCAATGGTGTGTATATTCTTTCGATATGCAGTTATTAGAATTCTGGAAATACCCGAAAATGTCATTAAGGTTTTGTATTTTCAACTAAATACGGGAACAAAACACAAGGTCAAAAAATAAAATATTTCGATTATTATATTCAAGACTTTTAAAGTGAAAATAGTTCGGCATAATTAAGATGTTTTGGATATTTTAGATATGATCACGCATAATCATCCTTTACATGCTACACCAATACCTACATACAATATTTGTACCAAATAACTCAAAAACAGTAAGTACTAAAACTATTTTAAATTTATTCTTTGGGTTAAGACTAAAGATGGAAAATTTAATTTGAAAACAAGATATCAGCATAAACCTGACGCGAGTGGGTATAGGACGTCACAGGGAGGGGGTAGAGTTTGTGACTGTAATACAGAAGTCTATTTTTGTGCACATGACAGAATTCAGAACCAGCTACACTGTATGGTTGACTAAGTCTTCATATTTCGACAAAACCCAAATTATAAACTTTAGTCACAGAGCTTGATTTGAGCAGAATTTGTACTTGTAAACTCTGCATTTTCACGGATTTGGCAAAATATGAGTAGTCTTAATTCTGCAAGAGTGGTGAACAAAGCGGCCAAGCATAATACACGTTATAACCTTACCTTCAGAAACCATTTCCAATCATTTGATAATGACATTATACATACGCGTATGTGCGTATGTGTGTTTGAAAGTTGTAGTTTTCTGCTGCAAACCTAATAGGTAAATATTCTTTCTACTGTATTATAATACCTCATTCAATGAACTATCATCATAATATAGCAAAATAATACTTTTAATTAATAATGAATTAGTATTATTATTAATATATTAAATGTAGATATTTCCTCAAACGGTTACTGTGTATCCAAAAGGAACAAATCTGTTATTACTTCTGAGTAGCAGTGGTCAATAATTTGGTTGGTGTTATGTAATATTTTACACAAAAGAATGTGAAACAGAGTATTAGTAGGACAAGATTTGAGTACTTATCTCTACAAGGTTTTAGAGTGATTTCTTTTACAGGAAAAATGAATGAAAATTGTTGTTACTTAATGCCAAAGAAAGTGCCATTTATTAATTCAGACATTTTTAAAAGTCTTATTTACCCAAATCGGTATACATATAAAGGTAAGTACTTAGCTATTAAAATAATATGAACAGATAACTGCTGTTGTCACCTGGACCATGAATTGTTTTCTTATTTTTCCAGCGATCTTTAACAGCAGAAAACTGGAAGGTCCAACAATTTTTGTGCATTTCCTTCCAAACATGCTAGCCGTTTATAGGGAAAAAACGTTGCCTAGCTCCCCAAAACTATTACATAGTCTTAATTATACCATACTGAAAATTATCATTTTCTTTCCTCCCTTATTTTTTCATCTGTCACGAAAACAATAATATTAATCATGATTTTAAGATGCTAAGAACAATCTACATTAACTATTTAGTGCAGCTTTAGAAAAAAATATAAATTTTGCTTAGTTTCATATTTACGAAGTCTGTAATTATTAATAAGTAATTGTAAAACTTCCTATTTCGAAACTGTATAATAGGATAAATTATGGCACATTTAGTTAAGGACATTATGTATTATAATGATCGTAAAGTGTGGTGTGCCTACAATGATATTTTATATTTAGAATAACGTTTTTAGTAAATAAATAACTTTGTCCATTTAATTTTAATTTTAAATATTACTTTTGTTTAATTTTTCAAAATAATCTAGGCAGAAATCAGATTTTAAAATGCTGTGATAATAAATATTATTCACAGATACATTTACAGATTTAATGTGCTGCATTTAGCAAGTTTGTTATTATTTAAAGAACATAAGTATGTTTAATTAGAATAATTACACTTTTCTGTGTTTGTTTCAGAGCACATAATACAGTATTTTATTCCAAATCAGACAATTTGATCAATAAGATGACCTTAATGGTTGAAGATTATTAACATTTTCGTAATGTTCATCATTATAATCACGGCCCCATAGACTCAACACCACGGGTTCAATCCCGGCCCATATCGATGGATTTTTTTGGATGTAAAAATCCTGGCTTCCTTCGGAAGGGAAGTAAAGCTGGGTTCAGTGTTGTACATTTACGGCATGGAAAAGAACCTCAAGTGTGATCATCCGACCTGGAATTGGACGTGCATTAGCTAGTTTAGGAAGCCACATATGTCAGAAGAAAGTGGTACTTGAAGCATAATTTACAATTTAAATAAAGGTGTTTGGAGCTCTCTGCGGTCAAATCCTTAATGTTGTAATATTAAAAGAAGAGAACTCCATATACATTTTATGTTTAGGTAAATATGTAAACGTTTCGGAATGTTTTATAGGCAAGAACTATCTCCAAATGTTACAGCTGCTGTTATCAAAATACAGCTTGTTTCTTTTTGTAAACGCTGTTGGAAATCTTGCATCGCTGCCTTACATCTAAGACACCCTCAGGATGAGTGATAAAGTATCAGTTCAGAACAACGTTTTAAACAAAGGATACTTCCATTCCACAACATCAATGCATAATTTTCGGATGGGATTCTTCAGAGGAAGGCAGAAGAGTGCCCTCTGGGGTCGATCAGGGGGAGGTTTTCCCCCTCGGCGCACTGGTCTCTTCTTATTGGCACTCATTGCAGTAGCCCCAAGTGCTGCCTGCCACGCAGTTGACAGGGGTTTATCGGGAACTGTGCTACCAGTTGTGCTGGTTGCCCCTCCCAACTCATGTTGCAGCCCTGAAACAAAAGAAACGCCACCTTCAGAACACAGTTCATTACAATAGATTCACCATAGGAATCTATATAAATGTGGCTGCTATAGCCTTTCATTGCAAAACTCATTACAGGTGCTGAAATATGACAAAATGCTAACAATTATAAAGGAAGTTCAAAATTCTTTTTTAAAGAATAACAGCGAGATGCTGTTAAAACAAGTAAAGAAGTGGAACTTTGTGGTATTTAAAAATAGACATCATTTGCTCTTTTGAATTACTGTTTAAATCATTTAAATCAATATTGTTTCTTTTCAATGTCTCTTTTTCAAAAGTAATATAAATTAATAACAAAATTACACTAAAGTTACACTAATATCAAGGTATAGAACGATGAAAATCAAGGATGCTTTAAAATAAATGCAATTATTAATAACATACATATTTATCAATAGTGCTCATTAGGGCAATACAAATGCAAAACATGAACCATACTTTTGTAGTGTAGAGCAGACATTCCCTTTAAAATAAACCGTTCCCCATTTTCTGATAATAGCTCATTGTAGCCCTGCACCAAGTTCTCCAAATTTGTCGGTTACATTATTCAAAACAAAAGAAAAAAAATCAGTGTGTACTGGGGGGCCGGTGTAGGCCCTTCTCGATTTATCTCTGGGGCGAATTGCTCATGCCGAATACAGGTTATTAAAAAGAATGGTAAAAAATGAAAGGCCTATAGATATAGAAAAAAACTGTAACTAAGCAGTCACTGAAAGAAATTCAGGAATATAATGTCAAGTTTTCTGCATGTGTAGCTTCGATAAACGCGACAATGGAGCCAGTAGTGTTGTGTATGCTAGAGGGCGACATCGGCTGGAAATGGAATCCGCATGACACCTTCGAACAAAATTTGGCAAGCTGCACCGCATAAGAACTGCACTGAATATTGGGTGCAACAGTCAGGAAAGGTCCGGAAGCCCGTAGATTTTGAGGGAGGCAGTGAATAGGATCCGAGCCGAGTATGAAATGAGTTCAAGAAAATGCAAAATTGGGGGTAGCGGCATGTACAACAAGCCACGGTACGTATTCTATGTCTTGAAAATTATATAAATTCTAGCTCATGTACAAACCAAAACGCGCAACCTTCGCACTGAAATGCAAAGACTGTTAGAAGCGGATAAATCTGTTGACAGTTTGGTGTTCAGTGATAAGGCAACCTTCTACCTGGATGGGAAAGTCAATTTCTACGGCAGGACATGGGGGTACCGGAAACTAGCAAGCCATTGTGGAGAGATTAGCCAAAAGTGAAGGCTTTCGCGCAATGAGTAGGCAAATTGCTAATCCCTTCTTTTATTGCCGAAGCTAAAGTCACCGGTCACTCGAATATGTTAGTAGAATGACTTATGCCTGGGGGAAGATCTATTGACGCAGCCTTTCAACAGGATGGTTGTCCTTCACATTTCCATTTGAATGTTTGCTGATAACTGAATGATGTTGGATCAGCCATGCCGGACACCAGAATTTGGCGATAATGGTTTGCTCCCCGATCATCAGATTTGACATCTTGTGAATTATTTTTGTAGAATAGATCATATTTCCCGTGATAACAGCAACTAAGCGACTTGAAACAACGTATCTCCAAGTATATTTTGGGATGCGTGTGGGAAGAAATTTCAGCTGTAGCTTCCATTCCGCTGTGTTCAGTTGTTCAGATAGAACTGCAAAAAGAAGGCTATTTTTGGAAGATTGTGACATGTTCAAAATGGAGTTTCGAGCTGTTATTAACTTCTTCACAAAGGAAGCCCTAATTCCAAATGAAATTAAACAGCGATTGGACGGTGTATATGGGGAAGCACCTCACTCATATTCTACCGTAAAAGAATGGGCCAAACTTTTTCGATTGGGTTGAGAAAGCATTGAAGATGAAGAGCGTGCAGGTCAGCCCTTGGAGGTACTCACTCCTGAAAACATCGCTCTTATGGAAGGAGAAACTATGGAAGACCGGCGGCTCAAAGTTACAGAAATAGCAGCAAGGTTGGGCATTTCAAAAACAACAGTCCTTCGAATTATTCATGAACATTTAAACATGAATATGGTTAGTGCAAAATGGGTGCCTAGACTTCTTTCCTTAGTTCAAAAACAGCAACTAGTCATCTGTTGTGAGGCATTTTTTGGAGCTCTGCCGTGGCAACGAGAGAGAAGTTCTCCAAAACATTGTCACAGGAGTTGAAACTATGATTCTCTACTATGATTCTTTGTCCAAAAGAGAATCAATGGAGTGGCGTAAACCTGGCGAAGCACCGCCTTTAAAGGTCACTCAGTCAACCAAGAAGATCATGGCCACAATCTTTTGGGTCTGTGGATGAATGCTCTTCATTGACTTCAAGGAGAGGAACACCACAGTAAATGTGGAGTACTATGCTGGCCTACTGCACAGGCTACGTGCTTCCATCAAAGAGAAAAGGCGAGGAAAGCTGAGTGGTGATGGGCGCCTTCTTCACGAAAATGCACCTATGCACACAGCTCTTGTTGCAAAGGAAGCTGTGAAGAAATATGGCTTGAAGGAGATCGACCATCCACCCTACAACCCAGATCTAGCTCTCAGTGGCTATTTCCTCTACTCAAAACTCAATAAAGGCCTTCGAGGAAGGAAATTTAAGTGTGACGAAGAAGTGATGGATGTTGTTTATGCCCATTTTGCAGACAAGACTTCTTACTATTTGGGGGGGGGGGATAGAAATGCTAATTCAAAGATATGAGAAGTGTGTTGCAATAAAGAGTAACTATAATGAAAATTTAAATATAGTCTTTGTCTTTATCATACCTAGAAAATGGTTTGGCCGGAAACTTAATGGATCTACCCTCGTACTGCTCAAAAGAATTAGAGGAACATATTTTAAAATCAAAGTTCCAAAATAAATACTAATACAATGTAATTTTTAACAGTCAGATGTGTTTTGAAGTAACGTTTAAAACTAGAATAAAGTTATTCTAACTGTTAGTTTTTCTCTGAATAAATAAGTGAAATTTCAAAAACTGTTGAAACCAAAGTGAGCGCTCTTTGACTTATTTTTCGAAAACCGGTTTTAACAGCAATCTGTGGTAGCAAATTGTTATATTGTGTTCTCTGAGATAAGATGGAGCAATGAGACGCTTGAATGAAACATGAGTCGCAAGAGAAATTTCATGGATTGAAGATGGCAGTTCCATTCACTTTGTCTCCAGGATTCTTCCTGTCAGCTTTCTGTCATCCATAGTGGTTGGAGGCGACATATAGAGAGAGATGGATACAAGAGGCGGCCCCGACAAGGGTGTAAGAAGAAGACAACAGAGGTACAGGATAATATCAGGTCCTATCAGCTTTGCGCAGACACAAATCTACAGCCAGAGATCTACAAAATGATGTACGAACAACAATAGAGTGGTGATTTCTGTTCAGACTGTAAGAAACGGACTGAGAAATGCACAATTGAGATCTAGAATCCCCTTTCAAGTTCCTCGTTTGACACGTCAGCATAAGGAAGACCGGCTGAGATTTGCTCAACATCATTTCAATCGGTAGTTCCTCAATTGGAGGCTGTTCTCTTCACAGATGAGTGAAGATTTCGTTTGAAGACTTTGATGGACGTACACGTGTATGGAGACATCCTGGTGAACTTTTTTCTCCAACCGCCATTGTTGAACATGACAGGTTTGGGGGGGGGGTTCGATTATGGTTTAGGCTGGTATTATTATTGAGTCTCGGATAGAGTTCTTGTTGTTCCAAAGCGCATGAATGCTGATGTTGTATACATTAATGACATTATGCTTCAACATGCCGTACCCTTCCTTATGGAATGGGTCCTAATTTTCTTCTAATGCATGATAATACTAAACCACATACAACACGGAATAAATACCAAAGATGTCCTGAAAGAATGCCAAAGTCCGGCCTGCATGCAGTCATGATCTCCTCACTCCGATGAGTATCTATGGGATAAGCTGGTAAAGCCTGTCCGCGAGCGCCCTGCTGTGCCACAGAAACTGGGAGAACTGGTAAATGCACTCACTGAAGAATGGGAGAGAATGCTACAAATTTTTATTAGGAGGCTGGCGTTAAGGATGCCACGAGGTGTTATGATGCCATCGCAGCACATGGAGGACACACCAGGTACCGAGTGTAGAAATAATCATGGAAACATTGATTAGTAAACAATGGATAATTGTATTTCCACTTTGTTTTCTGTATGAATCAATAATTTGTTCGTATTTCTAATCCTGTGAAACAAAAGTTTGTTAGAATGCCTATTCTAATTTTACACACTTCTTCAATCCATAATTATCAATTGTCAAAACTTTAATTGTATCAATATTTATTTTGGAGTTTTGATTTAAATATGTGTTGCTATAATATTTTTGACCAGTATGTATAAACCTTTCTTAAGGAGTCCTTAGATTTAAGTTTAAACATTATCTTTCGAGTTCTCTTTCATATTACAAACACCCTCTGAACATCAGTAGCAGTGCCACAGTTTAGTGTATTGTTCGATGAAATAGACTACGTTTAAGCAAAATAAATAATTATTAAATAATTGTCAAGACAGGTTGTCAAACATCTAAGAGCAAAACATTTTAAATTTAATTTACTATATATAAAATCCCTATGAGTTTTACAGGATAAATAACTGTCAAAAATGCCTAAAAATGTAGTTGTCATTGTAGCATATAAGGAAAAATAACTGCAATTAAAAATTCTCATTAATGAAGTATAAACAAGCAGTTTTATCTACATTAACTATTAATTATTAGCTGTATATAAGCATTTAAATTCATTTATTACACTTATTACTTTAAGTCTTAAAGAGTTGAAATCATCGTCACTCACTCATTGTCACTTGATGTACATAGTTATACATTTCATTCTCAAGAGTATTCAAATGCAATATAAAAAGTAGAAGACCCAAAACATCCCGTGACACCCCACGATCAAGAGAAACTTTTCTTGAAAACATTATTCATAATTTTAACTATGGGTTTCTATATTTAAGAAAGCATTACATTAGCTGATTAGCTAGGCGCTTGTATATAATTGAAAAGAAAAACATGAACTTTAAATGAAATACACAGTTTAGATGAAAGAATATACCACAAACACGTAATTATTGTCAAAACAGCGAAATACAAAGTCAATAAATTTAACATAGGGATTGCTGGTAGATTTACCCACTGTAAAACCAAACTGATTATTAGATAGTACATAGTTCTTATTTTTAAAAAAAATATAAAACTAAAAATGAATAGTATTTAAAATATTTTGGAAATGGAATTAAGTAAAGTAATTATCGTATAAATGCTAACATCACCAGAAACATTCTTCAATATTCGCACAACCCAATCGATATAACTTAAGACACGTGGTAATGATCTACTTGAAATACACAAATTGGAAAAAAAAAAAAAAAAAAAAAAAAAATATCAGACTTTATATGATGTATACCAACATTACAACAGTATTTATGTTTTTAAATTTGTATTTGTACAACTTCCAGTTCAATTACCATGGCAGTAGCAATATATGTGCTGGATACCACCGACTACACTTAATAGTAAAATGGTCATTTAATTTTTTTTTTTTTTTTTTATTTTATATGTTCAGTCACTGGACAAACTGTGCTAGTATTCCCTCGCAATGTTAGCTTACATGGAGCGTGTGCGCCATCTCGGGAAATTTGTTGTATCTATTTGCATAAGCAAACATATACATTCACATAAATTAATATCGTTCTTGGCTTTACTTTGTGTCATTTTTGCAATCTGAGTGACAGACAGTGAAGCCAGTGACAGCGTACAACTCCTAAATGTGTGTATGTGTGTGTGGTGGTAAAAGTTACAAAATCGGAGAAGAAATATGTTGTCAATTTATTGATAAAATTGTTTTCTGGCCGTAAGTAATACGAAAGGACAGAAGGCCATGTCATAATTAATAATTATTAAAATTGTTGGGCATACAATCCCTTGTGAAAGTCGGCCACCTGATGCTGGAAGGCGCCGGATCTCGTCATTAGCATAGATCTTAAACATCTCTCTACTGCTGTAGAATGTCACGTCTTTTTTAAGAATCCTCACCCTCACAAGGGCATGCTTCATCTTCTAGAACATGTCAAAATCGCAAGGCAACATGTCGGTAAAACACGATGGGTTCCCCACTCCTTCAGTCAAATCATGTGAGCAAGACCCCATGCCAGTCATAGGTAAAATGACTTTCACATTACTGAGAGACTGTCGTAACTTGGGCGGCGCCACTTGCTCGACTGTGTTTCAATGCTGGTTCATGGCTGCGACTCCACGTTTCGTCTATTGCAAAAGCGCCACTTCATGTTGTTAACGGTTCAAAGGCATCTCGGTTCCAGAGAACTGGTACCATTTTGAACTTCTGAAAGATGAGTGACCTACTGTGGTCATTTGTCTCATTGTCATGTGCTTTTTCAGTATCCTATATGCCTACCGTCTGGTGAAATGTCTAGCATTGCTACAAATTCAAAACAAATCCACGTTGGTCGATCTTCAACCAATGCTGCACTTGGGTAAAATGCCTTTCGCTGTGGTATGTACAGGTGGTCAAGCTCCCAAATGGTGATGAACTTTTTTTTAAAATTAAAACATTTGCTTCTGTCCTTTAAGTAAGTCAGCGTTTTCCTCTCTTCTGTCAAGAATTTATTTGACAATTGACACATTATAAATCGCCAGTTCCTTTGGCTCTACAGAAAAACTCAGCCTACTGTCTATATGCCTTTCAAATATTCAATAGCTAGTTTTATTTTATATCTGTTAGATGTATAACGAGCAAAATAAATGGGATAGGTGTGTTATAATTACACATAGAAGGTTTAAATCACCGACGTGACCATGTAGGCTGTTGATTTCATTCTTCCAAAACCGAATGAGTACGAGAAAAGAACAAACTCTTTATATTAATAAGTCACCAAATTTTACAGAATGCAAAATTTAAATCCAAATCTATCAAGTATCAAGCCAGCTTATGCTTACATATTGTAAGAAATGTTAGATTTGCCTCACGGCAATTGAGTGAAACTTGAAAAACGGCAATGTTAAGCAATATACATCACTACCGGCATCTTTTACTGTAAATCACCAATAAACAATACACCAGATATTTATATACATTCTTTAAAAAGTTACCTACATTTTTATGGCACAGTACGGATAAGCCTTGATGGTCATTTTTCCTGGAACTGTTATTACAACTATTTATGTTAAGCTGACAAGATAGACGAGAGTGGTGTACCAGTTTTCGTTCAGAAAAACATCGTTGTCACGTCTCTGTAATCACGTTGTTAATAATACGGGGAACAGGAAATATTCATAGTTTCTGCTCACTCTTTAATACACAAGAGTAACAATGACAATGTTAGACCATTTCCAGGTATCTCGTGGCAGTGCGTGCTACATTAGGACGGAACTCCGTGGGATGGGATGAGGTTGTTAATATTTGTTCCGCATTTTATCCAAAATCTACATGCCTTTAGAAATAGCACAACAGCGTTAGACTCTCAGAGACCATAGCTAACAGTGAAGATTAACCCCTTAGGTCAAATATTTCCGATTATATAAACCATATTATTAATTCTGACTTATTACTTATCCTGCGTGAAACAAAACGTTGTGGGTTAGGTTACAGGGAGCGTTCTCTATCTCTGTGAAATAGACACAGCTTTCAAATGTTTTTAACACGTCATCAACAAATATTCAGCAAGAATTTTTTGAACACTGTTTAATGCCCGCTTTTTTTATTGATGATACTTGAAATGAGTGATAAATTAGAAAAAAAAATATTTAAGGAAGGCAGCATTCCAGATCTTAGTTTGGGGTACCTCGCCGCATTTTCAATTTATTGGATTGAGAGGAAACCTGAAAAAAAAACTCTTGTCGGGAATCGAACCCTATAGCTCCCGCCGCGCATCAACGACCTTGGCCATATCTCTGTAATCAGCAAGCAGTTGAAAACATCGGGTTCAAATTCAAGCAGAGTGCAGATAAATAAGACACTCTGAAGGCTGGCATAAACAAAGTAGGTACACTTTATAATGGAACATTCCTTCTGTGGGAAAAATATCGGTTAACTTTGTGTATCCACGGTTTCATTTATCAGTAGCTATATTTAATTCACAGGAAATACGTGATCCGATTTCTTCCGCTTGCTGCTTTGATATCTCAGATATTATACAGATAACAGGAAAGGCCTGTATCTCTTCAGCTGGAAATTCATACTAGAGAGATAATCCCTTCTCAAAGCTAAAGGAATATCTATCTATTCAGTTGGTATTATTGGCGAATGGAGCATTGTAAATATTTGCTTGCTTTACAAATGTACTTTAGGGTTAATATTCGAATGATTTGTTCAAGAACGTTATTATAAAATGTAAATTTTCAAATTCTTCTGAGAAGAGAAATACAATTAAAACAACGCTTTCACATTCGACTCGTATAATATATAACTGCCGAAGCATTTCAATTGACACTAGAACCGCCAATGCGATCATTTTGACTGCTTTTAAAGTTTAAATGCGTTATTACCCTAACGGTTTTCATTGTATGTCATTGTGACTTTTCCTAAGTCGTCCGATAGATCATGTAGATATTGCGATATTTATTTTTTCTGAATTAGTTTCACGCTTATCTGTATTTATATTTAGAACTGCCTGTTGGTAACTCACATTCAAACTCAACTGAATGCTCATCAATGTGTACAACGGTTTGAACTTGCAGTAATGTATTTGAGTGGTGTTGGCAATTTATTTGAGAAGTGATTTTTGAGCAGTAAACGTGTCAAAGAGATCGCAGTCGTGTAGGCAAGGACCTCTCACATATGAAGAAGTGCTGGTTGTTGGGATGAAATTTCTGAGGATCAGTCAGAATTTGTTGCCTCAGATGAAGATTACCAAGCAAACGATGATGCTGAAAGTAGCAGTTCAGAAAACGAGCATGACTTACTTGCAGTTCCATGGAAATGAAGAGACAGAAAGAAATTTCATTTTTGTAATTGTATGTTAATACTGTTTCTATTCTTATTATGATTGTTATTACTATTGTTGTCTTCATCAGTTATTATTATTATTGTTGTTGTTGTTGTTGTTGTTGTTGTGGTCTTTATCATTATCATTATAATTAGTTGAAATATGAGTTGGGTCAGGACAACAGAATTTTATAAGCTAATGACATATTTTTCACACAGATACTGAACCTGAAGATTATATTCAGTTCGTTCTGGTACAGATAGTTGGCTAATAGATGTGTTTCCTTGATCTATCTGCCATCAACCCATGCATAACATTCTTCCTGGGTAGCAGATAGACCGGAGAAGTTTCATTCTAAAACTTGCAGACGAACTACGCATAAAATAAATGAAATCTTGAAGTCAACAAGTAGAGAGGAAGAAGAGAATGACGTGCCGAGAAAGTAGTGCCAAATTGTAGACATACGATCACTCTAACTTACAGAAAAAACGTCTGTGGATTGTGCAATAAATAAATAAATAAACAAAAAATAAAGGAAGCAATTTGTACATGTTGTAATTATTATTCTAGTCAAAACTGCTACAGCATACATCTGATTACGCTTTAGATAATATATAATGTCTACAGCGAGACAGAAAGACAACATTTATGCTAGCGTGGTTGTACAATAATAATTAAACAAAATAGGTTAACTATCTTTTATTGCTTCAATTCTTATCGTTCCATACTAAATTATTATTATTATTATTATTATTATTATTATTATAAATAAGTTTAACTGACATATTAGCAAGTACATTGAGTATTATGGAGTCAAAATTTATGCTTTAGATATCCTCAAAGCAGCGAAAAAAAGAAATGTAGATATCCTCAAAGCAGCGAAAAAAAGAAATGAAGAAACAAACTCAATATGTGAAGTTTCTATAATGATAGTAAAACGCTATTGTATTATACTTTATTACCTTGAATTATTGTTATTTTATTATTACATATAGTTTATTCATTATAGTACCATTGTATTCATTGTGTTATCGGTAATCTGTGTTTTAACAGCAGCGGTCAAATTGACGACCGCATTGGTCATTTTAAGTGTATAACTAGCTCGCGCGGTTTTAGTGTTAAATAGTTTTACTTTGCCCATTTCTCGGTGCCTTGTTCATAAAATCATCTACCAAGTTTTGTGTGTTTACCTTACACATAATTTACTCAATTTCCTGAGCCCCGCTTTATAATTGGATTAGTATATAATGTTTTAAAGTATTCATGTTCCCCATATGCTGTCGGTCCTCCTACATCTAGAAATTTACTTGTAATGTTAATCATCTATATCGCGAACCCTTCTTTTTATGAACACAATTTATGACAGTGCATGGAAAATTGAGGTCACATTAATATTTTACGTGATTCATCTTTGGTATGCGAACATTCCAACAAACAACTGATAACTAATAAGATAAAGGTTTTGGCTCGAACAGAAACTTTCGGTTAAACTTTTGTACAGAGACTCGCCTTATAATGGTGATGGCCATAAAAACATACAATCATTTGGCTAATATAGGTCTATACACTTCTTCATAAATGTGTACTAGGATTCACTATAAAATGCATGAAACAGCGTGAAGTAGAGAAAGACACGACACAATAAAGCAATACGCAAACAATTTTCCCTTCCCTTCCGAAGGAAGGAAATTTACGCCCGAAAAAATCCATCTGTCCTGACCTTTGCGTTAAGGAGGCCACTACACCACAGGACCGACAAAGTATGTTCTTGCATAAGATATAAAAGTAAAATAATAAAGACTTGAACCCTATGACAGTGAACAACATTTACTTGCGCCAGTATCTTACCGACTGTGTCAAAGAGATTGCTTCACAACTTCCGCCCGATATCATTTCGATTAGGTAGGCTTATTGGTCCTTTAGAAACTTTATACTATACCTTCGAAATCTGAAAATCAGACCCCAGAATCCCCATCTCAAGTTGTTTATGTAAATCCCTCTACAATCTCTGAAATCATTGTGTGTGGTTCATTAACAGCCGGCAGGTTATAAAAGCACGAAGTTCATAGACTTTAAAAGCAACAATTTTTTTTTTAAATATTTTGTTCAAATTTCATATGTGGATATCCTTTTATGGGTGTCCTGTTCAGTTTTGCAAATCCAAAACATTTGGGAAGGTTTAGTTTCCTCAATAAAATAAAATTCATAATTTTCACGGTGAGGTAGAACTTCTAGTTTACTTGTCTGTACTGGAAACTAAACTCACATCGACTAATTGACACCCAGACGCTGCTGGACCACAACGGTACATTCTACTGCTTAATGATATGTCCTGGAAGTACTTGTTGCAGTTTTTTGTTCTTAAATCTTCTTGAGATAATTTGAAAACATTTGTGCGCCATTTCCTCACAAATTATCTGCAATAAATAAATATGGCGCTTTACAATCGCCTTGTGTATTATGCTCAGTGGGGCGGGCGCCAAAAATCCTGCCGCAATACCAGGATAGAGTGGGGGCAACTGCAACGCGACACGTGTATAAGCCGCATTTAGGTTTTCAAATGAAACGTACGCAGCAAGTTCCTGAAGGAAATTTTCTGTGAATATGACAGTTCTTCTAGTAGTGGCACACAGGTTCAGTGTGTTTTTCCATATTCGATTACAAACTCAGCAGTGTTATAGTTTGGAAATTGTATACTTTTAATGAACGGAAGCAGAAAATGACTGATTAGTTGTATTTTTCTCGTGGTTATTTTAATTATTATTTATTCTTGTGTTTTAATTTTCACTTCCTACAAGAGCAATACAATATCTTAATAATCTATGCATGTTTGAGAAATGTTCTATACCTTTTTATATAAAGCAACAATGTAATCATTAGTAAATCATTCTCTTTTAAACAATTTTATGGTATACACATTTAGCAAATTTAATAAACTTCGGAATGCGTGGGTAAGCTAAGCATATTTGCATTAAGCAAATAAAACTTTCAGAGCTTAAAACATGCAGAAAATGAGTACAGTCTCTGTGTGCTACTGAAAGCAGACACTCGAGAAGTGCGATTATATTCCCGCCGCAAACCGGCAACTCTGCGCTTTCACCAGTTACTTTACTGTCCAACGTGTGTTCTCAGTCTCATTATGAATAAATTTCTTTGTAACGTTCTCTTATTTCTATAATGCTAAAGATGTATGAGCATCACGCTTAAATGCTGTTACTGAAGTTCAAAGAGGCTTTCAGAAAAGAGGCCCGTGTGTATAAAATGCCGATTTTCGAAAGCGTTTATTTCCCTTAAATTCTGCACAGCTCAGCGCTCGGTTCGCAGAATGTCTCTTTACATCGATTTCCGTAAAGCAGGCATGCTCTGATTCGAACGGTTAAAACCAGGTATCTAGCAATGAGAACTGCCATAGTTCGAAACCTACCCTGTGTCATTTCTGTTGTTTATTTTTGCAAGCAAAAATGCTTAGTTTACAATCATAATACAGCTTTCATTGAAAAAGGCTTATTTGTATTTTAATTCATTTATGCTCACAAAACGCATTACATTTTTTTTAAAATAAATAGGAAATTACTAATTATTTTTATATTAAATCAAAATAATTTATATTTTATTTTTGGCTATTTACTTCAGAAAATTTATAAATCAGACATTTATTTTCAAAACTAAACTGGTTAGTTTAAGTTATATGTGTTTGAGTCTAAGGGCCTTAAAATTAAATGTTTATGCTATCCATTGAAAGATTTATTATTGCCTTATGTTAAACATTAATTTTAGTTGCAAAAACTAACAAATACAAAATTTAACCATGATGTGAGTTCGAACCTAGGTATTCTTATACATGCTTTCGTCCGCTCGGCCATCAGAGAATAAGGTCGAACCAATGCCCTTCCTATTTATGGCATAACTTGAACATGAATTGAAGGTGTATTGTGAACTCAGCCTTAGCAAATGTCGATGTTTTAAGTTTCTTTGAACAAATTGCTAATGTTGGATGTTATTTTGCACCTCCTTTTTTAAAGTACTAACGGTAAAGTGTACATTTGCTTTATTCAGCACGGTTCTCTACCATCGACTATTCCCTCCACGAACTTCATGTACTGTTCGAGAATAGAGCTAAGAGTAAGAGTTTGCGGTCTTTTCGATCCCTTAACCTAATTCCACTTTTATCTGAGGAATATGAAAAGATACAATCAACAAATACAATTCATGTAACCTGCAACAAATCTAAAATTAGCACCCGGAATAACCTCCTCCATTTTCCAGTTATGCGTAATTTGCAAGATGTGTGCCAAAATGTTTCGAACAAAATTAGAGCCATATTCAGAATATTCTTCCTTAAATGGGAGGGTAAACAACATTGAAAACTACAGGATGCACCAGCGCTCAAACGTATTTGTAGTACTGTAATATAATGCAACGTGCATATCAGCGCTAGTTGCAAATGAGTTGCCCTTTTGTTAGCTATGGGAGTGCGGACTAAAGAGCAAATTAATTTCGCAGTAGAGACGTATTTCAAGAACAAAACTTCTATCAGATGAAGTGGCACTGTGAAACAAGCGGAATGTGTGTTATTGGAGTGCTATAAATCCGCAGCCCCGTGTCACAGTATGATATGGTGTTTCTGTCTTTGGCAACATCGGGTCTAATTGTTTAGACGAAATGGGGGTTCGGATAGTCAACAGCCAACGTTAACGCGATATGCGGCAAGACTTCCTTATTCTTCAATTGTGGATGTTGAATGCGCATATAGACAGGGCAATGTGGGATTCCAACAGGATGACGCTACAGCACACACGACAAGAATGAGCATGAGGTTGTTGTGGCAGAGCTTTCCAGGAAGGTGATTTCTGGATTTTCGGGCATTCAATAGCGACGAGTCGAACTGTGCCATTCTTATTGTCCCATGTGTTGTTTGCTGGTAATTCAGTTCACTTCCTGTCGTAATCTCGCCTTCCTAAACATCTTTTAGTTTCTCTTGGCAAGGAAGAAATAAATGCAGTCTTTGTCTTCGTTATTAAGAAAACGAGGAAACGATCCTATTCAGCAGATGTCAGGCATGGAGATCGAACCCTGTTCTTCCAAATGTGAATCTTGCCGTCAGACATCTCTGAGTCAACTTGTTCGGTGTTGACTGTTTTGTTCAGGTTTTTATCTTTTTTCTCTTTCATTTTGAAAAGGTGAATGCAGATGAAGTAACGTAGCCAAAAATCGGTCACTGCTGGCAGGGGCCTATGCGTCAACAAAGGCAGTATGGTAGTTGCTGCCACCTCTCGTCTCAATCATGTTATTGTCGTTTTAATTGCATCGCCAGTCTAACGAAGCTAAATGATAAGGAAATTATCTATCAACTCACGGACATGCAGGCTATAGATTACATTAATGCATATAACCATTCGGTACACTGAGGGTCAGTTCTACAAGGAATTAACTTGAGTTTAGGGCATAAAATTAACCACTAGTTATATTTAAGTTGGAAATTTTGGTTGTATAACATTAATCTAAGATAGTTTCGTTTTAACCTCAAATTAAATCTAACTCGTGAAATTTCACAGGTTAAGGCACTAACCAGAGATTAGTACGTTAAATAAAACACTTCTCAGGGTACACAAGAATAATAAATTAATAATAAAATGTTCAGTCACATTTATTTTTATTTCATTTAGGTAAAGTTTCTTTAGTGTTTCACTTTTCTTTTCCGCTTAATAACAACAGAGTTGTGTTTACTTGAGGGTTACGTTAAGTTAACCTTACAAGCTGTATATTGTGTATACATTTTTAAAAGATTTCTGATTTTTCCAACATCTCATTCGTTGTTGAATTTCACCGTGATAATCCGAGAGAGCGAGATTAGGTGAATAGAGTGGATACGGAAGACTTTCAATTCAAAGTTCGGTCAATTTTTCCCGAGTAACGCAACTGAATGCACCGGCGCATTGTCGCAGTGAAACAAGGCTTTCTTTTTGGGAATTCCCGGCCGTTTTACCGCAATCACCGTCTTCATTTCATCAAAAAATTGATGCGTAGCATATTCCAGTAATGGTTATTTCTTTCTCCAAGTAGTCAATCTAGTGAATTCCTTTTGCATCTTAAAGAACTGAAGTCATCACCTTTGTAGCGGGTGGAACGCATTTCGCCTATTTCAAAGCCGGTACGCCATATGTGGTCCACTGTTTAGACTACGGGTTTGTTTCCGGCGTCCACGCTTCATCCAAGGTCAGTGCTCCATAAAATATCGGTTGAATATTTTTAAACATTTCCAAACAGTCGGCGGATGTTGGCATGCGATTTCGCTTTTGCTCCAGTGTGAGGGGATGCGGCACCATCTGTCGCTAAGTTTTCCTAGTGTGTAATTTTTTATGCAAAATAAAATGAATCCACTCATTGAGAAGACTGTGGCCTGCGCTAACACTTTCACTCGTCTGACAGGCAAAAGAATATCAAAAACTTCATTGGTGATTTCTGGACTCACTGCTGATTTTGGAGCTCCAGAACGTGACGCGTCTTCGATGCTTGTTCTTCCACGCTTAAACTCATTTACACAAAGTTGAACGATTTCATAGGAAGGATCCAAAAAAGGAAAAATCCTTTCGTAAATTTTCTTTGCTGTTTTGCCTTCCAGAAAAAGAACTGAACCACACCAGAATTCCAAACAAATCCATTTTCACTGTCACTGGAAAGTTTGTGTTTAAACAACTGCCAAATAATGAATTAACACTAGAAAGACTTGTGACCATAGAATATCAATGCATAGAAAGCAAACTTTATGGCCACATATACAGAAGTTGTTGCCCTCTATTAGTATGAAATACTCATAAACCATCCTCGTACTCAAGTAATCTTCTGCTCACTGACTAACAAAGCTCACAGCTGATTCTTTCTGTGCTATTTCAACGTAAAGTCACACTGCTGATTTTGCCTTTGTGCGATATCAGAGACTTCATCAACAGGCAAAGTCTGTTCATTGTTGGTTTGTAAAAGAGCAGGGAAGAAAATACTGCCAGTGAAAGAAGACCGCAACTAAGTTCCAAATAAATACAATACTCATTATTATGGTATATCAATTACGTTTGCATTGGTATAAATAATTATTAAATCGTTTTTTAATGGTGTTTAACGCCCGTTTTTATTACCGAGGCACCACAGGCGGTTATTAAATCGTGCAAAACATTAAATTTTAGGTATGGCTAGGAAACATTTATTCATCTGTAACATGAAAACTTCTCGAACTAAAAATAAGCTATTTTGACGGCGTGTGAAAAATTCCCTATCTGCTTGCCTAAAAATTATTAATCATTAAACTAGAATATTTTGACTTATCACAAACGGTATTTAAAAGATAACAGTAATATCATCTGTGGCGGGAAAAACAACTTAACAACATTGCAAGCTTGTGATTGGATGGTGCAATTGACACTTGAGTGTCTCGAGGTAAAAAAAATCATTTTATTCGAAAGTAGGCGCGCGTGACTTGACTACGTCATACAGGTATATTTGACATAGGACAGCAACTGGCTACTTTGAGCAGAGGCTAACGTCTGTGTGAACATGGCCATCACCAGTTGAAAAGTGCTAGCTTTGGTTATATTTAAAAATAACACATGACTGATTGGCAAGTGCAGTAACTGATCAATTCCAAAATCGATTGTTATTTTCACGGAAAACATCCAAGTAAACAGATACAACAATTTCTACTCCTCTTGCAAAATATTTGTTTTAGTATGGCAATGAGAACCAGTAGAGTATTTGTTAATATTTTGTGTTACAGAGTGACGAACTGCAATGGTGCAGACTGCCCTAATGCAGTAATGAACACAAGCAGCATTATGAGGGCTGTTCAATAAAGAATTATCTAATTTTTTACAACATACCTTTAACAATGCTTTTAATTTTGATGATATTTCTAAAGGTAGTCCTTGCCATTCATCTGTCACAGTGGATCTGCCAGTCTTCAAAGACAAAAAGTATTAGATACCGAAACTGTTATCCCTACACAGATCTGTTTCAGTTTTTTAGAACCGCATTTCCTTCAAGCAGTATCTAAATGTTGTGCCATTCCGTTTATACTCGTTTTGAAATGTAGGCTGACTGCTGCTCTGAAGTATAACAATTATCTTGAATTTCATTTATGATTCCTGAATTTGTTACTCTTACCATTAAAAATAATTACATTTGAGCAAATACTGTGTAAAGCTTATTTCATATTGGCCAAAGATACTTGTCCAGGTATTTCACTACCTGTTTGTCTTATTTTTCTTTCATTTGATGCCGTTCTGGAGTTTGAAACGCCAGAGTAAATTAGATTGGGCATATTTTTGTACGAATTATGTACTGTCAAACAAAGATAAATTATTTAAAATTATCACGAAACCTTTAGCATAATAAAAGAAAAAAATCATAAATATGAAAAGTAATTCGCTTATTTTTAGGGACATACCGCTACCAGCTCCTTTTCGACTTTGTGAAAGCTAAGTCCTGTTCTAGAAGCCTGTCAAGTACCTTCTGCGAATTGCGCTGGATCTCAATTCCAAGAGTCAGCTTCTCCTTGTCTTCTGTAAGGGAAAGAAGTCGCAGAGTGCCAAGTCTGGCCAGTAGTGTCGCGAGCAAGGGTGACCATGTTGTTGTGCCGAGAAATTAATTTGCTTTTAGCGCTGTTGTGAGCTCATGTATTATCCTTATGGAGCATCCAGTTTTCCTCGTATCACGTCACTTTTGCGGCGAATATCGCCCGTCAGACGCCTCAGAACGAGGTTGGTCACGCTCTTCATGCACAAGTCGTCCACATTTTCCGGAGTTTGTTCTGCAAGATAATCGCTCTAGCCTTCAAACGAACTTCTCTCGTTCTGCAAACACCCCGACAACTTATTGTTTCATGTCATAACCCTTCCGAATAATTTTAAATGTCTTTCATTCTGATTTGTCGAGTTTAGTGCAAAATTTGATGTTATCCTCTGCTCAATTGCAGTCCGGAATAAAATTTCAAATCTGCTCGAGCATGTGGTAACAAAAAATCGCGTAGAACAGCATCCGATGTTCACATAACAACGCCACTCCACATAGGTCATAGCTCAGAAGCGCTGCGCGCGCATCCTTGTGCTTCGTTGTTTTCGTACTATAGGCTCAGTCTTTACCTCGTTAAAGCAAATTTTATTATCAAATACTGGAAGTCGAAGTTTTACTATTTACATTAATTATAAATAGCTGCAGCATCTTATATTGAATATTACCAATATATCATTGTAATTAGCATTAGTTGTTCTCTGCACAATAAGCTATCCCATGTATGTTTATTAAGAGAATGAGGGAATGTTCCAGCACATTTATGTTAACAATGAAGTTCACGGCATTGCATGTATAATGCAAAATATTGTATATCAAGCATAGACCATGGAGTTTGACAAAGTACCCTTTCTTTTACACTGTAAATATATTACACATATATGGAGCACCTTTACTTTACTGGTTCTTTCCTATTAATGTGCTGCAAGGAAGTTGCACTTGTAGAAATCCGCCGCTATCGTGAGGTCAGAACTATTAAAGGGGATGCCTGATATGGAGCAGGGGAGTTTCTAACAAGGCACAGCATTATTAAATAACTTGTACATAAATGATCTCAGCTTTATTTACCCGTTTATTGATATACAGTACGCTATTTTCTTTGTGACCTCTCAACTCTGCGCGAGTTAAAAAAACTGGTAAACACCCGCTTGGAGGGAGGGGAGAGGAGAGATGAACAAAGCTACGCTACTGTATATAGCAACTACAGTGGTAAACTTTATCGTATATGCAGAGCCTACTCCCGTTTTGTCATTTGAATGAGAAAAGATTGGTCGGGATCACTGCGCAACTTGACACCGGCCACGAAGAAAACATTAAACTGTACTAAACTTACAGTAAACAAGTTTTCTTTTATCGATTTATTTACGGACGTTCTTTAACATCTCAGGACATCAGCGTCCCATTCAACTCAGGGGGTGAAACGACACAAATTTTGCTCGGAGGCCTCTCTTTCAGGGCTGAGGTTCTTTTTCATGCCGTAAATGTACGACACGGAACCCACGGCTTTACTTCCCTTCCGAAGGAAGTCATACTTAAGATTTTTACGCACAAAAAATCCATCGGTTCTGACTGGGTTCGAACCCTCGTTCTTGGGTGTAGGAGACAAGTCTGCAAACAAGTGAGAGGAGTTCACTGCCCATGTTTATGAAAGCTTCAACCAATAAGAAATTAAGAGCTTTCTTTATACAAAATTACCTAACTGAATATACCACATCACATAACCCATTCACTATAACTAGTTCTATAAATACAATATACACACATTTTATGAACCTATCATGATAAGAATATGATGGGGAAAATGTAGAGGCAATGTATCATTTCCTGTACTTCGAACTGAAGGTAGTGCTCGCTCCTTAAGGCCAACACATAACACTTAAACCTGACCTATGAGTTACATTTTTAAGCTATCATTGATGTAACTGATTACATCACAACAACTTGTGGCGGATTAATTATATCTTCCGTTAACTTAAAAGTTCATTCCTTACTAACAAAATAAAATACAAGTAATGTCACTATGTATTTATAACTTACATTTTATAGTTTTATACATCTTTTTCACTATGAAGTCACTGTTTGCTCAAAATTAGTCTTTAGATTCTCCCATCTATTTTGGCCGGAAACATTGCGTTCTTTTAATTTTGTCTAACTGCATTTACCCTTGAAAAAATGCAACAAAACTAGCTCATATTTGAAAATGAATAATAAAAAATTATATAATTTCACATTTAAGAACAGATCTATAATTTAGATTATATCGATACTTTTAACTTTTAATTGTAGAAATACAATGCATATTTGTTATAATAATAATAATAATAATAATAATAATACATTAATAACTATCGTGCAAAATATGCTTTATCTTAATTTAACGATGTTTGTACGTATGTTATTCAGCTGCACATTTTAAAATTATCCCTTTTTTATTTTAAAATATATTATTTATTTTGTTTTAATTTTGGCGTCAGTAGAAAAAAATATTTTATATGTAATTGTATAAAGCTATGAGATATGATTCAAAGGAAACTATAAAAATTATAATCGTTAATTTTGAGTTTCTATTGAAAGTACCGACACTGAATATAACTGAAAAATAATAAAAAGGAAGTTCGAGCGTTTGCAATGCTTATTATAATTAATGTTAAAGAGAAATTAGGCATATCCTACGTGTTTGTAAACTTTGATTCTTAGCATACGCTATAACCCTTAACAGGACTGAACTAATTGTGGTATTCTCTATGTTTCTACAAGGGGAAGCGACCAGTCGTAACTAACTCATAAATTTCATTACGCGATACAACAACGCAGTAAAGCTACACATGCAGAACGAAATAAACTACGACTCGACGTCTGCAAGCGCACAAAGCTACAATATGAGCTGTTCTCTGCATGCAGTCATAAACGATGGCTCTTTTGTTTCGCTAGCTTGTCGTTCAATAGCTCCCATATTTTTCTTTATCTCTGGGCATATGCATGTTTAATCGCAAATTTGCATCAGCTCTGAATGGATGGCGGGTTCTCTTCTAGGCGATAGGCTGCATTCTATTCTTCACGTAAATACTTGTGCAATATAGTACAAACGCGATTCACCAGGGGAGAGAAGTTATTTCAAACAAATGATTCCAGCTAATCTGTTAAAGCACTTTCTCTGACGCTTCATTTCACTGCGCCTGAAATGGACTAAAAGAACGTAAGAGTAAAGCTAGACAATGTAGGGTCTTTATGGTATTCAGAATCTAAGCGACATATGACCTGTTTATTACTTTGCATCTCTTACAAATATCTTTGCTTTTATAATGTGCTGTAAATGGTAATAGATCTGAATCTATTATCAACATAATGCTTTGTGAACTTTCGAGATATGTATAATAACACGGGTGAGATCGACATTGAATCTCTCTAACATTTTGTGCCCTAATAATCAATCAGAACAACCAGAGAATCGCAGGTTAGATTCGCGCTAAGGGTTGGTTTTAACTCCTTTGTGCAACAGGTGGTGGTTGCGGAGAGTTGACTTCATGGGTGTTCAAAAAGTACCAGCTTTTGATAAAGTTCCGTGCTAATAAGAAAGAGATACCTAAAATTTGTTGAGATAACAATAAAGAAAGTTTGGTGCAGCGTACAATCAGTAAGAATATTAATAAGAAAAGACTCAACTGTAAAGGAAATGCAATGCTTGTCCTATTGCATTATCATATGATTAGAGATCAATATTTTATTTCTTTACTTTTTCAGGGACTTCATGTTGAATTACCCGCATCACCCGTACATGCATAGGGGATATGTCATCTCTTCATATTACGCTAAGCTAATGAGGTGTAATTAATTGTTATATGTAATTTCACTGAACATTATATCTATAGTAATTATCATAAAAAGATATACAAAATATCAATTAATGACTTTATTCCGATAATGTCATTAATATTTTATGATGAAAACGAGAAATTCAAGCATTATGTGAATACTATAACCATTTTTACGATATTTGTACGTAATTTATGTACAAGATACATACTGTTGTAATTCATTATATAGCTTCCTCCAGTAAACAAATGAATGTAAAATTAAATGCTTGCAAACAATAGTAAGTAATTGTTTTATTAATACTTCAAATGATAAGTATTGCTGTTCTCCATTTTGTAAGTTTGTATCACACTTGTTTCCATGAAAGTATACCAAAATGGAATTTATTTACTCATTATAAAGAGTTCGGGAGAGGTAGGCTCATTTCTATCTTAATAAGATGGAGGATTTGGAGGTAGGTGCTACACAGAGAACATTTCCTCTATTATACATAACGTCAGTCAAGGTTCATTGTTATTTACATTCCTGGAATTGAAAGCATCATCAATATTTTCAAAGAATGTCGCGACTCTTAATTAATGCATTTATCCTTCAGTTATTTTTATAAATTTGTACTTTAAGACACCTCTAAGAGGAGTTGGGTAACTCTATTTTCCCAATGTTAAATTAGGTAGGTTTGTACTCCTTATGTGGCAGAACCATTAAGACTACAACATTAAATTTGGACACCTTATTTTAAAACATTTGATCTATTTACTGAAGTAGAATTATTAAAATTTAAACATTGGAACAACAATTAATTTTTTTATTTGAATCATATTTTCAAAAAAATTATATAAAAGCTTCAATAGTTTATATCTTATAAAATTTTTCTGCATATTTTTGCTTTAGTATCTTCACTGTTAGGTATGTATAGAAACGCCACTAAAACTTTCAAGAAAAAGTATGCAGCAATTTTTTTCTAGAGGTAGAAAAGTAGGTATATGAAGGTAAGTATTAGCATTGAGAAAATAGCAATCAAAGAAAAAATTGTTAAAAGCTCACCCATAGCTTCAACCTGGAACCTAATTCATGCCTGTGCCGTAGTGAGGACAAGTTCAGGCTGTTTACATCAGATCAACCATATTAAAAGCAAAAATTTTGGTAGCGAATGGTAAACCCCAGAACCTTCTAGCTTTGCTGCTTCAAAAGTAATATTTTGAAATGGATAGTATCAAAATTAGGTTCTTTTTAATATATGCAAATGAATTTCCAAATATTAACAAATATTTCTAGGCTACGAATTATAATCAGTAATATATTATAATTGCTTGTTTGAAAAATTCAAAAGTTTGCCTTCCAGCTCTCCTTAAAAGTGTATGCGGGTGATTTGAAAAGATCTATTTTCCTAAAATGAAGAAACGAATATTATCTTTTTCAGCATAATCTTTCTTAGGTTAATACATTTATTCAGGCGAACTTATTTCTAAAGTGGTTTATCGGAAGGTCCTCTACAGCTGCAATTGCCTTTTGACTTTACCCAAAAACGCTTACCAGCGAGAAAGAGTTAAGAGCTTAAGGAAAATATTGAAGTCAGAGGGAACCAAAACTGGGAGGTAGAGTGAATACTCCAATAACTCATACCTCAAATCTACGAAATGACCCATCTCTAACACACCTTTGTTAGCAGGTGCCTTTTGTTAATGAAAAAAAAAATCAGTTCTGTTGCTGTTAAAATGCTTCAAATTATTGGACGATATTTTCATACGAATGCGTTTATGATCTGCAGTTAGCAAGCATGAAGCCCATCTTGCATATGCAATTTTTTATGTAAAGTAACGGCTCGTCGACAAGTTCCTCCGCACTCGGGTGAGGTGCAACACACACAAAAAAGTTGGTATTCCTATATTTCTGATCTTGCTTCCTTCAAAACCGGTTTTTAACAGGTAATCCGTCCAACGTTGCTAAGGTTTGGACTTTAAAATGTGAGCTTATCTTGGGGGTTAAATGAACACAATAACTATACTCTAGGCGCACGGTCAGTACTGCCATCCAAATTCGCCTCCCTAGTGAAATTTCGGCTACACAGTGGCTGCGGAGCGATTTCTCCACGACTCTTTGTTACCTATTTTTTTTTAAATGCCTGTAACCTCAGCCATTTCACACACTTTATCTCATCGGTCATCTAAAATACAATGTATTTGTTCAATTAACCCTACTGGTTTTACAATCTCTGATCTCTCTTCACTGGTCATCTTCAAGGATGGTACGGCCGTGTATAATTGTAGTCAATTATCAACCATTGAAAATGAAAAATATGAGTTCCCCATAAACTTCAGTAAATTTTGCATGAATTTTATATTGCGTTAAACTGTCTTTCACAAAGAACTTTATAACTGCATAATATCATTTTTTTTTTTATATTTTACGGAATATCCATAACACTGTGTTTTAGAAAATATTAAACAAACTTAATATTTGAAACTAATGCTTGGGACAGATGTTCTAGCTTAAAAAACAATTATCATGTCAATTGCATGGTTATTTATGGTCAAGGCCGAGGACTTTTATAGACAGCCCTCATTTCGCAGCATCATAATTCCACCGTCCGGTCGTAGATTCACACCAAGGTCAATGTGCTAATGCAAAACTTGTTCGCCAACTATCTATCAATCGTTCCACAACTCCAATTCAGTCAGAAAATTTAAGAATACTTCATTTGCTAACCGTGAGTTCAACAATGTTGTTTTATATGCTATATTGGTTTAATTCTATTTTTGTTTCCCTAAGAATGAACAATCTTAGGCGTTCTGCTAACATAAAGTCTCTCTTGCCGGTCGCTCAGTGCCCGTCCTACTGTAAGGAATTTTATACCTTAAATTTAACACTTATCGACATGGTTCCTGAAAGTTGTCTTTGAGATGAAGAGATGGCAGCGCTTTTATTTATCATAAACCCCACACCACCAGGTTTAAATCTTACATGTTAATACCCCTTATTACTTATTATATAAAATACACTTATAATATTTACACTAAGTGTATTAATAATAAAGTTACACATATAGACTATTATTTTATATTTTTTTTTCATGTGTTAATACAATACCCTTATTTTCTACCAAAACCTTTCCTGTCGTGGTTTGTTTCGGTTGTTTCCTAGCATAACGTTACCTTTCGGTAAAAAGAGGACAAATAAACAACGAACCCGGAAGGTGGCTTGCATATCTTAATAGCGTTTGTGGTAAAAACGGAATGGAGCAATAGGAGGTACCGCTACTGTCTCTTACAGAATTGCATTTAATTCTCTCAGTACGAATACTAGAAATGATGGATAGCGAAATTATATTGGCGATTAAAAAAGCTTAAAAAATGGGAAAGCACCTGGAATAGGAGTTTCACCGGAAGTAACAACGTCGTGCGAATATATTTTAATAAATTATTTAATAGAGAAAGATATTCAGAAGCATGATCAATGGAATCATACAACCGATGTTCAAAGGCAAGGGTAACTGAAAGGCGTCAAGGAACTACAGGGGTATATCACTATTACCTGTGTTCGGCAAAGTATACTGCAATATTCTACATGATCGATTAAAGGATGGACTAACGAGTACAATGGAATATCTGCATAGCAAGCAGGTTTCAGGAAAGGGTTTACTATGGTGCATAATATATTCGTTTTAAAGAGTTTTTTTTTTTGAGTAGTGTTTGCGCCTGTTTTTACTACTGAAGCACCACAGGCAGTGGACACTAATGATACATGAGATAAATGATAAATTGGGAAGGATATTTTTTTTAAGGAAGGAAGCGTTCCAGGCCTAAGCTCAGGGTACCTCTCCGACATTTGCCAGTTATGAGGACTGAGGAAAACCTGAAAAAAAAATCACAGTCAGGGAGGACGGTCCTGGTGGGATTCGAACCCCAGACCTCCCGCTCACGAGTCCGCGCCTTAACGACCTCGGCCACCCATGGCGGTATTTAAAGATGTTAATATATTAAAAACTTAAATAGACAACGAAGTAAATTATACAGCGAATTTTAAAATAGCCTTTGATAGTACTCAGAGAGAATCTCTGTGGGTAAAACTGTGTCAGAAAGGTGTTTCCAACAAAATGATAAAAGCTCCTATGCAGATATACAGCGACGTGAAATTCGGTGTTGAGATAGATCAAAACAGTATATCGGGTGTCCAAAAATTACACCGATAAACTTTGGGATGTGATACATTATAATTTTTAGAATCACTTTTGTTTAAGGAACCCAAGGGCTACGACGTTTCGTTTCAATGTAATAAAGTTAGTCATTATTTGGATGATTTTACAAAAAGATGTTGGGATAATCCGGTATGTGAAAATTAATAAATAAAGCCAATAATAATTAACAAACTATTCATTTCCAAGAATACATGATAAAAGAAACAAAACAAACAAATGCAATTGATATACTCTTACTGAAGTGTTAAATTAACATTCTGAAACAAATAGGTACATAATTCTTATCTCAAAGCAGATGCAGGAACACGCGACCATTCACTTTCAGACAAAGCACGCGTCGGTCCTGGTGGTTTAGTGGTAACCATATTGCCTTCTAAACGCATCATCGGGGGTTCGATCCCGGCCAGAACCGATGGATTTTTTCGGCCGTAAAATTCTTAAGTAAGGGAAGTAAAGCCGTGGGTCTCGTGTCATACATTTACGGCACGATAAAGAACCTCCGGCCTGAAAAAAGAGGCCTCTGAGCAAGAATTTTCGCCTGTTTTACGCCCTGAATTGAACTGGACGTGATTACCTGAGATGTTAAAGAGCGCCCATAAATCAAAATTAATGACGCCATTTCATCAGCTAAGCATGCAACAAAATCTTCTACGGAAGTAATAGTAGTTTTGTAAATAAGGAACTTCGTGTGTCCCAAAAGTAGAAATAAAGAGCATTAAGGTCAGGCGAGCGCGCTGGCAAAGCAGCGGACCCACCCCGACCTATCCAGTGATTGCAGTACGCAGCTGTCAGATGACGACGCACTTCATTGTCAAAGTAAAGGAGTGAACAAACTACGGGGAAGCATTAATGATAAAACATCTTGTTGCACAGAAACGAAACATCGCAGCCCATGTGTTACTTAAGAAATGTACTTTAAATAACATTATCTAACTTACCTCAAAATTTGTGGGTCTAATTTTGGGACACCCAGTATAAGAATGTAGATCAGCCAGTCGAGAAGTTCATCAGGGGGATGTATTCTACCTCCTTTATTGTTTAATCAGTTTATAAACGATATCTCGGTTGCCCTGTTAGTGGAGGAAATTGATGGCCCTGAAGTGGACGGTACATACATTCCTGTACTTTCGTATGCTGACGATCTAATTCTTTTATCTCTAACAAGAGATGGTTTGCAGAAAGACATTCACATCCTAGAAGATTAATGTCTGAAATGGGGTATGGTGATAAATGTGAACAAAACTAAAACAATGCCAGTTAAAAATGGCAGAGATGAAAAATGGTACTACAGTGAACAAGAAATACAAAATGACAAACAAAGGAGATATTTGGGAGTAGCTTTTAATATGAGTTGGAAATGGAATAAGCATTTATATGTTATTAATTAGAAAGTATAAGGTCAACTAAATGAGTTACTACGTGTTCTGATTCGCGTTCCACATATATATCAATAGATGCACTAGAGAGATGTACAATTTTAAGTAAAGGAAGTATTATATGGGGCTGTGGGTGAGCTGAACATGTAACATTCAAGGATTTTTGGAAAAGAGTTATCGGGCTCTCCAAAGAAACTCAAAATGTGAGATCATGAGGGATTTGAATGATTTATTTACGGGCGCTCTTTAACATCACAGGTCATCAGCGTTGATCATGAGGGAGGTGGGTTGCTATGAAGATATGGTTAATAGTAAAACAAGGACGGTGAAATACTGGCATAGACTAATACAGGGAGACCAATACACACTTCGCGCTAAATGCTGTAGACACCAGGTACAAAATATAACACCAACATTTTGGGCTGCAGTAGTGGAAAGAGGACTCGGATGAATTGGCCTGGGTTCAATATGGCAACGAGGTTATGAAAGTAATAAAAATATATGGAAGAAAGAACAAGGCTAGAGGATATCAGCAGGCAGAAATTCGAGGCAGAATGTAACACGAAAGTCTTCTTGAGCGTATGGAATGAACTTAAATTAACTTGGGACAAAGAGGAATATATGCTCGTTCTAGCGAAAAAGGCAAGATCAGCAATTGCCTAGTTTATATGGGAGGTTGGATTGCTAAAAAAAAAAGTAAGGATAGTTTTGGTGGGAGGATCTGCCCATTTTGTGGAGGGAATGAGGAATGGCTGCACATTCTGGCCGAATTTACCCACTAGGAACACTTGAGAAAAAGCAACGCTGTTTCGAGAAAGAAACAAAGGGGGGGGGGGAAGATGGCAATTGCAGGTCGATTGGCATGCTGGAATTTTTTGCGCATCACATTAATTGGTGAATACGGGCATTTTCCTAGCCAAAGTGCGCGAAGCTAGACGCAGTTTATTATCTGATTAGAGTGCAATAACTGCTATAATTGTAAATGATATGTAAACTGTTCCCTCTCATATATCTCTAAATACAGCACGTCCCATTTTTAAATGTTTAATTTATTTATTACTATTAATTTTGTACTTTATTATTTTTTCCTCTTTCAATTTGTGTATCATAGTTAAGAATGTCTGGCAGACGACCTATGCATAAAATATATTTGTAATATGTATTTAGAATTTTATAACAATATACTACTACCACCACCATCTTGCGGTATCAACGTTTAATTTTACCATATTCAGTTTTATGCTGTCTATGAAGAACACAAGCTGTTAGAAATATTATGCTATGTGTGAAGATTTTTTAGTATTTTATTTGTTTCAGTTTTTATTATTTTATTCTCTTTATGAGGGAAATAATTTTTCAGTTTTAGCATACAGGTGAATGAGTGAATGAATGAATGAATGAATGAATGAATGAATGAATGAATTGATTGATTAATTAATTAATTATGGAAAGAGAGGTAACTTTGTATCCACGCAGTAATATTTTATACTTTAAGATTGGCATACAAAATATACCCCAACTAATGTTTTAAAGAAGTATAAAACTTTCTCCCTCCCTAGTAAGAAAGATTGAATGGGAAAAAAGAAGGGGGGAAAAACTCTTGGAGCTTACAATAAAAATTACGAAAGCGAAAGGTGTTGCATATTGAAATATAATCAAGTATATTTATTAGATGATTCTTACTAAATCCATAATTTGATCCCGACAGTTGTAATTTGACACACGTAGTTTGCCATTATCCACTGAGTAAATAATGTGCATGGCAGCTTCAAAGATTCCACGCGAAACGTTCATATAGAAAAGTATGCGCTAGTTATACAAATATAATTGCAAGAATGTGTTAAATAAATGTTTGCTTTTCTATAACAACATATGTAATTCTCTTAACTAGAGCAATTGAGTGCCCATGATATATGTATTTTATTTAGGTGTGACATAGGCTTTCTTGAAGAAATTTCCATTATCAGAATCTACCATCAGTCACTCAAACACATTAGAAACAGATAAAATGGTTAATTGTGTAACAAAGTGAATTTTCTTGATTTGGTTTATTTACGGAAGCTCTCTAATATCTCAGGTTATTAGCGTCCCCTTCAATTCAGGGCGTGAAACGGCCGGCAAATTCTACTCAAAAGGCCTCTACAATGTGATTTTACAGGATATGCATCCAAATGCAACATATAAGCTTTTAAATATAACTTTCTCCATTATGGGATTCAAACCCGCGATCCTCAAGTCACAATCAATTAAACGAAATGTTTTTATTACTGTTTAACACCCGGTTTTAGTACTAAGGCATCACGGGTTGTGGACACTGGTGATACATGAAATGGAAATTATTTTTTATCCAGACTTAAGTTTAGGGTATCTCCCCAGCATTTGCCATTTATGAAGACTGAGGAATACCTGGAAAAAAAAAACTCATTCAGGTTAACGGCCCTGGCAGGAATCAAACCTCAGACCTCTTCCTCACGAGCTCGCACGTTAACGACTTAGGTCGCCCGCAGCGGTCTTAACAAGCATGGCTAAGGGAACGGGTTAAGTTTATCTCAGATATAAGTAACGTTCAAGACTTTGCATATTAATAACTTCTGGGGTACGATGGAATATTGAGTTTTTAATTAATTCGTACTGAAAAGCAAGCTAATAGATACAAAACGTGGGTGAGTGGAAAGTGACTTCGCGTAGCATATGCCCGTCACAGTTTAAATAAATTACTATTTATTACTCCCAGAAGGAACGTGTATATCATGAGACCCATTTTCAGGTTTTATTTAATGTTCTTAGCATATTAATATTCGAATTTTAAATCGTTACTATCCAATCTAAAGTATTTAATAGCAACCTAAAAGATTATATTGAGTTTTAATTAGTACACTGCAATATTTCAGAGGTTTTAGACCATTCAAAAGCAAGTAATTTGAGTTTATGGTTCACGAAGAAAAATAAAGGAGTTATATGGTGATAAATAAATTGAAATTGGATGCAAATAAGTCAGTTTTAAAAATATTGTAATAATTTGCTTTAGAATGTCTTCAAACCTACTTCACGAGCAAGGAAATTCTAATTTTAAAAAATTCAACATAGGTGTTTTCAAAATTTAGCGCTGTAGAAAATCTCTAAAATCTCGTACTAGTCTCGGACTAAACAAGCCCCACCACAGTTAGCCGAGGTCGTTAAGGCGCGGGCTCGTTAGCGGGAGATGTGGAGTTCGAATCCCACCAGGACCGTCCTCCCTGACTGGGTAATCTTCAGGTTTTCCTCAGTTCTCATAAATGGCAAATGCCGGAGAGGTACCATAAACTTAGGCCTGGAACGTTTCCTACCTTAAAAATATCCTTTCCCAATTTAAAATTTTATTTCATGTATCATCAGTGCCACCGCCTGTGGTGCCTCAGTAGTAAAAACGGGCGTTAAACACTATTAAAAAAACGAACAAGAGTTAACTCATTTATCGTGTTATGTAGCTATATATCTCATTGTGTTATAATAGAGAAGGATGGCTGAGGTCGCTAAGGCGCAGATCCGTGAGCGGAAGGTCTGGGGTTCATTCCCACCAGGACCGTCCTCCCTGCCTGAGGTTCTTTCCAGGTTTTCCTCAGTCCTCGTAAGTGGCAAATTCCGGGGAGGTACCCTGAACTTGACTTGGAACGTTTCCTTCCTTAAAAAGAAAAAATCCTTCCCCAATATTCAATTTCATCTCTTTTATCATCAGTGTCACCGCCTGTGATGCCCCAGTAGTTAAAACGGGCGTTAAACACTATTAAAAAAAAAAAGAAAAAAATATGATGATAATAAAAATATGACGATGATGATGATAATAATAATAATAATAACTAATAATAATAATATTGAAAAGAGATAGGCCATGGTTTCGAAGATCTTAAAAACAAGAGTCCAGCGGAGCAGGTTACTTACTTTATTAATTTTATGATGAAATATGCTTATATATAATATGTAAAAGTAACAAAACGTAATCGACTAAACGCAAACTCGAAACCAACGACCCGCTTTTACTTGATGCCGGTATCATATCGACACATTTATTTTATTTTTACTCCATTAAAGAAACGCTGTGCACAGTGGAAAATGTTAAAATGTACAGAAATGCACACTTAGAGAAAACTATTATTTTCTCAGCATCTTTTCAATTGTTAGAAGGCATGAGTACCCTTCAGATGTAATCAGGGACTTGTAGAAACAGCTAACAAAATGTCAATTTATCATTATTTTAATGCATTTCTAAACATAATTTTTCCTGATAAATTCCGCCTTTAAGATAAAGTTGAAACTCTTTATCAAATGTTTCAATAGCTCTAATTTGGAATAAGAGAAGGTTGGCATACAACATATCAAAATCTTTCTAAAAACAACTGGAATAGCAAAATTACAGAAATTTCACAACTGGGAACTAGAATATTAGAAAATGATTTATGCTTAAAACGAATTTAATACTTTTGTTAACAAAATATTGTTGTAACTGCTAATATAACGGAAATATTTGAACTCTCACTGCGTTTATTCACAAGATAAATTTAAGGCACTATAATTATACGATGGCCGCTCAAAAATTAAATGCCTTACATTTTTTCTCCAAATGTATTTATTAAAATGGTTGAAACTTGGTGGCAATATAAACGAATGTTTCTTTTGCACATACAACTTTTCTACAGTCTGCATCAAATTATACTGCGTTATCGCCAGCTTGGAACAAGTGCTTGTATTCCTCACCCGTATTAGCTACTGTCTTGTGCACGTAGCTACTACATATTGCACTCAAAGCGAGTTCGCGCAAAACATCTTTAAGAGACCGAAAGTAATGGAAGTTTGAAGTGAAAGTGCGCCCATCCGCGCGTTCAACATGTCTGCAGTGTTGGCTCTAACAGGCGGCAAATTATATACATCGATTTCTGCACTTTCTTGCTCCTATCGGCTCCAAAACCCCCATACAATGCACGGATGTTCATATTTTTCGTGAATTATATCGCAGCTAGTTTGCTTGTAACGCGATCTGAAACAGACTCCATTTTATCAGTGCAGGACTGCCCCGCCTTCTGTTGAAATAACATGAAACTCGGTATACGCATGAAAGCATCATATTAAGCATTCGTGGGTGCACTTTCCTATGTTAGTGGCTGAGAAAACGTAGGAGGAAAAAATAAAAGCTTTTTCTTTGTAAATTGATTTAAGATTTTTTTTAACCGTTAAAAGTTTCTCCAGATCATGACTGGCATTTGCCTTCACAAAATGCTGGAACATTCCAGAAAAAATCTTTTCTATCGAAGCTGAATCCTTAGATTGGCAAACAGACGATTGTTGCATCTCAAGGATGAATAGAGAGTTTAATGGGAGCATGGAATTGATTAGGCGGAACGCTTCCATATGTCAATAACGCCCTTAACTGCTTGCATTTAACAGAACTTACGAGCCGTATCTTTCACCAGAAGGAAGATTGGATACATATATATACGACATACGCGAAGCTGTTAACCAGTTTAATGCGCAATCCCATTCAAGATTCTCATCAAGTCATCCATTCCGTTATTACCCCCGTTAAAAACACAAATAAATACCTTTGCTTCAGCGCCGTATATTAACCTTTCAACATAAACGGGTTCATGAACGTTATTATGATGGATATATAGAGCATACTGCGAGGGAAAACTTCAGAGGTCTAATAAAGAAATAGCTCGAAGATGATATTCATAAAAGGCACAAATTACACTCTATGACGGAATTTCAAGCAAAAAAGAGATGGCAGAATCCTGATAAAAGTGAATTTTAACTCCAGCTCATCGGTCGCAGTTGAACAGCAAACAAGAGCAAAATGCTGCAGCTAATTTGTTATTGTATATATACAATATATTCTACTGATAAATTCTTGCTGCCGGCAGAAATATTTTCTGTAGTCAGGGAAATTTCCGCTATCCGAAAAAATAGTCCGAAAAAATAGTTCTCATCGCAAGTACTGGAGTGGTTTGCAGCATGCATGCATAGTATATTAGAACGCACGGTGCAAGAAAGGAAGGGATGCCACCTTCCACGGGAGCTCTCACGATTACTTGAATATTTTCAGAATTTCTTTGCTAGGCGACGAGAACAACTGCAGGGTGGTTTAGGCCGTAACGCTTGCCACTCGCATTCGGGAGATCTCGGGCCATCCTGATCTTTGGTTTTTCCCGGGTTTCCCCATGTCACTTAAGCAAATGCTGGGAAGGATGTTTACATTCTCCCTTTTCCTTTCCTCTCATTGCATGGCATCTGGTACAAGGCAAAGCGAGTTGGAGGCCTGCTTTCTGGAAATTTCTTGTCCTAGCGTCTCGTGAGCTCTGCACAAGGTATCCTTAGGGCACCTTTTTTATTTGTTTTTAACGCCCGTTTTTACTACTGAGGCACCACAGGCAGTGAACACTGGTGATACATGGGATGAAATGATAACTTGGGAAAGGATTTTTTAAGGAATGAAACATTCCAGGCCCAAGTTTAGGGTACTTCCCCGGCATTTGACATTTATGAGGACTGAGGAAAACCAGAAAAAAACCTGTCAGGGAGGACGGTCCTGGCGGGATTCGAACCCCAGATGTACCGCTCACGAGTCTGCGCCTTAATGACCTCGCCACCCGTGCCGGTTTGGAGCACCCTGACGGTGGTTTGAGATCGCCGGCATCTGGGACTTATCATCTGAGGAAATGTTATGGACCACGCCTACGTTCGTGAATCGTCTCCTCGGATTTTTGGCCGCCGGAGTATCCTTCATCACACCCATTTCCAGGGGGCCCCGTGGGGTCATTATGTACAATGAGCTTCCTGGTTCCGTCGGTATGCAAATCCTTCTCTGTAGACCATTCTGTCCTATTATTTTGTTAGCAGCGATTGATGGTATTAGTGCTAATGGTGGAGGTGGTACAGCCTCTTAGGTAAGTTACAACTTTAAGGCAGACTTAGAACAAAGAATGAAAGAAGTTGCTAAATACTTATCCCTGGTTTGCTTACTCAAGATGCACTTTACTTTGCGAGGTATTTAAACGGCCTAAATATCCGATATTGCGTTGATTTACCCCGCACGCGAACCTGACTGGAGACGGAAGCACGCAGCACAGCTGCCCAAACCCAGCTGACCGCGCGATGGGCAAAGCACTAAAAATGCTTACCTTTTTCACAGAAACTAAAATTTCCTCTTCCCGAATCGGTGAATTGTAATGCATGCACTTCAGTAAACTTGTATGGATGAAATGTTAGCAATGTCGTAGCAGAATATGGTGATATACGGCTGATCGCACCTTGTGCTAACTTTGTAAGAACTGAGCATTGATATCATCAAGTTTTTCCTCAGTTAACATAAACGCCTACGTCTTAATTTCTTGTCCAACATTCATCTTCTTGCCTTGAATTTAAACACTGTTTTAGAAACTTGTCAGGTAGATGAAAACGTTCTTCAAATTCTGCACAATACTGAGAAGCTGATTCATTTCTTAAAAAGTTGCAGCAAATGAAAATGCGTTTTGTGTTAAATGTTGTAACTATGGCAAACCGAGAAATGGAATTGAATAACAGTGATTCCTCACTGTTCGGAACCAAAAAGCACACTAACCGGCCTTATCAGCGGCAATACGCGTTCTTGATTATCGGCATGTGCAGCTGTAACCAGCCTACTTGGAATCCGGTCCGGGTACGGGGAAAAACAAAACTATAATCCCAATATCTAAATTCTAAATTATTCTTTCTTTTAAGTTTTTACCTCATAGTAAGTTATTGTACTCATTGGTAAACTTCTCTTCTAGCTGCACATTTTCGGGGTATGAATCAGTGCGTTTGTGAACTGAATCTTAGAAATTCAATTTGTATATTCTTGTTACATCTTCGTATACCGCTAATTTCTGGCTTTACAAACCTTCATAATCTATTTTAATAAGACCTTATGGACACATGAAATGCTACACTTAGTAAGAAACGCGCAGAAACTAAAAAAAAAACACACACATGAATGTAAAAACACAATGCGACATAACACGAATTAATTCCAAAGCACATTGCTATTAGGATAACGCGTTTTTAACTCCCGACAAAGAACAAGGAAATTGAATTAGATAGTAGATATTATGTTTTGGTTATTGCATTTGCGGGTATATATATATAACTGATTAATTTTATCTTAAGGAATTAATCCTGCTGGTTATATTGAAATACTCAACATTGTAGCACAAATTGGAAAATAAATATTTTCAGGAGTATAGCGATATTGAGGATAAACTTTTTTACCCTGAAACCTGCTACTTAATCGAATCCTTGACTATCTCTCTCTTTGTTTTTCTTATTTTAGACCCCTCCATTTTATGGGGATGTTTAAGCAGTTTTAAGCATAATTATGTACAAGTTAAAACCTTACTTTTTGATTAGAACGTTTCAATAATATTATTCAGTACATTTACTACATAGAATAGGTTAAAATTTGGTTTGAATCCACCGCGGTGACATTGGGTTTTGTACTGAAAACTAAACAATGTAAGAAAAAAAGCTTGAAACAGTAGATTCCCATCCCACGCAAACACCCGGGTAATCACGATGATCATAAGAAGATTAAATTAGTATCAAAATTAGAATCCATACATTTGTACTAGAAGTGAGAAAACGAGCATCTTTCCAAATATCACAAAGGCGTCAGTATGGCAAAACAGAATCTTTTGTTACATGAGAAGGGCGGATGGAGGGTCATAATGGGCTCGATCCCTTCTTCTCGTAATAACCAAGGTGACCCTGAAACTGACTATATACCGTTAGAACCTTTTATGTAAGGTAAACAAAGGAACATCGACTTTTGCAACCCCTATGGAAAAATATATTAGGTAAACTTCTTCGTAAACAGGAAACGAAAAACAAGTTACGGTATCTCTTTTCGCGCACTAGGTTGTTAACACCCCCACCTCTAGCCAGAAGAAGCACGAAAAGATTTACCAAGCAGAGGGTTTCGTAACATAAATCGTAATGAACAGCCAATGAACGGGATAGAAGAATAATTAAAACAGCAAGTTAACTACAATTAAGAGTCAAGAAGCGTCATACGGACATTCAGACTATCGCCAGATAAAACTATCGGGAAGAGACGAATTCAGGCAGTTGCAGTTGGAGTTGCAGTGTTAGTTGTCAGCAGTTTGTCAGTGGCTAATGGGAGGAAGCCAGTTAGTTGAAAGGCAGTTAAGTGAAAGTTCGATCCGGTTGAAGCTAAGTAGCCTTAGGAGAGACGCAATTATTGTGCTTTATCAAACTCTAACTTTCCCTGAGTGATTTTTGCACCGTGACAAACAGTAACTTAAATATGTGCCACATATAGTCGTAATTCCTTACAGACAATTACCATTAACCAACTTTAATCCCGCAGTGTAAAGATGTACAATCAACAAAACTCCTGTGTGAAATAGACTCATTTTGTCTCCACTATCGTGGCCAGCCTATTCAATTCCTCGACTCGAGAATTGTTTTACATTCCAAAAAAGCCACTAGTTAGAAATTTCATATAGCCGTGGCAGAAGAAGATTAAGACATCACAACGCAATCTCCATCTTCGAATCAGCGCGCGGAGAAGAGGATCGAGAGTTATATCAGGAAGACTTCTGCAACTACCTTACTGCCCCAAGCTCGCCCAACCCAAAATTTCCTGAACGGGTGTAAAATAGGTAAACCAAATAAGAATCCATCCCAGGTATAAATACCTATTAATTAATTACCTTTCATCCTCTCAATTAATTAATCATCCTTATTACCTCCTTCTCCATTATAGATCGATATTGAAGTCGATAGGCTTCAAGGAGAGCAATGTAAAGAAACTATATTTATCAAATCCCAAAACGGAAAAAATGGCGGCCAAAGTAGCTCTATTACTGTCAATGGCAAATACCGAAATTTTATGCAGTATTGTATTTATGACATTATTTATCATTAGAAATATTTCGATTTTTTTTAATCTGAAATTGTTTATAAACATATCTTTCATAAATAAACGAAATATAAAATAACATTAAAACTTTGCTACAGGTAAGTACAACTCTTTATAAAATGCACAAACTTCAAAACAACTGAACACCCTAAAACTAATCGACATAGTTGGAACAACATAATATTTATCATAGTCAATTTTAAGGAAAAAGACATAGTCTTGGCAATAATTATAAACGGGTATACCTGTCTTGTCTTAACCTCAATTGCAAAGGAGTCGAAACATAATATTCTACTCACACCGTTCATTAAAACTCTCACCTCGCTCCAAAACCCACTTCATACATCCTTACGGGTCTCTCCTTTTCATTAACACTCACTATCAAACATCATATAAGATAATACATTAAGGAAAGCTGCACAAATAAAATGTCCTTCCTAATCACAAATTTTAGTAATACATGTTCAACACACATCATTTCTTCACACATCACGTTTCATCATTAACTTCAAAACTTACATGGTGTATACTCGGTATCCATTCTTTTAATTATGTTATATAGAAAGTGTACATGTAGTATTATGCCGTGCACTGCCATAATAAAGACATACAAGGGCAAATCCAAGTGGTACCTAACACTTTCTATTAAACAAGTTGCCGCCATGGGTGGCCGAGGCCGTTAATGGACGGACTCATGAGCCGGAGATCTGGGGTTCGAATCCCGACATGACCGTCATGCCTGACTGAGGGTTTTTCCAGGTTTTCCTCAGTCCTCATAAATGGCAAATGCCGGTGAGGTACCCTAAGCGTAGATCTGGAAAGTTTCCTCCTTAAAAAATCTTTTCTCAATATATCATTTCATCTCATTTATCAGCAGAGTCCACCGCTTGTGGTGCCTCAGTACTAAAAACGGGCGTTAAACACCATTCAAAAATAAACAAATAAATAAACAAGATCCTGGTGTGATTTCACTATATCAACATTAACTTAATAAAAAACAAAAGAAGAAACACGCTACTCTTGATTTACTCCCAACCACAAACCGCTGTAATAAACCAGATAATTGCAATTACTAACGTGATATAATTAACACCCAGATCACATATTCCACCATTTTGTCTACTATCGATACCTACCTTGAGATCTGGTAAATATAGTGAGTCGTGACAGTGTATACTGCTAACCAATGAGCAATGACAAATATACTATCAATACAAAGCTACCACAATATTACATATTGTTGAGCAATAAATACACTCTTTTACGATTTCATATTTTTAACATGTACACTTTTTTAACATAAAATAACATTTTCTGTTAGAAAAACAGTAGAAATTACTGTTTGGAGAAGCCTTGAAAATGTTTAACTGACCATGTGCGATAATGAAGTCCAATATACGAGAGATATTCAAATAGATTCCCTTGCCATCTTCACAATAAAACGATGGTTATTACTAAAAATTAAGAAAGCGCAATCCAATATAAAAGTCGTCATATGTTCTGAAACCAACATGTCTACATTTCTTTTCTTATCTACAACGGAAAAGGGTAACATTAAACGTCATTCGCAAATAATGCAATCATAACGGAAATGTAAAATATTAAATAGACTTTTCATACCTTTTGGCCTAAAATGAAATACTTGTTCTGTCAAATTAAAAGAGTTAAATTTTGGAAATATTAAGAAGAATAGTACATTAATCTTAACTGCATGCACAATGAATGATTATACAATCATACATATCCAAGTCTTCTTCCATTTATATTATGTTCCTAAAATGGTTAGAAATTGTACGATAGCATACAAGTGTTTTTCCGTACTGCGTTGCGTATTAAAGACAGACCTTGTTCTAACCTATATTATTGTAAACAGGTGTTATTAGATAAAGCGCATACTGGTCGTAAAGGAATCCTAGACAGTAAATCTACGATGGAGAATCAAAGGTCCACTAAGGCAAATTTTCGAGCAAATCAATACGGAAATAGTGTCTATTAAAATGATTAAATGAAAGATGACTCAACAGAATTTTCAAAATTTAATACTATTAAAGTAGACAAAATGGAAACTAATCATGTGGCCACAACACATTGCATAATTGACGATTCATTTTGTAATTACAGAACCTTCTGGATCGCACTTTTCCTAAGGAATAGGGCTCCAGACGTTTGATATAAAGGACATGGGTTCGAATGAATGAATAGTGTTTAACGCCCGTTTTTGCTACAGAGGCACCACAGGCGATGGACACTGATGATAGATGAGATGAAATGATATATTGGGAAAGGATTTATTTTTAAGGAAGGAATCGTTCCAGGCCTAAGTTTAGGGTACCTCCCCGGCATTTGCCATTTATGAGGACTGAGGAAAACCTGGAAAAAACCTCAGTCAGGAAGGACGGTCCTGGCGGTATTCGAACCCAGACCTCCCGCTCACGAGTCCGAGACTTAACGACCTCGGCCACCCGTGGCGGTACATGGGTTCGAGACTCGATATGGGGTAATACTTTAAAAGGATAATATGGTCACCCGAAACGTTATGCTCTTATTGTTTATGGACATCCCTTAAGATCTGATGACATTTTCTCTTGTATACTAAAAGGAAAAGTAAGTTTACAAGCATATTTCTAAAAGTTATATAACATTTTTATTTAAAATACTGTGCAGCACTTTGTTCTTCACTTAACACTATTTTTAACACGATCTCCATGACGATTACGATATTTGTCTAGGCTTGAAGTCAATTTTTCGATAACACTATCGTAAAATGTGGCGTTCTTGCAATTCACTGTTTTGACATCTTTATTACTCTGAAATCTGTGCTGTACAAGATGTTCTTTCATATCTGGTAAAAGGTGAAAATCTCTGGGTCTACCACTGCACAGAGTCCATTGATGCTACCCTACCTAAATTTTGAGCATCATTTTGCCGTATTATCATCATAGACTTCCATCATTGTTCGCGTTCACGAATCGGATAACAGCACAATCCTCTTGCTCCAGTTGACTGGCGTTTGTCACCTAGAAGGCAGTGCAAAGTGCTATGAACTGAACCAAAAGAAATATTTCGCTACAATTTCAACCATTCTAATCTTGACTTTACCGATGATAAAATATTGTAAACTCACTTTTTGAACTTTGCACATCAGTAACAAGTTTCTTGTACTTTAAAACAGGTGGTTTTGCATGAATTGCCATAGACATTTACAGAGAAAAACTATCCAATAAAAGCATTCATATAGTACTACCCTCTTGTAGTGGGCGTTTGCGAAGAACACGGATCTTTTAAAACCAAAGAAGTAATTTGTGTGTTTCATTCCTTCCCGTACTTCGTAACCATTATTCCTTTACGGCACGTGAAATGGGAACCAACCGAGTTACCGTATGGCAAGTCCCACATTAGAAGCCTTATCATTTGCCAGAAAATTTAAGTTCTTTAAGAACTTTCGTCTCCGCTTACAGTTTTGTGATTAAACTTTGCGGCAGCAGCCAGAATAGTTTTCATTATTTTCCACCGTTGAGGCCATAGTTGCTAGCGGTTCAAGAAATAACCACGAAATGCTTCATATATTTGAAAATTTCCATGACACTGCACAGAAAAGAAGTCAACATAGATCGACATTGTTTCCAACTGCATTATTGATACATACTTTCTTCCTTGACTGAGTGGTGATGTAAAAAGTCGTATAGTAAGTATTGTTGCTTGACATTTACATTCCAATTTCTTTCCTCCATATTTTGCTATGAACCTGCAAGAGCATTTGGACCGAGTTTTTTCTGATCGCAGTTTTACTATGACGTGACCATTTCGCTTTCGGACCCCAACTCTCTTGGAAACGTTTTTCACTCCGACGAGGAGCTAGTTGCCCGCACTTTCGCAGTCTGTGATGCATATGATACGCCAGGATATATGCACAGAGTTGCCAGTGCTGAAGTTTGCCATTTTGAGCAATTGCTTTGAAACCAATGCTATTTCTTGATTTCCATTTCCTTGTATCTGTGTTGGGTGTGTCCTTTATATTATATTGTAGTAATATTTGCAATGAAGATTGTAAATACTATAGAATACTATAAGTTTAAATAAATTCCTAATTTTCAGCTCTTAAACCAATTCATTTCACATTACTACATCGATTCATCTAATTATCTGATAACCGACGTGGCGGTGGGGAATCCCATAGGCCAATAAGCCATCGTACACGACCATCTGGGCTAAACTAAAGTCTTGCAACACAACAGTCTGTTGAAAAATTAATGGCGACTGTCTAATAAGTTATAATGCACTTAAAAGTAATGTGCTCACTCATGTCACGGAAGGGAATGCTGGAACTGCCTGCCTTCGTTTTTCAATACATTTCTGGCATCTACTTATGAAGTTACCCACTGACACCTCTTAATTCCTTTTGTGAAATTAAATTCATCTCTTGACATGTTATTCCTTAGTTCGTCCAAAGCGTGTTGTATATTAATAAATTATGAAACGCATTACGATCTAGATGTCAATCATCTGGGAATTTCTCCTCAAATGATCCTCTAACAGCACGAGCGGACCGGGTATGGACATATAAATCATAAACAAATAATCGTTGTAGAATAGAATAATTAGGCTCAGTATTTGTTAGTAGTATTCTACTCAGAAGCTACTCTAGAATTACGCACTTACACAGATCAAACGACACTGACTGGGTCGCACGAAACTAGAGGACAATGTAGCAGTTCGGTGAACCCCATCCCTCAGCTGGCCTTGGCTTATAAGCCGACGCAGTCCTGCATCGCTGCGCGTCGATCATTAAATATTTGAATAATGCGATACTTAAGTTACGGTGCTTTTAAAGCTTCTGTATTCTGTAAGGGTAAACGATAACTAAATGAATTCAGAATTTAAATATGTACCTGTCTGCGTATGTACTCTGGAATTTTCAACATCCAAAGAAAATATCCGAAAACAAAATGAATAAAAAGGGAACACTGAATGTCCCACCAGGACTAGAACACAAATGTTCAACTGCATTACACCGATAGCTTCATCACTGCGCAATCGCAGGTACTTCACCTGTCTTACCCCCTGCTGAATAATGTCTTTTCAAATTGAAGTTGTGTTGATCAATGGTGCGCTGATTATTTAGAAACTTTCATTTGAAAATCTGAGTCCATAGGCAATTTTCTCTGTATTTCCAATCATTTAAGCTGCTTCTATAACTAGTGGTGCTATTAACGCTGTATTTGCATGATTAATATATTTTTAGCACTTTTTGAATATCACCTGATATCTTCTTTGGTAGTGTTGCAATATTTGTATTTTTATCTGCTGTTTCAGGTTTATATGGTTGAAGATTTTATTTGAACTTTTATGTATGCTATTGCAAATGCAACAACATGTCTATAGGTTTAGAGTTTATTTTTCTGTGCAGAAAATCCGCGTGCGAAAGTACTACAAAATTTATACATTGGTACGAGCTTTAGAACGGCAATTCCATACAACATTTATCAACATAAGGGATATATTTTTTTCATTATAGTCATTCCTTTTGCTCCTAAATAATCTGCATGTTTTTTTTTAATCCACCTTAAAGATGCCCACAAAGAGAATGTGGAGGTTTACGAACATTCTGTGAGAAGAATTGTTGTTTTGTGCGTTACATGAGTGGAGACAAAATTCCATGCGTGCTACTAAAGCTCATTGTACAGAGTGCCGTAAAATACTCTTATATATGTAGAATTAACGAGTAGGAAGTTAAGTCTTTTCAAAGTGCTCCCAGACGCTTCAATATAGAGTTGCAGGCACCGATATAAACCAATCTTACAGTTACGTTAAGATGTGAGGTGTGCTCATAGCCAGTCAAATGTAAACTGATGTCATTGGCGGAGCCACAGGCATGAGCCGCTGCACGCCAATCTAACCACGAGTCATTCACTAAGGAAGTGGTATAGTATTGTTAGAACTACAGCAGGTTAACTTTTATGAACGATTACTGTACTTAAGCTTCAGTTAATTAACATTACGACATGCATGTAATAGAATCAATTGTCTGTTTAAGATAAACTATTTTGTTTTCAGTCCTCTTGGCCGTCCATCAACACATTCTTAATGCTACTCGTAAATACTTTGTACATACTTTTTCGCACTCTGAAGGTAAAACGCTATACCACTAATATAAGTATGGCACACATTTTTGGATATTTTTGCACATCTCAGTGAAAAAAATATTTGTAAGTCGGCACACACGTGGTTAAAATAATTACAATCCCCTTTATTATAGCAGGTGCTAAACGTGATTCTGAAAGGCATTTTTAAACAAATATTTTTCTCTAAATTAGTGATAACATTAAAAAGTATACAGCTTGAGCAAAGCATTCAATGTCTAACTGTAAGAAATAAATAGGATAATGAAGGAAATATCTTAATCAAGAAGTTTTCTCATACTAGCAGTTATTTGATCTTCAGTCTTTAAACGATCTTGTGGTAGATGAGACAGTAATTACGCTTTCATAGTTTGCTCAAGGGAATATCAGCACACTTCAACCAATCAATGCAGTCTTGAAATCTGAGATGCGATATGCATTTAATCCAATATTCTCTCAGGGATGATATTGGGTTATTCTATAAAGAACACAGACGATAGTTCGCTGCAACTCCTTAGTGTACTGCAGCCACATGGCACACCAGTGTTCAAACAACGTCATTGAGGGAATATTTTGGGTTAAACCTTTTAATTTAGCTGTATTAACGGCTGTTTTTGTATCGTCTCTGCACAAGGCAGACAAGACACTTTATTGGTTAAACTATGGGTGTAAGGTGAGTTAATTTACAGCATGTTTATTTGAAATAATTTGCTTGCGAACAATAATTATAACTGAGAAATTTGGTGTAACCTTATATAACATTCACTGTAACAAAACTCCTCCTTTCATGCTGTATTTTATAACTCTTCTACATTATTTTGGGTATTACGGCAAGAGGGATGCTGCTGGAAGTTCATTATTATCTACATCTGAGCAATTAAGTGTAATAGTATTAATCAAAAGTTCCATTAAATCTATTTACGTAATTCCATAATGCAGGCTGCATTACATTTTCCAAAACACCCGCTTTTTTCCAAGCTCCTCTTAATGAAAGGAAATTGAAGTGCTCTGCCCCCTCTGAACCCGCAGATGTTCACAGCCTTACCCTGCTTCTGAGAAACATGTAACTTAAAACTCTTGACATGAAGTCTGCCACTGTTTTTTTTATTATAAAGAAGTTAATTCCTACCTACAATAATAATCTGGACAAAAATATCGCGATTGCACAGATTTTCCGGTTCAGTTCTAAATTTCTTTTGAAAAATGAGGTTCTGATCTGTGCTTTGTCTATATTTACAGAAGTTACTTATTTATGAATTGAATTGTAGTGATATTTCCACAACAATGCGAGCCGTAAAGAGACATCATATAGGTTGAAGAGAGTAGACGTATACTAGCTTTTGTTGCCAGACAAGATTTTATACAATGCTTAGCATTACATGTAGAAAAATATTAAAGGAAAAAATCATCATTGTATGGTCAGTTGATATATATGTACTGAAGCAGGTAATGTCTCAAAATTTCCTATTTAATTATAATTGCTTCTGACGGCTACTATAATAACAACAACAACAACAACAACAATAATAATAATAATAATAATAATAATAATAATAATAATAATAATAATAATAATAATAATAATAATAATAATATTTGTATCTTGTTTCAAGTAATCAAGGGTATTAATATTACAATTAAAAGGAGGACCCCAATATTATATGTATTAGTGTATGTTAATAGAAATGTCTTTTTACTAGTAAGTAATATTCAAGTTATCTTTCTATAATACCATGATTGACAGTGCATATATGTCTTTGCTATGTTTTTTTGTAAAAGTAATGGAAATGCTGTCTTTGTCGGAGGACATTAGCTTTACCTGAGAAAAGAATCTTTTGTCAAACCCTGACGGACAGACTAGCCGGTCGCAAGGCGTCAGATATGTCATTACGCTGAAAACGGCTAGGAATATGCATTCAATTGAAAACTGTACTTGCCGTCAAAAGGAAATACCACACAGAGAAACATGTGTTTTCACAGAATCCAAGATATTAGCTATTTCAAAGGGAGGCAGCATATATTGCTAAAACGTGCTTTATCGCAAGAATGTAGTGAAAGGCAGATGTCTCCGACTTTGGTAGCGTGCGAATAGAAAATGTATACTTCCTGGTAAAACCCAGAAACTTGAACCAATCAACATATTTCATATTAACCCTACGAATAAAAGCAAACTGGTAATAAACCATGCACTTGTGTGATCAAATAATATTCTAGAAGGAGTCAAATTCAATTTATTTAATGGAATTAAATTTTCGCGAGGGAGGAGCGAGTTCGCACAAGAGATTTGATATTAACTATAAGAAGTTAAGTTTTAGGCATTCGTGCGCAGAAGCAGTCATGATAGTAACAGTAAGATTCGTGACAGTGAAGTAAAAGAGCGATAGTAGTAACAGCAGTAACGGTAGTAGCAAGAGTGGCAATTAGTCAGTATCCGCATCAGTCATCAATTATTCAGTGTCTCAGCAGAATAGTTAAACCGTCGCGAAAAGTCAAAGTAAATCGTTCAGTCAGTGAGAGTTAGCCAGGCAGTGCAAGCGTAATAGTAAGAATAATCACAATTGTGTTAAAATGAATAACTACGCGAATGAATACAGCGAATTATAATCCGAAGAGGCACAGCATGTTCCAGAACCTTCCAAGTTGTCAAATAAATTAAATGTCCAACCACAGCCAAACATTTTATTATTACAGTGAACAACCCTTCTCCTCTCTAATGATATTACATCATTAAAAACAGTTCAAAATTTCCCTGAGATCCCTATCCCTATAACCAGAGAGTTAGAAAGCGTAGAACTCATGACTCTAAGAGTCGAGACAAGACAAGAAGAGCATCTAATTGTCCGAAAATAATAATTAATAATAAATCACCAACAATATTTCAAAAATAATACACCACCGCTATGATTTCGGTTCCAGTACTATATAAATTGTATCCTTGTCGACATGGAAGGCAATAAAAATACTTAAGCTCCTTTTAAACCATGGTTGGTATATATACTATTCACTGCAAAAAAAAAAAAAAAAAAAAAAAATAAAATAAAAAAAATAAAAATAAAAAAAAAACAAACAAAAAAAATTAATCTCAAGAAAATTATAAGTTTTCTATTCATCCAGATGTAATTAGTTAACTTTTCTGTTTGAAGAGGTGCAAGTAAAATAAATGAACTGAAAATTGTGCTAAAATATTATACTTTAACTACTGATTAGTTTTCTAATTGGAAGGGAACAAGACTTAAACTTTTACTGTGTTCGCCAAATCTCAGTCCCTGCGATTATGCTCTCTCCCCAAAGTGAAGCAGCCATTGTGTGGGAAACGTTTTGCTAACAAAGCGAACATTTTTACAGCACTTAAATGCGAGATGGCTCACGTTAGCAAATGCAGTAGAGCGTATTCAGCGCACTCCCTATCGCTGGCAACGAACCGTCCATGTACTTGGAGACTACATCGAAGGCTGCTAAATATTGAGGATTACCTGTGAGACCCGTCCAATGACGGATTTACCACCCTGTGTAAGTAGCTGTGTGTAGCGTTTGTTCATGTCATAATAAACCAACATGTTCGGTTGCCTGTGTTTTGCTTCTTCCATACGAGGGCAGCCTACACCCAGCCTTCCGTTGGTGGCACCATTTGGCAATAAATGGCCTATACTTTCAATGGTATATCTTACATTATTCGTACTGTCTCTTGTTCGAGAGAGAGAGAGAAACAATTGACATAGCTTAGGACTTATCCCTCGTAGTATTAACAATTTTCTGGGAAAAGTACAAAGTCTCTTTTTTCTGTATGTTTTCTTGACAAGATAGCTTTTAAAAATAACAATTTTATACAATTTGACAAACATGAAATACCCACACGTAATTGCAATTAATTTTAAAAACATTCATCCAATAAATGGAGTAATTTTAAAATGTAATATATAATGTGAATCACGGATATCTTACGAATGCCTTATCCTCTTAAACTAATGCAATATGCGAAAAAGGAATGAGCGAAAAGCGGGAGGGGAAGAAAAAAAAAACCAATCAGTGGCGATTGCTAAAATTCAGGATTTGCAGATGTTACTATATGGAAATCGTGATAATCTTAAAAACAATTAAAATTAATGTCACAGACCGAACTGAGCAATTACATGAAATTTTAAAATTAAAACACATTATATATATGCGCGGCGCGCGTGAGTGTATTTAAGACAAATTGGAATTTTTATATAGGATGTTTAATTAACAGAACAAATTTGAAAATGTTCGCACTTTTTTACTTTGTAAGGACATTTTCATACAGTATTTTTTAAGAATGCCGGTAACAAAAAGAGGAAGAAAGATATAAAACAGCAGCATTAAGATGTGAGATAACGGAATTGGAAGTTTTTTAAAGTGTAACAAGGATAAGCCCGCAGCTTTTAGGAGGTTTATTTATATACGACTGCCCTTTCTTGGTAATAAACCCAAACGACGTAACGCTTATGTTCTTCGTAAATATCGATTGACCTTTAGGATCAAAAGCGACTCTATCAGAACGCTGTCAGTCTTCTCACTGCTAAATTAAATGCACTCAGCTCAGAGATAAAACTAATACCCATTTCCTGAAACTCCCACATCAGCGCTTGAAGTGGATGAACCAAAGTACGGTCGGAAGCTTTTAAGGCATCTTTGTGTCAAGCTATCGATTTCAAAAAGTTAACGTTACGCCCACCTACGGACGAGAAACGTTTCCAAGACAGATATGTAACAGTGAAGAGGCTTCCGAAAGTTCTTCTTTTGGTATAAATATTTATCATTATTATTGCATGGAAACTTTATTTCCTTTATTTTATGAAAAGATCTAAAATCGACACTTCTAGAAGTGCAACTAAAATAAATAATGATAGAACATTTTGCAAGTCTGTGTTATCTTTACAAGGAAAACAAAGCTGTTAGTACAGTTTCACTGGATGTCTAGCATATTGTTCAGTAAGCATGCATACTTCCATCTTCAATGTCGAAGTCTGGAGAAAAAGTAAATACTGCAAACTTTATTTTCGCATATATCAAATTGAACAGTTATGCAATAATTATTTACGATACAAGTGTTAAAGGTGGAATTTCATAATGTAAGTAGGCTGTTTGCGAAGCGAGACCAGAGTTGAGATAAACCTACAAACAAAATAAAATCACTTTTAACACATGTAATACACACTTTTTTGCAAACAGCTCTTAATATTTAGAAATAAATTAGCAAGTTTAAATTAAATTTACTCCAGTCATTCCTAAACATTCTTTGATTCAAAGAAATATTTATATCTCATTAGAAGAAATATTAGTTAATAATTAGTTAATATCTGTGGTTTTAAGCTTATTTTGGTGGGGTCAAATTTATCACAACAGTTTCTTGTATATTATAATAAATTCACCATAATCATCATTCAAGATGAGTGAAATTGATCTGTTTCCCATCAGAAGAAATCTTTCCATTGTCACCTAGATCTTCGTATGTCTCGTCTTCCCTTCGATCGATATTTTAAGAGCTGCTTTGCTAGTCTTTCGTTAGTTACCGCCACGGATAGCCAGGTTGTTAAGGCGCAGGAGGTCTGGGGTTCGAATCCCGCCAGGACCGTTCTCCCTGACTGAGGTTTTTTCCAGGTTTTTCCTCAGTCCTCATAAATGGTAAATGCCGGAGAGGTACCCTAAACTCAGGCCTAGAAAGTTTCCTTCCTTAAAAAAAAACCTTTCCCAATTTATCATTTCATCTCATGTATTATCAGTGTCCACAGCCAATGATGCCTCGGTAGTAAAAATGAGCGTTAAACACTATTAAAAAGAAATCTTTCGTTACCCATACGGGAAATATGTTCCATCCAACTATATTTATTCTGTCCTATTTTTTATTTATATCAAAGATATTAACTTTTACTCTTACTTCAGCATTCCTAACGTGGTCTTTCACAAAGCACAGCCATATATATATACCTCAAAAATCTATTTCAGCATTTTGTATCACTCTATTTTTATTACTGCTGTTTATGACCCAATTTTCAGGCCCGTAAATCAAAATTGGTACTGCCATTTTTATAAACTTTTAAAAGCGTGTCATTTCTACTTTTATTTTTTAATATTCATTTTGTGGTGCCACTTAATATTCTAAAACTTATAAACCTTCTAATTATATCCTTATCATAAACATAAGGCATCACATCCCAAATAATTGAAAAGATTTACTTGTTTTATTTGATTATTATTAAGTATGCTTTTGACTGAGATTGATATTTTCCAAAAAAGGCCATTACTTTAGACTTTTCAGTTTGACATTATTTTACTAAGGTTAAATGAAGCTAAATGAAGCTAATTATTAGCAAAGATAACTTGGTCGTCAGTGAATTAAATTGTATTTTGAATTTTAAAATTGTTGCTAAGTTGAACTCGCCATTCGGCTATTACTGAGTCAATGTTAAAAAGCATTAGCTCTCTCAGTCAGCCTCGTCTTACAGATTTTTACAGTTTATTAAATTCCATTTAGCAATATTAATAACCGTTCCTTCATACGTTTGAAGTATGGAAATAAATAATTCGTATATTCTTTATTTAACATAATTACACTAAATTGCCGTCTAAAAATATAATTTGCGCTCGCTAAAAGAAGTTGATAGTATGCACATGAGAGTACGCAATGATGGCATCAGCTGTTACTGATTTTCGTCCAGCCTGGCATGGTTCCAGAGCTACAACATGCAAACAAATAAATCTTAGGCACGAATTTATGTAATATTACTGATTGCCCTATGGCCTGCTTTCAAAACCGCAATGTAATTTTTTTTTTAATTTGTATCCCTTCAAATATTTTAATAATTATCACGTTCCGTATTAAACCAAAGATGGAAACACTGGAGTGTTACAACATTTTTGTATCACTGAGTGTGACAAAATGCAGTTTCTAGTTTGAGTTCTTTGTATTAAAAACCACATTTAGTATGAGTTGTCTAAAATATCATTTACCTTTACGTTAGACAGAGTAGGTCCTGGTGGTGTAGTGGTAACCAAACTTGCCTCCTTAATCCGAGATCGCGGGTTAAATCCCGGCCAGGACCGATGGATTTTTTCGGGCGTAAATATCCTAAGTATGACTTCCTTAGGAAAGGGAAATAAAGAGCAGATCTCATGTCGTGGATTTATGGCATGTAAAATAACCCCAAGTCTGAAAGAGGAGGCCTCTGAGCAAATTTTATCGGCCGTTTCACGCCCTGAATTAAATGGGACGCTGAGATGCTAAAGAACATCCATATATAAACCAAATCAACCACAACCTTAGACAGATTTTAAAGCGAATGCTTCGCAAGAATGTTACAAGGGTTAAAGATAGTGGCGGCTTGTAGTCTGAATTATTAGTGAAGCTCTTTTACCGAGTAAAAAAGTACCGAACTTAATTTTGTAGATTAGCTGAACTTTCCCGCCTTTAAGAGCGGAGAATTGTTCTGATATTGTATCTTTTTGAGGATACATTCCTCATTGTTAATTTTTTTTAGAAAGTGCTTAACGTCCATTTTTACACTGAAGCATCACAGGTGGACACTTGCGATGCACGAGAAGAAATGTTTAATTGCGAAAGGAATTTTTTTAAGGAAGGAAATGTTCCCGGCCTAAGTTGATACTGAAGCATTAATTCAGATACTGCGCATCTGCAGAAGGATAATCAAGCATTCTTATAATATTTTTCTTCTTAATTACTAGGTATATACTTATACTCTTTATATTTAATGTAATTTAAGGACACCCGAAAGTGGTTTGTGTTTAAAAAAATATAATGTTCTTATTTGCTTAAATTTTTTATAAAGGTCTAATTAATATTTTTGTGTAGATATTTGTTTTTCAATTTCGGCTATTTGAATGCCTGAAAAAGATTTTAAAGCATTTTTAGGAGCATATAACTGAAAAGTACTATGGATAGGAGTATGAACTTTAGAATCATATGAATCTTAGAGCTCTAAACGGCCGGTGAAGAGATATTGGTGTATCATGAACGGTGTTTCAATTTAAAAAAGAGACATGGAACATTTACATAAAATATTAATTATGTTTTCTTATATTTATTTATTTTGAAACAATCAGATAATTAATTATTCCTTTAACCGGCCATGTCAAGGTGTGTTAAATGTAATGTTAACATTCTCATCATGATTAAATAATATTTTGAGAAATGGGTACCGATATATTTTATGTCATTTTCACATGTTTTCATGTTATACTTATATATATTATATTAACCATAAACAAGCAGCACCAGTTAATAGTTATGTGTACATATTAAGAATATGTTATTATATAAATAACAAAAATATTCATTAGCCCACCAAAGACAAAAATATAGAAATTGAATTTTGAAAACTATACACTTTTAACCTGAAAATGGAAAAAAAAAAAAAAAAAAAACCTTCTAGGTGCACTTCAGTTCAGAAAAGTTAATACTTTTAATCGACCTTTTAATCATTAAGTTGAATAACAATTTCGATACCACTGCTATTGTTTGACAGTTCTAAAAGGGAATAGAAGATTTATATACTGGCTAATATCTAACCAGGGTTACAGCTCATTAATATTAAATCTTACGCGAGAATTATCACAAACAGCTGTGCATACACGATATAATATTTACATAATATTTATTAAAATACTAACTTATAATAAATACTCAAAAAGGAAGAAATGGTTTTATTTCTTGATTTATGTCGTTATATTTAAATTCAACATCGTCTCTATACGGAACAGATTTGACATACTTTGAGGATGTCTCATTTGCGTCCTCACTATATAATTAACAGCATATGCCAAGTCACAGTAAAATAAATGTTACTATTTCATAGCCGGGAGACACAGCATTACGCAAAGTATTGTGAAGCTGATGTATTTTATGGTACTCTGCAGTACCAGGGTTGGCGCAATGCCCGACTGCAGTTAACATCCCCACAACATACAGTTTTATACTTTGGATCAATACGGTGCAATCCTAACAGTGAGTCGTGCATCTTTTCTTTTAGATGTGCAAGCATCTCACGAGAGAACGCCACTTGATCCTTTACTTTCTTATGGTTGCTGCAAACGATATGTGCCGTGTTTAATTACCACTTATTTTCTGGCAGCGCATTTCGGCTGGGAGGTCGTGAGCTATATTTTAAAATAATCCACCAAGTGCTTAGCTATAATCTCACTTCTATTTTCAAATGAAATCCTGAACCATTATTTTAACAAGCTGCTTGTGCTCGATACTGTCAATTGTTTTTGTGCAATTTCTAATCTATTTCACTAACAATTTATTTACATCTGAATTTGGGCTAGTCCGTGTGAAATGGGACAGCATAACTCCTCTGTGTACTTGTAAGAGAAACTTTGTGAACTTGCGCGATCAGGCGAGAATAAGCTTAATGAAAATTATGGGTAGTTTAATCACCAATAGTTTCTATGCTAGAAGTGTATTCTTTCAGAGTATTTTTGAACTTTGGAAATACATAACTCTGAAATGATTCGGAATATGTAAACCAATTTTATACTAAGTGAAAGTTCCTTATTTAAGCTTTTGTTGTAAACAATTCTTTATGAAATATTAAACAATTCTTTATGAAATATTAAACAATTCTTTATGAAATATTATTTCGTCCTAAAGGGTTGTTTTATAATTAATTTGTTTCGTAATGCTGCAGTCCCTTCAAAATATTTTGACGATCTGTGTTGATTCCTTACTTATATAGGTAGAATTAGATAACACTTTTCAGATTACAGGTATCTTTAACAGGAAATGAGAAAATAGATCTGGAATGAAATGGGGTTTCTTTCAAATCACTTCTTTCGCGTGCAGTTTCTTCAGTGAACGCATGGTGTGTGGTCCTGCACCTGGAGTGTGTTAAACAGTTAACTACAATGCGGGCTCACGTCCCAACAAGAAAGGCTGTGCATATGCTGTGTGCAAAAAATCCACCGCGCGCTAAAATGCATTTTTTGGAAAACTGATTTAATTTTTAAAGTAAAATATTTAAACACGTATTTTAATATTTTAAAATGAATGCAGCTCTTTATAATGAACTATCAAACCATTGATTAAATAAATAAAAATTGGTTATATAGCTTTAAGAAAGCTTCAAGAACGGGGAAATATATTGTTTTAATTTCTGCGTCTGCATTCATAGTTTCAGATAATTTATTTTTAAAAGTGCAATTTTTCTAAAAACGACAAATATTTAACATTTATTATATTAATTTCCTAGGGACAAGGGTTTCATATATTGCAGAAACAGTTATATTTTAATGCCTCATGTGAAAAATATAATTGACTTTAAAAACATATGAGGGCAATTTTTTAATTGTCTTATCCAATTTGAAATAGCAGTGTCCCGTATGTAATTTGTAACGACTATAATTTTTTCTACCAAGTACGAAATCTGTGTCTTTGTCTTAAAAACTAGTATTCCTTAACAAAAGAAAGCTGCAACAATGGAAATATTTTCTCCTCAATAGCTTTACCTTTCTACGTTCTAGTGACGTGACGTACATTCGCTTAACTGCAGAATGCTTTTACTTATTGATTTACATACGAGTCAATAGTGTATATCATATTCACCAGCGGTTCTCAAACTGTGGTCAGAAGACTCCGGGTGTAAAGTAAATTAGAATCAAATTGAAGACTACTATTTGCTCCGGAGAGAGCTTTGAAACAGGTAAGCCGAAAATGAACCAGGCAAAACGTTGTTGCCCTAAAGCATCACGCATATTTCAGCTGCTGAGTTTTCTGAGGGAGAAAAGTATCAGATTTCCCAGGATTATGAAAGGAGGACATAAAAGCATTCATGCCTTTTGTAACAAATTACATGTCCGAAAAACCTTTCTCTGCATTAATTTATGATATATATATATATATATATATATTGGAAAACGTAGATTTAGAACTCATTATACACATTTCTCACATGAATCCCGATATATCACGGCTTGTCAGTAAAATGCAATAGCATTTTGTGTTTTATACGTTTATTTTAGTCTATTGGGAGTAATATTGAGATATTACGGTGAAATACATATTTGATTACTTGAAATAGACATCGAAAGCATAAGCAGTGGCCTTATTATATTGTTTAGTAATTATGTTTTAAGAATTACATTTGTTACCTCGTTGCAGTAAGTTGTAGCGTTATAAATAAATAAATTTAGAATATAGTATACTAATGTTAGAAGCCGAATTGAAATATTCAAAGTGCACATATTTTCCAAATATTCATGCTGTTTCATCTGAAAGAATTTAAATAAGAATATTGTTTTAATTTCTAAGTATGCAGACATTTACACCATTTTGGTTCAAATGTTGTAACAACACAATAATGAGCTCTTTTCTGACAGTATGAAGAATGCTAACATGGATAGGAAAGCTTATTAAAATTAACATTTTGGAATTTAAAATAGTCTTCAACGACAAAGAAATACTGCTGACGTCAGCTGTAGACTTCTCAAGATTCGCTCTTATTTCATTTCCGCTGTAAACGTTTTTCCTTGCAAATTTACCACAAGTTTTAGCTATGAACACTTCAGACCAAGCCTGGTTCATATTGTTTCAGGAACTGTATTGCATTTTTGAAACTTTCAAAACAAAATTTCAGTTAACATTAAAACTATTAAAATATAGGTGGCCTTGGGTGTATGCATACTTGAAGGTGGTTATTTCTTTTAATGTCTCATATACCTATCCGACTTTTAAATATGTGATAATGCAACGATAGCCCTTTAATTTTCCATATTTGATAAATCACATCAAATTACACTGCTTGCTTGCTTTACATTTTCCAGATATCAAAAATGATCTTGATTTCCATTTCCTCACAATCTATTTTTGTTTACGTTTACTGTGATGATATTTCTGGATGCTGATGTACAGGTGGCTCGAAGGCTGCGTTTATCGCCTTTCTGATCTACTCCACGTTCATGAGTTACTGCGCTAGTAAACATATCATCACCCCTTCAAACTTCCCTTTACTGTTAACACAGGCGTATGTCCAGTTTACAAATAGTGATTTGTTGTTCGCATGTTGATCCCAACTCCTCTTTTCTTAATGGTATACTCTTATTGCCAGATCAAAATAAAAACATTCTCTCTGTAAATTTATACAGAATACCTCAATAACCAGTTTCATCTATAAGCTGCAGATGAAATACCGCCTGCCCAGAACGCACATTTTCAAATGACAATGCCTTAAGATAACAGAAAGTTAAAACATTTCCGGTGACTGGGAAGTAATAACAGGGAGATGAAACATTAAGAACACCGCTGACAATTAAAAGGACAAATTAAAAAATGAATGGTATCTAATAGAATGAATTTCGATCACTGGCAGGAAAGCGCAAAAAAAAAAAAAAAAAAAAGTAACACAAATATGAACCGATAATTTAAAAAAATAACAAAAAAGTCAAGCAATACAGTAACTAATTTTTCATAAGGAAGGCATCTAATAATCTGAAACTTAATGGAGTTACAATGTATTTACACAGATGGCAATTTCAACTGTTTTAAAAAAATTGTTAACTTTAGTTAACATGTTGTAGTTTTGCATTTCAAACAAATTGTCGATTATTATGCAAACTGTATAATACATTTTTTAAAAATATTTTAGAGCTAATTCCAATTTTTAATATTTAAAGTTACACAACTATTAGTGAACAACTAAAGGCCTACTATTCTTGTTCTTTGATTGGTTATCTAATAATGGTATTATTTTAAAGCTGACTGAAATTTTCTTCATGCAAAGTAATTTAAAAACTAAAGACACCAAGAATCTCTTGATTAACCTTTGCCTTACCAAGCGGTTTGGCTTTGGAGGTAGCACTAGCGACTCGCGTTTGAAAGGTTGCTAGTTCAGATCTTGACTTTGAGTTTCTCCTGGTCGTTTAGATAAATACTAGGACAGATCTTTCTATTCTACGAATTCTTTGCTCCCCAATGCCATTTAATCATTTCATTCCGATTTCTGTTTCAGAGTCGAAAGTCCAGGTTAGGTGCACTGGTAATGAGTGAAGTGTAGTGGTGACTTTCTGTCCAGGTGTCTGATATGGAAGGGGTCCTTTTGGGCTGCTCGAATCCCTTAGATGGGTTTCGTCGGCTTTGAAGTGCTCTATCTGCAAACAATGTTAGGAATTCGGTCTACGTCGTGCCTCGCCGCCTTGAATCCTGGCCAACCAATGGGGACGTATGCACAAACGGTCAGCCCTCATGCATGGTTGAAGTACCGAAAATTCCTCCTCTGTCCCTACCAATTCAATCAAGCCAACCTTTCTCTTAATATGGCATTACCTTATATCCACATGAATTTCACTACCACTTAAATGACAGCTGTATTAACATTTTTCTTGTCAAAAACTATGGTCACTTATCCACTACACTGTGTAAGGCTTCGTTGGCATTATGAGTTTCGTTTCTTCTAATTATTGAAGGTAAAATATGATTTTACAAAAACTTTTAACAGTAAAACGACCATGACCATTTTTAAATGAAAACTTAAAAACTGTCTTGCCATGCGACAGGAAATGTCCCAAGGCAAATTTGGCAAAGAGATTATAAAAATTGGGGCTTAGACATTTTAAAAGTCATGACAGGTTTGTCATAATTTCAATGACGTTCCTGCATGCGGATGTCACATTCCATGTTTTCATTTGCTAAAACCACCTTTGATAGCTCATTAGTAATATCTAGCAAATTTGCAGGTGCCACAAATTCCTAACTTAATCTGAAAAACAAATGCAAAAAATGTGAGTATAGCGCAGCCATTTGCATTTGATTGAGGTGCTTGTGTATAGTCAAAATGTTACACTGTGAAAACATTTTGTTGCTTTTGAAGTTCCCATTTTGCCAACTGTACAAAAATGGTAGAGAATCAGAATTTACTTTGCTAAGTTTCAGTGTGTGGATGCTTCAAGAAACGATACACAATGGGAATGCAACTAAAGGCTTACATAAGAACATCGTTAAATACTTTATTCCCACCGTCGCCAGGCGGCAAGCTCTTCAGCAGACAAAGTAGTAGCCTTGCTTTCACTCACCACAAACTTGAAAAGCTGTTGCGTGTAAGTTTATAACTCGTCATCGACAAGTTCCTCCGTACTCCGGTAATGTGTACCGCACAGGAGAAAGTTGGTACTCCTACATTTCTAACATTCTTCAAACCGGTTTTTAGCAGATCGTTGCTAAGATTTGGATGAACTTTGGAGTGTGTGCTTGCCTTGGTGGTTAAGTGAACACAATAACTGTATGCTCAGGGCGCAGTTAGTGCTACCACCCGAATTTGCTTTCCTAGTGAAATATCGGCTACACAATGGGTGCGAAGCGACTTCTCGATGACACTTTTTAACGACTAATTTGTTTGCCTTAGAGATTTTGCATTTAAAACTTTCTTAGGAAATTAATAATAATAATAATAATAATAATAATAATAATAATAATAATAATAATATCCTCCCAGCTTCACGTTCTATAAAACTTACTTCTGCTATAAATTCCAATTAACTGAAAACTTTTCCAGCATCTCCGGCACTCTTGGCAGTGGGGTTTACCTGCGAATGTATGAGAGCGGAATTATACATCCCCCTTACTAGTAGTGCACAGCTATACTAGGCAGTTTCCAGGTGAAGTCTTTAAATCACACAATTTACGTATATGTTTTAGTTCTTGACGCTCCATATTCTTGAAGGAAAGTGTTTGTCACAAATTTCCATTTCATTTGCCAATGTATAAATAGGCAAATTCAGAGTCAAAACAATTATATTGGGTAGATACGTTCATGTCAAATTAGTTTCTGTACAGTTTTGCCGTAACTAGAGATATATAAAGAAAATTATAAGTGGAACGAAAAGGGCAGGGAGCGATCGTTAAAGCAAGCAGCTTATTATGCCCTTATCTCTCAGAATGAATTAACCACAAATTCCATCTGCCGACCGTTCGCGGACATACGAACAAACACCTCTAGTGAATCCATATTGTTTCGCAAAACAGAAGATGAGGAGACAAAATCGGGTGCTGAGATGTTCCAGGTACCGTTCTCCGGGTTCAAAAATCAGAGTCAACAAAGTCCTACACTCATGGATACATAGGTTATGAGCGAATACCCATTTCAGCCGATAGATGTTATGATCTTTGCCGAAATAGATTAAATAAGTTACAATGTACACGAACAGGTGAAATAGGAGAGAAAAATGAATTATAAAAGAGAGTTATTCTCTTTCGATTTCGTTTGCGACGCTAGAGCATTTAAAAAGGAAAATCTCCACGAAAAACTGAAAAGTTGTTGCACGTGCTTCTGCTGTGCCTAATGAATTTCCACACTTTCCCATTCTTTCCATCTTTATCAATATCACGTTCACTGGCCTTTCGTTCCCATTGGTTGGGACAGGTAAAGAACTTTCTTGAAGAGAGTGACGTAATCCTTTCGCTTATTCGCTGCTCTCCCCATTGTTAACATTGAGATCTGTTCGAGATTGGGAGCTAAATATATGTGTTTGAGGTCTTTTTCTAATTTGTAGGCTATCCGCCTTGCCCGACCCAGTAACCCAGGTATTATAAGGCTTATTAATATGTTTGCTGTGTTTTTAATGTTTCCTTAACATAGCTTTAAGTTCCTTTTGTATTTTGTTTATGTAGTAGGAACTTCTATTCGAAGGCATGTTCTTAAAATTGTAATTTGAAGGTGGCACTTAAAAGTTTTTATTTTTGTTCAATGCGAGATTTTATAGTGCTTTAACTGTAATTATTTTCATATTTAAAGGAAGTATTGTAGGTTATATTGAGTGTTAATTTAAAGATTCTTGCTGAAAGTTATAATGCTGTTGATTTACACAGAGTGAATATGAATGTAATTTTACACGTGAATTATATATCTGACTTATTGTAAAATACATTAGACTATAATTTGAATTTATTATATTCCCGTACTGGAAAGTTACTTTTTCTCGGCTACATTCTGGGGGGGGGGGGTCCTTCCGGCATACTTCTTAGTTCTTTCCGAACATCACCGGGAGGGTGTCAAATTAATTAAAATTACTTTGTTAGCAGAGAAAAATGACAAGTTGCAAACTGGAGTGAAATTTTTTCACTACCAAGCTGAAAATTTTAAACATCAACGAGTATTTATTTTTAAATTTATTTTGTAGAAAACGTTTTATTTTAACAACCACATATTTTATTACAATATGTGAAAAAGTCGTTTGTCTACATCTTAAAATTAAATACCTCACTTCCATTTTTCTGCCAATCAAGAATCAGGACTATATATAATACAGTTTACGCTGTTAAGATCTTGTAAATTAAAGCAAAGCTGCATAATAAGTAGTTGTATGCTATGGGTGAAGTTATGGCTAGAAGACGATATAGCAAGAGTAGTACAAAAGTAGTGCAAAAGTGACGGGGTACAAAACTCCTTGTACGTCTTTCTCTCATGTCCCTTAGCAATTATCAATTACAATGTGAATATTTTTAATTTTTATTCTGCAATACATACATCCTGATATCTTGTTTCTACATCAGGACATAATACTCCAGATTTATATTATTTATTCCTCTTATATCTTTCAATATATTTTAAATTACAATTTAAATTCTACAGATTTTAAAATCTACAATACTAATACTATAAATAAACAAAATGAAAACTTCAATACACTAAACCGGTACTGGAATTCAGCACCATAGCTATTTTACTATGATTTATAATTACGTCTACAATTGCTACTGGTACCCAGTACTGGTACTGGTACCCAGTAACAATAATTGCATTTAAAATTAATTAATTTACATTTTTTTTCCAATTTAATATCTACAATAAGCATTTCTGCTAACGCTAGGTATCTGGGCTGCACCCCACTGGAATTCCTGGCATCAGGACCTGGGTTGCTGCCGGCCTCAAGTAGCAGCTATACTGTACCGTGGTGTTTTGACAGTGTAGTTGCCATCTCTTCTCTCCTTTTGATCTCTGTCTACTTCTTCTTCTCTCAACTGCTTCCTTTCCGCCCGAAAACTGCCATTTTTCCCTTCTTCTGTTAATTCTACTCTCTTCTTCTGATTCAAATTGGGTGTTTTCTCCTTTATAATCTTTTTCTTCAACTGATTCTAGTCGTAAATATATTTCTTGCCTTTCCCTAATTCTCTGGAATCTTCTAGAGGAATGTACGATTTCTGGTCTTTGAATTTTTGCTGTTTATATACTCTTCTGCCATTTTGTATGATATTTTATTTGATAGTTCATTCAATGTCCTAAAATCATCTTCATCCCTCATGATGTTCCAGATGTGTTTCCGTGCAAGCAGTTCTCTTTCCTCTACTACAATTGACTTGTATTTAGTGCATTCAAATGAGACATGTTCCAGTGTATCGATTCCATTACAATCCGTACATGTATTGTTTGCTTGTAATTTAAATATTTGCAAATATGAGCAATATGGACCGTGTCCTGTTACATAATGCACTAAAACCTTTTTGGGATGAATATGCTGAAATTGTAATCTTTCCTTAATGGATGGAGAGATTTCGTGCACTCCTCTACCTTCTTTTATTTCATCCCATTCTCGTTGCCATATTTGTAATAAAGAATCTTTGATTTCTTTTTCATTTCTACACTTTTTACCAATAATGTCCATTATTTTTTAATTATTTTGTTTTTTAAGTCAATAAGAGACTGCTCTCAATCGAATTAAACAATCCATTGGCTATATACCCAATATTACTACTAACAGTCCCATTGTTGGGGATGTGGAAAATGCCCTTGTACATCTTAAGAGACTTTTCCTATGGGAGCTCCTTAAAGTTCGTATAAAATGTATCACACGTGCCTTTCCCTCCATGGTTTAATATGGCTGCAAAGATGCCATAATGATAGATTTTTATTCCGTTAGCTTGTATATTGAAATACCTTTGTCCAATATTAGCCAACTTAAAACATAACTTTTTCTGCTCTGGTTCTTGTATTTTCTACATGTTTCTTAAAATTTAATTTTTCATCCAAATAGATACCTAGATATTTATTTACTACTCGTCTTTTAATATTATTATTGTTAATTTTAATGCTCGAATTTCTGTTTAAGTGTCCTTTTAAAAACATATATGATGATTTGTGAGAAGCTATTTCCAATTATGCTTTTATGCACCAATTGTTTACATGACCAGTTATTATATTTGATCTCTTTTCAATTTCCTTCCTATTATTTTCTTCTATTACTGTTACTATTATTATTATTATTATTATTATTATTACTATTATTATTATTAGTAGTAGTAGTAAGTCATCTGCATATGTGATAAATCTCTTTTATACTATTTAACTCTTCTAATTTCTCTATTAGATATTCCAAAAATATGTTCCATAATGTCGGCCCTAAAACTGATCCCTGCAAACATCCTTTGGTAATTTCCTTTGTAATAATCTGGTTTGCACCCTTAACATACACTCTTCTATTTTTACAATAATCTATTAACGAATTATAGATACATTTTGGATATTTCTTTTCCTTAAAATTTGAAACAGTACTGGCCACCAGAAGCTATCAAACGCCCCCGCAATATCGAAAAATATTGCTATTGCATATTTTTTTATTAGTTGTTGCAGTCTCTATTGCCTCGATTATGGGGCTTCCTCCGTTGACTTGCCTTTTCTAAATTCAAACTGTTTAGTGATCATACCAATCGTTGATCTATATTAATCTTTTTCTTGAATTTTGCCCAAAACGTTTAATAAACAAATAAGCCTATAGTATTTCGGTTGCGTGGGATCTTTGTCAGCCCCTTTGTTTAAAGTGATCACTTTCGCTTCTTTCCAGCAGTAAGGCACTCTTCCCTGCCATGGACAGTTATTAAACAGTTGACAGAGGTACGGAGTAATCTGATCTTCCAACTGTTGTAGCACTTCCAACTTTATTTCATCCGGTCCTGGTGATTTATTCTTCCTTAATTCCTTTATAATTTTTCTTACATCAACTTCATAGTAGGGGAAAATGACACCTTCATCTATTGTTACAGTAATGAGTTCATTTCTTAGTTTCCTGTGCTCTGGGTTATCATTTTGTTTAATATTATTAGGTAGTAGTTTTAAAAGTAGGAGATTTATACAGTCTATCCAGTTGACAGTCATTTTATCCCCCTCTTTATGCAGAGTAGATATTACTTCTGGGGGTTTTAACTTCTCCATTATTAGTTTGTAAGGTGTACCCCATATATTGTTGGAAAGGTTTACCTCCACGAATTTTTTCCATGCAGCTTGGCGATATTCTTCTATATTTTCCTTGTATTCTTTCTAATAACTCTATATTTATTTAAGTTATTTTCTCTTTTTGAGCAATGATCGATTTCTGATAAATTCTTCTAGCTTTTCTAACTAACCTCCTTAATTTTAACAGATTATAGTTCCAAAATAATGGTGAAGTGTTGTTTTTAGTTGTCGGTTAATTAGTTTTGGTTAATTCTAATGCTTTATTGTTAATGTCATCTTCAGGTTAAATTCCGTTTTTAGTTTATCCCAGTTTGCTTTCTTTATATTGTAGGGTCTTTTATTCTCATTCCATCTTTGTTCTAGGCTTGTATTAATTTGTAATTCGAAATAAATTATATTTTGATCACCTGACGTCAGTGATTGACCTACTCTCCAATTTGCAACAAGTTTCTTGCTTTTTTATTTGTCAATATGATGTCTATGTTGGATGTAGCTCCTGCTCTATTACTGTAAGTGGGTGGGTTACATGGTTTGTTCTCTACATTTAACTGTAGCTCCGCTATTACCTCCTCCAGTAGTTCTCCTCTTTTGTCTTTGTAGTTGCTGTTCCACCATTGGGAAAGTGCATTAGCATCCGCCATATATATTGGAGAATTATTATAACCATTTTCTAAATCTCTTATTCTATTTATATATGGTTCATTGCGTTCGCTAAACTGAAAATATTGATTTACTAAAATATAATGTTTCCCTCTTAGTGCTATTTCTATGCAATTTGTATGTGTATCACTTAGTTGCGTTATTTTCACCACTTGTATTTCCGAGTTAATAACTACTATTGTTGCCATAGGGCTTCTTTTATCTATTATAGTTCTAAAGTTTGCCGAGTTATGTGTTGGTTTACCGCTTACACAATATGGTTCTTGTATGCACAGAATATCTAATTGCAGTTCTTTTGGTGGCCTCCTTAACTCCAACATGACCAATTTACTTCTTTGGGCGTTTATTTGCCCTATTTTTATAACGTTTATTACGTCCATCAATTGTGATAAGTATGAAGATGACTATTTGGCCAAGGTATTTGGAAATCGAAGGCTATCCTTCCGTAACTAAGTACGAAATTCTGATACAGTTCTTCCAGGTCTAAAGTTTCTAATCTTTTTTCAAATGCCATCTGTAATAATTTCCATAAATCTATTGGATTTGTAAGTAGGTTTTGTGTTCTTATTCTAATCTGTCTGCTGCTTCTGGGAATGGAAATGTTATGACCTTTCCTTTAGGGTATACTTTTCTAGTTACTAATCGTAGAGCTGTTAATAATGTGTTTCTCTCTTCTAATCTAGTTAAGTTTAGTTTTAATTCGAATTCATCATAAATATTTTGTGGATTGACATTTGTTATCGCGTTTTCTTTATTTGTGTGAGCTGCATTATCCTCTCCTCTCATACTGTCATGCTGACTGAACATGTGTTGATGAGTCACCTTTTTGTTGGATAGCTGTGTAACTGGTATCCTCCATCTCTTCCGCTTTTTCTCCCTGCCATTTCTGCATAGTTTTTTTCTGTTTTCCATAGCGATGATCATGACAACATTGTTTATCTTCTTTCTTCAAGGAGATGGTCTTATTGGCCTCCACAAGGTTGTGCATGTAATTTGTATTCTTATTACCTTTCTGTTCTTTGCTATTTAATTTAACTTTTTTAATTCTATAAGTTTGTTTATTTTCCATCATTTTTCTATTCTTGTTCTTCTTCATTTTTATTTTAAAAGTATTTTTAGAACACCGAGTTTTTTCTGCTTTGTTGTTTATTTTTTCTAAGTTAGTATCTGCATTTTATATACATGTATTACAATATTCCTCTGATTATCTGAAAGAGTTTGAATACTGTCATTTTCTTGTTCCAATTCACTATCTGTTATTAATGCGCTATAATCTACGTGAATATTTTTTCTTATCGTCTCATTACTGTACAAAATACTGTCTTTCTCCATCACATTTCTTTCTGTCTGGGTTCCAAATTTTTTCTTGGTGACTTTTAGTTTCTATCTATATAAAATGCTCTAATTGCATTTCTTTTTTGCCTGCTAGGTGTGTTTCTTTTGCGTTTCCTTCGTAAAATTTGCTTTTCTTTTTTATAATCTATACTCAGTTTTAGAAATTAATCTCTCCCAAAACATTTTATCAGTTGGACATTCTTTTTACCTGAACATTATTTTATTCCTTTTCATGTAGGGTACACAGACTCCTGCCTGATCTTTTTCCTCACATTCATTTCTTGCATGATCTTCTTCTCCACAGTGGGAGCATGTATATTTTTCTTGTTGGCAATACTTGGCCACGTGCTCCGAATCTTGACATTTCATACACCTAGCGACAACAATATCATTTTTTATTGTAATAGCTTGGAATCCTACATACAATCTTCCTGTTTTTATTATAATAAACCTCCATTTTGGAGACACCTCTATAACATGGTGAACTATTGTTCTATATCTAGGGCCCGTTTTAAAGCGAAACCTTAGGTTTTCATCAAATTCTTCCTTTGAAATTTCACCTTCAAAATTTGGTTTAAATATCTGGTCTTTTAGTTCCTCCTCTCTTGCTCCTATCTGAACATCTTACATGATCATCCGAGGATTCTTTTTCCTCGGCAATTCCATTTTGATGTCTTGTTCTTTTAATTGCACATTTCCTAATATTTTAGCCAGGTCTTCTTTTGTCTCCATCTCCAAAATTAAATTTCTTTGCGTAGTTCTCATGTATTTTATCTTGATTTTATCTTCTGCTGGTTTTACTGATCATGTGAAAATTTCTTGTACCTCTTTTACACTTTTTCCTTTGCTTGAAGTTAAAATAAGGTGTGTTTCTTTTATTTCACTGTTTTATGAAATGTCTCTTCTTTAACTGTCAATTTTGGTTTTGACACAATCTGTGCATAGGTACTGACTGGAGTTTGGATATTTTCTTTCATTTTTTGTATTGTTATATTTTCGGTTTTCAACATAATATGTTCTCTCTTTAATTTATCATACAAACTTGTACGTTTTCCACGCATTTAAAAAAGTTTGCTTTCTTTCGTACCGTTATTTTTTCATTTACTACACATATTGTTTTCAACTATTACAGAGTTAAAACTTTCTTCCTTCATACTATTTTGTCTATGCTCTTGAACCATCTGTGTGCATGTTGTTAATCCTTTCTCATTCTGAGGAGAACCTCCAGTTCGTTCAGGTTAACGAATTAGGGATCTCCTTGACATAAAACCTTCCTTTTTCTTACTTAAGTTATTTCTCTATCCATTTTTAATTGGTATAAGGATCTGTATTGGAATGATTTCTTCATACTTCCTTCTTATTGTAATTTATAAGATGTTTATTTTTATTGCTGTGTTATATCGTATGTGTATTTCGCCGTCTCTGCTTTCTTCAATATGGCGGAGAGCGCAACCGCGAGTGACCGAAAAATGGCAGCCTTCCTTGAACACTATAGTGGTAGTATGAAGCGACCATGGAACACCTGTAAGGACGTCTTTCAATATGACGATCTGCGCTATACCTGCCAGCTCAATTTACGAACTATAACTGAAAATTCATATAATAAGGTGGTAACTAGCTTTTCTTAACGTAAATTTTGTTCCCCGATATATGTTTACTAATTGGCGTAATTGTTTTACTTTCCAACTTGGATAACTTGTACGCTATGGGTATTTATTTCAGAGAACGTAATATAGGTCAAATCTCTAGCATCAAGTTGCATATCAAGTTTCGACTTGTTATATTATCAAATACCTTCTACTAAGCGATAACTCAAGGAACCAATTAAATATGGGTTACAAAATTTTACTTACATTTATGTTTACTGCTCCAATTGCACTTGTATTTAATCTAAAACTACTCTGCACTATACCAGGTTATGTGTTCCCTCCATGGTTGCTTAATCATTCCACTGTGTGAATACTATATTGCGGTGTTTGTTTGCAAAACTACGTGAAACTGTTTACTTTTCCTAAGATGAAGTACAAAACAATAAAAGTTGGATGATGCGAAGAGTTGGAATCAGTGCTTCATTTCTTTTACACTACTTGATTACTAAGTGAAATTAATTCTTGACGAATAGAATATGTAGTACCTACACCCTTAGATGAAAAATGAGAAACAGGCGGAAACCATTTCCGATTCGAAGACATTGTAAGCCTTTCCTGAATCTGGGTTCACATGCCGCCCTCAGTTCATGTTCAAATTATGCCACAAACAGGAAATGCGTATGCTTGGTCAGATTGCTTTCATGGTCGAGCGACAAAAGAACGTGTATAGTAATTAGAACTTCATAGGTTCGAATGGTCCTTATACTTGAGCATTTTAATTGTTAGATATTGGAAAACAAATTAATTATTAATATACATCGTATATCCCTTAAAGAACAGTATATATTTGAATTTTAAGATATGTATGTTCCAAAACAAAAACTTAAAATAACGATTTTTATTTTAAAAATCAATACCGAATTAAAATATATTGTAAAGTGAAAAATTAAAAACAAAATATAAATTGAGTTTCTTTCATTTTAAAACAATTATTAATTTCCTATTTATTTTGAAAATGAATATTACTTTACATTTTTGAGTGTATGCTGTGCTTGCTGTTATTTTCATTGTGGTTTTAAGTTTTTAATTTTTGCAAATGTATTAAGTTGGTTATTTTCCCCTGTAGAATATTCCAGAGTTCTTATTAAACGCCTTATACACTGACAACACAAAATTCACCTAATATTATGTAGGGCGTACTCTAGCTGAGCGAAATGCAAAAGCTGTATGTGGCATCGGCTCAATAATGATTGAAAAAGCATCTGAAGTAGCATAGAGTACATTTCCGAGATTATAGCGATCCCGATTGAGAATACAGTGACCAAAACAAACAAAAATTCTACAATTTTTCAGCTAAGACTAATGTGTGAAAATGTTTATGGGATCTGAAAATGGAAGGGCACTGAAATACGTCACTAATTGACTTCACTTTCAAGCTAAAACACTTATGCTTCCTAAGCTACTATTCCTGCTGTACTTCCCGAGTAAACTCCAAGTTTTAACCACCCTTATTAAGTGGCCCTTACGAGGCTGGTATCCCGTGAAACCATTATCCACTTTGAAGAGTTTGTTTACACAAATATCAAGCAGTTGAGGCAAGCGATGCATGTCCTTTTGTATAAAAGTCAATTTAGTGTTGCAACCCTGGAGGTTTTGCTTAATTGACTCCTTCGGTTGAGACTGTAAGTGATCAAATACTAAAAGATCTCTCCATTATTAGAGCCACATTTGTTCTTCTCTACACTTTAGCATTTCACACTTTCATGCCACTTTCCTTCATTCAGCCTTTTTCTTGCACATGCATTATCTTGAACAATTGTCATTGGCTGCAGCTTTTTACTATCAGCACAACAGACAAAAATTACATTGTGGTTTTCTTGTCCACCCATTTTGACGGCAATACTTATTCACCTTTGTCAGTTATAGTTGTACGCATTTGAGGGTACTTAAGGTGAAATAGGCTTTTCTTATTTATTTTTTATTTGTCCCACTTCCAGTTTTGTTGTTGTTGAGTAATAAATCAAAGAAGCCAAATTATTTTTTCGTCATACACTTTTGGCCTTTTCTTTGATTGATTTTAATTTCTGTGCAGGTACAGATTGCACAAAGTTTCATGAAATGAAAAAATCATGGCTATTGACATGGCTGGTCGAGGCCGTTAAGGCACGGACTCTTAAATGGGAGATCTGAGGTTTAGTTCTTTCTGATTGAGCATATTTCCAGGTTTTCCTTGATTCTTATCAATGTCAAATACTGAGGAATGAATGAAAATGTTTAACGCCCATTTTTGCTACAGAGACCCCACATGCAGTGGACACTGATGACACACGAGATGAAATTATACATTGGGAAAGGATTTATTTTTAAGGAAGGAATCGTTCCAGGCCTAAGTTTAGGGTACCTCCACGGCATTTGCCATTTATGAAGACTGAGGAAAACCTAGAAAAATCCTCAGTCAGGGAGGACGGTCCTGGAGGGATTCAAACCCCAGACCTCCCGCTCACAAGTCCGCGCCTTAACGACTCGGCCACCCGCGGGGGTAAATACTGAGGAGATACTTAGCTCTAGAACGATTCCTTCCTAAAAACTTCTTTCCCAATTTATCTCTTAAACTCAAGCGTCGCCAGTATCCATTGCCTGTAATGCCTCTGTAATAAAAAAAGGCATTGACTGGTTGTCTTTAAAATCTTCAATGTTACGCTCAAAGTTAACCTACGTTTCATTGAATGGCTATGCTTTTGAATCCATTTCAACACCCCAGTCTATTTCCGGTCACTTCGCACTATTGTACGTTTTGCGCGCTTTCCTTTACATCATTTATTCGAACCTCATCCTGAACACACCAAACACTATTCCTTCTTTTCTAAGTAACGGTTATAAATATCTCACTTTTCTATGCCATGTATATTCATATATTTCACAACCTGTAATTTAAAGTGTGCAGTGTCCGTTTTTCTTCATCACCAAAATCGACTAAATGCATCACTAAATGACCAAAACAACTTCTAACTCTATAACTGAACAACTGCAGGCAAAATGTGAGATGTTGATGGGGTTCGCTGTTGCCAGGCAATGGTGTGAGAGATAAACGTGAACGAGCTGCGTTATCGATCAGTTCACTTTTTCTGGTCTCATCTCAGATCTTGGAAGATTAAAGGGGGTGATTTGGAAAAAGAGCGTGATACATTCATTCTATAAGACGGACCAATTTTAAGAGTAAAACGTGCTCTTATACACCTACATACGGGGTAATCAAGGAAGAGCGCGAAGTAAATATTAACAACATCGTTGTGTTTAACAATGAGACTTTTATATGAAAGTATTGAGACAAATGAAAAGCTAACATGGCAACACCTTATTTCAATACACTTATGTAAATCGCACCAAAAGTTAAATCTATAAAGCCTACAACTTTGGTGAATTGAGCTCAAACTTCATAACCGGATTTTACCAGGAATGTATTATTTTGAAATTTTAGCTTCAAACTGGAAAGGAGTATGACAAGCATCGTTATTACGTAGATTTCTGGAATTACTAGGGGAAGCCTAACATAATCTTCAATTTTTTTAAAGTAAGATGGGAGTAAACATCTAATGGCTGTACACACATTCTTGGGGGGGGGGGGTATCTTGATCCTTATTCCTAGATGAAGAACTTTCATTTCAGTTAAGCTGAATAAATGTGACATCCTTTTTAGCAGGAAAATAAGCCAGGTTCAAATTCTAACTTGGCACTTAGCTTTTAACCCATATACATAACATAATACACTAAACTAAATGTACATCCTGGATATATAGGGAGATTCCACGTCTAAAGATTTCCATAAACAACATTAAATACAGTAAGTTATTTTTGACCTGCGTCCGGAACTGAACGCATACAGTGAGAACAGTTGCGCCAGTAACCGGCTTCATTGATGAACTAATTCCTCTCGTATCTCTAATTGCATACTTTGATCGATAATAGTATGCATATAATACTAGTTTTATTTAATATGAGCACTGAACTGTGTTATAAAACATGGTTAAAAATACTGTCCACACATTACTGACGCCTTAAATTTGCATTCAGATGCGACACACTGCTTCCGTAATTATTAGTAATTTCTTGAAGTTACTCCACGGAATGAGAATTAACTCTGTACTCTTTATTCTTCAATACCTCACTAATACTGAAAAGCAATAACCTTTAAGACTTGAACTAAACTAATCTCGTAACCAGAACCTGAGCTATACATAAATAATGCTTGCTATTTTAACTGGAAAATAGGACTGACTGCACATGCAGCCAGCCATCATAGTATAAATGACTGGCATGAACTTTACCCTCTCAGCAGCGGACAGTGACGAAAAATAATATTAGACATTATGGGCTATTGAAATTGCAAATATGGATTTGACTCTTAAAACGTGTATTATTTATTGAATGTCAGCGACTAGAATCGTTTAATGCACTATGAATGGAAGTAGTTCAATCTTTTGTTTTTGTAATATTCATTTAATTTTCTTGTTGATTTTATGTTATCGGGGAAACAATGATTTTAGTACATAAATTTTATTTTGAGTATTTAAAGTCAGAATTTAGTTGCAGATATGCAGCCAGATATAAACCAGAATAGAGGAAACATGGAACGACAACTTCATGAAAAGTTATACAGCAAAATGAACAAATTTCAGGAAACTCGCGATTTATCATATCCTCAAAATTCTTGCAAGCTTTGGACTTAATTGCCAATATAGAATTATTTCTTGCGTAATCAGAAATGATAAATAACTTAAATTGCAAAGATTCTAGAAAAATACCTTTTAACAGACAGACACTATGGAAACATCACTGGTTAAAACAAAAATAACATTATTTTTCCAAAGTGATACGAAGTTAAATCAAGACATGATATAATTAAAAGTAGTTAAAGGTATGTGAGATACAGATAATCTAAGGAAGCGCTTAGGAATGTACATATAATTTATAAACTTTTAAAGAAATAGTTACTGCATTAAGACTCAGAGAACTGCGTTACTTTATTTTCTGCAATAAATTATGCAATGGTCTGAAAGCTAAAATCTTCAATGAGCTCAAAGAAGCGTTAAGCTATATATAAATATAAATGCACACACACACACTAAACATTTCAGAAACTTTTTTTTATGAATTTTTAACATCGACCATATGACGGTTTTTATGGGGGAAAGTAAAAGGAGGTTATCTGATAGGTTTTAATTGATCAGTATACCCATTGTATTTTGTAGAATCATTGAAGTTCTTCTCTCCAGCCGCAGACACGATGTATTTATTACTATGCCAGAGCTAGATTGGGTAGAGCGCTGGAATTCCGTGATCTTTTCAGGTCAACGGGGGAAAGAGTCGGGAACTGGGTAATTTATGAAATATCTTAAGACTGGAGATGACGATATTTATTTGCTTATTCGCCGTTAAGGGTAGCCTTTTTAAGTTCTGTTGAGCGGTTCTTAGATCACACTTGCACTAACCGAACTAATTGTCTATCAAAACACACTCCCCTTTATTGCTCTACTTTCACTTTCTATAGCTCAACTCGCTTTTCTCTTGATAGCTAAAACTCACTCTGTCTGATCGTTAAGCTCACCCTGTCTCATAACTAAACTCACACTTCACTCATGGTTCAACTCTTTCTGTCCTCCTGCTTCGAAACCCTAATCTTTTTATCAAATATCCCCTCATCCGGTCGTTATACCATCTCCTACCATTTCGAACTATTATTCCTCTTAAAAGTTCTCTGTATTCGCCGAGGGGCGTGTATATACTTATACCAATATTCTTAATTCGACGTTTCATAGGCCTTAAATTTAAAAGATACTTCCTTTTTATTTTTTTTCTTCGGTTTCACCTTGTCGGGCTATCTGGTTTATTTCACCCTCATAATTTGTGTCATTAGTCTGTTTTATTTTACACTTGCCTTCGGATTTTTAACAAAGCTGAGCTTCTCCTGAAACCTTAAAGGGACGACCCTTTGTTACACAAAAGGATCTTGGAACAAAATACAAAGGAGGTACGTGGTCATCTATTCCTTCTCCAATACACAACACATGCACTATCTACATTTTCTGACTTATTTCTAAAGTTTCTGTCCGCCAGTTTTCCTTCTCACTACCCATGAAATGCACAATAACAAATACACAATACACAAATAACTTAACTACTAACATGAATACGCATAAATTGTACACACTAATTGTAATAATATTTATAATATATGTATTTGATTATGCTAATGTTTTATAACATTTTAATTGGGGAAGGCATCTCATAAATACTGCTTCAACCACCGGGTCGATTTTAAATTCCCTGAATTTTAAATTATCTATATTGTTTATTCTAAAAGTTTTCTCTCGCCATTAAAAATCAAAGAATAGATTAAGCTCCGACAGACTTACGCAATGCAGTAAGAAAAACTCTCTGTTTAAGAGCGGGAAGTGAAATACCAACATATATTGGACTTGTGCCGCAACACATTTCTTAGAAGTCGATGAGGCGAGGAGACAAATTCCTACACTCTAGGGATCTTAATAATAATAATAATAATAATAATAATAATAATAATGGTTCATATCTCGTCGTAGAGAAAAGCTATATTCAACTAGGTTAAAATAGCAAATACATAAAATAAGTAAAAAAATATATAGGTACACAGATAAAAGACAAGATGATTAGTTTATTTTAATAGTGTTTAACGCCCGGTTTTACTACAGAGGCACCACAAGCGGTGAACACTGATGATACATGAAATGAAATTATATATTGGGAAAGGATTTTTTTTAAAGAAGGAAACGATCCAGACGTTTAAGTTACCTACCCGTCACTTTCCATTTGTGAGGACTGAGGAAAACCTGGAAAAATACCCAGTCAGGGAGGAAGGTCCTGGGGAGTATCGAACCCCAGACCTCCCGCTCATGAGTCCGCGTCTTAACGACCTCGACCACCCGTGGCGGTGAGATGATAGTGACACATATAAAAATTGATAAAATAATTGAGCTTCATTAGTTTATGGGTAATGTATAGAAAGAAAAACAAATATAAATACGCACATAATGTAACAATAATCTAAATGTATACAGTAAGGGCAAAACAAATAAAAAATAAACCAGAATTATATTAAATATTACGTAAAGATAACAGAAACACTGGCAGAGTTAATATTCTTTGGTAGTTTAAGCATGAATATGAAATACCAATTAACATGAACAAAATTAAACGGAGGCGCCTAGTTCTGCTTACTAATTAAATATCTAAATGACACACTTTTAAAGGAAGTTAAACTTAGACAACCCAAATATCTTGTGACAATGAGTTCCAAGACCGAGCAAGAAAGAGGGCGAGTACAGAGATAGGGTATTGATAGTATGAAGCTATGTTGCGATTGTATGTCACGATTATGCTAACCGCCACGGGAGGCCGAGGTGTTTAGGCGCGGACTCGTGAGCGGGAGGTCTGGGGTTCAAATCCCACCAGGATCGTCCTTCCTGACTGAGGTTTTTCTCAGTCTTCATAAATGGCAAAAGCCGGGGAGGTACCTAAACTTAGGCCTTGAACGTTTTCTTCCTTAAATAAATCCTTTCTCAGTATTTCATTCCATGTGTCATCAGTGTCCAGTGCCTGTGGTGTCTCAGTAGTTAAAACACAACTAAAAAAGTTATGCGGGAAAGTCAGAAGCGTAAAGCGATAGACGAGATACTTAGACATGGTGTGTGTTATTGATGATTTGATACAGCAGACAGAGACCAGAAATGGCCAGGAAATTTGTTGAAGTTTACACGGATATGATCATTCCGACGAATATTAAAAATAAAGCAAACGCATGAGTTATGAACACGCTGAAGTATCTGTGAAAACTCTGCACTTAAATCGTTGTATAAAACTGCCAATAACCAAAGTGAGGCACCACCAGAGTCTAAAAAAGGATTTCTTTAAAGTTTTATAGGGAAAGAATCTTTCTTTCCAAAGAATGTGAGCTAAAGAAAACATTTCTAAGGTTTGTCTGACTTGGCGTTTCTAGTTCATATTGGAGTCAAAACCAACATGTTTACTGTATTACTGAAAGGCATGGTTTTGTTGTTGAGAATCGGAGGCTAGGAACAAAGCCGGACAAAATGACTTATGTTTGGTCTGAACTCAATCAGAGATTTCTTGTATTGATTCGAGATTGTCGTTAAGCAGGAGTAAATAGTAACAACTGAGCAGTACAGTCCGAGAGTGCGAGAAAATTTGAAGCCCCTCTGTTTACAAGTGATATTTTGAGGATGGTAGAAATGTCTGATAATAATTTATGAAAAATAATTTATTTAGTATATACTCTTGGGGATACCTGCCTTCATTCAACCCAGGTTTAAAACCGATTCATATGGGATAATTACTGGCGGTAGCGAAGTTAAGTGTCCATCCATTAATTTGACAATTTGCATGTCAATGCCTACAGTATGTAGAGCTCTACTAAACTCAAAAGTTAACGCAATCACTTCACATCTGTTCATAGCTTCATGAATGTCTCCATTCTTGAGCAGAGCAATAGTTGTGCTGTGATTACTTCTAAAACGTGAATGAAAGTTCTCTAATAGAATATACACATTGAGATAATTAATAACTTGTTTATAGACAATGCGTTTTAGAGCCTTCGAGAATGTCGGAAGAAGAATAACCGGTCTGTAGTTACAGCATTTCGGAATTGGTCGAACCAACACGTAATTCCAATCACGGGGGTATCTCGATGTGATGAGGGAGGCATTAAATATGTGCAACAGGGTAAGAACTATTATGTCTACGCTTGTTTAACATAGCTCTAGTTATGTGGTTGTGCCTTAATTTGAACTCTTTTAGCGTTTTCCTTACGTCAAAATCAGTCACGTAAGAGAAATTAAATTATTCGAGATCTGGAGGTGTAGAGGAAGATAGTTCATGAATTATGTGATGTTTAATGACAGGTAAGGGACATGGGGGAACAGAAGTGAAGTACTTATCATGTTTATCTGTTTTAGGTAAAGTTTGTTAAAAAAAATCTTACTGTATCCCTGAATTTTCATTAGAGAATTAACATCTTCTGCTTCTAAAGTCAATATTGCCATGTGAAAGTGAAAATCTCTTATTATATGGTTCAAATTAAGTTTTATAGCTATACCCTATGAATATCCTTATCTAACCCCCTTTCCTGCTATTATAGAATATTTTAAGTGTATTAAATATGGGATCATCCAATTATCTCATTACTGACTCCATCTAACCCCCTTTCCTGCTATTATAGAATATTTTAAGTGTATTAAATATGGGATCATCCAATTATCTCATTACTGACTCCACGGCGAGGAATGCATCGATCGATAAGAAGCCATTGTACATGAGTCGGTGAACTATTATGATGTCATTGAGTCTGACGCTACTCAATGTCGTAAGAACGGTCTAACACGTGTCTGATCCGAATAATAAATGGTAAATAATTAGCCTAATTATTATGTTTCTAAAGAATAACATCTGTCAAGTGATCAATTTTACTTCTCAGAAGGAATTAAGAACGATAACGAAAACTTTCATAAGCGTATAAATAGTTCGGGTATCTTCTTTCGTGGCGAGTACATAACTTTTAAGCGCAATAAAATTTATAAGACTATTACTCTAGTAATTGCACCACCGACACTTGTATTGCCCTGTCTGCCCAACTTTAGTGTAGGCCGGCTTAGCCGTAAGTGATAGCTTGTTGGCCGATGTAGTACCCACCGCCGAGTCGGTAATCAGATAAATGGTATCCGTGTTTCTGCTTCTATATTTTGAATAACATTTCAAGTCTTTACTTTCGTTCTATTCTACATTTGTATATTCATATTTCTTGTTGTTTCAATGTAGAGTAAATTTATAGTAATTAAAACAGATTATATTCGCCGGGGAAACTGTAGTATAGCACCCATGTTGTTTCCCAACGTACAACGAGGAGCTCTCTGGAGTTTCTTAGGAAACAACTCTGTCCTTTTTAGCGTTCTTAGCTTGTCCAAAGTTTACTTTGATAATGTATGCACAATTTGAGAACAAGTTTTATTACTCAATTCGCTATAAGTGAGACGCTTCTCACGAAACCCATGTGTATGTGTATGACTTATAATAAGATGTAAATATGCATATTTAACGTTCAAAGTGGTTCTTTCCTCAAAATCTTTGAATTTATAGGGTTTAAAATGTGTCACATTCTCCTGTCGCAGTTGAATCTAAGTTTTATAGAACTGTAAAACGAAAAGTTGTTACGTTCCGCTTTAAGTTCTATTGCTTGCTCACATCAATAAACTTATTTTATGATTCTTGAGGCTGCATTTATGAGAAAGGTTCAGCAGCCACTTGGTGTGAGGGAGGTTCTTCCGCAGTTGCTCCGCAATTAAGCTTAGGTGAGTAACAAGAACCGAAGCATGTTTAAGTACATATTTAACGAACAACACCTTCTCTACTTGCATACCATGCATCATTTAGCACTACTGGCATCACTTTGGTCGATTACCTGTTCAAGTACAGTTTACATACATCAGGGGGGTAGTTTGGCTTCAAGTCGTGGCATCCCACCAACAATTAGCAACGATTTTTTTTGTTTTACACGAATAAAAATGTAAGCATGTATTTAAGGCTATCATCTTATCCTCACAGTTATCGTAACTTAGCTGTAGCATGCTAATAGACCTTCCCAAAATCACCACTTAGCACCAAACTTAAAAATATATTTTTCGTTAAAATTAGGATGTTACTACATGAAATTACATACAGTGCATCATGATGAAGTTGGTAATAGATTATGGAGGTACGATGTCGAAGAGTGAAGCGGAACGGAAGACATTAAAGTCATTTCTTTTAAGTCTTTATAGTGCCTTGCCTTACGCGCTGCTATGCGGGGTAGTTCGAGCATATTGCGCATGTGCACAATCTAACAAAGAATTAATGATCGCCTGGGCTATACCGACAGTTTTCTTTTCATTTTTCATAAAAAAGTGAAAAATAGTATACTTAAAAATATACGTTTATGACCCAAAAGCATCGCTTCATTGGCTTTTGCAGCCAGTGTCTGCTTCCTGATCAATGTTAGCGCGGTTGAGCGAATTTGATCCGAGTTTTTGTATGGAAGAGAGAGCGGGAAGTTGAGCGGAGCGGAAAGAGGTTGGAAGGCGGCAGACGAGGCATTCTTTTCAAGTGCGTCACTTTTCAAGCGGAGAGACACCCGTTTAAGGAACTGTTTGCAGAACTGGCGCCAGATAAAAGAAGCTTGCCTTTGGACATTTATAACGTTCCCTTGAGCCCCTTTACAAGTTATCTCACCACGTTTCTATATTTTGATAGGAAATCTTTTTTGTAGTATAGAGTTGTAACATCGAAAGCATAAGCTCAACCGAACTGATAAACCCTTTGAGCCGCTAATATACAGCTACGAGAAGATTGCAACAAAAGGCTATAACGTTCATCTTCTTAACCGTTATTGGGGATGTTTAGGAATTTTTCAGGGTAAGAGTTGGAGCATGCAGAGAGCCTGGAAATGACGGGGAAGAAATATAGACGTTGACGGCACTGCAATGTCGTGCATCGAAGAGTAGGGATTAGCACCGAGTGAATTAATTTATTTATTCATCCTGACAAGAGTTAAAACCATGAGACGTTCTCTTCCACGATGCCAGGGGAGGAAAACAGAGTACAATACACTGTTATAAAAAAAAAAAAAAACACATGAAATATTTCTGCTTCTTCTCATTCGGCACTACAGCCCGATTTGAGTCTTGGCCTGCCGGGACGACCTCTACATACTCTACCTCCATCTTACGACTTCAATGATAGAGGGCAGCATTGCAGGGAGGCATGCCGGCACCTCGCAGGTCGCCTATCACGCGGCTTTCGTTATCGATTAAAGACATATACTGCACACATACTTATATAGTTAACGTTAGTGTTAGAATTCCACTTGTTCGTCAATAATTTTTCTCGGGTACAAGGAGGAGGAAGGAGGAGGAAAAGAAGAAAAGGAAGAACCCACAATCTCTGAATTTAGTTTATAGGCTCATGCTACTGTGTACAATTCTGGACATGTTAAATTTTGTGATACACAAATCTCGAGTAGCGAAGACAGTGCTGCGTGAATCAACGCACTCTACCAAGTTTACATCTTAATATTCGCTGTCTTAATGGATAAACGCTCTTTAACATTTCAGGTCATCAGCATTACATCTTAAAATGAATGAACCCTGTTGTTTCACACACTTACACAATATACATTTTCTTTGATTGTTATTATACAGTTTTACCTAATAGTCTGATTCCATCATATATCTTCTTTACTTACCACTTAACATTCCTTTGAATTCGTTACTAGGAAACAGTCTGTAGTTATGTTCTGTACATTTATTTCACACTTTAGTTAAAAATATTCAACAACCGCATAGTGCAAAAAGTTTTTAAAAATAAATGAGATCCAATGACAAGTTATATACCCCCATGAGATAGTCTTTATGTAATAATTAGTTGTAGAATCTATTAAACTTTTTATTTCTTATGCAAATGTTTTGAAATGTTTATTCTAAGAGATTAAGCAACAAAAACGTAACGAAATTCACAGGAATTTTTTTAATGTTCGTGACACAGCAACTTTACCAAGCGGGGTACATGTGTACCCAATCTCTGCAGTTATTTGTCTGTAGTTGTTGCAGTTCAAACGCGGCACTGACAGATCTTTACATTGTTAATTTATCCCTAACAAACCATATGATATAATAAAGAAAGTAATTATTATGTTCATTTAGTTATATGACTGGAAATACATACTGGGGTACAACTGTATCTCTCTTGGTAGTCCGTGCTACATGAATTATCGCACTAATAGACTAAAAGTTACACATTTATTTTAGAAATTTCATTGTTGAAGGTTGTTTTAAATTAAATATAAAGCATTGTTGGCTACAGGCCGCCATTTATTCCTTATAATCTAGAATGTTAACGTAACCTAAGTGAGGTGATGAAAATATTGGAAGATTTTTTTCCACCTTCCTGAAACATGCTCCAAATTTTGGCCGATGCAAGATCTGTAATACGAACATAGACATAAAATGCGCGGTAAAAAGTGACAAATGTCAAAGATTTGTGTGTTATGAACATTCAGACGCTAAAAAAGTAAAAGTGTGTAATAATTGTTGTGAGTAAACCGGGCAGAGACCAAGATTTCATTGTTTTCCATTGTTGAGAAAACTGCAAATGCCAAGGAATATAGTTCATACAGTGGCTCACCGCCTGTGGTGCCTCAGTAGTAAAAACATACGTTAAAAACCATTAAAAAAAAGGTGGTTCTCAAACGCTTAGAAGTGTATGCGCACAAAAGTGCAAATTGTGTAGCAAATAAAGGCATGGCCTGGAGAATTTAATCTCATTGATGAGGACAATGTTTGTATACATTTCACTGGGTGGAGTAATCAGCAGACTCTGGAATCTAAACAAAGCATTATAGAGCATATTCGAAGTAGTTCAACAATTAACATGCGGTGTGAACTAAAGCATTAGTCTTTTCTCTTTGCTGAAAATGAAATGAACGAATGTTTACTTAGACATGATCATTAATTATTCTATTCCCTACCTATAGGAGTTGCAACCAAATGTATTTTTCTTAAAAGGTCGGAGCCATCTCTCATTGGTCTTGTGATATTCGCAATCACCTTAAACAAACATTCCAAAATCGGTGGTATGGTCTGTTACTATAAGCCCCTACGTCCATTCATTTGGGGGGACGTTAAAGATCTTGTTTACACAACTGCAGTTTCAGACCTTGTGACCTTGCGAAAGCGCATCAGATGAAAATGTTGCAGAATGTATGGCGTGAGATTGATTATTGGTGGGATGTTTTACGTGCTACCAGGGGTGCACATCTTAAGCTGACCCTTGTGGTGCCTCAGTAGTAAAAACGGCCATTAAACACTACTCAAAATTGTTTTGAAGTTTTTTATTGCCTTTTTTCCTATATGGTTAAAACTGTATGTGCTTGTGCATTAAATCTAATTTTGTGTTTCTTTAAAGTACCCACTGAAGAGTTATACTATATTATTAGGATAATACTTTATGGACACCTTGTACAATTGCACGATAGTGCGAATACGAAAAAACGAAAAGAAAAAAAAAAACACACACACACACACACAGTATACAGCAAAAATGCTTAAAATATAACGAAAGACCGTAAAGCAATCTATAATATAAGAACGAAAATTTTAGGAATAATGATGCAAACATTAAGGCTTTATTAGTTATCTCTCAAAATAAACATAAATTCAGATTTTCAGGTTGCATAACCACCTTACTATTCTTTTTAGTACAGAGATGACCTCACTTTGTTCTTATAATCGGTTGTAAAGGTTGGTGGAGCTGTATGTGGGGGAAGCGCGCATCACGTGAGCACCCCCTGCGGTCTAGAGCCAAGCATATTCTGGTCTCATTCTTATAGGAAAAGACGGTATGCTACTATATGTAATTGCAAGAACAGAAATAGCTAGCGGATCTTCTCGATTGGCGTGAGTAAGGTTTCGTGTTAAAGGCAGGTTAAAATAGCGCATGCAACAGATGAAGGAATAGCCAACTCGTGGCGCGCATACCCACGCTCGTGTATCTATAGTCCTGGCATAAATTCCGTTGCTCAAAAATGACGTTTCATGATAAAAAAAAAAAAACACAAATAAAAGTTCATTTGTTAATTATTTATTTAATGAACACTTTATGGAACACACGCACATTACTCAAAATGTCTACCTTTGGCATTTATACACTGCTTTAAGCGATCCGGTCATAACACACGCCACGTTCAGCGATGTTTTACTGCTGGATATTTAGAAGGGGAATTGGGTAGGCTTTTTCTCTAAGATGTTCCATAGTTGGTAGTCCAAGCAATTGAGGCCCGAGCTTCATGAGGGTCAACTATCAGGAAAACATTCACTTCCAAGCATTATGTTGACTTTGCTAAGTTTTGTGGGAATATTTAATGTTTTTCCTCAAATAAGATGGTGCCTAAGGGCTTTGCTACTATCTACAAAAGATTAATATGGCACAGAAATACATTTGTGCGACACCGTTGTAGACTGCCTACCAAACCATCACCAAAGCTGGGTGATGTCCCCTTCTCACTCTTTGAATTTTTTCCGTTGTTTCCCAAGAGTTATGAATTCGATTATTTAGCTCATTGTATTTTTCTTCCATAGTGAAGACAGTTTCATCTGTGAAGGATTTGTGTAACGCTGAGTTATTGTGACTTTAGTTTCCTAAAGTATGTACCAATCTCTTCCCAGTACTTCGGAGCTAGACCCCGGATCCAAGGTCGCTGTTAATTATGCGTCACATGGTACGTGGTGACATTTTTATTTATGTTGCGACGGTTTTCTGCTTTCGTAGCGAATTTCTATGAATTCTTGCAGCGACTTCTTTAAGACTGCTGGAGCCCTTGTCACGGGTGATCAGCCACTATGGCTTGATACACAATTTAATTATTATGTAGCGGTTGTAATTGAATAACCGCCGCAAAATGATTTTCTTGAACTCCTCAATTTATGTTTACTGCACGGTGCATGACCTTGAACTGAAGCGTTTCTAGCAGCCCGGTCTATGTATACAAATGTAGGAGTACCAACTTTGCACATTGTAGAGACCTATGTATAATATAAGAGTCAAATGAAAATACATTACTGATCCGTCATAAGATTTGGATGAAATATTCGCTTTCCCCCCAACACACAAACACACACATTTTTATCATTGTCTACTAAGGTTAATTGTTTATACAATTTTATAAATATTCTTATGTATTATGAACTACGCTAGAGTGTAAATTTTGCTGCCTCTTTTGAGCAACAACAATATTTAGCTCTACCTAAGCTGCAATAATTTAATAGTTTTAAAATTATTTATATCCCCCCCCCTTTTTTGTGTGATGTGGATTGCCCCTCATATATATATATATATATATATATATATATATATATATATATTCCTTCTTCAGAGTCACCTCTTATTGGATAAGTCACATTAGAGCATTTATTTAACTTCTAATTATTCTCTCGTGTGTAATCGGGTGTTAACTCGTCCTACAATAGGATGATAATTATTTATGTAGTTAATAAATACATCGAGTTTAAAAGCTTAAGAAATACGCACGAAGTTAAACATAAGCAAATGTTTTGCGAATATTGTCATGACCTAATTCGCGATTTTAGAGAATAGCTCGGAAGGATGGTAAGGAGTTGAATTATTATCTCAACCATGCATTATTTATTGAAATTAAACTTAAGCAAAATGAAAACCGAAAGAGTTCTATGTTATCTTAGGAGAGTGTATTTTGAAGCCGTGATTCTGGATTCCAAGTCTTCGATACAGGAGATTATGTACCGCTCGCCGATACTCTTGTCTCCAAACTAGGCGTTGCCACCTTCCCAACATTTTAAAATTCTGTGACAAAATTTCCCCCAATTTACCTTTATTACTTCTCAAATAAAATAAAAGTCACAGTTTCAATTTGGCGCGTACGATTTTGTTGGAAATAATTCTTTACTTCCCGGATTAGCTAAGAGTAATCGCTCGATCTACCATTCAACCGGCAGTACCAACGCTAACCAACATATGAAGAGCCGACGAGAGAGCGAAAATACGGAAATTCGTTGTTTCTTTATTGGAAGAAGTAATAGTGCCTTACATTGTAGAGGTTAATCAGTACAATTTTTTGGCAATCATTCTATACTCCTTTTGAACAAATTTTTTACACGATGAATATCAAGGGGTCAGAAAGCTGGGAGAGATGCTTCTCTTGATCAATTAATTCCGAATTGCAAGTGTTTATAAATTCTGGGAAATAAACACTTTTAGATGTTATAATAAGTGATTCAAATTCTCTCTGCTGCAGATCTTCAGGCAAAATGAACATAAGTAAAATTCAGGTAAAGAATTTCTATATATGATTTGTAGCGCTATTTGTTGTAGTATATACATGTTCTGATATTGAATTTTAATTGACTAATGGACTACTGAATACACAATTTCTTTTTAAATGTATATTATGATAATGCTTCCAAACAGTTTACAAAATTTTACTTTCAGCGATTCAGTTGTTTTTGCTTTCTATGGCGAGTAATTAATCACATTTAACACACATATTAAATCCAGTCATCTGTAAGATTCAGGCAAATTCAAAGTTTCCGCACAAAACGAGGAAAACTTCCTAATTTTTATTAAAATCATTTGGTAACTCTATTGCTAAACTACTGATCCACCCGAAGTAGAGTATCAGAATGATGAAAATTAAGAACTAAGAAAAAACCTATTTTTAAATAAAATAATTTATACTACAGAGATAAATTAATTGTAACTCAGCTGTTACTTCTTTTCTTTTAAAAATACACAATGTACATTATTTTACATAAGCGTTCTTATTGCTGCTCAAGTTGAAAAAATACCACACAATTTGTGTGCATGATTTTCACTTGTTAAGGGCACTGGAGGCCATGCACGCAATGAACAAGTTAGGTCATTGATCGCCCGGTCTCTCCTGGTGTCACGCGATGTTTCAATCTAATCATAACTCTATTAGAGCTAAGTGGCCACCTTTCAATTTACGGCGTGTTGTATTTTCTACTCTTTTTAGAGCTCAATTTATTGTCACTGTGTTAGCTAGGTTTAGTTTAGCTAATTTTGGCACTTCCCTAGGGGCAATTCAGTTGTAAAGAGTGTCTATATGAAGGAAACCAGAAACATCGATACAAATAATTAAGCATTGATCGTTTGCCATTTACTGCTTTTTGCTAAATGCAATGGAATTGAATTTTATATTCATGACTCCATAAAGCCTGAAAAGCATCGGTGTAGTCTCCAAAAGGTGAACTGCACGTTATTAGGAGCCATAGTGAGGAATAAATGTTATATTTTCTATTTAAGCAAAAAACCTAAGATGGTAGAGAATTGTCACATTTAACAAAAATAAAACAGAAGGTTTAGTATGGCTTCGATTGAGCGACAGGTGTAAAAATTTCCGCAGACTTAGAAGGGCTCCTAATATATTGATATTTAAATAAACATTTTCGTAAAAGGAATATAATCATTTAATAAAACCAATGTGGAAATTAGCACGTTAATCTAAATTAAGTTAATATCATTCCTCTAACATATTTTTCATTTGCTACAAAGAAAGTAAAAAAAAAAAATAAATAAAAAAGAACAACACTTATGAATTTGAGGTTAACTGAATGAATATAAAAAATAGTTCATGGTAGGGAATTCATTCACATTGGTAAGGATTTGATTTATTTTGCAATGGAATTGAATAAGCCCAACCAATTTGTGATAGCTAAGATAAAACCTACATTAAAACTTTTGAACTGTTGGCCCTCCTAAAGCATTGTTTATTTTCCTTCAGAAAAATCAAAATTAGCATAAAGAATTTAATTTTGGGAAACTGAAAATGTTTGACAGAAAAGAAAGTACTTATTTAATTCAGTATGTTAATGTTGTGTACCATGCACTGAGTTTTGTAAAAGCTTAATTCGCAATAGGGAGAGTTTATGTGAGATGAATATTTTATAGAGAATTGAAACATTCGCTAAGATAAAGCAATTGCCTAAGGAAAATATTTAATTAGTAGAACCCTGAGTTTGGACACCGAGAAGCTGCAAGCAGTTCCCATCAGTATAACTGTGCATGGAGTATTGCTTGGCGGCAACTCACCCCACTCACACATCTCCGTTGCAGTTAGTATAGGAGAGGCGCCTTCACTGTAGCTTGAACTGTTTTGACTCACCTTGCTCCCCGTTCAAAGCGAAGGTTTCTATTATTGGTAAACCTTTAATGTGTATGCAAAGTGACCGAAGGCAGGACTCTATTGGAAGTCAGTTATGAAAACTAAACAAATGTGACTGTAGAAACATGTTGGTAATTCTGACCAATTTTGACCCATGGGAAGGAAGATGTACACCAGACAAAGTTGTAGGCATTCGCATCTGACGTCACATAACACCTTATGTGTAAGTCGAATAACACTGGTGGCAGTGTGGGCGGTGTTCAATCAGCAAGATGGATAAAGATGTCGTTTTTCAATCAACATGGATCACTTCTGGAGTTTCTGGAAAGTGCAACGAATGTAAATGCTTTTTTTTTTAATAGTGTTTTACGCCCGTTTTTACTACCGAGGCACCACAGGCGATGGACACTGATGATACATGAGATGAAATATTGGGAAAGGACTTTTTTAAAGAAGGAAACGATGCAGACCTAGTTTAGGATGCTTCCCCACCATTTGCCATTTATGAGGACTGAGGAAAACCTGAAAAAAAAAAAAACTGTCAGGGAAGACGGTCCTGGTGGGATTCGAACCCCAGGCCAGCCGCTCAAGACTCCGCGTCTTAACGACCTCGGCGACCCGTGGCGGTGTAAATGTCGTGTAGTATGCAGAAGTTGCGTTGAGCAATAAAGTCTCGGATGATGTCATTTGCATTGTCACACAAAACTGCAGCTGACGCACTCACAGCGCTGACATATCCCGTGTGTCCCCGTTTCTGTCAAAGACAGACAATTTACATCGAAGACGTGCACGACGCAGTTCAACAGCAACACAGAGGCTTCTTCCACAGGGACAATCAGGGTCTCGTTGCACAGTGGGATAAGTGTGCGAACACATACGGCGAGTGCTTCTCCATCTGGCCATCACAGAGAATAATTAGGCGTCAGGAAGATATTTACGCTATAAGGGTCAGTGATTTGAGAGAGAGAATTTGGGGAAAGAGTTCTTGAGGGGCATATGCATTTGATTTGATGAAATGAATAGATAGCTATAGGAGCCATAGTAAGGAATAAATGTTTTATTTTCTATTTAAACAAGAAACCTAAGATGATAGAGAATTGTTACATTTAACAAAAATAAAACAGAAGGTTTAGTATGGCTTCGATTTTAATCTGTAAGGATTTTTAGGTAATTGAAAATCATCCTATTTGTAAGAATGAAGAGGTTGAACTATATGTTCAACCTCTTGTTCTTTAAATGGCCGAAGACATAAATAGAGCATTGCTTAAGATTAGAATGGGAATAATATACAATGATCCAGGGACGCATAATAGTTGAGAAGTTCTTAATGAGATTTGCCAACAAATTGATATGGTGCAGTAAAGCAAGGAGGATGAAATTTAGAGGGTGTAATGAAGAATGAAGTTGAGAAACTATGCCTTTAGGGATTCTGAAGACTTGGTTTTTGTCAGCTTGGTAAGGAATGGTATTTGCACATTCTGGATCCTGCAAAGATACATGCACCATCAATGTTAGATTACCATTTTATAAAAGGTTATTTTCCCATTTATTTAAGCGCCATGGATAGTATTAGTAATTTCTTATATAGTTTGAAATTAATACCAATAATATTTTCTTCGTGTTGCCCAATCCTTAAATGGTAACCTCTTTTTCGTATACATTTACAGTAACCGTGTTTCTAAAAGCCGGAGATACCTTCTGTCATGGATTTTGGTGAAATTTCATTTTGTACTGCATATTTTGTATTGTTTTTAATTGTTTCTTTTGAGCAATTTCAATATATATTTATTAAAAGTGCAGTGTAAAATTAATGTATTTTAATCACAAAATGTAAGATCAAGGAATATTTGTTGATTTGCTTTATTTAGTGACGCTCTTTAATATCTCATGTCATCAGCGTCTCATTCAATTCAGGGCGTGAAACGGCCGGTAAATTTTGCTCAGAGCTCTCTTCTTTCAGACTTGAGGTTCTTTTACGTGCTGTAAATCTACGACACGGGTGCCATGGCTTTTTTTTCCTTCCGAAGGAAATCATCTTTAGGATTTTTACGCCCAAAAAATTCATCTACCCTGGCCGGGATCGAACCCGTAAACCCAAGATTGTTTAAATAAATGTTTATTTACAGTCCCTGTACGCAAACCTGGAGCATTGTCTACACTTTGAGGAAAGAAAATCCTTCTCAAAGTCAACATAAACTGAGAAATGCATTTGTGGTAGAAATATTACTGATGAACATTGGTTTTTGTCTGTACAGTTGGCTTAGGAATTGCTAAGAAATAAAGAGATCTACCAAAAAAAGAAAATTCTTCCGAAGTTCTGCTAAATATTAACAGAGAAGTTGAATCACCGTACTTGACACACTTGTAGGCAGTCACCATGCTTATAGTATAAGCACAGTAGCGCTCATTCTTACATTTTTTTTTTCAGTCTGTCACTCTTTGTAGCCGACTCCTGTGATCCTGCTGCTGGTTACCCATGATCACGGAGTCATTTGTCATATTAGAAAATTACTGTCTGTTTTTAAATGTTTCTTCACTAAGGTCATTCCCAAATTCTTGGTGAAATCAAATTTATTCATCTGGCCTTGTTTCTAAAAATATACCATATAAGATTTAAGTAGCTGATGAATATAAAGTAATAAAATATCGCCAGTAATATCTTCTGGTTTATTTGCTTGTTGGATGAATAGTTACTGCATTTCACATCTAATATATCTGTGGCATCGTAAAAAGAAAATATTTCAGGCTTGTTAGTTTTTCCATCAGTAAATTTGAGTGATACAAAGATGAGAGCAGTATAACTGATTTTACCCTTTTAGGTACAAAAGATAAATACATGAATGCATTGATTCAACTTCTCTGTTAATATTTAGCAGAACTTCGGAAGAATTTTCTTTTTTTAGTAGATCTCTTTATTTCTTAGCAATTCCTAAGCCAACTGTACAGACAAAAACCAATGTTCACCAGTAATATTTCCACCACAAATGCATTTCTCAGCTTATGTTGACTTTGAGAAGGATTTTCTTTCCTCAATCTAAAATTACATCCAGCACTATCCTTCCCAGCATAAATAAATGCATTATAATGGTATGAGGAATGAGATCGGTAGACACATTACTTTGATGTCATATTTTGCGGGCTCGTTTAGCATATAAACACAATTAGGACATCTTCCCCCAAAAGAAATTAGTGTATCGCCAACATAAGCGTGGGTTTCAATTGAATATATTCTGACAATTGGAAATAAATAAATTAAATATTTAGGAGATTGCAACAGTAGGGTCATTTTGTTTCCTGCTTTGTCTAATAGCTAAATCGTCAACTCTTAAAGCCAAAGCGAAGTTTCACATCTCTTCAAAGACATGATTCCTCGAAAAATTAAGCGCCCTGTAAGAGAGACGCCAGTTTTTCGCGACCTTGTTTCAAAGTACTACATAAAACCATTAGGCCAATCAATGCTGAGATTTCATCTTTATTTGTGTTTTTTGTAATGTGGATATGCTGGTTCTTTAAACTGTGTTCCCATTTGTTCCATTTTTTTTTTATTTGTTTGCCCTACAATTTCTGTTATCATATGTGAAAGGATGTTTCCAAATTTAATCGCGATCAGGATTACTACTCAAAATAGAAGCAGGGCCTAAACAAGATGTCGTTTTTATTCATATTTTCATGGCGAGTTTTCCTATCGACATCTTGTGGTTCTGAACTGCAGGTGAAACATTTGCCTTTTCCATAAAATAAATCAGATAGTCCATCTTCATCTGTGAGCCTGTAAGCCAGATGGTTTGTCTTCACCTTTGTGAAACTGTAAATCAGATTATTTATCTTCATCTTTGTGAACCTGTAAAACAGATGATTAATTTTCTCTATGTGAACCAGTAAACCAGATGATTTATCTTTATCTTTGTGAACCTGTAAACCAGATTATTTATCTTCATCTTTGCAAAACTGTAAACCAGATGATTTATTTTCATCTTTGTGAACCTGTAAAACAGATGATTTATCTTCATCCTCGTGAACCTGTAAACCAGATTATTTATCTTCATCTTTGCAAAACTGTAAACCAGATGATTTATTTTCATCTTTGTGAACCTGTAAAACAGATGATTTATCTTCATCTTTGTGAACCTGCAAAACAGATGATTTATCTTCATCTTCGTGAACATGTAAACCAGATTATTTATCTTCATCTTTGTAAAACTGTAAACCAGATGATTTATCTTCATTTTGTGAAACTGTAAACCAGATAATTTATCTTCGTCTTTGTGAAACTGTAAACCAGATGATTTATCTTCGTCTTTGTGATGCTGTAAACCAGATTATTTATCTCCATCTTTGTGAAACTGTAAACCAAATGATTTATCTTCATGAACCTGTAAACCAGATTATTTATCTTCATGTTTGTGATACTGTAAATTAGATAATTCATCTTTATTTTGGTTGGCGAACCTGTAAACCAGGTGATTTATCTTCATCTTTGTCTACTTCAACTCAACGTTGTCAAAACCCTATCTATATCTTCTAATCCAAGTACAGATTCAGTTTCATGGCATGATTCTGAGAGGTGCTCTGATTATGGAAATATGAATATCAGGTCCATATGCCTTATCACCGTTTTCATTTTGCAGTAAGGCCAAAGCGACCGGTTTTTCTGCTCCACTTGACATCTAAAAGTAAAACAATGTAAAAGTGAAATAAAGACGATATTCGCAAAGAAATAATGCACATATTAATGTTTAAACACGAGCAAGCAATAAGCAAATATAAAGCATTTGAACTGATACCAGAGAAAAATGTGAATTAATTCTTTGTAGTCAAACTAGGCGTAAAAATATTAGCTCTACAGCAATATACGTCTCAGAGGCTATATGTGATGAATATTGTTGACGATAATCAGCAGGATACATAAAAAATGACAACACATTACAACATTGTCACAGTTAAACAACTAAAGAATAGCTAAAGGGACAAGGTTGTAACGCAGTTCAGTACTGCTAGCTTGAATCAACATATGCGTCATATCTGCCAGAGACAGATATTAACATTTAAGTATTAACATAAACAAATAAATAAACAAAAATGCTTTCTAATTTTTTTATAGAAAGAGTACCTTTAAACCTATTGAATAATTCAGTAATCTGCATACAATGTGGCTCACAAAAACCGGCCCCCCGCTTCATAAACGAAAGTATATATTCTGTCAGTTTAAGTTGGACTTAGTAGGGCTTCTGGGAATATGATGGAATATTACGCCCACAGCAAAGGCAAGAACGGACATGGGCCGGTTTTTTCGCGTTCGCAATTGATCCCGTTGTAGCCACTTTTTCATAAAGCATCTATCTATTGCTCTTTGCAAGAACACCAGCACCTTGAAATTAGGCTGCAAAATTCTCCCGCGTTTTCTTAATGGCCCCAGTTCGTAGTACTCTTTCACAACTGCAGTTCTTTGTTGCAGAGAATACATCTCGCAAGACACGGCTGTAAACTCTTCATCACGTCATAAACCGCCTCTTGGTACTCACACACAGACGTTCAAATAGCCATCACCTCTGACTTGCTACCATACAATTTCCTTCCTTCTCCTTTCCCCTCTGCGCCAACATTTCTTCGTTATATAACTCGGCGTGGGTATTTTATGGGCAACCAGGTATGATATTTTTTTGTGCAACGGGAGCAGGCGGGAAAAGCCATTAACTTTTCGATAATTTAATTTACCAGGAAAGAATGCAACTATGAAAACAAAAAATACTTTGTTGTAAACCTGAGTATTTTTAATCATTCTTAAAGCTTAAGGGGTAATATAAATCAACCTGCTTATTACTTCTTAATTTAACCCTGACAGTTTTAATTTTTAAACAAATTAATGGTGCAATGGCGTAAGTAATATCGAATTCACCTTATATTTGTTTGCAAATGCATTAAAATGTTTTTCATGAAACAATTTTCGATATTTCAGTTTATTTGTTATGTAAAAACTTCAGAATTCTATAAAATAGCAGAAAATTATATTGTTTTAATTTTTATATCATAAAACATTAAAATTACTAGCACCAGTAATGGAAACGGTACCTATAGTTGCTCCCAAATTAATTCATTTAATATCAAAACAATTTCTAAAATACTGAGCAGGATGAAATATTCCCAGTAACTAAATTATTCCCTCTAAAGTTTGAAGTAGGGATAAAATTTCTTAATTTCGATATTCTTACACAAACAGAAACATTACTAAATTAATTTACATTCTGATCAGAGTTTCACTGGTCCAGAAGATCTATTTTTACGATCAGCTTTATACTTTCAATCACAGAAATGATAACTGGAGTTTAGCAAATTGATAAACGCTTTAAGCCTCATACTGGTAGCTGTCAATGAGTTTTAACTGAAAATATCGCCATGATGAGGATTACACATGCTCTTCCTCGACGTTGTGACATGTTAGATATTTTAGAGTGTGTTGTCATGCTTCAGAAATATTTTACAGTTTTGTTTTAATTTTTCCTTTCTGTCATAGTTTTCCAAGTTCTCTGTTCCCTATATTTAGTTGTGCGTAACATGTAATTACTGAAATCTGAGTTCTAACGAAAGCATAAAGACAGTCTGCTTATAGTGTTCTCTCTACGTCGATAAGTTCTGCACGACATTAACCCATTTCCTTTGAGGACAGGAAATATAATGAATGTTTTCTTGCGTCTGTACCAAGCTGTTTGTGCGAATCTCTTTCTCTATTGTCAAAGCGGACTCTTTAATGAAGATTTCCTTTAGGGGAAGTGTCTGCAATCATCTACATTAATTGATTTCCTCACTCACTCACACACTCACACACACTGACTCCTCTGTGCATTGTTCTGGAGTCCTTTATTGAACTGGAATTCTTGCGATTGCCCCATATATTCCAAGCCTTTACAAATCATGAAGGAATAAACTAAATATCAAAAGAAAGCGCAAAGTAGCGTTCACTTATTTGAATACTTCCTTCCAGTAAGCCTCCCTTGACCGAACAATATCTCTAAAAATTATATTCACTCAAAATAGAAGTTTATACTATAGGGTTATCCAATTATTTGATAACAAACGCGGTGACTGGGGACTGCATTGGCCGATAAAGAATCGGTCAAGACCAACCGGGCTACACGAATCGGGGCGGGCAGGTTCACCGAACTGCTGCGTTGGCATTGAGTCTCACGCTACTGAGCCAGTGCCATTAGAACTTTGAAAGAAACAACATGTTGTCTAATCCTCGAATAAAGTCCGCTAGGAATACTACGTGGTTCATACTAGACTTAATTATTCTAATTTATTTAACAACGTGTGTTTTTAAATTCGCATGTCCCTACAGAGTCCTCTCGTGCTATTAGCAGATTATTATTTTTAGCATAAAATATCTTATATTCATCTGAATTTATTTCATAAATTATAAGCAAGTGTGAATATCAATGAAACTGTTGATAACAAATACTTCGCAAATCAATGTATCTTCAGTATTTCTGACATTACTCTGCAAGTTAGCATTTCACAATCTATTCTCTCTCTCTCACACACACACTCACACACACACGCACGCACGCACACACACAACTAGATAACAAGGAAAAGGCTAAAACACTTAAAATGTCCTTCTTGCGCTGTTCGAAATATTGCGATAGTAAATCTGTGACTTTCCAACTGTTTTATCCTTTTTCACTTTTTTGTAAAGTTTGACCGTGACCTTTATTTACACTGTGTATATACGCCAAATTATTTATTTTAATAGTAACCACTCACTCCATACAAGAGAGTATACGATGTATTGTAAAACATTCATGTGATGGCTGATCGTTAAAATCTGACATTTGTGCTGGAAGTGTTCGTTTTTATGCGGTGAAACACTCGAGCTTGCATTACTTTTATGATCATAGCTAGAAGTAGTGCGCTATTTCCTCGATATGGGGAAGCAACTGTTGAATCAGGAGTTTAACGTTAATGCATTTCGTTTCTCTTTCGGGTGCTGCACTAGAGAGTTGCTCGCTACCACGTAGTCTCAGGCATTACAAAGTCAGACTTAAAAATTTATGATCAAACTGCATTTGTGACAACCAACAGATTCTTATTAAAGGAATGTAACCAAAGTACGCCTGTATCTTAGCAATAACTTTCTTATGTCTGATGTCATAGCCAATCATAGTCAATATCCCTTCAGAAAAGATAATGCACAACTTAAAACTTCGAAAATGTTAGTAAGAAAGTTAGTTTTAAAGAGAATACAGATGATTACTTGCCAAAGAGCTCAAAGAAAAACACTGTATATTTGGTTTCTATTTGTTATGCGACCTCAATCTATTAAATGAAACATGGCAAAGCAATATCTTTCTATATATAATTGCAGACAATAAAGACAAACTCCTTTCCTCGTCCTACAGAGAGAGGGCATTTGTTCTCACGTTTGACAGAGGAATGTTTTGCAAGCTGTTAAACCAGTAACGCTACAGTCGAGCAAGCGTGGTTTATTTACGGACGCTCTTTAACATCTCAGATCATCAGCGTACAGTCAAGAGTGCAACTGATATTCACTGTGATATACGTTCCCTAACATCACGTGATTTCTGTTCTACGACAGAGAGCGATTATCGGCGCAAAGTCTCCCTGTATAAAGCAATTTGAGCATGTCTCCGAGCTCTATGATCAGTGATACAAATGCGTGGTGTTTACCAAATTAAACACATGTTTGATCGCAAAATATGATGAAACTATACTAACTACTCATATGCATCATCACAATGCACTGGAGTTTAGTTTAAACAACAGTTTCAATACATTAAATAATTGTTATAGTGAAAAAGTTAAAAAATATCATTCCTTCCTTGCTGAGGGCAAGATAGCCCAACCACAGCGACAGCTGCGTCCTCCACCTCCGTATTGCGACATCACCGTCAGAGGGCAGTATGGCAGGGAGCATGTGATCAGCATCGTCGCCAATCACGCGACTTTCTAAATCAAAGGACGTCCCCTCTCTATCAGGCAGCTCCTCAATTGCCCTCACGAGGCTGGGTGAATCCTGTATTAGACATCTCTTAATTATAAAATTTCTAAGCAGTAACCGGGGATCTAACCCGAAACCTCACGGACAGCAGTCAGCAATCAGCATTGCTACTAGCTACTAGACCATGGACAAGGACGGAAAATATATTATACCTAAAACAAATACAAAAAGTTAATCTTTTTTATAAAATAAAAAAAGTGAATTAGACATATAGGTTGTTCAGTTTTTAATTCGAAAGATTCGCAAATGAAAATATTAAATTAAAAGAGAAATAATTAATATTAATACCGTTATCTTATATTCTTTCACTAACCATCGTTCATAGTTGTGCCTACTCATCTCTGGAATTCTCTGTCGTCTCATATCAAGGACTGCCGGTCACAACAATAGTTTGTCGGTCCTGATGGTGTAGTGGTTACCATACTTGCCTCCTAAACCCAAGATCGCGGGTTCGAACCCGGCTAGGACCGATGGATTTTTCGGGCGTAAAATGAGAATACAGCATTTAACAAGCACTATGTTCAAATTGTAAATGCTATTAGCTATATTGTATATGTATAGCATATATGTAATTTGGTGAAGTGAAAGAGAGGGCCTTACCTTTTTCCTCTCCAAGTAAAATCAATTAATAATAATAATAATAATAATAATAATAATAATAATAATAATAATATTATTATTATTATTATTATTATTTTGATGTAGATACTCGATTTTATTCTTTTGTGAACAATAATGCAATGAGTGTATTTAACTAAATAACGCAGTAACACATCCCCTTAAATAAAAGTATAGGCATGTCGTACATAAATAAAAGATAAGATACCTAACATCTGTGGCTGCTAAAGGCGAAGTTAATAAACTTTGTTGTACATGCAGAAAACTATACATCTTTAGAAGCAAACACAAGATTTAGAAACACTGTACGTGTTATTACTTAAGTTTTCCTTAAATTTCTTTGTTTCTAATAAATGCTCAGTAATATATTTTACAATAACGGAAAACCGCAACGGGTGGCCTAGATCGTTAAGGCGCGAACTCGTGAGCGGGAGGTCTGGGGTTCGAATTCCGCCAGGATCGTCCTCCCTGACTGGGGTTTTTTCCAGGTTTTCCTCAGTCCTCTTAACTGGCAAATAACGGGGAGGTAGCCTAAACTTAGGCCTGGAACGCTTCCGTCCTTAAAAAATATCCTTTCCCAATATATCATGTCATATCAACAGTGTGCACCGCCTGTGGTGCCTCAGTAGTAAAAACGGGCGTTAAACACAATTGAAAAAAAAAAAACTCATATTCATCAGTTTGCGTTATTTTTTGAACAAAATGTATCAAACCAAATCACCCCACGTTCGAAAATATTGTTGTGACAACTGTTATAACATTTACAATTTTCCTTTAGAGATATTTTCTGAAACCCCTAACATTGATACATATACACAACTTATCGTAACTTTTTTCTAAATGCAACCTTTTAAGAGCCAAATAATTGCACAACATTAGGTACATTTGCCACAAATTGTAAATGGCAGCTACTATGAAAATAATTGCTGTCGGGCACTCTTTAAAAATATTGTAACCTTAGTTCTCATGATTATAGAGTCAACCATAGATTTATCGACGAATGATAAACTCAAAAATTTCTAATGTAAACATTTGTCAGTATAGAAACACGACACTCTCTGCCAATCAGTTAAAAGCTCAAATCTTCTTCTAAACGGTCCGTATGAAGATCCCCTGGTATGACATTAGTCCAAACCAAACGATGTTAGGCAGTGTGCAACAACTTCTCTTATATCGGATAAGCTTTTTAACTAATTTTACACTGTTGCTTTGAATAACTTTTTCCTGCACATTGGATCAATGTTGAAACTAGTCATAAAGGATAAGTTTACTATAATTTCTGAACTTATAATTAGATTATTTATAAGTATCTTTCAAATTCCGATATACTTAGGCGAAGTTAATAAAGTTCGGTTCTAATTTTTAAAATGTGAGGCACAGGAAATAATGTTAATACAAAACACGATTGGTGTGCAACATGCGTTGAGTATAGTACGCCGATGTCTTTAAGCTGGACTCTTAGGTTGGTGGACACGGTTTGCATCATAGATAGCATCTTGTCAGGAGTGCCCAGCATCCATTGCTACACATAAAACATTTATGACCACTTTTATATGTTTTATTCGTCACGATGTTTCCAGTTAATGCATTTGCACAGTTAGATATCCCAAGGGATAGGGTTAAACTTTATTCCTTCCATCCCGATTTAAAGGAACATAACCCATATTTTTTTTGAATGATGTTTAACGCCCGTTTTACTACTAACGCACCACAGACGGTGGACACTGATGATACGTGAGATGAAATGATATATTAGGGAAGGACTTACTTTTTAAGAAAAAAAATTTCCAGGCCTAAGTTTAGGGTACCTTCCCGGTATTTGCCATTTATAAGGAATGAGGAAAACCTGGAAAAAAACCTCAGCCAGGGAGGGCGGCCCATGGCGGTATAACCCATAATGAAAAACGCCCAGTTATATGTAAAACTGCAACTTTTAATAACAAAGTTTTTTTCTAGGTACAGCAAGAAGCCACAAGCTCTTTATGAAGATGTATTTACTTGACACGGAGAATATAAATGCAGTCAGTGCCAGTTAACTTTCCATTGTGCGTGTCATAATAGATGTTAGCACATTTTAGAACGGAATCAACATATACAGATGAATGGTGAACGAAATCCAGTGCTTTTTATAATCAACAGATGAAAACCAATGGCAGCTTGTGTGTTCATGACAGATTTAACTGTTATTCCTAAAATAGCGTAACAACAGGATCTCTGCACGATGGAAGACTGAATTAATTTACATGTGCTTATTGTTTCGAAGCACTCGTACTCTAACAGAACCATTCATATACTACAAGCTGTACACTAGTAAAACCCGTCTCTGGGAATGACAGTGACACGCATCTACGCTCTCGTTTTGTATGAAAAAAAAAAAAATCACCCTTTGTGGTAAAGATTTCAGCACTGCAACGCTGTGTGTCAGTAATCTGGTAGCATACATCACTAAATTTCACAGGTGTTCGTTATTTCCACTTTAGAGGAGATAAATTTTTAAAAGAGAACAAATGCTATCAGTTAAAGCGTAAAAAGTGCACTGGAATTGGGAAAACTATTATGAACTACGTACTTGAGAAGTAAACAAGTCCTTAGGCATAAAAAAGTCATCGCTAGATACTACGTATTGATCGCAGAACTTCGGGGACGCTTTTAAACGCTGTGTTCACAAGCGCATGCAGCGAGTGCACACTGCAATGGTCACAAGCATAAGCATCTGCAAAGAGGACGTTAGGGTAGAGTACCGGTGACCGAGCGGTTTAGAAGGCATTGCTCTTCTGCCTAAGCTCCTGGGTTCATATCCCACACACATTTTCATTATTGGTTTTATACATCTATATGTAGAGCATTACGTTGCATTAATATCATATTATATTTTAGAGTTTTATGACACTACCTATGCACACACTAAGTATTATTTACAACCTTATCACAAACTAACGTATTATTCACAGATAATTAAATATATACATGAAGGACAACAAACAACCCTGAGGGCAATATGATACGGCGGTTGTACAGGGGGACTGGCAAAAATCGGTTTAAACGATATTTGGCAGAGGGGTAATGAAAACGGGTACGACATAGTGAAAAAAAGTCAAAAGACGCTTGTCTGACATAAACCGGCAGGAAATATTGGCGCGATGCATGTAGATGTTCTCCGGATTTGCAGAGCGAAAATAAAATTAGGTGAGGGAAAAGAAACCTATATCATGAAGCTAGGCATAAAACAGAGATCGGAAATAGCATGGCTTAGACTGGGAGACTGAAAGATACGTAAGATTGTTGAGGAAGACTACAGTAGGTTTTGCTCATTATGCTCGAAACTGGAAGACGGTCTGCACATTTTGGCTAAGAGTACACAGAGAGAAACTGCTAGGATAAAATTTCTCCCGGATTCATTTTTAACTTCCAATAGGGGGAGGCTGGCATGTTGAAACTTAATTGTAAATAGACATTAACTGATAAACCGGAGCATTTTCTTAAATGAAATGCGTAGTTTTAGGAACAAGACTTTTCTATAAACATTGTACATAAATAATAAAAGTCTATATGAATATCAGAATTATTGTATGATTATCTGTTTAATGTGTATGTGATTGCGTTCTTGTTAATGTTGTTTTCTTTTGTTGGAATTCATTTCAGAAATGAAGTGTTTTACAACAGCATGAACGATCTTGCGACCCATGCGACTGTGATGTGCAATATATGTATACCTAGTTTAACTGGAATAATAAATACTACCACCGCCACCACCACCACCATAGCCGCCACTACTATTACTGCATGAACAGAAATACCGCCACGGGCGGCCGAGGTCGTTAAGGCGCGGATTTGTGAACGAGAGGTATGGGGTTCGATTCCCACTTGGACCGTCCTCCCTGATAGGTATTTTTCCAGATATTCCTCAGTCCTCATGACTGGCACATGCCGGGGATGCCTGGAATGCTTACTACTTAAAAATATCTTTATCAGTGCCCACCCCCTGTGGTGCCTCAGTAGTAAAAACGGGCGTAAAACGCTGTTAAAAATCATAACAGAAACATTTATCTTCTAAAGTGAAAACAAAGAAACAATCATATCGGGTATATGAACCCTCAGCATACATACCTGCCCTCAATTCTCGGAACATGCATGATATCCGATTTCTACATAACGAGAGGCTACAACATTCCAGGCTTCTTGAATTTGTGTCCATAAACCATCTTTTGTCCTTTGAGCATGTGTAGGGAATACGTGTTCAGCATATTGCATTTAGATAGAACAAATACTAAAGGATATATAATATCCACTGTAACATGTAGTATGTTAAGGTTAACGCTTGCTGTGTATGGCAAACAATATGAATATAATTTGTCATATTGTTACAAAAGTTTATTTAAAAAAATAAAGTGTTTCATGCCGGGAGGCGAACCTGCCCTCTGAACCACGGCATCACTGCACACTCTGCCACAGAGCTAACAGATCATACATACTAGAAAGCGTCTTCAGTGCATGTCATATAACACAACTGCTACAGTGGCTACACAACCTTGCGGGTTACCTTGTGAACCGCACGCTGTAACGAGTAGGACTTAGAAGAATTTTGCGTTCAAGAGATGACTCATGTTTTATGTGAAAGGGTGTACATGTATGACATATTAGTATATCATATTGCTAGCGTATGTAGTCAATTTTATTTAGCAGTTTTTTTGTACTAAATAAGCTTATTTTTATAATTTTTGGTAGGGAATTTTAGTGCGATAGATAAAGCTGGAAATACAGCTTAATGAGAACAAAAATTTTAAATACATTTATCTCCATCTCAGCAAGAACATAAATGTTTTATTTCGAAATATAAAACCATGGTGCTTATATGCTTCATGATTAACCGTGAAACTTATAATTGCACATACTTGCATGTTTTTGCATTATGTTCATAATTTTTTGTTTTAAATTGTATGGAATTTCACTTCTTTCCGTTCTTGAAAATAGTACGACAAGTGAGCTATACCGTTATTTTCAGGACTCCACTTTTAACAACATATGAATACACTATGAGAAATATAATACTTTCGTACTTGCAACTTTGAGGTTGCTGTGCCTGCGTATGTGGTGAACGAGTCTATGTTACTAGCTGGTAGGGGAGTCTTCATATATCAATATTATGTCCTGTAATGTGCATTATATTTACAAGTTGAACATATTAAGATTAAGAAAACATTGTGACATAGTACTAAATAAAGTATAAATAAAGTAACTTCTTTCGGATTGATATAAATACTTCGACCATAATGTAAAACAACGCTCGACATTCTTGGACTGTAGTGTACGTATCGGTAGGTAATACCTTTGATATAACTGGAAATGCAAAACTTTAGGTTAAAGTACTTACCAAATTTATCAAATATGCTTACATAGCATCTTCATTAACTCTGATTCATTAACCCATTTTCAGATATTTTTTTTAACTACTTGAAATTAATTTCCCTGTGACTTCATTACATTTATTTTGGAAGCCCACAATAAATGTTTAAATCTCGCTGTACGAGATTCGCCGTTTGCAGGTTGCTTAAGCTATTTGTTGAACGATCAGAAGTATGGTCCCTGATAAGCGTAATGTTTAGTTTACGTACATAATCAAAATAAAGCAATTTCACAAAGTAGGAAAACATGTTGAACTTACGACAATGATTTTCGTTTCGAAATGTTCCCACTCGAACTGTAAACGGTCACTTTCTATAGTACTTACGTAAATAACCATTAATATTTGTTAAAATCAACTATATAATAATGTTAAGCTCAATAATCTAAAATCTAATTTTTTCGAACCCAAATATTTCACATCAAACTATCCGGTTGAATTTGTTTTGAGTAAAGAGAGAATATAAAAGCGTTATTTTTTGTTTTTGTTTGATTATCCATTATTATTCAGGCAATCTCCGTAAAAAGAGCCCATAAGTATAAGTCGAGTTTTGAGATATAGATGCAATAATGTTTTGGTTAGATTTTTCCTAAAGAGGAGCAAACTTTTATATTAATACATTTATATAAATTAGGTGTAACTTTAAATAGAACATAACGTATGGTCCCTTTTTCGAAGAACATGATAATCAATAGAGAAATGGTCACTGCCTGAACAAGGAAGTAAACAATGCAATCAATTAATGGCCTATTAACTATTAAACAGCACAGATAGCGACTTTCTTTATATTTCCAAACAACAGAAAAAAATTGAAGGAATGTCAATGCAATATAAACAAAAAGTGAAATTATTTGAAAGAAATATAAAACAGTGGAAAGAAAGATATCGTAAGAATTTTTTTAAAATCACAGCTTTCGCAGGCTACAATCGGCATCATCAGTGAACTGAAAGTGTCTAGAGAGGCAGAGGTACAGAGCATTTAGAAGTGGGAGGAGTTGGGAGAGCCCTTTACACATTTCTCCTTTTGTTATTTTATTTGTGCATAAGGGATATATTTAGGAGCAACATCAATGTCAATGTTTTTGTTGTTGTTGTTGTTGTTGTTGTTGTTGCACACTTGAAAATGAGTGTAAATTTCTGTGTATATAGGCAAGCAAAAGAGTGCACCATTTGATCTGTATCCCATCTGGACCTTATGCAACAGGAATTAACGGCCACGGATTATTTATGTTTAATATCTCCTTTCATCGACATAAACTTTACCTCGTCTTCCTCTTTATTTTTCTTTTCTTTACATTTTAAATTAACTGTTCTATATTGTCTTCTTCCAATTGTTAACTTTTCAGACGGAATTTTCTCCACGAAATTGACTTTTCTTGCTCCACAATGCTTGAACTTGCTCCACCATAACTCCAGCATAGAGCGTGGAGTGATTAATCTGCAAACCTTTCAAAGGGTCCATAGATCTATGAGTATGTTTTCCGGCAACCGCCCCAATCGGAAGCTATGAACACCTGCACATCAACATTTACAGCACAAGAAAGACTGTGTAGAAATTAATTTTTTCGGCCAAATAATACGTTAATGATCAAATTTGAATAGAAGATTCTGTTTCATTGACAGCATGGAATTACGTCATAAAATTAAGGCGCCGGTATTCTTTCACTTTGTTTAGCAAGCAGCTTTGAATGTGTTTATACATTTTGTGTTATTTCTGTCACCTCTTTTTTTCCCAGTTTATTACTTTCTATCTACAGTTTTTCAATTCTACAGTCCTTTGAAGTTAAATTATTCTTTTTAGTATAGTTCTGTAAACCAAACACATGATATGTTCGCTAGTCATTCGTAGCAACTGTGTGTGTACCTTCTGCTAACAAAATCTGCACGCAGTGTAAACGCCTGAGGTGGCAATTTATTTTATATTTACCTTAAAACATCGTCACGAAAGGCCAGCGATGCCGCGCTGTCAAAGTTGGTGAACATCTCTTCCCCACCAACAACGGGAGTAAAGGCCATTTCGCTTTTGGTGCTTGTTAAGAATTACATTTGAAGCTTATACGTACATGCCTTCAGGAAAAGCTCACTAGCTACACCTGCATGTGTGTAAAAGCCTTTCGCAAGCGGGAGAGCTGCCGTTTATTGAATTATTGTGGCATTTTTAGTTCCAGCGGTAAATGCATTTCTGCAGGTCTTTCAAAAACCTTTGTTTCATAAGCTAAAAATACAATAAAAGGTACCTGCTATAAGTTGAAAGCACTGGAGTAAATAGTGCCTGACAACTTGCCACCATAACTCCATTAAGGTTGATTACTAATGCAAGGAACCTTAATATCGGAAATTAAATATGTGACTCCGCGTCGCCTACAAACTCCTTCCCCCATTTCCCTTCGTCAAAACGAGGTCAGACAAGATTTCTGAGATACGCGCAGAGTGTTTTAAAAACAGATATTTAATATACTAGACGCATATCTCTTTACGTATCTTAAATTATGTTCAGTATCTTTATTAGTTATGCTTCACCATTACAAGTAAATAAATGGTAGTGTAATTGTAAATGTTTAGTTAATGATGAAATATTCAGAATATTTCAATGAGGTTATAAACATATGTATTTTATGAAACGGAAATTATAATTTACATTCCAATGTCATTTCATAACCTCTAATAGCTTCTGCATGATCCTCATAATGTATTTATTATTTTTAATATTAATTGGGATACACTTTTAATTATCTCTAAGTGCTTTACAGTTAGATACGAACATTATTTTTCAATATTAACCATCAATAGCTAATTAAAATGGCTCTTGTAATAAAAACTGGGTTTTATTTACAGCAGGGCTACACGTCTCAGCATCTCTCATAATGTGGAAATAGTTGCGAGTATTACACGTGACATTCCACAATGAACAATAGGAAACGCCTATTTGCTACTTATTAGCTTTTCAAATGCGACACACATTTAAATTGTGCGAGTTATCAGTAACTCTTAGCAGATAATGCTAAGCAATAACCTTGAATTTTTGAGACTATAACATTCTAGAAACCACATATAGCACAGTTGAAGAACTTGTGTTAGTGATACAGCCAAAGTTGGCAGATACCACCGTTGTGAAGGTGTAAATGACGCACGAGTCTAAATCCATCGGTAATTAGTACGGTTATTCTTTTGGGTATGAACGAGGTGATGCTACTGTGAGAGAACATTGCCTTTATTTTTTTTTAAATAATGTTTAACGCCCGTTTTAACCACTGAGGGAACTCAGGGGTGGACACTGATGATAGTTGAGGTGAAATAATAAATTAGGAAAATATTATTTTTTTTAAGGAAGGAAGCGTTGCAAGCATAAGAATAGGGTACCTCCTCCCTGGCATTTACCATTTATGAGGAATGATGAAAACATAGAAAAGTGCATTTAGCAAGACTATTAATACATAAAGTGGTGACCTGTTCATCTTCGTAAAAGTGCACAGTGCAAAATAACAAGAGACAATGCAGTTCAAATTAATATCAAACATGCGATGAACGTATTAAATATTATCTGAAGCTACAACGAAATGAAAACGAATGTAAAGCATTTGAGAAAAGGTACAAGCAATCAACGAATTAATGAAGAATAGAGGAAGTAGGACATGCATTTATAACAATGTAAACCAGCTACGATAGGGGTTTCAACCATAGAGCTGCAGAGAGGGATATTTGTAGAAATGATAGATCAAGATATAGCGAGATGTGAAATCATTAATGCAATAAAAGGTCTGAAAAAGGGGAACGTACCCAGGACAAATGGGCTACCAGAAGAATTCTTGAAGCACGCGTTACAAGTAGTAGAGATTGTAGACATCATAATATATTTTAAAAAAGAGGGATGCTACCCTACATATTGGGAAATAATTTTTCTTAAGGAAGGAAACGTTCCAGGCCTAACTTTATGGTACCTCCCCGGCATTTGCCATTTATGATAACTGAGGAAAAACTGGAAAAACCTCAAATAGGGAGGACGGCCCTGACGAGATTCGAACCCCAGCCCTCTCGCTCACAAGTCCGCACCTTAACGACCTCGGCCACCCTTGGCGGTCTGGGAAAAGTGTGCCGTAGAATTCTGTACGACAGTATACGCTCACGATCTAAGCGTTTAATCAAATATCACGATGCAGTTCGGCTTTAGGGAAGAGTATTCAGCTGCAGACAAAATTTTCATACTGTGTACTTTAAATAGCTGTTTGAAAAGGAAAGGAGGGAAGTCATTTTGTGCGTTTGTTAATTTTAAAATGACAGTTAACACTGTGGGAAAAAGTTCAATATGGGAGAAATTATGGCGCAAGGGTATTTTGAGTAAACTGATTCAAGCTGTAATGGCTATATGCACAAATGTTAAGATTCTGCATCAAGCTGGACCAAAATTGTATATTTGAGAGTCGAGAACTTCGAGAGAAGTTAGACAGGAATGTATTTTGTGGCCTCCAATGTTTAATTTGTTTATTAATGACATCGCCGATACATTGCTCTCGGAAGAGATGGACGCTCCAGAAATAAACTGCATTGAGTGTAGTTCTTCTGTAAGCCGATGATTTACTAATCTGCCTGTTATCTGTTGAGGGTCTTCAGAAGGGACTCAGCAAGCTAGAGGGCTATTGTTGACACATCAACAAAACTAAAACTATCACTTATACAATGTAACGGGAAATCCAGATTCGACTCACAGAGAATTAATAAATAATAATTATAAGGTATATCTTTTAATAGATGAACAAGAGGTAAAGACGGGATCTGTGCAGTAAAAACGAAACATGCATGTATTTTGTTGCGACAGTCTGGTGCCGTACATAAGGTCAACTTTTTGAACAGCACAGGATCCTTTCTTTTCATGCCTCTGTTAAAAAGGCCTTGAAGCAAACCATAGTTGCTCGCTTTCATCCTTGGAAAAGTGACCCTTAAAAAGAGAAAATTTTGTTGTAGAACTTATCTAACGCAGTAAAGAAAGGAATAAACTCAGCCAATAAGAAATAGAGTTTTATATTAGAGCTTCGAGAATCTTCTATACACAAAATACTAAGCCAATCGGAGAATAACGTTTAGGACGCTTCTAGAAAATTCTAAAATTTGAATTCTCGCCTAGTGACACGTGAAGAAATCGTAAGACATCTTCAGCACAGTACTGATTGGGAGATGTAACAAGTCAGCTGTTTTGGTAGAAGAAAGTTTGCAGTTCTGCTCGTAGGATGAAATAGTTTGGTGCAATTTTGTTAACGCAATCGGGAGGAAACGGTTGTTAGAAATATTTTAATAAGAGCAATTTTTGAAGGAAGCAGCGAACATTAAGTAATACAAGGCCTAAATATATGTAAAATATTTATAGCAAGTTTAAAGTGTGATTTATCTAATTAGGAACATTATCAAAATCTTACGAAGACGTGCTGTGCATGATACGTGACGATTAAAATAAACGCAGTTAAGTGCGAAACATTATTATTATTATTATTATTATTATTATTATTATTATTATTATTATTTAGTAAAGCTCATCCAATGTCTTTTCCTCCCCCGTGAACAATTCTAGAAAAGCCCCAAATCACTTGTAGAGTCCCTGCAAGGAATACCACTTCGATAATAGCCGGAGACGGTGTCCAGAACATCAGCATAGCCGAGGTGTTCACCGAGATTCAAGATTCATCAGCGTCAAATTTATATCATTTCCCGATAACCATCACCACTGATAATATCAAAATAATTCCCCTACCACCCTCATAATTATAATATAAAATCAACAACCTCATTATTCCCGCCTCAAATTGGCGCTTCAACGCGGTGCTTATAAGTAACCCCACCTTATATAATTAATCATATTTCATATAATCAATCGACCGTTATTCCCGCCGCAAAAAATGGACCAGTACACAGAAAAATGGAAAATGGAAATAACAGGTCAATGAAATAGAGAATGTAAAATATTTTTATTATCTAGGTGTAACTCTTAGTATGAATGGAAGGTGGGTTAAACACTTAGACACGGCGTCATACCCAGCCGGGGGCGAATGTCAAGAAGTTTGGCGTACGTCGTCACGGGTGCCTGATATTCCGTAACTATTATGAGAATTTATATAGTGCCATGGAAAGCTCTGTCGTGTTCTATGGCTCTGAAATATGGAGCTGGGAGAAAGCGTAACGACTGAACACATCAGTTTCTCAAGCGAGTTTAGGAGGAGGGAGGAATTTACTCAACTGTGAGATTTTATGGGAATTTGAGCGCTATGAAGATACTATTCATTGTAAAATTATAACAATTAAGTACTGGTTACACATAATGAAAGGGGTTGCAAACTTTAAAGAGTTTTGTGCTACCAACATCAGATTAGCAATGGGGATCAAGGATAGTTGGCAACGAAAATTAAAATTTTAGAGAGCATTGGAATGAGATGGAAATCATAATTGTGTTTAGAAGAAGGTACAAAAGAGAATTAGGCAGAGTACAGAAGCAGAATGCAGAGAGAAAATATCACTTAAATTAGACAGCGAACTCAAAATTAGATGGGGCAGAGAGATGAGAATATAATTTTACGAGTTTTCAAAATAGATCGGGTCTAACTGGATTAGATTGGGAGCATGGAAGGCGACTAAAATAAAAGATGAGACTGGAGAGAGAATTCTTGCTTTTTGTAGAGAAAGAATATTGTTAGCACCTTCTGATGGACTGCCCAGGCACCGAACAGTGGAGGTTGACAGCGCTTGAGGCTAAGTTTGCTAAGTTGAATAGGGATAGGTTAGCATGTTGGTATTTGTAGAACATAAATCTTCACGGCAAAGTGCATGGAATCAGGAGCGCTTTGTTAAGAGTAGACGTGCTCTTTGAGTCTGCACTGTGTGAGTGTGTGTGATATATTTAAGTGCTTCTGTTTAGGCGATAACTGTAAATGTATTTTATTTGAAGCGCAACTTTTTCTAGTGTCTGTTTAATGAAGAGCATGTACGGATGAAAGGGTCATGTGAGAGACGTTGTAGAAATAAGTTTCTAAAGAATAAGCAATAAACATACATTACTGCTACTAAAAACAATGTAAACTTAATATGACGTTTCACAAAGCATAAACTTGAATATTCCTCTTTCCAAGGATATATATTTCTGAAATAACCAAAATAACCCGGTCTGGGTGTAAAATTTACAACACGCAATGTTTTCATATTCTTTAAGACGGTGTTTTAAGACGTTGCATTTGAAAATGAAATAAAATTGCAAATCCGCTTATTTCAAAACAAGAGTTCTTATGGGGTAATTTCTGCCAATCCACCTGCTTGGAAACCCACAATTCAACCATTCCCGCACACAATTTATGAAGTGAAAGATGCAATTTTACTGAAAGATGATCTGCAATTCACATAGCATTTAGCTGGTGTTTTATACATCACTGTGCTAAACGAATATCTTTAAGATATATCACTACACATTGACTTAACTGCTTGAATTGCATATAAGTTGCCTTTATCATAGAGTCATCCAATTATCTGACAACTGAAGCGGTAGCAGAGATTGCACAGGCTTAAGTCGGGCTTACACCAGTGTCGGGACGGTTGTGGCAACACAATCGCCGGTGGTAGAAACTCTAGAGTGACAGTCTAGTAAATTCTAATACATTTTAATGTGATGTGCTTCGCACATCACGCAAGGAGATTCTGGAACTACCTGCCTTCATTTTCGAAATACTTCGCTATCTACTTTGAAATTATCCATCACCCATCTTATTTCTCTTTGGAAAATTAAACAGATCTCTTAAGAGAAGTTAGTCTAAAGTATATGGTTACTTTCAAATAATGAATCGCATTACGACTTTGAACTCGCTACACTGGGGATTTCTCTTGAAATAATTTCTTGACCACACGAGAGAACTGTACTGATATATGTTTGTAAATAAACACGAATTGTGGAATAGAATAATTAGGCCTAGTATTTTTCATTTAAAATTCTTAGCAGACTTCAGAATTAGACATATGTTGTTTCTTCCACTGTACAAAGGATACTGAGTGGCGTGAGACTCAAGGCCAACGCAGTAGTTCGGTAAACCCCGCCCGCCCCGTGCCGTTTAGTCCGGCTGGCCCTCATAGCTATCGGCCGATACATTCCCGCCGACGCGTTGGCTATCAAATTATTGGATTGCGCGATGCTTAATATCAATTAATTACTATCTGATGGGAATACGTAAATGGAAAAAAAAAAAACATCATGACATTAATTGTTCTTTCGCTCATTTCTGCAAAATATAGCACACTTCACATAAAATTGTTCCTTTTTTCTGCAGTCTTCCTCGTTTTAATAGTGTTTAACGCACGTGTTTACTACTGAGGCAGGCAGAAGGTGGGTACTGATGATGAAAGTAAGCGTTCCAGGTCTAAGTTAAAGTACTTCTCGGGCATTTTCCATTTATGAGAACTGCGGAGAACCTGGAGGGAAGAATAACCCTCAGTTATAGAGTACCGCCAGAATCGAATCTCAAATTTCCTGAAATCTTAGACATTTAACATCGCGTTAGGTACACTCAAACTAGGTCAATAAAAACAGAGCAAACAATGAATCACCGTCCAGCAGATCAACAACTGACGAGTAACAGTAAGGAGATAGTGTGGTTTGATGCCCGTGACGTATTGCACCCCTCCTGCTTGGTCAACGTTTCAATATCAACATAACTTCATTCCTTTCCATTCTTGTTTTAGTGCTCAGAAATTCCGATGCCTAGTTCTAACAAACAATTTTACTGATTGCAAATGGATTGTGTTGCATATTCAGCAGACGATACTAATGCAATCATAATTATAATTTAATGTCTACCATTTGGCACAATGTACAAACCTGTAAACTGGAAGGTAAAGAAGTGGTGATCACATGTGAAAGTGCGGTATGCACAACTAATAATTGATAATAATAAATATAAGATAAAGCAACGACTTACTGAACTAGAAATAACAAACTTCCAACTACAAACCATAAGACGTATCCAGAAATAAGTAGGGAAAAATCAGCATATTAATACAAAATATATATTGTGGTTATCCTTGTAACCAAATTCGTTTGTTTGTTTAATGTTTAATTTGTTATTCACCTTATCGACTTCATATGTAGCAAGCAGATGGTTTTAAGAGATACTGCCTATCTGGATCTGCAATGATTTGCTCCTGTAGTAGTTTGACCAGCTGGAGATATGAACACATGATAAACAACAAAGGAGTGTACGTTCCTAACTGGAAAAAGCGCCGTTTTCTTTACCTTTTTCTAATGGTATGTACTAAAATGTAAACTTTAGCTCATCACTCAGATGGTATAAGTGGACAAAGCGAGTTAAATGCAAAGTATTTACTAAGAGTAAGATCACTTATGACACATTTTTATCGTGAGTGTTCAAACTACAGATCTGTCACCACTGGGCACTTTTAAGTATTAAAACTATGACATTAATGAATTCTTTGCACATGTGGAATAAAATGAACTGAAATGAGTAAATTGTAATGAAATGGAGGATATAAAAACAATAACAAAATACTATACCGTTGCTTCTTTTATATCGTCCTCACTTTTTTCAATCCATTTCGTAGTGCTGGACTGCTTGATTTTTAATGTGTACCTCCGCCTACTTCCTGAGGTCTTTGAAAAGGTAAATGTATGTGTAAGAGACCGAGGATAGGAAATATTTGTTTATAATGTTCAAAGCTATGTTCCACTGCTCAATAGTGCATCCAATTTCAAATAGTGCACTATGTGATTCAACGCTCTATAAAAACATTTAAAATGTATTTGTATTTTAAACTCTTAAATTGTATGATTCTGTATTTATAGTGAGTGAATTCTGCTGAGAATCTGCCTTGTTCTTGGCAAGCGTTAGGGATGTTTTCCTGGGGAAGTAATTGGGTCATTGCTAAAGATCATTCTCGAGCTACAGTTTTTCTGTTTCGAGTGCATTCTTAGAGAGGTAATCTGGGCTTATGATCAAGTAGTGGTCTATTCCTTACGTTCATTTCCCACTTTTTCCGCATTTTACCTTTGAACTTCTCAGCAGCTTATTAAGGAATTGCAATTACTTAGAAGTAGCAGTAACATACTACGAAATAAATTATTTGAAAAATAGTAGGGGTTTAGAGAATTGTGGCACTATGGAGAACCCTTTTGCAGCGAGAGCAAATTATATGTTCCGATACATAATTCATCCGGTTGGCTGTTAGACCCCACGTTGTCGCCGGTATTTTCTTGCGTAGACTCGCGGCGCCCAAGAGCTTCACAAATGTAAAACTTAGGTACAACATTTTAAATAACAGAGTTTATAACTTTTCCATTTTACATTAGATGCTGAAAACGTTACTCATTTTTCCAGCATTCTGAAAAACCACCACCTTGTACACCATCTTCGTCGTTCTCAGCGGTGTTTCCGATGTTTGTAACAAAATCTTTCATGCTTCTGTATTTTAATATGTACTTGCCTTTTGTGATGTCTATGTGTTTTGCTCAGCACCTGTTCATAGCTAAAGTGGCCCCCAAATATGTGAATTTCTTCACATTTTCTAATGCCTGACCTGCATACTCCCACCTCCCTTTCCTGCTGTAACCTCAACATTCTTAAACCTCAGTGTTTTAGTTATCTCCTCAATGACTGCCATTCCGCATTCCTGACAATACGTCTCTTAATAGGTGAGTTCCCTTTTCAGATAGTTGTTATGGACATCATTATCAGATATAGTATATCAGGAGCTAGTGTTTACACGGACCGTTTTTTTGTTTGAAGCTTATCTCCATGAATGAAATTGCTAAGAAAAAAACAAGAACGTAGATGAAAACCTTTATGGTTTCAATGAAGTTAATTTAGTGAATTATGTACAAAAAAAAAAAAAAGGGGAAAAAACTGAAAAATTTTCGTGACAATCTAGAAGACGATATTCACGAATCTCCTTCAAAATTGTGAAGCTTCAAAACGAATATAAAAAAGACAAAATACTTCATAATTCAATGGAATAACAAAAATTAAATTACCATCAGAAATGATGTAAATAAATGAAAACGGAGGCACCAAATCATTTTAGGCAAACAAATTCTAAGATTTAACACTATTGGGAGAACTAATTCTTTGAAAGTATTGAAAATTATAAAAGCACAGGATTCGGTCAACACAGCATTGTATAAATATGCTTCTAAAAACCGACTTTATCGATTCTGAATATATGCTGAAAATGTTGCCATACATCACAGTATTGACAATGGGGATAGAGCACGTTTTGAAAAAAACAACTTTCAATATGTAAAACTGAATATTTAGAGCAAAATAGTAACCCGACTAATCAATTAATTGAAACAATGCATGACATGATTTATAAACTGTGACTTCTAAAAGGTGTTTGATAAATTAAATTTCAGAAACTGTGGAAAATAACTGCTTATGCAGTTCACCTCAACATTGATTAGTACAGTACAAAAAATTTACCATGGATCAAAGAGTACCTTCATGGTTAAAGAAAAATTAGCAGTTAGTATAGAAGTATAGCAACAGAAGATGTTATTCACCTTATACCTTTTCAGTGCATTTTGTATCGTTTACTCATATTATAAGACAGCAAATTTTATATAAATAAAATTAAATTTGTGAGTTTTATTGGAGAAGTGCTTTTTAGAAAAAATACTACTACAAAGTAATGTAATAAAACAAATAGTTTGTTACTTTGATTGCAATGTATGGTATTTATGATTAACAGATGCTGTAACACATTGGCAATACTTTTGCTTACTCAAACAATATAAATTATTGTTTCCTTAATCAAACAGGCTCACTAGTCTAAATTGTGTTGAAGATTATTACAAAATGGAAGTTAAAACAAAATGAACAATTTAAAAAAAATAATAGAAACTATTTACATAAACTTGAAATTTGCATTGAATTTCAACACTTACCTTTGTTTTAGATAAAATAATTAAATACCTTTATAAAATAGTCATTTGCTAACGGTCAAGGGGAAAAAATAAACAGGAAAGTAATACTTCCTAAAATAAAAATCAGTACTTCCTAAATTGGTATTTTCATGTATTCATCTCACAAATCTGTACTGCTTAATATTAAAAATAAAAGCTTAGATTAAATATCAAAATCGTTGTGGACTTTATGTTCGCTAGTTATGGGGAACGGTAAGGAAGTTTCCTACGCGAAACGTCAAGTATAAACAAGTTATTAAATACAATGAGTAGACTATAGATTTCGTTTCTCTCCACCCTCATCTTTAATGCAAATGAGATTTGGGGTGCGAGAATAGTGCTTCTTGTGGGGAGAGATCTGTCTTAACTGTTTACATGTAGGTGAACAAGACTGCTCGACTAATATGATACTTTGAGACTCGAGACAAACGTCAAAGCATACTAATGATTATAGTAGGAATTGATTCAACGGATCGGTTAGGTTGAGTGCAATTCAGCTCTGTGCACACAGTGAGACGGAGAGATAAGCATTAGATGGGAAAAAATGGAAGTCCATACAGAGTTCATAACTTAAAAACGCCAACCAGCGATATTCACGTCGATGAAAAAATAAAAAATAAGGTCCTGGGTTATGATAATATTCACGTAGGAGTTACATAAAGATTATTAAATATTTAGGGTAGAAGACACGTAGAATACCGGACGATTGCGAGAAAACAGTGGTATTACCAGTTTTTAAGTAAAGTATCAGGAAAATTGGAAAATTATTTGATATCCGCTTACAAATTTATGTGAAAATTATTACAAGAAAGGCTAAATACAAGTAGCGAATTTGTTTTGCAACCGGAATAATAAGGCTTTCAAGAGAAGGCATTCATGCATGGACTGCGTGTTCATTATAGGGAAGGGGTGGGAATTTATTCTTGAAACACACACATTATTTGCTGATTTCGTTAAGGCATCTAGGACGAAGTTATGGGATATAATGGGAAAACGAGGGTTATCCCAAACATACGATTTAGGAACGTATGAAAATACACATTTTTTCTTTTGACAATGAAACAATGAGCTTAAGATATATAGAAATAAATTAAGGAACTAAAAAAGGGTGCCCCTTATCACCGACATTATTTAAAATTTTCGGCACTAATGGCCTGGAGGTAATGTATGTGCTCTATGAATCCAACGCCTAAATAGACAAGAGTTTTCTAGACGTAAAACTTTCGATAGCAAGATTTCCGGGAGCTGTGGGTCCCATGTGGTAGAATAAAGACACGTTAAATAACTCCATACATAAAAAGATAACAAAATTGCCGACCGTTTCACCTGGCATCGTAATAGATGACACCCGAGGCAATGGGCTGACCGCCCGTTTCTCTATGCATAACCGTGATAGGTGGTGATAGCAGCAGCAGCAGCAGTAGTAGTAGAGTAGTAGTGTATTTATTTACAAAATATATTTTTAAATCTGTCTCATCCATGTCGCACGGGTTCTAGAACAGTGCGGGCTTTCCCAGTACATTAGAAACTACATGATACTACACAATCCAAAATTGAACTCTTAAGAGAAAATCAGTATACATAATAATGAAATGAAAAAATATATAATAATAGGCAAAAGTCAAAATACATAAATAAATAAAATAAGCAGGAAAGAGAACAGCGCAAAAGTAAACGTCTTACACTCCCATACATATATGTACAAATAATTTCAAAACTGTACAAGTTCCCCCCTCCTCCACGGTTGTCTGCCTCTTCCGATCTGAGCTATCCAATGGTTAAGATTATTAAAAAGATAATTTTCAAAGATATTTTTGGTTTTATTATCATAACTATAATTTTAACCATTATATCCCTAAAAGGTCTCACTTTATTTAAAACATTACCTACTTCCTCTCTCTCCTCCTATCTGCCAGCAAAGCCCAGCACTGACACAGCCATCTCTCTCCGTTAAAAAGGGGGCTCGGTAGATGTCTCTTCCTCGGTTCTTCCGTTCCCTTGCAGTACGCCAGAAAATGTTCCCAAAATTCTTTCTCCGCACATATAGGGCCCATTCTCGTCTGTTACCTAAGCATAACTAAATTGGAATAGTCTTATGGTACGTCAGGATCCAAAGCAGATCCTAAAATGCCTAATCTTTATGAGCTGATGTTGACACCAATGTACTGGAACGGGACACGTCCTAAATACCGCCAAGGGTGGCCGAGTTCGTTCAGGCGCAGACTCGTGAGTGGGGAGTCTGGGGTTTGTTTCCAAGGACTGTTCTCCCTGACTGGGAGTTTTCCAGGCTTTCCTCAATCCACATAAATGGTAAATGCCGGGGGAGGTACCCTAAACTTAAGGAAGGAAGCGTTCCGGCTTTCCCAATTTATCATTTCATGTATCATCAGTGTCCACCGTCTGTGGTGTCTCAGTAGTAAAAAGGGCGTTAACATTAATTTAAATGTTGGTAATCTTAATTTTAAACGCATTAATATTTGCAGATGATCAAGAAACTCGCAATTTAAAAATAGGAAAATTAATTACAAAGAACTTTTTTAATATTACTTCAGCTAACAAACTAGAAATCTCATCAAAGAAGACTCAAGCGATGAAAATTTTAGAAATGTACCCTAAGGGAACAAAATTGATAATAAATAATAGGATTACAGCAGAGTTCGGTCATTTTAATTATCTGGGAAAAGACCACAAGGATCGCTAATGATAATAAAAAAGGATTATTGCGCAAGTAAGTTACGATCTAAATTGTGATATTACATACAAGAGAGATGGAGGTTTACAAAATAAATTGAATAAATATAGCTATATGTTGGAACTATTAAAAAATAATGACAGATGGGTAAAGAAAGAGCGTGAAAATTTAGGATTTTGCTGAACTATGGGTCGGATAATTGGGCACTAAATGAATCAAATATAAGGACAATTGAATCGACTGTGATTTTTGAGACTTGTATGAGGATATGTTGACCTTAATGTCACAATAATAAAACTGCTGATTTTTAATCTAAAAAAATTGATTTGGGAGAGAAAAAAGAATTGTTGTGAGCATACATGTCTTACAGGCAAATAACGTTTTATAGACCTTGGACTTCCAAGAAAATGAAGGAACGAACGACCTTGCATGATCAGAACAGACTGATAGTTCACCTCGCTGAAGACGCGATTTTAGTTGTTCATCATTTAAAGCATGTGACGGTAGGTTGAGTGAATAGGTATAATGACGTAAGCTATACAACGTGGTTTCGGGGATCGCACACCGACCGTCTGATTATATCCTTGTTCGGTTCAGTTGCGTTTAAGATAGTGGTGTAGTGTAAAGCCGAAAATAAAACGCGCATTATATCAACGTTTAAGCAAAATTGTGGTGGAATTTGCGAAGCCATATTTGTATACTAAAGCAAACATGAATACATGCGCTGTATATAGAACAGAACAAAAAGTAAATGAAGATATATGCATCAACGCTGCAATTCTAAGAAGTTTACTTTTATATTAAATCAGATAAAAATTGTCACAATAATTGTCTTACGCCTTCAATATTTGTGTGAAATTGTGGTTCACTGCAACATTTCATTTGCGAAACACGAAAACGCATACTTTAAATACATTTTATAAAAATACACAAAATAGGTTTCACGAGCATCAACACTTCATTAGCAATATTTACGTTCTTGTTAAGAAACAGGTGCTACGGAACATAAAACTACCTTAATAGCTCAATATAATATAATACACAGTATAGTAGCACTTAACAAAACCTAGATTTTGTTTCAGAAAACTGCACAAGAAGCTAACTATACTTGGTAGCGTTACTGTTTGTATACTGTCGACGGACAACCCCCAAAAATTCGTTCTAACACGTGAAGTACTAGATAACGTTGAACATTCAACGACGAGCTGGATATGTGAAAGTAATGTGAATATTGTGTGACTTGAGAAAAACGTACTTTGCCGGTGTCAGGTGCTATATCTTACATGATGAAAACAGCAATTTCACACCTGTGTTAGCTCACGGTTTATATAGAATAGTTTGATGTTACTGTGGTGTGGACACATTTATATAAAATGTTGATTTTTTTTTAAAGCTCCATTCAAGATTTACAAGGGAATAGCATGTAGTGTTGCATTACCTCCATTACCTGACGCGCTAGAGATGGCAGTGTATTTACTTTAAACACTGCAGTAACATGATGAAGGAATTATGCTTTGGAAAATGAGCATAATGGTGCAAAATCTCTTTCTTCAGTGGAATTGTATAACATTCCTTTATACATTCAAGATAATTTTTGCGGTATTGTCTAGGACAATCACGGCTTTAGAAAGCGCTTTACTCTCTCAAAACGATAGAGCAATTTAAAAGTAAAAGTAATTCTTTAGAAAATAACATTTCTTTAAAGTAAAGAAGGTTTGTAGATATTTTACAAAACGTTCTGGGTACTCAGTAATGTGTTGCAAAAAAATATATGCTATCGGGAGACAATACAACACAAAATGCTGTTTAAGCTACACAGAGACTGCATGTCTATTTTATTTAGCTTTTAAACTATTGAGTTTTTCTTTTTTTGAGTAGTGTTTAATGTCCGGTTTTACTGCTGAGGCACCACCGGCGATGGACACTGATGATACACGAGATGAAATAATACATTGGGAAGGATTATTTTTAAGGAAAGAAACGTTCCAGGCCTAATTTTAGGGTACCTCTCCGGCATTTTCCATTTATGAGGACTGAGGAAAACCTGGAAAAAGCCTCGGGAAGTACGATCCTGACGGGATTGGAACCCCAGACCTCCCGCTCACGAGTCCGCGCCTTAACGATACCGGCCACTCGTGGCGGTCACTATTGACTTAGAACTTGATACACAATGTAATTATGTCATTAGTAAGCACTCTCAAAATTTCAGTTCTTTATAATTGCTTTAAAAGATAAACGTTTTAATAAAACTATTTAAAAAAAACAATGCAATATTTCAAATTGTGTCTTTAATAATTAACAAAGACTAGCATAAACCGAAGATTTTGCATCACAATGCCTTTGTAAATGGTGTATTACAATCTGCAGCACAGTTTCACAATCCTACACACATTTTCGTTGACGGTAAATACTCTGTTCTAAATTCTGCTACAAATATATGTAGATACTTTTCGTCTTTTTCTGGCCGCATTTTAAATAACTTATCACATCTCATAACGTACATATGTAAATGACAGTTACCTCTTGACAATTTTGTTAAGGGAAAGCAGTAAACGAACACCACTCACTTGCTTAAATGTGTGCATGGAAACCTGAAAGTAAATACACAAAGCAACTCACAGCGCCGAGCTACTCAGCGTAATTGTCAGTTGAGGTAGGTATACCTCTTGTTTCATGTACGCTAATATCAGGAGATTGCTGGGTAAATTTCCACTCCTATTAAAGATGCATGTACTTGCCCTAACTGCTAAATGTTTGTGAAGGGACTACGATCATCGTGTCGTATTACTGTTGTTTCGCGTACTTTCAGGCATGCACGGTTAGGGGTATAGTAAGCAAATTCTGCAATTGTTGGCCCTCACGAGAAGTTTTCACACAAACTAAAGAAACACGGCACCATTCTAAGAGACCTCTTTGAGCATATTCTGCTGAATAACTGTGCTCTTATGTGTTAGTAGCTGAAAACACTGCAACCTGATGTATGATGCTGCACCGTTTGCCGAAGAATAATTTCAGCGGCGTTTTCCAATCGTAAGTTACTGCATCCGTAGTTTGCTCTCGACTACGCTTCTCTTCTCGTATTTTATTCATCACCTTATGAAAGTGTAGCACCGTAGAACTTTATTCAAAACGTCTCAAATTCCACGTGCCGACTCCATTAATTTATAAGGAACTGTAATGCTCTTGAAACCCATCTATGAAACGGAGTACCTTAACCGAAGGCATATTGCTTTGTTCACGACAAACAATTGAACAAATATGTTTTAAACAGCCATATCTTCGCCAATGGACTTAAGTGCCAAACTAAATAGTCGTAGACTGGCACGTGAATGGCAGTTGTAGTTCCAAAGCAGCCCCATTGTCGTGCTGCGGTGAACTATTCATTGACTCATTACAGCGACACACTTCTGCTTTCGTAATAATAAAGCATTAAGGATACCGAGGTGAGAAAAAAAAAAAAAAAAAAAGAAAAAAAAATTTACATTTATTGACAGATTAATTATTTTTGCCATAAATTAATGACATGTAACAAAAAACAATACATTAAATTTCAGGCATATTCATAAAATATTTCCTGATAAAAATGTTTTTTATCTTTATGTACTGTAATAAAATGTTCCCTGCTGTGCAGTTTTCAAAATTTTGGAAAAAATGCATATTTGTGTTACAAACACAATAGAGACTATCTGTAAAATTTTTATTTGAATAAAGTATTATATTACAAATATGTTCACTCCTATTTTGTTGCATTTTGTTGTAATTTTAAATATAAATGAAATATTATAATATATATATATATATTAAATTTTTGTGGTTACTTTTATTTTATGTTTTAAGGGCCTTTGGAGAAAATTTCAAGTTGGTTGGTAAAATTTATTACCACAAGGATCTATTTGATTTCCCACATGTGCAAGAAAAATAAGTTGTGAGAAAAACGACTTTTAATATTTAAAAAGTGATTTCTATACATTCGTACGGTTATATAGACAGTAATGTGATAGGCCTTTAAATTAAAAGTACAGTTTCACAGTAGCAGGGATGACACGTTTATTGCTCCAGTGGCAAATATGAATAACAAATTTGAACATTTATAAATTTGATGCTCATATTTATCACGTTTATATGTCGACCGAAATCGATTTGAATATTCATGTAAATGGGGATTCAATGGCAATATTTGATCCTACTAAAATATAGAATGTAATGGATTCGATCCGATTGAGTTGCATGTAAACGGGAGTCGTACTGCGATCGAATTGTACTCATGCGCACTAACGTAGTCATTTTTATCATCAAAATCGATAGTCATTTCACATACAATCATGGAGTATGCATGTGTATTGTTTTAACGCATTTAACCCACCTATCTGCTATCTTCCCAAATTTTACATTTTGAATCAATAATTAATTCTTTGTTAAATAGGTGATCCGGAAAGTTGTCCAACATAAAATTAAATAAGATAGTTTAACCAACATGAAAACTTGTGGATCATGTTTCAATACGGATTGAAAAACATCTTGTAAAGTGATATCATTCTCAGTTCGAATTCAATCCTTAAAGAGTATCGAAATCGGTTTGAGTCGCACTTGTAAACTTGGTAATAGTTAAAGAGAGGGGATAATTAGGATGAACACAAAACTTACGGTGTAGTACTTTCAGTAGTGTTTTAAAATCATTCTTTGCATTCTCTCACGATATATTATGTTTTTGGTTTTTATTTTGTTTGATTTTTAAATTAAATGGGTAATGAATCGTACTATTTTCTGCAAAATTAATGTAACGAAACTATAGTTATTATAGTTTATTTTTATAAAGAAATACACTAAAAGTACCGGCCATTCGTGGTTTATTTATTTATTTATTTATTTTCTTATGCGGCAAATGTGTAATTATTTGCGCGTTAACGGTAGCATTTAGTATCAACAATTCAATCGAAAACATAATATTGTTTCAATAAGCTGTGAAACACAATCTCCTTTTGGAAAAAAAAAAAAAAACTAAATTTTCAATATTATTCCATTAAAATATTAAGGAATATCTGATTCCTTAATATCTGATATACCTTATATCTGATCCCTTTTACATTTCTATGTATAATTTATTAAAAGTAAGGGCTCTTTAGACAATTTATACTGTTTTAAAGTAATAGTTGCACCTACTTGAAAGAGCACTGAACGCAATTTAAGCGTTGAGCAATAAGTTATCAAAAATGTAATTACGCCATTTCGCCAAATAGGGCAACGAGACATTATTTTGGGGAAGTTGTGTGTCCTATGTTAACGTAGTTAAATCGTTCATTTTTGAGACGCATTATATCAGAAGGTATGCAAGCTAACGCTTCCAATTTTTTCACATAGTATAACCATATTCTCATACAATATTAAAATACAATGTCACACTTTGAGACGAGGCATATTTTTTCTATTGTAACCAAAAAGAGCGAAACATTTCTTATATTGTGGTACCATAAAACTGTGTCAAACTGTCAAATGTTATTGGAGGAAGATGAGGGCCCAGACTATACAGTAGGATGTTTACAAATCACCAGAGTTTTTAAACTGTCAGTTAACTTTAGCACTTAATATTGTAGAACTTTATTTTTCATTATAACTGATCCATTTTTCTCAGGTGCTACATCCTCACGGATGGTAGAGGTCGTTAAGGCGCGGACTCGTGAACGAGAGTTCTGGGGTTCGAAGACCGTCAGGACCGTCCTTCCTGACTGAGGTTATTTCCAGGTTTTCCTCAGTCATAAATTGCAAATGCCGGGGAGGTACCTTAAACTTAGGTCTGGAACGTTTCCTTCCTTTAAAATAAATACTTTACCAATATATCATTTCATCTCATGTATCATCAGTGTTCACCGCCTGTGGTGCCTCTGTAGCAAAAACGGGTGTTAAACACGATTCACTCATTCTCAGATGCTACAGAATATGGCCCAATAAAATTGTTCAGCAATATATTCTACATATATGACACCAGAATTATAAGAATTCCTTTATTGCATTTGCTTCTAAAAATAATAAATCTGGTATATATGTGTGTGTGTGTGTGTGTGTGTGTGTGTGTGTTCAAAATTAAGAGGGTTAATAAAGGAATGTATATGTATGTATATCCTATAATATATTTGCTCACATTTTAGTCCAGCAATTACACAACAATACATTTGTCAAACACAAAATTGGAAGGGAATGGCATTCATTCTTTCCGAGATATTAGAACTCAAAAAGCAATAATTGAACACTGGTAATACAATAGTTACAATATTCCCATAAATATAAAATTACATTTTAGCAGAATAATTACGTTTCTCTTGTTGAAAAATGTGCCGAATTGGAAGTGGGAGAATGTTTCAATATCCTTTAATGCTTCCTCGGTGAACATCGTTGGCTATATTCTTATTTCTTTGTACCAGATAATTCTCGTTCCCAGAATTTTGTTAACTAATGACGTTATTTACGTGAGAAAGGATCTTTCAATGACGAAACAAGTGTTCCCAATCGTCGTGTTCTTACAAACAAAATTTAAATGAAACACAGGACAGGAATTTTCCACCTAGATGCCAACAATGTATTGCCACTAAGGGGCATCATTTTCAACATTTCTTATAACACAGGTAAATACAGCCTAGTATCAGTTTTAAACACAGTACCATTTTATGCTTTCGGGGAAATGTAAGTACTAAAATAAAAAGTCTAACATTACGCGCAGCGACTCTTATATTCCTCTTTTTCCCGGCTGCACTTACTCAGTAAACAGTCATACTCAGATGGTCTGTTACTGAAATAACCTCACTGTAGACGGCGCATTTGAAGGTTATGAATATGTAGGCATTCTGCTACCTGACGTGTAGCTGGAGTGACCTAAGTAAACATTCAGCGAACGTGCCTCTATCGCCGCAATAAGAAACGCCCCGAGTGGTCTCCTTGTGTGAGGTTTTTGCTACTCAGAGCATCTGCATTAATTCCCAAGCAGAAAAAAATTAATGTTATATATGTGGAAGTGTTTACATGGAGACAGAATTACTTGCAATCCCGTCTTATGTAAAAGTACTTTGTACGTGATGCTATCATTTGGAACAGTCGCATATTGTGCTTTTAGAGATTATTAAAGCAACTTTAGCAGACATCCACTATAATAGCACCTTCCTATATACACAGCAATCCCAATACTTGCACGCTACTCTCTGAAATTAATTCCTAATCTTCTTTTTACGTTTCTAAGTCCGTGCATTATTTTCAGATTTACGGAACTCTCGAGCTCCCTTCGCGCATTTTCACCGATCATGTTCAACCAGCACTACTCAACACTCACAAGTTTCAAACTCACAAAGTGATTAACAGTATAATAAAATTAAAGTATTTTTAAACCAGAGTATTGGGGGATCGTGCTCACTGTAGAACACTTCTATGAATGTAAACTAAACATAAAATTAAGGGCTTTTATTTGCTAATTCTGTGTAGAACAGCACCTACTAGTTTCGTTAGTGTTTCACAATTGAAGCACATAAAATAAACATTAAAAGTAAGAAAACAAGTAAACTGGATGCTCCATCTGGAAATATGTTAGAAACCCTGTCTGCGTCTGTCATGGACCGTGGCTCCCCGCTGTCTTCCTCACCTAACTCCTTTCTCCTGGATGTACTCCTATGGGGGGCACAAACGGCCAGCCGCGAGGAAGGCGAAAGTGCTGAAGTATGTTTCTCCACTCCGGTCACCAATCCTGCCCAGTCCGGTTAAACAAGGTAAGAATATCTGCACGTATAATTGCGATGAACATTGTTTGCTCTTGCCCGTAAAGAACAAAGTGCTACCATGCCACTCATGTTTGCAGTATATGAAAATGTGCACAGCTGTGTGACTAGCGATAGCCTTATTTGAGTATTCGCCACTAATGTTCTTTATGGAAAATACCTTCCAGAGCAATGGGTTGATATTATACATAAGATTTTACTTTTAACTCTTTATGATCTCAGAGAAGAGAAACTAAAGCTTTCTAACGTTGGTAGATAACAATACACAGAGTAAAATCATACAAAAGATGCTATGTACCTGGTTTTGAACTAATGGCTTGATTGCATAACGCCTCCCATGTAGCAGCCCACATTCAAATAGATAAAACACATTTAGTGTAGGCGGTTTTCAAATTATTGTATACCTGCTTAATGTCTACGTTTTCAAGAATGATGCTGAAAGTGTTCACTGCTAGTATTAGCGGGTGCTGTGCATCTACCCACATACAATTCGGACGCTACGGCTCTTCTTCCGAAAAGATGAATATTTATTCTCGTATAATTTGCACTAAATCTAACATTTGTGAACTTTATTTATCGATTCTATTGTGCCAGTTTTTCATTAATCAGGCAAACTAAATGAATACTTTCACTGCCGTCCTTTCTTCTTTCTAGCCTTTTCTTGAATCGTAACGTAGAATCGGTCCCATGATCGAAGCGGTAGTTCATTGGCTAATACGCCTCGCTGTTAACCAACTTCCAAAGGAAAGGGCCTTCCTGTGTATGAACTAGGGACAGAGAGAGAGAGAGAGAGAGAGAGGGAGAGAGAGAGAGGGAGAGAGAGAGAGAGAGAGAGAGAGAGAGAGAGAGAGAGAAAGAGAAATCTTCTAGCTTTCTTCCTGTACAGACCAAGTCAAGACACTCCAGGGAGAGGCTGGTCTTTATAAATTACAAGGTCGTGTAGCCAGTGACCCAGGTATTTGAGTTATGAAAGCAGTAGATTTATGTTTTGAAATTTTAGTAGTTTGTAAAACATTTTTGCTAATTTTATTGGTATTTTCTTAGGTGATTATAGGGAATCAAATGTTGTTTCATAGTGTTCTTAACTTAGCAATTTATCGTTTAGTCATACCTTTTCACAGCTGTTCTTTGAGATTTGAAGGCAAGACGTCGTAGAAGAATTATTGCTGCACCTAATGGTAGTCAAATGGGTCACATTTTGTCATTGGAGTTCATGAGGGCTTTTGTTTATTTTTAATGTTAATCTTTCATAATTTACTACTATTATATTTCTCTTATACATTTATTTCAATGCATACCGATTTTAAATATGCTGCATTTTGTATTCAGTGCTTTGAATATTAAATGCATTTAAAAAGTGTGCTTCAGTTTTATAAAGTTATTTTTTGCTTCCTTATTATTACGACACTTTTCTACCTCTAGGGCTTATTATATTTATAATACGCCTCACCCGGTAACGGCTACAAACATCATTGGGAAGATTTTGTATGTTACAAATGCTGGCAGAAGTAGATTTTGTAGCAATGGGTAAAAAATTTGCCAGTGCCCAAATGCGTTATACTGTATTTTTAACTTCCCTACAAATCGTAAATACAATGCATTAAATCACGGGGATAGAGTCGGCTACTAATCTTCGCTAATTACGTTCTTACCAAAGAATAAGCAATCGCTTGCAATGAAGTGGAAACTGAACTTTGGCACCGTCTTACTGGAACGACCCATATGTTCGTATTCCAGTTAAATGAGAAAATAAAGAAAACCACTCCTAAATGTGTATAGGTTAGAATTAATATCATTGTAAAAAGATCAATTAAAATTTTTGCACTTGTGGTATATCACATACTTAGTTCATGTAATGGATTTTCGTTTATCAGCATTCGGTTTTTGATAAAGTGACGATTAATTTTATGTAAGTACTAAAACCGCTCCTCGTTACTAAAACCTAATTGTGTTGCGTAAATTGAATCCCCTGTGCGGGCCCCTGGCTCTAGGGCTTGCGATCCTATAATCTTGTATGGATAAAGTTTAAGTAACTTTGTGGTGCATTGTGCTGTAAAGCTGATACCAACTTGTTGGGCAAATTTAAGAAATGTTTGTGGTGATTGCTTTCAATCCAGCACAAATATCACCAAACCTTTCCTTAGTTAAAGTACCATGAACTTCTTCGATTTAATTTACTAGGTAATACTTATTCCGTAGTTTTGAATTTGTTTACTAATTTATAAAATGTACTATTATTAGTTATTAGGTATTTTAACCCTACAGAAACGTCTGAAGTTATATATATAATAAAGAATGTTGTTCTGCACTAAATCTCTGAGTCACTAATGGAATAGCGTACAAACGCACGGAGGAATGAAGCTAGTAGACATTGCAAGCTACAGCATTGCACCGCAACGTTGAAAAAAATCAGCCCAATATAGTGCAGGGAGCTGGACAGATGGCTATTCAGAGGAATGTGTTGATGATGTCCACTGTTAATATTCTGCTTTTGTTAATGCAAAGAGATGGACCGAAACTTAAGCTTTTGGATGGATGGATGGATGGATGGATGGATGGATGGATGGATGGATGGATGGATGGATGGATGGATGGATGGATGGATGGATCGATAGATAGATAGATAGATAGATAGATAGATGGATAGATAGATAGATAGATAGATAGATAGATAGATAGATAGATAGATAGATATCTATGTATTACGCACTGCACGTGTATAGATAGATACACGTGCAGTGCGTAATATTTTACTTGCAGATAAAGCCCTCCCCTCCATACATCGCTAGCCATCTCTCCAGCTCCCAACACTACCTTAGTTCCCTGAACCATTACCGGCCAAGAGCGCGCAGCTACCAACTGCCGACAAGCACTGCGTACTCTTTGTGGTGTCAAGTAAATTAAAACACTGTAACAATGGAGATGATTGATCAAACATTTTTAACAGTATAGACCTTTAAGATTTTAATTCAACTGCTATAGATATTTGCAACAACAAATTTATATAAATTAACAAAGTTGCAAACAACCCTCGTCTGAAGATTAATGCATTTACTTACATAGGAAGAAGAATTGTCAATTAAACGTTAAGCGTACAATCACAAGCCGAAATTAAATTCATACATGTCAACATATGATTATTGCTTCCATTACTGGGGTGAAATGAATATGTCTAATTGTAGCAGCAGCAGTGTATGCCTTTAGGTTCTTTATTATTGTGCTAGCCTTAAAATCTTAATGACGGGAATAATGTTTTTATACAGTGAGAGCAGTTTTAAAGTCCCGATACATACATAGTTCAGCCGGTCGGCGGTTAGACTTCACTTTGCCGCCGGTATTTTCTTACATAGACTCCCTGCGCTCAAGGAACAACATATTAAATAACAGAATTTTGTAGTCACCCTTCTTACAGTAAGTGCTGGAAATGTTACCCATTTTCTCTGACAAACAATACACGTCATCAATAATAGACTTAACTTCGTTTCGAACGTTTGTTGTTAGTTGCTGCATGTGTGAGGGTTGTTGAATGTACTGTATTTTTCAACGTGTCCCAAAGATAAAAGTTACAACCGCAAGGTCTGGGGAAGAGAAGGCCATAAGCCAGGACAAATAATTCTAAGATCAAGTATAAGCTTAATTCAGTTATGGATTCATGAGCTGTCTTTGATTTTTTAGGTCAATCACAGAACTGTTTCATCAAACTTCCATACTAACTTGAATAGTTTTCTTGTTGGAAAGGGCTGGCAGAAAAATACGCCTAAATGCTTGTCTCGTTCTTCCACACGACATTCTATACCTGATGTGTGCCTTGAAGATGAATATGCGACGACATAGTGAACATCTCACCATTACATATCACTGCTGCACTATTTAATGAAATCTCGCTCTCCAACTTTCGAAATTCCGCTCGCAAGCGACTGGAAGAGAGCGTGGCGTCGAGCTTGGAATCTCAGTGATTAGAGGTGGGTAGGTCCGCCGGTCCGCCGATCTAAGTTGAGGAACTTTTAAACTGCTCTCACTATGTAAATGCTGCTCCCGCTATGAGCTTTCCAACTGATTCTACCTTTAAGAATCCTAAAGGTGCTTAATACTCATTTTTTGAAAGCACGTTATCATAATTATTTAATAATTCACACATGTTTATGGAGGAATGGTGAATCTTTTTTGGTTTTCTACCTCTAGGAGGCAATGAGACAGGATGGTTATTAGCAGGACTGACTGGAAGTGGAGGGATGAGATCTGTTTGCTCCTATTGTTCCAGTTGTATGGAGGGTTCGTGGTTCACATTTGTACAACACGATTCATACATGCGTAATCATTCCACCTGAAGTATTCAAAGAGCTTTGAACAAAATGTGTTTTTACATAACAGTTTTACATTGCGCTGCAATATACAAAACTGTGGTAACAAGATCCCTATCGTTGTGAAAAAAACAAACAGATGGGACAGCTTCAAATATCCCATTATATATTTGAAATACTCTACAAAAATAAGCGTGAAATTTGGAAGAACAGATGTCTATTTTGAACATCTCTGCATATGCATACTGTTTACTATAATTTGAATCTTATAACATTAGGAAGAAATAGCAATCAAAGTTTCTCTATATTAATCTTATCCAAATATTTTTCTTCCATTAGATCTTAACTAACATTAATGAACTGGTGTACTTTCAGTGATGCCTGGCTATTCCTTAATAGTACACGCCAAAGTTAATAAATACTAAAATTAGCAGAAAAGTTCAACTTTATGGTCCTAATTCAAGTATTGAAGTAGCTACAGTTTATTCGTTTTTCTCAATAATTACAAAGCTCCCCAACATGTCGGTTTTAATTATATAGAAAACAAATCGGCAGCACAAAGGTCCTTCTAGCTGCAGAAGAAGACGAGCTTTGCTCATCCATTATACGTTGCAGCCACAATAACGTACACACATAGGCATTATATTCAAAATATATTAACAGAGCATTGTGTTAGAACGATCAACACATACAGGTTTAAGAGTCTCAAACCAGCTTCTCTGCCGCGCATTAAGCAAAAGCGATGGTAGGGTATCTTAATCAACCATCATGCCAGAGAGTTATCATGGTATGAAAAACGTCGACTGCTTGAAGTAACCAAATTCTTTAAATAAAAGTAAAAATCAAACTTATGCACACTCCCATAAGTCTTCACATAGCTTACCTTAGAAACGACTCTCTCTTCAACCGATGGGCGTGGAGTCGCAATAGGCACTTCCGTGATTGTTCAAGCTGCTTGATACCTTGTAAAGTATCGTCTGCATGCATCTATTTCGGTGCTCGAGTCATATTGAGCGGTTGTTGAATTATCACTTTCCATATCGCTAGTATGTTATTGCCGTCATTAAGAGTAAACGCTAATCTTAAAGTTCTTCGATAAACCTTTGAACGATTGGGCGGCATAATGCGCTTCGCGTTACTGCACTGCACAAACACTTGCCCATTCTCACATCGAAACATTTATCCTATAGTAAAGATATGACATTGCTTCTACAACAATAAAAATAATAATGTTCGTCCTAATTAACAACTTGGTGACACTTGTTCAGCCATTCCAAGTACAAAGCACTACTTTAGTTTTGTATCACGTCGCCTTCATAAACTTGGCTTCCCATTTCCTATCCGCAAAATATATTTGTGCGAACTATGCGGGAAATTAGTGATATTTCATCAGTTTCCTTTTCTAATTGGTGACGTGATGGGCTTTGTCACAGCATCCACCAACATGTAATCTGATGGAGGGAAACTTCTATCCTGTAGTTGCAGCGTTCGCAGAAAAGGTTTACCTTTCTGTATCTCACCAAATAAGAAACCATTTATAATGACAAAAGCAACTCTTCTTACTTCAGAAAGTTATGTCGATGTTACTTCCTTCTTCCCGACAGTCCTCTCGCTTTTATTTTAGTGTATGATTTGCAAATTTTAAAGTTAGCAAAATAACTGATGATAATAACAGGACTTAAGAAGCAACAAAGGACACAAGAAGTAATATGACATTTTTATAAAGGATAGACAGTAATCACTTGAGAAAGGGAAAATGTGAAATTAAACAACTAATCGCAAAGTACTGGGACGCAAATTGTAATGAATATTTGTTCATGTTTTTCAATTTCAGTTTTTAAGCTTAGGTAAGTTCTCTTGGATGTTTTAAGTTTTCTTAAAGTTTTGTTTTGCATTCTTCAATAAATTCATTTAAATTTATGAAAATCCAAATGGTATAATTTCTTAAAAGTTTCAACTAATATACTTGCTCTTCACTTGCTGTCATTGTTAGCATCAGCAGCAAAGAGTACCCCCCCCCCCCTTTCTCTTTGAAGTGTTTTCGAAGTAAGTCTGCGCCTCGATGTTTTTAAATGTAAAATACCGGACCAAAACATATGTAATTATACTTCGAATTTTATTTTCTGAAACGTGCTTCTGCATTGTTTAAAAATAATCAGAACAATTTAAAGTTATGGGAAAAAATAAGCTTCCCCTAGGAAGAACTTTTAACAAATATTCTGGTAGGACTTGTCATTACCCAATCACAAGCACTTCTACAACAATACTGCAATACACAGTGCAGACATTCACTTCGCATTGCTTTACTTTTAACACGTCGGTCTTTATGCAGATGCCGAAACAGTCTAAGAGACTGATGCTCAAGTTTCAACCGCTACACAAACTATGAAAAAAATCGCCTTGTGAAAATACTGCAATAAGGAGATGGGCAAGTGTGTTTATTTATTAAGTGTGAACAATTAAAATCATTCTATTCAAAACAAATGTTGTTATAATAGCAAGTTCCACATTTACTTTTATTTGGTTTATTTAAGGACGCTGTTTAACATTTCTGGCCACTCAATTTAGAACATGAAACGACCGATAAATTTTTACCAGAGGCCTCTTACAGACTTGAGGTTGACACGAGGCCCATGGCTTTTACTTTCCTTCCGAAGGAAGCCACAACCACATCCCAAAAAAGTCTCCCCTCAAAGTAACAAACTGCTATCTGTATATGCATTTTCTGACCTTGACGGATGGCTTCTCCAGGAATGTAGGCGCTCTCTGCCGGCCCGTAACCCAAACCACCTCACTAAATATTCTGGTATTAGCATTTGAAATTAAAATCGTGTAAGTTTGTATATGTTTAAAATTCGAGTGTTTGTTTACAAGCACAACATTTCAACTTCAACACACTAAGTTTGCAATGCAGAAAACAATTAAAAATTAACAAAAGTTTTATTCCAATTTTAACAATTTCTGCAAACTCTTTTCCAGTGTCAATTGAAACCAGTTTGTGGGGAATTAGACCACGTAAAAAGTTAGAAAATGAAAAATTTAGGATTGTTATAAAATATACCCATAGAAAAGTATCGTTTTTAAGAAAAACTTATATCCAGAAAGTACTGAAGATAGGAACACACTAGAAGTATTTCAATGAACGTAATGCTTCAAAGTGTAGTACGAGATATTCTCTCCTGATACAGAGCGCAGCATTTCATTGTAAAGAAACATTCTCAGTGACAAGCAGTGCACTTTCATGCCTAAAACAAACGTGTAATTGACTGTCAAAATTGTGTACTTAATTGTTCTAATAATACATTGTAGCATAAATGAAGAGTGTATTAAGTCTTAAAGGTATTCTTTTAATTTAGATATGTTAATATCTTTTCATATTTTAGTGATATGATTTCATATTTTGTCACACTTTTCTTCATATTTTTCTCTCTATATTGATCACAGTGGTTTACGAAGGCACATACTATGCCTATATAGTTTATATTTTGCAGGATGAAATCCTAAATAAATGTGTGAACGTATGTCTTACTTTCAATGTCTTTGTTCCATGGTGAGTGTAAGAAAGCTATAGAAAATTTAACATTATTCTTCATGTGGTTCCGAAGAACGGAAAGAACCTTTGGAAGAGCCTCACCGAATAAACTGCCCTTCTCTGTGAATTGATTCGGCCCACTACTAATTTTTTCCCCCTGAACAATAAGTTAGGATATTTCATTAAGTGACTCAATGTAAGAAAGATTATTTAAAGTGTTGCTGAACTTCAAGAATTGCAGCGCTACATCCCAGACGTAGGGAATTTTTACGGTTTTTGAATCCAATGGGCTGCTTCAGAAATTGCAAGCCGTTCTTTTATTGTTTCAAGCGCACAACACAAACTGCCGATATGGGAAGGGGCTTTATTAGCATAAATCAATTAAGAGACTCTCAAACGTTGCGACGCCCTCGAGGCTGCACCGTTAGCATTCTTCCTTAAGGATAAGGCGTCATAACTCAGAGTAGGTCATAATCTTACTTTTGTGCTGCAATCTCTCTACTTTGCATCAAATTATGAGCTCTAATTGCGATCTTTGCATGTAAGCAAACAAATACAAATGGAGGAGACACAAACACAAATCACTTTATCCCAAAGCATCAAAGCCATTGAATCGTCGACATAATTTGCCATTTGTTTTACCTCTGCAGGAATTTCCTCTCCAACTTAAAAGCATTCGCTAGGCAAAATGTGAATTCAGTTAACTTTTCTACTAAATACAAAATATGAAGAAGGGTGCATATAGTTCTTCATATAAAACTGATCAGCAAAATAAAATAATACAATCGCCAGAGATAAAACTGTACATACCGTTTTGGAAATATATTCACTTTTCTTACATTACATATACACTTCAAATTATAATTTGGCATTTATTTTATTACAAATATTAGGCGTTGTCTTACTACCGTATTTTCTAATTAAAAGCTTTAACAAATATTATGAATTTCGGCAATTACTATACTGTTGCAAACTTAGCAGCTTAATCGAACTATGCAGAACTGACGTTAGAAAGCTTGGCATATTACTTTCTTTTATTCAATTCATGGGAATTATGACGACATAGCGTCCAACAATCTGTCATCAGGAACTCTTGCGAGAAGCCCTGGTAACGTTTTCCCATCAGTTTAATGTCTTGGTGAAATCTTTCACCCATCTTGCCGCTGACATCATCAAGAATGGTCGGGAAAATATTTGAATAAAGCCCAAGAAATGTACGAGGGCAAGAAAAGACGGACTTTTATATTTTTTTCCACAAGGAATACACTAAACTTGGCTCAGATTGGTGTGATCTTTTTCAAAGTATTCTCCGTTGAGTTGAATGCACTTTGCCCAACGTGTCTGCCAGTACTGGAACACATGCTGTAAGCCATCTTTTGACATCTTCCTCAAAACCGCCTCAACATTTTTCACGATGGCCTCAGAAGTACCGAAATGCTACCCCTTTGCTCTTTTTTCAGACAGGGAAGAGATAAAAGTCACAGGGGCTGTAAGTTTGGGGAGTAAGGAGGATGGGGGAGGGAGCATTCGAAGCTTTGTACACACTTCCACTCGCACCATCTTCTTGTTCAGCAGTCAGTAATCTTGGACCCACCTCGCACGATGCGCCTCATGTTCAATGATCATGCAGAATCAAAAATGTACTGCCATGGGAAAGGTGTAACATGTCTGCAAGTCTGTCAAATTGTTATTCGTAGGTCTTAATGAACAATGACACCAGCTGTGTTAATCATGGTTTCGTTTGCTGCTCTTGCTGGAGCACCTGGACCACCTTGTTTTGTTGTTGAAACACGGTGCTCCTTAAGTTCCTTGAACCATCGAAGTGCTGTGGATTGTGGCAGAACTTCATCACCATATGCCTGCTACAACAATCTGTGAGCTTCCATGCTGGATTTCTGCAAACGAAAGTAAAATTCCACCTTGTATGTAGGCGACTGGCGAATTGATGTAATTTGCTCGTCCCTTCTGTACATACGCATGAGCGACGTTTTGTCCACCAATCAGGGCTGATCCGTTTTCATCATGCAACATTGTTTCAACAATGCTTATTTGCTTTGCGTGATAAAAATAAATGAAAAAAAAAACTCCCAGTCTTTGTTGACTTACCCCTGTAGTTTCAGTGACATGCGATAACCGATTACCTTATAGGCATCCAAAATTTCTGCACTGCATGCCCGTATTCAGGGACTTAGTTTCACCTAGAAAGTTCATACCAAGCTCTCTCATGTTCCTATAAATTGATTCCATTAAGGCACCTTTCGTTAATTTTGTAGCTGTACATTTTTAACCCATTAGCTCCAAATCCTTTAGATTTTTCCTTGTTGCTTGAATTTTCAAGAAATCTTTAGGTAATTCAGCTCAATACGAAGAGGTGGGAGTAAACTTTTTGTTGAGTCAACCAATGGGTTGTTTCTTCTCCTGTATTTCGGCTGTCCCATGCGCATAGAAAGTGGCAGCATTTTGTAAACCTCCTGCACACCCATCATCCCAACGAGTTTTAAATCTCTGCATGTGTGGATAGGGTGTTGCAATGCTTCGACTATTGTTTACGTTATCCTAACTTTCTTTCAAATGAACGGAATGAGCAATCAGTATCGAAGGCTTTATATTTCCATTATGCAAGCTAAGTCAATAAACAGTTTCCAATTTGATGCACTGTCGTTGTTTCAGTTTCTCAAAGAGACCATTCACATCATTACAAAAAACCAATGGGCCTTCTACTTCTAAAAGTATGTATCTCTTTCTTTAAAGACAGGTTTTTCCACTTCCTCAAGAAAAGAGTTTTCCTATAGTCTATAAGTCAGTGTTTCTATTTGTCTTTGGAAAGGTTTCTTCACAATCGTTCAGTTCTGATTGCACAAACCTTCGTGATTCAGGACTGGATGCACTAGTCTGTACACAGTGTCAAAATCTCGACAGTTCATGAACAGCGTCAGTTTTATCATCCATTCCTGAATTATTTTTCATCTAGTCCCCCAAACCTGTTGAACAAGGTTTACATATAACCTGCGGATTCCGGTTTTATTTTCAAGTGTACAACTACAATACAGTTTCTGGTGTCGAGGAGTGATTGTGAAACTTTGTGATTTCGATGTAAACGAACTACATAAGTAGCAAATTCGTTGGATGGTTTAGACACTTTCCAGGCATGATACGAAGACAATTTGAAACGAAAGAAAACGTAATAACTCACTTTTCTGCGCACTTATCGCAAAACATTGTGCTGGAGCTCCTCGAACAGACGTGTGGTTTTATCATATTTGTTATATATTGTAAAAATCAAGAAGAGTACGATAAATTTGTCCTACGGTAGCAATAACGAGCTAAGTGCCTACACAACCCATTTAATTGAATAGTATCTGGTAGGAACAGCTTGCACCAGTTACTAATAGTTTAATACATGTTTAAAAAAATAACTTGCAGAACAAAACGGAAATGTTTACCTCTGATACACTATGTGGACACCATGTACTTCTGACATAGCCCCCATGGCTGACTGGAGGATTGGAATGTAAACCAGAAAATATTATGCACACATAGCGAATCCATGCCATGTACAGGAAAGGCTTGAATTACAAAGTAAATTAGGAATAAGTAAAAGGTATACGCGATAGAAAAAAAACTAAAATAGTTTTGTAATAAGTATACATTACCTTTATCATTTGTTATTTATTTTTGTTGCCAAACATTTCTTGTTGACCAATGTGATTTAGGAAGGCTGTAATCTATATTTCTGATATTCTGTAATAAAGAGTAAGTAAATAACTTTCGTCTTCGGTACCCCATTTTTCCTTTCTGTATAGGTTCAGCAGTTTATCAAATACTCTAAACCTTTAATTTCTAATTAAATCTACCATGTTACCTCTCCATTTACCCATAATTCTGTTCTATAATACAAAACTTTATATTGCTTGAAACTTAATGCGGGTAATTTTCCTTTAAACTTTAAAATGGCACAGTAGATCTTCGTTTGAGCCGCATTATCGGTACTTAAAATAATGGAACTATTCTATAACCAGGAAAATGTAAGTTTTCTACTATTAACACTTCACTACTTAATTAATTGCGTTTTAAACAAGTTCTTTATGACAAGTAATATGCATCAGTGGTTGCGGTGCCATTGTATGAATTTTATTCTCCCCTTTTCCTTCTCAGGCACACATTTCGGATCATTTTTTTTCATCAGTATTTACCGAATGAAGTTCCGCTTCAAGATGAATATAAAAGGAACGTCTGAGATCAATAGGATCACAGCGACAAAGAAAGAACCGCTGTGACTTTAATTTGCGGCAACGAGCGACAGAAAAGACGGAGGAAGTAAAGGATGATACGCAACTAGAAAATCTTTGACGTTCATTTACACAGATATTGAAAAGTGATCCAAAAGCCATACACGACAGCTCAATCCTTTCGTGTGCGCTCCTTTCATTATGAAGCTAAGCATTAACTTAATTCAATAGCGGCCTAGAAAATGAAAACCTCAAATTATCTCCAAAGCTGCCAATAGCCCTGCTGGCATAGTATTTTCAACAGTGTTTAACGCCCGTTTTCACTAATTAGGCTGTGAATATTGATGGCGTGAGATGATAAACCGAGAAAGGAAGCGTTCCATGGCTAACTTTAGGGTACATCTCCGGAATTTGTCATTGATGAGGACTGAGGAAAACCTGGAAAAGCCTCAGTAAGGAAAGACAGGAGTCGAACCCAAAATCCCGGTCCATCTTTTCCTAATTGTGGGCATGCAAAATGAGTTATATAACTTAATACTTGATCTCTATTGAACCAGAGGTGAGAAATAATATCATTACTTTGAAAATAATTTAGTTTTATTTGTAGCGTTAATGTTGGTTTAAAAGTTCGTAGTCATCGATATCGCTTTTTGTTTAATGGGATAATACGAAGAAATCAAAGAGGATAGAAATTTAAATTCATGATTCATTACAAGGTTAACTTATTCAACTGTTTGCAGCTATTCCCTTTTTTATTTTGTACAATTATTCTTAGAAATAGTTTCAAATTGCTAATAGTATTATTTCACTTGTAACCATCAGGTACAACTTTTATACAGCATTCAGTTTGTTTCGCATGTACTAATTTGTGCACTTTCTTCCCTCTACTTTGCTGAAGTAACAGTAAAACCGAATTCTTCATTAAACTTTATTCCCAGGGCATGGTAGAAGGAACAGGACAGCTGAACTCTTGTACACCGATACTTTTCTCACCACCCTATGTAATAACTAGAGTTGAGATTTATATACATTTAAAAACCTAAAGTATGCATAAAGTTTGAGGATTAGTAGTTCTGTTTATAGTATCAGATACCATAAGCATTATAAGACAAAATATTCCGATTATTACGTTTAACAATAAAACACAATTTCTAAGTATTTACAATTAACTGAGTAAACTTTCTTAACAAAATGTTTTAGTTGTTTCATAGACCAATTTATTTCTCCTGTCCGTAAAAATAAACCTGTGCATAGAAAATGTCCTTTCCTCGAAGATTTAATATCTTTATCAGTATCATATTGTTGAAACATTAGCTAATTTCCCACAACTCCTTCATAGAATCATTCTTTGTAAGGACGTTTCCAAATTTATTTTACAACTTCTAAATAGATGCAAAGGAATGTTTTTTGTGTGCATTTTGTTTGTGCCTATAATTTGAACCAGTTGAAAATATTGTGGCACATAGCCTAGAAGTAAGTAGGAATTATCAAAAGCAATGTTTTCAAAGAGAAGGTTACAGTATAGTAACCAAATAATTCTTTAAACCTTTAACGGAAAACGAATGTTAATCTAACGTAATAAAATTAAAACTCTATAAATATTAAGGAAATTAACAAAAAAAAAAAAAAAATACACACCTCTGTTTTACTTAGACAACAAAGTTAAATCTTTTTAACGTTGCTTAAGCATGGATTTTCCATTATTTATTCTTGAATCCAGGAATGTTTGCTGAATAATGTTTTGGGCATTTGCACTTTATTTTTTTATGTATTTTTTCATGTAACAGAGCCAAATTTCGATCTACTAACGGACAACGCAAAGAATGTTGGGCAGACACTTCCAGTTGCATTGCCAATTATATCAAAGTTCTGGGATGTAGATAAAGATGTTTTGCTATATTAAAAAAAAGCAAAAATTAAATTATAATTATGCACAAAATATGCCCTTAGCGCTAAAATATACGCTAACATCCAAGGCATGCACACACACGCAGGAACAAATATGCGACTGTATTAATCAAACTTGAAATATGTAATTAATAAGATTTATTAAGCATACAAATGCAAAACAGATATGCATTTCCAGATATATTTCTCCTCACTAGTAATAACTTAAGGTGTAATCAAAAACTATCCCTTAATAAATTAAAATCTTTTTTATTACATTTAACCCAAATCTAAATGTTTCTTATGCAAACCAAGGCATACCAACCTCTCTACCTAACATTGATCATCTCTATTAGTCTAACAGCATTATTACAATAATCGCTGGAAAACAATTAATTGTTGTTAGTACATGAGCAACTAAAATTGTTTTGGTATTTATCACATTCGAACCAGCAATAATTATGGGATAACGGGTGCAGCTGAGCATGCAATATAGATCACATGATGTCGTCCAGAAAAGAGCTCTAGTGGGTAGGAAGGTGTGGGATATATTAAGAAACAAGTACGGATGAAGCATCTAGAGTTTCCTTAGAAGTATACAAAACCTTAATAAGGCAGCAGTGTAATGTAGAACACCAGCATGAAGAACACGAACCACGAGATCCACGAGAGTTAAGTTAAGAGACAATGCAGCTGTGATACATGAGAACTTTAACGGATATGACACAAATAAGAAGGGAAGAACAGTAAAGACGCTAGTAGACATCCTGAAGAATGTGATCAGTTGAGGAGAGGGTGCATCAGTTATAAGCAATTCTCTGTTTGTGGTAGAAGTAGGATCAACAGTTCAATAAATTAGGCCAAACATAACATTTAAAAATAAAGCAAATAGCTTGTGAAGGGTTAGAACATAGATAAACTGTTGATGTAGTTTAATGTAAAGTTGGTGACTTACAGTAGCTGTAGATAAGTTTGAGCAGTTAGGTATGAATTATCTGTAAATAAATATTTTGTCAACGGTGTAACGTATAATAATGATCAGTTAAAAAGTATAAAATAAAATCAGCGGGTACTAATTCTTGTTAAAGCTGTATATATAATATGTTAGTTCAGCACATTTTATTTTATAACAATTGCAGTTAGAATGTTATATTTCATTATACGCAACACTATGAGATAGGTTGACGATACGTCAGATTAAATCTAATTGACATTGCAGAGTACAATAATGTCTTGTTTTGAGAAACTAATGACCAGCACACAAAGAGGGATTCAGAATGGAAAGATTATTTGAAGTAACAAGCTAAAAAGCTCGAGAACTTCGCATGATAAATATTCTGTTGGTCTACACTTAAAGCACATAATTGATTTACGTATATCTCGGTATAATTGCAATCAAAGTTAAGTTACAGTAAGCAGGGAAACTGTACTCACAGAGTCGGTCCTGGTGGTGTAGTGGTAACCGTACTTGCCTTTTAAACCCAAGATCACGGCTAGGACCACCGATGGATTTTTTCGGGCATAAAAATCTTAAGTGTGGCTTCCTTCGGAAGGGAAGTAAAGTCGTGGGTCCCATGTTGTACATTTATGGTACGTAAAATAACCTCAAGCCTGAAAATAGAGGCTTCTGAGCTAAATTTGTTGGCCGTTTCACGCCCTGAATTGAATGGGACGTTGATGACCTGAGAAGTTAAAGAGCGTCCGCAAATAAAACGAACCAAAAAAAGTACTCACAGAGCCACAAGGAAAAGTAACTCGTGATAAATATTCCAAAGAAAGCTCTCTTCTATTTATGTTCAAGAACTGAAAGTACATGAGCTCTGCACTTCGTGCAATAAGTATATATATATATATATATATATATATATATATATATACCCTGCTCATACAGTTAAAGAACAGTCCATTCCCATTAGAATTTTTTTGTAATGTGAATCTAATTAATAGCTTTCATATACATGATTTCTACTGTACGTTCGATTACTATGGCATGGATGCAGTAAATAAATCATATGATACATTTCTGAGAAGACATTTATATCTTTCATAACTATCTGTTAAAAATTCTATGTTTTTTGTAAAGTGAAAATGAATATACAGATATTTCTAAATGAAAATGCGAATTCTAAATGTTTTTAAACTCTGCAACCTTTGGATTCTTAATGATTTATATATAAAACTTCTAAGCTATAACGATACTTTTAACTGCAAACACGACAGCCCCACCCACAATGGTATTAACTGGTGCTATGGTGACCATTGCTATGAGACCATACGTTAAAATGAAGAGTGCAATTGATTGAATCTTCAAACAAGTGTGCAGTTTTTTGTATATCTAATGTTGACTGGCAGGGTAAAGAGAAGTTCCGAAAATTTGCTTCTCTCGTATATTTCACAAAGAGAACTGCAACCGCATCCACGAGTAGCTGAGAAGAAGAAGAAGAAGAAGAAGAAGAAGAAGAAGAAGAAGGAGGAGGAGGAGGAGGAGGAGAAGGAGAAGAAGAAGAAGAAGAAGAAGAAGAAGAAGAAGAAGAAGAAGAAGAAGAAGAAGAAGAAGAAAGGCATCAGCCTTGGCGGCCATTATGCAAACCCTCATTAAGGACTTAGGTCGCGGCATTTACACATAATAAAATATGCACTGATCACTTCAAACTCTGCAGACTTATTAAACATGCAACACTATAGTAAAGTTCAGGGAAGAGCACAACACACTCATGATTACAGAGTAAAATGTTATGCCTGAATTTTGCAACAATCACACAGGTGATATGAGAGCTGTCACAAGTTAGTAAATTATGAAAGCGGAATATGTGTAACATTTCAGACTGAAGGGTGTAGGAGTATCTCGTATTGCAGTTCCTGGAGCACTCAGAAAATATAGAACCACTCTGCATTTTCCTTCAAAGTTGCATACATTACTGACAATTTTATGTGGTTAAAGCAAGTTTTGCGACAAATATTGCTTTCCTCTAGAGGCACAGTTGTATCATTGCATAGTAATAACCTTGGAACTTTCCAAGCGTCCAGAAACAAGACGAGGTCATGCAAAATACATAGAGCGGGAAGTAGTTGCTTATTAGTTCAATTTCAAGCTACCACACATATAGTGGAGCTCTGGGTATAGGAAATAATTCCAGTTACTACCGTTGTTATAAAGCTTTGCTATATGGAATAATTTTAACTTTCTGGTCTCGGATTAGCTGCAGAAATAGATGTTGCGACGTGCCTTGCCTTCTATTTCCTATTAAACTTTTGGCTTCAATTTGCTCCCTAACCACAACGACCTGAATAATGTCACTACGGAAGACCAACCAAGTGACTTTTTTTTTACAAATAATCCTTCTTTCAAATTATTGGCAATGCATCTCACTTCATTATTAATGAATATCAGAGCCCCTTGCCCAAAGAAAATTAATAACTGCTCGCAACCCGCAGCTGACAAGCTCCTTAATTGACACGTCCATTTAATCACTTGTTGCTTGCCGCGAATCAACAAAGTAATATTACACAAATGTGCAAACACCGAATTCGTCGCATTTTATAGTCTAATAATAGGAATAAACGGTAGGTAATGAACAGGGCTACTTTCAAAGTAATAACTCTTTTGAGAACTTTGACGCCATACTGTATCTTTTCAGTTTTGAATAAAAAAAAGACTCATCGTTTACTTATGCCCTAATGTTTTGTAAATTTGCTTTGGTCTAGAACAAATTCTGTCTCTATGTGGAGGCTGCTCTGCTGCTAACAAAGCAAAAGTAATATTCACAATAAAAAGTTTTAATGATATCAGCCAAAGTATATGACAATACTTGTCAGTTTTGCAAACTATAAAACACAATATATGTAACTTATTTAAGGGTAAGCCAAAAATCTGAAATATTATTTTTTTTATTTTCGTTATTCTTTATAATTCAGACATCCGTCTTTTATCATTTATGTTTGTATGACATTTTTAAGTGTGTTAATTATTTATTTTAAAAATGTATAATTTGTTGGTAGGTGTGTGTCTCTCTTGCAGCTGTTAAAGTCAATTGTTTGTTTTATTTTCAAATCCTGAAAAGAGAATTTTTGTTAGATGTATGCTACCTAACTGTTGTGACTAGCCTGGAAATGTCTTTTTTTCATTAGCGTGGGAACCGCATGTTTAAGGGAACCCGGTATGTCCTATCCCACCAACGTTGATTATTAAAATTTAGTTTCCTGTATATTGGCTTTACCTTAACATGTTCTTTTTTGATAAACCAATGTTTACTTTTTTTTTCTTTGTACCCAAAATGTTTTACTTTTTTGTACATACATTGCAACCCACATTTATTATTACTATTATTATTATTATTATTATTATTAGTATTATTATTATTATTATTATTATTATTATTTTGTAGATGGTGAGAAGGTATTTGTTAGGGGGGAAATGATTATCTGCCCCACATTGGGAAGCCAAATTTGAGGGCGTTTATTAGGAGGGTTTTATTTAAATGTCGGTTCCACATTGGGAAGCAAAAATTGCAGCGGTTTATTAAGAGGTGCCAAGTTTGCGACTGATTGATGAAGGATGGTGATATTTACGGTTGACGTGGTATATCGCTGCCAAGAAGTCCGCGTTAACCCCGCCTGCTGCCGGATCGTCTCAGGGATGCTGAAATTATTGTAAGACTTTTCTGGAATTTTACCAGGGGAGGAAGGTATAGGAAGATCTCTGAGGAGATACTGTGGAAGTTGCGGATTAAAGTGTTCACACTTCACTGTTCCCTTTATTGCTCCTTTACCTTGCACGACACTTTCTTACCATTGGCAAGGGTATGGAGAGTTTCAGATATTTACTGAACCTGCACTTCTAACTTCTATAGTCATTCACATCGCATATTCAAAAATACATTATCAATATCTTCCAAGCAAATAGAGTTTTACCGTTCCATTTCACGAGTTATATTTCTCTTTGTCTAAGCTGAACAGCCCTATCTCACTTCCCGAAGCGAACTGTATATTCTCATCTCTCGAATGGAACTGTCTATTCTCGTCTCGCGAAGCGAACCGCCTACCCTCGTATCTCAAAGCGAACTGAACGAAAAAGCCTTCAAAAATGTTTTTACTACACTTTCTAAGTGTCGTACTACGAGAATTCAAATTTCTAAACATAGCAGACGCATCACCAAATTTCCTTCCTATTGACTCAATTTCTTGCCGCTGGAAGTTTCTCGAAAATACATTTTGGAATGCGAGAACTCATTGGCTAGTCTTGATACATTGTGTGTTAGCTAGAAACGTTTTCGAGGGAGCGAGAATTTCTCTTTTTTTAAGTTACGGTTGTCCAAGATGAAAGTTATTCACCCCGAACTTTTTCAAGGAGATTTTTACTTTGATGAAAAGAAAGGTCCCCTAGATATTGAGTATATGACCTTGCTTATGACACCAAAATGTCGCTTTTGTTAGCTGAAAGTTTTCATCTTCCAGCCAAGATTTCCGATTCTCTAACAATTTTCATCCTTTTACATAATTGTATAATGAGATATTAATCTATGTAAATTAATTAATTAAACAGGATTCAATCTTTATCTTAGTTAACTAAAAATAGGGATCAAATCTGGATGTCCCGTTGCAATGATCATGTTCAACTATGCAGAGGTGCCAGAAGAACTCCTGAAAATTTGAAAGCTCTACGTCAACCAGAAGTTGAGGGAAAGAAAAGTTTGTAAGAAAAAAGAACAAACAAAATAAAACAAAAAGAACAGATAGATACTGAAGAGAGACTTCTAACTTTGCATCCGTTTTTCTTTAACATTTTTTTTTACAAAATTTTATTTTCCTCGGTTTCTATTTGGCCTAGAGATTTAAAAATTTCAGGAATTATTCTTCTCGTTCCTCTGCATAGTTTAACTTGGCCATTCCCCCAAAATAAATTTCATAAAAGCACGAATTTAAGCGTATACACAATTTTTTAAAAAAAGTAAAAATTAGTTTATCAAAAATGTCCATGTTAAAGTGAAGCCAACATGTGCAAATATATGTCATAAAAAGTGAAAATCCTACTCCCAATAGGTCCCAAGAAAAAGAAAATTAATTTTAATTATTTGACATTGCTAGGATAGAGCATATCAGGTTCTCCAATAGAAATATTTATCTCCCATAATGTCCTAAAAATGTTGGGTGTGTGTGATACTTGAGATTTTAAATGGGAAGTCTGTTCTTGAATCATTGCTTCATCTAAAACAACACGGGAGCTGCTAAATTCCATATGCCTGGTAACTTAATCTGCAGCTCTGGTGATAATTGGACTATTTTTACGCTGCACAGACCTCATAAACCAATGAGCCCAAGTTACCCGGGGCTCTCTCTATGTGCCGTGAAAAAAAAAAAAAAAACCGCGATTAAATGACTTAAACAAGCCGCATTCCCAAGTATTTTTCCTGACAAGCCTTCCGCTTTTGCAACGGATTTCGAACCTGTGTCCTAAGTAATTGAGTCATCTGTCACAGTGCCATGGCTAAAGAGATTGGTTACCAGAAGCAACAACTAAATAGCAGTCGGTTCTGCGCATGACTACTGCTTACGAACATATGAAACGCGACGACAAAAAGAAAAATCACGTTACAGTCTGTTCAACACTGAAATAGAACTCAAATACTCAATTATGATGGTTACAAACTATTCGTATTAAAAATTATGGCCTGCGGGCTAGCAAGGCAATGGATCTTTTCAGAAGCTAATCTTAAGCCTATCACCGTTGTGATAAACGTATAAAACAGGTAAATAAATTAAATTCATTTAAGCAACAGGTCAGCTGCAAAAGTCCGATAACCCTGCATGTCCTTATCATTTTCAGTCAATTAAGATAATCAGGATGGAGACGAGAAGATGAGGAAATGCCATCCCCTGTAAAAGCGGGGTTTTCTGCAAAGCAGTGCTGAGAAAGGCAATTCATTAGCCGTGTCCTGTTTGCGTTAACTAAGCGCTAGAGCAGCAAGTTGTCACCACTGAGAATGTAATAACTCGTTGCGTCAATCAACAGCTCTCTTCTGAGTAAAGCGATAATGAAACATTCCTTCTTATATTGGGGTACTTCAAGTAACTTATCCTCTCCAACATATTTGCTTTGAAGGAACTCATCCGTGCTATAGTGGAGCTGAAAATAAAACCGAGCTTCCAGCACGCCAACTAAGGAATTCGTAGCGTCTGGCTATTGCCTGGCTGCACTGTTCTGTGAAGCATTCAAAGTGCTATAAACAAATATGCACACAATATTAAGGTTTAGGAACTAATGTTGTTATGTAGTATATGCTTTGTGAAAGTTGTGTACCTTACTTAGTCCTCTCAACGCTTTACCGCTGTCACGTAGTCATGTAAATTATACGCTGCAGCTATGAGTACAACTGTTATCTTTATCTATATTGAGAACGTTCATAACCTTAATCGGTTACTAAGGGTAATCGCTCTTTGAAGCAGCGCATTGTATTGCTATTGGTTAACAGCCAGGTTACTGCTAAGCGCATTATAATGCATGTTTGAATAATGGTATTATTTCCTTCTATTAGCAGCTGAGACATGTTCGACTGTTTACGCACAAGGGAACTGTTTAATTGGACTCACTGAATCTTTGTAGTACGATTAATTAAGTTATCCTAAATTTAATTGCAATATTCACTTTTCCGTGAAACCAATGGTAATCTTATTAATAATTATTGAGAACTAGGTAGATGGCAGCGCAGAATCATATAGTGGCGTTTTACATATAGGCAGTTGTACGAAAAGTAGGTGAATGCACAGTGTTAAAAGCGAATACAATATCAATTTAGAAATTTGTGCTGAAATTATTAGTGCAATGAATGTGTTATTATGTTAGAGTGTACTACTAATATATTAGAGAGTAATATTATACCTAAGTTTGCAACAAAAAAAAAAATATGGCGCCAATTGTTGAAGACTAACCGTTGGCAATTGTTCTTTAAAATTTAATGTAATAAATACTACAACGTCTTAAATGGACGACATTAGATTTATACGTTTCATGCAAACTATAGTAATGCTAACGTAGCTGAAAGTTTAGATGGAAGAAATAAAATAGATGCTCCATTGTTTGGTATCATCTCCACGAAACACTCTAAAAGTCCCGGCATCTTACAAAACAAGAATGCACAAACTTAAAAATATAGAGTTTTAGGGGAAAAATATGTGTAATTATATGCATAAATTTTTAAATATTACAATATAATATTTGTATATTATTCGTAACGAAACGTATACGTGCTATAGCTTTTCTGCTTACGTAGTATTATATATTCAGTACTAAACATGGAACTATACATTTCATGTTCGGCATTATTCCTTTGTTCTGTATCACACTCTTGGCTGTATGCAAAATGCGACCTAAAACTCGTTTTCAGGTAGAGATCGGATTACTCTCCGTAGTGGCTAGTAAAACGTGAACTGAAAACATTCAAGCAACAATGAATATGGTGTATGGAGGTAGGGGAGAAATGAGCAATGTGCAGTTAGCCTTAGTCGCTGCACGTATTTAAATGTAAGCTATGCATAATAAATGGTATGACATCCCAGTGAGATCAGTTGCAACTAGAGGTTTATGTCGAATTGCATTTCATGCGAGGATCCAATGGCCCTTTAAAAGTATGTTACGTATTTTTTATACTATATCTCAATGTAACTTATTTTTAATTTATGGTAATTTATTTTAATTTAGAAATTTAAAAACAAGAGAACTAGAAATATAGAATCGATTAGAATTTGTTCATATGTTTGCATAGTTACGCATTAGTGTTTTGTTAGTTATTGATGATTTAATTAAAAAATTGTAGCTCCATTATATGAAGGTTAATTGAAAATTATAAGGCAATTTAATGAAAGTGATAACGATTTTGAAGGAACTTCACCCGAGGTGGATGGCTATGCCTGAGAAATCTATAAAACAGTATGAGCGAGAACGTGATTTATTCACAGCTTCGTGTAAAAAGAGAAATATCAGGACAATTAGTGAGCATGTTATGTTGGTGTTTTTGGAGAAATCGAAGGTAATGGAATCTTTAACATTTTAGTCTATTTATTGCATGTAATTTGCATTGCTTAATTAATTTCGTACATTTACTCTATTAAATCGTGTGATATACCAAGACTGCTACTTTTAGTTGTAATTTATAAAATAGTTGTTCAATTGTTTTATTCCAGTGCCGCTAGAGTGATACCTTCAATTCTAAAATTAGGTAGGCATTTTAGCTCTCTGAAATACAATTTAAGTATTTCCTTTATATACTGGAAACCTTATAGCACCCCTTCCATATTCCCTCCCACCAATACCGTCACTAGCTTCAAACTATTTCATTTTTACACGAAGGTACATCAATTCACCATACAGTAATATAAAAAGTAAATTAAAATATGTTGTGTTAAGTACTTATTTATTTCTACGCATTTCATTTTACAGTCACTAACATAAAACTAAATATGAACATGGAAGAAATAATACAGATACGAAATTAGTAGAGTATCTCACAGATAATTACATGGACGAATCAGAAATAATAAATGTATGTTAAAGCTTCCATCCCAAATTTAGTTTTCACTCTATCATCCACATCCAACCCTGTATTCATTTTTGGAAATAGTTATTTCACACGATTAGTTTAGAAAAAAGACTATATACCACTACAAAAGAAACTAGTCAATATGATGTGTGTGTGTGTGCGCGCGCGCAAGGTCTGTTCAAAAAGTATCGCGAATTTTGTGTTTTTTTCAAAAAGTATTTATTTATTCATGAATATCTATTTTGTCTCCTTCAAATCCCCACCAGATATTACACACTTGTGCCAACGTTTTTTCCAATCCTCGAAGCACTTTAAAAAATCGTTTTTTGTGATTTTGTTCATCTCCTCCTTCAATGCCGTCTTTATCTCCTCAATCGTGGCGTAGCGTCGTCCTTTCATGGGCCTCTTCAGTTTTTGGAACAAAATAAGGTCACAGGGGGCCAAATCTGAGGAGTACGGTGGCTGCGGCATCATAAGTATGTTGTTTTTGTCCAAAAATTCGCGCACAAGCAGCGATGTGTGAACAGGGGCGTTATTATGGTGCAAAAGTCAATTTTTGTTCTTACACAAATGCGGGCGTTTCTGGCGGATTGCTTTGCGCAAATTGCGCATAGCTTGGAGGTAATATTCCTTATTGACAGTTCTACCCTTTGGCAAGAACTCATGATGCACCACGTCCCTGCAATCGTAGAAAATTGTAAGCAAAACCTTCACATTCGACCGAACTTGGCGCGCTTTTTTCGGTCTTGGCTCGTGTGGCAGCATCCATTGGGATGATTGAGCTTTAGTTTCCACGTCATAACCATAAACCCATGATTCGTCACCAGTTATGACCCTCTGGAGCAAATTTGGGTCGTCGCGGACAGAGTTCAACAGCTCCTTAGCAACGTTAATGCGATGGTGTTTTTGGTCGAAATTGAGCAACTTTGGTATGAATTTTGCGGCGACTCGTCTCATGCCGAAATCATTGGTAAAAATCGAATGGTACGAGCCAATCGATATGTTTAGGTCCTCAGTTAACTTCTCTAACGGTGATTCGACGATTGGCCAGTACTATTTTCTTCAGTTCTTCAATGTTTTCGTCTGTTGTTGGCGAGCTCGGGCGTCCGGGACGCTCTTCGTCGTTCACATCTTCTCGACCCTCTGAGAACATTTTGTACCACCGATAAACGTTGCTTTGGTCCAAGGTAGCTTTACCATATGCCACAGTCAACATTCGGAATGCATCCGCGCACTTAATTTTGTTTTTCACACAAAATTTGATACAGATTCTTTGTTCCATTTTTTGGAATAGGCAAAAATCGAAGACGAGCCAAAACACGTCCAAGCAAAATAGCTGTCAACAATTAATTGAACATTCAAAATGGCCGAGCTTGTCAACATAAGTGAGGGATACGAGTACCAACATAACGCCACAAAACAATCGAAAATCGAATATACGTAGCGCGCGGAAATTCTAAATTCGCGATACTTTTTGAAGAGACCTCCTATATCGTATATAACAAATTAACAGTAATTATAATAGTAGAAAGGATAAAACACTAAGAAAAAGTCACACTAGAGATCGCTATACTCCGTGGAGTCCTTCTATGGCAAGAAATATATATATGTTCTGCAGAGAAAAATATCTGAATACAGAAGTGAATGTTTAAGCCCCCTGTAGAATGGGCATTTGTAAAAGGGCAGAATTTCATTACACTAACCTCTCACTAAAAGGTGATTTCTATATTTTGCAAGGTTCTTCTTTATTCACCAATTCAGAATATATTATTTACCTTTTTGATAATGGTCATTGACTTGAAATTTCTTATATTGCATAAATTAACATATCAATTACACTTTGAGGCCTTCAGACTTGTGCCCTTGAAAAATACAATTGGCATTAATTTTAAAATCATATATAAAATTTTTGTAATTTTTTTTTTAGAAAATTAACCTCTTTTAAACGTTAAAAGGTAAACCTTAAAGCTGAAAGCATGCATAGCAACGGCAAACATGTCTTCAATTTCCCTAAAAGATGCTTTATTTTTATTATTATTATTATTTCTATTATTATTATTATTATTATTATTATTATTATTATTATTATTTTATTTATTTTTTTTTTTTACTTTTATGGGTACTTTACCTGTTTAAACATTTGCAATTTCGCTTTGACCTTTGTCGTTAACCTTTCCCTTGTATCCATATTTTCCCGATTATCTCTAATCATAAATAATTGCAGAGGTTTGATCCAGCTGATATTTTTAAACTTCTCTTATAGGAAATGTAAAACAAAACACCCTGGTCTGGTATATAAGTGAACTAGGAAAAATTATTTATTTATTTTTAGGAGCAAAACAAGAACTTGGTTTTTTGTCAGTTTACATATAAAGATATCCTTAAGATGTGGACGAGTACGTTTAAGTATTAGACGCTATTAGTGTTTCTTCAACTTACTTGTCCCCGCCGCTGCCTCGGCCATCATATAATTGAACATAGTGTGTATTACGGTGTAATAAGCAACAGTAAACCTTATGCCAACGACTCTTGCATGATATGTGCACTAATATCGCCAATATTAGAACCGGATCTCTATCTAAGTATATGAAGGCATTTTCCAACTCATAGTTGGTTTGTTGTAGCTAGTGTATTTCATGGCGCATGGTGAGGTTACGACCGATATAATCTTAGTGCTAGGAGGCATGTACATCAATGTAAACGAGCAGGGAGTGGTTGTTTACATTCGCTCTACTTCCGGTAACCACCCAATAAAAAGCTCTCTGAAAGACACTTTAAGTATTTCCTTTATATACTGGAAACTTTATAGCATCCCTTTCACATTCCCTCCCACCAATACCGTCACTAGTTCAAACTATTTTATGTTTACACTGAAAGGTACAACAATTCACGAAAAGCAAGTTTTAACTTCAAATTATTTACACACGTTTGTTCTGATAGTAATGTACTCATCATTTCCTATGCACCGCCACGGGTGGTGGAGATCGTTAAGGCGCGGACTCGTGAGCGGAAGGTCTGGGGTTCGAATCCGACCAAGACCGTCCTCCCTGACTGAGTGTTTTTCCAGGTTTTCTTCAGTCCTCATAAATGGCAACTGTCGGAGAGGTACCCTAAACTTAGGCCTGGAATGTTTCCTTCCTAAAAAGGAAATATCCTTCCTCAATATATCATTTCATTTCACGTATCATCAATGCCCACCGCCCGTGATGCCTCAGTAGTAAAAAAGGGCGTTAAACACTATTAAAAATCCTATGTGAGCGGTTCGGCATAAGACTCGCTAATGCCCAGGGAACCGGGTTATCTTCTGCCCTGAATCGCAACATTATATTTTGTAACTCCTCTAATATAAAAAGCGCGCCAAGTACGTGAATTATTTTTCACTGTTATAATTAATATGGGAATATTAATTTCCCTTTGACGCAAGTAATAAACGAGCCTGGCTACAAACTGGTTGGGCTGAAATTCTATCCTTGGCAGGGGCCGAGGATTGTACAGAGCAGCAGCACTTAGCCTGCTATTCTAATGAATCACTGGCGGTTTCTGTTGTGTCAACTAATCTGCAGGAGGCTGTAGCGAAGTGGCGAGTCTCAACCAAATCAATAAAAGCTCTACCGTTGGACACCCCTATATTCTGACCACCTGCTTATGTTGCGCAAGCAATGATGGAACCAACGACATTTCTATAATTTAACATGTTCAGGTTACTTTATATGTTATAAGTACCCCCCTTGCCTTGAACATTCACTATACAGCTGCTACAGGCTTAGGACTGAATGCTGTTGAATTTGGTACTTTGTACAATGATGATCAGCAAGGTCATTAGTTGTGGTTTTACGCGGAGGATTTTCGCACCTATTTTAATATACCCCAAGAGGGCAGATCCGGAGGAACGGATGAGATTGGGAATCAAAAGAGGAAGCGATGCATTGGGGGCCCTTATCATTTCCAGAGAATGATCATCTCAGACGCTGGTGGGTCCGCAATAACCATCCCGGTATCATTAAGGTTTCAGTGGAGATGTACCGAGGCTCTACGAGGAGGCCCCCAGACAGTTCCTGCCAGACGCTAGGACAGGAACTTTTAATGAGCGCAAATCACCGCCACACCGCACGTTTCCCGCAAGAACAAAAAAATGATTACCAATTATTCCGAATCGAATAAATTATTTTCTGATTTCCAATTTGGTTTTAGATTTAAGTTACCTATTTTCAATGCTATTGAGTCTTTAATAAAGTCAGTCGTTACTGGGTTTAAAAATTGTGACGTGTTTTGTGACTTGTCTAAGGCTTTTGATTGCGTACCCCACACAACCATTTGTTCCAAACTTTATTATTATAGTACTACAGGCAATGAATTAAAATTAATAGAATTATATTTTACAGATAACTGTTGCACATGGAAAAACTTTATTGTCACTGATTTATTATTGGTGTCGCTCAGGGGCATGTTTTGGATCTTTTTTATTTTTTAGTGGTGATTAATGGCATACCTTTCAATATGAACGGCGATTCTATTTTATTTGCTGATGACAATCTCTTTTGGTTACGATGAGCAATTGTTACGACTGTCACTATTTATGGATTCTTCTTTAGCTGCTGCTCCTAATGGTTTTAAGATCAATAATAATAATAAGAGACAGTTAATGTGTTTTACTTAAAACAAAGCTTCACAATAAATTTTCACCGAATGAAATTGTTTGATATTACACTGGATTCTAAGCCAAGTAGGGACCCCCATATTGAATCAGTTTGTGTAAAGCTTTCTCATGTTATTTACCTATAAATGCAATTAAGACGAGTTGTTTTTAGGGGCTATGTTGTGAACTTTTATTATACTTTTTACTATAATATTTTATATTGTAGTTTGCACATTTGGGACAACGGATTCAAATTCAGTAAACTTTTACTGTTGCAGAAGGATGATATCCGCATTGTAACTTGTTCTCCATACGATGCTCATTATCGTCCCCTTTTTATTGAATTAAGAATTTCAATTGCCATTAACCTGCATTTTTAATTGTATAGTCATGATCAAAACTACTCTGCACCCTTTACTGTGTCAATTTGACATCCATACATGTATTAGGAGCAAACACTTTATATTAAGGCATAATGTCAGATTAATAAAACCAAAAATAGTTTTTTAGCATGGTTTTAGATATGTTCAACAGATTATCTGGTGATAACCACCTCGCTAGTTTAGGTAAAACTTAAGACTGCTTTAATAACTTGATTTATCAACAACCCCTTATATAAACTTGGCTTTTTTACTGTAGTAATATCATTAGTTTTTAATTTCTGTATACTTGACTACTGGGCACACTATATTGTATTAGTTGTAGCAAATATACAATTGTAATTAAATTACAGAGCTTTTGCAAGACAGCTTGTCCGTTTGTTGGGCTGTACTATTGACAGCAGAGGCACGTATTATCTCCGACTTCTTCTGATTTTGTTTCCCCGCGTTCATTCAGGCAGAGTAATGCAAATAAAGTAAACTTGTGTATTTGTTGCGCTTAGAAGTGTGTATTTAAAAGTGTTCTAATTTGCTTTCATAATGACACGCTAGAGGTACACATTGCAAGAAAAAAAATTATGTTATTACAAATTCATGCAGGGAGATAAAAAATTCTTTGACGGCTTGCACAGAAAGCACATGTTTCGCGAACCACAGTTTGAAAAGCTACAAAACTGTTAAAATTGTAATTGTAAAGAATCACTATAATCCAACAATTGCAATCATATGATGAGCGCCTATTAAATTTATATAATTGGATTTTACGGAGTGTTAAGGTTAGTGACCTTTGATATATATTCTTCACCGACGAAGCATGTTTTCACTTAAACGACCATGGCGCGCTACAAAATAGATATAAGAGCACCGTACTCCCTTGCATAATGAGAAAACTGGTGTGTGGTACATCTGTGACAAGGCATGTACCTATTGTGCTTTTATTTGTAATTTTATGTTGTAACAATGCAAGCTAAAAGGGAGCCAGAGTTTCGGGCGCTGTGATGCTAGTCAGATTTCGACGGGTATCGGCGCACTCACGGGCAGCTAAGTTTGTCGCCGGCTTTCTGCCAATCTCATGCGCGAAGGCTCTGTATTTGGTTTATTTACGGACTCTCTTTAACATCTCAGGTCATCAGTCAATTCAGGACGTGAAAAAGGCCAATACATTTTTCTCAGAGGCCTCTTCTTTCAGACTTGAGGTTATTTTATGTGCCATAAATGACGCGGGACCCACGGCTTATTTCCCTTACGAAGGATTACTTAAGATTTTTACGCCCGAAAAATTCATCGACCCTGGCCGGGAAGGAACCCGCGATCTATTTGTCTACGAGGCAAGTATCGTTACCACTAAACCACCAGGACCGGCTTAAGGGAATTTTGACTTGTTGTGGTATGACAAAACACTTTTCTCTCTACTGAGATGGGTGTTTGGATTTAAATTTTCTTCAACTCTCCTTAGGAAAATATTAAGAGACTTTAGAACTAAATTGCCTCAATTTACTCGTGATATTCCTTCTCCTGGAGGCCCATACCACAATGGCATTTTCATCATAGTGAATAAGTAAATGCATTTATTTACTAAGGCTGTGAGTTAAGGCACAGGAAAGCAGATATTAAAAAGATTTGTGTATTGTCATGGAATACGAAAACTGACGTTACGCAGACAAACTCATTACGAAGCACTTGGGAGAGTATCATGACTTTATTACGTAGATACGAGACCTGAGATTTAATAAGGAAAGAAAAATTGAATTACAGTCAGCAGAGTGGTGCTTCCTAAGAGCAACAACCGACCATGTATACTCCTTACGTTTACGATAAAGTCATAAATAATTCCAAGTTTTAAAAACACAAGATGAGACGTACCAAATGCCCGAAATAAATGTTCGTTCGGTAGGACATGTCTTAACTGAAGTCGAAAAGATAAATATTCACATTTTATTGGAAATGGAACGAGCTAAGGAAAGCATTTGATAACGGAAACGGTAACAGACACCAGGTGTTCCTAAATATAATATTCAAACTTCCACGGAAAATGAAAGAGCCCAAAACAAACGTTTGTTTTCAACCATAAATTGTAAACTAATATTTTGAAAATCGCCAAACTTCGAAGAATAAATTGGAATTGTATTTGAGGATAAAAAGGTAACAATTTTAATTAATTGATTATAACAATAGTTAAATAAAAATATGATTAATTTGTTAAACATGCAAAGAGCTCTGGACTGCAAAATTTATCCGCAGTTCCTGCAACACACTTTGCCCGTGTTTCTGGACTTATGGGGCCGCATGTGGTATCAACACGATGGTGCACCTCCTTAATTCTCCATTGCAGTTTGACAGCATTTTAACTGTACGTTCGGTGAGCAATGGACTGCTCGTTCTTTCGGTATTGTTTTTCCTTTGTTTGATTTGCCTTCTGTGACAGAGCCCAGTTGAGTCTGTGGAGAGTAGTTGGCAGCTGGGGTGAATGCAATTACTAACTCTGTATGCATGATACCTGAAGTATTAGAACATGTAAAACAATCAGTTGTTTCGGAGCGTGAATTGAAGCAGAGGCAGCACTTTTGGTCAGTTTTAGTAAAAGATTAGAATTAAAAATTGAAAAGTAATCAACATCTAAAACATTTTCCAACTTATTCTTTACAAGATGAAATTTCAGTCCATTTTAGATCTATGGTTATTTAACAGAAAGCATTTGTTTCAATAACTTCCATTGTTCTTGGAAGTTAATTGAATTTAGGAGCACCCGGTATGTGATCGCACATAGAAAATCTGATGCTACTGTGCAAAAGTCGACTCTACATCAGAGCGGCTTATATAATGAGGCAGTGCACTAGCGCATTTAAATACATTATTTCGATTAAACAGACCGCGAAAAAGAGATGCTTAAGATTAAATAGAAATGCTCTATTCCTGCAATAAGTCCATGTTTATTCGTGCTTAATGCATCCGTTAATGGAGTTTTATGTAAATAATTAACTAGACATGCTAGCTCAGTGGTAGCATTAGTGGCATGGAAGCGAAGAAAAAACAAGTGATCATTAATGTAAAACGGATAATTGTATATCTGGATAATAAACGACGTAATCTCTATTTAGATATTTAGTTCAAATTCGGAAGAGTCTAATTCCACTTTAAAGCATTTATATATAATGTCATTTCAATAGAAGCAGTGTTTAAGCATTCACGGAAATTACTGCTAAACATCTCTTTTAATTGTGCCATTTTAGTTTTGTAGTTGTATGGTGTAGAACAAAAATTGCAAACGAAACGTGTGCATAATTGTTAAACACTGCATAATACATTAGTGCCAGACTACTGAAAAAATAAATATTATAACTTTTATTAGAAAATTAGTACCGGTTACATTGGCTTCCCACAAATGAAACAAAAACATTTCTGTTCTTTTAAGAATGACACAAAGAAGGAGGGAAGTTAATGAATGATAAATATGAAATATAAATGCATTTCCTTTCATTTTTTTCTCTTTTTATCGTGTATTTTAATTTACGTTCTTACTGTTTTATTCCTGCATACATTTTCTTCTTAATTCTTGCTCAATGTTTTATTTATGTTATTTTCTTATACTTAGTTCTATCCCTCTAAGAATATTTTTTCTTTTAGGTTGAAGCAACATTACGAAAAACAAACAGATTATCATCATCATCATCATCATCATAGTGATCATTCTTTTCACAATTTTTTCCACTTTTGTGAAATTTAAGCTAAGTACTGATACTTGTAAACTGTAATTTTATTAAACACTTAATATTTCTGGGGATAATAGAAAAACAATTTAAGCGTGTTTTCCATTGTTATTAAGACTCTTGCTCTCAATTCGTCACCAAATAATTAAAAAACGACCTTTGATCTAGTAGGAATTTTGCAAAACGACACACTTTCCCTTCTGTAGACTTTCGCACTTGGCTGGCCGTTCCTCAGTTATACAGAGTGGCCCATGAAAAATCGACTTCACTGCCTCGTAAACGAGTAACGTAACGTAACGTAACGTACTTCCGTTAATATTACATATGAATTTTCTAGGGCTTCTAAACATCCGTGCTTGAATATTCGCGACTGCAGCAGGTGTAAGAACGGAAGGGGCTCAGTTTTTTCCGCGTTCGCAACAAATTCCATGCTATGCCACCTTTTCACCAACTCTTGTGTACTGCTATTTGCAGGAACATCAGGAAATTTGGCTGAAAAATTCTCCCTAGTTTTCTTAATTCACTATTGCATTTCTTTGCTGCAGAGAATACGTCTCATGTGGCAAATCTGTGAGCACATTCTCATAAAGAGTTTTCGCATACTGACACAAACGTCAAAATAGCCACCACTAGGTAAGCACTTCCTCTTTATCCTTTCCCCTCCATGCCGACATCCCTTCATTATCTGACTCACCGTGGCCTTGGTTGTATGCCGTGGCTGAGCCGTGTCTTGTGAAACTTTCCGTATCTATAAAGCCGTGATTAACGTTATCTAGCTCTTCTCCAAAAAGCATATTGGTTGAGACTAGCAGTGTTTTTCATGGCGAGTTGCTTAAACTTATCTAAATCTATCTGAAAATATTGAATACGATTTTAAGAACTGTACAATCTAATAAAGTGAGGTTATTTAAGCTACGGGCTGCAGAATGCGTATGCGTACTCGAGAAGCCAGTCGTCAAAGCCGTATAATGTATTTGAAGGTAGCAACTGTAGTTAGTTCGAGAGAGCTTTGTCAGTGGGTGATTGTGAGTTTGCTTTTCACTCGGTGCTCTTGTGTGTAGACTGTGTGCTAGTATTTTTATGTACGATACCGATTCTGCAGATAAAGAGACAAGGAGAATATCCTGGCAATCATGTTCCACGTAAAGAAACTGCTAGTCAACTTGTTAAAAAGTTACGAGAGACAGGATTTCTCAATGACAAGAAACCTGTTCCGAACCGTCATGTTCTTAGGGAAGAAAAGTTAGAAGAAATACAGGAATTTCTTACATAGCTACTCTGAGGGACATCATTTTTAACAACTCTTACTGCATAAGTTAGTGCTTACTATAATCAGTTTCAAAAACATCAGCAGTATCGTTTTTTGCTTTTAGTAATAATATGAACACTGTACTAATTTTAAGAGAGACGACTCTATCTCGCTTATTCAGTAATAAGCAGTCGCACTCAGGAAGCCCGTAACTCAACCTTTCTGCATATACATATTCGAACTTAACTACAACGCATACAGAGGCAAAAGTTTGACGAAAAACGAAATTACTTCCATCAGTTCTAGACACGTTTCCTTTCACCAGCACACTCTATTTACATGTTTGCTTTTAGCTTGGCGGGGTACACTAATTATACAACGATATATTCTGGGTAACCAAAGTCGTATATCGTCAACTGAGAGCGGAATGGCTTCGAAACTTTGGAGGGGCGAGAATAGCTGAGTGAGGAATGGAGGGGAGATTAGTGACGTGCGTACGAAGTTCATTGATGATTCACATGCAAACCCAGTAGGGACGCTTTTGATTTACCATGGAGGATAGTGCAACGAAGCATTGCCAAATTTCTACCCTTCGTAGGAGAGAACTTATTTAAGTAGAGAACAGAATAACACTGCAACGGAAGACCAGGAGAGAACAGCTTTGCTAGAACTGAAGAGACACGTGTTTGCAGACATAAATTCAGCACATATTATCCTATTGTAATTTTCTCTCTCTTGTTTAAAGGCTACCGCATGACTTTATTTATTTTATTACAGTGCATCGCAATGTGGACACGGAATACTTTACCACTCTTTAATGAGGGCGAGTTTGTGAAAAGTGCTTGCATCCAGAACAAGTAGATGATTTTGCAGTCTCTTAGTTCATACTCTTCTACCATTACGAGATAAATAAAGGACCTAGTGTATGACGTTCAGTTTAATTAGTTTTGTAGCATGTTCACTGACGATAGACTTCACTGTTCCCAACTTGCTATTTATTTGCATACCAAAAGTGTAAATCGTGAGCTTGGTAAAGGCGAAAAACTGTTACTGCGCCAATGAAAAACATTTCTAATAGCTTGGATATGTTTGTATGTCTGGATGAAACAATGGAAAGTTTCCATTTTCCATGGAGGAAATAGATGGCAGGAGCCATATACAGAAAAAATACAAGAACCAATTGAAAGAAATGAACGATCAACGCGATATTGTAAAGTACTGTACTGTATATATAACAAAAGAACTAGAGAAGCAGAAATAGATCAGCGCTTTTGAAGAACACAAGTTGTTCGAAACACAGCAAAAATTGTGTGACTGTTTAAAGTGTTTCATCTATTTCTGCTTCTAGTGTAATTTTAGTTGCATTGTTCCAAGAGTTTCTGTATTATTACTTTTTATTATAAATACACAGAGAAGTCTGTTGCAAAGCAGATTTAACATAAAAATGTCATTGACGTAGCTCCTAAAACCATTAATTTTATCAAATCAAGGGGACAAGAATTACACAGCGATCCATATCTCTTATCATACAGAAATACGGACCGCTTGCGTGCAAGTTATAGTCCTTTTGGAAATGCAGGACAAATCATTCAAAGAATTGAAAAATGGGAGGTACAATATTTTGCTATTCTAAAGGAACTCACTAACCATCGGAATAATCTCAGTTTGTCTTTAAAGGATAGCTTCCATGCAATTATTCACCTTTCTGGCCGTATAATTGCTTTAAACAAAAATATTTACCTTAGAAAAGTAGATTCATGAATAAGTATACAGTGCGTTTTCCCAGTTTAACCGCAGACACTTGATTAGCTTCAAATGATTGAAATGCAGGACTAAAAGAATACGTAGAGGTTTTGTAGATACAGGTACTATCCAAAACTAGACCTATATACAACAGAATACACATCTCATTTAAATTTTGCCATCATCCCCTTCAAAACATTCCTCTTGTGCTCTCCGGGACTGTTACAATTTATGATAGCTCTCTGGAAGTCCTATTCTCGTAGAGTCTGAACCAACTTCTGCAATTCGCGCGCTGGATTTAGTTAAAGAGGTCAAAATGGCGACTCCTCAGTTTCTGGAAGAAGTCGCAGGGGGGTAGGGCGCATAACGAAGGGTAATCGTGCTATTGCGGCCGAGAAATTCATTTGTTAATATCACTCTGTGAGCTGGTGCATTGTCGCCATGGAACATCCAGTTCCCTCGCGCTAATTTAGGTTTTTTTGCGCCGAATATTCTCGCTCAGAACGATATGTTCAATGGCCTAAATGATTCTTTGACGATCTTCATAAACAAGACGTTTGACAACCTTCATGTACAAGACGTCTATTTCCTCCCCGCATACTTTTAAGTGTTTTATGGTGGACGGTTGCTTTGATCTTCTGTCGTCGTCTTTCTCATATGTTCTGGAAGTGTGAACATCACTCGAAACAACCTATACGATTTCATTGCCACGAGCGCGAGGAAATATTTGAAATGTCTTCATTCCAGATTTGTTTCAAGTTTGCTCTTTGTAGTTTATAGTCCATAATAAAATCTCACATCTTCCCGTGCAGGTCGCTACAAAAATTTAAGTGGCACTTCTCTCATGTTCACAGAGAGGCGGCACTTGATCTAATGACATTAATGACCAATGAAGTAAACAGCGCGTGACCGCTGCTCACATACACCCGAGCCCCGTTCTGCTTTCATGCTATGGGCCAAGTCTTGGAGCTACTTGTTAGCACCTGTATATGAAGAATTTTACAACATGTTACAAAATATTTGGGAAATTAGAAAGGGAAAATTATGTTTGTATTCTACCGGAGATTTCCTAGATTGCACAATTTATTGCAAGTATTTTATGCAGAGACCAGAAAATTTAAACACAGAAATAGGCTGAGCTACAAAAACCTGAAATGTGCTTTGGAACTTGCCATTAGCAAACGATATAGTGATAACGATAACATTTTTTGCAAACTTCAGGTGAAGCATATGTAAAGAATTCACGATTATTTAGTTCAAGAGATATAGTAAATGCTTTACTTTTATTATCATTTCAGATACATATTTGAACTATTGTGTTTTTAAGAGGAATTACATTATTGTGATGCTAATTATTTCATATGGAGCTACTAAACCTTTATATAAATTTTATTTTGATGAGATAAATGGGACAAGCGTTCCCACCGTTGATTTGGAAAAAGAATTAAAATGCATGAACAATTTACTGTCTTTAGTATTCAGTACTCGGTATCCACGCTCCAAACAATACTACTAATAATGCGCAGAAAAGTGTAGCATTATTTGCATGCAGGCTGTAACTTTCGCCACTGTATATCATTAGAAGCTGCTTGCTTGTTCAACCGCACGCTGTCACGAGCGGTGTAAGTAGCTAAGCACACATAAGCTAATAAACGTTATCGGGGCGAAGCCGAGAAGGGCGTTTGGCAACCACAGAATAATGCGATGGTACGCGCATAGCCGTGACCGCACGGTTCACTTCTCTTGTCCTAGCGAACACATGCGAATTTCCCGCTTGTGAACTATGAAGTGTCTCCACTGTGTTGAATTTCTGTTTAACTGCAGCGCAATGCGGGCTGTCTCCAAGGTATAAAGAATGCGTCGTCAGCATCAGAGAATTTCCACACATGTCTTTCCCCTGTGGGAACATTTCAAGTGCACCTAGTCCTCGTGTTCAAAGTGGCCAACTTGCTGAGCTAGAAACCAGGAGCCTGTCTCCGCAACATGCACAAAAGTACTCTCCCAAGTTAACTATTTCGATGTCAGTAAATGTTGGTAGGTAATCCTGAATTTAACTGCAATGATAACTTTGTCGCTAAATAACACATCATAGTGTACTTTGGTTGCGATCGCAATTTAGTCTGTCACTAGCCCGGTCCGGCCATTGGAACTTCCCACGCCTACTGGCCTTACCACCCATAAGAATATACCACAGCAAGTCAAGAGTAATACTGCACAGGGATCTGATGGTTTCACTGAATATTTTGTTTATATGTCGACTATCTGGATTTCATACTGCGTAAGTAGAAGGTGTAATACTTTTACCTTCGTTAAAAATAATATACAGACATATCCTTCCTTTTAGTAGTGTGTGCATATTATTTCAGTCCTATATTCGTAAGATTCTGCAATAATTAGTCGTTTCTGTGGAGACTACACTTAATTTCTTTCGGACATTTTATTTGTCAATCTCAATTTTAGTTACAGTATATAATTACAACCCTTCTGAAAGATTTAATAATTTCCATCAGTGACGGTCTTCCATCCGTAGTATTACACCCTATTATATTTTCAAGAATGTTCGATCAACACCTAGGTCCATGTTTGCAAACTCACCTCTAATCCATTTTCTAATATATTAAATATATTTTAGTGCATTAATATTTTATCACATTTTTTCTAAAGGATACTGTATTAGTTTTCAATATTCACCTAATTTTTAGTACAACTGTCACCGACACAACCACAAAAAGGCCGTTGATCGTGGTGGTGTAGTGGTCCCGGCCAGGGTCGATGGATTTTTTCGGGCGTAAAAATCCTAAGTGGCTTCTTTCGGAAGGGAAGTAAAGCCGTGGATCCCGTGTTGTACGTTTATGACATGTAAAAGAACCTCAAGAAAGAAGAGGCCTCTGAACAAACTTTATCGGCCGTTTCACGTCCTGAATTGAATGGGACGCTGATGAGGTAAGATATTAAAGAACAACCGTAAATAAAACAAATCAACAAAAAAAAAAAAAAAAAAGACCGTAAAACACCACTAATAGCGTTATCGTACAGACATTACTACAATTACAATTGGAATATCTTAATTGATCATATTACAGTTTTATTGAAATTGGTCTTGTCAAGTACAAACGCTTGAAGTGTGCCAAAAAGTTATTCTGGTGAAGATTTCTGTATATATTTTAACTCTTTGCAGTTCTGAGGCGAGATAATATACCTACTACATTGCAACAAGATATTTAGAACTCATATCTCTTCTAAAGTCACCGACAAACACTCAAGCAAACATCAACGTGAACGTTATTAAATTTCCGGGCTAGAGTGCAGATATTCCGGATATTGCTTTAGTCGTGTGTAGTGAACGCATTAGAGAGTAATGGATAGCGAACACATTTAAAATAGCCTGCTTTAGTGCATTGGCAAGAAACTGTCGGAGACGTTAGAACTCAGATTGACGTAGTCATTGGCTTGCCACGCTGTTCAATGCAAGAGTAACAGAACTTCAACAATTGTTAAGAGTAATTACTTTTTTTCGTCGTACACTATTTACAACTTTTAACATCATAAAAATGGGAACAGCCATGCTACTATTAAATGAACAGCACGGGGATGTATATTTATCTCAACAATTTTGCATCTTCACTGGGCATAACATCTTTTATTACAATGGAAGATGAAAGGGAATGTATTACAAAGACTTGAAAGTTCGATAAAAATAGTTGCTTACGATTTCCTAGCAGACCTGTAATCGTGATATGTTACGGACTATGGATAACAAATCAGCTCCGTTGATACCACGGACTCTTGAGCGGGAGGTCTGGGGTTCGATACCCACCAGAACCGTTCTCCCTGACTGAAGTTTTTTCCAGGTTTTCCTCAGTCCTCATAAATGCAAATGCCGGGGAGGTACACTAAACTTAGGCCTGGAACGTTTCCTTCCTTAAAAATAAATACTCCTTTCTCAATTTATCATTTCATGTACTATCAGTGTCACCGACTGCGGTGCCTCGGTAGTAAAAACGTGCGTTAAACACCATTAAAAAAAATAAAGGAAAAGCTCCGTTGACATTTAAAAAATAAAATGAAAATGCTTACCCAGTAGTAGGACGCTTCATGCTGCACAACAGAAATCTGAGAAAGTGGCACTTACCTGAAAAAAGAAACAAAGTCGTTAAAATGTTATCAACATTTTGTTCCGCACTCTAAATAGCTAGGTTCAGTTTCAAAAACCTTCTGATCCATGTTATTTTTAAGGGAGGAAAGACATGCCGGTAGACTTAACAAAGCTGATACTCTAACCCTTATTCATGTAATCATGTTCATTAATCTCAGATCAAAAGGAACAAGAGGAACGAAAAGACGGGAAAACCTATTATTTAGTTATCAAAAAGTGAAAACCCATAATTGAAGAGTGAATAAAATTTTAAACGTAACCTTCACTAAACTAATAAAACGGAATTTCTCTTTGATTGAGACTTGCAACTTACAAGTTATCAAGGACATTTTGCATGTATTCTGGATATATCTCCACGTCCTTCTTGAAAGAAGTCCAGGGTTCGTACTGTAAGACGTTACAATGAAAATGTCCTCAAACATCAATAAGTAATATCTCTCTCCCCATCTATAGACTGCATTAGACTGCTTGTCCTTATGCAAATACATTATATGAGAATTTTGTTGGAAATTCATATCTTCATATTTGTTTGGAAGATATTCTCGTTCCGTCTTAACTATTTTGTATGCTGTGTGTGAAGCTGGCAACTAGCCCGATAAATTGCTTCAGTGAGGTTGGCAGGACACAAAAAAATTCACCTTTTGCCAAGAATTGTTTGCTATATCTACTCCAGCGCAACTCTCGCAATGCGCAGCAAATCTTATAAAACTTTTCAGTCCAGAACAGTTTATAAAACGTAGCATTCATTTATTAATGTTGTCGGAACCAGTTAAAATACCTTAAAATATTTACACTATTCTGAGTTGATTCTATTACAACATAAATGAAAGAAAAAATAAACCCAGTTGGATGTGGGCATCTTTAAGGGTTGCCCCTTACATCACGGTTTGATGCATTATCGGGATATCTGAAATACTATTAAGAATTTAGCACGAACCACATCTAAACTGGCGTAATAATATTATACAATAAACATAGTTTGGAAGTAATAAACTAATCATAAATATCATACTAACCAAATGTGTAGGCGAATTTAGTGAATGTTGCGAATTCCAAAGCAATATTTTTCCATCTCGAATGCAACAGCGTTTGTCACAAAAGTTCAACACTTAGGTGTCTTTTTTACAGACCGATAAATTCCTTTGTTATCACATTCACCGATTAACGGTCATTATACGAAATCACCTGTTCTTGCTTGATCTATGCCTAGTATATCAATACACTTAATCATAAGATGCAATTGTTTTTACCATTTTGTCGTTTCTTATTTGATCCGTTTATTCTTTAATCTTTGCCTCTTGGTCTGCAAGTGCTAAATTATTTTTAAAAATGTTCTCTTTACCGAAATAATAAAATTTTCGAAGCATGATTAACTTGGACATATTTTAAAATGGTATAAAGAAACCTTTTGTTTCTATCTGTAACTTCTTAAGGGATTGTTGAAATGCTTTGTTGAATTAGTCATGTTATGACCGTGCTCCTTTTGCTAAGAGAGTTTTTCCACAAATCATAAATGAATAGTTTAACAAGGACAACACTAGAGATGCTGACATTTGACCTAAAATAGCTTTATTTAGATTGGGATGTGGCACTGGCGGAAACCGGAGAAGTAGATGCGTCGAAAGCAGCGCCATGTAACTTTGGAAAAGTAAAACATGACCTTTTCAAGAAAGCTCCCCGTTCTTAAAATTTTTGCAAATTAAAAGCACCAAATTAATGTCTTATGCCAAATGTGTAGCTACATTTTGAATTATGGGTTTATGTCTTTTGTATTGCATGGGAAAGTTGCAAAATCCATGTGACAGAAGTACCTTGGGAATAGAAACAACTGTGGATAAAGTCACTTCAGAAACGTGCAAATTGGAACCAGAACTTTCTGCAGATCCACCTGATCCTAAAAAATTGTAATCAGCAGTACAAATCATCGCTGTAAAGGAAGTAGAGAACATTCTTGATCTACATCAGAGAAAAGGTTCATCCTCCATTGCGCTTTTAATTTATTAGCTGAATTTTCTTTCGTAAAATTGTCTCAATCTGGAAGGAGGAATGCCAGTTATCTGCAGATGCCATCGACTCTCTGGCATTTCATATATCATCCAAAAATCTTCCCACAGCTGGCTTGGGACGTTCAAAACTTAAAAACGAGTTTGATATCTCCGTCAGGGAAAACAAAAACGCTGTATCAAAACATGGATGAAAGCGAGCGATGTTTATTGCAATAATAGTGTACGAAGTTGAAAAGTCACCTAACCATCTATCTTATGAACCACTGTACGAGTGCTTAGAGACCCTGCTTTACAACAGCCCTTAGATCCCTTGCTATCAAAAAATTGTGGCCAAAATTCATGTTAGCTTTCTTTCCCACGGTCCTAAAAGAGTGAAACTGAAATACCATGGTCTGCAATATGAAAATGTATCATAGCTTTACCAGCTTCCCACGGCAATGTAAAGCCGATCGTTACGTCGTGGGTGTGGCAAACTGACGTCACGCTAACCGATCTTACGTCACTGTTACGTCACATACATGGGTACTCTGTCGTTGCGCTGCCTTGCTCTTTACACCAAAGGGATACAGAGGTATAGGATTATTATACGATCGATAGACGCGTAACATTGGCAAACGTAATTATGCCCGTTACTTTTAGTACCAGCTCGCTATCAGAAAATAAATGTCTACAAAGTATATGCATTACAGATTAACAGATGATAGGTTGAGAAATCTGGTTTTCAAAGTTCTGGTAAATGCATCACAACGTTATAGCTCATGCTTTTATATATACAACTATACTTTTTCTAGTTAATTACTAAAGATCGCTTTAAAAATGAAATTAATGAATCATACGAGACTACCATTTGTTAGCGCTTGAAGATTGTTTATTTGCAAAACAATGGCGGATCAAGCTTAATATATTACTGGTTAAGTTTACTTTTTTTTAGAAGTTGTAACAACTCTTGATATTTAGAAGAAAATGAAATACGGTTGATAAAAATCCTCACAATGTATTTTTAACATTCACTAAGAATGCTTATTACTTTCTTTCAAATCCTGAACAGATACCTGTTTTAATTGTTCCGTTATAAAGTATGAGTGTTATCAGATAGACAAATACGCAGCACTTGCTGCACTGCAATGGGGCAAGATGTTCAGTAAGGGAGTGGTTGTTGCACTCAGTGACAACCAGTAACAAAACTGTTGGAAAGTTAGGGAGCATTGGGTAACTAATCGCTCGAGAAACACTCCTTTCAGCTGACATCTGGTTTTATTTTTTCAATGTATAATTTCTCTATCCTTAAGTTACGTTATTGATCTTTCTTATGGTAGATACGTTATTCTTAACAATATAAAACTCATTTATAAATTTTTTATTTGACTCTCTATAAATTCATCTATCTTTCCTTTAGGTATAGAAATATCTAAAAAAACCCTTAGTTTTGATGGCACCTCAGCCTTCTTTTATTACAAGCATTTTTGACATATGAGTAGCAATACTAGCTGAATCAATAACATTATAGGACAGTCCGTATTTTATTTAAAGCTATTAAATATTGCTTAACATTATACACACTTTTAGCAGCATGACCACACCGAGGACAGCGGATTGTAAGACTGGATTTCCTAATGTCGAGACAGTGGTCATTGAAAAAGTTAAAATAATTCATAAAGTACATTAAATTAGTTACTTAATATTTCTAAAATTTCACCTTCAATAGCTAACGGGTCACCGTACTTGTAAGTGTAACGCATACATCAGAATGTAATGGTCAACTAAATACGCAAGAACAAAGCGTAACGATTTCGTTTCCTTAGACACTGCAGCTTTTCTGGGTTATGTAAGGATGACCATCTGGTGCTCTGTTTCTTGTCGTTAAGACGACAGTAGAACCCAAAACAGCAGGTCAGCTTGCAAGGATTGAATGATGTAAACAAAAGGGCCAACAGAAACAGGCCAAGAGGACAAAAGATTACGTGTCCCGGAATACTCTCCCTGTGCTCTCTCAGAATATTTATTTCATACGATTTCATTGTGAACTAACAGTTCCGGAATTATTAAAACAATAATAAAATAATTATACATTTCTTCTCCGAGGCAAATAATCACGCAACTCCCCCCACCTTCCAGCGTCAGCGAGTCATGCAAATGGTGACATTACAGGGGCTGGCCTATGCGCCACAAATTTTGTTCTTCACAATATTTCTGTGTATATGCTACCACTATAATGATTTGTTTCATGGTTTAGTTATGATATCGCGCTTTGTATTTTAAATAGTACAATGCTACTGGCAAATTCTTATGAAACATTGTAGCATGTATATCTCAGTTGTGTATATGTTGGTATCATGTAAACATATACACTGCAATAAGCCCTGGGAGGGGTCGTTAAGATTGGTGCTAACAATCTATATCTGGCGCATGCAGATATAGATACAAATCTATCGTTTTGAAGGATTAAGCGTACTTCCGCCTTCTTCTGCTCCGAGACGTGGAAAGGAACAGACGTGTCGCAGACCAGCAAGGCTATCGGCATAGGATGTCCATTTTTAGTTTAGATATGTAACTAAAGTATGAAAATAAACTAACTTTATCATGAAAAGACTCTTATATCTTGATGTATAACCATATTTAGCTTTAATTTATTTTATTTTTATACTTAGTAGTTGATTGAGAAAAGAATGTAATAGAAGAGAGCAGATTAAGATCTGAGTACTCCCCTCAATGTCGCGCTATTAAAGTCTATTGAATTTCAGGTAGTGAGCGAGTGCTCTTTAAATTTAAATTAATTAGCGATATATTCAGTGAAATCGCAGGAAAATTATTTAACAGCATGACAATATCGTGTAATCTGATGTACGTATCTTTTGGAAATTGTTTCCATACATGTAAAAATGCTTAAAAATGAATAAAATTCTTACATAAAATTAAAAATAAAACAGTGTAGGGATTTCATAATGACACTACAAATTAAATGCTTGTTGTTTTTAAAACATTAAAGATGAAACATTTTATAACCAACAGAAAAACCAAAATTATTGCAATAAAAGCATGTCCGATGAGAAATCTCACTATCAGAAAACTGGAACTATTTGCACCGAAAATCAATCAGATTAAGAACTGTGCTTAAAAGTGCATCCTGCTTTCTCTTGAGTGCCCGAGAAGTCATCTCCATTGCTCAGTTTAGTTAAGTAGGAAGTAGGCCTGCAAAAGTGGAGACTCACATCTCAATCCAGATTACAGTAAGCCATTAAGACAATTTTGGTACTTTTATATATAATTACTCTATTTCCCAAAATAAATCACTGAAAGCACCGTTCTTACAATACAGGAAATCTACATTGACATGCAACTTTAAAAAGTGTCTTACGATGTCTCTCTTTTAGTCTAAAGGGGTAGCTCATGGTTTTGTCATGCGGCGAAGCGGCAGTCAGAGACACAATATTCGCGCAACTGATTCAAGTTCTCGCAGTTACAACTACAATTACAATGAAAATAAGTATGTACCTTATAATAAGAAACGTGGAAAGATTCTGCTAACTTCCGTTGGTTTTTTTTTTAGAAAATTGTCATTCACACGCACCAGTTCATCTTCCAAAATTGAGTCGTACAAAATCACTGTTGCCCACGAGTTACAGGCAGGAGATGCCAATATTCGGGAAATTTTCTGTAATTCGATATTGCAGAACGTTAATGAAAGAGTAATTGATTCACGCTTAATATTCTATACTGATGAGGCATGACTTCATTTACGTGGTCATGTTTCAACGCTAAACAACAGGTAATGGAGTACAGAAAAACCCGATTTTATACATGAAATTCCCTTGCATGCCGGGAAAATTGGTGTATGGGGTAATGCTTCATCAGTAAAGAGTATTAAGCTTGGAACAATTACTTCATCATTAACGTTCCATAGCATCTAATTACAGAAATTTTCTCCAATATCAGGATCACCTGCCTGCAATTCGCGGACAACGGTGTGCTTTTAACTTTGAATTACCTCTATTTCGGAAGATGAACTGATGCATATGCATGACAAATTTTTCTACAAAATGTCAAAATATGTGTGGATATAGCAAGATGTAGATGTAATTGCGAGAATTTGAATCAGTTACGCGAATATTACATACGTTGTAACTACAAGCCTGCCAGCTGCCGTAAAACGGAAGACAAAACTAAGAAAAATCCAGGATTTTTACTAATCATAAGATTTTAAAATAAAGATAATTTACAATTTGTGTTATACTTTATTCCTTCAAGTACACAACGATAATATTTGTACGTGTTAAATATTTACTATCTCAGGGTTTCATACCTTTTATTTGTCTCGAGCAACCACTTATTGCAGAATAGAAAACGAACAAGATGAAATAAGTAAGGAACCCTGAAATTCTTCAACTTTTTTAATGGTGTTTAACGCCCGTTTTTACTACTGAGGCATCATAGGCGGTGGATATGATACACGAGATGGAACGATATATTGGGAAAGTACTTTTTTTTAAAGGAAGGAAGTGTTCCAGGCCTAAGTTTAAGGTACCTCCCTTGCATTTGCCATTTATAAGGACTAAGGAAAACCTGGAAAAAAACTCAGTCACAGAGGACGGTCCTGATGGGAATCGAACCCCGCTCACGAGTCCGAGCCTTAACGACCGCGGCCACCCTTGGCGGTTCCTTCAGCATTTCCTCAGCTAATGTTCACACAACTTAATTTAAAATAAACTATTCTTTTCAAAAATGGTTGCATGAAGAGCGCGTACCTTTGAAGGCAAATGTAATCACCGCTCCTGATTTGTATTATATTATTTTTCCCTAACGCCACGAAACTGCCAAGTAGAATTTCTCCCCCAGCCTGGCAAGAGCGTAGCCGACTTCTGAAGTAGAGAAAACTGCAATGCATCTATATTGTCCTGAGGATGGGGATAAAATGGCAACTACATCCAAAAATGCTAGTCAAGAAAAAGTCCCCATGATTGGGAATCGAACCCCAGACCCCAAGATGAGCAGGAAGGAACTCTGACATCGGACCACGGGGCTGATCGATTTACCAAGGCGAACATTTCAATCTTTTTTATGAGATAAGTAAAGATCGTATAAGTAAACCACAAATGCTAACAAATATTACCGGAGACCATTAATATAGTAGTGCAGTCGTTTTTCCGAATTAGTCCCTAAATTTCAGCAGGTTTGTCTTTCTCCAGGGTCTACCTAACCATGATATGGCTAGTTGTTTGTTATGCTTCCGTTCATACCGTTCTCTTGTAAAGCATTAACAATACAAGAGCATGGCAAGTACTCCACTTCAGCTGCAACAGAGCAATTTTAAAACAGCCATGTCTCAATACGATGCTGTGTTGCTTTCGTGGCCGATGCTGCATCACTCACATATTGTTAAAGCAGCCAAAACACTTTTAAGTTCTTTACTGCTTTAACACGGGCTTCATAAAGTGACTGAAGTTAGTGCGTCATATAGCGAGGTTGACAGCTTCAAAGCTAACCTAAAAAGCTTATTTCGAAAGGCTCCTTCCACAATATTGAAGTTTCAGGAAATGGCTCCTGAAGTTTCCCTTCCCCCGATTTCAGAGGGAATTTACGAATACATAGTGCACTGTACGACAGCAAAATCGTTTTTAACACTGAGGCACCACAGACGGTGAACTTGATACATGAAATGATAAAATTGGGAATTCGGAAGTTTTTAAGGAAGGAAGCGTTCCAGGCCTAAACTTAGGGTACCTCCCCTGAATTTGGAATTCATGAGAACTATGGAAAACCTGGAAAAAAACTGAAGTCAGGGATGACTGTCCTGGCGGGAATCGAACCCTAGACCTCCCACTCTAGAGCGCGCGCCTAATTCCCTCGACCATCAATGGCGGTGATTAAATACAATCACAAGAATAATTAATGTATAGATTACAAAGAAGCAACTTCTATTCCAACATTGTTAAACTTGTGAATGCCTCAAAATCTAGAAATATACGCATTTCTTAAAAGAAATTCTGGATTTTACCGAAAAGTGTTGCACGATTGAAAAAAATCGTGCTTACACATTTCAAAACACATAAATATTAAAGAAATGACAAATGGAACAATTACTGAAAGAGTGAATCAGGACTATTTAGTGCTGCTCAAAACAACACAGAGCTTTTGGTGATGTGTGACATGGAAATCGGCTTATAAACGAAGAAATATGATCAACGACTCATATTATTCAGATGCGCCATTAAATTTCTGTGAAGTTGCAAAAACCTTTTCCCGGTATAAAATCTGTTTAACTGACTTCTGAAGAAAGTTACGTTTATTGCAGCGACCATTATGAAAATGAAAACAAAATGGTATAAGATGCGTGCACATTTGCTTTAAGTTTCGTTGCCACCAAGCAATATTAACGCAACACATCTATATCCAGCATCTTTATATTATTCGTTTCAGCTAACTTACCTCTGAGCGTGGAGCCCCTAGTGTAGTGATTGGCGGAAGTGAGAAAAGCATTAGGGTCAAGGCATGGTATAGTCGCCTCACAACGTATACCTCAAATGGTATTACGAAAATGTGCAAGTCATAAGTAGCAGCAATACAGTATATAACAATTATTATAATGCGCTAGAAATCATATAAAGTCTTTTTGTCAATTATTTAACACTCCGAACGAGACGACAGCCATAATCAAGTGCTTGCTTCATTGAAATGATTTTTCCGCAGTGACTGTACAGAATATTGTCTTATGCAGTTAGTTATTGAGTTCGCCAAAGGCAAAGTAACCTAAAACGGTTAAACCTTTCGTTTAAGCGCTGTATCGCTACGCAATAAGTAGCATCTCGCTTAACAACTACACTAGCGGTGAGTGCTCAACGTTATAGCTAACTGTAACGGATAATACGTATATGTAACTTAATATTAAAGGTATCTCTAAGTTTACACGTGAGTAATGGCGGTTGGTAAATAGCAACAAATATTTAAGTTTGTGTAACAACCTGATATTAGAAAGGTAAATATTTACATGTTGATTTAGTTTAGTGATGAGATATAAATTGGGCAATACCCTTGCTCCAAATCATTCTTTTTATAGTTACGGTAAAAATGTGATAAAATAGTGCTTTTCATCATTATTAAATCGAAAAATTATATACAGTTTGTTTTGAAACCGTTATTTCAAAGTACAGTTTTTTGTTAAACGATAATGGTGATAAAATGCTTAGTAATAACTTTGATAATAGTGATAATAATTACGGCTAACCATTTCCTCACCTCCTCCGACCCACAATAGAAGAGTAAGTTGCGGACGCATGAACGTCAGTAAAAGGTTAGGCAGCCGCGCGATGAGTGCATTTGCTGTGGCATAGCAAATGGTCACAACAGTCTGTAAGGTAAATAGTAATTTTACGTCCGGAATGTAACACGATTGCAGATTTATTGTACAGTTGAAACAAATTAACAAATACAGAGCTATCATTTAGACGCGTGGCCAGCTTAACGGGGATTTGCTTGGCAATCCGAGAAGTACGCTGTTTGCCGGTTGAGTCGGATATTCATAGCTCCTTAAAATTCAAGCACATCGGTTTCTACAGCACACCAAATACAAAATATTTTGTTCATACTATGCCCCTTCGTGTACACGATCGGGGTTTTCTGCACTCCTGCTTCTATTGTTTCGTGTCGCTACATTTTTTTAACAGTGTTTAACGCCCGTTTTTACTACTGAGGCACCACAGGCGATGGAGAGTGATGATACATGAAATTGAATGATAAATTAGGAAAACATTTATTTTAAGGAAGGAAACGTTCCAGGCCTAAGTTTAGGGTATCTCCCCGGCATTTACATTTATGAGGACTGAGGAAAACCTGGAAAAAACTTCAGTCAGGGAGGACGGTTCTGGTGGGAATAGAACCCCAGACTTCTCTCTCAAGTGCTTATTTCCTAAAATAAAATGTATCAATTTGTTTCAAATGTTTAGTGTTTAATTTAACTTAGAAAACTTTCTGTCGACTTTAGATATTGAAAATGATAACGGGATTGTATTAAAGTTCATTACATATAAAACTAACATTTATCTAATGAAAGGTTAGATAAAACCCTTATATTAACTTATTGCCAAAGCTTTTATAAATTACTGGGAAAATTTCATTCCTCAATTCTTCTTAAATTGTGAGAAAAATAGAACTTCATAAAAATTTGTTGACATTAGAGAGCTAGGGCACTCCGGAGCCCCTTAACATTGAAAAGAGTGTGTGGACCAGACTCCTCGTCTCAGAGCAGCTATTCAAGACTTGTTAGTCATTCAAAGAAACTAAAAAATTTTGCCTGATATGATTAATACTTTGTAATCCGGAATCATAGAATGCAAGAAGCCCCTCCTCAATCAGTAGAGTTTTCAAAAATTTGTGAAAATCACAGGGTACTCACTATAGGGTGATATACGAAAGTAAACGACTGCAAGAAAATTAACATCATAGGCTACAGAATTTGGAAAGCAGTGATCTCGTAAATGCGTATCATGATGTGGAAAGAATACATTCCCAGTTTAAGACCTGTTTCACCCCAAATCAAAAGAAGTTGAGACACTGAAAATGTATATTGCAACATTTTAAAATGATAACTTTTCTGTACAAACTGTAAATTTATTATTTTCCTTTAGTGCCTTACATTTGAAGCACTTTATCGCACCACTTAACTATAAACTTATTATTGTTCTGCTGTAATGCCAAATTTCTGAAATCCAGTGCTTTTACCCCATCTCTTTAACATAATCATTCTACTCAACTAAGTAAACAATTTATTTTTGTTAATATATAATATATATAATATCATGTATGTAGATATTAATTTATTTCAATTTGGCTGCTCCTATGCAGGTATGGTTGTACTTTGTAAGCGAATATATGTACGTCTTTTGTGACTACATTGATATTTAATAATAATAATAATAATAATAATAATAATAATAATGAGCAAATTTTTGCTCATTAAGAATTACTTTATGATTTTATCGTACTTATTTATTTTTGATCCATTTATTTTATTTTTGTTTGTGATTTAGGAAATGTATTCCCTTATAAACATTAATATTATTTTACTTGCAGTACAGTGTTTTAATATCAATTTCTACTTCTGTGACATTACAGGCGGTGGAAACTGATTATACATATCATGAAATGATAAAATAGGCAAGGATTTTTGGAAGGGAGGAACAGTTTTGGATTTAAGCTTAGAGTACCTCCCCGGCATTTGCCATTGATGACAAATGGCAAAAACTTAAATCATGAAGTACAAAGGCCTCGCTGTTTAAGACTGCCTTAGCAACCTCGGCCAAAGTGTTTCGGTTTTCAACGACTTTTGTAGTATTGAAAGTGTTTATTATTTATATCATAATGTTTTGCTTTATGTTGTTGAATGAGCATTTTTATTTTGTTTCTTTGCCTGACTGATGTAACTATAATCTATTCTCTAAAACAGAGATGGCTCATTTCTCCATTCCGCCCCTGCACAAACTTTCTACAAGTTCCACTTTGTGCTACGGGCGTGCAGAAGGAACAAGACAGGACTCGCGTTTGTGTAGAATTAATTTTTCCACATCGCTGCCATAATTCTTCATAAACAAAGTTGAATGCATTACAAATGTTGCCTGTGTTTAGTAGAAAGTAGTAATGGACTTTTTATTGTACCAGTTTTAAAATACACTCAAGTACAACTGTCGCATGGGCCTTACAGCCGTAAATGCTAGGTATCATACTTGTAACAATCCAAATGACCCCATACATACATACATACATACATACATACATAAATACATACATACATACATACATACATATACTTACATCACACGTTTTCTATGAGTAATTTTATATACAAATACATAAACATGAACAGAAAGCTTACTCTGGAGCCCCCCAACTCCGCCCTCTTCGCTATAGCCATTAACCTCCTTTGTCGGGTCTTCTCTAGAAATATTCCCAGATTGTGTATCTTGCATGCACCAGCACTCCCTGGCAGATGTTCAAACTTCTATTGGAAATCAAAAATTGCGGTTGTCTGTGTTATTACATAAACAGCGGTGAAGGTATGTTTCAAATACTCTTAGAATACGCTCTACTACTCATAATCAACAGCGAAATTGGGTAACGTTTGTTTAAAAAAAAGCAAACATTAAGGTAAGCAAATATTCGTTTACTGCCTTATGATGCAGAACATTCTCTTCAGAAAAATACTTTAAATTATTAAATAAATATAAGCTGTTATAAATCGACGTACACGCAAATTTTAAATCATTTAAGTTGGTGTACAAATATCAAGTAAAGCATATCCCCAAACACAAATATATTCTTTTAGAGAATCCCTGTAATTTGTTGCAACAAACTGAACTTTTATTATCACTGAAAGCTCTACGTCACACAATAACAAACGCTACAAACATTATCGTAAAGTTATGAACAACTGTCATTGTAGTCTATTCTTATCATTAACACAGTAGAATCCTTTGAGACACTTAGGAGCTTCGGGAATTCTTTTAACAGAAATTAAAATAAACTACATAAGGAAAATTGTTGATTAAATCTGAATAACTACCTGCTAACTGTATGCATTTTTAGTTAAAGTGATAAGATTATACTTCCATTTCTTTTGTGCGAAATTGAGAAACCAGAAAAATTATCCACTATAAAATATGTGAACAAGTTTGATGTGTTCTTAAGATTCTTTGGCACTATAAAAACGAATGCACGCACATCAAACAGAAATGTAACTAAAATACATACTGGAGTGTTAATGAACTACATTGCAATAATTTCAAAGACTGGAGATATGGGTCTTAAACAATCAATTTGAGAAGGCGAATCCATGTTAGCCGAAGGAAAAAGCGGAACCATATGGTGTTAAAAATGTTGAAATTAGATGCCATTTAAGCATGGGAAGAATTTTGCGTTTAAATAACTTCAAACATTGAAAGCAAATGCATATTTTCAGTATCTCATCATCAGCGTTTTCAAGATTCAGTGCTGTAAAAATCTCCAACGCTTCGACCTAATCATGGTTTCAAAGATAGTTTGGGTCCTGCAGAACAGATAATTTATTTCTTGACGAAGTGTGCTAAAAATAGTTAACGAAACAGTTAATGGCATAACTTTGAAACATGAACAGACATATAATATATTTTCTATCTCAAACTGCTTTTCTAATACCGCTGTACAACCTCTGAAATTATTGCCTTGTTCATTAACACCCTGTATAATAATGAAGAGACATCTCTATACTCCGTGAATATCGCATAAAGAATGCCTTTTAAAATGAAGTTTTTTTTTTAAAAAAAAAGGATGAATGAAATTTATAGTTGACAAAAAATAAAGCCTGTAATAACTTAATAAGTTTGTCATAATAAATGAGTGTTCAGTAAAGTAAAAGGACTAGACCGACTGAAAGGAAAATGAAAACTAGAAAGCAGATAAAACTAGACAGAACAGTTATTAGGGAAATGAAACTGATATTAACAGCTTTGTGATAAAGTTGCAGGAGAACTTGAATGCGTTCGAATGTTTCTGAAGGAATAAATTTACCTTCATGGAGGTAGTAAGCGAAAGCTGGGAAGGAAATAACAGTATAAAAAGTTTATATGCATTTCTGATTCTCCGACTGAAACCGCGACTCTCTCACGTTCAAACAATCCCTTCCAGAAAGCAATTCACTCTTCATAAAGCTAAAAACAGAGCAACCGCAGTTTTCTGGTTAAGCCATTTGTGTATTATTTAGATCTTAAGTTTGCGTCCTCTTTGATGTAAAATCACATTTGGTTTGTTCCTCTCTCAAACATTGTGCACAAGAATACAGCAGAACAGAGCAGCTATGTTTGATATTCTTGTGACTACATAACATTCCGATGTCGCGCATGTTTTTGTTATTCTAGCAGGAGCTTTTATATTCTGCGCCTGAACCTGTTGAAACCTTTTTCTTTTGTAAAAACACAATTACGAACATCCATGCTGTCAACGTTTTCTATTTCACCGCAGCGTCGAACAAAAGATTTTACACCAATAGTTAATACAAAATGGAAGGCAACTCAATGTCATAAATAAAGCAGGAAATAGAGTTTAATAAAGAGAATCTTTTTCTCTATAGCATAAGAGTTTTCGAGAAAATAAATATTTTATTTCGAAACTTATGACAACGCTGCTTGGGCTGATAAATTTAGAATGTACAAATTCCATATTACCCACAAGACTAACGAAACCATTTCCTTGTCAGTATATGTTTCCGTAACGTTACAAGGGAAAACAAGTTTATAACTAGCGATACTCATTCCTTATCTCAGTTAACATCAACGATCTGACAATATTAAGTTAATTAATGCTAAATCTAAATGAAATATTCACCTAAAACATTTTAACTGAACTTACGCCAAAGGGCTATGAGTTATGAAAAATTAGCGAGGTACATTTTGTCTTATTTCTGTATGTCCATCCATTATTTTAATCGTAATGTATGAACTTCGGTGTATATTGCACCACGTTAAAAATAACGAGGGAATTATTTTTTCAGTCAAACAACACTTCCACGGCCAAAATGACATTAGAACTTCTTTCTTTCTTGTTTACTCCCATTTATAGCATGGAATCACCCGTAAAACTGCTTACTTTGACCGTATATAATAAAAGTATTAAACAGACTCTCGATTAAGAGCTTGTAGTACCATTTTGTGAAACTAAAATATAGAACCAAGGCTATTTCAATAGGTTTATTGCCAGTTTTAATCATTGTTACATCACAGGAGGTGGTCACTGATGATAAATGAGATAAAGTTACAAATCGCGAAATATATTTTTGGAGGAAGGGGGAGGAAATGTTCCAAACCTATTAGAATAGTTCCCCGGCATTTTCATTGATGAAAACTGGGGAAAAAAACTCTGTCAGGAAGAATTGTCATTGCAGGATTCGAGCCGTAGACCTCCCGTTTACTATAATGTGCCTTAGTGACCACGGTCGCTCGTGTGGGTCCTCACACTGATTATGAACTTTATGGGGGGGGGGAACATACGAAACAGGGAAAAATTAGAAGACGCTTGTATAAAATAATAGAAACATTAATACCGGCGAAGCTCCTTTACTTTGGCCTTTCGAATAATTTCCGCTTAACATTCTTTAAAGTTTCAACTGATAATAAACTAAACAACCATATATTAACACAATTATAAAGTTTCACAATCAAACTACAAAACTTTTAATTACACTAACCTATCTTAAACTGAGTGGAGTGGTTCGGGCTGTAATTTTGCGACCTGCTTTCGGGAGGCCCTGGGTTCAAATCCTTTGGGACAGGCCATTCTGACAAGATCACTTAGGCAAATGCTGGGATAGATCAACTTTCCACCAATTTTTCGCTCTCCCATCTCATATCATTTCATTTCGTTGCTTCTGTTACAGAATCGAAAATGCCAAAGCGAGGTGGGCTAGCGCGATGCGACGGTCACTTGCGCTTTTGAAATATTTCTGCCCCGGCGGACTTTGTGAGGTACTCGAACTCCTTGGAAAGGGATCCCGTCGGTGTCGGTATGTTATATTTGAAAACATATGGTTCCTGCCCCCAGTGTCTCCCTCACCTCACCCCTTCCTCCCAGATGTGCCCCCATTGGGGGCGTAGGCACAGACGGTCAGCTGATGAGCAAGGGTGAAAACGCATTCTCCTCTGCTCCTTAACATTGCAAACAATTCGAATCTAAATTAAGGTAAGTTAATTTACAATTCCAAACTACCTCAATGTACCCTAAAATTTTGATTATTAGTATATTGTTTGTTCCCACGATTTGCATTTTAAATCCTTATATGTATTTCGCTTTTTATTTTCCTCAGCTATTTTTGCCTCACTTAACCAAATAATTTTCCCATTAATCTAAATAATAATTGGTGACTTGGAGTTTACGAAATCTCTCAAAGAATTTATATTGTCGTTGCACGCTGGAGGATAGTTATTCACCCAGCCTAATCAAGTACGGAATTATTTTTGGTTTTCCTTTTTTATTTCTTCTTTAGATAGAATATGGTTTCTTCTAGCTTTGCTACCGTTCACCAGATGAAAAGAGAAGATGCACATTTCGCAGACTGTGTTAAAAGCGTGTTATTTAATAGTGAGAATGACTTACAGATGAAAATAGTGATCATATTTCATCAGAATTAAAGAGATCATAACAGCCAGTCCAAGGTAGAAAATAATAAAAATGTCAGTATTCTCAGCAATCAAGATCATGAGCCTGCTGACGAGAAAGATCGAAAAGCGGATACCTGTAGAGCACCAGGTAAACATCAGTATTAAGAAACATAAAATAATATCCAGGAATCATTGGCCGAGCGAAAACATTCAATCCGATGAACTCCAGCTGGGAGTTAGATTTGTGAATTAGCGCTTACCGCGCGAGATGAGTGTGCCTATTGAAGATAAACCGCTAACGTGCTTTAGAGACAGCTAAAGTGTAGCAAATGTTCCGGAAAATAAAGTACGTATGATCTGAAAGCCAAACTTCTATTTGTGGAAAATAGTTTATTTTGTACATCCTGTACTTGTTAATAAAAAGAACGAGACAAAGGAAGTTTTTTGTCACAGATGTTTTGATTTTATGTTCCTATTCATTGAATTGTTAATTTATAAATGAATTCTTCTGCAAGATTTCGAAATGATGTATAGTGTTATTTTACTATAAAGAAATAATTGGTTGCTCTTGCTTATTCTATATGTTCGCTGTATGGAATAAGAACCTTTTATTAAGTATTAAAACCTTACTAAAGTTTAGTAAATAAGTGCTTTTAATTTGTAAGCTTTACAAAACAGTAGTTGAGATATTGCGGTTTGTGAAACTCCACATTACTAGTCCTTCATTGTTTTATCGTTCGTTTCACGGCAGCTGTCGGTGCGACACTCAGAGCGATAGCTGCTGTTGTAATATTCGCGCTACAGTTTCCAGTTCTCACAATTGCAATCAAAATGTGGAAGTACCTTAAGACAGGAGATGAAAATGTTGTCCTGCTACATTCACCCATTTCTGGCATCTCTTTAGAAATTTATCATTCCCATGCATCAGTTTATCTTAAATTGAGTTAATTTCAAGTTAAAAGCGTACAAGATCACTGTTGTTCACGAATTGCTGGCAGGTGATCCTGATATTGGAGAAAAAATCTGTAATTGGATATTATGGAACGTTAATGATAAGAAAAATTAATTCGAGCTTAATATTCTTTAATGATGAAACATGACTTTGTTTGCGTCATGCTTCGATGCAAAATAACGGGTATTAAAGTACAGAAATAATTCCATTTTGTACACGAAACCCCTCGCACAGCGAGAAAACCAGTTTATCATGCTTCGTAAAGGCATACGTAGTAAAAACTTTATTAATCATTATTTCTTTGTGGACACTCTTTAACATCTCAGGCCATCAGCGTTAAAACTTTATTAAGAATGCCATAAATGCAGACATATGCTTTATGGGAAAAGTTAAAAAAGTTTATGCAACAAACCCCATACACAGAAGGACTGAACGAAAATATCAAACGGAAAAATGACTCAATTTCCGAAGATAAAGTGATGAGTGTGAATAACATTTTACTAAGAAATGTGTGGCTGTGGTAGGATATTTCAAACAACTCCTGTCATAAAGTACATTTTAACTGTAGATGTAAGTGCGAGATCTTCAATATTTGCGTGGCCGGTACACTCGCTTCGCCGGAAGTTAGCACTATTAACTGCCGGACGGACGACAAAACCATGGAAGGCCCAATATAATTATCTCAACTTTCCTTCTACATTTTTAAGCCTACTATTTCTGACGGCTAATTTTTCTAAACTTTAAACTCTTCACAGTATATAATATTATCTTAATAGTAAAACTAGAATTGTTAGTACCCAAGGGGAGAAAAAAAGTGGCGGATAACTTATCAACATGGTTCCGTTGTATAAAGAAGCTGATCATAATACTTTTAGTTAGCGAAGACCAGCTCACATTCTTTGTGCAAGAGCACTCATCGTTATTCACGTGAAGTATGACATAAGTAGTAAGGGCTCCTCCTCAGGCAATGATTCTCCACTGATATTGAATAGAAATGAAAGACAACAAGATTAAAGTCACAAAAGTCTAACATATGTGAGAAAGTTCAATATTCATAGAAATAATTTATTCTATTTACCATGCGAAGGATTATGAGTGTTATGAGGATTCCGACGTTGCAGCAGAGGTCGAAAATTTTACAGAATATTTCACTTATGTGACGTCATCTTAAACTCGTACCATGAAACAGACAAAATTTTGAATTTTGACCAATCACAGCTGAATATTGCAGCAAAATTAAAGGAAAAAATTAATAAAAGCCGTTTTATCACGTAACGTGCATTTGTTTTGTGGTCAGTGTAGCCAACTAAATAATTCCTGAGCACACATCACTGACCACCTTTCTTGTGTTTTCAGTAATTGTAAATTTAACTAACTTAATGTGTATTCACTCAAGTAAATATTTTTTGCGTATTTAGTCAAAGAGTCCGACATCATTTTATAAATTATATAACAATATCTGGCTAAGCAATCATAAATCTTAAAAAACACGTTGTTCAGAACGGTAAAATATTTTCTCTATTTTGTTTTTCTCAGTTAGTATTAGTAAATCTAACGGTAGCAACTGTAATACGAATGTACAATTATTATAATATTGTAAGCCAAGTTTACGGTAATTATATTTAAATTATAATTTTATTTGTGAAATAGTACTAATAAATATCACTCTTGTCACATTACTTGTAATAATTTATTTACTTGAATAGTTGCCGAGGTAATATATCGATTTTTCCTACTCTATACCACTCCATGCATAACGGCCGGTCGGTCGGTCCAAGTTGGTACCGCGGTGAACGGGAGTCAGAAAGTCCGCAGCTATGATTGTCACGTAAGTTATTTTAAAAACCTCAAAGGTACATTTAAGCACCATTTTCAAGCAAGGAAGTGCCTTCCTTCATTTTCCAAACATTTGCGACATCGACTTATGAAATTATCACTCTCTGCAGTTCCTTCTGTGGAATGGAAGACATTTCGTCACGAATGTTATTTTTCAGTTCATCTAATGTGTATGAATTTGTCTTGTACACACTTTCTTTTAATGTTCCCAGAGATGAAAACCGCAGGGCGTTTTTCAGGGGACCGAGGAAACCACATGTTAGTTATGAATCTCTCGTCGAATATTTTCTAAATTGCATGCAAGGAGACATGGACTGCATGTGCAGTTGTAGAGTTGCAAACCTACGTTCCTTCACAGTTAATTAACAGAAAAAGCGTTGCAAAATATTCCACACATATCTATCTTTAAAAAGTATATAGGGTCTATTATTCTCTCGCAGCTAATGACACACCACACTCCTATCTTTTCATCATGCAGGGTTTCTCGTTAGGCAGGTTAGGTTTTTCTAAAATTCACTATCTATTGCACCGCCACGGGTAGCCGAGGTCGCTGAGGCGCGGACTCGTGAGCGGGAGGTCTGGGGTTCGAATCCCACCAGGACCGTCCTCCCTGACTGAGGTGTTTTCCAGGTTTTCCTCAGTCCTCATAATGGCAAATGCCGGGAGGTACCCTAAACTTAGGACTGGAACGTTTCCTCCCTAAAATAAAAAAAAAAAATCCTTTCCCAATTTATTTCATCTTGTGTATCATCAGTGTCCGCCACCTGTGGTGCCTCAGCAGTAAAAACGGAAGTTAAACACTACTCAAAAAAAAAAAGTATCTATTGTTTTGTGAATTAACACACTGACTTAGTTGGAACCAAGATTCGTCCGTAAAGAAAATTAGATTAGGGTCAATTTCTACGTCATGTACGCAATCCGAAATCCATTCACAAAACATATTCCTGGATGCAGGGTCATACGGTTTAAAATCTTTCATTACAGTAATTTTACAGATTTTTTAGCTTTTTGAACAGAGGAATAGAAAATTCTCGTTTGCCGAGAAGGACGAAGTGAGTTTTAGGGGAACGTTCCAGAGCATGTCCAAACGTAACGTTTCTTTTCCGAGTAAAGGGAAATGTACCCTTTTCATCCAGAATACTTTCCATTTCTCGAAATTTATTTTCCAACCTGTGAATCGAACTTCGACTTGGATCGTAAATATACTTTGGGGAATAGAATGCCTGAATTGAGCCATATTAACGTAATTAATATCATTTATTACGCCGCCTGAAGAATACTTAATACACTATCACACAACAACAAGAACATGTCCTTACGTTTCTAGAGTTAAACTCGTACTGACCTCCCCTTTGGTTCCCCGGCCGACTTTCAGGTGTGGGAACAAGACGAAAGCTACAGATCTCAGTTTACTGCTGCCAAGTGCACGTGAAGCGGTTCCGTGAAGGAAAAATCGCCCAGTATTTACATATAACTACATTTTTTCTTACCATAAGCTGGAAAATAGTTTTATTACTGTTATTATTTGGCTTATTTTTTATCGTCATTAGGTTATTATCGTTACTTTTAGGCGAATTACGGATTCGTATTAAGCCTATTATTGTAATTCGGCATATTATCATCATTATTGTATTTTTCAGAGAGAACCGTCTGCATGTACCGGAATTTTTCGCAGCTGTACTTCCTTCACTATGCTGCTAGAATTCTATGTTTGGCTTAACATATGTGTGCGAACAATTGTTTTTGCTACGAATAGAAAGAAATCAAATCGGTGATGTAAATTAACATCTGCTGTTTGAATTAGCAGTGTTCAGTTAATAAATGTTAAGAGGTAGCAAATATTCAAAGCACTGGCTCTAGAATTGCCGGTCAGTAAATATTGGTGTGGCATTGTATATAATATTATAAATGCGTTTGTACCAGTGTAAGTATTATTTCAACGTTTGTAAATAGTACGTAATATACATTAGGTCTATGTTTCTTTCTGTGTTCATGTTAATATATGCATTAAGATAATATATGGTTAATACTATTAGAAACGTTCTTCAAACCAAACCAAATTTCATTTACTTAAAAAACGATTTAGTTTAAATTAATCAGATTCATAAAATTAGGTTCCAGAAACTTAACTATAAAGCCGATATTCCGTAGCAGTGACTAAGCGCATTTTTTCCTGCAATGCGTAAGAGCAGCTTCGGAAGAGTTTGCCGACATGTCATTTTCTCATATCTTTGTGAATAACGTCATTACCATAACCGTTTCGGCTATTATTGTTTATTATTTTTACTGTCTTGCAATTAGAGTTACAGATGTGGTAAAATATGAGTTAAATGCCGCTTAAGCTTAATGCTCAATGAGAAAGTGTTGCCACTGCAACTGGAAAAAAGGAGATAAAGAGCTACAGCGCGTAAATTTGAATTTTTATTATAATATTTATAGTTTTTACCTTAAACGTAAAACAATTTCGTATCTAAGGGACACGGGGAGCGAGTTTTAGGTCAGAATTGGATAAAATTTTTCTCTGTTTCCCAGCATACTTTTTAATAAAACAGCGTTTTTCTCTTCACTTTCACACATTCAAAATGTCCCAAGTGTAACAGCTTTTGTTATAAATTCAATTAATATTTACCAGAATGTGCAGAAATATGTATATATTCTGTAGTATAAAATGCATGCTAATGCCAATAAAACTTTGAAAAAAAAAAAAAAAAAAACTCTTTGAAAAAGTGATTATTTTTAAAGATTAAGATTTCTTATAGATTTAAAAGTTTATCACAGTTCGCTCATAAACTTTATTTAAAATAACCCTATACAATTTTTGTATGTGGTTCCAAGCTCCAATTGCAAAAATGCCAACAAATGTTTTCAAATGATGAGCCGCGTGGAACATTTTGCACATACGACATATTTACGTATTAAGATTATATTAAATAATTTATAGCTCGAAAAATGTTTATCCAATTTTAACGAAATTTGGTGTACGTAAGAGCAATGCAATCACAGTATATAGTTCAGAATAATCCATACAAAAATTGTTGAAAATTCACTCCCAGTGTCGCTTAAAACTGATAATAATAGCTAATCAGTGTTATAAGAGATGTTGCATATGATGTCTCTCGGCGGCAATACATTGCCAGTATCTGCGTAGAAAATTTCAGAATTAATTCTATTTTTTTCCCCGTAAGAACATGGCGGTTCTGAACACGTTTCTTGTCATTGAGAGACCTTATCTCCTGTTCCACTTTAAAAAGAGGAACCCTTTCTCTACTTGGAACACGATTTGATATTTTCTTACGAATCGCCTTACCACTTCCCTTACAAGCATCCGTTTCCCAAAATGAATCACACATTATTCAAGACTATATTTTTGTAGTGGCATAATTAACGAGGAACAATTAGCACACAATGAAAACACCAAATAATACACGAAGCACAACCTGCTGACTGCTGACAAAGCCTCCTCCTGCCTACAAGCTGCTTCCTGCAAGTACGGCCTTGATGACTGGCTTCTCTCAGTACTCATGAACTATGCTGGCCCGTAATTCAAATAATCTCACTGTATTTGCAAGGTTTATTAATAACATATATGGGGCTTCCTAATCTCAATTGCCAGTATTAATAAAATTCTTGTCTACTTATTTAGATATATAAGTACTACTTGGATATCTAGAGCACTAAGATAAGCTGGTAGTAATATACTCACAGAAAATATTCACTGAAGGAACGCTGATGCATATTCCTGACATAAACCTGTATACCTCATGCAGAGTCTACTTACAACATCGAAACGACCGCTCACTTTAGATATGATTGCTTTAGCTGTTGTTTAAGAATATACGTTTTTCCATGGTTGGCACGACAGGGAACAAACACGCTTTTGTTCCGTGCCTCGAAAATCATTAGTACACAGACAGGCACGCACGACGCGCACGCACTCTCTCTGGCGTCCTTTTCAAGAAGCAGAAAACAAGATAAGGGACCAAAACGCTACACGTTTCTGTTTTACGAACAGAACGCTTTTAGACTGTAATTCTCGTGATGTTCCAGATTCAGTAAAGATTCCCTTTTATCATGCTCACTCAGCACCACTCTAGCGGAAACCCAAGCTGACTACAGCTCTCTCTTAGATCGTATAATAGGTACTTATAAGCTAAACACAACAAAAATAACAAGCAAACAGCAATATTATACACCTGAATTGCCAGGGTTACTGGTAACGAGCTAGTGCGAATGCATTATGTATAACATTAAAAAGGTTGTATTTGTAGTTTCGGACCATAAAGAGCTAACGTTTAGTGACTTGAGAAACATTAAAGAGTTTCCCTAAAAAATAAAGCATGAATGTTGTTTTACAACCTTAAATAAGGTTTCATGTGAACACAATCTACAAAGTATGCGTTTCTAAATTCACTTAAAATCAAAAAGTTAGCAATACGCAATCGTAGTTTTCCTTTCATTATTTTTAACGATCAACTCTTAAGACGTTAATAGATAGTTTTAAGAATTCAGTGCACAGCAATAATATTAATGTTTACTCATTTCATTATATTCCGCAATATTAAAATGTCCAAGAGGTTAAGAAGCAATTACTTAGAAATAACTGCAACAAAATGTCCTCCTTCACAGGAAGAATGGAACACTTTTTTTCCCCCTTTATAGTTCGAGAAGGACCTCTTCGAACATACATTTTACAACGAAATTGGTTAAGTGTTGTTACGAAATATTATTCTAAGATAGTAACAACGCCGAACCAATGTGTTTAGAGTGTAGATCTCCACAATCATGCAACATAATTTACACACCAGCTGCTATTTACAATTTACCAGAGTAATGTAGTTGTTTCTCTATCGTTATTAATAAAACGTGATCACTTTACATTGTATGTACCTGGTCGTTGCAAAAAATTTAAACCTTTGTTTTTAATATTTTAAAAACGAAGAAAGTGACAACACGGAAATTAATGTTGTATCAATAGTGTTTATTCTATAAGCAAGAGTTTAAGTTATTCAATAGTTCAATAATAATTATTCAATACTTCCTCGGTTTCTGTGTGAGTTTTAAGATTAAAGGCTCAACATCAAATGCCATTAGCGCCCATAAAATTGAACCAGAAGTCATTTCACAGAACAAAATATCTATATATATAAATATATATATATAAATAATAAAACGTACAGAAATTAAAACAGTAACACATCGTTAAGGTAGGAAAATTTAAACACAGTTTCTGTAAGGAAAGACATGCACTCATTTTAGGACCTTATTTATACTGCAGAATAATTGCCAAGCAAATTGCGTAAGGTGCTAAGCTACTGATACCTGCACACTGAAGCAATGCATATTTCACAGTGAGTAGGACCCGGCAATGATCTCAGAGGGGAATTTAGTTAGTTTGTTTACGGACGCTCTTTAACATCTCAGGTCATCAGCGTCTCAATTATTTCAGGGCGTGAAACGGCCGATAAATTTTGCTCAGGCGTCTCTTCTTTCAGACTTGAGGTTCTTTCACATGCCGTAAGTCTACAAGACGGGACCAATGGCTTTACTTCGCTTCCGAAGGAAGCCATACTTAGGAATTTTACGACGTTCCTGGTGGTCTAGTGGTAACCGCACTTGCCTCTTAAACCCAAGATCGCTGGTTCAATCCCAGAGTGGATGGATTTTTTGAGGGCAAATTTCCTAAGTATGGCTTCCTTCGGAAGGGAAGTAAAGCCGTAGGTCCCGTGTCGCACATTTACGGCACGTAAAAGAACCTCAAGCCTGATAAAAGAGTCCTCAGCAAAATTTGTCGGCGGTTTTACGCTCTGAATTGAAAGGGACGCTGATGACATCAGATGTTAAAGAGCGTCCATAAATAATGCAAATATAAAAAATGGAATTTTTATGTTCTAAAATGCCATCGACCCTGGTCGGGTTTGAACCCGCGACTCTTGGTTTACGAGGCAAGTGTGGATACCAGGATTGACTCGCACGAGGAGCCATGTCGCCTCGAAGAAGGCTAATGTGGCTAAAAGCTCAATGGTCAATCCTCAGTCGAAATATAATTACTTCATGTCTACTATTACAGGAAGAAGTAACCTGATTAAAGAAATATCGTAGTTTTCTCTATAGGAATGTCAGGTATTGTGCCAGTCTTCAAGAATGCCCTTTCATAAGAGAGATTTTATATCTGACGGTATAAACTCGACCATTCTCTGGAGAATGTAAAAATTGCGGATTTAACTGCCCCATCAACCCGCTCATCTCAATGGTTTGGCAACCACACAAACAAATGTAATATTCCAAAGATAATGTAACGTGTAACTGATCTTGGATATATTCTGAAGAATTTCAATGGTGCTTAAGAAATTATTGCGAATAAAATTAATGTAAGCATCTGCAGAAAGAATGTGTTAGGTATTGATAAATGGCAAATAATTCTGCTGTAAATAAAGAGTCAAAAGGATACATAAAGTTATTGAACCAAAAGTACAGTCTACTCCATCAATAGTTTTGGAGTCATCAGTATAAATAACATATCATCTGTGATTATCTAGTGATTCATAAAAGAGCGTACGATACACTTCTGGAGAAGCTTATCATGTATAACCTATAGCACTGTGCATTGTTGGTCCCTTTTTAATCAGAATTTGTCTCCTGGTAAAAATAGGGCAGCAGGTTTATACTTGTTTGGGATGGTATTGACGAATGCGGTATATGTTGGGTGACATGGCGTGACAGACCGCCTAACAACATATCCACAGAACGGAACGTAGAGAGGGGGTTTGCAGGTTCGGGACATAAACTGAGGATAAAAGTACCAAATGTCTTCATAGATAAACGTGTACCATTGTGGCTAATGGTGTTCAAATTACACAAATAAATAGACTAGCAGAAGAATAAACAATGCAACCATAATCCAGTTTTTATCGTATTAGATTAAAATAAAACCATATCATCAGTACCCTGTCTGCTACCCAGGAGGTAAAGGAGAGAGAGAGAGAGAGTAAAATTAGTATCACATTTGCCACTTAAGGAGAGAAGGTGAGCATTCCAACATAAATTACGGTCAAAAATCAAGTCTATAAAACGATGTCCATCCACAAACGATCAAATAGTTTCTCCATAACAGAACAGGAGTCATAAACCCCGTTCGGCGCAAAAAGGCTCGGTTTCTGTGCATTGGCTAAGTCCGGGATTTCAGTGATCTATGGTGACATGCATGGAGTCCATGAGAAACGTGACCACTGCCTTCATAACTTTTCTCTCCAGACTCTCCATATTGTGGTTAGCGACACGGCACACAGTCTAAGGGGCTGAGGTCTATTGCTCTGTAGAGATGAAGCAGTTACATGGGCACTAAGCCACTCTTGAGTTCAGGAGCAAAATATTTTTGGAAAATCTAGCATAGTGGGTTGTTTAAGGCCTTTACTGTGCTCTGCAGGCCTTTTTTTTTATGATAGTATTCTTCCTTGATTTTCACTTTTGGTTCACATAATAGGATTACACCTCACCGCGCCATAACCTTCGAGGGATTTTGGGTTCCGTGGTGATTTCTAAATCCAGAAGGTACCTCTTTTGCACTCTTGCGATATATTTTGTCATTTTGACAGCTGAAGTTTTGTTCTAGAATGAAAAATGAAAAATATTTCGTCATTGAAGATACTCTTGGGATAGTGCCTAGTCAAAAGGCAGTGACAACGGAGTTGTCTCGTTTCTTTTATTTATGAGTTGAGGTAATGAATAAGGCTTTTAGAATAATCTTTAAGCTTAATGTCCATTAATGATTCGAAACGAATCTCTTGTTCATGTTCATATGCAACGAGAGCTTCTTTTGTGTTCGGCAGGGTTCCTACGGAGACGTTCCTCGATTCTCGTTGTTTATTGTCTTCACAGTTCATCTTCCATTTCACTCACTCCTTTCTACAGAAGTATTATTTTTAATCTATTAACAGCATAAATCACAAATCAGCATAATGTCAGTGTTTCCAAGAATTTGTAAATTTTTATTCAGTGGGTATTTTGCTTTGAACTTCGAAATCATAGTACAGCAAAAGTTTTTTTAAGCCATTTTACGAAGGGTACACACATTTTATGAGTAGTTGGTCATTTGTTTCAGGAGATTAAATATTTCATATAAAATAAAATCATATCTCTGGAATACCGCTAGTTTTGCAAAGTAATTTTTGTCACAACTGTCTTGCATGGACTACTAGTGATCAGATTGCTTCTTCTAAATTTTAAAATCAAAATCAATATCGGTACACAATTATAAGCAATTGTAAACGTTTATAGAGGTTTAGGCGATTTAAAAGATAACTTTAAGCAAAAAAGCAATTGTGGTAACGAAGTATTTCTATTTATTTATATAAAATGCGATTTTGTTTACATAAGCCGGGTGATTGACTGAGATTTGGAATCGTAGTCAAATTCAAAATTTCGAGATCATCGTCGGAACGCGAACCAAATCTTCAGCTTATCGAGCCAAATCTCTTACCATCTGTGTTACCGTCTATATATCCTGGAAACTTTTAAAGTTTTCACGTTGTGGAGATTTTATCCAAATGAGGCGACTCGAAACCTACGAAGTCTGGGTCACACATACTAAAAGGTTTCGAATCTCCTCTTCTGATAAACTCTCTGCCACTAGATAACCTTTGAGCTCTTCAGAGTATTAGACTCAGCTGGTTATGGTCGAACAAGATATGATAGTTCATGTGGTAAAGGAATTGAATGTTATATAATCCTGTCTCTGGTTGTGATTTTTATGCTATTCTTTGATTTTCAGATTTATTATATCGTTTCTCTATGTACGATAATAAGTAAGCAGCTCACGACTAGATCTAAGGCCTGTTCCGGGCCCTAAAGTATCATATGAACTATTTGAACTAGATACAATTAGCACCTAGAGATGGCAAAGGTACAGACGGTCAAACCATTGTTTCAAGTGCCATCAATGCTATTCAATGTATTACTGGTCACGAAATAGTTGGCAGTTTTTTTTTTTTTTTTTAGGAATGAATTTTTTTATCATGTCGCAAATCTACAACACGGAACCCAAGTTTTAGGTCCTTCCCGCAGAACTTGTACACGAGATTTACACATAAGAAAATTTTCTCGACCATGACTGGTTTGAGCCCGCAAACCATGGACCAAGTACAGAGTCTCCTATATATATGTGTGTGTGTGTGTGTGTGTGTGTGTGTGTGTGTGTACACACACACAGTGCTCTCGTTTGGACGCGTGGCTGGTTTGACGGGTATTTGCTTGGCACCAGGGAGCACGCTGTTTGTCGGTGTAGTCTGATATTCATAGCCCCTTAAATTTAAGCCATTAAATTCCTACAGCATACCAAATACCAATTTTTTTGTCCTTAACAATGGCATTTCGTGTACAAGATCGGATTTTTCTGTTTGCGGTATTTATTGTTTCGTATTGCTACATAGCTATGTAAATAAAACCATGCTTCATCCGTAAAAAAATAAATAAATAAATAAAAAATAAAATAAAATAAAAAAATAAAGGCGGGTCAATATAGCAATCATGAACATTATCCAATACCCAATTGAAGATATGAACTGTAACATATTATCGCGTGGTATCAATTCCTGTACTACAGTTATCTTATAGAGTTTTAATTTTAAAAGTTTAATGACATTTCAAGCCAAAGTTTGCAAAATTCCTGATTCCTATGCAAACTTTCTCAGATATTTCTTTGAGCTTCGTTCTAAATTTTCTCCGATGTCATCGAGTTTTCCCTCTGTTAGAACACTTGTGTTTTACTTTCGGTTTCTTATCAAGAACAGATCCAGCTTCCCCAAATCCATTTACAAGATTATAAAATGTTTCTGTGCGAAGCGAACGAACAGCAGGGAATTTGTCTATAAATCATTTTCTCACTTCTCTACATGCATTTTTTGTCACATAGGAATAATATATGAACGTTCTGTATGCTAAATTATACGAACTTTTTGGCATTATAATAGCACTATAACACTGAAATACGTGGTCTCAACGTTCAACTCCTGTGAAACACAAAGACTTCGCGTCAGTACACGGAGAGGTGCGAAAGTGGGAGGGGGGAGGAACAGAACCGTTTAGAAAACGGCAGGCAAATTACCGTTAAACTAGCCACTCGTCCAAATGAAGATTCTGTAGTATAATATACACACAGATTTCAATGAGCTATGCACAAACTTTTCAGAGATTATAGAAGAGTCTTTGACAAAAAAATTTGAGATAAGTAATCTTTGGTCTATTCAAATTTCATTGTTATGGCATTAAGTTTCTAAAAGACCAGCATGCGCCTGACTAGTGGAGCTTTCATTTTAAATTATACGACAGAATAACGGACATCAGTTGTGGAGCATGTTCCTTTTGCCTACTTAGTTTCCCTTGGGGATTCCCGAATACTTGCAAAGGATTAGCATACATTAATGAAGAATTTTGTAATATAACTCCCTTTTAATATCTGGAATATAGAACTGTGGCCATCGTGATTCAAACATGTTTTCAGTTCCTTGAAACGAGACATATATTTAGTGACAGGAAGTAGTTCCCTTTATCTGTTATAAGCAGAAGACATTGCTTTTGGTTGTCAGGCGACGGAAGTTAAATAAAGTCTTAGATCACTTTGAGCTTCTGTAGTCCTCACTTCAAATCTAAGTACCATTCAAAGCAAGATATTTACCATCTCTTCATTTAAAATTCAATCAGAAGGATGAGTTGTTTTGTTTAAAACATTGAAACTTTCGTGTAACTGGGTAACTTATTTAAGCCCGAATGGAATTTTGTCACAACATAAAATATTTCAACATAATTAAAAGAAAGTAATTCTCAGTATATACTTTTGATTAAAATGTGTGAAATGTAAAAGTGTGACTTTAAAAATGGGGAAACTGTTATTTCATTATTAACTTACCTATTTATTTTTGCATTTAATGTTTTAAAATAAAGGTGTATTTATTTGAGCTTTTGTAGCTTTAATATTTTAAGCCTTGTTGCATATATTTTAGAGGGATTGTAAAGTATTTTTACCATAGCTACAGTCACTTTATGCTTATTTAAGGTTGCTGAATAATTTGTATATTTAATAAGGGATTTTCTCAGCTCGGATCTTTACGAAGAAGGTTCGCGAGTGGGAAAAGTTTGGGAATTACTGCTCTAGTCTAGAGGCTAAGCTACATAACACAATAAAAAGTTAAGCGTTGGCAGTCGTGCTGTCGTTTGATTAGTTCGATATTTTATGACACGAAATCTTAAAAATGCTAAAGATGTAATATTGAAAATCTGGGAAGCAGGTTTGAAGACATTCCAGGGCAAAATTTTGCCTCATTTTGCTTTATCACGACTTATCATCAGTTAATTTAAACTGTATTATCATAAAGCAGCATTATTTTTCTTCGTGAAGCATACATATATTCTTTGTCTTAATGGAACATTGAAGTTTGATTTGTTTTTTTTTTTTTGTTTTAGTTTTTTTGTTTTTTTTTGTTTTTTATTTTCGGACGCTCTTTAACAGTTCAGGTCATCAGCGTCCCATTCGATTCAGGGCGTGAAACGGCCGACAAATTTTGCTCAAAGGCCTCTTTTTTCAGGCTTGAGGTTCTTTTTCGTGCCGTAAATGTACGACACGGGACCCACGGCTTTACTTCCCTCCCGAAGGAAGCCATACTTAGGATTTTTACGCCCCGAGAAATCCATCGATCCTGGCCGGTTTGAGGAACATTGAAGTGAAATTTGGAAGTTTTGAATGGTTAAACCAAGAGATTTTAGATTTTACACGCATATTGTCTAGGGTTTTAGTATTACTTAAGAATCTTTCGGCTTAATATGTCAATTTTGTACTATTATTTATAAACACTTATTCTATTTTTGGAGATTCAAAGCCGGAACTGCAATTTTCTTCCAGGCTGGTGTGCTGTGGTCTGCTAGTCAGACGCAGTAATAGCTCCTCCGAGGAGGCCGAGTCCACGCCATTGAAGATGTCCGCCATAGAACGTCTGGTTTCTCATCTCTAGCAGACCACGGCACATCAGCCCGGAAGAAAATTGCAGTTACATGTATGACTTCGGCCGTGAAAGCCTACGTTCTCTCAACATTCAAAGCGGTTGCTCTAAATCTATCTTCTCCCGTAAAACTTGAAAATGTTCCGCAAAAATTTTAAATGTATTCTAAATATTGTCTTTCATAAAATTTAGCATGAAGTTTTAAATATTCATTCAAATATAAAATCGTGCAAAAACTAGTAGCTGACTGTACTAAATGTTTTGTTAATCTATTTTTATATTTATAGAAAAGTGCATGCTGTATTTTATGAATCAAAGTCAAACTTTTTAGGCATGTACATAAAAATTGTGGTGTAAGAGAGAGTTTGAGTACTAAAACCGAGAAAAAGGTGCTTGAAATTTTGAATGCTTAAAAGTTAAAGATAAATATATGCTAATTTAAAGAGTTCAGATATTAAAATGGCTGCTAAAACAAATGTTTCAAAGGACATAGGCGAATGAAATTCTGATAGATTTTCAGGAATTCACAGTAACTTTAGAGCAAAATCAAAAATTGAATTTTTTAATCAAATATCCTGTTTTCCACTTCGACGTGCCCTTAAATTCTTGTCTACGACACCTATATAATCACTGAAGATATTCCGGTGTATTTTATTAACAATAAAGCTGAGAGGAAGATTTTCATTGCATTTAATAAAGTTCTTTCTTTTATTATAAACAAAATCCTAATATTTTTATCGTTCTAAACGAAAGATAATAAAACATTTACTTACATATTTAATATTTTCAAATGTTTATCTTAAACACGATGGTTTCACCCAATGTTAAATGAACCACGAATAAAACTGTTTCATTATTAAAAAGTGGCAATTAAATTTAGTACACCTGTTGCCAAAGTCTCATAATTCAAAGTAAATACCATTAAGAATGTCCAATTAGCTCATTAAAACGCTTTAATCCATGTTGCATACATCGCTAGAGATGTTTTTCACCTACAATAAAGGCATTCTCTGTATTGCACCAACTTTCTGTAGTGATTACGTCATCCCTGTCTGCCCACTAATTCTATGTACACACGTGGGGGTCCTTCAATGTAAACTTTCCATTCAACTCTTAACAAACATTAGTTCCCTGCCGTTCACAGCCTGTTGCGCACATGCACGTACACGAAAATAGCAAGAAATACAACCAGTAGCTCATAACAGTTCATTAGCAATAGGATGAGCGTCAACGCTTCATTATGTACATACTATAATAGCATATGCACAACACGTGGGATTTGAATAAAAAAGTGAGTTAATGCTATTTTTCAATCAAGTTTTCAAGCCAAGATTATAAATATGGAGGCAGTCCTGGAGTAAATTAACATGCAGACAAATAATAAATCTTCAGCTTAAAATAAAACAATTATAGATCATTAAAATATAACTGCCGCATATACAGTATAACTGCTTCTTGGAGGAACGCCATTGCTTTGGCCGGTATTTCCGTTAGGTCTTCTTCCTATTTCTTTTGACTTTGAAAGCATTCATAATCTTAAGATCGCCCAAGCACGTGCGACTCAAGCAGTGCGATACATACTAACTGTAGTAGAGTTACTCTGAAGGTACAAATATTTAAAATTGCATACTATTTTATCATAAATGAACAATACTTTCTTTGTAAAATTTATTTTAAATGCGATTCTACTCGTTATGTTCGAAGAGAGTTTTTGAAAAATTTTCTCCTTCAAGAAGTGTTAGTGAAAGACTAGTGAATAAATTTGAAATCACAGGTACAGTGTTGAACAAACCAGTTTCTAGAAGACGAACGGTTTTAACGGAGGAAAAATAGGACAAAATCGGAAGCAGTCTAGTGTCTTCGCCACAAAAATCAATAGGTAATGTTGCAACAGATAAACATTGTACATCTGCAAGAAACGAAACACGTTCCAAAGGTAAAACCATACAGGCACACACTTACGAGATGAAGATTCGGTTCAAGGTGTCAGTTATTGCAGTTGGTTTGTTCATGCAGTTCACTTGATTAATCCCGGTTTCATTTAGATGAACGCGTCAATACACTGTATTATCAGAAAAAACCAGCCATTTTTCGTGAAACACCTGAAAACGGGTGTCTGTGTGTGATAAGTGCAATGATAACAGGTGCAATATTTTTAACGAGATAGAAAGTGCGAATATCTTAACACAGTTTCTTCAACAATTGACGTTTCAACGGGTCTCTGCAAGCGCACATACAGTTCAAGAGGCACTAAATAAGTGAACTGTTTCATGACAAAAGTAATTTGTGTTGGTTTGTGGCTCTCCGCTCTACCGATTTGACCAGCTATGATTTTATGATGTAATTTGAAAGACTGTTTCGCACCATTAGTGAATCTAGAGGCTAATATTGAACACAGAGAGAGCAAAATTTCAGCTGGTGAATTTAATTTAAACAAGTGAGTGGTAATACATTCTTGCCATTTGGAGCTTGAATGCATGCTGATAGGACATTTTCAACAACAGCTCTATGATAAGGATCATAATCCACTATGCTTCCGACGTTATGTGGAGGATTTTTCCGGCTGATGGTCGACCTACCACCCTGGAGTCTGATGCCGTGCTACAGTCGCCATATACAAAGAGTGCCAAAAAATGTACACACACTTTCACAGTAGATATCACTTTAATGTATTTCACAGTTGGACTGAAAAAACAACAACAGTAATGTCAGTGCTGAGTGCGGTTTGACATATGCAGAGGTGCAACAGGAGTTTACTAGGAAAATTCGCACACTTGTTTCCTTTCAAAAAGATGGAACTCCCCTCATTTTGCATTGGATGTGAGAGAATACCTCAACCGACGATTTCCAAACTGATGGATAGACAGAAGTTCGCCTCCCTCGAATATGGCCATCACGTTCACAGGATTTGACCCTTTAGACTTTTTTTGCTTTGCTTGGGGGGTTTATGAAGACACGCGTATGCCAAGGTGAAAGATTTCCAAAATAGAATTTATTACGAAAAAAAAAAATGAAATAAAATTGCACATCTCACTAACACTAAATTAAAATTCAAATTATCGGTCTGAAGAAGCTTGTGCAGCGGTTTCAGGCCACATGCTTAGAAACATCTGTTGAGTTGCATTCGAATGTGAACACAATGTTCTGAAATGGCTATACGACACGTTGAATTAAGGTATAAAGTGCGTACCTTCGGAAACAAAATATTTGCATAAGCATGACGCCAGATAGGTTGCATTACGTCAGGGGGAGTGGGTTAAGAGTTTGTGGCTACACGTCAGAAACCTGCCGTTGTTTACATCAGAACGCTAGGTAGAATTCAGCGTCAGTCACACTCTATGGATGATGCTAACGCTATTTCGCTTTCGTAGAAACTAGTATGTACATACTATATGTACATTTCATATAAATGTCATTTTTCACAAATCATTATTTCATTACAGGAATTATTTGTTAAAATATGATCCTACCGTTATTTAATGCAATATATATCTGCATAACTTGAATGAAATGTGTTACATTCTTTATGATACCAGACCAATTGAATAAATATATTTATACCGCTAAGGAAATATTTCACTCAAATGTCGAATTACAGAAATTGCTACTTTAAAACTGGTATTCATACAATTAATTTAAAAACAGTGTGTAATTCCCTGAAACTCATTGAAACTGTGTCGAAATCTCAACAACCTTGTCTAAGGTACATATTTGCTGCACAAACTTCTCCTGATGCCTGTATATAGCGATTATATGTGCCTGGCTGATGCTTATTAAAGCACGACACAACTTGTGTGCTCTTCCCGACTGGTTCTATCCCTCATCATTTCATTAGCCATTAGACCAACACGGCTAAAATCAGCCCCTGGCTACATTATAGCGTAACCAGAGTCTGCCATGACGATAATACGATCATCCTCAACCAGAGTACCCGACAAGAAGTGTGAAGGTATCCTCATTTTAAATACGAATAGAACCGCAAAGGGTGGCGGAGGTTGTTAAGGCGTGGACTCGCGAGCGGGAGGTCTGCGTTCGATTTCCACCAAGAGCGTCCTCCCTGACTGAGGTTTTTTCCTGTTTTTCTCGATCCTCATAAATGGCAAATGCCGGGAAGGTACCCTAAACTTAGGCTTGGAATGTTTCCCTCTTTAAAAAATATTCTTTCCTAATTTATCATTTCATCTCATGTATCATGTGTCCGCCTCCTATGATGCCTCAGTAGCAAAAGCGGGCGTTAAACACTAATAAAAATACTAGTTAAAGAATTTGATGATATTGCTGAAAAAAACCAGAAATTATTCCGCGACATACTTTCAAGAAATATTTCTTTATCAACATACCATGCAGTGCGTTACAAACACAAAACGGATGTCAGAATCATAGAACGTAACAATGACGGCTAATCCCGTCTAATTTGCCTCAACTCTGAAATTCCCTATTAGGTGGATAGATCACAGATACACAGTCCGTAGCAGAGAGTCAGGATGATGATTGATGATGGGCTTTTGCGGAGTGACATGAACAGCAACAATCAGCCATAATTTCCAAGTTCTACCCCGGATTAGAACCCGGACACATGGAAAATCAATCTTCTGCCAAATTCTGAAAGGTTTTTATTTTCACTTTATAAGCAACAAACTGCGAGCTGCTATACTGTTATATTTGAATTTTACAGCGTTTAGGGTTAATTTATATGGTTGTTTCAGTGCTAATATTCGTATTTTCTCCTAATATTTTCTCAATAATAAAACTTCCATGCAAGATCTGCAATTAGGAGTTGCATACATTAAATTAAAACACTATGGGATTGAAATATAACAGTATAGCAGTATGAAGTTAGTTGCTTATAAGGTGAAAATAGTAACTTATGAAACTTTCTAGAATTTAGCTGAAGATTGATTTTCCAAGTGACGCTTTGAAGTTCGCTACGGACTGCGTATTCATGCATGACATCTGTTTTGTGTTTGTAAACTTTCCACCACTTTCTGTACGTTAAGTAATGTTGGATATTTCCTGGCAGATATTTATTTATTCCAGGGTATGTGGTCCACAAATCTTTAATTAACAAGATTTTGTGATTCCTTCGGCACCACGACATAACCGCTTGTGACTTTTTTATTTCTGAGAAATTTAAAAAGAACCGTATTCAAGACAAACCCAAAAACCCTGGAAGAATTGAAACAAAATATCCCCCAGAAAATCTGCAACATTACCGTGAACTACAGCGAGTGAAGGATAGCTTTTAAAGAGGTGCCAAAAATGTGTGAACAGTTTCAGCGCCTCCTTTCATAAAGTTGGTAAATAAAACATTTTAAAGTAGCTGAGGCAACTGTTATTGGTTGTGTCAGTGCCACTTTTCTATACTCGCAGACGGGAACGAGCGCCGCTCTCGCCTGTAGGCAAAACATCGGTTCATAGTTAATTGGTTCTTTTATTTTGAGCGGGAACACTACAAAAAATTGGCTAGTAGCGACGGCTAGTGTTTATAAATAAAGAGCATAGAAAACGTATTTCATTTCTCATTGATACAATTTCATTTAATGATTTCATTCTATAATGAAGCACTTGACTGAGTGAAGTAATTTTTGTAAGCCAACGGCAACTTAATAGCAGTTGAATCTAACAAAGTAAATTGAGCTCCATTCAGCGTCTTGATTTTATGTTAACGACTCTACAACGCGCTTTATGAGGGCATAGCACACCAACAGCGGATGTCTCCATCAAGAAATGAGTGTTTCGTATCTTATGCATTCACCTGTACTATACCTTCCAACCGGTATATGTTAGATTACATTAGGCTCTTAGAAACTAGATCTGTTGCGAAAAGGAGAGGGCAAAAATAAAGCTATGAAGCTCATATGTATACTTTTAGAAGTGTAGCTTAGAACAGGTTAAGAGTAAAACATGCTGGTGAATTTGAAACATTCTTAATGATAGAATGTAAACGTCCATACGAAGAAAACCACTGGAATTTGAATTTTAGTAGACTTTTGCGATAACATGAAAAGTATTTTTACTTCGAAACACTAACGGCCAGGAAAATACTTCATTTGCTCTGACCACTTTCAAAGAAATGAAAGAATGTTTTTCAGAAATTGATATATCTTACAAATGAAGATGAGAGGACCTACAATATATTGTGGTGGCGTTTTGACGACTTCGCATTTATAAGTACCGCCTGTGGTGCCTCAGTAGTAAAACGGGCGTTAAACACTATTAAACTATTCATAAGTAAAGTATCAGATTATCCAATTATCTGATGACCGATGCGGCGGCTGAAACTGCATCATCCGATAACTGGTCAACCGGGCTACACTGGAGTCGGGGCAGGCGAGCGGCTCAATTCACTACCCTGTGATAGAAACAACTATAGTGATGGTCTAATGGATTCTAATGCGCCTAAAGTTAATGTACTCACTCATGTTAAACAGGAGGTGTTGGAAATGTCTGTTTTAATTTACTACAAATTTCTGTAATCTTCTTATGAAATTACACATTACACTTCTTAATTCTCTTTGAGAAATGAAATGGATCTCTGTACGCATGTTATCTTTTAGTTCGCCTAAAGTGTATGGAAACTACTAATTTACGAATTGCATTATGACTTGAATCTAAATCATTGGGAAATTTTCTTCAAATAATCTTCTGCCTTGATGAGCGAACGCAATACAGAAATACGAATTATTAACTCTCATTGTAGAATAGAATAAATAGGCCTAGTATTTGCCACTTAATATTCTTAGTAGAGTGTACTCTGTGTTGTTTCCTTCACTGCTCAAACAACACCGAGTGCCGTGAGCCTTACGACCAACGTAGTAGTTAGACGTGTACAGTGCTGTAAGTTTTAAGGGGTATGGTTTAAAAACGATGCAGCTCCGTGTCAGTGCGTCAGTCATGAGATCCGATTTGATGGGTTCTATGCACGAAACTTTGGCGATTCACCTCTAGACCGGCAGCTGTAACAGAACTATAAATGCTGACAAGATTTTTCTATCATTTTTGTAAAAACATAGGACATGATTAGAATGACTGAAATCAAATTACGGATGAGCGGTTAATGGACGAGGATTAAATAAATTGCTACTACAAAGCGGATCTGATAGATATATCTACGATGTGAAGAACGGCTGGCTAATCGTATTATTTTGCCGATATAAAATACACAGCTTAATAGGTTTAAGTTCAGATTATCTAAGGATTACATTTATTTTTAAAACATCAATTGTTGGCTACGGTTCCATGCTTTGTATAGCTAAACCGTCCAAATTGTGACCACGGTCTCTTGCAAAAGCTACTGAAGTTTAAAGCTTTTAGCAAATGTAAGAAAATGTACATTCTTTGAGATCATATGCAGTAAATTTATTACTAGCACTGCTGCATTAAAACTAAAGCAAATATACATTTAAAATGTATTATTTAGAACGATTTGTCAGCCATAAAAGCAGCTGCAAAAATCACGTTTCTGGAGGCAATTATTCTATAATAATGAACAGAAATATAGCCACTCCAAGGTATAAAGTAACAACGTTTTAAGACAGGTAGTTAGACTTTCAGAAATTTTTGTACTGTTGAAGTTTATACGCGCCTTCCGTTGGTACGTTTTTAGTGCTAAATGGAAGAAGTGTTAAGAGCTTTTTCAGTGAGCATTTCTCAGTCAGCTGCTTGCAGGTGTCAGTGAATGATTAGAATGAGACGCAAAGCATTCTTGTCAATCTCAGAACTAGAGCTGTTCAAGTATCACAGGTTTAGTAGCCACCTATGAAGAAGGCCTAGTTGTAGCGTTTTGCTTCTTTTTTAAAACACTAGAAATGATTAGTGAATTATCATGTCCTATTATTTTTCCTAGTTTTATCAAAGAGTCAACATACATAATTTCTGTACGCTTGCTTTTCAATAAGCGTGCAGCTGGCTCCGTGTTACTTCTCATTATGTACTAGGTAAAAAAACGTTCAACGTTGTCGCCCCGATTAGTTGGGCAATTTTCCCACCATTTCTGTTATTGGCAAGAAGAGTGCACTAGCGTTCGTAGCTATCCGTTCTCGTTTGTTCACTCTCACGAGTAGAGGCGAATACAGTTCCTCAGGGCGTTGCATTGAGGTTTCCAGTTTGTCTCCTGCTGTCACGCCACTACGTCACTCGCTGTATAAAGTCACTAAAGTCTAAAGTCTGAAAGCAAATCATGGAAGAAACAAAATCGGACTTTGTTTCGCAGATGTTAAGAATTTTTCGTTAAAGATGTAGTATTGCCATAAGTATTATCACAAGAACGTCTGAGATTGCCGATAAATTCACAAACGTACTGAGTGAATTTATCTGGAAAGCCCAGACCTTCGAATGATATTTATTAGGACTATTTCTGAATATAATAAGAATTCAAATATAATTCCCGTAAACTTGGCTTGCAATACTATAATAATGGTATATTTCTATTATGAATAAATAACCTTTTCAAGCCATCTTGCAACAGACGAATGTCGATAGTCAGAAATACCAATAGAGAATAGCCAAATACTGGTTAGGACTATTTCACGAATAGAATAAAAATAAAAGTAATATATATTTGAATTTCGCACACAGAATATTAAAAATTGTATAAAATGTTATACTTTCTTATGAATACCTAGCTATTCAGAAACCATGAGACTGAAATAGACAAAAGTCAATTATTACAATCGCTAAAGTTCGATTTACTAACACCGACTGAGAAAAAAACAGAAATAATATTTTGAACGCGTTTATTAAAAGTTATAGTTGCTTAGGCTCATATTGTTACATAGTAAATAAAATGATTTCAGACTATTTGGCTGAATACGCAAAAACAGCTGCTTGAGTGAATACAGATTTAGTTAGTTCACTGAACATTTACTGAAAGCACAGAAAAGTGATCAGGGATGCATATCAAGAAATTATATAGTAGGAGTATAGAGTTGCTTACGCTGACCACAAGACAAATTCACTTTGAGAGATAAAAGGATTTAATAAAATTTTTCGATAATTTCACTGCGATACCAAGCTGTGATTGACGAAAAATTAAAAATTTTGTTTCATTTCATTGGTCGATTTTATAATGACGTAATAATCAACATTAAATTACCGACATTTTAGAACTTGCAAATTAAACTGCAATTTAAACTTGTTTAATACAAGGAAATAAAATATGGACAGCATGTTCTAAAAGCGCTGTTGTAGCTATAGTTACCTATGTTACTGATTTTTAAGCTATTTCTCTTAATTTTTTGGCGATACAGTATCTGGGCTCAATCAAATAAATATAACTAAATATATTAATATTTGCCACGATGGTTTTAAAAATTTGCACCTATCGCTTCAAAGTCAAGGTAAAATAGGCATGAACAATCACCAAAAATAAGTCGAATGGAACTCTTTGTCTGTATGTACCAAACTACGTACAAAAGCTACTGAATTGTTGGGACGACAGAATCAATTATTGTTTTTAAAATCTGTATTCTCAATAAAACAGGATTAGTATGTGAAAAATGAAATTAAAATGCACTCTAAGAACCCATAAGGAAGACACAAGAATGGATAGAGAGAGAACTGTGTCTTTTTGATTATAATTCATATTTAGAACATATTTCAAGTTCTAAATACTTGGAAAGAGAAAAGCAGGCCAAATAGTGATGCTATTAAATTTAGAATTTCAATTTCAAAATCGTAAACCACTTTTCCGGATGTAAAATAAATTTATTTACTTTTTAATTTATAATTATATATATATATATATATATATATATATATATATAACCACCGCTTTTTAAATTTCGGTTTTCACGCACATCCCCACTCCTAATGGTCCGATTTCCCTGATTTTCAGAAACAATTTTCATTTATTTATTAAATACCATACACAGATTTTTTGTGAAAAACAAATTATATTGCTACCGTTAGAATGATTTTTAAATTTGGGTTTCAGGTAGACCCCCCACTCTTAATAGTCTTGATTTCGCTGATTTTCACAGATTATTTTTGCTACTTTATCTCAATGGCATATACCAAGTTTCGTTAAGAAAAAAAATGCGGCAACTTTTAAAATTTCGCTTTAGGTAAACTCCCACTATAGCAAAATAGTCCGATTTTGCTGGTGAATACGATGAATCGTTTGTTAATTAATCATAATATGCAGAGTTTTATTGAGACAAACAAAAAATGTGGCCGCTAGAGCATTAATATATATATATTCATAATTTTTTCATTGTCCCTTTTGGTGCCTAATAAGATGGATAAATGAAGATTAAAAGAAAATGTTTCAAAATATTTTCATGGCTATAACCTCAATATGTACATTCCTTCCGAATTCGCTAAAATGTTACTGAGAAGACCAGGGAAAGTTCTCAGGACCTAAAATGTAGAATTAAATACGACTGTACCCATTACTGCTGGAGTTGGCAAATTCTCAGTTACCTTTGGTGATGCTCTTAATTTTTTATCTAGCATGAAAATGAAATGGCTGGGAGTTTCCCACTAATTTACGCAAAAAAATAATTAATTACTCTTCTATTGTGACAACGAAAAAAGTGGTAAACAGCACAACGCATTGAAAATAATTCATCTTCGTCAACCGACAAGAGATTCTGTTTTAAATAAAGCTCCATTATAGCCCTTTTATACGAATTAATTGAAACAATTGAAATCTATTGCAGGTTTAACGAATAATGCGGCGCCATGAAATCACATTCATAACGTGCAATCCATTGTTCTCGAAAATATAAAGTGCTAATATTAGACGAGACTAATGTTTATGCACTGTTGAGCACTTCCAGTATAAAAATAATTGAAATGAAATAAAATACCAGAGATAGAAACGATATATATGAAGTAAGAGTTTGCACATGTCGATTTTTAAAGCTGACAATTCAAACGAAACATTTGATACGTAGCCCAACAGAAAAACATTCGCTACAACAAAAGTTACAAATTTATAAAATGTGTTAAGACATCTGTAATTATTGTTTCTATGATACCATAAGCTGCCACACTATAAACAGTTTTATATAATGTGTTGAATTTATTTCGGGACTCATTACTCTAGCAGTTCACGTTGTTTTTAGATTATGCTGAAATATAAAGTATTAAGTAAGTACTCTATGTGAATACAGGAAGTTCAAATGAATTGAATCAAATATAGGGAAAATGCTCTTATGGAACAAGTACATTTTGAGATATGGACCTTGTTACATCGAGGCGTATTAGCAAGGTTGACTAGCCGCTATGAGAATTGCTCAATGTGTCACATACCCTTCAGCCGTACGTTCCAGAGAAGCACACCTGGCTGCTCTCATATGCTTTGTATACATGCTCCTGCAATGAATGTATGTTGTCGATGGGTGTGGCATTCCCCTGAACTTTTTAAGTAGCCCCAAAGAAAAAATCCTAAAGGCTAAGTACAGATGATTGGGGAGACTGGGAACTCTTCCCCATACATTGCTGCAGCATGACGTGTAGAAACTGAAGTGGTGCTTTATCATACTTGCTTTGTACAGATACGTAAAATCTCAAATGGATGTATGCAAATACACATTACTGTTAGTGTAGTACACAGGTGTACACTGCCAATAAAACGGGCAATGAGCCGAAACGGTAAGACAGCTTACGCCATACACGTAAGAAATGCAAAAAAAAATCGGCATTTTCCCCCTTTTGCTGCAAATTGTTACCTCTTTTTGAAGATAACTTGCTGGTGTTATAAACTCCCAGGATTTGTTCTAATGATTATGTCATATTTTAAAAAAACAATTATACCTAATGTATGAAAGAAAATTCGTTGAGACATTGGCACCCCTAATATATATATATAATTATAAGTCAAACTATAACATAGAAGCACTGCACATCAACAAGAAGGAGCATTGAAATATCTGATAATAATTTTAAAATTTAACAACGTATCAAGGATAAAATTTAAATCTAATAAAAGTTTTCTTCAAAACCCTTGGTACAAAATAACCATAACGAATATCAGGATTTAAACTTTGCATATTCAATGGATTACCCAAATTAGAAAGGAATTTTTATTTGAAAATTGAACAAACAATGCTGGATCACTGGCAGAATATGGCCTGGAAGTTAACGATGCTAAACAAATATCAACGAAATTTAGTGGTAAGGGCACCATGTCGAGCTATTTATCACAAAGTGTGGCACGATGGCTCGCCCGGTGCCCAAGTCTGAAGGTGAAAATGACATCCACCCGAGCAGAACAGACGATCAGCTCTCCGGCAGGTAAGGCAACTGGGAAAAGAATTACAGCAATGCTTTAGCTCTAACCTGTCAGCGATAAACGCTGCTCTATAAAATTGAACAAAGTGTAGAGATATATTTTCTGTTAGTTATGACAAAATCCAACAATTCATTGCTTACTAAAGATCTTGCTTCTGCTGTAGAAAATGAAGTGCTGATATATTATGCGACACTTATTTATATACCCTGCCTGAATTCTTACAGCTATAATTGTTATTTAATGCAAATCTGTAATAATAAAGATTTGGCAAAAAAGAAAGGTGCGAAATAGAGATGAAGTTATAGCGTTATTTCACAATTTTTATAATACAATGAACATTACCCATATAATTTCAAGATGCATCACATACTTTTTAGAACATAGCGAAAAAATATCTCTAAAAGTAAGCTCTTTTTTTTTTGGAAAGAATCCTGTGGTAATTACATATTTCATAGAAACGTGTTACACCTTATTAAAAAAAAAAAAAACAAAAAATATAACTCATTCATTTAGCAAATGTAGCCAACATTCTCAATCATAAAGTAAAGAAATAAACAGTTGAAAATCCCGACACTCTAATGATGTTATATGTGCTGCAACTAATTTATGAACCAAAGAACTTTAATTAACTTAGTTTTCAGAGCGCTGGATATATTCGACACCTGTGACCTAATTCCTCTAGCCCACATTTCTGCCTTTGCGCGGTTGAAAGTCTGTGATAGAAATGTGCTTATGTATTATACGCAGCCACTCATGCAAGAGTGAGCTGCTAAAAAGCTTTCGGCCGAGATTAATGCAATAGCAATTTATTTGAAATTCCCATATACTGCGAAAGGGATTATCAGTATGTACTAGAGTATCGATGACACTGGTATTAATCTGACCTTTAAAGTAATTAATGTAATTTCTACCATTCAGAATAAAAATATCAAAACTTCATTTAAAGGAAGCTATTAGCGATTTCCACATGTAATGGTTTCTAGTGCCAACTCAATTGCCAATCAAGGCATTACATGGCAGAGAGAGCTAACATAGTCCATTTTCAAGCAACGCAATGGAATTATGCGGATTACATTACGCTAGATGAAGATAATGGGAATGAGGGTTACGATGGAACAATCGGCTAACGAGTAGCGGGGGGAAACCGGAGGAAATTGTTCAGACCTAGCTTTGCCTGTAAGGAATTCCACTAGACTCGCTCCTCGATGGAAAGCAAGCGGCGTAACCATCATGGCGCCAAGTTATACATTCCGTTATCCAATTATCTGATGACCAATGCGGCGGTGCTGACTACATCAGCCGAGCAACCCTTGCGGCCAAGCAGGTAAATTAAGCAACACAATGGTATGTAGTGATAGTGTAATAAATTCTAATGTACTTCAAAAGTTATACTCACCCATGTCACGCAAGGAGATTCTGCAATTGTCTGCCTTCATTTTCCATACGTTTTCGGCATTTACTCATAAAATTATCCACTACCTTATTAATGCTATTTCAACATTTAATTGATCCTTTGAGGGACGTTATGCTTTGGATCGTCTAAAGTGCTGCATACTACAAATTAATGAATCGCATCAAAACTTGAAACTCGATCGAGTGGGAATTTCTATTCAAATAATCTGTTGACAGCACGAGCGGACTCGGTACATACATGCGAACTATAAGTAAACACTCGCTATGAAATAGAATAATTAGGCTTATTATTTGCTATTTAGTATTCTTGAAAGATTTTAATATAGGGTTGGTTATTTGTTATTTCTTTCACTGTTCAAGCGACACAGACTAAGCGGCGTCAAACTCCAGGATAATGTAGCAGTTCGATAAACACCGCCTGTCCAGACTTGTGTAGCCGGGCTGGCCTTGAGCGATAATCCAACTTATCACTTCGTAGCACTATTAATATCCTCCGGATATTACAATGGCAACTGAACAAATAGGCAGTTTCCTGCAATTAAAAGAAATGACGAATTGACACAAAAATAAACCGGAGTACCTCGCAGATTTAGTTACAGAAGATAACGCCTTAGCCAACTGTCACGAAGATTTGCAGACTTGATAACAAACTACTTAATATATTTGTTTTTTAGTTTACATAAATATCCTAGTGCATGTAAGGGGCAAAAATTTCTTAAGTGATGTTATTCTAAGGAAAAGTGAGATTGACAATTCACACTCAGTATTTTGTGATAGTTAATTCTGTATTTGAGAAATACCTAACTAATGTCAAATATTAAGAAATTTTACGGCCTTCTAGCAACATTCCCCTAACATTCTGTCACACTGTTGTTGTTAATCCACGCATACCTTGTCATCAGAGAGTTTTGGCTTAACCCTTTATTTTACTCTGTAGTACAAAGTCATGAAACATGCTAACTAATTAACTCATTTCTCAGTTTTTGCTTGCTAATTTGGTTTATTTACTGACACTCTTTAATATCTCAGATTATCCGGTCCCATTAAATTCGGACATGAAATGGTCGATAAATTTTGCTCAGAGGCTTCTTCTTTCAAACTTGAGGCTCTTTTACGGGACCCACGGCTTTACTTTCCTTAAAGAAGCCATACTAGGGTTTTTACGCTCGGAAAAATCCATCGACCCTGACCGGGATGAATCGGCGGTCTTGGGTTTACAAGTTACAATGGTTACCACCAGAACCGACTCACTTCCCAATACATTCTAGTACCACGGTGTGGATGAACAGCAAAGACCGAGCTCCACGATCCATTTCTTTCTGTTCGCTGTTATGGTATCGTTCCTTAAACAGGTTAATGTGTGTAGGCTTTAGGTTCAAAACTAGCCAGGGTTTGTTAACTTTAATGTTTTACTCCCTATACCAATCTACGAACAAAGTCGTTACTTTTTAAGTTTTTAATATCCAACGACAACAATTACAGGAGAATGCAAATGAATGATTTAATAATGACACTAGCTGAACTGGGAAAGACCTCAACCTAGATTTAATCCACTGCAGTGTAAATCTTCTATGTCTACATAAAAAATCGCCTATAACACAGAGAATATTTCAAATAAATTTCACAAATGTCTTTCACTATCCATTCAGTTTCTATTATTGTAGGGCCAGTTAGTAAAAGCTGTTCTGATATACATTTGTAATTTATTTTTCGTTAAAAGACAAGGCATTTTTTTATTTTAATACGTTTAAATATTATTTAATTGGAAATGTTCTACTTTTATGCACCACACTGTATACCAGAAGTAAACTACACCGCAATATTTCAGAAATTGCAGAAGAGATTTGAGATAGAAAATTGAATTCTTTATAAAACAGCAATTAAATATGATGAAGTGGAAATTAGGTGTTTATAAATTAGTGTTAAAATAAATGAGGATAACAGCTGTCTTAGAAATTCTTCATACCTACCTTGCGAGCGAGGGTATTCCAATTTTGTGTAGCTCATCGTCAGGATTTTCAAGATCTAGTGCTAGATAAATCTTGGTCAGGACTGCCATGTGCGTCAACAGTAAGTGAGTTCTACGGTCCTCAATTTAATCTCAGGTTGCAAGTTATTTTCTTCGCACTATTATTATAGTAATTTGCATTTACACATGGGTGATGTTTGTTTATAGATGCAACCATGCTAAACATTAACTGCTGTGTCCAAGCAATTCTGCATGAGCGTTCTTTTTCTCTAAGTTCGCCCCTGGTGATGCGTCAACTCTTGAACCCTTACAACTGAGCGACACGACATGGAGCGCCTCTGGGCTGTGTCAGATCTAGCAGAGATAAAGGGAGAGAATTCCGCTGGTCCTGTTGATGAGTTGGATGTGGAATGAGATGCCTACAGCTTAACACAGAATTTCTACCTGGCATTCTTAATGGTTCAGGTTTCATCCATGCAACCTTTACTCTAACGGTATTGCCGGAAAACGAACCGGAATAAGCAGCTGGGTGCTTAATGTCTGAGCACAGGAAGGATATTTTCTCTATTTTGTAGCAGCAATATGTAAACAGGAAGCGGCCAAGAGAAAGCTTAAAGAGTGTGGCTATTTTGGTTCCTACGTAAGGATCTAAACTCTCGTTAATGCCTTCTCAGTGCGCATGTTGATTATGGTTATTACATTTTTTAATTTAAAGGTCCCACTTCTGAGCTGAAATAGAAAAAAAATATTATTTATGATTCATGGTGTTCAATCGTAAATTTTGTTATGTGTGCATCTTAATTTTTTTGTATGTATTTCTTAATATCAATGCATGATTAGTAAGGATGCTATTTGATGGGTACACGTCCATGATTGAGGGTATAAATTTTGTATGCCAAGAAATTAAATATTCAAAAATTACCATAGAGAATATCCCTGAAGTTTCAAATACTAATAACCAATCTGCTTCGCATAAGAAAAGGCGCACGATGAATAAGAAAGATTATGCTATTCCAGAAAGATTGCTCCTGGAAATGCTGCAGCTCATACAACACAGCTGCATAGCGTAGTGCAGGTTTATAGGATTCTCGCTTAACACTGCGCCTAGATATTTTGCAGGCCATGAAACTCATCTTTACGACGTTGAAACATGACTACTATGTATTATTATCTTGATTTGCACCGATACCTAGAATTCATTAAACTTAAAACTCATTACCCTCGTATTCCCATCTGCCTTCAAGAAAGCGTATGATTACTTTAAAAAGCCATGAGTAGTAAAAAGTAGTGAAAATTCATTAACCTATTCACTATTGACTCTTAAAATGTTCCGTGTTCTGCTTGGGTTAGGGTTCCGATTTCAATGACGTTTCTCTTTTTATGGTATAACAATACCGTGTTGAAAACAAACATGGCTATTATAATCTTGAGTGAAATGAAACAGTTTCTATAGGAAATATTTTGCTCACTTTTGACCTTTTCTCTGTAAGTTTCTTTTGAAATTTTACACATTTAAATGTAATTTTAATGTGGAAACCAAAATGTCTGTCGTTTTTAGCTAATGTTATAGCATTATTACTAAATAATTATAAAATCAACTTGCAGAATCGTCGGATCTAAGCTGTTCACACTTCCTGGAATGTGCGAACACGGTCCTCTGCTACCATTACATTCTGTTTCGAACTTAGACCGGTTCGACAACAGGTGTTCATTTCTATTGTTCATCTCTTTACATAGCGCAGACTGCATATACATGCAAGTTATTACTTGAGGGCATTTCCTGCAAGTCCCGCGGTTCCTTCACGTTCCATTCTGCATCTGAGATTCAGTATTTTACAGGTTGTGTGTCAGCAAAGTGTTAAAACACGCCAAGCATAAAAATAAGTACTTTTGTGAAGTTTGTTTCGAAGTGATCGTATTCTCTACTGTAAAATTTTAGCAGAAAAGATATTCACTATCGACCAGCATGTAAATAGAAAAAAACGGTAATGAGACCTTGAAGCACAAGAACAAAGAAAAATTGCAACAAACTTCTCGGGCAGTGCAATAATGAGTTCAGTAAATATAAAGTTTTCAAGAATCTAGCTAACAATCACCAGTTTTTCACGGCTGAAAATCTACGAAAAGTGTTTATAATTTACTGCGCTACTGAAATGAGAGAAATTATAGTATACGAGAATAAATATAAAGGTAATTTTTAAATTTTTTTTGTTTTATGTCATATTTAATTAAGGTCATAAAATCATTTTTAAAGTAATTTTTAAATCAAAGTTGTAATTCAAAAAATATATATAGTTGCTAAAATTATAATTGCCGTTATTTATAAAAGTATTTGCATGCAATAAAAGGAATAATAAAACAATATCAAACATTATATATAAATGAGATCACTCTGGTTATAAATACAAATTTACTCAAGGTGAAATATGTTGTTGCTGCAATGTGTAGATAAAATATCATACTAAAATATTTTTTAAAACGTTTTATAATTTTTTTCAGATCTATGCAGCACAGAAGAGATGAAATAATCAGCACAAAAAGTAATTAGAAACTTTCCCCAAATTTCAGAAATCACATTGTAAAGTGATGTACCCAGTTTACTAAATAGTAATGTGTAGCAATAACAAACATGTATTGTGATGCGTTTCAAGACAATTGTCTGCCTTTATGCATAGCAACCATCACGCGTTTCATTGAAGTAGTGAAGAAAAAGTCTTCTCTTATTTAGCCCTACTGTTTCATTCAGAAAGTGAAATATTTATTATCAAGTTTAAATCTATTATGTATTTATTTTATGTATCTGCTCAGTTATCAAATAATAAAAACTGTTATTTTCTATAATACCGATTTCTGAAAAAGTATAGCCCAATGAAACAAAACTAATGCTGGTTTGGGAGATTCCATGTGGTAAGGTATCAGAAAAGTAGAACAGTTCTAATTCTTTAAAAATTGTTTAGACCAGTGTTGCCATAAAATACAAACGATATTTTGTAGAGAAATGAAGATATAATTGGAGAAAAATATTTAAAATAATCTGCACAAAATATGCAAATTCATTTTTTAGTTTTTCCTTTTAATATAAAGTCCTTAACACTCCTCATTCATATTCATGAGTATCGATATCAGAGTTTCATATCAAGCACATATGGTCTGTTTTGCACAAATAACAAATACCAACTTTGTAAACCACTTATTCTTGGCTTCTAAGCATCACCTTCATTGAATAGCTTCTCCAACATGAGCTAATGTATTTATCCCCCTACATACTTCTAGTTAATGTTCTCGTATTAAGATAGTTTCCTCTCCTTTAATTTCCTCTCTACTACTTAAAGCAAGGTGGTTTCTCACTTTAGTTCAAATATTATTGAAAGTTTCAACTGCTCTTCGAACTGACGTACAATTTTGCATCCATAGTTTCATCGACTTGTTCTTGCCTTTATGTTAAAACCCTATTTGAGCCATTAGCTCTGCGGTTGCTACGTTTAGTCTATAATGAACGGGGGACATTTATTGTTAGAATACTTAAACTACAATAGAATAATAAATGCACCAACTCCAAAATCAGAGATCATATGTTCTTTCCGGTTTTACTAAAATAACACTGGTCTACGAAAATCCCTTTTGTTTTCTTTCACAAGTACCAAATTAACGGAATCGATCAGTCTTTTTCACACTGAGTTCAAATATGGTTTCAAAAATTTTCCCATTAAGTAGGTTGTTTGTTATGGCTCATGCTTAAGTTTAAAAATAAATAGAATTAAGAAGCACTACATGATAAATATATGCCGAATTTTAGACCTAAAAGTTCAATATGATGAATTTTGGCCATATTTTGCCTCCTCAGGGTCCAGAGTAAGTATACTCACCCTCGACACCTCTTTTCCGTAGTATAAAATCTGCTGATGAAAACGCTCACCATTCTCATCAGAGATAGCCACAAGATTTCTGGGAAGAAGTCTAGAGGGGAGCCCAAGAAGTGAACTTTAAAGACATGTTTGCTTTGTATGAATTTACAAGATCTTTCACTATTTCACTAGCTTTCTTAGAAAACGACAACGGATATTTTTGCATGATTTCCACGCTGCTTTTCACAGTATGTTTATCATCCATTGGTGCTCTTATTTGGGTATACGATCAATAAGATCTTCTTGAGTTAAAAAGTGAGGTTCTGATGAACAACATGCTTCAGATGTAGAATTACTTCTCTCATTTGTTTGGCCTTTAGTATGAGTTGGGTTGGAGTGGAGTTGTCACTTAAGATCATGAAATCTGCATACTTTTTACAGGATACTCTTTACTGTGTGGCACAAGTCTCGCTGCAGATACCAAATTGGAATAATTAACTGCGTATTTTGTTTTGAATGTGATTCCTTTAATGTTAAACAGAAATAACAATCAGTTGAATGATTCTTCTATTCCCTCCAAATTATAGGGCCACAAATGACATATAATGTACACCATTTTTCCATCCAGTGCAAAGTCTGACACATGATAAGCAGCAAATATTTGGGACCCAGCCTTTATCAAAATCACCAGCTTCACACCCAAAATAAAGTTCATAATACTTTTTCACATGAGGTGTGAAATGTCGCCTCTGAGACTTCGAAGTTAGTTCAGCACACAAGCAGACAAGTTTTTTTTAATGATTGTAAACACTTTCTTGGCTATTTGAAACGTTTGTAAAACTAATAAAGCACAACAATAAAAATAATGATACAGCAGAAAACACTAGATGTGCTAACGGGCTCAATACAATTTCAATACTATAGCAAATTTCAACATGAATCTGTCTGCAATGTTGCCTACTTATTCTGAATAAAATTGCCAATTCTATAATTTACAAAAATTATAACAAAGAAACCTTATATATACAGAATTATATCACACAAAAATTACTGTTCAAAAAAACTATGCCCGACGGAAAATTGTGAATAAATATTTTAATTCAGTTAAAAGAAACTGCACTAGAACCAGTATTTATTTTTTGTGACTAAATTATGTTGACCGTGTAATCAATGTACACTGAATATTTCAATTATTGTGATTTTACTTTTAGAAAACCCGAAGTGCAGCTAATGTATTTAATTTACAAGACCAAGATATTGTTTATTTTAATTTACACATGTTACATTCCATGGATACTACATTTGTAAACCCAAAATCCCTGATTCTCCTACTTAGTGAAGCTATATAAATTTAGTGTAAATGCACTTTCGCAAGGAAAACAAACAATTATTCAATTATTGAACAGATCTGCACAATAAAATTATATAAAATATACCTTACAAAACTATCACATGATCGTTACGTTGGTTCCTCAGGTGCATGTTTATTCCACACCTGTGGAACAATCTCTCAACCACACTTCTATGATAAACGTCACTAAATTTTGAAAACGTTAAAACATTATAGCATGCACGGCAAGAGAAATATTTAATGTTTCAAATATATATATTAATTTAAACTGTTCACAATTTAACAACACAAACATTAAAATCATTTACTAACCTAAAAGCACAGCACCAAGTTCTCACTACCACCCCCAACAGAATGAGTTATTTCAAGTAACTGTTGATCATCCGAATAACTTCAGTTTTTGCATACATCACCAGGAATCCTTTATCTAAAAGCATGTAGTGTCATTTATTTTTCAAAAATTCATTTAATACAAAATATTTTCAGCGAGCAATTGAGAATAAGGGCTATCTTTGGTTCACTTACCTTAAAGTTCTAAGTTGTGCTAGAAGTGTGAAAGAATTCACTCTTGTCCACTACATACAGCGGGGGAGGGAACCGTACATGCATTCATAAATGCGACTTTTTTAAGCATCAAGTGGAGAAGTTCCCATTTGTCAAAAAATATTTTAAAAATATTATAAAGACACAAAGGCTAAAGTTATATAATATATACTGATAAAAATGAAATATACACGCCATGTTTAAAACTGGCGTCAACGTAAATATATAACACAAGGATGAGTCTCCATCCATTACTTTTAGTGGCTTAAATTCCCACCAAAATTGTATATATATTCCGTTTAGTACGATAACCCTATAACTTAAAAACAGTACACTATTATTTTAAATACAAGCGCATGACATTAGTAACATATTGTCACGAAGGAATTTATTGGCACAATTAAATGTCTTCCTTTGTTAAAATCACTGCAGAAATGCAGGCAGTTGAAATAAAGGCATAGTAACAGACCCGCCTAAGAGGTACGAATTTTGTTTGTTTTAACTAACATAATCACAACTGCGCATGGAACTATTGCAACTCATCCGACATGCATACAGAGGGTGCCAAAAAAGTATATACACTTCAAGAAGAGAAAAAATTGAGTTAACATAACAAAACTGAATTCACACAAACAAAAACTTATGAGCACTAATCATCTTAGACTTTACAGTTACAACAGTTGTTCAAAATGCCCACCATCGGCGTCGATACACTTCTGACTAAGTTGAACTGCTGATTGAACAACGTTTGTTAAAGTGTCCTCAGCGACTGCAGCACATACCGTTTCAATTTCTTCCCGAAGTGCTACCAGTGTAGCTGGTTTTCTACGGTATACAACATCCTTAAGACTTCCCCATAGGTAGAAGTGAGATAGACCCGGAGAACGCTGTGGAAACGCAATCGGACCTCTTCGTCCTACCCTGTGCCTTGGAGGATTGTCATCAAAGTACGATGGTACATTTCGGTGTAATGTGGTGGTGTATCATCCTGTTGGAAGTAAAATTCATCATTTGCATAGAGTATATGAATGGCGGGCAAGACGGATGTGCGTATCATGTTCAGTTACAGTGGGCCAATTACTGTTCCTTCAAAAAAGAATGGTCCAATTAGGCCCCTAGATGACAACCCACACTAAACATTAATTCCAGGTAAATTAAAAGCCTTTTTCAAAATAGCATGTGGATTGTTTGCACACCAGTAGATACAGCTATGCCGGTTAACAGCTCCATTCAACTTAAATTGCTCCTCATCGGACCAAACAACTTTCCGTACGAAGGCCTCATCCTCTTGCACCATGTTCCGAAAATACTCACAATACTGTATTCTCCGATCAGCGTCATCTTCATTTAATGCATGCAAAAATCTTGGGATGAAAACTTTCAACTTTGCTGTTTTGATAATACGAGGTACGCTGGTTCTGCTATTCCCAGTCTAACGTGCACATAGCTTTGTAGATTTCTGCGGTGGGTACTCAAAACGATCCAAAACCATAGCCGAGGACGCGGGGCTTGTTGCGGTGCGAGGTTTCTCAGACCTGCTCTTGTGAACATCACATACGGTACCATGAGTCTCAAATTTGTCTCGAATGCGTGCAATTGTTACTCGTGTTTGCGGTTCTGTTCTGTACACACGTCTCCATTGCCTTTGAACTTCAACATCATTCTCGGTTTTCAAGACTACTTAAAAATTGCTTTCCGCTGTTCAAACGATAATCTTGGTTCCATTTTGTTGTAGCAACGCTAGCATAACGTTATATGAATCACATATGTTTGCAGAACATTATTCGATAATCTTGGCTTCATTTGTTCATTGTTGATTTACCTGTCACGTAGCAATGTTATCATCGTGTATGTGAGTCACATCTGTTTACAGAACATCATACTACACATTATTTGGGCGCTAATGATCTTAGCTGTTTTGAGTCCATTAAACCATGATCATCATACTACACATTACTGTTGCTTTTCGGCCCAACTTTAAAATATGTTAAATAGAAATCCACTGTGAAAGTATGTGTATATATATATATTTGACATTCTCGGTATATAGGTTACTGTTGCCCTTGCAAATTCTGCAGCCCATGCAACACATCTGTAAAATCAGTGTTCAAATTGCGAAGTCTCGCCTGAAGATATTCCAGCCTATTGTTACGTTATATCTATGCAATACGAAATGAGTGTCGTTATGTCAACAAAGTGAGATGAAACGCTACATGTAAACCACATATTTTATCCAACGAGGTGAGAGATTTTTCGGACATTCTCTATTGTGCGACCTTCTCAAACCTCGCGGCTGTTTTACTTTAACTTCCTTTGGCACAGATGTTCTCTCTTATTTTATCATGCTTTTTATATTCATTCCTTAATATCGGCCCCCTTCACAACTCAAATGTGGGAGTTTTGCGCAAGTCTGGACAAGTCTTAAATGACATTTTTATACGAATTTATGCATTATATATCGGCCATATTAATGTAGGTAAGGTTATTTTCGTAATAAGGTCCAAGATATTATAATCTATTTTAAACACTTTCAGGATTTTCTTTCCCAGCTAAAGTATTTTTTTTTCCATACCAATGGACAAAGAGAGTAGGAAATAATCGAATAAATATTTTACTACACACAGATGTGTTCATTAATGCAATGTAAATTAAGTGAAATAAGGGTTAAACCACGCTGCATCTCTGATGTTACATAAGCAAGAAACAATATTTCTATATTATACACTCTGCGAGGCGTGCCATGAAACACGAAGCTTAAAATAGCATGGGACGTTCGTCGCCTGCATGCCTCAATAGCTACAGGGTGCACCGTGTGCCCTGCTAGCCGGGTGGGACGGAATCGGAAATGAATGATTGATACCAATCAAAGCCCATTTCAGAGCTTTTCTACAAATTTCTGTCTCAATAACCTCATTACTGAGAATTATAAAATCATATTTGAGCAGTATTGAACTATCTGCGGGCAGAATATTTTTTCGTCCTTGTTAAATACTGAAAGACCTTTAGCATATCATAATTGTATTAATTAGTTTGGAATTCATTTTAATTGTGTTTAATTTAGATATTTATTCAAGTTTATAATCAGTAACAAAATTAATTTATTGGTCTCATCTATGCAAATAAATAATTTCCCTTGTATAGATTCTCAATATTTTGGAATGATGAGGGATGAAAATGAAATTGCTCTGGAAAGTCAACCACTCTTCTTTTGGAGTGTATAGTTAACTGATCTTAGAAAAAAAACACTTAAAATATTTACCCAGAAAGTTTTTTATTCTGTAATTGCAGCCCAGTCCAACTTACTACGTTACACGATACAACAGAAAGCATTAAAAGGTTGTGTGACAGTAAACATCTACAGGTCCCTACTAAATAAATTTCGAAAGTTAAGACTTGGGAATGAAAAATTAAAATTTAAAATTTGATCTATATGGCACCAAGCAAGTTGACACAAAAGTAACCCTATGAGAGAATTCGGGCTAAATCTTCAATGCCACCGAACCAGAATAAGGGCAATTCATGTTTTTTTCTTATTTTCAAAGGCAATTGCCGAAATGGATTTTTGACAGCCCTCAGAAAGTTCTCTACCGTAAACTTGCAATAACAGCGAAAAAATCTACAAGATTACTATTAAGTATAACTAAGATCAAAATTAAACAAGTAAATTATGTAAACCAACCATCTCATTTTGCTTAAGTTCTCTCCGGTAGGTCTTTATGGCAGTTCTCTTGTTACGGAGCAAAGCTCAGACTCCTTTTGGTTTTCTTCTTCTTCCATGTTAATTAAATGATTCTTTCCCTTGCGAGTATTAAGCTAATAGCTTTAGTTCCTTTTCTTCATTTTTTCCAGCCTAATTCAAGAATTCTTTAGGTAAAAATCTTGTGTGATTAATAGATTCCCTAAATTGCTTTTTTTTACCTTCACGAGTGGCCGAGGTCCATAAGGCGCGGACCCGTGAGCGGGAGGTCTGGGGTTCGAATACCATCAGGACCGTCCTCCCTCACTGATGTTTTTCCCGGTTTTCCTCAGTCCTCATAAATGTCAAATGCCGGGGAGGTACCTTAAATTTAGGCCTGGAATGTTTCCTTCCTTAAAAAAATCCTTTCCCAATATATCATTCTCATATATCATCAGTGTCCCCACCTGTGATGCCTCAATAGTAAAAACGGGCGTTAAACACCATTAAAAAATTGCTTTTGAGCGTGTAAATTTTTATTTTACGTTCAATATTCCGCCCTGTGCGTTTGCCGCAAAACGAGTTATTTATCCTTTACATCGGTTTAGATGTTCTTTGAAGATTGGATTTCTACAGAAGATAAATGACTTCTACAGACGATAAATTACTTCAACAAAATGTGCGATCTATCGTACGTACAAAGATGGCCATTGCTTAAAGAATTATTACCATTTACTGGACTCCATATGGCTACACAAACATTGTTGAGGATAAACAATCAACAGCCTACAATGAAATATATTTCTGGCGAGCATTTCGACTGCAGGTTTGCGCTGAAGCATTACTCCCTGTTAAAGCACCATTGTTTGGCAGTGTGTACATATATGAGGCTGTTGACAGCTAAATGTTTTGTTTTTGTGCATATAAATTCCATAAAACCTTGTGAAATGTAAAACTGCAAGCATTATACCTAATATATGGAGGAAAAAACTAATCTCACGTAACTTAAATTTCGATATCTCTATCTCTAAATATCATGATACTTTTTATTTGCCCTGGCATCTCTCAACAATTTCATTGTCTGAACCTAGGAACAATTAAAATGTACTATGATTGCAGATAAAGTTTCATTGTACTGTTGAGCTGTACAGGTATTAACCACTAGCGTAGATTTATTCAAATTGGTGCCTAGATGTATATTTGCTGAGTGCCTAACAAGCAAAATAGCTCCAGTTACGAGGTCAGTTAGCAAAAGACAGTTGTGTGGGAAAGTTCACTAACTTCAAGTTAAGTTAATATCTCAGAAATCCTTGATTTATTACCATTAACCGTGAAGTTGGAACACGATTTCAACAAACCGACAAACCCCGTAGAAACTGAAATGCAATTATCCGTCAGGAGATAGCTTAAATTTTTTCTTTCCCAAAATAAACTTGTATTTTTATAATTCATTAATTTATTTCCCAACATTTGAAACCATTTTTGACTATTCATCGTAAGCAGCAATCGGTGCATGTCTGTCGCTTACGAAAAAAATGCGAAATATTTTTCATTTCAGCATCAAAAACTTGTTTAAGACATTCCTAGCTACAGGATATTTTTAATGGATGGACGGTGTTTGACGCCCGTTTTTACTACTGAGGCACCACAGACGAATTTTTAATGAAGGATACTGTAAATTTCACATGCAAAGAGGTGAAATGTTCTGCTACATTTCATGTCCACATTAAACTGACACGTTCTGTAAACAAGAAGCCACACAGTTAACTTCCGATTGCATAAACCGCGAACCCCCTCACCCCTTCACCTACATGTTTTGTTCAAAGTTCAGCATTCTTACTTCCACCAAAAGGAACAGCAAAAAGGTAATTCGTGTTCTTGTGGAAATGTAGACAAATAGTAGCTGACTTAACGAGTGCAGTGCACAGGAACTCAGCTGTACAGTAAATGAATTAGTTGCTTAATTGATAAAAGTGTACTATTTATTCATATCAAGGTCATTATTAATACAGTTCATTTTCTATTCGGATTTGGATTCCCCCAGCATTCGTGAAGAAATTATAGGGCCACACCAAGTTTCGAAAATCAACTGTTCAGACACATTCAGGTTTACTTGTTATTGTCTATTACATTGTAGAGTGTGTTCTGGGTTTAAATTCTCCGTTTACCTTGATAATGCTTTCTTTTCATTTTTAAAATTCTCAATAAATTATGGTAAAATTACTGTCTATTTTTCGTGCAATAGTCAAAAAAATTATTAATCATTTACACTTTTTTACCATAAAATGACTGAGTTGTATAAAATCTGTTTTGTAATACACTGTGAATATTTTTAACATCGCTGATGAATAGTAAAACTTTTCTGACACTTTTAAAAAAATAATTTTCAATATCTTCTAATAATTTAGCTCTGTCCGTTCATCTGTTAATGCTGCAATCGATCTCACCTGATTTTGATTTATAAGAAATGGTCTGTCTATTCCCTTATGTCAATCTAGTACCGTGGCTTACTGGAATTATGCTGGCTGGTATGTCGTGCGCTCGGCTGACGACTGCCGGGATCACCCTGCCTCGGAAGCGGGGCCCAAACTAATGAAATTCACTGCAAAACTGTAAAATAATAGTGACACACTTAAGGCATGGTTTCATAAAAATTAAAACTAATAGGACACTATTATGAATTAACTTTCCATTGCTGATTAAATATAAAAATAAAGAATTCCTGCTGAATAATATCAGTGCAGCCCCAGTGTTAGTAGATGTTCGATATTTTCTATTTCCCATATTGTCCCGGAACATCTGTAAGTGGAACGTAATATCGTTTTAGACGGCAGAGAAAGAGTACGAAGATGAAACGACAGCAACAAGCTCGATTTTCAGTAGAAAATGAAATTCTAAAGATAGCTGTGCTCCTCACGGTAGAAGCTACAGACTGTCTGTCACAGGTCGATTTTACCTGAAACCTTTGGAGAAACTCCACAAGAGCAGAAAGGTCTAATCAACGGTTTCTGGCAAGCCTTTACTGATTAAAACAGAGTCGTAGAAAAACAGAGCATGGCGAGCTCTACCCAAAGTCTACCAATTAGCTCTAGTTCCAAAGTTCTAAACGAAGTTTTCTGCTAGTTCATTTACCGTCAAGAGGCAGGGCAACGAAGTCACTGCATTAAGCCTCTTAGATCAAAGCTGCCCCATGCACTTTCATGCTAGACTACAGTAATGTGCAGATATTGAATGCAAGAATGGTACAGACTGATTGAATACCAGCGAAAGGGACTGTAGGTAGCCACACTGAACTAAAACGCGAAAACAGACATGAGAAAGACTGGTTATTTCCTTTTACGCGTTCCTGCTAATAGGGTTGCAGAATATTTGCTGATACCACTTAGATTTTAGTGAAACGTCTCCTCATAACGAAACAGACCAACTATGTTCTCAGTTTTAAGGAATTTTACTTGAGACTGCTATTCTAGAAGCACTTCTTGTTCTTCATTCTTATTGGACATTTATTTTATTGATTTCTCATGGAGTGAAGAAAACAATTACTTTTATAATATATTAAATTATATTTTCTGTGGAAAGCATAGATGTGTTTAGTACGTTTCAGCATATCAGAATTTATAATATTCAAGTTAAGATATTATTACACGAGCTCCGATAATCACTGTTTTTATTTCTACAGGCAAATATGCAATGCTTGCCAAAAGTGACCAATAAATACCAGAATTTAAGATGTTATAAATGCTAAAAATAGAAAGTACTGCAATATGGAAAAGAGGACACGCAGAAAAACAATTAGGTTTATACCAAGTATTATTTATCACATAAGTTTATTTTATTTAAGGACGGTCTTTAACATTCCAGGCCATTATTGAGGACTAAGAGCAACGTTTTTAGTCATGGGGCTTTCAAACGGATCTTCATACTTGAAACAAGCATCATAACTTTCCCGACACTGTGTGCAAACTGAGATACCTAAGTCATGTGAATCATATTGTGAAACATTTAAAGATTTTCCATCTTTTTATATAATGAAAAGTAAATGTGAGATAGTTGAACTGCTAATTGTTGTGTGCATTGATTCCTCTTTTGAAGAAGGATCTAGCAATTAAAATAACCTCAAATATCAGTAGATTGAAATTCACATCTTATTCTTAATTTTGTCTTGAATGATTTTGAGACACTGTAGCATTCACTTAAGTAAGTATTTTGCAAATTTTATTCACTAAGGAGTAATTTATCGCCATTCTCTAAAAGCTATGTGTAGGATTTTTCCAGCTTCGGTAAAAGGATTCAGATATCAATAAAAGCTTTGCATTAAGTCATGCAAACTGTGTTCGTGGACTTATGTTGTAATTACTGTAGGAAGCAGATAAATTTATTTTCTTACTTCAATGTTTGCTCACACATTTTGATGTCAGTTGAAAAAATGTCGGATTGAAATATTTTGACATAATTCTGCAATTCACTGCGTAATGACACACCGACTTTTTGCATTTTGCTGCTACTTTATGCAATTGACGAAATGAAAACTGAAAGGAAAATAGTATAAAAATAAAACGTAGTTTTTGCCGAATCTACTGCCGCATTCAATGTTCCTTCTAAGGAAAATATAAACTAATTGGAAGGCAAGCATCATTTCTACACTGTAGCACTTATTGTTGCAAAAAAAAAGAAAGAAAGAAAGAAAGAAAAAGAAACATCCTCTGAATTGAAGGCACCAGTACTATTACGGTTAGAGAAATAAATCTAATAGAGAAGCAAGCAAATTTAGTATAAATAAAAATAAAAATCATATTTATTTCATAAATAAGGCATTTACATTAGAAAGTCAAGGAAAGATACAATTAAACTTCAGACAGATTTTAATTTGTTCAGATTTACTTTTAAATTTAAAATGCATGTAACCCATTAGCAGTGAAAATCCATTAATCAAAGTTCCAGACTTTTTCAGTATGAGTCAAAGAAAACAAAGTTCAATTTAATTTTAGTGAGTTCGGGTACTGCGTATAGTTACTTATTAAAAATTAAATACAGTCTACAAAATGTAGTCCTTAGTAATACACACGTAATGGCACCCTAGGAAAGATTGTCTTTGAGAGAATGAACTCCATGATGTCATTAGAATGTAATAACGGAAAATGCAAACGATATATCCGCCTACTTCAACTGCAGCTTCACAAAGCGCGTTTTGTAGAAGTACAGCTTTATTGCTCTCTCAAGAGAACCTCTTGCGTTTTTTGACAATCACATACCATCATATTTACTTTGTAAAGCCTCTACCCTCTTTTCACAAAGTATTCATGTGACTATATTTATGATTTTTTTAAATTCAAGAGTTTAATTTAAGTGCAGCAGCAACGTTATTACTACTTTTTAATAAAAATCAGATTTCAGGGATATTTATGCCATGAAGCACTAATAATATAATTATCGCTGAATGTAAGCTTTCTAAAATATTTACCATTGACGCTAGAGTTTAAGTCACTAGGTTGGTGGCGATTATGTTGGTACTCCCACTTCTGTGAATTAAAGTCAGCGTATGATTTTTTTGGTTGCACAGGTTAGAGCTGTAATAGAATATTTAATGATGAATAAAATCTATCTGAATAATTGTGACCAAATGACACCAGCAGTTCCAAGTTCATGGTTTTTCATTATCGGAATATGTTTAAAAAACTCTGAAAAGTATTTCACCGAATAATAATTTATACTGGTACTAAAATCCTAATTCCAAATTGGGTGATCCTCTTCAGGTTATGTAAAGGTTCTTGTGAGCTAAAAATACTACCAAGAAAATTAATACAAACAGATTTAGTCGAGGTGATATTTGTACAGTGAAATATTCTCCTGAATAATGGTTTACTTTATTTAGTAGTTCCGCAGAAAACTACTCACATCATTTTACGACATTCTTCCCTCCATGTACTGGTAACAAGTGTTAAATGGTAAAACTGCTGTAAAAAGCGAAAAACACAATATACGATTTTCAAGGATTGGTTATTTAAGATAAACTCCTTAACCTAAATTTTTTGTACTACAGTAAAACTCTGAAAAATTACACTTTCTCAGTTAAACATAAAATAAGGATTTATAAGAAAATAATAATAATAATAATAATAATAATAATAATAATAATAATAATAATAATAATAATGTATAAAATCAATGGCCACCAATAAACTAAAACGAAAACCAGAGTAAAAATACACAATTAACTTACCTTAATGTGGTTTTCTACATATATATTTTACTTCAGTTTGAAATATTGGAGTTTCAAGTCAACTTTGAAATGAAAAGGCAAATGTTCATTACAGTTGATGTTTTAATTAATGAATCAGTAGCTTCTGCGTTTAACAACTGTTGGTTAACGTATATGTTAGTTGTGACAACAGATGGATCCACAGAGAGGTATACCCAACTCCGCGAGGATTTAAGAGCAATAACATCAAACGTGCCGACGCAAGCTGTCGCTACTGTGTATAATGTACTACAGGTTTTTGAACCCACCTCGATGTGCTTTTGTTTGCATAGTTATTGGTAAGTGAGAAGCAAATGTTAAGATGAGTCAGTGACACAATCTTTCCTAAATTTGAAAAGTAGATAATTGTAAAGTAGGGAAGTATAAAGAAATTTTGCAGATACTCATTTTCGTCTCCATTACAATGTTGTGTAACACAGCTGTTGTCACAATTATGTTAACGATGTTAGGAGTTTGGTTATCCCAAACTTATAACAGCAAAATGCCTTCTTCATATTCTTCTGTTTAGTCGTGAGTTGCATTACATCTGTTTGAACTCTTATTTTAGGATGTAGGTGAAACGTTAAAAGACTTTGTATAATCTAATAGGATACAGTTAATGGTATCAATTTCGAGGTGAGCTCTGAAGTGAGATTTGTTCAATTGCGTACTATCACATGCTGATACGGTTCACTGGATTGAAGATTAGAAATACTGATTGCTTGAACATTGATGGAAAAGCACCTATGCAAATACAATAAAATTTGACTTTATTGCCTAGGTAACATTACATATTTACATACGTATAATCAAATGCTCCCAAAACTAGAATAGAAGTTATTCATAACTTGCGGGTATTCCTCTAAATAACTAATAAATACCAGGGAATGTTGTTCCTCCTTTTTATGCTACTGCCACGGAAACCTTTCTGATATTTAAAACAGTGGCATTTGAAATACCTGCACTGTCCCAAATCATTAAATGAAAAGAAGCGCTAAAACACGTATATAATCATTGGGAGAGAGAGAAAGACATGTGTGTTTAATGTTTCTAACCTCTCGTATTTCATCTACAACCTCATGACGATTGCTTTCGCATTCTGTACGTTTTTTTTCCTTCATCATTTGAGGTGCGACGATGAAACAATTTTTCATTAGAAGATCAGATCTTATGTGGACAGTGGAAAAAATTAGAGCGCGTGTGCATCTTAGCACAGGATGTCAGCAAAGAACGACTGTTTGCCAGTCGGCTGCGTAAAATGAAGTCGCTTCATACCGAGCAGCACGCTGCTCTGAAATTTTGCTCCCGTCTGCAGAAATCTGATGTAGAAGCGTACGCGATGTTACAGCAGGCATATGACGATGATGTTCTATCACAATCAACCGCACTTCGATATTTCAAAGAGAATGAGAATCGTGTTTCAACAATAAAGGAGGGCGGTCCAAGTTCTCCAACCACTGCAATGAAGTTGGTCATGGTGGTCTAGTGGTAACCATACTTGCCTCGTAGACCCAAGATCGCGAGTTCAATCCCGGCCAGGGTCGATGGATTTTTTCGGGCTTAAAATTTCGTGGGTCCCGTATCGCAGATTTACGCAAGAAAAAGAACCTTGAGCCTGCAAGAAGAGACCTCTGAGCAAAATTTATCGGCCGTTTCACGCCCTGAATTGAATGGGACGCTGAAGACCTGAGATGTTAAACATCGTCCGTCATTGTTCGGGAAGATTGACGAATAACGGTGGATAGGCCGGCAGACATGTTACAGATTTCCTGTGATAATGCGGTCGCCATTCTGCACACATGAGACGCGTCTGTGTCAAATGCATACTGATATTGCTGACACATGGACAGAACATGTTGGGTGTTGACGTGTGTCGGAAGCTTCAGCGTCTGGTAGCGCAACATGACGAGCAATACCCAAATTGCATCGTTACAAGTAATGAGACTTCAGCATTACTGACCCGAAAGCAAACAAGTGAGCTCTGTTTGGAAATAACCTCGTTCTCCAACAACAAAGAAGCCCAAGATTCAAGGTACGCAGGTAGGTTATTGTGATTTCGTGGAATAGATTATTAAGTCATCCGAATAAAACGCCCTGAGCTACTGCAGCTCTACAGTTTACACCATGACAATGCACGCCCTCTTGCTCAACATTTGTCCAAATATCTAACGTGTGTCCTACGCTCCATACAGCCCGGGCATAGCTCTTTGTGACTTTGTTCTGTTCCTCGTCTCATAAACAAGCTGCTGAAACAGCACTTTGGTTCATCAATGGCTGTCTCAAGAAGGGGGAGGCCTTACTGAAGACCGTGTTATAAACGGTTTCCATCACGTCCTCCGCTGGGTCAAGTGTATGCAAGTCAATCGCGCTACTTCAAAATTGAGCATAACCTTGACCCTATCTAGCTTTACATTAGCCCTGCTCTTTTGTTAAAGATTTCAAAGTCATTGCATCTAACAGCCCTTCCTGTGTTACAAACGACATTTATTAGACCCACATATAGAATTTCAACGTCTTCGGTGGGATTTACGGTCGCCATTTTTCAACTGTTAATAGTTGACAGAACTTAACTTTTAATATGAGGGAAAGGTGATGTTAACTTAACACAATATTTAACACGTTGTTAAAGTTAACATTGGTTGATGAAACCAGCCCTGCATGTAATAAAATAAATGCGCTTTTGAGTATAACCGCATTTATATTTTTTTAGATGTAAAGCATGCAAATCATTCAATACTTGAACCACCATATATTGCATGAAGTTTAATGTCCTATCCAGAGTCTTAACGTTTTTTATTTTACGTGCTACAGCCAAAGCAGCCGTCACCCCATTTAACTTGGGGCAAGAGTAAGTACTAACAGGTTGGCCCCATACATAATGCACAAGTGCAGCACGATGAGGAAGTCTATCAGGAAGCTTCTTTCACGCAATTCATTTCCACGCAAGAAGTGTGTGCATCATGCATGAGTGTGTTTTGTTGCTCTGAATGCCCTTCCTTATTATTTTTTCTGCCTCGACTCAACACAAGCAACTCCGCTGGGTTGACAAGTCACGTGAAGGCCGGAGTATTGATTTGGGCGTAGTCCACTCTACGTTGTATATCCATGAGCCTAAGTTGCTTACTTCGTTACGGACTCGAACCCCGACCCAGCGGAAGCCTTCCATTTCCAGTAACTGGTACCTACAATATCTGCGAGCGCTCCTTTATCGGAAGAACGCAGTAGTGTTCACAATTCGATCTGCAAAAGTTGAACAAAGTCATATTTTCCAGAGAGACATGTATTTATCTCACCTCTCTAAAAACTATTTCAGTCGTAAATACATCTTGTAAGCAATAAGGAGCTCCTTTGGAGAAAAGTGACAATATATGTACAAGAGATAAATTGTTTTGAAATTATGGGGAAAAAGTGTGGAGAGAGGATGTCCTTTTTATATTTTTTTGGAAAGATCAATTACCCGTGGGAATTAAAAAGATTTATGCAGAACGGACATGCTCTTTTAACAAAGCACAAAGTCAAAGATAAAACGGATCTGAAATCTAATATAATGAAATAAATGAAACAGAAATTAAATAATAAAGTATTTACTGGGATGTCCCTTTAAGCTAGCTTTATTTAGAACCTGCTGAAATTAATAATTTTTAAGAGAGGAAATAAATGTAAATGGTTTAGAATAGTGAGCTGAGAAATCGCAGCAAACGTTAAATACATTCCTTCAGATGCAAAGTAACAAAACGAAATAACTGAAACCATATTCTAGACTAAAATAGTTTAATAAGTTTTGACGTAGTATCTGCATGAAAGAAGAGCTGGATTAGCTGGCATTTTACTTGAGTGTAAAACAATAAACGACAGTAAAAGTGAGAAAATTAATGACTGCGTCTAAACGTGTGCAGAATAGTTTCTAAACACTTAAGTGCACATTACAGAGCTAGTCAAAATGGTCTCCAAAGTATTACAATAATGCTATCGTGACAAAGTAAACAGCAACAAACCCAGCATGTAGAATAATTTTATATTTTATATAAGGATTTTTAGGGCTACGTGGGTAGCATTGGCGCACATGTTCCATATCAACTGCAGATGTAGACGGCTATATGTCACTTCCTCTTGCACATACAACCAGAACGTTTAAATTGTGCATGCCAGGACGAATATATTTATCCCCCACGTATTCTGCTCAAAATCGAAATTGAACTTTGATTATGGATATAGTCGCGTAGAATTTCAGCACACAAAATGCCTTCTCTGTTGCTGTGGCCACCATTTTCACAAAACGCCATCTTGTGTTCATGTTCACCAGAGATAATTTGTAGATTGATTGTATTTCTGTGCAAAATACACCAAAAAGTTTAAATTCAGAAATTACTGATAGTTTTAACTGTTTGTATAAAATTCAGAAATATACATATCTGAATAAGCATCAAAACCAACTAGAAAGAGAGTAAGCTGTAAGTTAAAATACGATACATAAGTTTATACACCAAAACTCCCTCTACTGTATTTTACTGCAATACAAAACGGACCTCTAAGTTCACTTCTTGAATGTTGGGAACCAAAAATTGTAGATATTCTCAATTAATACAATTGCGTAAACATTGGTATGAATTAACATTTTTACAAAATGATCTAGACATATTTAATAGTTATTTTATTTTGACTTTTGTATTTTAGGTTCAGAAAATGTTACGAAAAAAGTAAAGGTTATATTATGAGAATGTTTTACAGAGCTTCCAAGACTGGAATTGAAATTAGAAAAATGAAAGGGGAAATAAAAACTATAATGAAGTAAAAAAATGTGATTTTCAAGGGCATGACACTAATCTGAATAAGAATTCTAACTCCTTGAGCGAGCTATTCCGATGGGTGGATTAGACTGATTCTCAGATGTAAGCACTTCTATGAATTTCTGTCTCTGCACAAGCTGCTTAGGGTTCAAAGAATAAATACATGCAAATAAATTGTTAAGAAAAGAAGTTATATGCCCTGAGCAACTCAACACAGTCGTAACAAGAAAGTGAAGCGGTAGAGCCACGTTCTCACTGCGCTTTACACCCTTCTTAGCGAGCGCTCTGTTCTATTCCCACCTGAGGTTTTGCTAGTTTTCCCTGTACATCGAGGATTCCGGAGTAAAACACAGAAACACAAAGAAAGTTCGAAGAAAATCGCTAACTGTAATTTCAGAATGAAATTTTAACAAACTACCTAATATATGAATGCACTATATGAAATAAATTTAATACTAACAAGGAAAACCTTTCGATTCGAACGAAAAAAAAAAACCGCAAAACATTTCAGGTATTGGCCATGTACTTACCACTGTATTCAATGCTGATAATCGCTTTTCAGTTGCTCACTAAAGGACTACCTACCCAATCTTCGCTAGAGTTCGAACAAACAAAACCAAACCAAAATTCAATTATGTGCCACTTAATTGCTTCTGAATTCAATGGTGATATTATTTCTGTAAAATATCACAGTTGATTGTCTCTGAAGACAAATATCATTTCGAGGGATGGGATACAAGCACCTACAATATGTGGCGAGTGAAGAACGTTCTAGTGAGCAATTGCAGTGTTTTACAGAAAAGTAAATATCACCATTGAATGCAGAGGTAAGTAAATGTACCATAACTGAACTTTTAGTGCGGTTTTGCTTGTTGCAACATGAGGATTTTCTTTGTAAATGTAATATCATTTAATATATAATTATTTTTCACACTATAAAGAATATAAAGAAATGGGAATTGTACACTAAAAATAACATGTTTTAACATGAATCTTATGAAATATCAACATACGAAATGCAGAACCTTTTACTATTTTTATGAGTCCGAATCCTCGTGAAAGTTATTCACCATTCTGTCTTTCAATTGTTATAAAACGGTTAATAATGATGTGGAATGTGTTAATCAATAGCCAGACTTTCCTTTTATGTTCAACTTCACCGTAATAGATACATCTGATGTCGGTCACACTTTCGGTACTTCAATTAAATATATTTTGGAAATTTTCATTGAAATAACTGTCTCGAATAATACAACACCTAAATACTCAAGTTTACCAATCTCAAAAATAAAGATCTCTCTAAATTTTTGAAACTTTCATTTGTTGAGGTAAATGTTTGGAAATTACCCTCAAACATTTTTCTCCATTACAGAAAAATACTTAATCGGAGCGCAACATTATATATTCAAAAAGATAAATTGCTTCAAATTTATTATTTGACATCAGGTACACCAAAAAAGCAATCATGGTCCAATGTTTAGAACAGAGCACTTGTCACTAATGGCAACTTGGCTTTTCCCCTAAGTATTTATTTCCTTGTCACATACAATATATGCTGTCTAATGCTGATGCTATAAACTATTAAGTAGTTCATAGGTTTTGTCACAATATACTTAGGCTGTCCTGGCTGATTACGTTAATTTTACGTTTTCGTGGGTTACTGCGTTTTAAGCCTGAGCCTTTATATCAATTCAGTCTTGCAGCATTTATATATATTTTTTGGATATCAACAAAGAACCTTCAAGATTTTTTCACCATTATCTATTGATTTGAGTTTACTTTCAGCAATACTATCTACAGACCTCTATTTATTCTACTAAAATGTCAATTTTTGTACTTTAATTTCTTCAAGAAATGTTAACTAAATATAGGCCAAGCAACCATCACCTTTACTGGCATTCCCCGGCAAGGAACTACTTCAACTGTCTCACCGAAAAGTTCGATCAATGTAGAATCCGATTCTTTTGCTTACAGATTTGCATAATGGTACTCCGTTGGATCTTTTATTCAAGATGCGAAGGAATAAAAGCATTTCTCTTTCTTTTAGTTCAATTCTTCTATTCGCTGGGGGATTCAAAAACCTTCATTATCTGCGAAGTGAACTCTACTGACTCCAAATCACCATGGTATTTTAGGATCGATAAAGGTACAATATTCCAAACATCCGAGTTTTAGTTAAGGAAATAATCCGACGAGTTGTACCCGCAACGTTTATAAACTACTTTCCATTGAGCAACATTATCGATTTGTACACTTTTTCTGTACTCGGTGCGAGCGTTTGAATACTTACCGAGTTTGAGATCGATATAGAATAAAATTGAAAGCTATTATATTGTGAAAATGCCGCAAGTTCCTCAAACTGAATGCAACAAAAGAGGCGTAAATTGTGTTTGGGCTATTACGTTATATGACAGCAAACTCTTAGTGTTCTGTTCAGCAAATAATGAAACTGCTTCTTTCGCTTGCTTTACTGCATCATTCAACTTGAAACTGGAAATGGGGAATAGGAAAACATATGACAAATGATCGCCGCTACTTTCTAAACAAATGACAATAGAGCGAGCGCAAAGCATGTTCAATGAAATTTCAATGCGGGGTGTTTTTACATAAAAACATTGCAATTCGATCTGATAACACTATTTAGTAGAAACTTCAGACTGAATAAGAACTTACGTATACCATTCAGTACAAAAAGTAGGAAAATGTAATGAATCAGCGACTGCTATTGAATGTGTTTAAAGCCCGTTTTTATTACTGAGGTATCACAGGCGGTGGACACTATTGATACATTAAAAGAAATGATGAACTGGGAAAGAATTTTTTTAAAGGAAGGAAGCATTCTAGGCCTAAATTTAGGGTACCTCCCCGGCATTTGTCAATTATGAGGACTGAAGAAATTCTGGAAAAAAACTTCAGTTAGGGAGGACGGTTCTGTGGGAATCGAACCCCAGACCTTCCGCTCACGAGTCCGCGCCTAACGACCTCGGCCATCCGTTGCGGTATGAATCGCCGAGAGAGACTGAGAACACTGAAGGAGACCTCATCCCAGTATGGAAGGCTGTGCTGGAAATGGCGATTTTGTATGTATAGTACAACTTGCAAAAGATTTGTGCGCATCAACGACGCGCAGCCCTAGGTTGGGACAGTGGGTGAGACGGAAGAAGTGCGCGACTGTAATTGGCTGCAGTAAAAGTGCTGAGAGGCGATGTTAAGCAATGCTGTAATATATTCTCAGCTTTGCAATTCATAGAACGCATCTCGACGTTTCTAAACCCGATATCTTAATATCATGTGTAATACATATAAGTGGGGCCATATGTTTTTTGACCTAAAATGTTAGAAATATGCAAGCATATATGACCTGATTAATTTGCACAAATGCAATTGTACATAGGTACGATAAAATAAAAGTGATAAAACGGAAACAATGAAATCATAGCGACTGTTTGTAATTCCTTATATAATCAAACGGGATTGGTATGATTCATAAACTGAATAATCACTCTAAATGGCCATAATGATATTAAGAAAGAATAGGTTTACCACTAGTTGTGATATTTGGCTATAAGAATACGAATCACCAGATTGGATGAGGCATAGATGATAAGTAATTTTGAACTGTTAGTGGAAAGTCCAGAAACTAAAACTTTAAGAAATAAAGAAGAACATAATTCCATTTCCATTATTAGTGATTTTACGTTTTTAAGCTTATATGTAAAACTGTCGTATTGTGTATTATTATATGATGTGAGGTTTTATTAGTAGCCAAACATAACATGAAACATTTTTAAACCTGGAAAAGATATAAGTGCCATGCAGTGTTCCTTCAGAAAAATAACAGAGTTACAAGATTCGCGTAAATACTGTATATATATATATCCGAACTACTATGCTTGCTTAAGTTAAAAGCCTGCCATATTGATTACTCACTTCTAGTGCGCACTGAAGTTTAATAAAAGAAAATATAAAGATATTTCATTGACCTGAAAACTATGAATTTAAAGTGAATTTCTTACTGTTATCGTTAGTTGAAAATAAAGCCAATTTCTGTTGCCACAGTGAACGTTGCTCTCAGCTACACTGAACTCTGTTACAGAGAATTAAGGTCTCTTCCAGTTTTTCTGTTACAATTTTTTCAGCATAAAGAATTACCTCACGCCTGAAAGTAGCATCATAAGCTGTTCTTTTCTGTATGCTCTCCATTTCGTGATTATCTGTATTATTCAAACGGTCTATCAAAAAAGGCCAACAATAAATGAAACGGAGTCAAGAATTGTAGCAATGCATTATGACGTAATAAATGATACATTCCAACTAAGCTACCGGCGAACTACGGAACGAATTTGCATTCGAATCTAATATGCACCACACTTTTGAATAATTTGGACAAAAAAGTGCGCATTAGATTAGATTCGCGTAAATGGTTTGAAATTTGCATAAATAATGGCACTATAAGCAAATATTTTCAAAAATTAAATTAATTTTTGCTTTCAATGACATAATATTTCACCACAAATGTTAAGTAACATGTTTCCAAACTGATTTTAAAATCTGAGGATGAAGAGATTAATGGTTTATGGTAAAAGTGCACCTAAGACAGCAAAAATGTTAAAATTAATATTTGTTGTTATATTAAAATAATAACAATTGAGGTTAGTCAACATTTTAAAACAGTTCTATTTTAGAAATAATTGTTTAATAATTGGTGAAATTTTCATTTAGATAGGAGTATAGTTTTTTAGAAAACTCGGCTCGTATTCTGTTGAGGTTCAGCAGAAAATTGCCGTTATGTCTACTAATTAGATTAGATGAAACAATATTTATTTTAAGTTTGCGATGAAAATGACAAAAAGCAAAAATATGACAAGTCATAAACGTCCCGGCTTACTCAGAGGGTTCTTTTCTGTAATTTTAGTACTTGTAGTTATTTAACCGTCGCGAAAGGACAAACCCCATGCACAGAATATTTAACGCAATTTTGTAACTATTCTATCTGCTTCTATGGTCTTCCTGTAAATATTTGTAATCTTTTAGGATTTGTTTTTATGTTGAATACGATTTTGAGGTTTTCCCCTGATGAATACTTGAATGCTGAGGTCAGTCTAGTTTAAAGTGTAGAGTTGTGTGGTTGTGACAGTCAAAACAAGAAGAGTGATTGTTTTGACGAGAAAAGGATAAAGGGGTGTGGGAGTATATTTTTCTTAGTTTTTTCATTGATAGAATAAAACTGTAACGTTTTAAACATGAATGTACTACAGCCTTCAACAAGTACGTCTAAATCTCTGCCTGGTCGACTTTGAATAGTCAAGCTCAGCAAATTGTTTATAACGTTGTGGAATTTCTGAAAAAAAAAAAATAAAAAGAATTATGGGCTGTCTTATAACATTATTGAATCAGCTAGACTCGCCAAAGGAGTTTCAAAAGCGTTAATAGCGCGAATTATAAAAGAAGTAAACGCATCTATTGTGTTCACAGGACGTGTGATATTTTGGACACTAAAAGGCAAATCTTCAGAGCGAAAGAAGAAAATAGATATAGATGATTTTACAAAATCTACAGTGCGACGTTTAGTACATGAATTTTATATAGCACGCAAAGTGGTGCTACTACAGGTAAGTTAAATGCTGTGCTTAAGGAAAGGGGCCTATTAGATTGCCGCAATGAGTATCTTAGGATTTTGCTAAGGAAACTGGGATTTAGGTGCAAAAAATGCCAATCCAAAAAGAAAATACTGGTTGAGAAACCAGATATTGTAACCCGGCGGGGGCGCTATCTCGGAGCCACTCAAAATTACAGAGCACAGGGTATTTAGATCAAATATATTTGCATTCGACCCATTCGGTTACAGTTTGCTGGCAAACTCCAGAAGAAATAGCTGTTTCAGCACAGGTCCTCGGCTAATTATAAGCCATGCAGGAGGTGAAGCTGGATATATTAAAAATGGATTACTAGTTTTTTAATACCACCAAAAGACGGTGACTATCATGGTAACATGAACTTTAAAAAATTTAATAAATTGCTTTGTAATCAAATTATTCCAAACCTACCTCCAATGAATAACACCAGTTAACACAATGCCCAGCATAACTGGAAACCAAATTCAGCATCCCAAAAATCATAAATTCTAAAATGGCTTACAAATAAAGCTGAGATGTTCACTTTGTTCAACATATGCAGAAAGGTCATCTCCTCCTATTCAAACAAATCCACACAGAAAAATCCTACATTGTAGACGAAGCTCTCCGTGACAATAACACCCTTTCTTTGCTCCTTACACCATACCTTAATTCAATAGAATTAGTTTGGCAGAGATCAAAGAAGCCATTATACCGCACAAAATGGTCAACATGCTGTGAAAATTTACTTAAAACTGAAAAGGACTAATGAAAAAAAGATAACGTAATTGACGATGTTGTGGACAGCTTGATTATTAGAGAAGAAGCCATCAGCAGCGACAGCCAAGTTTCCCACACCGATTCCAATATGGGCATCGTGTAACATGTCCTTTTTGAAGCAAGGGGAGGAGTTGAAGCCCAAAGGAGGAGGGTGAGTAAGAAAACAATCTTTTGCAAATTGTCGCACTGTAGTTTATTGAGTTTCTTCAGCCGAATATGGTTATCTGAGAAACAGCTCACAGAAAACATTCTTCGGACTGTGAATTTCGATTCACTTAACCTAATTGGAAGATGCAATAACAGTGTCTTAATAAATCTACCGGTCTGCAAGTTGAAATAGTATCCCTGCTGTCAGTTCTTGGTAAGAGGTAGGGTTAAAACCACTGGGAAAATTGCAGTACTTCTTATTTTTGTAGTGCCATTTGTAGGTTTCTTCTTGCAAAAATATGAATTAAGATTTCAGAAAAAAATCCTATTTTGCTTTCATTAAAATGCAAGTAAACAAAATTGTGAGATGCCAGGAGACCCTAAGTTGGTTCAATTTGATTACAGTTTGCTATAAACCAGTGTAGTCTAACGGTTTCACAGTCACGAACCCAAGAATTTGTGTTTTTTTTAATTTATGTTATTCTTATTACTATGCTGAAAACTATTACTACGGTCTTCAAAATACAATCACTATGTTAAAATATATTAGTTATATTAACTCCTACTGACAATACTAAAGCATCGACGACACAATGAAAGGAGTTGGAAATAGCTGCAGTACATTCATTCGCAAAGGTGCTGAAGCGACCTTTCACTGAGTTTACTTTATTGTTCACAGAATGCAAAACTCCGCAGTTTTCTTGGAATGGAAAACAACGCAGTCGTAAGGAACGAAGAAAGTGGTCTGATCTGAGTGCACCCTTTCTGTTCCTGTCGCATTCAACTGATTACGTAGGTGCTAGATTCGATAACTTGTTTTTGAGGAAAGAAACAAACTATTTTCTTCGAGGGCCAGCGAAGAGAGCCCCGGGTATTATATCTGGCCGGGGTTAGCCTGTTGAACCACACTGCTCAAAATCCTAAGGTGAATAAAAATAAGAAACCAAGAAAGTTCACACAGAGTTTTGCTGTTTGGATAAATAAAAACTTAAAATATGATGTAAATATAATTGTTTCTGGAAAGAAAAATAGCACGTACAAAAATAATATTATTGTGGAAATGCAGTATTAGAGACATATTTAACCTTATCGTTCTCGTGTGACACGACGTTAACACAATGATAAGAGCATGAAAACATACACCACAGAAGCTTTGCGCGGGTGCGCATACAGGCTGCCTTCAGCTTGTCGGGATCAATGAATGCTTCATTCTATTGGCGAGGTTAATACAACCATAGTTGCCTTCTAAATCCAAGATCGCGTGCTCGATCCCGGCAAGGATCGATGGATTTTTTCGGGCGTAAAAATCCTAAGTATGACTTCCTTCGAAACGGAAGTAAAGCCGTGGGTTCCAGTAGCAGTAGTAGTAGCGGTAGTAGTAGTAGTAGTAGTAGTAGTAGTAGTAGTAGTAGTAGTAGTAGTAGTAGTAGTAGTAGTAGTAGTAGCAATAACAATAGCAGCAGTAGTAGTAGTGGCAGTAGTGGCGGCAGCAGCAGTAGTGGTAACAGTAGCAGTAGTATGGTGTAGTAATAGCAGCAGTAGTGATAGTAGTAGTAGTAGTAATAGCAGTAGTAATAGTAGTAGTAGTAGTAGCAGCAGCAGCAGCAGCAGCAGCAGCAGTAGTAGTAGTAGTAGCAGTAGTAGCAGCAGCAGTAGTAGTAGAAGTAGCAGCAGTAGCAGCAGCAGCAGTAGTAGCAACAGTAGCAGCAGTAGTAACAACAGTAGCAGCACTAGCAGCAGCAGTAGTAGTGGCAGTAGTAGTAGCAGCAGCAGCAGTAGTAGTGGCAGTAGTAGTAGCAGCACTAGTACTAGTAGCAGTAGTAGTAGCAGCAGCAGCAGCAGTAGTAGTAACAGTAGCAGCAGTAGTAGTAGTAGTAGTAGTAGTAGTAGTAGTAGTAGTAGTAGCAGTAGCAGTAGCAGTAGCAGTAGCAGTAGTAGTAGTAGTAGTAGTAGTAGTAGTAGTAGTAGTAGCAATAGTAGTAGTGGTAGTAGTAGTAGCAGCAGCAGCAGTAGTAGTAGTAGTAGTAGTAGTAGTAGTAGTAGTAGTAGTAGTAGTAGTAGTAGTAGTAGTAACAGTAACAGTAGTAGTAATAGCAGCAGTAGTAGTAGTAGTAACAGCAGTAGAGTAGTATATTATTTTTTGCAACAGATTATTTTAGTGGCGGTTATATATTTTTGTAATACATAAAATAATATTTACATTATTTATTACATGTATTTCCACACTAGGCTGCCCGAAACACTCCCTCGCCCTCTTTTCCAATACACTGCAGCAGCAACAGTAAGCGACCTTTAATCGAACATAAGCAGATTTCTCTCCCTTATTAACGGATAAACTAAAGAAGAAAATCGCCAAGTAAAATAGAGTTAACTACTCTTAATAGCAATAATTAAATATTCCACTCTTTATTTTTATCAGTTTTCTGAGATTTAATTTAATGAGGTTACGTGCTATAATATTTTCACTCAAAATAGGCAGATCAAGGTCATGTAACATGTATAGTTACTTCATCCTACTATGGTTTCTGTGAACCCAAGTCCCCTGGCAGCGCGGATTGGTCAGTAGCTATCGAGGGAAAGGGAATGTGCCCACATGGCGCTGGCAGAGGGGAAGTTATGCATTGACACGATTATTTTAGTGAAAATAGTAGTCATTTATGCATTTAAGGTTGAAAGTAGGTACTATGGTTTAGATTTTAACATAGAAGTTGAACATACAGTTTTCTTCTTTGTATTCCGTGTTTAGTAAATATTTAAATATAAGTATTCCATGTATACTAAGAAGGAAAATTGGGTATATATTCTTGCAGAATGTGAAGCTACAGGGGGCCTGAGGTCACAGATTCTCTTCGAAAAGATTGTGAGGTCAAGAAGGAATAGGGCGGCATGTCTAAATTTGGTATTGGATAAAAATAATTGGCAAGGGCTATGTAAGTTTATTAGGAAGATAAGGCAAGAGAAAATCTCTATAGCACATAAAACACAATTGTACTTATATATTTTAAAGGTATCTCTGTTCGTTCTTTATTATTTTTTGTTGTTGATGTTTATATTATATATGTGTGTGTGTGCGCGCGTGTGTTGAATTATATATTTCTCTCGTTTATTACCCTGTAATTATAAATTTAAAATTTTTATTAATGGCATCAACTTTTTTTTTTGTCCGACATGATGAGGAAGAGGCAGGATTATTTTTTAATGTTTATATATATGTGTAATTCTGCTTATTTTTGGGTGTCTGGTTTTTTCTGTTTTCTCAGCAATTCATATGTGTAAATAGGAGCACGAACGGTCTGAGTAGTTAAGTACGTAATTTATACATCCGCAAGCAATTATTGCAATAAATACACTTACTACTAAAAGTTAAATAATACAGTGCTTAAAAAAGTTTTAACGCAACGACTTAGGTTTCCTGGGATTCTTTCCAGAATTGTACAAGAGCGCATATTGTAGAGAAGATGATATAACACATTTGAAACCGTCAAGAGAGATTAATATTATCCCGACTTCATTTACAACATAACAGCAAAATGAAATATCTAACGCCCGCTGCTCAGGAATGCGATATTTAACAAATAGAGTGGCGAGTGGAGAAATTATAAAGGGAATAAATGTTGTGTTTGTGAAAAATCTAGTCAGGTCTTTGACAGGAACGAACGAATTTTATGTACATAGTGAGATTTTGTTTAGTGAATCCTCCTATTGTACCTACTTATTGATAGCAAATTTAGAACAAAACTAGACACGTAGTAATTAAGCTGTAAATAGAAGTGTATTAAAATAAAGAGGAAAATATTACAGCTAATAAACTGTTTCATAGACAAAGCGCCCTGATATTTACCACCCCCCTTTTGTTTTGCCCCAGTTAGCGTTCCCTGTGCGCTTTACACATGCGGTAGAGTGAATGTGCACTCTCGGTTGGATGAGCTCCCTTTATCCCCTTAGTGTTCTATAGAGAAGCATCAAGCTTCTACTGTCGTAACTAATGAATTACATGTAGATGTGTGCTGCATCCGACATCAGTTAAAATATGAAACAATGATAACTTAACAGCAAAGTTCCCAATGAAAAAGCGTTATATTACGCATTACGGATTATAAAATTACGTTTTCTGACGCTTTTTCATGCATCTTTTATTCTAGTAAATGAAAGTAATGTTCTTGGAGCAGGGCAAAGTGGGTCCTAGTTATGTCATGCCAAGGCTGTGATGTGAAAGGACACGGGAAATTGAACATTGTGTTACCGGCTTATTTGTTACAAAGTAGAAAAATAATGTTGAATGCTACTTCAAAAATATGCATCCTAATATTGGAGCCGGGATTTCTAGTCCCTTTACCTCTTAGATTTGCGAGTATGGAGTTATGATTATAAACTGGGGAGTTGCAGCGAAGGAAAGGGTTCGAACAATGTGGGGAGGAGTAAATGTACATCCCGATTAATGTGATACAAAGTTTTGTTGAATATGAGTAAGATTAAAAATAAAATTTTAATAATTACACGTTGTATTAAGCGTTTTAAACTTTCTACTTAATGTAAAATACTACTGCGTTACCCATATATACCGCCAAGGGTGGCGCGAATTTGTGAGAGGGAGGTCTGGGGTTCGATTCCCACCAAGACTGTCCTCCCTGACTGAGGATTTTTCCAGGTTTTTCTCAGTCCTCACAAATGGCAAATACCGGGGAAGTGCCCTAAACTAAGACCTGCAACGCTTCCTTAAAAAAAAAAAAAATTCTTTCCAATTATATAATTTCATCTCATTTATCAGTGTCCAGCTACTGGTGCCTCAGTAGTTAAAACGGGCGTTAAACACTATTTAAAAAAAATAGCCCATATAGAGACACATATTATACAATTAAAATTATGAGAGTAGTTTGTGAATAAAATTATGCAATATTTATTCTTAACACGTTTATAACATATATATTGTGGAATGAGAGAGCCAATATTATATTTCACATTTTTTATGAAAATAAATGCATTACTTAAATTAAATACAGTTTTTATGTTTTTATATTCGTACATTTCCTCCTATGAACATCTTGACAAGATTCTATTCGAGTATTCACAAGTTAACTGAGAAAAACAAAGTTTCATTTGAATTTTCGTTTATATACACGTTGATGAATTATTTATGAAACAATGGGGATTAGAAATAACAAAATTTTAACATTTCTATGCATAGATACATAATTAAAACAGAATACAATTTATCAATTTACAACGTAATTCTAGTGGATATGATGTTTGTGAGGAAATTAATGACAAAAATATACTTTCAGATTAAACTGAAAAAAAGAAATGAAATCATATAATTACTAGCAATTTACTACACATCGAAAGGAGAAAGATGGAGGGATAACACATTTTAAAATTATCGTTGTTTGTTTTTAATTACAAAATGTTTTATCTTCCACAATGAGGTGTCAGTGTTTCGTCCTTTTTTTTTTTTTTTTTGAGTAGTGTTTAACGCCCGTTTTTACTACTGAGGCACCACAGGCGGTGACACTGATGATACATGAGATGAAATGATAAATTGGGAAAGGATTTTTTTTTTAAGGAAGGAAGCGTTCCAGGCCTAAGTTTAGGTATCTCCCCGGCATTTGCCAGTTATGAAGACTGAGGAAAACCTGGAAAAACCTCAGTCAGGGAGGACGGTCCTGGCGGGATTCGAACCGCAGACCTCCCGCTCACGAGTCCGTGCATTAACGACCTCGGCCACCCGTGGCGGTGTGTTTCGTCCTATAAGAGGAAACTGGTTGCATATGATATGACAGATCACGTTTTAGGTTCCAAGTCAGTGTATCGTACATTGTGGGCAGAAGTCGAAATTGGGTGCTTAGATATGATATTGCAAATGCTTTCATACAATTGCTAGAAAAATGTTATAATCACTCAAATGATAACTACTTGGAGTTACACTACACGCCCCAAAATCCAAACTTTTTAATACATTGGTAATATATTTTTTTACAAATAAAATCTATCGTAATGAAAATTACTGCTCTTGTTCACCCTTGCATACACCAAGTTGATAATAGGCATTCATATATTGAGAAAGCTCAGATGTGTTCTGAAATTTGGTCCCCAGTTAGTCTACTGCGGTTGCTATTCCCAGTTAATCATAAATAAACCCTACCGAATAATTCAATTCAATTCAAAAGACGTGAATTAATTTCAGAGATTATAAAAGTGCAGCTACCAAGATGTTAATCAGTGAATGTGTGAAAAGATTCTTCTTTGAAAATTGGATATAAAATTTAGCATGGAAACTTTGAATTCAATTCATAAATTCAACTTACCGTGTTACGCTTAAATACTATGAGCTTCAGCTTCACAGGCTGTGAGCAAGCCATCAGACTAATGTACAAAGAAATGCCGGAAAATGACATGACTTAAATGAACGTTTGTTCGAGGATTTCTCGTATGACTTGTTTCGAATTTCATTTTGCTATTTAAGCCAATTTTGTGCAAATGAAAAATTATCAATCAGCATAAAATAATAAAAAATCTAAAGTATTTATTGTTTTCTTCAAGAATTATTTTAAAAACAAAACAAAAAAATAGAAAAATAGTGTTTGTTGTAACACGATTCTAATTATGATATACTAATTAACATGCAAATAGATTGAAAATATATTAAGATTGTATAGTATTACTTGAATAGTTATATTTTGTAAATCAATAGTTCAATAAAATATATTTATCTTCAAAACATTTTACAATATCCTTAATTTAAGTATTTCCTTATTTAGAAAGACAAAAGTTATATTTACATAATTCTCATTCACAGCTCCTCTTTAAGAATTTTTAACGAAAAAAGTTTATTCATACAAAAAAAAAAAAAAAGAATTGAAGAATTCATAAAGGAACGGAAGCATTATTATGACGATAAATATAATACATATAAGTATTTTACAAACCCTAACTTTAAAACTGTACTGCAAAATTTGGGAAACATTTGATGGAACATAGTCTCTCTCAGCTCACTATATATTGGTATTAGAAATGGTTCATTATGGCAAAAGATAGTACAATACGTATATAACACAATAAATTATATTCTTTAAAATATTGCTTTTTGGCCTGTTTACTCAACAAACCGCTCCTCTCCTCCCATATAGTAGGTTCACTGCAGCAGCCATCTTGAAGTGGAGTAATGTGAACTCTCCTCACGTTACAGAAGGAGAAAATAATTTTGCTAAAATATCTGAGACCCTTAAAAATCGTTAAGATTGTTTTCAATTATTGGCAATGATTCAATATTTTGGAATAAACCATAAGTTAGTCATTATATTTTTACTATATAGTTATTCAATTATCTGATGACAGACGCTGCGGCGAGAACCGCATCAGTCGATTAAGCATTCGGTCACGACCGGCAGGGCGCCGGCGGAGTAACCCAAGCGCCGGTAGTAGAAACCCTAGAGCAACAGTCTAATAAATTCTAATGCACTTAAAAGTAATGTACCATCCATTGCACTCAAGGAGAGGCTGAACTGCCTGCGTTCATTTTTCACACACTTTTGGTATTTGCTTATGAAATTACCCGTTGTCCTTCTTAATTCTCTTTGGGAATTAACTTTATTAAATAATTTATGAATCGTATTACTGGAGCACCAGGGAATCTCTCTCCAGAAATCTCGTGATGATACGAATCATAAATAAAACACTCGTTGTGAAATATAATAATTAGCATAACCAATTGTTAATGACAAACGTTACTCTAGGATGCGCACCGTGTTGTTTTTTTCACTATTAAAAGGACACCGAGCGGCGTGAGAAAAGGCCAACGTAGCAGTTCGGTAATCTCGCTCGCCCGTAGTCCAGTGGCTATGAGCGACGCGCCGTTTATCAGTTCATTTATTGACCCGATTTTTCTGGGCGCGTACGAAGTACATTAGAAAGAACGTTACAAAGTATAGGATTCGATAGACAGTGCGTCACGCTATTTACTATTGGTCCTTTTTGTTGAAATTTTTATGGTTAGTAGCAGGTCTGTGTGTCCTAGTGAGACGAATTAAGCGAAATATGCCTTTCAATGTCAATGGTGATACTGTGCATTTTGAGTTAAGTAATGACGTTGAAAGTCAAATGTTCTTTTTAATTACAAACACATTTTATTTTGCATTTCTCTAATAAATATTACTGTAGCCTTAGGTGGTTTCCTATTTTAATAGAAGAGTACTCCATGAAGTAAAGCATTAACTTGGGCTTGAGTCCCACACTACTCTGTTCTTTGTGCGCTTTCCGTTTTCCAGCAGATGGTAAGATTTCCAGGCAACTGTAGTGGTATATTACTAACGCACAAACGAACCCTTCATACATTTCCCCCATATATGTCGGAATGTTTAATCCTTATCAAAGAAATTGGAGGTATTTTCCTCTCTCTCATACACTCTCCTTGTCTCAGATACATATGCTAATGTTTCCTGTATTGTTAAGCTTTTAATTGCACAGACAAGGTATTTGTGATTTACGACGTTATCATTGTTTTATACATCATGAGAATGAAAATTTCCCACCAGTTTAAACAATTATTTATATAGTATTTAAGGCCCGTTTTTACTGCTGAGGCATTACAGGCAGTGGACAGTAGTGATACACAGGACGAAATGATACATTAGAAAAGAATATTTTAAATAAATGAAGAAAGCATTTTAGACTTATGTCCGAATTTGCAATTTATGACTAAGGAATCGAACTCCAGAACTTTCGCTCACGAATATGTGCCTTAAAGACTTCTTTGGCTACCCGTGTCTGTACTGGGTTCATATTAAAATGACCGTGTGAAATTTTTCTGTACCAGAGATAAATATGTCAATAAAAATATTTCCCGGGATCGTGACATTGCTCCGACTACATGGCCTAGTGAACTACCGAGTCCCGCTCATTAAATTGAGAAACAAATGAATTTTTCATTTAATTAAAAATAAGAATAATATTAGATTACATTTTGAGCATTGCTTGAACCTAACAACAAGAGAATTGTATTATGCATTGATATTTGATGTATTTGGAAAGCTTACAGTCTGTTGTTTTGTTGCGACAGGTACAGAAGTCTTTGTGGAGCCGAGCGAGCCTCTGGCATAAAGAAAATCCGCAGTAACGTTCGTTCACTTGTACACTTGAGACTACCTTAGCTAAGTGCTGAACGCGCGGCATTCTCCAGTTTCTTCCATCTGGACATTTTCATACTGAAAATATGCAAATAAATAAGTGAGCCGGGTCAGATCCTATGCAGCATTTACTTAAGACACACCGGAATCCTGCGTTTTGCACACAATTCCACCAACGTTGCAATCTACACCGGAAGAAATTTTGAGTAACAATGCACCAACTTTCTAGTGCTAATCTTTTAGAAATCTGACACTTCATTTGAACTTTAATTAGCATCTGATGATGGTCTATAGAAAGTGTTCCCTTTAAAATTTCAAAGAATTCTATAACCGAGTTTACAATTTAAGGATGTAATGGGGTAACAATAAACTGCAGAAAACGCTTCACATTGGGATTTATTCAGTTCCGCTTCTCGGTCGTTAAAATGTTCAAATTATTATATAGTGTTATTTTAATCTACTTTCTCGTTGCATTTACTAATTCATCCATTTATTGAACTATATTTTATAGCACTGTTGTCCAGGTCTTGATTAAATTGATGTATTGAGAGGTCATATCCCAGATAGTTGAAAGTGTTCAACTATTCTATTATATGACTGTTTATTGCATTTGGATCTTTTATTGTATCTTCCTTTCTTTAAGTATCAATTTGATTTTGCTAATAGAGATTTTCCTATTGTACATTTTCAAAACTCTATTTAATTTTGTTTCATTTTTGTGCATACTTTTCCGATTCAAACACCAATACCGTCATCAACTAAGAGAAAGTTATTTGCTCAGTTTTAAGGTTTGATGTTTGAGATTCTTGAATAATTTTACATATAAACATTATTCAGAAATTATATATATATATATATATGCGTGTGTGTTCCAAAATTTACTTTATTTTTATTCTTGTGTATACATAGCGGGCGAATGGGGTATAGATATCATCAGCTAAGGAGACGATTCTATATTATAAAGATATAAAAATATATAATACGTTATAGATCTTGAAAAGGCATTTCACAAAATGCGCATTTTTATGAGTTTATATTTAAAATGTGGAACAAGTGCGACAAGGCATAATAAAAAAAGAAATGTAACATGACTGGTCAGCGTATTTGTGTTGTTAACTTTTTTCCTTCAGAGCTTCGTTCGCCAAAATTTAGCATTCTTATTTTGTAAATATCAGACCGGAGTTCATGTTGTACCTTACAATGCGCGTTTGCTGACATTGCACACAACGCAAGCCGGTTTGGTATGAGGGGATATGCGAGCAGTGGAGAATGAGCACTTTTACATTTTAACACAATGGTTGATCGTTCAGTTACAACTTCACAGTTGTGCAAGTGCATGCAATCTTGACCACATTAATTTATTTTTTAAACAAATGTAATTCTTTCATTTTACTGTCTCTCTAAATTATTAAACAAAACATTTTAGCGTCTATTTCGTTTTATTCAATCGTTACGTAAAAACGTAAATGTTTTATTTTCTTTAGCTGATCGTTCTAACTAAAATATAGTGAGCATATGTTTACTTTATTGCGTATGAATAAATGTTTAAGTTCATTTTCTTTATCCCTTTCGTTAAAAGTTTAAAGAAATGCATGTTTCGTTTTTAGATACTTTCGTTAATCGTTGAAATTTTCTCTGCAAAGACACGAAATAACTCTCCTCTTATGAAGCATCAAACATTATAATTTCATTAATGACATAGGTGGAAGGTAATCGCGGCCGCTTTTCGACATTAAGTGCGCAAAAGCAGTGGTCACATTTCCCCTCTAAATGCGAATCAGCCATCCTTAATACTTACCTGCACAGTAGCGTGGTTCCAGTAGAAGGCGCGGTTGCCAAACATATCTTTTTTCAACAAATTAAGAAAGATAGAATAAAACTTTTCAATTATTCCATTGAGATCTCTTTCTGCTCCAACTCCTTTCATCCGGTATAATATATACATATAAGGGATATACCCCATCGCGATCTGAGACCTTGATTAACTTTAAAGAAGAGGCATTGGCCAATAATATATGGATATAATCGCAGAATGTAGAATTATTTGGTGGCATGATTTGTTTAAGATATTTCCCCTCTAAATGGGAATCTGTCATCCTTAATACTTACCTGCACAGTAGCGTCGTCCCAGTAGAAGGCGCGGTTCCAAACATATCTCTTTTCATACACGTTTTTCTGAAAATTAAGAATGATTGAATAAAAGTGTTCATAAACTTTTTAATTGTCGCATCGAGATCTCTTTCTGCTTCAACTCCTTTCATCCGGTACAACATATACATATAAGGGACATACTCCAACGCGATCTGAGATCTTGATTAACTGTAAAGAAGAGGCGTTGGCCAATAATATATGGATATAATCGCAGAATGTAGAATTATTTGGTGGCATGATTTGCATGAGATATTTTCATAAAACCTTCTTAGCACTGTAGATAAATATCGACTCTTAACTGAAGGTCTAATGCTAAACTAAAGCTAAAAATATAAAGACAGCTTCTCAAACTATTGCAGAACGTTAGTAAATGGTAATACAAGAAACATTAAACACTTAAAACTAACGAAAAGAAATGCGCATTAGCTCAAAAAAAAAAAAAAAAAAAACAACATAAAACTACACATGTGAAAAACAATGGCATTTGCTGTGTGTAAGAGAGAAAACATAACTGAAAGAGATGCAAGGACTTAAATAACAACAGATATTTGAAATGTACTTTACAAATGAGGGATCTTTTCACAAAATTTGCTATCTATGTAAAGTATGTAAAAGTGCAGTATCAACTTTTTTACTAAGAAAGCTTCTCTAAGATCTGTATATTTCAAAATCAATATGATATTACTTTTCAGTGATGCATGAAATGAAATAATTAGATTTTCTAGAATTAGTAATGAAAAAATTAATATAATCTCAGAAAATTTCATTACTTGTTCTCGAACATGACCTTATAAGCGAAAATATAATTACTACACACTCATCAAACACATTCCATCTTTTAAGAAACCCTGTCTCTCTCGACTGTATTCATAATATTAATTTGGGGCCTCAATGTCATAATGAGTATTTCTATAGTCTCGAGGATCATCATCATAGAATTGTTTTGCTTCCTCTGAATGTACTAATGTACTCCCCGAGACTTTTTACATCAAAACATTTTTCTGGCCTACACGTTTGGTGTAAACTATTTATTCTGCATTCTCCACCAGTTTAATGGTTTTGAAAATTGTCTTCAGACATTCACTTTCTATTCTTGAACCACAAGACGATGTCTGAGCTGAAAGTTTGTTTTTCATGTAATGCATAATGCAGTTGCACTTTAAAGGATAACTTTCATTCCAAGCTTTGCTTTTTGTGGAAAAGCATTTTCCATTCCTTTCCAATATTGATTATTATTTTGTAGTACTTGGAAGGCACAGTGATAGGTTCAACTTTTTGACAGTCCTTTAGTAGCATGAAGTTATGCCCTCATATTGGAAAGCGACGGATTATTTTTCTGAAAACTATGAATTGTTCCACAATGCTCATTAAAGTTGCTATCATCGTGGTATTCTTAATCCGAGAGCCACACAAGTCTGAAAATAGAAGGGCGTACCGTGCCTCGTTTTTCCTCTGGCAACTTTTCATCTACATTTTGAACATACCTGTTTTAAGGCCGAGGCAATTTCATTGGAACCACGTCAATCTTTATTTCTAAGTATAGTGAGACACGTATGCTAGTTGCAAAATGTGCAATTATACGGCCACTGCTATCGACTGCAAAATATTTCTGCAATACTTAATTTTGGTAATGGCTGGTATTTCATCTTTATTGCAACATTTAGGAAATTGTTGTAATAATATTGCCACATCCATTTTATGTTGAGTTCAGGTGACAAATAAAATTGTACGCCTAGAGTAATGAGTTCCTCGGTACTCATATTTCAAAATCTCTCTCTTGACACTTTCCGTTTGTTCTTCGTTTTTTTCTTGTTGTCTCTTGCCTCCACGTTGTTCAGATAGAATTTCACCTCTTAATAAATAATGTTTAGCAAAATGAGATAGGTTTACAATACTTAAAAAGGTATTTCCTCTCCAATTGCATGCTGAGTACGACAGGAAATAGATAATGTAGGGTTTGTTAACTTCGTTTCATCATAAATTGTTGTCAGGATACGAGATATTGACGTATTATAAATGAAATTGCTCAATCTGGTTTTATTCCTGCAGAACTTCTTTTTAAAAGAGTGCATTTCATTATAAGTTACCTGAGTAACAGAGCACATTTGCTACGCTTTTGCTTAGTGTTTCGACATTCTATTCCATGGCTGGATTTTGATGTTTCCTTCCTTCTGTCATTACTCCTCTTCCTTTTATGTCCTCTTTCTACTAAATTAACCGGAGAATGATATTCTTCCATAGCAAATGCACACCATTTTAAGCACTAACCGACTTCCAAATATTGTAACATTCAGTATAAACGTAAAAGCAATAATTACTTACTGTTACCAGTACTTTGAAAGCAACTAAATCGGAGATACTTCCCCAGGTTTTGTAATGTTTCTGTAGATAAAATTTTTGTGAAAATTTACCCTGTATAGATAAAAAGTTTTGCGAAAAGTTTCTAACTTTAACACAATTTAAGCTATAGATAAATCTGAAAGCAGTAACAGATTCCTGGCTGCCGAAAAGTCGTTTTTATATATAGCTAAAAATCGTAAATTTTGTAAATAATATTTGTGAAAACGCTCTTGATAGTAAGAGTAATAAACATTATAAAACGAATATGGCAAAGACTTCAAGCACAATATAAGTATCACTTAGGAGAAGGCTATTTTACAGCTCTTCATAAATCAGTTTATACAGACTCCCATAATTCTGAAGAATCAATTCAACGGATTAACAAGAGTCAGGTGTGTTTGCCCACCTATATCCATGAAAATTGCTTTTAAAATGTTCAAACCGACATGTGACAACTACTCAAGGCGCATAATTACCATGCTTCTCCACGGACGTAAGAAAGAGATTATAAATACATGGAGGTGCAAAAATATTTAAAACACACGGATACAGTGTCATAACTATCTCTGCTTTTAAACAAATTCTGCATTTATTTTAGCAATAAACATTTTAGTAATAGTCAAGATGTTTAATTGAAATATCGTTAAACTACTTGTATTTATTAATAGACAACATTTGTTTCATTAAAACGTTAGATTTTATTATTGGCTATTAATACTCATTACCAATTGCTTCAACATGAGGAGTTATTGACACGCTTTGCGCTACTTGATTAAGAGGCACTAAAGCTAAAGAATGAAAAAGAACCTTACACTGGTCTAAAGCGATTTTTCTACTGAGAAAAAAAGGGGGGGGGGAATCATTCAAAGTTTATCTTACTGATCACAAATCTGAAGTCAATTCTTTTCTATTACGTAACGCTTTTAAAATACTACATTTGTTCATTAGGTTCACTTTAAACGTACAAATGTATCATTTATAATGCAACCAATGACTAATTGATGCATAAATCATATTTTACATTGTTAATGATCAAAGAGTACAATGTGGTACATATGACAGATTTATTTTCTTTATTGGTTGTCTCTGCTAAAATTGTTTTATACTAAAGAAAGTGTTTTTATGTGCTGTCAACACACCACAAAAATTAAATACTAATGGTAATTATTCTATTCTCCATTGTGTATAACTGCCACTTTTTTCAAGGTGAACCAGCTCCAGCATATCCTAATGGTGACCGCCCTTTTACATTGCGTCTTCACATTTTACTTGAATGCCATCATCTAGCGGTTTTTAGACTTTCCCTGGGTTTGCCCTCCTCTCTCGAGGAAGTGCTTGCAGATGATGTGGTTGCTGTTGAGCGAGTGCGTCGTTTAATCCGTTTTTGGAGCATGGTGTGATTTTATATCATTTTATTTATGAAGGCATTTTAGACCATTTTAAGACTGTTGTGTTTCCAGCTCTTGCTGATTTGTTTTAGTACCAGTCTTTTGTTTATTGTTGACCATTTTACCCTTGTTATTTGTTATGGGGTTTTTATTCTTATTGCCCAAGTGCTAATGTTGCTCGTTTTCTGCACCGAATTTTAGTGTAGATAGATTATTTTACTCTTGGCGCAATTTAGTGTATTTAGGTGCTAATGACCTTAGCAGTTTTGCGCCCTTTAAACAGTAATCATCATTGTGTATAACATGGTTGTCAGTAAACATTAAATGAAATATTTTAAGGTTTTTTCTGTGAATGTTTTAATTCGATTTCGTACCCAGATAAAGTGATGAAGTTCATACATTAATACTTTGTGACTTTCATGAATGTCCATGCTAATTTAATTTCATAATTTAATGAATATCACGAATAGGATTTTTTTGATTAGGTTTATTTACAGACGCTCTTTAACATCTCAGGTCATCAGCGTCCCATTCAACTCAGGGCGTGAAACGGCCGACAAATTTTGCTCAGAGGCCTCTCAGGCTTGAGGTTCTTTATCGTGCCGTAAATGTACAACACGGGACCCACGGCTTTACTTCCCTTCCGAAGGAAGTCATACTTAGGATTTTTACGCCCGAAAAAATCCATCGATCCTGGCCGGGATCGAACCCGCATCTTGGGTTTAGAAGGCAATTATGGTAACCACTACACCACCAGGACCGACAACACGAATAGGAAAAGTTGCTTTAACCATCCAGATATTTGTTGTAAATTTGTGGGTAGTACATAACATGTTAAGAGAATATTATAATCTAGATCGTCGTATGTCTTTTAAAGTGTCTCTTCCTGCATTTCCACCTTGACTTCTTTTAGTTTAATGTGGGCTATGTAAGTGATGAACCTGAAATATTTCAACAAAATATGCCAATGAGGAATTCAGGTATTTAATTTGAGCACGACTTGTTCCTATACATGCCACTATAAGCGGAAAAACAAACATTTCCATTAATTAAAAGAGTTTATGATGCTTACTGCATAATGAGAGTAAATATTTTTTCTTTTATAAATTTATTGCAATTGAATTAATATAAAATGTGAAAAAACAGAAACATGCTTAGTTTGTTTTTATAGCTGCACTAAATAGTCCCATAACTCAACCCCCGACATCAAATATGAAATTAATGGATCAATTTCATAGAAATTTTCCTGAGTAATATACAGCTGTTTTAGTAGTCCAGTGTAATTGACTTTGAAACGACTTGCTAATCAAATGATCTCTGTAGGCACAAGAAAATAGCTAAGATCTTTGGTTATTGCTCACTGGATGTCGCGCAAGCACGCACTATGTGGTACTTTCCCAAAAAGATGTGCCCGTTAAGTGTAGCCTTTTATGCTTGAGAAACCTGCTATCTTGTTGTTTAAGTGATGCGCATGGAGGCATTGTTGCTTTTCCGAAGTCGATGCTGCCACGAGATAAGAGATTCAAGATCATTGCACTAGACATCGAGGAACGTAAGCGTCACTCCTCTCAGGATGTAACATCTCGCACTTGAAACAGACCTCCTGACATACAGTTACGATACGTCCAAATCTCTGTTTATAACAATATAAAATTGATTCACAATATAAGCAAATACTTTTGCCAGACATGCAAAGTCTTGTATCTTCTATACTATGAAATTTTATACCATATTCCATGTGCAAATTACTTCTATAATATGTCTTGTTGAAGAAATGTATACATCTAAGCTTTTCTAGACTCTTTATTTCTCTTGAATGAAACAGGAAGCCTACATTTGATAAATAGTGGCGAGATTAATGACTCTCTTGATTACTTGCTAGTTTCTTCTATACATATATAACCAGACTAATGAAAATTCATTGCTGGCTTAACGCTTGTTGAAATATTGATTTAATCCAACCTTACGTGGCATACATAAGATCGCTATACCAGCTATTTAGGCATTATAAACAAAGCTAATTTGAGAGTTAGATGCATCTTAAAATTGCACCAGAACTTACGTATATAATAAAACAGAACTTTTCTTTGCCAGGAAATTATGACAACGGGTACGTTCTGCTAATGGTAACTACAGTGAGATTATTTCAGTTACGGACACCCAAAGCGCGCCTGCGTACTGGGAGAAGCCTGTAGTTAAGGCTGTGTAATGCATGTAAAGGTATCAGCTTGTAGTTAGTTTGAAGAAGTTTTGTCAGTGAGTGGTAAATCTATGCTTTCATTGAGTGTAAATTGCATGCTCATTGTTCTCCGTAAATATAGCCTTGAAGAACGGCTTTTTATTTGCAATCGTGTTCCAGGTAGTCATTGACAACAAGCAAAGCTGTGAATTACTTCAATTTCCTACACAGATACCGGCAATTTATTGCCGCTGAAGGGCATCATCTCTTAAAACATAGGTTAGTGATTATTATTATTATTATTATTATTATTATTATTATTATGTTTTATCACAGTATAATTTAACATTTTTAGTAAAAATATCATACTAAAATAAAAAACACTCACTATATGCTTGATGCTCTCCCTTTTTCCGGTTGCGGCGGAACAAGCAGCCGGGCTCAGACGGCCCGTATCTCAAATAACCTCATTGTATCATGACTTACATAATGAAATTCCAGAGCGCTATGTCGGCAACAAACATGTTTACTTGGAACGTTCATTACAAACACTGTACGTATTCCTTCAGGAGACAAAAACATATCTCTACTAGCTTCTAAGCATTCAGAACAAGCAACTGGTTCACATTTTTAGCCAAACCAGAAGCATCTATGTTGGAAAATTTTACTTTTGACAGGGAAAGCCTAGCGGGTTCCGATATCTCCTGATGCTCAGGTGAGAGTTCTGCGGGTCCCGAGCACTCTTGGTATTTCTGACGTTACTAAAGGTGCACCGGACCAGACACCAGAGTCCCTCCTTCAGGGTGTTTTCTGGGTGCCATTGTGTGACATAATCGGCAAAGGTGGGGTGCTGGGCTACTTAAAAATGCTCAGGCTACTCACCTGCAGAGATGGGGAGGTTAATGTTAGGCATGGCCAGTCTCCACAGAAGGGTTAGTTTAAAGTGTAAAGTAATGACTTACAAAAATCCTACCAGAAGGGGCAATGCCCAGATACCCGATGTTGCGAACGTCAAGACTATGAGCCGTTTACTGCTGCATCTGGCCCAAGGTTAACGAAGTCACACTAGTCTCGTCATATGCAGTAAAATGGAGTTTAGGACAGCAGTTTGTCGTGAAAGCTCCTTGTAACATTGACTCTTATTAAAAACACAATGTAGATGTTTTAAAAAAGAACTTTTAAGATATAACTATTTTTTCTCTTCTTTTTCCATTCTGCCCTAATTGCCAAGGTATTTAATGTGATTTTGCTCTATTTGAGCTTTGGAACAGAGGTAATGAGGCATATGGAGAGGTGATAATGTTGGGAAACTAGTACATACATTTTGTATTGAGGCGGTTAATATTTAGAGGTGGCATTTGGGATCGTTTTTGGGGAAAAGTAAATCTACAATGCGCAGTAGGGCAACTCGTGGCGTTTATCAACGGTTTCTAGCGAGCTGAGAGCTGTAACTTGAAGAGAGTGGATGGGTACTAACTGTTTCGCATGGCCATCTTGGTCGACGTCCATTCTGAATGTAAGTGATACACATAGATGTTAATAAATTGCTCTAGTTAAATTTGAATTAATATTTGTGCTTTCAGTGAACATCTCCGTCTCTTATTTTTCTGTTTTTATTTTGATGGGCATGATGTTACTAACTGTGAGTTACACCGCATGAACGGCCTTAAAACGTATAAAATGAAAATTATTTAGAGCAGCTCTACAGAGGGCCGCGACAATATTAATGTTATCGAATTTTTATTTTCTGCGTTGAAGAGAAATCTTAAAAGACTTCACTCAGAAAGGATGAAAATCACTTCTTCAACAAAACACATTTTTGTTAATTGCTCTGGGCCATTGAGCCATGGGGTGGCTAAAAGGACCATTTATATTCTCCTAGCAAATGATATACCAGGAAAATAATAACTCCAGAAAGAAACGGATTAGACACAAACATCACCGGTCGTTTTAAAATGTATAAATCAATTATTAATAATCAACTGTTGATAGGTTCGTCTAAATGTTATTTAAGTTTGGTAAATTGAAAATATATTTGCAACCTAATAACTTTTAATTTCCGACTCTAGACATTATGACTGAATTATTTGAGTACCCTAAACTTCACTATTCCTTCACCAGCGGAGTCTCATTTAACTGTGACTCTATGAAGAGGATATGGGGGAAATGTCCGTGAAACTTTAGATTCTATATAATGAACATTCTTTCTCATTCATTCTATCTTTAGTGACGAGTGACTTTCGGCATGCTGTAGCTCTAATGAAACACGTCTTAAAGCATAGCTCAAATATTTTCTACTGAATTCTAAAACTGTTGTGGTTCACCTTTGGACACTATTACTCCCAAATATTTACGTAATTAGAGAGCAAAATTAAGAATCTTGTTTTTCATGTACACACGCCATTTGGACTGCTTTAATAGTGTTTAACGCCAATCTTAACTATTGCGGCATCAGTCTGTAATCACAAATGTTACAAAAGATATAATTATAAATTGGAAGAAAACATTTCAGGACATGAAGGGGGTGAGGTAGAGGGGGGGGAGAGGGGGAGGGGGAGAGAAAGAGGGGAGAGAAAGAGGGAGGGGGTTCTGGCGGGATGCGAATCGCACACCTTCGGTATAAAAGTCCATTGCTTAGCGACCTCGGTCACATGTAAACTACTGCAGCTCTTAGAATATTCGCTTTACCCACCGAGGAAACATAATGAGGTGCAGGTGCCGCATATTTAACTAAGCCATGTTTAATGTTTCCAGCCCTCCTTTGTACCTCGCTGTGTTTCCGAGCGCCAGAGTTTGCTCTTAAGCATAAAACGCAGAAGAGAGCATGACACGGAGCTGGCTCTACCAAGGGTAGCGATTTCGGATATTACGGCAATTATTCAGTTTTCCGAAGACAGACTGACGTACCAGCTAGCTGAAGGGTCTCTTCACGTAAAACAAAACTTTATTAAGCGCTTTCTTTCACCTTAAGTGTCCATTTATACATTGATGAGCTAACCAAGTAATCCAGCGAGATAGTCTACCCATTCCGCAATTTATCGTCTCTAATTTCTGTACAAAGCTATAAGGCAGAGTTGCACTTCCTTTTTTGAAAATTTCTGAAGAGTGATGTAAAATAACTTCAATTTTAAAACTGATGCCGTCATTATTACGAGTAAAGACGCTTGAATTAGGCGTATTAATAGTTAGCACATTCTACAATAGGATAGATTTCAAAGCATCTAGTATTTGAAAAATTCTATTCGAGATATATTCATTTTTTTAAAACCCTTATATGCTTGTAGATTAATTCTTTCAATGCCATAGTAAAGAATGGTGGCATTGAGTATAAAAGGAACCTAGCGATGCAATACAAACGTGATTTTGACACTGGACTTGTAACAAAGGACCATATTCATTCGATTTAATTAACTCCAGAAGCATTCCGTTTTGTCTTCTGCTTTTTTGTCATTTTTCAACGTACTTTTACATTGCAGGAGGTTTGAGGAATTATGATGCAAACTGTTAAGGGATCAGCAATATGAAGACAATAAAAGAACTTTATATATGCTGCTACTTAATACCTACCGGTTACACGGAAATACACATTCTAAGATGAGAGAAAAATGTTACAAGAATGGGTGTCCATTCTGAGGCACAACTTTACCGATTTTTATTTTGTTAACTAAATCATTTTATGAAGGAACAATTACAAAAACGATTCAGTGTAGAAACGTTTGTTCGTTACAGAATCGTAGAATGGAATATTCTTCAAACATAGTTTCAAATGTGAATTACATGAAGTCTCTCTGAAGAGTTCAACATACGGAACCAAAAGCTTACATTGCTGAATCCAAGTTTCAGTATCTGAAAAAAAAAGCAAAACAAAACAAAACATGTGATGATCTTATAAAACCAAGAGATCACACGGTTTACAAATCACTGAAAACTAACGGAACTGTGCGTAACGGCTTACCTGAGCTTGATGCATATGAATATTCAAGTGTTAGTTATGTGTTGTTTAGTTCCTTCTACATTCATTTTAACAGATATTTGCATTTTATGTGAACAGCTTCTCATTTAATTATCTTCCACATGAGTTTTCTTCATTGTATTACCAATAATTATTATATCAGTTAATAGGGTAAGAATTTAAACAAAGATATCTGTAAAATTCACTGCACAAAAACATGTCATATCAGTAAATCTACTTAAAAGACTTAATTGTACTTAAAAGATAAATTCACGAACATAATGAATTTATCTCTAAAGCTCAGATATTTGAGCGATATTTATTAGGACTATTTCACGAAATAAATAAGTATTTAAATATAATTCCTCTAAGCATGGCTTACAAAAAATTTTAATTTCAAGCAATCTTGCGACAGAAAAATGCCGATTGTCATAATGCCAATAGAGAAGAGCAAAATACGGGTTTAGGACTATTTCATGAATAGAATAAGAATAAAAGTGATATATATATATATATATATGAAATTCGCGCACAGAATATTAACACTTGTATAAAAGGTTATGCCTGTGAATATTTATTCTATTCAGAAACCGTGAGACTGAAATGGACAAAATTCGACTATTACAATCGCTACACCAACTGAGACAGAGAGGGAGAAAGAGAGAGAGAGAAAAAAGATAACATACAGTGTCTTTAATTTTCTTTGTATTCTGTGGTTTGGAATTCCTAATAATAAGCATCACCAACACGATTTGAAGAATCCTCCATTTTGCGTTATGATTGTCCATTGTCCATGTTTTTTTGCTATCAATAGTTCCCCACAGCCTCTAATAAAAGTGGTCAGTGATACATGTTCAGGAATTATATAGTAGAGATATAGAGTTGGCTACACTGACCACAAGACAAATGCACGTCGCATGATAAAATGGATTTGATAATTTTTTCGATAATTTTAATCGGTAATCCGGTTGAGATTGGTCTAAATTCAAAATTTTGTTTCGTTTCATTGGTCGATTTTAAAATGACGTCACCAGTGAAATAGTCCTTATAATTTTCTCATAAAAATATTAAAGACGAAAAAAAAAATGGGTAACAAATCTGATATTTGAATATATATATTACCTCAGAAAATTCTTGTTCAAAAATATAATAATAATAATAATAATAATAATAATAATAATAATAATAATAATAATAATAATAATAATAATAATAATAATAATAATAAAGAGATCCTCATTTTTCTCCACACCTTAAATACTAAAAATTGTCTTTCTTTTTTTCATGTCTCGACGTCTATACATAGTCAGTACTTTAAGATGAATAAATGTGCCATACCCTGAACCACTCACTCTTCTAGACACGGCAGTTCTCATCCGAAAGGTAAATGACAAGCTAAGGACTTTGTTCACATTGATTTTACTACTTCATTGCACTCTTTAATAATGCCTCCTAATTCATATTATTTTATGAGTTGCTTGCTTTATAAGTACATACAATTTCGATCCGCTAACAATAATCGTACACACCTACTAGCATATACACGATTATTTTATATACAAAGCTATAAATGCTAAAATGTAAGGCATTTCATGTATAAACTGCTAACTTTTTTTTTATAATCAGCCAAGAAAATTTAGGAATATCTTTTAAAGGATGTATTTAAGAATAAATGTCCCCCCCCCTTTTTGTGGGCACGAAAAAAGTTGGAATATTGCTTTATTTGTAAGCCTCTGCTCGCTCTTTACCAAGGTAAGTAATTAATAAACGAAGTACTTATTGGTGAAACGTTATGTATACGCCCCTTAGTAATGGTAGGACAATGCGGGCCTGTTTTGATGAGTAAAAATTATAGCAGGTTGTCTTTTGAGCTTTTATAGAATAGTTTAAAACTGTACGAATAATAATTTTTCAAAATGGAAAATGAACGCTGTATATACTATTATCATAAGATATAATAATAATTACATGCATATGCACAGAAGTAATGAATTCCACTTTTGTATACAATTAAAGTATGATAAATATTATAAAAGAGAGAGAGAGAGAGAGTGATAACATTGCAATAAGAATTTTTAACTGGAGACTAAGAGCTCTTTCCTTTTACAGGAAGGAGGCAACAAAAGAAGATATATATATATATATATATATATATATTTGTTTGTTTTTCTAATTTTTTTCTCACTATAGGCACTATACGGTGTTTAACGGGACATCAAAATAAGTATAACGCTTGGCAAATTTCCTATCTACACTTCTAAGCCAGGCCTGAGAAACTTTGAATATGGCGAATTAAAGAAGAAGGTTGTCCATGGATAAGATTATCATAAATACTACAATATAACAAAATATCTTTAAAATTTCTCACATTTTCCTAATTTTAATCACTTTGTTTTCTAAAATAGCAATTAAGAATATGATTGGAAAAATTGTAAACACTTCTAACTCAACGTAAAATTTATATAGAAGGAAATATATTTAGGAAAAATATAAAAGTACATATGTAAGACTTAGTTAAATTTCTTTAGGTTTTGGAAGAAATTTTATTGCATAATTTAATTGTTTAAAGCGTTTAATCATGGAATGTCATACTTTACATGCACATCTGTCCACGTATTCTTTGGGGTTGTCTTAGTTTTAAAGTTAAATAACATTCCCTTATTACAGTTAATTTCATATAAGAATATTCAAATGTGTTCAATTATATTTACCTACATTATTGAAATCGTGACAAAGTTTTGTACTGAAGCACATCGGCTCTTACATACTTGCCATACAGAGTTACATTTTAAAAGAAAAAAGGGCGCGAAATTCTGTTCGTTCTTTCAGTATTAGCATATGTATAACCATAGTTAAGAAATTATTAAACTTAAATTAGAATTTTAACACAAAACTATTTTATCTCTAATTGGAACTTTTAATGGTGCACGTCAGTCCTTGGTAAATGTAGTACTGAGATGAACCATGTGAGGTGATAAAGAAAAGGGGCCTTTAAAGCATCCTCATGTTATGAATTACTAACCGATTCAGAGCTCGTTCTAACTTTAGAACATTAAATAAAATATAGTTGCTATTGAATGAGAAACATAATTTCCAGTTTCTATGAAGTTCTCTTGAATATGAAATTTGGGATCAGAGTTGTCTTGCGATATCGTTTTTATTTAAAAACTTCAGAGAGTTACAAAGAATTTATGTAAGCATTTTGCGCTACGGGGTTTCATTCTTCAAAGCAGTAACGTAGAAAGTGAAGGAGAGCGCTATTTTATCATTATTAAAAAGTATTCATATAAAACATCAAAAGTGTGTACTTCAAGCTTGAACAAATATGCCTTTCTATTAAAAAGCTACTTTTTATTTTATATCCTGATTGTTTTCGAGACAGTTACTTCTGTCATATGAAAGCAGAATGAGGAAGTCTTTGACCTAGTGCATTGGCTTTACGAGTTGAAGCTGAGAAACTCCGGTCGCTTAAAAAGTACTAAAACAAACGAAAAACAAAGCAGGAAAGCGAAAGCGAAGAGCTAGAGGATGCCTTAGAGGCACTTTCTCTCAGGTCTTACCTGGGGCACAGACGCTCGTGTTCATGGTTGCTTCGCACTATCTCGAGCAGGCCGCGCCATAACGTGTTACATGGCAAGCACTAGACACACCCTCGCTCGCACTGCCTTACTTTCTCACGCACATTGGTATGGCACATCTCTGTCCTGCGTACTTCCAGGCGCCCCAGCGTCCCTGCTGCCATCTACCGGGCGTCTCCATCCCTACCTCCAGCCGGTCACGTGTCGACGCCCAAACGAAAAGAAGCACCTGTTTACTTGCCCGCATCCGGTCCAGCAGCCTCTAGTTCGCTGCTCCGAGACCCAACATTGCCAACAGTCAAATCTGAACTCATTTGCAGCTTCTCTTGTTCGTAATGAACAGACGAAATTAAACGCATAAACTTAAGATAGTGTTTCATCTAAATTGAAGTCATGCAAGACAGAAAGATGTATTTCAGCAAATTAAGCTGATTGATAGATTGTTCAAGGTGTATCAATTCTCTCTTCAATTTGTCTCTTCTGTGATTAGTTTCTTTAATTTTATGCTTAACGTAATTTAACTACCTGTAGAGCATGTCACAATAATAATGAGCATAAACAAAATAGTGTTTCTCCGACTAGAATCTATTTAAATCAAAATAACGCAATCGCATATAAAACCAAACAAAAAAACAAGTTTTGAAAACTATTTTAATTTAACTTTTTACACCGTAATTCTCAGCTCCATTATGGGATTTCGGTTTGTAGAACGGTGACAGTTTTCCGTGTTTTCTATTTGATTGAAAAGCCATTATTCAGACAATTAAGCGGAAACAAATTGCTAATGACTTTGCATGAAAGTTCTAAATTTGCTTGCAATCAATCTAAAAATTATTTCTCACAGAATTCAATTCAACTGAGAAGGCCTTTACAAAAGCGTTACGATCTGTGGATTCTACCTTAAACCTTTATCAGTGTTAAATATATTTATTTAGAATTCTTCCTCCCATTGTTTTTCCTTCTAGTCGACAGCTACTCAGCGGAAGTGGTGACGTGTAGTCGAGATCACCGAGACCTACGGTTCGATTCCCGCAAGTATTGTCATCCCTGAATTAGATTTACCAGATTTTCTTCAGTCTTTCTCATTGTCAAATGCCGGGGAGTACTCTTACATTTGTGCAAAATTGCTTCTCCAATTTATAATTTCATCTTGTTTATCATTCGTGTCCACCGCCTGTGATACCACAATAGTAAAAGTTGCATAAAACATAATTAAATTGTTCTAATTCAGGAACTGAATGCATTGTGCATGTACAACTGTTTATCCACTTTAGCCGTTTTTGCTCTGGAACAAGGCCGTCTAGAAATTGCACCGTTCTTTCTTCAGGATCTTTCGACAAGCATGGAAAAAATGCTTGAAAATCATAAAAATAGCTGATTTATACACTCTGTAGCTTGCTAAAATCTTCAGAACAAAGCAGCACTGGGAAAGCGAAAGCTTTCATACAATTTAGTGGAGGAAGACTTCTATAAACCCCAAACTAGGCAGCTTGACCAAACAGGAGTTGATACTATGTCGTCAACATATACAAAAATCTAAGACTGGAACCATAACAAGTGGAGAAGCAACGTTCAGAGATGGGGCTTAGAGTGCCAGAGGCACAGGAGAAAATGAATACTGCGTGGGAAGAAAACTTACAGCTCGCTTAATTGAATCTATAATTTATGATAACAAAATTGAAAAACAGTAATAAACATAAGAAAACAGCGGCTATCTACAATAAAACGCTGATATCCAAGCAGTTACATATACGAACAACATGGGATTAAAGTAAATATACAAATATATAAACAATGAAATGTTTGGATACGCGTGCGCACTAGATCGCGGTAATTCTGGAAAAGCATCAAATACATTCTAAATTACGTTGTCCATAGCCACAGCAGCGACATGCGTTACAAGTTATCAATAGAATAGAGTGTATGTTCATAAAGAAAGTAGCTATTAAAATAAATGCCACGTAATATTTTATAAATCTAAAGCAGTTTTAGCAATACTTATGATATTAGACAAATTTACAGCTACGGAAATGAACATTTAGAAGCTGTAATAATTAAGGAAAGCCATTGTGGAGTTCTAAACTAAACACTGTCACAAACTAAATGAGTCTCTTTGTTATTCGAAAGCTTTACACGTTGTAGCTTGGGAAGTTGAATAAGCACGCGAATCTCCTCGATAACTATAGACAGCAATGATTATACCTGATCCCCTATCTGTCAGGATCATTACCCCCTGTGACGATGGAGTGCTATCAACCGGCCATTATTCCGCGGCATGTGTCACGCATAGCTTTCCTGAATGCAAACATCTATTAACGGATCAATAAGCGAGGGCAACAATGAAAATAAAGAGCATAGCACGAGAAAGTTATTAGGAGGCACATCAATTATTAGTTATTATAAATTCGCCCACATTGTTGTAGCATCTAAGACGATTCTATAGTCATGATCTGGCAAAGGAATTGTTTCTGTTGGACTAGACCTATCTCAAACTTTGTAGAATTATTATCTGTTAAGCCCTCTTGAATAACTGCAATCAATATTTTGTCACCAAGCAACACATACAGACTAAAAATGTAATTTGGCTGCGGTCCATTTCAATGCAACTTGCTCTGTCACCAGCGGCACGGCTTGGCCACACAACGTAAGAATATAGTACAGGACCACAAGATAAGGAATAATGAACACGAATCCGAAGGCTTTTTGTTTAATACTAAAAAATATGTTGATTATTGTCTCGTATGGGAAATTATTTAAGTTATGAGCCGAGGCTGCGCACTGGAAAAGGCCAATCGTCAAGGATGTATAATGTATGTGCAGGTAGTAGATTGTAGTTAGTTTGAAGGAGGCTTTGTCAGCGAGTGGGTGTGCGTTTGTGTGCTACTCGGTGCTTTCAATTGTTCTTCAATAGTAATGCCACTATATAAATATAGTCTTGAAGAATGAGTGTTTATGTATGGTACAAATGTAAAAAAGTTTCTTGTACAAAACTGGTAATAAGATTCACAAGAAAGTAACCTGGCAATCGTGTTTCAGTTAGAGAAATTATTAGCCAGTTTCTTAAACATTTAGACCGACACGATCTCTCAATGACATGAAAAGTGTTCCGGACTGCCGCGAGAAAAGATAAAATATAGGAATTTTTTTATGCATTTCCGACAAAGCATTGCTCTAAAAGACATAATTTTAAATATAAAATAGTACTTATTATCATTTTCAAACACAGTATCATTTTATGTATTTAGTAAAAATATAAAAGCTAAAATTAAAATGCAAACTTTACGCACGGTGACCCTATCTACTTTTTCCGGTTGCAGCAGTTCTACTTTCGCATTAAGAAATCGCATTCATGCAGCCCGAAACTCAAACAACCTCACTGTATTTCTCTGTTTTGAATATCGTGCTAGGTAAGCAGGAGAAGAAGCTGTACTAGAACAACTTTACAAACGTATAACTTAGAACTTTTTTAAAAAACTGTTTGCATATTTACCCCCTTGAAGTCCTATACACGATCATTTTCTCTATCATAGCTTTGAGAAATGTTCAGTCTTTTAGGATGTTTCTGTGAAGGAGATGAATCATCAATTCATTTATTTCTCTCACTTTCTGCTACAGTAATCCTGAAATGTACAACCATTACATCAGTGAAATCTAACGTCATGTGCATGTTTTCACACAAGACGTTACCGCCACGGGGGGCCGAGGTCGTTAAGGCGCGGACTCGTGAGCGGGAGGTCTGGGGTTCGAAACCTGTGAGGACCGTCCTTCCTGACTGGTTTTTCCAGGTTTTCCTCAGTTCTCATAAATGGCAAATGCCGGGGAGGTACCTTAAACTTAGGCCTGAAATGATTCCTTCCTTAAAAAAATAAATCCTTTCCCAATATATAATTTCATTTCGTGTATCATCAGTGTCACCGTCTGTGGTGCCTCAGTAGTAAAAACGGCCGTTAAACACTATTAAAAAAACACAAGACGTTGTTGTATTTCTTTCCTAAAATGATGACGAAACTGCTGCTTCAACATCTGGCTTCCTATTTTCTGCAGACTTAGGTCTAATTCTAGCCTCTGATACAGGATGAGCAGATTATAGTTTTCCGTGCATGGCGGTGGGGCTAAATAGACCGCGCAGCCTGTAGTCACCGTCGTACGGGGACATGAGTGCGCGCTTTATCAAACTACAACTTCAATACTGGAGACACTGGCTAATAATATTACAAAAAGAAACATTTAAAAGATGTACATATACACACACTCATATCATCCAAGGAGACGTTGGAACCGCTTTCGTTAATTTCCCAAGCAATTGTGATGTATACTAAAAAATGATATATCACTGGCCTTAATTTCCTTGAGAAAATTGAATTAATTTCTTGAAGGTTGCTCATTTTCGGTTCATCAAAGGTATGTGTATTTTCCCGATAAACTTTATATTTTATTGAACCCTAGAGGTAATTGTCGCTGGGGGTTAGCGGGAAAGCGAGTGGGCCAAATGTATTTACTGATTTATTCTATCTCAAACACTTCCTAAAATGCTCGCTATATAAACCGTCGCAGAATATAATTTATGACGTAGCAGGACTTGAAAGTCCATCACAAGAGAATTGCTCTTCAAATAAGCATGAGACGATTCTGTACGCACTTACGAATTATAAATAAATACTCGTTATGATATAGAGTACTTAGGCCTATTATTAGCCACAGCTTTCTTAGCTTTACATGTGCGGTTTCAATAGCCATTTAGCTGAGACTTATGACACGTTCCCACGAAGCTTGTGATTCCCGTCCGTGGCCTTGGCCGACATCACAGCCGGACTAACGGATTGACCCGCGCGCACGGGCAACTCTTAAACTGCTCCCCCAGTATATTAAAAATATTTTTGCATTAATAGTTTGCACCCATTTTTTCCTATATGGATATTGTTTAGTTTTAACTCTGTACATTTACCTGCCTTTTTGTTCAACTGCCACACGCCCATGTCCCTTAACAAAAGTTAAACCATAAAACATCACCGCTAACTGACTGTGCAGTGCCGCCCAGAAACCATCAGCAATTATTTATAAATTTACCATCTAAATTAAGGCACAAAGATTTAAGTAATTAAATTTAGAATATATATTTTGATCATCCAACAAAGTTTAATCGAAATAGGTTTGGTCCAACGGAAACAGTTTCTTTGTCAGAAATCACTTTGTTAGGCAGCATTAGAGGAATTTTATATTAAAAAAAAAGTTCCCTCACAGGACAAATTATTTTTGTTACATTCCATATTTGAGATATCTGGGTATTGCGTCTGAGTGAGAACAGAGTATAAAGTTCTGACTCCGGATCCTTCATACGTTATACTATTTAACTCTGTAGTTTATATTTCTTCAATACGTGTAATTATAAGGTTGTTTGTTTTAGAGATGTCTAATATCCATTTTTTTTCTTTTTTCAATTCGAATATTTAGTAAAAAGTGATATTTCGTGTCTAATAACGTCTTTTTGCCATTAATCTGTTCTCTTATATCCTGTTTACTACCACCTTATTCTTTCGATTCTTCATTTTTTTCTTTTTCAACTTTTACTATCTATATCAAAATTACTGTTCACCGTGCTTGTTTCTCCTGTTTATTTCATAATATTTTTATAGTGTCGTTTTTTCACTATACAATTCTTAACGCTTTTTATTTCTCAGCATAATTCAGCAAGAGATATTTTAGTTTCTTCAATTGGATTTTGCATATTACATTACCTACATATTATTTATTTATTTTTAAAATCAATATTTTAATAATCGATATATTCATTAGTCCATTCCATTAACACCATATAGATTGTCGTTTATTTCATTTTTGAGTGTTTATTTATTAATTCAAAGCTACTGTAAAAAGCCATCTCTTCCCATAAAAGTTAAAACATTTTCTGGAAATTTTATAAATGTGTTCTAAATGATATCTTATTAAAATTTTATCGCGAATTATAATTATAATTACAATGCTGATTCATTTAAAAACTTAAATGCAAAGTTACGGAAAAATTAAATCTTTGACTGCACTAAATTTTTAACAAATCTATTTTTAGCTTCACAGAATAAATGTAAGCTAACAACTTCCATGCAAAAATATCAAAATAACTTTATGCATATACGTTAAATTGTGGTTTTGAGTGCGGGCAAACGTACAAAATGTTAAGCTGAGAATAAGAAAATTGAAGTTTTCGATGCCTAGAAGTTAAAGGCCAAGGGACGGGGTTTAAAGAGAGCAGGCATTTAAATACTACAGTCATCTGAAACTTCTATAGGATGTTCTTTTGGACTCAATGACATTGTTAAGAGCAAAAACTAAAACTTTTAATTTCTTTGCATGAAAATTTCCATTTTTTCACTTTGGTGTTTCATCAAATTTATCAACTTATGTCCATTTACATGTTTACCGAGCTATTCTTCATTACCCCAGCCAGGTGATATAGCATACCCCTGTCTCTGAAATCTACCTAAAAAAATTATTCAGATGCATTTTATAGTCCTTCGGTTCCCTTGCCTCATCAGCAGCCAGATCGACCTGTTCAAGCTTACAAACGATTTAGGAATTATCTGAAATTAGGTTTCTTGATTTTGCAGTACGAGATAAGCGTTAGTTTAGTTAAAATATTTATTTGTTCCAATGGCAGCTACATTAATTAACAGTTATTGAACTAAACTATCTAAAAGACTTTTCTCCTCTTACCTTAGCACACTGGTAAGGCACTTCCTTATAAAAGAGAATGTTAGTTTTGCACCTTTTTGCTTAATAGTTGCTTCCTCATTGCCTTGTATTTGAGAGAGACTCTGAGTCACTGCAAGAATATGATTCTATGGGATTTTAAACTTTTGCGGCAGTGTTGTGTTTCATTTAATGAAGGTGAATGGGTTGATCCTATTGACTCAACTTCAGATCTTGATATGTGAGAGAATTTCTGCGTTTCTGAACTAATTTATATGAAATTAAAGATGTGTTATGGCTTTGATTTCTCCAGCAAAAGAGGTCCTTTGTTGTCCAAGAGAAAATTAGAGGGTGAGCAATGCTTGATGCAACTGCGGGACCGGCCGGTAGCGCTATGTCGGCGGAGGTGGGGAGTATATTTCCCCTCCGCTGCGCGAGGCTTCAGTGTGAGTTGAAATCTTGCGCAAGTAGCACAACGCCGACACAGCAACCAGCTCGCCGGCCGGCCGTACTCTGCGAAACCAATTGTGTGAAGGTTCGTTCACCCTATAGAATAAGAATAGGGAACTGTGAGCATAGCACCAGCGTGTATTCAAATCCGTCAGTGCAATTTGAAGCCAGTCATAAGCAGCAAATGTGTTGATTGTTTCTAAAGCAAGTGGCTTTGATATTTTACGATTTTCCTGGTTCTTTAGTGCCCATTTATGTGAGTGCTGTAGTAGAGAATTGATGTCGGCTAATTCCTTACACTTTTATGGTTGAGGTAAGCTTTTGAATTCAAGCATGTAGCCATGTAGCTATCGGGAATAATCGAGCTGGAAATTTAGATGCCTTTAATTGCTACTATAATTCTTAAGTGGTCTTGATTAGCTTTTCGTATAGAAGCATCACTTTCTTTTCAGTGACTAGTGTTAATAATTTTACACATGCGAGAGGTAGCATTGCATTAATAAGGGCAATTTTAAAGCTTTTCATATTAATTCGGAAATTTATATTTTGTACTAATTCTATATTGTTTAATGTGTTACTTGTTGCACTGATGCGGCGCTCACAACAATATAACATATATGGAAGGATGTATATCTGGTAGATTGATTTACTTGCATATATTTGGTATACAGATTTCTATTTATAGTTACGGTATTAGGAAAGGCTATACTGATATGCTAAACAATGGAAGGTTTCCTCTTTATTTTATGTTTTATAAACTTTATATCAACATGTCATGCTATGTAAAAGTATGAAAAAGTTCTATCAGCTGCTCTATAAATGTTTATACATTGGATGTCCTGTTTTGTTTTAATACTAAAATAACGTTATTACAATAAAAGCCCATAGGGGAGGTTCCGATTCCATACCGAGATGCGTGCTTTGCGGACCAAGCACCCGTGCTACCTCTGACGTTAATAAAAGTGCAACGGACCGGACGCCCGAGCTCCCCTCTCTTCTGGGATTCATCCGGAGTGGGCTGGCTTCGGTGTGGTAGGCGGAACGAAACGCATGCGATATTGAGGACTCCATTGTTTGGCCGGTACTGAACTAGCTAAAAACGCTCAGCTACGCACTTGATTAGATGGGGAGATCAATTCAAGACGACCGTTGTACCAGTGAATACTGGGAGGTGGACCGGATGGTCCGCTGAGAGTAAACAACACATCCGCTTCCATCCGCAGAGGATTCGGGGTGCTTGGAGAGGGGCTATGCCCAGGTACGCGATGAAGCGAGTAGGAAATCTCTACTACAATGAAAATATATTACGATATACAATAAAAAGAGTTTAATGTAATTCTAATGGACATAAGGAATAATGAAAGGTAATAAGTAATTTACATTATAATTGTTGGGATCTGGGTAAATTTTTTACTATAATATTGTTATATTTAATCGCACAGCTGCTTAAATATTGAATTATAACACACTTATAATAAGAATAAATATTTTATTATATATTTATAACAAAATTTCATATTTTCAAATATAATGACAATGACTGAAAGAAAATTTGAGTTCCCCAACATTAATTTGTAAAATGTCTGGGCTGTCCACTTAGAAGTTTAATATTTTAAAAGTTCATCATAGTTTTGACATAAAAAGAATATCGCCGGGAAAGAATAAAGCTTAAAATTTTCGCAAAAAAAATAAGAAAATACATCCCAATATGAGGAACACATATTGGCAGACTTAGAAATAGGTGTAGCGGAAGATGGAACAGAACGAACTGTTCTATTAAAGAGGATATCGTGCTTGTTTTATATATATTTTCACATGCTCAGGACACGATGTAAGACATTTGGGATTATACTTGCTTCTAGTTCACGAATAGAGTATGTGTAATCTTTCGGTATGATTAAAATGCAGTGCTGGAAAAAATGAAACCACGAACCACTTTGTCACGCAAGTGCAACAGGATGGGTGCAGCTGCCATAAACAGTTCGATAAGGAAAAGCCTAATATTTAGAAATATTTAAATCAGGATACTAAGGCATGTTTTAGATAGCCGAATGACGTCAATATTGACCTTTGCAACTATTGGTTGTTAAAGTTAGAAACTAATGAAGTAATCTCCCCCTTGGAAGGATGCAGAGCTAGTACCACCCCGCTTCCGGTTAAATTCCTGTTTAAATACCGGTAATAAGGGTGACTTGAGGAACTCAGAGGAGAGACTGTGTTGCTTCTACGCGAACTTCTCATTCTGGTCTCAGAAGTATCGTACTCGACCTTCTTGAAACAGTAGTCTGCACTTCCTGAGGTAAGGGGAAGGGCTGTTAGTCCTTTCATTCTTTTACACTAATTACACCTACAATTATATTTAGAAAACAATTAGAGTATTTTCAAAATAATGCTAACTTCATCGTGTTTTACTAAAACATTCCCCTAGCTATTCTCTTATTGTTCACACTAAGTCTAGGTTTATAAGATTGGCTGCGACATTATTGGTGGAGGCACCGTTTCTTTTCTTCTTCTTTTGCAAGAGTATGATCACCACCCCGCACCCTCTACTAAATCTGTGACAAAGCACCGGTCTTTCGTTTCCGCAAATAGCAGTATATGGTCTCATGTTGGTCCTTGCATCCTTGTTTACGGCAGGGATAATTTTTTTTTTTTCTCTATGCTTACTTCTTTCTCGTTTTTACAACTAAAGGACTGTTATGAGAATATTGCCGACTTCTGTTTCTAAATGGAAATTCCTTTGGTTATGTTCTTCATAGTTTCCTTTGAGCTTTCCTCAATTAGTTATGTGACAATATTTGTAGAGGCACCGACCCTTACTTGTCAGTTAGCGGGAGACCGGTTACGATTATGAAGGCAAAACTTAGGCACCTGTATCATCCAATCGTTTCGATTACGCTTGTGATGCTTGATCGTCATTGGGTTATGTTTTGTACCTTGGTCCTTTCTTTTACCTTTTGGTCTTTTCATGCTTATTTTTATGCTTTTTTACCGACATATGTTAATTGGTAAAGATGGCATATATTAGATTCTACCTTTTCTCTTCGTTTATACAGTACATTGTCCTTTGAAAGACCATAAATTTATCTCAGCGTCTCTTTAACATTTCAAAATATTACACAAAGTTTTATTTTTCGATAAACTTCAAGCCTTGTTACGTTTTCCTAAATTTCGTAGAAGTTTTAAAAACATTTCCCTTTCAGGAGTGGTCGGCTCTCTTCGACGCCTATGATCTAGTTGGATAGGTGCGGTCATTATGAATGCAGCTGTCACACTCGATGTAATAATTACAAATCTATAATAAATCGTCAATTTCTTATTGATTATCACTTGTTCTTTCCGTAAAAGTGACTGCAGTACGTAAACATTATTTAAATAACAGAGGAAAGATAACGCAATGAATAATAAAAAGAAAAAAATAATGGAAAGCGTTATATATAGTGTTCAATTAACAGAAGAGGCAGAAAATGCGTGTGCACTTTTAGCTCCAAGCTATACAGCGAAATAAATTTTCATTATTCATTGCTATCAATTTCTGTTTACTATCCAATTCAACTTTAGCAAATATATATATTTTCCATTTAACAGCAATCAAGAAAGGTCCCTAAATAGTTATTTAATCCTGTGCTCTTCAGCATATTCATCACCAGAGATAGGAGTCATGTTTCTTTCTCTTTCCGAAGATATACAAACAGACGACAATCATCTTTTTAATCATGTTTATTAATAACAACCGTTGAATGCTTAATGTAGCTTAATAAGTACTTGCAGTACTACAGTTTTGTATTATGTAATAGTTGCAACACTTACAGTGAAAGCTTCCACATCTCTTGCCACTCTCTTACCTGAAAGCAAAAATGGAAACGTTATTAGTGTTTGTAATATCAACCTGATCCAAAAATGATATATTTAATTAGTGACTAACAATTGTATCTGTTGTGTTTTATGCATTTGCATATTGTATTCCATTTAACTTAAAATTACACCCCAGGTAAGTATTGTTTTCGAACTACAGAACAGAACTATTGGTTTAATTTTAGAAATTAATAATAGATAACATAAATCGCCCTTTAAGGATTTGAGTCAAATGAATCAGACCAGTTCATACTCTGCCAAGACACTTATGTTCACGAGGACAATACTGGACAGAAATGTAATATTAACATACTACTAATACGAGGAATTTACTGGAATTAAAATATTTCAAGTTTTATCTGAATTTGTAAAAAAAGTCACATATTGCACAGTGTTAAAATATCATTAGAAAACGTTTACATATGAAGGTCGCAAAATTATCTAATTTGAGATATGAAAAAGTGTAATTGTTTACAATTGGTTCAATTTTGTTAAGCCATGCAGCTCAGTTCAAAAATGACAACCCATAAATAAACAAGTCTTGCTAAGTGTGCTATTGCCCCAAAGGACATTACATAAGGGTTACGTGCTCGGCAAGACGACTCACATCGGGGTCTGGAACAGGGTGCTGCAACTGCAGCTGCGCAAGATTTAGATGATTATTCTGAGAAGAAAAAACCCTGCTGATCATTAAAATTGCAGTATATATCGTCGAAGAATACAGCAATAATGCCACCAGGTGTGTGAATTTATCGTGGGAGAACTCTGGCATACCGAGATTTTGGGATGTTCTTCGAGAAATTGGTGCTTGTGTTGGAGGACAAAATGGTTCACAGCGAATATGGAATCAGCGGGTCGAGGAAGGATGAACACACAACAGCTCCGTAATAAACCGAACAAGAAAATCAACATCTGGGGCGCATGGCTGTTATGGATCGCACAATATGTTTCAATTTTAATGACCAGCAGTGAATTTTCTGATAGTTTGCAGATGCTTTTATACCTGCACCAGACGAATCTACCAATGAATCCATAAATTGTGACATTAAAACCACCACTCACATTGCAAGTGAATACAGACCGTTAAGCAGAATATATTACTAGCATTACTATTGTCATTAATAACATTATTACTGTCTATTATTTTTATTTCAGAAACAGGCAGTTAGCTGACATCTAACTGTGCTGTAAATAAACAGAAATATCCAAGTATCCTAGTGCGAATGATAACATTTCAAATTTCACACATTTTACAGTTGCACTTCGGAGGTGTTTGGGAAGCTGTTTTCTAATTTTGTTAAATGTTCATGCCAACACTTTCCATAGACAGTTGTGGTACTACTTGCTTCTGTTACACTAATTTCTTGTGTACAGTTTGTTTTATGGTCGAGCATTGCGTATCCTGCAAATAGCCTAATTCGTCACATCTCCATTCTTACGACTTGTTAACTTACAATCGAGTTTGAACAAACAAAACAACATCAAAACTTAGGTGCAAGCCATTTACCTACATTTGAATTCAATGATGATACTAGTTTTCCTATAAAACGCGCTGTTATTCACCAGAGGGCTCTGTTTAGTCAGCCTTCACTCGCCTTCTGCTACTCCAGTCGAGTTTGTGCAGGTTCTTATTTCATTTAGAAAAAAATCTGATGGTGTTGGTATTTAATGAAGTTATTTATGTGTGTCTTCAAAACAAATATCTATAAGAGAGAATGTATATTGCAATATTTTGAATGTTTTTGACTTGTCTTAATAATATTATAAATGTATAGTGTTTTTTCTGGAAACAAAATTAAAATGGATATTAAAATTGTCCTTATAACTTGCAATAACAGTAAGAAAATACTTTTGGGTGGAATGAAATTCATACAATCAATTATTATTCGCTCTTTAAACTTTGGTTGAATTTATTAGTATTATATAATGTAATCGTTTTCCGACACCCTATATAATATATAAGTAATCTTTCCCTTCTTCATGTATCTTAATCTTTGTGTCTATATATAAAACTTTTATAGCTTTTACCAATTGTCTTAATATTGCTCTTTCTACGTCCTGTTGTCTGTCTACCGTATCAAAGGCTCTTTCATAAAAAAAAAAAAAAAAAAAAAAATTGGCACATTAAACCCCTGTTCATTAATATTTGTGTTTTGGATAGCTTAGGATTGTTAGATTATCTAATTTTTAAACCCTTTTTGTGTCTCTGAAGTTGTGATCTCATTTACGTATAACCTGGGCTTATCACTGTAGGTTTGTACAGTGGTTTTTATTTGTCACTTTTACATCAATATTTTCTAGTTTTAAGGTATACATCTAAGTTGAACATAAAATCAAGAAATCTAGAAACCTTACAGAGAGGTAATGTGTAAGATTTTATGAGCTATACCAAAATACTCTTTTTTAAATTTGTTTTATTCTCTTAGAGCAGCTATTCAGGAATATCACGTTTTAAGTCATAACTTCCTGACAGATCTCAGGTAAGTTGAAGAGTTATTTAGATGTTTTTGCGATTTTTATACTACAGAAGTAAATTCCTTTTCTCATTCTAAAATGTATTGATTTTTCTTTTGCTTTTTCACATACCTTAGTTAGCATTTATATTGAAATTCTCGCATGCATTAGTAACATGGGGGTGAAGAGCTGTTCCACCTCATTTTGATTTATTCTATCCTCTTAGTGTTAAGGTATTCGAGAAGACAAACTTACATATTTTTCATATTTTCATTTTTCCTTTCTTTCTATTGTTATATAGTAATCTTTCCAGCTGATAGGAAATAATCGGAAACGATATTTTATCCTACAAAAGCAACTACATGTAGCGAATTTCTGATTTTTTTATTTTCTCTTAAGTATGAAAGTATAGTAATCCAAACCTACTCTTTTGTTATTTTCTTCCTGTATATATTTATATAGTCAACTAGTACACAATGACTTATTTTTAGTTCTAATTTAATTGCTGTATATATAAAATTTGTAGTTCCTTCTTTAATTCTCGTTCTTTGTGACAAAACCTATCCAGTTCCATAACATTATCCCAAAGTAATTTTGTCCTGTTCTTTTACTTTGGCTATTCATATTACAACCTTCCTTTTACCCTGAAGGTTTCGAGTTATTTAAAGTTTCCTACAGTTGGTAATCAGTTCGTGTGCCATGTTCATAATAAGATCGATTGTCTTCTCTGCGGTTAAGGACGAATATCTGCTGTTAAATAATTTGTTAGCATGGGCACTGGATAAATATATAACTAAGAGCGCCTACTTATATTTAATGGACAGTTACACGACGGTTGCTAATTTCCTGGATTGTTTCATAACTAGAGGCCTGGTCTGTGAGAATTGAAATAAGTTGGTTGTGGTTTTTCCTAGTGTTGCATATCTTAGAATCCTTCGCTTATTAATTTCACGATATAAAGGTCTGTTCTTAAGCTATATTGTGCATTAAAGTGACAGTCCTCTAACTTTTCTTGATCGAGGAGCCCTTTAAAAATATCTCGCTGTCCCGGACTCCTAACATTTAACTCAAAGTTTAAAATGTTAAATATTCATTCTATATTTTTTTTAAAAATCGTTTATCGCATTTTACAAAATTTAATGACATTAAAACAAATAAATAGTTTTTTTTCTCAATGTTTGCGAATTACCTTATAAAAATGTGAATAACATTACATTTAAAATTATATGAAATATATAAAATATTATTAAAATATAAGATGGCGCAATATTCGTTAATTTTAATTCCTAAAGAGAGAGATGATACTACACTTCACGAATCATGATATATTGAAATAAATTCGATTCTTTTTATTTTTTATTTTTAGATAAATGAATGCAAAGAACAAATATTCACACAAGTAAGCAGTTACAAAATACATAAATCTTTTCATAGTCTTCTTTGATATGCCGGGAAAATTTGGGATTCACCAGCCTATGCAGTTTTGCAGCCGAAAGAAGGGCGTTGTTAACCCTCACGGAAACACAGTTAAAGAACCGTTATTTTACAGACGGATCGCATTGCATGCTATAAAAATGAGACAGACACATCTAAATGACAGCTACTTTGAATTCAGATAACTAAACACCAGCTGTGGCAGTGGCAAGTTCTATTGATTAAAATAAACGTTAATTTAATTTTACATTTTGAATACGAACATCAATATATTTAAAATGCAAAGTAGTATTTTTTTTTTTTTTATAAATCTTGGTTCAGATGTTGCATACTGAAGTTTCTTACATCATCTCTGTGACGCCGACGAAGGAAATTCTAGAAACGTTTTCTCTCCTTCATCCACTCCACTGGAGGCATTCTCGCTGAACAAAGTAACGACTGGTTTTCTGCAAAGTAACACGAGGCAATAACAAAGAGAAAAATCATTTTGCACATTTTCTTGTTGAATTTTTTATTTTACTGAAAGGAACAAAGGGAAGGTAGCTATTAGAGAGAAGACTACCATAAAGGAAAAAGACATTTTTTTCCAAATAAAAGACCGATTTTGTTGTTGAAGAAATGACTTAAAATACTAAAACAACTACTACTGCTGAAATGAAGCAGGCCAGAGGCTCGGCAAAGCTGTCTTTGGACCATGTACATTGAACAAAGAACGTAATATCTCAATATTAGTTCACGTGACTTTCCTAATTCGGAATGGAAAGAAAAGTAATGACAATATGTTGTTGTTGTTGTTGTTGCCTGGTAAATTTTCACATTACCAAAGTGTGGAGAAATCTGAGGAAGTTTATACATGAACCATGGTAAAATAACTTGTGTCGTTTCATTTCGCTGAAATCAGTTGTACAGAAGAAACTATACCACGTTATTGAAGTGTAGTACCTACATTTCTGAAGAGATTAATGTGAAATTTCAACACATTTGACGTTGTTGACAATACAAAGATATTGATTTAATTTACTAATTGTTCATCTTTGCGAGCGACTTTTTTATCCTTGTTTGCAGACTAAACCATCAATGGAACAACAATGAAGTAACATTAAAATATTCATTTAGTTTTCTCTTTTAGTTTAATATTCTCCAACATGGCGCAAGAAAGTGAAAAGATCCTGATCTGCAAAAGTGTCAACTTCTGGGAACCCTCTGAAACTGAAATGCAATATAAATTAAAAGATGTTTATTTTGTAGATGATGTTATTTTAATGAAGTAAAGATAGCAATGGCTATTTAATTTTGAAATACACAATTGTTATTAGTGTTCCATTTAGACACCGAAAAGCTCCAAGCAATCCGCGACAGTATAGCTGTACAGAGAGCATTGTTTTGCCGCACTGTACTAATGGGCACAGAAAGGCAGTATCTAAACTCAATAAACAAGCCCGCAGGTGTAGTAGCGGGCAGATGACTGCATTGATTGTAACTTGTACTGCTCTGAATCACAATTCAAAGCGAAGGTTCAATAATATTAAGGAACAGTTAAACCTGTATCCAAAGTGACGCAACGCAGGACTCTCAATTATTATACAAGAGAAAGGAATCATTTAACTGTTAAAAGGCATAACTTAACGAATATCAGTGTACAAGCCTGAACATGTATGCGTATTAAATATTTAATAAACTTCCTACTTGAATTCAAAATAATATATCAAACGCAAACTTAAATTTTTTTAAGTGATGTTATTACCGAAAAAGTGAATTACAGTGCTGAATGTTTAAAATATGTTAATTAACATAATCATTATACGTGTTATTTTATGACTGTGCCCGAAAAGTCTGTATTATGTTATTACGAAAAAAGAAAAGTGATTTTGAGATATTAGCTTACAACGCGGTCCAGTGGAAAAAAGTAAGAAAATATTCTCCAGATCATAATAATAATAATAATAATAATAATAATAACTAAACATATGCATAGCATTGGTTCATTGAACTGCTGAATAAGAGGAATGATGCCTGCATTACAAGCCAGTTTATTAAGAGAAATTGGTATTTTGAGTTTAGAGTGTGGTTTTTCCAAATTGTTTCATATTTGTTTTTAGAAAAATGAATGCAGTATATAATTTTTTTAAAGTAAGGTGTGATGAGAGGTATAAATTATTTCACGACCTTCTTTGACAATCCGCTAAGCAATTCGCTCTGCTGTTGGCAGGAAAATTAGGACTGTGCGCGAGTTCCAAGTTTTGGCTTACCTCAGAAACAAACACTCGCCTGCAATTTCATTCTAGTTAACTTTATCTCAGTAATCACACATCGTAAATTAGTGTAAGGTTTCGTTTTCTTGTAATTTCATTTTTTGTATGTATACATTTAAGAATAAATGCTGTTGAACAATATTCTAATGCTTCGTGAATCCTCTGGGAGAGCCTCGGAATTCCGTGAACCTGTTTGGGAACTTCTGATGCAAAGAATAAAATAATGCTAACATTTTTTTCATAATTGCGCAGCTTCTTTCAAGTTCAGTATATTTCATACACACTTTGGGAAATACGAGTACACAACTGTTCGAAGAGACATCTGAGTAAAGTGCAGGACAAATCTTAATAACCCATTACACTGAGCGCCAAGGTGTAGTGTTATCGCTTTCATCTAAACGAGATATATGAATATATGAGCTGCTACTTCACACATTACATATCGAGTAATAACTGAATAGTTCTCGTATCTCATATTATTAAAAATATCTGAGTGTGCCTTTATTAAAAAATAAGGAATAAATGAATAAACACTTTACTTTCGCTCCAGCACCCGACCCGATCTCTGTTAGCACTAAACGGTATTAACAGAAATTGCAGAGACGTGACAACATTGTTTGCCTGCCTAACGCTGATACACATCAATCCTCAAATGTGACATATCAATGTTAGACCGCCAGTGGTGACTCAGTAATAAAACGGGCGTTAAAAACCATTAAAAAGTATCATATCAATGTGACACAAGTTAACACCTGAATTTCCTTAGTTCCAGGGAAAAAAGACTATCAAGACTCGTCCCGCAGGATACCTACATATTTTTTATGAGACACTTAATCCTCAAAGAATAAAAAAAGTGTATGAGGAAGTTGTTTATTATGAGCAAGATGTGATAATAGATCGGTTAACACAGACATTAAAGGTATTTTTTAAAGTGTAGAATTTGTTATCTTTGCAGCTTATTTTGAGCTTACATCCTGTTTCATAATTAATTGAGTCTAAAACTCCTAAAAGCTACTTTAAGAGCTTATAAATCCATAATCTTTTAATGGTCGATTTTCAGTGTTTTAATTATCAATATTGTTTTTAACACTTTCTCAAAACATTAGTTCAATTATTAGTTTATTTTTAAACAAGGGGAGAATAATATATTCAATCCAATAGAATTTAATCTCAATTATTGCAAAAACTTTAGCGCCGCACTCCATTTTAAAGTGAGATGCGAGTTATGCCAGCTCAGTCCGTAGTTAAAACATTCCCTTCACATATTCTACGTCATCTCATCATCAGAAAAGCTTTTGTGTGAGGGCTGGTAAAACTTAGTTTTTCAGCTCGGAGCATATATTTCGAGTAGTTTTAGCGCTTCTGCTTGCCAAATTTATTAATTTCTACAAACTGTTAATGTTGGCGCCATTAGTATTTTTGTGTTTATTAAAAAAGTTAATATTCGTTTCTGAATCTGCAATTTATGACCGCGAGATAATAAGCTTTCTGAACTAAACATATACTTCGTTATGTTTTAACTTCAATATACAGTATCCTGAATTGCTAGCCTCATTAGGCAATTCTATGATTAGCAGTCAAATGCCTTTATGAGGGGTATAAAATTCCGGAGTAGCTTTATTTGCTCTGACACTATTGGCTCCCTTTATTGAAATTCAATCACACAAGACCTTCTTTGGCGTCTGTTTAGCACTTCCGAAACAACATTCATTGTCTGATTGAACACGATATCAACCAAGTCCACTCGTTTCACAATGTTGCATTGGCGTTGTTCAACTTCACCTCACTTGTTGACGTGGATAGAAATGGAGATCAATATGGCATTCTTCCCCTTAATTAAAACGTTTATGCCAATTAATCCAGTGTTTCATTTGGAGATTTGTTGAAAAAGAGAACACAAATTGTTGTAACGTCAAATGCATGATGGCTACTAGAAGCACTTTCTGAAATAAAGCTGTCTCTTATCAACCATGAAATTCTGTTACGTCAGTCAACGTAATCGCTCTGATTGCTAGAGCTTATTGGTTTGTTTTATTTACGGACGCTCTTTAACATCTCAGGTCATCAGGGTTCCATTCAACTCAGGGCGTGAAACGGCCGACAAATTTTGCTCAGGAGTCTCTTCTTTCAGGCTTGAGGTTCTTTTTCATGCCGTAAATGTACGACACGGGACCCACGGCTTTACTTCCCTTCCGAAGGAAGTCATACTTAGGATTTTTACGCCCGAAAAAATCCATCGTTCCTGACGAGATTTGAACCCGCGATCTTGGGTTTAGTAGGCAAGTATGGTTACCACTACACCACCAGGACCGAGGATCACTAGAGCGCGCGCATATGAACATGACAGAACCAATTTTGTCATTTTTAATTCTCACTCGTAACTAACTTTCTTTACTCTGAATTATTGAAACATACGAATTTAATACAGCTGTGGTAGGCAAATTAATGGATAAAATCTAAGTCACATTAGCTCTTGTTAGCAGCCCAAACATCACATTCTTTACATATTCGAGCAGTTGCTTTTGGAGATGTAAACCATGTACAGAAGCAAATGTTATTTTTAAGAAGAAATAATTTCACCATGTCAAAACAAAGAATACGAGAACATTTAGCAGTTGGTTATATATAGACATTTAATCAAATGTAGAACGTAACATTTTGAAAGTTTGCAAGCAACTCATTTTATATTTTCATAAAGTGTTTGGAAGTAAAATTAAAAGGTTTCAGACCTGTTTAGACGTAATTTGTCACTGCATAGTGATGTTTCGACCACCTGTATTTTATACATTTCTATTTTTAGTGCTAATTTTAATTTTTGCTTATCGCAATCACGTTAAATCAATTACCCAATATCTAAACTGACAGTTTTTGTTCTTATTATAAACAGAAGGTGACTACTCATACCCCTATTTTTTGCACTTTATTTACTCGATACTTTTTAAACACTGAACATGCTTGGTTTAGTTTCGATGTACATCTTACAATCAAATAAATGAAGCAATAAATAACGACTTTATAAATTATAATTTCAATTTATTTGACAACCAGGATGTTTGTTGTTTTATTGCTGTCAATTAACTATTTAATTTTTATTCTAAAGCTGCTAGCTTTCAGACTTTCTTCCTCGTTATATATAGCTTCCCTTACATTAGGGATATTCCATTTAAAATCGCCCAAGGTGATAAAAAATTGGGCTGATCTTTTTTAAAGTCAATGAAATACTTAGTATTTGAAGAATCAAGAGATAATTTATGTAAAATATTGGACATTTCTTCTAAGTACTTTTTGTTGTAAATTCTAAATAATTGGGATTTTAAGAAAAATTACGCCATTGAAAATAAATATATCTAAAAATATGCATTACTGGAACACAAATTAAAATTATATATAACCTCCTTTCAGAATCGTTGTTACGTATATAACAAGTATAAATATTTATTTAAACAATGTTTTTTTTTTAGTAGTGTTTAACGCCCGTTTTTACTACTGACGCACCACAGGCGGTGGACACCTAATGATACATGAGATGAAATGATATATTGGGAAAAACATTTTTTTTTAAAGGAAGGAAGCGTTCCAGGACTAAGTTTAGGGTACTTCCCCGGCATTTGCCAGTAATGAGGACTGAGAAAAACCTGGAAAAAAACTCAGTCAGGGAGGATAATCCTGGTGGGATTCGAACTCCAGACCTCCCACTCACGGGTCCGCGCCTTAACGACCTCGGCCACCCGTGGCGGTTTAAACAATGGTTGTTATTTCGTTATAACATATTTAAAAAACTGCATTCCTATTACATTATTGAAATACAAGTTAAACAGTTTTACTTTAAAATTAGAATAATGACTGTATTTCTAAAGATTATAGCGTTGTTGCCATATAGCACGGCACTTTTGAGCGGGTTTTCCTGTTGAGATGGAAACTCGCACAGTTATCCGTTTAGCACACTACAGCTGCACCACCACACGCTCTACGTTCACTGGAGAAACTGCGCGTGGTTATTTTAAACTATTTCTGTTTCATTCTGCATTTATTTTCTCGCTTCCTGTTAAATATGCTAGCAATCTAAGTATTATCTTATTCTGTATAAGCAAATAGTGAACAATGATTGTAAAACATATTTTAATGTAATTGCAAGATAATTAAACAAATTGATACTAAAAGCAACCCATGAAGAAAATAATATTCAATAAAGAGCTGTTTACAACAAACGGCTTATCAGTAGCTTTCATGTAATAATAATTTGGCTCGTATATTTCGAAATATCTCATGGCTATTTATTCCGAAATTTCAAAAATACTCCAACTCTAGCATAGAAACTATAAGTGACAAATTACCCATATTTGCATGAAGCTTACACTCTCTTATCTCTGTAAGTTCACAAGGTTTTCGTGAAATATAGAAAAATATTTTCCATTCCATTTCCCATGAACTAGATCATAACTATCATCCAAAATGCCTGAAATGTTACTTTTTATTTTAAAGTACTAAAATTCTAAATCTGTAATTATCATTAATCTGTAGCGGTCTGCATGTCAAAAGTGAAACAGAAGGGATGATGATAACAACAACAACAACAACAACAACAACAATAATAATAATAATAATAATAATAATAATAATAATAATAATAATAATAATACAATCAATTGCAGAACGTTCTCAACCTAATTTTCTGATATCCCACGTTTACCACTAAAAAGCTATATTCAATTAAAAGAACCTGGAGTCCATCTGAACCTCAAATGTGCGACGTTTTTTTGCTTTTTAGTATTGAAGAAATATTGCAAGTACTTCCAGAGAACTTGCTTAATCATGATTGAGCCTTTTGGTAAATTTCAGCGCTTCAAGCATAGAAATGAAGAAAAGAAATGGAGTAATAGTCTTGCATGATAATGGCTTAGACAGAGGTTAAAAAGAATCTTGCCGGTCACTCCCGTTGAAAATAAATTATTACTTAATACAATGGTATCTGACAGCACTGATTTTACTATAGGACACAGAAAAAAATCCATTCATTACAGAAATACTTATAATGTGTCATTTGACAGTCAAATTGCTTATAAGTATAATCCGAAGCGTACGAACAATTGACATTCTTAAGTCTTAAGTGTGTGAAGTTGTTAAGCAACAATATTATAGGATATTTCTGAAGGGCTCCTTGATTTAGGGGGTTACATAAAATACCTATTTGTTATTTCGTCGTAGTGCAAGAGGATTTTCAAAGGGAAACTTCATGACGAGATAGCGAGCGACTTTCGATTTCATTTTTGCGGGACGGGATCTACGCACAGACCGACCTGACCCACAGGAAATGTGAAGTTCTGCCTTGAAGCGTTACCATAGCAACTCTCGGGCGCCCTCATATTCAGTCAAAACACAAGTGCGGAACTCGGGAATTTAATTTCCTTGCACAACATTGCTCCAACCTTTAAAACGGCGAGTGAAATGCACTCATAACCTCAAATTGCAACACTCTTCTTCAATTTAATTTGCTCGCTTCCTTTGATGAAGTGCGCGCAAACTTTGCGTTCATTTAAAATGGGTGTAACCTCTTGCTCCTTTGAAGAACACTTGTAATTTAATATTCTTTACCTATAAATATATGTATATACAGTGTGTTAGAAAAGTTCCTGTGCACTTAAGCTACGGAGGCAAATATTTTGCCATTATCGAAGCATTGAAGGTTACGTTTCGGCTAAATGTCTTCTTTTACTGTATTCAGTTGTTCCCTTGTCGTGTGGCGTTAAATTGTTTAAGCTCAGTATTCAGTTGTTAAAAAGAGATTGAATAGCAAGTAGTTGTGCAATTAATTTTCAATTCAAAATTGCTTTCCATTTAGAAACAATTTTTCTTGTGGAAAACATCTTTCGATAAAGCAATAATTATATCGATTTAGTGCAGCAGAAAGTTGCTGAAAAAATCCCATATACACCTATGCTTCATCGCAACGCAGTTTGTAGACTTATTGAGATAGAATTTTCGTGAGATAGGCTTAGTGTTAGATGCTTAACGAGGTGGAACGGTGCCTAAACTTAGAGAAGAAAGCTTGTTGGACATTTCTGACTATGCATCAGAGTCCATAAACTTTATTGCGCTGTTTGGCGGTAAGAGGAGGGCATTGGGCATGCAAAAGCGTATAAAACAGTCGGAAAAAAATTGAAAATGTTTCCATACAACAAACATCTCTAAAGAAAATCTGCAGAAAGTGTTTACGAATCAAACTAAATCGGTCCAAGCCTATATAACTGCTTGTGGGGATCAATTTCAACACCTTTTGTGAGTGCAAACATTTGTAAGCAACGCTGTTTATACGTGCAAGAAGTCTTTACATATAAAATTAAACGGTTTCAGATCTTTATGGATATACTTTTTAAGTGTGTAGTGATGTTCTCAACACTTTGTATTTTGTGCATCTTCAACAGTAAACTAAGTATGTTCAGTGTTTAAAAATGTACACGTAAATAGAGTGCAAATAGCAGCGGCGCTCATTAGTCGGCAAATGTTTATAATAAGAATAAAACTCGGAACGCAAACTATCACTTTTGATATTAGATAATTTAACATGTATGCGATAAACGAAAAGTTAGATTAACACTTAAAAGTATAAATCTTAGAAATAAACTGAATAATAAAACACAAAACAATTGGTAATTACGTACTGGAATAAAATCCGTAAACCAAAATCAAGGGGAACAAAATGTATTGAAGAAAAAATTATACGTCCAATTACAAAGTAGAAAATAAAATAAAATAAAATAAATAATACACATACATGTCGTTTAGCCAAGTAGTGACAATGATGACATTGAAATATTATTCAAAATATACTTAAATTGTAATTAGATTTTTTAATATGCCTAATGCTTAGCTCTATGCTATGTTAAAAAGCTATAAAAATACAATACATACTTATGAATGAACTTTTTCTAATAGCTAAAATGCAAGAGTATTATGGAGTATTAGCCATAAACTTCTAATATTAAATACAATTTTTGTATAATATTTCTTCGTTAGTTTTACAAGAAAATGTTTTCTTAGTTATTCATTGCTTGCAAAGTACAATACATTCTTTTATTTTAACTTAATAAATAATCATCTAGTAATAATTTACATTATATTATTTATAAGAGAAATTCGCAATAATACTTTTTAAAACTGTGGCATTTATTTGGAACAAGTAAAATATTCCAGATTTACAGTCAAATTTAACACTAAACCATTACTTCAAATACTTAGCGAGGTCCTTTTCCTAAAACCTGTGGCACTTGTAATGAGATCCAAGTTTTTGCAGGCTTTATTTAAAATTATTGCGGGATGATTTTGAAAAAGAGCTTAATGCTTAAACTTACCGGGGGTCCGAGAAGGTCAGGAATCCTTACTAATTAAATTTTTGTGGCCCTCGGGTTCCCCGAAATAATCTTTTAATTACTTTTAATTTGTTTATTTGAGAACGATCTAACATCTCGGGTCATTAGCGTCCCATTCTATTCAGGGGATAAAACAGTCGATAAATCTTGCTCAGAGGCCTGCTCTTTCAGACTTGAGGTTATGTTACATTCCGTAAATTTACGACACATGCTGAACAGATTTACATTCCTTCCAAAGAATGTCATATTTAGGATTTTATGCTCTAAAACCCATCGAACCTGGCCGGGTTTGAACATGAAGCAAATGTAGTTACACTAGACCACCATGACAAAACCCGATCTAAACCACTGAAACTTTTTTCGCTGGGGCAAATTAAAAAAAAAAGTATTACTATATACAAGACAACGCACATACCCTGGAAGATATTGAAATAAAACATCTGCCAGGAAATAGCCAACATTACTCAACATGAACTACAGCAGTGACAGACAGTTTTTAAAGAGGTGCCAAAAATGTATGAACAACGAGGTTGACTAGTTTTAACACCTCTTATGCAATTACGGAAATTTTTGTATGGTGTGTCAGCGTCACTCTATGGTACCCGGAAACGGCAATGAGCGCCGCGCTGGCCTATAGATAAAACTCCGCAAGTTGGTTCACAATTCATTGGGTCGCTCTGTTGATGGCAGAATAGGTAGTATACTGGCCAGATATATGTTAAATTTGAAATTTTCCGCAATACCGAGGCATTGTTTTCTCACCAGTCTCGTGAGAGCAACTGTTCATGGAACGCAAATCTCGATCTAGAAAGCTGAGACAAACGTTGGTATGCTTCTTATCGCTGATCACAGAACTCCTTTACAGACGTCTCCGGAAAAACAGTCGGCCGGCAGTAAATATCGTACCAAGGAATTATTACCATTTCAAGCAAAATTATGAAACTACCCGTCCAAGGAAAGTTAGTTTTTATATGTTGTCAAGCGGATAGCAATGGCAGTGCTAAGAGTGGTGATGCATTTTTTTATTCGATGCTTCAAAAATGAAGAGTGTCGTATATATTTAATTTAAGAAAAAATAAAAGTCAGGACACGAAATAAAATTAAAAAGAATAAACGTAATTCAGACAATTTGGATACACTTAATTTTTAATCAGTGAGCGAAGTGTTTCATATGAATGGAAACATCCTACTATCTGAAGACTGACGCGGCGACTACCGATAAGCAATCGCTCAAGGACAACCGGGCTATACGAGTCGAAACGGGCAGTTTATACCGAGCTGCTACATTGGACTTAAATCTCATCCTTTCAGTCAGTGTCACATGCACAATAAAAGAAAATACGTTTCTAATCCTAGAGTAGACTGCTAAGAACAATAAAAGACAAATATTACGCTAATTATTCTGTTTCACTATGAGGTTTGTGATCCTACCGGGTCCGCTCGCGCTGTCGGGAGATAATTTGAAGAGAAATTCCCAGGTGATCGAGTTCCAAGTCGCAATGCGATTCATACATTTTTAGCATCCATACACTTCAGATGAACTTAAGGAAACCCTCTGTCAAGATATTAATTTAATTTCTCAAAAACAGAATTAAGAAAAGTGATTTCACAAGCAGGTGCTAGAAATGTGTTTAAAATGAAAGTAGGCATTTCTAGCATCTTCTTGCATGACATGGGTTAGTACATAACATTTAAAATGCATTAGAATTAATTAGACTGTCACTCTAATATTTCTAGCACAGACTGTTGTGTTGCCTCAATCTACCTTCCGACAGTAGTGTAGCCCTGCTAACCGTAAATGATTGCTTATTGACTGATGCAGCTTCCACTGCCGCGTCGGTCATCAGATAATTGGATGCCTTTTAGGTAGGAAAATATGAATTGTTCAACAGCCGGGATAATATACCACCATTGAACATAATTATTATCTATGTGAAACTCACCAACCATAGTGACATACAAATGTAAAAAGCTGTCAATATCATGAGCTTTGCAGTGCTTTCCAGCAGTCGTTTAATACATTACTTCTATTTTTGTTGGAAAATGTTCCTCATACTCAAGTGTATGCACTATTCATAAATTCACTTACTATTATTAATTTGTAAAAGCGTAGAACGAAATTTAGAGTCCGTTATCGTGAATGCTGGTATTATAAACTATTAGTGTTTTTAACATCTATTTGAACTGTACTACTTAAATTACTTGATTTTTATAATGAAATATGGTTCCGTTGATCTCAATTACTTTCTCTTTTCAAATATACATAAAAATTTGATAGACATGCTAGTATGACGTTATTTCTACACCGTTACATTCGCCAACTTTCTTATCCGTCTTTACCTCATGAAAATTAAAAATGAAACTGAGAGGAAGGTTATGACTTAATTAATTCACTACCCCTTCGCTTAGAGTAATCTCCCTCTTGTTCACTCCAACAGGTTACTACTATATGCAATTGTACACGTCTGTTTGTTTCATATTATGGATAATGCATAGCTCTTGAACAATACATCAATATTTTAAATAGAAAACTATAAAGCTGTCAGTTTGTGAACAGATAAACAAAACAAATGCACTATCACGAGGGCTGGAAAGAAGTTAATGACAACATAATATTCCAGAATTATTATTCCAGAACCTAGAAACTTCTTATTCTTCAATATAATCTGTCACATTTATCCCACGCTGTTCACTTTTGAAAGGCACTGGACACCAGTAGCTATGTCGTTTTTATTTATGTCTGGGAAGTTGTTATTGAATTGTGTTTAATGCCCATTTCAACTACTGAGGCACCACAGGCAATGGACACTGATGATACATGAGATGAAATGATAAACTGGGAAAGGGTTTATTTTTAAAGAAAGGAAGCGTTCCAGGCCTAAGTTTAGGGACCTTTCCGGCAATTGCCATTAGTGAGGACCGAGGAAAACCTGAAAAAAAAAACCTGTCAGGGAGGACGGTTCTGGTGGGAATCGAGCCCCAGACCTTCCGCTCATGAGTCCGGTTCTTAACGACCTCGGCCACCGTAGCGGTATCTGAGAAGTAGCACCCCTGTACAACACTTTAGTGTCCTTTGTTGCGACTTCTGCGGCTGATTCCTTACTGTCCAACGACCCACCTCCAGTAGTGATTCAATCAAAACAACGCAATGAGCTTCAAGGACATGACTTATACCTGGTGCATCTTCCATTATATTGTGTCCTTGTCAAAAGTGTGACACCCCACGGGCCACCGTTCGATATGCCAATGTTTCATTGCCACATTTCATTCATTCTCGTAGAATTGCATGATATTCTCCTACGTTCCTAACACGTGTCACCTCAATTTTTATCCATGCTGACTGCTCACTTTTAGAAAGCATCGCTTTAGGGCTGTCCAAATTTACACAATTACTCAACGGCTTCGCATTTGTCCGTCTATAGATAGTGTACTAGTGATGCCGAGTGTGTTGAACAGCTGTACTAATCCTGTACACATTCTGAGAGTAATAACGCCCTCACATGTTCGTTAATAGCATGGTGACAGTTTTGTCACTATTTTCTTTCCAGCTCTCGTAACCGGGTGGTTTTCACTTGTTACTTTATTCTGCACCAAATACTATTTTTTGAGACAGGGAAGATTTTCATACACTCAATTTCATCAACACTCAATAAGTGTTTTTCAAGAATCACTTGAAACCATTATGTTCAAAAAAAGAAGGATCCTGAAAAAACCTACCGAGGGTAATAAAAGTAGAGTCAATTTGCTATGTAATAAGTAAAGTGCTTGCATTCAAAATGTTTGTGCTTTCTCTACAGTGTTAAGTTTGCTATTTTAAATGAAAACTCGCGGGTATAAAGCGATTCAAAATATACAAATTGCGAATATTCCCCAAAACTGAGAAAGTTGATTGTTACATAAAAAAAAAAAAAAAAAAAAAGGAAACAAAAGAAAGAACGAATTAGACAATATCAAACCGATATAAGGTAGTTAATCTAAAACATGTACCACTTTACATACAACCCCTCTTTTTAGTGACGAAAAATGAATAATATAAATCGAGATGACGGTTCGTTTCCGTTGCGAGAGATGGCATTTTCTGATGGACAAAGTCGGGATTTTAATTTGTTTTTGCCGCCAATGACGCAACATAATAGAAGGCCTATTTCCTTCACCAGTAACAACAGAAAATTTTGCCTATCAGTACTAGGGCTTAACTTAACCGAACATAATGTCAAATGTTTAGGCTGATTTACCCGCTAATAGCTGGTTTTGGACCATGCAGATATAAAAGTTGCACGAAATCCGCTAATACAACTTATTAGCCTAAAGGTTATATGTAAAGTGCCGGACAAACTTTAAATACCTCGCCCCATTCCAACGAGATCAGAGATTCTAGTGTTAACGCTTTTGTTTAAAACACACTACCACGAGAAACCGCCACTGCTACTTTCGCACATCAAAGATTGAGCAGAAACTTTGAATAGTTCTTGTTACATTATCAAGAATATCTAAGGCTTTTAATTAATAAATAAAGAATAAACGACACCTACAATTCCATAACCGACCTTTGTTAGCGCTAAACATGTACTAAGGAGATTGCAGAGATGTGACAATAATCTTATTTTCCTAAGTGAAATCTTATACACCGCATTTCTAACGCCTATCAAATAAACGTAACATAAATAAAAGCTGCACATGTGTAATTTAATTCAAGGAAAAAAGGTCATCAAAGCTTATCACGTGCTATACTTGGGGAGGTATTAGCCACAAGCAACCCTTCGCACTAACTAGCATTTCAAGTGTATTCCTTTGTTAATCATGACTTTTCGGGAGATCAGCCGTGTCAGTGCTAACAGTTTAGAGTTTTCGGACATCTTCAGCAGTTGATTTGGATGAAACGCCTCAAATGATTACGTGAGATCATGTAAGAGAGATTATACATAGCTATCAAAAACAGAAAAACATTTTTTGTTATGACAGAAGAGGCTAAGCATGCAATTCAAGAAATTTACATGTTGAAAATTGTATATTAATTAATATCATCAGAAATTAACTGCACATTACATTATGACCACATCATAATCTTAAATATTTTTTTTGAGGAAATTCAAATTTCTCCGGCTTTTGTTGTTTCGGAAAGTAATAAACATCAGATCTTATTGAGATAGTGTCATTTAAGAATATTTGGGATGATCATACATTTAAAAGTACCTGAAAATCATAATATATACTTCACGGAGTGTTCTAGAAATGTATTCAATGTTTAATCTGACTATTTCACAACAGTAAAAATACTTTAAGGCACACTTTACATTATAAGGCAAAAGATAACTAAGTATTGGTTTACTAGATTTTTTTCCCTTTGGATAAAGTTTTTCAAAAGAAAATTAATAGACATTTCCTTTCTTTAAACACGTTTGAACTAAACCGTATCACCTTTTTCAATGAATCTAAGCAAAAAGCAGACACTCATTAATACTTCTGAGTTTCTGCGAGTTTATATAAATGTGCGTTGATTAGAAAACTGTGCAACTACCTGAATGTATTATCTTATATCTGAGGTGTGCTGCAGTTTTAAGAGTTGTAGTTTGTGCAATATCACAAAAGCATAATGGTGCATTCACCGCTTACAGCGTGCTCAATCCGCTTTTAACGCCAACACATTGCAAAAAATTATACCCTCTCTTATTTTAATGTAATAATTACAACATTATTATATCGGTACACGTGACAAGAGGATAGAAAACGGTTCGGAAGAAGTTTAGAAAAACTGAAGAAAATTGGTTTAGGCAACCCACATTTTGTCCTCAATATTGATATTATATATATATTCTACAAACTTAAAGTCACTAAGAGATGAAAAAAATTTAAAAAAAATAAACGCGGGATAAAATTACTGATTAGTAAATGATAAAAAATGAATCTCTGAGATTAAAAAGGAAAATATTACTTAATTTGTAAAAATAAACTAAGATAGTCACAAGTAATATCACGAGAGGGTCTGAGATTACCGATAAATTCACGAACGTAGTGGAAAGCTCTGATCCTCCAGTGATATTTATAAGGACAATTTCACGAATAAAATAAGAATTTAAATATTCTTTATCTAAACTTGACTTACAAAGTTGTAATAATTGTTTATTTTTACTTAACCTTTTCAAGCAATCTGCAAATCAAGCAAATGCCGATTGTCAGTAATGCCAATAGAGAGGAAAAAATACAGATTTAGTACAATTTCATTAATAGAATAAGAATAAAAGTGATACACATTTGAAATTCGCACCAGATTATTAACACTTGTATAAAATGTTATACTTATGAATGTCTATTATATTCAGAAACCGTCAGACTGAAATGGACAAAAGTCGACTATTACAATCGCTACAGTTCGACTTTGTAACACCAACTGAGAGAGAGAGAGAGAGAGAGAGAGAGATAACATATAGTGTCTCTAATTTTCTTTGTATTCTGGATTTTGGAATTCCTAATGACAAACATCATCAAAGAGCTTTGAAGAACCCCATTTTGCATTATGATTATCCATTGTCCATGCTTTTGATGCTATTAATAGCTCACCACCGCCTCTAACAAAAGTGGTCAGTGATGCTTGTTCAGGAATTATATAGTGGAGGTTTAGAGTTGGCTACACTGAACACAAGACAAATACCCATCCGTGATAAAATGGATTTGATAATTTTTTTAATAATTTTACTTGGTAATCCGGCTGTGATTGGTCAAAATTCAATTTTGTTTTATTTCATTAGTCCATTTTAAGATGGCATCACATGAATGAAATAATCATTTTAATTCTGAAGTGTAAACACATCCAATGATAGAAAGAAGAAAGCAAGCATTGGTAATGCATTTGCAGACTGTAGGAAATTTTCACTCAGTTGAAGAAAGAAAACATTCTTGGAATGATTTTCTTCTTAATCTCAGTAGTGGCGCAATTCTCATTTATTCCGACAGAGCGTTACAGTGTTTGCTTAGGCACTACATTGTTTACGATGGTTTATGATTGTTTGTATTCTCTTTGGCAACAAAATAATATCAATTTTAATATTATATTCATTGACAACGTCCCAATCTGAAAGTGAGAGTTCTATGAAGGAAAAGAGGAAATAAAGATAAGATAGAAATAATGAAAGAAAATAGAGGAAAAGAAGAAGAGTATTAACCACAATTGGTAGGCTAATGAGAAGAAAGAAAACTGGACTCACCAGTGAATGTAATATCTTGTGTACATATCTCACTTTTTACTAATTATCAAATGGAGAAGTGTTTAATTGAACGCAATGATGTAAATCGCTATCAACCAAAATTTTCTATGTCCTTAACAGTTTGTAAATTCCTTTAAATATTTTGCAATTAATGGGGCAGTACTTATGATTTTTAAGCCTACACATCGTTTCAAACTTAACTACTTTTACGACTTACGTCCTGTAGGTAAAGGAAGTCAAGACTGTTGATTTAAGAAACATGGTAACAGCATAAACTGAAAATGATGCAATAATGAAACGTGATGCTTGCATAGAATCATATCCAAAAACATTACAGTGCTTATAATTGAAAGCTGGGTTTACTTGCTGAATGCTTCTTGAAAAATATTTCCAGTTTAATACACATATGAATATTTTCTAAACTGCTAAAAAGAAAACTATGCATATAAGATTTGGAAGGCCTCAAATACTTTAGGATTTGAATGCTAACTACAAGTTTCTTCCCTAAATGTAAACACTAAACGTGCTGCTGAAGTGGAGTGAATAATTAATGAAAGGAATGCATGTTTATTTTTCAATAAAACCCAACAAGTGTCTTAAATGTGCACAAACAAAACTGATATAGCAGGAATAAATTTGACTTTATACAAAATTTGTCATTTACTTTCATACATGTGAAAGAAAATGTTTAAACTGAATTGCAGATAGAAAAGATTTCAACATTTTTGCTCCATTTAATATAAAATGTATAAATAACATTAAAAATAACTCTTTTGCTTAATTACTATGGTGTTTAGATTACCTATGTAGTTTAAGTTTTTACTTCTGGTAATAGTTCATAACATAAACTGTTGCTCGGTTTTACGAAAGTAATATTAAATGAAATGTTTTCTCTCCTAATCCTAACGATCCAAATTACAATGAAATATACAAATTGCTAAGTGCAGCAACGGAAAAAATTGACAACAACAACAATAAAAATTATAATAATAATAATAATAATAATAATAATAATAATAATAATAATAATAATAATAATGTCACTAATTTGTATTTATTTTGTGAATACTCTTCCTAAACGACAATTTTTTCATATGAAATTTTTTTTTACTACTTCAATTGAAATATTTTTTCGCAACAACTTTAATTGTGAATGATTATGCCAAATAATTTGTTGAAAACTAATTTAGACATGTTGGCATTAAGATTAATAATATGGATTTCCTTTGAATTTGTAATGTTTCCATGTTTATCTTAATTTAATAAAGCATAACAATTTATGCAACTTATAAATAAACCAAGCAGCACGTTGCAATTGCTTGATAGCAATTTCTAATGCTGAAGTTGTTCACCAACGCCGTTTGTTTTTTTCACAAGCGTTCATCTAAAGAAGGAGAATTTTGGAAAACTAATAAGTGTGTGATTAATTCATTACTCATTACCTGGGTACCATACCACTGCTCATTCCGTAGCAATTCCCACCCTAATGCTGTTACCACAGCTTTTCCTCGGGCGTGACCTTGTAACCTTCGCCCTTTCATCATACGAGTATTCCTGTTCTCAATGTGGCACAGGAAGTATATAACATCTTGCTTGCATCTCCAAGCCTCTTGCTTTCATCTACGCAACCTAAGTAAGTACCAAAATCTCAGTCACCTCAAAGATAACGTCTCTGTTTCATAATATGCAACTCTTTTTGGAAAGGAGAAAATGGTAATAAACTGATGCTGGCAAAGGTGTCGTAGATATGAGCAGTGCAGGTTTAGTAGAAAGGATATAAAGGTAGTCTATGTATTCTACGGCAATTTTAAAGAGTTTATCCAGTTCTAAAAGGGGTTTTCAGATAAAAACACTCGGAAATTACCGTGGGTAGTCAGTTCATCTTTCATACGCTCTTTTTTACTTTTTTCAAGTGCAGCTGAGTGCATGTTGGTAGCTGGTGCGTGCTCATTCATTGCTGAATAAGGCGTAAATATGCCTACCTCTTCGTCAAATACAATGAGTGGAATATTCACAGCCAGCGTTATCTGAAAGGGGGACAGAGCATTCCATTTCTCTAACCGATAACGAGATTTCGAATCACACTAGGTTGAGAAATCACCGGTTAATTGTCAATATCATGACTTTAGCAATATAAAACCTATTCACAACAGTGAGAACTAAAATGAAGAATTACGTTTAGCAATGTGAAACATAAGCTTGAAATCGAAACTTCAACAATCGAGACAATGACCATTTATTGATAAGAGAGAACAGAAATAACAACGGTTAATGTTAGCAATACCTTGCCCATCAACATAATGTTCTGCTGTTTTCGTTGAACTTTTAAAGCAATTTGTTGAAATTTTATTAAAATATGCAACAAACTATAGAACGGTTTAAAAGTACTTGAATTCTGGATTAATAAATTCCACAACAGTTACAATCATGTGGTACTATGACGAGCATTAGTATTCTGCTTTGTGTATATTGACTTGAATTAGTATCGCAATACGGAAACAATAGGCATATACATTTTAGAACAACGTAAACGCAACATAAGCAGCAGGTAGTAAATGCCGTCCAGCGAGACATGATTAAAATTAGCGATGTTCAGTTGTTTTCTATAGTCCTCGCAAGAAGATATAACTTTCTCTCTGTGATTGTAACGAGTACTTCTGTACTAAGGTACCCTAAAATCAATTTCGTTTATACTTCCGATGCAGGAAAGATGTTAAGGCAACACCATTTTAAACGAAATAAACATTGCTAAATATGATTCTTCTTTAACAACAGGGTTTAGACCTCCTGGCCTGTTCCACCTCCAAATTTTTCCTTTTCCTTGGTCTACCGGCCTGTTGGCTCATACTGCAATGTGTTTAAGGGCATTCATCTGTGTTCATTCGGAGTACATGTTTTTTTGCATTTAGTTGCACATTTGTTTATGAAATTTACATCACATGGAATGTTTAACTCACAATCGGCCCTAATTTCTTCATTACTTCAGTGATCTAAGAATGAGCACCTTACAAATGGTCTCAATCTCATCTCTGAAGCCTCAATCCTACGCTTATGCTGCTTTGTCATTGCAAGTGTCCGTACTTGCGCCTATATATGGCTTAAAATTTGAGAAAAGGATGCAAAAATCTAAGTGTCCCCTACAGTTAACTTGAGACCATGCAAACGTGATGTAGCTTTAAGCTAAAAGAAACACTCGAGCAAGTGTAAATGAAATCGTGCAATATATTACAAGGAAATGTGTGCATTGGAAGGAACAGAGGTGAAATGTTTGGTACTTGAGCCTTGCTGAAGTAGAGGATTAAGTGAGGGAGACACGAGATGAGACACAACCTCTTTAACTTTGTTTCCAATAGAGCATTCTGAAGCCGGCGAAGTCCTCCCCAAGGGTTGGTTGCAAACCAGGGCCCTATTCCACAAAAGCATAGCGTACAAGTGTCTTAGTACCAGTCCTCGTAAAGCATGATCTTGTAATTTTCTGTTCCACTAAAGAGGTGCAACACTCATAAAGACGTCATATAAGAGCAAGATAGAAGAACAGCTGTTTGCTATACCCTGCCATACCATGAATTAGGTTGTGTTCACTTCTTAGGAATTTTTAATGTACAGGGAGCATTATCTTCATTTCTGCTAGATAGGTTTTGTATTTTTCTCAGACATAATGATAAATAATTTAGATACTTTATTACGCATTTGTCGATATTCAAGCATAATAATCCACTTTGAGACGACGGTGCTATAAGGCTGCATTTAAGAGCATCAATTTCAGTCGTCGAGATATGCTTCCCGATTGCTTTCGGTAATTTATTTTATTATTCCATTTATATATTTATTTATTTGATTGTTTATGTTGCTTGACAATCACATTCTCATTATAAACAAAAAAACTGGAAAATTTTCAGTAAAGAGAGAATAAAAAGGAATAAAAAGGAAAGTGTTTTCGTGGCATGTAGCAAGAGCCTTAAAAATACATCAACTAAGATGCTGGTCTGAAATATGCATTTGGAACAGGCAACGCAAAAATCAGTCATAAGCCGTACTTAAATTGCAGTTAATCTAAATTTATCATAGTACACAAATGCTAAATTATTCTTGTTTTATACATATTCCCAATCATCAATATCACCACTTTCGCTAATACTTGGAAAATTCAGGTCAACTGACTCCCAAAAGCATTAAAAAGGTTATACATTTTATGCTAGTATTTAAAGTTACCAATATTCCTACATTTGTAGAGACATTTATACAAATTACCAATGTCCGACAAATACTAATACTTCTATAGAACAGAACAACGAACATTTATTTGCACACTTTTAAGTATGGAGTTGTAAAGTACAATCATAGCAGAAATTTTTGTGGAACAGACTTTTACTAATAACTACAAGTTCCAAGTCCATGCACTTGTGATGCATTAGACAATACTTTTGTGAAAGGGCCCAGACATCAAGCCACCACCACATTGCACAAAGCACCAGTAACCACGCCTGGCACCCTCAGACAACGGAATGAAATGAGGAAAATGGGAGAGCAGTTAATTCGTGGAAAGGACATGTTATTCCAGCATTCGAATAAGCGGGGAAAAAAAAAAAAAAAAAAAAAAACAGAAAAAAAAACTGAAGAACTGGTTGGACCCCAAAGAATTCGAGTCCGGAACCTCTCGAACGGGAGTCCCAATTGTTACTGCCTGAGCTCCCAGCTCGACAACCGGAATAAGGAAATTTTAACACTAGAGAATCTCTTAATTCAACTGTGTGAACTTGGTAGGCTGACTCTGTCCGAGGACCACCCTATCCACCGTGAGCACTAACACCGCGTTGCATGACTCTCCCAGTATGTGTATGTGATCTTTCATGGGAAAAGGGGGTGAGTCAAAAGTCTGATTTTCATTACTCTAAAACAAAAGAACGGAGCTCGCCGTAGCTTATCTACTAGAACATTGGGAAAAATAGCAACGCAGTTACTGTTTCACATTAAATTTATTTATGTTACATTTAGCATAAATACAGTTGCCTGCCATGTCAACATTGCTTGCCAAATCCTTGGAAGAAGGTTCATTCCATCTGCAGCATCGTTTCTACACATCGCTCTCACTGATCGATATAAAGCTCTTTGGATGTCAACTCTTGATTGAAAGCGAATGCCTCGCAGAAGTTCTTTGATCTTCCAAGTAATTAAGTTTCGTATCCTGTTATACGATGAGGTACAGTATGCACCAAAATTATGCCTTCATAATCATAACACACAATAATCACTACTTTTCAAGTATCCTGCAATGTGCGCCATATTTTTGGGTATGGTGGATCCGGATATCTCCATTCATTTGATTGTCGTTTGAGCTTAGGTGTATACGAACCACACCTCAATGATTGTTTCGGGCGTAAAAATCCTAAGTGCGGCTTCCTTCGAAAGGGAAGAGAAGGGTCCCTTGTCGTACATTTACGGCAGGATAAAAAAAAAAACCTCAAGTTTGAAAAAAGAGGCCTCTGAGCAGAATTTATCGGCCGTTTTACGTCCTCAATTGAATGGGGCGCTGGTTAAAGAGCGTCAGTAAATAAACCCAATCAATGATTGTGAATGCTCTTTTTTGTGTTTTTATTATACACCTTTGTTCATATCTAATGAAAACTTTTAGGGCGGTATTAATTAATACAAATCATAAACTATTACTGCATTCGGTGTTAGTATGCATAAGGCCCTAAGGAGTAAGCAACTCTCAAGGATAGAAATTTGGCCGAATGCGTTTAATTAAAAAAAAGAAGGAAGGTTTATTGTTGTAGGAAATATAACTTAATATTGTATTGAATGCATAAATTACTATTAATGTTGTGTTTTGTTTTCGGTTGGATCGAAGCCCGGTCCCCTGGATATTCCAGTAGGTAGCTGCTGATGAACCAGAGACTGGGGGGCAGAGTCAACCAAATTGGAATAAATTTTGATTGGATTCAGTGCCTTCTGGAATTGCCGAAGTCACTGTTCCTAATTGTTATATTTAAAAGTAATGTTTTTATTATTTTTGTGTCTATTTTGTATTAAAAATCTGTATGTGATGCATGAGAAATAAATACTAATACTGCATTTACAATATATGGTTACTTGAAAATTGTTAATATTGCATATTTAGGAAACAATTACTACTCTATAACATAATATAAAAATTCTAATGGTCACTGCTAGCAGCACTAATTTACAGATTGTTGGCAATACTTTTCGAATGTCCTAGAATCTGTTAGTTTGTAGTCCCACCGACAGTTGGTGCACAGGAGTTCGAGGGAACCTTGGTGCAGCGACAGTTAACAAAATGGGAAAGGTACTCATTTTCTGTGGGCGTAGAACCGGAAACCTATCAACAGTCACGTGAGGAACATAAACGGAAAGAAAGTCATGTACGTTCAATAAGCAGTGTTTAAGTGGCTCAACTCTAACGTTGTGGAATGGAACAGTTCGTTTTATACTATTAAAAATGAGTGGATACCTGCTCACTTACGAATCATTATGGAAATTTACTTTTTGATTTAACTTTGTAATGACAAGAGTAACGAACGTCAAACTAAGAAAGCAAAAATATTATGGGTGGATGAAACACTAATAGTAAATAATTTAAGATATATATCTGATTCAGTGTGCGTCGGAGCAGAATTTAGTTTTTGGGTGAAGGTAAGTTTATGCAACGATAAACAAAAGTATATGTGGTACGGAGCTAACATCATGTGTGTCCAGAGGGAACTAAAAACCCTCTTAGACATTTTGCCACTCTCCTATATTTCTATATATCTATCGCTAGTTTTGTTGCATCTCTTGCACCTTTAAAATAATTATTATGTTTCGTTGAGATGAAATTTCTAACTTTCAGCTTCTCTAAAATTTTGCTTTAATTCACTCTTGCATGTAAGTCTGCGCTTATGAGCATCTTTATTATTATTTTTAGTCTTTGTCTGTTAAGAGGAAGTTATGACTAAAGAAATTTCCAAAATTTAACCTAATAAAAGGAAATGCAAGTGCAGCCCTGCTTTTGAAAAGTACTACAAAACCAATATGTGGATTTAATATCTGAAAACGAGCTAAAGGGAAAGAAACCATGCTCCTTAAACGCGAAGATGTATGTGCAGGACACGGTCATTAGTATGAAATCGAGAATAAAAATAATGTTTACCTCACTTGTAATAATTTGTTCCAAAATTACAAATATATTAGCTTCTGAAGAAAGTATATGTACAGAGTGGCCCATGAAAAATCGATCCCTCGCCTCCTAACAAAAGTGAACATTGAGAGCTGCTGAGTTTTCATGCTTGAATATCCGTAACCACAATATATGTAAAAAAACGGACAAATCCGGTATTTATTTTCTCTTTTGAAGCCGATACCGTTGTACGCTGCTACCAAATCTCTTTTCAGGCAGGCCAATACAAAGAATTTGAGGCAAGGAGGTGAACACTTCCTCACGGCACAAACAATGAAATTGTCACCACCTGCTGGTTGCTATAATACAACTTTCTTCCTTTTACTTTACCTCTCCGCCAGTATTGCGCCATTATCTGGTTCATATATACGCTAGAGTGCGGCTCGCCATGGCACACCGATGTTTCTTGGGCCATCCAGTATTTCCGTCATCGTTAGAGCACTTGTGAAGTACTTGAACGCTAGGTAATCTTTATCAATTAAGCGGCAAAATGCTTGTATTGGTCATATCTGAATCTCTGAAATCTCTGGAATTTTTTTCTAACTTCAATGTGTAATGAAATGAGGTAACCCGAGTGTAGTAGTATAAAAAATACTCCAGTAAAACTCACGCACAACCCTTCTGCATCCCATATCTTATAGTAATGCCCAATATTCAGATTGCACCCTTACCGCATCTCAGGGCAATTTTTCAGTCCGATTTGGGCAAATTCAAGAGCACGCGAGGAAGGCAAGTATATCTGTTAACCACGTGAATTCACCGGTGGCTGCTAACCAGAAGTTTCTGAGTGAAATGAGAATTTGAATCAATTGTAGGAATGTTTTTGATAACTGAGTATCAGTTAAACACACCCAGTACCATTTTGGCTGAAAGTAATTTTGTGGTTCAGAACTCTTCTTCCTGTGTACTTCCAGTTTGTTTACATCAATGTTCTTCTCATTTCCATCTGATTTTAACGCCATATTTGGGAATGATGCAATGGACTAGCGATTGAAATTAAATTAAATGAAACATCTGCAAGATCCCATTAAGAGCAAATGCCTCCCTTCTTGATAGGCGAGTCAATCCAAGAGGGAGTAGTTAATACTTCGTCTACTTCTTAACACATTTTAAATCTTTAATAAATATTTTTTGTCTTCTTCCACTGGGACCAGTTCTTAGCTTCTCGCGACTATTATGCGGGTTCTTGGCTTTCTCCTGTTTGTCTTCCCGGTGCACGGATCCCATATAATTGCTGCATGTACCCATCTGATCAACTATAATCTCGCTATTTGGCCGCTCATTCTCCATTTGATTGTGGGAATTTGATAATTAAATCCTTGGTGCCGAACCTGTCCCTCAGTTCGGCTTTGGAGATCGTCGCATGGTGGAACGCCTACCAACTTTCATTCCATCTTCCTTTGGAAGATCAGGAGCGATATTTTTTGTAGGCGCCATGTTTGACAGCCCTGTCAGCATATGCTTCTATAACTTCTAGCCTGAGTTTCTGATTTGATAAGGTGTTCAGTGGAATGAATTTTGGTCCCTAGAATTTCTGTATAGCAAATGGAACTCTTCTTTATTTTTTCCTCGCTTCTTTGCTAGAAGGCCACGTTTTTGCCCAGATATGCATACCCAGGAACACACGTAATAATTCTGCAGTAACCTAACTGAGTATTTTGCTGCCTTTGTCATGATTTTAGTTTTGTGAGGCCCACATATTTGCTTTCAATAGAGAATTATGAAGCATGTACCAAGTTTATATATAATTATGTCTTCTGAAAATGTACATTTATTATCCTTCTGCCGTTTATATGCCCTCGGCAGTTTGTAGTCCATTACAACTTAAGAATATTTCTAGCATGCGTGTGAAGAAGGTCATTGTGTTCGACCCCCCTTTCGAACTTGAAGAATGTATGTTTAGTGTCTGTACCCCCGTTTGTATAGCTTTTCCCATACAGTTTGCTCAAAATACTTAAAATACAACCCGTATTTCTTGGGTTGTTAGTACTTGTAGTACGCTGGTATGCTCGACAGAATCGATGCTTTCCTGTAGTCCACGAGAAAGATTTTTTGTATACATTTTTAATTTCCTATCACATTTGTTACAGTTTCGGAGTATTGCATAAAACAATGTTATTAAATTGAAAAACTTCTAAGCAATGTTATTAGTTAACAACAAAGTGAATCTCAATTTAGAACTTCTGCATGCTGAGATATCTGGAAGTATTTGTCGGGAACTAAATCACTGAATTATTTTTTGCTCTCTCTGGCTCACATGAATATACATACAGGAATGACCGGTCCTGGGATGTAGTATTGGGCCAGAAATAAGCTTATCACATTTGCAGCACACCTTTGTGAGAGGTCAGCCAACCGATGAGGCGCCATGTACATATATACACACTCAACAGGTTGCTCCAGATAAAACACTTGTTTAGAGCAAATGTGTAACATGTGCAAGTTGTAGAAAAAAGTTGCTTTATTCCAGTACCATTCTTAACAATAAATCTCATGTTCCCTTTTCCCAGTGACATAATAACACTTGTGTTGACAAGTGCCCTATTTCCATTAATACAATTCAATTGCAATAAACAAACTTAAAGGAACATTCCACTTTTATTTCAATTGCATAAATTACGAAATATAAAACATTTCAATGTTTATTTTTTTTTTCCTTTTTCTTTTTCCCCCTTCCATGAATTACTCATAGAGAAGTGGGTGAATCATCCAAATATTGAATAACCATATTATTCTCGAATGCCTATTTTTCAATTCTGAAATAAAAAAAAAAGTTTACGAGAGCTAAATGTTAACCAAAACATGAAATATGAATTATTTTATTTCGTTTGTCAAGATGTTTTATACAATAATTGTTTCAAAATGATACAGAGGAACAAGTTTATTAACAATTATATCAATAAAAGGTGGGTATCATTGTCTATCGTAGGACGACCACCCGAAATAAGGGACAACACTACCTGTACGGCAGTTACCCACAGTCATTCAACCGCATAATTGTAAACAAAGCGTCAATAATGACAAAAACAAACACACTCAAATTGCTCCGACTTCTTGAAGACTTTGCGTATGAACATTTCACTATAAAAGGAGAGAATATATTTTGTAAATTATGCCACAGAATTAAAGCCCATAGAAGGATTTTCAATTAGATTCAGTAATTCTAAACATCATTTTAAATAGTCAAACTGTTTGGTATAAATGAAGGCGATACACCATCTACAGGTTAAAATTCTTATACACAGTTGAAGGTTTAAAAGACATTTGACGGTATGTTACAATATTCCCTTTCACAAGCTACTAAATTCTTCTTGCAAATAGTTTTTTTGCAGAAATAACAACGAAAGAAATATTCCTTATTAGCCATTCTGACGTAAATACTATTTAATTTCTTGCTACAATTGTGTTATAAATAACTAAAGCCTTGTAGTCTAAAATTGCACCAAGAAAGCGAAGAAGTTTTTTCTTTTGACACTTTACAATCATGTATAGAAGCTATTTATTGTAATTGAAAGTGTAAATCTTTAAACAAAAAGCATAATTCTGTCTGATGGAAACTGAAAAAGAAAGGAAAATTGCACTAACAGCAGCCTATCGTTCTTTTCAACCAATTCTTATATAAAACAAGCTGCTTCCTTCTTTTGCACACGACTGTAGCTCGACTATTGTACCGATCTGTCTTTCCACTGCACGTTTCAGTACTTAACCGTACTCCCAGAGCACGAAGCTCAATTAATTTTACGAGCATTGGCAATGGGTCCCAGCTCTACTAATCAGTAACCAATAATGTTACAGGCATGTCAAAATCTTAATGGTTACTGTAGCAACAAAAGTTGTATATTAGATGTATATATTTATTTGTGTTTTATCTAAGTTACTTATGCGTAGCGTGATTAAGCACATGTTCCCCGTTCTTAGCACGGGGAAACCATGCCATTCATATAAACTTAAAGTGTTTTGATTACTTCATTATCTGATCTATGGAAGATTTCACTAACTGCATTACATTTGAATTAACTCGGAATGTATGAGACTTAAGCCATTTTTGCATTCCTCGGATCCCACTCACCAATTTTAAAAGTGGAATTATCGTCAAAAGAAAACCAAAAGCAAAAAGTATTCAGTTACATAGGAAGCAGCAGAGACAAAATGCAAGAAAATGCGTTTGCTGTAGTTCGTTTGTCTGTGTATATTTAAGAGAATTTGCCCTTTTTCAGACATCTCAAAACTGGTATTTCTTTGATTACCTGGTAGAGGTAAGTTACCAAACTGCTAACATTCTTGTCTATAGCCCAAATTTATGATTTAACCATGGCAATGGTTTTGGTTGTTAATCGACCAAAGTGATTTGGAAAGCTTACAATGCCTTAACGGCAATTCAATATTCGGTCTAATCGTTTCAAATAGGCTGTCTACCGCGAAAGCTTGTTTGGTGTTAGCACGTTCTCTCACTTACCAGTTACAAAATGTGATCTGTATACCGCTTTATGTGTTTTTTGTGATAACAGAAAATTGCAATTACCTGACAACTCAAAAATCATTGTACTTCTCATTAAGAAATTAAATCTTTGCTGTCCTTTAAAATGTGACATGCTATTATCAGTGACGCTGTGAGATGTATAATAAAGAAAGAACAATACGAAAGTGGGAGAGAAAAGATGGGTGCATTAACAATATCTGTTAAAGTAGACAAAATGAAACGAAATAATTATCTAACAGATAAAAGAATTCAAGTTCTTAAAAAGGCACTTCAGGATACCTGAACGGGATCTTTGGCATACCATATTCTAATAAATTCACTCAAAATTTTTAAATTCAACCACATGAAGAAGAATTTTGTATATATTAACACATTATTATAACTTTTTAACAAGACAGACATCACCTTGAGAAATATCGGATCATCTAATTATTTGATGACAAACACTCCAGCAGGAGAATGCATCGGCCAATAAGCCATCACTCAAGATCAGTCAGGCTAAATAAATCGCGGCGGGAGAGCGGGCTTTACCGAATTGTTACAATGACTATTACCTTTCTCATTCAGTGACGTTTGCACAGTGACAGAAACAACACGTGTCTAATCTTAGAGTAAAGTATGCTAGAAATATTAAATGGCAAATACTAGGCCTAGTTATTCTACTCTACATGATTTGTGTGTTCGTATCGAGTCCGGTCTGTTGTCTGGAAATTTGAAGAGAAATTCCCAGGTGATTGAGTTCCAAGTCGTGAGGCGATTCATAAATTAGTTAAATTTAATTTCAGAAAGACAATTAAGTAGGATAATAAGTAATTTAATTACCAGATTCCGGCAACGTGTGGAAAAGAAGCAGGCAGTTTCAGCATCTTCTTAAGCACATGCCATTATAACTTTTTAAGTGCATTAACGGCAGAGGCAGTCCGGGTGCCATATAGGTTGACATGATATTATCAACATCAGCAGAGTGCTGTGCAATTCCCTCAGCGAACAAACTTTAAGACATGTCTATGTTATTACTCGTAAGAGTTATATTAGGGCTAATTTTTAAAAAAAAACTAGAACAAGAATTATTTTATTATTAATAAGAAAGAGGTCCAACATAAGATTTTTTAAATTTTATTTCACTTCTGTTGCTACGGGAGTAATCTTATACATTAGCGCATGATGAACAATATATAACACTGTGCAATAGTAACTGTTAAAACAACTAAGAAGAGTTTTCATTTCAAAGTTGGATCAGTGCCTACATTTATCTTTTATAGCTTTCACTTATATAATCAGAATAATTTTAGGCTGAGAGTAATGAATCTCAAATTAATGTTGTTACTGCTCAATTATATATTGATTTCTTTATCGATTACTGCTTTTGTAATCTACGTGCAATGTTTCATCATGACAGTCAATTTAAACACATTGCATAATAAGTTTTAATTTCTTCCACTATATTATTGCTATTTATTATATATTTATATACTTTGCTAAGCAACTACTTAAAATTCTACAATTTTGATATTGATTATTAAATTTCTTTTAACGGTGATTCAATTATTAAACATATGAAATGCGATTTCTCTTCCATCACATGAGCCCTGTGTTATACTAATTGCTTAATTTTTTTTAATAGAGTTTAACGCCCGTTTTAACCACTGAGGCACACAGGTGTTAGACATTGATTCATGAGATGAAATGATAAATTTTAAGGCAGGAAGCGTTCCAGGCGTAAGTTTAGGGTACCTCCCTGGCATTTTCCATTAATGAGGTCTGAGAAAAATCTGGACTAACCTCAAATCAGGGAGGATGGTCCTGATGGGAAACGAACCTAAGACCCCCTCTCACGTGGCCATGCCTTAAGGACCTCGGCCATCCATATTGGTGTGTTAGTCTAAGGTTTGGATGCAGATTTAGATAAGAAAATTTCAAGGTTACGACCGAGACTCAAACCATTCATGGCAATGCTCTTACCATCTGCTGTAGTTAACTATGAAGCCTGGGTTACAAGTATTTCAATATTTAAGGTTGCGTATTAGAAATAATATATCTGCAAGATCTCCAGATTGTAATAGTCAGATGGATAAATTTCGGGCAATGGTCCGACAGAGCACGGTGATTCAGATGGTAAGGTACCCGCACAGTATCAATCTTAATGCTAATTCAAACTAGTTCAGATTTTCAAAGTATATACTATTCCAGAAATGAATTAGTCATTTCATATAGTTTTACCAGTTTCTTTTATGATCAGGTCATTTTCCACTACCATAATTTACGATTATGTTAACACTTCTTTTATTATTTTTTTTTTAAATTTTAAAAAAATTATATGCTGCATTTTTTGTTCACCAGAACCATAGACGATGCACACTACCTTTAATTTTAAAAAGCAGAAAGCTGGCATTTATCTCACCGTGTCCGGTTCTTAGTGCTACCAAATTTGGTATCATTTATATGAACAAAAGTAACTATTGTCTTTAAGCGAGAATATATTCCATTAAAAACTTATATAAAAACGATATGGCTGATTCTGTAGATTGGTATTTTGGCAAACCTGCAGTTTACAATTTGATGCCAGAATTCAAATACACCTTTCTTACGATTTAGCAGCTTAGGCTGTTGCATGCTTCTGGACTCCAATGTTCCTTTCAACTCTCGCATTACTTGCACTCAGTAACGGCAACATTCACAAAAAAAAATTACTAAAAGTTTTAATGAATGGGAAGACACGAATTAAAAAATACACAAAAAGAATTATTACGCATGAAAATGTGATAATTCACGAAAGTATTATAAACAGGAAATATCTGACACATACCATTAGTACGATGGAATGAAACTTAATACCCCTTTTCCTTTTCTTTTTCTGTATGTACTCTAGAGTAATACATCTTTATGAGTAGATATTACCTATTACAACAAAAATCTAGTTCACCGCCAGGGCTCAGATGTCAGTTAGTTTGCTTGTCAACTGGCTGGCCGATTCGATCTCCGGCAGGGGCATTATGTAAGGATTAAGGTCAGGGTGAGATATTTTCAGGAATTTTTCTTTAACTTGAAAAGGTGAATGCCTATAAAATTTAAGCACTAAGGGTTTCAAACTTGTTTGCATCATTATCTCACTCATTCCGTTCGTCGCCTCGAAAGACCTTAGCAATTGGCGGACGTTAACTGATTACAAAAATATTTAGGTTTACACATAATTTTGGTAAAGATGAGAGAGATTTTCAAATTGTCTATTTTCCTCTATTATCTCCCACAAATATCCATATCTGAATATCTCAAATAGTGCCAGAGATATTAAAGACATTTTATGAAGTTATGTTCGTTGTGTTTTTAATAATTTTTTCAGAGTCTCATAAGCTTAAACATTATTGTTTCAATAAATAGTAATATATGCATTTTATAATTTTCATGCGAGTTAAGTTTTTTAATAAGTGAGCTATTAAGCCTGATTAGAAATATGAAGACTTTAAAAGAAGACGAAGATTTATTGATCGCGGACTGCGGATGCAATCCATTTAGAAACTGTGAATGAGTGATTACAGCTATACTCAAGGTAAAACAGAGGTTTAAGTAAACATCTTTTCAAACAAAACTTTATGGCAAAATTCCGCTGGCAACTAAAAGTGAAGTTAAAAGCTCAAAATCTTTTTGAGAGTCTATCTCAAAAGCTTTTAAGGCTGTTAAACTATAACCGAAAATGCTGGTGGTTTAACAAGTTCTGAAGAAAATATATCCAATTAAAAAAAGTCAAAATTGTTAAAAGTTCCATTAATATTTTTCGTCTGCTTCAGCATAATGCTGCTAGTGTTAAAGAAACAGTACTAGGTCCTATAAACATTTCCAAAACTGGATATATATCTCTTAAACCTACCATAATAAACATACTACTCAGCACTTTAAAAGGAAACACAAAGTAATAAAACACAAAATATAGAATGTTTTCATGTGCTTTATTAGTTTCTGTTCTTTTAAAAATGCTGAATATCTTTTCATTGTGGTTTGTCATTATTCAAATAATGGTTATTTTGGTTTTCTCCTCATTATATATACATCCCTATTAATCGTATAATATAAACTCTTCGAAAGACATAAAACACACAAACGGCACACAGACACTACAATATAAAAAGTTTTAAGGCAATTTTTTTTAATAGTGTTTAACGTCCGTTTGTACTACTGAAAAACCACAGGCGGTGGACAATGATGATACACGAAATGAAATGATTTCTTGGGAAAGAATTTTTTTAGGAAAGAAACGTTCCAGGACTAAGTTTAGGGTATCTCCCCGACATTTGCCATTTATGAGGAATGAGGAAAACCTGGAAAAACTTCAGTCAGGGAGGACGGTCCTCATGGGATTCGAACCCTTTACCTCCCGCTCACGAGTCCACGCCTTGACGACCTCGGCCACCCGTGGCGGTAAGAAAAAAGTGAAAACTAAAAATACGTGATATTCGTCTCGTCTTATATAGCGTATCTGGAAATTTTGTGTGTTTTCAGTTTTGTCTTAATTTCAAGTGTTAACTTTTTTATTCTGGAATATCTCTATACCGTCTGTATGTATATAAAATGAAAAAGTAACTCTTGAAGCAATGTAATAACAAATACTAGGGAAGCAGAAATAGACAAAACACTTAAATAGTCACGCAATTTTCTCTACATTTCGAACAACTCGTATTCTTCAAAGGCAGAAGACAAGTAGCATATGGGTCCATAACCTTAATATAAATCAGTTGCGATCTAGATTTTCTTGTTTAGAAATAAAACACATAAGAAACACCACAAAAATAGTATAGAGTTCAAACCTTTTAAGCTCTTCTTTAGTGCGAAAAACAAAATAATTGAGAGATCATTGACTAAGGTGACATATACTGCCAACCTAACGGAACGCGAAGATATAACTGGCAGTGCAGTAAACTCCAAAACACAAAACAGTTTAAATAAGTTGCATATCGAATGGAAAATACTAAAAAATTTGACTTAAGAACAAAAGCATCATCGTAAACCTACAATACAAGATATACAATGACAAATTTCGTCGAGAGGAGTGCGTGCTTTGTGGATATTACGAATGCCATCTCTTTTTCTCTTAAAGCATTTTCTGATGCTGAGAGAGGTAAAGCATGGATAGCATTTTTAAGCAGCATTCATCAAAAGTAGAGGCATATGATAACGCGTGTTATGCAACCGGTAAAGGAAATTTATAGTTTTTACCAGCGCCTGTGATTATTCATTCTAAGGGAGACAACTGTAAAGGTCAAGCCAAAATAGAACGCTTGATAATATTTAAACTTAATCATATAAATAACGCTCTTTGAGGAACAGTTTGTAGAAGAAGAAATGGTTGAGATTCGGGCTTCTATTTGAAGATCTTGAGAGAATAATCGAAAAAATTTCACATTTAACTCGGTGGCAAGGATATGAACCAGGGGTAAGTTGGAGTTCTTAAGAATTTTTAAGCTATGAAGGAAAATTCGTGATGATCTGAAACTTAAACAAGGCGTTCTTTGGAAAAATGAAAATGTAGCAGAATTTTAAAAAAAGAATTTAGTGGCAAATCTTTCGGATAAGCCGATCATGCCCAAAAGACAGGTAATAAAAGTTAATGTTTTAACATATTCTTACAATTTTTCTTCTTTGGAAATTAAATTCTTGTGCGAAGTAACAATGCCATTATTTAAAAGTGCTTTTGGATGACTACGACCAAGAAGCTTTTCCATTATGTTAAAAATATTTTTTTCCAACGAAAATGTTTTGTTGCAGAGGCGACCACAAATTGATAAAACAAAGGGAAAAGATCTCTTGACGCGTTCAAGATGTCAATATAAAATTGAAGAAACTGCTGTCAAATTATTTGATTTGACGTACACCCAAGTTAAGAATGTTTATTGGCTAAAGTAGTGTCCAAATTTAGAAACGTAATAACGTGCGGGAAACAGTAGAAGTGACAAACCGAATGGTTGGAAATAAGTCTTTGATTGAAATGCGTCGAGTCCAAATGATAAAAATCATCATTGAACCTCAAGCAAAGTAGAGGAACACTAGTTACTGATTGAGCCAAATTTTTCTCTAACCAGGTTATTAACAAATTAGATATCTTACGACGGAGACCTCACAGCAGCAGAAGAGGGTAGTTCAAATTGCCCATGTGGTTCATTTCTCTGCATAATACTACTGTGTAACGGTGACTAATTGAACGAGTCCGTTAGTAAGCCATTAACGCCATGACAGCATATGAACAAGTTTGCTTCACATCTGCCTATTTTATTGCAAATTTATTGGTTTCTCCCACCCATGATGTAAGGTTAAGTGTAGATTATTTTAAAATATCTGACTATTGAAGTGGTATTGCCAGATTCGCCCCCTCACCCTAATCATTATTACCATTGTCATTATTATAATTCATGCAATTAACATTAATATTCCATTATCAATTATTATTGATATTAATATGATTATCACCACTACTATTGCTTGTATTAATTTCGTCAGGGACGTATGTATTCATGTGTGTGATGTGTAACAATCATGAACAGGTAATATTTAGTATTATTTTATGTATTTTAGATAGACAAGATTTTTTTAACTTAGGAAGTGCCTGACGTCTTTTGCCCTTAGTAAAATATATCACAATAGCAAGCGGTTTTCTTTGTAGAAGCGAGGTCGCTGTGCTTTTGTTCGACCTTTTAAACAGAATTGTTGTTAAGCTAGAAGCTACTGTTGTGTAAGTGTAGAAATTAAAAATCACGCTTAGGGGTGAAGCACCCAAACCGTTAGGGCACTTAAAAACCCTCGTATAGGCGAAGACGTTCTTCAAGATTTGTTAAAGTACGAATCAGACCAGCCGTATCAAGTTTAAGAGTAGCCAGTCAGGGAGTTGGGTTCATACTTAAAATTTTAAAAGCGACGTTTCTATAAAGTGAGAAGGGCATGAGCGTCCCAGCTTAACATATTCAAATTCTGTATATATAGGCCACCTGAAGCCGCGAGCGTCATTGCAAGATTACTTTGACAGCGGTAGGACGTGCTACATACACTACAAGATTTATTTCGACAGCGGTAGGAATGTTAAATTCATATTAAGGTTTTACTCCGCTTATTCATTTGGTTCAGTACAACTAGTGTTGCTAATATATCAGTGTAATCTACACATATTCTTCACATGGTACACGGCACGGCACGTAGTGATTGGAAACAATTTACTCAATAAATTGTGAACTTAATCTGCTTTTCTACAGGTCTTCATTTATTTTTGCATCCCCCTCTTCCTGTCCCATTGATCTAGAGTCAATAAAAGAGAGTACTCTGAGATATTTGTTACTTCTAATTGGGATGGGAGTAATAAATGAACTTCGGCACCCAAGGCATCACGACGACGAGAACTTAAGCAGAACTTACGCTCTCACTAATACTGCTGGCCCAATTGACGACGGCCCGCATCTAAATCATCGTAAGTGTGAGACGTAAATCAAACGACGTCTCAAACCCAATACTGCCTCCCCCCTTGACGACTTCTCCCCCAGTTGATCAGCATATCGGTTCCCCTATTGAATTAAGTTACAAATTTTATCTACATCTAAGAGAGTTTTCTTCAAGCTGTAATTTAGTGTGTCATTGCTAAATGCAAACTAGTCTTTATGCAATTTTATGCTTTATAGCTTATTCTAGGCTGTGTTAAAACAATTGCATCTAATACAAACCAAAAAATTCAATAACAACGAAATCCATCTGCACGGGCCACAGAAGTTGCGATTGCTCATATTCATCTATTCATTCAAGACCAAGAGGAACCTCTTAACTGAACAGCAAAGGGAGAATTTACCCAAACTAAATTAGCCTAGTTATTCACAACCGGAATCACCATTTGCTGCAAGTCCTATGTCCTAACTTATAACATTATCAAACGTGTAAATAGCCGGAACAGAGTATTAACAGCAATATTGACATCAAACCTGTACAAATTATATATAGCTAAAGCTATAAATAAAAGACAGACAGAGAAGGTAAATATCATTGAATTATTAGGAGATAAAAGGGAAAACGTCCTAAGAAGAAACAGATGAAAGCTAATATATACAAATAATAATAAACGGAACTATAAGGAGAAAAATAACCACGCAGGTAAGAAGACGAGAAAGGAAAGTTACAATATTTTGATTTAAATGCTGAAATTTATTATGTGTACACATTGCATATGTTTTCTGATAATTGCGTTATAAACTTTGTCATCTGGCCACTTTGCCCTTTGCAGCATTTTAGAAAAATATTTGTAAAAATATTTAATTTAACATTAGCTAAAATTATATTTATAACATTACCTTCATTGGCAAACTACATGTTATTTATCTAAAATACTAAGATGTTTAAAAATTGTTAATTCCTTAGCAATTTTTACTGCCTTTCCCTACCTCTGGCTTGCAAATAAAATGTATTGCCGAAAGTAAACGCGTCACGGGTGCAAACTTAGGTAGTCAGCAGACAAATGAAAGCAAGTTGGGAGGGGATGTGGAAATGAACGATCTAAGAGCATTTTTAGCGTAGCGATGCCTTTTTGGTGCCGTATGTAATAAAGTAACATCAATTGTGGTTAATAAAATATCAAAAAAATGCTCTGGACTTTAAGGATCGAAATACTTTCAATAGGAGACTGGCAACTGCTGGGCAGTCCTCTTCCTGAATTTTATATAAAAATAAATGAAAGGTGTTCTAGAAGCGGAGAGAGTAGGAAGAAATGCCCTCAGAAGGAGTTGGAGCTGCTATGAAATTAACTATCTCGGCGTTCAATTCAAGAGAGGAATCGTACGACAAAGTTTGTAGTAGACAACAATTTCTAATTGCCGATATGCTTCAGAAACACAGTTAGTGATGTTGAGATCCGTTACGTAAGAACCTTTATCTGCAGGCAAAACAATATCTTTGTTCTTGGACAATTTCTGTATTACCAACCTCTCAATAGCAATCAGGTTGTCTAGAGATTTCAAACTTTCCACAAGTTTAGCGTTGCTAATCTCTTCGAGGAAACGATCAATGAAACATTCAACTGGATGTGAGGATGCCCAGGAAGGAGAAAGTTCATACTTTGAAGGTGGAGGAAACATGGACAGGCAAGCGCAGACAGATGGAAGTGATTGTTCAGGATATGAAGACCAAAATAGTTTCCATTTGAGCTGTCGACAAAATCTAACAGCGTCGGTGATCAGTCGAAATGAACATTCTTTTTATAAAAGAGATATTTCATTATCAGTGAACATGTATGACGACAGATTAACACCTTTTAGACTGGAATCTGTGCGGGATGGAATATTTAGCTGTTGATGAATGGCAGTTGGTCGATCTAGTACTTCGTAGCTGATTCTGGCTGGACGAAACAGGTTAAAAGTCGAAGCTAAATAGGCACTTTTCGAGCGACAAATAGTACCAGGACGATATCTAAACGGACTTTCAGATTATTAACATATAGATTACAAAGATTTTGTAGATTGAGAACACCAATTTGGTTAATAAGTTATTGATTGAGCAGAAAAGCTTGTTGAAGTAAATTACATAATAACTTGAGACCGATATAATAATTTTAACCCAGCTAACAACTTTTTTGGTGAAATTATTGCAAACACCAACATTTGTGTAGGTTAGACCTAAATGTGATACTGAAACTAGTGAAAATGACAATGCACTAATGGATATAAAGTTGACAGGTCCAACCTTGAGACATACACCAGTGATAATGCAAAGAGATAAAATGGTAGGCATGACCAGTGTATTCAGCTAAATGTTCGGCATGAAAATTACACTTGTGAACAAGGTATGTTTTAAAATATGTCAGTGAAGAAAGCAGTTCATCTAACCTGCTGAGCAATATTAAGAAATGAGTAAAGTTAATTATATCATCAACCATAAACATTTGTAGGAGACTTAACAGTAATGAAAAAAAAAAAAAAAAAACCCAACGTTAAGCATCTTATCTCAAAAGTAAGTTATAAAACTATTAAAGGTCACCAGATTAAACCCACTGAAGAACTAAAAGGTAAATAGCTGAAGATACAAAATAAACTTAGCAGTCATCAGTTAAGATAATGTGACATTGCTTAAGAACTAACAAATAGTATAAACATTTGCTCATGGTTAACTAGAACTAGAAAAGTTTTTGTAAACAACCATTGTGAACTGAGTTAAGTTTCACAAAAATAACAATTGTGCTAAGCACAACAACAAATAATAAACTGAAGATAAAATTAAGATGCCAAAATCACACTGGTAATTAAGTTTCTTAACAAATATGCTCCTTCTAAAATATAATTATATCTGCATATGAAGCAGGAGAGAAAATTACAGATAGTCTTGGTAATGACATTTTTCAAAGTGCTCTGAAATTGTGTAAATGAATGAATTTCCAACAAATTCAAATAACATTATTTAAAAATAACCAAGCAATATAATTAATTTTTAACTTTAGTCCCAGATTCGTAGTGTTTCATAGTTTTATTGTTGAAGGTTATAATATATGGTGTGAAATATAAAATTGTAAGGGCTTGTGTTGTTAATATATAAGGTTCTGTCACAGGTTGTACTCCAATTCACGATAGCCTACTGGAATTTTATTGCAGACTACAATGCTAACTAACATTATGTATATATTATTAATAAAATAACTAAATTACCCATTTACCACCAAAATCATATTTATAGGTGTAACTTTACCGATATTAATATTAACCAATAAATTTAAAAACTCTTTATTATGCTTCACCTAATCGCTCAATTCTCAAATCACCACACAAGCAGTTATATCTCATGGAGGTCCCATTAGCCTTTAACATAGTTATCTAGCTATTGTACACATTTTCCTTTTATATCTAATGATCTTACATATCTTGTTTATCTTACTTATCTTGCTTACTAATTTCCTTGAGCTATTTGGCTCTTACTTTACCTAAATAATTTTCTTCATATTCATTCTTGATTTTACACTCATCTTTTCCCCACTGATTTCTCTTGTCAAATTGAACCACTTATTCATTTCTAGTTTGTCTCTAAGAAATTTGGTTTCTTCTATTTATAAAAATGTATGCCGATTATTATCCTTTTGGTTGCAGAGTGGGCATTTTTCTAAATCCTTACTCTTAACCCTTTCAATTTCATAATTCCTATTCTAGCCAATGCACAACCTTCTCTTGCTGCTTTATCACCCTGATCTTCTCTACTTCACAGTAGTTTCAAATCTCTATTTATACTCAATGAAGTTTTGAAATAAAAACTGGCGAATATATCTTGCCTTTCATTATTTTCGGTTATTAATTTAATTTCTTTTCAGAAATGATTTCTAATGATTTTCTAGCTCTGCAAATTTCTCCAAAACAATTTTTTCCAGAATTTCTCCAATCCTATTGAGCCAAGTTTCCTTTTAATTTAACCTTTCCTGGACTTTCAGACACTGGTGTAAGCTGTTCTGCTCATGTAACTTTCTAGTTCTAAATCAATATTTCAATATTCTTTCCAAAATGTTCATTTGCTACCAATTCTTCCTAATTCTACGGGTGCAACACCATTGGGTGAAGCTATAGGCAAACCGAAAATTTGTTTACAAAAGTTCCTATGGATCATATTCACTTTGCCTAAATCCCAGATTTCCACTCCAAGCATCCTAACCTCAACTACTGCCAGGTAAACCCTCTCCAACCATTTATTTGCATCCTTGGTATTTTCACTAAACATGATAAATTGTAAAAAAGAAATAATAATAATAATAATAATAATAATAATAATAATAATAATAATAATAATAATAATAATAATAATAAATAAACCATCTTATTTAAATATTTTCTTAAAATTATTTTAAAACATAGAAAATTGTTGTATTTAAAAATTCCATAGGTAGTTTGTTAACAATTCTACTTGTAAAACATAAAGGTAACATTTCTTTGCTTTGTAAAATAATTGTCCGTTTATATATTTAAGATAAATGATTCTGAATTCTTCATATTAAAATAGTTACATTGTATATCAGTATGCCAGTAAAGGTAAGTATTTTATATTCCCAAAAATATTTCTCGGATGTTACTGTGTTTGGAATTAAACATTATTCTTAATGCTTTCTGTATTATAAACTCATTCTGAACATCTGTAACAGTGTCCCAATTTATTATAGTGTACGATGAATAAATATTTATAAAATTACTAATTTCAAGACAAAATTTAAATTTCTAATAGCAAAACTAGCTTTATTTAATTTATATAACATCGGTATGGGTCTTCCAGGATAAATGACTGTCTAAAATAATGCCTAAATATTTAGTTGTCATTATTCTAAGGAAAATTATTGCAATTAAATTAACTGAAATGAACACTTGCTGCTAAAGTATCAACAAGCAGTTTTATCCACATTCACTATTAAACTATTATCTGTGTATCAACAATGAATTATTTTACAACAAATTAATTTAAGTCTCAAAAGTTAAAACCACTGGCACTCATTACCAATGGTGTATTATCAGCATGTACATCAATACATTCAATATTAAGGCGATTCTCAAGGTCATTTATGTAATATGTAAAAAGTAGGGCAGACAAACATTATCAAAGGATGAAGATCGGTTAATTAGCTAGGCCTTTTGTACCTAATTGATTTAATTTAACTTTAAAAATGGAGTTAAAACACACCTTAGATCAAAGAATATGCCCACAACATGTTAAGTTATTGTCAAGGCAGCGACGTAAAAAGTCAATAAAAATAATACGTATATCATTGCCTTATTTACCTGCCATGAGATCAAACTCATTAGATTAATTATCGTTCTTATTTGAAAAAAATAGTAATTCTAAATAATTTTTCAAGTATTTTTGAAACGGAACAAAGTAAAGTAATTGGCCTGTAATTTCTCAGATCATCTGAATTGCCTTTCTTCAAGATTGGAACAATCAATGCAACTATAAATAGGCTATGTTATATTGGTTTCTCAATGATCTAAAATTAAAATGACACATCTCTTAAGGTGTATAAAGGTTGGAAATTAGGTAATACTGTAGATAAATAAAACACTCAAGAAACATAACTAAGTTAAATAAGCATTTTAGGCTCTTTTTCAATTTAAAGAACACACTAAGTAAAGCAACTGATTAAGACGGCAGACGATGCAAATCTAACGGAATATGAGAGTGTAACTGGCAGCGCAGTAAACTGTAAAACAACAACAACAACAACAACAACAATAATAATAATAATAAATTTTAAAACATCTGAAATAAGTTACATATCGAAGAGGCACAAAAAAATGTAACGTAAGAGTAAAACAACATCGTAAACCGGCAAGACTAGGTCTATAAAAGGAGGCCGGGAGGAGTGCCTGCGTGCTTTATGGAAAACTATAGCTGCCAACTCTCTTTCCCTTAAAGCAATTTCACCGCCATGGGTGGTAGGTAGTTAAGGAGTGGATTCGGTCTGGGGTTCGAATCCCGACAGGACCGTCCTCCCTGAGAGTTTTTTTCCAAGTTTTTCTCAGTCCTCATAAATAGCAAATGCCGGGGAGCTACTCTAAACATAGGCCTGGAACGTTTCCCTCCTTAAAAAAATTTCTTTCTGAATATATCATTTCATCTCATGTATCATCAGTGTCCACCACCTATGGTGCCTCAGTATTAAAAACGGACGTTAAACACTATTCAAAAAAATGAGGCAAATCAACATCATAAGTTACCTCCAGATCTTTACATAGAAAGTTATATATTATAGTGACACATGCCTTTTATGCGAAGGGCAGTGAAACAGTGAAGCGTACCGGTTTTATGTGGAACAGCTGTATTTCTTTGAATAAAAAAGTTGTGTAATTTATATAATAAGCTCTTTGCAAATTATTATTAAACTTTTGCACTGGAAAATATATTTGTTTCTCTGTGTATACATGCTAATTGATCGTAAAATAATTAGGAATGATTTTATATATAATTACAAAATATCAAATATTTCATGTAATTACACAAGAAGCTCCAAAGTAAATTTTAAAATATTTTTACACATTTTCTGCAAATTGACTCTTCGCCCTAATGTCTTTCTTCCATCAAACATCAGAACAAGAATAGAAAGCAGTTTTTCCACGAGGTGATTTGAACCTACGATCATTTTTTTTTTTTTGAGTAGTGTTTAACGCCCGTTTTTACTACTGAGGCACCACAGCCGGTGGACACTGATGATACAGGAGATGAAATGATATATTGGGAAAGGGTTTTTTTAAGGACGGAAGCGTTCCAGGCCTAAGTTTAGGTACTTCCCCGGTACCTAAAGATTGAAGACTGAGACATGAAGACATTATGAAGACTGAGGAAAACCTGGAAAAAAACCCAGTCAGGGAGGACGGTCCTGGCGGGATTCGAACCGCAGACCTTCCGCTCACAAGTCCATGCCTTAACGACCTCGGTCACCCGTGGCGGTACTTTGATCTCTCGTACATAAAATAGGCATCGGAATTCTTAAGCAGTTAACATCAATTTAGGTACCAAACTATTATCAACACAAAGACAAGGTGTGAATTACCTCTCTGTAGGTAAACAAAAACTGATGTGTGACAAGCGTTAGAGGAGAGGACAGTTTGTATCTCTGACTTACCATCTACAGTCTGGTACCATTATGACTTTATTCCTTCATTCTGGATTTAAAGCTCAGAAATTGCGAAGCCTAGTAATATACCCACTAGAAGAGCACATTATTAGCCATAATCAATTGCGACGCAATGGGGTTGCATAGCTTCACAATCCGTAGAACACAATTATACTTCAAATAAAAGTTCATATTAATAAGTATTTCGATTATTTTTTTTAATTATGTTTTATGCCCGTTTTTACTACTGAGGCACCACAGGTGGTGGACACTGATGATACATAAAATGAAATGATATATTGGGAAAGGATTTTTTAAGGAAGGAAATGTTCCAGTCCTAAGTTTAGGGTACCTCCCCGGCATTTGCCATTTATGAGAACTGAGAAAAATCTGGAGAAAAAAAAACACACAGTTAGGGAGGACAGTCCTAGCGGGTTTCGAATACCAGACCTCCCGCCCACGAGTCCGCATTGGCCACCTGTGGCGGGTATATTTCGATTAATGAAATAATATAAATGCGCTATAATTATCTGAGACTCAAGAGAACATAAAAACATTACATTCACTCACTAGCTCCCAAATGACATTAGCAGATTTGCGTTCAGAATAAGCAACGCAGCATCTCCTACCTGCCTTGCCTGTTCCTAGAATTGACTAATACATGTTACGCATTGTACAATGGGAAACCACTCTTGGTTCAAGCAAAAGCAATTTTATGGCCTCACCCCTTTACCTTTGCGAGTTTCTCGACAAGGAATTGTTGAATGTCGACAAACCACCCACTGCTTTCAAACAAAAGGAGTTTGTTTAATGCAATATCTCATTAAGGAAAAATGTAGCTTTGATCACAAACATTTCAGTAATTGGATATGGAACCAAAGGAAACAAAGACAAAGCCAAGAGCTATTGCTCACCTCAATAGCAATTATCACCCATGTCACAAGGTACCAACTTATTGTTGATGGATACTGCTTTCCTCGGAATGTATACTTTAGTTGTTGATTTGGTTTATTTACGGGCGCTCTTTAACATCTCAGGTCCCATTCAATTGAGGGTGTGAAACGGCCGATAAATTTTGTTCAGAGGTCTCTTCTTTCAGGCTTGAGATGCCTTTACATGCCGTAAATCTACGACAGGGAACCCGCCGCTTTACTTCCCTTCCGACGGAAGTCTTATTTAGGCTTTTTACTCCCGAAATAATCCATTGATCCTGGCCGGGATCGAACCCGCTCAATGGTTACCACTACACCAACAGGACCAACTTAGTATACTTTAGATACAGTATGTCGACTGTATCTTAAGGCGATGAATAAGTTACTGGTGCGATTTCCTTGTTACTGTGCTAGGAAAATCAAATGCAAGAACATTTTATCCTTTTGATTTTTAAATACGTGTATAGGAGACGTAGGAAACTGATCTAAAAAAATTGGCCAAAATATTTGTTTTGTTTTTTGTAGAAAAATTAACTTTATTTCTTTTAGATTCATGTAGGGAAACTAATTTGAGCTACTTTGACTTTAAATTTCTATCACGTGACTGTTTATATTGCTCTTTGCGCGGATAAAGATCTTACCTTAAATATTGAAAGTGATTTTTCTCAAAAATGTTTTTTCTTGCACATATGGAAATTAAAATTGCTCCTTACGATTCACCAATCACCTTTAAAGTTTCAACAGAGGCTCTTGACACATAAATAAATAATAGAAACCACAAACAATTTAAATCGGCCAAGAAAAAGTGTATTTGGTTATGAAACACTCGTTTATATTTAAAATTAAACTAAACGCAAAGTGGAAAAAGTGAAAATTCTTTTATAAAATAATATTTTAATCAAATAAAAGGCATACACATCGTTTATCTAATACGTCTTTGGAACATAAATCTGCAGTTTTCTTTCCAAAATTTTGAAAACTGCACTTCAGGGGGCATTTTGTTATAGGACACATAAAAATTTCAATATAAATTTATTCTCAGGAAATATTTGATGGATCTGAGTGGATGGATGATGCTGTATGGTTTATTTAACCATAAACAATTTAAATAGGCCAAGAAAAGTGTATTTGCTTATGTAACACTCATTTATATTTAAAATTAAACTAAACGAAAAGAAGAAAAAGTGAAAATTCCTTTCTAACATAGTATTTTATTCAAATAAAGGGTATACAGTTCTTTATCTATTACGTGTTTTGAATATAAATCTGCACTTTTCTTTCCAAAATTTTGGAAACTACATTTTATTAGAGGACGCATAAAAATTACAAAATACATTTATTCTCAGGAAACATTTGATGGATTCGTATGGATAGATATTGTATGGTTAAGTGTTATTACATTGCATTAATGTTTACTAAAATTTAATTGGTCAAGAAATGTGCAATGTTTTGTTTTCTCAGGTCGGTTCCCTTAATATTGAAATGAGACGTTATCTCAGGTTCATATTCTTTTGAATAAAACCGCACGGAAACGTCCATTCGCATGCAGATATCAGGACTGCTATTTTTTTTTTGTGACGTTTAATTTAATTTTGTAAATCTGATTCCAAATAAAAATATAAAACAAACCACCTGTCCATATGCTGATAAGATGAGTCATCTTAATGGATCCGTCACAAGTCTTATCATGGAAAAGATTAAGTTTATTGTAAGACGGTTATCACATGATGTAAAAAGGTCATTGCCTTTTTGTTGCACTTTCTTGTTGATAATAATTTCAATGTTAAAAAAAAAAGGTTGTGAAAGAAAAATACAAGATAGGGTGTCTAACTAAGGGATTTTAAGTCTGAAAAAAATGCAATAATAATAATAATAATATTAATAATAATAATAATTCACTATATTTCTACAATTAATTTCCGGTATTTTATTCAAAAAGATAATCCTTGTTCAAACGACGGGTATTTGCCATAGGAACTGGATCTTGACATATTTCTTTCTCTGATATTTAATAAATTCACAGCGTAAAAGTTACATTTTCAAGAACATATACAGACACGCACGGCCAAGATAGCTCGTGAGCGGGTCAGGTGTTCGATTACCGACAGAATATAAATATAAAGTATAAGCAGCACTAAAAAAAGAAATTACTATTAAAACACCCGTACACCCTGACTGCGATTTCTTTTAGGTTTTCCTCAGTCATAAATGGCAAATGCCGGATAGTTACTCTAAACTTAGGCCTAAAACGCTTCCTTTCAAAATAAAATTCCTTTCCCAATCTAAATTTTATCAATGTCCACCACCTATGATGCTACAGCAGTGAAAGTAGTGACCGTGTAATAAATAAAATATTTCAAAATCTGCAGCTATCTAAAAGGTTTTCTTTTAAAATCATTAATATGGAAACAATGTCAATGTAAAAAACAATATAACATTCAATATTGTAGCAGGAGTGTTTGTCAGAGCATGTAGTTTATACGAAATTCATTTTCGATAAGTAAAACATAACCAAAATTCAAGGCGTTTTGAAAATAATTCTACCTTCATTTGTGCACACTACCACGAAGAAAGTGAACTAGACAAAGTTAGTACTGAAATGGGTTTAGAAAAGTAAAAATTCCGCTTTAAAATGCAAAATTTATTACAGAGCTCACGAAATATCAATAAGTTGTACTTCAATTTGGAATATCGTTTTCTTTTACAATTACTGAAGTGTCTAGGTAATCAAGGGTAAATGTATAAATTTCGGATTATAGTTGCTGTATTAATTTTGACGAACAAGTTTTCTTTGTGCTTTAAATGTTTGTTTTCGACACACAATAGTATGTTTAAACATAACAACAATAAAGTGCTGCAATACATTAAGAGGTTTTGTTAAGCTTCTTGTTCTAAAGTTATGATCGGTAGAAAGTAGCAGTTAGTTGTTTGATGAGAGAAATGAATTCGCTCACTGGTAGCTGAACAAAATCCTTGCCAAACCTCTCCATTTCAATTCACATACTAAAGATGTTTTAGTAGGCTATAAAAATGCCACAATTTCCGGGAGATTTTGAGCTGCGTAACAAGCACAGCTCTTTTGTCAACATTAATTACCCATCAAACTTACAATGTCGCTTTATGAAGCAAAAGACCGGAACGTAAAGGTACTCAAACCGCGAGCAATAAAATGTTATTTAAAACGCTGTAATCGCGGCACCGAAGCGCAGCGGTCGGCAAACTGTACAATGGACTATCCCAAACGACCCTGGATCAAGCAGCCAAAATAAGATCAAGAGTAGGGAGAAGGGAAGAGTGGAGTGGGGAAGTAAAGGTGATCGCCCGGTTCTCAGCCTCGCGGCAGCTTTACGTCGTCATGGTCACTACAGCTGGTTCCTATTTCGGTTTCCTTTCATCATCAAAACTGTTCCACTTCCATTTCTGCTTTTCTTTCGAACTCACATGTTCCTTGTATCTGTTTCTACATATTAGAGCACTGAGCTTCATGTAACATCTGCATTGAATAACCAAAATATTTCGCAATTTGCCGCGCTACTAAAAACTGGTGCGGCTCAAACTTTGGTTCCTAAATAATTCTAGATGTGTTTTTATTTTATTTGGTAAACTCTACAATAAACTGTTTTTGCCCTTAATTTTAATTTATATTTGTAAATCCATTCCTATTAGCTGTGATAGAAAATCTTTGTTGATGATTTACGTTATTTTTCACCAAAACCATACAAGAAAAAAAACTAAAGGTAGACGAGAATTAATGATGAATTGATCTGAAACAGTAGAACAATAGAATGGTTAACCAGAATCCGCGAATTGCAACATTAAACCGATGTTTGCTATGATTATACGAGATTAACTTCTAGCTGTAACGTATTTGAAACCCCAGTTGAGGAGTTTACATTGAAAGTATGTAAGTGCCAGTTTTATGTTTTTAAATAACATTTTTGCACGCAAAAAGACCTACTTTGAAACGTCAGTTGCTGGGTAAGAGACTCTTGGATCAAGGTTGCACGGACAAGCTTGTTACAAATTTAAACAAGATGAAATAAATGAAATAAAATATAAGAAATGGAAACGAAAGTCATTTTCAAGAAGGGACGCAAATATAACAAAGTGGTTTTGAAACGATAATAAAACGCTTTTCATTAGTCATTAAAATGATTTTATACGGCATACTGAATTTCATGAATTCTAAATAAAATGAATTTACAAGAGAATTTAACGCCACGGGTGGCCGAGGTCGTTAAGGCGGGGATTCGTGAGCGGGAGGTCTGGGGTTTGAATCCCCCTAGCATCGTCCTCCCTGACTGAGGTTTTTCCAGTTTTTCCTCAGTCCTCATTGCTGACAAATGCCGGGGAGGTACCGTAAACTTAGGCCTGGAAATTTCCTTCCTTATAAATCCTTTCCCAATTTATCATTTCATCTCATGTATCATCAGTGTTCACCGCCTGTGATGCCGCAGCAGTAAAAACGGGCGTCAAGTACCATTCCAATTCCAGAGAGAGAGAGAGAGAGAGAGACAGAGAGAGAGAGAATTAGTACGTTAATTACACAAATGATGTATTTTTATAATTAATTGTTATTAATATAAATGTTCAAAGCAGTAAACTGATAATATATTGCTAACATTATTTGGAGAGTATAACAACATACCAATTTAACGTTATACTTTCATAAATAAAACAATTTTTATCCTAGAGTTTTTCCTTCTGTTGAAAAATTAAATTTATGACAAGTCCTTTTCCATGTCAACTCCGAAATTATCTATTAAACTCTCCAGTCGAGTTGTTAATTTAGGCTAAAAAAGTACCCCCAATTTACTAAACACAAATTACCTTGTTATGTTTATATCAATACAGAGATTTAGCATAGCATTAGACTATGCTAGACTGTGGTCGGAAAAGGCATGGTAGCTCCGATGGAACAATTAATGAATGAATGAATGAATGAATGAATGAATGAATGAATGAATGAATGAATGGTGTTTAACGCCCGTTTTTACTACAGAGGTACCACAGGCGATGAACCCCTCTTGATACATTAAATGAAATGATGAATTGGGAAAGAATTTTTTTAAGGAAGGAAACGTTCTCGGCCTAAGTTTAGGGTATCTCCCCGGCATTTGCCATTTAGAAGGACTGAGGAAAACCTCAGTCAGGGAGGACGGTCCTGGCGGGATTCGACCCACAGACCTCCCGCTCACGAGTCCGCGGTTCTGTCCTATCTAACCCCGATTCCAAATTTTATCTAACACAGGGCTCGAGTGAAAAATTATATTTAGTCCTTAACTAATTGTTTTTGAAGCAGTCAAAAAGAAATTTGGTGAAGGACATTTTATCACAATAGAAATAAAAAGTTGTTTTCTACGTGCAGTTAAGGTGACTATTCCACTTTTAAATGTAAAATTGTAATATTGCAGACATTATGTTTTCCACACATCTCCTTCACTTTTAATGCTAAAAATGTGATTTATGATTAGGTATCTTTCCAGGTAGTGGATACCTGGTTACGCTAGTGCCAAAATATTTTAAATCTCAATAAAAGCGTTGGCCAAATGAATTAGTTTTTGGAAAATTAGAACAGCTCCGGTTACATTTCTTTGCCAATGGAGGAAATATATCATCATCTTGGTTTCCATTGGTTCCTCCCATTTAAGCTGAGTTGATGGGCATTCAGGATACCCTTTCGAAAATAGCACTGCCCTGATCTTCAAGTGTGCAGAAATAGGAAGCATAAGCTAGCATTTTGACCTTTACGGTCGCTGGTAGTAAGAGCTAGTAGTACATGGAAGCGTGCATTTCATGCAGTACTGCCATTCAATAGTACTGCGGAATCGAAGTCGCTATCGACTGGAAATATTATCGTTTTACAAAGACTTCGCTTAGGAAACAAAATACATATAGGGTGTGAATATGGTCACTAACTACTTTCGGACAGAGACGGAAAATGAAAAGAAATGACCTTATATACCTAAAAAGAGATTTTGTAGTAAAACTGAAGCAACTATTTCTTCTCGTGTTCATAAACAACATCAAATTCCAATTAATTATTTTCACCATCTGCGTCTCAGCAAAAGCTGTTTGGCGGAAACTATTTTCCAACATCCTTGGAGTAATTTGTGCAAGTGCTTGCCAAATGCAGTCTTCCAAAGTTTGATTTTTTGTAGACTTTAAATTTTACAAAATAACAGTGGGGGGAAAAATCTAACGGAGTTAAATCCTGTGACCTGGGAGTCCAGAGTGAGTTACCACCCGGCCCAATCCAGCGGTTTGGAAGCCAATCGTTGAAATACTCCTACACAATGTTTGTATAGTGACACGGTGCTTCATCCTGCTGGAATACACAGTGTAATCATCTTGAATGAGTGTGGCGCTAGAAATTGTACGATCATATCAAAGTAAACAGTCCTGTTATTGTGTTTTCCACAAAGAAAAAAGGACCACATACTTGTGACTTTGTCATTCCAAGACAATATTAACCTTTAGTGAAACCCTCTCTCATGTCACAAATTCCTGTAGCTTTGGGTGGCCCACATGCGACAATTGTGTCGTTTGACCTTTCCACAAATGTGGAAGATAGCTTCATCATTAAAATAACGTGTTCCATTAAACGTTCGTATTCGAGCTGGTTAACTAATTGTGTACACATAGCTGCTCGTGTTGGGTCATCTTCTTTATGAAGGTCATGTAGGGTCTGAATGTAGTAGGCATTCTTCCTGATCTTGTCTTCAAAATATTATGGATAGTTGCTCTGGGACCTCTCAGATGCTCAGTTAAGAGACGTGCTTGGTTCCTCTTCAAACATTTCACGTGTCAATTCAACACTTTGGTCTGGTGTACTGGGACGCTATCTTCTTTTCGCAGCGTTGCGTAAAATTTACGGAACACTCACATATATCCATTTATCGGTATGTCTGGTTTGTGGAAACTACGATGAAATCACTCAGATAATGTTACACTTGTATCCTTGTCACGGCTAGGAGATGTTCTTTATTTATTGTGGATCAAAACCTGCAATATAAACCACATACGTTATGAAATGCCGAAAATAATGACTGGGCAGACACCCTGTACAGAAGATATATGTATAAAACATAATGTAAGAATTAGGGAAGCAGGTCTTCCTGTAATTGAGATAGCAAATGCCATCGCATCCAGAGAAATGTGAAGACTGCAAACCATTACATTAGATACTTCCAAGAACAAAGGCAAGAATTCCTTAAAACAAACGGAAGAAAACCACATCGGAGGAAGCAGCAGCAATCTTAATTTCAAACAGAGATCAATTATTTAAACTTGTGACCTTATCCTGAGAGAAATAGATCTGAATGCAGCGTTGTTACCGTAAGAACACGTCTACATAACAGTGGCATCCACCAAGGAAGGTGATTGTACAATGATCACTAGCATAAATTTTTCCCTGTAGAGTTAAATGTTTCAATGAGATTGAATTATACGTTCCTTATATACATTTATAATAACATTTATATTTTTCTGTTATTACAATATGAAAGATAATATAGAGTGTAATAATGCAATCTATGGATAAAAAGAATATATTATTTAAAGTACTGTTTTATCACAGTTTTCTTATTAATGTTGTAAAGTAAGTGTATAAAATAAAAAATGAATTTACTAATGTTTAAAAGAATTAACCTTAAAAGATAAGCTCTACCCCTCGTCATGTTTCCTAAAGTACAAACAATATAATTGTAACCACAATTTTAAATGAACGAGAGTGTGTCTACACTATGCAAGAGTTGCATTTCTACCAGAATCAGAGTGATTATAATTATTTTCATGACTGTTGATGTAAATTACATTATACTTTTCATGAATTTAGCAAATAAAACTATGTAATAATTTTCTTATTGCTAGAAAACTATTTCCCTTACAACGGTTGAAGTGATAATGGCTTACACATGTCTTTTAATCTGCCACATTGATTGCCTAATGCTGGGTATATGAAATCCCCATGGCACAATGATTACAAAAATGTATAATTTACCTTATTTTACTGCAGAAATTGGCATGAACATCGTGGAATTTATTGGTACAACAATGGACATGTGGGTGCGACGATTAAGTGCATGATAATAATTAACGAATAATATTTTTCTGTATAAAACCGGTATTCATATTTCTCAAAGTTTCTTCAAAACTCCATGCCTACTTATTAGCAGGCACGCAGTTTTGTATACCTTTTGTACAGTATGTCTGGATTATATCAGTTCTTTGGCTATAAAGATTCGAGGAAAACTGTGAAAGAACACTTCACTCAGCTTCAACTTGAGGGCACCAAGTGTCATCATTATCACTCTCCCTAGCCGTCATGTCCTGAAGTCTCTGGTTTTCAGCTTGAGCAAGTAAATCTACAGGACTCTATGCATATCCGGATAGAGATGAATCACAGCATCCATCGAACTTTAATGTCAGCTCCTCCTGAACGCAGATAGTAAATCAAGTCGACATATCCCTTTACATTCTTTAAAGTTAAAAATGCAATAAGATATATTTTTATTTAGAAAAAGTTAAATACTCGGGTGAGGTGTATATACAATTTGTTTGGTGAATTGAATTAAAGGTTTTAGTGAACACACATGAATTCCAATTCATTACTTTAATAACATTTACGGCGGTTTCATCAACAGATGTTAAAATGCACTAACATGTTGTTACTTAATACCGTGATAATGTTTTAACAATATGTTAAGACTCCTGTGTTCCACCAAGCTTTTCCAGTACAGTGTTAACTAACACGTTGTTAAAGTTTCCGAGCATTGCAAATAACACGGATCGAGGAGATGTCATAACCGAACGACTTTTGAATGCACTGCTATGTACTTTTGTTTGCATAGAGTAATTAAAACATGGCTCATGTAAGGAATATAAACAAGAGCAGAGGTGTTCCCTCTCTCGTATTTAATCTACAATCTTATAACGATTGTTTTTCACATTGTACCTTTGTCAAAATTGCTCTTTTGAGTAAAATTTTCAATGTAATTACATCTGAGAGTCCTTTCTATGTTATGAACGACTTAATACGTCCAAATATAAAGTTTCGAGAGAGGCCTTTCTCCGTTATGAACGATTTAATACATCGAAGTATAACATTTCGACATCTACAGCTGGGTTTTCGGCCGCCGTTTTACAACTGTTATTAGTTGTTAAATTTTAACAAAGGTAAATGTTACAACTTAAAACGAAGTTCAACATGTTGTTAAAGTTAACATTGGTTGATGAAGCAGAACTTTTGTTAATTTGAATGTTAAAGCAGTCTAACACCTTGTTAACTTTTAACATTTGTTGATGAAACTGGCCTTAGTGTATTTCAGAATGCACAGAATAACTATTTTGGTTCAGCTAAAGAAGTCTTTGTTTTCGTAATTGGAAGGACTGTTAATTGAACAGAAATACTGATTTACTTCTAAGAAAGCCAAGTTTTGTCGCTTTCCAGATGCAGGCATACCCTCAATACAATATTTAAAGATTATGCTCCCGTTCTTCTTGTATTGTCACCTTGATATTGCTGTTCCTTATGAGCACAACTAATGTGCGTGCATAGAATCAACATATTTACCCATGTAAGCACAAAACTAACGATTAACTTCAAGATAACGCTTTTAGGAAATTTAAGCACACCTTCTTCTCCCCTCCACAAATGACACTTTTCAGACGTAACCTTTACATCCGGCGAAAATTCCCCGCGCCTGAGTTCTGCACTTGGAACCTCAAGTCTTGAGCCTCGAAGCTGTCCCGAATTACATGTGGCGACATTTAGGACGACACTTTCGCAGCAATGCGCGCGTCATTTTCATTTCTAGGTCAAGGGAAATCCCAGAAGCCAAAGATGAAATCCGAGAGCTATTTTCAGCACAGAGGCAAGGAGATTTTCTGTATCATCCGGTACTCTTTCGTTTCATTTGGGACTGAGATCCGGTGCCACACACACACGCACACACATATACACACACAAAGCAGTGCTATTTTATTCTTTTACATGTGGAATATTGGGAGGAAACGATGAACGTAAAAAAAATATCTTTAAACTTTAAAAACTACTAGCATACAATTATAATTTTAATGACTTATGTTGTACCTGATGTTGTCATTTAAGAGACAAATAAAGCGTTTATTCCGTAGATAATACATTTACAAATAATTTAACCATTTACTGATAGCAGAACATTTTGGGGGGAAAACTATCAAAGTACGATCTCATTCGACGTAGCACTCAATACTTAATTGCTTATGTTATCAATATATAAATCTACTGTTATTAAGATTGCTTGTATTATAGGTGGTATACTTTCACCGAAAATGGTAAAATATTTCTTCACAGATTTTTTTGCATGAGTTATTATTTTTCTATACAAATAAATAAAAAAGTAATAGTGCACTCAAATACATACAACTGTCGCATGGGCCTTACGGCCGCACATGCTAATGTCGTCCTTATAGCAATAAAAAGGGTAATACTCATACATACGTACATTCATATATACATATATATATATATACATACATCCATATATACATACCTATATATACATACATCCATATATATGTATATATACATGCATACATACATCCATATATATGTATATATACATGCATACATACCTACCTACAAATCTACATGCATACATACAAATATACAAATACTTCTATATATTTAATTTTTCCATTAATAATTTAAATACAAATACATAGACATGAATGAAACCCTCACTCTTGAGCCCCCTTCCCTTTATTCACACCCCCTATCCATCTCCCCCCCTCTACATTATGTCCATTAATCTTCTTTGTCGGGTCTTCTCTAGAAATATTCCCAAATTGTGTGAGTATCTCATATGCACCAACACTTCCCGGCATACGTTTAAATTTATTTTGGAATTCAGAAATTGCGGTCATACTTTATTCTTGAATTCTCAGTTTCCCTGCCTGCATTCTGCCAGAATATGCCTCCAGGTATCGCCTTCTCCGCACAATGGGCAAATCGTATAATTGCATATATAAGATAAAACGTTTGTCAATTTTTAGTCACATTCCTGCGATTCAAAAGCACCTGGTCAAAAAATTACTTAATCGTTTATAGTTATCGTCTCGTGCGAAGTCTGAAGTTGTCAAATTGTTATAGAACACTCGCGTCTCTTTTGAGATAAATTTCTTCAGGTTCTGCAGGTCCTTGAACATTTCCTTGGATATTGGCAATTTTTTCACTATACAGACACCCACATCCAATGCAGGTAGAACTTGAATTTTGCTCTTCCTTATAGTCTTAAGTCAGCCTCCATGATAATAACCATGATGAGAATTAGATGAAATGAATTATGTGGAGTCCTTTTACTCACCGTTCTTATGGAAGATGCCGGTAATGTTGCCCATTTTGTACGACATAATTTACATATTCTTAGGAAACTGCCATTTACAGACGTAAGTTCTTCTGCACCCATGGGCGCATTTAAAAATTATTCAGAATGCGGAAAATAGTGGTATACAAAGTTACCATCTACAAAAATCCCGGAATCTTAGGGCTGGAGAACGATAAAACTCTGCGGCCAAATATATGGCGCAATTCTGTCATGGATGAATCAACAATATGGGCTTTGGTATTATCCTGCTGGAAATATGCCATCTTATAGCTAATTCATCACACGAAGTTACTTATGTTTCAATAATTATTTTCTCGCTAAAAGCATACCACTCCTTTATTTTTTCGTCACGTAGTGGAACCTCATCCATGACTTGCGGTCATCCTATCTGATATTTCATAAAGTTGCGGATCATTTAAATGAAATCAAAGTTCATGGAAAAGAAAATCGATATGTGATCATTTTCAATGGTATTAAATTTCAGTTACAAAAATGGAACTTTCTGTTATAATCGATGAGCTATAATTGATGAACTTATGTAATGCCGTAGAGCTTTAACTTAGGCAGTTTTCTTGCTAGTCTTTCAGATTCTTTAGAAATTCCCGTGTGCTAGACGTCTCCGGATTTCAGAATGGTACGATCTAAGGAATCTCTTATTCCATCAAGTGTTTATTCTGCGAGTATATGACATTTTCGATTTCTGTAACGATCCTTCACAGAATGTGTTTGTTTCAATTTACTCACAATATCTTTGGTTTTTTCGTAAAATTGGACTGTTAGGAAACTAGCGTCTAAATTTTTGGTCTTGTTCTATTACTAGATGTCCTGTCTTGTGTTTATCTTCAAAATGTACGCACGCTTGCGCAGTGAATAACTCACAACATAACATACTATTGTACCAATTCTAATGACGTATTACTCACGACTGATTTGGCTGTTATTAGGGGAGCTCACGCAACCACGTCGTAATTGTAAGGAGGAGAATGCCGGCGATGGCGGGGAGTCGCGCCGGTTAGCGGTCAGCTTGCGAACAGAAGCTTTTAAGTGCGTCTCACTGCCGCTAAGAAAATATCCAAACAGGACTGGGCAGCAGATGTACTCAGAAAATAATTTGGAATCAAAACGAGACGCAGAACTCTATGGATGTGTTGCATAAGTTGACACATTTCTGTGGTGTAGTTTGCAAAGATAAAAAGTTGAATATTTACAGCCCTGCGTACGTGCGAAATATACTCATTTAGCCGACACTATTACAACCATTGTATTTTTGTTATTGCAAGAGGGTCAGTGTTCCTGTGTGTGTTAAATAAAGCAACAGTTTCGAATCCAAAACCGGTTACAGTTTTATACTCGCTTTGGGCATAATACATACACGTTTAAGCTTTGCATAATAAAATTTCAAATCCTCAACATGCTTTCGTCATATTATGAACTCTATGGTCAATATAAATTTGGATAATTAAGAAAACGATATTTTAAATTTTATCTTAAAAACAGGCTTATCAAGAATACTAGTAATATTACAGGCTTTGGAATTGAAATACGGAGGAAGTTTTTGATCATTCAAAATTAAAAAGAAAGCTTTCCCCATTCCGGGCGCAGGTGGAAAGGTAAGGGCCCTCGGGTCCTTGACAACGGTAAAGGATTGAGTTACTGTGTTTAGTATTACGTTCCAGCGCTCTATCCCAAGACATTTTTGTAGGAAAGGAAGCTCCTCAGATAGTAATTTAGGTGGCAAACTGCAAAGATTTCTTCCTTCCCTGTCCGGCACCAACCCTCGAATCGTTCATTCGTAGTCTGAAACCTGAGCTAACACAGCATCTGATCGAAGTTCATTATATTATTTTTATTTCTCATTCAAGTGATTAATAAACATATTAGCTTTTACAATTTCGAATATTTTTAAAGTGCCTCCCACCACTGGTTAAACATATTTTGCGTATATAATAATAAAACTACGTTGGAAAAGATCTCTCGTTTCAGTTTGGTAGATATAATACTATTAATGAGGTATTAATTGGCCTTATTAACATTCTGAAATATTGATCTACCAAAGGAATGTGCTACATATCACAGCTTAACGAAGATAGAGACAATAATTATAATGAATAAGCTGTTATAAAAACCACACGCAAACGTACTAAATAAAAAATAAATTAATTTGAGATATTTGAATAATAAACGTTAAAAAAATATTTGAAGTTCATTAACCATAAATATAAATGCTGGTAGTATCAAAACACACGCAAAGAGAGAGGTTTCAAATGACATATATTTCAATATAAATTTTATTTTTTTCTCTTTACTTCGAACATTTTTTATGAATAAAAAATATAAATCTAAGTTACAAATTAACCGTGATTACACATGTGATGCTTGTACATTCATTACTAAAATTTATAATTGCAAAATTGATATTCTTAGTTAAAGTAGATTTCAATAAATTCACTCTTCATACAGGATCTGAGCCTGTGTTCTTTACTTCCGCAGCTGACTTCAGAACGACGTTCTGTTGCGAGTCGTGGAGGACTTAGGTGCGTAAAGATCACTTGTTTTATCTCATCTTCTGGGGATCTATTTCTACAGTTCTGTGTTAAGCAAGTGCTACTTGTATCTTTTCAAAGAATGGCTAATGAACACTTGGGTTCCTCTTTAAGTTAAGCGTCGAGTATTTCCCACAGAAAGCACCAAACTAATGTGAATCCCACAGCCTTTGATATGCATTGGTTGTAAGATCACCGCCACGGGTGGCCGAGTCGTTAAGGCGCGGACTCTTGAGCGGCAGGTCTAGGGTTCGATTCCCGCCAGGACCATCCTCCCTGACTGAAGCTTTTTCCAGGTTTTCCTCAGTCCTCATAAATGCCAGGGAGGTACCCCAAACTTAAACCTGGAACGTTTCCTTCCTTAACAAACAAATACAAAAAAAAAAAAAAAAAAAAAAAAAACTCCCAATATATCATTTCGTCTAGTATGTCATCAGTGTCCATCACCTGAGGTGCCTCAGTAGTAAAAACGGGCGTTAAACACAACTAAAATTTTTTGTAAGATTGAGGGAAGCCTGCTGGCTCATAGTGCATTGCCTATTGTAGGTACATTCGAGTGACGTGCATGCGTTAACTGCACACAGCTGTCCAAGGCATACCTAAGATTTTGTTCTGGACAGAATTGTAATAGATAAATTGTTATTTAATATAATACTCAGGAAACATTACAACTATAGTTGTACATTTATTATAGTACGCCAACCTAAGATATTATTCGGATAGCTACAGGAAGTAAAACACTCACGGAAAGTACTGGATATAAACTACTAGCCGTAAATCTACCACTTTTCGTGCATTTTCGAGAGCAATCTTTTCATAGATTTTTAGAAATAACGCATATGACCATTATTTGTAAGGAATGTAAAGGAAAATATATTCCAAACTCTCTCATCATGATCACAACAATAGAACCTAGTGATTCTAATTTGCACAGTTTTGAAGTCTTTGCTTCGTTTGAAACATTCGCCAGAAAACTAAACAAGATGCTACACAGTAAATTAATGTAAGAGCCATAAATCCCTCAACGTAATGAAATGAAAGCTGATATCATAATAGAATGCGCTGTTTATCTTCGCATATAGAGATTAAATATTTTACTCATCAGCTAATGTGGAATCTTCGAGAAAATTATATAATGTGCAAAATATGCATAGTCTGAACTTTGTCTGAAAACTATTCCCTCTCTTCCTCTGCAGTCTTTTGTTTGACGTCGCACGATCATGCGCAACTAGAGAATGGAAAAATACATCGAGCACCGGCCAATCCACTTGATCGTTACAGGAATGAGCTGGTATTGTGCCGCTAAGGCTTTTCTCAAGTTATTTGCTAAGATTTTTTCCGCTTTTCTCGCATTTTTGAGTGCACAGTCAACCTATTTAACTTACATCTGTAGGCCGAAAATCATCCTATAATAGAATGGCTTATATCGAGTTGTAGCTTTTTTATTTTCTGTCTTTCTTTTCCTATTTTTAGAAGCGTAATGTATCTTTGTGTCACCTTCCAAGGCAGAAACCCGCCAGATCGTTAAGCGTTGGAAAGTGTATGCACAATAAATCGTTCCCACTGATTAAGTGGCACATACAAACACGTATAATGGAAGTTGGAGCGTGTAGAACATTCTGGAACTAAAATTTTTCAATAATTACACTTTCTCTCTCCTTCTGCACATATACTCATTAGTTCTTTTAGAACGCTGCACATACATTGAAACTCTCTTCAAAACCATCTAATTTTGTTACAAACACACGGAACTTCTGTGAGCGCTGGAAAATGTTTTTGAATTGCACCTGAAATGGTATGTTCAAAAGTTTTCGAAACTTTAGAAATATTGCAATGCTCTACTAGTTTAAAAGATATAGTGCTAAATTTTATTTTGGGGAAAATGGATAATTTCCAAGAATAAGCAAAAATTGAATTAAGCTCAACTGCACTAATTGCTACGCTATCATTCATCACGTGAGTGAATTTATCTGGTAAGCTCAGATCCTGGAGTGATATTTATTAGGACTATTTCAGGAATAAAATAAGAATTTAAATACAATTCTCATACCGGGCTTATAATATTGTAATAATTGTACATTTGTATTATAAATACTTATCCTTTTCAAGCCTTCTAGCAACAGACGAATGTCAATTGTCAGTAATGCCAAATGAAAAGAACTAATTGCTGGTTTGGGACTATTTCATGAATACAATTATAATAAAAAGTAATATATATTTCAAATTCTCGCACGCTTATTAACAATTGTATAAAATGTTATACTTACTTATGAATACCGTGAGAATGAAATAGACGAAATTCCACTATTACAGTCGTTACTGTTACATTTAATAATACCAACCGAAAAACAAAACAGAGAAAAGAGTTTACCAATCTGAACTACTGTTTATAAATATTTATGGTTGTTTAGGCAGATATTGTTACACAATTTATAAAATTATTTCTGACTGTTGGCTGAATAAGCAAAAGCAATTGCTTGAGTGAATACACATTAAGTTAGTTAAATTTATAACTATTGAAAACACAGAAAAGTGATCAGTGATGCGTGCTTAGGATTTACATTGTGGAGGTTTACAATTGGCTACACTGACCACAAGACAAATGCACGTGGCGTGATAAATCAAATTTGATACTTTTTTTTTGGATTATTTCACTGCGATATCCGGCTGTGATTAGTCAAAGTTCAAAAACTTGTTTCGTTTCATTGGTCGACTTTAAGATGACGTCACATAAGTGAAATAGTCATCATAAACTTACACACAGTTCTTCCATAATAGCATCTGTTTATCTGTAAGGAAGTCAGTTGTTTGTTCAAGTGTAGTAAATTCATCAGAATCAATGCTGGATTACATAATGACTGCTTGTTGAATCAATAAATTAACCCATGTCAGCAGTGCGCACATATAAGTCAGAAAAATGCCACACAACGTTCTGTTCACCGCCGTTCATACAAAAATAAGTTTGAAATTTTGATAAATTTTCATATTTTCCAATTTTAGCTTTCGAAACAGGGAACCATAGCAAATTAATCCTGTTTTCTGTGCAGTTGATTCTAAAGTAATACATTTTTGTACCAATATTTAAAAATAATTTTGCATAATATGTACTCTATTTATATGTAATTTATTTATATAAAATGAAAACACACTAATATTTACGAACACAAATGTTGAATTAAAATGAAATAGAACAATAATTTAATTTAAAAATTGATTAGTACATTACATCAGGTAGCAAATCATTACATTCTAAAACGAAAACAAAAATATAGAATACACGTATATCAAAGAAGCTTCTCTTGCCCCTTACTTATTATTTTAATAGTTATAAAATTTCATTTAAATAAAAATGGCTGCTTGAGCGAATGCTGTTCATTTTACTTGCCAGCACAATCTATAAATAGTCAATCTATGCATTCTCTTAAATGTTAACGTGAGTAATGAAATAATCAAAATCACTTAAACATTATTAACATCTTAAATTATCATATTATTATTATTATTATTATTATTATTATTATTATTTCTTAAAATAAAGAAAGTATATATTTGTAATTTTTCGCCAGATACTAAAGAATTATATCATTTATACCTGGAAGCAATTTATTTAATTTTCTTTCATGAGTTTCAACAGCTTTGAATCATTCATTCTAAATGACAATAAATTTTTTTATACAGTATGCTTGCTAAATTTCATTTACATTTCCAAAAGTAGAAAACATTATTTTCCTAATACATCCTGAAAGGTGTTTCAAATTTGTACCTTGCCTTTAATTTTATCGCGGATTCAGAAACTACATAACTAAAATGTAAATGTAACGGCCTTTCTCGTATCTATCGATAACATTTCTATATGTTAAAATTCACTTTATATAAATCACTGTGACAAAAAACAAGCTCTCTCCAAAGCCTTTCACTGAAGTCGGAAGAGCTTAGTTGAGAATAATTAACAGTGAAATAAAAAGTAAAACTTTAATCCTTTGTGATACAAATATTCTAATGAATTGCTTTGCTATATGGTAAATCCTTCACAAATTCTCAATGAAAATATCTGAGAAACCAATTTTTATATTTGTGATTATAGGAATGTATTTCCGTTTATAAACATACCTAAAGTAGAATTACTCCTAGAAAAAACTGCACATTCAGCTGTTAAAGTAGTTAAATATCGGGTAATTCGTCTCATACGGAAGCTGATTTAGGGCAGATCTCAGAGGTATGTATATGTTTCTGTGTATGTATACATGTGCATAATACATTCCTTTGAAGTTTTGCAAAACTACTTTGTTCCCAAAACTACTCAATTTGTCATCAACAAACAACTACCTGATGAATGTTAATGAGTATAATATATATATATATATATATATACTGAAAATTATATATTGATATTTACCGCATATGTACCTCTTGTGCCGTATTTTAAATGAAGGAAGATTTCCCTGCAATATCTTAATGCAAACCAAAAAAATCCCATGTTCTACCGTAGATGCCAACTTTCCTTTCTTTGTTCGCTTGAAAAAATATTGTACTGCAGGGAAATCACCTTCATTTGAGAGGCAGTGCAATAGGGTCGCCTGGTATGTTTAAAATATAATGGGAACTCAGCCATCATCTTTAGATACCGATTACACAGTAAGATTTATTTATCTTAACTACCACTGAAATACTTAAATGATAAGACATACTGCTTACTAAAAATTGAGAAATAATTGTAAGTAATAAAATAAATGTGTAATAACAAATAATTTGTACTATGCAATAAAAGTATTTTGCATAACAGCTAAACTTTTAAGGATGTGTCTCTTCTCGTTTGGTTGTTTGATAGGGCCGTTACAATCCTTCACGTCTGTGTGTTCATTCTACCGTGATTCACTGATCTCATATCCTTCTCGCCGTAGACTCATTTCGTCTTAACACGAGTACTAATTTCCCAGATTGACGTCCCACACTGTTGGTAAGCCACAATTCTCCCTTGATCAAATTTAAACACCTGCTGCTATTGCAGTCGCGTTTTCGTTGTTCCTTCTGAGAAAATGTGGAGTTGGTTTAATGCGTCTCTTGTAGGCTTTGCAAATTTAATGTTCAGATGTTTACATAATTATGTTTATTTTTACAGACTTAATATTTGAATTAGAAATGGCAGAATAACAATGGTTGAACATTTACTCGTATGCCTCGTTACGTTTAGAGACGTAAAGTAACACGTGAAAAAGCAAACAAGCTAAGGAAAAGATGACAATAGATAAAATGTACAAATTATTTTACTTTCAAATATTAATATGAAGACTTAAAGATTTTTTACGAAAGAAGAAAGTAGGTATTTTGCATTGTTTGAAAAATTTTTCATTTCATATTACTACTAGTATTCTCAAACAAGTTTTATAAAATTGATTATTGTGGGCAACGTGAATGGAAGCGTAAAGCAAATTCATTTACTCCTTGCGTCCTATTGAAAATGTTTACATATACTTGAAGGAGGACTTAAAACATCAAATATTGCACGATGGTATCGCGGTTCATTGTAGCTTGTTTAGCAGTATTTTCATAACATTATTGAAGCATTTGTGCAATTTGTGTGTTCTTTGGTATTTCTAAACTTGTCCGATGTCAAAGCTGCAGATTTATCATAAACGTAAAGATAGGAAAAGTTTTATTATATTTAATTATGTGCAGTGTAAAACTCCATGGTGTACAAAGGGAAGTTTTATTTGAAGTGAGGTTTCGTAATGAACAAAGAGTTTGAGAACCATGTGCCCTCAGGTCAGCTAGAAAGTGGACAAAACAAAGTACTGTGTAACCAACAACGAGGAAGAATCGATATAACCACATTCTATTAGTGACATCTATCAGAAGGCAGCTGTACTGCGTGGTACGGACAAGGAATACAGTTGAACGCTAATGATACGTTCAGGGGTATGTATAGATACATTAATTAACATGCAAATAAGCCAGTAAGCTCACTGTGGTGAAATAAAATGGCAGCAACTGAGAGCTGCTGAAGCCACGTATAACGAGAGTTATTAATCCCCTGCGCTGTAATTTCTTTAAAGTGTTTTTAAAGCTTCAAGCATATTATATCCCTTTCTTATCTGTATTAAAGACAGAAAATCACACAAGTAATTTTTGGAAAGCAATGTAGTGTAATGTGCTACTTCTTTAGCTGCAAAACTACAAAAAATTGGGTCATGTTTGTTATGAATATTTCATTTTAAAAAGGCAAGTTTATCCCCAATTCTTAATTTCCCAGTCTTAATCCTTTCTGTCGAGCGCTTTCTCTCTCTCTCTCTCTCTCTCTCTCTCTCTCTCTCTCTCTCTATATATATATATATATATATATATATATATGCAGATTTGCCTGAACTTTAAATTAATAATTGCTGAAATCGAATAAAAGTGTCATCCTGGTCTCTGTAGCAATACTTTAGATCCGATTTAATTCATCAATGGAGATATATTCTAAAATCATTTTTAAAATAATTATTTCGGTCTTCTAGCCTCTATATTTGGTCATATATATTTTAGAGGGATTTTTGTATGCCTAAATGATGACTGTATCATAACAAATTTTAATCATTTTGGTATTTAAACTCGTGAAATTTTCAACAAAACAAGTTATGTTCACACACAAGTATCGGGTTTCTTTTAAGTAAGAAAGCAGAACTGGAGAGTTTGTAAAATATGCTGTATGTGCGTTTTCGCTAGTGATTCATTTTTAAATGATTATGTGCAAAAGTCAATTAAAATGATAAGAAGCGGCATTACTATTGTCATGTTTACCGTTTATTTTACTAAAATAAAAATTATAAACAGCTATAACTTAATATTTAAAGATTTTCAAATATTTGATGCAAAAAACCGGTTCACAGATTTCCTGATAATAATTAAACATTGGGTAATTATTTTTCGCGGATGATTTAAATGAGTGCATTATGATAATTTAAGTAGTTCAAAGCTATTAAATTTCGCTACTTAGGCATGTACGGACAGTGTTATGCCTGTAAATATTTGAAGATAAAAGAGAGGTTTCAAAACTTGAAAGGAGCATGGTATTTTTATCAGCTTTACTGGTTTAATATCGTGCTGTCGCCATATTCACTTAAGTCTATGTTGTTGCACATCTTCTGAACAAATCTTTCATTTGGCTCTTTTAATTATATTAGTGAAGTATTACAAACTTTGAGGCATATATACAGTGTCCCAGAATAGTTAACCCAAATTATGCCGTAAGGATCGCTAATTTAACAACCCTCTATAACTGAATATTGAGAACGTGTTACAGATACTTCGTACACATGTTTTCTTTGAAAATTGTTCCTCTTTGCTTTATTAATTATTGCATAGATACTTAACTCACGTGAACTGACACTACTCAGCTGTTCAGTATAACCAATAGACAAAATAAATTATATTTAATACAGATACACAAGTAAGCAGAAAATAAACGTACACTAATAGTTTTGTAATTTATGCTGCAATGGAAACATTGGAGAAAATTAAAGGAAAGTAACGTCATAATGTCTTTGTCCATTGCTAAGCCCCTGTAAGAGCATGACATGCGTGCCATGGAAATATATGAGGGTAAAAGAGTTAGGGACAACATGTGTATGAACAACTGTTTTTGTTATTAAAATTAAATAATAAACATTTTATAAAATAAGTTAATAGAAACGCAGTATATTGAAGTACTAAATCTACACGCTTAAACAATACTCATTTCTTTTTTTTTTTTTTAGTTTGCTTATTACACGTTCACTTTGTTTCTAGGGAAAATTATATCTAAATAACTCTGGAAGTAAAGAGTTATTATTTTGGCCTGTGTCCACAGCTAAACGCAAGCTGAGCGGGGCCAAGGTCGCGCCAGTCACCGGCTCCATCGCTTGCCTTTCTACTCGCACAACTTTTATAAATAATAGCGCGCATATTGATTAATTTTACTTTCTAATGAGTACTAACCCGTGTGTTGAAAACGGTGTCCGTCTGCAGCTACACATTTCCGACCATTTTAATACATTTGCACTCGCTCGCAATCGCCTTCTTCCGAAAGTCTGTCAATTTCTGTCCTGATATTTTCTTGAAGTTTCTCATCAGTATGGAGGTTATTCCTGTGAACTTTATTTTTCCCTTCTTTAATAGTCATATTTCAATACAGTACAGTGGAGTACGTTTTATACCATTAATACAAGGGAATTAATAAAACTGTTGCATCAGTAGCTTGTAAGAACGTATAATAAAACAAACATTGATTTATTATCCACAAACTGACTGACCACTTTCAACCATCAATGGGAAAAATGTATGCTAGTGACGGGACTAGCGTGACCTTGGCTTAGCGCGCGCTTAGCTCAGCTGCGAATGCAGGCCAAAAATAACTCTCGATACATTAAGTGATATTTGAAGACAAATTATAAAATATGTTTTACCTCCATTAATTATGCTGTAGTCTTGAATTGCAGTTCATATCATTTTTCTATACTTAAGACACCCCCTGAAGGGGTCACTGAATTTCCAGCATTTTTATTTTAGGGCAACCAGTCCTCGTGTCATGATTGTCGAGGCAGCGCTCTGATCCTGGCGAGAGAATCTGCAAGTTTGTGTTTAGTCTTGGACAATTAGTGTAAACAATAAATATAAGTTCGGTTAGCTAAATGTCATATCGGGATGCCAAAAATAAATTAATTTAGAATAAATTTTCTTACACTTTAAGGTGTTAAATGAGGTTGGTACCACACGATAAAAGGTGGTAAATCTAGTGGACACTATTACTACACACTCAATAACTAATTAGACATAAATTTGCATATAATTTGCACTGCAAGTCCTTTTCGTTGATAACCGAAATAGGAAATGTTAAATGAATGTGCGCTTCGTCCGGTGATACTTCTATAATCATCAATGTGAACAAGGAACATAGATGATAACTGTACTAATATCTTTTCTTAAGGAAATAAATATTGTAAAATCTTCAAAAGTTCTAGCAATACTGTCCAAAGTATGTATTTGTTTGAGCACATCAGACTGACGCCTATGAAGGTATGGGTGCCATCTTGCGTTATTAGCGTCAAATTAGACACTGCGTGTTCACTGTAAATAGAGCAAAATCTAGTGTCTAGCCGGAACATACTGCTATTAATGCGCAATCTAAGGGTCAGTATGTCAAATAGGAGTTGGATTTATTTTTTATATTGCGACTTCGCAAAGTTATGTCGAACTAAAACTCTAAATTTTTGTGATTAGTGAAAAAATGGCGCTCAATATTACTTTTATTAAGTACGGACCACTTACCAACTTCTACAAAAAGCGACTTTCATTTGTATTCAAAGAAACAATATTACGCCTCCCATTCACTGTTAAATCTAAAGTTGTTTACCTTTTTGCTATACCCTATTAAAATAGCTTATGGATAACAGTACTGGGAATAGTAAGGGAATAATATAAACAATACTTAAAATACAATAACTTGACTCATCCCGCAACCATACAACTCACAAGTTATATGGAATGACTGAATACTGGGAAATTACAACTAAAATTATTGCAGAACCCTTTAAACTCTTTATGACATTCCTTTGCTGGATTAAAGTAACTTTGACACGAGCTGCCGAGAACTTTGAACCTGAGAAAACAGCAAAATACGAAAAGGGTAGAGGGAAGATATCGGCAAATTTGTTTTGACTGTCCATGGCAGAAAGATTGTGAGACCATAGCCGTTTTAAGGGATAAAAATACTTTAGGGGAAATAATCTGACCTTGAGAGGACGCTTTCTCCAGAGAAGAAAGGAAGAATTAAGAATGATTCTTTATCGATATAATAAATAATTTTACCAAAAAAAAAAAAACTTTTTGGGAGTACTGGGAAAATTTTATTTAAACTGTAACTCAGAGTTCGAAAATAGTTTCATTTTAATATTTAAATAAATATTAAAACCGGTATTTTAATCAGTTTTTGATTCAAGATGCAGCGTTGGCCGCTACTCTATAGTACTGACTATATTATTTTGTTTGGACTTTAGAGCAAAATTATCTGCCAGTTCAAGATTATTGTGTACTAATATTTAAAAGTTTAAATTCTAATTTTAGGAACGAATTTACACATTTTTAAAAGAAGAAATAATTTAACTCTGTGGTACACCCCAAGACAGCAAAAAACCCAACAACAACAGACTTTCGAAGCGTTAATTTGTTCAAATTCTGCTGGGCTCAGCGCTCGATTCGCGGCATGTCTCTGCGCGCGGGTCCAACAGCCTCTTGGCTCATTCTGCCATCTCCATCCATATCGAGTTCATGCTAAACATATGCTGATATTTGAGCACCTAAAAGCACGTGTTTAGCAATGACTACCGCAGTTCGGATTCTACCCATGCATGAAATATTTTGTTATTATTTTGCAAGTAAACTAATGTTTAGTGTACACATGACAATATAGGTTTCAATTGCAAAGGTGTATTTGAATTTTAAGGCATTTATGCTCACATTAAAAGAAAGCAAAGTAAAGTATGTGTTTGCAAAGTAAATAGAAAATTAACAATTACTTTTAAATTAAATATATGCAATTTATATTTATTTTTTCCTTTTCCACTTTAGAAAATGTATCAATTTGGCATTTATTTTGAAATTGAAGATTATTAATTTAAATTTTATGTTTGAGCATAAATACGTTAACATTGAAATATATGCTGTCCATTAACATTTATATTATTGGCATATATTAAACATTAATTTACTTACAAATACCAAAAAAAAAAAAAAAAAAATTCATCATAACGAGGATACCAACCTAGGCAGTTATTATTAGACACGTGATTTTGTCCGCTCAGTCATCAGACCACACGGTTCAAACAAACGTATTTTCTGTTTATTGCATAATTTGATTAACAGAGATCTGTGTGGAGGAAGGTGAGGAACCGCCTGAAGGATATAATCGCGCAATGCGGCGAGAAGATCTCGTTGGAAGTGCAAAAGGATTAAACAAGCAGGAACATGCGAGGTTTAGACTTGGATCATGGCGGCAGACCAGAATCTCAGGTGAAAATGGACTGAGAATTTGCTCTTTATGTGGACAGGAAGAATCACGGTCGTACATCCTGGCGAACTGTAGCAACACTGAGGTGTGGAGGAAAAAAGTGTCTGCCGCCGTCCTTTACTGACTCTAACAGAGGGCAAGGGGCATGTTGAACTCTGCTGACAGGCAAGGATGAAGAGCAGGTAGGCTAATTCATGTCCAAGATGAGACGGGTCAGGTCTGAAAAGGCTGAAAACCGGAGGGAGGGGCGGGGAACAAAACTGAATTAAAAAGAAATTAGAAATTGTGTTTACTTATTCCACTGACAAGGGAGAAAGGGTTATATGTTCTGGTTGCGTATTATAGGCTATTATTATTATTATTATTATTATTATTATTATTATTATTATTATTATTATTATTATAACTGCTTTAAGCAATGGAAGTATGGCTTATTTACTTAATTTATTTAAGGAATGTACTTTTTGTGTATTATAAAAGGCTCGCGCTCGTGCGAACGTTGAAAAGTTATTTGTATGTATGTTAATTTGAATAAAATACACACATTTATTCATTCATAACTTGAACACGAACTGAGGCGACATTAAAGCTTATATTGTGAATTCAGGATTAGCAAAAGCTTCCGATGTTTTCCGAAACGATCATGGTTTCTGGCCGTTGCTCATTATTTTTGTCTAAGGGTGTAGTAAATTGATTATTCAAGTGCATATTCAAGTTTCGAGCTAAGCTGTAACAACAAATTGTATATGATCTAACGCTCATTTTGAACGAATCTGCATATTGGATTAAGCGTTATTCACCTTTTTTTAAACACGCACTAATAAGCCACCAAACTTAATGGTTTAGTACACATAGGGTATAGATTTATATAATAAAAGTTACCTTTTACATGTAATTCATTTACCTATGTTAATAAGGTTTATAAAATTTCCAGCAAATCTATTGGGAGAGGAACATACTTCATGTGGCTCATGAGCTGACGTCATTTCGTAATTAAAAGCGTCACCACCAGTAAAGTTGTTAAGTCCTCTCCTTCCGCCCCCAATCCTATCAACTCAAAGTATCTGTGACGTCGTGAACTTTAAGTGAGGTGAGAGAGAATGATCAAACGCGGAGTATAACAGGTCGCTACCCGCTACACGAGACTAGGGATGTCTAATAATGATGCACAATGTGTTCGCGTGACTGTTAGAGCCAGAAGGCATCATTTCTCTTAAGTAGCCCCATGTCTATAAACGTCATGTTTAAGTGTTGAAGACTACATTAAAGCGATTCATGTGTTCCTGTTACGCTAAACTGCCTTGCTTTTGACTTCAACGTTGTGAATGTAACCAGAACTTGCCGACATGCCTACTGAGCTAGGTGACTTAGGCGGTAACGTTTGGGACTTGCATTCGGTAGGTGCTGGTTCAAATCCTTTAGGACGGTCATTTTGAACTTTGGTTTTTTCGTTGTTTCCCCTAGTCGCCTAGGCGAATGCTGGCATGGGTCTTTACTTTCAACGAATTTTCTGCTTAAGTGATTCTGTTACAGCGTTAAAAGTGCCAGAGTAATGTCATGGTGGCTTGCGCTTTGCAAATGTTTTTACCCTTGCATTTAGTATGAAAGCGGACCTTCTGAGAGGTTCGAAATGCTTGAGCAGGCCTCACCGGTGCCGGGGTGTTCAACCTGAAAACATTATTAGGGACATCAACATCGCCCATAGATCCTGGCCGTCCTGTGTCTCCATTACCTCATCCCTTCCTCCCGGAGATGCCCTATTTGGGGCAAAAGCACAAATGGCCAGCTGTGAGCTAGATTAAAGTACCAAAGTATCCTCTTCTCATCCACAAATAATGCAGTTCAATACTTAGTATGCTTACATGAACAGATGCAGTCAACGCAGCAATCAGAAAGTGTAGCAACATGAACGTTTGGCACCTCTCTCTCTCTTGTTATATTATAACTTATTACTTATTTCCATTTTATGATAATTTATTCATCCCTGTATGTTGCTATCTATCAATTATGTATTACATAGAGTAGAAGAGAACACAATTTCAAAAATAAAGGTAACAACAGAGCTTTAAAGAGAGAACAAAATACTCTAAATTTGTTTTTACATCTTAAGAGCTTTTGGAAAATAAATATTTTATTTCGTTGTATATCGCAAAGCTATTTAACGTTCTCTACATTAATTCATGCATTTAGAACGCACTAAATACAAATACTCAGTACGTGCTTATTTATAACACCTCATTTCAGAAACAAGTTCTTAACTAGCATTGCTCACATTTTAAGGTCTTCGTTAACAACAATATTAAGCTCACGGATGTCAAATCTAGTTTTGCGAAACCAAATTATTCCCATAAAGCGTTCTAGTTGAATGCTGAGTTATTTGTTTTATTTTCATTTGTTTATTTATTGGAATGTATTAATTTGTGATATTAACATGTTATGGCACGTGGAAGATAACGCATTAATATTTTTAAACATCATGTCGATGGCCAAAATGGTATTATAAAAGATTGTTCTATTTACAACATAGAATCACACCATAAAATTAACAAGGAAAGAATTCAGAATTTTACTTTTTCATAAACTTTTCGCTTTATAATATCCACGAATATGGAGATAACATACTATCTTTAAGTTTATCACACTGCTTTCCGTGCATTCAAGCCTAAGAGGTGGTACTACTGTGGTCACTTGAAGTTTGACCTTGATCGACCTCGCTGCTATGATATTGTAAACGTGGCCGCTCCGCTAGCAGTAGACGGAACAAAGAGCAGTGTTCCGAGATCTCCGGTCGAAGGTGTGTCAAGAACTGAAATTCATCGGATGCATGCAACACAATGCGGGAGCAGTGTTTTAACGCGGTGAAGTCTGTGTGAGTGGATCGAGAAGTTTAAACGTGTCCGGGATTAGCGTGGTGTACATAAGGAAGTAGAGCGCCAGAAAACTTAATCATTGATCAAAAGATTCAGCAAGCTCGAGAGGTGGTACTGGAGAACCGGCGAGTTGTCACAAGTGAGAATGCGCGTTCTTTGCAGATTAGTCATTGTTCTGCTAATCAAATTTCCACGACGATCTCGGCTTCCATAAAATCTTTGCGAAATGGGTGCCAAGACCGGCTACTGCAGAACACAAGTGTAAACAAGCTCAGATCTGCCAACCTTTCTCGACAGCTATATACATTTTTTTTTTTTTTTTTTTTTAACAGAATGGTTACAGAGGATGAAACGTCCGTCACTAAGAGCCATAATCCAAACACCAGAGTATGGAACGGAAACATCCAGGGTAGTCAACGAAGAAGGAATTCAAGAGTCAATCTTTCGTGAGAAAGTTGATGCTAACCGTTATATTGGTTCTCAAAACGGTCCATACTGAAAGATTACCCGGAAAAGGGGTGTATATATGATCAACAGTGCAAGATACCAGTGATTTGTTGGCCAATAGTATGAAACCAGCAATTCGCACCAAACAGAGAAGTTTATTTTCGAAGAAAGTGTTGTTGTTGTATGACACTGCAACGCCACATACTGCGGCCAGAACATTGAAATCTTTAACTATTTGAATTGCGAAGCGCCGAAACACCTGCCTACAGCCCAGATATCGCCCCTTCTGACTAGTATCCTTTTGAATCGCTCAACGACAAGGTCATTGATTTTCTACAGATGAAGAAGTGACGGAAGCGGTGTACATACAAATGGGTGCAGGGCCATCAAAACCTTCTTCTTGAGCGAATACGCAAGTTGTGGGCCGCTGGATTAAGTGTACCCTAAAGTAAGGAGACCTTGTAGAAAAATGACGTTAGTTATTCAACTCCTACTTTTATGTAAATAAATGTAAAAAAAAGAAGAGCAGATAATTGCTTACTTTCCCTCGTATAAGTCACTATCAATACAGAGTGCAGAGATAAGCAGTTTTTCATCCATGTTTACCGTACAAATAAAATAACGCTTTTTTGTATTTGAGGCACACAAATATATTTCCAAGAACCTTAAAATTAATTTCATAAAATATGTGCCACTGAGACCTTCTTGAAATCTGTGCCGAAGTGAACTTTGACACAGTCAAAGCCTTCTTCACCTATTCTCCTCATTAACCGCTTCGCTAATCGGCTGTAGTATAATAGATAAGCTGCGATGAATACTGGCGTTGTATGACATGCACAACTTTAACTGCAAACTTAGGGCACGAGGTCAAATTTGTCCTAAAGTAAATATCGATTTACCGAGTACTACGGATGTTACCCGAAGTTGAACTAACTCTGAAAGCCAATCAATTCTTTTGTCTGCAGTGGCACAACATTTTTTCGTAAAGCCAAAGTGAAGTACCCGAGTCATTGCTGTCTTCATCCCACCAGTTTCCTCTAAACATTCCAAGAAATAGTATTATGGTTTCAATGTACGTTTCGTTAACATTTTAAGAAAATGTTGTAGTCATTGATTAATGCTACGGTTTCAAAGGAGCAAATATACGACAGAGTTTTTTTTAATTGTGTTAAACGCCCATTTTTACTGCTGAAGCACCACAGGCGGTGAACACTGATAATACACGAGATGAAATGATATATTGGGAAAGGATTTTTTTCCCTTAAGGAAGGAAACGTTCCAGGCCTAAGTTTAGGGTACTTCCCCGGCATTTGCCAGTTATGAGGACTGAGGAAAACCTGGAAAAAACCTCGGTCTGGGAGGACGGTCCTGGTGGGATTCGAACTCCAGACCTCCCGCTCAGGAGTCCGCGCCTTAATGACCTCGCCCACCCGTGGCGGTGTAAGCCACAGAGTAAACCATCAAAACCAACTTGTGTTAAACATAATATTGCAAATAGAAAATACAAAGCCCTGAGGTTATTTAAATTACAGGTCGACAGAGCTGAGTTAATGGAGGAGCTACCAAGACCTATAAAGCATGTGCAGGTAGCAGCTTGTAGTTTGAGGAGGCTTTGTAAGCTAGTGGTTGTGCGTTCCTTTGTTACTCTGTTTTAACTGTGTGTGAATTTTGTGCTAATTGATTTATTTAGCTATGGTACTATATAATACATGATGAGATTTTATCTACGATAAATATATGGAAGCAAATTCTTATAGAAAGGTGGTAAGAAAATTTGTAAAAAAAAACATATCCTGGCAATTGTGTTTGTTCGCCAGCTTGTTAAAAAGTTACAAGACGCAGGATCTCTCAGTGTAAAGAAAGGTTTTTCGAACCGCTAAGTTCTTATGGAAGTAAAGTTACATGAAATGCATGAATTTCCTACGCAGATGTCGGTAGATGTATTGCCACAGAGGGACATCATTTTCAACATGGGTTAATACTCATAGCTATCAGTTTAAATAAAAAAATGTTATGCTTTCAACAAAAATTTAAACACTAAATTTAGTTTTTCCTGTTGCGGCGACTGCATTTAGCAAGTAAGCAGCCACGCTTAGGCGGTCCGTTTCTTAAATGTCCTCACTGTACATTTCCCTTTGCGACTGTTTAGAAAATATCGATTACTGTACATAATTTTCCATGGACAGTTTGTTGTAAATAATTAAAAGCGTGTTTCTGATATTAGCGTGTAAAATCTGTGACTATGACAAAATACAAGACTAATGAACTATGTACTAGGGCTTATTAAAAAGTTGTGTGTTAAAGCATATCTGTAATGTGCATCAAGCATTACATGTTTCATTTCATTTGACAACTTAAGAATTATGATAAAGCATTTCAATCTCTGTTATTCAATTTTAAACAAACTTTAACGTATTAATATAAACCATCTACTCCTTTAATGCATTTGATTTAGGGTAATTCGTGCATTAAAAAGAGAATGCCCCCATGATGTGCAACGGATAGCTAATATGGATAATTTAATAACTGAATGTGGGATAATTGCTAACTGTACTGAAAGCGATGACTCCATATTCTCAATTTCGAAAGGGACTGTACGACGCGTGTCTAAAGTGCATCGAAGAGCCATTGAAAAATGATGACGATTCTATATATCAGCCAATATTGATTTTAGGGCGGAGTTATAAAGACGGTTGGAAAATTTAAACAATTCAAAGGATGCTGCAACTCCAAGATAAGTACTACAATGTCGCGGTAATGAGGTGCACAATTATAGTTTGTCTATCATTTTTGTAGTAGCTACCAAACTGTTTAAGAAAAAATAAAATTTATTCGTTTCAAATCTCAAAGAACGTTTACAATATCACTAAAGTATTTGTGGATAAGCGTGGATCTCAATTTTATGATTTTTTCAGGTATATTCATATTTATTTTTTCCTTTATTGGAGAAAAATGTAATAATATAATCACTCAATGAACGCAAAACAAAAACAAATATAAAGGAAAGAAAATTATATAAAAAAAATTAGCATAAATAAGACAGGGAAGCACATGTACGACGAAACAAAAAACTAAAATTGACACGAAAAAACAAAAGGTACTGAATAATAAACTATAGAAAAATAACAAAGAGTAGCACTTTTGAATTACAAAAAAAAAAAAAAAAAAAAAAAAAAATGAAGGCAAGAAGTGGATAAAAGTGCATTTCATGTTAATATTTATGGTACAAAATTCTTCGCTGCGAGCTACTGAGGCACTATGAATACGTGATAAAATTGTCTGCTAGTTATAAACGAAAAATTACTTTAAAAAGATATGTCTTCATTGTAAAATACAACTCTCTACTTATGTATTGTTCATCATCCTGTAAATCCTTCCTTTTGAAATCAGTTTGACAGAAATAGCAGAGATGAATGTTTTCCGCGCTGTAATTACATGTCAAACTTATTTCTTTCTTCCTATTACGTCGTATGTCGAAATGGGGATATTTGGCATGATGAATGAACACATTAACATGATGCAAGTAAGATTTTCATGACATGTTAAAGTATTCGATATTTACTGAGTTAAAAGAATTTTAAATGCATGTTCCAAATAATGCGCTACAAATAATCGCGGGTTTCTTGAAGGTCGATCATTTATAGGGAGAAAATGAATTTGTAAATGCATTTGATCGACTGAATTTTGTCAAATATTTTTGTAGAATAGCTGGAAATCCTATATATCAGTATAAGAACCAAAGTAGATGCAGGTAATTTTTCAAGATAAAAAGAGGTGCTTATAAATCAAGGAGGGACTTTGTGATGCAGTATATTTTCCATATTTTTTTAAATTATTCGGATAATTTAATCGTATTATGAAAAAGCATAACAATGGTTAAAGTAAGCCATAATAAATAATTAAAGAGGTTAAATGTTAACCGAGAATCTAATTTCCACTCGGCATTTGATATTCAAATACAATCATAGCAGAATACAATTTTAAAATTTATATCAGGAAACAAATGTGATAGCATTCCTCGGTAGGTATTCTTTCAGGACTAAACAGGTTTATATCATAAACTTTTTGAATAGATCTCATTTGTTAACTATTTGAATGTTGAATTTCACGCGAGCAAAGCTTGGATTTATCTTTGGAAGTGAACGTTTCAAAACGTGAGAGTTAAGGAAAGAGTTTAATGAGAGATAGGGTAGGACAATTCGGTGAATGTTTATGAGGATTATCGGTGTCAATTTTGACACATGTAGTGAAAACTGAACATTCAACTGAAGGGATGAAGATGAGCTGGAAACGGCGACTTTCAGATTCCTATGTTCTGCGAAATGATGTTTAGGGTAAATAAGGATACGAAATAAAAACATTAGTGAGGAATTAAAACAACCAAATTAGTAAAACAAATTAAGGTTTATAGAAATAAACGATAGGGTTTTAGATAACGTTCTAAATGTATATATAATTAATATTTTCTATATAAATAAACACAAGTGTGAAAGAAGTATCGAACGATCGATTAAACATTGTTTGGCTGATAATTAGTCCCTAAAAATGTAGTGATATTGATAACAGACTATTCTGTCAGAGGAAACTAACAGAAACTCAATCCAACTGAATTTTCGAATGCTGTCAGTGTGTATGGCAAACGGACGTCTTCTTTCTGAGCCACAGTGATAGAGCCACGTCTCTGTCAACTGATATTTACATCTCCATACCTTTCGGTCTCTCCTCAAGAAATATTCTCCCATGCCAAAGCGTATATTCCCGAAGTCTGGTGATGCTCTGGAATTTTCTTTTGTTGGAACTAGATCGTATTAAATTCCGCTTCCCTAAGTATGCATGGAAACAGAACAATGGATTTTTTTTTAACGTTTCTGAGAGATGCAGAGCTCTGACATTCAATCTATCGGAATCGAAGCAACGCACAACAAAAGGTTCCATTCTTCCATTCCATACTTCCCTATGACGGTGTTTTACATGACTAAATCAATTGCCAAAATAAGGCTCTTCCATTACCAGACACAATAATTTACTGTTATTTTACCTCCGATGGAAAGAAAATAAACAAAACGTACGATATATAGACAAACGAAAGTTGCTAGAGAGCACTAAAACATTAATAAAGAAAAGAATACAAAAAGTAACATTAAGAATTCACTAGTTACAACCAAGTTTTGATCAATTGAAGATCACAGGCAGGGAAGCTTTTAAGTCAAGAATTTGGTTTGAGATACTGACATCTTTAACTTCCAAACCAAATTACTTGAAGTTCATTAAACTTAAATATAAATGTCATTAGTGTCCACACATAGATGAAAGAAGGGTTTCAAATGCAAAATATTGTGGAAATAAATGTATATTCTAACGAGAGCTTTGTTCAACTAATTTTTTTCTAAGTTACAAATTTAAGTACCATGGCCACAGATATAAGATTAAATTTTAATTAGGATATAAAAGATTCTACGAGTTATTATTAGGCATCGACGTTCTTAAGCACTTAACAACAAGTTAGGTACACCCAAACACAAGCTATGAGCTACTGCCTGGCTGGTAACAAGAAATTATGAGTGAGACACATATGGGGAGAGGATGAGTTTCATCTGGTGACCTATTGTATCTCCCACGTGTTGTCTACAGTCCATTGTCAACATAACTTCATTTAGCTCTATGGTACTTTTAGTGCTTAGAAATTTCGATGCCCAGTTATTATTGTGAACAGGTTATTAATTATTTTGGATCTTTGTTTTCTTAATTAAAAATATAACTCATTTAAATACTTACATGATAAATTTGCAACAACCACTTGAGCTTTAGGATTTAAATTTCTAGCGAATTTGCAAATATCTGGGTTTTATAATAGGCAAAAGTGGTATATATAAATTGTTTGTTTTTACTGTGAATAAATATTCCTAAATTTATCACATGAATTTGTTATTTTACCTAACTTTGGGCGGTTTTTTTTACTTAGCTCATTTTCAACAATTATTTCAATAAAGACAATAAGTAAATGAGGTAAACACAGAAGGTTATTTCACCGCAACTTGGATGTATAATGTTTTTTCTCTGTAATTATCGTATAATATTATCACAACTTTTCCTATATCGCTTATGGACTTTAAACCTATCCCACAATTTTTTCAAAAAGAATGAATATGGTTAGCCAAAAATACCACAGCAATACCAGCAGGTGTCTAAATTTGATCAAGGGAGAATTGTGGCATACCGAGAGTGCGGAATGTAATTTTGAGAAATTGGTGCTTTTAGGCGAAATGTGCCCACATCGAAACAAATGAGGTCAGTGAATCAGGTAGGACGAACACAAACACGAGAAGGATTCCACCGACCCCTTCAAACAACCGAACGATAAGACAGACATTTTTGCATGCCTATTATAAACACGCATAATGTATTGTAATTTTAATGGCCAGCGGTGTATTTATGTAATAAATTTATGCAAACAATCACAAAGCATTAAAGTATCTTTCTTTCACTTTATGGCACGTTTAATTAAATTGTTGTAAAATACTGCGCATAATTTATATGCAATTTTATTTATGTTTTTTCTTAGACTGAATATTTTAAATGTGAACACTGTTTATCCCGCTATAGGCCCTTGCTAAAAGCAAAAAGAATGGATGAAGAAATAAAGGAAAAAATAAATATACAGGATGTCTCATTTATCATAACTTTATAATGCGTCAAATGAAAAATCATTTCAAACAACAGTTTTTCAGAAAAAGAATGTTTTTTTTTCGGGTGAGCAAGATAAATAAGACATCCGATATAGCAGCAACACATGGGTCCACAGCCTTCAGACTTTCCTCTGGGAATGAAGAAAGAAAAATGAAACTTCTTTGTATTTAGGTATAAAAGTAATATATGACGGCATATTAATAAGCACATAAATGCCACATTAATATACTGTTATTATTTTATTTAATTTTGTCAACATAATATAAGAAAGAGAATAACTCATCTGCAGACAGCGGTATATTTATAACAATAAACGCACTGAAAACCCAAATGTCTGGCGGGTTTACTAAAACCATTGCCAACAACTATGATCCTAATTAATAAATTATAAGTAGAATATAAATTCAATTATATATTTAATTCCTAACATGCTCACTTGTTATTTTGATTAAGAGATACAATAAAACTTAAATCCGGCAGAGAAACTCGCAAGTTTCCAAGTAAAAATGTTTTGTCTGCTTCAAATGTATTTAGCTCTATACATCGGCATTACTTTCAAAGAAAATTTGGAATGCACTAGTGTGTCTCATATATAATATTACTAGATCTTTTGCAGTGCTTTATGCTGGTTTTAAAAGTTGGTATAAAAGGGGGCACAGTGTCTATTATTGCATCCTATGAACATAAAATAGTAGTTTTGTATTCATTTAAGGAATCGGAAATGGAGGAAACCAAATCCGAGGATACAGTTCTTCTTCGGCATTACAAAACTGCTGCCACGACTCGTAAAATTTATGAAGACAAGGCGATGGGTCATCAGTGAACGTGTAGTAACGCTTCAGTAATGACAGAGAGATGGATAATACTCCGGAAGGCGTAGGGTGTGGGATACGCGCAGAATATTGGAAGAAAATCACCATAAAACACATGTGTGCTGTCAGAAGAATTTAATGCATTAAATAATATCGTCATAAATCCTGCAGAAATTGTGTTTAACTTTAACAACCGTTTTTACTACTGTGGCATCACGAAGCGATGGGTCACTTAACATTGAAAGAATTTTTTTTTATTTTTGGAAAGTTAGCGATCCAAACCCAAGTTTAGGGCACCTCCCCGGTATTTGCCATTGACGAGAATTGAAGAAAATCATGGACCTCATAAACTGACACCAAGACAAGCTCAACGCAGAACGGATATCTTTTGCCGGCTTACTCATCCCAAGAATGATACATTTGTCAGAATATAAATGTCACATGTGATAAAATGGATGTATATTATTGCAATCCTGATACCTCAAAACAATATCTCAGTCCCTGTCAGCCAATTTGAGTGTAAAGCAATTTATATGAAATTAAGAACCTTTAATTTACTTTCAGGTCATTTCGAATGGGCAAGTTATCTTTATCCTGAACACCTGGAATTAGATTATGCAGTTTTGGCCCAGAAGTATTCGGCACTAATTAATCGAAAACGAGTTCTCTTGCAACAAGACAGCGCAACAAACCCCACTGCTAAACCACCAAGGAAAAGATACAATCGACCTCCTACCAAACCCAGCACAGTCTTAATTTTGTTCCCTCAGATTACCGTCCATTTTAATCAATGAAATGCTTTTTTCTGGAAGAAAGTTCCAAAATTTTTAAGCAGTTCAAGTTGCTAAATGTTTCGCATAAAAAAAGCCAAAATGATACCGCCATAAAACCATATCATTGATTGAAATATAGTTCAAGGCCATAGAACCTATGGTCTTTAGTTACATTCTGTATAGGAAAAAGCTTTCAACGAAATTTTGCTTATAAAACATTTATGAGAATGTAACTGTACTAATTATTCATAATGTCTTAAATGCCGTTTTTTGATATTACTAAAATATACTAGAATAACAATGTGAATTTTACAAATCATTTTAAAGTACAGGTATATTCATATACTACAGACGAGACAAAGTGAGACTATCAAGTGAAAATTCGCCTTATCTAACAATTAAACAAAGTTATTAAAGCACGGTATCCCTTGCTGTGCGTGCTGGTATTCTTATTTTTTATCCTTCTTCCAGAAATCTATAATAAAACGAAAATCTCTTCAGATTCATTATGGTGGTTTGTTCAAAACTTGCCTAATCAAAGCCAAAACCTCAAGAAAAATCGTTCTTAACCAGTGTTAACTACAGTATAGGCATTAAGAAATATAGGTATTCCTTTAAGGGGTATCAATAAATAAATGCTCGCTGTTTACGAACAGGGGAAGATATAATTGTGATTTTTATGTTACAAGACGCAAAAACTCTTCAAGTTTTTACAAAATTGGTGTGAAGAACGCGTACGTGCGTTCTTATGCGCATATATGTCAATGTTTAATGCGAGGATAGGCCTGGCACTAAGTATTCAATAGAGCAACAGACATGCTGCGTGGATGCCACAACAAAATATCCACTGAGTGCTGTGGTTAGCTTACAGAAATTGGTTACATCACCATGTTCGCCCTGAGCGTTATGAGTGGAGTCTAGATATCTGCAGGGCAACTGGTGGAGGCATATAACTCAAGTTAGATCGACAATTCTTCTAAACGTTGAGATTTATTTTACACCAAGTTATGTAGAAGGTATGTAAATAAACTATTATTTAAAATTAAAATGAATGGTTATTTCTCGATATCTGTAAGCAGAATACCTTGTATTAAAATAAAACTTTCCATATTATTGTTAAGAAATATACGAATCTATATATCAAATAGTATATATTGCAGCAATCCTGAGCTGAAATACTTTATTCAGTTCTACATTGAATGGTAAAGTGTACAGGCTTATGATAATGGATTCTCTTGATGTTCATTCTGTTCTGATGTGCTTGTAAGGGTTAGAGCAAAGAAAATATCGTCATATAAAAATAAACACAAACTATAGAAATGAGAGGTATATGATTTATGTACAAATAAACAATTTAATATGCGATCTTATTTGTAATATTAATAATGGTAATATTATTACAAATACTATTAACGCTATTAATAATATTGTTATTAATATTATTAGTGAGAAGAGAAAGATCACTGAAATCTGGAGGGAAATTGAAAATATTAACTCCTAGGAATCTGATATGTGCGTGCGTGCGTGCGTGCGTTTTAACAATGAGATGGTGAAAATTTAGGAAAAACAAAAATTTGGTAATTATTGGGAGGAAAACTTATCTCTTAAATTTTAGAAAAAAAAAAGTGTTTTCTTAACAATATTGTATATTAAATTGAAGAGCATAGCTGCTTTGTAAGTTTTATGGATAAATTTATCATTTATAATTAAGGTTTTCAACCAAAATGTTAATGTGGATTTCAACATAAGATTTTTAGACCATTAAAAGTATTAAAATAATTAAAAAAATTTTAATGAAAGGAAATTATCCAATAATGTATATTTTCAAACAATAATTATAGATATGAAAATGACAAGGGGTATGGATTTTCCACCAAATCCTGCTCTATCCACACAGCTTTTTGTGTAAAAATATCTTAATCCGAAACTTAATGCCGATTTTACGCCATATTATTTATGCATATCTTTTAACATACGAATATGTGATTGTATGTTTTATCCGAGAATAATAGTATTAATGTAAAATTTCAAGTCTATACGGCAGTCCTTGTGGGAGATTTTGCTTTCTGAGAAATCGCTTCTTCTAAAAACGATGTGTTTTACATTTGATGATGCATTAGAAAAACAGCATGAAAGGGTTCGGTGCTGTATGCATATTTAACTAGTTCTATTTTCAATAAATCAGCTACGTAAGGTGTTGCAATTTTTGGATATTGATTATGGCAGGTGGGTTTAAGGGCGAGAAAATTATATCAGAAGAGGATGACTTGATGAAGTTTGCCAACAAAAACCACTTATAAGTAAAATTGTACGCTGTTGTTCTATTAACTCCAGAAACTTCGTGTTCTCAGATATTATAAATTCCGCGCCACTCTCCCTCGGGTAATTTCATTAACGTTTCCTCACTGCTTTCCATAAAAGGATGTGCTTGTGAGAATTTTTGAAAGAGTTCAGAGCTACAAATTGGTCGTTGAGCATGGCGTCCTTGAAGTGCCAAATGTAATTGCATTTGTATGAGATTTTCGGGATATTAACAACTTTCTAAACTTCGGCGTCCCAAGCTAAGCGCTAAAGTTCCCTGGAATGATAAATGAGAACATTTTATCATGCTTGCCTATGCATTCAGAAGTAGCAGAGATTTTAAGAAAAACAACTTCTGAACTATTGAGATGACACTCATTTCTGTAAGAAAATTAAAATTAACAAATCATATTAGATATTTTTTCTGTGCTGAAAGCAACAATATGTAAAAACCGCTGCTAGCTAAAGAGAAGATAAAGCCCATTTTGCGGATGAGGACACACAACGACGTGCTGTATTTTCCGCGATGATTGTTCATGTCTAACACCTGGTGTAGTTATTTCGGTTTTCAAATGCTGTCCAAGTTTAATCTTGACAAACAAGTCGTAGAGTCTAAAAATACGTTGCATTCTTCGTCACAAACAGAAAGATATATGTGCATTTTTTTATTTATACTTTTGTCCGCTTAGTGGTGTTACGAGACATTCTAAGGTGAACAATTTTTAAAAATACTTTAAAAAATTCAATACCTCATAGAAAAAACAATTCTTTTAGTAAATTTAGCTAATCAGTATAAGATATTAAAATAATTGGATTTCACGAATTTTTAGATATATAAAACAGCAACTTAGCGTGAGATATAATTCTTTTCTGAATTTTTCAATGTTGGCTTTTTTCCCCTTGAAACTTGAGCATTTCCTCCCTGGCGTGGTCATATTGTTGCTGTCTTCTGAGGTCGGGTCACCCGTAAGGCGCAGCTACTTTGACCCAATGGGAATGAAGGTGATTGTGCGCTAAGGGGTCCTTAAACACAACGAAACTTAACCTAACCAGATCAGGGTGTAACGGGAACCTTCCTAGCTAAGAAAACATCTCCATGGCATATCCGTGAATCATACACGTGATTCGAAGTGAATTGACAGGAGCGCTAACCACTAGACCATGTGGCTGGTCCCTTTCTGACATCTAATCCCACATACTTAAGTTTGTTTCATCTCAAATGCCAAAGTCCTACATTCATAACTCAACGTGAGCTTCCCTGTCGATTCCCCTCTTTTTTTTTTTTTTTGATTGGTTTATTTATGGACGCTCTTTAACAGCTCAGGTCACAAGCGTCCCATTCAACTCAGGGCGTGAAACGGCCAACAAATTTTGCTCAGAGGCCTCTCTTTCAGGCTTGAGGTTCTTTTTCGTGCCGTAAATGTACGACACGGGACCCACGGCTTTACTTCCCTTCCGAAGGAAGCCATACTTAGGACTTTTACGCCCGAAAAAATCCATCGGTCCTGGCCGGGTTCGAACCCGCGATCTTGGGTTTAGTAGGCCAGTATGGTAACGATTCCCCTCTTGTCAAATCGTAATTACATAAAGCTCATTTTTAGTGGGAAGCATGTACGCCTTCTAACGGTAAATTAATTTCCCAAATCGCTTTAGTACTTTCCAATATTATCAATTACAAGCAAACAAAAATGTATGGGCCTAATATCACGTTAAAACAGACTATCTCCGTACTGAATTAAACTGGACTTCAGTCAGACTAAAATTACGATATTCATAGACGCTAAATAGTCCAGGACTAAGTTAAGTCATAGATCATGTTATAAAAATGTTAATGCTGCTGAAACTTGCTTCTGTGCATGTGTACACCCGCAGCTGCTTTCTTATTTGGCTATGTTTTAATTATAAACTTGGAAATCAATAATAAGAAGCGACACTGAACAGAGGAATAGAAGAAAACATTGTTTTCTATGATACAAAAGAGATGGCAGTAATAGAGAATACAATCACCAGCTAAATATATAGAAAGAGGAAGCAAGGAAGGAACTTTTCTAGATTTCCTAAAGGGATTTATGTACCTTCTATGGCGCCAAAATTATTTTATTTACTATCCTGTAATGAATAAATAATATATTATATTTCTAGTATGCTTTAGAATAGTTTTAATCTTATTTTTGTAATGCTTGCTTGTATTTTGTACAATACATGCAAAAAAGTCATTTAATAACGTCAATTTAAACCCAATTTCTTCTAGTATCGCTCTTTATGCTGCTTGAAGTAACTAATCACAGGTGGGAGTTTGGTATAAGGCAATTTAACGACACGAATGTCATTCAGCTCAAAAGTAGGTTAAATGCATTAATTTCTTCGCTACACAAAGCAAATTATATAGGCTTATGTATATCAGCTGGTGCCTAGCGCTTCAGTATAGTAACAGTGAAGTAGGCTACAATATTAATCAGAATTATTTTTATATTTTTACAGGTAATAGTAAAAATGGTTAACCGGTAATGAGGCTTTCCTTTCACGCGGCGTGTTGCACAAGAAGAACTGAGTGCAACACACTACAGACGCGTTAGGAAATTGCTATTCTTTATATTATTATTTTGTTTCTCTTCTTGTTTTTAAGCTCAAATAAGTCTGTTAAACACTCACAAACCGAATATTTTGAAAGTGCTGATGCATGTTGGGTAGTAATATGACAGTGCCAAAGAGCACAAGCATTCCATTTATCCGAGTTAGCTCATAAATCAGTCGTTGGTCAAAAAGATACAGTTTTTATTTGTAACATGCTATATCTCCAAATTTTTCTCATTTGGAGCAATTTTACTTTTTCAGTTAGTATTATTCGTGCAATGTTGGTACCTCTTAACTGAAGAGAGCAGAGGCTGCAGTTTTCTAGTGTGCATGCGTCATTAGGGATTTACAGCGTACATAAAAGAAAGACATATTAAAGGACCACGGTTAAACATTGCCGTTTGAAGTACATCATTTATAGTACATACCGATAACATGTAAAAATAATTGCCTAAGGCAATCCTGCAGTAGAGGTGGATTACAAATGAGAGAAATTCTTGTGATACATTTCTTACTATGCGGCTTTACTCATGTCTAACTTACGCTAAGTAGGTCGGCACTATTATCTTGACAGAAACCTCCAGAATAATAATGAAGTACTGTTAAAACTTGTCTCTCAACCAAATTGGTAAACGGAATTTATCTCCCTTTATATGTAGTTTTGGATTAACCAGCTCTATCAGCCTTCTCACGTTGTCTTTGATAAATATATCTATTCATAAGAAATACGTCACCATGCTTTCTCATTATATCCAATTCGGCAAAATGTTTTCCTTCGCAGTCTCATTTCACAAATTCTACACACAAAGACCAAATACAAAACTCCATAGTCCTATTATGTAAAAGCAGTTCGCCCTTAATGTACTCTTCTAAGTTAAACTAAATTTAAGTCAAACTACGGCATTTAATACTTAGACTATTGTAAGTTCTGATATGTGAATACTAAAAAAGCTAATCCGTTCTTAACCCACCGAAAGTCGCTAGTTGGTTCGCACTAAGAGTCTCTATAATATTAATGCAACACCCTGTCCGCATATACTAAGAAGATACTTGTAACGAGCTTACACAGAGTGGAAGGGAACAGTGCTATAATTTCATTTTATTCCATGTTATAAATAATACAAAATTTCCTTTTGCTACATTGCTGAGAATTAAAATTGGCATGTTCGTATGAGCCATGTTGAAATGATATCTCTCTTTTCGTTCGGTTGATTGACGGGGCCTTTGAAATCCTTCACGTCTGTGCGTTTGTCCTACCTCGATCCACTGATCTTTATTCGGTTCGCCGTGGAGGTATTTCTTCCAATACAAGTACCAATTTCTGGAGTGACATCCAGCATTCTCGGCATTTCACATTCTCCCTTGATCAAATTTGAACACCTGCTGGTGCTGATATATTTTCGACGGGTCATACTCATTTCTTCTGAGAAAATACAGGATTGGTTTAACGTTTCTCTTATGGACGTTGCTATTTTAATGGCCAGCGGTGTATTTTAGCCGTTTAGATGTTAATTAAGTAGAAAAAATTGTGCTATTTTTCATATACTCTTAACATTTTAATGTGTCTGAATTCACACATTACAATTAAAATAATGGATAGACAAACAGAAATAAAACAAATAATGTTCCTTTGTACTATTTCATAATTCGAAGCGGTTATCTGAAATTTATTGAAAATGTTGTGTGAATCATTTGGGATCGCAAAATTAGATGTAGCACCACTGAGCTTAATGTTGTCCTAGTGCTGATGTTAACAGTTATGAACTTGTTTTTGTAGTAAATTTATACAAACACACACTGAGTATCTGCAATTCGTCAATTCTAAATGTATCACAACATTGAGCAGTGTTGCCACATGTTTCGGGAGAAATATTTCTTTTCTTCAAAACTCTTAAGAGATGGATTAACGCGTGTTTATGTTTTTTGTTCTATTAATTAGCTTTATTACCATCTTTATTTATGACACTGAGTTCCCTTCCACTCTGAGCCCTCGAGAACTAAAGACATTATGTGTCTGTTAGTTGACGGTAGCATTTATTGTTGCTCTGAACGGACGACCTAACTTCGGTGGCTATAGAGATCAAAGGCTAAGTGTGGAAGTGCGGAAAAAAAATTATATTTATTCTGGAAAAGTTAAGACAGTATATCTTTTCTTCTCTAAGCAACAAAATAGAATAAAGGGCGGGAAAAGTACGCCTCAGGATGAAATATGGTAAGCATCTTAAAGTCTGAATGCTTAAGTCCACTTCGACACAAGGCCTTATTAACATACGAAAACTACCAACAATTTTGAGTCCAGTAAGCTAGAATTGCTTTTTATGTCCCATCAGAAAGCATTTCACAGGCATCTCAGGGGTATCGTACGCAAGAGGTTGTAGATTCGATCCTCGGATGGCCTCTTTACTTATTTTAATGTTCCGTTTTTTACGAATATGTTAATTCCTTCTATTTCTAGCTGTATTTCAAACTCTCTTCTACGTGTAATAAATATGTGATCCGGTTAATTGTGTACGTAGAGTGTGGCGTTCATATGTTTTATGGTATTTTCTCTATTATGATTACAATATATTATAAACGGCGGCTAGGTAGGAAATATATGTGACGCGCAAGTATTTACAGAAATTATAGCAAGCAAAGCAAACTCATTTCACTTTGAATCCAGCGTTACCGACTGCCACCAACATTACCCGAAATTAGACCTGAAACGAACCATTTTTTGTATGCTTAAAGGCCATTAGAAACGTTTTGAGACATGGCCATTTGGAGAAAGGGGTGCTATTAGTTATATAAATTAAAATTTCCCTTATTGCATAACTTGATAATGGCTGCCAGTCATCATAAGCGTAAAATTAATCTTGAAAGAGAGCATATTTAGCAAGGCTTTTAGGTGTCACATATGCATACAGACTTGTCTTCTTCATATGTTTTATACAAAGGGTTCAATTGTAGTGGTCGAGAAAACATTTCCCTATATAGACAATGGCAAAGGAAGATGCAGTTTGAGATGACATTAGAGATAAGTTCACCAAGCGTTTACTCCATTCTGCATATTTAGATCTTGATCGGGCCGCACAAACTCTGCAAAGGGCAAATGCAGATCAGGATGCAATGATACAAGGTTAATGTGGTAAGATTTAGCAATGGAGAATGTTTGTTGAAATTCATATACGGTAAACAAGATGAACTGATCTTTGATCCTGAAATCAAGTGCCACTCTTCTTTTTGGTTAAACCTACGACAACGAAAAGAAATGAAAAGAGCGTAGAAGAAAAAGAGGTAGTCTAAAATTGATATATAAAGGTTATTGTCTGCTGCTAAATGGAAGAAACGACAAAAAAATAGAATTATGGATCTTTTTGTTACACCATGGATTTTCTTTAATAGCGATGCAAATCCAACAGCCTCGTTTCTCGCCAAGGCGAGGGCGAGATTTCTACACAAAAGAATAATATTTCCGAGTTGACTGGCAAGAAGTCATTTAAACCCCATTGAAATCCTATTGGGAATGCTAAAAGGTGTGGTAATTGATGGCAGTTTTAGCACACTAACTGAGATGAAAAATGCCGTTCTGGCAGAATGAACAGGAATCTCAGTGGAAGAGATAAACACACTTATTCAATCAATGCTTACAGCATGTTATTAAGAGCATTGAAGGTTCAACTAAATACTAGAATTTTATTTTGAAATGTTTTAATTATTGGTTTCAGTTAATTATTTAAAAATGCAAAATTGCCTTTATACAAATGTTCACCCCTAAGACAATGGTTCTTTAATTTTTATATACTATTTCTGAAGGAAAAATTATAAATAAATTTTGACATAATTTTTAAATTTTACTTAATATTTACAAAAGCTAAGGTAGTATTAGCATATGCAAAAATAAACGTTTTGTTCATAAAATCATAGGGTTTTTATCCAGTATACACTTTCACAACTAATTTTTGAAAAAAATAAAGTAAATTATCAGCACTTTAATGCAGATAAACAACAGTCTCTCTTATTTCGTCCTATATGTAACATTTAAACCTGCTGGAGATACGCACCGATAGTTGTTAGTTTGTTAGAATTTTCGCGTTTCATCTAAAAGAGTATTATGATTAGAATCGATTGTAAAATGGAATTGAAGGCCAAGAAAATGTGATATTATTTAAGGCCGTTAGATTTGAGTCAATAATGCGATGCGGTAGGGCGTACCAAGATCGGATTTTAGCGTTTAATGAGGGTAGGTATTTGTAACTTCAATAAACATATGAGCACCCGCAAGATATTTCAAGAGCTTAAGCCAAGAAATGACAGCAAAGTGGTGTATTTTTATCTTTATCTATCCCTAATACTCATGCATAAGTTGTCGCTATGCATACAAGGAAAGTGAAAAGTTACAGCGATTTTGAAAGCATTTATTGTTTTTTAAAAAGGCTTCTCACCAAACTAAGTAGTATGTGTCATCAGCACAAAAAGAGAGGACTTGGGGCTCGAACCCAAGAGTTTGTTGTGCAGAATCAATACTTACGTGCTTCAGTACACTGGCTCTCTCGAGTGGAGTGCACGTCTAGTAGAGGCTCTCCAGCAAACTGCAATGTCAAGCATGCAGAACATCACGAGCTATCCAGCCAGTTTTCAGATAAACTCTTGCACAACATTTAAAACGTATTTACTTCAAGTATGCGAAAACAGAAAATTGGAAGTTTTGATGAAAATGTATATATACTAAAACTTAGTCAAATAAATTAATATGTGACTAAGGCAGTACTTGCAGAGTAGTAAAACAAGTACCCTTAAGTTAGAGGTCAATAGTAGACTAATGAAATATATGTTTAAAGTTTAAACAGAAACATTTAAGAAAAGAGAGAGAAAGAGAAAACTTCGTGGATGTATGGATCCCTCAAGGCTTTAAAAAGTCTAAAGACAATGTAACGATATAGATAGCGTCATGTGTGAGCAAGGAACACTAAAAGCTGCAATATGTATTCAAATATACGCTTTTTATGTAACTGCCACTAATCAAATTTCAACTTTTTAATTATTATCAGGTCACTTTCTTGAATTGCTTCAAAACTCTATGAAATACTGATAAAATCTTTGTCATTTGCATTCAGATAAAGACGGGTCAAGGTCATCTGCTCCGCTATATTTGTCACACATCCTACCGACAGCCAGTTGTCGCAGAGGGAAGGGGAATGTGCTCACATGGTCAGCACTGGTAGAAGGAAATGGATGCATGGGGAGTCAAGATTCCGTGATTTTGATTCATCTGTTCCGAGTGAAAATATTATTGGGCTGATTGCTTCACATGAATACATAAAAATAATTTATTTTAATAAGGAACAATAGCAATTTCCTACAATTTGTGGGTGTATTAACTTCCGGCTGAATATATTAAGTCTTATTGAGTCTTTTATTGGGGAAAACATTTCTTATAATCGGTATTATAAGCACTGCCTGTTGATTTTCTATTTTTAGAAATAAAGTGCAATGTAAATTTAATCAGCACAGTATTTTTATTTTGGATAATAAAATCCAACAAAAATAACGAAAACTGCAGAATCAGCATTCTTACTTCAAAAGATGAATTCAAGCTTTGCACTTTCGCACTGGAAGATGACAACTGCAAGTCCTGTTTACAGAGTATTTTGAACGGAAAGAAGAGTAAGTTAAAAAGTTAGTCTGTTATATTGCAACTAAAACTGCTCTTTTGTCATTAATGTGTAGTTGTTACAGAATCGTAGTCGCATTGTCATTAATTCCACGTGTTTTGAATCGAATATAATTAAACGGAAATTTTTCATAGTTGCAAGCAAGCAAGTTGGTGATGAAGTTTACATTGTAGACATTTTTAAGTGCGTACTTACCCATGGTGGACGCATTTTAAAATATAACGCTAACAGTGATCTAAACAGAAAATCCAAGTCCTTTACTACTGTATTGTAAATGACCATGCCGTGATTAAAAGAAGAGAAACTTCATTTACTATGTGATACTTCACGATGATATCGAGTGTTACGGATCTTCTAAAATTACCCTCGCTACTGCACACTAATGAACATGTTTTGTTTAACGTTCATATGTTGAAATAATAACACAGCTCATTTGCTGCTGTACTGTATCAGAATATGAATGTGCATTCAATATCCATTAACCGTAAGGCAGCGTTGAGCGAACTGCCAAGATACGATGAAGCAGATTATTAGAAATTCAGGTCTTTAGCTAGACATCTACGTGTCAGAATAAAAAGGAGGCGAATAAATATTACTTCCTTGCTTTCCACGTATTTATACAAATTACGACATATCGCTTTCATGGACGAATTATTAATAGCCCCTGCGACAACCTGAGGGTTAAAGACAAGATAGTTTTAAAAAATCACATACTCTTTATCTGAGAGAAAGAAAGAAAAGAACAACCCCTGGCAAAAAATCTCAATAAATAAATGTAATTAATAATGAAATATAATTTATTAAATGAATGCTAAAACTGAACGAAAAACCAAGAATGGGACGTCACCTTATTCGCTTTAGTTGTCTTAATAAGTAAAACCATTAAGATTTACGAATTCTAAAGAGCACAGTTGAGCTCTGTAATTGCTATTCATAAATGTTCACACCGATGCCATGTTAAGCATATTTGTAAATAGCAACGGATCATGCAATGTTGCATTCATAAGACTTTTACAGTGCATTTGAGTTGCATTATTAATTAGGGGATCTTTCAACTATAAGTGCCTACCTATGCACAGTTTGCTGTTTTTGTGCAGTAAGAAGTAACACAAAGAGCAATATCCCTTGAGACTTGTTTGCTAGCTTCAATTCCTGCGGTCGCCTAACCTGACTGCGTCCATTTTCAATTGCCCGGTTTGTATTTCTCTGCCACGGGATCACTTATTTTTTCATCATTCATTGCCATGCCAGCCTTGTGTATGTGTTTGCGTCATTCTGTGTTTGTGATGCCTTCGAGACGATAATGACTGAACACTTATTACGGGAGTTTCTCAATGTGTGTGTGTGTGTGTACTTGTGGCAGCTCGTGGCTTCTGTAGAAGGGTGAATTAGGGGCATAACTACAGGACATTTAAAATGGCTTGGGGGAAGGTCCCCTTCCTCCAGACATACTCCTCTCCGACATTCTCTCATAACTGTAGCGCCATCGTACGTTTGTGTTATTAACTTATGGATTGTATAGAACTCTTCTAATTCAGCTGTTAAGTACTCCTTAAGTCTTTTATAAAAAATTCAGAAAAAACGATTAATTTTATGAATATTTCAACGGTTTACCCCCCTGATCTGTGGTCTGTACAGAAACGAAATTTGCCCTTTCTATTTCTTTTCTGTTCTCATTCCTATAGACAAAATATGTTTCTCATTTAACGCGCTGTCAACCAAGATGTTTTTTCAAACCATAAATAAACTTTAATTTTGTATCGTCTTGCTGAGTAAGCTCCTATAGTTTTCGGTTAATGAGTTCCAAATCGTTTCACTTCCAACTTAAGTTAAACTTAGACACGAAAATGGAGTCTTGAATAAAATGTCCAATTATTCATTGCCACAAAACAGATACACTTTTTGTAACCTAACACTGTAAAAGTCAACTTTCCGCTATAACCAACCGTGAGAATGCCACCCAATTTCAACAAAGTGCAAAAACGACCCATAGTCAGTTTGTGTGGTGTCAGTAACCCCTCAATATCTGGTTTCTAAGAAAATAGAGAATTCTGATCGCTAGCCATGGATCGTCTTCCTACTGGCCCAGGAAAACTCAGAAATAAGCAGGAGAAAGCTAATCCATCTTGGAGGAAGACAAATATAAGTCCTTGTAAATCTTTGCTAGCCCATGAAGGTAAAGCGTAACATTTTCCGGGCTAGCCCATGAGCTGCCCTCGCTAACGGAGGACCCGCATGCTACCGCTACTACAGTAGGGAGTAAATGCACTTATTGCGTAAGATATAATTAACCACTAATCGGTTATACATTGCTGTTTTCATGCAATTTTTTGTTTTAAATGTTGACTAGGGGAAGAGAAAGTGGTAAATAATTATATCATCTGACAGGCCACCCTGGTGTACACTATGTTTCTCCAGAAATAATTAGCTTCCCGACAAGTGATTGGCCAGGATAATAGCGTGTAAATCTCAGGATTTAATTCTTAATACCGTAGGAAGGCAAATAATCAAAGAAGAATAAGAATGGGCAAGAGGCCTAAGAAACGTCTAAAGAGAATTTTATAGTATTCTGCGGTTTTTTAGGACAGGGTTCTTTTATAAAGCATTTGAAATGCACCGATGTCTGCAGAGAGAGCAAAAATGAGAAACTTTATAATGAAAACTAAAAATTGATTGCCACCTTGGTATCTCCATCACCTGAAAACCGCTGTCCAGAGGAAATAATGCGAGGGACAAGTCAGGACCGTACAGTGAAGGATTCAGCTGCACTCACATTCTTGGATAGTGCTTTGCCTGACATGCATTCCGGGTATTGTCATGGAAGAACACAAAACTAGAACTCATCTTGCACTAACCTTGGACATGACCTGAATGACAATTTCTTGAACCTTTATTTGTCTGTCAAAATGAAATCCCCAAATTTCTTTCACATTTATCTGCAAGTTGCTTCATTAGCCCCAAGTGTGAGAGTAATCTTCAGTGAATCCCCTTACCCCACTTAAACGGCTTTCTCCAAAATTTGACTTTATATTACGATAATGTAGGTTCACCATAATTCGACACTTTCCCCTTCATTTTGACCAAACTAAGCTCCATACCATGCTCATATATGGACACACTATAAATTTTGCGTTTTCCAATATAAGACTTGCATTGAGCTGAGACCGTCTACGTGTAACAACAAGCACAGACACGTTTCAATATCTTCACAGCTGTCTCTTAAACTAAAGAGATAAAAATTATTAAATTAATTAGATTAAAAACTATTAACAAATTATACTCACTAATTTGCACGTTATGCAAAGAGAAGTTGCGACAAATGCATTACAGGGATCTGTCTTACATATAACTTCACAAATACAAAATTAGTGGCAAGAGAGACACCACATTGCGGAGGAACAAGGGATGGCATTCATTATCACTAGAGTGGATCTTATAGACTGTGTACTATGATCTGAATTAGTGGTATCAAAGATATCCCTAAATATATGCTTTCTGAGTCAAAACAAAGTGCATGCATCATAATTGAGATATCGCAATGAAGAAATGCTAAAGAATATCATGAGGGTCTATCGATAGCATGCGACAACAAGAATGAGACCTTGCCATATCAGACAGTGGCGTGTTGGGTGTCCACATTTCGGCAAGTACGTAATAGCGTGAAGGTGTCATAATGTGCAGGTCGCTTTGACATTGCCAGTTGTCGATGCACTGGAGATGTATAGACGATGAATAATGAGGGAGGAGTAGAAGTACACCCGACTATGTTAAAGTGTTAAAACAGTAGTTTGTGCATCTCAAAACTGTATTCCGTTGGGTGTCCATCATGTTAAGGATGTTCAGAAAGGGTGCCGTTATGTCCCGGCTGATGTTATTCAGTAAAATTCGTAAATTCATTGGCAGGATCATTACACTGGATGAATTGTGGGTACGATCTTAATGAATCAAGATTGAAAGGTCAGTCCAGTGAATGATACCGTGTCATCCCCAACCCAGAATAACTTAAGCCAATACCGGACATGTAAAAGTGATGCTGATAATGGCGTATGGTGTCCTATCATGCTGTCCTAATGGCCAGATTGTTAATGCCGAGTATCAGAAATATCTTCGTCTTTCTTTGTTTAGAAAACATCGACATTTTCAAACCTGTGCGACCATTATATTGCAGGGTAATGCCCGGGACTATTTGGTACGGCGCGGATGAGAATCACCCTCCACATCTATTAAATATTAGTCCCTGCGACTTCATCTGCTTTCCGAAACTAGAGGAACCTCTCAGAGAAATGGTTTATCGTGCAAATGAGAAATTCCACCGAACTGTAGGGTCTCATTCATTGATATTAACAAAGACAGTACTGCCAGAAATCTGGCAAAGAGCGATAACCATGGTAGGAAACTATATGATGTGCTGCCTCTGGTGGAATGTATGTATATAAACCGCAACGGGTGACCGAGGTCGCTAAGGCGCGGACTAGTGAGCGGGAGGTCTGGGGATCGATTCCCACCAGGACCGTCCTTCCTGAGGTTTTTTCCAGATTTCCTCAGTCCCCATAAATGGTAAATGCCGGGAAAGTGCCCTAAACTTATGCCTGGAACGCTTCCTTCCTTTAAAAAAATACTCCTTTCCCTATTTATCATTTCATTTCATGCATCATCAGTGTCCACCGCCTGTGGTGCCTATTAGTAGCTATTCAACATTGAATCTGGAATGTATCGTTTCTCAGATGTGGGTGTGCTGCCAGTACATTTTTCCTATCCTCGAAAGATGTACTTAGGGGAAAGTAGCATAAATCTCACCTCTTAAGAAAATATCGCCTTTGCTAGAAAAACTGTGCACATCACTTAGCAACTTTGTTAAATCGTTTATATTCGTGTACAGTACCCATAGTTAAAATGCAAGCTAAATCCGCATTATCTTATAGTGTAGGACAATCAGACCGGGGCCATGGAAGCTTGAGAGCTTAATGTGGGACCTAGCCCGCGATATAAGAAGGCTGTCTCTAAGTGGAACACGAGTGCGGCAAATAATTTGCTTTCTTGCCGGCCACAATCTTCGTAGACATCTGCACATCATGGGAAGTTTCTACGATTCAAGTTGCAGGAAATGTTGAGGGGATCTCGTAACTTCTTCACATGTATTATGTAGATGTGCAATTTACCTTTGGAATTTTTCTTTTTATATAACAACAGATGCCAGATATAGGGAATGTAGACCTTGAATAGGCTAGTATGTTGCGCACAATGAGCTTGTTAAAGGTCTATTTACAGGTGCAACTTTTACATACATAAAAGACAGTTTAGGAGTATTAAACTGAAAACAGAGTGATAAAGAGATTGGTTGTCTAAATCGTTCTTGTGTTATATTGTTTTATAATAAATACAACATTAACTTATTCAATTAAAGATGTTTAGTTTTCTATTCGTAAGTTTGAAAAATCAAGAATATGCAGAGGCTTTTAATTTAAACATATAGAAAGCAAGCAAATACGTTATTTACACTCATAGTGTGAAGCAATTTGCCTTATCTTCTGCAATAATCATAAATGCACTTCACCGTTTTCGAAACTGTAATTGGAACAGACTCTTGTCTTCATTGTTCACATTTCTGGCAGTGCACCGCATTATCTAAAACAGATTCTTTGTATTGCATGAACTCCCAGTCATCTAAATATCTCTGAATCTCAAATTCACCTTCAGTTGGAGACGTTAGCCGCTTTCATTGAACTTTCTTCACCTACAGTTTTTTTCTAATACATCTAAAAACCATCAACACTTTCCTTAACGAACCTCGTAACTCGTGCCAGTGATGTATACACGGGTTGACAGAGATTTGGGCATACATGTCTTCCAATAAACTGATAGAATCATTTCTTTCCCTCTGTTTGTTCTTTTATTGAATATTGGCGTTTTAAAACTCTCTCTTCAGCAAATTAGAACGCTGGCGCTCTGATTTCTATTACACTTAGGCCGAACTACTTTTCTTCCAATTTCAAAATGTGACCTACAATTCGGTCTTTATTTCAGGCAGCAAATCAATTTCTCGTTCTTTAATTGGATTAGAGCAAATACGAAATGTTTCTTTTCACTTCTCCCCTATCGGTTTGAAGCATTTACTTAAACTAAGTTTGCCTTTCTTGTATGCGGCAAGGATTTTCTGATGTCCTATGATGTTTTGAAATTTTACAGATCTAAAATACACAAAAAAAAAAAAAGTATTTTTATACCAGGTGCGATTTAAGAATCTTCCAAAAATTGATATGGGCTAATTTACAACAACTATCAATATTGTACACAATGACTCATAAAAACACATGGAATGCAGTGCATTTATAATTAAGCCTTAAGATTGTGAAATGCTTAACTAAGTAAATAAAATTTGTCTGGTGTTGGCACAGAAGCTTACACCACACAATTAAACCACTTTGTTACTTTTGTAGTACGCATCTCGTACATATGGGGCAGGGGTGGCTACAACATTTCTGCTGAAGCAACATATTCGTGCTTCCCCTTTGTTTCTGAGCAAGGAACAGATGGCGGAAGGAATTACGCATTTTCACCCGTCATTACGTATTCTATTATTTAGAACATTTTGAATGGCTGAAGAAAGAAATTTCTTTCTAAGACAAAATCCCGATTATTAAACCTGTTTGACTTAAATTACATAAAGCAATATTTTTTCAAATGAAATTCAAAATATTGTTAATATCAAAATATTTTCCGACCCTTTATTGATTTTTTCCCAATAATAATTTAAATTCATAATGAAAGTTGTTGATTATAAGATTTCATAATAAGTTAAAGAAAATTGGGAAAGAATCAAATACTGTTAAAATATTGACCAAAAAGGAAGAACATTAATTAATTTCCCGCGACCTTGTGCTATTGTTATTTATACTACTGTTAAATGTATTACATACTTCAACTTTCAATTCATAAATGCTCTGACAGTTTCTAGTACAAGTCATTCCGTCTTCTGATGCTAAAACGTTGCGATTAAGAACCCGTGAGCAATAAAAGTAAGGGTGCTCATAACCCACGGCTCGTTTTGGTACAAATATAGATTTTGATAGTCGCTGATGGAATCTCATTCAGCCCGCAGTGTTGAGCCACCCCGCCACTTCTTCGTATTTTCTTCTTTTCTTTTCAGAATATTTTTAACGTTCCAAGACGAGACAGTTATGTGCAGCAGTAAAACTGAGTGCTAACGCCATAAATCATTTTGCCTCTTTGTCTTTATATAACCCATCTGCAACTTTGCTTTATGCTCTTGCACTATATCGTTAGCAAGTGTGGCGCATTCAGTTCATGCCGGTGTTCCTTTCCTTTACCTTCTATTGCATCGCTAATGTAATACTGCGCCTAAACGTCTAATACACGAAAGCTGTTCAATAAAAATGATGCTAATTTATTTTCACATCATACATTTACTCATTCTCCTACTTTTGATGATTTTTCTCAGAGTAATTGCCGATGATGCATTGCAACTCTCTCCCATCGCTTTTGCCAGCCTTCAAAGACACGCTGGAAACAAATTTTTGGGGTCCTTTAGAATCATCTCCACTGATTCTGATGATGGAAAAAGTCTCCCACTAAGGTGTTTTAATCAATTTGGGGAACAGGAAAAAGTCAAACGCGGCTAAATATGAACTATAGGTAAAGTGAGGCAGACACCTAACATTCAGTTTTGTGATATTTTCAAATTAGCGATGTGCGGCCGTGCATTGTCGTGGTGCAGCATCCAGTTTATTGCATGACCTTCACATTTTTTCAGAGCATCTCTGTAGTAATGCCCAGTGACAAATATTTGTGCAGGTAAACCATTCCTGAATACCGAAAAATGAGATGACCTTAATTTTCCCAGCAGAAACAAATTCTTTTGCTTTTTGATGTTACAGTTACGAACATGTAAGTGGCACCCAGTGAAATTTTCACTGAAAGTTTTCTTAATGTTATTCGACGATCCTCCCTCACAATGACAGCAGTGCTAATGTTTTCTGAACTGAAAGGCCTGGTCCACCTTCCTTTGAAATTGATTGCCTCCCCTTTTTAAACATTTTAAACCATCTTCAAACAACCGTCTTCCTATATGGAAGAACAAACTCTCTACATACTTCCTGTAACATTGCAAAGTAATCAACTGAAGATTTATTTAGAAGAAAGCAGAATTTCAGAGCAGCATATTGTTCGCCGCTTGTCACCTCCGTTTTGCTATGGCGAAACTGAACATGTCTCAACTTGCACGCCTCTCACAGGCGGGAACCGGAAGTGACATCAATTACACTAGTACCGCTAACAAAACACTGTAAAGTTAAGTTTTAGCGCTAGATATTATGCCTGTAACAATTTATGATCATTATTTGACAACCGTATTATCAATAATGCAAAATTAGGATTCCAGTCGCAGTCTTACAGTATTACACAATATCGTTACTATGTGTGATTTTCTCTCATGCCGTTAGTTCAATAGCATTTAACCCCATACATAAATAGATTTGTTCTTAAAATTATACGTTGTGTAAACAACTATGAACAAGTTGTGATTTACTTTATGTTGTCAAACCTGGTAATGATCAAACCACATTCCTTAGTGTAGAGGGAAATACTTATCAAAGTAATAAATTATAGCTTTCTGACAGATACTAAAAAGCACAATAAAATCAGTATGCAGCTAATATGCTGTGCATCCATACCTTGTCATTAACATGACTAGGTCTGCATGTCATTCAGCAGAAACATTATACAGGGAGTACTGGGCGAGGGCGAATTTTAGTGAATTCTGAAGGTGACCATGTCATGTTGTTTACATTTTGTCATTTAAAAATACGAAAACGCAGATTCAGTATGTGTTAAGTTGCTGAATTTCTTGGACCTTGAACTTCACTTTCGGGCGGAAAATCAATATCATATTTACTAAGCTGACTACGTTCTAAGTTACCTTTTTAGACGGGGATATTGAAGCACTATGAATTAAACATTTGTCTTTCACTGTCACAAAGAAAATCTTAACTTTCCATTCATTGTGAAAATGATAAGTTTTGGTCTTATTTCTTGCACTCATAGTCACTGTATTGAGTCAATTAAAATAATAATTCGATAATTAATTTAAAAACCTCGGACTATAGGACAGTAAATTCAATAGGCACAAACGGAGCGAGCAGAGCCATGCTAAAGAGCTTGGCTTATAATTTATTTGATTATCCAGATTGCCATTTAAACTACTTGCTGCATAAGACAGCAAAATTGATAATTCTCTCACTCCTATACCTAATGGACTGCTGGAGAAAAAGTTCCAAGAACATGTTTTCTCTTGTTTTTTTAAGAGATAATACACACTGATCAAATAGATTGCAAATTTCCACCAAACATATGCGATCGATACGCCTATTATACAGCATAAGCTAAAAAGATGCTTCATGTGTCTTTCCTTGTTTGCAAAGTTGTCATTAATTTATCCCTTGAAGGCCTCTCACTTGCTGACAAATTTTCTCTAAAGGAGACAAATCTTTTATCAAAAGAACAATAATTGCCGGCAAGGTTAAAGATATTCTGATAAGTCTGGATTAAGCTCTGTAAGATAAATGTTTTGTCGTATAATATGTGGCTCCAGAACTTCATGGGTCAGGCTTCTAAAATGATCCAAATATGTAATCAGTAATCACTGCGTATGAGGTTGCATTCTCAGTATATTCTCTATCTGATTTCGCTTGTGTTCACATGACAGTTTTTAATTGGTTTATTATTAAGCTTTATGTCGGACTATCGTTTTTATGGGATAGTAAAACAACCCCCGTAGGTGAAAAAGTAATTATAGAGACAAATAAAGTAATAAAACTGGCTATAATTGATAACGATATGCAAGATAACTGCATTGGACATTTACACATTTGACATGTGCTGGAAAATATTCAAATTCTCATGGTTTGTGCCCTGAATATAAATTGAAGTTCTAATTAAAGTTCACAGCCCTGTCACGGCAAGCCAGTCTCGAACTGGATACAGTTAAGCCACGGCGAGTCATATTAAAAAGGAATACTAACGAAGACGGGAAAGGAAAAGGAGGTTATGTTATTACAACTATATGTGGTGGCTATTTCAACTTTTGTGTTAATATGAGGAAGCGGTTTGCGCTGTCAGGAATTGTTCACAGCCGTGCTTTAAAAGATGTATTCTTTGCAACAAAGAATTGCATGCAATAATGGAAGAGAATGTGGGTACTGGATCCCTTAAGTAAACGGGGATATTTTTACCCAATTTTCCTGGTGTTTGTGTATCTGCAAAGAGCAGTATACAATATTTAGTGCAAAATTTGTGTACAGCGAGATCAGTAGCAAATGTGAAAAGAAAAACCGAGCCTCGTCCTTTCTTATACCTGCTATGGTCGCGGACACACAAGTATGAATTCCCAGAAGCTCTATTAACTCGACACATGAATTGATGCAACAGGTGCAAAGTTCAAATTTCCTTACAAGGCCTGTTTTCAGTGGGCCACCTTATACTATATGTTGCATATGCTCGTGACACTTTTCGTATCATTTTAGGGGCTTCGTTCCCTAAGCCTGCTAAAGAACACAATAAATGCTGTTGAATTTTAAACTAAAACTTTAATTCTCTTTATATATTTTGAGAAATATTTTCAGCTTGTCTGCTAGCAATACATTGTGTCAGAAAGGCTGGACATCTCCCGGTCGCCGGCTATTACAGAAGTATCATTCTCAGTTTATAACGTTCCAGTGTCTTGTAGTAATTTATTTACCACTCTTTTTAAATATCAATAACAGTTTTTGATAATCCCTAGAAACATCTTTCCTTTGAAATCAGCAGTAATTTTTTATTTGGCATCTGAAGAGCGCAGAAATTTAAAGTATAATCATCTGAGTTTTGCAAGAAGCAACTAGAGTTTTCACATCCTGTACATTGACAGAAAGACAGAAAGGAAAATTTCATTAATTGTTTAATTTATTATCTCATTCAGTAATTCAATAAATTCAATATGAATATTGTTTGAGCTAATTTGTGAAAAAAAGATGATCACGAAAATGTTGTGCTTGCTAATAAATGTTCCAGCAATTTTAATGGGCATTTGGATTTCTTTGAGCGGAAGGACTTGATGCCTAGCCGTTTCAAAAATCATCATTCATGAATTAAGTAATCTCACCCCTAATATCCATTGTTTTAGGTATCTGATCCTTAAAATGTAAATATTTATTCGAGCTCCTGTTGACATTCATTCTTTTTGCTTGTATATTTTTGGATAATTAGTTATTTTCTTACATGTTTCAGATAAGCTTAAATTACCTATAATACCATATCTGGTTTTCTTTATTATACTACATTTCTAGGAAACTTCATTACGTTTGCGTGAAATCTACTTCTGTCTTTCTATTTCATAACTCATTCCTCACTTTTGATTAGTAGAATAGAAACTGACATGGTTTGTAAAACTTTTAAATTGTATTTTACATATTTAAATGCATTCTAATGGTACTAGTTAAATCTTTTTAATTTTACTTTTTTCAATTAGAGATAGGATTTTAATCCTTTGCTTGCTTCATAATATTATTTTTCAATGACTATTTTACTAATGTGTCATCTTAATATCGACCAATGAAACGAAACAAAATTTTAAATTTTGACCAATCACAGCGGATATCGCAATGAAATTATGGAAAAAAATTATGAAATTCGTTTTTATCACGCAACATGCATTTATCTTCTGGCCAGTGTAGACAGCTGTATACTTGTACTATATAATTCCTGAGCACTCATCCCTGACTACTTTTAAACTAAATGTATTCACTCAAGCATTCCAAACAGTTTGAAATAATTTTGTAGTATATGTAACAATATCTGCCAAAGAAACCATAAATCTTAATAAACACGTTATTCAGAATGGTAAAATGTTTTCTCTATTTTATTTTTCTCAGTTGGTATTAGTAAATCGAATGGTAGTGACGTCAATAGTCGACTTTCGTCTACTTCATTCTCACGGTTCATTCTCATTCATAACATAAAATTTTATATAATCGTTAATAATCTGTGCCCGAATTTCAAATACATTTGTTATTTTTGCCATTAATCTATACATGAAGCAGTCCCACATCCGTATTTGACTCTTCTTTATTAACATTACTAACAATCGACATCAGTCTTTTGCTAGATGGCTTGAAAAGGTTAAGTATTCACAATACAAGTACTACATTGTTGCAAGCCAAGTTTACGGGAATTATATAAAATTCTTATTTATTCCTGAAATAATCCTAATAAATATCACTCCAGAGTCTGGGCTTTCCAGACCCTCTTGTGATTTACTTCTAGTATTTTTGATCTTTAATTATACTTTTCCCAAACTGCCGTAATTTTAATTTTATTGCTGGATAATTCCATATTACATTAAGTGAACATTTTATTGAATTCAATGAAATTTAGCAAGGTGTTCTTAAAGTTAAATAGTGAACATTTGTAATCATAAATAAGAGTGTAGTTTTATACTCGTTTTAGTTAAAATTATGTGAATGAAATTTAATTAATTTATTTACTGTTTAACTATTTCATGCTGCAAACTTATGAAAGTCCTTGATTTACCCTCTCTTTATTATGTGAGCTCCACATATCCCAATTTTAAAATTATATATACTTTTATACGAATTAAGTTTTATATTTATATAATATAATATGATATATGCCTTGAGCTTTGAAAATTTCTCCTTACTGTCATAAGTGAAAAATCTTGCTTCTGGACACGTTTATTTCAGTTCTAATATATACAGGGTGTCTCATTTATCTTGCTACCCAAAACAGCTTATGGGGCTAAAACCTTTGTTTGAAACAATTTTTCATTTGATACATAATAAAAAATATTTTGGGTGAGCAAGATAAATGGGACCACCTATATATAGGCTTTGAACTAGATGTTGATATAAATAAGTCATCCACATAAAAATACTTAAAGAAATGTTTAATATTTCAAGCATGCATGTGTGTGTGTGTGTGTGAGAGAGAGAGAGAGAGAGAGAGAGAGAGAGAGAGAGAGACAGCTTGCAGAATATTTAAATATATGCTATGCACATTTATTTCCTTTAATATTCTATAATATTTCCATTAACAAATAAACTACATTACTAATATTCAATGAATGAACATTTATTAATGTATGTTTTTTTTCTCCTTTACTTCTACAGCTATTTGAGTACATTTTTTATCACTTAGTGATTCTGAACTGCTGAATTTAGTGCCAATACGCGCAAGTAGTGTATTTATGTAATGACAATGAACAAAAAAAAAATAAAGAAAATATATGTAAAAGTAACTGTTACATGTACTCAGCAGCCAGGTATTGGTGGTCATTAAATCAGGTACTGCTTTTACCCAACTCTTATGACATATTTTGTGTTGGTATTCCGGAAAGTTATGCGGCGATTCCAGGACACCATATATATATATATATATATAAATATTATATTATATATACATACATGTCTTTCCGCCCATATTTTTATTCTAACGCCATAAGAATATTATTTTCTTTTATCATTTGCAAAATTATATACACATAACTCAAGCCACAGTTTTCAATTTCAGTTTGAAATACATGAAAAAAGATATGCACACATACTGTACCTATTATTCCTAGAGAAACGACATAGATTACCCAGTCAGTCATTATTTTTATGTTCACATTTGTAAGCAAAAATAACTATTATGGAAAGGCAGATAAAATGCTTCAGCATTCCCGTATATCAGATTAATAACGTGAGTGCATTAACAGTTCAACGTGAATGTAAGATATGAAAGCTGCAGCTCTGTCCGTACAGAAACTGAAAGTCACTGAGACGAAAGGTATGTAAGTACTGCTTTCATTGATAACCAAGCACTTTGTTTCCGCTTGTTGTGTAGTTAATCCTGCCTTTGTCTATCCCTCAGTGTTTTATGAGCACTTAGGTCACAACACTTATCACCACATGCATAATTTTGATTTGTTAAAATTGACTTGCTCAGTTTATGCTTAGCACAAACGAGAGAGACCCAAACAGATGCCCGCTCGTTACAAAAGAAGTACAGATCTATACAAGAGCACTGCTAAGCTCACGTACAGTGCGGTTATCAAGTTATGGGCCGCCCGAGAGCGGCTGCTTACTGGGAAAGTGCAGCTATCGCAACCAGAAAAAAGTGAGATAAAAGTTATTGAGCGTAAGGTTAGACTTTTTATTTAAGTGCTTACTGAAAGCATAAAGAGATGTTGAAAATGATGCAGAACCCTGCCGGCATCTTCTTATTAACCTCCTATGTTTCATCTAACTTTTCTTCCCTAAACACTCGACAGTTCGGAGCATGTATCTTGTCCTTGAGAGACCAGGTCTCTCGTAGTTGTTAAGTTGGCGAACAGTTTCTCTACTTGGAACACAATTGTCGGGATATTTTGGCACGTCTTACACGTTTCTCCCAAAATCTGTTTTCACATATGTATCGTACATAAAATCCATTCAAGATGTAGCAACATTACTAAAGAAGAACAATTAGCATACAATTTGTACATAATGAAAGCACGGAATAACAGACGAACCCAATCGCTGACAGTCTCCCTCAAACCCACTACAAGCTTTTACATGTACATGGATTATACGGACTTGATGACTGGCTTGTCCCAGCACGCAGCTGCGCTCTGCCGGCCCGTAACTCAAATAACCTCATTGTATACAAGGACCTAAGCGAAACCAAGCTCAATGAACCTAACTCCTTGCAAATCTTGAGCTGCGTTTTGCCACATAATCATATCTACGAAGAGTATGGAGATGTTGGTTTTCCCTCGGCGGTTTTCTTTTTTAATAGTGTTTAACGGTCGTTTTTACTACTGAGGCACCACAGACGGTGACACTGATGATACATGAAATTAAATGATAAACTGGGAAAGGAATTTTTTTAAGGAAGGAAACGTTCCAGGCCTAAGTTTAGGGTACCTCCCCGGCATTTGCCATTTATGAGAACTGAGGAAAACCTGGAAAAAAACCTCAGTCAGGGAGGACGGTCCTGGCGGGGTTCCAACCCCACACCTCCCGCTGAGTCCGCGCCTTAATGGCCTCGGCCATCCGTGGCTGTGTAGTAGCATCTCAAGCAAAGGCCTGAAATATACAGTTATTACATTTCGCCCTCACCATTTCATTTATAAAATTGTCTTTCATATAATTGTTAAGCGTGTTTCACGCAAGGAACTCACTTTCTGGCTTTGCATTGTGAAGTTCTTAGTTAACGACTCTTTCGACGACTATGTTATTAAGCACTTTTTTTTGACACTGTACTGAAGTGGACAAAAGCTCATTACATTACATTCACAACGGTATCGCTACTATCGCATTATATTATCAGTTTCTTTGACAGTTTGGTCCAGATCATACATTCGTCTCTGATGTTTGAACGGTAGTATGCATTATACTAAGTAAGACTAAGTTTTCACTTTTAAGTAACGAATTGCAAAACGTTCTGGAAATTCAACGTTTCTACACGAGCTGTTAATAATTACTTCATAAGCATTAGGGTCATAACTAATAACTGCATTTCCTTCTTCATAATAATTTAATTAATCAGTTCAAAGAATAGTCTTTGAATGTTTGCACCGTTCGTCCACCGCCACGGGTGGCCGAGGTCGTTAAGGCGCGGACTCGTGAGCCAGAGGTCTGGGGTTTGAGTTCCACCAGTACCGTCCTCCCTGACTGAGGTTTTTCTCCAGGCTTTCCTCAGTCCTCATAAATAGCAAATGCCGGGGAAGTACTCTAAAAACTTGGGTCTGGAACGTTTCCCTTCTTAAAAAATCCTTTCCCAGTTTGTCATTTCATCTCATGTATCACCAGTGTCCACCGCCTGTGGTGCCTCAGTAGTAAAAACGGGACGTTAAACACTACAAAAAAAGTTCGTCCATTGTAATAATCTGGTATTAGTTTAAATAGAAATGTCATCTTCCTTCCATTTGACCACCCAATTATCTGACGACCTGCGTTGCTGGGTGGACTGCATCGGCCGATAAGCTGTTGCTCATGGCCAGCCAGGTTACACAAGAGTCGCAGTAGGCAGATGAGAAACACAAGAGCAAGTGGAAGAAACGTTAGAGTGATAGTCTAGCACAATCTAATGAACTTAAAAAGTATATACTCACTCGTGTCAGGCAAGGAGATGCTGCTACTGTCTGCCTTCATTTTACATACCTTTCTGGTACCTGCTTATGAAATTACCCATTACCTTCTTAATTGTTTTTGAGATATTAAATTGCTCTCTTGACAGAGTTTAGCTTTTACTTTGTCTAAAATGCGTGGATACTACTAATTTATGAATCGTATTACGACTTGAAACTCGATTGCATGGAGTTTTCCCCTAAACAATCACCTGAAAGAGCGAGTGGAGCCAGTAAGGACACAAGAATAATGAATAAACACAAATGTGAAATAGAGCACAATTATTAGACACATTTACTGTTAAAGCGGCATTAGCTGACTTGGAAGTTAAGGCAAACTTAGCAGTTTCATGAACTCCACCTCAATGCCTCAGTCCTTGTAGCCCGGCTGACCTTGAACGATGGTTTAGCGACCTTTGCAGTCCTCCGCCGATGTGTTGGTCATCAGATAACTGGATATTTTTAGAATTCCTTTTTGACAAATCTACTTGATGCACAATAACAACGCTCTTCTATTCTATGGATAGTTTTAATTTATCACTCTTTAGAGCCTGGGTCTAGGTAACCATACTTACCTCGTATACCCAAGATCGCGGTTCAATTCCGGCCAGGGTCCAAGGATTTTTTCAGACATAACAATCGTAGGTAAGACTTCCTTCGTAAGGGAAGTAAAACCTTGGGTCCCGTGTCGTACATTTACGGCACGTAAAAAACCCCAAGATTGAAAGAAGATGCCTCTAAGCAAAATTTATTCGGCCGTTTCACGCCCTAGTTGAAAGAGACGCTGATGAACTGAAAAGTTAAAGAGTGTCCGTAAATAAACTAAATCATTCAAAGTGTTTGGAGATTTTATGGAATACATTTTAGTTTCCCTTTGCAATTAGTCCAAGTAAAAGATCTAATTCGTTTTGTCAGAAACTGAATGTCACGTTGTAAACAACTTCCAAGTGTTCTAGTTTTCATACGTTGCGAATACACGAATGGATCGACCCTTTGTAAGAAATATTACTCCGTAGAGAATGTAAAATAATTATAACATTTGGAAACTTACCACAATCTTAAAGTTACAAACATTTCTTTCTGTAATATATTTCTAAAATTGAACATAAGTTTTCACTTTGATAGGTACGTTATAACGATACTTTTTATAAACCTCGTACCCGTACATACACAGAAATGCTAGTCATCTAAAGACAAGTCAAATAAAACGTTCTTGTTTTGTGATGGAACCGAAGGGACGTTAGTGATAAAAGAAAACGGTAGGCACTTGCGATGTACAATTTGTATTATTGAGGTTTAGTTTCTGGTAAACGTGTGTATGATGAAAACGTATCGATTGTTCTATAGTCTTCTCTATACAATCAAGGGATATATATATAGTCCAAGGATAATTCAAATATTCAGATATTAAGCCATGGAATAGCCTCCCTATCAAAATTACTAAGTGTTGGATGAATGTCTACGTATTTGAAACAACATGTTAATATCACAATCGGATTACTGGTTTTTTAACCAGGCTTAGGTATTAGTATGATCTCGGACCGGTAAGTGCAGATTGTTATATTTCACCTTTCTTTAAAATGATTGTAAATGATACCGCGCAAAGTTTTTAGACTTATTCTTGACAGGCACCACTCGTTTACATGTTAAGTTTCTCCGTATCGTATATTCTATCAATATAACGAATTCTTCAGATATTCTAGATTTCGTTCTATTTGACATGTTTACAGAACGTAACGTAGTTCAAAACTTGAGTCTCAGCTGTTTTCTACTCTTAAGATGTGTGACATTGCTGCAAGAAATAAAACTAAATTAAAATCGCAAACAAATACCAATATTTCACTATGTGACTTGAGCATACACAATTTTGGCATAATTTTTAGATGCCATCTTGCCATTTATACCTCGGACAGACAGGTAGAATTAAATAATAAATAAAAAAGACTACTTGTTGTAGTTTCTGCCATTTTCACTTAAAGTTTACACACTGTCCTGTACAATGGGATTTCACTTGTATGTGAATAATATAGTTCTAGATTATTATCCGCTTATTTCACTTCGCAATTCAGCTGCTATTTTTAAAAGAAGTTTTACGAATTACTTAAAGCTGTTAATAGTGAGTTTTTAAAGTAGCGGATTCCATTCCAGCCAAGGTGAATAAATATCTTCATTTATAGAACAAAATGACATTGCTTTTTAGGTAAGCTACTCTCTGTGTTCGCTGGATATGTCTCTTGAATGCAGAAACATCTGGACTGGGTTTCACGAAACAAATCTAATAGTTACCAGCCGTAATTCTACCAGTTCTAATAAAACCTGTTTCACGAAAATTTATTCTACAATGTAGAATGAAAAAAACTTGTTATTTTCACTTGTCAAAGTTAACCAGTGTAGCGGCTATATCCGAGCGTCGAGAAAGCTGTTTCGGGGATATTTGTTACTCCGTGGACTGTTTGTTGACGCGATTTGGTTAAGTGACATGTATTTTAAATCGTGTATTAAAGGAAAAAATTAGCATTATGTCTACCTCATCGAAAATAATCTCTAGTGTTCAAAACAAAATCATTTAATTAATGACCACAAGGAAGTACTATTTTGGTAATTCTCCGACAAAATTACAAAGAAAAACAAAACCAAAATGTGAAAAATTAAACGCTAACTGTGAAAGTGTTGAGGTTAATTACATCTGTGAAACATTACGCATATATGAGGGATACATTTTGGCCAAACATCAAGAAAGCTACAATGGTGAGTGCTTTTATTTTACATTCATATTCGCCATTCATATCATTATCCACAAATAACGGTGTAAATAGCTCGGTTGCTAGGGTATTTTTCAGGTGAAAATAGATAATTCAAGAAGTACGAGAGTGCATAGTGGGTTTGAGATCATATATTGCATAAATAACCCTTAATGAGTTTCATTATTAAAATGTTTCGAGCTTAATTGAGGGAATCAACACCTAACCTAAAATATGCACGATAGTATGTAAATTCATTATTCGAGATTCACGGGTAGAATTTCACAAGTTAACAATACGCAATATTACAGGACCAAAGTTTCGTGAAACAGAACACTGATAAAACAGAATTGCACGCTGATAATATGAGTCTGCCACACCAGTAACTAGCAGTTTACGCTCATAAGTTCTAGAAACACGCACTTGTAAAATAAACAAGTAATGCTAGATAGAGCATGGAGAGTAGTTTTACTAGATCACGAACTTCGTGAAACAGGGCATTGGTCTTACTGCTAGTGGATTCTGCGTATCTGGAGGTCTGTTTTAGGGTGATACTGCCTATCATCCTAGCCTACTTCATCAGGATTCAAATCTACAAAGATAAAACTCTCAAACGAAAGACTTCGGGTAGTGCCTGTGTAATAACCAGAAAGTTGGAGTAAGACTTATGGCTGACATCAATCTGCGGGTCGAGGTGAATCCCAAAGATTTCCCCAACGGGAACGAAATATTCAAATTGTGACAAAAGGGATGCTACATTAAATTATTCAGCATCTACGTCGGTAGAAACAACTATTATAATTATTATAGCTGCAGAATCCATTTAATTGCATCCAAAAGCGGCTCGCGGCAGCATAAAGCCAGGGATGCGTGACTCAACAAACACAACAGAGAGAGAGGATTTAATAAAAATATCGTAGTAACTCTCTTATTTAAAATATAATAACTTCTATTTTCATGGCAGCGAACTTCTGTATGACCCTTAATTAAAGTCTGGAATTTGAAAGATGAAGTTGTCTCTACAGAAAGCATTGTACACTTCCTAGGTTTGAAATCACAGTTTGACTCGTACTAATAAAAGTTAATTTACCAAGTTTTTTTTAAACTTCAATTTTCTCTTACAATTTTTGCAAGAGGAAAAGGCTTAAAATGTAACTTTTGAATGATTTTAATTTTCTTTACATTAATTAATACACAAATAAATAAGCAATGCTTCTCGAATTCACACAAAACTTCACAAGCTTGTCATTCAAGAACGGCTGATTATCAACGAAGCGACTTATTATCGCTGCTGGAGTCTTATAGGAGCATTGCTTCTTCAAATGAATTATTGTTTGATAATGAAATAACTGCAAAATTTCCCCATATTTAATATATATGACCCTGTTGCCATTAATATACCGTTTCCCATTAATAAATCTTTTAAAATGTTGTATTTACGCACGTGGTGAAAGATGACATTTCCGATGGTGATGGAACTCAGTGTCGCTTATGGGACATGGGCTCCCCTAGAACTTCCTCTTAACTCTCCCGGTCAAAATGCTCTCCAAGCTTACCGAGACATGGGTTTGCAAACCAAGTCCCTTACAGATAATAACAAGTGTAAACATAAGGCGTAAGATAGAAATCCCCATACAGACGGTTTTACGTATAAAATTCATAAAACAAAACTTACAGAAAATCAGACGTTGAAATGTTTGAGGCAGAGAAAGTCAACAACCACCTAAAGGAGTTCTTTCTGACTGGGTCAGGTCAATTTTAAAAGGGGATGAATGTAATTTTCATCAAAATTGTGTTATCGTATGTACGTATATGTATATTTAGTGAGAAAAGTATGCAAGAAGTCATCATATGACACTGAAATTGTTAAAAAGGGATATTAGCTGCATGAGGACACCGGTCTATCGTTTAATTTCAGTTGCCTGAGGCAACTCTTATCTATAAACAGTTCACAAGAGTATAATATCCCTCCAACTGACAAGGTATTTTTAGACGGTGAATAGAATGGGTGAAATGATAAGATGCAATGAGTATGGAATCCTTTGCGTACTAAATGTTGATAGTGCGGAACAAGCCTTGATGACGTTCGCTCAGATAAACAACGTTGTCAGACCTCTGCAATTTCTTGCAGTACATATTTATGAGAAAAGGGAAATGTTGCTCTAACTTTGAGGTACGAAATAACAGCAGCAATGCTGGAAAATCACCAGATACCTCGTGCTAGTGTGTCACTGTTTACGCGAAAGCGACAACGTTAACACTTGGAACTCGTGGGGTGAAGCGTGGCTTGTTCGGCGCTTTACTTGGTACTCACCTTTTAGTGGAAATGGAAAACCCCAGAAAAAACCTTATCCAGACACATTATTGGGAGGTCGCATGATGTAAACAAAAGATATTCGTTAAAAACAGGGTGGCCCAAAAGGTACAAGAAAACCTGCAAGATTGAAAATTGCTTCACAATCGTTCCTCATGTAAATAGACTTGCAAGTGTGTCATTAGAAATCGCAAAATGCAGATACTTTTTCAGGAAAAGTTTTTGGGACTGATTCAATCTGGCAGGAAAGAACACAGCAGATCCTCCTTTGCCGACTCATCAAAGCCAGTTCTAACCAATGGCTAGAAGTAATGATTTAGCAACCCTTTCCCCTATGCTGTGGGTTATGATATCTTCTTTACATTGCAACAATAGCCAAGATAAGAAGTGGACAAAGTCCATGCTCAAAATAAACACAGCCTGTAAGATTTGGAACCAAACTTAATAGCTCTTCGATAATGCATTAGTTTTCTATTTTTCTACATTCTTTACCCTTATTTATGCTACCATGGTGCCACATGTATTATAAGTCTCTTATATTTTTAAAAAAATAATACTAAAAACATCGTAGCAGAAAAAAAAAAGTTAATTTCAAGCCTTTGTAAAAAGATGACTTGCAAAATCACTACCATATTCATATATTGCATATATATTACATTTATTATCTCATTGTTAGCTGTAAACTATCCTCTACATTTTCAAATGAAAAAGAAGATATACTGAGGCGAGAACTGTTTAAAGTAGATCGGATGACCAGCAGACCTACCCCCCTCCAAACACGGAGATTCTCCATGCGCGGCACTGTCCTCTCTTCCAGTCAGTTGTTTTGTGCAGTAGAGAGATATTTCATTAAATAGTGCAGTAGTGTTTTGCAATGGTGAGGTATTAACTGCGTCGTCATATATTCATCTTCAAAGCATACATCAGGTACAGAAAGTTGTGCGGCAGAGCGAGGTGTAAATTCCCTGTCAGCCTGATTCCAACATTAAAAATAGTACAGGAGTTTAATGAAACAGAGTCTGTTACTGGCCGTAAAAAAATGAAGACATATGCTCACAGATGAAACAAGAACTTCTATTGAAACCCTCCTCGAACAGCATATCTTACGATTTGTTATTTATAGCTTTAGGGAGCCTTGCAAAAAAGTATAGTCAACTAACCCTCACATACTGGAAGAACTTGAGGTGCATTAGTGATGGGGAATTGATGCGTGTTAGTGATAATTTCCTAAGAAGATATGTTATGTGTCATTCAGCACTTACTGTAAGAAGATTTTACAAAATTGTGTTATTTAATATGTTGTACCCAAGTTTTAAAATGATGGAGGGCTTGAGCGCGCTAGTCTAAGCAAGAAAATTGTGTCTAGCCGCCAACCGGCTGAACTTTGTTTCGGGACTGTTACATTGGTGTCACTGTAGCAGTAAGATATTTAATTCTCAAAACATTGTTTTATTACATATCTCCTTTAAACAAATTTAGTTGCAAATAAGAGTTGAATTTCGGAATGACAGTTGATGGCTATTAAAACTGCCCTATTTTCGTTCCTTTTCCTCTGCAGCTACTTAGGCCCGATGTAATTAATAGGTATATGCTAGTGTAGCAGTTTATTACTTACCTTTATGTAAATTTGCCCGAACAAATTTGAAATAAAAGTCTCAGTACAAATTATGTTCAAATACATTTGAGTGAACAATGCTTTGATTATAATTATTTGTATCAAAATGCAGTCGTACGTATATTAACCTATTCCATGACAGACAGAATTTTATATTTGTAGAATACTGCAAAGTAATCAAAATATGTCTCTCAGGACAAATTTCCGTTTATATAAGCAACATTATTGTAGATTATCATATCAATGTAATAAACCGTGTAAATAGCACGCTCATATACTTGGTAATTTGTAATGTGTGAAAAAACGTCGTTCTAGATTGAGAAGGTTTGCAGAATTAAAAAAAAAATCATCGATTTTACGTCGAATAACATCATGCATAAGTTCACTAAATAAAAAAAGTACTTCTCTTGTTTACGTAGTGCAAGCTCAGAAGTTTCAGCCAACTAGCTACTTGCGGTAGGTTTCGTATCCATAAACTGGAACTTGCGACAGTTCGAGTATTAATCTGATGTAAATGTTGTTCCAACTCGGGAGGGACATTAAAGATGCATTATCTTAGTGAAATGGATGAACATGGAGCTAAGTATGCGGCTTTTATCGTACAATTCATAAAACCAGACATTGGAGGAAAATGTATTTCGAAATTGGGTGTGATAGAAGTGATTCGTTCTAACCTATGTCAATGAAGGTAAAATCCGATTGCCAAGACACAAGTTGTTAACCGTACTTCGTTATGTTCGGGGTTTATGTCAAGATAATGCTGCCGACTCGCATAAAGTCAGTCAGGCATAAGTAAGCCACATAACACCAAATGCGTCATAAAATCTGTTAGCAGCTGTAATCCAGCTGTCCTACAGATCTACTGCACGCAGTTATTTTGATTCCTATTTTATGTATATTATCGGCTTCAAAACTTTATACAGTAATCCTAATTAAGTAGTCTACCACGTTTTCCACTAATGCAATACTGAAGGTTCAACATGTGAGCGATTTTTCAATGATACTTTTCCGTTACAACAACTGATAATAAATATGTGCACAGCATTTTCATTAGGAAGTACATACATTTAATCTTATTCTGAGCTATAGGTAGGTTCTATTCGTGTCATTGTCACCTCATACTGGACGTTCACAGGAAATTAGCTACATCAAGTGAGATGCTGCAAAGGAATGGGGTTAGAACGGCCAGTATTTATTGATTTTTTTTTCAAAATAGTGTATAAATATGTTTAAACATTGTAAAATAAATAAGACAATTGTCTAAACCGTCCTAGGACTGTATGTTATTAATATATGTTACAAAATATCATATAGATTAGACCTCCTCCATAGCAAACCGTTGTGAGGCATATTCTTCTATTAATTCGAGTTCTTGCATATATTTTTATGCTTTTGCTAAGTCTTGGATGTTTTGGATATGTCATATTTATTCTTTTTTATTAATTCCATCGCAAACTTAAAATAAGCGTGATATCACCTAATCTGATCATAATTATACGCTTTTTATTCGTCACATAATGTATTATTTTATTTTTCTTTTGTCATTTTTCCGTATTTTTTCATAATTTGGTCAAACTTTATTTCCTTTTTTTCAGGGACGGATTTTGCACACAGCTAAATTATTACTGATAGGCACAAATTAAAAATTTAACGCAATATCAACAGCAAACACACAATAAGAAGAAACTGGTGTTAAAATCTGTCTAACTTTTGAATAATGTAAAAAGCGAGTTAAAATCCTGCACTATTAAGCAGAGCTTTTGTAATACAAATCATTACTGAGTCACAACAAAAGATAGTTTTTATTTGAAAAAATTAAAATGTTTGTACTTTGTTACTGAAATTCTCTTTGACCGTCCATTATGTTGTAATGTTTCTTTTATTGCATGTAGTATTGTTTCCTCTTCATTGATTAAAGAATTTCAAAATGCAATATTAAAAATTAGTATTTCAATGTCAGAGTTTTAAAATATTTCGCAAAATTTTAATTTAAACAAAGGCAAGATTTTGAAAATGTATATTTTTTTTTATTTTGGGTCATATTTTTGTAATATTTTCACATATTATAGGTCATTAATGCTTGTACACTTCCAACATTTTTAGGTCCTAAACATTGGGGCTTAATCTATTACTGTATTCATAGTTTACGTCATAAAATTCATTGCTTTCTTCTCTTGCTCTGTTCATTTGCAGGAACTTTCCTTCTATCACTCCCATGTTTTAATTAACAGAGAGAGAGAGAGAGAGAGAGAGAGAGAGAAAACTGCGAGTGTACGCATGCGCATAATCAAATTTCAGCATCGTGTAATACGATATTCGACTTTACTTAGTCCTGAATTATTAGCGTATATGAATACCATAAAAACAGATTGATAGTCCGAATAACTTAGAACACAAATAGTTCAGATTAACGTGAGAATACAGCCGTTACGTGTAAGGTAGGAATCCGCAGAGAGAGAGAGAGAGAGAGAGAGAGAGAGAGAGAGAGAGAGAGAGAGAGAGAGAGATAACCGCGTAACGGGCTTTATCTTCAGTTTCATAAGGTTCGGTGATCAAAGCAAGGAAGATATGCCTGTTGCGTTGCATGTACAGGTCGCAGAGAATGGGTGTAACACAAGAGCTGTCCTGACCTGAACTGTCGGTCGCGTGACTATGAATAGGTTTACCCCGGAATTGGACTGCCTTGCCCATTGTTGTACTAGTCACCAAAATACCCCTACACGCGGTGCCGAACTTGGCAAGCGCATGGCAGCGGACTCAGCACATTTCTTCCTCTTCTTCGAAAGACGCTACCCACCTTCCTTTACCAGCAGTACAATGTGTAACCAATGAGCTCATCATTATTAAAAGAGCATACAGAAGGAAAAAAATAAAACGTTAACTTTAAATTTCGTTTGATAATCCGGCAACATAAGGGCCAAATCTTGAGTTTAGGTTCAGGTTTTTTTTTAAATTTTCAAAGAGGCTGCTTTCAGCAGCTTTAACCGCTTCTTATCCTCAAGGAACCAAAAATAATTCAATTTAGTTTCTTGGGATTCGTTATACTAGAATAGATATTTCTTATTCTGCTGAAGCAAATTCGTTTCACGAAACGACATTCAAACGTATTTTTAATGTAGCAAATTACAGGTGTAGTCGTCGTTTCGCTGTAGCTTTCTTGCTTACATTTATTTTAAAATCTAAATAACTTATCTCTGATGCTTCTGTATAATAGTAAGCATTCTTCCTCAGGGCATCTAAAAATAAAAATGTTTCTGATTTTACTACAAGGAATTAGCATGAAAACTGGCGAAATTTAGTAGCTTGAAGTGTATCATATTACGGCAGTTCAATCAGTTGGTTCAGTTGGTAGAGCGAATGTCTTTAGAAACGGCATGAAAGCAGAAAATAACCTCCTGACAAAGGAGCCCCAAAAAGGCAGTGGCATGTGGAATGAATGCAATCTTTAAATGTGCACATAGCATTTCATACCCTGTCATGGATTCCGATATATTAAACGCTTTAACTTGATGTCAACTGCTATCATTGCATTTCCACATAATTTGAGCGAGGAAAACCTCAAAGTTGAGTTATAGCTTGCCAACGACGGCAGAGGCGTGTGAACCTCGTGTTGAGGCATGTATTGAAGCTCTGTGCGTAAATTGTTTCTATTCCTATTCACGATTGCAAAGTCATACACTAATCTTCTGAAATGATGTTGTATTGACCCTACATTCAGCAATTCATTACCTAGCACCTAACATGTTAATTGTTATATGTGAATAATGAATAAAAATGGAAAATCATCCAAACCATAATACATCTTTACTACCAATCCCTTCTTGGACTGGTAATTTTTTTTTCTTACAAGAAAGTGAAATGCCCGTAGCCTTTAAACATTAATTTTCACTCAATATGTTTCATAAATTAAATAGTATAGAAGATACAAAAGCAAATATTGTTACATTAAACTGATAGTTCTCTGACAAAAGGATTTTTATATTTGCAGCCCTGAGCATCCGCATTATGCAAGAAAAGCCTCTCTATCTCTCCTATCGAGTTCGAACTTTGCAGCACAAATAAAAACATTTAAAAAATATACAAATACTTTAAGTGCTGGTATATTCAAAAACGTTTTCAATTGCAGGCTTTCTTCAGTTTAGTATGGAGAAGAGTAGAGGGAAGATCTGTCCATGCAAGAGTATTATTCTTTCTAATTGTATTACAAAAGCATTATGAGCGGAGGTTGGCGTTGCATTATATTTTTTAAAACATTTCAGTACCTCATTTTATTTGTACAAAAATAACACGCGATAAATTCCGGCCCACATAACAAATGTTAATAATACACCCTCTATTCCACAAGATCATTGATGGGAATCCATCGAAATTTTTCTCACGTACAGTTGGCAATATCTGCTGACTCAGATGGTATCATGTTAAAGCGTGCAGCAAGAACGAAATGAACAGTTGGCATGTCTCATATGTCACTGATATTGCTGGAAGTTTTACGTTTCCTCCTTGCCATTCCTTTAGTCATTCCCTTAATGCGAAATGCTTTAACACGACTCTTTAGCTTTCCATTTGCTTTTCGTAGCATTTCTTTGTACTTTTTCATATATACCATCTCCACTCATATTTGAGAGGAAGTGCTCTAAAACTCTCTCCGCCTATCCTTTATGAAACAGATGCAATATAACTCCACTTAACTGAAGACATTAAGAAATAACACAATAATGTAGGGTTGAAACAATTAAACACTTATTGAGTTTTATCTTAGCCATAATCTTTCTGAGATAGCTCACATACGTTTTTGGAAGTTCAGAACCTTTCTTCTAAAAGGAATTGAGTGTGTTTGTGTGAAATGAAGAATTTCTGGTAGAATTTTGGGGAATGATGTTCTTGTGCTGTAAACGAAATTGACTGTTACGTCCGAAAACTGAATGACAGGATAATGCCGTTCTCAATTACTAACAATACATTTTGGTCATTATAAGCATATTTCTTATTTTTTATTTAATTTATATAAAATGCACGCCGGTTGATTATTTTTCGGCGGTGCATTACACTTTACATTAAAATACGATAACCTTTTCATAAGCCAGACTTGCATGCTTAAATGTATTCCAGGAGAAAATCACTTTAGTGGACCATTGAGGGAAGCGCTGTAGATTTAAGTTGAGAACAGTAATTGTTCTATAAACTCTTTCCAGTGTCTGATGTGTTAGCCAAAAATGGATATTTTTATTTTTCATACTAGAAGATCAGCTTGTTGAGGTGTTTGGAAGTATGTTCTTTCCTTACCACTCAAGGATGCACGATCAATTGCAGAAATACAGTAGAATGTACCTTATTCACCGATTCTGTAGGTCCATAAATATACTAAATAAACCAGAAGTTTTGCTTCATCAAATTTATAAAAACAGAGCAATAATCTAAATAAAATACTATATATTATTTATAAAACGCAAACGAGAGAAAGCATTTTTGTAAGTGTGCTTGTAGACAGATGTGTTTGATTGCCTTTAAGAGTGAGATTACCTTAATTCCAGTTATTCATGATGGTTTAAATCACCAAGTATATTGGATATTTTGTTTTGAGTTTCACTAAATCCAAGTTTTCCTACAAATTTCAGTTTGAACTTTGCTAGGTTGGGCTATTTTACATAAGACAATGCGACTGCACATACGACGAAGTAGTCGATTGGCTTTCATGCTCCACATTGTTAATCCTCATGATTTTCCCATGTTGAAGAATGAAGTATCTATTACTAGCCATCACATTCATTCCGTATCAGGCTTTTCTGTAATGTGCGGTAATTTATACGTGCAAGTAAACAATGTCGACAAATACGTGGAGCAGAGCGGTGTGCAGTAATATGTGAGAGAACAACGTTGCCAAATGCGATTCCAATAAGAACCTATACGGATAACTAGGCATCGTAATTCTTTCGATACAAACAAGGTAATCTATGAGTCACCGCCCGGCAGGTAAACAAGAACCAATGAGTAGACACTCAAAATGGGAGAGGGTGGTTTCTTGCTCGTAACCTATTATACCCTTCTCACCTGTTGTCTACAGTCCAATATCATCATAATTTCATTCAGGCAGATATCTTGGCACACACTTGTTTATGAATGAACGAGTACAAATATATTCATTACAGAACTTGCAGTATAACTTGAAATTTAAGTATTTTGAAAAATGTCCTTTTAGAGAATAACTTAAATTGCACGAATAACTTTAAAGCAAAGGCTTGAAATGTGCGACACAGATGACACACATACTATTTTCGAATATTGTATCCCCTTTTGTGTTTAAACGTGTCAGACAAACGCTGATATCATAATAAGAACTGTCTGTTCTTCTCAGTGAAATTATAGCCCACACACTTATGGCAATGTCGTTCGAATTTTGACTACTTGTTAGCAAAAAGGCAACATATTCCATCTGCGAGATGCGCGCTCCTAGAAGTGAAGCATAATTACATGACGTCATTAATGAATGGCAGGCTGCTCAAGCTCAGAGGGGGGTCGGTACACACGTGGCAACAACAAGAAGGTGTTTCTATTTCTGCAGAAGCCAAACCCTCGCTGAAGGACATCAACACAATGCTTCCAAGTTGCCTTCAGCACAGAAATACCACACTGAGAGAAGTAACTTTCTTTACAACTGCAAAACGTGTGTCAAACAAGACGTGTTCCATGTACCCAAACAGATTAAGAATAACCATAAATTGCAGTAGCTTAAAGGTTTTCATAATGGAATAGTGCAAAGAAATTCATATACGGTCTCTGGAGGTGAAAATGTTGCATGGTTTTTACAAAACACGGAGTATCTGAAGAATGTTTATTTCATGGAAGTCAGAATTTGAAAATACAAATCATCAGCAAAACAATTTGAGCATCATTCAAAAGCTATTAGTGGTCGACTTTTCTGTCAAGAGATCTAATAGAGTCTTTGAGAATGTGTTTAAAGACGCCACAACTATCAGAAATCGTATAGTTACAGAGGCTTAATCTTGGATTTGGAACTCCTATTCCGTTATTGGGGGCGATGAACCGCTCGTGCTCCTAGTAAGGTTCACGCTTGTGCATAGCTCAGTCCAAAAATACTGTACCGGAGCTCTTGTAGCTTTCATTGTAATTGCTACATGTTTAGCCCCACTGCCTCTTTATTGCCACCATAAACTACATCGTCAGAGATTTCTCTGTGCAACCAGTTACAAAAGCAGTTTTTTATGTCATGAGTTTATGATGTCACTTAAAGGAGACACGCACATTTAGAAATACTGCAACCTTGTGATGCAGTAAGTGCTCGAAAACAATTAGCAGCGAGAGAACAGAGAGATTGTTTGTTTTCCTCAGCTAATTCGGAATAAGGCTTAGCCGAAAGAGGTTGAACGGAAGTTGTTGAACAATTTCCTCTGCAACATAAATACTACACTTATGACGGAAATGTTTCGAGTTACATTCGCTAATTGCTAACTGCTATATGTATGAGATTGCAGTCCTTTAGCTGTTTATTTATGTTACGCTGACATGATATGTATGAAGAATGAGATGTTGCAACGGTTCACTCAAGAAAACATTATTGTCACGTCTCTAGAAGCTCTTTCAGTACATGTTCAATGCTAACAGGGATCAGGTGCGGAAACGAGAGTAAATTAGTTGTTCATTTATTTGTTTATTATTAAGACCCCCTTAGATATTGTTAATAATATGAGAAACATGGAATATTCATGGTTTCTACTCATACTTTGGTGTAGGAAAGTAACAGTGACAACGCTTGAGAATTTCCAGGAATCCCATTGCAGTGTGTTAACTGTTTACACGGAAGCGATAACATTACACACTCGGAACTCGGTGGGTTGTTGCGGGGTTATTAAGGTTTGTCATGCACTTTATACCCATGGAGTAATTGTAATAAATGTTCAAACTAACCCAGAGATTCTGCTCATCGTAAGATAAGGAGTTTAAATCTCTTTTGTTGTTGATTTGGTTTATTTACGGATGCTTTTAAACATCTCAAGTTATCAGCGTCACATTCAATTCAGGGTGTGAAACGGCTGATAAAGTTTGCTGAGACCTCTTCTTTCAGACTTGAGGTTTTTTTACGTGCCGTAAATGTACGACACGGAACTCACTGCTTTACTTCCCCTCTGAAGGAACCCATAGTTAGGATTTTTACTCCTGAAAAAAATCTATCGGCCCTGGCCGGGATCGAACCCGCGATCTTGAGTTTACGAGGCAAGTATGGTTACCACTATGACCGACTAAATCTCATTTAGAGAATAGATAAATGAACATAATAATTATAATATATTTTGGTACCTATTCGTCTAGGTTTCGGGGTAGTTATACCCCAATGTTGTGTGAATTAGCTGCTGCTGACATGAATAGGTAGTTTTATTAAATCGTGTATAATAGCAAGTTTGTTGGAAAAAGTTTACTGATATATCACCACATGACAGTATAGCGGGTGCAAAAATAAATCGTACTTTAATAAACTGTGGATAAAATGATCAAATAAATTTATGTATAACATTTATAAAATAATTTATAATATAATATTGGGCATTGTGACTTAAAATTTATAACTTTTTGCTATTAATATGACACATTTGTTCCTTGTACATATTTTATTCGCTATCTGTTACATTTCAATCACCTTTTTACATTCACTATAAGTGGCAATATTTTTACCGTTAGGTAAAATTTATAATAGAACCCTAGTTCGTTATGTAAGTTATCGAAATTATCTACAATACTAATATATTATTTACATTATCGTTTTTGGTGCATTACAGTAGTTTATTCTGCACTGCATTACTCGACCTGCTGCCATGTTGGGTCTTTCATTCTTGGGGTAAATTACGGGCTCCACTAATTTACACTATTAGGAATATATAGGCTAGAGCGTCTGTAACGCAGTATATCCCTTAATAATGAAACCTAAAACCGACCCAAAACCAGATATACTCAGTTTCTATATAAACTGAAGTGAAAGTAAACTCTGCCAAAGTACACTGTACACTGCAGAGAAAATTAATTCCATTACTCATAAGAAAGACTGGTTACGTTTAATGTGGTAATTGCTTCAAAAGCATATTAAGAACTAACCTCAGGCAAAACTTCAGCTACATGCGAATTATTGCTTCCCAGATACTTTTTTGGGGGAGGGGGTTAAATTCCAGTGTACCCTTAATGAGAGATGATATTTTAAGAACATTATTAAACATACAACATTAATGATTTTCTCTGGCCATTATAATCATTTTTATGTCTTAATGTCTAAGAACAGGAACTACTAACTGGAAAGAAAACTGGTGATTCGCATTCATAAGTTACAGTAACTGCAGCGGTTTGAGGTTAATATATATTAATAATATTATTATTTAAGAATGTTAAGGTATGGATTTAGTTTTATAGGAGGTGCATAAATTCAAAAAATAATGGTTGTCAATAAAAGGAAAAAAGAACACGATCCAAGGAAGGATAACTAATCATGCGACTTTGTTTACTTGCACTTCAACATTCCTTTGAAAGGATCTGCCCTTTTGAAAGAGTTACTTAAGGCATTTGCACAGAGCCTCCAAAAATCAATTTTGAACTCAACATGCCACGAGCAACAGTGCACAAAATCCTTCACAAACGTCTCCGCTTTACGCTTTTGAATGCAGTTACTCCGAAAGATTCAGCCAAATGACAAACGTCTTCGAATAGCTTTAAGTACAGACATACATACTTTCGTGCATTGACGAAGACCCTGAATTTTTTCACGCATTTGTTTCAGCGATGAATCAACGTTCCAGATTTGTGGGATTTTTTTTTTGAGGAAGGAAACGTTCCAGGCCTAAGTTAAGGGTACCTCCCATGCATTTGCCATTTATGAGGACTGAGGAAAATCTGGGAAAATCCTCAGTCAGGGAGGACGGCCCTGGCGGGATTCGAATCTCAGACCTCCCGCTCACGAGTACGCGCCTTAACGACCTCTGCCACCCGTGGAGGTTTGGTGTGGCCTGATAATAGACAAGAGTGGTGGGACCGTTCCTTTTCGTGGAATCAACCGTTCCAGCCATAACATTCCTAGGCATGTTAAAAGCAATGTGCTATTCCACAAATCCAAGATATTCCCGGCACCATGTTTCAGCAGGGCGGTGCACCAACCCACTGGGCTATGGCTGTTCGAGCTGTTTTAAACAATCATTTTCCACAGTGTTGGATGGGACGAATGGTCCGATACCTTGGCCACCTGTTCCTCCGGCGCCACACCATGTAGTTTTCTTTTCTATGGGGCTTTATTAAGGATATTGTATGCAAGCCAAAAGCAACCTTTCTTGCTGATCTACGAGAGTACATTTATGCCGCACTTGAACTGGTTACACTGTACATTCTACGGCATACATGGGTTGAAATTAACTATCGCCAATGGTGCACAAGTAGACATCTACGACATTCCGACTGTGTGGTGAAAAATGTTCACTTGTGGTATATGTTTGAGCAATGTGGTTTATATCATGATTGTCATGCTATAGGGAAAGGAAGTTGTGTATATCATTTATAGACACCCTGTATTTAAAGAAGACCATAGATAAGTTTGGTCTTCTTTGGAGAAACTGGTGGCGCTTCCCTGTGGTTGGACGCAAGAATGATCAACACAGCTTGTGAAGAACGCATTGAATGGTCTCAATATAATCGTTGACTTCATTAAAATCAAATGCATTTGCATTGACAGAACCTATGAACATAACGAATTAAACTAGAAACTGTTATGCGTGCTGTTACTTAAAATTATAAATATGTCAAAAATCCTTCATAAGAATGTCATTTTAAGTCTTGGAAGAATTCGGTAGACTTTATAGCGATACTTTATTTTTTTAATTTATTTCTTATTTTTATCCCTCCGAGCTGCAGGAAGAGATCGCTTCATTCACGAAACAAATGGATACACCCGTTTCACATTTGAGTAATGTTAAAATAGATTTGTGACTTTGCATTTCTAATAGATATAACGTGGCATTGGAATGCGTTTAACCTCTCTTCAAGGTAAAGGTCAAATAGTCTACCAAGTATATGGCGGAATCAAGGTCTTTAAACTGGCATTATCACTTTGGGAGCGGCAGTTAAAGGATAAGTACTTCGAGCACTTTCAAAACTAACGACTTCCATAATGACCGCAGACTTACAAGAATATGAACACATACTGGAAGAACTAAACCAGGAATTTCACTGATTCTAGAATTTGGAAAGCTTTAAATGCATTTTTTTTAAATATTTGCTACTCCATATTCCAAGAAGATGGCCGTGTTCCAACTGAGGTTTTATAAAAATCTTTCATAGGCCCGACTTCCACGATAGCACAGATATGTTGTTGAACTAGTTTATTTGGCTGAACTTTTTTTCCTTGGAAAAAATTAACAAACCTCCACATAGAAAGCAACTGACGGATCGCAAGTTACAATGTGCACTTAACACTCTGAACCACTCAAACACCATTTCCAAACATTGAAAAGTTGGTAAGGGGGGGAAAAAAAGATCCAAAAATCCCGAAAAATCGCTTCTGTTGAGTAAACCTCTATGCGTATTTTACAAACAGTAGTAACATTTTTTATTCTTTTTCTTTAATAAATTATAGCTCTTCACTTAAATTGTGTATCTGCTTCAAAATCCAAAATAATGTCATTTATTAGTTCATGATTCAGTTACTTACATTTATGTATTTACTGGTATTCAGTATTTAGTTTAGAAGAAATTTTGCAAATAACATGTAGCCTTTGTGCTGTCGCTATTTTAGTGCTTTATTCTATTTGAACTCGTGAACTTAAATACCTGGTAGTAAAGTTTACTATTTATATTTTCATAATGTCCAGTGTATTGCTCATTCAATACATAGATATCGCCACTGTACGGTACCTCTGCTCCGCTGCCACACAGTTGTTTGCGGCAAGCAAATAAGGGAAATGCACAGTGCAAATTTCATTGTGAACACTGCTAAATGGTTTTATCCTCAGATGCAATCAGAACATAAATAAACAAAAAATAAATAAATAAAAATAAAATAAAAAAAGCCATCGATAAAGCTTTCCAAGCACCGGTATATAATATATCATAGTGTTTTCTATGTCGCGGATTTCAATACGATTCTCCACAATGCCCTAAACGCTGTTTAATCTTGAAGCCACTAACTTAGGTACTACCCTGCAATTCAAAGAAGCGTTTATTTTTTAATAAGTACCTATTTTACATTTTAATGTTCCTAATAAATGATTGTGGTAAAAGTATGGGAAATAAATACAGAAATAACTGATGAGTTATAATACTGTGTACCCATGTAGATAAAAATGTTGGTCCACTTGCACAGTTAAAGTCCATCTTCGGATTCGATGTCACTCGATAAATGTCCATTTAAAGTAGGACGGGTTTGTTTTCGCTGTTTGCAAAAAAAGTAGTGCGCGACACATTTCTTACATGGTCCTTGTTTATAATACATTGTAATCATTAAAAGGAAAAGTGTTCTAAAACATAAAAACTTCACCCTCTTTGTCTACTAGCTGAATCAGTTATTGTATTACGCTGCATCCGTTTTTTTTAAATATGTGGGATGGGGTAGAAAGTAATTTGTGTTGATTACCTGATTAATTGATATCCCCGTATTTGGGCGCCAATTTGCCGCAGTTTTAAAATAGTATATCTTAGGATGATTGGAGTTTTGTGACTCGTTTGAATCCACGGGAAGGGCAAGGTGTCTAACAGCTTACACAAAAACTCGTAGAGTACACTATACACAATTTATTGTCTGAATATTCAATGCTTTCCCAGACATGTGACTGTTCGCAGCACTTGAGCATAAGTTTAAAATTCTTTATTCCACTCTTGCACGGTTTAAAACTAACCAAACTTTCAACTCACTCGCGTATCTAATTGCCAACATACTGACTGTCTATCTGATTAACCGACTCTGAACTTGACCCAACTTCTTCTACAAGGACGATTCACTGACCGACTCTTCTGATATCAAACCTGATATTTCTCTTCCGCTATGTCGTTCGGTCGTTTCGCTATATAAACTTTTGTAATACGACTTTCTTGAATATCATTCGAGTTCCCTATTCGATGGAAGAATTTCCATTGGTTAATGCACAGCTGGGACTCAGTCCCCTCAATCTCTTACTTGACGCGATTTTATGACTTATTACTCTGTTTACTTTCGCTGGGGTCGCGGCAAAGATTTTATAGAGGTGGTGCAATTTCTACAAGCTTGCGAGGGTCAGTTTATGACTCTGTTACAACTGCATTTTCAACAAAAGGAATCCTTCTGCTTGCGCTTTCAAAGCCATCCCCTCCTGCATACAAACATATACCCTCATAAAAGATACACTAACAGCTCTTCGCCTAAAAGTTTCTGCACAAGTGTTTCCTGTCAAAGCCTGAGAAAACATGAGAATGAATACCTGACCTAAATATGTCAGGTTCAATACAATTCATACGCGTACACCATAACAAATTCATGAAACATTAATATCAATTATAGCCAAACTTATCAGTTTAAGGAAATGAGGCTTTTGAGTTTCGGTTTCAACGCGTAGTTCAAAAAGTAAACGCGTTCGGGAACCAACTCAAAACCTTTGACATAGAAAAGTCATCTCTTGAACGCAAAATTCTTCTAAATTCTACTGATTACAGCACGAGGCTCGAAAGGTAACCAGCAAGGCCGTGTAGCCACTGCAGCAGTTGTGTTATGTCATGCACTATAAACGCTGTCTAGTATGTGTGTTCTGTTAGCTCTGTGACAGTGTGTGCAGTGATGAGTTAAGAGAGCAGGTTCATGAAGCACTTATATTTTAATAAACCTTTCTAATATAGTATGACAAGCTAGTTTCGTAATGTGAGTGTGTGTGTGAATTTTATAATATTTCCTTCAGTATTTACACTACCTAAATGCAATGTGCTGCACATGCATTCCCTGCACATGTTAGAGTGTAAGCTAAGCGCTGTGAAGTGGATTTAGATATATTAAGGCCTCAATAGTCGGACATTTATTTGCCGCCATTGTCAAGACGTGTTGTTTTCTTTTAGTTATTGACTTTCTCTGGGCTGCGTTCTTTCAAAAACAGCAACAGAGTTTAGAGGGAATTTTAATATATGTGTGTGTGTGTGAATGACAGTAGCATATAACTAATTTTACATATATTTGTCCGATTCGGTGGAATAGTTACGCAGTTTCCCTCGCCTGTCAGAAATGTGTGGGAGTAAGGAAACCGTCGATGAAATCCTCAAAAGCACAAAACATGCCATGCTTTCAGTGTTGCGTTGCCTTAAGCGTTCGATTTCCATTCCAATGAAATTAAGTACCACTATAGTCGTAGTGATGATCGCTTGGCAAGCCACGTTGAGAGATCTGGAATAGCTTCGAGCTGGAATTTTGCCAGCCTGGCTCACTTTCTTTAAATGTCTGCCTTTTCCATTAGTCCCTGTCATGCATATTAATTACGAAAACAATCCCAGAAATGATGCTCAGTTTACTTACAGCTTCATTTCGTCAAGTGCCCATTAACGTAGCTTTCATTGCAGTCGTGGGAAAGAGAATGCTTTTGAAGATTAACCTATACAGAGTGTGGAGATCATTGAATGCAGAATGCCTAAGGATTTCCTGAGATACAGTTTCGTGCCGTCTGCTAATTGCTGCCATTACTCTCGTCTTCTGGGGTCCAAGCCGAGGATCAGACACCGTCTGCTAGTAGACGCGGGGTTTTTGTTTGAGATGGTGCTTGACTCAGAAGTTTTCCCTCGCCAAGCTTTTCAGAAACAGTCAGACTCCAGACTAATTTGAGTCATCATTAATGCATTTTCTTGTTGGTCTCCAAAAGTTATGTAGTTGGCAGAAAATGCAAAAGGATGTAAAGAAATCCGCTGCTTTGTAATGTAACAATTTTACATTATACATAATTAATACCCTTATGGACATGTTTGTACTACATATGCACTGTTGTGTAAAACAATAAATAAACACAAATTTGCCAAATCAAAAAGCATGGATAAAGGCGGAAACATAAGTATTTTACCGTTTGCGGAAGTGTGTTAAAATGACCTTAGGGCCCAAGAAACACTTGAGGCGCCTAAAGCACAGATTTGGATAAACTTGGTGGGTTATATGCCCCAAGATAAGGTACTGGTCCCCACAATGTTTGCCGGTTTTAACATTGCTGCCTAATAGATTAAAATACGCCTTAACTAATTGTGAGGTGAAGAAAATTGTCATGCAGACCTTTTTAAGAAGGTTTGCATCGATCCAAATTATTCAGCTGGGTTTATGAACGTTGTATAAAAGAAAAAAGTTTTGCAGGCTCATTTATGACCAAGAACAGATATACCACCCGTAGAACGAGTGCAGAGTGAAGAAAGTGGAATTCCATTCTTTGTCACACTGATGGGAGAAGACTGCATAACCCAGATCTCACCATTTTGGTGAATGACACTTCAGTTAGACGTTGCGAGGTCATAGATCATACACATTTGATTCAGAAAACCTATCAACTGGAGGCCAAACCTCGAGTAGAGCATTAACAGTTTAACAGAAAACGTCATCCTTGTTCCTTTGATATAGTACACATCAAGTATCCAAATGGACATACCTTTGAAACCAGGTTGAACAATGTGCTCATAATTGGAAAGGCCACTAAATTGTACATATCCCTTGTTGGTAAAGGCGTGAAATTGAGTACTGCAGAGGAAAGCGATGAGGCTTGCAACTAAAGTAGATTCTAATTAAGAAGTCAAAAATATTTAGTAATAATACTGGTATTTATTATTCCAATTAGATTAGGTACACATATACTGCACATCACAATTACATGATCGCAAAACTGTTCGTGCTCTTGTAAAATACTTAATTTCTGAAATTAATTCCAACAAAAGAAAACAACATTATCAAGAACGCACAACAGATAAAATTATATATCGTATTATTTATGTACAATGCTTATAGAAATTTCTTGTTCCCTAAAACAAAGTTTTTCACTTAAGAAAAAGCGCCGGTTTAGTCATCTTGTCTATTTACAATTAAGTTCCAACATGCCAGCCCCCTCCCCCTGGAAGTCAAAAATGAATCCGGGGGAAACTTTATCCTAGCATATTCTCTCTGAGTGTTGTTAGCCAAAATGTGCAGTCTTCCGGTTCCGAGCATAATGGGCAAATCCTCCTGCTTTCGTCGCCAACAGTCTTACGAGCCTTTCAGCCTAAGGCATGATATTCCTAACTTCTGTTTTATGCCTAGTTCCATGATATAGGCCTCAACCCCTTTCTAACTTTAATTTCGCTTTGCGGGTCCAGAGATGACATCTGCATGCATCGCGCCTCTACTTCCTGCCGGTTTATGTCAGAGAGGCGTCTAATGAAAAGCGATTAATAAAACTGGTTTCACGAAATATGTATATATACATGGTTCGCTAACATAACATGTACTTCCTGTCGTACGGCCAAATTACATAATATGTGTTTCATATCCAGTGTAACAGCATACAATGTCGTTCTTGGAACTGTTCCATAAGCTATGCACTGCTTTCGGTATCTTAGTACTAATACAATGTCAAGTACAATTTTATTTTGGTATCTTTCACTATCTCAAATTAATACATTGGTAGTCGTATGGGATGTTAAAAACTGCTTTCTCTTTCAAAGTAAAACGGTTATGAAGAGCAATCAACATGTATTATTTATAATAGTACAGCTGCAATGTAACTTAAAATCCCGGTGATCGGGTGCATAATAACAGAAAAAAATATTAAACTCAATATGTCATCTGGGCAACTGTCCTCTTACGGTAAAGAAACAGTTCATCACCGCAGTTTAGGTGATTTATTTCTATTACGGTGCCGAACGGCACATGTATCTACCCAAATCTGCCACTGCTCTTGACATAACTATCATCATTACATGTTTATACTAGGGAACGACTTGTATCTTCTAATGCAATTTCTCATTTTGTAACATTAACGTTTGCTCGCTCCCTAAAGCTAACCTAGCCAGATTTTCGTTATTACTAAGATGTTCATCAAACTCCTGTCTAAGAGGTTCAAGTCAATACCAAAGACCCTTGACTTACAATATTTCACAACGTAACGCATGACAAGTAGTTATTTCAATATATTTTCAGTTCGGCAACGTAACAGAAAGTTATCATTCAGCTGAAGTCGTAGTACATAAAAGAAGAAACTGGTTGTTCAAAAACGCCACATGACCATGATGTTTGACCGATTTCCAAAGATATTCGAACCTGTATGGCTGTCAACATGAAGAATATGTTACCATCACAGAATGCGGAGATATATCCCTCGTCCCTGGATCGTTCCAGACTCTTCTCCCAAAGGGGTTGTCAATCGATTTTCATTCATTACAGTCGCGGAAAGAAGTTTCAGAAAGTGGAGAGATTAACCCTTTTTAGAACGGTAACGAGAAAACTTCATCAGCTCAAAACTTTTCATTCAAGGCACATATATTCAGTCGTTAGTTATAAAATGGTACCTATAAATGTGTACACCCTTTGACAAATTATAGCGCGCTGTTCACAAGGTAACCAGTAAGGCTGTGTAGCCACTGCAGCAGTTGTGTTATATGGAATGCACTAAAGACGCTGTCTAGTATGTGTATTCTGTTAGCTCTGTGGCAGAGTGTGCAGTGATGTTGCGGTTAAGAGCACAGGTTCGCCTTCCGCCATGAAGCACTTATATTTTATTAAACCTTTGTCACATATTATGACAAATTAGTTTCCTAATATTGTTTACCATACACAGTAAGTTTTAACCTTAATATATTATAATATATCCTTTAGTATTTTTTGCTATCTAAATGCAATATGCTGCACACGCATTCCCTGCATATGCAAGAAGGACAAAAGAGGGCTTATGGGCACAAATTCAAGAAGCCTGGGATATTGTAGCCTGTCGTCCACGCTACTGTAGAAATCTGATATCTATGCCTGAGGATTGAGGGCAGTTATGTATGCTGAGGGATTCATACATGATATCAATTTGAGTTTATTTCAATGTGTTTTCAATTTGGAAGATAGATTAATCTGTTCATGTATTTATTTATTTAGTTATTTGTAAAGAATACATGAGCTTGTAATTACAATTTTGTATGTGTATAGGTAACGTCATAAAACTCAAATGATGCGTTAAAACACATCATATTAAGGAAATATAATATTCCATATATACACTTATAAAACCAATAATAAAAAAATGTGTGGGAATTGAAACCAAGAGCTTATACAGAAGAGCAATGCATTCTAAATCGCTCGGCCACCCCTAAAATGCTATAGTGTTATCTTTCCAGATGCTTACGATTTTGACCATTACATTTATGGGCAAAGCGCCCACTACAGTGCGCACGCTTTAAATCCATTTGTGGATAGACTTTTCCTTACAGAAGGGGTAATTGTGGAAAAAGTCACGCCCCTATCTCGAACGGCAGCGGAGGACAGCGCCCTTAGCCGAAGTTAGCCTGAATTTAACAGATATAGGCCAATAATCAGCTAAAAGGTCACCAACGTGTGTTAGCTCGGACAGTTGGAGTGTAGTGGTATTTAAGGGACGGTTAATGAGGGGAAAGTAATGGGTTCGCTTCCTCATGGTGTATTTACATTTTTTAATCCGAGTTAAAGAATATTTGCTACCATTACAATAATTTACCCCCTAACATAGTACTACGTACGCAATTCTGTAGTTAAAGGATATTTTCCACCATTACAATGATTTACGCGCTATCAATCAATTTATATTTATGAAAAGGAGGTGAGCATAGGCCGTCAGGCCATAGCGAGCCGCAACAAAGCACTGGGTTCACCGGTTTATAGGATCTACTCGAGGTTAGATTTAGGTTAGTGTGTGCATATGTGAATTAAGCGTATTCTAATAGGCGAAAAATAGAAGAAGCGCGATAACATTCTCAGCTCCAAACTAGCACTAAGGAGGCGAAGTTTCAGCTTTAAGAGGCGTTCGGTTTTCTCCGCTGCCGATTGTGAAAAGGAGGCATGGCTTTCCCCAGGATGAACCTCTATGGGCAGGTGTAAATAGACCATTTACGAGCGTGTCTGAACTTCTCCACTCGACACGTAGAATCTGGCGATGGCTCATTTTTTGTCAAAGGGTGTACATTTATTATTATTATTATTATTATTATTATTATTATTATTATTATTATTATTATTATTATTATTATTATTATTATTATTATTATTATTATTATTATTATTATTATTATTATTATTATTATGTGCGTACATTTTTACTTTAGTATTATGATACAATTGGCAATTCCTTCCCCACTTTTTTAATCATTGCAACATTTCTATGCGAAATTTTGCATTAAAAGCGAAAGCACTCAAAATATCAACTGCAAATATGGTACATGGGCACCAATTACAAACGCAAAACTTGAATTCCCAGGTCAGACAAACACGTAGAAAGATAATCTTAAGCCTGCAACCCTTGAAAAGAATGAAATATTCTTCCGATGAAACAAAAACTTGTAATGCGGACTTTGTCGATGCCTCACTTTGACTATTGCGACTTTAACAAGCGAATCTCGCGGGATGGAAAGTTGCGTTGAGATTGGCAATAATGTGAAGTTCAAAGTTGTATACCTAGATTGAAAAGAGTGCATAAAACGTGATGATGCAACGTAGCCATAACAAATATATTGACAAATACTGTATCGTTTCGCACACCAATCACACACGACACATGTGTAACGAAACAACCCAGTGGTCATAAGAGAACGAGTGCCTACAGTGAATGCACCTTTGTGATTACAGTCACCTTCAACAGTGTCAAAACTGGACTTTATAGATGTTTGAAATGGACCCACCGTACTTGCCTCGCAAAGGCAAGATTGCGGGTTCAGTCTCGGCCAGGGTCGATGGATTTTTTGGGTGTTAAATTCCTAAGTATGGCTTCCTTCTGATGAGAACTAAATCCTTTGGTCCCGTGTTATAGATTTACTGCACCAAAAAGAACTTCAAGTCGGCCTGTGAGCAAACTTTATCGGCCGTTTCACGCTCTGAATTAAATAGGACGCTGATGACCTGAGATGAAACGGTAAATAAACGAAATCAACATAAGTATCCCGCTTTGCATATCGAGCGATCAGTGATGCTTTCCCCCGCGCTGCTGAGTTTTTCCTATGAGCGAGCCCCCACTCATTTGCCGCTCCGTGAAGGGGATAGAAAGTCTGCATGTATGTTTGCTTACTTGTTGATGTCACAGTCGTAGCGCAATTCAATTCCAATTAACTTTCTTGGCTTTGTTTAAAGGACAGGCAACTACCTCACTCTCTCTGTTTGCTGTATGAAATCATTAATAACTCCGCGCAAAGTACTTGGTCTCTCGCTTTACGCTACTGCTACTGGTTTCTAATCATGATACACAACCACAGCATATCTTCATCTTATCAGTACGGTATCATCAGACATCTTTGTACTGAGACTCTTTCTCAGTTATCATTGCTCGGTTTTGGAATTCTTTGTCACAAGTTATCAGTAATCAAAGTCTAACTACATTTAATCTTATTTATATATTTATTTATAGAACTAGGCTCCTCGGTTTAATTTCGTATATGTTAGAAATTATTCCATATCCATGTTAATGAATGCTAAACGATACTATCTCGGCCAATACCCGTTATTTCAAGAAATACTTAATACATTTAAATATAGTTTATATTACTTATGTTCTTATTGATTAATTTTAATATTACAAACAACACTTTTTTCACAACGTTTCCTATCATCTAAATGATTTTGCTTCGATGCTATATTTATTATCTCACTTATCAATGTATATTTGTGTCTATTCTCAGCTTGTCTGTTTTACTAATGCACGTACCCATTAATTTGCATTATGTATGCTTTATTTTAACCAGGCCGAGTGTGGAACAAGGCTTTATGGGGTTCACTCTGCCAAGGAAAATAAGTTATTGTTGTTGTTGTTGTTATTATTATTATTATTATTAAAATTTCTAACAAAACACTTCAGAGATTGGTGAATAAAAAATATATTTAAAGAAATAACTTCAGTGTGCCTCCAATATCTCGGTAATTTGGTCTAGAAGGAGTAACAAGTTTGCAGCGACTGAAGACCGAAAGTGCATAATAGCAAAACTTGTGCTTATTTTGCTCCTGGGTCGCCGCGCAATTGCTACTTAATTGTTTGCTTTCAAAATAGCTTGCCATTGAGTAGGAGAAATTAACTTTACAATACTTTACTTAGTCTAATAGTAGTGGGAGAAGGTGCAACAGCAGAAATGGCAGTAGTGGTGGTGGTAATGGAAGTGGTGGTGATGGTAATAAAATGGATATTTAATTTTGAATTTGGCCCTCTCATCAACTGCTAAAGATCTCTCCTGCCACTGCGAGTGAAGTAATCTGGTCTCTTCTCTGTTTGTTCCAGAATATCTCCACAACGGCATGAGACGTGTGCTGTCGCTGTACGGAATTCTCCAGAGTCCTACGCCCATGACTCTGTCTGTAGGAACAACCTGCACCGCACAGCATCAACCCCTGATCTTTGTTCTACAACCTTGATTTTTACACGCTTAAATACTTTCTTCTAAACTTCTTAAATATATATAAGAGGATTGTCTTATTTCCTACCCTATTTAATAGAAATTGTTCAAATGTTAGCACATGAAATAAAGTATCATTGTAGATGCCCAAATATTAAATAAATAAAATTATTATATTAAATAAAATGAAAGTAGAGCAAATAACAGCATCAGTAAAGTCCCAGTTGGACGTAAACAGTAAATCAAGTTAGTTAAAAGGCATGATCTAACGACTGTCTTCTTGACCCCGTTTACATTAAATTTAAAATCTCAAATTTTATGACTGTATTGCATTGGGAGTGCTAAATCATAAAAACATTTCTAAACTATCTTTTATTACCAAGAACTAGAATACTCTTTAAATTATGAACTTATGTTCGTTTAATCGCTATTCTTCTGTACCTCAAAATTATTAGCTTTAAACCTAAACCCATATCCTTTTTAATATAAAAATTCCTATTTACACTACATGTTATCTGTATTATTTCCCCCCAATATTATGCACATATCTATAAAATAGCTTCTACTTCAGCGAAAAAAAAAAATCGAAAAATTATAAAATGGTCTTAACAGTTGTAACCCACATTAGAATTGTAGACTTATTTCTACAACTTTTTTCATATATTCATAAATATGCAGGATGTTAATGAATAACACCGCAAGAGTTTTATAAGTTATATTGCTTGGTTCAAGCACGGCAAGCCAGACAATGAAGGAATACTGGCGCAGAGGGGAAAGGAAAAGGAGGAAAGAAGCTGTGTTATGGCAACACATTGGTGATATCTATTTCAACGTGTCTGGAAGTGCCATGCAGTAAGAAGTGTTTACAGAGCTGTCTTACACGATATATTCTCTACAACAGCAAATTTAAATAGTGATGGCATATGTGCGCACCGGTTCCATTACAAAAACACGGCAGAAGTGTAAAACTAAATTTCCTGTTTGCTGTTCTGCAAAGAAAAGTGTACAGTATTTTCTCAAAATGGGATTTATAACGGAATTGGTTGCGAACGAGAATAAAATCCAGCCTCGTCCCGGTTTACAAGTTATTTAAATACGAATGCTCGGAAGCCCTATTGAGTCGACATTAACGCAACAGGAACTATTCTCACTTTTGATAATGAAGCGGGGGCAGGTTTTTTTTATATGGTTTTAGAAAACAATTAAATATAAATAGAGATGCCTAAATTTATGCTTAAAGGTTCTAAAAAACCAGAGCGGCACTGACAAATTATGATTCAACTAGAAAAACTCTCAATTTACGGCTGAATTTCAAGAACTGACTCCCTTTGGCAGCATGGTGAAGTTACTAGTACGACACGAATGAAAATCATTAAATCGTGTTCGAATCTTGGTTCAATGTTATGTTTTTTCTCTGTTCTTAATTTGCTGGAATTGGTGTCTGACATTTATATTTTATTTTTATCTGTTCAAAGCAATTATAATGATAATTTAAAATTTTAATTCATGCAATTGTTATTTATACTTATTGAACATACCAGCATTAAAATGACATGCAGTTTAAATAATGTAACTAAAAGGAACTGGTTTAAAGGATGCAATGATAGAAACTTGGAAGATGAAACTAATTGAAAGTACAGTAAAATGTTTACTGCATTGGCTGTAGAGTAAGTTAATATTGCTATGATATAACAGAAGAATGGATACACCTCAAGAATCAGCATGGGTTTTACAGAATTGCTAAAAGTGGTGACCTGTAAAGAGGTGGCATTCTCATATTCTTTCGAGACTGCGATGATGCGGGCAATCAGTTGTTCGTCCGAATCAATAGATGTTCAAAAACCTTTGTCTGGAGGCGGCCTTTGATAAAGAAACCAAGAGGACCAAGACTCGGAAAGCGGGGTTGCTAAACTACAGTAGGATGGTCTCTTTCTATCTAACTATACCAAGTACGCGTTCCAAATTCATTCACCTGTATATAGAACCCAATTATGTTAGATATATCTTGGATGTGAATGTCCCGCAGAAATGCAGGGGGGGAGTGCTCCAAGACTTTATAATTGTCACCACTCAGTCGAGGAGAAAGTTATATGGCCAATAATGCTCACAAAAACAATGTTAACCACATGTTTAATTAAACCTCTGTTGGTGATTGTATCCCTCAGTGATATAAGAATTGTGATATATGCATCTCCATCATGGTTGTTCCTTGAACAGGGAATCAAGGTGTTCTGGATGTAAGGCTTGTACCTTTTGCATGTAGAAGGAATAGAACTGCTCTTGCAAGATCTGCCCCATATTACCATGGTTGGTGCCTGGTTGAAGCTCCTTTTCCGCTTTACAAAGTAAGTTTCCCCTAAACCTCTGGGCGAACCAGAGTCTGCTTTGTTCGCAGTCAAATATTCTGGTCATTGTATCAACGTCTATTGCAATATCCCTTTCTGTAAATCTTTGCGAATATTCGAACTGCTTCTCCGTAACTAAAATTGCACATTTGTAAAATAAAAACACACTTACATTACGTAAAATCTAACCACTTCTCAATGTAGTGCCATATTATGCTGAATCCAAATAGAAAATGGCACAAGATGTTAACGGGAATTGTTGAGTGATATTTTAATGTGCATACAACATTTTGTGTATAACAATTTTCTTAAACTGCTTCAGGAAAAAAATTATCACAGCTGGAACGTGCATGTTTCATATCCAGTGTCTGGTATCTTATTCTTTAGGCAAGTCCATACAGAGAATTTTTGCTTTCTTCTGAGTTGTGATATTACAATTAACAAAAAGCATGGCGTAGTATACAGTTAGTTCACTATTTTACCATTTTGAAAAATGACTACTAAAATTCCTACGTTGTTACCATTAGCATTTTGTATTAGAAAATAATGGCGAAGAAATTGAAGCCCTAATAAGTTTCTGGCTTGCATATAAGTATATGCATATATGTGAAAAGTAACGTTACTTTTACTTTTACAAAACAACATAACTAAGAGTAGAGAAGTAGAAATTAATAAAATATTGAAATAGTCACACAAATAGCACAATATTTCGAACCAATGAATTTGATTTTTTCATTAAAATGGTTAATGACTTTTGGTCCATCCTGAATACATAAGTTATAAACCAAAACATGTTTTATAATGAAGCTGTACTCAAATAGTAAAAAAAGTGAAATAGAGGATTTCAACAATTTTAATTGTAAGCTTTTATAAGTCTTAATAATTTTGCTAGTGATTAAGTCTACATGCATGGTTTAAGTCTCTACGGTGAGTGCTTATTATTGGATGTGTTTCATGCACATGCAAAGGGAAAAGTCACTTGGTATCACATTTTCTACAGAATTTCATACATTTGATTGTGCTCTTTAAAGGGTAAAAGACAATACATTTCTCAAAACAATATTTCAATACTATTTCCACCAGAATCATGCAAAAATGCTATCGTGATTTAATTTTTGAATTAAAAACAACAGCGCTAGATAAATACTTTCTAATAGTTGTTGAAATCTCTGTGTTTATGAGCCCCTTTTCCATTCCGTGAAATTGCACATCTCGTTTCGTAGATACGGCGGTATTTAGGTATTAATTTGTGTGTTTTTATATGGTAATTGTTCTCCCATGCTTGCCGTGTGTTCAACATGTTGGAAATGAAGAACCAAGCTTGAAAAATTCGGGTTGCGGCAGGGATTAGAAACATTCTTCCGTGCTCATTTTCTCACTAACCGAACTACTGTGTACTCCTCCAAGCACGGAACCACGAACCTCTCTCATCCGATTTTATATATTCAGGCCTCCCTAGGGTTTCTGTACTATGAGATATTAATTCCTTAAAACGCTACTCGTAATGCTACGAGTACTCATGACCCAGGTTTCTTCTTTAACCCTATATAGGGGTTAATTTACATTTGAAATTATTTTTTTAAACCAGCAGTGTAGGGAATCAGATGAGAGAGGTTCGCTGTTCTGTTTTGGAGGAGGACATGGCAGCTAATGAGGTTGAAGGGCCCTCTCGGAAGACTGAAGATCTTTGGTTCGAATCCCGGCAGTGACCCAATTCTTCAAGTCTAATTCTTCATCATTTGTCTTTGTTTACAAAACAGACATGTTCTGCCACTTTCCATTATCCCTCGCCATTTTTATACTTTTGCTCTTGTAGTTTTATTACCAATAATTGCATGTTACTAAGTTTACTAAACAGTAGCAAAGCTATTACTGTTATTGGATACCTGAATATTAAGCGAAAGAGTAATAGAATAAGATCAGCTAATGTGCAATTTTTGTGGTTTCGAAATGGTTTTCTCAACAGGACAAGATGAGAACGCTAAGTGAGAAGTAAATTTTAAACACATTTTAAATATATTATTCCAACATCAATATTGATAAAAATAAGATTCTGGGAGATCCTAAAATACACAACATTTGGTGAAGTTATAATGCGTTACACTAGAGGAACAGTGATGAGTATATGTGCATTTTTGTCTGTGCGTCGGCCCTGGTGGTAACCATATTTGCCTCCTAAACCGAAGATTGCGGGTTCAATCTCGGCCAGGGTCGATGGATTTTTTCGGGTATAAAAACTCTAAGTATGACTTCCTTCGGAAGGGAAGTAGAACCGTGGATGCCATGTCCTAGATCTATGGCATGGAAAAGAACCTCAGGTCTGAAAGAAGAGGCCTCAGAGCGAAATTTATCGGTCGTTTCACGCCCAGAAATAGAATCGGACGCTGATAACCTGCATTATTAAAAGCGAACGTAAATAAACCAAATAAATACATTAAAAGATAAAGCATTGTCCATGTGATTCTAAAAAGGAAATATCAATGTGAGAATGCTAAAAGCTACCTTGAAACTGCAATATAAGAATCAATAAGTTACGAAAAGACCATGTACAAACATTAATTCTAAAATTTCCTGATGTTAAATTCTCGCTTATCATCCAGACTGAAGTTGTGATATCAGCTGTGCCACATTGTTTCTCGCTTATCATCCAGACTGGAGTTGTGATATCAGCTGTGTCACATTGTTTCTTGCTTATCATCCAGACTGAAGTTGTGATATCAGCTGTGCCACATTGTTTCTCGCTTATCATCCAGACTGAAGTTGTGATGTCAGCTGTGTCACATTGTTTCTTGCTTATCATCCAGACTGAAGTTGTGATTTTAGCTGTGTCACATTGTTTCTCGCTTATCATCCAGACTGAAGTTGTGATATCAGCTGTGTCACATTGTTTCTTGCTAATCATCCAGACTGAAGTTGTGATATCAGCTGTGCCACATTGTTTCTCGCTTATCATCCAGACTGAAGTTGTGATATCAGCTGTGTCACATTGTTTCTCGCTTATCATCCAGACTGAAGTTGTGATATCAGCTGTGTCACATTGTTTCTCGCTTATCATCCAGACTGGAGTTGTGATATCATCTGTATCCCATTGTTTCTCGCTAATCATCCAGACTGAAGTTGTGATATCAGCTGTGCCACATTGTTTCTCGCTTATCATCCAGACTGAAGTTGTGATGTCAGCTGTGTCACATTGTTTCTTGCTAATCATCCAGACTGAAGTTGTGATATCATCTGTGTCACATTGTTTCTTGCTTATCATCCAGACTGAAGTTGTGATATCATCTGTGTCACATTGTTTCTCGCTTATCATCCAGACTGAAGTTGTAATATCATCTGTGTCACATTGTTTCTCGCTTATCATCCAGACTGGAGTTGTGATATCAGCTGTGTCACATTGTTTCTCGCTTATCATCCAGACTGAAGTTGTGATATCAGCTGTGTCACATTGTTTCTCGCTTATCATCCAGACTGAAGTTGTGATATCAGCTGTGTCACATTGTTTCTCGCTTATCATCCAGACTGAAGTTGTGATATCATCTGTGCCACATTGTTTCTCGCTTATCATCCAGACTGAAGTTGTGATATCAGCTGTGCCACATTGTTACTCGCTTATCATCCAGACTGAAGTTGTGATATCAGCTGTGCCACATTGTTTCTCGCTTATCATCCAGACTGAAGTTGTGATATCATCTGTGCCACATTGTTTCTTGCTTATCATCCAGACTGAAGTTGTGATTTTAGCTGTGTCACATTGTTTCTCGCTTCTCATCCAGACTGAAGTTGTGATATAAGCTGTGTCACATTGTTTCTCGCTTCTCATCCAGACTGAAGTTGTGATTTTAGCTGTGTCACATTGTTTCTCGCTTCTCATCCAGACTGAAGTTGTGATATAAGCTGTGTCACATTGTTTCTCGCTTATCATCCAGACTGGAGTTGTGATATCAGCCCTACCACATTGTTTCTCGCTTATCATCCAGACTGAAGTTGTGATATCAGCTCTACCACATTGTTTCTCGCTTATCATCCAGACTGAAGTTGTGATATCAGCTCTACCACATTGTTTCTCGCTTATCATCCAGACTGAAGTTGTGATATCATCTGTGTCACATTATTTCTCGCTTATCATCCAGACTGAAGTTGTGATATCATCTGTGCCACATTGTTTCTCGCTTATCATCCAGACTGAAGTTGTGATATCAGCTCTACCACATTGTTTCTCGCTTATCATCCAGACTGAAGTTGTGATATCAGCTCTACCACATTGTTTCTCGCTTATCATCCAGACTGAAGTTGTGATATCAGCTCTACCACATTGTTTCTCGCTTATCATCCAGACTGAAGTTGTGATATCATCTGTGCCACTTTGTTTCTTGCTTATCATCCAGACTGAAGTTGTGATGTCAGCTGTGTCACATTGTTTCTTGCTAATCATCCAGACTGAAGTTGTGATATCAGCTGTGCCACATTGTTTCTCGCTTATCATCCAGACTGAAGTTGTGATATCAGCTGTGTCACATTATTTCTCGCTTATCATCCAGACTGAAGTTGTGATATCAGCTGTGTCACATTGTTTCTCGCTTATCATCCAGACTGAAGTTGTGATATCAGCTGTGTCACATTGTTTCTCGCTTATCATCCAGACTGGAGTTGTGATATCATCTGTGTCACATTGTTTCTCGCTAATCATCCAGACTGAAGTTGTGATATCAGCTGTGCCACATTGTTTCTCGCTTATCATCCAGACTGAAGTTGTGATGTCAGCTGTGTCACATTGTTTCTTGCTAATCATCCAGACTGAAGTTGTGATATCATCTGTGTCACATTGTTTCTTGCTTATCATCCAGACTGAAGTTGTGATATCATCTGTGTCACATTGTTTCTCGCTTATCATCCAGACTGAAGTTGTAATATCATCTGTGCCACATTGTTTCTCGCTTATCATCCAGACTGGAGTTGTGATATCAGCTGTGTCACATTGTTTCTCGCTTATCATCCAGACTGAAGTTGTGATATCAGCTGTGCCACATTGTTTCTCGCTTATCATCCAGACTGAAGTTGTGATATCATCTGTGCCACATTGTTTCTCGCTTATCATCCAGACTGAAGTTGTGATATCAGCTGTGCCACATTGTTACTCGCTTATCATCCAGACTGAAGTTGTGATATCAGCTGTGCCACATTGTTTCTCGCTTATCATCCAGACTGAACTTGTGATATCATCTGTGCCACATTGTTTCTTGCTTATCATCCAGACTGAAGTTGTGATATCATCTGTGCCACATTGTTTCTTGCTTATCATCCAGACTGAAGTTGTGATATCAGCTGTGCCACATTGTTTCTCGCTTATCATCCAGACTGAATTTGTGATATCAGCTCTACCACATTGTTTCTCGCTTATCATCCAGACTGAAGTTGTGATATCATCTGTGCCACATTGTTTCTCGCTTATCATCCAGACTGAAGTTGTGATATAAGCTGTGTCACATTGTTTCTCGCTTATCATCCAGACTGAAGTTGTGATTTTAGCTGTGTCACATTGTTTCTCGCTTCTCATCCAGACTGAAGTTGTGATATAAGCTGTGTCACATTGTTTCTCGCTTCTCATCCAGACTGAAGTTGTGATATCAGCTCTACCACATTGTTTCTCGCTTATCATCCAGACTGAAGTTGTGATATCAGCTCTACCACATTGTTTCTCGCTTATCATCCAGACTGAAGTTGTGATATCATCCAAGCCACTTTGTTTCTCGCTTATCATCCAGACTGAAGTTGTGAAATCAGCTCTACCACATTGTTTCTCGCTTATCATCCAGACTGGAGTTGTGATATCATGTGCCACATTGTTTCTTGCTTAATAGATTCAGGTTATTTAAAGGCGTTGCAGTTAAAACTTTGGACTAAATTTTTGCACACAGCTTTGTTAGGTACATGAATTCTGCAACTAAAATTTCAAGCGAACTTATGACATGATCACCCTAATTTGTATGTAAGGGTCAGTTATAAAACAGATGAAACATCAAAACCTTTGGAATTTACTGTTTAATATATTTTTTAAAAGTACAAAATATGATGGTTAAAAATGAACACAACAGAAGTGTGGAAATGTATGACAAAAGTAGTGGAAATTTTGTTGATGTATATTCTAGAAATCAAATATAACAGAGCTACGCACAAAGTATATCTCAATATACAGAGGATAAAACCGAAATACTGGACTTTTTCATTAATTAAATTGATGTAATACACATTCAATTATACGAATAATACAGAGAGACACATTAAAAAGTAAAAGTTCATAAGTCGCGATCCTTTCACCTCGCTGGCATCGCTTTTCGGAACTCACGGCGAAGAACGCTTCACAATTATAAAGGTGGTACATAGTAAATGGTAAAATTTGCTATTCTCACCCCTCTGTTCATTTGTATTAATGGAAATTTTTTTTCCTACTATTTTTAACTTTCTGCAGTGTATGGGGATTAGTTGCACACACTTTATTTATGTTATTAGCTCTTGGTATTATTGTGCTGAAAATACCCCTTTAAACAGCTCATATTGTTAATTCACCCATGATGGAATTGTGCATAAATTTGGCCACGGGATTATTAACAGCAATTCACATCTGCTCTTTCCCCAGTTTGCGATTTCCATTTCTGCGAAACAATGAAAAATATATGCACCTAACGCTCACACACTGTAGAAACTACAAGAAAATAACCGAAAGTAAATTAGTTCTATTAATACAGAGGAACTGAAAAGTGCGAATGATAGCTCTGTACAAAGATGTAAATTAATTGCTATAGAAAATGGACAACACATTGACCTCCAAAGGTAGATATAAACCCATACCAACACATGACCCAACGGCAACACTGTTAGCATCAAATATGTATAGAAAACAAACGGCAATACAGAAACATAAAAGAAACAAAAACTCTCCAATCATGTACAAACAAATTTCTATGATAATGTTTCTTTTAAGTACCTTGTTGCAGCAATTAAGCTTTTTGGTGATTACACCACCGATAATCCGAAATGGAATTATTTTAATCTCTGCCGTGCTGGTTACGATAAAAATACCATTGCTAAATGTATTAGCTTTTAATGTTTTTGTTAAATGGAAAAGAATCAAATAAAATTCGGATATAGGCATTTTAATTTTTTTGAACCACATATTATGTTGATCGTATTACTGCTGGTGATTTACGTCATGTTCACCAGTTCCTCTTTCACACTACTTTTACAGCAACGATGCAAACACATTGGCTCAGCGAAGAATGAATGTTCCCTTTTAACGAAATATATTGCGGCTTGTTGATCTCTTGTACTTCTTGCTGCACATGGCCGTGTAATAACCGCTGGTTAAAGTTATGTAACACATTCCTTTACTGCTAACAGTCTATATTTAAATTCCAATTATTATATGTACATACATTTTGGAAATGTGATGTTATACTCACTAAATGGAAAGAATCTAAAGCCTTTCCTATCGAAAAGGAGAATAATGGCTTAAATTATTTTAATTATGAATGTTAATTACGTTGATTATAATGTATATACTGATAATTTATCGAGAAAATATCAACAATAGCATTATAAATGAAAATATTTCATGGGCACTGTACAAGGACATTTTTAGCTTTATTAACAAAAAATGCAAAAATAAAATTTCATGCTTTAAACTTATTATTTTGAAACAGTAACTGACTCTACAATAAAAAGTTTTTTTTCTAAACACTAAGCCAAGCAAATTATTGAATTAATCGAGGAGCTTAACAAAGGTGCTCAATATCGCGTCCTGTTCACATTATGCTTTAAATGTGTTATAAAGAATATCGAAAGATATTTGGAGATAGCACCTACAGCACAACAACGAGGCGCTAGAGGCCAGTTTCCCATTTTTTTGAGGTGCTTATTTGATGGCCCCCTTTCTACTCGTAAACACTTCGTACATATTTTTACGCACTCTGGGTACTTCCTTTATCGTTTATATAGAATCCTACACAACGTTACTCCAGTTAACTTGACATCTCTTTTTCAAAATATATTTGCACATCACCTGTACTGGGCGAGTTTTGCGGGACAGCTCCACAAGCAGTTGAGAGAGCTTTACAGTTTTCGTCTCATTCCTAAGCTTGAAAGACAGGCAGAGGGGAGGTCAGTACGAGTCTCTAGGAACGTACGGACTTATTCTGGTGTGCTATGTATACATTAGGAGAACAGTGTATTAAATTAGTTAATATGGCTCAAATCGGGGATTCTATATCCCAAAGAGGTTTTTTTTTTTTTTTTTTTTTTTTTTTTTTTTTTTTAAATTCGTGCGTGCATATAGAATCGGCTCCTGATGTACAGATTGCTCCAACATTCCCTGATATTCAATTTAGAAGTTCTATTCACAGATTGGTAAATATATAATTTCCTGAAACGAAAGTATTCTTGATTTTAAAAAAAGCGTATAGAGTCACGTACAGTGCTCACATAAGAAACGTTAGGTTACATTGAACATGCTCTGGAATGTTCTCCTAAAAACCACTTCTACGTCTTTCTCAGCAAACGAGAATTTCCTATTCCTTTGTTCGAAAGGGTACAAAGTTTAAGAAGTTAAATGCTATAAAATAACTGTGTGATCCTACATTGAAGAGCAGAGCCTATGAATGGATTTGAAAAGTGCTGATTACGGAAATATTGACCCTAATCTAATTTTCTTAATGGAAAAATCTTGTTCTTGGTTCTATCTAAGTGTGTATGTGCAAAACAATCGATATTGGAGTTCAGAAACACCTAACCTACTTCAGCAGAAATGTCAGCATGATCCAAACGAGTGTGATGCGCTGGCGAAAGAATAATATGATATATTTCTTTTTTTGAAAAATAAAATTAATGGTGATATGTGCAAAATATTTTGCAACCCATTTTCCGTTAATTATCTGTAAGGGTACGTAGATTCGCAACTTTACAACAGGACTCTTCTACGGCACACACAATTGTAATGAGAAATTATTATTTTTTTTTTTAGATTGATTTATTTATGGACGCTCTTTAACATCTCGGGTCATCAGCGTCCCATTCAACTCAGGGCGTGAAACGGCCGATAAATTTTGCTCACAGGCCTCTCTTTCAAGCTTGAGGTTCTTTTTCGTGCCGTAAATGTACGACACGGGACCCACGGCTTTACTTCCCTTCCGAAGGAAGCCATACTTAGGATTTTTACGCCCGAAAAATTCCTTCGGTCCTGGCTGGGTTCGAACCCGCGATCTTGGGTTTAGGAGGCAAGTATGGTAACCACTACACCACCAGGACCGACGTAATGAGAAATAGGAGTATATAACGAGTGTGATGAGAATAAGATAGCAAGTACTGTGTAGGACGTAGTGAAAGTATGTACAAGATACCTAGAGTAATGAACATATTGTAATTAGAATTAGGGTAAGCATAATAAGAAATATTGAAGAGGACATGATACACACACGCATCTTGAGAGGTGATGCAACCTGGAAAGGGTCTCAAACAATTCCTTTAACACTAGGAGCCTTCTTATGACTCTAGATAAGAAAGAATTGCCTATTAATCTTAAACACTGTTTGACATATTAGGCCTGCATGACAATTGGTCGCACGCGTGTGTATGTCGCAATCTGAAAGACTTCTTAGAAATTATTCATAACACTTGTGCTGATGCTACTAAAAGAAACGTTTGTCCCTTGAACCCAACACACGCAAACCATCTATGAATGTCATAAAACTTACTGATATTGGGTCCACGTGGCATATTTATTTTTTTTTTTGATTGATTTATTTATGGACGCTCTCGGGTCATCAGCGTCCCATTCAACTCAGGGCGTGAAACGGCCGACAAATTTTGCTCACAGGCCTCTCTTTCAGGCTTGAGGTTCTTTTTCGTACCGTAAATGTACGACACGGGACCCACGGCTTTACTTCCCTTCCGAAGGAAGCCATACTTAGGATTTTTACGCCCGAAAAAATCCATCGGTCCTGGCCGGGTTCAAACCCGCGATCTTGGGTGTAGGACACATGGCTTATGATCGCCCCTTCTTGGGGCGTTACCATTGTATAAAAAGGCCTCCTAAAATTATAGAGGCTGGATACGAGAGGTACTGCTAACGGTGTCCATGCTGGTTGTAGCTGGTTCTGGAACTTTCACAAAATAAATACTTATATTATTCTTCGTCAGAGTTGATTTATTTGTCATTAGAAGCCCAAAGCACCTCGTCTTTCCTGGTGGAGATGACTTAGTTCTGTCTCCGAGCCTCATCTACTGTCTCAAAGAATTTCTCTATTCAGTCTTAATCTGCCTAAGACTGAGTAGGGATTAATTGTAATCAAGCCTCTACGGAATGACCATCTATCTACGGGTCTGCTGGCGGACACCACAGCCTAATCTCCGTCAAACCAACATCCTGGTGGCAGCAGAGGCAAAGAACACAAGCGAAAACGATTACACAATCCATGCCTCCTGGCATGCAATTTATGAAATATACCAGGATAGAGCCACCACAAAACAACATATGACCTCCTTGGTTCCCCGATTTAAAGTTCTGGATCTTTATCTTTGGGAAACATAAAAGGAAAAAGTGTACAATACAAATCCACACACATTAGCTGAACTGAAAAATAACATTCGTGAAGAAAGTTCTTCCATTTCTCAGAGAGAAGTGCAGAGGGTAATGGTTGATTTCATAAGCCGATTGCCAGAAATGTATGGAAAACGAGGGGAGTTAGTTCCAGCATCTTTTGCTTGATAATGGGGAGTAAATGAAAATTTTAAGTGTTTGAGTATTAGTAATAACTTATGCGACAATCATTGCTGTGGACTTTATGACTTTTTTCATCGCGGTACCGATGAACCGACTGGTCGACCGTTACACATGGAGACTTCCGGCGAAGAAAAAATCATCTATTATACAGGCTAGATAAAAACATTGTGTTTTACACATTTTTATGTTGTACGTACGCATGATTAGAAATTATAAACTTGTTTATAAGAAATTTAAACTTGCTAGCGAGTTAGTTTAGGACAATTATCATTAAAGCTTACCAATACTTTAAAAGATAGCTCTTGTCTTGTAAATTCTTGTTCATAAGTGTAAGTATCAAATTGTTTATTCAATGTTTAATTTTGGTACAAATTATCATATATCAGCAGTTGATAATTTTATTCGAACACATATTACCAACCTTAATTCCTATGTAGAGTTTTAGGAGATTTTATGTAGTTTAATTTGATTACCTATATATATATATACATACATATATATACTATTTATTTAAACACATGTCTTATTCCATATTTTACATGTTTAAAATGTTTGTGTTGTTTCATAATTTAACGCTTTATTTTAAAACATTTTATTTTATTATATTTCTTCTTATATTAGTTTGTTACACTTAATTAAACTGTTGTACGATCTTCAGCATTAATCATGATATAATTACTTTACTTTTATACTTTTACTGTCTGTATCTATTTATACATCACTCAACTTAATTCTGTCAGCAAAAATAGTTGAAATAAAGTACCATATTATGTCAAGCACTTCGAGAAAGCTCATTGCATTGATTGTATTCATTTGGGCAAAATTTCGGAATAAAATACAAATATATCAATCATCACCATTAATAAACTCATTATTAATCTAAACCAGGAATTTAATTTCTTACAAGTTCTCTTAGGTTCTATAGTTTTTATGTAGTGACGGGAGAGGCAGTGCCATTATGAAATTGAAGTGATGAATGATCCACAATTTTGATGCCTATACCAACCCGAACAGAATAACATGGAGTTTAGTTCTTGCTGTTTCCCAAAATACTCTTATTACATGTCACCATTTTCGGCTTGGTTAAACGAGTAACCACAAACTGTACACAGACTATATCTTTAATTCTTAGAAAAAGGTTGGTTTTTTATAAACGAATTTCAAAAAGATTTACAATATATTAAACATTTTTATAGTTATCATTGGACGAAGATGTTTGTGTCTTATTTTTTGTTCCATACAGAACGCATAGTTAAGAATAAATATAACAACTATATTTAATCAGAAATGAAACAGTATATACTCATATAAAGATATTCATTCCTTTTTCTGATATAAAATAACACTGTTCACTGGCCTTATTGAAAGTAAACCTGAGTGTTGTTTGTTTGCAAGTGATGCATTGATATACGAACCAACACACTATATAGTAAGCGCGGCTGGTTCTCCCGGGTTTTTCATTGTGTTTTGTGTCAGTAAGCCAGTGACAACCGAAGTGAAAAGGTTCTATATTATAACTTGAGTTTTTATACATTCATAAACTTGATGATTTGATCTTTGATAAATCTACCTACGTGTTTTATGATTTCTCCACTGAATACGGAAGGAAATAACAAATTTGCAGAGCTGTGAATTTGGAATCAGTGTCATGGTCGAGTAGGCAGATCACTACAAGTGCACTAAACGGTCTGGCCGTAAGTGAAATGCGTGTCGGATCAAGCGACGTCAGATCACGCTTCTTCTGGATGATTCAATTACTTCTACCTAGTCATTCTTCAAGTCACAATATCGTCCTGATCTTCATCGTCTTAAAACGATGTAGTCTGCAGAAATACAAGAGATTAGAAAATATAACACTCATTAAAATGAAATATAAACAAGTTTATATGAGAGGACACGTTTAATTATCTTACCAACACGCTTATAAAAACATTAATTTCTGTTTAGATATTGAGCCTAAAATCAGACCCAGTTTTTAGACGTTCCTCTATGCGCTCGTTGGTAACTGGCTCTAACAAAAAATTAAATTGGAAACTTAAGTCGCGGCTTTGTTTGGTTAATGACAACATAAAACCTCTTATGGTACACAATGGTGAATTACCTGCAGATTTACTAGGAATTCTAATTGAAATTTCCTGTGCATTCGAACACCTATGGTCGCAGGTACTATTTGAAAAATTGCGAGAGAAAGGTCTCCCCAATCGCCTGTGTGCCATGTTAAAGGATTACCGTAAAGATAGAAGGGTCTATAAAGAATTTATAGGGACGTAACCAAAGGCTGTCCGCAGGGGTCTATCCTTAGACCAACCTTTTGGGACACTGTTAGAGAAACACTTTTTAATGAGTTATACAACAATGTAAATGTCAAGAATACAATTGCGTACGCCGACGATTCCTAATAGAAGGTAAAAATAGAATTGAAATTAAAAATCGCAAGAACAACTTATCAAAAAAAAATCTCTGCAATCGGTGAAGAAAAACAATTAAGCAGTTTCAAATAAATCAGGTTATATGATTTTAAAAAAGAGATCCATGTATTAAGTATGATAATCAAAATATAAGACGTCAAAATAAAACCAAATACCTAGATGAAAAATTAAAATTTAGAAAACATACAGACTGCGTTCGGAAAAAAAATCAGAATTTATAATGATGAAATTGGCCGGGTTAGATCAATTTAGCTTTAAAATTCCATTAAAGGCCATTACAACAATACGAGTCTTTTCTTATCAATAATAACATATCGAGCAGGGGTTTGGGCAATGAGAATGAATAACGTCCAAATACGAAACTTTTTAAGATCACAGAGAAAAGTTTTGTTAAGATTCACAGGAGTTGTAAATATCTCACTCTCATGGCCTGTCAATACCTACAGGGATATGGCCAATCGACCTATCAATTAAGCTAAGAGGTGCAGCTTTCTGCCTCAAAAAATGGTAATTTGAATAAAGTAAATAATATAAATGGCGGAGAGTGAAGCAACTTACGTGACATAATAGAAGGTTTGAAAACACAAAGACAATGTGAATGGGAAAGTATAGAAGCAAACGGTGCAACAATTTACGCGGCATAAAAAATAGATTGAAAACACAATGACAGTGTGAATGGGAAAGTATAGAAGCAAATAGAACTTAGTCTTTTCAACAACATTTCTGAAATTAAAACTAAGCATATACAACCAACTAAAGAATGGTCTGTTATCTTACAGATCATGGACCTTATAAAAAGTACTGGAAAAGAGTTAACAGAGCGCAGGAGGATATTTGTAAACTTTGTAACACTCAGGATAATCTGGAGCATGTGCTATTTGAGTGTATTCGTTATTTAGACCACGTGAGAGAAGAAATGGAGATTTTGAGCGGTCATCAAGTTGCACACATATTGAAAAATAAAGATTTATATAAGCATTTAGAACACTTAGTCTTGAAGATAAGCAAGTTAGCTTGGAATGAAGAAATTCCACAAGAAGTGATAGTAAGGAACAATGGGGAAGTAACAGATGTAAGAAGATCAGAACGAATACGTACATAACAGATAATTACAAAACACCACACCTACGCAAGATACAAGTATATGGATGATGGTAAAGAAAATAAGTAAAGGAGAGGTACTGCTGAAGGAAGATGTAAATAATAGGAAGAAAGGATGTGGAAAGGAGGAGGAGAGAAGTAGATGTCGGACGAGAGGAAGTGGAGCTCGAAGGGACAAGCGGATCATCTGGAACGTTGGAGCCAGGGGAATGAGCAGTGGGAGGACATGGAGAAGGGAGAAGTGGTATTCGGAGAGGAGCAGAGGGCGAGAAATGGTGTAACCAGGGGTCCGAGGATCAAGAGAGATGGAGGAAGGGACGGTTGGAAAAAAAGTAAAGGTGGAGAGTGATATGGCGAAAGTGAGGCGAGAGTATTTAATGAGTTAAGGTGTTAGGATAAATAAATGAAATGAGTAGTAAAGATTAATAGTGAAAGATGAGGGGAAAAATGAACTTCAGTGAAGTAATTTACTCGTAAATTGTTAAAGAGAAGGTGATTAGTATGATGTGGTGAAATGAGTTAAGGGATTTGAAAGAATAATCAGGGTAAAGTTTAAATGATGAGTGTAAATGTTAGATAAATTCAAGTAAAAAGTATTGCATAGCAATACATACCCGCTGGTATCCAGTGGCTAGTAGTATAGTAATGTAATAAAATTAGGATAGAGAAGCTGGCTACCAGCTATAATGCTTATAGTTTATAATATTAATAAGAAATAGTCAAGTTCATATACGCGCCCAAGTTTAGGAAACCAGGTACCAGGGTGGTTTATACAGATTTTATTTGTTTGTACATAGATAGCTATTACTCATAGTAAAAATGAATACACCCACCCTTTTAACGGAGACTTAGATCAACCAGACAGACATAAAACCCATAACAAATGCATTCAGTAGCGTTCAAATCTAGACATGAATATTTCTAGTTCTCAGTTTCCCAAACTGTCGTTCCGAAACCCCCAGGGTTTGCCAGTTTTTTTTTCTCAAACGGAGGATGTTTAGTTTTCTTCTTTTGCAATGACAATATTATTACAATTTACGCCTGGAATATCGAACTATGGTCACCGTGAGTTCGATCTATTGATTTCTGTTCTTTGACATTAGGCAAGTGTTTAGATATTTGGTGACAGGAAGCAGTTTCCTTAGTCTGTTATAAAGAGATGTCGGTCCTGGTGCTGTAGTGGTAACCATATTTGCCTTCTAAATCCTAGATTGCGGGTTCAAACCTGGCCAGGGTAGATGGATTTTTCGGGCGTAAAAATCCTAAGTATGGCTTCTTTAGGAAGGGAAGTAAAGCCGCGGGTACCCATGTCGTGGATTTATGGCACGAAAAAGAACCTCAAGCCTGAAAGGAGAGGCCTCTGAGCAAAATTTGTCGGTTGTTTCACGCCCTGAATTGAATGGGACGCTGATGACCTGAAACTTTAAAGAGCGCCCATAAATAAACCAAATATAAACAACAAAGGGGGGAGGGGGAGATTAATAGACATGAGAGATGTGCGCCAAGTAAAGGAAGTTTAATAAAGTCCTATATCACTTTCATTTTCTATGGTTTCTGATTTCAAAGTTTTGTACCATAGAAAGCAAGCAAGCCATTTACTCGCCTCATCATTTGAAAATTAGGGAGGTATAATTTAAAATAAAAGTTCTGTAAAACTGTAACTTACATCACATGAACTTCTGTCACTACATAAAATATTTCAATTCTATCAATAAGTAATTTTCGAAGTCTGGTATAGATTAAAATTATGAAATAGAAAAAATGTTACTTTAAAGATAGGAAAGTAGGATATTGCATTATTAACTTACAAAATTAATTTCTGGTTTAATATTTTCAATATAATTTAAATGTTAATATCTTTTTGAACTTCACTATTTTATGCTAGAAAACCTAAGATAAATTTATTTATCGCAACTACAGAAACTTTAGACTAATTTAAGGATGCTAAACATTATGTACATCAATAACTGGTTTGCTCATTTCAATTTTTATGAAGGGGGTTCGGAGGTCGAAAATGTTTGGGTACCGCTATTCTAGTTAATAACCCTATAGTTGCTTACAGTGAATCGTAGAATTTCACAATACTATTAATTGGCAACTATAATTATTTTTTTTTTATTTTTTCAGATTTCGATATAATTTGAATTTTTTTAAATTTTACTGGTTGTTTTGATATGTTTTATAGCTGTACAAAAATACACTTTTTTTACTGTTTTTCAAATTATGCGATAAACTAATTTTTACGCTGATTCTGGGTCGCTCACTTGGTTTAGCATCAACAACTTTATAAACATTTGCCCTTGAGAAAAATTTCTCCACTTTTCGGTAAATAAACAAAAAGAAGGTTCAAGAGGAAGAAATAGAGAACTATCAGCTTGCAGGGTTTTGAGGTTCTATTTTCTTAAAAAATACAAGTTTGTTTCATTTTTTGTATTTAGTTGCAATTTCTAAAATAATGTACTTTTTCCAACCAAATACACCATTATATCAGACACTTGTAAGCATAAAACCTTGAAAAAGTTATCAATTATTTTAACAAAGTAACAACTATCTTGGAGGTTTTGGAGATTCTATTTCCTTTTCAAATGTGAAATTCCTTTTCATTTTTGTATGTAATTACAATTTCTGAAAAATACACTTTTTAACACAAATACCTTCTTATATCAGAAACTTGCAAGCATAAACATTGAAACCAACTGTTTTAACAGAGTAACAACTTATTTAATGAACTTTCATAATGCTATATATAGTTAAAAAACAAAAATTCCAAATTGTTTAAGTAAGAACATATCATTATATTAAATATATTGTAGCTTTCTTAGTGTTCAATGCAATTTCATTTTTCATGATCACATGAAAAGGTGTTAAAACACACCATGTAAAAATAAAATATCTTTAATGGTTTATGAGATAATAGATAATGAATTTGTTAAATTAAAATTTGCAGGGATAGAACATTTTGACATCCTTAACAATGAATATTATTCCAGCAAAAGCTTGTGTTTCATATGTGAATTACTAGCATGCTGAGCTAAAATTTTTGACTATGTTTTATTAAATAGTTGACTTGAGAAAAATGTGACCAAGATCATTAAATAATCCGAGATGAAGACCGGGTCTAGATGAACTTGGTGTAGGTCAATTCCATTAAAATCTGGTTAAGTATTAAAAAATAAAGACTTCCAATAAAGCGAAATAAGTGAAGCATAATATTCGTATATATTTTAATTCCTCAAATAACGAGATTACATCAGACTAGGAATTGTAAAATAAACCACAAAGTACAACTTTCTCAATGAATGAATATAGAGATATAAACAACAAATAAAAATAATGATAAGACACTACAGTGCTATAATTATAATACCATAAAATACAATAACTATCACATAAAAAGGGGCAAGAAATACATGCTTAGAATAGGATTGTTTCGCATTTTAACTTAAAAATTTAGAAGTATAATATTAAGTTTTTGGTATATTTGTTGTTCCAGGAGCAATTAAGAAATTATCCCTTTTATAAAAGTTCTTCACTACCTTTGTAACTTCATGCTACTCAATAGGCAATTTATAAAATGAGCTAACTGGCCCCTTTGGGTTCCATTCTGGAAGTTTATAGTTGTCAACGTTAAATAAATTAGCATGATTATTTAAAAACTTCCTGAGTCACAAAACGTTAACGTTACTGATGGTGATGCCATACATGTGTATTGGTTTTTATGGGGCATTGTAGCCTTTTTCTATGATTTGAATTCATGTAGACAAAAAAAAAATAATTTTGAGAATTTTATCCTTCATTTTAATTACTGTTTCTCTAATGAAAGGGATGAAAAGCCCAACATAACATCAATTCTTCATCTCCAGAGGAAAACCAATATAATGTGACATATACACCATATTATTAACTAAGAGCTTAATGTCTGGATATATTAACAAACGCCGATTTAATTCAACTTCAACCAGTTATATATTTATAAGCTTTATTTCTAATGCTGTCTACTCTGATACTAATGCCACACAGCACTATAGCAATTTTGAGATATATATTTAACTTTTATTATTGTATATAGTTTCCTGCTTAAATTTGTAAACAAGCGATCAAAATGCAGAAACACGAATTTCATGTATTGATAAAACATTACTTTTAAAAGGTCCTGCGACCGCAGAAACTAAGGCGCGAGCTGGACGGTGAATCTGAGCCTTCTCATAGAATGCTGTATTAGTGAACTGGTACGTTTATATGTGGCCGAAAGAGCACAAGCGATGTGCACAGTTTCGAGGTAACGACTCCCAAAATTATTGAAAAAGTCCGAAATATGGCACTGAGAAATCGCAAACTGAAGGGAATTTCTGAAGCATTGGACATTTCGGGAGATCGAGTGCGCAATTATTTTCAAATGAAAAAGCTATCGGCGAGATGAGTGCCGCATTTGCTAATGATTATATTAACCAGAAAATAACGAGCGTCACTTACGCGCAGAATTTCCAACTGCTTTAACGGAATCCCAAGTGAATTTTGGAGATGGCATGTGATAATCCATGAAATATGGATCAACCACTACACACAGTGGGTTGCAACTTGAGAAAGTGCTCCGAAGAAGGCAAAAACACTCCCTTCAACAGGAAAGATGATGACAAGTGTGTTTTTAAATTGCCATGACGTAATTTTGAAACGGGGCAAAACGATGACCGGTTATGTTACTGGAGCAATTAAACGATGCGATCAAAAATACAATCACCCATGTTTGACAAAGAGAAAGTTCCTGTTTCATTCACTGTAACACGCCAGCGCACAATTCTGCGATTACGACTTCAAAATTAGTGAAATATGAAATGCTTCCTCATCCCTCTAAATTCGGATATGACTTCCTTGTTATTCCTCAAATGGCGTTTTGTGCTCTGAGAATAAATGTTCTAAACGACATAATACCGCCACGGGTGTTCGAGGTCGTTAAGGCACGGACTCGTAAGCGGAAGGCCTGGCGTTCGAATCCTGCCAGGACCGTCCTCCATTACTGAGGATTTTCCTCGTTTTCCTTAGTCCTCATAACTGGAAAATGGCGGCGAGGTACTCTAAACTTAGGCCTGGAACGTTTCCTTCCCCCCTAAAAAATCCTTTCCCAATTTATCATTTCATCTCATGTATCACCAGTGTCCACCGTCTGTGGTGCCTCAGTAGTAAAAATGGGCGTTAAACACCATTCAAAAAAATAAATAAACGGCATAATGTCGTCCTCAATTTTGGTTCTAGAACACGTTGCCGGTATTATAATAAGGGATATTACAAGGAAAGTGTAAATTGTAAAGGAAAATTGGTCTGAAAGCACCATGGTGTTTTGTTACAGTTCTAAGATGAATTGTAATGACGAATAGGTTAGCATTAGGACGTGAGCGTTTATATTACAAGCATGCGACCATAAACGTGCACGTTTTAACAATGATTGGCAATCACCCCATAACCGCCTGTGGTGCCTCAATAGTAAAAACGGGCATTAAATCCTATTCAAAATGTCACCGCATATAATAGTTATAACTTCATTATAGAACTAGATCTTTAAGAAAGTAAATGAAATCAACAGGCTCAAATCCCACAGACACATTTTCTTTGTATTCACTGTTTTAGGTCCAGAAAAACCCTCACCCAAAACTTTATTTCATTAGTAATTGAAAGCAGACTCACCCACCAATTGATACAAAGAATATTAGCGCCTGAGTCAAAGTGATGGAATTTGGTTTTTGCACGCAGTATGAAGACCAGCGTTTGCATGCAGAAAAATGGCGTCTCTAAAATCGAACTTGATGCTTTGAGCATAATGGTAAGTTGATGCTCTTTACTCCTGTTTGCTGTTGGTCATGAAATTGCTAATATGGGTGAAGTTTGTTCATTTCCGACAAGGGAGACAAGAATTGCGGATATTTTTAGGGCAGTTATTAAATTTATTTTGGTATTTGAATGTATATTTTTCATGTTGTACCTTATACCCTTTCACTATTTTTATTTACCGAAAATCCAACACTTCTAAATTCACTCCTAGTTACTGAATTTATCAAAAAACTTATTAAAATGTAATATTTAGTTTTGAAATAAGCATTAAGCCCCAGAATAAAAACATCTAATATGAGTGTTTGTAATAGATATTCCTTTAAGTAACTTCTGCACTGCTAGACTATTACAATTCTATGCCCGAAATAACATGAGTGTAAATACAGTAACCACTTCGTGCACCTTCTAGATCTGTCGCCATAAAAATATTCTGGATTCAAAATTATGAATGAATTTCGTATGTGTGTGTGTGAAACTCCTCTGTTTATATGCAGAATCGAAATAGTCTAATCCGTCATTAATTACCTTCACACTTTTGTTTCCATTTGACGATGTTAGGATTTAGTGTGTACTCGGATTATTTTACGCTAAAGGAACGAACGTTTTAACAACATTAGCAAGGTTTAGGTCATACATGTGTTCATTATGTACTGTGTGTGACAAGTATCGTGGGAAATAGCAGTCTTTCAGTTCCCATTACTTATAATTAACCACCATTCGCTGTACATAACCTAACATGTTCATTTAACCGCAAATTGCTATTCCGAATACAACTATATTCAAAATGAAAACAATAAAGGAGTTTCTGTTATTTTTACACAGTAGGAGCGTGAAATTCTGAGAAAATATCGCAGAACAATAAGAAAAATATTAAGCTTGAGCGATATGTACTATCTATGAAAAACAATATATATATATATATATATATATATATATATATATATATATATATTTGAAGACTGTGATAATGACATATTTATCGCAATACACATGCCAGAGTTTATTTTTCTAAATAAATGGTTTTTATATTTCTCATGCTGTATTTAATAACATGCACTCTATGCACGTAATCTCAAAGCACTTTTTTTTTCTGTTAACCGAGTGTTAAGGAATTACTTGAACGAACTATACCGCGCTCAAACACTTACCTAGTCTTTATAAAGTCCATATTCCTGGTGTACTGTAAGTCGTAAAGCCGCAGATGAAAACAACCACTTCCAGAAGTTCGGAGAAAGAAATAAAACACACAAAAACGAAAAGTTAAAATGCACTATATGACTCACTCACACATACATACACTCACACGCATGCACTTCCGACAAGAAGAGCTATCATGCGCTTAGTGTTCCTAGGATCACGGTGGTGAGGAGGCGAACCCGGCCTGGCAGTGTGCCAAACTATACTGACCCAGTCCCCCTTCCCCTCTCTAGGAGTGGTAGCACTCTTACCTGTAGGGGAGTATGCCTATTATTCTCTGTGTCTCATCCACAGCCGTATTAACAAGATTCTCAGACTAACGCGGCAAGCAGAGTTTGCAATTTGCTGACAGTGCTGTGGCTTTAACCAGGAAGATCAATCCGTCGAGAACAAGTCTTCGCAAACAAACTGGAGTCATTTATTTCAAACGACAAGTCTTTCATTTTGGAAACTGCAGATAACTCAAGATGGATTAGCACTATCAAAAACCCGGCTCTAAGTCATCAAGTACTGTCCTCAGTTCCAGGTGGTGGATGACTCGTTCACAAAACGCCTGCATTATGTGGGACATATTTTCCTCGTGCTGAAGAAGGCTATTGCCAGTACTAACGACAGTCTGGCACATTTATGTACATATTAGGTAATACTAAAGAATAAACAACAATTACGAACACTTAACTCTGTGCCGATCACGTTTAAGGCTTACTGTACTATGAACTTCCTTGCTTAAGACCGGGGCTGCAAATCGATTTCTTTAGGACTGGGTGAAAACATTTACAGTTCATAAATTATAATTATTATTAATCACTATGTAATAAATTTTAGACAAATGCTTTAAATACATCATTCACACGGAGAACTCTGCACACTCTCTATATATCTGTTTATGTATGTATTATTAAGTTACTGTCAGCTAGAGTCAGTTAAAAACTTTTCCGTTATTTTCCCTTGAGGGCAAAATATTTCATTTTTCTTCAGAAAAATTAATATGTAATAGCAAAGCACAAGTATTCACTCATGCAACTAATTTAATGGCTTTCTTAAGTATAAATGTTTTTTTTATTAATTTATTTATGGACGCTGTTTAACATCTCAGGTCATCAGCGTCCCATTCAACTCAGGGCGTGAAACGGCCGACAAATTTTGCTCAGAGGCCTCTCTTTCAGGCTTGAGGTTCTTTTTCGAGCCGTAAATTTTTTTTTTGAGTAGTGTTTAACGCCCGTTTTTACTACAGAGGCACCACAGGCGGTGGACACTGATGATACATGAGATGAAATGATAAATTGGGAAAGGATATTTTTTTTTAAGGAAGGAACCGTTCCAGGCCTAAGTTTAGGTACCTCCCCGGCATTTGCCAGTTATGAAGACTGAGGAAAACCTGGAAAAAACCCCAGTCAGGGAGGACGGTCCTGGCGGGATTCGAACCGCAGACCTCCCGCTCACGAGTCCGTGCCTTAGCGACCTCGGCCACCCGTGGCGGTCGAGCCGTAAATGAAGTATAAATGTGAAATACATGAACCCTATTTCACAAAAGTATGATCTTTACATTACCTTCAAGTGTTTTAGTATAAGTCCTTTATAAAGACGGAGTTGTAACTTTTTGTTCCTCGGAATAATGTACAACGTTTGTAAAGTATTAGTTGCAAGCAATGTCATAAGAGCAAGGTGAATAAATATATTTTAACTGCTATACGACGTTATACCTTGCATTAGGCTATGTCCACTACTTAGTAATAAGTTCGTACAAATGGACATTTCAACAATATGATCTGATATTCATTCTTAGAAACAATGACCTAAATACTTCGTTATCTATTTGTCAATATTCAAGCATAATCTTCCAAGTTGAGATTTATTTTTGAATAGTGTAAACCCCGTTTTAACTACTGACATATCATAGGCGGTGGACACTGATGATAAATGAGATGAAATTATACATTGGAAAATTGGAAGATTTTTTTTTTTTTTTTTTGGAAGGAAGTGTTTCAGACATAAGCTTTGGGTACTTCTCCATTTCTTAATGAGGACTGAGGAAAACCTGGAAAACATCTCAGTCAGGGAGGACGATCCTGGAGGAAATCGAACTCCAGACCTCCCACGCACGAGTCCGCGCCTCAACGACATCGGCCACTCTTTGCGGTTCACTTTGAGATGACCTGTTAGATTTTCTGTTTGGTAACCACTTTTTCATTAGAAGCAAATACGTGAAAATAGGACCAAAATAAATTAAATTTACATTTTAAAATAGAATGAAATAAATAAAAAAAGATTAATTCCGTGGCATTTGCAAGAATCTTAAAACAGCAAAACATAAATTGATGATTTTGTTTCTTTGCGGACGGTCTTTAACATCGCAGGACATCAGCCTCCCATTCAATTCAGAGGGTGAAACGGCTGATAAATTTTTCTCTCTTTCAGGCTTGAGGTTCTTTTTCGTGCCGTATATCTACGGCACGGGACCCACGGCTTTACTTCCCTTCCGCAGGAAGCCATACTTAGAATTTTTACGCCCGAAAAACAATTAAACCAAGATGCTGAACTGAAATATGCATTTGAAGCAGTAAAGGGCAATGCCAATTTCAAGTCCTACTTAAATTGCACTTAACCTAAAATATTTCTTGTTCTCAAATAGAGAATTTTTCCCTTCTCTTTACACACGCTTATTACCATTATCATCACATTAGTTACTGCTAGTGCACATATTTAGGTCAACTGCTTTCCTAAATTAGTAAAATGATATTTGAAAGTCAACAGTGTTGCAGTTACCTATATTCCTACATGCGTAGAGAAATGTATACATATTACAAGATCATGACTGCCTTACTTTAGAACAAAACCATGAAAAATCGCTTGTGCACATGTTAAGTATGGAGCTGTAAGGTACAAGTTTAGAAGAAACCTTTGTGGACGACAATTGTACTAACAACTACAACTATTATACCATTTTGTGGAATGGATCCAGGATAAAGTGGCGTTCTTCTGTTGATTACAGTGCTCTACCTGCGGATAGGGAAATACTTTTTGTATCCAAGCCTGAAAACAGTACGGGAAATGAAACTTAAACTTATTGTAAGCATTTCCCCCGCTCCACTCTTACCAACATTACCAACATATAAACACCGTGAGGAACCTAATGTAGTCTGATGCCTTACAAGCGTTAAGTTGCTCTGCCTGCGTACTTTGCGGACGAGTCTATGCTGCTAGCTGGGAGGGGAATCTATATATATCGATATGGAATGGTAGGCTCTGTAAAGTGCATTTTGACTACAAGTCAACATATCACCATTAAGAAGGAAATGAGACTTACGACTAAATAAGGCAACTCCTACGGGATTGTCTAATTCTTTGCACACTTCGACCTTAGCGTAGAACACCATATGAAATTTCTGAGCTTAACAAAATTGCTAGTATAAGTTTCGGTGTAATACGAGCGTTCCTTATATTGCCGGGCCGCAGATCATGTGCTCCGTGCACTGTCTATTACACTGGAGGATTTCCGTGCCAAATCTCCCACTTCATTTACTCATGAGTTATAGTAGCATGCACTATAACGACTACTAATCTTGTTATACGTGGTGCTGAAAGTGCTGTCCATCTGCATTCAGACATTCATGGCATTTTCGGATAAAATTTCCATTCACAAGCATACGTTCTTCTTGCGTAATGTTCATACTTTCTGTTCTTATATTGTCCTTAAGTACATCTATGGTATGAGGATTGTTCCTATTTAAATGAAACCATGTCTCATCTGAGAGAATTATTAAATGTGGGTCAGTAGTACCGTCAACGATATTTTATAAAATCTAGTTACAGAAATTTACTCCTTTTTCGTCGTTACGAGGTTGTAATTCATGAACTACAGTAGCTCTCTAAGGTTTCAATTTTAAAAGTATAGCAGCTCTATGAATAGAAGTTTTTGAAACACCCACTTGCTGTGCAACACGTCATAGAGACTTCTTGAAGAGCTTTTGAATGATGCACCAATTTCGTCAAGTTTTTCCTCCGTTAAAACATTTCTTTTTCGCTTCTTAGGTTTAGCACTTAGCGATCCTGTTGTTCTAAACTTATTAACCAGACCCCTAACAGTTCCTCTACCTGTAACTGGAATACTAGGAAATTTCTCCTGAAAATGTGTTCACACCTATATACATGATTCGGTTTTTACGTATGTATCGTACATAACAACTTTTTGTTCAATCATGAATTTTTGGTAGACATTTCAGTGGACTAATAAGAATAATCTAATGTAATTCACACACAACACAGATGTCATGAATAAACTTTCACTTTTGAGATGCACAATGAACAAACTCTAGTCTTAACAGCTCGAACAGAAGACAGCATCTGGCACAGTACAACACAGCTGATAAACGTAGCCTTGAGCTGGTCATTCAACTCTAGTGCGCTACTGGAATAATATCGAGGTCACTGCAGTGCAAGCGAACTACACATATACGCGATTTATGGCCCGGCTATAAATGGAACGCATGGTATAATCCAAACCGCAAAACTGTAATTAAAATGCATTTCAAATCTAACTCAATATTTAAGGCAAAATTTTGAAACTAAATTTAAACGAACACCTCCAAATACTCGTTATTACAAGGATCTATAACTAGCTTATACCTGACCGAGAGATTAAATTTTAAGATTGTTGAGATCGCAAGCGTGTTTGCCATGTGTTTTGTGGCACATAAAATCTTAAAATGTAAACCTTAGGTTAGATTTGAATTAATTCTCTTTAGCACCTCAGACCAATATCTCAGTTGCCAAGATCGCGGGTTCGAACCCGGCCAGGACCAATGGATTTTTTCGGGGCGTAAAAATCCTAAGTATGGCTTCCTTCGGAATGGAAGTAAAGCCGTGGGTCCCGTGTCGTACATTTACGGCACGAAAAAGAACCTCAAGCCTGAAAGAGCAGCCTCTGAGCAAAATTTGTCGGCCGTTTCACGCCCTGAGTTGAATGGGACGCTGATGACCTGAGCTGTTAAAGAGCGTCCATAAATAAATCATTCAAAAAAAATCTCAGTTGCATCTATAGTTCAAGCCGTTTGCCATAATGAAATAACCTCCCCTAAAATAAACGCAGTTAACAGGTTATCAGATTCAATCAGTGTTTCCAGAATTGGATAGTGTAGTCAGTATTGTTGGAAATGTTGATCCGGAAATATTAACATTTCTTTTATGAAAATTCAGGTTATGCGTATAGTCAGTACAAAACTGGGACTGCAAATATTCTTAGAAATTGCTACTAGAGCCACCATAAAACGTAAAGTTAAGGTAAATGTGTGGAACAGAGGCAACATTGAGACAATCATTGTCTACTATCGATCCCAGGCCCGCTTAGAAATAATATTTATATATAATAAATTCACAAAAGTGTCATAGACATGTTGTTTACAGGAATAAGAAAGAAGACAAAATACGAATGAAAGGGAAAGTTTCCCAGAAATAGCACGCATTGTAACCTTTTAGACTAAGAGAGTTTCCTTTGTGAGATTCAAGTCCAAACGGAACCTTGGAAACGGCCAGATAATGGAACTAATCGCAATTCCAAGGAATAAGTGTTATTGGTTAGCATTGCTGAAGAGACTCATACAGTAACTAAAGGAAATTGTAAAATCATAAACTCATAATATCTTCCGATACGGCTTTCTCTTATAGTCTAGTTATTCAGGTCAGTACCTAAGAACTAAGATCTAAGAATCGATAGTGGGAGGACCCTGTTCAAAACTTAGATAAATAGACAATGAAATGGAAAAGATATAAATTAGCATAAAATCACACCAATAAGTAGACATGTATAGAAAGATCATATCATTTGACATTCAGAATATTATTATGAAGGCGTTTATAGCACATAAGACCGGCGGACGGTCGAATTAATAAAAGCAGTTGTAATGGACTGTAAAATACTTGTTTGTTACTTGTTATTTGTCAGTCGTTAGTTGGGGCTGAAGAGAGTGGGAGAAGTGTAAGAAAAAGTGAAAGAGCGTAGTATGAAGTCACAAGTTACACTGGTATGGCAATTTATCAGCTAGACAAGTTGCATAAGTTATAGAAGTCAGTCAGTCATTCAGTTAAGCCAGGTCAGAGTTAAAGTGAAGATAGTTGATGTGCAACTAAAATTATGTGAAGGACCTCTCAATTAATCAGTTCGATAAGCGGAAACGTTTTTCAAGAATCTATGATATGAACTATATTTATGACATTGTATTAATAAATGGTGAAGACTGGAACTACGAGTGTTATTTTATTATTGCTGGTTTATCATCTCCTTTCCCTGTGATTGTGTATCACAAAAACTGAGCTTATAGCCGAGGACAAAACATTACAACACGGCGGTATTGAATGGAGGTTCGACCAATCTCAGATACCAATCCATTTATGAACTGCGATCACCTCCTTATAAACAAGTAATCTAAGCCCAAACATATAAAAATAAATTATCACAAATATCGCCGCAATATGCACATTTCCCGCTTGTAACAACACAGTATTAATCGCATGGTATGAATTTGGAATAACTGTACCTGTACATACCTGTTACAGAAAAGGGTCATGCGTGGAAAATATTTCACCATAGAATTCCTAGAACAACGTGCTTAACAGATATACAAGAAACACTCTTAACGAAGAATAGTATACAGAATGTGTACGTGTAAAAATACGTACAAAGAATTTCGAGAAGGAAGGGGACTGGACACTAAGTATTTTAAGAGTGGAAACGAATGGTCAATATGAATCAATGTCATAGATACGTTCTGATATGCCATGTTTAAGCCTGAAACCTTTCCTTCCATGGACCAAAGTTGCAAAAGCTTTAACCATAATATAGGTGACTCTGAACGTTGCACAGCGGTCCAAGACAAACACTACATTACAGGTTACCAATCGACTCTGTCCTAGCAATACTCTTTCCACATCTGTTATCAAACTGAACAGAAGAGGAATAAGGAAGGTAGTTGTGTTAATTACTGAACATGGTCACTTCAGGAAACATCTACGAAAAGTGGGACTCTATAAAGATGAACCCACTTGCAGATTGTATAAACAGGATGAGGAATCTGCCTTGCATATCCTGTTTGAGTTTTCAATCCTGGAAAGAAAGAAACTTTTTCTCTCTAGGAAGATATGTGAAAAAAACACCAACATTGGAACCAAAATACTGCAACTTGCACAAGGAACAGATTTTGGAAAACAATAAAGGTGTCTTCCTCAATGAGGCAGTACAATAAGCCGCACGTGCTGGAGGTTGCTCAAACTTCACATCCCCCAATATCCAGCCATCGATCGATCCATCCATCCATCGATCCATCCATCCATCCATTCATCCATCCATCCATCCATCCATCTGTCTATCTACCAATTGACTCCCTCACTTTCGGCACTGTTGCTGTGACCACGCTGTACAGAATCCGGTTCTAACCCCCCACCCCTACATCTGCCGCCATGTGCAATGCTCTGATGTCGCTGATATCTAGTTTACGATGAAATTGATTCATCTCTAGTCATGTGTTCATAGCGAGCCAAATGTAAATCAATGCCATAATCAGGCTGCACCTCAATCTAACCATAAGTGATGCACTGGCACTCAGTGTATGGACAATGAAAGGGGTAAGGCGCTTTTAGAACTAGAAGTTTTAAGAATGATCACTGTACTTGAACTTCAATCAATTAAATTACTTTGTTTGGAAAGAGTGACATCACAGACATCGCCTGGCATATGGTAGGGGCTCATTTTCAAAATTTAACTATTACGGCATATGATTCATTGGCAGATTAAATGATTTGTTTGGTGTGAAGTATTGTGTTCTCGGTCCTCTTGGTCGTTCACAAACAAATTTGTAGCTTTGGAGTTAATACGTACAGCACCACAATAAAGAGACCAGGAACGATTGCTCCTACTCTTTAGGTGCCTATTTTTTGATTCCTTTTCGTTTGTAAATTCTTTGTACACATTCTTTCCGCGCCCTGTATAACTTTTCTTACATTTTCCGAAAGAAATAGGTATAATCCATTTTAATGCCAAAATTAAGTAAGTGTTTAAGAAAAATTATGATTACTCCAGTTTAACAAATAACGACCATTAAATAATATAACATATCGTTTTATTGTTTTATAAATTTGATTGTCTCTATTTTAGCAGCACTGGGTATATAATTAAACTTATATATTCTCTCAAGTTTTTGTTTTATATAAAATTATATGACGTACATTTTATTGGTCAATATATATGATCACTGATATCAGTTTGGTAGAATGGTCCCTTTTTTGGGTTCACAAAGCAATGCTATATAAAACATTACAACAAATTTCTTAAATCTGCGTGTGTTAGCTTCTATAGATGACGCTATACTTCAAGGCAGTTTCAGGAATCGCTTCTGTTTAATATCTGTATGATACACACTCAAAACATACATTTCTCCACATTATTCGTGAAATTTGTCCGCAAATTGTCAACTATAGCCTAGTTCAATTTCTGAGAACGGTTAGCAATTTCTTCTAACGAGACAAATTTTACTCTCCTTAACTGGAGTAAGTAAATCATTCAATGGTAATACTGGTGTCAACCATGTGGACAGAGCACTTGAAAGTGATGTTAGTTTAGTGAACTCTAAAATCAGCCAAAATACAGGCATTATTTACCGGAAAATGTTCTCAGTCCTGCCCAATAAAAACGTACACTTCACTTGTACTTTTATATGGTTAATGTGTTTTCAAATGAGAAATAAAATATTATACATACTTTTATTAGGAGTGCAATAGACAGGGAAAGGTAAGAGAGATGTTTGCTATCTATTCATTTATTCGTTGCATGGTTAAATAATTACATTATTTTTTTGTTTATTTTTACATGTTATATGCTTATGAAACGATAACTTGTTGTTTCAAATAATCTAATACGTGCCACAATTAAATACAATGTTCGTCCCATGATAAACCAGGAGTGCACAAAAGAGAACAGACTAAAGATTTCAGCAACTGGTTGCAACTGGCTGCATCAAAGTTTTGCTCACCCTCTTTCTGGAGAAGTCTATGACGACGCCTTTATGTACCTCCTTGTACCACAAAGTTGAAACTGGGTTTATAGGAGTGCAGTGGTAAGCGACTTCCCTAATCTCGTGTTCGCGTGGAACCTGTCTCTCCTTGCATTGATGTATGGGATCGATCGAGAAACAATAGGCACCATCTTCCTCAAATGCGTGAGTTGCGAGTATGGGCAGTTCATTAACATCTTCTGTATTTGGCGAGCCCATGTAAGGGACGGTTGGTAAGCCTTCATGAGATTCGGAGCTGGAGCTGGAACTGGAGCTGGAGCCGTTCTCTTCCGAAGTGGCTGACTTGTCCTCCTGCTTCTGGAATGGGTGCAGGAAGCTACCATGGATTGATTTCTTTTCGTGAACTATTTGTTGTTTTTTCACACATTTAAAATCCGCTCTGATTCCTCCGTCGCAGTAGTTCCATTGGTCGGCGAAGATCTTCGAGTTTTCCACGATGCAGTTTTCGGGAATAATAAACTCGTCGATGCTCTCTCCGTCAAAATCACCTGCAAGACCCCGAGCTGTGCTCCTCAAGCGATTGGTAACCTTGACTTGTAAACGATGGTTATCTTTGATGATCTGATGGATAAAGGGGTTATTGAAGTTTATAACCACTTCACCTCCAGGCAGTAGATGGATCCTTATACCTCCAGCAATGGATGTCTCTTGTTCCTTGTTCACTTCAACGGTTTGACTGTTAAGGTAGACTTTGGCATAAGAAGAATCAGTAGGGTTCGATAGAACGTCTATTTGATGACCGTCAATGAAGATCCTTACTTCCAGCTGTAGAAATAAATGAAAATAATATATAAGTCGTTGCAAGGCTGCCACAATAGTCAGTATATTTAATGTTTCTTGAATTATTTTTCAGATTCCTGCTGCATCAAGGATGCAATAGCCCTGAAATGAACAACTATAGCATGCATCAGTCCGAACAACTAAAATGTCTAAAGTTATTTGATGTTCTTTATAAATTTTGAGAAAATTCCGAAGCATGCAGGGAGCTCAAGTAGGATTACAATTTATGCATGACTACTAAAGTGCAAGTTTGCTTAAAAGGATTCTAGAATCTACGATTCAGTTATTCTGCTCGTAAATGCATTTCTAAACATTTACAGTAATACATATTTTTTAAAGGAAAACAATTTTGTATCTGTAGTAAAAGTTGTGTAGAGATAATATGTAAATTTCACTATATACACATTATTAAAAGAACCTGTAATTTTTATAAGAAAATGCAAAAAGAATAAAATGATAGGGGAGAAAATCTAAACAAAACTAAATATTGTGTCATATTGGGACACAATGAAGCAAAGCAAGGAAGGTGTTTACATGAAATCTATTATAAACTATCTAAGCGAAAGACAGTAGTTAAGTTGCATTAACAGAATGGGTAGACAAGCAAGTTCTAAATGATGCATCGTCTAGAGGTAAAAAAGGTTGATAACCTAAGAAATGAGAAATCCCACATCGAAGACGAAGGAAATGATATATTACGGATTCTGTAATTATGACGACCTTTCATTGCATCAGCAATTCATGGAGTTTATATATTTATTTATACCGAAAAGTACAGAGCTGGTTCCTTTCCAAATTAACCTTTATTTTTTCTACTCTGCAAAATGAACAAAACGTGAGCATCAATCATTAGAGAGCGCATAGCTGAGAAGGGACTCAAGCACGTGCGAGATCCCGGGGCCGGCCATCCTGACCTTGGGTTTTTGTGCTTTCTCCTGTTTCCACGAATTTTCCGCTCTCTCATTTCATTTCATAGCATCAGTTTTATGGTCGGAAGGGCTAGATAAGGCGGACAGATGGCAGTGATTTGCGTGTCTTAGTTTGGCGGTTCTACCTGGGGGCCTCGGGACACTTCAGGTGATACCGGACCTGCAAGTGTCTGGCACATCGTAGAGCGCCACTGTGTGTATCGTTCTCTCAGGTTTCTGGCCACCCGGTGTTTAATTCGTCTTATCCTTTGTTTCCAAAGATGATGCCCCCATGGTAAAAAGATGCCGTTAAGAGTGGCCGAGGTGTCATCTATCTCTACCTTACTTCCTCTCTGAAGAGACGCTCATGGTTTTACATTTCAAGACACACACAAGGAAATAGCTTAATTGATTGCAATTTGGAGATTTAGTTTGGAATGGCACGGTATATTTTTGTCAGTTATAACCGTCTTTACTAATATTTCTATTGAATTTTAGTACATTAGAGCCAATAGGACGGTAAATATATGAGAGCAGCAAAATGGAAACAACGTTCAATTCAGGCATTTTCTTTCAAACATTTCTTATCCACTTTTGGCAGACTAACAGCAATCATTCATGAGTGGGAACACGCTGCTACAGATATTATGATTACCTAATACTATGCAATAGTTGGGAAAACAAGAGCGGAATAATATACATACATTTTTTTCTTCCTGATCTGTATAACGCACGAAGACGATAGGCTGGAGATCTGAGACAGCGTACTTCATTTCCTCGTTGTAGGGGGGTCCTGCTCGCCATTTTGGAGCATGGGCCAAAGCAATGCGCCAGCAATTTGAAGTCTCCAGAGAATATGTTTTGTTGTCTAAGGTCACAATGATGCCATTGTCCAACACGAACGAAGCTGTAAATAACAAATCAACATTTATAATGCACAATACTTAAATATGTATTTGGTGCTTTAAATGTATTGACTTGATTTATTTATGAACGCTCTAAATGTATTGCCTTTTCACATATTCTGGGTATATTAAAACTCAATAATATAAATATAATATTATATAATATTTGTTTAAAGTAAGCCATTGCGTTTTCAGCCCTCTTGGCCACTCATTTATAGCTTAGGAGTAAAAATCTGCAGCACAATAACAAAACATCCAGAGAAATTTGCACCCATTTTGAGGTAATTATTTTTCCACCTTGTTGCTAGTCCTACATTCTTTGTACATATTTTTACGCATACTTTATAGAATTAAAGTCAGAGTGTTAAAATAAAAAGATATAAATGCAATACAGGTTTAAGATTTAAGGTAAATTACCTATAAATATATCAACCCACAATATAAAAGAGAACAACGAAACGTTTTATGCCACAGTTAAATTCTATGGCACTGAATAATTTAAGTTCAAGTACAGTAAACGTTCATAAAACCTAGCTACTGTAGTTCTCAACACGCCTTCCACGAAAACCTGCACACTGACTAACTGACAATGTGTGGTTGGACTGAGGTGTAGTGTGCGCCTTCTCCAACGAAAGTGATTTGCATTTGACTGACTAAGAACACACGTCACATCGCAATGTAGCTATGACATTGATCCATACTGATGCCTATAGCTCAATATAAATGTGTCCGAGACAATTCTTTCCCACTTTCAAAATACTTAGCGTCAAGAGCGCTTTCCCTTTGTTAATTCTTTGTACATATTTATTTGCTTTCTGTGTAATGGGCACAGAATTTATTGACATTCATAGCATTTTAGAGCTATATTTCGGTTTATTTTTTCTATTTGTTTTATAATACACCTCATGTAAAGAAACATTGCTTATTTACCACTTTTTATTTGGTATTCATAAAAAACTGTTATTATTAAGCTCGTTTATTACGACCACATTCCATTTAATATGTTTAGGTCCCATGTGGAGTAGAAAGATATACCTGACTGATGTAAATGTCGACGATTTTTGTCATTAACTGGTTTTTCTTTGTGCTTTACGATAAAATTGCATTGAAAGCGTATAAAACACATTATAAATGATGTTTAAATGAAATAATCCAGGCTTCTTTTTCTCGCTGTAAGAACGAACAACGGAATAATGTCAATAAGTTAACATATGCTGGATGAGATTTTGAATATATTCTGAAAACATAACCGATATACTAAAACCGTGCATATCTTTTATTATCTCTTTATTTAGAAGTTGTAAGAATTAAAAACAAACGAAAACACCGTTCAGAAAATGTGAATTTTATTTTGGAAACATTTAACAGAACGAAAGTTATGGTTTAGGAAACGAAAATAATTTCAAATTATAAAATAGATTATTTTAACGAATTAAACTTTCAAAAAAAAAAAAAAAAAATAGGGTGCCACTTCTAAGGCGCTTGAAAGGGGCTGTTGCAAAGATAAGGTACACTAATACTTACGTGAGTAATATAATGGGTAGTTCTGTAGGCCAACACGATCTACATAGCTATTAGCGGCATTCATGATGAATGGTCTACCCCAAGGTTGCAGTTGAATGTCAGTGCCATTGGCTGTCAACAGACTACTTTCTAAATTGAAATTGAAAGCGGTGTCCTCGTTGTTTATTTGCAGCTTCAGATTAACCCTGTCCGATGGTGGGTTTTCGGGGAAAACGTCTTCCTGAATGTTGGGATAGAACGCTTGTCGAATTTGAGCGTACACGCTGTATGCAAATCTCTTGAAAGCGGCTGGTATATGTTCATATTTCACGTGGGCTTCGTAGTGATCCAGGGAGTTAGCCCATGTGGTCACTTTCTGGCAAATAGGCAGAATGTTATGATGCCAACCCATCTGATTTATGCATGCTTTACCCATTGCTGAATCACGTATAAAGTCTCGTCGCTTTGGAGTTCTGCCCATTGAACCCTATAAGAAATTAAAGATAAGTACATAAGTTAAATTGCCGCTATTATGCTGAAAATATTCTAAGCCTGTAAAAGTCAACACAGGAACCTTGGATGGTGTTGGGAGAGTCGGTTTTCTGGGTGAGAATAGGGAAATGGGCGGTTTCTAAACTTGCTTGCAGTCATACAGAAAAGAAAATGAGATACAGAAAATGATTTATGCCAGAGAAAAACTTAAATTCGGTTTTGTTTGTGTCTGCAGTTAATGGAGTAGGAAAGAGTTTTAAAGATAAAGAGCATAACATTGAATATCATGCACTTGTAAAGATGGTTTAACGCTAAAGGAAATTCATACCGAATGTATAAATGTTTACGGGGACTGTTCTCCTTCACTTTCAAATATTACAAATCTTCTCTTCTTCTTGCCACTCTACAGTCCGGAGCGACCTCTGATTCTTCTACCTCCGTCTCACGACTTCATTGGTAGAGGGCAGTATTGCATGGAGGCATGTGATCAGCCTATCACACCGCTCCCCACATCAAAGAATGCCACTTTTCCATCACGGTGCTTCCCAGTTGTCCTCACGAGCTTAGGTGGACTCCGTTCCAGACCTCCCTAACTCAGAAAAAGTCCTAAGTAGGTACCGGGAAGGAAATTCGGACCTCCTGACCAGTAGAATTTAAATATGGCTATGCCAGACTTGAAGATGAACCACGTGAGGGACATCTAAAAATTGAATTCATTAAACAAATACATACTATGATATTAGATGGCCGACGAATTAAAGTGAGTGAAATTGTCAAGGCTATAAACATTTAAAGGAAATTTTAGGAATTGCAAATGAAAGAACTTTGTGCAAGATAATGCTGCGCTTGTTTTATTTATTTTTTTTTTATTGCATCAGTGTTTGAAGCGTTTCAACAGCAATAGAACTGACTTAGTGCTTTCACTTACAACTTTGGATGAAGACTTGTATCCATCATCACTCTCCAGAATGAAAATCAAAGCCAAAATAAGACAACGTCGGTCCCATCTGCAGGAAAGACAATGGCTTCAGTCTTAAGAAGTTCACTAATGGAGTACCTTCAGAAAGATAAAAGCCTAACAGGAGAGTACCACTTCCATTTTTTAAACCAACTAGATGAAACACTTCTTGAGAAAGCATCCGATTTGCAGAAGAAAAAACATTTTTCATGAAACAATTTACCTACTAAAAAGGTTTTTAACGATAGGAAAATTGAAAGATTTGAAATATGACTTGTTGAAGCTTCCCAATTGCAGTTGTAGCAGAATATTTTGCAGACCTTCCGGAAAATCGCTTTAGAGACACGAGAGCATCGGAGGAATAAATACAGTGACCTTATGGTAGATCATGTTGAAAAATAACGTTCAAATTAAAGACTCGTTTCTTCTTTGATAGAGTGAGAACTTTTCTGACGGCCCTTATGTAGTTCACCCCCGCAAGATACTACGATATGTATAATCAATGAGGTAAAAGTACTTACTTGAATTGTCGCGATGGCGGGCTCATTCCAGTCAGGTGCTCCGAATCCGAGTGCAAAATAGAAGGTTGAGTTCGGGTTTCCCTCCAAAGCATCGATGAAGTTAAATGTGTGTACGGATGGAGAATTCACTGACAACATTAGTTCCGTCTGAAATGAATTGAAAGAGTTAATCATACTCGTGAATCTTTCCATGTGTTTATATCATAAACGTTCCAGCATAAATTTTGATTATAAATTCTTTGCAAATGGAACTTCATGGTACAGTTTATGCAAATATTGTTCTCATAATAATTACGATTGATACTTTGAATAGTTCTATTAGAATTACTGCATAAGTGCATAGTATGGCTTCTTTAATCTAATTGAGCTTTTTAAGGAAAATTTTCGTATTAACACCAACACAAATAAAAGTAAAAACAGAATTAAAGGTGAATTATATATATAAATGACTTTTTAAGGTAAACTAAAAAATAAACCTAGGGGTATAGCGTACATATTTTTCAATTATTCAAATTTCTTCCAAAATAGTATAATTTTTTACTTCTGCCTCTGCCTAGTTGTATTATTTCATTCCTCGATATTAAGTTATGGGAAAGTATAACAGCTGGCTATTATTTATGTTACTTCTCCGGGGAATATTACTTCAAACTGCAAATCTCCTAATAGCAAAAGCTAATATTCTTACCTTTATGGGATCATAAACAACAGGCTCATACCATGTTACTACTTTGGAGATGTAACTCTGAGTTACTGGGCTAGATCTATGGGTATACAGCATTCCAAATGCTGCCCTCGTTTCTCCCTCAAACGTGGTATTCAGAAGGAAGTGACTTTCACCTAAAAAATAAAACAAAAACTTCGTAAAACATTTCTTTTTATTTGTTAGGAATATTTGTAAGATAATAGTTGAACGCTTCTGTGGAACATCTATAAAAGTGAAGTAATCAAATATAAATAGGTAACGTCATTAAAATAAGCGGTCAAAGCATCTCTTTCTCCGTTGAACTGCATTTACTTTAATAGTCATTATTTTGGAAATGTATGATATGTTTATTTACTCAAACTTCATTATATCACGTACAATTTAACGTTTTATCTTTGAGTTAGTAATTTGTCAACTAACTGAATACTAACAATTGTTAAAAGCTGCATTAACTTCGCTTGTAACTCTACTTGGGATTGTTTATACTGCCCCCAGATCATCTAGCTGTTGCACATAGGTAAGATTTGGTTTCAAATCTTTAACTTAAATCATCACATAAGGTTGGTAGGACTGCCAGGTGCTCTGAGAATTGCTCAAAAATTTTGTTATCAAAACCTATATTTCAGAAGCGTTCAAGCGTATAATTTTATGAGAAATTGTAGTCTCCAGTTACTTCACCTAGTACAATGATATATCAGTTCTGTTATTTACCAGATATATAGCTAAGGAAACTAGAAACATTTTGCATATTCTTAAAAGTCTTTACTAAAATAAAGAAACGTATTACTTCTATATCAAGGCAGCAAAAGATCAGAATGTGGATACATTATAGCTGGTAATTCACACTTTCTATAAGGCGATAACCTTTCATATTACTAAATAGAGAAATTATTTAGTAGATTTGTAACTGAAATCACTTCAATAGCTACATAAATAATGGTGGGGTTACCGTAATCTGCTGGAACATTCTCAGAAACAATCGAGTCATATAATCTACGGTGACTTGTAGAGTAGCGCCTGTATTTGTGGTGCTTTGAACTTCTGAGGGCCATTTTTGTCTCTATATCGGGTTTCACATTCAGACCTGAAATAGGAATAATTTGGTCAGTAACAGCTGCAAATAAAGTTGTGGCCTATTAGGTTAATAAAATCAATTCTTTTGTTAAGTTAGCGAACTGTTCTCATTTTGTTATTATTTTAGTGTGTAACATGTGCTAAAGTGTTATGCATATAATTAAAAAGCTGATAATGCCCAAAAATAAAAAATATAACTTGGCATATGATACAACACGAAGAGTTATCACATTTTATATAGAGAAATATGAAACTATTTTTAAAACTTTTTCAAAGATTGTTATATTTTAAATATTAATAATATAAATGTGATAATCGTGAAGATGTTAGTGGTGGACTAAGAGTACAACAATATCGGATACCTACATAAAAATGGAATGACTACGGTAAATGTGATTTGGCACATCTTTCTTACCGAAGACCCGTGTCAGAATGCACCGTTCAAGAGTCCTCTAGTCTTATAGCGATGTAAAAGAGTTGAACATTCGTAGTTACAATCACGTTCTGCCATCGAGTTTTTCATGCGTGATTTCTTTTTCATATTACTCCTAGACTACATTTAAATTAAATTCTAAGAGCTCGGTTGATACCAAATTTTCTCATTATTCGATATTAGATACCCTACATGCTTAGTCTTGATAATTTTATAATTTTTATCAAAGAAATTACAAATTTCTCATTTCATTATTTTCTGAGTATTAATATATCTAAATTTTCTTTAACTTAGCAAGTATATTTTCATTATGAGTAATTTAACACCTTTATAATTATTGCTGGTGTTGTGAAATATTCCACCTCGGGAAAATTTCTTTTTAAAACAGAGTAGTTATCACTCACAGATTGCAATTGAAAATACTTCCAAACTTCACTCATATTATCTCAAAAGGTGAACCAGGAAACGCGCAGTCATCTGTTACTTCAAAATAATAACTAGGTAGTATGTAAAATCAAGTTTCATGTTGAGGACGCTGAAATGCAATAAGTTATGTTATATAGTTTTATAGATCATATGTTTTATTCAACTGAAATCTCTTTTATTATTCGTCAGATTTAGAACTGAGGTTATTTTCCAGGCAGAGCGTGGTTTTTCCATAACATGCTAACAATTAATACCATATAAGGATGAAAAATATTTGCCTCAAGCTGTAATTTAACATGCTTTATTGTTTTGGTACGTACTTTTTAAATACATGTCTAACTGAAAGATACTGTCGCGAGGTTATCTGCAGAAATATAAGGAAAGAGAGGTCGGGCTTATTGCTAGAAGCGCGCCCAATTTCGTGGTACTTGCTATCTGCTATTTAGAAGCTGATAAATGCTTAAATGTGCTAATTCTGACAATATTAATTATAAATTAGTGTATTAACAAAGTTTCAAAAATATCGAGTTCATGTAAAGATCGATGTCGTGTTGTATATCGATGCATCTTAAGCATCGAGAGTATCGCCATTACCGACAACCATTTCTGTTAAATTCCTAGATATTTCTAAAAAAACGTTATCCTTGTGTGTACTCAAACTGGCATCTCTCTTAAAATTGCTAAATTATTTTTTTTCTATCAACTTAATACACTTTCCAATTCAGGTAAGTAAAATTACTTAATATGAAGTGATTTTTTTATTGATTTATTTATGGACGCTCTTTAACATCAGCGTCCCATTCAACTCAGGGCGTGAAACGGCCTACAAATTTTGCTCAGAGGCCTCTCTTTCAGGCTTGAGGTTCTTTTTCATGCCGTAAATGTACGACACCGGACCCACGGCTTTACTTCCCTTCCGAAGGAAGGCATACTTAGGATTTTTACGCCCGAAAAAATCCATCGGTCCTGTCCGGGTTCGAACCCACGATCTTGGGTGTACGAGGCAAGTATGGTAACCACTACACCGCCAGGACCGACATATGAAGTGATGATTGCTCTCAATTTCAGATTTTTGCTAAAAGTCTAATCTGATTCTAATTATCCAACCATTCCAAGAAAATAATAGAGAAAAGTAGCTTGAAAAACTTCTCTCTAAATATGCTAATAGAAGCTGATGATCAAAACCTAAACAATCACAAAGGCTGTTCTAGTCAGAATGAGACATAAATTAAAAATTATTATACGTCTATCACGTTACAATGTTCTACAGTGATTGTAAACCTTTATGTCAATCATTACATAATGAGACTCCTAAAAGTCTACCAACCCTACTAATTGTAAGTAAAAGTGTGTAATAAAGTATTAATGAGAGTCCGAAGCAATAACAAACAGACAAAGCTATGCATGTCTAGAATGCAAAACCGTTCCAGTTTTCAGACACGTTACTGAATGACAACATGTTATTGTGTGCACTGCAGAGCTCTGAATGTTGTTTAAACATCTCTAAGTACACATTTGAATGTCTAACAAATATGGAACAATGCATGCTTTTTATGAACTAATATAAAGCCTTTATTTCGCTAGTTAATCAGATATTAATATGTTGCATTTATCTAAATACCCTATATGCTTTCTAGACCTTATGAAACCTACTTGTTGCAGTGATTGTAACAGTATCGGCAGTGCATTCCTCGGGGTCATAAGACACGTTCAGGCTGTGCATGTAGATAGACCTGCCAGCGTATGGGAAATGTAAAATCGAGTACAGATTGTGACCCTTAATTTTCTGGAGCAGCCATCTGTACTTCATGGACCACCAAGGAAGTTCTCTTGAAAATTCCAAATATTCCTGTTCTCTGATATTGCTGATGTAGGATTCATCGGCCTCCGAAATAGACTCGTAACGGAAGCCCATTCCAGTTGTAGGCTTGCCCACGACAACATTCCTCTGTAAACAGCACAAAGGGAAATCGGTGACTCAATCGCCTTGATATTAGATTTAGTTAACTAATAGAAGTATAAGGAAGTAATTCTAATGCGACATCCCCTTATGTATTGACAAGGAAATACATAACTCATTGTTAGACTGTGATAATATTGGGTCAGTCCTGGGAATTCTTAAAAAAGTGGTCTTTTCTCGCTTGGGATCCGTGAGCACGAGATCTTACACTACAAGACAATGGGGCGAGTAACATAAACAAAAATATACATTTTAAAAAATAAAATAAAAGTCATTAATTTATAATCCTTTGGAAACAAGTCATAGGCATAAGTCTAACATGAGTTAGGACACGACGTCAGTATGAGGGGGTTAGTGTTTGTGGCAGCAATGCGGAAATCTGCTGTTGTTTACATCGGAACGCTAGGTAGAATTTGAGGTCAAGTACCTGTATGGTTGATGCTAGGCCATGTTACCAAATGCTCCATCACTAATAGTTAACGCAATGTGAAATGCAGAATGACAACTCAAGGACACTAATGTGAAAATAACCATTCATAATTAAATGCTTATATAGTAAATCAGGAAATAAGTTACTTAAAATAAATGTAAACTAGTATGTAGGGAAATATAGCTAAAATGCTCAGCATTATAAACCTCATTGCTGAAAATATAGGCAATTGAAATGGTACGGCCATTTTAAGAAAACAAATGACTATTTTAATGACAGAAATACGGATAGAGTTATAACAGTTAGAATAAATTAGGAATGTAATTTTAAAACGCAATATATCATAGAATTCGAGACATTTAAAGCTGAATACAGAAGCAGGTCGAGAGCAACCATGCACCTGTTAGTCAGGAACGAAATGGCGACAAATCCCTGCAGATAACGCGATGCACGGTTTAATTTTGACACAGGATTCTCCGATTAAATTTTGAAAATAATAGAGTGCAACTTTCTCTTCAACATAATATATTTATAATGAAAGTAGCTTAATATTAACATATTATTAGTGACTTATATAGTGTTTCTGAACTATTGCGGAACTGGTGAATGATAGCATACACTACTCACCTTGGTTGGGGGACGGACATGTATGATTGTGTTATTTGGATTTCCGGCACTAGAAGGCAGTGGATTTGAAAGGAGATAGAGTTTGGTTGTGTACGGCCAAGAACTCAGGTGAAACACGTTGGTGTATTCCTTCTTGAGGGGCTTCAACTGAATAGTGAAGTTGCCAAATTCTTTCTTCTCGTTCACTTCAAAGGTGACAGAGCCATTGAGAGGAAGGTGGACCACTGCGTTGCTGTCCATACCGGAAATGTAATCCATGGAGTTGTAAGGTGTGATAAAGCCTAACTTTGCCTCCTCACGCACTGCATATCTGTAAATATTTTGGCGATCTCAGAAAACAAATAATGTTACCTTATTGTGATTAACATAAGTGCGTAATTTAATGTATATTTTACTTACGTTACACTTTACTTTATCCTAAAAGCTGAAAAAACAAAGTCCTTAAGAGTGGCATCAAAAGTGTATTTGAACAGGGGAACGGGAGAGCCATCAGTCCCTATCCATTTTAGAAGAAGCAGAATAGTTATTTATATGGCGAAACAAAGAAGAGAACGAAATACTTTAAAAAATGTATAATATACTCTCATATAATGAACTTTAGAAGATAACCTAAAGGATTAACAATACTTAAATATTATCTATTTAAATTAATTAAATTAATTTACTTAAATAAATAAATTTTAAATCATTAATATTTAGAAAATTTAGTTCAGCAATACCAAAATAATTTATTCATTTAATATCATTTCAGCATCTTTAATGGTTTAGCTGCAAAAACATAAATTAATATCATAATGGCTGCTAATATAAATCAAGTTTAAATTCCTGTTATTTCCTACAGTGGTTTTAATTTTTGCTTTCTGCAGAACTTGCTTCTAAAGATATAAGAATAATTCCAAATATATTAGAATTATTTGTAGTATAACCATAACAATTATATCTTAAAGAAAGGTCAGAAACAGTTCTTTTGTTGAAAGGAAATATAAAGCATGACTCGCTATAATGAAATGTGAATCGAGCTTGACTAAACCAAACACAACCATTTTCTATGTAAAAACTTCGTAATGTGACTATTTCTCTCACAGTATCTTATAGATGGTGTTGAAGAAGCAAGTGGTGCACTCACGTGATATTGAGAGAACCGTATGCACTTATGCGAAGAGGCAATGGGGTGTAATTTTCGTTCTCTTCCCATGGTTCCGCCTGGAGACGAATGGTACCATTCACATGGGCCACTACCGGCGTTATACAAGAGTAGATATGCTGGAAACCAAGTTCATCGTAGACAGCCACTGCTACTTCTGAGTTAGTATACAGTTTCGTGAAGCCCACTTCTTTTCCTCTGGAGTATTCCTTAAATGTCTGCCAGAAGGCTGAAAATACAGGTTTTATTTATATTATGATGTACATAATCAATTTACATATTCCATGTTCACCTCTTTTACTGCATGACTTTTGGAAATATGTACGCTCAAATAAACCTTTCGATCGTATTTATTCGAGCTTTGAAGTTCGTGCCTAAACAAATGTTTTTAAGAGTATTATAGGGGTTTGGTACCCAGCCCTGTGAGATATTCACTCATGCAATTATTTCATATTTAGTGCAAATTGTTTACAGAAAATGCAGAAATAATAGGGTGCTGCAATATTCCGTTCTATAAAGAGAATATCGGCATTTTAGAAACTTTACTGAAAAAAGAATAGCCTGAGTATGGAGACATTTGGATAAAATAAATTCACAGAACCAACTTTGGGTTTTATTGGACGAAACTACAGATGCTTTAGAAAGTTTTGTGGTTAATGTTCGTTATTGCGATTCTTTATTCAGATCGCCATGGTAGAATCTTTCTTTTAGCAACAGAAGTTATTAAAACGGTGAATTATTCCGCAATAACAGAAACATTTGAAAGATCACCGCCTGTTTTATGGCCCTATGGAATTAGGAACATAATATCCTTCCTATCAGATGCATATGGTGAAACCTGTAAAGGAAATAAAGAAGTCTTATCCAATAATGTTGCATTGTTCACTCCTCTACAAAGTGTCAGAGACAGTGACAATGTTGCTACGCAGATGCAGACAGTTTTGTATCACATGTTAAGAAAATATTTTTTAAAAGCTCATTACAGAGTTACGCTCTATACTACATACTATGCGGGTTGCAGTATTACACCATCCAGTCAATAAAGACAATTCTGCTTTTAAGACAACTAAGAGTTTATTATCAGAACAACTACTGGAGGTCGCACTTTTGATTAAAAATATTGCAACCCAAATAATTTATACGAAATCTAAACACGTGGAAATGCCTGAAACTCTGAGCTGTGTTTACGAATTTTTCAGATATATTTCTCAATACACATGCATATTAACCCAGATACAAATTAAACAGAAAAAAAAAAACGTATTTAAAAATAACGAGGGTATTCTATGATGTGTCAAACACGAAATTTACTTTTAAATACTAAAAGCTCTTGTTCTCTTAATAAAACAGTGAAACATAATGTGTTCGATAGCTGCACAAACTTCAAAGCAGTAGATTCTACACCTATAGATATTGTTTCATGCGTTGAACTGTAAGTAATGATACTTTTCAAGACGTAACCCTCTTTATCTCACCTAAGCAGCTGTCATACTGACACTAGCTGTTGACTATAAAATAACATTTTTAGTAACAAAGCGCTGTAGCAAATTATGGCCCAATGAAAATTGAGCTACATTGAATAGCAGTAATCCGAATAACTTTGCTGTATAACACCATTGACAGTTCCTTAACTTTCTATGATGTTCAAATTACCTTCTTTTCTTTATATCAAATGGTAAATTCAATGTGTAAAACGCACTTAAATGTAGAGAGAAAGAAAAATAAAAAGAATAAGGAATAAACAATTTAAGGGACTGTTTTATTTGAGTTTTTGATGTCAATATGTGTTGTAATTCAATTTTGAGAGTTATGCAAGTTATATAACGAACACCGCCACGGGGGCCGAGGTCGTTAAGGCGCGGACTCGTGAGCGGGAGGTCTGGGGGTTCGACTCCCGCCAGGGCCGTCCTCCCTGACTGAGATTTTTTCCAGGTTTTCCTCAGTCCTCATACATGGCAAATGCCGGAGAGCCCTAAACTTCGGCCTGGAACGTTTCCTTCCTAAAAAAATCCTTTTCCAATATATCACTTCACCTCATTTATCATCAGTGTGCCTAGTAGTAATAGCATTGTACCTGTTGCGTCAGTTTGCGTGTAGGGCTTCTAAGCATGCGTGCTTGAATATCCGCGACCACAACAGGCGTAAGAATGAACGGACTCGGTTTTATTCAAGTTGCAACTAATTCCCTTGTAGCCACCTTTTCTTTTACTGCCATTTTGTCTTATACTGATCTGTGCAGGAACATCAACACCAGCAATTTTGCTTAAAATTCTCGCAGGTTTTACCAATGGAATTGGCTCGTACATACGCCTCCACTATTGCAATTCTTTGTTGCAGAATATATCTTGCACTATACTGCTGTGAACATATCCTCACAGCACAAATTGCTTCCTCATACTGACCGAGACTTTGAAAAAGACATCACCTCTGGGTTGCAATCACATAGCTTCCTTCATTTTCCCTTCTGCTCTCCTACTGTATACCTTCATTATCTTGCACGCCGTATGCAAGCTTGAGGTTGGCTTTTCAGGTCAGTGTTTTGTGAGCTACTCAGAATCATATAACACCAAAGTTTCTAATGATATTGGATAATATAAGCATTTCACCTCAATAATGTTGGCGTTGATTTGAAATAGTATTTGACAATACAAAGAAAAGAAATATGATGTCATTTTACTGTACCTAAAACAAATAAACTTCCCAGGTAATTCATTGCAATTGAGCAGAATTTTAATTATATTCTTAGGTTTCAGAATCCGGCATGTATATAGAGGAAGTTTATTGAAGTACTTATAGAAATATGTTTAAAAAACACTTTCAGAGTCGCTGCAGTAAACGGAGAACTAATTTAAGTAGATACTTACTCTGTGGCACCTTTTCGATTGTGTGATTATCGAAAGCCCAGAACCACTGATGACCCAAAAATGGAAACATTATATTTCCCTCGACTTGCTCGCGCTTGTCCACATATACATCTTTGTCCTGGTCAGCTGATACCTCCCCAGATGTCCATGAATTAAACATGGACAGAGGCTGCCAGGTGCCCGAAGAACCGCGGAAAATGGAGTTGATCAAAGCGAGTGTGTCATTAAGGCTGCTCACCATTGCTGAAGCCTGTAACATATTGATAGAATTTAGTGAGATCTGAAATCTATCGCCCGGTGAGAAATGCATCAGTTTGATGGGAAATATACATAGGACATTCACTTTCGTTTGAAACCACTTTACATGTCTTACGAGTGCATACTCTTTTTGGGAACAGTTACACCATCAGCTGCTAGGATTCCATGATTTTTCTGAATTTGATTGTTCCTAGAGTAGCTCCGACTTCTCTAGTACTTTATATTATGTTAGTAAATTATTGCTTCAATCACTGAGGAGGGAAAATGTTAGGCAGCGAGCGAGAGTGGTATCTACAACTTCCGGTCAGATACAAACTCACCCCAATGATGCTGTGTTACGTTCAGTTGAACGTACATTACTGAGTTCTTTTTCTGTCTCAGATGACATGTAGTCTGTAATAATACACCGAAATAGAGACGTTTCTAGACCTAACCTATTCCAGACGCTAACTCGATGGTCTTGATTCCCACAGGGTTTACTCTGGAATTAATTCAACATTCTCCTCCTTTTTGTTCAGTGAATGTCAAATGCTGAACACTCAATTTAATATAAACATTATACAATCATTTTCCCAAGCGTTAATGTTGCTCGATGCTGGTCTGCAGGTGATGGTGTGTACCGACAGAGGCAAAGTGACATATCCCTTCTCCGTAATATTAATAACAACAATGCAGATGCTCATTTGTAACATTAAACCAGTAATGTTTCACCGTCATTGTCTTATGTATTTCCCTGATTATACATAATGATTAAAATGATACTAATAATTTGCACATAATGTTTAATATTATTACTAAAACAGAACAAAATGTATTACAAGGCACAATTGCACTAACTCTGCTAAATGATAAATTTGAACTTTATTTTTATACGACGTAAATGATAAATTTGAACTTTATTTTTATACGACGAGGCCAGAGAACTCACATTAACGAGAATTTGCCTTGAAAGTAATGTATCAGGAAGTGTATTTAAGGAAACGCTATGTGAGTGATATAACACTATTAAAATTGCTCATACTACCTTCAGAATATGGACATTTTATCACTCTGTGAAACATGTGCCCCACGCTTCATCAACTGTACTGAACAGCTGTTACACTATTTTCTGCACTGATATTTTAAATAATATATAGGCATAACCCTAATTTCATTATCAGGCGTTGTAATAGACGCCTAAACCAATCCGCTTTTACCTTTCACAGCTTCACACCCCAGGAATAGTTTGCAGCTACTTTATCTCCTCAGAAATTCAACATTACAGATGATCCTGAGCCACGTCCTTCTTTGAACACAAAGGACATTTTGAGGCGCATTTAAGAAAGTTTGAATAGGACACAAAACAAGAGTTTTACACGCTTTTAATCTAAACACTTGCGCCATATCTAGCTGTGATAAAACGAGAAAAATATCTACAGTGAAAAAACGCGAAGAAGTTATTTATGATAACAGTGTTAAGAGTGGAATCTTATTTTACGAATAGAAACAAAATAAAACCACTTTTAACACTTGTACCTTACACTATTTTTACAGGAAATAATAAATTAAATTTATTGCAGTCATTCCGAAAGGATATAGCTTACGTATTTCTCACTAGAAGGAGCATGGATTTTTTTATTTGGTTTATTTATGGACGTTCCAACAAATTTTGCTCAGAGGCCTCTTTTTCAGACTTGAGGTTCTTTATCGTACCATAAATGTACCACACGGGACCCACGGCTTTGCTTCCCTTCCGAAAGAAGGCATATTTGGATTTTTACGCCCGAAAAAATCCATCGGTCCTGGCCAGGATTGAAACCCCGATCTTGGGTTTAGTAAGGCAAGTATGGTTACCACTACACCACCAGGATCGACATGGAGAATGGAAGAATCGCTAACTTTTGAATTACTCAATAATATTACTAATATTGCAGTGATGGTGGTTAGTAATTTTTAAGCCTCGTATTTTGGACGGTAAAATTACATTTTATTATTATTATTATTATTATTATTATTATTATTATTATTATTATTATTATTATTAGCATGCGCAATGATGGGATTAAGTTTTACTAATTTTCCTCTATGATGATGGCTCTTATGTAGAACAAATGTATGCATTATCACTAATTATACCATAATCTGATTTAGAAATCGCCATGAAGTATGAAAAAATATGATATATATTATAAAATGTATAATTTATATTTGGTTAAATAGAAAAATAATCATGTTCCTTATAAAATCAAAGCTGGTATAGCACTAGAGTGTTATAAAATGCAGTTTCTAGTTTGAGCCGCCGGTGTTAAAAGAGCTATCTGGAAATGTTTTTTCCACTCTCACTATAGTATGTAAGTATAATATTATGGTGATGCTTTCAGGGAAATAAGTATGTTTAACCTTAATAATGTTGGGTTACTATTGACTATAGGACGTAAAGTTAAAAGTTAACTTATCTCTCTAGGGAAGTAAGTAAAAAAGATGATTATGCAGCAAACAATTGAAAAATCAAAATCAGAAACGTGGTACTGTTTCCATTACATAATTCCTCAGTAGTTGAAATCTCTTTTTTCAACTTCTCGGCAAGTAGCAATTCAAATGCAGCTCTATTGCTTTTTCTGCTGCATATGAATTCATTTTTAATAAATAACAAGCAACTTTTAAAATGACTGCTACAGCTTTCTATGTGTAAACAAAATTCAGGTGTTTTGTTGAATAGTCGCTAAGCAACAAATAACTGAATGCTGTAATTCGACGTATTTACTGATATAATAAGTTATGTAAAATCAAGATAACATAAAATAAAAATATATTTTAATTACGTGAACATAGGAGTGGAAAAGAAAACCTTAGATACAATTCGTGTGTATTAGAGTTGACCAACTTTGGACGCATACTTGTCATCGACTGGTATCGACTACTCACGTTATAACATGAATATGATTATGCAATGAATAGCACGTAAAGTACAAACGCTATTCATTACGTTGTTTCCTAATCAAGTAATGTAGATTTTAAACAGTGGTATCCATTGTTAAATATTGACATTCATACTTAGGTTTGAATTTCTAGTAAGTTAGATATCAGATAATAAACATTACTACATCCCGGCCTTGTGAGATCTCTGATCATATCAGTGTAGCTAAAAACCTAAACAAACTTAGGTAAATACTTACTCGGATCGTTTCTGGTCTGTAACCATCATAATTCTGGTACAGTTTATAAAACACGGCAGATGGCATCAGGCTATCAGTGCTTCCAATAGTTTCAAGGAATTGAGCATAGGACACACCGACCTCGCCTATCTTGTAGTTGTCGTATATTGCCTTTGAATAGCTGCCGTCGTATTCCTCAAGTTTCAGCATGGATAGGGCAGCTTTTGCATTTTGTGCACTAAAATAAAAAGTATTTTTTGTTATTAATATACTTCAGACTTCTAGATTCAGTGGTTAAGGAGATAGTAAGTAAACACAATGAAACTTACAGCTCTTCATGGTAAGGACCTCTGAGGGCAGCTGCGCTCTTTATCATACTGGCCACTGCGGACTTGAATTGTGTACTGATATCGATGTGGGTCATCTCGGCCATTTTCTGGAGTTGTGCCGCCGATGGATTGGTTTTCATTGTGTGGAAAACCGCCAGACAGCGGAACTGGTGTGGCATGGTGGCGTTTGCGTAAATATTCTGCCAGAACTTGCCCATAGGCTTGCGGTTATACTCCGTGAGACGATCCATACTGGCGATCATGTGAAGACGCTGGAACTCCGTAGCTTGCTTCGCACCAATCACGTATGGATAGAAGACATCGAAAACCTTTATGTCGGCAATGTTTCCAAGGGCGCGAATCTCCAACTGGATTTGAACGCTGTCACCTCTCTTGATAGCTGCCGTCAGACGTTCAGCAAAATATTCCACAGATAACCTGGTTAGAATTCTGTACCTTTTTTCCTTCACTGCCGCTGTTCGGAGAATGTCAGTGTATGTCAGAGCAGACACTACGCCCAGGTCTCCTTGTTTGTCCACTGATTGAGTTATTTTCTGTAAAATAAAAGAGAAAAATTGTTCTATCCCAATAGACAATCAAGCCTCAGAGATGGTAATTATTTTTGGCTTTTGAGGAAGGATTTATTTTCATAGTGCAGGTTTCAAATGTGGATTCCTTCTCGCCTTCACGTTATTCATGAGCAAACCGTAATACAAACTGACGTTTCATAGAATATGTGGTAAACGTTTCAGAAAAATGTGTCAATTATTTTAGCTTTGACTTACAAATCAGTATTAAACCGACCGAGGCGATAGCGCTTGAGGCTGTGACCGGCTAAGCTAACTGATGTTTTTGTGGTTTCCTCAGTCCATTTCAGAAAGAGCGAATGCCGGAAGTATTCTCTTCCATAGATTCACCTTCCATTACAGTTCTATGTGTTTACCTGCTTCCTTCTGTGTTTGTAATTACATCGAGATGGCGCTGACCTTGGACTGACCACTTGTCCAGAAATAATCAGCTCCCCGAGAAACCACTTACCCGGCCTGTTAAGTCCCAAAGAGTGTAAGTTCTAATATGGAGGAAGACACACAAAAATGAGCGAAAAATCAAATAAATATCAACCAAAATGACATTAAATTACAAATAGGTAACGGCAAGAGATGTTAGTGCATTTTCTCCAGGCCAAATGAAAGGCCTAAACCGAATTGCGGACATAATTCTTGCGCTAAAGACAATAACGCAATGGCTGTGTCAATGGCTGTTTCCAGTAAGAAGAGTAGCGAGACAATCACAGAAGAACAAAATGCTCCATCACTTAGAAAATAGCATTCTTACGCTGTGCACGGCTAAATATTCCAACTCTATCGGACTAAGGGATTCAATATTTGTACCTTCTTTCTTTAAAAGTATTAATGAAAGCATTAAAACAACAAAATCTTGAAATGCATAACTACCTGTCAGTATTTTCGTTTAATTCGCTGTTTGATAATATATCCTATTTTATCCTTTTGAGATACGTCTCTGAAGTTTTTCATAAAAGACTAGTATTCCGAACAATGTTCTAAAACCGTTTAATCTCATGTTATAGAATTACGTTAAATTCGGGTAGGAACTAAACTAAGTGAAGCATTAAGCTCCTGAGATAGGAAGCTCTATCTTTTGCTATAAAACAGTATAACATTTTCATAAAAACAGTTTTTCATTTTGGAAAAATAGCTAAATGAAGGTGATGTTATTACACATGAAGAAAAAGAAATACTCGTATGCAACATAGAGAGCATTCATTGCAAAGCAAGAGAACAAATATAACCTCTGTATATGTTAAAAGAGGATATGGGGAAATTCATTCATATGCATTCGACTGCGAAAGGTTTCTCGATCACGTCTTTCTGTCTCTGCTAATGATTCTATATTATCGCTCAGTTGTGAATGCTTAATTTTTAAAGGCTTAAGTCTTAAATTAATTAATTAATGATGTCGTAATCGAATGCATACTATTTATAGAAATATGATAAAGTGTTAGAAGTAGCTTTCGAAACGTGTATTTCATTCATTCGCTGGTAGTGCACAAACGAGGTACTTACAAACAAGGTCCACAAATAGATGTAGTCTTGAGCGTAGGCGGCTTGCTTCTGATTGGAGATAAGATCTGCAGCTTCTGATTTCGAAATATGATCTGTGTCAATCCATTCATATATGACTGCCAGAGAATGTCGTGTTCCAGTCATGCCAACTGCACTACGAAGCACTTTCCTATAAGGGGGAAAAATACAATTCAGAATAAGGCAGCAGATAGCATGTCCTTAAATAATATACTATCAAGGTCAGCAGTTCTCAAACTGTGGTACACGGCCCGCGGGGTTTCGCGAAGCTTTGAGTACTGTTACCACCACTTATTTTTGACTGTATAGATGCAAATAATGAGCTATCGTAAAAGAAAAGATATTGGGATAAAGCAAATTAAAGTAAAATTGAAGACTATTATTTGCTTAGAAGAGGGCGGATTACACAAATCACTAAAATGTACTGTCGTAGTATCTCTGGCAAAGGTATACATCTCTCTGCAGAGAAAATCTCAGGCTAGGCTCGCCTGCTTCTGATATTCCCGAACTATGAAAGAAGGCCATGATGGAAGTTATGCCTTTCGTAACAATTTCTTGTTTGAAAAATCATCCCCTTCACTCATTTATCTAAAAAAAAAAAAAAAAAAAAAAAAAAACAGTAAAAATGTTTATAAAGTAGAATGAGAACTCAGAATAAAATGTTCTCTTATCATGGCTTGTAAGTGAAATACAACATCTTCCCCCTCATTAATGAGTAATGTGCCATCATATATTGATACTTGTTATTAATATTGCAGTTTTAGGGTTTTATATACTTTCGAATGTAATATTATTAGTATGTTTATTACTATTGTGTAACGATACACTTCAACAAATTGAACAAATATACATTTGTTAGTTTATATCTGAAATTTTGTAAATTATTGATAAACAAAACTTAAAAATATATGGGATACAAAATTAAGACATTATGATAATTATGATTGAATAATTTTACTAAAAGTAAACTACAGAGTAATGCATAAATATAAAATTGGCGAAATTATCCACGTTGGTAAGACAAGATTGTGTGTTATCGCCTTTTTTATAATTTGATCTTGGACACCTTCCTAAGAAATGCAAACGATATATCTAGAAGAATACGCTGGGACCTCTCTGGCAGATTACATTAAACGGATGATATACTGGCCTGTACTTGTAAAGATATGAAAACTAAACTCCTACGCTTGGAATGCTAAGCTCTGAAAATGGGACTCCAGATTAGCTACAACAAGCCCAAGGAGACACATAAATGAAAAAATTAGCCCTAAATAATGGTGAAGAGTCATAAACTACCAAGGCGGTGCAGATAAGTACGTGAAAGAGAATAAAGAAGGCTAAACACGCTTTTGCACTGCTTAAATTAATTTGATAGAATACATTAACAAACCATCTGCAGGTTTCTGTTAACAGAATATTCTTGTCGATCAAGATTAAAAATTAAGATCTGTGGTTGAGAACAGAACAAAGACAAATAGAACTGGAAATTCGGCAGAGGAAGTGGCGGTGGCCGACCATACGATCAGGAAAGATCTTGATTGGGATCCTCAAGGTAGTCGAGGAATAGGCAGACTCAAAACAACTTGGAAGAGTACAATCCTCATAGAAGTAAAACGTGGGGAGAAAGTATCAAATACTTCTACTGTCAAATAAAAAAGGATTTTTACTTCGTATGTGAATGTTTCCCGAGTCAGTGATAGTAGCTATAGTTCCATTGTTTCTTTGTATTCCCGTTATTACATTTGCGATTTATACCTAGACATTCTTCTTGAACTTCTCTGATCAAAATGTCGTTCAGTTCATCTGCTGTTATATATTTTATTTAAGATATGCTCCACTCCCTAAAATAGAAGACAAGTGAAAACATATTGCGTTTAGTACAAAAATAAAATTTAATAAAAACTTTTTTGTTTAGGCAATTCATTTCAGAGCGCTTTGTTATTATTTGCCTATTAATTGGTGGCCAAAATTTTATTTTTAACTCAAATTGTTTAAGGATTTTTTGGTGTTGAAAAGCCCATAGAAGGCCTGATATTTGTATTAATATTTTAAATTAGTTTCAGACAACTATGGGGCAGGATTACAGAACCTACTTCTCTTTGGCAGGCTCTTTCCTCCGATACCAGTATTCTTGTCTGACTCATTCTATTTCGATTTCTTATTCCGAGAATACCCTTGTTCTTCTCTTTGATTTTTTTCGGACAGATCCTTCAGCTCTGAAGCTTTCTTTCTGAACACTCCTCTGTTCCCTATAGCTTTATTATTATTAACAGACATATTGATCTGAACTTACCCGGCAATTGAATCTGGAGCTACTTTAAGGTAAGCAAAGCGGATCTCCTCAGCAGTCAATGTGCGCAATACCTTCACTAATACCACTAACGTAGACATTCCCTGCTGTGACTGGATATTGCTCTGGTTCCAGAACATTTCTGCAGCATTTCCAGCTAGTTCTGCAACCATGTCCGCGATGTCTGTTGCAGGAGCGTCACCAATTCTTTTTCCCTGGTAGGCAGTGTGGTATGGCATGATGCTTGCCACTGGGCTCGGTGAGTACCTGGCATCACCCAGACAGCGATCCACAGTATCTTCCACAGATTTTAAGAGTTTCCTGTTAGGAGAAGATAAATGTTATTAGGTATAACTGAAGCATGTAATGCCTACTTAAGGTGGAGTATTCAAAAACTGTAATCACTACATGCAGGTAATGAATGAAGCTAAATACGTTGACTAGAGCTTATATGTAAAGAAGTCGTCAATGATAACAGAAAGAGTAGTCAAAATAATAATAAATATAGAAATATTGATGCAATAGGTAATAAGATTCAACAGATTTTCTTTCTAACGGCCACAGCGTTGTAGTTTCATTAAAAATATTTTATAAGTTACCTATATACTACCTTGTGCTGATGACCTATCATTTGTGATTGAACTTTTATGTAATAATTAAAAAATAGTATATAAAGCATTTTCAGAAAAAAGAGAGAATAGTTACTTATGATATTTGCGTAAGGAGAAGGAGCAAATCTAGTAACAAAATTAAATCACTTTTAACAATGTATCATATTTTAGACAGCCCATATTAGTACAAATAATTTATAATTGCTAAATAAATTTATATCAGTAATTCCAAAACGCTTTGTTTAGAAGAAATAGTTCCCGTATTTCTCAGTAGGAGAAGCCTGGAAGAAATAAAACCTAATAGCGCGGATGGTACTAGTAAAGTCACGGAAGTGGTAACTTAAAGCATTTTGACGAGGTAATATTATAAATAAATTTTCTTTGTATATTATACTAAATTTATGTTTAAAGATGTAATCTTCTCGCGCTAAAAGAACCTATATGCACAATGAGCAATGGCATCAGCTGTCATTGATTTTCCTCCATTCTAACAGGGTTCTGGGGATGTCAAAATGGTTTCCTAGGCTTATAAATCTTACAAAGAAGTTTTATAATTATTATGCAATATCACTATTGAATTACGAATAATTTTGAAACTACCATGAGGAATGTAAAACTTTAACATTTTCAATACATTACAAAATACGTAATTTTTACCCGCTTAATAAATAATCATTACACTCTGTATTAAAACAAAGCTGGTAGCACCGAGCGTTATAAACAAATGCAGTTCTAGGTTTAAGTGACTTGTGTTAAAAGAATTAAGTTGTCTAAAAACGAATATATTGAGATAATGATACACATAATTGTGCTGCACACTGGGTTGGTTATATAAAGGATTGTTAAACTCAACTAAGCTTTTCTCTTTCTGTATGGCCCTGTAGTCCGATATCGCGCCTTAGTCTGCTTCAGCGACCGCTGCGCACTCTATCTCTGTCCTGCGACATCAATATTGCAGGGAATCGTGCGATGTATCCCGCCGGATGCCTGTCATGCGACTTCCGAGATGAAAGGATGCCATTTCTCATCAGGCAGCTCCCCAGCTTTCCTCAAGAGATTGGATGAACCCCGTTCCAGACCTCCCTAACTTAGAAAGTTTCTAATAAGGTAGCGAGAATCGAACCCGGGACTTTCGCGTCACGGTCTGTAACGCTAACCACTAGACCAAGGAGGCGGTCCAATAAAGCTCTAGCCAGCTTTATTATGAGTAGCTATTGAGTAACTACAATCTGCCACATTCAGATGAATTCATTCAGCGAGATGTAACAGAATCACACAGAAACATAAAGCATTTATTTCGCCGTGGCGTGTAAAGAATGAAAAAAGATAAAGAGGGTACGCTTCTGCGGGTCACAGAAAAGGAAGAGAAAACATGGAACAGAAATTGTTACATTACCTGAAGAAAGACCTAAAGATAATGCAAGCTGAGAGAAAGCTCAAAGCGGAAAGAAAGTGTATGTTAAAAAAATGAAATAATGTTGTCACATGTTTTCATAAAATAGAAATAAACTCACTTAAACATATTTGGACTGCTTTCATAGTCATCCTGAACACTATCATAGTAAGGAGCATCTTTCATATACTCTCGTTCCGGATCCACGTGGAAGGAATCTGCAGGAAACTCGGCGTCTTTCACATAGGTTGTGTACTCAGCCGCCCGCAAGAAGTCTGCATTTGCAATGTCCTCTTGCAAGGTCAGTTGCTGAGGTGGCTTGGGCGCTGTACCCAGAGGATTTTCCCAGTCCAGATAGAAGTTGACAACAGTCGCTACTATGCCTTTCTGCTTGTTGTACAGTTCAGGGGCGACGATGAGAGTGTTGATAGTTTCTGTGCTTATGATCGTATGACGCCTTACATTTCCCCTGATGACAGCAAAGGCTTTGGTCGACCGCTGCAAGTAAAACCTTTCATTTAGGAGAGACAAGAAATACATTGACTATAACTTTTGTGTCAATAAGTTCACAAAGCCTTAAAAATTGAGTTGCAGTTGAATAAAAGCTCTGTTCTTTATAAATACCAGAGATATAACTAAGAGCCAAGTTTTCGTCCAATATTTGACTTTTAATTTCCTTGCATGTTTATCTGTTTGCTCAATACACTGTTCCGTGCTCATCAGACAAAATGGATATATAACATTTACTTTCCTTGAGTTTATGCTATTCCAGTTGATTTTTAATTAAGAAAACAGATATTTAAAGTGTTACAAATAGTTAAACACATAATAATCACTAGAAACTTTAGTTTGTATGGTTCATCTTCAGCTTTGGCTGGAGATGAAACCTTGGGTATGCACATGAAGTTTCTGTACTTCATTACAATCAAATCCATAAACCGAATACCTAATAGGCATATTAAAATATACAAATTAGAAAGTTAATTTCGCTTTATAAACGGGCATTTCATATTTTATTTTTTGAAATATACTAAGTTAACTTGCATGTTCCTAGAAATTGTGGATTAATCTGTTTCATTACAAAAATTTACTTTCACATCATAGGTACAACAATTATACCAATATATAAAACTTTAAGGGCCTCCGGAAAGGATAAAAAGGGATAAAAGTTTCAATTTTTATTTTTATATATGAACAATCTTTTTAATGATATATAGTGTTTGCAGTTTTCTAACTAATAAATGTGCTAAAAATTGAAGTTTTTATGGGTAAACCTCAATTAGGAACGGTCCAACTTCTGACAAATGATTTTCTTTCCAAATTTCACGCTCAAGAGGTACATTTTGATGAACTTATGAAAATAAATGATGTGACAAACTTCTAAATACATACAGTATTTTATAAACACCTAGATGTCTCTAGTTATTCTAGTTCAGAATTTGTAGAAGAAGAACATGCTCCAATCTATGGGGTTTAAATTCACTGAAAAGTACTATAAACTTTATCACTTGATTCCCGAAAATGTTGTTTTTATCATACAAAATGCGTATTTTCTCAGAATAAAATACGGATTTTTAGAAAAAGTTTAACAGACACATCTGTTTAGTTTAACACGATATATTTAATAGGATACTTTTATCGAATTACATTTTGAAAATGATGAAAATATTGTAAAATTCATTATACATAAATAATGTTAATGTGATAAAAGGATAGATTAAGCATTATTTGTTACTTTCCAGACAGCTATTTCATAAAGACCCTGCACAAATTGCACCCCCAATCGCACAAAAATTCTGAAAAAACTTGCATTTTATAAGCACTATTTTAACTTTGGAAGGAAAGGGCATTCCGGAGCCGCTTGAGTAGATATTATGTTGTTAAAGTGGTAACAAACTGTCCCCAACTATCGCAATAAAGTTCTTTTGAAGAGTACACAAGACACGTTTTACCGACCACCATCAAGAAACTGCCCGAACCACGCAGAGTGTATTCCGGAAAGGATGAAAATAATTTAAAAGTTGAAACGTACAAGGAAGATACTGACAAATGGTTCGAATTTCAAATGTTCCCCTAATGTAGCAGTGTGCTTTCTAAATTTAATTACTGCCTTATATAATTTTAAATGAATAAGACTGGGATGTCAAGCAAATACGTTCCAAAGTTCTGTCCATTTTCTTCCTAGTCAGGAGAAGGTTGTTCATTTTTTTAAAGTTGCATTTTTTTTTAAATATTAATGAGCGTACGCAAATATGATTTTATTTAGCTAGGGCTGCAATTGTTTTCTTTCCCCTTTACTTTTCGCTGAGTTTTGTAGAAATTCATTGCTCTTAATTGTGGCCAGCGTTTTAATAGAACACAGCAAAATGGTGTTTAGCTGCTACAAAGAAAACTGGCAAGTTGAGCGTGAACTAGTCACAAATCGCAGTCGCGCTTCAGTTGTTAAGGCGGCATGACTGCAGGCTATAATGAAATCTATCGGAATAGATGACTGTGTGGTGGTCTTAAATCGTTCGGCGGAAGCTGACTAGGAGTGTGTCGTACAGGCCTCAGCATAATAGACTTGGAATATGCTTTTCTGAGTACATATGCCAGTCATTATGTTTGCTAATCTACTTCGACTTGAAAGTAAATGTTACGGCACAAACCGATATTTACACGAATATAATTGCATAGGGTGTCTCTGGTGGCAAAGTTTGAGCGTCTTATTTGGCAGGTTCCGGTCGTCCTAACCTGGGTTTTTTCCTGACTTCCCTGATCACTCAGGCAAATTCTGGAATGAATTTTTCCTTTCCACTAAATTTATTTCATATTATTTTATTAGAAAGTCTAAAGTGCCGGAGCGAAATAGGCTGGTGTGGTTTGACGGTGGCTTGCGTATTGAAAAAGATTTCTGTTCCGTGGAAGAGGCTCTTCTGAGGGGCTTAAACTCCTCCGTCATCGAGATATTTTATCTGGAAATAATGTTGTGGATTCCATCTATGTCCTTGTCTAAGCACCCAGCACCTCCTTCACTTCATTCCTTCCACCAGAAGGTGTCCCCATTGGGGGTGTAGGCACAAACGGCCAGCCCTCGAGCAAGGCTGAAGTACCGAAATACACTCCTCCTTCCCTAATAACCTAATCCAATCACATTTGTGTTGTCTCAAGGAAGCCGAACAGAATGATAAAGCATGCACGTCATAATCAAATTAAATCTACCACTATATTTGTAGCGTACACATTTTGAATTGGTTTTATATTAGACTGCTGCTGCTGCTGCAGCATGTATATATATATAAACGAAAGGTCCAGTCATGCTCATTTAATTATCGAATTGTGATATCTTGTACAGAAATTGCAGTTCAGTTCGTCCTCAACACGCAATAAGTTAATAAAGGAACTAATGAAAATATACTTACGCTTACGGGAAGATATTCATTACGGTCATGGCTAAATTTTTCCGGCTCTGTCATTCCTATTTCGGACTTAGGCACATTTTTCCACTTCCCGTAATTCCAAAACTTTTCGACCACAAGATGTTCTCGTCGTTCTGCATCGGTGAAATTTTGTAGCCTAGGGGTCTTAGCCATTGCAGGTATAGACAGCGGTGATATTGTGTAACCAACAACACATTTTCCGGTGTTAGAGGTCTGCAACAAAAAAGTTGTTGATAACAATGCGCATGTATGGAATGTCAATCTTCTATCTTATTCAAGTGATACACATTTTACTCCACAGATATCAAACTGTCATTTATGCAGAGTGGAACATTTCCTTTCAATTATGACTTTCGTTAGTAATTCTTTTTGAAGAACAGAACGAAATTTGGTCTTTTTGAAGCGGTTTTTGAGGAAGGATTCTCTGTACAGAAGTAAATCCCAACAGAGAGCGTAAAAAATGCATTACTGATAAGCAAGTACTACAAGAAGATCTTAATATTTTAAACAAATGACTATTTTTTTAAAGAAGAAATCCGCATTACGTATCAATCAGTTTGTTGACTCACCTCAACGGTGTAGAAGGTGGAGAAGGTAGAAGTGGCATGTCCAGGAATCTTTTGAATGGAGTATTCCTTGGACTTAGCATCGGGACGAATCTGGAACTGGCTGACAATGCCCCAGATCATGCGTTTTTCCCACGTTTGCAGTTTGCTATTAACCCAGATATGTTCCACAGCGTTGTCTTTCGTCACTGCTACCAGAAAAGTGGGATCAGAGAATGGAAGTGGATTGTATTCCAGATCTGCCTTTGGAATTTCGGAATTCCATCCGCCTGGCAAATACAGCGGGCCAACAACCGCATGCTCAATTGATGAAATCTGAAATATATATATAAAATATATACATGATTTTAAAACAGTGTTTCTTCGTATTTCAGTAAGAAATTTAATATACTTTTAAAATTTTCACAAGAAATGGTTAATTTTTATAAATTAAATCGACAGGTTTCATTTTTGTCCAAACTTTAAGTTAAATCAAATAAACGTGACAGCAAGTAAATAAGATCTCAATATGGGGTTCTCAAATATGTTTTACATTTAATAAGTTTTTCTGTAAAACCATGTAATATAAACTGAAGCCTATAATTATTTTATTTATGCTTATACACATCCTTTGTGACCTGCAGCAGTATCTTTTCACCCTTAGAGTTTTTGCAGTCTTAAAGGAAAATGGTTGATATTTCTATTTTCTACAAATTTTTTCTCGCATAATCATTATAGCACCCAAAACAATATGCCAAAGTTTCACTACTACAAGATTAATATTTTTAAGCCAGTGCTTTTTGTTTAAAATATAGCTCCACATTTGCATGTTAAGCATAATGTTAGAATATTTTTACAGCACCACATGTATTAAAGTATATGCAATATAGGTTTTCAACATTTTTTCTCAGAAGAGAAGATATAATCATGTATGTATCGAACATTATGTTTTTCTGTTCCTTTCTTCGTTATCACAAATTTCATTTTTTATTGTAACAAAACTTTAGCATATAATAGTGGCTACTTAGTTTCATTAACATGCATGCATAAACATTTCACATCCGTATCATAAAAGCTGCAGAAGGTACGTTTTGAACACTCTGAAACGTGTTTAAAATAATTTTGCGAGAAATTGCTTTTTTAAAGATGGCATGCTGATTAGTGCAGGCATTTACAAGCACGTCATTAAGAGTTATAGGGCTTTGAACTTTTGGTAGCATATCAGGCAGAGTTGACTATAAATTTTCTTTAATTTGTTCTTCTTCCCTTTTTTACAAAACATAGTAACATTTTATTTTTTGACCAAAATTGGCTATTTTCAATCATAATTACCCTTAGTTAAAATTATAAATAGATATTTTAAAAGTTTATTGAGGATCGTTGCACTTTCCGTTATCGAAGTTTCTATTTCGAATTTAGATAGACTTTAGAAAATTGTAGGTAATAATCGTGTGGATGGATTTGCAAATTTCCTGGTGGCATGTCAAGCAAAAAACGAGACTATAAAAATCTTAGTACTAACAAAATATGAATTTGCTCCAGTTTGACGCTTTCTGGATTCTAGTGGGATTTAGTTTGTTTGGATGAATTCACTATACTGAAGTTATGAGATACTTACAGTACCAACATATGTGGTCTCATTGTAGGTTTTTATGTCCACTTGGGCTCTAATTAAAGCGCCAGTGTACTGATCGGAGACCTGGTGAAGAGCAGTGAGTGTCCTTGTTTCGACGGTGTAACGATAATTCATCTTGGGCTGCCATGCTGCAACATCAATAGAAATGAATGTTGCTTGAATCTCAACACAGCTACAAAATATAAGACGCTTCATTGCATTTTTGATTTTTGGCAACCTTGCAATTTTGAATTTCACCATTTCCAAACATTTGTGATGGTATTCAATAAAAAATATGTTATCCAAAAACTATTACTTTTTGTCTTTGTTATAAAGCGCCCGTTTCATCATTTTATTGACTAAAAACAAAAACGCAGGAGTAAAAATATTTTCTAATGAAATGCCTGATGCTAGAAGCACAACAGAGAGAAATCCATTTTGTGTTATAATTACATTACCACTCATTAATTTCATTTCACTTACTCATTTACATGAAATATGCAGTTAAATCAATTTAAATTCGTTATTATGCTGATAATTAGGTTTAATTACGTAAAAAGCTTATTATTTAAAATGACATTCTGTACTTATTGTTTTTTTATAAAGGAGTGGTGTTTTTGCGTAAGAGAAACAAACTTTAGAAACCTGAAATTGCATGTTTCACTGCCTGGGTCAAATGCGCCAAAGTGTGTATCCAGGTCATATTGCTAGGTAAACCTGTTGTTGGTGATACTTCAAATGACCACATTAATTGCTATGTTCTAGGCTCCAAGGTTATATTACTTCAAAAACGTGCTGAAATTGTAGCATTTCAAGAAGTTAGGTTTGTTAATATGTCAAAATGATAAAAAATGAGATTATCTATCCTAGGAGTGCAATATACCCTTGCCCGTCATACTAATACTGGTAACAAATATATAAAAGTTTATAGGTTCATTAGAATTACCACTGCACCACAAATATGTGCAGAACAAGTAAAGATGGCTGAAGATGACACTTTTTCTACTGTCCTTGTCAGCTAACTCTTTCCTGTGTAAGCTTCTATTTAATGTTACAAGTTGCTCTATGCGTGATGTTTCTTCCCTGTCTAAATGGAAATTTGCGAACAAACACCTCATAGATTACAGAAAACGACTGTCTGTTGCAACAGTAAAAGTAAAACTTTCAGAAACTGATCAGAAGAGGCTGTGGCAGTAAGGAAACCATTGCTAAAGCCTATCAACACAAAGAAGACAATCTAAGGGGCCAGACAACATCGATACTGAAAACCTACTGGTTGTTTAAATAATGTTTTAACTTTTGAGCTATAACAAGCGGTGGACACTAGTGATTTTATTGTTTATTTATTTTTTTAATGGTGTTTAACGCTCGTTTTTACTACTGAGGCACCACAGGTGGTGGGCATTGATGATACATAAAACGAAATGATATATTAAGAAAGAATTTTTTAAGGAAGGAAACGTTCTAGGCCTAAGTTAAGGGTACCTACCCAGCATTTTCTATTTATGAGGACTGAGGAAAACCTGGGAAAAACCTGTGAGGGAGGACGGTCCTGGCGGGATTCAAACCCCAGACCTCCCGCTCAGGAGTCTGCGCCTTAAAGACCTCGGCTACCCGTGGCGGTACACTGGTGATAATTGAGGTGAAATAATAAACTGAGAAAGGGTTTTTTTTTTAAACGAAGAAAGCGTTGCAGGTCTATGTTTCAGGGTACCTCCCCGGCATTTGCCATATATGAAGACTGAGGAAAACCTAGAAAAACCTCAGTCAGGGAGGACGATCTTGTTGGGAATCAAAGTTCAGACCTCCCGCTTACTAGTCCGTGCCTTAACGATCTCCATTACCTGCTGATTGATTTAAGTACTTTCAATAGACGAGTCCAAATATGAGAGCTTTGTACCAGGAGAAGAAGTTTCCCACTAATGTGTTGTACTAAATGATAATGAACATGGTGGAGATTTTGTTATACTTTGGGTATGTGGGGGGTATTATAAAAACTGAAGGCAAGAAAGAGATAATATAATGCCATTTGAATTCTGTCTAGCAGGAAATGTTTTACCTTGCAGTAAGACACGATGCTAAACATGTATCTGGATACTGCGTGAAATACCTTGCATCTAAAGAAAAAAGAGGATATAAAAGATATATCTTGACTGTCCCAAATTCCACACTACGGCTGTTATGAGACAAAGTGGAAGTGCGTTTATAAAGACCGGGCCCTTCTGGGAAGTTACCCAGCACTCACAGCATACATACTAAACACCGCATGAACTTCTTCATCCAAACACTTTAGAAATGTCTAAAAGTCACAGATGAAGCACCGTTCTTCTCAGAATGATCAACTGATGTAAAGGCTGAGTATTTACGTTGTTTTTTTTTACATTTTATGTGCCAAACCAATGAGTTGCTGTCTGCTTTCCCTTTAGCTATTCCCGCTTGGAACCTGTGTGTTTTCCGGAACCACCTCCCCTTGCTCTGAAAAGCCACATTAAAGCAACTTCAGGTAGATCTCGCGCACGCCAGTTTTGCACTTCAAGTCCGTTTTTGTGGGTAAGAGAAAACCATACAGTGAAAAAATTTGAATGGTGTTTTAACTACTGAGGCACCACAGACGGAGGACGCTGATGATACACGAGGTAAAACGATATATTGGGAAAGACTTTTTTTTAAGGAAGGAAACGTTCCAGGCCTAAGTTTAGGGCATCTCCCCGGCATTTTCCATTAATGAGGACTGAGGAAAACTTGCAAACATCTCAGTCAGGGAGGACGGTCCTGGTGGGATTCGAACCCCAGACCTCTCCGCGACTTAACGATCTCGGTCACCCATAGCGGTCTCATATTGTGATTGAGATTGTACATCCAGCGCCTATGCACAACCTTCTGCTGTTCTAAGAAAACATTAGTTATGTGCTTGAATGAGAAACGTACGCGCGTGGCAAATGAAAATGTTTGTATGCCATCTTTAGTTTACGTAATTAGCTATTTTGAATATAATAGGCACCCATATAGTTCACTACGAAAGAATGAAAGCTTTAGTTGACATATACCCAGGTAGCAGAAAAGCAGCCTCCGAGTACACCAAGATTTTCCAATGTATTTACTCTATTGTTAAATAATTTCGTTAATCGTCCCAAAATCCATGGATTAACATGTAAAATGAAATGGGACAGATATCGTTTCCACAGCTCAGGGAGTAACGCTTGACACTCACATTCAGGAAGTTTCGGATTCTATTCCCATTGTACCTCCATCATGACTTTGGGTTTTTTCTTGCTTTCCTAATGTCATTTACAGGATAGTTACATTCCACTAATTTTTCGCTCTCCCAATTTGTTCTGTTGGTTGTGTTACAGGATAGAAAGTGCCAGAGCAAGGTGGGCCAGTGCGGTGTGATGGTGGCTTGCGCTTCAGAATGGTTTGTACTCCGGCGTCTGGAAAGGAAGCGGACCTTCTGAGGGACTCCATCGGAGTCGTGTTAGGGACTGCATCTACTTTCGCGCAATCACCGCCCGTAGATTCTGTCGTCTCCCTCCCCACACCCTTTCCTCCCGGAAGAACGCTATTGTGAACGTAGGCACAAAGGACCATCCGTAAGCAAGGCTGAAGAACCGAAAGTATCCTACTCCGCCCTAAATCATACATCCATGTTCTCACTCCCGGTGTAACTGTGGCCTTCTTGTTCTACGTTACCGACAGTACTTAAAGAGTAGCCTGGTATCTCCTTTGGGCAAACGAAAGACTAATTTTAATTTAAATAATGGATAATGGAGAAATTTGCTATCTTTATATCTCTTAACAGCCTGGCATTACGGTTTAGCCCGTAGTTCATTAATTAATAGAAAACGCTTAAAACAAAATATTTCTACATTTCACAAAAATACATGAATAACAATATCTTTATCTTATATATGTGGTGTCGTCTCCAACCGCCATGACATATGAATCTCAATTGTTTCTGAATCTTTATACAGTACTCTTAAGAGTCGCTATAACTTCCAATGTTAAGATTATTATTTGCATGCGCAATCGGTAGGTAGCTGTGAACCAAACGTGTGTGATGCTAGTGAAAATGGCAAGCTCTATAAAGACTAAACTTTTAGTTTGTGCACTATATTAAAGTATTTTCAAAAGAATTGCCGATCCTTTGCTTTATACACTATATACAAAAAAATATTTTAAAACTTTGAATTATCAAACATGGCTAATTAATCCTGCTAATTTATTTTAAAACAAAGCTTGTTATGTAATCCATAAATAAACTTGCTTGTTAGACCACTAATGATAAAACGAAATGTGAAGCTAGGAAATGCTTGTTGATGAAATATATATAACAACAATCTAATTAACGAATTAATATTGTATAGGACACAGCAGATAAATCTTGCTGATCTCATTCAAACACAAAACTCTTTATAATTAATAAATGAACTACAGTGCGAAACAAAATTGAAGATGACATATTTATTTTCCTTTTAATTTTGTCTTCATTTCTATGTTTTATGATTTTAAGTTAAAGATATTTATAAATATATTAAGTTAACAAAACAGATACACACAGATTGGGCTAATATCTTTGTGATAGAATTAATTTTCTTTTTCTAACTACCATCAGTTTTGATTCATGTTGTCTATAAGTTGTAGCTATATTTTAGAACAATAGAAAAATAGCTATGACGCAATGACTCATTTATAACTATTCTCAATAGCAAGGATAGTAAAATTCTTAAATCATAGGTGTAAATATAATATATTGTTCTGGAGCTTAAACTTTTTAAATTAGAATGGATTCTATATCCAAAAATAGTCTGATCATGTAAACATTAAAAAAGAGTGGTGAATATACTGTCATTTTAAGTGGCATACTGTGACAAAACACGGTCGAGATTCAAGATATATCACAGTACACACAGCTGTTTTCGGCACCTTGTTCTTACTTATAAAATCCGACTCGGAATTAGTTGAATCCATTATCACTGCAGCTAAATTGTGTTTAGCAGTCAGTTGCAAATGTGGAAGTTACGGATACGTTAATTAAAACTCTAACCTAATGAAAACGCACTTTTTATTTCGAATTGAAATCCCTGTATTTGACAATGAAACAAAATATAATTGTTTTGAGCACTACGTTAATTGAGGTGGGTAATTTTTTTATGTGCTTTTAGGTTTTTATTGTTTATTTGTGGTTTCTGAATGACAGTTAAGCATTTTTAAGCATTACTATTGTTTATTTTTCTTCTAAATTCCTACTTTACATTTAGCTGAGAAAGTATAGAAAATTTTTAATTATAATGTTTCTAATATAAACAATATTAATTTAAGGAGCTGGCGAGCGTATCTCAGTTTTATAATTATCGCAAATATACTGAAAAGGGGAATACTCTGTGTTTCCAGCTTTACCATGTAATACCCAATGCTCAATAATCAAGCTGAGCAAAACAAGAAGGATATCGTAGAGAAATATATAAGTAAAATAAGTATCCTGTAAAATTAATAATAATAATAATAATAATAATAATAAAAAGATCACGCTATTTCGTAAATTAATATTCGGTGGAACACTATTCAGAACTTTTATGACTTTCTAGTAATGAAAAAGCATGAAATTGGAACTTGCAGTGTCATTGATGAGTATTATTCAGAGGAATTTGATTCAATATCAAACTGTCGTAACTTATGCAAGAAAATTATTGCACGAATTGGTTCACAAGAGCGGGCAGTGCAAACATAATAGCTACCACCCACCCGTCAACAGTAAATATTTCAGAATACTTACATATATACACATGCCTGATAGTTGTTTCATTTATTTAAAAATAGCAATACATGTTCTCGATTTGTATTTATTTATGTCACCCCTTTATTTATGCATTGCTTACAAATCATTAATATCTTTGCTTATAATTTTTTGCAGCTATGTTTGATAAATTGGCATAGATTGTGTAAATTGGTGTAATATCTAAAACCTATTTCGAAAAACCTTGTTCCTTGCATACTCTTTTAGAGAAATGTGTCATATCTTCTACGCGTTAAGCAATTGCATTAGTTATTAGAATTAATTCAACAAGACAGAGCACAGTCACTAATCTAATAAATAGGTATGCATGTGAAAAAAACAGTAATTGTATTTTTATAATAAGCACTGTCTTAACGTTCTGTTCAAATTCGCGTGTTTTGAACCTAACTCGTTTTTAAACGATGACACCACTCTTTTCGTTCCAAAGTTTATGAAAAAACTACTCTCAAAAATCTGTTGTTAGAACTTCATGATCATTGGAAGATGCATAATAATCCGACTCCCATTGGTATATAAATCAGATTAAGCTGCGGAGAAACTTACCGATTCAACATAATTTTACTGATAACCAAAGACGTTATTTGTTTTTAATAATAATAATGATCTAAACAATTTAAGTGGATTTTTAGGATAAGGAAACAGTAATGAGTAAATGCTGAATTGATATACTATATGAACCAAGCAACTCAACATGTGTTCATTAATACGTGGAAAATTTGCGGGAACCTCGAACAGGCAGAAACATTCTACACCAGTAAACGTAAACTGGCCAAAGGCTTTTTGGTGAAAAGTTAATTTATTGCACATATGTTCATAGCATTTTTGTCCAAAAATAGTGCTAGTATAAGAACATTATATCTGTTTAGTAAATTTATTGTCATTTTGTCGGCCCTGGTGGTCTAATGGTAACCACACTTCCTTCTTAGACCTAAGGCCGTGGGTTTAAAATCGTCAGAGTCGATGGATATTTTAGGGCGTAATGATCCCAAGTATGGCTTTTTTCGGAAGGGAAGTAATACCGTTGGTCCCGTGTCGTAGATTTACAGTACGTAAAAGAACCTCAAACTTGAAACAAGAGGCTTCTGAGCAAAAGTTATCTGCCATTTCATATTCTGAATTGAATAGACTCTATCTAAATATGTTAAAGAGCTTCCTTAAATAAAACAAATCAAATCTAAATTGCCAGTAATAGACAACCGAAATTATTATTTTTATTATATATAACATAATATCAGACATATATCTACATTAAAATGTTTACCCTTTATAAACAGCTACGTAATGCAAAACTTTTTCGTGAACTGTAATTTCTAAGTACAATATTTTAAAATGACAGTACAATTTAGACTTAAATTTGCATAAAATGAAGATACATTTTTATTTTTGGTGATAGATGAAACAACAGGAGCTCTTTAATTACGTTATAAGCTGGGGTACTTACTTGGTAAACTGTACGTAATCTAGGTCAAATAGCAGTCAAGAAAATTATTTTTCTAACTCTGACATTCGTAATAATATGGAACGAGTGTTGTAAAAAGGCAATGTATGCTTATCTATGTCGTTTGCTCGAGGTATTTCCTGAAGGTAAAAGGGCAAGAGCACACCTTCCTCTAAAAGCAAACGCTCACTCTTATTCAGATTAGGTTTATGTTAAGAAGGTGCTGTAGCTCCAAGTGAAGTAGCAGTTACTTCCATGAAAGACTGTGAACGTCTGTTAGCGTTTTGTCTCCAACCAAGTTAAACTTCTATACGCTCTGCAATGGCATGGAACCACGAGAAATTCCAATGACAAACACAAGAAATTATAGCAGTTTCTTCTGAGAGGCAAATAATTGCCTTCATTGGTCATCACATTGTAGGAAATGTGAATTCTTCAGAAAGTATAAAGACAAAATCGTAACTATTTGATAACTTTTATCACATTTTTCTGGCAACAAAAATTCTTCTAATAGAATTTAATAATTAATAAATAAATTAGCTTCTAACTTACCTCCCGCCGACACTGTCCCAGCTGCAAAGCAAAAAAGAAAATCACAATAAGATATGGAAAATAATGTTCAGGTTACTACAGCATTATACATTTTAAAACATATATTTATACATATAAGTATTTAAGTGAAGCACAAATATATTTATAGGTAATTTGTTTTTGTACATATAAACAAAAAATAGCAATATTAAACATGACAGTACAGAAACAAAAGTTGTATTGCGAACTTTATTTTTGGAATTTGGACAAGAATATTTTAACCATATTTTACAATTACTAATTGTTCCTGTAGTTATGAAGTACCACGAGATATATTAAAACGAGACATTGTTTTTTGCAATATATTAACATTTCTATGTTGATACATGAAGTAATTTTGTAATGCAGACTGAAAATATGAAAGCTGTGTTTGCCCACATAAATTGGATCATAAGAGTATTTTAGAAGAGTGTAATTATATTAAATTCTAGTGTTGGATATTTTTACTCCCTATAATGAAATTAACAATATGGAAGTCAACAGCTTTTAATTCAGAGTTCTTATCCTATAGAATTCATGACATATTTTTAGATTACCGCGAATTTTGTATTTAGTAGGGACAATAAAAGAAGAATGTATAAAACAAAGCTTGTAAAGGAAGTGGAAAATATGTACCGAGTATTTCAAAGCGTGTAAAATGTTTTAACACAAAGGAATTAGTTGACCTCCCATAGAGTCAACAATATCTTTAAAATATGTAATATCTATTTTTAGACATATTTTACCAAACGTAGTTCTTTAAACACAAGACGCTGAAACTAGTACTGCATACTGTAACATTTAGTGCAATAACATTTTTATAACTTTCTGGTGTAACCTTTGGTTTATTACAACGTACATATTTTATAATTAATTTCTCTATTTTAATATTTACATATTCTCACAGCGATTTTAAAATCGAACAACAGTGCAATTATGATATTAAATAATAAGCATTGAACTGATTTATAAGATTTACTTGCATAAGTAACCAAGTTTTACAACATGGAACTATTTCAGGCAGGAAGAAAATCAATAACCGTTAATATCCTTGTGCTTGCCCTACACTATGGTTACTTTCAGCGCGAGAAAATTGCATGTATCATAAATAACTCAATTTTATCAGCAGGACAGTGTTTTACTTAATATTAATTTTTAAATTAACATTAGGAAACTACCATGTACTAGGCTGCATAGTGGTTTTTGACCACTCAAATACTACAAGATTGCTTCCAGTTTAGGAAAGAACATATTTTATCCCCAAAGGAGGGAAAAAAGAGCTTAGAAAAAAGCGTGGAAGTTAAAAAATGCATAATTTTATTTATACATTTCTGGGCTGAAATAAAAGTTCAATATTTTAGAGAGTGAAGTGAACTTTGAGAAAAGCTTCTAATAAATACAACATAACACATGCTCGTCATAATCTCCTTTAATATCCATTGGTATCCGTAGTTAAGTCCAAAACTTGGCCATGGTTATAGAAGATGACATGAACTTACCCAATGCGAGGCAGCAGAGAAGCGAGCTCCACAACATGGTGACACTGCTGTGGTTGGGACTCCAGTTCCGCCGGGTTAAATAGAGCTCGCCACGAGGCATAGGGTCGACCCCGAGGTGCAGCATCATCAGCAATTTTACTTCTCGCGCGTGTGGATCGCAGAGAAACAAATCGAGCAACAAATTCCTTGCACAGGACTTTGCATTTAAGATGCCGCTTATGGTGCCCCAAGTCCTGTGCTCAGGGGGGCAAGAGTTCAGTTCCCTGGAACGTATCTTGAAAGATAATGAAACATTGGAAATTGTATAAAAACATTTATTTGCTTAGAAACAAAATTTTGACGCATTTTTATGTTAGTACTGATCTGTTTTAAACTGTTGCTAATAAATAAATCGCAAGCAAAAGACTAACAAATGTTTACCAGTTGGCAAAGACTGACTGCATGTACAATATTCAAAGAAGATGTACAAACTGTAACTATACACCCTGCTTATTCATAGCGTCTCGGTTTATGAAAATGATAAAGTAGCATCGCCAAATGATGTCACATCTTTACTTAAACATATTTCAGTAGAGAAATTGCAAAGCATTGGCATAAAATAATTTAAAAGTTTACAGGCTTTGTTATATTAGTAACAAGGAAGCTACTTCATGTGCATTTTTACACTTTATAATCGTTGATCGGTCCTTAATGCAGACTATTAACGAAGAGGTAAAGTTAGAGTAGAATCAAGGAGAAAACGACATATTATTTTGCGGGTTTTTACATATAATTAAGAAAGCTATGAAATCATAAATGTGTCCAGCCCTTAGGATAAACGAAAAAATGAGATTTCATGCGGCCATATAAGATGCCGGTTTTTTCCAGTTCTTGTTATAGTAGAAATGAAATAAGGAAGAGGAGCATCATTGAAAGCATTTATTCCTCAGAATTAGCCAGTATGGAAAATATCTTGTGAAAGTATTTTATAATCCCAAAAGTGCAAATATACTAATAATTAAATTATTTGTCAGTAGCAAAACAATATATGGGTAACCAATTATAATTATTAACAATGAAACACTATATTGATATTAATATCCAAAATAAGTATATAAAATAGGCTTACAAGCCAGCCAAGCTGTAGGAATATTGTGTTTATATTTTAAATGTTTAACTGTATCTTGGCCTAATTTGTGGCTATTTTTCAGGCAGATAATGAAGAGACCTTTAAAGAGGAACAGAATTTGGAAAAGTATAACGAGAAAAACCATCATTTGACTGTAATTTGGAATGACTTAAATATAATTATGTTATATGTAGAATAAATAAAAATGGGACAAATTGAAATTGCAAAAGATTAAGAAAACGAGACCTTACATTTTTCACAGTAGTTTTTCTATATGAAGTTCTGCATTTTTAGAGTCGTTTCCATTGTTTTGGGGTTTATTGGAAAACTTTTAGTATATTTGTATAACTTTAAAACTGGATTATTCTTGACCACAAAAGACATGTCTTTTTGGATTAAGTTACAGTATTTATTGAATTACTGCTGCTAAAGCATTTACGTTTCTTCAGTTTCTCTCTTAAGAGAACATCTGCTTGAATAAAATATTTTAATTTATATATTTTATATGCATTACTTTCAAACACATAAAATGGTGCTTAGATGTCCAAAAGAATGAACATATTTATAAAATTACCTCTTAATTGTGGAACAAAATATCATAAAATGCAAACCATTTAATCGTATAGATTGGACTTTGTAAGCAAGTTTGAAATTTACAAAGTTAAATTATGTAAGAGAAGTTTATAATTAACAAAGCCCACAATTTGGAATAGTTGTGAAGGTTGCAAAATATTTATCAGATATTTTATTATAAATAAAAGCCAGTGGTACACAATGATCTTATCATATTAACTGATGACTCAAGGACTGAAGATTTCGGGGTTCAGTTGCCGTAAAAGTCATTGCAATTATTGGGTCAAAACTTTCTCAGCACGAAATTAGAACTCTTTGTCTAAAATAATTCATCTTTTGGGGCTATAAAATATTTGTAATTTATAACCCTGAGCAAAAGTCTCCTTTTCACTTAATTTTTTTATAACTTTCAAGGACTTTCGAAATGATGAATGGAATGCATGGAATGAGTGAGCAAATTATTCTGGATTTCGTAGCTCCTACCTATACAGAATTTTACCTTTACAGGTTAAGGGATAACTTCGGATTAAATCTTACCCAGGCAATAACTTCCGGCCCACCTGTTTACTAACAGAATCGCTAGTATTTGAGCCAAGTGGTGAACTTTCCTTGAATTCTGTAGTCAACTCTGTAGAGGGACAAGTGTTCAATTCCACAATAAATATGTTAAAATACTTTTAACTGATGAATTTAAAATTGCTAAATTTATTTAGCTCGGCATTATGCATGTGGGTATCATAGATAAGTAAAAAGAATGCGTATCAATCATTTTTAACTATATGTTAAAACGTGTATGCCCTCATTGAAATAAATAAAGAAATTGCGTTTTCTTTATCATTATGTCACAGTGAATCAAAAGCAATAACAGCTGAAGAAAGAGCGAGCTACAAGATATAGACGCAATATAAAAGAACAAAAGCGCTAGAGAGAAAATAAAATAATATTTACGCAATTAAAAAAGAAGGAGCATTTGCACAACTCCCTTCAAAAGCAGTGGAAGGTCAGTAAAGCCATATAGTAGACATCAAGACGGGAATAGCCTATATACTACAAAAATTTAAAAAGAACAAAGTGGAATAAAAGTAAAAAGAACAAAGTGGAATAAAAGCAAAAAGAACAAAGTGGAATAAAAGCAAAAAGAACAAAGTGGAAAAAAAAAAAAAAACGAGGGTTTCAAAAATATTCCAATCTCTTAATACCCTAGTACGAAAATATAAGTGCTACAAAATTTCATTCGTTTCAGAACAACAAACTGCTGCTATCAGAATTATTAATACTACTAATTCCTTAACACAACTGACAATTTAACCACTAACATTACAAGCTACTACCACTGCTGCTATTGCCACTAGTACCACTATAACAACAAAACTACTACTACCGTTACTACTACTACTAGTACTACTACTACCACTATTATTACTACTACTACTACTAGTACTACTACTACTACTACTACTATTGATTCTATTACAACAACTACTACTACTACTACTACTACTACTACTACTACTACTACTACTACTACTACCACTATTACTACTACTACCACTACTACTAGTGATTCTATTACAACAACTTCTACTACTAGTACTACTACTACTACTACTACTACTACTACTACTACTACTACTGCTTCTATTACAACAACAACAACTACTACTACTACTACTACTACTACTACTAGTACTACTACTTCTACTACCACTATTACTACTACTACTACTACTAACACTACTACTATTGATTCTATTACAACAACTACTACTACTACTACTACTACTATTGATTGTATTACAACAACTACTACTACTAGTACTACTACTACTACTACTACTACTGCTTCTATTACAACAACTACTACTACTACTGCTACTAGTACTACTACTACCACTATTGCTACTACTACTACTACTACTACTACCACTACTACTATTGATTCTATTACAACAACTTCTACTACTAGTACTACTACTACTACTACTACTACTACTGCTTCTATTACAACAACAACTACTACTAGTAGTACTACTACCACTACTACTATCGCTTCTATTACAACAACAACTGCTACTACTACTACTACTTCTACTACTACCACTACTACTAGTACTACAACCACTACTATCACTATCACGACCACTGTCACTACAACCATTTCCACTACCATATAATTAATATCGCCACCACTACTATCACTATTATCACTAATAACATTACTACAGCTAACACTACCATAACTACTAGTACCATCACTACTATCATTACTGTCACTATTAACACTACTACAGCTAACATTCTCATGATTACTATTATTATCATAACTATCACTATTAACACTACTATAACTAACACTACCATTACTACTACTATCACTACTATCACTATTAATACTGTTACAGTTAACACTACCATGACTATTACTTTCATCAACACTACTACTGCTAATACGGTAATTCCACTATATCACTACTACGACAACAACAACTAATTATACTATTACTATTATCGGTACTATTATTACAACAATAACACTACTACTACTACTACTACTACGATCACTGCCATTGCTATTGTTAACACTACCAAAACCATTACTACCATAGAAGTAGCAAAAGTAGGAGAAATAATAATGATTGTAATAGTAATGTTATTAGTAGATATAGCAGTGAATGGCAAAGGTTGCGGCAGTAGAAGCAGCAATATAATAGTAATTATGCTAATAGTGGAAATAGTATTAATAGTGGTATAGAAGTAATAGAAATAGTTGTATTAGTAGTGGTAATAATAATAGCAGATTTAATAGTAGTAGTGGTAGTAGTAGAAGAAATAGTAGTAGTAGTAGTAGTAGTAGTAGTAGTAGTAGTAGTAGTAGTAGTAGTAGTAGTAGTAGTATAATAGTAATGAGAGTGGTGTAGGTGGTAATAGTAGTAGTAGTAGTAGTAGTAGTAGTAGTAGTAGTAATAGTAGTAAAATGTTAATAGATATTAGTATAATAGTAGAACACTTTAATTGGTAGTAGTAGAGGTAGTAGTAGCAGTGGTAACATAATATAAGTGGTAAGTAATATAATAGTAGCAGTTATGTTGTAAGTATAAATAGTAGTAATAGAAATAGGGGTTGTAGTAATTGTTATTTCTGTAGAGGTGATTGTGATAGTACTGATAGTAATGGTTGTGATTTTAGAAGTAGTAATAGTTGTAGTAGTAGTAGTAGTAGTAGTAGTAGTAGTAGTAGCAGCAGCAGCAGCAGCAGTAGTATTAGTAGTATTAGTAGTAGTAGGAGTGGTAGTAGTAGCAGCAGCAGTAGTAGTAATAGTAGTAGTGGTGGTGGGGGTAGTAGTAGTAGTAGTAGTAGTAGTAGTAGTAGTAGTAGTAGTAGTAGTAGTAGTAGTAGTGGTGATGGTGGTGGTAGTAGTAGTAGTAGTAGTAGTAGTAGTGGCGGTGGTGGTGGTGAAGGTGGTAGTAGTAGTAGTAGTAGTAGTGGTGGTGGTGGTGGTGGCGGCGGTGGTAGTAGTAGTAGTGGTGGTGGTGAGGGTGGTAGTAGTAGTAGTGGTGGTGATGGTGGTAGTAGTAGTAGTGGTAATGGTGGTGGTGATGGTGGTAGTAGTAGTAGTGGTGGTGGTGGTGCTGGTGGCGGTGGTAGTAGTAGTAGTAGTAGTAGTAGTAGTAGTAGTAGTAGTAGTAGTAGTAGTAGTAGTAGTAGTAGTGCTAATAATAATAGTTATGGAATTGTGGTAGTTTGTCCTGGTGAGAGAGGCTTTATATTTGTGAGAATGTATGTTTATATTGGCCTATATAAAGTAGACTCTCATTGTCGTGCTATGTAATACATGAAAAGTAAAATAAAATGCAAGTAAAGTAAAAATGCAAATATACAAGTGCTTGAAGTTAAATTTAAAAAATGTATTAAATAAATAAACGAATTACACATAGGTACTAATTATAGCACAAAATTATTGAAATAAGAATAAATCAAAATATTAAACACTTTTCTATTTTCAAACAGGGCTACTAATTAATTTTATGCTACTATTATTTTATTACCTTATATATAAAAAGTTTTATTGATAATAAAAATGAAAATTATTGACTTTATTTTGGATGGAAGAGTTTTGTAAAATTTAATTGATATAAATTATTCAAATCTGGCATGCTTTAGGTAAATAAATAAATGTATTATGCTATTGTGTTATTTGTTTAATTGTGTCTTTCGTGATTAGAGTTTTTTGTGAATGAATAGATTACAGATGCACATACAAGGAAGTTACTGAATTGTAGTATTTTAAAGCGGTTTACCTGGTAGAGCTATTATTCAGATTATTCAATTTTGCATTATTTTTGTGGGGAAAATTTGTTCCGGAGCAGAATGCCATATTTAATAGAGAATTACAAATTATACAAAAGTAAACGGTTCCATGTCTATTTACACTTGTAATGTTTCCTAATTTTTTATTTATGGCCAACTGTGTTCATATTTTTCATTACTGATTATTTTATTTACTCCACTTCAGGTTTTCATCCAAGAAATTTGATTTTACTTTGACAGAGTAAATACGCTTAAACTTTACTCCTGTTTCAGATGAATGTGTGTAACAATTGTCTTCAATGTGTTAATTTTTTGAAAATCACCAGTAAACAGTCATGCGTCGCAAACGAAATGATATCTCCTAATAAATTGGAGGTTATAACGAATATTTCCTGCTTTCTACAGTAATGTTCGTGTCATAAAATTATTCATGTATTCAGAATAGGTCCTAAAATTAAGCCTTGCGGGATAATAAGTACTTCCTGCAAATGTGAATTAAAGCAACTCATATTTTGTTTTTCGACATAAGTACATGCATTAGTTGTTTTCTATCGTGTAAATATTCTTCTGCCTACTAGAGAGGGTTTCCTCTTGTATCTATTCCTTCCTTTTTATTTATTTTGAGTAGCTGTCAATAAAATCCATGTAGCCTATGCTCTGTTTTTGCCCTTAAGAAACAGTATTTCCAACTATGACCAAATGCAATTTCAAATATTTTCGTCATATTTCTGTATAGCATTTTGTTGATATCTTTAATGTATATAGTTTTTTTCAAGGTTTTTTATTTCTGTTACGTTATAAATGTCTTTCAAAATGCCTTACTGCTATATTTTGAGCTTGTCAATAAATTCATATCCATTTTTAATGAGTTTTTGATGCTTCCAATGTTTCAAAAATTCAAACTGAAATAAAAATTTGTCTTGTTTTTACAAAATGGCGTTGTTTTGATAGAAAAGCGGTGATCTAAATATAATTCTCCATTTTATCCCCGCATAAAATATTCAATGTTTATCTAAATGTTTAAAACTAACATGCTGTTGTTTTCAGGACATACATTTCATCATAGTTTACCGAAGAACTTTTATTTTTGGGGGGTTAGTAATATTTTCTCAGATTATCTATCACATGCTGAATATATGGTAGGGTAAGGCTGTGTGCCTTATCTTGCACACTAAAGGTGCGATCTGGTTGCAATTCTTAATAAACTTCTAATATCTTTGATGAGTTGGGAATTACAGAGGCGTTCTGTAATCAAATCTAAAACATTCATTATTTATTAAAGACATTTTTAAGGAATATACAATGACTTTTTCTTCTTGCTTAACATAAATATCACTTTCATTAACCCATTCTAACCATTCTGAATGATGTGTCTTAATTTAACATTAGATGATCTAATGTCTTTACAGCATTAAAACTGAAGCTCATTTGAAGTATTTTTAGGCCAGAAGAACCCTACACTGAGCACGAGTGCAAGAGAAACGTTTCGTGTAGTAGGAATCGTTTCTGCATCGAACTTCAAATTGTCCGATCGATAGTGAAGTTCGGTGTGCGGTGGATAGATGGCGCTTGCGTAGTTTTCTTTTTTCTCGAGTCGTGCACTTGATTGCAAATTACACTGTGCCTGATGATGATCAGCAGTTGACAGAGGTTCCATACATTTGACAAACTACATTTCTCTCTTTACATATACTGCGCTGTTCACGAGTTTTCTTGGCATATTGAACATTATCATAATTTTGGTTTGCTTTTTTGCATGTTATATTTTACATAATTACCTATAGTTTATTTCAATTTTGAAGAGATTTATGTATCCACGCATTAACATAATTACTTATATTTTGTATTTTTACAAAACAACAGAATTGTTGGTGTGGTAATTAAGATGTTCTTTAAGTATATTATACTACGTAAGTTCCTGTTAAATTTCATGTCATGAAACGGTAATTAATGCAGACTATACCGTTTGTTTTTCATTTGCTATAAAAGGGTCCACATTAAACCAAAACAAGGTAGGGCGTTACCGGCTGTGTATAGAAAACGAACCATTTAATGGTAGAAAAAAACCGATCGTGAGCCAACAATTATAATTAGACATACCGAACATAATATGCATCTGACCAGGAACTTGTGTCAGCGAAACCGATAGTCGTAGAAAGCAAGTGAGAAACACCTGTGCATTACGAATTTTAGTCGAAGTACCCCATAGAATTCTGAACCAATACATAGAAATGCGCAACGCCAAGCAGTTCTTCTGTCAAACCCTAGAGGTTTAGTACAAACTATGAAAATTCCGCTGAAAGCGGAAAAGTTAGAGATCCAGCTGCTACAAAGCAAAATGTATATGGCACAAATGATCAACCTTCACGCTTGGCTAATTATTACTTCTTCCCGAGGAAGAGAAACAAAGCCTTTGGTCTAGTGTCGTAGATTTACGGCATGTAAAAGAACATCAAGCATAAAAAAAGAGGCCTCTGAGCAAACGTTACGCCCTGAAATGAATAAGTTGCTAAAGAGCGTACTTAGAAAAAAAACATTTACTTTTAGATCAATTCAATGCATGATTTTGGACGGGACATTTAAAGGGTGTGTAACAACTATAACATATCTTTACTACAGTATAGAACATGATTTTTCCTCTGTTTATTGTTTTTATACACAAAAAGGTTCTAAAAGCGAGTACGGTTTATTTCTCTAAAAAGATTTATAACTCTTTTTGAACTTGACATAACAAATGCGCAACAAGAAAATTTCCTAATGATAGTACATTATTGTCTTTTTTCTTTTGGGACGAAGCAAACATTGTTAAATAAAGTAAAAAGGTATATAATGAAACTAAGAAGACTAGCTTACAATCTTTGGTGCAAATAGAATACATTCCCTAAGTTTCCAAAATTCTATATTTAATATTCCTTGCTTATTATTTTGACACAACCATATACTTGCAAGAGAAAGGCATAGAATCAGTCATACATAACAAACTGAGTTCAATTAATATTAGGTTAATTCTACCTATCTTTATATTATATGAAATGCACAAAGAATATCAGAATACCACCCTAAAAATGATGTATGAATTAGATGAAGGAAGAAACATTAAACAGAAACAGTAAGCTAATACACGAGAGAGTAAATAACATCTTTCATTATTCATAGATACGAACAGTGTACATTTTAATATAATTCCGAACATATGAACTTTGTTTAACAATTTAATATGTACTATATTAAAAATGTCGTATGCCAAGTTGACAACAAGTCATAATAGCATGTAGATACCGTTTAATAGAAAAGATATATTTCAACACATATACGTTTGCAATATAATGAATATTGTGTAAAACATTTAGTATCAGATAAAAATATAATAAATGTTGACTCTTGGCTGATTTGTCCTAGAATGCTTGGCAGGTCAGTATCAATTAGTTTAGCATGTATCTATGTACATTAATGCATGTCAGTCTAATTAAATACATGTCAATATATTTTAATATAAGTAAAACAAATTAAATAACATTTCAACCTGATTAAATGTCATTCTATTAAATGCATTTCTACCTCATTAAATACATTGCCACCTAACTATAAACAAATTAAATCTAATTAAATATATTTCAACTGTACGGAATCTTAACACTTCACAAAGATGTCATCTGAGATAAGTGTTCATTAATTGAATAATAACGCATTTGATTCGGGTTTGCATTATATGCGATTATTATGTTAATTCCATGCGATCGTCTTCTAAACAATGAAAGAAAATAATTTATTTTCGATTGACGAATGAAAAGAATGTTATTGTGCTGATAATATACAGCATGCTGTTGAAAAATTCTCCTACATTCAATGGTTTAATTTCTATCATCTGTGCTTCGATTTCATTATTTTCCTCGAATTTATTATAATAATCTCAAATGTTTAGTTGTTTGTAATATAAATAAAGAACAAGACCATAACCCTATAATTATCTTGGCGAACACAATCCATAAAATTCGATACTTTTCATGCGGTATTTTAAATTTGCTTGTGCTTTTTTACCTTCAGTCTCGAAATAATTATCCTGACAACGAACATTCGATAAGCTCAATGAAACTACCGTAAAACTATCTGCTATCTGCACTCGTTGTATTACGGAAGAAGGAAACAAGCGCAAATATTTAATTTCGGACGCTTATATCGCCGATGTGATAAGTATACAGTCATTGGATTTCACTTTTCTTGTGACAGCATAACTTCTTTTATTCTGTAAACTTAAACTTGTGAGGAAAAAACATAAAAAATATTATACCAAGAGCTTCTCAGTGCAGTTATAGGATCATTCTTGTTGAAAAAGAAACCTACAGATAAGCTTCAGTATTTAACGAGGAAAATACGGGGGACTAAACGTTTATTTCTAAGAATGCAATTTTAAAGCTTGAGTAAATTCTTGCTACGAGATTAAAACTAGTACCAAAATTTTGCTGCTGGTAAACATGAAAAATAATTCTCAACATAAACATATGCTAAAGATATTTTTGAAAGCCTCCGATTTTGCTCACATTTTTAAGAGCAAATGATAAAAGAAAAATAAAATTTTCTGAGTGACATAAAAAACAAATGCGGGTTTTCAGTAAAAATTTCTTAAAATTTTACGAATTCCCTTGCTATTTCCTTGATAGTGGGCGTTAATGAGGTTATATCATAAATGTCGATTAATCATTTATAATATCGCTCAAATATTCTTAATATATTAGTGGACAGACAAAGGACTGCATTTAATCATTAAGCGTTGAGTTAACAAGAAATCCGGATAAAATGGAGATTGTTTTGTGCTGACGTTAATGGACTTCATCCAGTCCCAAAAGAGCGAGCAAACACTGATAATGTCCCCCGAGCGTGCGGATTTCATAGCATGTCACGTGATTTCTGTGCCTCGTTAACAAACCTTTGAATCTTGAAAGCGTTACAGCACATGGCGTTTCCTTTGCTCCATTTTTGTTTAGTCTCATTATTGGGAGGGGCCGCATACCTTGTTGCGTAACTGAATACGTTCTTCACCAACAAATGTTATCAATTCTGGCTTCATTCTCCTCCTCCTCCTCCTCCTCCTCCTTCTGCTTCTTCATCTTATTATTATTTATTTATTTATTTCTAGGTTATTAACAGTATAAAATAAATAAATAATACTTGTAATAGACTACTCATTCATTCATACCTTCATTCATAAGTTTATGGAGCAATTGGGTCAATATGCCAGATAAAAAAATCCAAGCAAACGTTTATGGTGCATTATTTTTATAAAAACACCAAGAAAAAATATTTAAGAAATGATCATTAATGAATATCTCCAGTTAAATGTAAAGTTTATAGTATATACAAAATATAATTAAGGGCATATATCTTCAGGGATCAAAAATACATTTATTGCACCTTAAATATGAACAAAATTTCAGCTTCATATCTGAAATAATTTTTGGAAAATGTACAAAATTGGCCCTATTATGCATTAAAATATTTTAGTATGCTAACACAACTCTTTAAATAAAGCCTCATGACTATTTCCTTCGCACTTGAGAACTTTCAATCTATTTATATTTTATTAAATTAAATGTTGTGCTGTCTTTAAATTTGTTTCATTTTAATTGTGTGACGAACCTGCTAGCAATATGGTAAACCTGTTATAAACAAGAAGTAACTCCAGCTATTTATTGTTGGTTTTAAATGCGGGAGTATATGGTAGCAAGGTTGTGTTACTTTTTGTGGCTTTGTTGAAGTATAATCAAACGTGGGTAAAAGAAAGGTGTAATAATGCAAACAAAATGAAGTGTGAATTTAAAGGCAATTAATGCAATAAACGTAGTGCTGAAAAATGTGAAAACTGCATATTAGGACTGCAACTGTCATTACAGCTGTCTGTAAGCTTGTTGCTCATTTTCTCAAAAGAGCATTTTTAAAAATGTTTACATCATAACTTCTACAATTTTCAAAACAATTGCATCACACCTTGCACAATTATTCCTCTTGCTGGAAGCAATAATTTCTTCTATCTTATAGTAAATAGAACATTTTATAACAGTTTATTGCAAAAAAAGTGTGTTTAAAATTTAGATTTCAGAAAATTAATCTCTACATTTTAACTGAATGCATTTTAAATATTGACGTTATGTTTTGTATATTTAGATATTGCCTTAATAATATAAAATAAATTATTTAGAAAAAATTTAAATCTTGGAAATAATTTTGTAAAGGCCTTTTAGTGCCAATCTAACAATGAATATTTTGAGAATTGATATTTTTAAAATTTCAAAACACAAAGGAATACACATTGTATATTAAAGAGCAGATTATAGATATTGATCACACAAAAATTCATTTTAACATATTTTATAAAAACACAGAAAGAAAATATGAACAACATAAATGTTTAATGTCAAAGGTATATGGTCTCTCTTAAACTCCCTCCCTAGCAAACTCTAAAGAAAGGAGTTCCATAAGAGAAACATGTGTAATGACTAGTAAGTTAATTTTGGAAAAGTACGATGAAAAAGTAAAGAAAGTATATAAGGCAACCTCAAACAAGATCTTGGACGTCCTTGTTTTCTTAGTCATTTGTTATTCATTTTCGATATGGAAAAGGACTTTGAGATCACTGCATCAAACGTGAGTTTTTTTTTCTTAAAAAAAACTAGAAAAAGCATGTTTATACATCAAGAAACTGCGTTTCTTTCCTGGTAATATAGGCGCATAAAGTACACATTCATAAGCAACTGTGCATCCCGATAAGTTGTTCGAAACATTAATGTGCAAGTGGCTTGCAATGCACCAGTAATACATTAAACATATTTATCTATCTGTTTTTTAAGTTGCTACTCAGTTCTTGTCGCTCGTTACAGGGCCCACGTTTCTGCCACACCTCAAGCTGACAGGCAGGGGTGATGACATAGCATTTCCTGCTATTAGCGTAATGTTGGTGTTCCTTGTTCTAAGTCTTTGGTGTAGATTTACTGAAACATATGAAGAGACAGAAAATTATATAACAAACAAAGGCATTATCTTCCGTCTGAATTATTTCCTTATGATCCATGTATCATTATAAATGAAGAGCCTCTCCACTGTTACCGAGCAGGGTAGTTTAGGTTCAAACGCCTCAGACTCCCAAGCTGGAGGTTCCGAGTTCAGTTTCCTTGAGGATGTATTTCTTTTTCTTTCTTTTTCTCGTGGTTTCCCCTGGTTACTTAGCTGAATGCTGGGATGGATATTTACATTCCACGATTTTTTTCGTTTTCCCATTTCTTTTAATTCCATAGCATCATTTACGAAATCGAAACTATCAAGAAAAGCGGGCTTCGAGGCTTGACTTAGTAAAAGTGCCTGTTGTAGCTTCTGGTAGATTTTCTGTTTGGGAGCGACCGGGACATCTTGAGTGAGACTTTGATGTCTCCGGGCCTGCCGGCACCTGGGACTTTTTACCGCCTTGGAAATTAGCCCATCCTCCTGGAGGTGCTCTCTTAGGGGGTATGTTCGATAGATGCATTAACGATCGCGGTGTGAAATACTCCTCCCTGAGACAAAAAAGGGAAAGATTTCTGTTTATCACGTCCATTTAATACCAATTATAACAAATATGCCGTCCGAAAATAAACATTGCAGAATACATAGTTTCTAAAGGAGGTATTCCATTACATTGCACTTTAAACATTTATTTGTTAAATTATTAAAGGCAATTGTTCGTTTCTTTTCTTACGAATTCTAAAAAAATGGATAGATTTATTGATGACAACCTGTTCAGAATACATTTGTTCGAGCTATAAGAGCTAATTTCTTTGCATTATTGAGAAGAAATGACCGGAATAACATGTTTCTAAAGACACAACAATTAGTAACAAAAAGTTGACGACATTAAAGTAATATTACAAAGCCTTTCATTAAAAATGTAGATTTTTTTCCCGAAAAGTTTACTTTGTTTCACATTATGTTAAATTTAAACATTAAAAATCGAAGTAACTAAAATGGAAAGAAAGAAACTAAACTTCTAAATAAACATTCTGTTTATAATAGATTACTAAATATTTCAAATACAATGTAAAAACAACTCAAATTAGCTATAAGGAAAATATTTATTTCTAATTATTGGTACTTTCAGATAAAATAAATCATCTGCTCATTAAACCACAAGGAAAAGAACAGAGGAGATCTCCTGTTATGAATGATAGAGCTCCAGTTTCAGGTAAAGCAGTTCAGAAATACTGTATAGCATCTCCAAGATATTTTCTGCTCAAGGAACAAGTATCTCAATGGAAGTAAAAAATTGACTATTCTGCTCAAAGAATTCCCTCCATTGTAGCTCATTTTCCTCAGGGGCCCAATTTATTGGGTACGGGGCGTAGCGACCCCGAGGCACCCGAGCTGCTCCCTAAGGTCCGCGCTTAGCGCGTTTGACTCCTTTTTATTTCGCCTCTTTTATTGTTTTATTTGTCCTACTTCCCTGTTCTTAGTCTGATGGGTGCCCCCGTGTTTGACGCGGTAAAAAGTGACTGGGTAACAGCGTTAACTCCCAGCACTGGGTTATCATGTAGGACGGGAGCGTATCCCCTGGTAAAGGCAGCCCACAGGAAGGTGTGACCCTGAGGTTACTTTGTTCAGGCCAGAGCCAGTAACCTAAGCCGGGGTGGCGCCCAGGAAGCAGCCCGCCATCGGAGACGGTTGCAATGGTGGAGGAATAAATCGCTATGGTACTGGAAAATAATCCTTTACATTTTAAACGTAAAAGAGTTGATGCGAAAGAAGTAATCGAGAAGTCTTTCCCTCGTTACTTAGTCATTAGTCGTACTGAAGAGAATCAGTCGTTTACGACCGTAAATCCATTTAAAATTCAGAAGGGCATTGATGCCATAGCTGGACCCGTTAAGTCCTGTACCCGTCTACGCAACGGATCACTTTTGGTGGAGACACTTGGCCTGTCTCAAAGCAACTCGTTGCTCAAGGCGACGCTACTCCACGGATATCCCGTCCGTGTCGAGAAACATAAGACCAAGAATTCGTCGCGAGGAGTTGTCACCACAAATGTTCTAGACGGAATGTCCGACCCGGAAATCCAGAGCTGTCTGGAAGACCAAGGGGTCACCTCAGTATATCGTGTACAGGCAAGGAAAGAGGGGGAATCACAGCCGACCCGGACTCTTTTCCTCACATTCGACAGGGTCGAATTGCCGCAGAAGATAAAGGCGGGCTACGAGGTGATAGAAGTGCGCCCGTATATCCCTAGCCCGTTGCGATGTTTCCAGTGTCAGCGTTTTGGACAAACTCGCATATCATGTAAAACTGCCGTATCCATCTGTGCAACCTGCGGTCAAGCAAGTCACGAGGGAGCATGCCCATCCGCTCCTGTCTGCGTCAACTGCCGCGGTGAACATCCAGCCTCGTCCCGCGATTGCCCTCATTTTCGAGAGGAGCGCTGTATCCAGGAGATCCGGGTGAAGGAAAAACTCTCCTTTACTGAAGCCCGGAAGCGTTTCCAGTCTCGCCAACCTGTCGTGCCTAAGACCGGCACCTACAGCGCAGCAGCTTCTTTTGCGCCCAAGAAGTGCGATAGCAGTACGCAGACCTGCGATCTTGTGTTTACACGGGTCCAACCTACGCCTAGTTCTCCAAAGCGCTCTACCGTAAAGCCCAAAGCGGTTGTTTTTAATGCCCCTGATATTAAGTTCAGGACGAGTTTTACGAGAACAGATTTTTTAAAGTCACCAACTCAGGTAGAGCAGAAGAAGAGCCCTTCACCTCCTCGGAGGTCACGCTCCCATGATGGGAGCAAACCCGCTAGGCGGTCGCCGTCGCCGCCTATTCCCACATCCAACCGATTCCAGGCGTTGGAATCGGCGGATGTTTCTCAGCGGGAGAGCCCTCCCTCTGAGGAGGTTATGGAGCAGGATGTGCCTGCTCCTTCAAAACCACCGAGTCCCACGCGTTTGAAAAAAGGACGTCTTATTCGTCCTGGACCGTCCAAAAAGTAAGGTGGTAAATTTTTTTATTCTTTTTATATAATTTTAACAATGGCTATCCTTTCGTGGAATGTGCGTGGTCTCCGTAGTCGAAGACCTGACCTCGAGTTAATTTTACGTTCTACTTACCCTTTGCTTGTGTGTCTCCAAGAGACTAAGCTTCGCCCAAGTGATTCTTTTAATTTACGCGGTTACTCTTCGGTGAGATTTGATCTCCCTCCCGAAGATGGCACTCCCGCTCACGGCGGAGTTTTACTTTTAATTCGCAATAACGTGTACTGTACCTCACTACAGCTCCAGACTCCTTTACAAGCTGCTGCAGCTACAGTTCACTTTTCTGGCCTTAGTTTTTCTGTCTGCAATGTTTATTTACCTCCGTCCGGCACCATCACCACAGTTGACCTGGACGATCTTTTGTCTCAACTACCACCCCCTGTTCTTCTTTTGGAGGATTTCAATGCACACCACCCCCTATGGGGTTCCACCACGGAGTGTGCAAGAGGTAACCTCTCAGCTGACTTTTTGCTGAATCACAATCTTATACTTCTCAACACTGGTCAACCAACTTTTCTCTCTGACAGCACTCATAGCTTTTCGCACTTGGACTTATCCATTTGTTCTGCTTCACTTGCTGTACATTTCACCTGGAACGTCATCTCTGATTTATATTCCAGTGACCACTTTCCGTGTCAGATCTATGTACTCTCTCCGAACGCACATTCACAGCGCACGCCAAAATGGCTCATTGATAAGGCGAATTGGCCTCTCTATCGATCTTTGGCCGAATTTTCAGGGTGTGAATTTCCATCTATCGACACCGCGATCGAGCACCTCCGTACGGTCATCATAACCGCCGCAGATAAGGCTATCCCCCGGTCGTCTTGTCACCCCAGACGCATACCGGTTCCCTGGTGGACCGATGAATGCCGGGACGCATTGCGTGCACGCCGAGGTGCTCTCCGAGTTTTTCGTCGCCACCCTACCTCAGCAAATATGATTTGCTACAAACAACTTCGCGCCAAATGCCGCCGAGTCATTAAGGGTAGCAAAAAGGCTTCTTGGATTTCTTTTACCTCTTCTTTTAACCGCACAACGCCTTCATCCGTAGTTTGGGAACGGCTACGCCGCGTTGCTGGCAAACCAAGGTTTACACCTATACCCGGTCTTAGGATTTTAAATCGAGTGCTCACTACTCCGACTATCGTCGCCAATGTTTTAGGGCGAACCTTCGCTGATGTTTCGAGCTCCGAAAATTACCCGGCTTCATTTCGCGCAGTAAGGGAGCAGGTTGAGAGGAAAGGCTTCTCATTTGCCTCCGACCATCAGGAGAGCTACAACGTTCCTTTTACCGCTAGGGAACTGGAACATGCCCTTTCTACCTCTCGACATTGCGCACCGGGGCCGGATGACATTCATGTTGCCATGTTGCAGCATTTATCAGCAGAAGGCAAAGCTTTTTTATTACGAACTTTTAATTTTATTTGGTGTCACGGCACATTTCCCAGCGCTTGGCGGTTGGCCACCGTCATTCCTATACCAAAGCCTGGAAAGGACCCACATCTTCCTTCCAGTTACCGTCCGATTTCCCTCACCAGCTGCGTTTGCAAGGTGATGGAACGCATGATTAACGGACGGCTCATGTGGTTTTTAGAGTCGAGACATCTATTGACGAACGCTCAGTGCGGTCTTCGTCGTCACCGCTCCTCTGTCGACCATCTCGTATCTCTTTCGACCCCACATAATGGACGGTTTTATTCGGAAGTGCCAAACGGTTGCTGTATTTTTTGATCTGGAGAAAGCGTACGATACTTGCTGGAGAGGCGGTATCCTCCGAACGCTTCACGATTGGAACATACGTGGTCGTATGTCCTTTTTTATTCAGGAGTTTATGAAAGACCGGGTTTTTAATGTTCGCGTGGGATCAGTTTTATCATCTAATTTTATTCAAGAGAACGGCGTACCTCAGGGCTCGGTACTTAGTTGCACACTGTTTGCCATTGCGATTAACTCTATCACCGAGTGTTTACCGCCAGGAATAAAATCGTCGTTATTTGTGGACGATTTTGCCATCTATCTTTCCTCTCGGAGAACCTGTCTCTTGGAACGCCGCCTCCAATGCTGTCTCGACCGCCTTTACGCTTGGAGTGTATCTCACGGGTTCCGTTTCTCCGCAGAGAAGACCGTCTGCATGAACTTCTGGCGCCACAAGGAGTATCCTCCACCTTCGCTCCATCTTGGCCCAGACGCACTCTCCTTCGCAGACGAAGTTCGGTTCCTTGGCTTGGTGTTTGATAGGAAATTATGCTGGTCATCGCATATAGCGCAACTCAGAGGCAAGTGTGAACGTTCTCTTTGTATTTTACGTGTTTTAAGTGGCACATCTTGGGGAGCTGACCGGACTGTTCTTTTACGTTTTTATCGCTCACTTATCCGATCGAAACTGGATTATGGCTGTGTGGTTTATGGCTCGGCGCGACCTTCTGTGCTTCGTCGCCTTAACCCGATTCACCACCGGGGTATCCGTGTGGCCATTGGGGCATTCCCCACCAGTCCTGTGTTGAGTTTATGTGCGGAGTCTGGAGAACCTCCGTTGTTTTATCGTAGGGATGTTTTACTAGCTGCGTACGGTTGTCGCTTAGCTGCACAACCTCGTCATCCCACGAATGGGCGGTTTTTTAATGTGTCTTTTGATCGTTTTTATGCTGCTCGGTCTTTTACTCCTAAGCCCGCTGGCTTTCGTTTTCGGGAGATTTTACGGACGTTGGACATTGAGTTACCTGCTTTTTTCTTAGCCGGGGAAACTTCTTCTCCCCCCTGAATTTTAGCAGAGGCCCCCGTTCATCTCGGGCTTACGTCCTGTCCAAAATCATCGACCGCAGCACATATTATTCGTTGTTCTTTTAGCGAGATCAAATCCTCTTTTTAATGGCTGGAATTTTATCTATACCGACGGCTCTAAATGTGACACAGGTGTAGGATGTGCTTTTGTTTTAAATGGGGCAAGTTTTACGTACGGTCTTAACGTTGCAACATCTATTTTTATGGCGGAACTTTATGCTATCTGTCGGGCGGTTTTATTTATTTCTGAACAGGGGCTAGGGAACAGTGTTATATGTTCCGACTCTTTCAGTGCAATTTTAAGTTTTAGAAACCTGTACAACCTCCACCCCCTTGTACAGATGGTCCAGAATGTAGTTTTAACCCTTTTCGACGCTGGCGTCAGGGTAACACTGCTATGGGTGCCTGGGCACGTCGGACTCCCAGGTAATGAGGCCGCAGATGTTGCAGCAAAATCCGCTCTTTTAGACCCTGCTGAGTACGAGCAGCGTTTTTATTTCGGGGATTTTATACATTTATTACGTAGAGCCATTTTTTCGCGCTGGCGCGAGGAGTGGGAATTACTCCCAAATAATAAGCTCCGTGAATGTAAATCCGCCCCTTTTAACTGGTCGACTTCTTCTCGCGCTGTCCGTCGCGAAGAAGTAATTTTAGCTCGTCTTAGAATTGAGCATTGCCGTTTTAGTCACTCTCACCTTTTTAATGGTCAACCCGCTCCAGTTTGCCCTCACTGTGACCACCCCTTTACAGTGCGTCACATTTTAATTGATTGTCTTCATCTGACAGCTTTTAGAAATAGCCTTGGTTTGCCCTCCTCTATTGAGGAGTTACTTGCAGATGATGTGGTTGCTGTTGAGCGTGTGCTCCGTTTTATCCGTGTTTGTGGTTTTTGGAGCAAGGTGTTAGGTTTTATCTTTTACCATTGACGGCATTTTTAGACTCTTTTAAGACTGTTGTTTTTTCAGCTTTTGCTGAATCGTGTTAACTAGTCTTAAATTGTTGTTTTGCACATTACCCTTGTTCTTTGTTTTGGGGTTTTATTGTTACCATTTTAATCTTTTATAAGACTGGTTTGTTTTCAGCTCTTGCTGATTAATTTTGCTACCGGTCTTTGTCTATTGACCTGTGTTTGCTTTGGGATTTTATTGGCACGATTTTAGTCCATTACAGGACTGTTGTGTTTTTCCGCTCTTGCGGCTGTGTTTTAGTAACACTTTAATGTTTGTGGCGCCTTATACCCTTGTTATTTGTTTTTGGGTATAATTTTTATTGCACAAGTACTACTGTCCGTTCATTATGCGCAGGATTTGCGTTCTTTGTTTATTTATTTTTATTTTAGACACAGTACTTGATGTGTTTGGGCGCTAATGACCATAGCAGTTTTGCGCCCTTAAGCAATAATCATCATCATCATTGTAGCTCATCAGACGAAAATAGTGCGAACCCCTTCACCCTAGGAAGACAGACTTCAGTTTATGACGGAATCCATACTCATAAGGAGCGTCATTTATTTAATGTAACTAACAATGGCATAAATATTTGCTAATAGGTATACGATTGAAAACAAAACAAAAATACAAGGAATGATTTTTTTTCCAAAAAAATTTGAAGAACGTTGATTAACATGAATGTTATTCCTGCCTTAAAAGCGCAAATGACGATAATGTAAAGAAAAGGTCTCACAAATGATCATACAGTGTTCTAGCACTAAATTTATATTTTATAAATGAAACAATGCCTAATGACACTACGAAAGTGAAAGTAGAACAAGATCAAAGTCATAATTGCAAAGAGTTAATGAAATATTGTCATTTGATTTTTTAAAACAAAGTGTTTTGTACTCTATTACTAAGATATACGAGGTGGTATCCATAATATTCGGGACTGGTGCTGCCATCTTGACAGTAGTTGCAGTAAAGCTTTGTACCGCTAGGTTGTAACACTAGCACATATAATGAGTGAGTGTTTAAAGTTTCATGCAGCTGGGCAGATGTGTTGAGATTCCATAGTACTTTTCATAATACTCTGTGCGTAGTGTGAGGCAATTTTACAATGGATCCAAGATTAGAGCAGAAAGTGTGCATCAAATTCTGCGCTAATCTGGGGAAAAATGCTACGGAGACCCTCGCAATGATTCAACAAGTATTTGGAGGATAAAGCATGAACCGTACATGTGCGTTTGAGTGGTATGCTCGGTTCAGGGCCGGCCATACAGCTATTGAAGGCGATGCTCACACCTATAGGACCGTCAGCTGCACAACGCCTAACACTGTTGCCAAAGTTCAACTCCTCGTTCGCGAGGATCGAATTCGAACCATTGAAGACCTTGCTCATGAAGTGGGAATTGGTTATGGGACATGCCAACGAATTTTAACTGATGGATTGGGCATGCATCGTGCCGCGGCAAAATTTGTGCCAAGGATTCTGACTACTGATCAGAAGGCGCAGCGTGTTGAAGTTTGCACGGAGCTTCGTCAGGCCTATCCGATGACCCAGCCTTCTTGTCCAGGGTCATCACCGGCGACGAGGACTAGGTGTACGCTTATGACCCTTTGACAAAACAAAAATCCTCCTAGTGAAAGGGCCCGAACTCTGCAAGACAAAAAAAAAAAAAAAAAAAAAAAAAAGCGAGAAAAGTGAAGAGCACCAAGAGGATTGTGCACAAAGAATTCGTCCCACCAAATCAAACAGTGAATTCCAAATACTACAGTGACGTTTTGCGACAGCTCCGTGAAAGTGACGACGGCCCAACTCTGGCGACTTGCTGTTGAATCACAATAATACGCCCTGTCACAATTTCTTGTTAACCAGGAGCTTTTTCACGAGAAGCATTATGACGGTTGTCCCCCACCCACCATACTCGCCTGATTTGGCACCCTGCGACTTCGCTCTATTCCCAAACTGAAAATCAAGTGGAAAGGACGTCAGTTTGACACAATTGACAGGATTCAAAAAGAAACGCTGTCTGTGCTAAACACCCTCAAAGAACATGACGTCCAAGATGCACTTCGAAAATGGCATAATCGCTGGAACCGGTGTATACGTGTGGAAGGGAACTACTTCGACGGTGACAGCGGTCATTAGTCTCAAAGTAAGTTTTTTACCAGAAGACAGCACCAGTTCCGAATATTCTGTATACCACCTCGTGTTATTCATTTCAATTACCAAAATAACACATCGTTATAGAAAGGAAAAAAAAATGTACTTTCATTTCTGAAGCCAATCCAGCATTTTTAAAGCAATGTTGCTCTTTCATAAAGTCTCTCGATAATTATTCTTCCTAATATATCTTAAGCTGTCAATATTTTCATAATGTTAGCGTTTTGAAACAAGTGTAAAGTTTGCTGTTGTGAATTTCCAGTTTTCAGATGTTTATCTTCATAGCAAGTATGTCTATAATTATAAGAACATGTGTATTTTAGATCAATAGGTTAATATTTTAAACATCTACTTTGTACTTCTCCCTCCATCACTCATTCTGTTCATCTCTAGAATACTAGGAATTTCAAAGTTTGTCTGGAAGTTTCCCGTTAATTTAAAATCGAAATGCAGAAGGCTGCTCGTAAATCAATGATGAAGGAAGCGGTTGGAATGGAAATGTTTTCCGATAAGCTTGCTGAATATGCCAGTTGCACCGATAACCCGTGGTACTTGCCCCCATATCGTGCCAATCAGCAACTGCGATATGATAATTATATTCCTTATTGTTTGAACTCTCAAAGTCAAGTCTTTCTGCCCGAGGCATGGCGTAAAAGTGATCACGTCTTCATGTTTCCATTCATGTTTTTCTTTTATCTTTAGCTTTAAGATAAACACTAATTAATAATAACTTCACAGGATAGAAGCTCGGCATTTTCTTTGTTGTCTTGCAAGCTTTCGGCGATGTTGACTCCATTGAGCAGGATTCTATATTTACTACCAACTACTGGAGCATTTTATTGACATGAGCGCTAGTTACTTATGTAAAGAACTTTCAGAAACTAAAACTCGCTTTATATTTTTGTAAAAATAAACGTATAGCTTTAAGCTACGATTTTAATTATATATAATGCATCTCGAACTTGATTGAATAATATAATTCTCATGCAATGACGCGAATTAAGCGTATTAAATTAAATCCATGCTTCCTTGACAGTAGAAGAACATAAAATACCAGGGTATGATTATTCCTTATTTGATTTTTCATTGTGAATTTAATATATAACATAATATATTTAACATTACTTCATTTTATAATTTACCCGTAAGTGTTGTTGTATACCGGGTATCCCATTTATCTTACGCATTCAAAATAACCTTTTTTCTGGTGCGGCAAATGAAAAATTGTTTCAAACAAAAGTTTTTCATATTTAGGTAGAGTTTTTACTGAGCGTGTATATATATTTGTTTTTGCATTCCATTAATGTAGGAGATACGGGATAGAAGTTCGTTTCTTTTGTAAATGGCACCTTGTACATTTATTTAAGAATACATTTGCCGTCTCCAAGAAAAATGTATCACGCTGTACCATTTTAGTAAAAAAAGAAAAGAAAGAAAGAAAGAAAGAAGGAAGGAAGGAAGGAAAAAAGAAAAATCCGTAGATATGGACATTATAAATGCATACCTTCTTTCATTTAAGAGCACTACATTGCATTTATAAAACTAAGTCATTTAACCTCTTCATTAATGTAATCGAATAAATCATTATTTGCCAACTTATATCCTACGTTGATCATCAGCATTTCTACTTTCTGTTCATGCTTGTACAACTTGTAAGAAGCTCGTAGCTTGCTCTGATCAATGACTACAGAACACTGGTATGTAAGCTAAAACGACGACAATTTGTGGTGGGGGAGATTGATTACCTACCCGCTCCCTCTCAGGGCACATGTGTTTATATAATCGGAAATAATAAACAAAAACCAGACCTCTACTACAGAACTACATTGGGTAAGTAATTTAAACAATCAAGGCATTAACCAGTTCGGTTTCTTTAATAATTGCACACTCCTTACCGCTTTCACAACTACTGTTTCTTGACAAAAACGGTACAGTACTATTGCATAACTCTTGGAGAGAATAAATGTATTCTTGATTATTAAAATGTACATTTGTGTGACTGTTTCATTGTTTCATTTTTCTGCTTCCTTTTAGCTATACTTAATTAATAAAACAAATATTATATCAAGTAAATCACGAGAAAGTTTGCTTTATTTGAGAACTAGACGAAACATGGGAACAAATCTTGAATGGTCAGGCAAAAATAAAGAGGGCATATTGGAAATTAGTTCAAAATATTTGTAATAAATCGCTTCAACGTTAAATCTAATTTATTATTATCATCAATACATTCATGAAATGACCCATTGGTGTTGTATAGCTATCAGTACTTACTGTATTTTACATGATTACCTCGTTTATCCACTTGGGGTCATGGAGAGAAACTGAAGCAATATACGGGGATTGAGAGATGGACATTGTGCTTGTTCTACTGAAAGGGAATGAACTGATTAAACTCCACGTATATTCCGGAAACTGCTTCATAATCGACAGCCTTAGAATTGAGCATTGGTAGCTGTGTGGGTAGTCTAATTTCCCTATCACGAAGGTAAACTACAAAATGTGGTCATTCATTGTTCGTTGCGAAGTAATTAAACTAACTCTGTCAAAACCAATGAATTCCATTTTATCGACGTTTCAAATAGTTTAGAGATAATTTTGCTGCATGAAAACTTTGTTACAGCATTTAATTACATAGTATTACAAACAAGCACTACAATTCTCTGTAGATTAAAGTATGTGCGTTAAAAATAAATAAATTTGGAACACATAACTGCTGTAGGAAATAATATTATGCTGGGACAAATGCTATCTAATTAAGGTACATCGTGGGTTGACATCACTATGTCAGAGTAAGACGGGAGGAGTTTATGATAAGAGTTCAAGCGGATGGTTGCTCTGTTCTTGTCAGATATTCCTGATATTAACACGGTACACTAAGCTGATGCTCGCACAAGCAAAACTTAGGAAGTGTATTAATGCAAAGCCCCGGGGCATGGCCGGGAAAAGAAGTTTTTAATTACGGAAGAACGGAGTCACCCACTATTTTGATTTGTTGCACAAAGTTATAAATAGCTCAAATTAAGCTCATCGAGCTTGCATTCAGCAACATAAAATCGATCCTGGTGGTCTAGTGGTAACCATACTTGCCTCGTAGACCCAAGATCGCAGGTTCATTTCCGGCCAGGGTCGATGGATTTTTTCGGGCGTAAGCAAAGGAATGGGAATTAAAGCTATGGGTCCCGTGCCGTAGATTTAGGGCACGAAAAGAACCTCAAGTCTGAAAGAAGAGGCCTCAAAATTTATCGGCAATTTCACGCCCTGAATTGAATGGGATAATGAGGATCTTAGATGTTAAAAAGCGTCCTTAAATAAATCAAATCAACAACAAGAACATAATGCAGGCTTACAGCCATTAATCAAGCTCCAATAATCTTGAAAATATTCCACACAGCATTATGCTTTATGGCTAAGGGCTTTATAAATTTCCATTAAAATATTAAAAAAAATATATTAGTGCCAGCCTCGAATTTGGAAATAATAAAAAATACCTTGATGGCTAAGCGCTTTACAATGTACGTTAAATAACATTGATAAAAAATTTAACTTTACTAAGATAAGAATTATCTTAAAAACCCTTGACGTACTAACTACCATTGGCACATAATTCAAATCACAAAATAACATAAAAACATTCAAAACTAATTAAGAGCGTGCATGCAACCTTGATCAGGCGAGCAGAGAGAGTAATGATCCTAACAACTTTGAATTAATGGTAGAAAGTTAGTTGAAAGCGTAACTCTCTCCACAAGCAAGTAACGAGAACCTAACAGGCCATAAATGAAATTCTGACATCACATTTCATTCTAGAAAATTCCACACGTGTTTCAACCAATAGGGAGAAAAGGACGTTAAACACAGGGCACCAACGTGGAATAGACAGTAAGAAAGGGGAGAAAAAAGGAGTTTAGCACAAAAATACACAGTGGCACTAGCAAGAACCGCAAATGTTTATGCCATTATTGGCACAAACTTGCTAGTTTATGTTTTAACTGACTTTACTTGTGTACCTGAGTCCCCGTTTGGTTATGACAAAATTTGTCGTATAAGGTTAATCGAAATGTAAAATAATCAAGCATTTTGTTAGTATATTTCTTTCCTCTGGAAACATGCAAACGTTGGGCGGTGTCTCATATATGTGTTAGCATCCTTAAGTCTAAGCTGCCTGTTTTGCTCACTACTCAATTTAAGGTTCTTCATCATGACACGTTCCTACACTGCAACAATTACCACATAAATGTTTGAGCATCTGCCATACAGTACAGGTTTGTCTCCCTCTAACATTCACATTTTTGAGAAATCAAATAAGCACACCTGAGGTCAGATTTCATTCGAGCGAACAGTTGAATGACGATGTTCGAGAAGATCGCACGTGTAAGAAATTAATTGAACACCCGGTATTACACCAAGATACATTATTTATAACTAACAGGCATTACTTTAAAATTGTTAAATTTGTGTTGACTCATATTGACAATAGGCTCTTGATCTTTATGCAGTCGAAGTGAAGGAAGTCTGCAGTCTATGTTTCTGTCCCACGTCTTGTTATTACATAAATATAGTCTAAGCACGCCGTTAAAAGCAAAATTATGTAGGGAGTAGAAACACAATTCTTGTCCTAATCTGCCAAGTTAGAAAGCTGATACCTAATGATTACAAAACATAGCGCAACTTTTAACGTACCACTCATATACCTCTGTACCTAAAGCTTTTTTCATTTACGGTGTATTTTAAATGCTTCAACATAACGGGTCATCGACAAGTTTCTTCGCACTCGGATGATGTGTACCGCATAGGAGAAAGTTGGTACTCTTATATTTCTGACATTCCTTCCTTACTTCCTTCGATACGGTTTTCAGCAGGTAATCCGCTCACCGTTGCTGAGCTTTGCACTTTGGAGTGTGTGATTATTTTGGTGGTTAAGTGAACACAATAACTAAACGTTCGGCCGATGTGTCCATTTCCCTAGCGAAATCTCGGCTATACAATGGCTGCGGAGCGACTTCTCGATGACTGTTTACTATAAGCCTTGGAGATAATAAACGAAAATTAATTAATAATAACATTAATAGTTTACTAGCATTTACCTTCACTGAGTAAGAGAGAACTCCAAAAAAAAAAAAAAAAAAAAAAAACCTCATGAAGTGACTTATTCTAACTAAAAATAAACCATGACTATAGACCCTACCAAAAGTTTAAGAACACCTGCATATTTAACTATATGCATTCTTTTCTTAAACTGTTTTATCCAGCAGCCTTGTGTTTCGTTAAAAAAGCAGTTTATTAAGAGATGCATTTAAGAAAAAGAATTATGTAAAAGTAATTATTTTTTCATAAGTTGTGGCATTTCGTCACTTTTAGAAAATTGGAAAAATATATTTTTGTTTTTTCATTTTTGTGGGGATATAACCATGAAAATATGTGGGGTACAAATGTTATTTTATCCGAAAATAAACGTATATACACAAGGATCATTTATAAATATAATCATACTATTATATACAGGTTTATCAAACATTGACACAATGTTTATTACTTTGCAATAAATTAAAATAATATGAGCTTTAATGAGCTACTTGACCTTTGTTTAAATCGCATGTTGAAAGAACCAGCGAGTCGGAGCGGCGCCTGTTTATAATACATCGTACACTATAAAAAGGTAGACTTCGCTGATTCTTTCAACATGTGATTTAAACAAAGGCCAAATAGTGCCAATTCAAGCTCATTTTTTAATTTATTGCACGGTAATAAACCTTTTGTCAATTTTTAATAAACCAGTATATGATAGTAATATTATATTTATAAATGATCCTTATGTATGTGCGTTTATTTTCGGAAAAAATAACATTTGTACGCCATATATTTTAATGGCTATTTCCCCACAAAGATAAAAAAATAAAATAGTTTTTGAAAATTTTCTAAAAGTGAAGAAATGCCATAACTTATAAAATAATGACTTTTACATAATTGTTTTTCTTAAATGTACCTCTCAATAAGACGATTTTTACCTAAACAGAAGGCTGCTGGATAAAATAGTTTAAGGACAGAATGCATTTGGTTAAATATGCAGGTGTTCTCAAACTTTTGGTAGGAACTGTAGTACTTCAACTACGGCTATGTTTTTCGATTACCACGCTATTTCGCTTCACAATTGGAAATTACTACAATCGTTATTCACAATGCTTCTAAAAGAACTATCTGATGGTTACATTTTTGGTTAAAACAACTTTTAGAGTATGCATGCCTTGTTATTTAACTAAAGATATACAAATTGAAAGAAAAGGCACATCTTATGAGGCGGCATGACAAAGAAATTGCTAAATTCACTTATAACTAATAACCTTTTAATTTTAGACTTCCAAACTGAACGGTTCTTTCAAGTTTTATCGCCCGTTTCATGGCAGCCGGCGGATCGGCAGTCGGAGCAGTAACTCCAGCTGAAGCGAAGTGCAAATGGTTAAAGTTATCGCAATTGCAATGACAGGAGAAGTTGGAAAGATTGTTCTACTAGGTCTAACACGTTAGAAAATTGTCATTACACGCATCATCTCATCTTCCGAAATTGAGTCAATTTCTTTGCTGAAATTTTTTCAGTTCTTCTTATGTATAGGGGTTTGCTTTAAACATTTGTTTTTCAACTTCTGCCATAAATAAAACTGGCATAATGTTAGTATATCGTTCATATATCTTTTTGCATTTTCTCAAAAAAGATAAGCCCTCTTACTGCACGCACATTTTTTCTTCCGTTATGCTAGGGGGTTTTGTTTATACTTTTTTTTTTGTATTGCAATACCTGTTATTTTGTATCGAAACATGGCCACGTAAATGGTATCATGCTTCATCAGTAAAGAATATGAAGTGAGGATCAAATTATTTATCATTAATGTTCCGTATCATCCAATTATAGAAGTTTACCCGAATGCAGGGATCACACGTCTGTAATTTGTGGATAGGGTGACGTTGTGTGCTTTCAAGTTAAAATTGAAGAATTTCAGAAGATGAATTGATGTGTGTCCATGACAATGTTAAAAAGATACAAATATATCGGAAATATGTGGATGTACCAAACATCTCTGGTTATCAGGTACGTGCATATTTTCATTGTAATTGTAGTAATTGTGAGAGCTTGAATCAATTGCTGAAAAAATACACCCGTTTCCCTGAGAGTTATCCCTCTGATTGCCGATCAACCAGCTGCCGTGAAACTGGCGACAAAAAGTTGAAAGATTTTTTAATAGTGTTTAACGCCCGTTTTTACTATTAAGGCAACACAGGCGGACGTTGGAAGACGCAGTATAGGCACTATCAGCGCATATTGGTACTTAGCTAGTTAAATACTTATTGTCCTGTGGCAAAAATTACCTTTTATTTACAACTGAAATTGTACTATACGAAATACTCTATATATCTATATGTGTTGATTTGTACGAATTGTTTATATGAGAAATTACCAGAAATGAGCAACATCTGAGCTTTGCAGGATGAAGTTGCAACTATGTAACAAACAATCGACACATGCTAGACTTGAAACGGGAGAGGAAAACCTTCTATAAAGTTTAAAGACAGCTCCGCGCTGCTATGCTATATATGTTTCAGAAAAAATTGAAAGTAGGTACTTTGCCCACTACATGAAAATTGTATAATAGCTCTGTTACGTGATATACAAGAGTGAAACATTTACTTATTTTTTCTTTTACATTATGAAGTGTGAAAGAAGCAAAAGACTGTCACTCTACGCAAGTAATTAGTTTTATGTGCAATGTATCATCACTAAAAGCCTCTACTTTGCTTTAACTACAATGCTTGTAGCGTAATTTCCTGGTTTTAGTCACAGGTAAAATTACCTCATCAACCCACAATGACTTTGAGACGAAAGCTTAGGGATGATGTGGCCAAAAGCCATGAATGGAACAATTTCAGGCTATAGATTTCATATTCAGTTGCAACCCACTTAATTTTCACTCTTTCGGCGTCCTGAACATCACATTGTTTTAAAACTGCCATTTTCTACTGTATTTTAAGTTGCACGCAAGAGGCCTTTTTCCTTGGACGTTTGATGTTCCGTATCGATTACTACAAGGTTGCTAAAATAGAAATCTTATTACTAGTGATGGAATCATTACTACCAAGGACGCGAACTTGGCCTAGCATCTACCATACAGTGTAGCTGCCTAGCATTCCGGTATAAACAACAGCAAGTTTCTGCACTGCTAACCCTTTCCCTCTTACGTCAGGTACCCTAGCTCGCTTAGGATTATGCCGATACTTGTTTCCGAAGGAACTATTCCATTTCTGATTATTACTCATCCACCCGAATGAAAAAAAAAAGTGTCCGGAATTTAATCCTTAAACCACGGAATTAGGAAGCATTTATCCTCATGGAAGTGTGGTGGGAGTATGTTTAAATCCTGACTGGATCAAATTGCCTGAAAAACATTTATCTGGGTTTTCCGTACCCAAATTTCGTTTGGTCATAGTACTGTTGGCTTTTCGGTACACGCATGCAAAATAGTCCATTCCATAGAATCATAAATCTATTGCTTAGAGGAAAAAGTAATGAACACAATAAGTGAATTTGTAATAAATATAGACATGTAGTTACTGAATACCACAATATATTATAATTTAGAGAAGCAATTCACTTTCCTAAACGTTAGTTCTGGCTTAAAATCTTCCAAAACCTTAAAAAATTTCACACTTATAAAATATTAATTGTGTTACTGCATAGAAATATTCATTAAATTATTACTATAATTTTGGAAATATTTACTTTTATTAGAAATTTATAGTTAATATTGGGAATATTTATGCTACTGTAAGATGAAATGATAGCTATTTTTTAAATATATTTTTCCTCTGAATACTTCATACTAATAGAAGTTAATCAAAGCGTATGTTTTTCTCGTCTTGTTGGAAACATTTAATTTTTGGTCTTGTCGTAAACTTCCATTGAATATCAATATTTTAGTGCTTAAAAATAATGTTCTTTAAATATATACTTTTTTTAAGAAAAGGCGATGGTTGTAACTATTATTAAACTCTTTTTAAATATTTAGTAAGCATGTAAATAACTGCATTACGTCGAGCATTTCATAAGTGAATTCCATAGTTAATATTCCCGTATGCAAAGGTTTACATTTGTTTGCATGCTACAGCCCAAGAAGTTGGAAAAAAGCGTATTGCTTGCTGATATAAACGTACACAAAATAACCAATTACATTATGTAATTTTTTGCCATAAATCCAGTTAGCTTTTTATTAAAGCTAAAGATAATATTATAGATTTATTCATTATAAAAGTGGGCTGTAAAGAGCATATGGTGATTAAATAGATGCATAATAACATTTCGTGACCTTTTAAACTTTCAACACGAAACGGGGTCAATGTCAATGTTTTGTAGAATATCAGTGCTCGGAGCGTGTGGGCAAATAGGTCTGTCGTTTCCCATTTTTTTACAACTTTTTTTCTTTGCCTCATGTATGACAAATATTCATTGGAAGTTTTGTTTTATACATCAAATACTGAAACTAGGTAAATGGAAACATTTGTAGCTAAGGCATTTTTATTTGTATCGACTCAGTCAAGCGGAATTTTCCCGAGTCCTCGAGGCTACAGTCGTAAGACTAAAGGACCTGTAGCACAAAAGCTTTTTTTTTTTTTTTTCGTAATGGCTGATAATAGAGCACAATTACTTAAAATCTCTCCTTCTATATCCTCACGAATAGTATATGAATAAATAAGAGAAAAATTCTTCACCTCAGATACTGTGTTTTTACTTTGGATACTAAATGTTAAAAGTAATATTTTTCTAAAATCAGAAACTATAGAATATCTGAATGTTATGCTTCAGATACTTACGTTTATCACCGAATATAGAAATACATGATGTGGTTATAAGCATTCCATGGCAGACATCGTTTCGCCTTTCTGTTTCATTCATTATTGTTCAAACCATTCTTAGGACATCCCAAGCCGTGTGAATTGTGGTTTTATCATATTGTACCACCTGTCGGTAACAACCCCTACGTCACTGAATTGACATTGTCTCATTGCTCTTGCCAGTCAATTTTATTTTCAAATTGATGATGAGATCTACTGGAAATCATATGATGCTCGAAACCATGACAGAATTTCTACTTTTTTGGAAAAAATCTGGATGGTACACTTCTGTTAATAACGATAAATAGCGTCAAAGTCTCACTGTTCAGTTGTTCATTTTCCTTTTCTTTTGGCACTCACCGAGATTACAGTAACAGTTCTGCTATGAATGTCTTGTTTATAACTTTTTCAGAACTCTTATGTAGGAAATGAATTCTGTTGTTGTTGATTAAACTTTCATGCTATCTTTTCTTAGAAGTGGTTTCCTTATTAGAGTTAACACTCCCTTATAACGCCCTAATGTCTCTATCAACTGGTTGTCTGACTCTGCTGTGTTCATCAGACGATATTTTCACAATAAGTATATATGTCACTTTGACGCATGGCACAGAAGTCTCACTAGCTTTCCGACCGCAATCATAGATGCACCAACTACCGCCGGATCGACAATTTACCTATTTTGAAAAGTTATAAGGACATGAAGGCAAGATCAACACAACACCACAAAGTGCATAGACATAAAGTATTAGTGCCTAAGGAAAACAAAAGATGATAGCAGTAGGAGCATTTCGAGGAGAAAAGTCACGCAGAGTATACATTGCTAACGCGAGAATTCACTTTTGTTACTTTACTAGTTAATATGAATAAAATTAAGTTTATATGTTATTAGTTTGACATATTAAACTAGGTTGGCATTTAACTAAATTTAACATGATTTTAGTAAGGCAAAATGCATTTAATTAAGTTAATATGTGTAAAATTAAGTTGATATGTACTAGTTTGAAGTCTATAATTAGAATGATGTGTATGTATCTAAATTGACATATTTTAGCTAGGTGAAATATATTTAAGTTAATATATGTAAAACTAAGTTGCAATGCATTTAATTAGTTTGACATATTTAAAAAGGTTTATGCGTATCTATCTAGATTGACATGTTTTAAGCTAGGTGAAATTCATTTAAGTTAACTGGTATGTACATAGGAGATGTGTAAAATTAATTTTATATGTACTTACTAGAATGGCATGTATTAATTAAATTAACTGGTTCCTTTTTTACACACAACTCCAATGAGATAGTGAGGAAGAATCTATGGTCGTAGTAAGCAAACGCTCAAGATTTGTCGCCTAAACAGCTGAAAATCTGGGTTGAAAATTCCTTCGGTGCATTTTGTGTGGATTTACCTAAGCCGACATTCATTTGCATCCACGAGGAGCAAAATGTATTTGTTGAAGGAACTACTTACAGCATTGTCTGCTTCGGAAAATACTAGGCACGATTGAACTTCATCATTTAATATTCGCAAAGCAGTTAATGGGAGCTATACGTCGCAGGTTTGTTGTTCTTTCGCCATCCTTCAACCAAATTAAACGAAAAGTGAGGTTACGCTCTCTGTAAATGGAACTCTGGTAACTCCTGGTTAACAACTGTTTACGATAATTTCGTACTATAAAACGTCATTGCAATTCACTGTAAATGAACAACATTTCAATATGCTTAAAATTTTACCATTTTACAACCGAGATTCATTTGATTCGAAGGCAAACAAACAATTATACATAAAGAAGTAGTTGAGGTTAGCAAATTGAAGGGCAGAATTTACAAGTTTTGTTCGGAAAGTTCTCAGTCTGAGAAACAAAATACAAAATGTTAATCCAAGTTTATTTTTTATTTTTCATAATAGTCATCTTTAAGTCATTACTTTAAATTCTTTATACCTTCCGTATACTATTATGATTTTGCTAACTCTGCAAAATAAGCACCTAACTGAATTATGATCTTCATATTTGAGGTACATTTTTGTCCGGTTAACAATTTCTTCAGATTTTGGAAAAGTACAATTTAACTGGGCCAAATATGGGGAGTATGGCGAACATGGCAACTATCTCAATCTCAAATCATGCAATTCTTACATTAGGATTGAAGAAGTGTACACACGGATGTATTATAGTAGTGGAAAAACGTGTTTTTTGCGTACTTTGTTTAGCGCAACACACTGGTGTCTTAGAAACCCGAGGCCATCACTTTTCCCGCTGATTGGAAAACATTTTGCATTCTTCAGCGAACTTTGTTAGGATTGCTGCTGCTTCTCTAGGATGTAATTCTGAATTTATGTGACGTCCCAGAAACTCGGTAGAATGTTCATTCGGATAAGCTTTTGGTCCATGGATGACAAACCCGGCACACATTGCAAATGCTTGTGTAATATGTTACATGCACTATCTATGAGATCTTTGGAATATCAGGAAGCCTTCCACTGGTCTATCACTTTATGAGTCATTGTGCATGTTTTCCTCTTATTGAAAGCCCCGAATGTTCATGTAAAATGCATGGGCGACCTCATTTAAATTCAAAAGCGCATATCTTCATGGTATAAAATGAGCGTTAAGAATTTTTTCAAGTTTGAATTCAATTTATATTGGTTGTTCAACATTTTAACAGGAAGTATTTTGTCACTGCGCGACATTTTATCCATTTTTCGGAAAATATTGTTTACTTTACTCGACCATAGCAATCACACAAATAGATCGCGTGTTTAAAATGTCACGGTACGCCATTTAAAGGATCGTATTTCAGAATTATTCTTATTATTTGATACTATCAACGCCATATGTGTGTCAGGCATAGGCATTTTCGAACCTCTCTAGAATTTGTTAAATTCACAATGTCTCCGACAGCTCCCTCACAACGTTGTCACATTGTATGACTTCATTTCGCGGTAATTCTAACCCACATTGCAAGGACCATAACTGGAAGACTACGAAATTTTCAGCATTTTTAACATGCTGAGGATATTACCTCAATGTACGAAATGAATTAAATCAATAATCATTAACGTTTATTTTCTAAAAAAAAAGTTTCATAAAGGATAATATGACAATAAGTTTATTCGCTTAGTTGAAATTGTTCACAAAGAATCATTCTGAGCAAGAAAAGACTCAAGTTCGCTTTTGCTCCGTATACATATTCCATATTCTTTTTGCTTATCACTAACCTTGCATATACCAAAGGGCCTGCCCACTCCATGTTTTAAATTAACAGACTCGCCTGCAGTAAAATGTTTTTTCAAGCGGATGAAGAAAGGAAAAGTGGTGTCTAAGAACAGAACAGGTAAATGCTGCAAGGAAATCTACCTTCATTTGAAATACGAAATGCAGGCCGGCTACCTGCTATATCCTATGGCCCTGCAAAATTTATAATAGAATCTACGAGGAAGTACTTAAACATTCTGAAAGATTTAATTAATACTTTATCTAATTGGATATTGCCTGCAACATGTAGAAAACTTTAGTGAGGTTAATTTGGGAACCTTTAACTTACACATTTTTTCCAGTTTTCTCACTCCAGATCTTCATCTTGTGCAAAAGTTACTTGATCGTCTAAATAAAAGTGTAAATCGCAGTCTGCAATTACCGCCACGGGTTGCCGAGGTCATTCAGGCGCGGTCTCGTGAGCTGTAGGTGTAGGGTTCGATTTCCGCCAGGACCGTCCTCCCTGACTGAGCTTTTTTTTTCTGGTTTTTCTCAATCCTCATAAATAGCAAATGCCGGGGAGGTATCCTAAACTTAGGCCTGGAACGCTTCCTTCCTAAAAAAAAAAAAACCTTTTCCAAGTTTTATCATTTTATCTCATATACCATCAGTGTCCATCGCCTGTGGCGCCTCAGTAGTTAACACGGGCGTTAAACACTACTAATATATATCTTCAGTCTGCAATTTATTTCGCTTACGTGAACATTTTCTATTCCTAGTGATTGTCCTATGTTTATATTCAACAATATCAGTCCTCGTTCAAGCATTTTGTTAATATAAGTTCCTGTATTTTGTTACGATTATCATAGACTTCTATAATTTAAATACGGATATACTTTAGTAGATTTTCATAGGTGTTGGTCCTGGAGGTGTGGTGGCAACCATACTTGCTTCCTAACCCAAAATCGTGGGTTCGATCCCGGTCAGGATAAATGGATTTTTCGGGCTTAAAATCCCAAGTATGGCTTCCTTCGGAAGGGAAATAAAGCCATGGGTACCGTGTCGTACATTTACGGCACGATAAAGAACCTCAAGCCTGAAAAAAGAGGCCTTTGAGCAAAATTTGTCGGCCGTTTCACGCCCTGATTTGAATGGGACGCTGATGACCTGAGGTGCTAAAGAGTGTCCGTAAATAAACGAAATAAAAATAAATAAAAAATAAAACCGCAGGTCTACAAAACGCATACATTAATTTTTCCCCTATTAGATGTATTTAAAATACAAAATATATTTTTGGTATTCTATAAATTCCCTTTGTTCTTCACTTAATGATCACAGTTTCTCCCCGATAGTGGATAACAATCGAGTTATGGCAGACATAATTATACCTCTATACATGTTTGTGATCACACAATTTATACACATTTTCACAAGCCGTGCTACTAAGTTATTATCTATCATTCTTGTTTTACTATTATTATTCAGAAATTAAAATAACTCTTTTTGTGATATTCTTTCTGCGGTCTTCCGAATCTATTAAACGCAATTCTTTTTCTTTGAAACAAGCATAACAATTCCATACTTTTTAATTATTTCTAATGGATCAACACATACTGTTAATCCATACTAGTTATTCCATGGTGTAATTATTTAAAACATGTTTTACGAATTGTCCATTTCTTTTTAATTTAATTGCGACTTCATTCCTTGCTTTTAGATCACATGTCCACTCATTTCAGTTGGATGGGAGAGCTGGAGGAAACTTACGTGCACATAGATTATAACACTTGAAGCTGCACTTCGAATACTTCTTCTCGCTACCTTAGGGTGTAAAATTAGCGCTGTGAAGTATTGGCGACGAATTTTTCATGGGAACCAAACTTTTATTAGGGCATTGTGCTTATGAACAGCTAGGGTTGGGAGGGAGCATGACTAAGCATCCAAATTAAGAGAGGGACTGGAAACGACAGAGCTGGGCTTCATTTTAATAGCGGCTCGGAGGAACAGAGAGATCGCATGGAGGAAGGTTAAGAACCGCATGAGGGATAAAGATAGGCAGGGGCAGTTGTACAATGCAAGGAGATGATTTTACTAGAAGTAAAATCGGTGCTAAAGTCTGAATGAAGTATGGAGCAGTACATCAAAATAGGTGCCAAACTCACTAGACAGGCACTCACATGGCTCACTAGGGATGATTAAGATCATCGAAGAACGAGTGGAGAATTTTCGCTATCTGTGAAGAAGGCGAATCATGGACATATAGTGGCTGAGTGTAAAGGTACGGAAAAATGGAGAGAAAAGTATCTACCAATCATTTACGGGATCGAATAGAGGGAGATGGACGTGCCAAGACAAAGGAAGAAGAAAAATTAACAACGTTTCTCATGAAACTGACAAAGCTTTGGTCTGAAAAGGCTGATAACCAGAGAGGAGGTGGAAAAAACAAATTTGGTAAATTCAGCTGTGTGTGTCATTCCTAATATTACTTCTTTTTATATTTGCTTATGTATTTCTTAAAATTGAATTCTTTGTTTTGTTGTTGGGTATAGATGTTCATTTATAATTAATTTTGGAATATCTAATCTAAAATCTTGTGTAAAGTCAAACAGACATTGTATATTACAAAAACACTTGTACCTGTTGAAGTTTTGTTGTATTGGTGTCACTGGAATAAACACACTTCTTGTACTGCTTCTCGCGAGGACACAATACAGGGTTATTCTAAATAATTGTTGGGGTTACAAAAATTCATAACTCACAGTGCAATTGACATAGGAATATGAATCTTGTTTTATTGTGTACTATAACTCATAAAGTTTTTACATACATTACAAATGCTCGATATGTGCGCCTTTTGTAACTCTACTCACATCTACTCGATAGTTCATCTCTTCTCACACACCAGTCAACATGGCAACGGTGATGGTTTCGAAGGCGGCTCGAATGCGCTGCTTCACTTCCTGAATATCCACCAGTAGAGGAGGAACAAATACCTGATCTTTAGCATATTCCCACAGGAAGAAATCGCATGGGGTAAGATCTGGTGAACGTGGTATAAAGGGCTAGAGCATCAGATCACCTTCCGTTCCGTGTCCCATCCATCGTTGTGAAAGTTCTTGGTTTAAAAATGTTCTGACCTCCCTGTGGAAATGAGGTGGTGCACCATCCTGTTTCAGCACGTAATCGTCCCTGTTGTCATTAAACTGGGGTAACAGTCATTTTGTGAGCATGTCCAGTAAGTCAGTCCTGTCACTGTCTGTACATTGAAGAAGAACGGACCGTAGACCTTCATGTTTGAAACGGCACAGAACACATTCACCTTAGGGGACTCTCGCACATGTTCCACATAACAATGGGGGTTGGTTGTACCCCGAGTGCGAACGTTTTGCTTGTTCACCTTTCCGTACACATGAAAAGTAGCTTCGTCACTGAAAACTAATCTGTCAAGAAAACCATAATTTTCTTCAAAACGTTCCTGTAGTGACATGCAAACGTTGAAACGTAGGACTTTGTCATTAGCTGTTAGAACTTGACGCAATTCTAGGCGATATGGCTTTACCTTTAGGCACCTTCGTAACACACGCCATACTGTGGTTTGAGGAACTTGCAGGGGCTACATCTCGTAGTTGATTTCTTAGGACTACGGAGATAAACGTCCCTAATCCGATTCATATCCACTTTTGACACAGCGGGACGCTCACTGCTTTTCCCTTTGCACAAACAGCCTGTATCCACAAATTGTGCGTACCATCTGCGAATAGAGTTGTCGGAAGGAGGCTCCTTCCCTTATTTTGTCCGAAAATGGCGCTGGGCTATGGTAACGGATCGGTGTTGATGGATATTCAAGACTACTAAAAGCTTTCTCCTTACCGCTAACCGCCATTTTGTTAAACACTGCTGTTACTGTCATCTGGTGGTAACTGATGTCATTACAGTTGATGCAAAACTAAACTTTGACAGTTTGTCTAACCGTTACTGTAACAATAAAAATGACATGGTTTCCACGTTTTCTAAAAAAAAATTCACGAACCCCCCGACAATATTTGGAATAACCCTGTATATCTAATTTCATGTTATCTGCTTTAAACATAGCTTCCTTCTGCTTTGTTGTTCAACTTTGTACATTACAAGTGGTGAATTACAACTTTCCTGTATCCGAGACTTCTAAAGCATTATGGGCCATATGCAGCATCCTCAGTTAGCCCATTATACACTACAGTCGCCACTTAATAATTAACGCCTTTATGACGTATTTATCCCGGTTACAACTTAAACCTCATTTTGAATAGATGTTATTGTAATCGGCCGTATTCAAGCGGCTAAATTAAACGATAAGAGATTAGTGACAAAAGCAAAATGGAAGCAAAATATGCAGATGACAACTCCTGGAACGGAATGGTTATGAGAATGGAGGTATGTCAGGACAAAGAAGCTGTGAGATAACAAAGTTCATGAAAGATTTCGTTCATCAGTATGCACCTACTTCAACATGTGGTAAACAGTTACAATTTTCTACAATCCTGTTTGGCCTATGAACTTACTTTCGAGGTTTTGTGCTACTGGTGATTTCAAAATTGCTGAACATATACAGAACACTTCATCAAATAAGGAACATAATAGCCCCTAAGACATATTATGACTGAGTTTTCAGATCCCGTACGGACATACATTGCCTGGTGTAAAAGATGTAGAGAAGCGAAAAATTTTTCATATATTGTCAAACAACATGCGACAATGATTTACAAATAGGAAATACACTGCAAGATGGTTTGACTCTACACATGATAACACTATCATAAGAAACGATGTTTGAACTACAAGAAATAACAACATGAATATTTATTAGAAGGCAGTAGTAATGCAAGTAAATCGTATCTCTTGACATATCTAAATAACCTGCATCAGAAAGGACATGCAACTGCTGACACAAGACAAGAACATTTGTCCCTGTTGTACCAAATTTTCTATCTGTTGGGCAAAATTTTCGCCCCTATTTTATTCAATTCTTTGTACATATTTCTTTTGCAGACTGTAAATCTTTCATTTACGTCTCTGTTGCTTTATTAAAATTCTTTAACACTTTGAGCTCAGTGTGAATAAGTTTATTAGTAGATTTGCAGAAAGGAATCACTCAAACCTGCCACGCAATCGGTGTTTGGGATATTGAAGGGAAAATCTCGAAATATGAGAGATTTTTTTTTTATTTATTTATTTATGGACGGTCTTTAACAGCTCAGGTTATCAGCGTCCCATTCAACTCAGGGCGTGAAACGGCCGATAAATTTTGCTCAGAGGCCTCTCTTTCAGGCTTGAGGTTCTTTTTCGTGCCGTAAATGTACGACACGGGACCCACGGCTTTACTTCCCTTCCGAAGGAAGCCATACTTAGGATTTTTACGCCTGAAAAAATCCATCGGTCCTGGCCGGGTTCAAACCCGCGTTTTGGGTTTAGGAGGCAAGTATGGTAACCACTACACCACCAGGACCGACATGAGAGATTTCATACCCCTAAAAGGTAGTATCAGAGAAACAGACTGTTATGAATTTTGACAGGGAAACAGACTATTATGAATTTTGACAGGTGGTGGCCACGATTTTTAAAAAAAAAAAAATATTTTTTTAGAGATAGCAAGTAGATATTTTACCCAAAATAAAGTGTTCCAGTTTTCAGTTTTCCAATACAAGGAATTTGTTTCTCAGACTAGTACTCATAGAATAGTGAGAACATGCCCATTCATAAGCAGCTATCTGACACATACATTCCATTTTATGACTTTATCCAAATTCTACATGAAGCTAAAGCTGGCTTATCCACAATTCAGAATGCATATTCAGGAAAAGAAAAAGCTAGTGAAATATGTATAAGGAGAACTAACGAAGAATTACTGCAGTTGCCATCAATCATAATTTTTCTTATTTATTTATTGCACTTATTCTTAAAGTATTTATTACACATTTTCAGCGCTTTTTAAAAAACTATTAATTTGAGAATAAATATTGGTTTTTCTTTTATTTTTTTGTTCATCTTTATAAACGTTGATTTGCTCTCTAATATTCAAAATATTTATCTTCATTTTTATAATAAAACCACATTTTGAAGTCAATAAAATATGTTTTAAAATTGCTAAACTGTGCATTTATTGGAGAAAGAAACACAAAGCATTTTTCAACATGATTTTGCTGCACATGTAGTAGAAGGAGAGAAAGGATTAAAAACAATTGTGACAAGAACTTTGGTTCGTAAGCAGTTATTCTCTTTCCTGAAAAGTAGAAAAATGACAAGTAGTTTTCTTTGTGGACCAATTCAACTGTGAGATAATACAGAAATTGCATAATAAATTTTCTGAGAGCATCACAAAAACCTTTTAATTAATAAATTGTCTAAAAATATGGATTTAGGGGAAACAGTTATCTCTTTTTCAATATCGAACATGCGATCAAAAGTTCGATTATTGCTTTTTGAATATTTTTCCATTACATTAAAACATTGCAGAATGTTTGGTGAAGAACCATGTTAAATTTGAGAGTAAAAAGGAAGCAGAAAATAATATTTTGGAATGCTGTGGAAAATGTACCTATAGTTAATGAATTATACACAGGAATACTTGCAAATAATTAATTTATTTCACATCATATACTTACATCTTTTGTTCTTTTTATTGAATTTTCTTTGCTTGTAAAGTTACACTATTTAAATATTTGATGCGAGGTAAGGCATAAGTTCCTTATCGAGTACAGCAATATCTGACGACCATGGGAGTGGTCGTAGTTAGGCCACACCTGCATCTTCCTATCAAACGATTTTAACTTATTTACATACGTTCTCTGTAGCATTTTAAATAAACATCTTGCCATTGGTCAATCAATTCAGTGTTCAGGATGGCATCTGACACTCAATGCCATCTTTTTCACCAGGTGGACAGGTTTAGTTGTTAAGTCCGTAGGAATTCCCTGCATGATCATTTCTTTGTAGTGATTGGTCATCGAATCTTGCTGCTTACAGTAGTAACTCACGTCCTTCCATACCTTGCCACCAGCCTTACATCTTGTTTCGCAACGGGGCAAGGGGCGCCGCGAGAAACAAATCTTGTCGTCTTGATAGATGATTGAGGTTTCATGGATGGTGCATGAATGACCAACATGTCCTCCGACAACGTTAAAGTTGGAACTTGTCGGTAGAGCCGAACCGGTCTCTTTTGATTCTGAAGATTCGCTGGATGATAAGCTCCAAGATTCCGAAGAGGAGGAGGATGATGAGCTATGAGAACGGGATGTAGAACGTCGTTGTTCTTCTGTGAAAATATTTGTTTTAATTATTTCGTTGATGTCGAAGCACTTGCTATCAGGAAAATGTGCGTTCTGTCCAGTGATATATCCCCAGCTGTTTATGAAAGCGTCTTCATCAAGAACGACACAGTTCCATGGAGTTGTGAAGTCGGACTTGGTCTCTCCATCAAAAGTTCCACAGAGTCCTCCTACAGAATGACGTAATCTGTTACTCACATAAATAGCTAATCTTTTGCCATCAAAGTCGATTCTTTGCAGATATGGATGGTTGAAATTCAGACGAAGAAAAATACCAAACATTCTCTGAACATTAGCCAACGAACCGATGGGGACAACTTTGTCGTGAGGCACGTTTATAACGCTGCCGTTAACCTTGATAATATTTCCCTCTTGCGTACCTGGGCGACTCAAGAGTGCAATAGTTGTGGTGTCCAATTCTATCGTCACAATCTGTGAATAAAAATGTTATTCATTCTCATTATTCCTAAAATGGAAATGTACCTATAATTTGGATACAAAAATATATTTAACACTTTTTTTTTATTATTCGACAGTTGCTTCTGATCCAATTTTGCGAACATCAATAGCACAGAAATTATGTCGTAAAATTAACGTTTCAGTAATTATGTAGGCATTTTAGTACTTCCCATAATGCAAAATACATTCGGTAAGACTAGCAGAATATCTAATATCAAAATAATTACAAATTTAGAATGGTTCCAGCAACGATGCCATACGTTCGCAAATAAAACCGAAAATATAAAGCAAACGCGTAAATTACATTCCTCTTATTCCGTCCTCCAGATGCTTTCATAAAACCCTGAAGTTATCAGAGAGCTAATTGTGCAATTTGATTTAAGTTTAAATGTGAGGGAGCTTGTTTTGCATTATTTATGAGCGAAAGTGAAGATAAACCTTTGACTTACTTAGCAAACATTAAACATTCAATACTTCTTATATTTACCAGCAGATAAAGAGAAACAAAATAATTATTACCACTCCAAACCTTCCTCTTCTCAAAATGACGGACACTCCACGATTGTCATTTCCTTGTGCAAGCCACTTAGGTTCATAGGCCAGCAAAATGTGACCATCTGTTGTATCATGTTGATTGAAATCATAAGTTATGTTGTCAAAAGTATTAACTGCAGAGCGGTCAATTGCACAGATTGCTGTAATTAAAAGTAACAAACATTATGAGCCATGACTCTAGTCAAATATCCTGCTCCGTTTAAAGAGAATATAATAACTATAGTTATTTTCAATGTATTTTTAATAGCTTCACAATAATGTTTGGGGATGTTTTCAACAAAAGGACATTATACAGTTTTTTTTTCTAATGAAAAGTTCTATGCTCTTCAAAGGATGTGCTGATATTATTCAATCAGACGTAAACTGTTGTTAATTTATTGTCAGATAAGGTTAATACTTCTTCAGTTATTCATAGCGGAGATTAATTCCCGAACTTTACCGCGACTCACCAATTAGGTGTATCCCTTTGCGATAGTCGGTTTCACGTTTTATGAAGGGAATAGTGGGCGCTACGAGAGAAAACTTGTTCTTCAAAAACGGCAAGGGCCTAACAAACTAGAGATGATAGATCTGGTCATTTACTAGATGTTTAAAAGGGTCAATACTTGGAAAATGAGAAGTATAAACAAAAAAGTTGCAGCAAACAGTGGCTCACAAATAAATCGTTTACGAAATGTACGACACCTATTACGAGATGGGATCCACCATTGACCCGACTAACTGAACTGTATACACAAATGTGGAATATATTAATGACTTGTTTCTTACGAAATATAATTCCCACCCTTTCACCTTTCTCAGTGCGCGGAGTTTCCTCAGGCATAGGTTATAGCAGTACAATACGTCAACGAAAATCTAACGTTGCCTCATGTTCTGTTAAATTTCTACGATGTTGAAGTCAAAGTGTAAAGGTTCATTCTCTTATAATCAATAAACATTTTCTTTGCAGAGAATTTGCTGCTTTCTTCGACATAAGCACACTCACAGTCAGCTGCAAATCTCAATAGAAAATGTGTATCATCTCAAAAAACTGTTAATATGCAGACCATCATTAACTCGAACTTTTCATTTATACTTCTCAAACATTATAGGATGATATTCTCTAACGTTAGCGCTGTGCATACAGATGCCTTAATTGGAGGAAAATTTTAAAGTATTTTAATATGCACATTCTGAAACTAAAAAGCTAATCTTAATACAACTCAGCTAAATTCAGGGTTAATTTATGTTCATTAGTTATATAAAGCAATAAAACTGAAAGTTCGCTTTAAATCTTTCATGAAGGCGTATAATTAAAACTATGCTCCAGGGAACCGAATCGGCACTTTCCTTTATACCTAAACGTTTACCGTTTGTACTTGGCAGGTTTATTGCAGCGCAAAATTATCACGCACGACAAGTACAGCTTCTAACCTCTAAACAGCGGAGTTTGCTCACATGCTTAAAATGCATTATCATGAAGGTTTCAAAAGTTAGAGAGAAATGAAAAAGAATGACAAAGAGGATGATGGAAGGAAATGTAGAGAGAAATGTAACTTTAGAAGTATAATAATTTATGGATATTACAGTGTATTTAGGGAAGGTCAGGGAGAAATGATAAAAAATGGTCAGATAGTCAATGATTGATAAATAGAATAAAGGAGGGAATGGGAGTAAATTGGCATTAGAAACAGGATTATTATACACTAATAACCTGGGTGTTAGTTGTATATGGTCCTAAGGAAATATGTAACTCACAAGTACAGGATAGTAGTTAGATGAAGTGTTTAGAATTAAAATATTGTAATAGAATCATCATGATATGGATAAATTTTATGTTGTGAGTTTGTGTTAAGGAATTGACGAAGACATAGATCTCATTGTAGAATTTAAAATTGTAAAGAGAAATAAATTCAAATAAAAGATTAATCAGCTAGTCATCTAGTTTGAAAAAAATAAACCTTGTACTTACGTTGATAGTAGAGAGGAGAAAGAGACATCAGTTGACGTGTGGCAAAAGTGTTCGCAGGATTCATTTCTAGAGCCTGTCCAAAGGTACCAAGTGGTGCGCCGGTAATATTGGCGTTCATAAGTGGACTCCAGATGGAAGCATTAAAAGCGGTGCTTCTTTCATTGATATGCAGGTTGAATCTGAACGTGTTCTCAGGCTGCACATATTCTGGATACCAGTCTTCTGTTACATATGGATAGAATAGATGTCGTAATGCCGAATAGACAAAGTAAGCACCCTGCTTCTCTCTCTTCCCCAAGTGGTAAGCGACGTTTACATCATACATATCCAGAGCAGTTGCTCTAAGAGTGGCATTCCGGCAAGCGGGAAGAATTTGGTTGTCCAATACAGCTTGATTCCAACATTGCTCAGCAGTAACCGTCTTGCTCACATAATCCCGTCTCCATTCACTTCTGTTCATCGTTCCCTGTGTAGAAATAGAAACAAAAACAATAATAACACAGGAATATGCCCCGTATATACAGATACAAAGCATTTACACTAAAACCTGGAGACTTTTACATTCCTTCGGTGTAATTCCCTGCTACATATGTGGCAGATGCTGCGCAAATTTTTACTGATGTCTGAGAAAAATCTCGATGATGTAACAATGTAGTTTTGCTTGTTTCAACTTCTGTGGGTCCCTCGCTGCCCATTGCCGATACACCTTCAGCGTGTAATGCGCTTTGAGGACTGAGCGACCTGCACATGGCGCATCTTCTGCACTTTATCTCTGAAAGTTGACGCCCAACGCACCACCGTCCGATATGGCAAGATTTTATTGCCACATGCTATTTTGAGATCTGTACGACATTCCTTTACGTTTACGTTCTATCTCAACTGCAATTCATGCAGGCTGCTCACTTTTAGAAAAGCATCACTTTAGGATGGTTTAATTTACACTACTGCTTTGACAGCTTCACATTCGTCCGTCTACTCGCAGTGCACTAGTGACGCTGAGTGTGTATAATAGCTATATTCTTCCTTTAGAAGTGCTGAGAACAACAGCACCCTCACATGTTCATTAGCAGCGTGAAGCAATCTTTGTAACTACACCGAGCCAGTTAACTCGCCGCAATGTTGCATTCTTCCATAACACGAACCCTCATAGAACTCTTACCACTGAAAACAATAACATAAAGTAGGCGGCACGGAAAGATGACAGCGCAGTCAATGTCATCTATCAGCAAATTATGAAATCTGAAGATGAGGAAGGTGATTAAAATGCAACCAATGCCTTACATTGAATAATACATTGCAGTCAATTTTTTTTATCTACATACGTTGCTATTATTTCTATCACGAATATGTCGCGTTATTATGGTGATATAGGTTTAACATTTTTTGTGATTATTATTCAAATTAAGTGATGCATTTTCCTTGTAGCTTTTCTCTAAAACTATGTGATATTAGACATTTAATGTTGAAATTTCAATAGTCATAGTTGTCCTGATATGGTATACGTTACAGCTTTCAATCATATCTGTAGTCAAAGGCTTGTTATGTCTTGCTTATTTACAAAATTACCGTTTAAAATGTTAACTACATATTGCTGTAAAGAATCTTTAAATTTAAGTGAAAGTACTTTGTTAACAGTAGACCACGAATTACTTTGAAATTGAAACTCCGCTTTGCAATGCAGAGACGAACAAGCGACAATGCGAACTTCAAGGACTTTCAAGCCCCGACTTAACTGTCGTTATGGATACGTTAGATTTACTTAGAAATTGCTCCGACTCAATGTCAATTTCAATAAATACAATGCATTGATTGCTACCGTACGTACAGTTTTATAGCTAACAAACTGTCTAACTAATCTAATTAAATGTTTCTCTACATTTAACTTTACTCTTGCCTAGTCATGTACACTTAAAATAAATAAGAAAACAAAACAATGCAATGTTTGTATTTTAATCATATCCCAACCACATAAAACATTTATACATTCATGCAGGGCTGCTCACTCACATATAATATTGGTACAGTAAAATGAAATTAGTTAGCCTCGTATCTCCATCAATGTGGAAAAAGATGCAAAAGTACAAAAAAAAAAAAATATATATATATATTGTCCACATATTTTGCTGTGTCCGAAGTTTTAATCATGCAAATCATATTTCTGTTTTCGGTAAATGTTTCTTTCTCAACGTTCACTTTCAGTATTCCAGAAATTGGACATATCGATTCTCTGCGACCAAGGTGAAGCCATGCCAACACAACTGTTCATCTAATTGACATAAGAATATAACTTTCCCTTCCATAAAATAAATGGAATGCTTTCTGCAAATTACTTCACTTCCGCTCTGTCGTCATATGTCCATTTTACCTTTCACAAAATGTTTTTCTTAAAATAATATTTTACTACTGAGGCGGTGGATACATGACATGAAATGATAAATTGGGAAAGGGTTTTTTTTTAAGGAGAGAAGCGTTCCACGCCTACGTTTGCGGTACTTCCCCAACATTTGCCATATTTGAGGATTAAGGAAAACCTACAAAAAGGTTCAATCAGAGAAGACTAATTTGGCGGGAATCGAACCCCAGACCTCCCGCTCACGAGTCCGTGGCTTAACGACCTCGCCCACACATAGCGGTTCTCATACAATGCTCGTATTTGGTTTTCAAACACACACACACTAACTACATATTTTAACCCAAGCTTAATTATCGTAATTATTATTTCCATTGTTTCCGCCTGAACATTTACCACGAATTAATAACATCAACTTTTTCCAAGCTGTTAGTTTACATTTTATAAATTTATTATACACCGTGAAGTCCTTTTATAACACCACGATTATCATCTTCGTCTTTCTAAGTGAAAGTGTATTATCTGTAAAATAGGGCATTCTTATGTAGAAAATTCTGAAGAGCTTTTCTGAAGCGGTCCAATTGCTTGATTTTACATGAACGTCGCAAATTTCGAAGTTGAATGGAGGGGCTTGAAAACAATCCAAATACATTGCTGACCATTAAAACTGCAACGCCCATAAAATAGAGTTAAGCAGCACATTTTGCAGGAGGAACGAGTATGACTGGTCGAAAATATAACAGCAAAACGAATAGGTGTCTGAATTTGATCGCGGAAGAATTGTGGCATACCGAGAGGGCGAGATGTCATTCCAAGAAATTGTTACTCGTGTTAAGACTAAAGTCTACTGCATAACGAGTATGAGATCAATGAATCAGGTAGGACGAACACACAGGCGTAAAGGATCCCAAACGCCCCATTGAGCAACCGAAAGAGAGAGAGAGAGAGAGAGAGAGAGAGAGATGGCTTTTCGGAACACGCACAATACGTTACAATTTTAATTGCCAGCAGTGTATATTGATTGTTTTTTTATTCTTAAAACGACTGACTTTTATTTTTTGCATTTTCAATATTAAATATGCAGGAGGAGTTTTGCCATTAATTTTTTAGGGAGACCTAAATTTTAAAGGCATATTACGTTTTCTGAAAAAGTTTCCTGAGGCTATGTCATTTGAAGAAAATGCTAAAAGGAAAATCTTAAATCCTCTTATTGCGTAAGGGTTCAAAGAAATTTACAAGCCGAGCATGTTAGCTTTAAGTGTTAGAGGCAACTGGAAGCACTGACTTGTTAGTTGATCAGCAGAAACACCAAGTCTAGGTTACAGACACGAACATGTGAGATTAGATGATATTGATAAAATGCTCGTAAGCTTTACCAAGATTACAATAAATAAATATATACATCAAAATTGTAGAAGGAACAACACATATTGATAATACATTTCTTAATATACAAACAAGCAATAAATGGTGAGTATATATGGGCACTTTCTTCATTTGTCTATCCACTAGTTATCAGAGCAGTCAATAATTATAATTTGATTTCTTTCATTTGTATTTTTGCATAATGAATATTATTTTAATATGGGAGATGTTAAAATATGAGGCGGAACGGTAAAAGACGTTTTAATAAATGAAATGAATGCTTAATGACGTCATATAAGTCATGTTGAGATATTTACGGCGATTGGAATAATTAAGAATTATAGAACGCAAACTGATACCGTTAGGGCTTTATACCAGAAGAGGTGTTATATTCAGGAAGCGGAGCCGATATCAAGAATTTTCCAGTACAGAAGAACAACATTCAGATAAACCAAGGATTAAAACAACTGCACAAGACAGTTATCTGTGCCTAAGATTCCTGAGAGAAAGAAAGATAACTGTTGTCATGTTAAAAGTGTCCTGCATAATACTCATCAATTTAACTGTTTTGTTCCAAACTGTTAGACGTATACTGCACGAAAAAGTGCTTCATTTCCGTCGCCCAGCGATTCGCCAAGGAGACCGGGCAATTGCATGGTGCAGGGGGCATGCTAATTATCAACAGGAAAAATAGAGCCATGTTCTCATCACAGATAATCACGCTTCGCTTTGCATGCAGATTCCACGACATGGGGACAACCAGGTAACGCAGAAAGACTAAGGTACATATATACAGGGAGTACACAAGTCCAAAGAAAGTGATCTGGGGATAAATAAAGACTGGGGCATTTAAAGAGAATTCATAATTCAAGTGGGTACTGTTCATGATCTGGGAAGAAATAAAGACAAACAGAAAAATAGATCTCTGATCCATGGGACAATGTATTAAAATATTCAAGATGTTTTTCAGCCTGTGGTCCTTTGTATAGGTGAAGCGTTTAGTCCTGGTTTCCTTAAAGTGTATGATAATAACAAAGTAGTGTATCTAAATGGATAGAGTATTACAGTATAAAAGTTGCCTGCTCAATTGCTAGATGTAAATCCGTTTGGGCAGCTGTGAAATACACATCAACAGAAACTTTTAGAGGATATTTGGATGACTAGCTAGCGAACAAAGTAAAATCCTTCATCACATTTCTTGAATGTCAAGAAAAGTTTGTCCAGAATGTAATGAAAGAGATGTTGGTATAAAGTACGAGCATGTTTTTGTGATTTATGTTAGCATATTTGGAAATAGAAAAGTATGTTATTTTTATTAAAAAGAATGATCTCTTTGTTTCATGGACTATTATGTTGTAATTAAACATGTAAATATTGTAAACAGTTTTAAATAGCTTGTGTGATGAGATTTAATTCACATTTATTAGAAAATTTAAGCAAAATACTATGTTCCTTAGAGAAGTGAACGAATGTGTATATAAGTAAATAAATGAAAACTTACCACCATTTCTACATAGCCATTAGGTGCTTCTGTACTGGCGCTGTTTTTGTAGCTAAACAGAGCTTGAACTGTTCCATTAGGGCTATATTTTGCACTTGGTTTCAGGGCATACTTCAGGCCAAAGGGGCGAATTTGAGGAAGACTCAGGTTGAGAGACAGAGCATACTGGAAATAAAAGTCAGCATTATTTCTCTTCTTTGCAATGAATGCGTTAGGTGCTATGAACAATGGAGCAAATGATTACCTCAAACGGTCTTTCGTAATCATTTTGTATTGCAGACTTAACGCTACTCCACAAGAGCAGAGAACCGTTGTTATTCATAAGATTGCTTCCACAAGCACTGGTGATAATCAGCTGAGCATTTTTTTCTCCGAACGTAACAGTAAAGTCTGCTACTTGGGCTGTGGGTGCTGAATCTGTAGAAAAACAGCTGTTAGTGAATTATTTTCTTTATGACATTGCCAAGTGATATGAATGATAAGTTATTATTTAATAATAATAATAATAATAATAATAATAATAACAATAGCTTAAACAAAATCAGCAGCCTGCTATAACTGAATTGCATTCCTTCAAGTTAGTAAAATTTATTTACCATAACCGGATAAGTATATAGCTTTCCTCAAATACTCTCTCTCACGTTCCTTGGAGTTTGGGTCCTTGAATTTCGGCCAGGCATAATTGAAGGGCTCACTGTCTCCTTCTATGTACTCGCTGCTGTCAGAGGTATCATAATGCACAATACGGCCCGTAGCAGAATCTAAAGGGAAACGGATGAAATATGTACCATAAATATATCTTAAACTTTTCAAAATTCCACTGGATTAGATAAGATCCAATGGTAATAGATTACTCAGTAAGCTGTACTTTCATATAGAGTACAAAATATATAGGTAACTGTCTGTTCACTCATTATATACCATTCACCCTAAATAAAGTATAGGAAATGATGAAATGTCACTGTTGTTCCTTAAACTAAGATTATTTCAATCTACGTGTATGTGATGGAAGCGAGTTAAATATGTGACATGAAATTTGATGACATTCATATTTAACTGATATATACAAATATTTCGTTAATCGTTTTACTATAGTTCGTGAATAAATAAGAGGACGTTTTAGTATGAGCTTGCGTTAGTAATTCAATAACCTGTTCTAAAAATGTATGGCTTATGGTATCAAAATTATGTTGGTACTGCAAAGCATAATTCACAGGTCAATATAACATAGAGAATATCCAGGATGCTGTTTAAGCCTTTTAGCAGCAAAAACATGTTGAAGTTTATAAGTTTATGATTTACGGTTCCATGCTTACCCCAACATTTATAGGTTTTGAAACATAAACGTACCATAGGCTACAGTTCCATCTATCCATTTAGAAGTGCTGTCTACGGGGTCATAAGAGAGGCTGGTGTTTAGATAAAAGATTTTATTAAATGTTAATGGGTGATAGATGATGTTATAGAGATCAATTCCTCTGAACCGTTTCAGTTCTTCTTGGACGTTAAATGGATAGTGTATTCTGTTCCAGAAGTTATTTCCTCTAAGTTGTTTCCAAAACCAAAACAGATCACCAGCTCCCGCATCACTGTCAACAATGGCACGGAATTTCATTCCTGTGCTCTGGCCGAGAAGAACGTTCGTCTATAAAGAAAAGGCAGGGTTGTAGCTATTATTACGAATTCAATCTACAGTTCTTGCTTCATACTAATGTTTTGTATTACTTCATACCTGTTGTGTTTCGCGGGCATGTATTATAGTGGTTTTTGGATTCTCTAGTGGTGGAATGAAGGCCAGTACATCTTGCTGTGTTGTGTAGGGTACTACACTTAAATGTACAACTTGACTGTATTTCTCTTGTTCTATGGGTTCAACGTGCCATTTAACACTCTTCCTACTTTCTTCGCCCACAATGATGGACGCCTTTGCTGACCAAGGTGCGTTGAAAAGAAACTGTTTGGTTAAACCGCTGATATAATAAATGCCATCAAATGGAGTGAGGAATCCCAGTTGACTTTCAGTGCGTGTGGAATGACTGAAAACGAACAAAGGTAAGGTTAAAAATAAGATTTAATGTAACGATCTGTTCTTTAAGGAGTATGACAAATGACTACACCTACGCCAAATGGAAAGTTCCAGAGAAGCCGGGATTGCCAGGTGGTGTGGACGTCATCTCTTGAGGTAGAGAGTGGCCCTCGAGGCTGACGTTTACATACAGAAGTTGAGGTTGGTATAGTGTAAATATAGCTGGAAGACCCAAAGCATTGGGTACAGCCAATATTACTTCCTTTGCATTGTAGACTTTCGTGTAGTTGAAAGTGATTCCTTCGGACAAAGCATGCGCTGCTTTAGTCCATGCTGAAATAAAACAAATTGAGCAAGTAAATTAAGAGTTCAAAAAACATGATGGGCTACAATACAGCAATATTAAGCTACGAGATTTGAAATAATTGTTGCCTCTAACTAACGATGTGCCTGCCATTAATGCAGCATTCACTTTGAAATGTTAAGGCAATCATCCGTTGATAAACCGTATCATCAGGTACGTAAGCAAAATTTTAACCTGAATCCTGAAATTTTGCAATTGATCTATACAGTAATGTACTTAGCCACTGATGTGGATCTTGTGCTCAAGCCTACATGCCTACATGCTTTCAATGCTGACCAACAAAGTAACCCTTGAACAGATCCGTCTGTACCTAGCGCTTTTTGGTATTTACCAAATCATTTTCTAAATGTATTAACTTCTGCTTCCACAATTTGCACAGCTTTCGAAGTTGACCAAGTCAGTTATTTAAAACTAAGCGTTCTTGTACAATCTTTTTATTGCAAATATTTTGTGATAAAACGTTTAGCAGCAAATTCTCGCGTAATACCCGAATACAAATATGAGAAAGCATACTTGCTGTTCATGAACGAATATCTCTTTTTCTTTCTTGTTTAAACGTAACCACATTATTTGATGGAAAGTTCACACACACCATGTTGGGTTTACATAACGATAGTAGTGTCACATAGAGATTGCATTATTATCCTAAATGAGAATTATACACACCTTTTTTGAACCACTCACGAATGTGCAGTGCATCAATGGGTCCACTTGCAGCAAATCTTTCTCCACCAGCAAAGTTGTATGTGGCGCTGAATTCAAAAGGTTCCTCTTGACCGTATGTTAATGTGTCGTAATCATGGAAGAATTTTGAGAAGAAGTCTGTGATATTCTTCACGCTGCTGAACATCAATGCGAACTGAAGAAAAACATGCAGTTGCTTTAACACAAAATCATGCTGCGCACAGAACTACCTAATTTGCCTGTTGTTGATCTTTCTCATTCGAGTTTACTATGACTGTTAACCGAAGTGGTAATGTGATGTTTAGCAAATGTTTGAATATAACACATAGACGTAAAAAGAACACTATTATAGAAAATGAACATATAATTGCTGAATGAATTAAAAATGACAGCATACAAATACTATTTTTCATTATGGTTGCAAAATGATGTTATCCTAGCTTAAATTAAGGTTCAGAGTGTATAAATATACTATTTTCAAGCATAAGAAATAAGGCACAATAAAAATACGTCATATTTGCTACCATCAAGCAATCTACACGTCATACTACAACCCGATTTCCTGCGTAATGCAAATCAAGATGATCTACTACTTGATTAATTAATTTCACATTTTTCCTAGCACTCTGTATATTAAATTACTGCTTTACAGAATAATAAAGGGATATTGGTTTAGGTTTTCTCATCCTACTGCTAGGAATTGAAATAGGTAGTAAATTTTACAAACATTTTTACAATGACGCTATAGTGAAAACATTTAAATATTTTAACAAAGGAAAGAAAAAATTATTTACTCTAATATTTTTTCAGGTTCTATACCAAGTCATATAAACCAGCAGTCACTGACACAAAGTCGTCGTTGTCCAAAAGTTAATTGGGTCGATTAGGTTTCTTCTAATTACTTAATTATCTGCTAAGTTCGCAATTAATGGCCGAATAAAACAAGTTCGTGCATATATTTGAACTTGATTTAACGGAATTAAATTATTGTATGCCCAGAAGAAGAGGTTAGAGACAAAAATAAAATAAACACTTACAGTTGAAAAAGTACTTAACAAATTATTTTATATTGAAATTTTAGATGCATACATAAAAATAACAATTCACTAAGTGTCTGAGTACGGACGGTTCCAAACCAAAAATATTTTTTTAAAATAGCAAAATATGAAGGAAAATTGGTACCATAATTAACACAGTATTGGATTTTACCTGATAAAAAATATAAAGTGAAAGGTTATCATTTCCATATCATTTTATTGCTATTTTCATTAAATTTTCCATTTCCTTGCTCTTTTGAGTCCTTTATTTCCCTCTCCCCCATGTTTCTTATTTTCCTTTTAATAGAGAGAGAGATAGAAATTTATTATTAATACGATAATTTCGCTCAAAATGGGCTGATCAGGCCATCTGCCCCGCTTCATTTACATGCATGTTTACCCGCACCCTAATACTGTTTCCAGTGAACAGCGCGGCTTGGTCAGTGACTAGGGATGGGAGAAAAATGCGCCCACCTGGTCAGCACTAAAGTCAGAAGTAAATTGATACAGGAACAGGAGTATTCTCTAACCTTAGCCCGCCTATCTTGAGTGAAAATATCATACCAAAGTGTTACAAGCTGCTTTTTTTTTTTTTTTGAGTAGTGTTTAACGCCCGTTTTTACTACTGAGGCACCACAGGCGGACAAGCTGCTTTTGTCGTTACTGAGTTCTAATATGGCAAGACTGTTTACGAAACATGCTTGTACTATAAAATAAGTTCAAATTAGTTTATGGTTATCTATTATAATTCCAATGTTTAAAGAATGAACTTTGAATGAGACATAACAGTATTTCAGGGAAAAAAAAAAAAAAAAAAAAAAAAAAAATCAATCACTAAGTATCTCATAACATTTTTCCGACGCTCTGATCATCCCGTAAACAAAGTAAATAGAGCTTGTACAATGATTGGGTCTTAGTTTGCCTTTATCGTCAAGTCAGTATAACATAACAATAACACACTTACTTTCAAATAATCGTCGCTGAAGTGTCCACAGTTCAACATGGTTTCTGAAAAAACTCCTTTTGGTAGCACGCTGTCACGACTGCCGACGATACCAAGGAAACTTTCATAGCCCATTGACGTCACACGATCCTGGTTGTTATAATAGTACATTTTGGAAAATGGATAACCCAATTCTTCAGTATTCAGCAGATCCACCGCAGATTTAGCGCCCCTAATGCTGCAATGATAAAAACAGGTATCTGTAAACTCTCACTTTGTGCTTTAAAGGGGGCTCTAGAGTGCCCTGAGTTAGAAATACTTGGGAAAATGTTCTGAACAACCCGCAATATTTTTAACTTTTAAGTATCCCCCACTGAACGAAACCTGAACTTCTCAGAAACTCTTGCAAAATAATAGCTTGTTTTTTTTTTTTGAGTAGTGTTTAACGCCCGTTTTTACTACTGAGGCACCACAGGCGGTAAAATAATAGCTGAGGTTGCATAATCATATGGTACCTGATTGAAGACACAGGCTGATTGCTTTGTATCATTCGTTAAATTGTTATGAACTTTTGTTCCGCATTTGAAATTCCGAAAGCGCTCTTGGCAGATTAGCGATCAAAAATCTGTTTCCACTTGATAAAAATCAAGTTTCGACGTGAAGTTTATGGTGGACAAATCGGCATTTTTCAGTTTTCCGTATTAAATTATTCTGACAATACCAGTATTTTTATATTAGTGTTTGTAAATTAGAAATTATCCTCCATTCACCAAGCATAGAAATCAATTCTCAATTCTACAAGGGAATTAATGTTAGGTATCACAACCAACAGTTTGTGAATGCTCATAGTAGGCATAAGGAACGCGGTGAACAGCATTAAAAGTGTAGGTGACACGAGATTAACAGAGCTAAAAGAGGAAGAGAAATATAAGCAAAATAATCTCCTTAAGAGTTATGACACTGTGAAAGAATATATTTAGCTCTCAAATGCTGATAATCTAAGGTATTTACATTTGCACTTTACCAGTTGTGTTCTCTTTTGCATTTTTATTGTAAAATTAAATAAACAATAATATTTATGTGCTTCATTACATTAAGATTAAGCCAAAAATGAAGTAAGACTAAAGTTTCCATATTTTTCTTGGCCTCTTTAAATGCTCCAGCTCATTAATAAACAAATATAATTTATTATAACACACATAAAGAAAAAGAGAGAGAAACTTGGAATGTAATGTAACGAAGGGACTTACCTGCGGTAGTCTTTGTAGCCATAGAGCTGAGAAGTGGATTTAAGAGCAGACTGTAATGCCGAGAAAACTTGGCGATCATTTTCCCACATTGTAGATAGCGCCATCTTCTGAAGAATGTGCACAGAAGGCTTGGTTTTTATAAAGTTGGCCAGGGCGATTATTCTGACAGGGTAGCTCTCTCCTGTATTTGAATAAATCTGATAAAATGCCCCAGCAGTTCTTTTGGGCAGGGAGTGTGCAATATGATCCATGCTGGCCACCATGGACCAACGCTGAAACTCCGTGGATTCCCTTGAACCGTTTATATACGGAATGAAGTATTGCAATATCTCTTCCACAGCCATATTCCCCAGGGAACGTATGTAGACCAGAGCCTTGTGAGAGTCCTTGTTCTCGATTGCTTCAACCATCCTTTCACCCAGATATGCAACGATATCTGCTGGGGGTAGGTCCTGTAGTGTTGGCAGTTTAGTAGCATGAGATGGGAATGAATTGTGAGCAGAATTCTTGCTCACCAAAATCTTGCGGTACAAATTGGTGAAAGTTATCAGAGAAGATACGTTTAGCTGGGGTTCGCTCTGCACCTTCTCATCTTTAGTAATTTCCTGTGAGATAAAAACAAATACATTTATTAGATCTTTTGAAACATTAAATCCTTTAACACTGGTGTGGAAACTCCCATTGTGCCTATATATTATTCATTATGTGTAACAATCGCAATCAAAAATTAAGAACTTATATTTAACTGTATGACCAATTAGCGCCAAAGAAATTCTAAATATGAAGTGCAAAGTTGCTGCACTCACCCAAAATGATTCTAAAAGTTTTTGGTCTGGCATAAATACAGAATTGCCAAAGGTTGATAGAAGCTCTGCAGCCTGTTCACCCTTGATACGTCCTTGGGAGATCCAAGTGTAGATGGAATGTAGGGCTGCCTTCGTCCCAGCTTGTGCAACCGCATCTTGGAACAATCTCCTATTCCATTTCATAAAAATTAACACCTTTGTAATCAAAAGCATTGCTTACTGAATGTCAAAGAAGTATTAGATACATATATAACCCATTTATATATTTCAGAGCATGTTTAAAATATTTTGATTCTGTATGCAAAACACGTTCAATAACTACAGAAATAAAACTTCTTTTTGGATTTTTTAATGGTGTCTAACGCCTGTTTTTACTACTCAAGCACCACAGGCGGTGGACACTGATGATACATGAAATGAAATGATGTATTGTGAAAGGATTTTTTTAAGGAAGGAAGCGTTCCAGGCCTAAGTTTAAGTACCTCCCCGGCATTTGCCTGTTATGAAGACTGAGGAAAACCTGGAAAAAACCCAGTCAGGGAGGACGGTCCTGGCGGGATTCGAACCCAAGATCTCCCGCTCACGAGTCCGTGCCTTAACGACCTCGGCCACCCGTGGCGGTCTTTTTGTGGATGTGCCACAGCATATTACGAAGCACTAACAAAAAGTTCCAAGACTATACGTTTAGCATAAAAACAAAGCAGAGCGTGGGGATTCGCGCGCAGTGGTTGTTAATTTATGACCTCCATTAGTGAATATACCTCATGACGTTATTTTGTAAACATATTATACTAAACAAATTTTTCTTACCACATACACAGGTAGATTTGCGATTTCATTAAGAAATATAAACTATGGAAAGTTATTATCAAATTCTGAATCAAATTCGACAAATCTGGAGCGAAAGCCTTCGAAATGATTCGGCAAGCTTACGGCAATGAAATAATAAATCGTGCAAGGTTTTTTTTTTGTTTGTTATTTTTTATAAGCACTCAGGCTTCCAGAATGGCAAAACATCGTTTAAAGACACGAGAGGTCAGGGCGGCCGTTCACGAGCATAAACACTGAACATGTGGCAAACATTAGGCCACTTGTAGAACTTTCATGACATTACTAAAATACAGTACGATTATGATGCTTTTCCCGAAAGGCCAGAATATTTTGTTTGAGCGAGCCCTCACCTGTTTGCCGCGCGGTGTAGCAGGTGGCAAGCTGCTTGCTTACTTATTGTCCTTGCTGACTGTTGCAGTCGTACCGCAACTGTTTTGGACGTGTATTGGTTGTTAGTTTCTTAATTCCACAGTATACATAAAGTGTATTGTGGCTCGTTTGTTTATAATGTACGATTCATTAACTCAATAGGAAAGAATCAGAGGACCATTTCTTTTGCGCATACAGTTGATTCTGTTACTTATGCGAATGCCATACCAACCTCTTCTTCAGAGGATTAACCGGCAGGGAGCGTGATCGTGCTTTTTTCAATAGGACTGTTCCACTGCTTACACTGCGAATAATTTCATAAGAGCGATTCACAATGTGTTTCCACAAGACAAAGTTATTAGTAGGGATTTATGGCCCCCATGATATCCCGATTCAACAGTCTGCGATTGTTATCTCTGGAGTCAATTGAAAAATTCCATGTACAAGACGAACCTGCACACCATACAATAACTCAAATATAAGTTCGTCAGGAAATTCTGAAAATGAACTACAGGGAGTGGGTGAATAAATCCCTAAAGAGATGTCAAAAATGTGAAAAGAGTGAAGGCGGGCAGTTTCAACACTTAATTTAGTATCTTGGTAAGTAATGATCCTCTTAAATAGGTTTGATTTATTGTTTTACCCTCCCGCTAATCACCGAAACTCGGCTGGCCGGCTAACCTCGCTCAAGGCAAAACATTCCGAGGAAAAACAAAAGTGATCACACGGTAGTTCTGAGGCCCCTGAGGGGGATATGTGAAATTTGGCTATTATCACGGCAGTAAGCCTGCTAACTAATGATTTTCTGAGTCACAACGGCATGATCTCCTTCCTCACCTTCTCTACACGCCACAATTTGGCTCTCTGCGACTTCCAGAAGAAGCAGAGGCTGAGGGTCATTGAAGGTTGAGATCCAACGGGAATTGCAAAAGGTGCTTCTCACGCTTCGAAAACAGGACTTCAAGGGAGATTTCACAAAGTGCAAAAAGCTTTTTTTTTTTTTAATGGTGTTTAACGCCCATTTTTACTACTGAGGCACCACAGGCGGTGGACACTGGTGATACATGAAATGAAATGATATATTGGGAAAGGATTTTTTTTAAGGAAGGAAACGTTCCAGGCCTAAATTTAGGGTACCTCCCCGGCATTTGGCAGTTATGAAGACTGGGGAAAACCTGGAAAAAACCTCAGTCAGGAGGACGGTCCTGGCAGGATTCGAACCCCAGACCTCCCGCTCACGAGCCCGCGCCTTAACGACCTCGGCCACCCGTGGCGGTGCAAAAAGCTCTGAAATGGATGTATCACTGCAAAGAGAAATATTTTGAATGTAAATCAGATATGTACTTTTTATATACAACTAATCGTACAACTTTTTGTAAGAATCTGGTAATTCTATTTCATTACTCCGGTTCATACCACCTGTGGTGCCTCAGTAATTAAAACGGGAGTCAAACACTTAAAAAAAAAAATAAATAAAAACTCTTGTCCATAAGAAATAATTGCTTTAAAATGTTTAAACCTTGCTGATATATTAGAGGCTATATAAGAAAGATTAAAATATTTGAGAAAATGATCATCAAAGGGCCTTACCTAGCGGAGTATTCCTTGAATTTGAGATAAACTTGTTCAATTTTTTCGCTGTCCAGTGTGCGAATCACTTGCATAGCTTCTATAAAGTTATACAGACTACTTTGCTGAGGAACGGAGCTGATATTTCTCAGATCTTGTGCCATTTTGTGGATCAACTCATACACCACTTGCACTAATTCAAGTTCCACGCCGATATTTTGTCCCCTGTAGCCAACGAAATAAGGAAGAAAGGGTGCCGGATTAGGCTCCATATTTTTCGTTCTGGGCATATAGTAACCTTCTTCGCTACTGTGTTGTTTTGCAAATTCCAGGTTTTCCTCGCTGCTACTGCTACTGCTACTGCTACTGCTGCTGCTCTCCTGTTCCCATTTGTGAACGCCCATATTAGCAGATCCCTTGCCAAAGGAGTTCTCATAACTGTAGACAAGATTTCCTTGAGGCACGGGGTTAACGATATGTGGCGGTTTAACAGGCTGAGCCATTTTCACTAAAGTCAAGTTCATAAAGCTCCATGTCATGCCCTTCTGTGTTCCGTATAGCTCAGGAGTGACTGCGTACTTGTTCATTACCTGTGACGATATTATTGTGTAGTTATCCGGGACTCCAGTGATTAAGGCATTTACAACCAAATCTCTCTGCAAGGAAAAAAAAAATAATAAAAAACAGGCATTACTACATTGCAGAGTCGGAACACACCGTTTCTCTCATTAGAACATGCTGATAGAGTGAGAAATCGTATCATGCTGTCCTAGAATAAAAGTGCTAATCGTAACGAATCAACGTAATAGAGGTTTTCATTTCAAAACTTCCAAGTCTCAATAACTACCTATTAAATATACATTTAATTTAAACAAAGACACTTCTATTTAGATATTGAAGGGTTAGTTCGATACAATGTTAATAATATTTTGGAGTGTCCTTAATTTTAAAATAATACTCTTTGATGCTTAAATTTTAAAAAGGGTGAAATTGTTTACACGTCTGTTTTATCGTTGTTATTGTTATTTTTTATTTAAACAGAATAATACTACAAAACTAATGCTTATTTAACGTAAGTTGTGTTTTAATAATTACTTGTTTCAAAATGCTGTATACCCCAAAAGAAAGAGCAAAATATAATGGATTAGTTAGGAATTTTGAAATAGGCTGTATTGCTATTATGTTAATAAATGTAATTTTAGGAAAAATATATTTTTTTCATTCTACAACTAACTGACGTATGTTTTATTCTGTTTCAATTCAAACGATAACAGCAGTCTAGATCAGGCAACGATAGTTTAAATTGCATTCTCTTCAATTTTGAGGATCTAAATGTTGGGATGGCATTTGAAATATTAAAGTGGGTGCAGAAAGTTAAGTTAGTAGTAATGGACGTTTTATTGTTCCAGATTTAGAATGCATTCAAATAAACAGCTGTCGCATGGGCCTTACGGTCGTACATGCTAATACGTCCTTATAACATTCAAAATGGTCATACACATACATATATACATCCATCCATCCATACATACATGCATACATACATACATACATACATACTTTCATACATACATACATACATACATACATACATACATGCATGCATACATACATACATACATACATACATACATACATACATACATACATACATACATACATACATACATACATACATACATACAAATATACAAATACTTCGATATATTTAGGTTTTCTATTAAGAGTAAGCTAATCAACATTGATTTTAAACTTACCCCTCAATATCTAAATTTACGTGCTTCTGTTGTAGGCAGTTATTCATATTAGGAAGATTTGGTATGAAATCCATGTTTGACTGTACTTTAGTTTATGTTAATGAGAGACAAGCATGCCACATGATATATATATATATATATATATATATATATATATATACATACAAACTATTAAAATGTATCCAAACTTAAAACCACACTATATGTGACAAATGATATCATTGTTTACTGGAGACCAAAATATTCCATATAACATAGTACCTGGAATATTTTAGTTATCTTGCAAAACTCGTGAAAACACTATAGATTTAGCAATTGTGATTATAACGATCATCTGTTTTCAGTTTGGTAAAAAGGTGGTATGTGCTAGTGTGATTAATATGGCAGGTGATCATATGCATGAAATGAATCATTTTAACGGTTAATTGTTAACTAGTGGTGAAAGGGAACATTCTTAGCAAGAAAATCCCATCTTGTGAATGACAATGTAAAATTAACTGTTGAATATACTGCTGTATCGAAGTGCAGCTGTAAATTAATCTCTCTTTTTTCTCATGACATAATATATTGTTAATATTGTATTGTGTTTTGATCATGGATATTCGAGCTGTAAGCGTGCAAACATTCTGCCATTCATATTCTCACAGCTGACGTTCGAGGCGCGTAGTAATCGTAACATTTCGTTCGTTTACATTTTGGTTTTTACGTTGGGCATAATTTAGTACCGTTATCCAATAATTATAAAAATAGGCAGAATAACTAATTGCGTCCTATTCCACAGCAATTTTGATGCTATCGCTCTTTTCTTCACGACGTTTTCTCGAAGTTACAGGTAAGAGCTGAAAAGCATGTGCAATAATTTAACTACCTTAATAAAAGCTGATATAACGCAACATTATCAATTGGACATTGTATCACACTCTGTGCAATGAGGTTTATTGTGATTAAGGGGTAGGGTTATTACTTATAATAGAAAAGTTTCGGTGAGAATGATTTATTTCTAATTCTTACTGAAATGTAATAAATTAAGGTATTATGGAAGAAAAATAAATTTGTGTTGTGCGATTTGGGATTCGCAATATATCATAAACTTATATAGCTTTTATTACCACGCCCATTCCCAGACTCCACTCCCTTTCGCGTGTTTCTTGCAACAAACTACTATGATAATTTGTAGAAGTGTTGTGATAAGACAAACTTACCGAAATGCTATGCTGGCTGTTTTGAGCAGGTTCATACTTTTGGTCAAAACCATTGAGGTTTCGGTGGAAGTCTGGCAGGCGACGGCATTTGTCGAATTTATGAGTTTTAACGACGTTGGTAATGGGGACATTTCCATGGTTGAAGAGCCAAGGTTGTTGTATCTCACTTAGTTTTGACAAGGGCGTGACTGTGTTGTCGACTTCGCATTCACCAACCACCGTACTCTGCAAATAACATCCACAAACATGAATATCACATCTCGGTTGTGTTCATGAAAATTAAATCTCCCCTGTTATTTAATTTCCTTCGTGGCTAGAGATAATTACTTCCTTTTACTTTCAAATCTTTGCTTATACTTGTTTTATTACGATGCTGAATCACACACTACTTCCCAATATTCTAATTGTTTTTTCTTCAGGAGTTAGTTATCTACTTTTATGTTTGACTTTCTTAGAAGCAGTAGTTGTCGCTTCCTTTTCAATATAGTTTCATATTAACTACTGGTTGAAAAATCTCATTCAGTTGATTTAGTTTTTTGATAAGTCATATGCACCTAACTTATACAACTATTACATATACTTTTGTTACTCAATACAAGTACAGGGGAGTTTTCAAGATTTGGAAGACTGCTTTATTATTGGTAAGTAATTTAAACTACAGAAACACCATAGATCTTTTATCACTCTTGCTGAATTTCCTCTCAAGTGTGTACAATCATAAAATTATGGAAACTAAAATTGCAAGCATGAATTCAAAAAGGGACAGTTAAAGATTCTGTCTAACAGAATACATTGTTAGCAACAAATTGACTCTATAGTATGTCGTAAAATTTCCTTTCTCTCTCTCAGTCCATAATATTTTATACAAATTAAATAGTCTTTATCACAATTCACAATATAAGGTCATAAGATAACACTATGCACTTCTTTCCTTATGGAGCAGTGAAATAACTTGCTGACAGCTGAAAGTATATGTGAGCAAAGGGATAAGCAGGAAAATGCTACACATGGCAGTAATTGACAAATAAATGTCACGTTAAGAGTATACAAGCAACTATCTAATCTAAACAGAATATTAAAAACTACTCTGCCATCACACTTCAACATACCTCATTGGTCCGGTAGACGCTTTCTTGAGTTTCAGAAAAACCCATTATTAGCCAACTGATTATGCCCTTGATCACATTCACTTCCCAGATAGGTATGTCTCTCTCCGTAATCAACTGCTTCACCTCGTCATCCTGCATGTCTAATTTGAACCAATTACCCTTCATGGGGATAGGTTTAAACTCAGCAGGCACGTCAATTTCAGTCCAAGATGGCTGTACGTCCGCCGCTACAGAAGCGGATTGAGGACCTTGAATCTGCGAAACAGTCAACCTAGAATTAGTGCTAGCTGTACTTTGTACAATGCAAGCAAACATTATTAGTTGGATAAACAGATAAATTGCATTATTACTTCTACACTATGCGCTGAAACCAGCCTTCACAGATACGAAACCGAATTCGATTCTCTGTAAGAAGAATATGCACAATGTGGAGCTTTTTCTCACCCTGAAGCGGCGAATGTTACACACTTTTAGGAGCCAATACACTGCGGATTCAGTTGCCCGTTTCGAAGAAATCTGACGGTCAGCACGAGTCTTTAAAAGCTTATAGAAGAGAAACACATATTGATTGCTAGCACCACTTATAGGAGTAGTTACAAACATTCTAAAGCAAACAACACACTCATATTTTGCACATTGATGATAAATTACTCTGAGGTAACACACGAAGCAGAAAGATGTGTGTTCTCATGACCCAATCATCATAATACTAAATGAAATCAAAGTAATAGCAAAAAATAACACTGAGAAATTGGAGATACTTTATACCAAATGTAACAATGCCTTTTAATATTATTTCAAATTCCTCTGCGCAGAGAGTCAATGTTCTTCGTTAATTGCAACCAAAATAAAACTTTCCCAATGTTTATTGCAATGGGAAAGCAATTATTAAATTCGTATGAAGTTAAAGTACATAAAAATTTGATATATTTACAGTTGTAAACTGTAATCTCCTTTGCGTAATATTGTATTGCAATAAATTTTAAACATTTTTTCATAAAGAAATTTGTTTTTCCTGGTATTTAACTTTGTTGTCTGTACGTTGAACTAAAAAGAAGTTAAATAATATCTTCTATTCAATTTTCTCTTCTACTTATATTTCGCATTTGTTCTCTTTGATTTAAATTTGTATGGATATGAGCGTGTCATAAAATGATTTTTTGTTGCTCCTGAGAGTACCTGTCTACTATCTTCGTTGTACTGAGTGACCCACGAAATACCGGCCCGGCCATGACATACAGCGTTTATATAGCCAAGACCATGGAGGACCGGGCTTTTGTGGGCCATCCTATATTTTCTGATATAAAAATGTTATTTTCTAGAATTGCGTTTGTACACATCGTAATATAGATGAAAGGCAAAAAATAAATAAATGATCATCTTAAGAGTCTCATATATAAATACATGTCTAAAAACAATTTTGGTACAAAAAGAGCTTCTTTATGTGCAACTTACAAGGTGAGCGCCTGCAAGTTACAGACTCATCACAATCATCAGCCTTCATTCGCTGTACAGCTTTTAACATTAGAACGCCCAAGCTTCAAGTACCCCCTAAAGGTCCGTTACTGCTCAACTGACAGCTACTACTTTCTTAATCCAGTTTGCATTTTTCTTCCGATGTGAGTTTGTATATACTTGGTATCTGCTCAGTGTCACATATTTAAGTGCTCTTCTGACTCAGGCCGATGAAATTTCTTACTTACCAGACGACTGTAGTGATGTAGAGTAATGTAGTCTTCTAAACTGCGAACCAGTTTCGAAACCAGCTTGAATGGAGCTTCTGGTTTCAGATATTTTTATGGTCATAGTTTTTTTTTTTTTTTTTTTTTTTTTTTTTTTGCTCACGAATCATGTATGTTTGCGCTTTGTGTCCCCAGGCTCCTGTGCCTATTCATTTAATTTGTTGATATGTGTTCGTTCAATCTTTGTTCATCTTTATAGGTCATCTCAACCTATAAAAAGTTATTTTCACTTTAATTTCAAGTATAAGCGCATGCTTTCTCGAAAATAAGGAAGGTTTTATTGTACGAATTGGGTTTTCTCTATCTATGTAGTAACAAATTATTTGTACAAAAAGTTATACAAATACGGGTTATATCTATACAGAAAGCTGTTACATTGAAACATTCTCAGAAATATTGGAACGACACTTTTTGCAGTTTTTGCTTACACAAGAAATACATACAAATATTTTACATATCGAACAAATGTCTCTGGTTTCCTTTTTCTTGCAAAACCATTTTTGGCATGTCTTGTGTTTAGCGGCATTAGATGTTCCTTCGTCTCTATCTATGATTTGCCATGAGTAATGGTACCAGTAGTCTATGAAAGCTACATAAAAATGTAAAGCTAAATGAAATTTTAGACACGGATACAAGAGCTCATGCACTGCGCTACAACGAGTTTGAAGCATGTTTGTTATGTAATGATGATAATTGTCGGTCACAACTACGCGATAAACCACATAAGAAACTTGGGAAAGGAAGTGGTCAATTGACCGCCTCCGGGATCCGATGGTAAATTTGCCATTATTTTAAAAAATTACGTCCGAAATGCATTAAGAATATTGGTGAGCTAAACGTCATTGAAAGGGATTAAAATCACAAAACCATGAAAATACTTCCAAAAACAGTGAAAATATGACAATTTGAAAATTAAAAGCGGTCAATTGACCATCATTGGTCGTTCTAGTGTTAACCGAATATTAAAATCTGCGGCAATTCCATCACGAGACAACAAACACGTTTTGCTTTAGACTTAACAGAGATGAAGATTAAAATGGATACACCTTACTTGCTGTTACAATAAAAGTAGTTCAAACCGAAACCACTCTAAAGAATTTATCACCATGTTGCCGGCTCACTGCTAGTAAATTTATTATCTTGTTTGCAATGCCTCAAAGCTTGTTTACTTACTCATCACAGTTTTTAACGGGAACATTTCTGCATTTTTATACCTCTAAAAATTAATCTAAAATCAGATTGGGTACAAAATAAATAATATCTTCCCCTTTCCTTCTTTCTTTCTTTCTTTCTTTCTTTCTTTCTTTCTTTTTTTTTTTTTTCATGGAACAACATTTCCCATAACTCCATTTTTTATTTTAATTTAAGGTATACTTAAATTAGCATCAGTAAATATTGCTTACCTTGCCGTAAAGACCATCTGGTGCTGCGATGATGTACAACTCCCCCTTAAAGATTATGCCATTAGCCTTGCTGGAGATTTCATATATGGAGGAGAATGACAAGCCGGTGATATTATAGATGTACTCATATTTATTTTGCCAGGCTGAAACACATAGCTGTGTTATATTTCTCTTATCTATAGTGTTTCAGAAACCTAGAACTATTTTGTATAATCAGTTAGCTTAATTCAAAATATTTGAAGCTGAATATATGTAGCTTTTTCTGAGGCACACAACGTGTCTGTTTCTCACGTGTTACACAAAATGTAAATTAAACGAACATGGAAAGAGATGCTAATAATAGACTGGAACTAATTTCCTCAATTTTTCAGTATAAAATTGGAAGAACTTTTCTTTTCGACAATGTTGAATAAAATATATTTTATAGCAGAATCAGCCACTAACTTCGATCATTTTTAACTGTTGGAACGTTCCTGATATTCATTTCTATGCAAGTCCAAGCATTAATATCTTGTTCCTCAAGGTCAATTATAAGATGTGTTCAATAACTGAGTATGAGAGAGAGCTGTGAGCACATTGAAACAAGTCCATGCATGTTGTGATATGTTGCAAGGTTACACATGCAACATTGAAAGAGGTAAGTTATCTGGAGTGTCATCGTGTGATTCCGGGAAATGATTGCGTGATTTGGAGCGCTGTATCATTTCTCACAAAAGAAGGGGAAGTTTCGAAGGAGATCCATGAACGCATCTACAAGTTATGGTGAGTGTGCACCACCATAATATAAAGTCCAATTTTGGAGCAAGCAGTTTAAGTGGGGAAGAGAGTCCATTTAGTATGACCCACTCACTAGTCATTCTGTGGAAGCAACTTCCAGAGGAGTGAAAAAGTTGAGAATGTAATTTTGACAGACATAAAATTAAGGTTTTCCTAACAGTAGAAAAAATGGACATTTCGGGAGGTACAGTTTGGAAAAAAATTCACAAAAATTTGGACTTGTCCAAGGTTAGTGCATGGTGGAATTAAACCAAAAAGTACATGTGTACTTATATTTATTTACATGTCACATATATTTCATTTACAACAAACTAATGTTTCATAGAAGTGGATCGAAATTTTATGTCCAACCTATTTAATAGCAATTGCTACCTAATAACTACATAGAAAAGCACTTCAATACTCAAAATAAAACCTGCAGGAAATAAGTGACCGAATAAACGTCTCTACGTCTCAAATAAACTGGACAATGTTGCAATAAATACTTATAAAATGTGGAGCATTAAATTCGAGGACATTAAAGTGAGCAAATATGAAAATCAGGAGAATGAATTCATGTTCAGCCCCATTTTTATGAAGTAATTAAAAATTTGAAGGAAAAACATTGCAGATCAAGAGTAAAAACTTAGCCATGAGTCTAATTTTCAGAAGCCACTTCATAAAAAATTACGCATTTTGCATAACAAATGAAGGTGCTTTCGCTACTATCGAACTTACATAAATATGAAATTATAATAGTCTCATTTTTGTTTCGTAGGTTCCTCTTAGGGATAACAGAGGATATGATTATACCTAACTATGTTCATATTCAAGCGATTGTCTAGTTTTGAAACAAAGAGTAGGTCCTAAGCTAAAAATGGAAAGTTTATACCTTGACTAGTTGGTGCTGTTATACAATTTTTCCCAATTTCTCTCCCCTTCTTCTTTATATTAATAAATATAAATTATTTAATAGTCAATTATCAGTTGTCAGATATTAAATAAACAATGAAAAATGAACTTGGGGTTCAAATTGAGTATAGCTGTATGGTATGCTCACTTAGAATATATTTTTATTTAAAATATAAGAGTTACCATTCACGTACTGCAAATCCTTAACTGTATAACTCACTTCATCATTTTGAAAAGTGTTTAACGCCTTGTTTTACTGCTGAGGCATCACATGCAGTGAACACAATGGTGATATGTATAAATTGGGACAGATTTTTTTTAATTGAAGGAAGATATCGTTCCAGTCCTAAGTTTTGTGCACTTTCTGGCCTTTGCCATTTATGAGGGCTGAGGAAAAATTGGAAAAAGCCTCGTGTCATGAAGGACGATCCAGGCGGGAATCGAACCCCAGACCTCCTGTTCACGAGTCCATGCCTTAATTGACCTCGGTCACTAACTTTATCATGATAGAGCTATTACTAATATTCACTTTCGATTCACAGAAAATCTGCCATATTGATTTTGGAGCAATGACAGATAGTTAGCTTACAGTATCCAAAGTAGAACCATACAAAATACATACAAATAAATTTATAAGCATAAGGATCGTGTCAGTTCAACTTAACACTTTCTTAAAACGGAAAAGAGCAACATTGTTTTGCTCAAACTTACCTGCGGCATACACCGTTCCAGCTGAAAAAGAAAGAAAAACAGAGAGTTCATTAGAAATTTTACTAGAATTAAATACTTGACATAAAAATGAGAACACATTTATGCTATTATATTACATTTTACTATTTGTAACTTCCACATTAATTGACTCAATATTAGTTGCGTTATGTTTTGACAGTCAACATTTATAGTCAGAATAGTTGATACCTCACAGAAAATTTACTTCTGTTTTTCACCACGTTTGAAGTTACAAAGAAAGTTGGTGATCGTCCTATAAGGTAAACAAAACTACTTTTTGGATTGTCATCTCTATAAATTTTAAAAAATTGAAAATAAAACACCACACACACCAAAACCTCATTGTTTATGCGCTAGTGATAGAAGATCTTGCAAAGAGGCTGCTTCAGGTTGCAAATTCTTAAGATATATTATTGTATTTAATTGATCTTGTTTTCCTTGTGTGCGTGCACAATGTGTATAAGAACTAGTAAAGAATTTATTGATTTATTTATGGAGGCTCTTTAACATTAACACTAGTAAAGAAGACAGTATTATGTTATTCGTCTCTTACTTTGAGTGAAAATTAACTTACTCTTGGCAATTACTCCCCGATTGTTTTCATAAACAGGACTGCATGACCTTATTCATAACTGAATGATGTATGCGATATATTTAATTTCACATCAAACTAAAACTTAGGTTTATGTACTGGAGAAGAGCTTGTTGGTCTCACTGTGCCACGATTTTCTGCGAGTTTCATAAAAAGACCAATAAAATTATTTATAATAAGAAAAGTACTACTTAAATGAAATTTACTTTGGATTTTTGGTTCAAAGTTTGTACGTAATGTTTGTTCAATTTTTTGTCTGTTTCTGCCGCTGTTCTTCGCACATTTTGATTTTCCCAAGCACTGCAAAGTAGCAGAAATATATAAAAAAAACTAAAATAATAAATATTTGCTACCTCTAAAAATATAGGAAAGGAACGATGGTGGGCAAAATAGATATTGACATAACATGGGATTCGAACCACATAATATTCTCGAGAGTGGAACGTAAATGTAACACAAAAAACACAACTACTGTTGCAGTATCTATTTATAAAAAAACTATATTTAAAAAATATGTATGTTAAAAGTAAATCTTAAATGAATTTGATGCTTGTAGCCTAAAGAAATATGCTTACTTCATGATGCTAAAATATGTTTAGTAAATTTGCAGTATAATCTAAGGACATTTTTATTTTCATATTTCATAAAAGTGTCAATTTTTCAGAAAAAAATATAATTATTGTAATAAAATTTTAAGGTATTTTGGAGTTTCCTTTTTTATTTATCGCTAATTTTATTTTAGTATATCATGAAAATATATATTTTTGCGCCGCAACTGAAATTTGTTTCCAATTTTTACTAAATAAGGAAGATGAAATCATGCAGGAAGGCTTTCCGAATATTTAATCATAATTCTATTAAGATATGGAACTTACCCAACGCGAGGCAGCAGAGAAGCGAGCTCCACAACATGGTGACACTGCTGTGGTTGGGACTCCAGTTCCGCCGGGTTATATAGAGCTCGTCACGAGGCACAGGGTCGACCCCGAGGTGCAGCATCATCAGCAATTTTACTTCTCGCGCGTGTGGATCGCAGAGAAACAAATCGAGTAACAAATTCCCTGCACAGGACTTTGCATTTAAAATGCCGCTTATGATGCCTCCATTTTTATAGTCAGAAAGGTAAGAGTAAGTTCTCTGGAGCGTATCTTGAAAGATGTTCAGAATCCTCAAAAATTTGGAAGAGCATAAAAACGCTTATTTACTCAGAAAAAAGTTCCGACAACTATACGAAGCGTAACATTGTATTTTGAGTACCTGGGCCTACGCATTTAAATTGCCATTTGCCAATGTCGCCCATGGCTGATGGAAACTCTACATGTCTCTAGATGTTTTGGTTATTGGCTTAATCTGAATAAGGATAATTGGAAATATTGAGTTTAAAAAGCATTAAAATGTACCTCTCGATGCCCAAGAATGTAGATTAATGTAGATTAATTCAGATCTAACTGGAGTGTTTAAAACTGCTTGTACAACCCTTCATAATCCTGTACAATTTAGCATTCTCCATTAATATCGACAGAGGTAACAAAAACCTAAAATGCAGGAACGATGCTGTAAGCTAATATCTGTTTACAGTCTTTCCGTTGAAATATGAATGATATGCTTATTAATCGCTTATTATTAACCACTCACAAATGTGCGGAATGCCAAAGCTCACTCAAAGATAAAATGAAGTACACCAAAAACGATCATTTCCTTAAATACCACATGATGTACATATTGAAAAATATTGAACCCAAAGCCGTAGGATGCATTTTCCATGAAAAATCAAATATTATCATTTAGGGAAATAATTGCAAAAAATGCACTATATAGCACTTAAATAAAAAAACGTAAATAAATAAAATGTATAATAAAATACAGCTTTTATATATGCTTAATGCACCTGAGACCATGACCCCAAAAATTCACTTTCGAGGAAACTACAATTGCGCTTTCAATATATTGGAATTTCAAATTGCAGGGGTGCAACTATACCCGTGAGTTTCAGGAGTTAATATGTACATAGTATAAGTCGTGACTTGCGGAAAACACAACTAACGATTCCTTATGCGCCTGTCTTGTTACTGCATTATTTACAACGCAATGAGAACGACCAGTAACTTGAACTGTTCTTCCATCTTCATTTTCTTGTGCTCTAAGTCAATTCTAGAGAGAATTTGCCCTCAGTACATCAGCTATGTCAAGCTTCCGACCTTCACCGCTAGTTCTGCCTCTTTAAATTTGTAAATCTAGTTGTAAAATATTTCTTTATATCTTAAACTCAAGGACTGTTTAATAAAGAAGAGTCATACATTTGCACAGGCGTAATTTCTCGCACTAAAATTTAACTTTACAATATTTTGTTAATTTAATGCGTAATGTGAGCTTGATACTCTTTTCGTTGTTGATACTTTTGGTTCACACCTTGAGAGGTGTGCAAGTTGAGAATGCTCAGTTCCGCTTACAGCAAAATAGAGTTGACACGCGACGAACAATATTCTACTGAGAAATCCTTCTTTCGTACAACTGAGACCCATGCAATGTTACAGGAGTCCTGTGGAGAATTTATCCTTCTCTACAGTACAGCTTGAAGATGACTTAAAATATTTTAAGCAGGGAAGGTTATCAATTTCAAAGCAAGGTGGAACCGGCCTTCCAGTTTGTGCTCTAATGGAAGAAGGCATTAAAACCGATGTTGTCAACGTAAGAGAACATTAACACTTACAGAAATTCTGAAAATTTCACACATTGGTAACTGAAAAGTTACACATGAGACGTCTTTGTGCTCGGTGCGTTCCAAGACTGCTGATTCCCGAGCAAAAGAACGTTCGCTTGCAGGTTTACATGCAGTTAATGTTACAGAGAGATGCCGAGTTTCTTTCAAAGGTGATAATGCTGAAACTTGGCTACTTCATTTCAGTTCTGAGAGTAAACAGCAAAGCTCTTTGTGGAAAGAGCTTTGTGGTGGATGGATATCCACCAACCAAAGTGGTTGCTTCTGCTGGGAAAGTTGTGGTCATTTCATTTTCAAGATACTTAAGTTATGGTTTACCAGCATGCGGTATCTGCACGCACAACTATAACGGGAAAATATTACAGAGATGTCCTGAAAACTATGCAATGTCACATAGCGCTGCTACAAGCTGGATGCTGCACCATGATAATACACGGCGGCAAATCGCAAAGTTGTTGGTGAATATGTCATAAAAATCCATTTGAAGTTTGTCCCTCACCCTCCCTATAGGCCATATTTAGTCCTGTGAGACATTTTTCTTTTCCCTAAATTAAAGAAACAGGTGCATTTTCCATCGTCAGAAGCAGTGACGAAGGCTGCGGAGGTGACTCTTAAGGACCTGTCAAAAATGCTTTCCAGCATGCTTTTGAAGACTGGCAGAAAGACTGGGACAAGTGCACTGCATCCAACGGGGACTATTTTGAGAAAGATCATCAAAATTAAGAGCATAAGTAAAGGTATGTTGTCAAAAAAAAGTATCATTCTTTATTAAATATCCCTCGTAGTTCAGTTGGAGGAAAAGTAGGAACAAGTTTGAGTCTTTAGATGTGCATCTTTTCTGAACAGGAATAACTTGGAAAGCGCTGCCATCAAGAGATTTCGCAAGCAAACGTTTAAAAACAGGAGATACTGAAGGAATATCAAACTGGAAGTTCGGGTTCCACCTTTCTTTTAAATTGATTGCCTTCTCTACTTAAATATTTTAAACCATCTTGGAACTGTATTACAGGGAAAAACGACCTCTCCATAGAACTACTGGGCTTCAGTTGTAGATTTGCTAAGGCGAAAGCAGAATTTCAGAGCAGCATATGAGTCTCACCTCCATTTTGCTGTAGACGAAACTGAATGTGTCTCACACATCTCACAGCCGTGAACCAAAAGCAACAACATTGAAACTTGTACCATGTTTACATTATACATTAAGCTAACAAAATATTTTAAAATTAAATTTAAGAGCGAGAAATTATGCCTGTAAAAAGTATAATAATTCTTTATTTAAAATTTCCTTGTGTTTAAGATATAAAGAAATATTTTAAAAATAGATTCACAAATTTAACAAGGCAGAAAACTTGCGGTGAGGGTCGGAAGCTTGACATAGTTGATGTATTGAGGGTAAAATATCTTGAGAATTGATTTACATACAGGAAAGGTGGAGGTGAAAGAAGAGTTGAAAATGATCGTTTTCATTGCGTTGGGAATGATGCAGTAACAGGACAGCACCAGTTATGCTTTGCGGAAGTTGCGACTCGTATTCAAGGGACACTGAAATGAACCAAAAGTTTACTCCAAGCAACGTTCTATGTCCGTATATTTCTAATCTACATTACAAGTTATTTACATTATTTAAATATGAAACTTCAGGTAAAGAATATTGTTAATAAATTACATGATACTGTTGCGACTTTTCCAACTAACTCAGTTTATAAAAAAAGCAATTAAATACTAGTGTTTTGATTCAATTTTCCTACCTCTCAAGATTAACCAAAAGATACAAAGAAACTTAATTTTCAGCAGGTATGTTTCCAGTTAAATGGACATACATTCTAATTATTAAAATATATATTTCAAGATCTCAAATCAGAAAAAAAAATATTTTGCTTTATTCAATTCTTCATTCCCCTTTGATATTGAGAAGACAAAAGATTAACATTAACAATGTGTTTTAGTATTATAAGTATATTTTGATGACGTTGGAATCCTGCAGATCTATTTACGTTCGTTGTCGATAGTAATTTTGCTGCATTCAGTATATTTTACCTTTGTAAATAATATATTTTCATTCAGGAAGAACAACATATTTTGTAACTGATCCAAACTGACAACAATATTCTATTATCAATATTGAAAATTGCATCAACACAAAATCTAATCGCTGGAAAGAAAAAGCTTGTTTCTCAGAGAATACTAGCTAGAATAATTTGTATAAGTAGGACATTTCGTAATAGCATATGCTTTTCATATAAGAAAAATCACTTTTCAATTGAAATAGGGAATACGCACTGTACTTTTGGATAACATTTAGTATTGTAAATTTCGTTGTATTACATTTTCGAATTATGTTAAAATATTTTGATCGTATTGCAAAATTGTCTCTTTTTTCCTTTAAACATATTTATTAAACGAAATATACTCATTAATACTTTTGCGCTTTGCGTGATTAAAGACATCACACTAAAGCTCGAATACTGCCTGAAAAATTTAACTGCAATATGAGTACTAGGAGAACGATTAATATATACTCAAAAGTATTGTAGAAATGCAGAAATACAAAGTACAGTCCGTTGCTCAGATAAAGGTATAATCTCATGGAGGATAAGAAAATCATATTGCTTAATTTATACGGGTATTTGTTTTTATTTTGTTTTAATACGTTTTGGGCACTTAATGGCAAACGTTTGTCTGGGTCTCAGTTGTACGAAAGAAGGATTTCTCAGTAGAATATTGTTCGTCGCGTGTCAACTCTATTTTGCTGTAAGCGGAACTGAGCATTCTCAACTTGCACACCTCTCAAGGTGTGAACCAAAAGTATCAACAACGAAAAGAGTATCAAGCTCACATTACGCATTAAATTAACAAAATATTGTAAAGTTAAATTTTAGTGCGAGAAATTACGCCTGTGCAAATGTATGACTCTTCTTTATTAAACAGTCCTTGAGTTTAAGATATAAAGAAATATTTTACAACTAGATTCACAAATTTAAAGAGGCAGAACTAGCGGTGAAGGTCGGAAGCTTGACATAGCTGATGTACTGAGGGCAAATTCTCTCTAGAATTGACTTAGAGCACAAGAAAATGAAGATGGAAGAACAGTTCAAGTTACTGGTCGTTCTCATTGCGTTGTAAATAATGCAGTAACAAGACAGGCGCATAAGGAATCGTTAGTTGTGTTTTCCGCAAGTCACGACTTATACTATGTACATATTAACTCCTGAAACTCACGGGTATAGTTGCACCCCTGCAATTTGAAATTCCAATATATTGAAAGCGCAATTGTAGTTTCCTCGAAAGTGAATTTTTGGGGTCATGGTCTCAGGTGCATTAAGCATATATAAAAGCTGTATTTTATTATACATTTTATTTATTTACGTTTTTTTATTTAAGTGCTATATAGTGCATTTTTTGCAATTATTTCCCTAAATGATAATATTTGATTTTTCATGGAAAATGCATCCTACGGCTTTGGGTTCAATATTTTTCAATATGTACATCATGTGGTATTTAAGGAAATGATCGTTTTTGGTGTACTTCATTTTATCTTTGAGTGAGCTTTGGCATTCCGCACATTTGTGAGTGGTTAATAATAAGCGATTAATAAGCATATCATTCATATTTCAACGGAAAGACTGTAAACAGATATTAGCTTACAGCATCGTTCCTGCATTTTAGGTTTTTGTTACCTCTGTCGATATTAATGGAGAATGCTAAATTGTACAGGATTATGAAGGGTTGTACAAGCAGTTTTAAACACTCCAGTTAGATCCGAATTAATCCCCTATCCGTTATTTTAGCTTTCCAACCTCCCAGTCTGAACCAGGTTATTCCTGATCTTGCCTTTCTCCCTAGAGATAGCATTTATATTTCTTTACTCCAGGTTAATTTAATTTCATTCGACAGGCTCAAGGAGACTGCCTGAATCATCTGCTGGCTGATATCCTCTAACCTTGTTTTAACCTTTTTCCATGCATTTTTATTATTTTCATTATTTCGTTGCATACTGAATCCAAGTCATTTTCACCGAGTTCTTTTTCTACCTCTGCGGCCCAAAATGTTATTATAAGGTATCCGGTGTCTATAGCATTTCGCGCGAAGTGTGTACTGATCCCCCTACCTTAGACTAAGCCAGTATTTCAAACTTCTTCTATTAACTACTAATTGTATCTTCATAGCAATCCACCTTCATCATGACCCCGCAATCTGACGTTCATTTGGAGAACCCGAGAATCCTTTTCCACTGAATTTATAAAATTCTCTTTAATAGTACCGGAAATAATAGTCGTCCTGCGAATCTTATTTAATAGATTATTTAATGGAGAAATATTTCCAGAAGCATGGTCATTGGTGACAATACAGCCGATATTCAAAGCAACTGTCTTTATGCTTGAGGAAATTCGTTGAATTTCAGAAAATCATGCTCGTCAGTTATGGGTATTATGAATACACAAACTTTTTAATTTAATCTTCCGGGACTCATATAGCGCTTCTCAAATTTATCTTCACCGCAGAATCCCTCGCTGTGCTGGCCCCTTAAGATTTAGCTCAAGTTGAAAGTCCTAAATTTGCAACTTATATATTTTTGAAATTGTCTATCACTGGTTTAAAAATGTAAATATATGAATTAAAAATAAATTAATTAAAAATAAATTAAAAATTTCATCATTATGTATTCTTCCTTAATAATAATAATAATAATAATAATAATAATAATAATAATAATAATACATTAAAAGTGCATAAAACAGTAATATTATTAACAACTAACAATATGCTATGTTACTATTTTACCCAATTTTAATTCCTGAATGAGAGTTATAGTAATGCAATTAACACAAAAAGTAGGTCCAGGTTCGATTTCGGCACCTGCTTAGAAATTTTTCTAAGTTTAGGGAGGTCTGGATCGGGGTCCACCCAGCCTTGTGAGGACAATTGCCTGGCGCTCTTCAATCTAGGGAGGCGTGGGGGTGCCGATATGCTGATCACATGTAATACTGTCCTTATCAATGAAGTCATAAGACGGAGGCAGAGGAAGCAGAGATCGCTGTGGCAGGCCAAGGTTCACCATGGGCTGTATAGCCAATGAGAAGAAGGAGAAGTTAATTACAAAGGATGATATATCGGGCTTAATAGGAGAAATTTGTATTTTAAGTTCTGATTCTAGATTTACAAAAGGCTTCTGCGTTTATAAGATAAACAAGTGCAGTAATTCTCATTACAAAAGTAAGTTGTTACGAAAGGCAGCATTGCTTACATGACAGTAACATTTCTCTGATGCAGGCGAGTCTCAGCCTACGCAATTCACTGCCGCAAGATGCGCGAAGTTGCTAGGAAAATGATGACTATATATGAGTGTTCTGCCTGCTCCGAGTTACCGGTTTACTGTTTTGAAGGTTCCCTTCTGGACAATCAGATAATTTATGTTTAATTTACTTTTCTTTAATAAATACACACAATAAATTTATGTAATGTTTTCTTTCCATATAGTTCATTTTTGTACCTATATATTGAAAAATAAATGTGTGGACAGTATTGTACATCTTCGTGAATCCCTGGGAGGGCCTGGCAATACACTTTTTTTAGAGAATGTTGCAAGCTCACTCGAAGCGAAATTAGACCCTTATGATGTTGCTCTAGGTCGTGCTCATCATGATATTGATTAATTTTGGGTGACTAATTCAACGATTTAGTCATCAATATATCCCAGTTAGTATCTTCAGAAATACCAAAACATGATTGCCATTGAACATGATATTTAATCAATGACTCTTAAGTAAAATTATTATCAGATACAGATAATGGTAGTCCGTTTAAATATCTTTTTGGACACTTCTATATAAAAAACACTGCAATATATAAACCCAACATTTATAATTCTAAAACTGGTCTTTTCAAATTTTAGCCGTGACTTTTATTTTTATTTTTCTTTATTATTAAAAAAATGGCAAGATATTTTGAGAGAGTTAATTTTAAGGAAGGTCTTGTGAGTTTACGAAGATACCTGTTATTTTTTTAAAGTACAACTGGGATCAATATATTGCATTAGTGACTGAATAGCCACATTTGGGTTTGTATATGTTTACACATTATACATATTTACTGCAAACACATTTCTAGCGCACTAGATATCTACTTAGCAATGGGTTCATACACCTTGTGGCAAAGCAATAATCAAAACGCAATTTCTGTTGCTAAACCTAGGAGAAAAAGTCACAGTAAAGCATTTTCCAGAGCCCTCAATAATATGAATATGCTTTTGGTATTCCGAATTAAATTCTTGGAATTCTGTGGGATTCAAATTTATATGAAGCAATACATTAAAAACTCTTGGAATGGTAATCTCACTTTCGGAAATTAAAATGCTCGCTTATAGGAACAATGTGTTTACAATCTGTGCCGTTCTTGCACATGTTCATCCATAGCTCTTGTCTAGTACCCGTCGTCTTCCAATCCTCATCTCCCTGTCCACGCTGGGAGGCTTTGTTAACTGAATCTTGTTCCTATTGGCTGGGACAGGCAGGGATTTTTCGAGAATAATATGACGTAATATTTTCTAGTGTAGACGGTTCTCTTCATGTTGTCCGCAGAGGCTGCTTCGGTACCAAGGCCTTTCTTCAGAACAGGTAGGACCGAAACCCTCTCCGCTAGCCCTGCCCAGTTTCTTTGGTATTATGAAGGTTTATTGCGATGTATTTAATGTATTATAAATGATTAATGTAGCTTTTAAGCTCCTTGTTTGTTTAATAGTAATAAGGAAAATGTGTGCTTAATATTTTGAAGTTGTCAAATCAGAGTAACACTATTTAACATTTTAAATCGTTATTTTGAGAAGTGTATTATCATAAAATGATTGATTTAATGTTTCAATTAATTTTTGCATGTTAATCAAGTTTTTCTTGTTGCTAAATAACTTATAATATCCGTAAATTATCTTGCATCAGCTGAAGGTGTCGAACATTATAAATAATTTGCTAGCTCGAAAGTAGGACAACTTGCAAATCAATTGACATACTTTACACACATTTTAAAACCAGTATAAAGTTTTCTATTCTACTCTTTGAAAAATTGTCAGATAACCAAGCAGCGGAAAATGTCCATACTTGAAAATCTTCTCTTGTTAATGAGTTTTCTATACATAATTTGGAGTAAAGGGCAGTTGTGAGGTGTCAGCAGCTAGTCATCAGTTTGTCTTTTTTTTTTTTTTGCACTGAAATAGTCTTAGGTAACAGTCAAACGATGGTAAAATGTATCTTGTTTACAGAGCATGGAGAAAAGCAAACACAACTTTTAAGTTAATTTTCTGATTCTTTAAGTAAACATTAGTGCATATTCAATTAAGTGAAAAGAACTAAAACTTTTACTTATCTACACCAAGTGAATGCAGCCTGTGTTGTAAGTTTATGGATATTTTGATAACTTTTTACATCTAACATACCTTTTTCAAACCTTCTCTAAATGCGTTCCGTGTCAGTTCAGAAAAGTTACCGAGCCATTCTTCTCATATACTCCAGAATTGTCTTTATGTTCTCCATTTTAAAACAAGACGTTTGGCGTTTTGCACCATCTTATTCTTGCATGGATATTTGATCTTCCTGTCTGGTTTCTTTGAGTATGGGGCATACATTGCCTATCGACTGTCTTATTTTATCCACAATAACTCATTCAAACTTCCCACAATTCCAAGTACCATCAGAAACGCTTGGTAATTATTAGTACTGGAAACTAATTAGACGTCTTTGTGTAACCGAATCTTCAGCAATATTTTAACATTTGGTAACATTATATGAGACTCTTAACAGTGAGTGTTGCTTTCTAAAGTAATTACAAGATTTTATGTGTTTATTTCCTCGTTTCTCAAAAGTTACGATTTTTGTGTACTCCAGATGTATATTCTCGGCTGTTTATTTGCTTTTGCAGTTAGTTTATTGTTTCTATTTGTTCTTTTTCGGTAATAATACCACCGTCAGTTTTCCTAACGCACTGTTTTGTGTTCAGGTATTTAACTATACTTTCAATGCTATAAATAGCAGTATTACTTGTTCAATGTGCCCGCACATGAATACGCAGATATCCTATTTGATTCTTAATTTGCTTTCACTTCCAACTAACGTACATAATCGCTTGAGTTTAGAAACTTTTAATTATTAGTTTTCAAAAGTTTCGTATTTTATGATTGTAAATAGGTTATGTTTTGGCCACAATTATTTAATGTAATACATAACATTATAACATCTGAAACATTATGAAGAAACTTTTAATAATAATGACAAAATTCATAACTAATTTCAGTTTTATAGCTATTCAAATTAAATAATGGATTAGTCAGTTGCACTGTTAGCATATATTTTTATTGCAGACTTAGTTTAAATTGCGATATTTTGCATATACATAAAAGGATTATTGAAAATTGTTACCTATTCAGAAATTTATTAAACTAAATAACTAATTTAAGGTAGAGTGCGTTATCCATTCCGAAGTTTATTAAGATACGAACCGAGCTCAGGAGGTCCCAGGTTCATTTTCTGTTGGACCGGCCATTTGTGGTTTTCGTGATTTTTCCTGGTCACTAGGTGAATGTGGAATGGATTCCGAATTGTTCGTTCTGATACTTGTGTTACATGGTCGAAAGTGCTAGGGCGAGGTGGGCTGGTGCAATGTGACGGTGGCTTGCACTTTACATCTGGAATGGAAACGAAACTTCTGAGGGACTCACTCAACTCAGGGGGTCTCCACCACCTGAAGCAAGTTAGGGACCCCATGGGCGTTTGCGGAGTCGCTGCCCGGTGTATCTCTCACCGCAGCCCTTCCTCCCGGAGGTGTGTAGGCACAAAGAGCCAGCCTGAGCAAGGCAGGTGCCGGAAGTATCCTACTCTGCCCCAGATCATTCATTTAGGTACGACGTACAACATCACAAGTTTTAGGGATACTCTTTTATTACAAAAATGGTGATTCGATTATCTTCAACTGAAAAAATTATTGTGACATGTTAAGATAAGTATGTGCGTTTCTGTATTGTCAGCAGACGTCGTATTTTAAATGAAGGTATATTTTCCCTCCAGTAAGTATATTTAAACCAATAACAATCCATGTTTTATCCTCAAATTACATATTTCCTTTCTTTACTCATTCGGTAGTGTGGATTGGTCTGCCTTCATTTATGACGCCAGCCGGCTACCTGGGTGCACATTACATTCAGAACAAAGAACTTCATGCCTGCACACAGCGCCAAAAGTACGAAACAATTCAGTGTACCTTAAATAAGGTTGGATTTGAAGTAAATATGTATATTAATTCCATCAGTCTCTAATAAGAGGTATAAGATTTTAAGACATTTAACGATAAGATGTTACAATCAAGGCTACAAAAAAGGCTGATATATTTAATTAAATGAAGCATGTATGTTGAACATTTCATATTTAACAACCCCTGCTATCCTACTCGTATTTTATAGCTGTATCAGTAAATAACTTGCTCCAAAAACAGACAAAGAATCAGCAGCGATTTTTTCTCCTCTAATACCGAAGTGTAAAAAATGTAGCTGAGTAGGAATGTTTATATTTCCGTTCTGTTATTCAATGTAATAAATGTGCATGATTTGAAACTTCTGCTGTAGAGTGGCAAGTTTGTTAGAGGTCTGGCTCTTTGCACGCCGACGATTGGATGGAACTGAGATTACAGTAGTGCTGACACTAAATGGACTTCACACGCTCCCGAGAATATCAAACGCTGATAAACCCCTCCGTTGGCACGTGTTAACAAACATTTGCAAAATTGAGAGTAAGTCTACACGTGCCTTTCTTTCACTGTTAGGAACGGTATCCACAGTTTCAGTGTTAAAAGTTATAAAATATCAGTATAGCTCTTTTTGGGGTGATACGTTAAGTTTCCATTCGGAGAAAGATCTGCCAAGGATGAACTTTAAGCAAAGTACTAACTTGCTAACACTCCTACATTTGGAGATTGAGTCATTTTAAGTATTCGCTTCAAACAGCTAGCATATTATTTATAAAAACAACTACACTTTCAAATTACGACCAAAAAATATGTTCAAATTGACCATTAAACGTTCAGTGACAAATGCACAACTGAATCGTATACTTGGGTACTGGTGTTCGTGGTTCAGAAGCAAATGCATCGTAGTACAAAACTAAGCGAAGCTTTAATGAGCAGCGTTAACATTGAACTAGAACGAATACATTTGTCATACCAAGCAAAATGTTTCTTCGTTTGCAAGAGAACAAGGACTGTTTCCGTTTGCTACTACATTACATAGAACCTCTAGAGTCTGCTACACAGGTTTCCAAATCGTAGTTCACGGGTCCCCGGCGGTCCATATTACAGTACTGTTAACAGAATTTATTATTGAACGTATAGGCATCAAAAATGAAAATGATATAACTTTACGATATGCATTTATTGAAATAAAGTATATTAGATGAAATTGAAAGCGGCTATTTGTTCAGCAAGGAGTTTTAAAATTGGGGAGATGAAAACGTAGAACAGCAGGCAAGTGATGAAGAAGAATGGAAATGTTTTACAATAAGATTTATGAATTGTCAGCTGGATCGTCATATCGCGCCAATAGCCAACTGCAATATGATTACTCTCTCTGTTATAATTTGAACTCTTATCTCTGGAATGCTGATGATATTTCCGCTTAAGCTTCATCGCATTACGTACTCCAGATGCTAAACTCTTTTTAACATAACCAAGCGAAAAGTATCCTTAGACATGAGTAGAAGGTCTTGAACAGGACTTAAATAGGTATATAAGCGTTATATATTTGTTAACTAAAATATATACGTCGTTAGGGTAAAAAATTTGAAAACATTTTAGTATATAAATGTTTTCAGCCTGAATTACTCAACTGTATAACACTTTGTTTAGCTGTTACACTTCTTCAAAGTTCAGTGAAGTTTCTATATAAAATGTAATATATCCAGCCTCTGCATGTCTATTTCTTTACACAACTCAAAATATATGCGACAAAATTAACAGATTAAATAAGAACTCGATAATCGCGAACTCAAATTAGGATATAATGTATTTATAATGAACATGTCCTCTTTCATTCATAGCCAGTTGTCTGCTCGTATGTTTCAGTATTCCTGGAAGTCAGCCGGTTATGTGAATCGTATGCAAGTTTCAAAAATGTAATTCACGTGACATTTCGTTTTTCATCTACGGAAGTTCACAAGATTGTTACATGTTCTTTTTGTGTGTTTAGTCTATTTCATACATTTTACAGAGAATGATTTTCTGTAAAACCAAATGAAAGTCTTCATCACCATTATGAGGCAAGTCTCTGAACAAATCTTTAACCGGAAATCCCTGTTTGAGCCAAAATTCTGCCTTTTTCAGACTGCCAATATGGAAAGATCAAACCCAAGATTAAGTTAATCCAGTCTAGCGTAATGTAGAAATAAATTAGTTTTTAAACTGTTTTTTTATTTCTTTAAAGCTATTAAATATAAACAAACCAAATAAATATACAACTTTTAATATTTTAAGATCAGGAAGTCTATCGCTAATAAACCGAAATGTCGTATACTATTACGAATTACATACTGCCCTTTGCCTCAAACGCACTGTCTAACCCGCCCATCAAACGAATGAAAGCAATTAACAAAGGTGCAATAGTGAGGAACAGAAATTTATGCATAAATATGATTAGGGTATAGTAAGCCTCTTAATATATAAAGAGCATGCTACAAATATAATTCTGTACAATGGCAAAGAATGGATTAAAATGTTTAAACGACATCTTGGTTATTTCAATAAGTACAAAAATGCTTAAGCATTTCCTCAAGACGAGATCATAATAAAAGACACAGGAGTATTATGATGACTATAATGACAAAACATCTGTAATGAAGAAAATGGACGGCAAATCGTTCTAAATTACTACTTTGACACAAAAGGAACAGGTCTAAAAAAATTAGGTTTTCCAAAAGTTTTTGTAAGGGATCACTTCAATATTCCACGCAATCTTAAAAAAGCATGGCACTGGTTTATTGCGCAACAAAAGGGGTTTTTTGCACTATCGATAACAATTAGGCCGCCCTGGAACGTTTCCTGCCTAAAAAAATCCTTTCCCAATATATAATTTCATCTCATATATTATCAGTTCATCCTCTGGTGCCTCAGTAGTAAAAACGGGCGTTAAATACCATTCAAAAATATATAATAATTAGTTTGTTTCCTATTATTGTTTAATTGATTTTCAATTTAAGTAAAAGTGCATTTCATTAATTTCTTGTTGTGGCAAGAGATGGTATCACATCTGAAAACTCATGTCGAGCTTATTCAATGTTATTACGAATGTGGACGCAATTTATTTTTGTTTCATACCCAAAATAGTTAATAGTTAGCCTAGGCAATTAAAAATATTTCTGACTAAACTGACGACAATGATAGCTTGAAGGACTCCATCGCGCACACTATGGCAGATATTCAAGAACTGCTGAATACAGCACTGAAGCGTCTGTTACTTGCACAAAAAGAAAAAAATATGGTGAACACAAATAGCATCTAGAATTGGGTGGTAATGCAAAAAATCCATTTGTCAAGTCATTGTGACAATTTGTAGCATTGAGCAAAACAATTATGAAAAATTAACAATTAATGTTAACCTCTTACATTTGAAAATTTCTATACATTACTCTTCACAATCAAACTAAGTTATAGTTGCTGCCAAAGTGTTTCCTCCAATACATTACATTATATAGAGTGATTTATATTTATTTAGATTTGTATTACAACTAACATATTTCTTTATTTATTTCAAAACGAATGACGCTACCCAGCGTCATTCGTTTTGAACATATTATACCTCAAAAGTATAATATGTAGAGGTATATACCTTTGGGAGATTATTGACCTAATGCAAAGTGTCCTTCCTCCTGCATAAGGAATAACACAATACGGCGTTCATTGTGCAAAAATCCTGGCATATTGTCAATCACATGGTTCAGGAAGAAACATGTTTCTTCAAACTCGCAGAAATCACGCTATTGGGCAATTAAAAATCCATGTCATTCATGAAGTAACTATGCACCCAGTTAAAGTCGCGGTTTGGTGTTCAATATCCTCACAGAAATCATACGAACCAATATTTTTGACCAGGCAGTGGACACTACAGAGTACCACCGGATTTTCATGGATGATGAGCAAAGGGCGATGTAGTGGGTCATGAAAATTTTCAACAAGATGGCGCTACATGCCATACATTAAAACAATCTACGGCGCTAATTAAAATTTATTTGACGACAGGATAATCTCCAAAAACCTGTAGCCACCAAGATGTGCTGATTTGATAACACCAGACTTCTTCCTATGAGATTACTTAACAGACAGTGTTTACGCCATACACCCCAGACATTGGACAATTACACAGAAGTACTCCGCCCAGCGGCTAGGAACATGGAATGACGTGTTGTGTTATGTAGGAGTGAGAACATTTTCTACATAGGTTAATAATATCCCAAGATACTCTACATTTGGGGCATACTTTGGTCAGAGTCTTTTGAGACAGTGGGTAGAAAACATGTTACTCGTGCCCCTGGTCTGTTACGTTTGCGCTGTTGCAACATTTGCTTCCCTTCCATACTGCTGTTGCATTCTTTGTTCATTTTTATTATTTATGGGTATATTTCTTTAATTGAAGTCCTTCCACCAGCTCATTCTCGCTTTGAGACGATAAATGAATTGAGTAGACAAATGAGCCCAGAGTCCTTGATCATGGGCGCGGAATTCCTTTATTTATTAATATATATGAACATAGTTATTAAATTACCAAGAACGAAAGCAGAAAAGACAAGAAGAGAAAATGAACATTATTTACATTGACTATAATATTTTCTCAACTCTCAGCAACTTTTCATTTCTTTTTCTCCCTCTGCTTCCTCCTCCGAAGACGACGAAAAAGAGGATGCCTCATCATTCAAACTTAAAACGAACGCTATGCTGTCTAGGGCGCATGCAAATCTTCTTTTCAACATGTCTGATGTATCAAGCCAGTGGTTTTCACTAATTTCTTTTACAACCTGTTCAATCAGTGCTCGAACTTTCTTTACATCTTTCCTTCCGAGGCCGTTTTCTGAGGAACCTTTTCTTTTAGTTCTGACAGACAAATTCAACAGTTGAGACAGCTTGGCACGAAGGGAGTGTGAGGATGACATAATTTCATAGATAGGCTCGATTACTTTACACAAATGTAGCAGCGTTGTTTGTGATGGACCGCGAAGGCTGCTGTGGTGGTCTTCTACGCAAGTTATTACATCTTCCCGTTTCTTTAACATGGGATTGAGAACACGTGTACGATATTTTGCATTATGCATGACAGTCACCGTGCATTCCTCTAGCAGCATAACTCTGTCTTTAAAGCATTCTTCGAACAATTTGGCATTCCGTTATGATCAACTAAGACATTCAGCAAGTTCTTTGTGAGTAACAAACATAGCCCTCGAAACAAAACCGTTTCGTCCTTCTTTGTAAAGAATCACTCACTATTCTTTGTGCCATATCAGTTGAAAATTGAGCATCACAGTAGTCCGTTCCATCCGTCCATCTTTGTAAGACACCATCATGTATCTCGTACCTGGTCTCGTCGAAAGGATGTCTTAAAAGCCTAACTGCCAATAGAGAGCTGGCCATATCTGTATTCGTTTTGGTTCCCTTACTGATGTTGGGCGACTTTGTTTCTTAAACCTAAAACTCGTAGATGTAAGAATGTTTAACCATGTCGTCCTCTGATAGGAGAACTCGCACTCGATTTTTCTCTTTTTCTCTCGAACTGTATTCAAAATTCTGTTCACTATTGGAGCTGCCTGATTTGTCAAAATGCATATACAACTCTTCTTATTAAATCCATAGTAAAGCCATCAAACTTATGAAACTCACGAATGGTTTTGTTTTCATCGCGTTTCGTCTTTTTTGGAGTTCCAGCTTAATGGAACGCCAGCTGCAATTGAACAAAGTGTGCCGTCTGCATATGCATTGGTTTTCCTCGCCTTCCATTATAAGTAGCAGGTTCATCAGCTGCTTCCTGTGGCTGCCGCATGTTTAAGAGCTTTGTGCAAAATCTCTGATGTGTGCCACTACTGGTGTCTGAATGAGAGAGAGCTAAATCTGCAACCATGATGGATTGTTTTGCTTTCTATAGATGAAACGGCTACGCGACTTCCTTACGCCCCCTTCCACTGTCTCAAAAGACTCTGACCAAAGTATATAATAAGTTGTGAGCACCATCACTCGTTTTGAAATAAATAAAGAAAGAAACATGCCAGTTCTATATAAATCACTCTGAATTAGAAGCTACGTTCGTGATAACTTGTTCAAATTATGAAAGTGTGCATCAATAATTAAATACCGATAAAAATGAAAGTCAAGCAAATTGCCGCCCAAAAATAAATGAATGTTAGGCTTCTTCATGTACTTTAGACCAAGCACTGCTGACGCCTAGCACATGTTTCTTAGGTTACTGAAGATACACTGTGTCGAACATTCGAATCTACGGAAAGGGAAAGATTCAACTTGGCAGATAGAGTGGGCTGCCTCAATTTGCTTCGGAGACCAGCCTGGGGAGAAGGAAGGCTTATCTGCTTATCGGCTAAATCGGGAAATCCAATCATGGTTTCTGGTAGCAGGGTTGAATAGCTCCGTGCATGTAAGAAGCATATCTTGTAACCCGTAATTGGAGAACCGCTTAGCTGCCCTCGTGAGGAGAGATTCCATATTTCTAAGGTTGTCCAAACTAATTTTCATGGTTCATGTTGTATTGAGATATTACACTATTTCGTGGAAATTATAGTTAGTGGCACACTGACTGATATATCGACGACTATGCATGCATCTATAAATCTCAAATTCTTGCATTTGCCTTTGTAGACATTGTGTGCACGAGCAAATGCTGCTATTCCTACAATAAAAAATAGGAAAAACATCAACTTTGGAGAATAATGGTTTTAATATGTGGTTGGTGTGCTTTGGCTAATAATTATCTACGAGTTCTGTTCAATAAAGAATTATCATAATTTTTACAGGCATAGACTCTCGCAGTTAAATTTAAAATTACAATATTTTGTTAACTTAATGCCTTAGTACACTAGGCACTAGTTTCATTATTATCACTTTCGGTTCCCAACAATGAGAGGTGTGCAAGTTGAGACATGTTCAGTTCTGCCTGCAGCAAAGTGGAGGTGACACGGAAGAAAAATGTGCTGCCCTAAAATTCTGATTTCGTCTAAACAAACCTACAGCTGAGGCCTGTACAATGTCACAGGAGTTCTTGCAGTGCTCTTTCCATCAGTACAACTCATAGAGGTTTAAAATGTTTAAGAGAGGAGGCAATCAATTTCAAAGCTGAATGCGAACTATAAGTTTGTACTCTAAGGGAAGAAAACATTAAGAACACTTTCAGAAATTCTGAAAATTTCACGGGTTGTCATTTACAAGTTAGTAACTGAAAAGTTGTACATTAGACGTGTTTGAGCACTATGACTTACAAGGATGCCGTTTTCTGAACAAAAGAACGTTAGCGTGCAGGTTTCCATGTGGTTAAAGATGATGTTACAGGAAGATGCGGAGTTTCATTCAAAGGTAATCGCTACTGGTGACACTTTGCTACAACATTTAGGTCCTGAGTCCTGATTAGCAAATCTCTATGTGGAAATCTCTATTATCATCAACAACAGTGGTTGCTTCTGCTGAAAAAGATGTGGTCATCTCATTTTTTTTTACATTCAAGGGCAATACTACAAAGATGTCTGGAAATCTCTGCAAGGTTGCATCACTAGCAAAAAGCCACATTTCCCTGCAACAAGACGGATGCTGCACCACGATAATGCTATTGCTGAATATCTCACAAAAAGCAATGTGCAGTGCATCTCTCGTCCCCTTATAGTCCAGATTTAGCCCAATATATTTTTTTTTATTCCAAATTGAAGAAAAACTTTTGTGGGAGGCACCATTAGAAACAGCGGTGATTCTAAAGGATCTGTCTAAAAATGATTTCCAGATGTACTTGAAGACTGGTTGCAATGCTGGGACAGGTGCATTGAATCCAAAGGGGATGACTTGAGAAAGATGATCAAAATTATGAGGATGAGTAAAGATATGTCAAGAAATTTATTATCATTCGTTACCGAATAGTTCTCGTGCAAATATCTCAATCAGAAGGACTAAGAGCACTTAATGTTAAGTGATTGGGATAGGGGTTGGTATTGTGCTACATTTATGTGAAATTATGATAGACTATTTCATAACAAGGCTTTTCTTCACCATACTACCACTAATATTTAAAATAATAGATAATTTTATCACGCGGTTTAGCTCGCATTTATTTTGTAATTTTAGCCTTTTTTCATATACGAATACAAGGTAAAAGGATAGGGTTTTTCAAATGAAGTTCTAATGCATGCGAAGTGTTTTCATAAATTTGCTAGACAATAAACCAATAACCCTAACTTCACTTTTTTGTAATGAGTCAGATAGTTAAAGTGAAGAGAATGAACTAAATTAATTTTTAATTAAAGATAAAAGAATAGAAAAATGAACACCGTGACAAACATATGTGTTACATCTTAGTTTGACAAACATTTAGATTGGATTGTTTGGGGCAGAGGACAACACTTCGGCACTTCAGTCTTGCTCATGGCCAGCCGTTTGTGCGTAAGTCCTTAATGGGCACCTCCGGTATGCTTTGTCAGGGAGAACCGGATTGCCAGGACTGTGCGGAACGCAGATAGAGTGCCCAATATGTTTCGGATAAAGTACTGCGACGACAACGTGCGTGCCTCTCAGTAAGACCACCTCCATTTCAGACGTCGGGGCAGAAACATTTCCAAAGCGTAAGTCACCAGTTCACCTCACTCTTGTACGGAACCATCAAAATGAAACAGGAGAGCGGAACTTTTGTCCAATGTAAAGATCCATCCCAGCATTCACCTAAGTGATCAGGAAAAACCCCAAGTCCATGATTATCGGCCCTAAAGGAATTTGAACCCAAACTTTACCGCCTAAACCATCCCGTTAGGTTTATAAACCATTTGGTTGAAATAGTTACAGTAGATGTTAAAACTTACATAAAAATATAAATAACAGAAAATTTGCATTATAGGATGAAAGTTGACCGCCTGTGGTGCCTCAGTAATAAAAATGGGCGTTAAACATCATTCAATAAATAGGATGAAAGTCGCAGAAAAACTGTTGAAGCTGAAGAAAATAGTTGATGCTTTAAAAAAGACAGTCCTAGCAAATCTTGCATTGAAATGTTTTTTGTAAATAAGAAAATAGAGCACTTCAGCAAATTCAGCATAACATCACTTATTGCCTCGCATTTCATTCAAAACATTTGCTACAAATGCAAGTTGATAAATTGCAAAAATCAATTTCATCTATTGCGCTTTCATTTCAAACCTTACCAGTAAGAATAACAACCCATCTATCATACATTTATTTAATTAAAAAAACAGCGCAATTTGTATATTGAGAGAGGAAGTTAAAACCAATATGGATTACATTTTACATTTCACCCCCTATCCTAGCCACCTTATTTTGACATTTTCAATAGTGTTTAACGCCTGTTTTTACTAATGAGGCACTACAGGCGGTGGACACTGATAATACATGAAATGAAATGATATATTGGGAAAGGATTTTTTTAAGGAAGGAAGAGTTCCAGGCCTAAATTTAGGGTACCTCCCGGGCATTTGCCATTATGAGGACTGAGGAAAACTTGGGGATAAACCTCAGTCAGGGAGGACGGTCCTGGTAAGATTGGAACCCCGTCGGTCCTGGTGATCTAGTGGTAACCATACTTGCCTCCTAAGCCGAAGTTCACGGGTTCGACCCCGGCCAGGACCAATGGATTTTTTCGGGCGTAAAAATCCTAAGTATGACTTCCTTCAGAATGGAAGTAAAGCCGTGGGTCCCGTGTCGTACATTTACGGCACGAAAGAGAACCTCAAGCCTGAAAGAGAGGCCTCTGAGCAAAATTTGTCGGCCGTTTCACGCCCTGAGTTGAATGGGACGCTGATGACCTGAGATGTTAAATCAATAAAAAAATTGCATTTACTAAAATATTACCGAAAACGTGTTTTATCCTACAATTTAATTGTTATTCCGGGAAAATTTAAATAACCAATTTGCCATGAAATGAAGAAAATAACAGATTTGATAATAATTGATTTCTCTTTAAAGTTTATCGTAAGATACGGCTGTCATTTGGAGCTGGGTATGAAGGATAAAACATGAATATAATCAAAATGATTACATCGATTCAAAACTTCTTCCCAATATCTAGATTGAGGCGTATTCTGTTTAAATTAAATTTATTTTAAATATATGGTTATTCAGACTGGGAAGTTTTGAACCGAAAGACCTGTATATAACAATAGTTCATTTCACCTTACTAAAAGCAAAACTGAACTGTACATTCTATATAAGAGCAACAAAATATGTAATTCTATGCCGTTAGAATTTTATTTTCTACAATGCTGTTTTCTTTCTTTTTGTTTATCATTTATATTTGCTCATGGCAAGAAAGAGACATTATTAACTTAAACCTCTGACATTATTTGCAAGTTAAATATAAATAAAATATTATTTTTATCATGTATACATATATAATTGATACAACAAAAGTTCATAATTTCACACGGATCATTTAACTGTATAAATTAGTATTTCTTTACTAACCTTTCCAACTCAATGCCACACAGTACATATCACCCAACGTACTTCATTCCTGTAGATTTTTAATCACGAAGTTCATCTTATAAGTCCTAGCGCAAAATATTTTTGTCATGTACACTCCCGGAAGAAAAAGCTGGCCCATTATTGACTTCAGTTCTTTATGCATGAAACAAACTTCATTCAGTCTCGCTGCAACACCTATCAGACAATGACATTGTCCTTTATGTCACATCATAAGGTGCGGCAAGGAAATTTCCCATGAATTTAGCAGACTTCCATTTAAAATGAAAGAGAATAAAGCAAATATTTAATTTCCAATAATTGCAACTTGTTACAGCTTATATCCAATTTTCTTAAATATAATATAAAATGTCGTTTCTATCACTGGTATGCATGTATCATTAACTTTGCTATATAATCTATGAGAAAGAGAGAGAGGGGTGGTTAGAAGAGTTTGTTATTACTTCAGTTACGGAAAAAACATTTATTTCTTGGTTAAACATAATTCTGATAATAGACTAAACATATTTTGTGACAATATATAAATTTTTACGAAAAAGACATGCTCTTCTTTATAAATTTACAAATAAACAAAAACTACAAAACAATTCCCTGTAAACCATTATGTAATTTTATCGTCATATTTCATTGTAAATGTAACTAGGAGTAGATATTAAAGTCGCGATATGAACTGGCAGTTAAAGGGAATTTAAGCATAAATATGTGCGTAAATAAATAAAAAAGCAGAAAAAATAATAAAATAACATGTCAGTAGTAATAAAATATCAGCATAATAAAACCCGAAACAAGAAAATATTTTTGTCCCTAGTACCTTGTCCAAAAACCGTCTGCATCCATAAATCTCCTCATAAAGTAAATGACAGATTGCAACATCATCCCAAATATCTGTAATGCGCTCGTACAATTTATGTTCATTTTGGGGGCCGCCGCTTCCGGAGGTATTCATTTACATTACGATGCATCTCCTCCCATACGTGATCCATGGGACTCAAATCCGGAAATGGGGCCTCCTCGGCGTCATCATAATATTGAAGATATATGAAGAAGTATTGTCCTCCGCACCAAACATTCCAAAAGAATAGAAAAATGAACACTTTGCCTTTGGATAAAGTACTGTTGACCGAATCTTGATGAATAAACATGATGATATGCTCCTTCTGGGGCTGAACTTCTGTTTGCAAACACCTCATCGGAGAATACAACTTGCCATGAGTACTCATATTACATATGACAAAATGCTACATGACCAATTCGCTGGTATTCCATACACAATTACTCTAGTTGTTCTAGGCACAATTCCAGCACAACATTCTTTTGCAGGCCGCTCTACAAGAGTCAGGGTATTCTGTCTCAGCCACAAGCATTCTGGCGGTGTAAAATTGAAAGCGCCTCAATATCTCACACAACACATCTTGTTGATTCCTTTCATCTTCAACGTTTGCGTGTGATGTATCCTCTCTCCTGATATTGCGCCCACCATCTTGAAGCCATAGCGGTTTCCTATTTGTGTTGCGCTAACTTTGGTTTCCGTATTTGTCAAACTGTGATACTAGCACATAAAATGTCTCTCCTTTATACTTACTATGGGAGAGAGGAGGTAAAGGGGCCGTGCTTCTAGTAAACTCTTCATCTCACCCGGTCCTTTAGCTTGTTACCTAGTAGATTACGTTTACGTGCATAAAGGACTAAGTCGAGGCGCAGATAGCTATGCATATCGGTGATATTTTTCTTGCGGTAAGGTACCAATCATGTGCATTTCATTTGATGAACCAGGAGAATGGATGAACTGGTTTGAAGAAAACCTGACTTTTATGATATGGAAATTATTATGGAAATTACTAGTGTCATTGATGAAGGACTGCCCATATCCTAACGGTGCTGATGATAGTGCACGAAAACCAGCTGAGAGTTGGCGGGTTACCATGTTTACAAACAAAATAGAGGGACATTTTTAGCAAAAATTTACTCTTTAACAAAGCATATAAACGCGTATGAATATAACGCTCCATTGGCCCCAGGGGAGAGGTCATTTTGTGTTCACTTTAAACAACTCTTAAACTCGCAATTTTAATATTATGGGTTTCATATTCCACGATTTTTTTTTCGAATACTTCAACATTAATAAATTAACCAAGTTAACTCATTTTTGCTAGTTATATAATGAATTTATTCGTATGAAAAGTCGGTGCAGACACAAAATGATGGCCCTATTGGTCCAAAATGTAAGCATTTTTAATGCTATATTTGTAATCAGACAATTGTGTTCCTTTCGCTTTCAAGTTTTAACTTTAAATATTGACATACCCTCTGCATATGAGAACCCGTTGTTGTTTCATTCTTGATTCCAACAAATAATATTTGGACAATGGAAACTCAGTGGCAATTTAACTGTGGTTATGGTGATGTAGAACATGAAATATGAACGATACAGAACTCAGTAAATGAGCAGGAAGCTGTTCTTGGGAGAAAACTTGGGAAAAGGATTCCCACGCAGAAACATTCAACCGGAAAGGGAAGATGCTGTAAAGAAGAAAACAAAATCACAAACTGTATAAAACTACAATTGTTTGTATGTGTGTGGTAGACATAGTAAGAAGACAGATGTATTTCTGTTGAGTGAATAAACAAATGGCAAAATTTGTAGAAAATTTTGAATAATGGCAAGATTAATCATCATTAAAAAAATCATCAGTAATTTTATTTGCCTTAAATAAATGTCAAATAAATTATAAAATTTATCCACAGGAGATATATTTATATAATGACTATAGTTTGTTGTGGACACTTTTACACACCCCTCCTTTGGTACAGCACACTATCAGAAAAAGCTTATTACGTAACAGAACGTAACTATTTTTGCATTAGTACCAACAAGCATATCGAATGCGTAAATTTTTCTCACACGGATGCTGTGTTAAAAATGGTTTAACACTTAAATCTAAAACTTATGGATAGCTTTCGTTACTAGACCAAAATCACATATTGCTCAATGCTCAGTAGCTGGTACTTTTTTATCTGATGTGATATTGTCCTACTATGGAAGATTCATGGACAACTTTTCTTTCCAGAACGGAAAAAAGCCATGAAAAATATATCTATGCCATGACTTGGCCTGGAAAAGTTTCACGTAGCAGTCTCTCAGTATCGCGAGTAGCATTTTGCTCCGAGAATGGTCATATTTCTTAGAAGCAATTGAAATTCCTTGCGCGAAGGAAACGCAAAGGAATGAACCCTATATTAGGTGCAAGGAAAGTTGTTCGCTCCAGCACACGACGGCACAGAAGATGATGAAGCACCAGCGTATCTACTCATATCTTTCATTGTTTTCTTTCTTTTATTATAAGTCATGGGTTGACTGCCGAGGTCAATCTTTGACGTCAGCTTCGTTTCAGGCATTTGAAGTAAGTATAGATCAAAGCATGATGGTCACAGCTTAACCTGCTATGGCTTACCTGAATACACTCTAATTTGATTCGCGGTTGAGGCAATTGAATGAAGTTTTTCCCAAAGGTTTCCCCCACCCGAATATGGGAAACTCCATATATTGCTTTCATTATTTCACTAAAGAAGGAACAAGGAAAGCTTAAGGTCCTCGAGATTTGAACACCTTGTGTAGCGTCTATCTTAAAGATGAAAGTGAATTTTTAGGTGGAATTAAATATTTAAATTCCCTAATCATTTTGTACATTTTAAAATAAGTGTCTAAATAAATGAAATGTTCAAATTTCTTCCCTATAATGAAATCATTATCGCAGAATATAGTGGGCAGTAGGAACAATTCTCTCTTGCTCGTGAAAACCATTTGATGCAATGTTTTTCACCTTATAACTTTTATTTTACAAGTATATCTTTTCATTAAAACTTAGAAAACTTATCAATATGCAGTGAGTCAATGGATGCTGCAAACTTGTTCTGCTAGCAATAACAAACCAGTTACCTAATTTAACGTTCTATATTACGCCCATGTAGAGTTGAAGGGAATGCAGGCAGCATCATAATTATATGAAGTGATAAAATTATTCCATGCTATAAGTGGAAAAAAGTTTTCTAATACTCCTTTGGCCGTTGATGTGCTATTTGACCCAATAAATAATTTCTGAATGCGTTGTCTTTCACGTGCTGTAATGTGTTAATGCATTGGAATTCATAGAAATGGAACACAAAATGTCATTTGCTATTTTTTTTTTTTTCACAATTTGAATTGTTTTGTCGTAAATTCACTTACAGGTGAGTTCGCAAATTTAGATTTTGCATCCTTGAGCTTAATGTGTTGGTCATAGCGTTTTATTTAATAACGACTAAGAAAGTGAGAAACACTGCTCTCGCAGTAATCATTACTAACCATGCAGTACACTAAGTTGCTTTACCATATGTTTACAGATAAAAGGTTTATTTCCTCGAAAACTCTTAAGAGACAGAAAAAAGATTATTTTTATGTTCCCTTTATAAACCTATTATTACCAGCTTTATCATTGGAACTGAATTCCCGTCAGCCTTGTGCAATGTGTCCGGGAAACCCCTAATGAAAAAAAATCTTATCTATGTAATGAACGCATTAATTATTGTCTTGGGGCATGCACGTTCGGAAAGAACAACTCAAAATGTTTCGTTTACACCCTAGTACACCTCGATATCATTTGTGGCGGATTACATTTAGGCGATACTCATTCTGTCACGACCGTGTTATTCACAATGTCAACGATGTCAATACGGAAGAAATAAAGGTATACAAGCTCGGTGCTGGTGCATTCGACGATACTTCTTGAACTTTTATTTCTGAACACGAAAGCAACGAGACAATAAATGTATTCATTTATGAGATATAAGTTTTTCTTTTTTACAAAGTTTTTCCTGGACACCCTGTATGCTAACAGCTGCAAATGCTGTGAGGAGGACATTATTATTAATGTGACCTACTGTTGAATGGTATCGTTCTCTTAAGCCAGTGAAAGGGGAAATGCAATGTTCTGCAGTATGACGAAATGAGCGAGGTCAAAGTTTCCACAGCAACAGCAAAAATGATTAGAAAATATAAAATGCTACGCGGGCTGGCTTTAGTAAGTCCGCTAGCAGCTGTAAATAACTCAGAAGAGGATATATTATTTGTGGAATCTACTAACAGAATATCCATAAACGAAATTGGTGTTCCTATTGTGCATTCTCTTACTAAAATATCTTTTTTTATTTCCTTACTTTCTGAACTTAATGGCAACATAAAAAAGCAGCGCTTCTAGAGTAAAAGATGAATGCAGGCCACAAGGCAAGTTAAATTTTTACTGCTCCATTATGCGTTTCTTTATTTTCTTTCTTTATAACACCGCCAACTGCTAAAATACCTTCAAAATATCTTCTCTCTGTACAAGAGATTTTCTACCAATCTACTACTTAGTTTTTAAGATAATTGTCGAATAATTTTAAATGAGCAATTTAATTTTCTCCTAAACATTCCTAGCCTCAGTGAAACATACATAGCATAAAGCTCTGCGCTGAGAATACTGTCATAATGTTCCACACTTTCGCTCTCAGGCGCAGAAATTATCGAAGAAATAAGGCTCAATTTAGCAGCTTATAAGTTGTAAGAACCCTTTGGCCCACTGCGAAAACTGTGAAGACAAAGTGGTCTAGGCTTCAAATGAGAGAATAAACGTGACATGATTGGCTAAGATTAGCGGGCATAACACTCATAGGTTTTAAATATGCGGAGATACACGGAATATATGGGCTATGATAGACAAATACACGTTTTAATACCTACATTGGGGCATTTGATGTTCTCTGTGAAGCGCCTAATACGTAGGAATAGACAAAGCTGCACTGTCACGCATAATCTCTTAGAAGATATAAATAAGTCCTACGGCTTTGAAACAGGCCTCGATTATGCGGTGTACTGTGTACTGTGGGGCATCTTTAACAGACTTCATTGTGGACAGAGAGCAAGAAGACACCTACAATGGTGTTCTAAGTAGAAGTCCAGGAAGTATAACCCAGTCAAGTGGGAGCAGAAAGCCCAAGTGGGAACATCTTACAGATGAGTGTTGTAATGCCATCATTGCTGCAGTTCAGGGAATACATAAAGCGTGCCACAGTTAAATTTCAATTTACAACTTTAACTATTTCTCCGATTTAGCACTGTGAAAATACGCCGTACGGTCAAGATACTGTATACCAATGTTCACAGAAGAAATTAAACCCAGGCCAGGAGCGCAAAGAGAAAGCAGTTGAACCTCGGAAAATCAAAGATATCCTGTAGGTAGCAATTCAATTGGGGTGCCCTCAACTTTATTCCTTGCTGTCAAATACGTGGTTATCTGTACTTGTTTCCATACTACAGTGCAATCTAACACTAAATTCAATAAAATATTGAAAAATTTAAAGCAATTTAATGTATATATAGTAAGATAAAGTCACACTTGAGATCGCTATATTTCGAACTCATTGAGTCCTTCTATGGCCATTTTCAACGAGTTCGACATATAGGGATTCAAGTGTGACTTTATCTTAGTGTTTTATCCTTTTCTACTTTTATAATTACTGTTAATTTGTTACGTTGTTAATAGTGTTACTTTCTTTTATATTATATATAAATCTTGATGGGTAGAACTATTTTTACAGCTGTATTGGCTAATACTTAGTTATTAAATAAACTGTTTTTGCCTCTCTTGTAAAATCACAGATTTTGGACTTGGTTAATTAGACTGTCGATGAGCTAAGGATACTGCGCTATGCATGCGGTGAACTAGAAGGTTATAACAAGCTATACTTTATATGCGATTAACACACGGACTAACAGAAAGAGCATCATGGGCTGCGTTCGACAAAACAAACACGATTTTCTTCATTTTTTCATTTAGCTCTTTATTTCTTTGGAGATTTGTGTTCCCTCTACAATAAGAGTTACTGAGAGATCAATTTTCTTTCTTCTTTCTTTACTTATTTGTTTCCTCTTTCTCTTGTACTTTCTTTGTTTCCCTCCTCCTTTCAGCTTAATCATCGCATCGCAATAACAGTTGACAACTACCACCAGCTAAGAAACGAGCTGTTTCTAACTTTATCGTGCATTTGCGTATATTATTATAACACATTAATGTATATACTACGTGTTAGGAAATAATATTATTCATAGTATGAAAAAGTAACATTTAAATAACTGTGTAAATTATCTTCTTTAATTAGATGTAACACATCACACTGTTTCATTGTAAATTTTAAAAAGAAAAAAAAAATAGTTGGCAGTTGTTTCATCCGTCTTTGATTGCGTAATATTATAACTAATTGGATTGACTTATATTTATTTTCAAATTGAAATGTGCAGTGTTGTGGAACGGCTATTGCAATAGACAAGTCTGTTCGTTGTGCGGGGTAATTAACGCCATATAAAACTTCCACGAAACAGTTTGGTTAGAATTGGCAAAGAATCCCTACGGACACCAAATATGATTTCGAAACTGCAACGGACCGCCACGGACTTGGGAGCGGCAGGTCCGGGGTTCGATTCCCGCAGGTCCGTCCCCTCTGACTGAGAGTTTTTCAAGGTTTTCCTTAATCCTCATAAATAACAGATGCCAGGGAAGTACCTTAAACTTATGCCTGGAACATTTCTTTCCTTAAAAACCTAAGAAGTCAATTCATTTTCTCATGTATCATCAGTGTCCACCGCCTGTGATCCTTCAGCAAAGAAAACAGGCATTAAGTATTAAAAAAATAATAACTGCACCGGCCCCTTATTCACGGTCAAATATTCTCTCACAATGAATTTAAGTGAGATGGCAAAGCACTCCTTCTACTGGTTCAAGTTTCAATCTGTGATCAGAAAAGTTTTCTTTATAAAATTTCATCATATGTTTCTCCTCTCTGTGATAATTTCAGATAATGTTAGTTGCCAATTGACTGTAAGCCCATTCCCTTTAGCAGAAATTCGTTTATGATTACCTCAATATATAAGTACTTAACTAAATAAAAATTAGAAACCTCCAAAAATCACTTTAGCTGCTTTAATTTAAAAATAACAGAAATAAAACTACAGTAAAGATAGTAAAGGTGAAACAGCGATATGCATTTCATGAAAAAGAATAAATATCGGCTACGGGTTTTATTTAGAGTTGAAATATTTTACAATACAGAGCACGAAAAGAGCAATTTTCGGCCCAAATACACATTTCTGTTAGTTATTATTTTCCCATATCAACTAAAAATTTAATATTGGGCTATAGCACGTGATTACCAGTAGGTTCCCTGTTTAGTTTATATATATATTATATAATATATATTATATACAATATATATTATATATAATAATTATATATTATTATTATTAAATTTTTTATTACTGAACAACGAATTTTGAGTTATTAACAAAATACAGTTAATTTCATTTATTCCACTTGTAAGTTATAAACAATTGTTAATTGCCACGTAATAACATTGAAATAAATTATTTAAATAAATTATTTCACTGATTTTTTAAATGTTTAATTAACCGTTTGAGAGATTAATATCCAACGCATACTCATAGTAACGCCCTTCTGTCTTTTCGTCGTCCAAGTGTTAATCCTTTTCTCCCGAGTCTCGAATTTCCAACATTAATGAGAAACCAAAAACGTTTTTCAAGAGTATTAGATGAAAGTACTTAAATTACTAAATCATTTATGAAATTAGTACATTAAAATTTAAGACCAGCAAATGCAGCCCGATTACATAAAAAAAAAAAAAAAAAACTTGATATTGCCTCTTTTCTCGGAAATTTTCTTTACTTGTAATAAAGTAAGTTGTTTTGTAAGTAAAAGATACTGCTGGGATTAGTTGGTGAGGGCGTTCGTGTGAAACCAACTGCAAAAGAGGAAGGCGCCGACTCGAATCATCTCGGCTGGCTGAGATTTTACCCAATGTTTTTTCTCACTCCAAGGCGAATGTCGGGTAGCTTTAATACTTTTGGTGTTCGGGCTCATATGACGCGAATAGCATTCATTACTCGCACTCATAATATTCCAGGTAATGGCACAAAAATGCACAGTTAGGAAAGTATTTGATTGTTACTAATCCATGATATTGTGCTCTATTACATCGAACTAAAAAATGCAAAATGCTTTAGCTTTAGGGGAAAGCAGCTGTGTATCAACATGACGCCTAAAATCTTAACCCCGACCAAAGGTGGCTATGCAATAGACAAGATAATTAATTTTTTACATAGGTAAACATTTCTAAGGCATTCATTTAAAATATCAGTCATTTTTAATTGTGTTTAACGTCCGTTTTTACTGCTGAGGCATCGAAGATGTTGACATTGATGATATATGAGATAGAATTATTAATTAGAAAAGGATTTTTTCAAAGGAAGGAAACGTTCCAGTCCAATTTGAGGGTAGCTTCCCGGTATTTGCCATATATGAGGACAGAAGAAAATCTTGAAAAAACAAAAATCTCAGTCAATGAGGATGGTTCTGGTAGCCCCCAAGCCTCGCGACCATGAGTTCGTGCCTTAACGACCTCGGCCATCCATGGCGGTATCAGTCGTTGTTTCAAATAGTTTATTTAATATAGCTTGCCAAAGCAGACGTATTCCGTAAAATTGATCAAATTGAATGTTGTGCACTGATAAGTTCTTTATAAAACATTGTTTAACCCCAAAGAAAAATCATACAAAATATACAGCGTGATTCACTCGTTAAAGGCGCAAAACTATTGTCTAAAACAGGCGCCGGGGCCTCTGGCGAATCACCCTGTATAAAGATTATGGGGATTCTTCATTATAAACGATTTAAAAATGAGCTGTTGAATTTAAGCATGGCCATACCAGCCTTGAAGATGATCCACTTGAAGGAGATCAAAAAATTCAACAACAGCATGTATTAATTGAACAAATACATGATTACGGCAAGTTACTGCGTGAAACTGCTGAGGCTACAGACATTTCAAAGGAACGTGTAGATTGCATTTTAGGTGAAGAATTGCACAGAAAATACTTGCGCAAAGATGGGTGCCGCTCTTGCTAACAGCAGATTTTGTATGAAAATAGCGGGAATGTGTTTCTGGCGTTTTAACAATTAACAGAGTTGATCATTTTGTGTGCCATCATCATAAACAACTGCCAAAACAGTGGTAAAAAAACGAAGTCGGTTCAGGAAGGGTTATAGTATCAATGCCACTCTCAACTATGTGAGTTATCGTTCATATCCCAAGTCTCTTGCCTGCTTTCTTAGACAGATTTTTCATGGTTTTCCGTAGTTGCACACAAAAACTGGGATGAGATTTTCATTTCCACAAATTTTCCGCTCCCATCTCATTCCGTTTGTTCTTTTGCAAAGTCGAAAGTGTTAGACGAGATGGGATGATGCTCCGTGCGGTGGGCTGTGGCTTGCGCTTTGAATATGTTTGTGCTACGGCGTTTGCTGTGAAAGCGGTCCTTCTATAGGCTCGGATCCTGGAGAAGGAACTCCAACGGTGTCTATCCTTAAACCAAAGGGTAGTTAGAAACCAGGCCCTCCGTAATTACTGTTGATTGTAGCAGTCAGTCATTGGGCTGGCTCTTTAATAATTCATTTATTTCGGTGTTACAATGAAACGCTTATAATTCTCAGAGACACGATTACAACTGAGAAGGCGTATAGCAGAATTTCTCAAACTGGTCCCCGTACATGTGGTAATCGAGATCTACCCTTGCTGTCCTCTAGAATCTAGGTTGAGTATATTTAGTAAAATCGAGTATCAGTCCGAGAAAGATAGGGAAACATATAAAACTCACAAATTTATTGCGGCTCACACTGTGAGATAACAATCACAAAGAAGCAGGATTTCCACTGTAAAAGTTTTTTTCAAGAAAAAAAAATAAAACATGTTTATACACTTTGGAAATTCCTTGCAGCATTTATCTACCTCTGGACTCTAATCTCGCCAAAGTATATATGTACAAAAATTGAACAAATGTCGATGGGCTAATTAACTCAAATTAACAACTATTCCATTCTTATATTTAATAATGAAGGCGAATACAAATTCTGTTCTAAATCATAAATGACCTGTAGACCTAGGTTATTGTGTAATAGCCTTGAATTCTTCAATTATTAGAAAAAAATGTATATTTTCTTCTAATAAATTTTACATAACTTAAAGCATATGATAAAATATTTTCGAATGAGGAAAGAGTATGATGGTTCTCAGAGTCATTTTACCTCAAATACTTGGTCCCCACTTGAAAACAGTTAATGCTGGTATAGAGCATTAGAACAACTGCAAGCGCCCAATGTATGAATGGTCTCGAAAGCGTAGTACTTGAAGCTCATTCTAGATAGCGCACTGTTCCAAAGCATCCGACGTCTATCTGATAACAGCTTGCGAGCGTCGGTGCAACTGTCACTTATGTTAATAAATTACGAAATAATTACTTAAGCTTATCCTAAGCTATAAACAAGAACGTTTCGAAACATAGGTGCAAGAATGGAATTATATTAAAATAATTTAAATATGTTCATTGTTCAGACACCTTCGGCATGGTCTAAATCTGGAATAATCATGCTCTTGCTCCCAATCATAAGCTCTAGAGCTCGGTTTGAAACACCACGTGTACGCCTAAATTTAATCCAGGAAGTGCAGAAAACATAAAATTAAATTCCGTATACAATGCTATATAAAACACTTTCAGACAGCTTGTATTAAAAGTACTCACATTATAAATGGTATTTTGTCAACACTCAGCACTATAAATCTTTTATAATACTCCAGTGTTTTCAACTGTGGTCTTATAGGGAATGTTATGATTATTAATACATTTAAGTGGATACAAATTACATATTTTATAATGTAATACACATTTTTAAAATTTTTATGTTCCTCGCGGTGAATTTGAAATCACGATAGTGCAGTTAGTGATATTACAGGCGGTTTATAAGATCTGTTTGCATAAGTAGCCATGTTGGCAAACCTGAAACCATGTCAGGCTGGAAGAAAAAAACGTCTGATCCCATTATTGCGTATTCCTATGTAAGTACTGCTAGTTTATTTCGGCGCGAAAAAATTACATTTTTAGACAATAATTTAGTGCAATAAATGATAAAATTGTATTAATCTTAATGTAAAAAAATCCAATTTGTAATTTCACCAAGCCAACATACATTTAAAAACCAATAATTACCACCGCTGGGATATTGGCATCCAGAAATGTTGGTGAAGTTTCTTTCATGCTCCTCTTACTTAGAAATAGACGAATTATTTATTTGAAACAAGGAACGTTTCGGAATGATTGGAATTAATTTAATTTATAATTACTGGTTTAGTCATAAATATTAAGAGCTAAAAATAGTGTATAATGGGCGTGTTACAAGTGATTTGATTATGTCTGTAAAATGAAACGTTTATCAGTAGAGTATATTTTTATGAAAATCGTTAAAAATATGCTACATTATGTCATTAAGTTGAATAAAATTACCATAGTAAAAACTACATCATCAAAATGCTTTCATTGCTAAAATACTTTCAACTGAATATTATGTTACTATAATATTAAGGAAATAATTTATGTATTACTGAATACAGGATAGATAATTCATCTTCATTACAAAACATATGAATACATAAGTAATAAATAGATTATGAAATACCTACTTGTGAAAGTAAATTAATTTGTAAACAATATAATATCAGCTACCAAATGGAATTAGAAGAATTTGATCATTCTAATCTGTTTTGAAATATATGTCAACAGTAAATTTTCTGAAATAACCTTATTACTAATCACGGAATTAATGAATCTGCCGTGTTCCTTCTGATAAGTATCATAATATTTTCTCGAAATTATCGATAGCTAAGTCTTTTTAATTTGGACTAAAATTTCTTGGCGGCAAGTTCATCTTCACTAACAATAACAACAGTCGACAGACGAACTAAATAATCTCCATTGGTACCATTAAGTATAATATAAGAAGGCGTTGACTTCAGAGAAATAGGTTAGAAAATCGACATTGAAATTTATTTTATTTAACATACTTTTATAATTCTGGTGCAAATATAGCTCATGAAACTCATTTTAATATTATACAATTATAAATTTATATCACAAATGTACACCAGGTCAAAGTAATTTCAGTAACAGAAATACGACTGAATGAAAGAATCAATGAATTAATTTCCCCAATTAAATTTACATAAACAAACAAAATATCTAAAGTTTACAATACTAAAACTAACGTTTTCCCATACCTTAACCACTTGGTTATATGTATGGTAAATTAACCCCTACAATAAATCACCATTTCCACAAATGTGTGTGCCCACATATTCCTTCCTTGTACTTCTCCAATGTTTCACCATTTCACATTCAATTAGACAATGGAGCGCATTATTTACTTTTCCACACATAGTGCATCCTTTTAGAAATAATACTCCCGTATGGATCCATGCAAGACCCATTCCTCCAAATTGGTCACAATTATCTATATATTTCTTCCATTCCCAATTTTTTGTAACTATTCTATACACATCTAAAGAACTTTTATCCTTTAAGCTAGCCCAAATACCTAGCTTCTGTATATCTTCTACCCTCTGTCTCACTTCTTTCCAAAATCCACTGACGTTACTTTCACCCAATCGCCACACATCCCCCATTCCAATTCCTTCTAATAGTTTCCCCATCTCCCCAAACCAACTCTCATTTCCCAGTACATATCTTTGGTATATAAGACATTCATTTAGTACATTGTGATTATCTAATTTTAGACATCTGTGCTAATATTTCAAGATTCTCTCCGCTATTATACCTTTCCTCCCTACTCTTCCTAGTTCTGCCAAACTTACCCCCCTCCCGGCGAACTTTTCGGTAAGCCCAGAACTTCTCTACAAAACACCAACCTTTGTTCACCCCTTAGACACTCCCCAAATTTCCATCGCATACGTCATCTTTCATTCAACCACAGTCTCATGCAGTCTTTCTAGCCATTTCATTGGCAGTGTGGAAACTTTGTATACAAACTTATTTTGACAGCTTTCATAGCTAATTTACCTTTTGTTTGTGCACATGTAGAACTGTACCTCGCATCTTCCATTACTCGCAAATCTCAACCCCAAATAGTCAAATTCTTTCACTCCTTCTATTGGGTCTCTATTAATAAACCATCTCTCATCTTTCCTTAATCTTGATTATTTTAATACTATTATCTTTGATTTTTTACTATTTATCCTTAGACCCCATTGTGCACAAAATCAATTAATTTCATCAATGGCATGCTGTAATCCTATAACGGTTACTGCTCCTGTTATGAGATATTCATGAAAAGCAATTCTTGTACTTCTTTCTTTCCAATAATTGCAGAGAGCCTATTGTTTTTCATTATCCTATCTGGAGGGCATCTATAAACAAATTAAATAATATTGGACTCAATTTACATCCTCGTTTAAAACCCAAATTTTGGCTCATATAATCTGTGGTTCTATTACCTTCACATGTGACACAAAACCTCATTCCTTCATATAATTTTGGAAGTCCTAAAATAAATTCATGACCGATTCCCTTGCATCTCAGTTTGTATACCAAAGCATCCCTGTTTATTGTACCGAATGATTTCTCAAAATGTGCAAAGAATATATATATATATATATATATATATATATATATATAGAGAGAGAGAGAGAGAGAGAGAGAGCGAGAGAGCGAGCGAGAGAGAGAGCATAATATCCCTTTTATTGTTTAAATATTTATCCACTGAGTATAATTATCATATTGTTATATATTGTTCTTTTTCCTTTTTTAAAACCTGCTTGGAATTCTGATAATTTACCTACCATTTCTGCCCACTCATGCAACCTTCCCGCTAAAATAAAAGTTGTGCTAAATTAAATTTAATTTCACATGAACAATGACAGTTTCTTTGTCCGATTTGAACCGGGTATATAGAAATTGTTTTGATGATACGTAATATAATAGGGAGCTAGAAGAACGTAGGCTAAAAAGCGTCTGTTCCGTTTTTCTTTTTTTCTTTTCTGTTGTTATTCTATATCATCTGTTTGACCTTTCACTTTTGATATCAGCAATTTTTTAAAAAAGTAGTTTGAGCTATTGAGTGTCATGTATTTTTGACCTGAAAGGTTCTAATAATGCTGAATAGTGCTAAAATAATACACTGGATTCAACATGCTAAATATACATTGCGCAATATACTCACAAAATGTAAACAGGCTCTCGGCTAATGCTGAAAACAGGCCAGGACCAGCAGAAGATGGCTAGAGTAAGGTAAATCTCAACTAAACTGCATTAAGAGATTAATGGTCTAATTGGGATAAACATTTCTTAAAATATGTTTAAATTTTAACAACACAATCTTTAGTTTATCCAATACTTCATACTTTTCTTTTCTCCTATGTTTTATTTATTTTTCTCTCAGATTCACATTTAATTTACTGTCGGTTCCTTCATTATATTTATTGCTCCCAAATTTTCCTGCCCTTGTAAGTATAATGCAGTTTGTTGATGCACTTCTGTGGCACGAAGAGCTCTATGTGCAATTGCTGCATTGATTGGCTTCCGGCTTAAAACAGTTTTAAAAATATTCGCGTAAATACTGAAATTCAGAAAAAAAAAATCTTTCATACGAATACTCTTTTGGTTCGCATTCACTACTAATTTCCTGAAATGCCTTATGGTGCAGTTTAGAACAGAAATTACATACTTGCAGACTTAAATTTTCGCTCAGAAGTGTAATATAGAGAATTTATTCTTAAACTTTGCTCACAAAAATACATTTTCAAGGGATACAAAAAAAAAAAAAAAAAATGTGTGGTACCACACCATTACAACTTAGGATTTGATATCGGAATTTGTTCCATGGGTAGCTTGAAATGTGATAAGTACATAATTCTGTCATATTTTTGTGTTCTTTTTTATGCACTCGTATTCGTAAGCAATTACATTATAAAAACTGAGAATGTTACTCAAATTGCACTTGCGTTTCAACAAGATGGAATATTATGTGACGACACTATATCGTAAATATATTACAGTGTCAAAAAAGTACTTCCCGTCTGCTGTGCTTAAATTGTGGAAACAGTATAAGCCTAACCTTTTAAGAGAGATGTATTTTGTTTTTGCTTTTAACGCAATAATTACAAGAAAGCACTGTTTAAATTTAGAGCCATAAAATTTCGGGAAAACCCTATTCATTTCATAATAGGATATTTGTAGGTTTCGCATGTTTCAGCAAAACGTGAACAGGGAAAAGCTGCGATTTATTATTTTTATTTTATCTATTTTATCTTATTTTATTCCTTTGCTTGTTTATTTTTGTTTCTCCTGTGGTCTCTGGCAATCCGAACCTAATCGTGCGCTAAACCAACTTGTATGCTGCTATGGAGGGGTCACCAACTAGATTTAGGGGCAAAGTAGGATATGATACGCTTATAATATAAATTAAATTTAAAAAAAGCACTATTTCTAAGATCTATTGAAAACTTAGATAGGTAAATTTAGACAATCCTTTAATAAACTTTTTCACATTAATGTCTTTCAATATGGCGTGGAACATAGTTTTACAGGATTTACAAGAACTTGCATCATGGAGGAAAGAGTTTTAACACAAGTCTATTTTCTTTATCACTCCTCGGTATGTTCATCAGAAAAACAATTCTAACACTTAACATTAGATTTAAAACAAAGACAGAAGCGCTCCAATTAGGAATGGGAAATGCCCACCTTCCAGTCCTTTCACCCATTCCTGGTATATAGCTGCACAATTGAATCTGTTTCACTATGTTGAATATTTACCCTTTGTCTTTTAGCTAATGTCACTTCATCAAACAGGTTATTACACATTAAATTAGGAACGGAAAACAAAGGCAGATTTTTGCAAAATATCGAATGAAAAATTAGTACCCATGAACGGTTTGAACCAGCATCTTTAAATCATACCATTCTTGTAGGTATTGAAAGTGACCTCTATTTGGTATTTACAAAAACTTTTCATAAAAGTAACAACTACACTATAAGAATACAGGAAGAATTTCGAGAGCTAAGTAGATTAGTAAACAACCAAACCTCATTTCTTGGTAAGACAATTTAAAAGTACATTCTAAAGTATGAATGTCCTACCCAAGCAGGACGGTTGGTCACCATGGCGAAGGTCTACAAATGTTCAGACAATTATCCATAATACTATGGATCCCTTGTGCCATCTATTACAGTATATGATTTCACAGTATATACAGTATGGGTGGCTTGGTATTTTGTGGAACCGAATTCTGAGTGCGCATGACACGAAAATGACTATACCACCTGTATTTTCCTTCGGATGACTTCATAAATAAAGGGATAGCATAAATGAATACAAACCGAGAACATATATTGCTACTTTTAATAAATTAAGCTTGGGCAGGTGTATACTATAGAAACCCTAATAATACTTGTTGTCGAATGTAAGCATTCAGAAATAATTACTATCGATGCTTAAGTTTGTCACCGGGTAGTAGCATTTTTTTAATGGTGTTTAACGCCTGTTTTTACTACTGAGGCACCACGGGCGGTGTGGTAGCAGTTGGCGATTATGTTGGCACTACCCGCTCTTGTGAATTAAGGCCTGCGATAATTTTCTGGTTGCACACTTGCACAGATTACGGCAATAATGCAAATTTTGATGCTGAATACAATTCATCTGAATAATTGTAACACAATGACCCTAGCAATTCCATATTCATACTTTCCGGAAAATCTTAAAAACAATGAAAATGAATAATAATTAATAGTAATATTAAAACAAGCCGCGTGATCTTTTTATTATTATTATTATTATTATTATTATTATTATTATTATTATTATTATTATTATTATTATTATTATTATTATTATTATTATTATTATTATTATTATTAATGTTTAGTGAAATTTGCTTCTGGATAAAGGCTTAGTTCATATAGTCATTTTGCAGAATGCCACTCTATTTTTTAATATATTCCTCTTTTCTTCCTCTATTTTATTATCGAATAATGGGTATCATATAGTAAAGCTGCTGTAAAGCGCAGGAAACAATAAGACTTTTCAGGGATCCGTCATTTACAGTAATTACATAATAAGCCATGCTTGCCAGCTCCTTAACTGTTATACCAGAAAAGTTATAATTCAGAAGCGTATAAAGTAATAATAGTAATGCTTACAAATCCTTGATAGTCATTCAGAATCCTTCAATAAGCAATCAAAACCTAAAACTAGCGTAAAAAAATATCTACTTTAATTAATGTGGTGTTCCTCATAATTACCTTTTATTTAAGTGACAAATACTAGAATTTCATGTTTATTTTGAAAATAATAAGTACATTTTCATTGCAGTTAACATTTCAATTAATGAACTGGCAACTTCTACATTTAACAGCTGTTCGGTAAGCAACATGTTCGTTTTCCTTTCTTACTGTGCCTTTGAATACTTATTCACTTTCCCTTATAATCGTTACAAAAATAATATTTTAATGCCTTTAACTGCAGCTAATTAGGGCAATGTTTTAGAAAAGGTCGCATTATTCATTTGTTTTATTTATTTTATTACTATTTTTTTCAGAAAACATAAAGGGTTTATAGGAGTAAAACTGCTGGAGTCAATGCAGTTTATTTTGTGTAAGGATATATTCAAAACAGGCGCCATTGAATTCCTGAATGAAGTATTCGAACTATTATAATACTTATAGAAATAATAACCCTGATAACTTTCGCTCAGCTGCAGATAAGAGCTAAATGAGAGCGGCGATATTACCCACGATTCCGAGAATTAACAATTTGTGGCATCTTGCACATCATTCAGTTTCACTCTCTGTTCAGTATAGGTGTAAAATAAACGAGCGCTTTATATCACAGGCCTTTTCCCTTGTGTTGGAGGTGATTAAAGTCCTGAATTCTTGTGCAGAAGTGCATTCAAACATACCAACGTATTTGCATGATTTTAAATTATTTCGAGTATCTACAATGTCAACTAAATTCTTGTCTCGATAAAACATATTCTAAATTCCTTTTTGATTCGAAAGAAATTAAAAAAAATTACGGCATGCACTCCAGCACGCTATCACCCAGTAGCAACCAGCGCAATCGTGGCATCATTGTTGTGGAAATCAGTAGTCCCATGTGACCCACATTTTATCCACCTCCAGTTCTTATGCGGCTAACCACCGCAATCGCGGCATCATTGGTTACGCCTTCGTGCTCGCTTAGTCTTCTGCTTCCGCCATATAATCAAAATAACTCCTGTTTTTAACTCCGTCGGTTCTCTACATGCAATCCACACATTCCCTAGTGACAGCTCTGGGGAACAAAATTAAATTAACAAGGGGACCAGTTCTCAGAAATTACCCAAACCAAGGCTGAAAAAGGTTCACTAAGCTCAATTCTGAATTTTACAAAACTCTAAAAACAGTAAAAGAGTAAATATGATTGAAAATAGTTCAGCATGCAAAACTACGATATGACTGTAGTATTATTTACTGTTAATTTAAAAAATCTTCCATGCAATACACAAAACGTACATAAAGTACACAGAAAATTCAAAATATAGAAAAAACTTAAAATCTTTTAAAAATGTGGATTTTATAATTTTTGTTATATATGATAAAAAGAATGTATTTTTAATGATATTTATCATTAGTTCTAACATATTTTCATTATTATATTAGAACATTATTATCTCAGTTATGTTTTTATTTTTTTTATTCTTGAAATTTACACATAAATCATCTTTCCCGCAATAGCTTAAAAACAACTTTTCTTTTATAAATATTATTTCTGTAAAGAAAGTTTTTGATTTATCACAAAATAGAACTGCGAGAGTGATTGAAATAAAGTAGGTATGTTCTTGGCTGTGATAAGAATGTCTTAAATTACTACCAACTACAGTACACATCACATGTGTAGCTCAGAAAATGCATTCAAAGTTGCCATTAATTTAATATTTTTAATTTGTTCTTACGATCTGAATCCTATATAAATGGGGAAAAGATTTAATTATCTTTTTCTTCATATTTTAAAATTTAATATATGAACAAATAAATATATTGCAATCCAAAAATCTTTAGCAAGCAGGGTTTCATAAGGAATCATATTTGAAAAGTATATTTTACACTTAAACTTTATGATAAAAGAAGTTTGTTTTACTAAATTTTTATTTTTTTAAGTTTTAAGGAAAAATTTGTATGCCAAGTAAGTAACATGTGAATGATATTTAGTTTTACCTAAAATATGAAATGAGTAAATTGGTTTACTAAAATCCCCAACTCATAATAGAAGTATAGGAGGGGAAAGATCATATTGCAACAAATTAAAATCCAAATTTTAGTAATGTAAAAGTACAAGAATGACAAAAGAAATAATGAGGTTTGGAGCAGGTTTTCTTTCAATTTTTATCAAGGTATTTTGTGTACAATTAGTTAAGGTGCTAGTAAAAAATCATCAGTATATCAAACCAAAAGTCTACTTTTTATGATAACTATACCATAACCATGTATGAATTGCATAGAGCTTACATTGTTCGTTTTTGTCCAAGTCCAAATATTTCATAAGCAATGATGTTAATTAAGTGTACTTACGAAGCTGTTGACAATGGAGTGGTATGTATGTATATATATATATATATATATATATATATATATAAACAATGTAATACCATTTTTTTCACACTAACTCCATTCACTTACATAAAATTTGGAACATATGTAAGCGAATGGAGTTAGTGTGAAAAAAACGGTATTAAAATTGTTTATAAATGATGTTAATGTTTTGCTTAGCATCTCCTACAGAAATGGAAATGGGATCAGCATACATTGAAAACAATACTTGGTCATCATAATGATGAGTAAGCATTCAGACACCTATCAAATGTATTATTTTTATTTTAGATAACTAATCATTTTTACTTTATGACAAAAGGAAATGACTCACATAGCTATGTAGGTATTATTAGCACTCTGTACTTTCTGTTAAATTCTCTTTACTTCTCATTATAAAAATACAGTTAGGTACTTTGCAAATTACAGGCAGGCTTTTCTGGATCTTTCAACTGGCATACTGTGTACCAGAGATGCACCTTATAGGCTACTACCAAGTTTTATACTTACAAAGCATGAGAATAATAAAATATAGATAACAATAATAAAAACTTGTAATATTTTAGACACACTTTGAAATAAAATTTTCTAAAATGTTGTTTATTTGTTCTAAAATATTTTTAAGAAGTTAGACATATTAAAAGAGCAGGTATGTAGCAGCATTCAGAAAATAAAAGGAAAACTGTGTACTTCTGTTGCTAAACTTAAAATTAAATTGTTTTCACTCTTTCAAGTCAATGCATATGTTATCTCATGTAGTATTCATTCTTTTACTTTAGAAAAAATTAAAATTGTATGTTTATCTTCATCATGTGTAAGCCATTATTATTCAAACAAAGAATTCTGAGCTAACTGCTGAACAGTGTTCCCAAGGCTCAAACTTTTTGTGAAAAATTGGTAAACAGCTAGAATGTAAGGAAGATGTCCTTGGCATTCAAAAATCCTAAGATAATTTTTGACATGTAAGAACACATTCAACTTGACATATATTGTCCAAAGCTATAAATATAAACATAATATTATTAAATATTAATCTGTTCGTTCATTCATTCATTCATTCATTCATTCATTCATTCATTCATTCATTCATTCATTCATCCATCACATCATCATCAATCACACCAAAATTTCTAATTATTCTTTTGGTCTCTATAGCTTTGAAAAGTTTATGTACTATCCTATAGTATTTAACTTGTTTTCTGAAATTATGTGCTACTCTCAGAGTTTTACCGAAGATGATAAATTCTGTATATGTTGATACCACATGTAGTATATAATGTATGGTTGATTTCTTATTACTATTTAGATAGTTCTGCAAATTTTTTCCCTTTTGCTTAAATAATTACGGAATAAGAAAAGAAATCTTGAAGCACAAAGAGTAAAAGATAAAACTGTGCAGACACTGAAAAATCCATGAAACCATACCCACTGATGGAAATGAAGAATTCATTAAAGAGACTTTCAAAAGTAAGAGGTTCATAAATTTACTTTTCTTCCACATAGAGAATATTTCTTTCAAAAATGAGAAAAGGAGAATTTACTCAGTTGTTCCTACATTTTCATTTGCAGAATATATACCATGACATTTCGAATGCCTGGAAAATGGGTCCTTGATAAATTTTGGAAAATATATTTTGAAAGAATTATTTCTTATGCAAAATGTTATTTTAAAATGAAAACCTGTTTAACATGAAAATGAGATCTCTTAAATCACCTGTTAAAATTGGAAATTTTCTAACTAAATTCTTGGAACTTTTTACACTGTACTTAGAAACATAATTCATGTAATCTGAATGTAAATATATGGTAAATATCGTTTAAAGTTTATTATAATAAATAAATGCATTAATGAAATAAATACAAGTCAGTGATAGACATGGAGACAGACTGGTGCACAAATAGAATAAGAGAAGACCAGCAATAAATTACAGATTACAGTTTTGCACTCATCCATTCACTAAGGGAAGGATTCCCTTAAAAGTTATTAAACCTACCCTCTTTGACAATGTAGTTGCACAACCATTTTCAAGAACCAAGCAGGTTCCAAAGTAAATTCCTGAAGTGTTCCATTTTCATGTAAAGAAGTGCACAGAACTTGAAGTATATTGAGAGCTGCATACTGTACCATTATTACATTAGATGCTCTTACAAATTTTTTTCTACATACAGGAATAGGTCAGTTTAGCACTAACAAGTAATTAGTGGGGCACAAGTGGAAATGATCTGTTAGAACACTGCAAAATTTGTAATTCTCTTTTAAACTTACTTGCACATTTGTATACTGGGTTATTATTAAACATTCACACTGGAGGAAAAAATTAAAGTGATAGAAGAACATGACAAAACAAACCTTTCAAAAACTTAATGCATTCATTTCAATTTTGAAATGTTTCTTTGCTAGCCCTAGGAAAAGCATTTTATTTTTAAGTTTTATTGAAATACCTCCTTTGCAAAAACAGTGCCATTCAAAATGATAATCACAAAGAAAAAATTTAAATAAAAAAACAAAATCTCATAAAATGAAATACAGATAAATTTTGATATCTTTTTCTACAATAATGAGTAGCATGTTATGTTTTACTAAACATTTACACGTTTTTTTTTAATCCTGTACCTAATATTTTCAAAGACTTATGCAGTATGTAAATGTAGTTTATTTTCATATCAATGCATTGTTTCATAAGCTTTAATCCTTCAATAATAAGCTGTTGGGAGTTATTTCTCCATAAGTTTGAAATTTAATAGAAGGTAATAATGCACTAAAATATATGTGGGTCTGGTCATCATTTTTCCTCGGACTTTCACATTTTAATATGCAGTATATTCTTTCCTTTAATATTTTACACAATGAGGTTTATAATACAAGAAATGTAAATACTTCAAGCATTCAAATTTAGCAGGAGCAATAAGAACTAGTGTATATTTTTCTTCATTATAAATTAATTAATTTGTTCCTGCATGGATAATGCTGATAATGCAGTGAACTCATTTTGATATTTTTCAGAATATCACAAAATGCCAGTTGAAGACCCCAATGCAACATAATAAAAGAGAAGCTCAAAGGGAGCACCTTAATACACAATGCATGTGTTTTCTGAAGTGCTGTTTTACAAGAGCTTCTTAGGAACACCCTTCCGTGCAAATGAGAAAACATAAGATTTTACTTCTTATTCAATTAAGAAGTCTCTCTCTATGTATTCTCACTGCTGAAGTGCTTTGTCTTTAAAAAGATAGCAAGTTGAATTGGAAATGTTTTAAAGATCATAGTCTTATTGTTCAAGCTGACATTTGCTCAAGTTGATAAGATCACTTTGTGATTTTAAAATATTTCCAATGTTACATTATATATCAACAACAGAACTAATACAATTATAACTTAGTTCTAAGTTGTACAAAAATAAGCTAAATTCTATTACTAATATGCTTGTATTCTAAAGAAAGGGAAGGACTAAGGCTATCACTGCATGAGAAATTCCAAAGCATTTTCAGCTATTACTGAAGGGTGCAAAACATAGAACCACAAAATATTCTTTCCCCAAATCAGGCTCGCAAAAGAAAATAGAAAGGATCACAGACACAAACAAATTGCCAATAGCAAAAGAAGCGTTTTTAGGCAAAGGAAGCAGTTTTAAACCAGTCCAGGTATATACTGGGAAGGTGTCCACGAATATTAGCCACTTTAAAATGCATAAATTAACAGTTATGGTTGTTTGGCAGTAGAAAGTATGTATTTTCCATCAAAACTGCAGAGTTTGGATACACTACAGTTATCCAATGTTCACTCTCTGGCAATGCTGTCCAACATGAGAAACTGCAATACTTCGAAGACTGCGTGAACGCTCAAAGAGTGATGGATCTGTGTAGATTGGCTCACTTGGATCATCAAAGGTGTGTGAATTAGTTATCGCTGACACAGTTGATAGGTCTGCATCCTGAGATTCTGCTGTGCAACTGGGCAACCTTACAGATATTAGGGGGAAAAAAAAGTCCAGATATAACTCTCATTAAGAAAATATTACTACTTTGGAATTCTAAATTATACAATAATAAATGGCACTACTTAAAATCTATGAAATATATTTGTGCTTATGGAGTTATTATAACTTAAGTTCATGCAAATTGGCATATTTCACTCTATTGTACTCTTTACTCAAGTGCATACAACTGCTCTCACTCGCTCTTTCTCTCTCTCTGGATGGGTAGGAAATCGCCTTCAGTTAAACAACAGCTTAAGAGAAGCTCATATTTATATTCCAGAGGCAGACATGCATCAATTTCCTTATTTGGTGTAATTTAAACTGCCTTTCCTTTTTCATTTAGCATTGGCCACTGACAAATATTATACAGAATACAGAAAAAGCAAAGTCCAAGTTTCTACTATAAGAACTGCAAAATATGAAGACAAATGTTAGTGAGTGATATAAAAATATACATAATTTCCTTCATATTATGACAAAATTAAAATACTTATGCTTGCTCTGATATTGAAAAGTATGCACCAAATAACCAAGTGAGTCTTATTTTGATTTAAAGTAAAACACTAAAAATGAGTGAGTTATTGAGCACATGTGTATATGAGGGATGTTTAAGTCCTATGCTGTGATTAAGTTAGATTAACCTGAAAGTTAGTCCCAGTGACTATATTCGATAAGAAATTATTTTCATAAATAAAAGATCTTCAGTTAAAATTCTGCATAAGGCATAGTGAATATGATATTATATATACTCTTTCGACATAGTACATATCAATTGTGCACAACAATGAATGAGATTATCTCAGACAGTGTTTCCCAAACCTTTTGAAAGCACAACCCACTTTTGTTTAAAATGCCCATTACCTTATTAAAAATTTGAAATTACTTGTAAAAATTTAAAACAATTTTACTCAAAATTAATGAATACCATCCAAAAATATAAAATATAGAAATATATGTTCCAACATAATAAATAATATTCCCCTGTAATCATTACAATATACTTTGTGGTACTTATTTCCTTTTCAGCCATTTAAAAGCCAGATGGCACTGGAATCGTCTGGAAAAATAATTATATTTATATGAGGAAAAAACTTAATGATATACAGTTTGAAAAATCAGGTAGGGTTTCAGGCTCCTACAGTATCCAAACAAAATAAAATAAAACCATGATGCTTATACAACATTGAAGAACATCTCGAAGAGTTTTGGAATTAAGAAGCAGACTTAGGATCCACATGTAGAAAGTCAAATGATGGTGATGCAAACCATATCAGTCAATAGTCAATAGGTGAACAGTTCAAGAGAATATTCAATGTCATTTGGTTTACAAAATTTGTTGGTAATGCATATTTATCATGAATATTGTAGCTTGTTCAATGAAGAATCTCTACATGAAGCATCATCAATAGATTACGAAAAGTAACAGTTATTTGAATATGTAATGGTTCAGTTTGTGACAGTGCTATACAGGAGAGCTATTTAAGGAGCCCCAAAAAATATGTGTACCTGTTTGAAGTCTAGACCTTAAGAAGCACATAGTGCACAAAGTTTTGAAGAAAGTTTCCATTTTACAGGTTACAAACCATAGATTTTATAGGCAGTCTGCCCAAATTATAAACCCAAAAGATTTTATTTTACTGCACAGATGCTTGATGAGATGGACAATGAAAGACAATTCTTACAGAAGATTGTGTTCAGTGATGAGGCTATGTTCCTTGACACAACCTCAGGATATGAATTAATGAACAAGCACAGTCTACATTGAGCATGAATGTGACAGCTTGGAAGTGAGCATGTGGGGTGTCCTCATAAATGATTGGGTGATGGGCCCCATTTTTCTTTGCACAACAAACTGTAATGTCATACAAATTTCTTCTTATGTTGGAACTGCATAAAGTGCCACAGATTAGAGATGAGTTATGATCTTTCAATAAATAGTGTTCCTCCACACCATGGCTACATTGTTTGAGTTTCTGGATAGACATTTCCACAGTGCTAGATGGAAGGTATTGTCAGACCTCATGCCCTAAGACTTCTTTCACGTAAAAACTATTCTACACGCACAGTGTGGTGTTTTGAGTCCTGTCAACTGCAAGTGGCATCCCCCACTCTTTCTTTACAAGCAGGATAGTTTTTACATAAAAGCCCTGTTTGTATAAGACACAATCAGAAGTCATACTGATTTGCTCTAAACATGTAGAAAAAAAGACCTCAGAAGTTAGTCTCTGATTTAGAATAAGTTTCAAATGCTTAATTTTTATAAATAAACTGTTTTGAAAATTGGAGGGGCAGAGAATAGGGCAGTTTTGAAACAAAAGAATACTTTAAGATAAAAAAATGAAACTTCTCTTAAAATTTTGATACTATGTGTGACCTCATATTTATGTGTAATAATTTTCTCCCTTAAGACTGAAAGACATATTCTTAAACTTGAAAATGATATAATTTTGTGGGTGTATCAAATATGGAGCCCAGATTGAGAAGCTACTTTTTGAAAAACAGGCTCTTATATAGTATTCATTATATTTTAGCTTTATAGTTACTGATATTTACTTCTTTTTGTTCATTGTTGCTAATATTCCTAAATATGTAATAAACATAAATTAAAAAATAATTTTATGTTTCATTTTGTAATTCTTCTCACATCTGTTATTCAGTTATTTTCACAACCCTCCTAATTGCCTACACTATAGGACATACTGCTTAAGGGTATTGCAATAATATCTTACCATTTTGTACCGAGATGAAATGGGCCTATTTCTCGCAACATACATAGTTAAGAAACTCAACCTCAAGAGCAAATATCTATTAGTTATTAAAATGTAAATTGGAACTTGCACAGAGAGGCTAATCATATTAATTGATATTATTGTATGATTCAGTTGAACTACACACTCTTAAAGCTTCACTTACTTTTCATAAATGTTCTCGAAACCGGTTCCATTAATTTATGAAAAGTAAGTGAAGCTTTAAGAGTGTGTAGTTCAACTGAATCATACAATGATATCAATTAATCTATTAGTTATCTTGCACTTTTCCTTGGAAAAGAAAAAATATCAATTAATAGATAAGTTTTGAACACAAGTCCTACGAGTTCCAAGTTATATTAAAGAACTGCATATATTTTATTTTGAAATGGTCATAGAAATGTATGGTTATTTAGCTTAAGAGTTCCTCAAACAAATTGCAAATATGCACAAAGATAAAAGAATAATCTAACACATAACACAAAACTGGTTGTATTCTCTTTAAATATATCTGTAAAATACACTTTTTATGTAGTGATGAAGTGTACATTGCAGAGTTATTCAGTATGTGTGCATAAATAGTTCTCTTTACATTATGTGTTGATAGATTTAGTAAAGTCCAAGTTTCATGAATAATTCTGGTTACAATGAGCAAGATGTTACTTTACCATAGCATCCCATTCTAGTACATCTGATTATATTTATGTTTAATTTTTTCATTAGGTTCCCTCGCTAATTGAAGGCATATGCCAGGAATTTATAAACAATTACCTGTGAATATTTTTATCAAAATACAAGAACATTTTTTCACATTGCACATAAATTAAAAATAATCAAATGAAAAGAAATTATACCATTTATTCCATTAATATCCTACATCTATAAAAACAAAAAGAAAAAAAAAACGTGAGTTCTCTCTGTTTTGCATCTACTATGACCTGGTTGAATATACACTCTCCTTAATTTATTATGCAGCATATGATGGCTTAATAAATTGATTTGAACTGAGTCTGTTTCCTTTACCTACTGCATGTATGTATGAGATGCCACTTGGTTGTGCTGTGGTGGCCTGGTATCAGGTTGCCTAGTTAGTAATCTTATGAGATTACTCTATCTGGTGTGAATAATAAGGAAAATAAAATAAAAAGGTAAAAAATATGAAAAAATATAATTTAGTGTTTAAATTTGAAAAAAGATAATAAAGTTAGGTATTTCCCACCCACAAAATTATTCTAATTTTGACCAAAACAATAACAACAAATTAAATAATTCTCATCAATATGCAATAGAAAATAAAATATTATCGATAAAGAAATGCATGTCATATTTGTAACTTAATACCTTAACAATGAAACAAATTCCACAAAAAATTACCGAAATCAAGTATCTTATCAACTAAATAAATCCCACTAAGCAATAAATAACAACTCTGTTATATTATTATTTTCCCTATATTTATAAACATGTTCTTTCATGGAAAGAACAGTTTTTCCTGAAATAATAATATAAAACTCTCAATTTACTAATTTGTTATAGATTATTATGATTATTTCCTCATATTATCGAATTAATAGTTTACCCACTTGATTGAGGTGGGAAGGTACTGATTTAAAGATGTCAGAAGTGTTAAGGTTTGTTTTTTAGGCATTCTTAATATTCCCTAAATTGCTTGAATAAAGCAGTACTAATGTACCTCTTGTGCTATCCCAATTGAATTCTTCCCCAAAGGTTTAGATATTTTGGTAATCAATTAACATCTGTATATCAGTAAGGATGTTTAACAAAGAATTCTGGATATTAGGGGAGTTGTGCATGCTACTATTGTGCTGTACCTGATGAATTACATGCATTTATCCACTAGATATAGGAACTTCAAATAAACAGTATGATTTCTATGAAGATGGCCACTTATTTCACAGAATTCATCCATGGAGAGATCTACACTAGTTCTTCATATCCAGTTTCACCGATCCATTCCAATATTGCACAAGTGTTATGCCCAGATTGCCACATCATCTGCTGATATCTTAGATCTATCCTTGATCCACTAAGTTTCCAGTTGGTCAAGGGATGTTGAGGGTTAGTGAAAAATCATTCAGCCACATGGTCATGCTCCAAACTTCAAGTAGAGTTCAGTTCTTCCCAAATGGTACGTATTGCCATCTACATGATGCCATCTTGCACTTTCTACATCTACACTTCACTTATAAAACACCAAATGTAATAGCACACTGCTGCAGAAGCAACTAGATACTACACACAACATTGCAGAGATCAACATATGTATGTACGAGATTTGAGTGGCAAATTTTGTTGTGACAGCATAATTGAAGAAGACTGTACAAGGGCTAGTTCCATGTGTGTTGAAGTGCAATTTTTAAAAACTGCTCTTAGCAATTTTCTTATTAATCCTCAATTGGGCGTAATACCTATTGTTCCATGATCAGGTATCTGAGAGATACCAGCTAGCTTTCTGAAAATTCTTCTATGCTTTCTATTATTATTTTTAGTGCTTTATTTATATTGTACTATTCCTTATTTTATTTAAAAAAATTATGGTATAATATTGAAGTAATATGTATTTATATTACCGAAAATAAATCATTATTGCTATCACACTATAAGGGAAAGAAAAAAAAACTTTATGCTGTACAATAGAGGAGTAAGCAATAAACATAAAAATGATTAAACTTTTTGTGAAATCCGTCAGTGTTCCCCTAGTTTTTCCACAGAAAAAAATGCAAATGCTGTAAGAACTACTTTCTTGGAACCTAAGAAGCAGCACCTTCCAGATAATGATGCAAGAAATGGGAAGTTTACTGCTGTTTAGAGCTTGAAGAGCAGCATTGATAAAAGTGTGAATATTTTCAGTGATAGACTAAAAGTTATTTCATTACAGACTAACAGTAAAAGCAGCTAATTGTAATAACATTATACTGCAAAGAATAAGCCATTGAGGTCATTTAGATTGAATAATTCTCGTTTTCTGTGACATTCTATGCATTAAAATGTGGCAAACAGCAATGAAGTATATAAACCAATGAGGTACATGAGAAGGTGCAATTTATCTCTCAGATACTATCACTTTATAACAAACCAAAAATAACAGGTTGCTGATCATTAATGAGTAAGGAAGTGCTAAAATGCGTTTCAAAAAGTAATTATGGTTTGGAGCCATTTAACATTAACAGTTACATCAGTACGCTGAAATAAGCAGGGAAGGTATCTCTCAGAGACAATGTACCCAGCATAGGGTTAAGAAGATTTCGGAAAGCCATTGTTTTCTTAATTTAACTCATATAAGCACATAAAGATATTCATATCAACTTGTTCTCAACTTTGATAAAAACAGAAACTAATGAACATTAAGTCTGAGAGCAATCTATTTCTTTTATCTAGAAAAAATACTATTTTGGAATATTTCTTTCATGGTGGAAGATATATTACTTACTAACCTGGTTTCAAATGATTTTCTTGTCCCAGGCATTAGAAAAGAATAGTTGTTGTTTGGACTTGGTGGATATGGTCCTGTACCTGTGCTATCTGCAACTCTGTTTTTGGCTTGTATCATCCAATAACGTCTAAAAGCAAAACAAGTAACATTTTCATTCAATTAATTCAAGAGACTTCAAACTCCATGTTCATAAGTAACAGCTGAAAATGGATAAATTTTATCACATGCAGTAAAACTTACCTCTTGATTAAAATTCCTTTAGGCTACAATAAACACTTTATAATCCTCTTTAGTTGTTACACTGAGTGCAATCAACTCTTGAAGGTTAGAAGTGTTAGCTCTTATTAGATTAAAAATATTGTAGCAGATGGAATTAATAATTTGTCCTACCTATAACAGATTCCAGCAAAGACCGTGGTAATAATAAGTACAAGTAGAATAACAATAACTGCTGAAATGAGGCCATAGTATTCTCCATGTGTGAGACATACTGTGTCCAACAGAGGCTCCATCTGTTCTTCTTGCAGTAGATCATGTCTGGATTCAAATACCTGAATAAAGTGTCATATTATCATTATTCTCAATTTAATTCTACAATAAAAATGGAATTCATATGATCTGTTTTAAAGTTTCAATATATTTTCTTTAATGCTTTTTACTTTATTTTCTACTAAATACAATATTACAAAAACTTATTAGAAACTTTCAGTACTAATTAGGAAAATACTGTATTTCATAATAAATATCTAAGGTACTTATGCTTGCATTTAAAAATCCATTAATATATTACACCAGTTTGCATTATTTATAAGCAGATTTATATTTCTGACTTCAAAAGTAGCATGCTAATGCTACTAATTTAAATCATGTATCTAAAATATATTACTTGCATATTTCCCCATCCACCACCTGCTTCTCTACAAACAGTTGCAAGTTCCATTTAAAAAAAATAAAAGAGCTGTAATAATATTACAAAACCTACCTCTATCATTTCTCTGACCTGTTCCTCTTCATCTGTACTGTTGTTATTAACTTCTGGTTGAACTTCAGCACTCTCTGTGCTTTCATTAACTTCTCTTTTCTTTCTTCCAAATGATGGTTCATTCCGTCCTGCATGTCCAGTGCAGTAAGCCTAAACACAAGAGAGAAATGAGCAAAATTAATGAATTCATTGGCTACAAGCTATAAGCAGCATTTGCACAACAGCAAATAAAGAAGAATAAAAAGGTAAAAATCTCAATGTAATGCTGTTGTATACAATAGTCTGTTTTTAATAAATTGTTATGCAAAACCCAAGTAGTATTTCCCTGGATTAACTAACTTATATCATAGTCCCCAGGAACAAACATTACATTTAATAACATTTTTTCTAATGAGCACCAGATCAAACCAATAGATTAAGGTTTCTAACCTACAGCTTACAGAACTGTAGCTTAGCTAGTATTACATAATGTAATAATTTTCTAAGATTTCATGCCAAAACTCCATAGGCATGAAACATTTTGTAGTTTTACTTAACAAAGAAAAATGGATAATTAATGATGATTAATCATATTCCACTGTTGCTTGTAATCAAAGTTTTTTCATTATAAAAGGTAAATTTCACACAACTACAAGTGGCATGGATGAAAACTCATTTCCAATACAATTATTTAATTTCATTAATCATTTCAAAGACCAATGGCAATCAATTTAGAATGGTAGTATATTATTTATTTATGGGAAATCTAACACCTCAGGTCATCAGCATTCCATTCAATTTGGGGCGTGAAACAGCCAATAAATTTTGTTCAGAGTCCTCTTCTTTCAAACTTCAGGTTCTTTTACATGCCATAAATCTATGACATGGGACTCATGGCTTTATTTCCCTTCCAAAGGAAGCCATAATTATGATTTTTATACCTAAAATATTCATTAACCCTGGCCAGAATTGAACCCACAATCTTGGATCTATGAGCCAAGTATGGTTTTGACTAGACCACTAGGTTAGACTCAGCTTAGAATGTTAAAATGAAAATAACATTACACAGTGAATTTCACTTTACTCACCGGCTGACAACCATCTCGACAAGTTCTGACTGTGGCTTCAAACACTAAAAAGTTAGATTCCGGTATCTTGAAAGCATTAAACCTAGCTTCTAGTCCATCACCAGACCTCGCACGATCTAGCCCAGGGAATACATAATTATCCACGGGGCAGCTGAAATAGACATTGTGTTTTTCATTATTCCTTACATACTGTTACTAGGAATGTTAATTCCAATTTTAAAAATGTACAAAATTTTTCTCTAGATAACTTCAGGATAACAGTAGGTGTCCACAAATTAAGTTTTGATTTTGTAGATGTAAATGGGGGATGTAGGGGTAATATTTGTTTGCCAGTATATTGCAGGTGTGTTGTAGATGTAAATGTTGTAATTGCTGGAATTGGGGCATTGGCTTCACGACTACAGCTTAACATGTTTTCTTCTTTTTGATTTAATTTTTTGTCATCAAAACACTTAGTTTGTGTTTAGTTGTGTTTGTGTTTAGTTCCATATATAATTTTTAAATATGTTTTCTTCTGTTACAGATAACTGGATGTGCATGATGTTAAGTGTGCCAGAGAGGATAGCCATGATGTTGAGGATGCAAGGGATGGACGAAATTTGATCGCTGATTCCATAAACATGGACCTACAGACAACTACTAAACTATTCATTTAAGAACTTTCAAAAAATAAGAGATTTTTAAAAAATTTTGTTGGAACTCACACAGTGCAGCTTGTATGTAAATTCTATCTAATCTGTCATCTAACACACTCTTATGCTCCACTTACTTTTAAATATGATGGGATCGGTTTCGAAGAGACATCCTCTCCATTTTCAACCAACTTGACGACTCATAGAAGAAACTAACATCTATGAGGACCTACAGCTCTGCCCTGGTGATGTTTTTTTATAAACTGGAAATTTGTATTACATTCTCCTGTAATGTTGAAATTCATAAGATGATCCCTATGTTTATGAATGTAAATCTTCTCCTGTATGTCCATGTGCTTCTTAAAGTAACTTTACTTCTCTTTTTATGTCATAATTATCTTTCTAAAAATGGTGTGCCACTGCTGACCTATCTATCTGTTTGTACTTAACGTTCCTGAGGTGTTGTTTTAACCATGTTCCTATGTTCCTTTTGGTTTTTCCAACATATATGTTATCACATTCTTTATATGTTATTTTATAGATGCCTGACTTTTTCTCCTGTGAAATGTTATTAAAAGTGTTGTCCACTAAAGCATTTTTCAGAGTGTATCTGTTAACAGGTGCCAATTAAATGTTAGTATTTTTAAAATTTTTTTGGAATTTATTCATAGCTACAGGATGGTAGGTGAATTTTTTAAAAACTGGTCTCTATTTTTCAGTCAATAGTGTGGTGGTATTCTGGATCAATTTATTCTTTAGGAATCTATTAAGTTTTTTGTTTATTAAATTTTTGTTAAAACCATTTATAATAGGAATCTTCTGTATCTTCTGAAATTCTTTTTTGTAAAACTGTTGAACAACTTCAAGAGCACTGGGACTGTTAAGAATGAGCACGAACAAGGACATTTATCAACCTCTGATAGAATTGGAGCCATCAGGACATCCATTAACTCAGTTCAAATCAGTACGAGTTTGTCATGGGAACCAAACATTCCATTCTCGATGGTGCATAAAAAAAGTCTTGCATCTGCAGGTTCTGCCCCATTTATATGTTGAGGATTTGGCAGAGCATGTTAGCATATGCATGGATTTGCTTGCAGCAAATGATCATCAACATCTTTGGGTATGCTTTATTTAGCGATTGGGCAGCCTTCCACATTTGTGGAAAGGTTACCAGACATAACTGTATTATCTGGGTTGACATTGCTGCCAGTGGGGCACTTGGAAATCCAGCAAGACTTTCCCAAAGTTAATGTATGAATGGGAATAATCATTGAGACAAAATTTAAGGCTCGCACTTTTTCACCAAAAACACCATCAATGGGTAATTTACTTAGATTTACTGTAACAGTCTCTGTTACCACAGTTTGTCCAGGATGAACATGTGAATATTGTCTACTTCCATCTCAAACCAAGTTTAATTGCACAAACACTATTCCAGTATAAATGAAAATTCTATCTAAAGACTAGTTTGGTAGCATTAACTTACATTCTAGGCACATCTTCTGATACATCTTCTTTGTTATAACTTATCTCATCTTACTAATGATAGTGATGGGTGATGTGTACATATTATAGAGCTTCAAATCATCCATATAACAATCTTCAAAATTACAATTAAATCCACCTTCAAAACTAATGTTACATAAATCATTCCATATCAAATAAAATTTATTGTAACCCTTATTCAACATAACCATTACTGCACCTTTATTTTAATTCTTATATAATCATATATCAAGAAAATAATCTTATAACATTCTCCAAACAGTGATATTCAAAAAATAAATTAAGTAATTTTTAACGTGGATTATTGATTATGTAACAGATTCCTCTAACTAGACTGTAATACTGTCAAATTCTTTGAGTTTCAGGACCCTAACTCCTAATACTCAAGTTTAATTAATTTATATTAAAAATAATACAGTATCTAAGCCTACTTTAAAATTTTAATTTCAAATTTCACAGCAGGATGTGCCACCATGCCATTATGCCATAAATGTTAGCACTTTTTTGAATTACGTATTTCTTAGAAGATGAATTGGGTGCTCAGAACCCATGATCTGGGAGGTGCATTCTCCTGACCTCACATCAGTGGACTTCTTTGTGCAGGGATTTATCAAGGGATGCGAGTTCCACCAACACATTACCACATTGGCAGAACTCTTGATGCTGAATTAGACAAGCTGCTGCAGCTATAACACCACATATAACCTAGAACAACTTTCACGTCACAGTTGACAGATGGGAGGTGTGTTGCTATGTGAATGGTGCTAATGTTAATGTAACATGTGATGTACATATATGATTATGAACATTAACAATTCAGTCACTATTTCAACAAAATCGATACCTAATTCCTGAACACCCTTAATGAACTACCTGGAATAATTTCCGAGATGTAGAGAGATTTTAAGATAAGAAATTTGAGATAGGGAAACTAGAATCCACAAAAAAAGGGGGGGGAATTATATGAGGTTAAGGAATTTGAAATTAGATGCTAATAATTCAAAGTTAATGCATAATGGTTAAAAAGTTGCCTTAGAGTGTCTTCAAATTTGCTTTGCAAGTGAGGAGATGCTGATTTTTGAAAGCTCATCCTCAGAATTTCCAAGAATTAATGTTATAAAAATATCTCAAATATCACACTAACCATAAAACAGTACAGTACTAAATAATGGATAAATGAAAAATTAAGTGAAAGTTTTTGATAGTGTAGCATTATATAATTCATTAATGACATTAACAGTCAGTAATAGTAACACTATTACCAACTACTACTCTTATCAATGTATGAATAACTGATTTATCATGCATGTTATATGTAGCTTAGTCTAAAAAGAGCTAATCCCTGACTGTGTGGTCTAATGGATAAGGCGATAGATTATGGTTATATTATATGAGGGTCATAGATTTCAGACCTATGAAGTAGGTTTTTTGTTTAATTTTATGATGAAGTATACACAAAAATAAAATGTAAAAATAAAGAAAGTAATCAATTAAATTCAACCTTGATAAAAATGAACTGTTTTTTTACTTGGAATCAGTATTATACCATGCTGCACAACTTTCACTCATTATTATGTGGTATCATTTCAAATGGAAGCTTCAATAGTTACTGCATACTGGCTCTTTATAAACTTAATGTCAAAACTTAGAAATTTGAACAGACAGAACCTATCACAGTTTCACAGTTTGCTTATTTAAGACCTCTCTATATCTCTGAAATTATTGCAATGTAGTTCATCAACATGGTGTATTGAAAATTACAGTGTATAGTCATAACAAGGCAGAGTTGAATATCCAAAAGATACAGTAATGCATTAAAACAATAATATGGTTAGAGGCTAAAAGTTTACAACATAAGTAAAAGTTTTTATATTTCTTTATATTAATACTGAATGCAGATACTAATTGAAGCTTATGGTATACAGCAGCATTTCTAATTTGAATCACTTACCCATATCTGTCAATCAGCTGCACAGATCTTCCAGAATATGGATCTCTGGCAATCACATTTGTGGCAAAAATATCAGTTACATAGTTGTAACCATCCTGTGCTTCAAGACGGAATGTAAGTGGGTCTCCCACTGCAATTGTTGTTGTGGGACGTCCTTGATATAAGATCAGCAGACGTACACGTGAACTCAGTGAATTCTCAGCAGGTAGGTATTCAATTGGTATGGGGCTTCCAGCCCTAAAAAAACACTCAGTTTTATCAGCATACGATAAATATGTCATCATGAAATAGTTCTAATTCTTCATGCTAAGCAATGAAAATTTGTTAATTGCAATGAAAGTAGAAGCACATTCCATGCGTAGTAGTCATGCCAACAAGCTGCTGACATGCAATTTTTTTTTAAAATGATTACTGTTGTTCCATAATGTTTTGTGTCAGTGGTTCTCATACCTGTATAATGATGGACCATTTACTTGATGATATAATTAAAAAATATTCACATGCTACTGTTCATAAATTAAATAAAATTAGCAAAGAAACTAATTAAAACATATTTTTGCATATATGGAACTAATAAAGGCTCACTTAGATGTAAATAAAAAACATTTATAATGGGCATAAAAAATCATGCTCAAATTTTGCACTATAAACATGTACTAAGTCTTTATACCATACTGGTAGAGAACTGCTGTTAAAAATCAGAAATACCCATTCATTTTTTTAAATATACTTTCAAAGTTTTTGATTGTTGCTTTTTTCTGATACTTTTTTGCTAATTTCTGCCTTATACTTTAGAAAAAGAAATATACAATATGTGCCTAAAGCGACATTGGCTTGCTATTAAAAGTAATAAATTTGATAAAAACATTCTGGAATAACAGCTGTAATCAGTAGATGAGGTGCATCTAACATCAAACCTGATGGAAGTGGATTCAAATCCTGGTGAAGATACTTGGGATTTTTTCCCCTGGCGGGGGGCCGACATCAGGTTACTCTGTGGGAACCTGGGGAAGGTGAATGATGCACCCCCTTGTGTGTCATCATATATTATGATCTAACACTAAACATCTCTAAAATAATCTGAAACTGTACTGACTAAAAATAATAATTTATTTTTAGGTTTGCATGTATGATTAGGAATCATAAATCAATTATCATTTGCTAAGATCCAATAAGACAATAGCTTACAATTATAAAAATATTAATTATAAATAAGGCTGAATATTAAATTTTATCACATTTGACTTTCTATTAGAATACAGAAAAAAATTATTTTTCTCTGCACTATTAAGTTTTGCCTAGCTTTGGGTAATTCTATATACTTTCCAAATGAGTATATTGGGAGTTTACTTTTGTACAAAGTTCTCTTTCTGGAGTACATATGGCTGGATTATTGTGCTATTAACACTCCCTCCATCTGATGAATGTTGAAGAACAAACCAAAATACCTTATCATCTTGGGCCACTGAGCTTGAATTTTGATCAAGGATACTGTTTTTTACTTCATATAATACTTCTTGGCATAATAAATGCTCAGATATATTAAACATTTATTTATCCAATTAGTTTATATAGTAATAATTATCATCACAAGTTTGGTTAAGTATGTGGGAATGACAGGAAATTTGATATTTTAAAATATTTAAATTGAAGAATAACAGTTACTGGTAAATTGCCATAATTTAAAAATGCATTAAAATTTTTAAATATTTATTTTATTTATGATTTAAATTCTCTTGATACTTCTTATAGGTTCTATAAAGCTCCATATTTAAGTCTTTTAAATGTGCAAGTCTTCAAATTGTTATTTGTATTATTGCCTAGGCTGTCTAGTTGACACCACATTGGCAAGAATGAATATAACACTGCATCAACCAGACAGCCTAGGCAATAATAATTATTTATACATATATCAAATAAATTTGTATTATAAATGCGTGTGACATTTGGCAAAAAAAAAAAAAAAACAACGCATAGATTCAGATATAACTATTTTACTTGATTGGAATGGACTAACTGCAATTGTATTTTAACCTTTTAATTGAAAACAAATTTGTTTTTATTATTCTAGCTAATCCTAAAATTCCCCTTTAGGATTACTGAATTTCTAGAGTAGCTAGACTTGCCAATGTGATGATACTAACAAACAGTTTTGTATGTTTATCCACCCTTTTATTTTACATTTGCAAACTTAAGATTCTCAAAGGAAATGTGTAGCTTGTCCAATTTTTGGGGGTTTAATTATTATTTTTAGTCAGAATATTGCTGTATACATACATATGCACAATATGTGAAATGTACCTATGCTATGCTATAAAAATAATGTTTAATTAGAGCTAACAAAGAAAGGAAAAATAATAAAAGAAAAACTATAACAAAAGATGCATTTATACTGGTTAGGAAGGCTCATTATGTAAAATTATTTGATTTTATTCTTAAATCATTATTCTACTAAAGTTATTAATTTTTCAATAAGTTAATGCAGACTTTTTAACTGCAGGTGAACATCAGGAAAACTTCATAAGGAATGTGTCCATATAAATGCTATCACAGCTGATTTCATTAAAATGTACACTACCATATTGCTCTTCCACTCATATTTACCCTTCTATTATTGTTCTTTGCTATGAAAATTAGTCAAAACATTTATCATGAGCACAATAGAAATGTGCAGTAATGACATAAGCCCTTCTTTGTTTAGAGCCCACATTAAGTGACTGATTTCTTATCTGTCATCTCATCAATTAAAATAATGAAATCTGCTTTTAAATTTTTCCACAAATAAAACAATTTGCATTATAACCTCAGCATGAAATGTGTCAGTAAGTATGTCCAGAAACTCAGGTACACACATATTGCAAAATAAATTTATCAATATTAAATGTATAGCTCTTAAGACTTTTGCAAACACTGTATCAATATGTATATTGCTTTTATACTGAAATCTTCATATAATAAACAAATTCAGTTTTCTTAAAACAATGAGAAATTACACATCCACATCATCTTTTTTACATCTTTTCACTCCCCCGTCATACCTAACAAATGTTTTCAGCAATCTTTTATGATAGTACTTGCAGATAAGCATCTGATGATATGGTAAAAAGGAGCATTGTCTTTAAGATATAGTTATAATGTGTAGGTGATTTTTTATAAATGTAAAATGCAAGTATTTAAAAAGAAGAAGAAATTAGGACAAAAATCATAAACACTTACATTTTAACTAATATCCATCATTAAATATTATTCTGCTAATATATTTTAAACAAGGACATAAAATGTTTACATTGAAGGAGAGAGAAACATTTATGAATCATTAGTAACTGTATAGTTTAACCGTCATTATTCTCAGTGCTCTTTTAATACAATGTATTTTTTTCTGGTTTATTAATGGATGCTCTTTAACATCACAGGTCATCAGCCTCCCATTCAATTCGGGGTGTAAAACGGCCAACAAATTTTGCTCAGAGGCCTCTTTTTTCAGACTTGAGGCTCTTTATTGTGCTGTAAATGTACAACAAGGGACCTACAGCTTTACTTCCCTTCTGAAGGAAACCATACTTAGGATTTTTATGCCCAAAAAAATCCATCGGTCCTGGCCAGGATCAAACCCACAATCTTGGGTTTAGAAGGCAAGTATGGTAACCACTACACCACCAGGACTGACTCTGTGTGAATCTGTTGACTATAAGCTCATATCATTTATAATTTATAAATCCAGCTCAGATTATGACGAATTTATATATGAGGCTATAATAACAAAAATAATAGTTCTGAATTTTCTTTCCAATTAATTATCAGGTGGAAATTGGTGTATGAAAAAGAAATTCAAAATTTTTTTTCCATTTAATTAAATGGTAAAAATTGGTATATGAGAAAGAAATTCAATCATATATTTTTTTTCTAAGTTGGATAATAACTTCATTTGTAGCATGGATATAATTTCTGAGTAAGCAGACACATAATAGTGGCACATAATAGTGCTAGATATTGACGGATAAAATTTAAAGTTATGTTCAACTAGCAATGTTAAACATAGAAATATACTTCTATAGTGTGGTGTATATATAAAGAATATTGTGCATGTATATTTTTGCTCCAAAATTCTTTACTTTTTATATCAAAAATTAATAATATATATACAAAGGGAGTTGACTAAATATAAACTGTACTTACCCTGCACCAATGTATCCTGATGTGACCACAGCTTCTCCAGGCCCTCGAAACAAACATGTCAGATTGTAGCGTTTATCTCTGCCTGTTTGTACATAGTCACTGAATTGTACTACAACTATGTTGGTCATCATATCACCATACTGTAAGTTACAAATAAGAAGAGGTACAAACTAACAAAGGCATATATGGTCTATATTACATATAAGCAGACTTTTTACTGATTTATATGTTTATTTATTTATCTATCTATTTAATTGTCCCTGCTAACAGAAGTTCTACAGCAATAAACTTGTAGATTTTCAGCTCTCATTTCTTTCACTCTTAACCTGGACATGAGGTCTGTGAGAATACAGCAAAAACAGGTACTATTATGAAGACATCATATCATTGGTTTCTTTATTTACAGTACCTCCCCTTCTTGGCATGCTCTATCATTATAAATATATACTAACTCATCAGCTTTTGTTTAACCATGCTAGAATTCAGAACATTTTCATAGCTGCACATCTATTACAGTGTAAATCTTTTTGATTGCCAATTAGTTTTAATAACAATAAATTAGCATGCTAGATCATCAAAATCTGTTAGGTCTCAATTTATTAGATCATCTGAACAATTTATGAACAAATTATCTCAAAATTATAAGAGATACAAGAGGGCTATCTCTAGAATTCTCAATATCTCCTTGGAAGATACCACTTAGAGAAAGGTGGGAGAAAAGAAAAATTTGTTGCTTCTGTCCACCAGCTAAAGAGAGGGAAACACATTACAAGCATTACAGATCGATAAACAGATGTGTTTAGAATGCATAAGGAATATTTTTCAGTGAATATGCAAATGTTGAACAACTGCAGAATATATATGATGGAAGAAAAAACATTCACGAGTTCACTTTTTGCAGTTTTGGACATATGCACAAAATATATATTGAACTGTATCTGTATTTTCATTATAGTGTACCATGGTTAATCACAGTATATCATTTTTTTTTATTTTTTATTTTTTTTTTGCTTTTGAAGTGCTGAACTCAGATAAATACAAACCGTGCAATTTATTATAGTTACATTACACTTATTGAAATGTAAGAGTGAAAACATTCTCAAATTGTTGGTAAATATTAATAAAATAATGTTCTACATTATTAGGCATTTAGAAGTGAAGCTGCTAAAATAAAAATAATTATAAATTTTTGTCACTTTTTCATTGTTAAAATATAATTAATTTCAAGTGATCACTGAGACCTCTTGTCAATGTTAGTGTTAGTAAAACCATATCCATGCTTGAGGGTTAAGATTGGACATTAAAATAGGTTCAATTTTAATTTTTGAATGCTGCTACAAGGATTGTTTTCCGAGTAGTATTCCCCTGAAACAAACTGTGTTTTCACCTTAATTCTTTATAACTTTAGCTATATGCTTAATAAATTTTTCATCACCAATAAAGAGAAACCAGGTATACAAAGAGTATGAAATTAGAAAAGGAGGAAATTTAAACCATGAACAAAATAGGAATAATTTTGAGCCACAAGTTAAAGTAAATAATTTATATGAAATATAAAAATTTGGCTGTAGGATTAGAGCATTATTGAGTTGTACTTTAAAGTGTAAATTGATTTATCTCTATTAGTCAGATGCTTGAGAAATATAATATAATTGTAACACACAAAAAACCATCATTAAGGAAAGTAAGTTTTCATCTTAGTTTATTGAAAATATACATAATTACAAACATTTACTTCTATAGGTACATGAATATAAATGAAAAGTGGCTTATATTTATTTAGGTAAGCTCGTTTCTGAATGTCTCTGTAGTGAGAAAAAGCAAAAGCCCATCACTCTAAAAGATGGCACAACAATAGGTCACACTTTGAAATTTCTGGTACTAATTGTAGTATGATATCGACTCATTTAAGATTATACAAGCCTCTGTCAAAAAGAAATGCAAAAGTGCAAAACATATAAAAATTAACTCAGAACTAGTCAAAATGGGTTTGCTGCTTCAATATGTATCCATTTTTATTCAAAACATAATGATCTGAATAATATTCCAATTGTAATGATGCTATTAAAATTATAAACTTACCCTTTGGGTACCACACTCAGGATATCCTTGAGCCCCACTAATTCTAAGAACATTTACAGTTCCTCCATTTCCCCTGAAGAAGCAGCGATCATAATAACCATATGTATAAATCCGCCCTATGAATCCCTCAGGTGTCCTCAGGGTGAATTCCATTCCATCTTCATTACAGCTTTGACTCACTGAAATCATTTATTCTTCATGCTAATCTTTTACAAAGAAAATTCATGCATTACAAAAACTTTAATTTGCAGCATATTTTGGATTACTTGCATATAGGTAGATCTAATACAAACATGTAGCAAGTGCTTGCTCATTACATTCTCCTAATAATTAGCAAACTTAATATACCAGGCACAGAATTGTAGCCCCAGAAAAATTTTCATGCTTTCTCTTAACAATCGGATCACTGTGATCACGCACTGTAAGGTAACTTGCCTAGTTCACATATTGTTAACAGCAGATTACTCTCAACATTATCTATTTCTAATGGTTAATCTACCTTCATTATGTGTTATCCACAATTTAAAAAATTGTTCATTCTAATGGCATAAATATTTTTAAAAATTACAGCATCTCTCTCTCTTTTTCTTTATTCAAATTTCAAACAAGCTATTTTATGCCCAGATAAGCTAACCTGAACTGCAAAGAAAAACGAATGAAATTCTAAACTTTGCTACAGTACTCTAACTTTCAATTAGGCAATTCTGACCCATACTGCAATTAGAAGTGCCAGTTGGTATCAAAACCTATCAAAATGAATAGATCAGCCAGTTAATATGGCATATTTTTATTTGGCAATACTTAGGAATAGGAAGAGAGTTTGCACTGTGTTTGCTAGCTGAATACTCCTTTTTCTAGTAGGTTCAATGACAGTCATATAACCACAATGAGAACCTTGCTAATGAACTTCTAATTAGTATGTTTGAGAACATTTTGCCAGTTTTATTTTCTCCAAAATAATATTAAGTAACTGATTGCAGTTTGAAAGACCATGATTTGATCATAGATAATGTTTAGTTCCTAAAATTAATATTATGTGGCTGCGTTTAACCAATATTAGCACATAAAACAATACTTTTGCTAAATTTATATAATGAATGCATATCAAAGTGTGTAACATTTCTAAAAAGAGAATTATAGCCATATTATGAACTGTATGCTTTGTGTCACCATACCATATTCTTCATAAAAAATAGTTATTTAATTGATATTATTGTATGATTTAGTTGAACTACACACTCTTAATGCTTCACTTATTTGTCATAAAACATAGAACCGGTTTCGAGAACATTTGGTTCTCATCATCAGCCAGGCTAAAATTGAACTGAATATCAATTATATGATTGGCTTCACTGTGCAAGTTCCAATTTACATTTTAAGTGAAAAAATATAATTGTGAATATAATATATATATATATTTATTTTTATCTATTTAACCAGAACTATGTTCTCTTATAGATCACTATATCTGACTGTTAAGAAATTTGAAATCTCCCTCATGCATGCCTAATAACAGGAGATAAGCACTGAAAAAACAAATTCAGAATAAGCACAACTTACCATCCAGACAATCTCCTGCATTACGGCCTCCAAATCTCTCATAAAAATCATAATCCCCAGTTGTCTCAAAGTATGAGGGATTGTTGATGTCAAGATCATGTGAGTCACGATCACTAAGCTCACAATTATCACGCTCCGGCCCATATGGTGCTGTATAAGCTCTGTAAAGGAAACCAGTCAAATGCCTAATACATGCAATATTCACTGCCAAATTAAGATCAAAGAATAAATATACTCTTCATATCAAATTACTTTTTGTATCCATTTTCCTATTATCAGTATTTCCTCATCTTCCCTTTAGCAATGATATGGTTATAAAATAATGAAAAAGAAGGATTTTAACATAAGTCTGTATAACTTCAGGTCATTATCTTGGCCTAAAAGTTAGTTTATTCTAACTAAAAAGAAATACAGGAATATGATATATTTCAAAATAAGTTCATTTCTAAGAGATACAATAGTATTTATCTGAAAGAAATCAATACAAACCATCTGTTGGTGGCTTCCATTATTATTTCAGTAACGTTTTAACTTTGTCCAGTAAGATACAGATTTACAAACTAATGCATAAAAATATGTACTTATATATAGCAGATGACAGCGGGAGAGGGGAAGAGAGAGAAGGTTGTTTCTAGCATGCACTAAATATATTAAATCAAAAGTATATTGTATCAATTCACCAATAAAATGGAATACAAGAACAGAACAAAATATTTAGGTATAAATATCCTTTATATAGCTTTTATTTTCTTCCTGACAATTTTATGCTGATGAATTCACACAATACATATTTCTATGTAAAAAACCCAACATATTTGCCTTCAAAATGAGGAAAAGCTATGGAAATTTAATTCAGGTAATTTACCTATTCAAGGTACATCAGCTAGGAAACATGCATTATAAGCCTTGAGAGCATTTCCTTTATAAGGGAGTCCCAGTTCAATCAAATTGTTCAAAAAGTACTAGCTAAATTAATTTTTCTTCTTTAGTAAAGTTTGTTCACTCATTAGGAGTGCTGTAGATACACACAAAATGCCACCTAGACAGCTTAGTAATCTGTGTCATAAATCAGTGTTCAAATGAGAGACTAGGGAAACTACCTACCCCCTTTCATAACTGACCAATTACAGCATTTGTTTTAAGGAACTTACATTTGTATATTTATCCCACATAGAGCCTTAAGTTTCCACATTTCAAAATTTCTTTCTTCAAACGTTTTTCAAATAATGTGAAAAGATTTTATGTATGCTACAATGTGGAGACTGTGGGAACAAAATATAATGCTATGGGCGAATGAACTTTTAACTGATGACAGACTTGTTGATTTGTTTTTATTTACAGATGCTCTTTAACATCTCAGGTCATCAGCATCCCATTCAATTCAGGGCATGAAATGGCCGACAACTTTGCTCAGAGGCCTCTTCTTTCAGGCTTGAGGTTCTTTTACATGCCATAAACGTATGACATGGGACCCATGGCTTTACTTCCTGGTAACAGACAACCCAGATTAACAACACAAGGTATGGATGATAGTGTGAATGTTAGTGTAAATGAAATTCAATGTATTGCTAGTCTGAGGAGGGCTTGGTAATCAAATCTCATTGACACCAAAAGACATAAAATTCATAGGACACTTTTCAAGCTGAGTCAGAAACTTGTTTTAAATACTTATGAGTATTTTGTTGAAAAAAACTTAGTAAGGGATCATATGGTACAACCGCTAAATAATGGGAATTCATAGAATGCTGGTAAAGAATAATGGTTAGGAAAACTCATAAAATACCTGTCAAATATGGAAATAAGAGCAGGTATTTTTCTAGAGTGGTTAATTTCTCATGTAATAAACCTGCCAAGAACTTCATTATTTTTACAGCAAAGTGGCAGTTCTACCTTTGAATGACTATATAGTACTTCTGAAAGAAACATACAGCTTTCCTTGTGCATGAATTGCTAAATGACTTTTGAGATTCAAATATAAAACAACAAACAAGAGGTGAGAAATTCCAGAAAAAAGTAGAACTGGCAATATCTGTGTTTTTCAAAATTAAATAATTTCAGAGATGCACTAAGACCACATATCTTGACAATATTTTGTACAACACTTATCTTACACTTCATCTGCTCCTGTGTCCAAAAGTAAAAGTAAAAGGTTTATTTTATAATTTATTGATTTAGGTTGGAGTGAATATTTTGGAGCTCAGAATATTTACCTTATTTTAATGTAAAAGAGAATAATTAATCAACGATTTCAAATGATTAGTTTGAAGTCTTATATAATATAATTTTTAATTATGGTGATATGTTTGCTATTGATTATTTAGGAAAAAAATTAGTGTTGCATGCTGGAAGTTCCGAGGCTTAGGTACAAAAAACAAGTTCCTTTTAATCAGCAAAATGCAGGTTGATAGCCATGATGTAAATGCTTCAGTGTTTGAGAGAAGATTCGAAAGTAGGGCCAATTTGCCAAGCAATTAGAAGTGTATGATAATTTTAGATAATGACAGCTATCATTCCCACCTAAAATTTAAGACACCTATGTCAATGAAATTAAAAAAGATATTGTGCATTAAGTTCATGTGAACAGTATTCCAATGCCAAACCCTCTTCCAATAAAGGCAGTGCTCCTGAGAGAAATAAAAAATGTCATTCATGTTGACTTCAACATTGACACAAAGACTAAACAAATGGTCTCTTCATAATATCTAACTCTATGCATCACAATAGCTATAATGACTTTAGATAGTGTTGAAAGTGGTAAAATACAGCATTAAAAAAAAAAACTCTCTCCCACATTGCTGTTGGATTCACTTCAGCCTTAACAAGGCTCGTGGCGCTGTAAAGTGAACAATTTTGCTTCGGGGTAATCAGTAGCTTGTACCATTTCTCAAAGCTGTCGTTATCTGTTGAGCTAACGATACTGGCATAAGTCCTCTGATTGTGCTCGTTAGAAGTCGCAGCAAAGTCTACATGTGCACCTGCAACGTTTTTCTTTGAGCCAATAGATGGCGCCACTAGTCCCGCAATGTTAGTTAGGCTGTTTCGTAATTTCCTTTTTCTTTAAACTGTTTCTTAGAACATTGTTTTCGGTTTTATTATCTTCTAGAATTTTTCTAAGTTCTGCAAAAGCATTCCTTAAGCTACTCACCGAAGACAACACGAGTTCTTTTAAGTCTTTCCTCAAGTTTTCACTTTTTTCGTTACACTTAAAACTTTCCAGAGAAAGTTCCACAACGGCGTTGATGTCATCCGTCATCTTCATTACATTAGATTTAATCAACAACCACACAAAACCTAGTAACCTCTGAAAGAATAAGGAAGAAGTTAAAATCACTCCAACAAGAACAATGGAAAATATATATTTTACCTGGGTTAAGCAAACGTTGGCAATGAAGGAAATGAAATGGACAGACTCGCGAAAGAAGCAGCGAAAAGCAAGGAACTGCAAGTGGATAATGAACTGATCCCAAAATGTGAAGTGAGGAATTAATTAAGAGAAGGAAGTCAGAGATTATAGCAAACATCAACGAACGGAGCGATTACAAATTCATATTTTCCGACTGTAGCTAAAAGGCTAAAAACCAACATCCTTCTAAGCCCCAATATTACATCGATGCCCTCAGGACACGGGAATTTTAGAGTCTACTTTCATCGCTTCAAAATTTTGACGTTACAAGCTGGATCAAATGCTAGTGCTAGTTAGTTCTCGGAGCATTCAGTGAGTTCGTGGAGCAGCCACAGAGACCTACGAACATTGAACTTGTCAAATACAATTATCACAGTAGCTTTCAATCTGTATTTACAGCTACGCTGCTGAAAAGAATGTCCTTGCTGCTGCTGGAGCATTATCTTGTTCTGAGGGAATAATCTCCTGGGTGCTCGAGTGCCGGCGGAAAGAGCCGAAGGTGGTGAGCTATTTGCTAGATAATAGCGCTACGAAATGAACGGTGTAATAGCGGAGATGGTTAAAGTATTGTTTTATTTTTATTTATGGATGCTCTTGAACATCTGTCATCAGCGTCCCATTCAAATCAGGGCGTGAAACGGCCGATAAATTTTGCTCAGAGGCCTCTCTTTCAGCCTTGAGGTTCTTTTTCGTGCCGTAAATGTACGACACGGGACCCACGGCTTTACTTCCCTTCCGAAGGAAGCCATATTTAGGATTTTTACGCCCGAAAAAAATCAGTCGGTCCTGGCCGGGTTCGAACCCGCGATCTTCAGTTTAGGAGGCAAGTATGGTAACCACTACACCGCCAGGAGCGACTTAAAGTACTGTGCTCCACTTGTGAAGTTTCATAACGGGTTGAAGTTTTTTTTTTTTTTTTTTTTTGCAGGAGTTAAAGGAAAAACTCCTTTACAATTACACATGGTTTACTCTTGAATTAGTTTCGAATTGGAATTAAGCAGTTTGCCACAATTACAATGATTTACTCGGTAAACCACTGGGTCCACCAGTTTTTAGGATTTGCCCGAGGTTAGCCTTAGGTTAGTGTGTGCATATATGAATTAGTTGCAGATTGGAATGAGAACACATTTCCCACCGTATTACTTGCGAATTGAAATAGCGGCTAGCAGCAAGTGTGTTATTTACTCCTCAAAAGAAAGCTTCCGGTTCTCTCTTTCGATTGAGGAGTTCGGCTCTCTCCGCTGTCGCTCGGGACTGGCCAGCCGCTAGAAACGATTCCTTATTCCCTCAGAGCAACATAATGCCCCAGCACCAAGATATTCCTCCAGGAGCAGCAAAGACATTCTTTTCAGCAGTGCAGCACTAGCAGCACCAGCATTTGATTTAGCTTGTAACGTCAAGTCTTCAAAATAGCAGAGAACCCATCATATACGTTAGGGGGATATACAAACGGTGGAACACATCTTGCGGGATATCAAAATCTTGAAGAAAGAGAGAGAAATATTCCGGAAAGATGTAGCAAAAGTAACTTGGCGATGGACAATAGTGAACTTGTTTTAAAATATAATAATCAGTTTAAAAAAATTGTAAACAGTATCAATTTTGACAGTTTTCAAATTAACACAAATTGACTAAAGGCTAGAAAATATGATGACTAAGAATGATAATGTAAAAGCATATATAGAACCAATTTCAGCAATCTTCTAAATATGATTAGGTTAGAATGAGAATAATAAATTTATTGCTGTCAATAGACAGCATTTACATAAGTTTCAGATATTGTCAAAATACTAGAGTTAACAAAGCATAACTTATTCCTTGGATAAGGTTTTACTACATGTTTGCGAGAGTTAAAAGAGTTTGCTTATAAATACTGTTAAGATTACAATTGATTACAGCTCATTCAATGAATATAAACCTCTATTTATACGGTATTTTTTCAGCTGATACTTAACTTTTCATTTTTCTACAGATTTAATCTCTGGTGGCAATTTATTGTACAAAAGGATGTGCATCCTTTACATGTGCATCCTTACTATTTGTTAATTATAAGTATACCTATGATAATCTTTACTATTTCTAGTGTTATAGCTATGAATCTCATTATTTTTTATAAAATTCTTTGATTCACTGCACATTATAGACTTATATGCATAGAGAGAGCAGACAGCATTCCATGCTTTACAAATGCATCCTTACACGACTGTCTATATTCCAATTTAGAAATTAGCCTAATACACCTTTTCTGTAATATAAATAATCTATCCATATGCACTTTTGCTGCCCCCAAACCTCAATACCATTGTGTAGATGAGAGTATATTATACCATAATAGATCATTTTTAACTCATTTGAGCCAAACTTATCTTAAAAAAATCTCAATAGATAGGTTGATTTACTTATTTTGCTACATATTACATCTATATGCTTTGCCCACGTTAATTTACTATCAATCCATATACCTAAGAACTTATATATGTCTACCCTCTCACAGATTTTATCTTCAATTATACATATATTCTCAAGAGCATTACTTTTAAATAGATCAAATTTCATAAATTTAGTTTTATCCACATTGCATATAAGATTATTGTTTTTCAAGTGTTTTATAATTTGCTCTGAATTCAGAGAGATTGTGTCCATTAGAGACTTATTACACTCACCCCAAGAATTTACTATGTTATCATCTGCATAAGAAGTAATAATAGAATTGCTTGGCTGTGCAATATCATTCACATATATTAGAAACATTAATGGGCCCAAGACGGAACCTTGTGGGACTCCATATATTATTATTCCATATTGAGACCTTACTTTAGACAGGTGGTCATCTTTTTTAGTATTAATTTCAGTTTTTGTTTTCTATGCACAAGCTAGATTTGCATATTTCATGCGAAATTCCTCTGATCCCGTAAGATTCCAACTTACATAAAAGATGGTGTCTGACACTATCAAATGCTTTTGATAAATCAAAATATACCGTGCCCACCTTTTTATTCTGTTCTAATAAAGTCAACACTTCATGAACATAGTCACTAACTGCAGTTATGGTTGAGAAGCCCTTTCTAAATCCATGTTGAAAATTACAGAGAACTTTTCTACTATTAAACATTTTTATTAACCTAGATAGAAGAATTCTTTCATAAATTTTACCAATCTTGGATGTTAATGTGATTGGTCTATAGTTATTTATATTAAATTTGACACCCTTCTTAAATATAGGTCTTACAATACTTATCTTTAAGCAGTCTGGAAATATTCCTTTTTCAATTGAGAAGTTTATGAGATGTTCCAAGGGTTTTGCTATTTCATTTTTACAGTATTTTAACAGTCCAGGACTAATTTCATCCCAACCGGATGAGCTTTTATCTGGTTGGCTAGTTATTATTTTAATAATTTCCTCCATATTTGTGGGTTTTACATACATAGTTGTATTTACAGTATCCTTAACAAAATAATTCTGACTTGTCTGGTAGATGAGGCATAATATTCAGATAATGGTCATTAATGTATTCACAGATTTTAATTGCATCTTTTTCAATTCCCCATTAATGTTTATTTGTAAGTCTTCTGGTTTGGTTGTAGTACCCATTTTTTGATTTACAATTTTCCACAAGGATTTAGATGCAGTTTTAGAATAATGGATTTTCTGTATGAATGCTGTTCATGTTCGCTCATTTAAGTGTTCTAAATATTCTTTCCTATATTATTTATATTTAGTTTTATAAAATTCCATTCCAGTGGATTTATACAATTCATAATAATCATTTGCTTTTTCTGTTAGTTTGATATAGTTTAGGAGACTTATTTTAGAACTGTTTTTAATTATTCTTTTTATTGTTACAGGACATGGAGTATTATAGTAGATTTTAAATAGCTTATAAAATACATTCCATTTATCCTCAACTTTATCGGTGTTATAAACCTCCTCCTAATCCTCGTTTCCTAGTACATTGCTAATTTTATTAGATTGATATCTTTTAATTTTCTAAATATTTTAGTAACAACCTTGTTAATTTTTTTACACATACTACTTACATCTAGGTACTGTGCATATGACCCGATAAACAAGAATTTATTACCCCAGTGTGTACTATTTTATCTATCATATTAATAGCTGTATGATCAATAGTTGTGGCTGTAGAGGGAGTAACTCTTGTTGGTTCATAAATTGTGTCAACCAAGCTATCAAGTAAATTTTTCAGTTTTTTATATACATTTTCATCCATTAGATCAACATTTAAATCACCTGCAAGGGTGACTTTTGTACTTCTTGTAACATATGCATTTAACAATCTATCTAGATAATTAAGAAAGTTATCTACTAGAGATTTTGGTGATCTGTATACCCCAAAGATTAGAATGTCCCCCTGAAGAGTATTTACTTTAATGCCTGATACTTCAAAATCTTTTTCCATACGGTATTTGTTTAAACTCAAGCCACTGACATATGATTTCTTTCTAGCAAATACAATTACACCACCACCCTTGCAAGTAGATCTGCAGTAGGAGGCCACAATATTATAATTTTTAACTGTGTACAGCATTATTTGATCATCTTTTAAACCATGCTCAGTTATAATTGCGATCTGTGGTCTTAACTCATTTATAAATCATTCAAGAGCCCATATTTTGTTATTAATATATTGAATGTTTAGGTGAACCACTTTAAATATTTCACCCAAATTTTCATTATTAGATTTTTTTAACTGAAATAGTTTTATATGCACCCTTTTTGTTAATGTCTGTCAACTACAAAGATTCATCCACCATGTTATTTACACGTTTCCCTGAAAAGCTTCTATAACATTACATAGCAATTTCCCAAAGTTGTAAGCACCCTTATAATTTAAATGTATGTTATCCCTTGCTAAGAGTCCCATCTATCTACCAAACAGTTGCCATCTAGCATTAAGCAGCCCCTTCTGGCACACATCCAATCTAACTTGCTGTTTATCTTACCAATTTTTCTCATAGTGACATCATATCTCCTAAGAATGCCACTTATTTTTTCTCATAGTGACATCATATCTCCTAAGAATGCCACTTATCACTATTTTAGAATTCGGAGCTTTACATTTTATACTCGCTAATAAGGCCATTGTCTCCCCCATTATTTCTTCAGCCATAACCCCTTTCTTAACATCATTTGTACCTACATGAAGCACTACCACTTCAGGATTTTCCTTTAATAAATCAGTTTGTTCCACCTTTTGTTTCAGTTCATTAATTTTAATACCTGGGTAACATCTCACATCATATCCCTGATTTCTTAATACTTCACCAGAAAGTTTCAGTAAAGAGTCACCAAGTACTACAGGCCTTCTTTCTCTTAAAGTCTTACCACTTTTTTTGAGACTCCTCACTAGTACAATCACTGTTTTTTTCATTACAGGACGCCAATACACCAAACCTGTTCTCACTGCATAGATCTCCTGAATAATTGTCCTTTTTCTTGCTTCCAGTAATAGCACTGCCGGTGAAGTTACATCTTCTCCCCCTTGTCCCTACTTGCAGCCATTCACCATCATTGCTAATTTGGTTTTTGAGTGATGCATTCTCATTTTTAGTGCATCTATTTGTGCTCTTGATTCTTGAAGTTCCTTGTTTAGGATCTCAATTATTTTGTGAAGCGATGCTATCATTTCGTCTGGTCCTGATTCTCGCGATAAAACTTCACCACATGGCGAGGTCTCTTCTATGGTTTTCTTGCTTGTGCTGCATGTTTTTACACATTCTTTATTTGTACTAATATTAGAAGTACCATCTAACTTTACTATCATAGAATTTTCACTACTCGTGGTGTCAATTTGATTATTCTTATCATTCATTACTTCACTATAGCACACACCCCTAGTCCCGGCCACCATACTTGATAACTCCTTAACAATGTTCAAAAATAGTATTAAGAATAACATGCAACAATGAAATGATGCATGTAGTATTACTAATTATTATAGTAATAGAGCATGCAGTAAATGAATATATAAAAAAAAAACACACAAACATATCTCGACTGTTGAAAGGATAACATGTAACAAAGAAATGATAGCAATGTAGTATTACTAATTGTTATAGTAATGGAGCATGCAGTAAATGAAGATTAAACACACACACATCTCCATTATATATATATGTGTGTGTGTGTGTGTGTGTGTGTATGTGTAATACTGCATGATAGTTTCCAAATATAATCATTAAATATGTAATACTATATGGTTGTTTCCAAATATAATAATTAAAAATTTTATATTTTGCTAAGATTTGGAATCACTTGTCACAGAACATTGCTTTCGGGACATCAAAGCCCTGCATATATGTTATTAAAACTGAAGAAGAAGGTAGTTAGGCTAATATGTGACCTTCCTTCTGAAAGCCACTGCAAATCATATTTTATTAAACGGGTATTATGATTTTGCCTTCCATTTTTGTTAAGTGCAGACACTTAACAAAATATATATTAATGAAAACTATAATAATCATGAAAAGATGTGCTACACAGTTACAGTACCAGCTATAGGAATAATTTAAGTCACTATAGATGTAACCATAGTAGAACATAGAAATCCTATTATTACATTTCTTTGAAATTCTTGAATTCTCTTCACTCTCTATTAGGCGATTGCCCTACAACAGATTTAAGAATAGATTTAAGAACTTACTTATTAAGTACTTCTTATATAAAAGTGAAGAATTCTTTGACATTTGTAATGTAAGCATCACTGGTTAATTTATAGATATAATTATGTTTTAAAGAGATTGTCTATTTAAGTACTTATATGGTTATCATATTTAATATAGTAATGGTGTCATCGACAATGACTGATTTTGTCATGTATTCTTTTCAGTCATATAGTAAGTGTTTAATCCTATTTTGGGTTTGTTGATTAGGTTATCACTTATTGTATTTATCCTAAAAGTGTAATCATGTACAATACTCAATATTTGTTATTTGTTCTTTTAATCCTGCTATTAAATATTGATCAATAATGTAAGAAATCTTTTCTATACCTGTATACTATGTATAATGTCAAATTGTTATTTATATTACCAATATTTTGTAATGTTTCTAATGAATATAGGTGCCTCTATAAGAATTATTAAAGTAAAATTATGAGTTTTATGGAGATATACAATATTCATTATCAATACAAGTAGTCCACAACAGTCTACCGCTACAGATAGCTGAGGTCATTAAGGTGCAGACTCGTATGCACAAGGTCTGGAGTTCTTCCCACCAGGACCATCCTTCCTGACTGAGGTGTATTCCAGGTTTTCCTCAGTCCTCATAAATGGCAAATGCTGGGGAGGCACCCTTAACTTAGGCCTGGAAAGTTTCCTTCCTTAAAAAAAAATTCTTTCCCAGTTTATGATTTCATCTCATGTATTATCAGTGTCAACCATCTGTGGTGCCTCAGTAGTAAACACGGACATTAAAACACTATTAAAAAAATCTCATTGAAATTAAAAGTTATCAATTTTACCATTCATTGGTGAGACACATGTGACTTTCCCTAACTTCTTCACTGTTATATTTTTTCTAATTATCCTTTCTTGTGTCTGATACAGTGGCAAATCAAAAAATAAAGGAATTGAACAGTAACAACAATCATAATTACAATGATGATGATGATGATGATGATGATAGACTTATAAAAATAAAAGACCACTACGGGTGGCTGAGGTCGTTAAGGCGCTGACTAGTGAGTGGGAGGTCTGGGGTTTGAATCCCACCAGGACCGTTCTACCTGACTGGGGGGTTTTTCCAGGTTTTCCTCAGTCCTCATAACTGGTAAATGCTGGGGAGGTACCTTAAACTTAGGCCTGGAACATTCCTTCCTTAAAAAATATCCTTTCCTTATTATCATTTCATCTTATGTATCATCAGTGTCCACTGCCTGTGGTGCCCCAGTTGTAAAAACAGGCATTAAACACTACTCAAAAAAAAAACAAAAACAAATAAATAAATAAAAATAAAAATATTGCAAAACAAAAGGGTTACTGTGGAACAATCTAATATATGTGGTAGCTTAATGATTTAATGAGTACTATTACTGTGCTCTAATTCCATTCATTTTCTTATTTCAGTTTTACAGCACAGAAACTTTCACTTTAAAATTTATTGTTAAAAAAATCTCAGCTTGGTTTTCTTTCACCTTCCTAATTGTGTAAGAACTGGCTGCAATGTATGAAGTTTGTTTTCATATGTTAAAGGGCAGAATGTAGAGTTTAATAAAGCACCTATTGAATTCATTTTTAAAACATTACATAACATATCACATGTTCACACTACACCTATTAAAATAAACTGAGCAGTGAGCTGCATGGAAATATTTAAAAGTCAAGAATTTAAAGCAAGAGGAAGGATTTATTGTCCTATTAATTATCTCAGCCCTCTTCTTTTATTCTAAACTGGTTACAAGCAGTTGCAGCTAGGAGGGTGGACAGAAAGAATGTAAAATAAGTTAGTGAGAGATGGAGTTAGTAAATGGGGATATGTTACCTTAGGCAATCCATGCCTGACTTGGCTTAAATTCTTTAGTGCAAAAACCTCACACATGCACCATATTTCATATGGACCTTAGTGTCTACATTTAACAAAACATTGGTATTGAATCAAAGTGTACATACTAATTTCATCAATTTGGAAGTTAAGTTTATCAAGTTTCCATACTACTGTTTCTGTTTGAACTTTTGAGACAAACACAACATTAATTCACCTTCTCTTTTTTGTGTTCTGGTAATGCCAGGGCATCATGCCACTACCTCTAAAGCCGTCCCTGCCTGGTACATAAAGCATCTTATGTTACCTGCTTAAAATATTTTAACTATAGTTATTGTTCCATTAGTGGAAACTCCTATAGATAAATGGAAAATATTGAGAAAGTAATTAACAGCTTCTAAAAACAATGAAGGTCAGAATCTTTAAAAAAGAAAAGCAAAAATAATAGAGAGTTTTTTGCTTAATTTATTTATTTGCTCTTTGTACTGAAATAACTTATTTCAACTTATTATTTAATGGTTCTAACTGCTTTTACTATTCACAATATTTTTACAGTTGAACTGCTTCAGGTGAAATTCAAAAGAATCCTTCTCATTTTCATATTAAACAAAATTCAATGCAGTTTATTGTTTGTGATAAAGCATAACCTTAAATTATGAAGCATACTGTTTATATTTTTCAAAGAGCATCTAACCTGAAATTGAAGGAGCGGCAAATGAAATCCCTAGCCTCTGCACACTCACGCTCACATAGCGGTAGTGATGGAACTGAGAGGAAACGTCTTACAAAAGGTCTCCGTACTCTGAGGCGAACGCCAACCTAAGGAAGAAAAATTAGTTATATTAGATTTAGAAACTTAAGTCTTTATGGAAATGAAACATGCTAGTATTAGTGCATCACAAATTATGACAATCATCAAAGCTCAGGCAGAAAGCATCTCTCTGTTAACTGGCAGGACTGGTTCAATTCCAAAATGAGAAAAGCAATTCTTCAAAGTTTTTCCTAACCCTAAAAAGACAAACTTAGTAGAATTTGACTCTGCTTTCTTTGTATCTTCATTAATAAGTTCCATTCATTAAACTGAAAAGTCAATTGCAGTGAACATGGGGTGTTAAAAACTGAAAATTGTGAACTATTAATTAAGAAATGAAGCTTACTGCATTTCACAGACTGAGGAACATACCTGTCTAAAGTTGTCCCCTTCATCACATTTTGAAAAGGGTCTATTTGGTCCTCCTCCATAGAAACCATCTCCAACACCATATCCTCCTCCTGGTCCAGCTCCTCCTCCATGTGTAGGACCTCCATAGGCTCCTCCAATTGAACCACCATGACCACCACCATATCCACCTCCCCCATAACCTGAGCTTCCTCCATAACCACCCCCTGGGTAGCCCCCTCCCCCACCACTTCCCCCATAACCACCTCCTCCATAACCCGCTCCTCCACCTCCATACCCCCCTCCGGCCCCACCATAACCACTACCACCACCACCATAACCACTCCCACCTCCCCCATAACCACTCCCACCCCCTCCATAACCACTACCACCCCCTGCATAACCACCTCCACCACCATAACTGCCACCATAGCCCCCACCATAACTTCCCCCTCCGTAGCCGCTGCCCCCACCTAAATAAAAGAAAAGTTTGTTTATAATTATGTCAATTTAATTGCATTAGTCATGGATCCTGATCTCTTTTGTCATAAAAAATGTAACATCCAAGTTAATTGAAATGTATCACATATGTGTATATGGGTTTCCAAATGAAAGTAAAATTAAAAAATACCTCTTTCAAGTTCATGGAGATTGTGAACTAGGTATTTGTGTAGATAAGTAACACACAGAAAGGAACAACAAAAAAATTAAATATTTTGACTTTCCCTAAATGTAAAGCAGGAAGTAAACATAGCAACTGAGAGCTGGTGGCAACTAGCCTTTGTCAGCCAGTTCTCAGTAGCTTTGTTAATTTTCTTCTTTAGAATGAGGAAGAGCCTATCGTGCTCAAAATATTTCATTTATTTTTGTTGTGCCTTCCTGTGTGTGCTACTTATCCACATAAGCACTTAGCTCACATTCTATATGTATATAAAACTAAATTTTCAAGAACTTAGATAAGTAGAAATATATAAAACACTTAAAAAGTAACACAAATGTCATAATATTTGTACTAAGGCAGAAGAATAACAAACTGTTTGAAATAGCTACAATATTCCAAGAGTTACATCATTTTTCATTTTTATCCATTCATCAATAAATTTCATGTAATAACTATTCTAAATAAACTAAAATAACTAAATATATAATATTATCCTGACCAAGTAAATGCAGTGTATTAATTGGAAGGGCCCTAATTATTTTTTAAAAATTTAATGCTTTCTATAACGTAATACTTTATAGAAATATATTGTAAAATATTGTTGCACTATGCAATGTACTTCCTTCAGCTAAGCCACTGAACAGGTGTATGGTCTTTCTGCCTTAGTAAGTAGTTATGATTTTCATGTTTTGTTTATTTTTTTAGTAGGATAATATATTATGTACTTCTATTTCTAACAGTATATATTTTGGAAATAGCTTTAATTTTTTGAATAATTTTCTTCTCTGCTCATTTTATTTTCCCTCTTTGGAATTTTTTCATTGTGAAGACCATGCATGGCTCATGAACAATGAAATGGTAGGATCACAAAAATAGATAGTTTTAAAAAAGAACATATATAAAGAAATAAACAAGCAAGCATAAGAATGAGAATGCCAGAGAGAAAAAAGTAACATACCTGGAAACTTAAAGATCCCAAAGAATATGTATGGGGAAAAAAAAAAATTATGTACTTCACAGTCACAAATCCAATTTGTTGAAAAAATATCTAGGTGTAAGCTCTCTTTTTAACACTACATTCCTGCTTTATATTCAGCATGGGTCTTTGTGGTTCAAGTTCTTTCGCCACACTTTTTTTCCCATTAGTTAAATATTTAGTTTTATTCATTATACAAACAAGAACACTGCACTTATAATTAAAACAAACTAAAATATTTTGGTATCCACATTTCTTCAACACTATCATCTCCTAAAGCTTTATATTTTTTTATTTTTATATTGTAAACTTACAGCCCGCACAGGTTGACAACATGAACTGCAGATTGTTAAGCTATGAACTCATGGGCAGATCTGGGGTTTGATTCCTGCCAGACCATCCTCCCTGTTTGAAGCTTTTCCAGGCTTTCTTCATTCCTCATAAATGACAATTGATGGGGAGGAACCCTAAACTTAGGCCTGTAGTGCTTACTTCCTTTAAAAGGAAACCCCCCTTCCCAATTTATCATTTCATATATCACCAGTGTCTGCCTGTGGTGCCTCAGTAGTAAAAACAAACAATCACTAATTAAAAACACTGGCTGAAGTGCATCTTATCAACTTTAACTTTCTCTTATTTGAAGTAAGACCCTTAATTCCTTCTTAACAGAGAGAATGTATGAGGTAGTAAATTTTCATCCACCCATGTTACATGGTTAAAACCTCCTCAATCTTGCCCACAACTGAGCAGCATTCTTGCTCCACTTTAAGGTCTAGTGTATTTTTCTCAGAATATGCCTCATGGTGAAATAATAAAGTAACTATACTTAGGCAGCTCAGGTGACTAGGGCTAGTATTCCTGGCCACCAAACATCTTCAAATGGGTGGAGTGTTTTCCAGTGGAAGTAAAGTGGAAAGTCATTCAAAAAAACAAATCATATCAAGTTAGTAAATGCCAATTATATAACCATATCAAATGCAGCCATTTATTTCTAAATTAATAAGTGATGGGGAGCATGTGGCCCTGTGCCCTTACAGACTGGCCATGCCTGTTAAAGATGCTTCCACAATATCGCTCTGTGTGAATGATGACTATGAATGTATGCAAAGCATGAGTTTCTGAGATCATATGTGTACTTGTTACTATTTAAATATGTCAGCCCATACTCAGTATAGCTGTTAATGTTGATGTGCATTCTCCACCTTAGGGTTTCACATATTTGCAAAATTTGACTTCACTTTTATATTCAATAATTTATCTTTCTCACTTGTTCTTATATATAATTTTGTTCTGGCTTGTATAAAAACTCATTATCACTGTCTTTCACATATTTTTTTAGTAATCTGTCCAGATAGTTGTTCTGTCACAGTAGAATCTATTTTTTCTTTAAGTTCTAATTCACTTTTTTGCTATAGTAAGGACATGAATACCACTTCACAGTTCCTTTTTTTTTTATTATTTCTTTATTTATGTATGCTCTTTAATATCTCAGGTCATCAGCCTCCCATTCTATTCAGGGTGTGGAACGACTGACAAATTTTGCTCAGAGGCCTCTTCTTTCAGTCAACAGTCCCAACACTAAGTGTAAGGCATTAAGATAAGGTGAAAAAAGTAGACAATAAGTATGGAATTTAATTAGTTATAAGCAAAAGCATTTATGGATACCATTAGAGCATCTTTATTTTTTCACAGATAAGTGAACATTCTATATAGTAACAACTATAAAATGTAGCATTTTTCAGACATTTTAGTGTACATGGTGGAATACTAAGGAAATCTAAGGGCAGCATTTAGCAGTATCATTTGAATAGTTATGTTTTACTTTGGTTAGAATCAGAGCATTCGCTGTGATAACATTAAAATTTGTTATTTGGAGAGCTATGAAATTATTGTATATTTAATTTTGAGCTCTACTCAGCACTCGGACTGTTAAGAAAATAATTATAAAATAAAATTCATATCAAGATCAGAATACATATTTTTGTTGAAGAGTAGATAATATGAGTTGTTTTCAAAGTAATGCTTTAGGCATTTTCGAATGGAATCTTAGTTTGGTGCTTACATATGCAAAACATATTCTGAACATATTCAAACTGAAGAATTAATTTATTATGTTTTTCCTTTTCACAACTTAAAGGCCAATGATGTTTATCTCAAAAGATTCAAATAAAGCACAATTATAGTCATTATAAACAGCCCATACAATGCTACTTAATACAGTAAGCAACTTACTTAATTCATAACCATTACAACTTACTTTGCTGCTTTAATGTCACTAGGGCTTGGATTCTTAGGTAAATGCATATTTTATTTGCACTGCAAAAGAAACTTAAGCACTTAAATGTAAAATTGGAACTTAACACAGTGAAGCCAATCATATTAATGGATATCATTGTATGATTCAGTTGAACTACACACTCTTAAAGCTTCACTTACTTTTCATAAATGTATGGAACCGGTTTCGAGAACATTTATGAAAAGTAAGTGAAGCTTTAAGAGTGTGTAGTTCAACTGAATCATACAATGATATCCATTAATAAACTTAAGCACATTTAAAACTGTGAATGTGGTAAACTCAAAACTTACAGTTTATGCCAAATAAAAACCATACTTCCTTAACAATATATGTAAAGAAATATTTTCAAATATTTGCATAAAAATGCATAGAGTTCAGTTTTAATTAATTAAAAAATCAGACTTATTAATACAGAAGCAGAATTATGCTTTTAGACTGCCATAGGTGACTGAGGTCGTTAAGGCACGGACTTGTGAGCAGGAGGTCTGGGGTTTCAAATCCCACCAGAACTGTCCTCCCTGACTGAGGTTTTTTCCAGGTTTTTCTCAGTTCTCATAAATGGAAAATGCTGAGAAGGTACTCCAAACTTAGGCCTGGGACGTATCCTTCCTTAAAAAAATCCTTTTCCAATATTTCATGTGTTTTATCAGTGTCCACTGCCTATGGTGCCTCAGAAGTAAAAAAGGGCATTAAACACTATTAAAAAAAGAATTATGCTTTGACTTATTGTTTCATATCATGTGGCTGGCTCAGCAGTATTGCCTAATATAGAGCAGTAATGTTAATTCTTATTTTGATTATTAGAACTGATTATTTATTTGGTTTTCATTTAAGGTGCTCTTTTAACATTCTGGTCATTAGCATTACATTCAATTCGGGGTGTGAAAAGGCCAATAAATTTTGCTCAAAAGATTCTTCTTTCAGGCTGAAGTTCATTTTACATTCTGTAAATCTAAGACATGGGACCAGCAGATTACTTCCCTTCTGAAGGAAACCTTACTTAGGATTTTTACACCATAAAAAATCCATCAAACCTTGACTGAGTTTGAACCTATGATCCTGGGTCTATAAGGTATGTATGGTTACGATTAGACCATCAGGATATGAATTGTGCTATAATTATCATGAACTGCTCTGTTTATACTTTCATGATGATATTTTTTTCCTGGGAGGAAATCTGCATACATTATTCCTTTACCCTGCTTCTTTCTGTCCTTGCCAAGTAATAAACTGCAGTTTGAAATGTCAGTTTTTTCACACCTTGGCTTAATGCAAATCTGCAACTGATGCTTGGACTCACCCTTGTTTCTCTTTGCCTTCATTAATAGAAAGTGTTTATGAACCTGATGCTAATCCTATGTTAAAGAAAGAGAGCACCAATTTTACTTAGGTGTCATATCGCTGTAGTATCTGCAGTTTGACATATCAAACAAAGTTCTGATGCAATAGAATAGTGCAATGAGACAGGACCATTATGTTCTGCTACCAACAGTTTTTAAGCTCTGAGCTGAGATCACTCAGTTGCAGTAAAATTGTGGTACTGTGAGGTGATAGTTTTCACAGTTATATTCTTTCTTTAGCAAAAGCTAGCACAAGTTATCATTTGCAATAAGAGGTTGCAGATTTTAGGAATACAGAGGATTGTCAGCTCAAGCGTTACAAAAAAAAAAAATAAAAATAAAAATAATAATAATAAAAAAAAAATAGTGAATTTCACATTATGTGTAACATTTTACATGTGTTGGACAACAGTAGGAAAGGGAATTGCTATAACTGTCAGTGACGTGCCAAGGTAAGGTTTTTTTCCCAGTACAAATCAATGTTCTGTGATGATCAATCATCAGTTATTTCAGATGGATAACTTGAAATTGAGTCTTATTGTGTGCTGAATTTCTTTACCAGTTAGGAAGGCATAGCATATATTATTTTGGCAAGAACTGCATACTTTTTATATTGACTTAAAATAATTCAAACTTAATCAAATATTTTTTAATTTTTGTTACATATTTCAAGTACTTTTAGCACATAAAATTTTCTGGTTTTTATCACCTAAAAATCTAAACCCTACTAATCACAGTGGAAAACATAACTTTTTAGATAAGTTAAAAAGCAAGGAAAATGATATTGGCCCCATGCATGTGAATATTATGAGGCCTGAATCAAGTTCTACCACAGTGTTGCTATAAGATGTAAAATTACTCTAAAAATATATATTGAATAGATAATTTTTAGCAGCTGTTATGTACATTAACTACCTGAGCTAAGTATGCATATCCAGATAAATACATAGCACTGCTTTCATAATGCTTGGTAACAGATAAATGGAACTTATTACAGCTCTCATATTAGTCCTTTTTGTGTTCTGTATTGGAAGAGGATCATTGCTGTGTTGTAAGTTTGGTGTAGGTACTTCTGTGTGAATGTGTACCATACTGTGGCAATAGCCCATATAATGACAATGTAAATAAGTAAATTAACAAATTATTTTACATATAAGTATTTTCTCTCTTTGAAAATAATTTAATAGAATAAATATCTGCAATGAAGAAAAACTTCAAGTAACTCATATTGCACATTGCTTACTGTTACAGAGAAACAGGTGGTGGTCACATGTAGAACACATAAATGTCCTTTGCTGCTGTCCTTTTGCTTGCCAGTAATTTGAATATGGCCATGTTTGTAAAATATAAAATACCTAAAAGCATGTAATTGATTAAAATATAAAAATCAAAGAAGAAATAGCTATCAAATGCATCAGGAATTTAATAATATGGGAAGACTATTTAGGAAAAGAATAGAGATAAAAATTAAACTGATAAATTAGTGCTTGACTAAACTTAAAAACTTATTTTATACAAATATTTTGGTATCGAATAGAACGAGTCTACTGTATCTTGTACATACTTGTGTAATTTTCTTCCCCTTAGAATTTTAGGATATATTTGTTCAAAATTTAATTTTCTTTTTAAAATTCAAGAACTTTCGACATTTCTTTCTCTTTTTTAAGGATTCTAAGAAATATAAATAGAAAACTCAAGATTATTATTCATCCCTTCTTTGAACATTGATGACCAATGTCTGCACTATCTGTCTTCATCAATTAGACTGATAGATTAGGAAGAAATTTACATCTCTCAGTCTCTTACAGCAGTGCAGTTTTAAGTCATATACTGATGGACATTACTTTGAGCCAAAAACTGAGATTAGACATGTTGGAATAATGCATATTCCCAACACTATTATATGGATGCCAAACATGGAGCCTAACAGAAGTGGAAAAGAATAATATTAGCATCTGCCAACATTAAATGGAGCGGAAAGTACTGGGGATATCCCTCATGGATAAAATATCATCTGTGGAATTAAGAATGATATCAGGACTGGATGATGTGGCTCAACATACAAACAGCCTGAAGTGGAAAGGGGGCAGACTTGTAGTAATGCTACCAAGCAGCAAATGAGGACATATAGCTACCACATGGGACCTATGTATTGGTAGGAGAGGAAGAGGGATATCGAGAACAAGGGGGGAAGACTCCTTTAGGAAAACAGTCAGGCCACACTGGACCAGTGTAGCAGGAACCACAGTACCTGGAAGAGCCTAGGAATAGAACTGCAGAAAGAAGAAGACAACCCAAGCCATTAGTGAAAGTGATACCAAACTTAATATACTCAGTACTTAAACCTGCTAGTTAAATTTGTGTTAAACTTGTAAAATAAGAAACATTATAACTTAACAAACTCATAGGAACAATAGCTCATATGGGCCAGCTCACTATATGAGAAATCAATGAGCTCCTCAATTGCAGAGGCCCTAAACCCTGAATGGGATATAAGTGACTTATTTCATTTATTCATTATAAAGTGAAGTTGCAGTGGTAAGAAAGAACAATAGCAAAGCAGTGAAATTTAAACTTCAAGTCATTGGTTTTTGGGAAAAGGGGCACAAAATATAGTGAAGTACACTGGAAGAGGGTTTGGTTTAAAATAATATTATACTTGATGTCTCAGAAAGAACAATTAACTATAGAAAAGCTAAAATGTCAATTGTTTCTTGGCCCAAAGTTATTCTGAGGTTGACAAAGAAGTGCTAGATTATGCAAAGGAACTGAGAAATTATCACTTTGCTATAGCCCATGAAATGTCACAAATGAAAATTGTGGAAGCAGTATTATTATTATTATTATTATTATTATTATTATTATTATTATTATTATTATTATTATTTACAAGTAGAGCATCCAAGGTAAGCTTGGAGTAGGCTGTTAATTTTATGAGGAGAGACAAAGTTAGTCTGCAATGCAAACAGCATTGGTTTAGTGTCTGCTATATAATGTAATAAAATTTCATCCCTTTGTAATCCAGCATGATTTCATGCTCTCTCTCAATTTGGAAATACAAATCAAACACCTGTGTATGTTCATATACCTTGAAATAAAATGATGCATCCAGCATGTTATTTAAAACAATGGGTGTGGAGAAACTTGGCTGTACTATAATAAATATTAAGAAGAGACAAGTTATAAATTTTAATTTTTTCCCACCAACAAAGAAACATATTATTGGATCTAATACCAATATGAATCTACTGGCAAGAGTAGTTGTCATTATTGATTTACAGCATTAATGAAGCTCGTGACTCTGGTTCAGTGATATAATAGCATAATGGAGGAATTAGTAAATAAACATTAATTGTTTATTATCAACACAATTAACTACAGTGAATGCAGCATACCTATACTACTGTGTGGTGGCCTCCCTTGCCCATGACCATGGTAGTTGGAATCTTGTCCTACATGATCAGGTCGAATATTTCCTCCATCCCCATCTAAATATCGAGCTAGAAAAAATTAATATGTATAAAAAATGAACTGTATCATCATGTGAATCAGCACTTGCACTATATTTAAGCAACTTGCCAATAAAACCTATGCACGCATGCTTATAATTTTTCAAAGTGTTCATGATGAAACAACTTTCTTACTCAAAGCAAACATTTTAATACATCCTACACTTTTAATGTTAAAAGCCTAGAAATAAAATAGTGAATCAAAATCAAATATTTGGAAAATTCACTGCATATTAATGGAGTAGGCAACAGTAATAATTTACTCTTTGGAGAAAATGTAAGATGATTTAGCCTATTACACATAGATTTTATTTGAAACTTTCCACAGATTTGATTTTGTTTTATTTTATTTGAGCTTTATCCTCAGCAATTCAACAAATGATATATTTTAATTTTATATTATTGTTTTTGGTTTTCATTTTGTGCAGTATACAATTTACTCGATTTTCATTCTTTAAAGGAGACTACAATCCCAGTTACATTGCTTTGCATTATGATTACAGGCAATGTGCTGCATAATCATTAATCTCGTTTAATATTTATTGATGGAAAATTCTACTGAAGAAATTATGCATAACATATAAGGGACTTTCATAAAAGCCTTAGGCACATTCAGTTCAAATTGCTGAATGCTTGATAACTTGTATAATAGGTACCTGTGAAATACATATATTTTCAATGTGTTTAAAATGTGTGGCAATATTAATGCATAAAACATTTCATGATGATAAATATTAAAATTCCAGAATTAGAATGGAATGAAAATTAATTTGAATTACTTTCTTCATTGCCTATACTTTAGTGTAAAGAGAACTAATTTCTAATAATTGTTTAATGCCTAGTTAATTATTAAACATACTGTACAAATGCAAAATTATTATAAAATAATTATACAATTACAATATAATTATATGAAACTGATGATTTGCATTCACCAGCAGCATAGTACATTATGGGCATATGCCACATGTTGTTTAATAGTGTTGTAGTGTCTCTTGTAGTTTTCTGATGCTCTTGTCTTCTGTTGTGTTGGTAACATAGGTACAAGAGTACACACTAGTAATTTTGTTTAAATTTATGGAATAAAAAGTATATTACATATAATCCTGAAAAATCTATGCAGTGCTATGGAAGAGCGGCAGTATGTCTTTTGGTATGAAAACAACTGGATATCAGTGTATTCATCTTCTAATGTATATCTATTACAAGTTTTTAAGGTTAATAAATTACTAATCAAGTATTTTGGTATGCTCTGAGCTTTTTTTTTTTTTTATTGCTTGTTGTGGCTGCTTAGGACCATAGAGTTTTGCATGTTATTTCAATGTATAATTTTAAAATGGTGGGTTATAACACTTACTTATTATTAGATTTTATTGTTGGGCTTTATTAATGTAATAGTTTTCATTCATCAAACTGAGCTCAATTAATTAGAATCCCTTTGGCACCAATGCCTCATCATCACCACTTAAAATAAGGGGGCATTTTATGTAATACATATTATTTGTGTACTTACTCATAAGATTTTCATAATAATCATAATCTGCATCATATATTATTCTGAAACCATCTCTTTGATTGAAACGACTAAGACGACAAGTCCTGAAGCGATCACTATAAACAGCCGAACGACACTGAAAGCTTGCTTGTCGCAGACATTCATCCAAACATTCACTCAAGGTTCGTCCAGTAATTTCAGAATGGAATTCACCTCCAAGTCGACTATTGCGGTATCTCTGGAATGCTGTATCTGGCCTTCTACCATCAGCAAACAGATGTGAAGTTATAGAATTATCTGGAAACTCACTACCTTGAGCTGCAACAAAAAATATGTTTCGTGATTTATTGCTTTTAATAAAGAACTGTTATATTGTTAAGCAATTCCTTTATAATAATGATAATTTTCTAGGTAGACATGGAACAAAATAATGCATCCACCTAGATTAAATTGTTAAAACAACAAAAAGCTGTTCTCTATGAAGGAAAGTAAAGCAATTATACATATTGCATAACAAGATTTTGAAACAAAAATCTAGTTAGTTTTTAGATTGAACTGTTACCTCTGCAGTTTATGTTAATTAAGGATTTGGAAATTCTACTATTATAACAATTTGATATCCTTTGTCTCTTGCACTCAATATAATAAAACTATAAAGCAAATAATAAATGTACTAACATAAAAATGTGCATGCTAATAACTTAAGTTGTAAAATGTATAATTTAAAGTTAAAGAGTGGCCATGAAACTTTACTGAAGTAATTTTTTTTATAGTTTTTAAAGCCCATTTTACTGCTGAGTTGGATATTGATGATATATGAGATCAAACTTTTAATTGGGAAAGGGATTTTTTTTTAAGGCAGTGCCCAGGCCTAGGTTTAGGATAACTGCCCAGCATTTATAAGGATTAAGAAAAATCTAGAAGAAACCTCCGACAAGGAGGATTGGTGAGAATGAAATCCCAGAATTTCCACTCTCAAGTCTGTAACTTAACAACTTCAGCCACTCATATTGGTGATGCACAAGGTGTTACACAAATTAAGAAAAGTGATAGGTTAGAAATTTTTTTACAATTTTGAAGGTATTCTATAGTATAAATGCTTAATCATTAAGAGATGACTATCTTTTTGCTGTGATTATAATTGTTTAATATTTTTGAGCTACAATGAAATGCAGGAGCTTGGCTCAAAATAGCATCTCTAGCAGTCTTCTGTATGCATATATATAAAAAACAAAAGAATTTTTTCATGCTTACTATTAATAATATAATTTTTGAACCTACGATTATCCAGACAAACAAGGTCATAAAGATGATGTGTAGGGCTGCTGCTAATACGCAGGTCATCCTTCTGAGAGACAGAATCTTCTTCTGATACTATGCATTGGCGACTTGTCTCATCATATTCAATGGAACGGCAGAAATATCTACATAACAGATAATTTGATGGATTAAATAAGAAGATTGTATACTTTTCTAATTAAGTTATTGAATTTTGCAGTTTTTCTAAGTCTCAAGATGTATATAATACTGCATTTACCACATTTTGACCTTTAGTTCAGGACAGAAATAAACTTTTGCATTGTACATATTTTTAATAATGTATTAACTTTCATGAAAAATAATGAACTTTTTAAAAGAAACAGAAAAAAACAGGGAATAAAATAATATATAGGTACTTTTATATTCGGAAACTATGTCAGGTGATGAAATTATAAATGGAAATAAGTAACCATAGTTACAGTATTTGAAAGTTTCGAATTTTTCCTTTATCAATTATATAATTGTTAATTCAATATTTATTTCTGTTCATGTTTAAAAATGCTTTTAATAAACTAATAAGGTACAATGAAAATTTAGCATTGACCATAGATATATATTATATGCTCATGACAAAATATTCTTACTTTTCAGCAAGTAAGCACTGAGCTTTGCATTCCTCAAGTGTCAGATTTGTGAAGATGTCAACTTCAAAAGGTCCTCCAATTCTCATATTTTCTTCCTTGATAAATACAGCAAGTCCATCGCAGCGTCTTTCAGCTGTAACAATTTACATATTTTAAAAAATATTTTCTACATTTGCATTATAACGTACTTTTATATAGTACAGAACAAGAATATAAAGAGAAAAACATGGACTATAAACTTATATGCAAAGAAAGAAGCTATTACATTAAAATAAAATGAGGCTCTTATATATGTTTTTGCTGAAGGCATATAATTAAAAGAAACACATAACTGAAATGTAGAAGGTAACAGAATAATCTAGGAAAGGAGTCAATATCTAATGATCTTTGCATGTTCATGATCTTAAAATTGGATATATTTTCTTTTTAAATTGGATGAAATTTAACTTTCTCTTTGATTTCTTTGAAGAATTAATATTCTGGTATTAACAACAAAGTGCAGGGTTGTAATACTAGTAATATATAAGAACTTTAAATACAGGAAATAATTATACTGTAACAGGAACAGAGGTCATTAAAGCATGGGCTTATGAGCAGGAGATATGGGTTTCTATTCCTGCTAGGACCATCTTTCCTGAATGAGTTTTTTTCAGATTTTCCTTAGTCCTCATAAATGGAAAAATGTAGGCAAGATACCTTATACTTAGACTTGGATCATTTCATTGGTTAAAAAAAAAATTCTTTCCCAATTTATAATTTCATTTTGTGCTATTATCAGTGCTCACTGCCTGTGATACCTCAGCAGTAAAAAGGGAGTTAAACACTAGTCAAATAAAAAAAACAAACTACAATTTGTCTAAACTAAGCTAAACAGCATGTATTTTTAGAGTTACTAGGGAAATTATATAAACTCGGGGAGATTGCAAGGATATACTCCTGAGAACTAAATGGACCATAAACTTTAAAGAATACAACTACTTTCCAAGCCAGAGAAATTCTCCTATGTCACTTATATTATTATTTGGTTACAAATAACATATAATGTCGAAACATTTTGTATAAAACTATACTTTTGTAGGTTCATTGGTAACCATACCAAAATTCTTGAGACAATTGGCATGTATATGAAAACCTATTGACGATTTAGAGTGCCCACTGTTCTAATAATTGAATTTCACCTATTGATTGAATTTGAATTTTAGTGGTAGTTTTTGCTTAACTCGGTTTTAAATCAAAAGTTTATCAGTTATCTATACTGCACTAAAAATAATAAGGAACTTATGAAGGGTGTGTCAGGGGAAAACAAAATGAGAAATCTATTCAGATGCCATTTTAGCATCCATAAATTCCACTCACTCTTGGACCCTGGTATCAAATTTATATTTTCAAAGTTTGACTACTCAGGCAAGACATTATCATATGAAAGTTTAAAAATATTGCCTACCAGAAAAGACACTATGAAATAAGCATGAATTACGGGACAAACAGATGAACATTAGAGGTGGAAAATAAATTAACCAAGACACAGGTTACATATGCTGAACAAAACACAGTAAATAGTCTTAATATTTAATGGCATTTTCACTATTTTACACAGGGTAGTCATTTAAATATTACTGTTATTATTAATAAAAGAGAATTATAAGTAAAACTATCACTTAGCAGATGTGTACATCTTTCCCAAATGGCTATGGTGCAATCCTGTACTTATCACATTATCCTGCTCACAGTTCCTAAATAAAATATAGGAATATCTCTACCATTCAGACAGGTATTTTCCAGGTAATCTGAATTTGGATCATCTTCTAGCAACTCTGGATGTGTTCGTCGAGTGAAACGGCTAAGAGAACATGTGTGAGCCGCACTGTCATATGTTGCTGAGCGGCATACAAAGCTGAATTCATTGAGACACCTGTAAGACAGAATACCTATATCATGCAACAGAAATGTATAACATTCAGTTATTTTTCATTATTTTGAGAAAGGGATAGACAAAAATTAACCTTTACTTTTAAAGAACCAAATGGACATGCACTTTCACTAAAATAAGTTTCTGTAAACCAATTTTTACACATGAGTGGATCTTCAAGTTTACAACTTCAAATTCTCAGAAGATATAGAATGGTTGCCAGAAAGCGATAATATTCTACATGATAATACCTTTTCTAAAAGCACTGGGATTAAATAACAAATATTCATCTTTTGCCCCTGTTTTAACCTGCCAGTGCGAGTTGTGTTCTGTGATTCTAATTATTGCATACAATTCTATAACATTACAATGGATAGCAGACACCTGTAGTTTCTATAATCTTCCTGTCTGTGTTCAGCAGAACTTCTGCATTGTAGCAAAGTGATTTTATTCAATTGTGTATATTTTCGCAGGCAAATTCTAGAGACTGAAATCTATTCTAGCCATTTAACTTTCTATTAGTTTTATGTATTCTTTTCTTCTTTCTCAACATTAGCCATGATAATGTGGCTTAATTAACCCATGGAATGTGGAGAAAGTATCAGAAATAGTGTACATAATAATATTTATCAGAGGTAGATATATCTGGAGAAAAAATTCTTAAGCTAATCCTAGTTTTTTAACTGCAATGTTGTTATAATCTATACCATTGTTAACAAAATAAATGCCAATACAGTGAACTTCAAAAGGCTAGAAAGGATAAATTCTTACAACACCACCAAGACTGTACTGATGACTGTATATATACTAGCATGAATTATCAGCAAGTTACTTGGATATTATTTTGTGCAGACATAACATTGGTGGTTTAAATGCATATCTAGTAGAGTTTATACTTTTGTCTCTAATTGTAATTCTCCATATGTTAAAAATGTGAGACACTTTCCTAAGAAACTTATGTTTGACTTTTAAAATCAGAACCAAATACGACAAATATGTTAGATTTCCTTTAAAATAAAGGAAAGAGTTCACATTTATCTTCTTATTCAAATTTGAATTACAACAAATAAAGTCAAGGAAAAATTATGTAAAGAAACTGGAAATGAAAAAGACCACTATTCATACCATATAAGCAAAGGCATACTATTCTTGCTGCCATGAATGAAGTACTCATGCATTTGTTTGGAGCATTTATGATATGTTTGTAAGTATTGTGAAAAAACAGTTTGAAGGAGCTTAATTGACTCTAGTTATTATCAGACAGTTTAAATTAGTGTAAAGATTATCTCACACAAAGGTTGCCAAATTTTTTTAATTTATAGTTTTATTAAAGTAACTGAATCTCTCAATTAAAAATTTAACCTCAACATAACTAAACATAAATTATTTAGTTTCTTATATCTGTAATTTCTATATATAGTTTTATAATACAAAACATAAGGAAACATTATTAATGTATTTGTATTTGCAATTTTTTGTGCTCTCTCAGTGATAATTAAGAGAGTATCTAAAAGTCTGAACTTGTGCACATATAACTAGAAGTTTCTTCCGGGCTTAGGAGCCGTGGTCTGTTGGAGCTAAGAAGTCCAACAGACCACAGCTGCTAAGCCCGGAAGAAACTTCTAGTTATAAGTCTGACTCCGGCTGTGAAAGCTTCCGATTACTCATGACTTGTGCACATATGTTTAGCCAACTATACACTGGCAGATTAAAACAATTACTTTAGGCAAACTACTTAGAAATATTTTAATTTACCTGTCTTCACAATCACTACGGTTTGAAGCAGTTGCTTGTTTCAAATCAGCTAAAGGTAACTTCAGCTTCTTCCGTGGATGTCTTTCAAATACATAACGGCGATTTGGACACTCTCTTTCCACTCGACTTGCTGTAGTTGAAATATAAAAAGAAAAAGTTAATTCTGCATAAAGAAATACATAATCTAAATTGCAAGATGAAGTTAATTCATTGTGAATGCTATACTTTTGATGTTTGAGAGCTTGAATTCTTTCCTTAAATTCACAATAATAATAATAATTAAAATGTTACTTCTAGCTACACTAACAATAACTATGGTTTTAAGCTTACCATTAGCTAGGTGACTAAGAAAAGAATTGGAATTTTCTCAAATTTTCCTGAATCCCCTTTTCAAAACTTTTTTCTAGATTTTGTGGTAATTTTCAAGCTTTGTAAATAAGGGTAAACATGATATCTCTCACAAATGATTCTACCTCGAGTATAATACTGAACTTTATAGTCTATTCCTCCTTATTAATTTGCCTCTATTCCTGCTAAGTTCAAACACAGTTAAAATTTAAATATAAAAATACTATAATGTATTTATTTAGTAAATTTGTTAATTAATCAAGAAAAGAAAATATACAAGATTCTCATTTGTTAAATATTGTAAATAAATACTTTCTCAACAACAATTGGACAAAGTGGCATCGATTTACATTAGATAGACTGTTTATGACTGAAAAATTAGGCACACATCAGATATATGCATGGTATTTAAGCATGCATTTCAAACGTTTTGTTGCTGGTCATATCGAGTATAACCATTTTATCAGTGCTTTCATTCAAATCAAGTCTCAAGAGTTCAGACTGCAAAAATGTGTGTCACACTGAATTGAAATTGAGAATGAGTTAACAAGCAAAACACACAAAGCAGTGAATATGATGCTATGCACACACTATCTTAATTCTTTCCTAAATTTACTATGTCTCATATAAAATTTACACACCTATGTTTAACAAATATAACCCCATAAATTAAAATCATCTTCAAGGCGAGTTGAAACATTAATTACCAGTACTATATTGAGTCTAGAGCAGTACTAATATGGTAATAGCACATTAAAAGTTATCATGTTTATACTTTCATTTTTAGAATATTCATAACAGATAATGCCCCTGAAATATGACTTGCTTTGAAGGAATTTATATCATCAAACTGAGCCCAAAGTAAGTTATCAAATTGTACCTTTTCATTGGCTAAATCTAACTTTAATTAGACTTCAGTTTTATATATTGCTTAGATGATGTTTATTAGATCTTCTGAAGTAACTATAACAGCATGTTATATATATATTATGTAGTATTATTTCTAAACAGATTCCAACCACTGATTTTATCTCAAAAGTATAGATAATCACTAGCCATTCCATTATCATTACTAAAAAGAAAATGATGATACTCACAGGAAAGGCAGACTTCAGTAAAATGTACACTGTTTGGTACAAGAACTAAATTGCCAATTCCTTCAGGATGTGCTTGTTCATGTGTGAGATAGCAAGTGGATTCTTCATACTCTGTAGCTCCACTAAATGATGCAATACGGCTGCCTGGTTGAAAGTCAAATGAGGTGCAGGTTCTCACAAGATTATTGGTTGCTGTCCGATCTCTAAGGCATAGGTCCTGGCACTTCTCCAGCACCCGGAATGGAGGTGATGTATCTCGCACCTGCAAATGCTTGCATATTGAGTGACACTAAGTTGCAAGAGAGCAAAGGGTTGGATATACTCAGGAAATTTGATTGCAGAATGAAGCAAAATAAGCAGAGGGTATATATAGCACTGTTGCCCTTGCAATTTAGCTTGCAGACATGTGTTCCCAAACTGTGGACCATACTGCCTGGCATGTTGTAAAATATTTTACTGAAATAATATTCAGCTCACATGATTTTAGAATCAGATCAATGATGTGTTGATGTTGTGATAGCAAGGCTTGAGAGGGTTGGTATGTGGCAGGATGAGGTTCCAGTTCTTTTTAAATGGCTTAAAAGCATCCTGTTACTTCTCAGCATTATTAACACTATTTTGAAATGTTTTCTTTCTATTTTATTTCATACCACTAATGAAATATAATCTGGTTGCCTATTATCATTATCACTTTTTCGATGACCTTTTGCTACTTATGTCCGTATGCTACAAGCTTCATTTGCATGTTCTTAAGGCCTGACAGTCCCAGTTTTAGGGTTATAGTTTTTCATTCCACCTCAAGCATAGGTGATAGAACATCTAACAGATACTATACAAATCACATTTAAATTTTTCAATACAATTACTAGATATTGCTCAATATCAGAATGTTATTAAAGTCTATTAAATTCTGAACTGTTCTTGTCACTGGAGTGCAGAAGACAGTAGTGTCTTGGCCTGCCATGTAGACCAATGTATCAGTATGAACCTAGTGACTGAATTGCTTTACTATTTCTCAAACTTTTTTGTTACTTGGTATTTATGCAAATACTGAAATATTTTTAATCTGTATAGAAGGATCTTAGACAAGAAAATTTTAAATAGAGAATCCAGATTTCATGATATTAGGTCATAAAATCTCCAAAGAGTATGTGTGACATTGACTTTTATGATGAAATGATATTAAACAGTGACTGATATTATTTTCAATCAGCAGATATCATTTGCTTCTACTGCACATCTGTAGCTATTTTTATTTATACCACAATGGATATGTTATTAGAGTAGGGGGAAAGATAAACATAATAGGCTATCTTATATCAATTTTTTACTGAATTTGTTTATTTATGTATTTATTCTATTACATTAATTGGAAATAATGCAACACATGTGTTTTCGATTGTCAATGATCCATATTAACTGCAGTAAACAGTTATATTGTAAAAGCAAGAAACTTGATATAAATCACACAGAAATGCCATAAACAAAGGTGAAATAAAAGGAAAATTAAAATAAACTACATAATTTTTACAAAATTGCTCAAACGATGTCCTCCATTAGCAAGACAAAGATGACACAAGTGTAGATAAGATTCTGCCTTTCTTTAATTTGTTGTTTATTATTTACAAATATTCCAATATCTTATAGGATGATGAACTATACATAAATATGAAAAAAGTAGAATTGCAACCTTGTTGTTAACATTGAAGTTCTTATTATGCAAGTGCAGTGGCATGCACTCATGTGATTAATATCTGTAGATTTTTCAACTTAAAATAATGTTAAATTGTGTGTCACTATTGATGGGCTACTAAGAGTTTCTTTCAATCACTAAAATATATGAAGTAATTTTAATATAAAGTTTAACCCTTTACTTAACTATTAATTTATGAGTATCAAACTTCAATTACTTCAATGTTTCATACATCTGATATTTTACATCGGTGACTCTTAGGTATCCTATTTCAAATTACTACTAACTATTTTACCAGAAAATTAAAAGAATTAAACACTAAAGTAATTTACCTCAGCATGCATCAATATCAACTAATGCTTTACTGCTATTATGCATGGTTGTACATAAAGTCACAATGTGTCTTAATTTGAAGCTTTCTTGGTGACAACATTAGTAGAAATATTCTTGGACTATCAGCCAGGTAAATGGCAATGCTTCTGCTGCAAAACTTTTGAGAGCTGTCATTGCTCTGCTCATCAAGGTGATATGTTAAGATAGGCAAATACATTAGTATACATACTCAAAGCACTGAGATGGGAGATATCATCAATTAGCCAATAAGGTGCAAGCAATCAAGATGGAGCAGGTAGGAATAGCCTTAGGAAAATATGAATGGCAAATGGTCTGGCAGAACATTGATTATGCAAGGACATAAACTGAACTTTGCAAACATTACCTTACTTTACAAATTGGTAAGGTGCTGGGAGAGAACCAAGAGGCCTTAGCAATAAAGGTAGAGCATGCAAAAACCAATAATATGTACCTTGCGGCACAAATGACACAATGTTACTGTTCTGCCAAGGGTAATCACTGTCAGATGCACAAAGTATCAAATTAGGCTTTACTCCATGGTTCATACCAGACCATTTACCATTCACATTCCTATTGGCTATTCATATTTGCCCCATCTTGGAGACCACCACGGGTGGCCGAGGTCATTAAGGCACAGACTTGTGAGAAGGAGGTTTGGGTTTGAATACCACACAGACCATCCTCCCTGACTGAGGTTTTTTCCAGATTTTCCTCGGTCCTCATAAATGGCAAATGCTGGGGAGGTACCCTAAATTTAGGCCTGGAACAATTCCTTCCTTAAAAAAAAAATAAATCCTTTTCCAATATATCATTTCATCTTATGCATCATCAATGTCCATCGCCTGTGGTGCCTCTGTAGCAAAAACGGGCGTTAAACACTATTCATTCATTCCCATCTTGGGTGCTTTGCTGATAAGGTAAGCAATAACAACTCTCAAAGATTTGGCAGCAGAAACATCAATATTTACTGGACTGGAAATTCACAGATATAGTAAACACTATGATTGATGAATCTGCTGGGAACCTGTGTTAAAATATCTCTTTGAATAACTATATCTACTTTCAGATGCAGAATCCACCATTAAGGTTGAGGATCTCATTGATCAATTAAGTTAAAATAATAAAAAAATAATAAATAAATGAGGCCATGGACAGTAACAAGGATGCACAATTTATTTAATATATGGTTTGAGTTGGAATTACATGGAGGAAAGCTCAAGACAAGGTCAAAATCCTGGATGAATTTATGGTTTAAAACAATCTGAACTGGACAAAGTGCATTGACATCTGGACTGATGGAGGTCATTATATGACAACTATTATGGATTATTGTAGGTGATAATTCAAAGCAAATCTCCAGATTCATTATGAACTCATCACATTATTCAGAGCAAAGCACTCACAGTTTAAAAGATGAAGTTGTAGATTTGGAAAGAAATACAGAAATGTTCTGGCCTTACATTTTTCTTTACATTCATTACAAGGCAGCCATAATTATGGACTAAATTGGGCTCGAATTCTGCAAAATAGATGCCTACATTTTCAATGAATCAGTGGGACAAAGAAATAGTGATCAGTTCAGAAATAAAGTTGACAGTATGAGAAAAAATCTCTCAAATGTTTCTTTTATTCTGTTTTTGACATATTGTTAATGAAAAGATGCAATTCACATACAGCTATGATGTCATGTAAAGAATTTTATGAACATTTTCATTAATAATTTTAAGTGCTATAAGTGAATGCACTTAATATGCTGAAAGACTGATTGTTAAGCATACAATGAACACTAAAGTCAATCTTAAAGAGAGTTCTCTGAAAGAAATCCACTGAAATTCCAGTTAAATAACAATTGCTTTAAAATTATTGTACAATCAGTTTTTCAATTGTAAGTTAGGGTTGCCTTCAAACAGCACAATTGTGTAAGAAGCATCAACAATTGGTAGAATTAAGAATTGGTTTTGTTCACAAGTCGCGAGAACAAAATTATTAAGACTCATCGTTTTTAAAGTCTGATGGAATATTCATTGCAATCATGGACAAGCATGTGAAAAAGAAAATGGAAATAACTTCCATCAGTAGACTCTCCCGTGCAAATATAACTCACAATTCATTAATTTTTTACTAGCTTAATTTTATTATTATGTTATTTGTGAAAATCCACTTTAGCTGCTGGTATCTATAGGTAGATTAAAATCCTAGTGATAGTATTTTAAACAAATCATGCCAGGGTTATCATTTAACAAAATGTTATAGCATTTTTAAAAATATGATAGCCTGAAAAGAAAACAAAAAAGAACAGGCAGCATGGAGGGAGCAACACAAGATTGTAGATAGTTCTTTTGTTTTTCAAAGAACTATGAAAACAAAACATATAACTTTAATTTAATTATGTTCTAGTTGATGAGCACATTTAGGTGTTAGACAAGCTTTCATTGCATTAGGATTACATTTAGAGAGATCATTATATGTATACCTATCAGCACAGGTGCTGAATTTGCTGCAATCTGTTATTTGATTCATAGGATTATAAGGAACAAATATTAAGAAGAGTAATGGTACTCTAATAGCAATTAAATTAATGTTGTTGAACAAATTGTAAGCTCATTACTTACCACATCATCATCAAAGCCTTGAAGCTGCTGATCAGGCAAGCGTTCATATACTATTCTGCCAATACCCTGATTACATGTTGTTTGAGCTGAAATAAAATGCAGAAAAAAATCAGGCCATACTCTTAAAAATTTGCATGGAGCATTATAAATTTATACCGAGGATGCCAAAAAAATGTAGGTATCTATTAAATATACTTCAAAGTTGGACCAAAAAACAACAGTAATGTGTAGTATGATGTTCTGTAAATAGATGTGACCTACATACATTCTGATAGCACTGCTACACGACAGGTAAATCAACAATGAACAAATGAAGCCAAGATTATCGTATGATGTTCTGTAAACAAATGTGACTCACAGTAGATTATGCTAGCGTTGCTACAACAAAATTGAGCCAAAATTATCTTTTGAACAGCGGAAAGCAATTTTGAAGTGGTATTGGAAAACCGAGAATGTTGTTGAAGTTCAAAGGCAATGGAGACGTGTGTACAGAACGGAACCGCCAACGCGAGTAACAATTGCACGCATTCAAGACAAATTTGAGACTCGTGGTATCGTATGCGATGTTCACAAGGGCAGACCTGACAGACCTCGCACAGTAACAAGCCCCGTGCACTGGATAGGACGAAGAGGTCCGAATGAGTTTCCACCGCGTTCTCCAGATCTAACTCCGTTGGACTTCTACCTATGGAGAACTCTTTAAGGATGTTGTATACAGTAGAAAACCAGCTACACTGGCAGCACTTCGGGAAGAAATTGAAACGGCATGTGCTGCAATCGCCGAGGACACTTTCGCAAACGTTGCTCAACCAGCAGTTCAACGTACTGAGAAGTGTAACGACGCCGATGGTGGTCATTTGGAACAACTGTTGTAACTGTAAAAGTCTAAGATGATTAGTGCTCATCATTTTCTGTTTGTGTGAATTCAATTTTGTTATGTTAACAGATTTTTTTCTCTGCTTGAAAAGTGTGTATACATTTTTTTGCACCCTCTGTATATACCAGATGTTAACTGAACTACACTGCAATACTTACAGAGGCTGTGACAAGCTATTTGAATAGGGAATCTATGGACCATGAAGAAAGTTAATGGAGGAAAACTAAAGGTTAAGTCTGTGTTAAAGTGAAATGAGCAAATCTCGATGTTCAATAGCTTACCACCAACGTTTAAAGATTTAGAGCTATACAACACGTATAAAATGCTGCATTGGTTCTATGACAATGTGGTACTGAACAATGTAGCTTTAGAGGGAGCTATTTGCTTGACTGTAGGTATACATAAAAGGAATGGCTGTTGTTTTAAAGATTGTAGGTTTCGATACCACAGAGTAGATAGTGCATTTTTTAAACTTTGTCATAGAGTATGTTGTAAGAGTAATAAAATGTAATCAACAAGACTGGAACTCGTTTATGATGATCCGCCTTTACTAACATACCAACTGCGCCAAAGAGCCACGCTCTACAACTTGTCTCTTATTATGTGACATTTCCAATGGAAGCTTCATTAATCAATGTTGTAATGGTCCTTGAGCAATTTAATGCCATAACTTTGAAATATGAATAGAGAGGTCATAGATTTCCCGTCTGAAACTGCTTATCTAATACTCCTCTACAATCTGAAATTATTGCAATGTTGTTCATTGATATTTGGTTTATACAAAACATATAACATAAAAGTAACCAGAAAGGACAAGGAAGATAAGTCACAAAAAAGGCAACCTTTCACTTACTTCCAGTAACATTTCCCTTCGCAATGTGTTTTGATTAAAGGAGGAATGAATGAATGTGTTTGAAAAATGTTTTACATATTTATCTTTTAAAAGTCACCAAATGAGAATAAAAACACTGTTGTAATACATAGTTAAAAATCTACATTTAAAATAAGAATAAAATTATATATTTACAGACGTTTCTCTGGTGTAATCTATTTGCACCATTTATAAGAGACCTCCAGTTCTTTTCTCGGGAGTGTATTCTTGTCCCCGTTAAGACAAAGTAATATGTACGAGGTCTGTTCTATAAAGCATGATCATAATTTTCTTTACATTTCTTTACTCATCCTCATAAATTTGATGATTTCTCTCAAAGTCGTACCCGTTGAATGCAATGCCTAGAACCTCTTCCAGCGTTTCTACCGGTGTTCATAGACAAGCTGGAAATATGTCCTTCATAGTTACCTCTGCAGTATTCACCACTGCTTGTGAAGGTAGACGCGAAGGTGTTTCGTCAATTTAGGGAAAAGGGCAAAGATCACACGGGGTGAATCTGAACTATAGGAAAGGTGAGTTACACAAATCACGTTGGTTTTTATGAGATATTCGGCAACAACACTTGCGATGTGCGGCCGTGTAGTGGTGCAGCATCCAGTTTGTTGCCTGGCAATGTGGCCTTTTGCGCATGATATGGCCTTAACAGAGTTTTCAGGAAATATTTGTAGCATTTCCCGGTTACGGTTGTGGGCGCAGATAGCACATGCTGGTGGACCATTTATTGAATATCTTGAAAATGAGATCATCTAAATTTTCCCAGCAGAAGCAACCAGTGTTGTTGCTGATGATGCAGATTCAACTTTTTAGTTATCAACGTGTGGTTGGCAGCCAGTAACATTTTCAGTTTCTGAAAGTGTTCTTAATGTTATTCCACAATGCTTTCTTACAATGACACCAATGTTTTCTTCCGCTAGACACAAATTTGAATGCCGGGTCCAACTTCCTTCGAAATTGATTGGTTCCCTTTCATACTATCTTCGAACTGTGCTATAGGAAAGAACAAATTCTCCATAGATCTCCTGTAATGTTACACAGGCCTCAGCTGACGATTTGTCGAGTTGAAATCAGAATTTCAGAGAAGCATATTGTTCGTCGCGTGTCACCTCCGTTTTGCTGCTGCGGAACTGAACATGTTTTAACTTGCTATCTCACAGGCGGGAACCAGAAGTGACAATGAAACTAGTACCATGAGTACATTGCACATTAAGCTAACAACATTTTGTACAGTAAAATTTAGTGCGAGAAATTATGCCTGTAAAAATTATTTATGATCACGCTTTTATTAAACAGCCCTCATAGAAGAGTATCCCTTATTTATTTAGGACCACTGATGAGAATAGCGTAAAGCAAAGTCAAAAAAATTATGTTAAAGTACTGGAGATCTGCATTGAAATAAAAGAAAACCAGCTTCCTTTGCGTTTCTCAACAAGAACTTTGTGCTTATCAAATCATTGTTTAGCTTTTTGTTTTTGCATATGTGCGCATTGTGTTGTTCTGCAAGCAATACCGCAGTCATTAAAACAATTTATACTAGGTTAGCACAAGCACATATAAATACATTAATTTTTATTTGTAAACGAAAGTATTAGAAATTAATAAAAGCGGACTTACAAGGAGCGCGCAGGATTCCCAGGGCTGCTAGAGTCGGTACCCACACCACCATGATGCAGACTGAACTTTGCATGTACGCCGACCTAATAAAATGATAAACCTGCTGCTGCTAGGCCGCCCTCATCTATAGGAACAAGTGTTATATGCACCCGTATCCCAATCAAAAAGAATTTTGGTAGGAACAGTATCTCGCGTGATGGCTTGCTGCTAATTCTTTGTTGTTTTGGGGGGGGGGGGTAGGAAGGCAGAAAAAGTGTAGTCTATAGGGTTGAAAACAAACAAGACAGTTTCCGATTACACAAATTAAAAAAGTGCTATCATTTGTATTTTTATACATATTCTTCGAAAGTACTGATATATCTATATAACCTGTATAACCAATTATTGTAACTATGCAATTGACAATATAACTGTTTTATTTACGTTGGCACTACTATTTTAAGTATTCATTTAATTATTTATTTATCTGAAATTGTTTCAAATAGTTTATTTAATACAGCTATTCAAAGCAAATGTATTATGGCTATTCCCTAAAATACCCATAGATAAAACTAAATATCGTGCAGTGATGAAGTTCTTTGTAAAACATGATTGAACGCAAAGAAATGCCATATTAATTTTATAAAATTTTATGGGGGTCTCTTCATAATAATTAGTTGCTGAATTTAAACATAGCCGTAAAACCCTTGAAAATGATCCATGTGAAGAATATCCAAAACTGCAACTGCAGCAGAATTCGTTGAACAAATACATGGCATGGTACTACAGTATTATTCAAATGGAAAGGGATTGAAATCCGGCCTCTGGCCAACCAACAGCTTGCAATGTTGCAATATTGTGTTCTAGCTATTACCGTGTATTAGCCCGGAGAAGAAGATTGATATAAGTGCCCTAGCGCCGGATTAAAATATTTGTAGATCAAACAAATTACTTAACAAGACAAGTAGAGAACATTTTTGTAGGCATGTACGTCAAAACAACATCTTTTTAGCTTAAGTAGATCCAATTTTACTACTGTTCATATTTCACACGTAGCATTGTTGGCTATTCCACTGTTATTATGAGACTCTCCAGTACATACACGACGATAACATGTTTATATTACTGACGACAAAAATGCTCTGATTGTTTTTTTAATAGTGTTTAACGCCCGTTTTAACTACTGAGGCATCACAGGCGGTTATATCCTGAGTCTGCATGGATGTAAACACAATAATATTAAAGTGAGCAACATCTGGCGATAATACGTTCGTGGGGCCATAACATACCACTCTAACAAACATATAATTATATTTCCGCTTATTCCTTAGTAAGGTCATTTGCTAGTAGCACCAGGCAGTCTGACAAGTGAAGTGAATAGTGCGTGATTATGTTATTCATGTCGTACAGTGCTCCTAGTTCTAATAGAGAAGTAGTAAGAAGTCGACGCGAATGATATTTAATGTAGGTATACACAACTTTTTAAAAACATATTCAGAAGAATAAGAAAGAGACAAAGTCTTGATTTTAAAAAGAGTCAAAGCCTAACAGTAGAGGCCTATGGAGTAAATAAAAATACTGTGTCACACATCTGCATGAGGCCAAAAGATCTGACTCTGATAATGCTCCGGTGTTTGTGTCGCCTCGAAAATATAAATGACCCCCTAAGAGGGTTACACATTTAAGTGACTTTGACAAGGAGTTGTACGAAGGAGTGTTTGTAGCTTTTATGATTAAGGCTAATTTCCAAAAATAGATCACACTTCCAAAATTTCATACAAAGGTTCTAAATGGTCCACCTATAAAATATTGAGCAAATCTTATCATGTGCAAGATTAGTACCAAGAGAGCAAATGGATATTTCGTTCTAAATCAACTTCTATCATGAGGAAATGACAGTTTCAACATTTAAAGCATGGTTTTTTAATTATTCCTAAAGTATTTAGAAAAGGGAAGTATAGTAATAATGGATAATGTTCCTTATCATTCGGTCACTATAAAGTTTCAAGTACATCAACTAGAAAAGATATATCATTCAATGGTTGCAAAAAAAAAAAAAAAAAAATCAGTTTTCGGCAAACGAAAAAAAAAAAATCCTGAACTTCTACAATACATAAAAAATCAGTCTATATGTACGAACCTGATCAACTGGCTAAAAAGGGTGCGTGAGATAAATGGATTGCATATTTATCTTTGTCATTACAACCCAAATTGAGCATGTATGGTCTCGAATAAAGCAGAGGGTTTCAAATAAAAATAGGACATTTAATATGAAAGATTGGAAAAAATCATTAACTATGAAATAAACAACGTGACACAGAAAGTCTGGGAATCCTGAGGTCGAGACGCTGAAAAATTACAAGAGAAAGATTTTAGGAAAGAAGTGTGATGTGACGAAATATTAGAATCAACAATAATAAGTTTACAAGGTTCTGATGATGACGTGACGAACTGCTAGATGAAGACAATGACGAGATAATGGTGGTGAGAGGGACACCAACAACGAGCCTGGTACTTCCACTGATTTAAATATCAGGCCGAAAATATTGTTTTATTTTGAAAAGTGCATGTATTTTCAAAAAAGTGTAACTGCTATAAACATGACGCTGCTTACATAAGTGCGACAGAAGTGCTGGTGGTAGCTCTGCGTAAGCATTTATGTTTCATTGGCTACAGCCGAATCCTTTTTTTTCATTTGAAAAACACTATAGATGACCGGCAAATTAAAGTGCATGAATAGGCATTTACAACATGTAGGGTATGTTTCATATGAAGAAGTGCACTTAAGAAGCTATGAGCCAGATGGGTGCCAAGCTTACTAACAGCAAATCAGAAATATCGCAACAGGGTTTGCAGCGTTTTAACAGCAATAGAACTCATTTTGTGCGTCGACCTTCAACTGTGGATGAGGTTTGCACACCAGAATTGAAACAGAAGTCAAAACAGTGCTCAAAAGCTGCTTATTCAGCACCAATAAAGACAAAGGAAATGCCTTTTGGGACTTTAAAGGAATTTTACTAATTGATTATATTCAGAAGAGTTGAACAATAACCGGATAGTGGTAATGCAAATTTTAAACCAACTGGATGAAACAATTTTGTGAGAAAAGACCCAGTTTGTAAAAGAAAAAAGTTATAAGAGCAATTCCCCTACTGTCTAGTGTTTTTTAGCGATAGGAAAATTGAGAGACTTGAAGTGTGCATTGACGGAGCATCCACCCTATTCCCCACATTGATTCCCTGTTTCACAGTTCACTTCCTCCCTAGTCGGCGCTTTTCATTAAATCAGGAAGCGAATGCAACCATAGATCAGTATTTTGCACACCTTCCAAAAATTACTTTAGCATTTGATTGAGGGAATAAATGCATTGGCCTTAAGGGAAAATGTGGTCAAAAATAATGTTCAAGTTAAAAACTCGTTGATTCATTGTTAGATGCCGCGGAGGTACCCTACCTTATGCCTGGAACGTTTCCTTCTTTAAAAAAATATCCTTTCCCAATATATCATTTCATCTCATTTATCATTACTATCCACCGCTTGTGGTGCCTCAGCAGTAAAAACGGGCAATAAATACTATTAAAAAAAAAAAGATGCTAGACTTTTCAAACTGCCCTCTTATCTTACTTAACAAGTAGTTTTGTTTTCTTTCCTGCACATATAGACATTTGCAATAAAGATTCCCGCAGTATTTTGCAAGCTTCTCTGCGAAAGAGCCGATTTAAAACAGTTGCAGGAGACCTTTTAGAAAATGTAGCTGCAAGACTGAATCATATGTTGAATGTTACAAGTAATGACTTACCTAAGGACGTTAAAACCAATTTCCTACAGCTATCTATAGTCTGTTCCTAAGCCAGAAGCAAATATTCGACACATATTTAATGCGAACATGCAAATAAAATCCTTGTGAGCTTTCTGCAGACTCAAAAATCGACCCAATTTTTCTCTGTCTTTCCAATTTCTTTTCCAATTGTTTAACTTGAAAAAAATTAAATGCCTACTTTTATTGTATTTATGTTGTATTCAATACAATTACAAAAATTAACCTTTACGTGATATGCAGTATAATGACAAAGCGTTGCAATCGCAAGTTTGGTTAGTACAGAAATTATATGTCATCACATCGCTGTTTTGTGTTTCCCGATAAATATGCACGATTTGCATTACTTTAAGTGTATCATCAAATTGCCAAAAACCGTGTATAACAGAACTACAAATATGCTATATTTTACAATAAGTTCATTAGACTGTAATAAATCTAATGCAAAAATGCGCATTTTCTTTTGGAAACGTGTAGGTAATTGAGTATTCTCATTGTCGGTAAATTAACTGTGTTCGGGCCCACTTATTTGATTGATGCAATGTCCACCCTCCGAGATAATGAGTGTCCAGGCTTGTCCACCCTTCGAGATAATGAGTGTCCAGGCTTGTTTCCATCCTTACTTTAATTGTTACTTTACATGCACAGTGACTAGAGCCAGCTGTCATGCAATGTAAAGATCTTAAGCCTTATTTCCGACACAATGATCTGAGGCACATAATTACATTAAGTGTTTCAGAGCGCTGTCCTCTATTACTCTGTCATTAGCACTGGACTATACAAATTGATTCATATTTTGGTTTTATAGATGGAGCTTAAATTTTAGCCATCCTTATACAATGGCTGTTTTGCAATAAAAATAGGCATTTCTGTTGGTTCATATTTTATGTATTGTACAACCTTGACAAAAAATATATACGTCATGTCTTGAACACATAATTCTTCTAGGTCCTACTCGTTGCATTGTGGTTCACAGGGTAAAGATGTGTAGCTACTGCAACAATTGTGTTATATGGCATGCACTAAAGACGCTGTCTAGTATGTGTGTTTTGTTAGCTCTGTGGCAGAGTGTGCAGTGATGCCGTGGTTAAGAGCACAGGTTCATGAAGCACTTTTTTGGACAGTGTTCAACGCCCGCTCTTACTATTGAGGCACCACAGTTGATGGACACTGATGATACACGAGGTGAAATGATATATTGGGAAAGGGTTTATTTTTAAGGAAGGAAACATTCCAGACTAAGTTTAGGGTACCTCCCCAGCATTTGCCATTTATGAAGACTGAGGAAAACCTGATAAAAACCTCAGCCAGTAAGGGCTGACCTGGTGGGTTTCGAACCCCAGACTTCCCGCTCACGAGTCCGCGCCTTAACGACCTCGGCCAGCCTTGGTGGTACTTTTTTTTTAATAAATCTTTGTAACATATTATGAAAATTAACTTCATAATATTGTTTCCCATGCACAGCAAGCATTAATGTTAACACATTATATATGTATATATAAAATAATGAATATTATAATATTTCCTTCAGTATTTTAAATGCAATTTTCTGCACACACATTCCCTGCACATGCACTAAGGACAAACGAAGTCTTATGGGCACAAATTCAAGAAGCCTGGGATGCGGTAGCCTCTCGTCTACACTACTGTAGAAATCTGACCATCTATATCCCGAAGATTGAGGGCAGTTATACATGCTGAGGGCTCATTCACTATGTCCATTTCTGTTTATTTCTACGTGTTTCAATTTTAGAAGATTTTTTCCTGTTTATATATTTATTTAGTTATTTGTAAAGAATACGTTAGTTTGCGATTACGTTTTTGTGTGTGCATAGGTAAAGCCATAAAAATCAAATGATACGTTAAAATACAATATGCTATTAAGGCAACATAATGCACTACATAAAACTTGTAAAAATAAAAAGAAATGTTTTTTTTTTTTTTGAGATTTGAACCCAGGAGTTACGCAGAAGAACTTTCTAAACGCTCGGCCACCGTTACTGTACTCTAACATTCTTTTTCCAAAAGCTTATAATTGTGACCACTGCGTTTACAAGTAAAGCTCCCACTGCAGTGTGCACTCGCTGCATGCGCTTGTGAATACAATGTTTACGAGGGTCTCCGAAGTTCTCTGATCGATACGTAGAATCTGCGATGGCTCATGCTTTTGTCAGAGGGTGTACATAACTATTGTATACACATACACAGAAGTGTTAATGAACACCGAAGTATTTTCACTTTTGTATTAGAATCTTAGTCAAGCAATTTCAGATAGGGAACCCAGGTCAAAAGGTTTCAAATTTACATGCTAGGACTTAAAATTTCAAAAGAGTATGAACGCCACTGACTTACTTTTACTTGCACCTTAAAGCATTCCAGTTCATGCAAACGCGTGGCATCTCTTACGAAATATTCCTCTGGGAATCTCAGCAGCTGTTTGTTATAGCACAACTTCATTGCACATACATTAGTAGCAAGTCAGCAAGTTCAGGAAAACTGTTCTTTCTTTTATAATTTATTTGGCGAGACATTTCATCTTGCAAAATAAACAACTTTTGGTCGCCAATTAAACAACTGTTGCATGAAACAATTGACAGGTGTCTCGCAACATAGGAAAAAAAGTAGAATCGCGAGTTTGTTTATAATAATTTAATTCCCATCACCACGCCAATGTAGTGGGGTGCATCATGCATTTTGCAGATTATTTTAACAATAAGTTGTGAAAAAACTGTTAACCAGATTAATTTAATTTATTAAGGAGGTTTGAAGTCATTCTAATAAAAAGTTTAACACCATTTAGGTTCCGTATGAATTTCTGAGCACCAAATTGCAATTACTTAAATAGCCCCTAACTTCATTTTACGTCTGTGATCCTAGTTTTCCATCTCAAAAGTACTTGTCTTAAGCCCCTTTATAAAGTGAAAAAATTTCGGTGTTGTTCATAAAGAGTCTGTATATGTAAGTTCTTGTGTAAAATAATTGTATCCACAATTTCAGGAAACAGCAGTTTTGTTCAAGATGCTATACATTACCTACAAACAGCATACTAGAAGCACTCTAATTAATATGTAAAGTAACATATAGATATAATTATCAATAATGACATATGTTGATAATTATGACAAATGTTAGTTTGTGTTAACGCAATTTTTTGTTCTTCTTAGCTCTGAATGACAGATTTTTAGAGGTACGGAAAAAATATGTACAAAGTATTTACGAGATTAAAAGTGGTTCAAAAATAGCCAGCTGAAGCATAGGAACAAATGATCTCGGACGCTTTGCTGTGGTACTAGAGGCGTTAACTCCAAAGAAACTATTGTATTTATGGATTGAAAACACGATGATTAACCTAAAACGAATCACTTATTCTGTCTGTATGCTGTAACATTATTTAGTTGAATTTCAAGTACAGTAATCGTACATAAAAATAGCCTACTGTAGTTCTTAAATAGCTTTAGTTCCAGGAAAACCTACACTGTTGATAGTCATGACATGTGGTTAAATTGAAGTATAGCCTCCTCCAATGACATTAATTTACATTTCACTAGCTATGAACACACATCATGTCGCAACATTGCTATCAGCTGTATATGCCAATAACTCCATATTGAGGTGTTTGATACCATTTGTCCCTATTCTCCAAATACTTAGTGTCAAGCCCCTTTTCTACTGGTATATTTTTTTCCACCATCTATACTTCATTTTACACTCTAGATGTTAAAGCACATAATTTCCATTTACTTGATACTTTCATTGCTTCATCATGTTCTTCTTCAGGAACTAGGATTACATATTCTCCACTAACTATAGAGACTATGAAAGGAAAAATTTGTTTGAGAACTTTAATTAATTAATTTCTGAAATGTTTCTTTTTATCAATATAAAACAATGGGTTCAAACCCACTTGTCAATGAAGGGTGACCTCTTTTTTCCTAGCACACTTTTCAATTTTTAAATGTCATCTATTGAGCATTTAAATTTAATTAACAACAGTAGTCTACCTGTATATTTAGGCAATGAATTTTGAACCATTTTATTTTCGTCCATCTACAGTCATATTTCTATGGATATCAATATTTTGTAACCCAAAGAGCAACTAATACAAAACTGTTTTCCTGCTATTGATGCCAATGTCATCTAATGATCAGAAATGTAAATGCCATATTTGTGTTCAGTTTTTTCAATAACACCAAAATCACAATGTTCACATGAGCTGTTGTGTAAAACTTTCTTTTGCTGATGAGGTAACATCCTATTGTAGCTATTTTGAGGTTTCTGTTTTCATTCGCAGAAACTGTCAGAATGTATTATAATATATTTTACACCATTTAAAAATGTTTATAGCATTAAATCATTACAGGCGAAACAATTCCCTTTGGTTCTATTGAAGCCATTTCTTCATGTCACATAACATGTACCTTCATCACTCACAAACTAAAAATATACATTTACAACAGTGTACAATGTGCCAAGTTCGTAATTAATTTTGGGTATTTTTTTCTCCATGTCGAAAATGAGTGCAAGTTTTTCAATTTTTGCCTCTCTTTAGTTTTTGTCGCAGCCTTTGCCTTTATTAGATATAATTCATGGGCGGTTTTCAGTGTTGCTTTTCCTTGATAATTTGCTTCCTGAATATCAATTTAAAATTTGTCACATACTTTTACATGTGTTCTTTTTGAAGATACGGAATGAAAAATTAAAACCCTCAATAAAATATCTATAAATCCATTCCTTAAATGTGCCAATATCTTATTCTTACAACATTCTAAATATGTCATACATTATTTTTATGTTCAACTTGGAAGAAAGTATTTTCTTAACGATCTTTGGTTGTATTACAATAACTAACATTCTGGAAAGGAAGCTATATGTTCTTAGCAGGTTTGCTCATTTTCTTATGAAAATTGTGCGGAATCCTGCATCAAACTTTGAGTTCTCTGGGAAGAATACCTCTACTATCCTGCGAACCGTGATGCCAGCAAGTTTAGAATATACCATGAAAATGTATGTACACTTACATACATACATATATATATATATATATATATATATATATATATATTTCTTTCACACTAGCCGTGAAATAATCAACCGAGTTACTCCGTCCTCCATGCAAGAACCTTTCTATTGTATTTCTAACTGAGTCAACTGACTGAGTAATTCCTATCTTTCTATTTTGGTGATTTTTCCTTGTCGATTTTACTCAAGACGTGCACCACGTTAAGATTTTCTACCGCTCTACCTCCACATATGTGTGTAAAGAATATATCAAATGGAGTATACTATGTACAACAAACTACTAGATAAAAACATATTATGGCGTTAATAGTATGGGGAGATTAAATACCGTTTCAGGTGTTTTAAAACTTTTCATTCAGCAACTTTGGAGACAATTTTATTACGAAATCAGTTAACCCTGTTCAAGTTGTGTATATTTTGAAATACGACATAGAAATGACATGTTATTAATTAAAATTGTGCTGAAAATAAAAAAAAATCCATAGATATTATAAACCTAATAAACGACAAATGATGACATTTTAATGATTCAAAAACTGATATAATTTAAGACCCTGTTACAGAATATGAATCTGAACCTGGGTCGACTCCAAAAAATCCACTTTTACACATAAACGCAATCGCAAAATATACGAAAAGCAAGGCAAATGATGACACATTAAGAGCAAAAGGGAAAAGCAAATATCTGTACTGCACATGCTTTGAACAAAACACAAAAGCGCACGTCATTATTCAAATAATAACAGAAATGTTGGGAGTATTCAAGGCGTCCCGTTAAGATTTAATTATTAATACCTACTATACAGTTGGATTTCTATTATCGAAGCCCAAGTGGTAAGTTTCCAGCCACGATATCCCATAATGAGTCGCGAGAAAACTAGCAATACCATTATCAGTAGGCACATTTCTGATTCATTACTAAATAGCATAAATATAAATTTGTGTAACAACCCAGAGTTCGAATTCAGGGATATTCCTTTGTAAGAATCAATGTTTCTGCAGTTAAGTACTAAGGTAAAACAGGTACACTTTTCCATAAATAGATACAGGTACCTATAGTTGCTTAGAGGGGGAAATATGTATATATCCTGTTTTTAACAGTAATGAAACTTCCTTTGAGCTAGAGAGGAATGTCGGAAACTCAAAAAGTTCACCTTCTCAAGAAAAATACATCAATATTTGCGGTAAAACAATGATCGAACATGTTTGTCCCAAATGGCAAGAAATGTCAGAGTGACTATTTGAATTTTAATACATTATATTACATGTTTAAAGATGAATGATTTTCTTTCGATGGAAGCTAGTTATTTTATCCAATTTTCATTAACCAGCATATTTCTATGTGCAAGCTCCAAGCAGGTGGTAACACTGGTGAAACCTAAGTTCCGAAGCTTCAAAGCAAATCAGTTTCATTTGTTTAAATAATATTCTCACTATTTATGTGCAGAAACGTGCGTACATCTTTCCCTGCAATCGAGCGGAATAAGGCTTGAAACACTCGGAAGGTCCCGGGTCTAGATCCCTTGGGGCCGGCCATTCTGATCTTGGTTTATTTTCATACTTTTTCCTGGTCACTAGCATTTACTTTCCATAAATTTCCCTGTTTCTCGTTCCCTTTCATTTCCTTTTTCATCATTTCAGAATTTCAAGACTAAGCGACGTAGGTTGGTGGTGTGCTGTGTGCAGTGGTGCAATTATGTCATTGGAAAAACTGCCCTGACACCTGGTGTGGCGCCCCATAAACTTGGCCACCCTTCATATCTCTCACTTGAACCTTTCCTCCCGGAGGTTCAGTAGAATACAAAAGCGAGCTTCCCTGTCTGAAACCCTCCTTCTTCTCACCTGATCTAATCCTATCCAGTGTTCATAGCATGTTTAGCAGCTGGCAAATCAGCAGATTGTTTCAGGATATTAGACCGACTAAATGCCGCCGTCGTTATAACAAATAAAATATTTTTAGTTCTGAATTTCGTGTAAAGTTTGTAACAGAAAGTACTGCTTTCAACTTTCAGCATCACATATTAATTGTAAAAAATATCTCAAATAGCGTATTATCTTACTTTAGGACTGTTTATATACAATTAATTATATTATATATTATTATATGTATACAATGGGCAAAGACTACAAAACTAAATGTTTACATTGCACTTGAATGTTCATTTCGTATGCAAATTTCCCAGTCATTGTAAATTGGGGAAACCCTGTAAGTTTACTAAATCATAATTTATTATGCATTATTATTTATTTTTGTAAGGCAGTGAAAAATCGCACGTTTCTGCCCAATAATCATTATGCTGTTACAGAAAGGATCTCAATAAACTTCATCATTTGTTGTTTAACCATCTTCATTTGTTTTATTTCACACCAGTTCTCATTTAACGAATAATGGGTCACTTAAAAACAAAGGTAATATTTTCATTAAGTACTTGCATGAATATGACAACTAACGTGCTCGTCAAATTACGAAGAGGTTCGCTTAGCAAAAATGGTTTATCTGGAGTGTGCACCAAAGTTGTGGCTTATCTGTAGTCCAGATCTATGCACTAGTTTGTGTGAAGTTAACTGGAAAAGAAAATTATTAGTACTGTTGATATGGAACATTTAAAACATCTTGTTCCGGTAAATGGTGATACATAAAATTTATTTTTTAAATGTTGTATTTGAAAGAGAATTTACTAATTTCAATTATCAGTGTTCAATTCTTGTATTTTAAAGTAACAAATTGTTCATAATAATAATTTTTGTATCACGTTACGTTAACCTTTAACTGAATCTCAAACCAGCCTAATGTGTATGTCCTCTCTATTATCTCCAGTAGTACATGAATTATAAATAAATGTTACTTATTCCAGAAGAGGGGTCTTTTGAAATTGCATTCTTTTTTATTGTTTGGCCCACTCTGTATGTACCACAGACTAAACAACAGAAAATACTTGTGTACTATATATAAATAAAACAACAAGTATTCAGATAAAATAAAAGCGAAACAGTGTAAATTGACACGCCATATTTCAAATATCTGTGTAGCCTTCAAATGTTGAAGAGGGAAAACATAAACGTCCACACACGCTACATGGGGAGTAGGTTGGTTCCACAACCTAGTTTTTGCCCTCTGTCACATTCCATTCCAGTCAGTTTCTCGAAAAGCAATAAAATATACCAGAAAGCGCATTTTATTTTTCTTAGAAAAAAGAAAAATGGGCTCTTACCCTCCCACACTCATGATTACTAACTTGGAAAACTGTCGGGTGTTTTGTAAGTTTCCATCATCCGCTCATATTTTCTCAATGTGCATTCTGCTGTTGTGATTTTTCTATGTATCATGAAAATGACAAGTTTTAGCGGTGCATCCAAGAGAACCTGGGTAATCAATTCGAGCAGTTAAGTACGATAAAATTACAGAAAACAAATATTATCCCATTGGCCTTGTATTTTGCATATAAATTTTGAAATCTATACAACAACGCATTTCCACGTGTATCGTGTATAGCTTTTACAGAAAGTCTAAAAACAGCGTTTCTTTCCAAAGAATTCCTTTAACTTTGTCGTGTATATGTACGAGTATATACAGAATGAATCACTTAAAGTCCCAAATGCGAATATTTCTGAAACGAAAGGTGCTACCAGATATTCTAACTCTGACACTATAGAGCTGAACTTCGTCCCCCTCAAATACATTTTCACCTGGTTACTAAATTGAGAGTCCTCAAATGTCTTCATTCGGTAAGGATTGAATTACTTGATTCGAACTTTAACTTAAAACTGAACTGTTAGGGAAAAAACTGTTGATGTGATCCAAAAATTGTATTCTTCTGAACGTAAATCAATAAACCTCATTCAACATTCCTTCAAGAAACTGTTCGAAATGTATATACATATATAGTTCTATAAAATATAATGTGCTCAAGCGATAAGAGTTGTGTCTCAAATGGTAACGCTTGGAGATCCCAGGTTCAAATCCAGCGAGGCTAGTCGTCCTAACTTGGGTTTTAGCGCGGTTTCCCCTGGTCGCTTAGAGCAAATGCTGGGATAATCTTTACTTTCCACGAATTTTCCGCTCTCCCATTTCATTCCGTTCATTTTGTTACAGGGTGGACGGTGTGGTGTGACGGTGCTTGCGTTTTGAAAAGGTTTCTGCCCGGACGTCTGGTATGACAGGGGACCTTTCGAGAGTCTCGAACTCCTTGGAGGGGGGGTGGGACTCTGCCGGCATCGAAGTGCTCTATTTGGAAACAATGTTATGGACCCCATCTATATACATACCTAACCGTCCGGTGTCTTCATCACCGCATCCCTTCCTCCCTGAAGTACCGAATTATCGTCCTCCGACACAAACAATCCAATCTAAGGCACAAGCTGTTGTTGACATAACACAAGACGGTATATTAAGCGTCCTTGCTTTTGTATGAATAAAACGATAGAACCAAGGAAATAATCAGGTAGTTGACATGCTAACGTGAGCAAAAATACAGCCGTTCCTCGTAAGAATAACGCAGTAGTATGCAAGGTTTCGGGCAGAAGTAGCAACTGCAGTTTGAGGAAAAGTGACGGTTTACAGATTCGCCAGTTCATTTGGATGATGCATTTACAAATATCACGAGTTATTTAAGTACTCCAGATACAGAATTAATTAAAGTCAAATGTATAGGACACGATATGACTGGGGTGATTGTAAGAACTATGCTTATAGGTATTTATGCAACGTGTACTTTCAAGATCCGCTTCCTGTATACTCATTTGTGATTTTAGAGCGAGAGAATGACAAAAAATATACAGAAAAGAATTAGCATGGTGACCACCAAGGGCGGACGAGGTCGTTAAGGCGCGGACTCGTGAATGGAATGTCTTGCATTCGATTCCCCCAGGACCGTCCTTCCTGATTAAGACCTTTACCAGGTTTTCCCGAGTCCTCATTAACGCTAAACGCCGAAATGTACCCTAAGCTTATACTTGGAACGTTTCCTTTCTTAAAACTTCTTCCCCAATTTGTCATTTTATCTCGTGCATCATCAATGTCTACCGCCTATGATACCTCAACAATAAAACCGGGAGTTAAACACTATTAAAAACAAAAGTCAATTAGGTGCTCATACACAAAGTGAAAGAGAAAATAATGGTTCACAAGGTCAGTTTACATTTGTGTAAGCACATGAGCTTTTTATGTAATGTTTGTATTTGTATTACTGACTTATTATTTTGTTCCCTTTTGCTAGTGTTTAACAGACGTTATAGTATTGCTGATTTAGATATGAAGCAATATTTCGACTTCAACCCTCATAGTACTAATAATAACAGATATCATTTTTAATTAATATTAACAAGCATGTGTGTTTCATTTGTATATAAGAATTGCAGAACTATTGCGAGTAATAAACTAGTACACCTGCGTGTTTAACAGGTATATACAATGAAAGCCTAATAGTATATTTTATATGTAATGTTAAAATATGAAGAAGTTTGTGTATCGTAGCAAAAATGCCTGATACCGTTATGCCAGCAAAGAGAGAGAAAATGTTGGGAGAAAATGACCAGTTAAGGTTTACTTTTGGTATAAGCGGAAGCCCATGTATTGTCTGTTTGTTAAAGGGGCATGAAGTCATGCGATGTGAATATGGTTCTTTCGTGGGAGAATAAACAGACGCGTAAGGTTTAAATGGATCGGAAAAGTTAAAGCCCACATGTCAACATTCAGGTTAGGTAAAAACTTGTTTTTTTAGGACGAACCAGGAGAGATGAAAGAAGAGGCTCTAGTAACTAATCAGAAGCCTGAACTCATAATAGAGTTCCCGTAACTTCGATCTGTTAAAGTCTTGTAGCCAGTCAGAAGGGTGGATTAAAACTAATGTTCCAGAAACCTTGATCTGGTAAATCTGGTATATTGAGTAGCCAATTAGAAGGCTAGGTTCAAAGTTCAAAGTAAGCTTCTTTCAGTTAAATTTAAAAAGTAGCTCAGCGTCCTAGCCGTGGGATTTCCAAACGAGTATAAAGAGCCGATTTTCGGGGCGTTTTTGGGTTGAGTCACGTTTCAGTTACAGTTCAGTTACAAGGCAGTTAACAGTTTTTCTAGTGTCGCCGCGATATTTTACTTTCTACTTAGTGTCTTTGAGACGTGAGGCAGTAAGAAAAGCTTAAATTCAGAAGACGAACTATTTGTTTGTGTGGATAATCTTGCGGGAACTGCGACATCGAACAATGTAATTGTTTACGAGCAAACTGTGTAATTTGGACTTATATTCGTTCGCAAAGAATAGTGCAAGTCGCCGTGTATATTATCGAGGGACAGAGTATAACTCAGACTGCTATCAGGTGCGATAGAAATGACTGTGGGATTTAAAAAGACAAGTTTATGGAGAAGATCGTTCTGTAGACTGGAATAAAACAACGTAAATTTAAAGGCGTTCATAGTCTCGTAGGCTGACGGTGAGACATACATCGCAGAATATCAAAATAAACAAACTGTGCATTTCAATCAGCTCGAAGTGTTCTGTTATCCCAGTTAGCCAATCCTTCTTCTACCCCTTGATCTAGGATCTAGAAAGACTATAAAATCCCCTGAAATTATTACCACATCCGATGGGAACCGGGAGTGCTAACTTTTAGAACTTCCACGGACCGAGTCTACAAGCGGAGCGATACCATGAGAAAACTTCAAGACATCCAGCCCAAACATCAGTTGCCCGCACTTCTACACTTTCTTAATAATTCCAAAAATCATAATTATAAAATTCACAACATTCAAATAATCAATTAATCGCCCACGCCTTTTATTAAACCATTAAACCACTTTAATCAATCGCTCCCACACTGCCCCAACCACACGTAACCGTTTCAGATGTAAACTACAAACCACTAAATCAAATTCATTTTTACTTCGTAGTGTTAAGTACTAAAAACTAAATCCCAACGCTGAAAGTAGTAACATGACGAGCAGTGGAGAAATTAGTTCCGAGTAGCTATGAGGACAATGTATTACGTGTACTTTCCACTGACAGAATCCTCTTGCGTCATTGGCATTTCTGGTTTTCAGTCCGGAAGCGGATAACTGTATTCTTTTATGTTAACGTTGTGTGGTGCCACGCGAGAAGAGAAATGTTTTATATTTACTATTCATGTCATTCCTCGCAGCATCATAAAATTATCTTCCCAGATAGTTGCTAAAGCCATGAAGCACTCTGCAAGCATGGGAAGACAGGTTTATTGTTGCTAATTCGGGAATCGAGACATTTGTATCATATACAATTTTTATACATTTCCCAGTCATTCAATACTTTAAATAACTTACAACTTTATTTTTACTTATGTATACGTTGTGGAACTTCGCAGCTTCACAAGCGGCATCAAATGCAGATTTCAGTCTTACTTTCCAAATTCATCTCTGTTTTGCTGCCCATCAATAGTAGCTCATAGACTGATATCGTTACCTCAAAGTAGGGATGAAAGATTTAAGGTTGCCAACCATGAAGTGAAATTCATGATCTTAAATATGGAACTATTTATTAAAAAAATCTTCCAACGTTTCAATTTGAGCTTTGAGGAAGCTTTTGATGGTACAGGAAGTATCAGTAAGAATATATGTCCAGCCCACTGCCCCATTCTCATTCTAAGTCCCTTTGTCTATTATCTCTGGGATTCAATAAAAGATAAAGTGTATAGGACAAATCGATACACCTTAGGCAGAGTAACTGAAGACATCAATGTCAAGAAGTAAATTCAATTTCCCCGAAGAAGAATGATGGATAATTTCGTTAGTTGATGCCAGCAATGTTTTGAAAATGAAGGAAAGCAGTTTCAGCATCTTTTTGAGTGACACGGGTGAGTAAATATTCTTCTAACTGATGCTTTCTTTGTAATATCTTTAGCCAGTGCCTCCAGTATTGAAGTTGTAGTTTGATAAAGCGCGCACTCATGTCGCCGTACGGCTATGAGAATACCTGCGTGGTAGCCACTTAGTTGAAAAATCATTTTGTAAAAATATCAATTTCAATGGTCACTTTAATTCTCAGCATGTTTTTATGGAATAATTCATTATTATCAGAATTTTAAGTATACAGAAAGCGCGGAAAGTAATGCCCCATCGGAAATACTTAATATATTATATATGTATATAATTATATTAATGCAATGCATTAAACATGTTGGAATTTTTCCTAACAGTGATTCATGACGACACATTGCAATAGGAAAGAGTACAATTGGCAGCCGGTTACGATGTCCCGTATTCGAACATACAGGTGCAGTGATGGTGGATGACAGTGCAAGGACCTCGAGATCCCAAGACCATCAAGAATTGCCATCACAAACTCGTAAACAGAGGATCTGAGAAGGATACTCGTAGAAGTGGTCATTCCTCGACTTTCAGGTCAGAGGCAACAGTGCAAGTGATTCGAGAAGTCCCCAAAGGAAATATGACAGGTGGATCCATTTAATGCTCTTACCCACTACACGACCCGAAAGGTATTAAAGGAGTTAATTTTTCGTCCATGGAAGTCGCTTTACTTTAAAAAATCAACACAAGCGATCTGTGATTGTCGGATGGAATATGGCGAGATCATGCTTGGTTGGTATGAATGGTTCTAGTTTTCTTTACCATTATTTGGAGCGAGAAGCCGTGTTTCACATCGTGTACGGGGTTTCAATCCGCCACAAATGTCACTCATAAGCCGCAGAGAATCCAAGGGTCATGGCTGAGAGAATGCAAAACCGTTCTAAGACAATGATGGGGTATGACATGACATCCAACTAGGTTGTGGATCCGTTCCCTCCTCGATATACTATGAACGGAAAATGGTACTTAGCCATACTGTAAAATAAATAAAGTTTGGCTATTTTATCTACCTAGGATAACATCAATGACCTAATCTTTATGCATAATGGTGCGCCACCTCATTTTGCGCTCAATGTCTGTGACTCGATTGATTAACATTTTCCTGGACTTTGGCGTGTCATGGTGGTCCGCATGAGTGGCCAGCAATGAGTGCTGAATCACTCCATATGACACCTTCCTATGGGGGTGGTTGAAGACGAAATTTACAGCAGAAAATAAAAACTCCTTATGAACTGGACTGTAGGATTTGCCATGTTTTTACTAACATGCCTCAAAGTTCCCACTAAAATCAGTCAAGGCTATCCCAAGAGATTACAGCAATTGGTGGACAATGCTAGTGCATATGCCAAATTTTAATACCACTTCATACTCTACAAGAAAACTTGTTTCAGTACAATAGACCAATATTAAGAAATGTAATAATGATTTCCAGTAAAGAGTTACTTTCCGCCCACAGTGTATATCACTTACAATTTAATTAGAAACTACAATTCTCGGCTTAAGATCTAAATTGTGAATGAATAAATACATAAATAAGTTCGGAAATAGACCTGAGATTTATTTAGATATCTTAGTGTTTTCCACATATCAAATTCATTTCTTGAGATCGTCTTCACTTTATTCCATGAGGAAGATACTCTTGAAACATTTGTGTTCCTACAAAGGTTAATTATCTGGGACTCTTCAAGTTCAAAGGAAAGGGTGATGAAAAATTACGAGCGCAAATTCATATGTTGGAAGACGAACTTCTCTTTGATGGCCTGCAATCAATATTTTTCTTAGGACATACAGGAAGATGATAAGGAGCCTAATTTACTCTTAATTGTTACCAAAAATGCTAATGAGAGAACATAATTAGCTTTTATGTCATTTTACGGCGCAGAAAAGTTTGAGGATGATTATTTTTCCCCTTCTGCTCCTGCTCTCTCTTTCTCTCTATCACTTGGAATATTAAGAGCAGCTAGAAATGGGCAGCATTTACTGTTAAGATAAAAAGATACCAAAAACTCTTTCACTTATAAACCTCTTCTGAAAATTATCAACCATGCATTCATGGCCGATACCTCGCTTACAAATATGTAATTCTTCTCAGCATTAGATTCCATAATTAAGGTAAGCATTAAAACACATTGGTGTCTTAATTATTCAGAATGAAAGTTAAACAACTTAATGTATACATAACTTGAGATTAGATTATTTAATGAAATGATTCATAGTTACTAACGTAGTAGACAGCTGAGGGAAACTAATAAACGTTCTTGGACATGGCACTCTTCCGTTTGGGAACCATTCTCTACTCGATCGATTTGTGCCGCTGAGAACCAGTTACTCATCATTTATCATAAATAAGCATCATTTCAAGATATTCTACATAGTTAAACTATACCACACTACAAAATGACGTCGTTTGTTTTACATCTAAAGATAAACAGTTGAAACTAACCATTAAAACTTACGCAGCACAATAGCTGAAGATAACTGTTAACTCAAAAACAGGATCATAATCTACGCTTCACTTGATGCAAAAAATAGCATACCTCGCATGGTTTATAAAAAAGACAAACTTATGACTGCAAGCTCAATGTTAACGTGTCGTTTTCGATAAAAGAAAACAAACAAATGATAGTGCATTACATGAACGATATGTTCGTTTTCGATAAAAGAAAACCAAACAAATGATAGTGTATTACATGAAAGATATGTTCATAGAAGTAACCAATCATTAAAAAGTGCCACAAAAAGAGAAAAATTATACTAAAATTTGTTGTTCTATTCTGCATAAAGAAACACTCTGTGCAAAGAGAGTCACAGGTTACCAGTCATTCTGTATGTGTATGTACGTAATTATGTTAAATTTGTTGTATGTACCAACAAAGTGCTGCCCTAAAATATTACTTTTCGCAAACAATAATTCATGTCAATGATCAAGAAAGATGAAGAATTAATACACTTAGTTACATTAGATAAACTATATTTGTGTAAACGAGATCTTAAAATAAGTTCCTGGTGCTTATAACAATTTTAGAATTGAATTCCTTACTATCCTCGTTCGAAGCGCTAAAGATGAAGCTGCGTTTTAAAATATCTGCAGTATATGCGAGAATGCTGTATTTAGACTTGCAAACCTTTATGTTCAACAAAGGGTATTCTTGCTATATACCGGGCGTTAATGAAATACATCGCAATAATTTCAAAGACTGTACAGCGGTCTTAAACAAGTGATTTGAGATAGGAAATCAGTTCACTTTGGATGGTCCATTAAGAAAGATACCAGAATTATCTAGTGAGGAGTTTGAATTAGACTCCGATAAATCAATGTTAAATTGAAATGGGGTAAACATTTGACTTAGAATGTATTCAAACCTGCTTTGCGAGCGAAAAATATCTTAAATTTTATGTGCCTCATCTTGAGCGTTTTGAAGATTTAGTGGTATAAAAATCTCTAAAATCTTGAACTAATCTGTGACAGTGCGGCACTGAACTGATATATTGTACTATGTAGCTCATTGTAGAGGGAGCTATCCTCCTGACTGTATGATCTAATGAATATGGAACAGATTTATGGTTTCGAGAATGCTAGGTTTGTGTCCAAAGGAGTTTGGTTTATTTATTTTAGTTGTTTATTTTATTAGTTAACGCGTATGATAAATAATGTATTCAAAAGTTTAAACTTAGCCCAATAGTAGTTAATTTGAAACATAAATAACATAAAAATACACTACAGTAAAAAGGGGGGAATAAAAATTAATTTACACTCAAACTGCATGGGAATGATTTGCTTTTCCTCGACACCAAATTCATGCAAACTGTGCCAGGGAGTCATGCACTGTAACTACCGTGGTATAATTTGAGTAAAAGCTTATTAGGCAGTGAAGTACTGCTGCTTTATTAACTTAAGGGAGTTTATAAGGTAAAACATAATCAACAATTTATCTATCCTTAATCATTGATTTCCGAGATTAAAATTAGACACGGCACTTCACGTATTTGATATTTTTAATATTATATTGTTACTTTGAAAGCAGGAACGTATTACAGAATGATTATATGTTTTCCAGAGCTATTTTCCGTAAACTAAAATTCTTCCCATACTAATGTTTCTTTTTCTCAGCTCCTATAACATGTAAAATAATGAAAAGTTTATCACATTTTTTTTTTTTTGCATGCATGTGATGATTTTAACCGAAGTATATTTTAATACTGTGTTTTTTTTAAAAAGTTCAGTATTTTCAATTATTAAATGCAGAAAAATATTTTAAAAACTATATATGAAAATCAATGAACTATTGTGAAAACAGTCCCTGGCAAAGATATGGCACAGTAAGAAATAATGGCTTGCAAAAGTTTCAACTTTCTGCACATAATAGTACTGAAAAAGAGTATGCATGGATGCAGACATTTTTATTTTTGTCAAGATAAAGCTCAATTAGCCCCTTGTAATGCCACGACTTCAGATAAGATAGCAGTTTCCCCATCTCAGATTGCTTTTGTCTAAGACCCCTGTACAATGTCTGAAATTATTGTGCAGTTCATTTACACCCGGTATATTGACATGCATTATCCTTGGTGTTGACTGTTAACCCCTGAAGCGATTATTGACTAGTCAGTTTCACTTATATGCAATAAGCTAAATGTTTAATACAATAGATGTTTGCTTTACCATATGCTTGTTTGCCACAGTTTTTCGATTAAATAAATTATTCGCATACGTTTAAGTGTAACGTAGACAAAAAGTGTCAGTACATTACATAAACTTTTTAGTAACACTTCACACATGAAGGAAAAGTGAAAGTTATGGACTGAAAAGTGAAGAAATTGAGTCACCCACAACTTTGAACGTAGGAGTGCTGTAGGTTTTTTTATTTATTTATTTATTTATTTATAAACGCTCTTTAACAGCTCAGGTCATCAGCGTTCCATTCGAAGCAGGGCGTGAAATGGCCGACAAATTTTGCTCAGAGGCCTCTCTTTCAGGCTTGAGGTTCTTTTCGTGCCGTAAATGTACGACACGGACCCACTGCTTTACTTCCCTTCCGAAGGAAGCCATACTTAGGATTTTTACGCCCGAAAAAATCCATCGATCCTAATCGGGTTTGAACCCGCGATCTTGGGTTTAGGAGGCAATTATGGTAACCACTACACCACCAGGACCGACGTGCTGTACGGGAGAGAATATTAGCTGGTGTTCATTTACGATACTAATCTTGACAGACATTTGCTGCACTTGTCAACTGGATCACGAGAAGTATGAGTTAGTAGATATAATCACATTTTCATTGATTAGTGACTATGTTGTAGCAGGTTTATAATATTAATATTTTACTTATCTAGTTCTCGGTGAATATGTTTTGACCCGCATAAGTTAATTTATGAAATTAAAATTCTTTTCATCGTCATCATTTTTATGTCCCATGATGTCATTAGAACCGATTACTCTATCGCCACATGGATACAACACTTCTGGCATTCCGTTTAGAGTCATTACTTACACACACACAAAACTTTTCTTTATATAAGTCAGTAATATTTGTGGCCAATGTCTACATTATTTTATAATCCATAATTATCACAAGAAGGTCTGAGATGGCTGATAAATTCACAACTTAGTGAGTGAATTTATCTGAAAAGCTCAGACCCTGGAGTGATATTTATTAGTACTATTTCAGGAATAAAATAAGAGTTGAAATATAATTCCCGTATACTTGGCTTACAATATTGTAATAATTGTACATGTTTATTATGAATACTTAACCTTTTCAAGCCATCTAGCAACAGACAAATGTCGATTGTCAGTAATGTTAATAAAGAATAGTCAAATACGGGACTGCGACCATTTCATGAATAGAATAAAATAAAAGTTTATATATATATTTGAAATTCCGGCACAAATTATTACAGTTGTATAAAATGTTATACTTACGTACCCATTCAGAAACCTTCAGATTGAAATAGACGAAAGTCGATTATTGCAGTTGCTACCGTTCGATTTACTAATACCACTGAGAAAAACAAAACAGAGGAAACATTTTTCCATTGTGAACAACATGTGTATTAAGATTTATGCTTGCTTAGGCAGATATTGTTACATAATATACAAAATGATTTCAGAATGTTTGACTGAATACGCAAAAACAATTGCTTGAGTGGATACACATTAAGTTAGTTAAATTTACAAAAACTGAAAACACAGAAAAGTGTCAGTGGTGCGTGTTCAGGAATTATATGGTTGAGGCACACATTTGGCTACACTGACCACAAGACAAATGCCCGTCGCGCGATAAAACGGATTTGATAAAACGTTTCGATAATCTCACTGCGACATTGGGCTGTGATTGGCCAAAATTCAAAATTTTGTTTTGGTTCATTGGTGGATTTTATGATGATTGCATAAGTGAAATAGTCTCATTAAAATGGTCCCACAATTCTTTCGTTGCAATATGCCCTACTTTCTCATGAAGATGAGGATTTTGCTCAGCACTAAAAACCGTATTTTGTTGAATTCACATAATCAGAGATGTTAACGTTCATCTGTCCTGAAAGATAAGGTTTGAAGACATTTCTCCAACATATACAAAATGTGCTTAAGTTAAAGATCCTTAGGTTTTAGTTCTTTCGTCTCAGCAATTTTGCATGGTTTAGCTTCATCCGTTTTTAACTCTTTACACAAGTGTTACGAAGGTTGTATGTAAAAGATGCCCCTCAGATTTGTAGGAGAATTTTCAAAGTGATAGTCTATGTCACACAAGTTTCTTCTCTTGAGAGCATTAAGCGATTTTATAATTTGAACACTTCTTTTCGCTATGACGGTTCGCTATAAGAATTCTGCTTCGAGGAACATTCAACTCTTATTTGTATTATTTGTGTAAATAATGGATAAATAATAGTTATTTAATTGAAAAATTGACAAGGAAAACTCTTGAGTATGTCATTTATCTACTCTGAATTCCATGGTGATATTAAGTTTTCCCGCAGAGGTTAACTAAAGGGCTCCGTTTAGTCACCCTTCGTTTGCCAGTTGAGATAGTGTAGAAGCTTGTATAGCATGCTTCAAAGTGGCACTAATCTTCAGAAACCTCTACTGGAAAACTGTGGCTTTAAAAAAAACAAACAATGTCACTATTGAATTCAAAAATAAGTAAATCACCTATAACTGAATTGTTCGGTTTTGTTTGTTGGAACCCGAGCATATTTCTTGTCAGTGTCTGTGATAGCACACTTTGCGGTTGCACATAAACAGTCACATAGTAAAAAGCACCTTCTTACAATGTCAGTCATCTACTTAGCTCGCTTGTTTGAGATACGCTTTATCATGCAGCATAGAGGCTGAGTAAGGAATGTCATCCCACCATCTTATATTTCGTGAATTGCCTTTGGAGCGTCAGCCAAAAAGAAGACTAGTCGCCCTTTTCCAACGAGACCGTACCACTCAGGTAATAAAATTAAGAAGCTGTTCCAGTCAGGCAAAGTTATTTATTAGTTTGACTTTGTGACTCCTGGTCCCTCGGTACTAGCTCCCTGTGGCACGAAGGAGATCGAACAAAAGAAACCCACACATTCTGTAAGAAAATTAACGTGCTTCAAAAAAACGGGGAACGAAGCGAATGGTGGGTTTTTAGACAGATGTGAAAAAGATGTGCTAAACAAGGGCCGGCAGTTTCAGCATCTCTTTTCCTAAAATGGGTCAGTAGAATGTTTAAAGTACTTTTATTTCAATTTAATTTTTAATAAGTGTTATGTCCATTGCATTACGTTATTGAAAAAACCGCAATCCATAACTAATGAAGTATCACTCGACGATTCTGTGACACTTGGTAGTGTTCTAAAATGTTCATTTGTTTCTTTGTTAATGTTCATGCTACCGAGCTCTGGTATTGTTAGCCCTCAATTTGTTGGTCCTATAAGAAAATGTTGCTTCTTTATCAAACATGACCTATTACACAACGTACGAATTTAAATAATTCATTTGTTCTATAAAGCACAAACTTAAATTTCAGTAACATATTTCCTCTTGGTAACAACATTTCGTACATTTTGTAAATACTTCTGAGTTACATTTTTGCTGTAAAATTTATTTTAGTTCATCCGATATGGCTGATATCTCCTAATCATCAACAAAAGTTACATGTAGAGAGATGTATCACCAATGTTAAAATTATAGCTAATTGCCATCTTATAGTGAACTTCATCAGTTCAAACTTAAAGTGAATGACGTGCACCCCAAACGACACCGTGTCTTATTAGACTGCTTATTCCGTTTCCGCTTTTATTTTGATTACTGTGCCATTGCGCAAACTGAGTAATGTTTCTTAATGTTGGAATTTCTCCATTTTCTCTATTAATTAAGTCAAATGTCTTTTCATGACCTGCAATGCTTATAAAAGTTGAGATACTGTAACAGATAACATACACTGTTCTTCGCTTTTTACATTCTTAATATGTTACTCACTTTTCAGTGCTTATTTCTTATTTCTGTTCTCCAAAATATTCAATTTTCTCATTGTCCTTTCTCTTGGTCTTCTCTATTATGAGTTTGGCAACACCTCCAAGTCAAGTTCCTGTTTTTCTTTTCTCAAAGAGAGATCAGTTGTTCAATCGTTTTGGCCACTTTTTCTCTTTCATCCTCTGAACGTGTCCATTATTTCTGTTCTGTTCTATTTTCAAACTCTTTTTCTGTAGCTATCTATCTTGATGAAATCTTCCATGGGGATCACACACTTTCCAGTTTTCTCAGTCATATAATTTCTTTCTCATAATTTTTACATATTTAATTTAAGTGGTGTGAAGAGTATTGCAATGCATTTTCTTTTGTCAATTGCGGTCGGTTCTTTGGAACATCGTTATTATTTGTACTGTTTTCCAATCATTATGTTTTGTTCTTCTGCCGATATTGAATTGTAGTATTGTAAAATATAAGAAAGAGTCACATTATGTTAAAAGTTCTATGTTTATTTCCATCGGTACCTACCGTTAATTTCCTGCTTTCATTTCACTTAATATTTCTTGATTGTAAGCATAGAGACTTTTGAATTTTTGTAGATTTATAACTTATAGACTTCTTTTTTTAATTTTTCCTGAAACAATACGCTTAGAGTTTTATGCATTAAGTTTCTTGAATTAAATTAATTCCCGCTGTATACAAATGTCTGCATTACGTGAACATCATTTTCTATATTACTGATAACTTTTTCCCACAACTTCTGTTGCCTCTCTATTAGTGTTTTACTTACACATTGACATAAGGTTCTCTGAACATAAGATTATTGTTTGCATAATGAGAGTAAGAAAGAGAGAGGTATGTGTGTAAAGGTACAGTTGAGCGCAGGAAGAAGTATCAACTAGCAATGTCCCTCCCAGTGTCGAACATCTGTACTCGCAATCAGTATAAAGTGTACAGTCTAACAGTCTGGGTGTTTCGTTATATAGTGTCTGAGCCAACTTGTTTTGAGTTGCCGGTTATGAACTCTGAGCCTTAAGTATGACAGGCGCTGTGGTACCTTTAGTCAGCATAGCTCACCATTAATTTTAATGTTATCAAATTTTCTCGTCAAAATGATTGGCTTCTTATATCGTATGGCGGTTGGTACATGTGTTAAAGGGGAGGGCTGCATGAAATTATTCAGTCCGTTGATTTGCTGGTAGATGAGCTTCATTTGGAAGTTTTGCACGCTACAACATTAAGATATTGAATTACGAACATTTTAAAAACTACACCGAATTATTATTATTATTATTATTATTATTATTATTGTTATTGTTGTTTTATTCAATTACTATATACTTCAACTTGTTCACGCATTATAAAGTAGGGAAAACAATCCGGCTACGACAGTGTCACGAATATTTATTTCGGAAAGGAACGTCCTGTTTAATCGTGCTGTCCTCTAACGTGTATAGGAAATAATATTTTGCGTGATTCTATGGAGTCCTCCAATTATCTGATGACCGACGCGCGGATTGTATAGGCCAGCCGCAGCCGATTCTGGTGCTGTAGTGGTAACCATACTTGCCTCCTAAACCCAAGATCGCGGGTTCGGTTTCGGCCAGGACCGATGGATTTTTTTGGGCGTAAAAATCCTAAGTATGGCTTCCTGCGGAAGGGAAGTAAAACCGTGGGTCCCGTGTCGTACATTTGCGGCACGAAAAAGAACCTAAAGACTGAAAAAAGAGGTCTCTGAGCAAAATTTGTCTGCCGTTTCTCGCCCTGATTTTAATGGGACGCTGATGACCTGAGATGTTAAAGGAGCGTCCGTAAACGAAACAAATAAAAAAAAATCACTCACCCGCTCGCTAGTGTCGGAGTGAGTGAGTTGTGCAACACAAGAGTCGGTGGTATGAATACTAGAATATTAGAATTCTAAATTCTAATGCACATACATTCTCTATGAGAAATTAAATTGATATCTTCACAGATATTATGCTTTTGTTTGTCTAAAATGTGCGGGGCACTGTTCATTTATGAGTCGCATCACGACTTTGCTGACTGAGAATCTCTTCAAATTATCTTCTGGGAACGCGAGCGGTTTTGGTACATAAATAAATAAAACTTGTATATTCACTCGTAATGGAATAGAATAATTAGACCTGGTATATGTCATTTAGTTTTCTTATCAGATTTTATTCTAGGATAAGACGAGTGTGTTTCTAACACTGCGCAGACTACATTGACACAACGGCAACGACAGCGTAGCAGTTCGGCAAATCCCGCCCGTTCCTATTCGTGTTGCTCTTGTTTTGTCGAGTGATGGCATATCGGTCAATGCAGTTACCTGCAGCCGCATGGGTCATCACATAATTGGATGACCCAATATATTGCTATTTTGATAATCGTGTTTGGAATGGTACAGTTGACTAGCTGCACATAAATTATACTTACTTTTTAAGTAGTTTATATTTTGTTTGGTTTTAATACTAAGCCTTTTGTTTTTAATCCTTCTTTTCTCGCGATAGGCAGAAATTATATTTCATTGTAGGCCCATGCTTTATATACCAGGAGTTGCTGACGTTGCTGTTTCTCGCATCTACCGCTACGAGAGCTCGGGTGAGCGAAACACATGCTCTGTGACTGCCAGACAGACGAGCGCATACAGGTGAAAAAATGTGTACATTGGAATGACACAGTGCAAGGCGGAACTGAAATCCCTAGATATAGGCAACGTTTAAAGCTACCAACTCTTGCCACAATTGCTAAGCATGGACAAACAATACTAGATCCTCTCTATGCCTGCATTCCACTTTTGTTACCTTTCCTACTTCGGTCCATTCTCTCCACCAACCTATCATTGGAAACACATCTAAACCCCCTTTGTGCGAGCTCTTACTTCAAAACTGGAGTTCAGCAAAGTCTAAACAGCCAAGTGTAAGCGCATTAAAAAAATAAACTAAATGGAGGTGAATATTAATAAGTAGACATGCCATGTGTGACAAATGAGCAACATACAGGTAGGTCGGTGTCCCCCCTCCCCACACAGGAAACGGAACTAGGTTTCCGGCATCTATTGTGAACATTGGGTGTGTTTCGCTGAAGCAGGGTTATCGGCCTGTGACGCTCGCTTTTGGTGTAATAAGTCGCAATAGTCACAGATGTGGAAGACGTTTGGGATTTACAACATTCTGAAGGTCTTGAGCCGTTCAATTGTTCTACAGCCTGAAAACATTACATCACATCTTTTAAATTACTTCTCAGTTAACTAGTTAGTGACATTACAGTCGCGGGTTCAAGTTCCGCCTGATATGAATGTCTAATCCACATTGCGATGACGTCCAGTCATTTTTTCCGTGTCTAGTATAGTGCAAGTGCTGCGCATATCATCCGGAATAGATCTTAAGAGTAAACTTTGGAGTGGATAATGGCTTTAGACAGTGGAATAATGAAGGAAAAGAAAAACATATAACAAGCATATCTGTAGAGTTTTACAAGCCCAGCGTTATGAATTACGGAAACAAAAGTTTTTATTATATATATATTTTTTAAATTGTTTTCCAACTGGATGATCTGGATCAGAATGGAACATTAACATCCTGAAAGTGTGAAAAGGCTCACTGGTCCTTTATTTCTGAAGATAAACGAAAGCAACAACCAAAACTTGAAAAATATCTTTATTGACGTGATGTCCGACCTCGTCAACAAAATAAAAATTAGGTTATTTTATTGATTAATTACATGTTCGTAATCATATATACCATTCATTAATAAATGACTATAAATATGCTAGGATTTACATATCAGGTACAAAATATGAACAGAATAGCAGTTGATCCGTTTTTCAGTCTTTGTTTCTGTCTAGTTTTTGTTTTATTTTCTGTCCACATAAATATATAATTTTTACATGCAATATTTAACGTTCTATTTTAGCTCTGTGGTATCAAATTGAAATTTAGTTTAATTCTTCAATTCAGTGCAATCACTGCTGATTCAAGCATGCAGCGTGTTTCCCCCCTCATTGTTGATTAGGATGCTATTGAAGAGATAATAGGCGAAAAGAGAATTTAAATTTTATTTGTATTTTCCGACACTTTCACATACATTTTATTTAGATTGAGTTTTAAGCCCCGAGGGAGAGTAAAACATTCTAAATACAGTGTTTACAATAGCTATACCAATTTAAAAAGAAAAGCCTATGCGACGTAAAGTAATGGATATAGAGGGATTTCTCAATTTACAGGTGCAAAAACATGTCCCATATGTTCCGCATCTGTTACCCATTCTAATTTATGCGGGTGTTTTGCAAGAAATTCACATTCAAAGATTCCCCGTTAAGAATCCATGCTCCTAGTAAACTATATGAATCGAAATGACCTAGAGAGAAATGTAAGCATTTTGCAGAACATGCGAAAATGTTTTGCTTAGATACTGCCATTAGATACTATGTTGTTCTCGGAGCTTACATTTATTTGAACCGCAAACAATACTTGTCTTTTTCTTATTTATGTCAGGTCATTTTAATAATTATTCCAAAATATAAAATGAATAAATTTGTAACTATACCAAACTTATTAAAAATAATTATTCTACGTTTAATTTTGAAGCAGAAATATTGTTTATTCATAAAAATTTGAAGGAACCTGAAATATTACACACTTCTTTTGCACACCGTCACGGGTGGCCGAGGTGTTAAGGCGCGGACTCAGGGGAAGTCAGGGATTCGAATCCTCCCAGAACAGTCCTTCCTGAGGTTTTTTCCTGGTTTTCCTCAGTCCTCATAAATGGCAAATGCCGAGGAGGTACCCTAAATTTTGGCATGGAACGTTTCCTTCCTTAAAGAAATCCTTTCCCAATATATCATTTCATCTCATGTATCATCAGTGTTCACCGTCTGTGGTGGCTCAGTAGTAAAAACGGGTGTTAAACACTACTCAAATAACCTATGCTTATCTTTCCATTTAATTTTAAAATCAATAATTTCTAATTTTAGATTTTCCGTACATTCCAAAATGTTTTGCTGAAAACTTCCTAAAATATTTTAATAAAAAACATAGTATATTAATGTAATCATAAACCAAAACTACAAACGATTGCTTTACCTATAAGCAAGGAAAAATACTCGCATGTTTGCCTTCCCCATTCCTGTGCTTTTCATTTCAACTTAGAAGCTGAACCTATAAGGACAACCTTTGCTTCTTTATAGTTCTGCTAAGTATAGCTATGATCGTTATAGTAGAGGAATGGACAGGATGACTTATTTGCACGCAAGTACTTAAGATTCCTCGTAGAGAAGGTGTGCTAACTTAGGTTTTGTTGCTCAAGGAAAATTTACTACAAAAGAGAAATGTAGAAGATTTTTTACTACTCTCGCAGAAAATCTCATTTATTAAATAGGAGGCAAATGTGATGTCAATTTAACGGGACATGTATGATTCCAATTGGCAGTAGGTTTATGGCGTGTAGTTATTGGGTTAATTAAGACCTTAAATGATGCAAATCCTTACGTAAAGCAACTGTACTCCTGTAAGTAAGGAGGGGAATGAGCAATAACGAGACCCCGGATTTCAAGCAGATGCATATTTTTATATAAGTGATTGCAATTCTCAAAATCTGCAAATGTTCGATTTGTAACTTTTTGGTTCCAACTTTTTCCATGCATACTTGCATGTTTTGGTATTTTTGGGAGTAAATTCGTGTATAATGCATATTTTGAAGATTTTACATATAAAAACACATATTTAATATTTTATATTGCATATTGGCATTATATTATATACTATGTTAGCGTACATAATAGTGGTTTTTATGAATCTTGATTCTTTGAATCTGGTACTTTCAATTTAATTAGTCTATTGAGATGAGAGATGATGAGATCCGTAAAAGATAACTAAAGTATTCCTGCATTCTAAGTACCTAAGGTTTAGTAACTAGTGGATTTTCCATCAATGACTAAACCTTTATTTTGTTACACTGGCGTTTCCAAACCCCCTACCCTTGCTCGTCAAGGCTGGCTGGCTTTAGTCAGCCGCAATATGACCATAAACTGAAATTTACATTTAGTATAGATTTGTGACGAGCTGTGAATTGTAGATATGGCTCCTATTGGAAGTGCAAAAAGAGATCTTGCGTCTAATTGGATTAAGGTAAAGGAATTTAGTGTATTGTAATACGGATGTAAGTACTTATTAATTAAGCTATTAATTTAATTTATATTTTACATTTTTGTACTAGTTAATTTAAAACAATTCCTATTGCGCCACACCTTAGTTATATTGTGCTACTTTATTTAAACCTAAACTATTCTTTGAAAAAAAGCATACATATTTTTAAATAATATATTTGTATGTTTTGTTTCAGATTAAATGTGCAAAAAGTTTCATGTTAGTCAACATTTAAATTCTGTTTCACTCTTGCAAAGATTTCAACGAAAAGGAATAAAAATTTAAAATTATATTGTCTTTCATTAATATTACCAGCTAATCCTTCTCAAAATCGATTTTTTATGAATTTATGTGATGTTTTAATGGGAGCAAACATACCGCCGAAAAAGTGACAAACCCGGCTTAAAAAACTTCTAGAGAAGTACATAAGACATATTATTCCAGAACCTACAACCTACGAAAAATTATATTCCAAGATCATTATTCCGGTATGTGAGAAGTGCAACATTAAAAGTACTTCTGGTGTAATTTTGTATTAATGTTGATTGAAAATAAATAAAATGTTATTTTGAAAATGCAGATAACGCTTGCTACATTAACATAAATATTTTAAAATTTATCTTGCCAAGAAGGTTTTAGATGTAATCCAAAATTACTTGCGAAATTCAAACATATGGACTTCTGTTGATGAAATTACTCATTCCTTGGCCTAATAGGTTGCAAATTTCATCAGATTGGGAAACTGAGGATGGACCAATGAACCTCATCTTGTGAGTTGTAAAGTTTTACAGAGAACAAACAATTCCACAACTGCAAACTTCTTCGATTTATTATTACTATTATTTATTTTATTTACGGACGCTCTTTAACATCTCAGGTCATCAGCCCCCCTTTCATTCTATTCAAGGCGTGAAACAGCCGACAAATTTTGCTCAGAGGTCTCTTCTTTCAGGCTTGAGGTTCTTTTTCGTGCCGTAAATGTACGACACGGGGCCCACGGCTTTACTTCCCTTCCGAAGGAAGCCATATTTAGGATTTTTATGCCCGAAAAAATCCATCGGTCCTCGCTGGGATCGAACCCGCGATCTTGGGTTTAGGAGGCAAGTATTGTTACCACTACAACACCAGGACCTACAAACTTCTTCGATGAAGGAATGCGTGTGTAGTAGTACTCGTATTACTTTTATTCACCAAACATAAAAATTGCTAATGCTATGTTTTAAAGTGTAACTGTATTCTGATAGTATAACATTTTAGAGATTTTACGGCCAACAAATTTAAATAAGGAAAGAGCTCTCTTGTTTTTGATTGACACTGCCCCATATGTGGTGAAGGCTGGAGAAGCAATTAAGGTCTTTTACTCTAATATGAAGCACGTGACATATTTAGCCTTGCGCTGCATTGTGTAACGGAAGCAATACGGCTGAAATATTACAAAGTGAATGCCTTCATATCCTCCACAAAGAAGGTACTTAAATAAATGATAAAATTATTAATGATAGGTTTAATTAATTCAATGCTGACATAGTTTTCATATTAAGGGTTTTCTTGAAATCCTGCTGCTGCATATTGAGATAGACTGCCAGATTTAGTTTTACCACTAGATGGGAGTACATGGTTAATTTTTTACTATCATCATTTTGAAACAATTAAGGCGGTAAGAAATTGTGATCTGTATTTTGGCTAAATAGTAAATGTACATGTAATTTTATTATATTTATCATTTAATAACTTCACTCTATGAATTAGGTGAATTGCCCCTTAATCAAAGTATTTTCCGTATTAGGTCGTACATAGCTTTCCAGCCGATGTTGCAGCTTGCATTATAGATTCAAAAAAGAAGGGGAAAAAAAAAAAGAATGTGCAGCAGAAATTAATTACATAAAATCAAATTTTGGTAAATTGCCTTCTGCAATAACGAAGTTGGAAGCTAAAGGGAAGATGTTGAAATGTCCTCCTTGTGAGAAGGGGGTGCGGCAGCTAAAGATCTTCACTTCAAATCCTGGTGGAGTTACATTTCGACCTCACTTTGTCACAAATGTCTTCAATTAAGTACGCACCTATCACTTCTTGTGATGCAGAAAGATCATTTTTTGCGTTCAAGAACGTACTATCTGATAAACACAGGAGCTTAAATAAAGAAGGTTTGGAGAAATTATCTGTTGTGCATTTCTTTAAAAGAAAATAAAAATGTAAAATAAAGCAGAACTAAATATTGATAGAGCATATTTTCACTAGGTACTTTTTCCCTTCATTGTGCATGTTTTGCCATATGATAGTGAACGTTTTAGGTTTGATAATGCATGAAATCCGGTTTTAATAGTACATTGTTTCTGTCGATTATACGCGTAACATTCTCGGAGGAAATTGTTTGTTGATGAACCCTACGAGCGCAATGACCACCGGAATTCCGGTAGATGCATTTTCTGTTATATTTTTATATGATCGCACTAGAAATGTGTTAGATTGCTTTTCTGTCTACATATTAACCCTTGCTTAACGCACTCACGAACGCACACAGTTTCTGAAGTACTAACAATGTGCAACAATTTTCATGATTCTCTGCCTATTTTTCTAATCCATTTTTCTGAACAAATAATTTTTAATAACATAATTTTCATATATTTCCCATTTTTATTTTTAAATTATTTGTAACTATAAACCGATTTCAAATAAATTAAAATATTTATTACAGATTTGTATAAAAAAAAACTCCGATTAAAGCCACTTACTGCAGTTAAAACTTACTAAGTATGTTCAGGTTAAAACAAATGTACGGAGTAATAGCTACACTTCAGGTTGGTCAAAATTTACAAATTGCAAAACGTTTTGTTTACTCATACCCACCAAACTGAAGTAGATGTTGTAAATTACCAGCGTGAGATCACCACGAGCAAGCCACATGCTCAAATATTTCGCACACAGTTAACTGCAGTACCATCTCGATTATAGGAAAAAAGAATGTGGAAAGTTAATATCAGCACCAAAATTCAAAGTCAAATCCAAAATTCTTAAATAAATAGGAAGGTCTTAATATAAGAAATTCTTGTTGGTGAACAATTTGCTCCGCATGATTTGCGGGAGGATGAGAATTTTGAAGGGTATTTCTAGAGTAAGAAAACTGTGCAACTTCTAGATAATTTCAGTGTACATACCAGTTGTGAGTAGTATATCAGTTAAAAATATGGACACACAATATTCTGCATTTCCAGGTGCCTCCTACAATATTTACACAGTTTTCCGCTACTCTTGAAACAAATAAACAAAGGAACCAACCAACAGCAGAAATTTAAGTTTTATCTTCATGTTTTGTAAATGGAAACTGCCCAACATGAAACTGTATTACGTTGTATCATATCAGCTGCACAGAATTTTCGAATTAAAAGTTATTTAACTCATAATATGAATGATTTTTAAATAGCGATCAGAACTGCTTTATAACAGTATTTTCAGAAGTGCAAATTTTAGAAGGGTTCTTCCATCTTGGTCAAACTATGCATAGAAAAGTTGACAAGGAAGAATTGCAACAGGCTTATGTCGCTTATATACGAATGTCGCGAGCTGAAAACTTGAAATCCTCTCGCTGTTGTGCCGGTAAATGGTATTACAATTTCCTTCCACCTGCTTAGGGACGAGGTACTTTATGAATTGTTTTCAGTAATGGACTACTTCCAGAAATGTTACATGGTTGAGCGTGCGCCAAGAAGAAAAATAAAGCCATTACGAGTTTACAACAATATTAATAAGGGGTGGCAAATCGTTTTAAACATGACGTCTGAAAACATCATCCTGGTTTGTATTCAGCGCTGATCCAGTTCCAAAAGTAACGTAGCGGAATTACATTTGGAAAGAGAGAGAGAGAGAGAGAAAATCGCACTTTGGAATACCTACATTAGCATATACTATTCGTATAACTTTTAAAGAAATACGTTTTGGATTGAAGTCACATTTAAAAGAACAATTTTTCGAAAATGGAAATAGAAATTTCGAAAAAATTGATTAGCGAAAATTACCGGGAACGTTTTCTTTGCACCTGATTCACTACATGTGCATACATTATTCTTCTTGTATAATCAGAAGAAGTTATTTTTCAATGGTCATATTTTTTTAATTTTCACCCACATCTAAATTGATAAGAACTGCGCCGGTCCTGGTGGTCTAGCGTTAACCATACTTGTCTCGTAAACCCAATATCGAGGGTTCGATCCCGGCGAGGGTCGATGTTTTTTTTTCGGGCGTAAAAATCTTAAATATGTCTTCTTTCGGAAGGGAAGTAAAGCCGTAAGTCCCATGTCGTAGATTTACGGCATGTAATAGAACCTGAAACCTGAAAGAAGAGACCTCTGTGCAAAATTTATCGGCCGTTTTATGCCCTGAATTGAATGGGACGCTGATGACCTGAGATGTTAAAGAGCGTCCGCCAATAAACTAAATCTAGAATAAGATAACTAGTGCGGTAAATATTCCAAGATGATATTTTAAACATAATCCTAAATTTTTTAATGGCAAAGAAGTTAACCAGAAAATGAGGGCATTTTAAATATGACAAAATATATAAAGAATAATTCATAATTAAATCTCATTCCTTCATCATGCAATTACCGTTGGTTATCTATACCCTAGCATCTCCAAAGGAGGATTCAAACACTGCCGACTTCCAGATAAGCTCTCGAGTTGTAGACGCTTGTAAACTCTTCACTTCTCTCTGTTTATTACAAATTCTCCATTATGTAACCAGCATTTAGAATTGACCTATTAAATGCCTGATTAAAAAGTTACAAGTTTGACTGATATATCAGCGTCAAGAGTTTAATTTAGAAAGTAAGCAATGATAACCGGGGGGAAAAAAATAGCTCATTAAAATCACACCAATCCATTTGTGAAATGATTTGTACGATTATATGAACATTTTAAAAGAAATCGGTCGTAAATGCAGTTTTTTCCTGATGTCGAAAAATGTTTCAAACGTACACTATCTAACAAGCGCGGTAAGAGATGAGTGAGAGTGTGGAAGTCGAGCATGTGGTTAACGAAGCGTGACGAAGAACGTCCTTGGCCTAGCTAAGCGTTGCAAGGTCGCGGCCAAGATGTAGGCACCTGTGCACAGCGCGCTTCCTCTTCCTCGGATTGCACTGTCTGAGTCGAGGTTTGAGGATAGCGCCGTCTCTGCGGCTCGGCTCTTTTGTTTTTATATCGCAGAGTGCACTGGCCCGTTTCAAGTAAATCTAACTTTGATTTAACAAGTGACAGAATTCTTCGAGACATCTTGTTTTCAAAAGGTACTGCTTTACTACTTTAAAAATAAACTTTTTGCACGTCATGGATACTCATGAATACCCTCTATTGGTTAATACTTAAAGACAAATCAAAATCGACATTTTCCTCTCAATCATTTGAATTTCATCGGAAAATTAAAGTACCCCCCAAAAAGGGCAACATGCGTCGACAACCTCCTCTCCGGCATCCACAAACCCTCAACATCACGACTCTCACAAATTCTTAGAAACACCTCGATCAAGCTTCGCGATATTTTCAGGCACCAATCTCAGAAAATGAATAGAGTTGCAAGGTTTTAGCCACTAACCGGATAGTGGAACCCGTCGTGAAGTTAGACTGATTTTTATTGGTTGAAAAGTATGAGCTATCCAGTATTACAAGCTCTCAAAGGTGCTGCTATCCCGCCTTGCTTATAAAAAGTCATGAAACAGCCCAGCGTTAGGCAAGTCATGCTAATCATACATTTCCTCACTTTGTGTGGCACTCATGGATAAACCGCCACGGGCGGCCGAGGTCGTTAAGACCCCGACTCGTGAGCGGGAGGTCTGGAGTTTGAATCCCGCCAGGACCGTCCTCCCTGACTAAGGTATTTTCCAGGTTTTCCTCGTCCTCATAAATGGCAAATGCTGGGGAATTACCCTAAACTTAGACCTGGAACGTTTCGTTCCTGATATAAAAATATCCTTTCCCAGTTTGTCATTTCATCTCATATATCATCAGTGTCCACCGCCTGTGAAACCTCAGCGGTAAAAACGGGCATTAATCACTATTCAAACAAAACAAACGAATGGATAATAGCACTACTGTTGCGTCGATAAATAACAAGTGGGGGAATTTATATAAACCATTGCTTTTAGGGAACAATTGTCTTTATATTCTATGACATATGTCTACCCAAATTATTATCACAATATATAAAAATGCGATCACTAGTTAAAAAAAAAAGAGTTAAGCAAATAACGTCAAATTTAATAAATGTACCTGTATGTGCGCCTTTTGGGTCTTCAGCTTTAGGATGGTACAGCTCACAAAATGTTTCTACATTTTTACTGACGTACTCACTGCCAGAACTCTGACCTCTAAACATCTATAAACCCTTTTGTCCAGACAGACCATATTCACTGCCTTACTCAGCGACATGTAATCCTAAGCTAATCGTATAATGAGGTGGGGTGGTTGGTTGTTTATGTAGCGAAAGTATATTTAAATTTGCCACAAGGGTTCATTAAAGAAGTCTCTATCAGTCTGAGTCAAATATCTTCGACTTCACTCCTAATTAACAAGTGATTCCATTATATTATCGTCCCATTCTAAAGGCCTACGTCAACAAATCAAAATACTACGATCGCAGGCTTCACTAAAAGGTACTACTATCATATATACGAGTACTTCATCTCTCGCTAGTCATTCATAATATTTTTGAATACTAAACCAACATTACACCTTGTCTACAATGTACGTGTAGTGATAATACACGAAAATATAAATGCATATTCCTGCAAACTTTATTCATGAGTCAAGGGATTATGTTTTTTTTTTTTTTTTTTTTTGATGAGTATTTAACGCCCGTTTTTACTACTGAGGCACCACCGGCGGTAACACTGATGATACTAGAGATGAAATGATATATTGGGAATTTTTTAAGGAACGAAACGTTCCAGGCCTAAGTTTAGGGTACCTCCCCGGCATTTGCCATTTATGAGGACTGAGGAAAACCTGAAAAAAATCTCAGTCAGATAGGACGGTGCTGGCGGGAGAGTCGAGGGAGAAATATACGTTCCGCTCTTAGACCCAAGAATCAAAGACATGCCGACGTTAACCTTTAGATAGGGAAGATGTTACAACCATTCCTAAGTGAACAAAAGCTGAACTCTAGCCTTAAGTGCTTCTGAAAGAGTTTTGACAAGCCGATTTATTAACACGTTGCCTTATCGTGCTGTATACATTGTTGAACATAAGTGACATGTTAGCAGATAGCTGCCAAAGTATAAAGCAATGTATTAGGTTAAGAAACTGTGTGATTACTAACGTGGCAGCGGTGGACTGCATCGCTCAAAAGCAGAGCTAAATTAGACGGGGCGGGAGCGATTTTCCAAACTGCTACGTTGGCCTTGAGTCTCACGCCACTGGTCAATGGCATGTGAATAGTGAAAGAAATCACACGCGTCTAGTCTTAATAGTAAAGTCTACTAAGAAAATTAATGACATATTTTATATCTAACAGTCTATTCCTCAACGTGTGTTCATTTATTATCCATATGTCCTTACTTAGTCCGCTCGTGCTCTCAGGAGATTATTTGAATAGAAATTTCCAGTTGATCGAGCTCCTTCGCAAGACATTCGTAAATTAATAATACCCACACACTTTAGACGAAATAAATGTTAATATCCGTCAAAGGAGCCAAGAAAGAAATGGGCAATTTCATAAGTAAATGCTGGATATGTGTAGAAAATAAGACAGGCAGTTCCAGCGTGGATGTGTTAGTACATAACTTTCTAAGTGCAACACCACTTATTTAGCTGCCGTTTTAATGCTTCTACCACCAACTCTTGTGTTGTCCCGCTCGCTTCTAGAGTAGTCCGGCTGGCCATGAGCAATGGTTTATCGGTCCACACAGCTCCGGCTGTCGCGTCTGTCCTCAGATATAGTATATAGATAAATTTACCCAAGTGAAACAATATTTAAACAATAACTAACACTTCCAGCTTGAAGCTTTAAATACATTGCGCAAATTTTTCTGAGAACCATTGCATAAATTGAGATCTTTGCTAGAAGTCTGCAGCTTTTCTTGTAATTTAGAAGTATTTGCTGTTGCAATCAGTCCGTACACATGTATTAGGAAGCTTTTGAATTGTTTTAAATATTAATAAACATGGGCATTGGAAAGAAAGATTGCATTCAGAGATTGTATAATTATATGACGATAGTACAGCGTTGAGTCTGGACAATTCATACTATAGTAATTCTTTTAATAATAGAAGCAAATAAGACTCAAACTAGGAACTACATTTTGTAACACTGCAATATTACCAACCTTCATTTAATACAGAATGAGATGATTATTAATTCACTTAGGCAAATAATAATTATATATTTTTTGTAACACATACATTTTATATTTTCACATTCCTCGTGCTGGTTTCGAAATCAGGCCACAGTGTAATTAGAGATATCACATTAATTTGTTTCTAAGATTTTTGCATAAGGAATCATATCAGGCTGGAAGAAAATCAATAGCAGCTGGTCTCATCATTGCGTATACTATTAGCTTTCTCAGCTCGAGAAAAATTAATTTTGAACAGCAATTTAACAAGAAAAATTAAACAATACTAAATAGCAAATTTTAATTTGTAATTTTACCCAGCCAAAATACATTTAAAAATCCCCAATCATTACCGCTGCGGTATTAGTAACATTATCCAGAAATTTAGGTAACTTTGTTCTAGAGAAATGTACACAATCTCTTTCTTTAAAACAAGAAACGTTTCGGAAAGGCTGCAATAAAATTAATTAATTACTATTTTATACATAAATATTAACCGTTGTCAAAAAAAAAAAAAAAGCGTATCATACACAGAGGTCTAGTTCCACAAAAAAAAATGCCACTTTTATTATTAATAACTACTTCACCACACATACACACACCAAACCCAAGTTTAAAATTTTATATTAACCAATATGGCGTACATTTTTGAGTATCCCACGGGTATTTATCATTGCATTACCAGGATTAAATACTTAACACGGGATTATAAGCATGTGTAAATGCCAATATCTTATTAAAACTTTCAAATTAACTTTTCAACTTTTCTCATTTTATAATAACATGCGCTGCAACGTTCGAGAACTTAAACTGTGTATTGTAGAGAGCAGTGAATGAAATACATGCTGCATTGACCGCCTGTAGTGCTAAATTACATCACTAGAGGGTTACTCAATTAGAGTTATACTGCTTTAATTAACTTTTTCAGTGTATAAACTCGTCTATACACAAAAATGGAGGGCTTTTTATTAACTTAGGCTAGCTTTTCCTTGTTGATGATGATGATTAGGGTTTAAAGGGTGCAAAATACAATTTTCCCTAGCGCCCAAACACTCTATTTTTCCTTGTTAGTTTATTCTTCATTGTTCATGGGTTTGAGCAGTTTTTACTACTCAAATGAGCACAGCGTTAAGACATCAATAAATGTTGCTACTTTATTTTCAGACAATTTAATGTCTATTTTAGGGACTGAGATTATATAATGCAGGAGTAATTGAAAGGAATGCAGTAGACCGAATATAAGTTTCTTCATTAGAGAAGCGGATGATTTTCCAGTGCCGGAAAATGTCGTCAACCGCAGTGTATAAACAGCACCTATCTCCTTGTTTCATGTACTGTAATCAAAGCCCTAAACCTGCCAGTAACAGAAAAACATCATATATTTAAGTAGCGGCCCCTTAAATAAAAGGGGCACATTGCCTTTTTATAATTAATTTTGTGGCACCATGTATTAACCTCATAAAGCTAAAATTGTAAACTTTTGAGATAATGGCGTCATCTGTTACTTTTACCTCTAGTCTTTAAACTCACAATCACAAACCGCAATTTCTGTAATAGATTTAGCTTTTGCACAATAGAAGGAAAAGGCGTACAGTTCCCCTTAAGGTACAATGTATTTCTGTTAACTTTAAATGATATTTTTTTAACATCATGTTCGTGTGAGTTATAGGATTCACATACGGAGTCGTAGAATTGAACTTGGTACGAAAAGTTTACTTATAGTATTCTGTAGAGAAGCTCAATCATGCTGTATTTCACTAGAGCGAATTCCACAGCGTTTATTCTCATCTTATTGTTTCACGCAGCAATTTACAGGTCACTAAGCTAAGAAGCGCACTGGCAACGGCAAATTCGCAATGACCTCCGCTTAACAGCATCTTTTTGTTACGCTCTCTAAAACCCCAGGCTAGTTAAGCTCAGCATCCTAACGGGGATAAGTCATATTTTCCCAATGTGCCAGTTAATTGTGAGGTTGCGCCTTCTGGATTCAAAGTGAATACTTTTAAGAGAGTTGTGGACGCATAGAGCCCCTAAAGGCTATCTAATCATACTCCACGGTTCAGGCAATGAATGCAAACGCAGAGCATGTGGGTTATTCGTGAGAGTCTTGTAATGGATCGTTCTTATGTTGCCAGTTCTCGTCAGACATTCCAGTAACTGTATACAGTGATGTTGAAAGAAAAGGGACAAGTTTTTCAAAATAGAGTAAAGCAAATGTTAACCAATGTCTTTATCTTTTGCAACTGAGAGGACACGTGACTATCGTCTCTGGCACCGATGTCATGCTGAGCTAGAGATTGAAGAAGAACGAAAGATATTCCTTTTGAACCGTGATAGTTATTTCTTTGCACATTGAAAATCGGTTATATAAAATTCATTATCTTATTAATAAATTATGCATTATTTACCTACAACAACGCTCTTTACTAAAGCCAAAGTCTTAGGACAGTGTTTGGCGATTATAAATATAAACAGAACGATCCTTGAGCACGTCAGTTTGTTTGGAGGCTATTCTGCTCGCATGAGAGGCTGAATTAACCCTATGGCGACAAAAGTCAAGATCTTCTGAACTTGAATAACGCACCATCCCCGGGATTCAAGACCAAAGCTATGTAAGTCTGGGTTACAAGCTCAAAAGCATTCACTAGAGACGCCGGAGTGGCATCCAGCCATTTAGGTAAACTGAGAGTGGAGAAAAGAAGATGGGGGAGAGCGAAATGGGTTGTGGAATGAAATGTAGGAAACTGAAGAGCTCCCAGAAAAGGCTGCAAAATTCTGGTTTTGTTCAATACAAGCGACATTCCAAAAATTGACACAGCAACCAAGTGTTCTGCCTGATCTATGAACAGCTTCTACCTAAGAGTGAAACATCTGAAGTATAAAACTATTCCCATACGTAATTACATTTTTGAAAATTCTTTACGGAGATTGGTAATTCAAATCAAATGAGCGTAACACTTCAAAATGTTGTTAAGTTGCTCTACATTATTGAGAGACTGTTAATTAGGAATGCAGTCTTTACTTTTAGCTGAAAGAAAAACTCAGCGAATTGGTTCGAAACAGTACGTCATTTAATGAAGAACATGCAACAAAATATTTCCGTGCGTTTCTCTATCTAAACCATCCTGCCACTTGGAAACAACAGCGTTTCTTTATTTAGCTGTAGTGTTGTAACTAGTTAATTTTCAAACTATTGTAAAATTAAAATAACTGCTACATTTAAAATAAATTCCAAATATGCAGCTAAAATTCTAAGACAAATTTTCTTGCATGCATGCAGTTTAACTAACTTACGAGACAGTAAACAGGTAATTCTGTGAAAGTGTGCGCCATTGAGTTGTTAATGTCTGTCTGTTTTTGGCGTTGAGGTAAACAAAAGTAATCAACTTGAGCGCACATATTCTCTATTCTAGACGCATTCGTGCGTGCTGTTCAAATAGTTCATGGCATCTTACTTTAGAATGAAAATATAAAACTTAAGGCTTTGTTGGTGCACTGAATCAGTATTATGTTTGGAGGCAATTTAAGACAATTCATTAACTACATCCTATAAAGGTGGGTGTCTCAGGTGGAAAAACTTAGGGCTCACAATCGGCAGGTCTCGGGCTTAAATCCCTCGGGGAAGGCCGCCCTGACCTTGATTGCTTTACTGCTTTCCCTCGTCCCTTGGGCTAATGCTCGGATGAATATTTTTTCCTTTGCTTTTCTTTTCCGATCTCCCATTTCATTTCATTCCATTTGTTCTGTTGCAGCCGAAAATGCCAAGCGAAATGGGCTGGTGATGTGAGCGGTGCGACGGCGGCTTGCGCTTTGGAGAGGTTTCTGCCTCGGTGTATGGTGTGGAAGCTGCCCATCAGAGGGGCTGGAATCTCGGAAATAATGTGGATCCAATCGCCCTGGATCCGGGCCGGCCAGCGTCACCTCCGATGTTCATACATTATGGCATGTAGGCACAAACGGCCAGCCCTCGAGTATGACTCAAATACTAGATATTCTTCCTATATCTCTATCAATCCAATCGTCGTCTTATAACACAATTTAGAGGGTTTCATTAACATTTGAAGCAAAGTTTATGTTTGTAGCGGAAACAAAAGTAATACTGTGTCAAACCTAAAGGAGAAGATGCTCAGGTAACACATAATTGTATTAAGTCCTTAATCTTTATTCTTTCAGAAACTTTTTCATTAAACTTTAACACTCTAATTAGAAAATTAAAATGTTTTGTAAGTTATCTCACATGGATCTGTGTTTTGTTTTTATTTTAACGAGTAATTAAGACGGCATTCACCAGACTGCTCTATTTAGGAATTAACCTTTATCTACTATGTACATATTGCTCCAGATATACACCATTGTTTGTTTTCTTTTGTATGTAAGAATACCTACAAAAGTGAAATATCATTCAATGCCTTATGTTTTTCATTCCGCATTGATGTAAAGTTACACACATTTATTTATTATGTTCATTAAAGCAGTTCTTATAGTAACTAGTTATTTAATTGAAATTTACACAACTAGGGTTTTTACTTTAATAAATATCACAGATTAAGCACTTCTCTCTTCCGTACTAGAAAACAAAACATAAAGTATACTTTTATGGGCCAGCATTTGAGCCCGGACCTTCACCGCTAAAGCCCGCGCAACACGAGTCAGAACACGCCGAGAGACACATAGCAGCCATTCGCCGAAATCGATACGACTAAGGGGACAATGTTTAACGGATAGTTTATAAAACGGTCGGATCGTTTAACCTCCCAATCCTCAGGATAAGAAGTCCCACTCGGTATATAGGAGTGCAGTGTTTTTCTGGTTGATGATTTTGATGTTTTATGATACAATAAAATATTTTATATACTTACAGTTTTTGAGTACCAGTCTAGTAAACATCATTTGTAAAGAGAACTACACCCGCAAAAGAGTTCTAGATCACTCTGGCTTACTGAGTTTGCATTATGTGCTAATATTTATATGAATAAATAAATTGAAATTGAGAAAAACGCTACTTAAAAGCTTTGGTACAAGATCGATATATAAATGATTTTTATTGCGAAATATTACGTGGAATTAAAAATGCTTGAGAAACTTTTGAAAATAAATTAATAAAAATACATGGCGTATTGAAAAATATACAGAAACTTTTTGACATCTGGTATAATGAATGGCTGCCAGAACGTTTAAATTGTAAATTAAAGGAAACACAAATTTTTGCACTTAAACAACGCGCAAGAAATTACACAACACAGCATAGCACACTAATCTAACAGAAAATTCCAATGTCATATATCCCTTTCCTTTAGCCGGAAACTTCAAGTACATATGACTGATAACAAATTATTTTATATAATATTTTGAAAGCTGTAAACGCTCAATGATCAGTGCCATTATTCTTTGGAATTATGAATTCTATTAGTTCATGATAGGGTTCGACACCGCATTTTTTGCCGACATTCGCCATTTCAGAAAAACTCCAGGAGGAGAGGACGTATCTCAAATAATTGCAATCGAAGCTGGAAAAGCACTTAGTGTCTAATTACGATGGCAAACTATTGCAAACTGCATGTTTAGTATCTTATTTTCATAACCCACCTCACCCTGCTTTGAATGTATTCTTTTGAATAATTAGTCACCTACTAAATCATTAAATATTTATTAATGGGGTTTGTATAAACGCGTCAATTCCGTAACATACCTTTATATTTAAATACAAACTTACTGTGCTAGCTTCACAAAGTTGCTTCAGCGTAATGTTCGTTCCAAGAAAAGTCGGCTGATATGTCAGTATCGCTTAGGACAATTCTGCAAACGCTGCAGGTTCGAGTTTTTTTTTTTTTTTTTTTCGAGTAGTGTTTAACGCCCGATTTTACTACTGAGGCACCACAGGCGATGACACTGACGATAGAGGAAATGAAATGGTAAATCGGCAAAGGATATATTACTTTTTTTTAAAGGAAGGAAGCTTTCCAGGCCTAAGTTTAGGGTACCTCCAGCATTTGTCATTTATGAGGACTGAGGAAAGCTTGGAAAAATCCTCAATCAGGGAGGACGGTCCTGGCGGGATTCGAACCTCAGAATCGCAGATCTCCCGCTTACGAGTCGACGCCTTGACGACCTCGGCCACTCGTGGCGGTGCTGTTACGGGTGCTTGGTGTGTGCAGCGATGATACACTTTTCCCATAGGAATGAGCGTGAAAGCAACACTATGATATAATTCGGTGCTTAACACAGCAGCGCGTTTAGAATTCACTTTCTGATATGTTCATCCTTGAGGACTGCTAATGACACCTACTTTCTTACGAAAGAGTTAATTGTTTTGTTCATTTGTTTTATTTACGGATGCTCTTTAATATCTCAGATCATTAGCGTCCCATTGAATTCAGGGCATGAAACGGCCGATAATTTTGCTCAGATGCCTCTTTTAGGATTGGGGTTTTTTACATGCCGTAAATCTACGACAAGGGAACCACGGCGTTACTTCCCTTACGAAGGAAGCCAAACTTGGAATTTTCACGCCCGAAATAATTTTCTTCTACAATTTCTTTGCAAAAACAAATTAATCCATCCTTTCCGGTTCTATATCTACTTTAAATGTTTAACTTCTTACACGAAGATTGAAAAAAAAAATTCTAGAGCTTGCAACTGTGCAAAAATAATCATAATCCAGTTTGTGATCTAAAGAGAACGCTGTTGAGTTATGGAATTAGTGGAAAAAAGGCAATGACATAATTACATAGAATGTCTAGAGCTCTGAATTTTCGAAGGTGTAAATTACTCCGCCCAAACAAACTCCCCCCTGCCTACCTATAAATCTTCTTTGTCGTCTGAATTGTGCTGCCTATTGTTCAAATCGCCATTGGATTTCATCCTAATGTCCAAAATGTGTCGAATTGTAACATTTGAAATACATCTATTTACAACTGTATTAAATTAGGACTAAATATAACATTAGTTTGGCCATTTATGCGAATTTTAATTTAATTCTATTAACATATAGGAGGAATCTTACAAGTATTAACCAACAAATAGTTGCAGGTTAATTAAGACTTGTTCAGTGTCTATAATGCAACAAAAACATTGTTTCCTTAACAATTTATAAAGGTACTCAAATAAGCAATTACTCATAAAACCGTAACAAAATATGTTCCATTATTTTCCAAGCGATGACCATTGTCATCTAGTGTGTCTTTAGTGAGAGCTATTGGATGTATTTTTATACCGATCGTAATCTGTTTTCCAAATTTATTAATTAGAATGTAATCATTTGACAATTAGGAACTTTAAAACAGGGAAATATTCAGCCTATTGGGAAGCTGTCTGATAGAGAGGTAGCGACCCGTGGTGTCGGTCCTGGTGGTGTGGAGGTAGCCATACTTGCCTCCTAAACCCAAGGTCGCGGGTTCAATTCCAGCCAGGGTCAATGGATTATTTCAAGTGTAAAAATCCTAAGTGTCCTGCGGAAGAGAAAATATAGCCGTGGGTCACTTGTCGTAGATTTACGGCACATAAAAGAACCTCAAGCCTGAAAGAAGAAATCTCAGAGCAAAATTTATCGGCCGTTTCTCACCCTGATTGAATAGGACGCTGATGACCTGAGATGTTAAAGAGTTCAGTGAATTAACCAAACCAACAAGCGACCCATGGTCAAATCGCCACCTGATGGCCACCGGAGAGATACGGTGTGCTAATTACATGTCCTCATGCAATACTGCACTTTACCAGTAATATCACAAGACGCAAGTAGAGGACGCAGCGGTCGCTGTGGTGGGACAAGATAGTAGTGACTAAAGAGACGTTGAGGAACAAAAGCAGGAACATTTTCTCAAATCGTGTCTAAACTTGAGAAGTTCATTCTGTAAAACACACTGTGTATAACGCCTCACAATCAATGAAACTTTATACATAGCAGTCGTCAGTGAAATGAATTAGCTTGCTGTTGCCTCTGTCGACTCCGTGGGAGCAAATGATGTTCTAGTCATCGATAGTTGTATGGCTTGCTAAATATTTTTATAAATCATATTGATAATCGTACACGTTTAAGAAATGTAATTAAAAATTCAAATTGCACATCAATATATTAATGTACCACATGCGATCTACATCACACCGTATAGTGCTCAAAGCATAAGAGGGAAGTTTTTGTTTGGATACAACGTTTAAATTGTATTATGTAAATGTTTTCAAACTGTCGTCAGCAAACCCCGGGGAAGGATTCCACAAATCATTGGAATACCGTTAAGAGCACTTATTATGGTACAACAATGAATTACGAAAAAACGAAGGATGATACAAATTTACGATATACTTTTACATGAAATTTGATTCTAAGTAAATTAGAATCAAATTGAAGAGTACTATTTGTTTCGGAGGGAGCTTTTAATAATTTAGCAGAAAATGCGAGCCAAGCAGAGCAATCATGTACCTCTATAGTTTCCCTGGCTGCAGCAGGCGAGTTAATAGCTCCAGACTTTCCCGGACTATCGAGGAAAACCATAAAGTATTTGATGTTTCTTGTAACAGCCGACTTATGTGAAAAAAATCTTTCTCTACATCCATTTATTTAAAAGCAAGTACAGCAACCGATTGGAAAACGTAGAATCAGAACTCAGAATATAAGCTTTTCCTATTGAGTTCGATAAATTGCAGCTTGTAAGTGAAATGCATCACCATTCCTCTTGTTCATAAAAATTAACGAGTAATATTGTGTCATCATATATTGTTAGCTATTATTATTATTGTTTTATGCATTTATATACTTTTAGAATGTAATATTATTGTTATGATTACTATTAAGTGTACATGGCATAAAAAGGCAAGCATTAAAAAAATGTGCCTATGTTAGTTATGTTTATAAATAAAGGAAATTACAAAAGTATAGTTTTGCTTCTACATTTCCTCTATGATAGTCACATAATGACATTGACATTAAAGTGGTCCAGTTTGGTACATTCTCCATTATCACAACTTTTGAGAACTACCAATGAACTGCGAAGTGTTTCGCAATCGGAAAGTGCTGTTTGATCGACTGCTTCTTCGAGATCTTAAATTTCGCTTTGTGTGTTCTAATAACAAGTAGATTAGCTTTATATACATGAAAGTCTATTTCTCGAACAATAAAATTTCACATTGTTTACACTCCTGTTGCGCACACTAATTGCGTAAGAAAACGCATCACATTTTATGTCTGCTATGATAATTTCCCGACAAAACTTGTATTCTTACATGCAAATCGAATTATATCGCAATTTTCCAGGACGACTAGTACATCAATCATTTTTTGGTTGCTTACTCCTAATTTCCTTCTTAATAGCAGCACATTCGATCAATAACTGGAAGCCTAGTTTTTTAGGGTAGCGCAGAGAAATCTCTCAGGAGCTTTGCTTATATTATGATCATAATTTACACATGTCTTTTCCTTCACTTTTATCTACAATAAAACTGATCATAAACAAATTTTTATTAATATACTTACACTTGCAGAAACACATTTCTGCTTATGATGCCACTAATCTGAAGTCATTATTTTGTAGAAGATATTCCACATAAAGTAATGGAGTTTTTAATAAGACATGCCATTACTAAAGAATCTGTACGTTCGTTATAGCAAACCTAGCCTAACCTAATCACCTATTGGTTATTGCAAAAAGTTCAGAATGTCAATCTTAAATACGTTAAGAATCGTGACAAAACACCATTCACTGGTTTTAACTCTAATTCCGTTACATATTACACTTCCCTTCTAACACTTCTTACCATATCACCAATGTGTTTCAAAAGCGAAAGTGAGAACAGCTCTTCTAGAATACAAAACGTCATACTTTTTAGAAGCACAACTGGCATTAAGGACTAAACCAAAACCAATAAGAAAATAAAATATTCATGATGTATAAAATTACGAAACTGATTACATGACGCCGCCTGCTTTAATGTGACTGTCATTATACGACTATAACAGAGGAAATGTAGAAGCAAGACTACACGTTTTATTTCCTTTATTTACAAATAGAAGTAACACCGACTCTCTCGCTCCCTAAGGTTAAACTATCTATTTATAAACCCAAAATATACACGATACAATATTGTGATCCAAAGATTGCATTATTTAACTATTCAAAGAACAGAGACATGATGAACAAAATTACATAACCAAATATTACAACATTGGCTAGAATCTATCTGGTGCGCTAACAGAGAAGGGCTATAAAATATCAAATTTGAATGTAAATCCTATCATAATTTTCAAATATATTTCACTGCAATATCACCACCCTCTCAATGTCTATTGTCTATAAGTTTGAACATTTTATTTTTCGTAATCATGTTTATAAATATTTGAGAGACAATATATACTAGTTAATATATTGGATATTAATGATTGTGATAATGTATAGTAAATACAAAATTTTAAAAAATGATCTGAATATACTGATTGTTCCAGTATATCTTGGTGTCTAACTGAAAACAACCAGATGACTGTTAATTAATACAACTTTGCAGTTAAGGTTAAAATATAACATATAACTTTCTAATGTAATAGTATTTTTATGTTACTTATAGTTGTTCCATCACGTTTAACGGTTGTTTAATTTGTTACACGTTCTCATACAGAGAACCCCTGTTTACACTCATTGCACGATTCTGCCTGGAATGAAATCTCAGTAGCCCAACGGGAACATTTTGACATTGAGAAGGGAGCTGAGAATGTTGATGCTAGAAGTCCAAGCGAGCCATGCCGAAGATGTGTGCGAAAGTTTTGTGACTATTCAGGTATTCATGTATTTCTTTCAAGTTATTTTGTCAATTACTTGTTAACAACAGTGAACGAACATAGTCGACTCGAATCTAAAACTCGACGCAACCAAAGCATCCACCGTTTACGAGGCCAAGAAAAGCGAATTGCGAATAAATGAGTAAAGCCGTACCTAACAAAATAATAAAATAACTCGTACAGCTAACAGGAAATTTACATGAGCTTACTGTATTCGTCTGCACCAGAATCATAAAATCAAATTTCATTTCACACCACTATTCTGCGAGTATCTGGGAATACAATATAAACATTCTTTCCCTCTGCTATCTAGTTCGAATCCCAATATCTAAGATTTTGCCTTCCATGGGAGAAATTAATAAGTTTGAGAATAAACGTGTTCATATCGAGTCACAATTTTAAATGTTCGAACAACTTGTGACTAAATATAATTGATAAAATATATACATATTGGGTTCCAATTGACGCCCTCGTAGCAGTTTGTGCTACATAAATTATTTCAAAGTTTCCTACAAAGTAGGGTTTGCATTTTATTGACTAAGACGATGTTATTTTCATCGATTCATTGTCCTAATTTATATAGTCAGAATCTCTAAATGTCATCGTAGTTTTAAAGGCGAAACATGTCGCACGGAGGGCAATTTCGTTAATACTGCGGATATATCATTCATAAACTTGAAAAAGCACTAGTATTTTCACATGAGAATGATGATAGTAACATTTTCTCTTCACTAGCTGATCATAAATACAATAAAACTGAAATCTGGGGAATAAAATGCACAAACTATGAAAACTCAACAAGAACGAAATAGCCGATATCCGTGTATCTAAGAAACTGCGACAGCACATAACAACGTGTGAGAAAAGCCAAAATATATTTATGAGCACAGAAAAATTACAAAAACAGAAATGGATTTCTGATGCTAGAATTGGAAGAACAGAAATATGAGTCTAACGTGCTTTTAAGATGATAATAATACTGATCAGAATTTTATTTCAATTTTTTGAAATAGCTAATACAAATCAACAATTAAACATTTATTTAATTTCGCAAAGCACTAAATTATAATCAAGATTTGATTGAGGTTCGTGATTCGTATTAATTAACGCAAATTCCAATATATAAATCCCAGAAGATTCTTTTATTTCCTAAAGATTGCCAAAAATGTCTATCAAGGCGCAATATTCTACAATTTCACTCTTTGTCTTTCTTAACGTAGGAACCTAAAAATATCTACTGAGCCCCTTGTGACTAAACCTGCGTTAACCGTTCTCTTACAGGTTCCCTCCATTTTTGCTAGTGTGGAACACAACAACAGTGTGCTTTTCAAATGATGTGTATTCTTCTTTTATGAGAGTTCGTCGTTTTGGGTGAAACATTTTCAAGCAGTTAATTCTTGAGCTAAATTGTACATTTATTACTGGTGACACCCGTAACAATGTGCAGCGTACAAATGAGAGCTCTCTACGAACTTTGTTGTTGGCAAGCATTTTTCAATAAAGGAGAAATAACTTAAAACAAACGCAAACTCCCTCTTTGAACACCATAAAAACAAACGTAATATAAACTTAGGACTGTCGAAATGTTTGAATAATCCATTTGTATTTCTCTTGAAAGTTACAGAAATACATCTGATGTTTATAAAGTGGGTAACTTTAGGGAGTGTATGTGCGTAAGCATAGACCGATTTGCTTATTCCTCGTAGGTTGCAGTCAGTTCTTAAGCAATAGACACCGATAAAAACAATCCATATATTAGATTTATAATCAAACTATGCAAAAAAGAAGAAGAAAAAAGCAGCCTGCGCATTTAGGGAGATTCACTGAAAACTATCGGCGAATATGACACTAACAGCCGAATTGCTCAAGTGTACTTAACAAGTCATTCATGATTTATTGACAGACATTCATAATTAACACATACTTCCGAGATTTTATCGCCCCAAAAATACCACAGACTGAACCAACTATGAACTCTACAACTGAAACACTTCACTAAATCATCGTCACCAAAAACGTACGCTATTTCTCTGGCAAAAGGCATGCAAAAGTGAGAAAGATGGTGCTTTTTACAAACGGTAAGGAATAAAGTAGAAGTGTTAAATAATGCAATGGCGAACTTACCATTGGTCAACATTTTCAGCACAGTCAGAACAGTGATTGCTTGCACCATACTTGGGAAATAATGTTTCCTTTTCATTTTGATGTGCAGTGTTCGGGATCAGGTTGACATGTTACTTGTGTAACAAGTGTTCTGTTAATGCTCCGTCCTACTCGGGTAGCTCCTGCTCACCAACGCACACCAACCCCGATTGAGCGAGCGAGTGAGAACCAGTCCTACGTCCAGCTCGTGTGTGGCCTTGATTGGCCGACTGAGCGAGCACCGCGCGGATGTTCTTTTGTATGCAAACTTCCGGAACAGGGGTCACTGTATGGTACACCAGTTTCCAAGAACTCGTGCAGAAAAAAAGAGGGAAGGGTGAGCGAGAATGCTGCAACAGCAGCGTGCCGGTACATACCAGAGTTTTAATGCTAATATGTCGAGCCATGTTTCATCATCCGTCGTCCACTAGGGGCCTCAACATAGCAACTTGCAGGCCCCTGCGCGTTAGAGCTAGTTTGCGGTGCGAACTCCGTTTTAGATATTGTCATTTTCCTTTTGTTTTCCTGGACTATCTCAGTCCCAGCTTTACTTTTCAGAGATGACATAGAGAGAGCTATTTATCAACATTACTTCGAATTTCTTCTAAACCAATGCTGTTTTTGGTGAACGATTTTCGCAAGATGTAAGTGCAGTAAGGGCTTAAAATGTGGCGTATACAATGTTAGAGCTTTGATCAACTGTGTTATTTAGTAAAAAATATTAATTTTCCTAGATAATCATTAATTGCATTTGGCCTCAACACAGTTTGAACATCTATTGAATAGTACAATTGATAAGAAAAAAACATGTGGTAACAGTTCCGACCGCGCGGCACCATTTTCCTCGGCAGGCGGCAAGACCCTTTCGCAGTAATTTATAACCCGGCCAGGATCGATGGATTCTTTCAGGCGTAAAAATCTTAAGTATGGCTTCCTTCGGAAGGGAAGATAAAGCCGTGGGTCCCGTGTCGTTCATTTACGGTACGAAAAAGAACCTCAAGCCTGAAAGAAGAGGTCTCTGAGCAAAATTTGTCAGCCGTTTCACGCTCTGAATAGAATGGGACGCTGATGACTGTAATGTTAAAGAGCATCCGTAAATAAATCAAATCTAACAAACAGCAGTAATTTACCGAGGTAGAATGAATATCTGACTAACTAATGAAATAAAGACTCTTTATAATATGGATATCGTACTTTTTTAAATTCTTTTATTTAAATAGAGAAATTTAAAATAAACAATTTTAAATTCTTTTATTTAAATAGAGAATTAAATTCTAATTAAATTTAAATTTAAATTCTTTTATTTACATAGAGAAATGATCACTAAATGAGTAGGCTTTAAATTAGATAAAATTAGAATGACCATGGCATTGTCATATGTTTATATTACAAGTATATAATTATCGATACACCACCGTTAAACTTTACCCTGTAGGTATAACTATTATACGCCTGCACTGTTCGCAAAACATAAAAGATGTGGGTTTGTAAATAATTTGAAAACACCAACTTTAAAAAGTACGTATATTTTAGAGTTGTAATGGCGTATTTACAAAGATATCTAAATCTATCAGAATAATTACAAAATAATTATAACACTGTTGAAAGTAATTGAATTTTTATAACAGAAACACAGCAAACCGTCAAAGGAGCATCGTCCTGTTTATTAACTATGTTCAAAATTACAATTCAATGCCATACAGGTTCCCAGTCTTTGACACAAAGATTGCTACACAATGTACCTGTTCACTGCATGTTGCTACAGTGTGATATTGCATGTCTTGAGTTATAGTAAGCATATCCTTATAGATTGTCTCTAGCTATTCGTGTAGTTATACTAGTGGAAAAAAATGTAAAGGAATTTACGAGGCACAAGTATTTTTAGAGTGAGTAAAAGTGGTCTCAGGCGCTTCATTGTGGTTATACAGACATTGATAGGCATCAACGTTATAGCTACGTTGTGACGTGACATGTGTTGATAGCCAGTCAGATCTAAACAAAATCAATGGCAAAGACGTAGTCATAAGCAAACTGCACTTCAATCTACTCACAAGTCACGCACTATTACCGAGTGTACAGACATTTGTAAGTGGAAATGCGTTTTAAGAAATACAGTAGGCTAGTTTTATGTACCATGACTGTGCTTGATCTTCACTTAATACTGTAGCATGCGTTTAAAAGAAGAACTTATTTGTTTAAAGTAAGCCACTATGTTTTCAGTCCTCTTGACCACCCGCAGGCATATTGTAGCTTGCAACACAACATAGCGTCCGAGACCATTTGTTCCTATTGCTGAAGTGTCTGTTTTTCCATCTCCTTTCTACTAGCCTAGATCTCTGTACATATTTTCCGAATCTGTAAACACACATTTAACGCACTGCATAAATGAATGCCTATACTCTATAATGCTTTTGAAAAACATGTAGCCTTGGGGTGTCTCTATCTTAATGGTCCAGCTAAAGTCACGCAGATCTTTGGTTAACTTGGTGCTCGTTTTCAATTGTAGAAATCTGCAATTTTCTTTATGCTCTTCACTAATACCCCCAAATACTTTGCAAAGTAATTTAAGTAGAGGCGCAAGAGTAACGTGACTTCAGAAGATCATGTATCGCGATAGAATTCTGTTCTATTACTTCTCAGGAATTTGCGAATAATGACTTCTTTTTCGGTGCAGTTAGTTCCCAAAAAGTATATCATAGATTTGAAATTTTAACTGTGATCCTAAAAATATTTTTCCCTTTTCTGTTTTACATCTCTAATGCTAAGAAAAATAGATAAAATATTAAATTATTATCCACTATTTTAATTTTTTTTCAAAAGCTTCAATTAAATTTTAATTTTTTTTCGGGAAAGAATGACAATATTATATCTATTTATGTCTTGAAATAGGCGATACTGCATATGCATCATTGTTTTGTAATGTAGCGAAACTTGCCATCCTATTTTCCAAGAAACACTACATTTAGTGACTCAAGTTTTAAATCAATGAACAAACAATTATCTTCAAATCTCTTCAGATTCTTCATGGATATTTTTCATACTAAGAGTTATGCTAATTTCACATTTTCATTTGCTTCGGACCTTGTGAGTTACAAGTTTTAGTGGGTATTCAAAGCTATTTATAGAAGTACGAGGGCAAGTCTATAAATACTGAGAATGATGTTTTACTTGGTAGGGTCAAGGTTAGTGTAGTCTTTCTCGAAGTAGTCCATTGAATTGTAGTACTTGGCTCGGCGTGTCTGCTAGCCTAGAAAACTTTTTTACATCTACAGATCCGCTTTCGCGTTCTTCAAAACAGCTCTTTATAAACCAAAACGACGGCCCTATAGCTTTGAGGCAAAAAGTCACACGGAGCTAGACGCGAATTTTATAGACAAAGAGCAACACATTTTATTATTTTCTTCTGGTGAAATGTTGAGCAACAACGTTACAAACGTGAGGGCGTGCATGTCATGGTGAAGGCGCTAAGGCCGTTTTCTTCTGATGTGTTCGGCCAGGACGCTCAAAACAGTCCTGTAATCTCACAGTTTACCGCTATTTGCAAGGGGACTTCATGTTTGTAAACCAATTTACGACAGTCAAACAACGAAATCGCCATAACGTTTCATTTTCTGCCGACCGGACAACCTCAGCCTTCTATGGTTCCGAGAACCAGGTTATTTCCAAACTGACCTCGTCTGTTTGCTGTCGGGATAGTAATAATGAAACTAAGTCTCATTACTTGTAATGATGCAATGCGGTATGTCTCGTCATGTTGCGCTACCAGACGCTGGAGCTTCCGACACACGTCAACTCGCAACATGTTCTTTTCACGTGTCAGCAATATCAGTATACATTTGACACAGACGCGTCTCATGTGTGCAGAATGGTGACCGCACTGTCATAGGAAATCTGCAACATGTCTGCCGGCCTATCCCCTCTTTCCGAATAATGATGACAGTTGTATTAGCCATGGTTTCATTCATTGCGTTTGTTAGGCACCTGGACCGCATTGCTTTGTTGAAACACTGTGTTCCTTAAACTCTTTGAACCACCGAAGTGCGGCTGATATGGCATAACGTCATCATATGCCTGCTGTAACTTCGCGCGACCGCCACGGGGGGCCGAGGTCGTTAAGGTGCGGATTCAGGAGCGGGAGGTCTGGGGTCCGATTCCCACTAGGAGCGTCCTTCCTGACTGGTTTTTATCCAGGTTTTCCTCAGTCCTCATAAATGGCAAATGCCGGGGAGGTACCCTAAACTAAGGCTTGGAACGTTTCCTTCCTTAGAAAGCATCCTTTCTGAATTTATCATTTCATTTCTTATATCACCAGTGTCCACCGTCTGTGGGGCTTCAATGGTAAAAACATTAATTAAAAAATAATAAACAGGTGTAACTTCGAGTAATCTTCCATACCGGATTTCTGCGGATGGAAGCAAAATTTTGGAGCAGCGCATTGCTCGTGAGGAAGTAACTCCATTTACACAGTCGACTAGTAAACACTCGCTTTTGCTGGCGTCCTGTACTAAGACGCGTCCTGTCTTCATTTGCAGTCAAAATAAAATGAAACTCATACCACATGCGAGTACGTACTGTCTCAATGGATGGGTACTGGTACACAACAAGAAACTAAATATTATATGCGCGTACTTAATTGATATACCGTGGAGGCCACTACTTCGGTCCACCGCGCCCGATCCACCTGTCACCAAATGTTCTGTTTAGGTGATTTAGTGCTGCAAGTAAAAATGTGCAGGAGTGCGTTAGGTTAGAACCATAAGTTTGGCATATTTTCAAGGCAAGTGTTCGTATTACCAAACCACCCAATAGGCTTCAAAGCACAAATGCCGCATTAAACATCAGACACATCTAATGACAGTGAGTGGTATAATACAAGAGGGCATTTTGTTTACATCTGGCACGGCACAAACAAGTTTCACAATCAGAGACTCTAACATGACGGATTTAATGTTGACGCATGTAGCGCAGTAAAAAACTTATGGGATCCCATGTTCCTAACCTCAAAATGCTTAGTTTGGTACTGCCTTTCTACTCTACAATTTTCTGCATATTGTTTTTCCTCACTCAGTATGGCCCCTTTCACAATGAAAATTAAACGTAACGTAAACTTAAAACCTAGATGCTACATATTGTAATGGAACCGTTCACAATGAATGAAGTAAACAAAAATAAACATACAATTGAACGTAAACTCAGAAGCTTGCAGGGTGTAATAACTTGCGTCTAAGGCTAACTTAAACTTAAGAAATCAACCAATTAGAACGCCGCTGCTCTGTTTGTAAAGCTCTGTGGCAGAGAGAGCTGAAGATCAGTGGCTCTGTAGGCAGAATGACGTCAATGGACAAAAGATTAATTGCATTATACGAAAGCTGTCCTTGCTCATATCACTCCAAGCGAATTAGTTTCCACCATCACTTTGTATATGCCGCTACCGCCGTTTGCTCAGAGGCGGAAATTTTCAATCTGCTGTTAGTTGGTCTTAGCTTTTCTGGGTTTTCTTTTTCTTTCTTTCTTTCTTTCTTTCTTTCTTTCTTTCTTTCTTTCTTTCTTTCTTTCTTTCTTTCTTTCTTTCTTTCTTTCTTTCTTTCTTTCTTCTTTTCCTTTTTTTACTAGTTAATACTTACGTTTGCGTCTTTCAATATGAATGCCTACATACTAATAAGTTTACATGTTAATTTCTATTTTATTTTATTTTGTTTACGTTTAATTTTCATTGTGAATGGGGCCTATGAAGGAAAAAAGTCAGGTCTCAGGCTAAGAGAAGCACAATACATTATTAATTCGCCTTGCTACTCTTAATGTCACTGTAAATGGAATAAAAACTGCAAAATGGTTCAGTAGGCCACCCCACAGTTTTTACTTTGGATGCTGAGATCTGGGTGAATGGCTTGAATGTTTAGCTGACCGGATTTTAGTAACGCAAAAGAGCAAATTAGAAGAATTGCATTCACTTATAGTAAGGAAAAAAAAAAAAAAAGATTAACAAAATGCGACGGCAGGTAAGAACTGGTGTACTAGTTTATGAAAGAAATGCAGAAATATGGAAATTATCCTTTGTTTAGTGGAAGAAGTTATATCAGAGTTAACTATTTTTATGAAACCCCAACTTACATTCAACATGATTAAACTTGGAATTCCCCTGAATAACAACCTCGCTACAAGAAGTTGTCAAATTGTGAGGCAGAAGGAAGGGTGAAAATGTTAGGAACGTTACAGTGTAACTGGTGTTAAGATTCAGAGCAACCTACACGTCACCGATTCTGGCTGCAGCAGCAGTTAACTCTTACAGAAACATAGACACGCCATTTCACATTGAAGTGTGCAGATTATTGTAATTGAAGTGATATGTCTGTCACCCACCCCTCTCACATCCTGCACCCTCTGAACAGCTCACTAATCATTTTGTTTAGGGACGGTTTTCCACAGCTATTAACTCTAGTTCCTCTGTTGGCAAGCTACAATCTTGTGTCAACTGATGTGAATGAGCAAGTAATGTAGTTTTATAAGTTATTCAGTGCTAATTTCTCTCCTGATATCCGTTGTTGAGATAGCTTATTGCAGTTATTGCTATTATTGATTAAGCAATTTGCTCGTGTTTCTAGCTAGCATATGTTCATTCATAATGGATATAAGAAAAGTAAGATCATAACCCTCCCTGAATGTGGCAATAGACTCAGATAGAGATAGCAGCTGAATGTAATGTAAGTTTGAATGTTGTTAATAATTTAATTAGAAGGAAAAGTGAGATTGGGTCAATTTCATCTCAAAGGAAATGACATGTGGCCGAAAACGAAACATCCAGGAAAGATGATGTCTATCTAATCAGAATTAGCAACTTTAATCCTGAAAGGAACAGTTTTGATTTACAAAAAGATTTTGGGGCTGCAGGGATGAAAATCGATACAATGCGTAGACGGCTTTTAGAAGATGCGAGAAAAGCTCGAAGACAGCTGACGCGTCCTATCAAAAATAAAAAAAAAAAAATAAAAAAAAAAAAAGATTGACATGGGCTAGAAAATATCAGAACTGGATACAAGAATAGTGTAAATGGGTCCATTTTCCGATGAAATTCATTTTGAAGTGCAGAAGTTGAGTTGAACGTTTCGCATGTCAGGAGAAACGGTGGAGAGGGAATCTCGCCGAGGCACATCAAACAGAGGGTAAAGTTTGCACTTAAAAAAAAAAAAAAAAAAAAAAAAAAAAAAAAAAAAAAAAAAAAAAAAAAAAAGATGTTTGGGACTGTTCATAGACACTAAATGTTTGATTCCTACTGACGGAATGATGAAAAGCGACAACTACATCCCAATTTTAGAGAAAAGAACCGCCCCAAAACTGAAGAGATTAGCAGAGGAGCTGACTGAACACAGAAAAGACGATTTTTCAGCAACATCTTGCTCCATGTCATGCATCAAAGAATGTTTGAGACTTCTTGGCGAAAAATGGTTTTCAGTTTCTGGACTGGCCCAGAAATTCACCGGATCTCAACCCTATAGAGAATCTTTGGGTGATTGTCAAGAAACGGGGTAGGAAAATGAACTTCAACACCGAAGAATGTGGTTTCATGACCCATAAATAAGCTAAATATGTAAGAAACTTATTGACTCTATGCTCATATGACTGAAAATAGTAATTAACACCAAGGATGGACACATTAAGTACTAAAAACACTGTTTAGTAAAAAGTAATATTGAAATTTTGTGAAATTATTAAAAAATAGAATAATACCTTTGTTCACAATAATTTTCACAATGGTGTATTCCATGGATAATAGAAAAAATCGGCAACAATTTCAAATGCTTTGCGCGGTCTTTACCTTTTCAATCATTTAGCTAGACCCGAACCTGAACACTTACCTTAAAGAAATACCCGAAATAAGAAAGTAATAATTATAGTCTCCTCAACCCAGCCTACAATATATGCAAAAACTATGAGCAGAAACATGCATTGCTTCTGGAAGAACAATATGGTTTAACAAGAGACCGTTCATGTGTAGATTGTGTGTTTATTGTACACACATCAACGAACACATGCAAGCACACAATTTAGAAATATATACTCTATTTGTAGATTATTATACATAATTCGATGGGGATCTAACAACTAAGCTATGGTCCAACGCTTATAATAGAGGATACATTGATCCTTTTAAATATTTAGTCAAAGGATTTTATGGCGACGATATTGACAAAAGGAATGCGGTAATCTCAAAGATAGCCATTATAAATAAAACAGCGAGAGGTCTGCCCGTGGTCTCCTTCTCTTTTTAATTCACAAATTGACCAGCTATTCGCGGTTGGAAAGTTAATTTAAATAATTATTTTAAATCATAGACTTCAAATTAAATCGTTCTTCGTACTAAGTTAACCTCAACATAAGTCGGACTATTTTTATGCTAATTGTGGACACTAAATAATCCCGCATTAATTTAAGCCACAGATCGCATTATAAAAATGTTATACGTTGCTGAAGCTTGCTTCTGCGGATATGTACACTCGCAGCCGCTCTTATTTTGTTTTAATTACAAACATGGAAGGCAATAAAAAGGAGTTGGCAGCATCAAGATTTGTGGATTTGTTTTATTTATGGACGCTCTTTAACATCTCAGGTCATCAGTGTCCCATTCTATTCAGGGCGTGAAACGGCCGACAAATTTTGCTCAGAGGTCTCTTTTTTCATGCTTGAAGTTATTTTTCCTGCCGTAAATGTACGACACGGGACCCACGGCTTTACTTCCCTTCCGAAGTAAGCCATACTTAAGATTTTTACGCCCGAAAAAATCCATCGATCCTGGCCGGGTTTGAACCCTCGATCTTGGGTTTAGAAGGCAAGCATGGTTATCACTACACCACCAGGGCCGATTACAGCATCCAGAGATCTTTTAAGAGAAGAAATGTGAAAATTGAGGAGCACTATTCTATATTATTTGTAATGGTGCAGAGTGAAAGAACATTCATCTGCAGCGATTATTTTTCAACTTTTAAAATGAACAAGTATAAGTTAGATGGCTCCACTAAGGTAGCGGAAAACCTAAACAAATTTCTAATATCTTCTTGCAGGTTTAAAACGTCATGCTACTGTATTTTACTTGTGTGTTTATTAAAATATAAACTATAATAAATATGAAACAATATGTGTATTGTAAACATTTTCTTAATATATCTTCCACTGTCTAATTTCCGTTCAAACTTGACACAAATGGAGTAACATGCAATTCCTTTAAGTTTCATAAATCGGAAAATCAATCAGTTGAGAAACATTATGTCCTCTCCAAATCATGGAACTTACAAATAGCACATTGCATGGATAATGTTTTCGTATATGAGAATGCTAACACACGATGTTCAGCATAAATAAAACTAGTTCTTATTCAGATGAAATACTTTGTACCCAAAGTTCGTATCACGGTTTTACGAGTATCCTATTGTTTCGCCGCTCAAACTTGAACATAGTTCACAATATATTGCTGAAAGCGTCACGACGATTTAAAACCTGGTGAATAGAGTAGCAATCATACACTTTTAAGATTTATAATATAAAATACAGAAAGCATTGTTCATAATTGGTGGCCCACGAAATTCCGGTCCGGCTACTGGCAAACCAGAAAATGATTACTGGCGTAAAGGGGAAAGAAAAAGGAAGTTCTTTATGTTAATGCAAACCATAAGTGATGACTTTTTCATTGTCTCTGTGAGTACGAGGAAACAGTCTATGACATGAGGAATTGTCACAAGAGGCTTACATGGATACCGTTCTATTAAGAAAACAGGGAGGATTTTGCAACCAAATTTACTGGTGTGGGTATTCTTGCAAAGATTTGTTGAAAAAGTGGCTTACAACGTACTTTGTTGCGAACGCGAAAGAAATCGAATCCGTCTATTTGTGTATCTGCAGTGGTGGTGTATATTTAAGCACGGATGCTCAGAAGTTCTACCATTTCGACTTAAATTCATGCGACAAGTATAATTCCAACTTCTGATAATGGGACGGCAGGTCGATTTTTCGTGTATAAACGTAAATAAACGTAAATAAAATATCTAATAGGCTAAGGTTATCCCCTGATTTGGCACACTCAAAAAGTCAAGGCGCAAAAGAACCTGCATATCTTCACTTTATATTATTCAGCATAATAGTCCCGCTTGAATCATGTAATTAGGTTGACATGAAGGAATCTTTGTAGAACTGGCGCAATCAAGTCTCAATAAATACACCGGTAGTTTCTTTTAAATATACATGCCAATTCTCTGTAAAACTTTTTTTTTCAGATACATCTGAATATGTAATGTCAAGACCATAAATTTCCACCAAAATATTTAGAGCACTAAAATCTCCATATAATAGCACGTTGTTCTCAATTAGTTTATTTTTTGTAGCAAAAAAAAAAAAAAAAAAAAAAAAAATATTGACTAGTGCCATATGTTCACAAAGTCTGCTGGATTTCATGAGCAATTTAAACTTTTTTATGCTTCAGCCCTTCGGTAACCAGATTCAAAATGTTGTGTTAGATATCTTGCTGAATACATAAATGCATGCAATTTCTATTCCACTGAAAACACAGATCTGCAGCAGCAACTTCATTAGCCCAACTCAGTGGGCAATACAAGCACGCGGTTTTGTAAAAATTATGCAAAATATCTCATCTCAAATCAAATGAGCCATATGAATTGTATAAAATATTGCGCAAATGTAGGGGCAGGGAGTCTGCTATTTGTGACGCGATTTGTAGAGGGAATCAAGGCCGCGGCTCGTTTGCACGGTCGTAAACGCTGCTTTCAAGGACTTGCGACAGCTGTCATTGGTAAGTTTATTAAGAGAGAGACGGAGAGAAGGAAGCTGGGTTTATGTGTCTCGGCTTTGTTGGTGACGAGAGAGAGGAAACAGTCCATTTCCTTGCAGTGCAGTAGTTAAAATAGTTATCCTTCAGCAGACATTCCTTTACAAACTGTCATAAAACGCTCCCAGTCCCCCCAGACAGAAGACACCGCGTGTATACAGAGTGTTCCTAAATAGCTATCTACTTTGTTTATATATAATTGAGTAGTGTTTAACGCCCGTTTTTACCACTGAACCACCACAGGCGGTGGACACTGGCGATACATGAAATTAAATGATACATTGGGAAACGATTTATTAAGGAAGGAAACGTTCCAGGCCTAAGTCTAGGGTACCTCCCCGGCATTTGCCATTTATGAGGACTGAGGAAAACTTGGAAAAAACCTCAGCCAGGGACGACAGTCCTGGTGGGATTCGAAACACAGACCTCCCTCTCACGAGTCCGCGCCTTAACGACCTCGGCCAACCGTGGCGGTTTGTTCAAATAGGCAACTAAAGTTACAACATATGGGATGACCAAAGCCGCTAGTACTCGCATTAGAATTCTATGGTTTTCCAATTGATTAAGTAGGACTAATGCTCTCATTATAATTCTTTTATTTAAAACTGGTTTTCTGCTATTCGTAACACTATCGCCGCGTACGAGGCAAGTGTATTTGGTGTAATAACATAACTTTGATTCTGACATCGATCTAATGGATGTATGTTTTATATATTTAGTACTGTTAATTTGGCTGAATATAGGCATTTTACCAGCCAAAGTGCAGGAAACTAGGAGCAATTTATTTTCTATTTAGAAACCAATAAATAGTGTAATTATAAATAATGTGTATATTGTATCCACTCATATATCTGCAAATACCGATTTTATATTTTTATTTATCTATTGTATTATATATTTTATTGTTTTTCGCTTTAATTGTGTATTATACGGTCGACGGCGCATGCATAAATATATTTTAAATGTGTATATAGAATTTTATAAGAATAAAGGTACAACTATTACTAGTAATTAAATATTCCATAATACCAACAATAAAAATAATATCAGATATCAGCTGAATCAGATATCTCAAGATTATCTAATAGGTAGCGACTTTGACCTAATATCCGGAGATGTGCTTTGTGTACCAATGATTAGGGGGGCAGGTTTCTATCGGAGAGATCTCAGTTTAATTCCTGCTCCCCCTTCGGCTTTTTAAACCTGTAATACATACTTATTTCTACTTAATTATGTCATATTTCTAGACGTTTCGAGAATCATTGTCATATTAGTGTAGAAGAATACGTTTCTAGAATATTTCCATCTGGCATAAAACGATGATTTTCTTGCATAAGGGCGTGTAACGAAGATGTGCACAGACGAAGTTGGTGAGACTGGAGGAAACGTTACTGCTGCACGAGTAAATGTATAAACGACTGTTTCCGCTAAGTTGTTAAAACTCACGTCATGTCTTCCGGCGCACTATTGTGCGATTGGTGACGCACGAAGCTATACCACTAGTAGAGCACCAAGGGTTACGCCGATTGTTGACGTGAGTCAGGAAGATGTTTTGTCTTTATTCAGCGAAAACTTCCGCATGATCATCAGACAAGCTGCAGTCGATTTAGGACTCGGAAAAACTTTTATTTATGAAATACTACGAGGACAGAAATGGTACCCATGTAAACTTATTGGTTAAAGCGTTTACGGAAAATTACTGTCAAATCATTTACCTATTGCAATGCAGCGGTACCTGTCTCCAAGAGCTGCATTTCACCCGTCAAGTACTTTGGTCAGATGAAAGTACCTTCACCAATAGAGGCGTAAGCCGGCACAACATGATGTACTAGAAGATCGCAATCATCCACGCTTCCGTGTTCATCACACCCCGAATTGGTGTAAGCTGTGTAAGCTGTGGTGATCATCTTATTGGACCAGTCTTCCTAGAAGAACGCTTTCTGCAAACTTGTATAACGATCTTTAAATGATGTTCCGTTGCAGCTGGCAATGCATCACTGACTACAGATGGATGGAGCACTTTTAGGAGCTCATGGTACAGTCTTTTCTCTATCTCATCTATCCAAAGAGAAGGATTAGCCGCTGCGGGCCTACATCCTGAACCCCGCGTATTCCGGACCTCGCATCTATAGATTGCTTTTGCAATGGAGACACTAGGAATGGTCCTCAGCAGACGAATCATAGCTCCTTGCCGTAATGTGACATTACAGCACACTCGATGGGTACACCAGACACCAGAATACGGAGCGGCATCTCTGTCATCACATACACTTCGAGGGAAAGTCAATGGAACTCGGGAACGACAGCATTTAGGCTTGTGTTATCATAGTGGTACACCGTTGTTTGCTAACCTAAATGTGAAGCAAAAACAGAGCGAGTGACGGAAGGCCCAAGGAAAAATACATATTAATTTACTAACATCATATACCTGCAGTAGTACAGCATTAAGGTAATAAAATACGATTTTGTTTTGCCAAAGTATTAATGCAGTTTCAGTTTATTGTGCAATCCATTTTGAATTCTTATCGCGTATAGGGGCGTAACAAGTTGCATTTTATAAATGCGGCAAATAGGAAAAATCATACCAAAACACTCAAACAATGAAAACACAAACTATGCATACGCAAATTACTAGAACTCAAAATTATACCACCACAGACACCTCCACAGTCAGACCAGATGATCTTTCCCTTCAACTAGTAACCAGTCTCATCACGACGCACTGGAAATAAGCGAAAAACCGAAGTGGGGGCAACTTTTCAGAATTATTAATTCTTACGATATAGAATTAAAATAAAAGAAACGTTAGGAATGTGACATTGGTAATTCCATGGGATGTCTCTGTAGTAATGAACAATTTTGTCAGTCTGTAGCATACACCGCATTAATTGAATTCGATAAACTTTAACGTATTTTCATTGATCGTATTCAGGAACACAATTTGTACCACCCCTGAAATATGCAACCAATACCATCCCATGCACAACTATGGAGTGTGAAGAAGTGAACAAGTGATTCGCTGAAACCTGTATATTCATTATCATTAATGCAGAGTTCATTGGTTCATGTCACAAATTCACTACAGTTTCATTCAGCGGGATACTTGTGCAGAACACTCCAAAACATTGCGTTGCAGAAGTATTATTTGTCCTCACTATAGGCTTTGTTATAGTCCGTATGTGCGTTGCATTCTTTGTAAAGTAGTAAATTTGTTCTTTCTTTTTCTTCTCATCTTTATTATTATTATTATTATTATTATTATTATTATTATTATTATTATTATTATTATTCACTGTTTTATGAGACCTGAACCAGATATAGACAATCATTTTATTACAGATTTCTTGACAGTTTACTTCACCAAAGGTACGTTCATTTTCTTCTTCTTGCGAAATTAAATGTCAACAAACGTATGTTATACAGACAAATTCACAAAACTTATAACTAAAAAATAAAAGTTTAAAAGTACCATAGTTTTTACGACTAGCTTTAAATAATTTTTATAACTTATAAAATGAGTTTTAATTATTCATTCATGCTCTGACATTTTAAAACTATTTGCAGAAACATGATGAGAGATAAAAGATAAATTATTAAATAAAAATATCAAAATGAGTAGAACTTACGCTTCAGTCTTTGAGAGAATTTGGATAGATCTCCATATGATGTTTTCATGCAAGTCCCATTTTATCAATAAACTTTTCATTTTTCTAATGATGAACAATTTTCAGGCGCTTAATAATACGCAGCTTTGAAAAATCATTTATCATTTCCAGTCCTCTAGCTTTCTTGTAGATTTCCTGTATATTTGGGAAACAACTTCACCACTTTCTAACCTTAAAGCTTTGCAAGTCGTATAAACCAAACAATTTGCTGGTAGACATGTTTGTCCAGAGACGGAAATATTGGATTACTTTTATTTATATTTCATGTTCGATTTATGTAGGGAAGGTAATTAACGTATTTGGTTTTAACGTCCCATTCAATTTGCGGCCTGAAACGGCCGATAAATTTTGCTCTAGTCTTCTTCCAGACATAAGGTACTTTTGCGTGCCGTAAATTTTGACACGGAATTGATTGATTTACTTCCCTTCTGAAGAAAGCCATACTTAAGATTTTACGCTCTAAAATATCCATTGACCCTGCCTGGGTCTGAACCCTCGACCATGGGTCTACGAGACCAATATGGTTACCACTAGACCACCAGGACCAACTGCACTTTCTGGTGAAAAAACATGAATGTGAACTTATTTTAACTCGAGAACCAACTGGAAAGTATTCCAATGCAATGTCAACATTTGTGAAAGCATAAAACAAAGAATGAACTTTGTGAACGTCTGTAATTTGACGTAAGATAGATTTTGTATAAAAACGTTTGGTAAGTTCAACTTCGGTAAAGCAAAGCATTATTCTTTCATTTTGTTCCTTTCGCCGTTTACTCTTGAAGCTGCGTTATTAATTTATCTTTGACTTCTTATCGTTTGTTGCTTTAGTTTCTTTACTCACCCTGTACTTCTATATACTTCTAATTCAATCTCACTGGTGTTTTCGAAATTTTCCAGATGGTTTAAATTCAAAATTGTAACCAATGCACGAATTTTGTGTGAAAATCACGGCACATAATTAGTTTTTAATTTGAGAAAAGAATACGTTGAAATTGTTAATTATAGATATGCACACGTTTTGGAATTTCTATAAAAACTACCACTATTGCTGTTAAGAAATGAAGGAAATTTCCTGAAGCACATAAATTTTTTGCTCTTTCAGAGAATGTGAATTCGTTTGCGTATTTAGCACCGCGGAGTTTCTGTTAAATTTCCACTTTGTAATTGATGAACATTTGTACACAGTAATCACCGGTGACTCCAAACTAGTGTGCATTACTTGCTTAACACTCGGCGAGCAAATACCACTGGCCGATGCTGGTATGGCTTAATAAATATGAAAGAATTTCAATGGCTAAAGCAGCATATATTTTCTCTTACACTGAATTATCTGGCTATATACTGAAATTGCTGAATACTCTTTCCTAGCAAATCTATGGCTTACGTCAGTTAGAAAGCCAGTCTATTCTGAGGCTTACTTTCTCATTTACTCAGATCTTCTTCCTTGGGTTTCATCTTTTAGACGACCGAGAAATGGAAAGTGGGTGAGGGAGGAATAGTACACAAAGTGTAGTGATGTCTTGTTGGGTAAGTAGACTTGTGTGAATTCGCCTGGTTGAGAATAAGATCAAACTTGGTCACACCTTTGGGAGGGTAGATGCGTCAGAGCCGGTTCAACTTCCAAAAAGCTTTGATTCATGCGGAGCCTGTTCAATAAAGAATGACAATATTTTTTGACAACATATCTTCCTCTTCCATGATCTTTCTCAAAGTATTCCCCGTTGGGTGCAATGCTCCTGTTCCAGCCTGAAATTGAATCAGAGGCAAATTCCACCATCAGAAACAGTGGTGAAGGATGCGGAGGCGATTCTGTAGGGCCATTCAAAAATGGTTTCCATCATGTCTTTGAAGACTGACAGATGGATTTACATGATATAGTGTGCGAAAGTTCAAAGATGCTTGTACGGAAATGTGATATGACCTTACAGAGTTTACGACATCTCTGTATTATTGCCTAGTGACAGATGTGTGTTTGTGTGTGTAGATACGACATTCATTGAATATCTAAAAATGAAATGACCACAACTTTCCCAGCAGAAGAATCCATTTTTCCTTTTGTGGATGCTGGGAGATTTCCACACAGAGCTTTTCAGGGTCGAAATGATGTAGCTAAGTTCCATCCGCAGTGATTACCTTTAAAATAAACTCCGCATCTTCCTGTAACATCATCTTCAAATGCATGCAAACCTGCACGCGAAAGCCCTTTCATTTGGGAATCAGTAGTCTTGCAACCCACCGTGTGCAAAAGCGTCGCATGTGCTACTTTTCAGTTACCAACGTGTGGGTGACTTCCAGCAAATTTTTCGGTAATTGTGAAAGTATTCTTAATGTTATTCGACGATCCTTTACTAGAATAAAAGCAGTGCTTGTTAATATTTTCTTCTATTAAAGCAGAAAAAGGAGGTTCGGATTCACTCTCCTTTGAAATAGATTGCCTCCCTTTTTGAAGCTTTTAAACCATCTTAGTGTAGTCCTATAGAAGTACGAACTCTTCATATGCCTCCTGTAACATTGTGTAGGTCTAAGGTGAAGATTTGTTGCTACGAAAGCAGAATTTCAGAGCAGCGTATTGCTCGTCGCGTGTCATGTTCATTTTTCTGTAGGCGAAACTGAACATGTCCTAATTGTACAGCTCTCACAGGCGGCAAAAGGAAGGGACAACAGTGAAACTAGTACTACGTGTGCTGTAATATTGTAAAGTTATATTTTAGTGGGAGAAATTATGCCTGTAAAATGGGTATGATAATTATTTATCGAACATCTCTCGTACTATAAAGTTAAGTGTTTCACTTTGAGGCAGTACATTTATCACAATAATCCCTCCAGAGCTCGAAAGAAATGTAGCCACGGCCTTATTGCTGACGGTATTGTCGAACATTTTTCCAAAGATTTTTTGATGCAATTTGTCTGAAAGGTATGAACCCACGCTTTGTCTAGCGTTACAATTCTGGCAAGAAATAGTCACCTTCGACCTCGTAACAAGCAACCAGTTCTAAGGTTTACAAGGTCTATTCAGTTAGGTTTCAAGGTGGACATTGTGTTAACACTGGAGATATAGATATCAAGTTGAAGCGAGTTTTACTGTTATTCGGCGATTGTGCCGAACAAGGATTTGCGCACATTTTATCATTGCAGGTGTGGCTGCAGTGTGCGGCCGCCCATCCTGAACATGGATAATCAGTGAAACTGCCTCAAACTTCTGTCGATGAAGGAACTTTTTCGCCCAATTACTGATATTGCTTGCAACCTTCGACGAGTCGGTCCTGGTGGTCTAGTGGTAACCGTACTTGCCTCGTAGACCCAAGATCGCGGGTTCAATCTTGGCCAGGATCGATGGAAGTTTTCGGGCGTAAAAATCCTAAGTATGACTTCCTTCGGAAGCGAAGTAAAGTCATGGGTTTCATTTCGTAGATTTACGGCACGTAAAAGAACCTCAAGCCTAAAAGAAGAGGCCTCTGAGCAAAATTTACCGACCGTTTCACGCCCGTAATATTAAATGGGGCGCTGTTGATCTGAGATGTTAAAAAGCGTCCGTAAATAAAATAAATCAACCTTCGACGTCTTTATTAACGTTTCTGAAACGCTTCTAAATGTTGGTGACGCTATTGTTTTCTGCCAAAAGAAATTAAATGACTGCTGTTTTGTTTTCAACGTACATAACACACATACTCCATTTTGAAATCTAAATGTATCAGCGATGGGTTTACACAATATAGTGTGCGTAAGTTCAAAGATACTAAACACATGATATTTTATTTTTCTGGTATAAACTGGAATAGGAATATATATATATAAACTCATAAAAAACACTCAGAGTGCAATATAAAAAGGTTCACATAAACTTTCACACTAAAAACCGTAAAATTGAACACTAAAATCAAACTATATTTCGAGCTTTTTACGGTTTTTAGTGTGAAAGTTTATGTGAACCTTTTTATATTGCACTCTGAGTGTTTTTTATGAGTTTTTATGCTTTTTAGAAGTTTTTATTACTCTATTAATAGTATATATATATATATATATATATATAAGATAATAAGATATTTTAAGCGAAGTTTAATATTTGAGGTTGGCACAACTTTCATGTGTTTTATTTCTGTTAACAGGGAATTAGATATGCACCGAGAGAGAATTAAACACCAATGTCTTTTCCTGATACGTTTACTAATCACATACATAGTGAGGCAGTATTTATGAGCTGCCACCCTCATATTTAATTACATTAATTACAGCAAATAGTTTTATGTAACATCGTTGTAACCATGAGTGTTATGTCATTTCCCTGTACAAATGTTCAATTATATGTAAAATGTTATTTTCTCGCAAGTGTGCAGAAAGCTACCCCAGCCACAAAACCTGACCTGGGAATTTCTGTAGCCTGTTGTAGCGCAATATGGTAAAGAATCCTTGGGCAAGATGTCAGTTAGAGAATTTCTTAAGCAGGAGAGGCACCATAAAACCTTTGCCAACTATAGGGATGAAAAGACAGGCCGATAACCTCTTCAAAGGGAGAAGCAAACCGCTACATGGAAAACGTCACGTAGACCATGTTCATTTAGTTTGTAACTTTGTGGCCCGCAGTCAGTTTGGCAAGAGAATTCAGAGGGGCAAGGTCAGTGGAAGGGCTTTCTCATTTCCGATCAATTAGTGGATAGCGGTAATTAGTATTGCAATAATTAAGTGAACGATCTTTATTAGTTAAGCGAAATAGTGCAATAGATTATAAACAATAGTGTAAGAACAATAAATTGTGTCATCTCCCATAACAAAATATTATTAACCTCGAGGACTCCTTCCCCTATGACCACAGGACCATAAAAATGTCCAGCAGCAGATTCTCAACAGCCGTGGCAAAACTGTAAGACAGCGGTAACCATCGTCGGAGAGGAAGAAAGACTTATCATTATCCCTGAGAATCCACAATCACATCAAATCCTTCCAAAATCTTTCCATCCATCCATCCATCCATCCATCCATCCATTACATATTTCATTAAAATCTTCCTTTATTAAATATCGCTACAATAGTTCCATTACTTTATCTTGATCTCCTTCTTTTGGAAGGATAAGCAGATTCATATTGTATGGGGAAGTCATGTGTGTGCCTACAGCAATATACGCATAAGAGATAATAGCTTATTTTCATTGCGATCAATAAACTTTTACTTTATCCCCCAAACATGCATATTTAGCGTATTTAACTAAAGAATATCCCGGGGCTCTTTAATCATATACCACAGAGTCAAGTAATTACATCCACACAACTTGTTTATCAAAGATGCGTTTGCTTATCGCCTGTGCCCATGTATATCCGGTACCATCCTTGACAATTTCGTTCTTATTTCTTGACCTTTCCTACTTCCATCACCTCCCTCTCACACAGTCGTCATCTTATTTCATTTAGACTCACACTATTTTTCCTTTCTACGATTTGATTTATTTACGGAAATGAAATTGAAATCAAACACCTCGTAGCATTCGACCACCGCTTCCTTTCTACGAACGTAGTAAACATTCTTGTGTTTTTTTCAGGTGTTTTTCTATTTAAAAGGGCATGTTTGTTTTTACTACAACAGAATAAAACGGAAATGGATTCTGAAATTTCGGCTTTAGTCAGCTTTTACGAGCCAATTTCTTTCACTTTATTGTGGAAGAAGCAAAGATCTGATTCTGGCAGCAATTCAAACAGATGTAAACTTTTTATCTAATAATAATAATAATAATAATAATAATAATAATAATAATAATAATAATAATAAAGTGTAGAAAGTATGAAACCCATTTTAATTTCATAAATTGTAAATATGCAAGGAAATAAAAGCAATCTGAAGGGTATCATACAGGAAATTAAAAAAATGATCGAAGTTAACAATTCAAATTACAAAATATAAAGTAAAGAACTTATAAGATAAGCAGAATATTTGTGAATGAATAGGCTTACTAAAACAGAAGCCAATGCCATCATAAATATATTTTAAATTTGCTGCTGTCTTTCAAGCTAATAATTATTCACTTAATAGTTAATTACTTGATTATAAATATTTATAATCTTATTTCGCGTCCTCTCAAAAACATTTTTTCTAGCCCTCCGACAAACGCTGCAAGGTTCGTCAATACTCTTTATAAAAAATGTCGCAGTAACTCTTTTTGGCTCTTTTATATTTGTATATTCTTTTAGAGCGTTTCAATCCAAACTACTTTATTACTGTAGCACGTTCCGACTTAACGTGCATTTAACAGTAAGTTTCCATGAACTGAAAAGCATTCTATTTATTTATCCTTACTGGACATGTGGAAACACATTACTAAATTATTTTTGAAGCGCTATCCAAGCACTAAAGCTACCGTTATCTATCTAAGAAAAATCAGGCTACTTGATCAGAGCAGAATTATTCAAATTGATAAAACTTGTGACATACCAATGTCTAGCTGTTAGAGTCAAGTAGACCTGCGATTTTTTTGAGCAGGTAACTCCTATGACTTTAGTTAAGCCCCTACCTTCCTGGCTGATGAAACTGATTTCGTATCTTGCCACGTCAAATAACTCTAATGGAGGCGTGGACATTTGCTGAAACAGCAACACAAAACAAACTAACTACCATGCCCATGTCACGGTTCTGCAGTTTTTCATAATAACAAAATTATGGTGAAACCGTGCAGGTCATTTTGTTATATTATGCAAGTACCGTTATCTTTTCAAAGAGGAAGCCCAGCTGAATCATATTGACCTTTATGATATTCTTCGTTTGGAGGATGCTGTAGCAGCTATATGCATAATACAATAATAAAAATGTAGATTGAGTCAAAAATAGGTATAAACAAACCTATCCATTAATATGCGTGAAACAATTTTTATAAGAGCGCATAGCGGGAAACTTACAGATTCTCCTCCCCAAATTTTAAATTGATTAGCCACTAAATGCATAATTTTTGTTTAATCGTTTTTAAGCCTATACTGGTAATGTACAATATTGACCATTTCACGTGTTTCAACGTGATCTGTACAAATAGAAAACAAATCGTCAGTCTTCTGCTGGTCACACTGAATTTCCTGTGCATTACTGGGAGTGTTGTAATGTCGAAATTGTCAATTCTGCAACGTAAAATGCTTAATCACTGATATTTGTTTGCACTATGGAAGCATCAGTGGCAACTCTGATATATTTTAGGAAAAGGAAAGTAAGCGAAGAAGATAGCGGACTGCGAAATCCAGTTAAGACAGAATGACTTGTGCCAGTATTCTGCAGTCCGGTAAGGGAGCAGTAACAGTTAATAAAACGCTTATCGCAATAGGGTCTAGATTGCCGATAAATTCACGAACGTACTTAGTGGAAAACTCAGATCCTCGAGTAATATTTATTAGGACAATTTTACGAATAAAATAAACGTTTTAATAAACTTTGCTTACAAAATTGTAATAATTGTATATTCTTATTATGAATACTTAACTTTTCAAGCCACCTAGCAACAGATGAATGTCGATTGTCAGTAATGCCAATAAAGAAGAGTCAAATACTGCTTTAGGGCTATTTAATGAATAGAATAAGAATAAAAGTTATATGCAGTGTGTCCGTAAAGTCATTGTGCAGTTTTGAATACTTATAATGGCTAAAGGAAATAAAACCAAAGAATGAAACCTAAAATACATTGAAGAGATGCCAAAGAGTTTCTGCAGCATAAATTTCAAATTTGTGCGCGTGCAGGTAATGACGCAGCACAACAGTGAAGCGAATTTAGGCCATTTAGTCAACATGTGAACGGTGCAAAGGAAAGTTCAATGCGCCCTGAGGTTAGCAAAATTGGAATTCGTGACAAGTGTTCATAGTGAATATCGCCGCATTTACAATGCAGAGCCGCCACAAGTAGTTGAAGGAAACTGGAGGCACGTTTGACTAAAAACGTTTAGATAGGTCTTTGGTTAGTGACGAGCCTGTTGAAGTTGTACGGGATAGCTACCTAAGGAGCCCGAAGAAGTCGGTGAATACCTGTGCTCGAAATCTAGGCCTGAGAAAACTTCAGTTCATAAAGTTTTAAAGAAACGTCTCCAATTTACGGGTTACAAACTGCAGTTGTTACACGCTATCCGCCCAACTGTTTAAAGTTTGCTGTATAGATGCTTGATGAGATGGACAATGATGAACAATTCTTACAGAAGCTTATGTTTAATGATGAGGTCAAAATTGTTCGCGAATTTCTGGATTCAGCATTTCCCCAGAGGTGGATAGGATATTAATATTATGTTGTTGACAGAAGAAGAGGGGTTAAATCTTGAAAATGAATTAGTTATGATTTATCAATTAAATAAAGATGTGAATCGAAGACATGGACACCACGATCGCCGAGCCTAACACCTTTAGACTTTTACTTGTGGGATGTGTGAACAGTGTTCGTATCAACGATATTTACCATTTAAAAGAGAAAATCAGAGACATTATTCACTCCGATATAGGGCAACAAACGGAAGCCACAGCGAATTGCACTGAACAGCCATGCAAACTTAGAAAGATTTTCTTTCATTTTCTTTCTATCTTCTTTCGTTGCTTTTGTTTGACTGTTCAAAACTGCAACATTACTTTACGAACACAATGTATATACTTAAAATTCGCCCACAGAATATTTGTTAACAATTGTATAAAATGTTATACGAGGTGGTGTCCAGAATATTCGGGATTGGTGCTGCCATCTGGTAGAAAACTTACTTTGAGACTAATGACCGCCCTAACCCTCGAAGTAGTTCCTTCCACACGTATACACCGGTCCCAGCGATGCTTTCCAAGTGCACCTTGGGAGTCACGTTCTTTGAGGGCGTTTAACACAGACGGCGTTTCTTCTTGAATCCTCTCAATTGTGTCGAACCGGGGAACTTGATTTTCAGTTTGGGGAATAGAACGAAGTCTCAGGGTGCCAAATCAGGCGAACAGGCTGGGTTGGGGGGACAACCGTCATGTTACTTTTCGTCAAAAAGCTTCTGGTGAACAAGGAATTGTGACAGGGCGCATTATCGTGATGCAACAGTCAGTTTCATTATCGCCCAAGTTCGGGCCGTCGTCTGCGCATATTTTCACGGAGCCGTCGCAAAACGTCACACGTCACTGTTTGATTTGGTGGGATGAATTCTTTGTGCACAATCCACTTGGTATCAAAGAAAACGAGGAGCATGCTCTTGACTTTGCTCTTCACTTGTCGCTTTTTTTGGTCTTGGTGAGTTCGGGCTCTTCCACTGGGGGAATTGTTTTGCCTGAGGGTCATTAGCTGGATAGCTCTCGTCGTCGGTGATGACCCTGAACAAGAAGGTTTGGTCATCGATTACCGCCTGACGAAGCTCCGTGCAAACTTCAACACGCTGCGCCATCTGATCAGCAGTCAGAATCCTTGGTACAAATTTTGCGGCGATACGATGCATGCCCAATTCATCAGTTAAAATTTGTTGGTATATCCCGTAACCAATTCCCACTTCATGAGCAAGGTCTTCAATGGTTCGACGTCGATCCTCACGAACGAAGTGTTGAACTTTGGCTACAATCTCAGGCGTTGTGCAGCTGACAGGCCTACCGGTGCGAGCATTGTCTTCAGTAGCTGTACGGCCGACCCAAAAACGACCGTGCCACTCAAACGCACGTGTACGGCTCATGCTTTGTCCCCAAATACTTTTTGAATTATTGCGAGTGTCTCCGTAGCATTTTCCCCGAGATTTGCACACAATTTGATGCACACTCTCTGTTCTAATCTTGAATCCATCGTAAAATCGCCACACACCACACGCAGAGTTTCGTGAAACGTACTATAGAATCTCAACACATCTACCCAGCTGCATGAAACTTCAAACACTCACTCATCAGAAGTGCTAGTGTTGCCACCTAGCAGTACAAAACTCTACTGCAACTAATGTCCAGATGGCAGCACCAGTTCCGAATATTGTGGATGCCACCTCGTACTTACGAATAGCCACCATTCAGAAACCATGAGACTGAAATAGATTTAAGTTGATTGTTACAATCGCTACCATCCGATTTACTAATACCAACTGACAAAAACAAAACAGAGATAAAATTACCATTATGAACAAGGTGTTTATTACAATTTATAGTTGCTTACACATGTATTGTTGCATATTTTACAAAAGTACTTCAGGTCGTTTGGTTGAATAGGCAAAAACAATTTTTTGAGTGTATACACATTAAGTTATTTAAATATATAACTATCTCAAATTTGAATGAAGGGACTGAAATTTCATTGAATACAAAGAACTTTTGAGAATTAGTAGATGAAGATGTGAAAGCAAAATTCCGCACTTTATTTAGTGTTGCCGAATGATGATCTTGATCATTCTGTATGATGCTCAGGAATTAATATGGGGCTGTAGCATTAGCTACACTAATCAACAGACTGATTCACTTCCCATGGTAAAGGGATTTGATAAAACTTCACAATAATTTCACTGCTAGATCTGGCTGTGATTGGACAAAATTCAAATTTGATTTTAATTTCATTTGCCAATTTTATGATGACTTCACAAGCGAAATAGTCATTGAAGCTATCTACCTTAATATGTGTAAATTATGAGAATAAAGAAAGGTGTATATTAAACAGCCTTTATTTACAGAATGACCCATAAGTCAGGTCCTTATTTTGCTTTTTTCCATTTTCACAAATTTATAACTTCTCATATAGAAACTCCATAATAGTTCTAGTAGTAAGGTACATTTATTTTATATTTTTACGCTCGAGACATTACACAGCGCAACTGCACATATCCCGCATGCCACACGATGGCAAAGTACAGAGAACTCGGTTATCTTTATCAAAAGCGTTGCTGAAAAATGTCCCATTTGCTGCAAGGCAAACAAAGTAGCGCTTTACATATTTTGATTTCACACGTTGCCGCTCACTTCCGAAATGTTGCCTATTTCTTCCCATTTATTATTCTGCAGTTCGCGTAATGTTCGCGGACTGAATTTATAGACCCTATCTTCTAAATTGTCCCTTAAAATAACAGACTTTCTGATAAATTGAACTTAATACTGCACATAATAATCCTATTATCGACTATGCGTGTTCTGAATGGCAGTGTGCGCAGTTTGTTACTGCCGATGCAGGTCCGCACGTTAGCATGAAAAGACAAAATGAATGCATTGTATAAGTAGGGATACTCTTTAATGTACACTTGCAGCATATGTCGTATGTCATGAGTGGAACGGCTTCCTGTTTAAGTAATAATTAGCACACTCTCACCTCTTCGGAATGCATACTTGGCAAAATAAGTTGACAAATCATTCAATACCAAATTTGATATGGTGCAAGGTACCATAATGTATTTGCAGGCTTAAATCATTAGAATCACGGGGTAACTAATTGAGCGATGGTGTCTTCTAACATAGAAAGGGCACTTACCAATAAATTCTGGCACGACATACTTCAACAACTGTAGAAACATGACTTGGAGCACACACATTACCTGAACAATCTCATCAATCCAACGTCCTAGGCGCCAGGAAGCAGAACAGAGCTGGACAACGATTGAGAAAACACTATAAAAACACAATATATGCACCTAGAAGGTTTTAAGCCACCACTGGGAACTTCTCCAATTCTAAAATTTACCACTCATTTTCTCACTTTACAATCTTCATATATGTACATAGGTACTTTCATCTCACAAACCGCCACGGATGGCTGAGGTCGTTAAGGCGTGGACTCGTGAGCGGGAGATCTGCGGCTCGATTCCCACCAGGACCGTCCTTTCTTTCTAGGTTTTCCTCAGTCCTCATAAATGGCAAATGCCGGGGAGGTACCCTAAAATTGGACTTGAAACGTTTTCTTCCTTAAAAATGCTTTCCCAATTAATCATTTCATCTCATGTTTGATCAGTGTCTACCGTTTATGACGCCTTAGTAGTTAAAACGAGCGTTAAACATTATTTAAATAAAATCTCACAAACCTGCTCATTTTTTTCCATTAGTATAAAAAGGAATGCTGCATGCATTTAAGCAAACTTTCCTAGTAAAACTATTATATTCTGAGTTACAGTTCACAATAAACATAGTTCTGAAAGTTTATTTGAAATCTAGGCTTATAATTTAAGATTTTTAAAAAGTCCTGTAACAGCAGAATGAAGAATATTTAATGCGTAACTACCTAATTTAAATTAATGTGATAATAAGTGCATTTGAATTTTGAAAAATTAGTATGAGCAGGATAGTAGCTTCTTATACCTTGGCTATCAACCATGTTGGTCCCCTTACTTTAAACTATACCAAATAGGCTACCCTTACTGCATTTATTCATCTGCAAGCATGTCGTTTCTTTGTCGAATTTTCTTTCCACACATTCAACTTCTTTCAAAATGTAAGAATGTTCTCGTATATCTAAACAGTTAGCATGAATTCTCTTCAAAATTCGACTCTATGTATACTCTAAGAAAAATAAATAAATAAATAGAATAATAATAATAATAATAATAAATTAAAAAATGAATTAAATAAAAAGAGCTAACCCAGGAAGGTTTAGGCTAATTTGCCTAAATCCTGTTCGTCTCCAAGCGGGAATCTTACAGCCTTTAGCCTCATTCTATCATCAGTCAATCCGAGTTCGCCATGCTAGAGACATGCTGGTAGTCCAGAGGTCGAAAGAAAGTACGTAGCAATGAGAACTACAGAAGTTCGAATCTGACTCACGCGTGAGTTGTTTTGTGTATTATATTTTGCAAGTAAAAAAAAAAAAAAAATAATAATGCTTAGCATACACATGATAATAAACTTCCAATAGCATTTTTTTTTTTTTAATTTTAAGGCATTTATACTTAACATAAAACTCGCAATATTCTTGTTTTAAAATAAATAGAAAACGAATCAATGTTCTTAAAAGAAAAAATATACTAAAAAGGAAATACAGACCACGTAAACTTTGCCTTTCTATTATTGCCCCTATTTTTCGGAGCATGGATGAAATCAAAACAAATTTTGATAGGAGGATATTTTCTTCCAAGAATCCTGTATTTGGTACCATAAAGCCTAATTAGTCCTTCGCTGTCGTACAGGTCAATTTAACTCCTTTTTCCACCTCTGCTCACAAATTTCAAATAGGATTCAAACCTGGCGAGCAGGAAAATGTGTGATATCTTACCTTTGCTAGAGCCAGTTTGAAACCCGTTGACATGTGCGGAGAGGATGATTTTTCTATTGGAATTCGTGATTCTCTCTCACCTTCATATAAGAAAACATTATGCATCATGTTTTTAAATTACTGGCTTTTTAGCTAATCGAGCAAAGAACCCTGAGGTATTTGAACGTAGAGCTGTGAGGTTCAACACAGGGAAAGGAGAATTGCTTTTCATTGCAGACACATACTGGAAGAGTTTGCTGTCTGTTTCTTCAAGCACAGTAGCATCCTGCACGTTTTCGTTCTGATCCAGGATGACGACGAATAATCCCTTCCCTGGATAACCGCACCCACCTCGTGGCTATGGATGTATTGACTTCAAACGATCTTTCAGCCTAAGATACAGAAGAGTTTGTAATGTTTACTGACATAAAGAATGATCTCGTGGCTTTGTCTTTGTTCAGATTGCTAACAAACAAATCAAAGCTCAAGACTGTTTTAATATACAACATTCTGTAAAATCTGCACGCACGAACACGCCAGCTCAGTGACAACCAAAGAAGGAAGACAATAGAAGAAGTGGGAGCTTCCCACATCCGAGTTTAAGTTTATTTTTAGTTTTCACATTAGAAAATTAGTTATGTGGCATTTATTTTGAAAATGAAGATTATTAATTTACGTTTTCATATTTCAGCATAACGCTATGGGTGGCCGAGGTCGTTAAGATGCGGATTCGTGAGCTGGAGGTCTGGGGTTCGATTACCGCCAGGACTGCCCTCAATACTGAGGTTTCTTTCAGATTTTCCTTAGTCCTCTTAAATGGCAGATACCGTGGAGGTGCCCTGAATTTAGGTCTGGAACGCTTCCTTCCACAAAACATCCTTTTCCCGTTTATAATTTCATCTAATATATCATCAGTGTCTACCGCCTGTGATGCCTCAGTAGTTAAAACGAGCGTTAAACATTACTAAAAGAAAAAAGAAAAAAAGAAAAAAAAAGAAAAAAAAGGGAAAAAAAATGTTTCAGCATAAATATCTTAAAAGTAAAAAATATATTATACATTCAAAATACATTTTTTGCACATCAAACGCTAATTTTATTAGCAAAAACTAACAAAGCACAACGAGGACTCGAACCTATTCTTGTTACCAGGAAGGTGTTTATGTCCTCTCAGCTATCAGATCACATAGTTCCAATAAACTTATTTCCTGTTTACGACATAACTTGAACAAGAACTAAAGTCGGTATTAAAACGCATTTTGTAAAATCGGTTTCGAATACGTCATGGTTTCTTGTCTTCGATGTGGAGTACAACGTTTTTTACAATAAACTATTCAACGCATTCACAAACACTTTCCTCCAGAGATTAACACACTTTTAGATACACTTTAACATCCACATATTTCACATAAAACGACACTTTTTACGAATAAATAGAGGGAATTGTCATGGTATCCGGTTGTTGCCAACTTCTACAAGGAGAAATTTGAGCATAAGTCCATTGACAAAGCTGAGAAGAAACTGAAGCACTTCCTGAAGCACGTTAAGGACACTTTTGTTGTGTAAAAACATGACAAAGAAGAGTGCTATATTATTAGCACATACCGCAACATACGATTTATGGATGAAAACCATCACTCAGCTCAGCAACAAGCAGTACTCTAGCATTTTAACTTTTGGAACAATTTCGCAGGAGGCAAAGTCAGTCACGTTTTTTAATCAGTGTAAAAGAAAGACTACCTTTATTGCTCTATCAAAAGAACCTTAAGAGCTTCCAAGGAAGGAAATAGGATCAATTATTAGCTGAAAATAAATATAAATTCAGCTTTTGCATTCCCTTCTGTGGAAACTTTTCTAACAAATACACAGAATTCTTAGATGGCACCAGATCACGATTATTTATCTGTCTCGTAGAAATGTGAAGTACATGCTGCCCGCCGTCAAAGTGCATTTTACACGTGTATTCTGGTGTACATTGAACAAAGAGAACGGACCATAGAACAGAGGTGTAAAGAACATACACAACACACCAAGCTATTCTAATCAAAACAAAAACGGTTGCAGTTGTACAGCACAGCTCAACACGAGATTCTTTTCAAGCAGACAACCACTTTAAGGGAACCCAACACATACTGGGATTAATTGAAATTCAATTACGAGAACATCTTCAACAAAGACAATGAACTTCCACTGAGAGAGGAATGAAAGTCAGATTTCTCCCTGATTATACCGGACAGGGAACCAACATACAATGCAATCAACACACAGACTGTCATGGATCTTCCAGAGAACTACTCCTTACGCAGTTCCAGATCCAGATTCTTCTAATGAAGGGCCAATCATCGGGTTCCAATCCAAACTGGTGTCGTGTACATCCCCTGATCCAGCCTCAGACATCTGTGTCGTGTTTCGGTGCGGGAGGGTCGTCTGCTAGAGGCTTCGCCGACAGAGGCCGAGCTGGAGCCAAGGGAGAAAGCTTCAAATCTTTAATCTTAAATTACAGAAATGTAAACTGGGGTGGTGTATTAATGATAGTCCCAGAGAAAAGATACACGAAAATGTTCCTCGTTTTGCTGCATTATTTCAAAAGATTATTTTACAAAATATAATTTAGAAGATAACTTTTGTAAAAAATGTAATCAAATAATAATAATGTTATATATACATTATATATATAAATAAAATAATGTTGTATATAAAATAATAATGTCGTATATACGTTACTGTACATATAGTAACATTCAGAACAAAATCCATCCAACAATTTTTTAAAATGTTGTAAAATGTAAAGCTAATGTGAAACAGGGACACACTATGAGCACCTTGTTCTTTTAGGTCGACTGCTTTGAGACTTCACTAATATCGAAACGGGTGGCCAAGATCGATAAGGTCGAATTCTTGAACGGGGGATCTCAGCTTCGATTCCTGTTAGATTTTTTCAGTGTTCCTTCATCCTCAAAATTCGCAAATACCGGACGAGTACCATAAACATAGGTCTCAAACGATTTCTTTTCCCAAAGAATCCTTTCAAAATGTATCATGTCATCCCATGTATCATCAGTGTACATCGCCGGTGATACTTAAAAAGTGAAAATTGGTTTTCAACACTCAAAAGCCACCAATGCATAAAAACACTTTTGGTACATGTATAAAATTAATAGTGAAGGAAGATATCAAAGAAAGAAAGTAATTATGTATAAGTTTAATAATGAATTAACCAATTAACTATTTAAAATTAATTCCCTCATTATTTTCGACAAAAATATGCAAATGTACATAGTAAAATAAAACAATTTTTTTTTTTAAATGTTCCAAAATACAACTTTTGGATAACGTTATTTCTTATTAAAATGTGAACACAGATTTATTAAAATACAAACTTACTAGTTTTAAGCAAATATTTCGTTCAATGCATCTTGAAAACCATTCTAACAATTTGTTTTATGAATTGGGCCTTTTTATCATGAGCTGACCAATTAATTTTTATCTTGCAAATTAATTGCTATGGTAGACCTATTACTTTCCCAACGTTAAATGATAGCACGTTAAGAATTCAGAATACGAATGCCAAAGTATCGTGCACAAAGTTAAGTTTCGGTACATTTTAGTCATATTGAAAAGGAAATAACATGCATGACCCTTCAGTTGAATGAACTTAAAACTTACAAATTCAACACTGGAGAGATTCCACATGCTATCGCTTGTGACATACCTCTGATGTAGCTTATGTCATGTTTGGCAAGAGCGTTTCTAGTACATTTCATATGACAAGCTCGTCATATCAATAGAGAGGCGAGAGAATGTGGACAGCTAGTGCGCACAGACTATCATCGTGATAAAAAGCTCATTTTTATTGGTTTTATTACTTCTGTAGCTGGCAGGAACAGTTCCTTTTTCGGACGTAAAAATCCTAAGTATGGCTTCCTTCGGAAGGGAAGTAAAGCCGTGGGTCCCGTGTCGTACATTTACGGCACGAAAAAGAACCTCAAGCCTGAAAGAGAGGCCTCTGAGCAAAATTTGTCGGCCGTTTCACGTCCTGAGTTGAATGGGACGCTGATGACCTGCGATGTTAAAGAGCGTCCATAAATAAATCAATCAAAAAAAAAAAAAAAATGGAACAGTTCCAAAGCTAATAGAATATAACTTCTAATTAAAATAAACTTTAACGTATTTTGAGATGTTGGGAGTTTCTGCAGTCATTAAATAAAACAAACACTATCTTCCTTACATACATTTTCATATATCTGAAGTTTCACTCAGAGCATTTCCTGTCCTTTAAATTTTACAAGGGTAGAGTTTACATAAACAGCACAGTAATGGTATCGTTTATTTTTACGATATGGACAGAACAAATAGTGAGTATAATTTGAGATGTCTATTTCCAGAATGCGACATACGCGTTTTTTAGTTACTGAGAAAATTGAAAATGAAAAGGAGAATAATTTTCTTAATATCGGAATTTGAGTTATTTTACAATATTTTGACGACAAATCATTAACAGAAGTTTAATATTAACATCCTAATTAAGTTAAGCGTCATGAGTTTCTGATATTTACTAATTAAAATTACAAAAGTTCAGCTTTGGAAGTAAATTAAATGAAATGTGTTTTTAAATTATCTTTTTTAATATATAGAGTTTTGGAACCATAGATGGACTTTTGTAGAAGGGATAATGCAGAATTATTTACATGCAAAATTTAACTTATTGAAAATTTAATTCTTAGTTAGAAAATGTATGCGCCTATTGATTTTATAAAAGAAAGAAAAACAAACATGAATATAAAGTACTAAGCAATTAGCAACTAGGTTTAGTTGAACATATGTAGAAATTTAATTCTTAAATCGTTGTTCATCTTGTGAATTTTCATTGCCTTCTTCACCCATAATGTTGTTGTAATAATGAATGTCTTTAGCATTTCACTGAGACACCAAGTGGCAACTGGATATTGATAAACTATTAATGCTTTCCAATTCTTAATTACTCCTCTAAAGTCAACCAGGTCACTTCTATAATTCTGCTCTCTAGGAAGAAGAACCAACAATTTTCTTTTGTTCTTTTTTTCTCTTTTTTATTGTGTAAGGTTGAAGCATGAAGTCGTATTTTGAGAATAAGATTGAATATCTTTTTCCATTCATTCATACGATAATCAACTAATAAATTTTCAAAACATTTTAGTAGTTTTCTGGATGTACACATTTTAATTTCATTCTTAATCCTTCCAAAAAGTAGAAATAAAACATTATTTCACGTATGTTCTACTTAATTAATGTGTTTTGTGAAATCATTATACAGTTAAAATGAAATATTTCCAATTGTTGAACTATTTTTATATGACCCCTGTAGCCACCGGAGACTATATAAATTTATATATCTATGATAAATCAAGATAAAGTCAACATGATTAAGTCTGATATGAATCGAGGAAGCAATTTTATTAAAACCTTTGAGGCGAGAAGATTTTGGCCAATATTCATATTAAAAGTATTCTTGTACCTTGGAAGTAATAAATTTATCTGGCAATCATAATTTAAAAATCAGTTTGTTATTTTCTTATTATCTGTGAATGTCATTAAACGCCTGAGCTCTTAATCCATATACTTTTAAAATTGTTATGGCGTTAATTTGCGTTTCAGAAATATTGCATTTATTCACTAAAAAGTATATATGAGGTATTGGAACATTTTTGCAAAGTTGTTTTAACTTTTACACCCGGTATTTATTGTTACTATCACCCTACGTTGTAGCATAGAAAGAAATGCTTTTCTCTTCCTCTGTTCAGAGGATCACAGAATCTTCTCTTTTTATCGTCTTTCATTTTTGTAACCAAAAGAGAATGAAATAAGAAAACAGCTGCGAGAGTACGCACACACACAGAAACAAGTTTTAGCAATTGTGCGAACCATTTACAAGGTGGATTAATTAAGTTATGGATTATTTAATGAGTATGAATAATACAATTTCATTCTAACTGAAGTCCAGGTTGATTTAGTACTGAAATGGTCTGGTTTAACCTGAAATCTATTAATACGACCCCGAAGAGCAGGCAGAAGTGTTAAAATCTTCCTTTAGTGAAACAGCATCAATTCTCTGTTGAGTTTCCATATCGATGGCACTTGTTTCCAGCTCATTCAGAACATTAACAAGCAAACCACTCATTAATGGTGTTATGCACTTGCGCAGAAAAGTTTGAAATCTTTCTCCAAGCTTAAAAATGTGAATGTAGTGTGCAGTAAATGCACAAGAAATTATTAGGCTATTTCTCTTTGACACAAAAAAAAAAAAAAACTCGTAAAATATATTTGGATACATTTGTTTCCTTAACTTCATTTAGCCCAACTGATAGAAGACGAAACAAGTTATTAGCACGTATGCAATATATTGCAACTGAACATACAAACTTTGACTCTTTCAGTAACTGCGATTTGCTTGATCCTTGACGATCGAATAACAAATCGTGGTTTGTGAATTCATTAATTTCTTATCTGTTAGAAAATCCGAAGATAAAGAGATCAAAGTAATTACCACACCTTAGACGAACTGAAAGAAAATGCCAGGAAATAGTTCGTGATATCCAACTGCATTTTCCATAACATGTTCCAAAATTATGAAGCGTATAAAGCAGTACATTACAATATATACTTAAGTGCACTTAAACATTTTTCAAGCACGAATGCGTGGTAAATTACACGGTGACGGCTGCAGCATCATGACAAAAGCAGAGATCGATCCCGCAGTAAAATAATCTGTCGATATTAAACCGTTGAAACAAGGACGAATCAAGTAATCATCAGAACTAGACTCCGGCAGGGCCAGGCTGTGGTAAAAATATTAAACAAATAAAAATATACAAAACAATAAAATAATTAATGCTGATTAAAAAAAACCTAAGCAAAGGAAAAGCGCCCGATTATGGCGCACATAGGAATAAAAATGCGCTAGAGTGGTTTTGAAAAATTAAAATCGCAAACCCTGATTAAAAAGAATTATTTTACTTCATGCTGATTCGCATCCCAAAGAAAAGTTGTCGTCCATGAAATGCTAGAAAAAATCCTTTAAAGGCTTAATTTGAAACACGTTCCATTAAAAAGCAAAAATATGTGAAGAGAAGTTGTACATCAATTCGCAATATACAGAGTGTTACCGAACTACACTGCAATACTTTCAGAGAGTGTAGTGTAGAGGTATCTTGGATAAGCAATTCGAGATGACGAAACTATGGTCAGTAAAGAGAAATAACTACGCTACATAGTGATAAACAAAAACCGAGTTTAGGCATTTATTTTGGTTAAAATAGGCGGGCAAAAAGGCACTTAAAATAATGAATATAAGCAATAATGTAATTAAATAGGCATTTCTTAAAAGTGACAATAGAGAGTGATATCACTCATTATTAATGAAAATAGGTATTTAAGATACTTAATACTTTCTTTATTATATATTGAAAGTATTTACGTTTGTTTTTCTTAGTTACAAGCAAAAATACGATGTTTTTTCAAGGTATCAGTCGCTTGTCAGTGAGAGCATTTTTCATCATGGAAAAAGAACATTGTACTTCCGTTGAAGTGATTGGAGCTATTTAAAATAAACTATTTCGTAAGGAATTATACCAGTTACAACGAAACATTCACCTTTTAGGACATCATGGAAATATTGATCAAAACAAAGCAGGATAGTTTTGAATAGTCCTGGCGAATGGAAAAAGATGCGCAGTCGTTTCTAATAGGGTTAATTTCCTGTTTATGCCTTTATAGGGAAATCAGGTTAGTATCTCTCTTACTTCCGTACTGAACACATTGTTGGTATGATCTATGGCATAGCTGTGGGGTTCTCAGCTTTCTCGCTTGTAATTGTTTGTTAACATTTGTGCAGCTGAGAAGTTACCCTCATTACAGATTTCCTAGAAGTGTCTCACGCAGATTGATAATCACTCGCCAGGACTATTCAAAACTACAGTACTTCCTTCAACCTACTTCCTGGTATTCGTGTGCCTGAGGTAACCGTGCATTTCTTTCAATAATGAAGGTCCTTCTATTTAAAGAGCTTACGTGAATGGGTTTAGGTGAAAGTTTTTTACTGCTTGAAAAGAAATAAATGTATAACAATATTTTCAGTAGATATTTTTGTGAGGTGAACATGCCATTTCATTTTAATAACTTTTTTTCACTTTGATATACTGAAATTCTTTGAGTGATTTTTAAAATGCGTAAGTAATGGCATAAAACATTTATTACGATCCAAAATAGTCAAATATATATATAAACCTAAAAATAGGCAAAGAAGCCCAAATAGGGGAAAATAAAAACTAGCCCTATAGACCCCAAATATACTGAAACATGTTTATTTCTATCTGACTCTTAAATATAACTACAAAGATAGAAAGGCATTTTGCATAACTTCCGAGCTCTGGTGATAAAGAAGTTGTTCTGATGAGTAGGTGATAAAGCGAAATGAGTTAAAAAAATTGCCGTAGAATTTTTTCAAATCTCCTATGCGAGCAACATTTTCAATATTTAATGCTATAAAAATCTGAAAAAAATTCAGAATCATATGACAATACGACACTGAACAACGGTTAATGTATTCATTTATCATATTATGAGGGTAATTCAGAAAATAAGTTACACTCGATTATTCCAGTGCAAGAATGTTTTATTGATGAAGGCATTATGGTACAATTTGACATAAATATAGCACACCATTTATCGACATCATCAGTCTCTGTAAAAATTTGTCTGGACGTTTCAGTAATTTTTCGATTTCTTAGAGGTAAATGAGCGCTGTCTATTGATATACCCAACTCCTGTGCTATTTACATAACAGTCACTTTACGATTGCTGAAACCATTGCATCAACCTGCAGCGAAATATCTTCTGTGCTTGACGTTGTTGTACTCTTTCTTGCCAATCAGTATCAGTGACGTCTGTACACCTTGTCCAAACTGCTGACACCATCTCAATATGGTTTGAACAAAATTTCACATTCAAATGAGACGTTTTGGCCACAAAAATCGTACTGTTCAAATTTGATTACGTTTCCGGTTAGCGCCATTTTATACTCCTGCTATGATGCCCTTCTTATATCTACAAAATAAGTAGTTCTATAGGAAGATCTGAATATGGTCTCTGTATTTTTGCACAGTGCAAACAGATTAGAGCAACAAGTGTAACTTACTTATGAGTCCTCGTATGTAGCGCGGCCAACTCTAGTGGGAATGATAGATACATTGCTTATAGAATAGATAGATGTAATGTAATAGGCAATATGATACGTTGTGGAGGAGTATTAATAGCAATTAGAAGAACTTGTGTTCTCAAAGGTTGTCATTTTTAGAATATAATACAGAATCCCTATGGGTGAAATTTATATATAATAATAGCACATATTTTAAATAGAGTATATATTCCCCCAAATAACAATGTGCAACATTACAGCGATTAATTTAATTCATTTAATAAAGTTGATTTATTTAAAGATTTATTTAAGAAATTAAATTTGTTATCCTTGGTGATTTTAACATACCAGAAATAACTCACACTTCTTTTAAGCTAATTAATTGTTTCATTAAGGTTAAAGAGTTACAAACATTCCTTAACTTGTTCAATCTTAAAATGTTTATTAATTTAATAAATGTTAATGATAACATTTTGCACTTAGTAATTTCTGATATCAAAAGTAACGATATTCAGATCGATGAGGAGGTCGATAACCAGATATCCAAATATTTTCATTATCCAGTGCTGCATATATCAATCCGATGTTATAAAACTGTCATAAAAGACATTTTTATTTCACATTCAAATTATAATAAGGCGTACTTCCTAAAATGTATTACTTATTAAAATATTGTGATTGAAATGACTTGCGTATTTGTGAGAATGTAAATATTAGAGTTGATTCTTTTTACAGTAAGTAATTTTCAGCCATTGATCAATGTGTTCTGAAAGTTAACAATATAAATAAAAATACTGTATTTGTTTTAATAGTAAAATAATTCAAATCATAAAAATAAAAGAAAAATTTAGAAGGAAAAACCATCCACCTGAATATTGGCTACAAAGGTATAAAACATTTAAAAAGAAAGTGAAAAGGGATATTAAAGAAGCATTTCATTTTTATTTAACATTAATGAAAGATAATATAACCAGTAATCGTAGTATTTTCGAAGTTTATAAAGGCTAAAAGAAAACACAATAAGTATAAATCTGAAATGGTTTACCAAAGCGGAACTCTTTGTATATCACAGGATATTGCCAATTGTTTTGCAGACTACTTTAGATCAGTGTATTCGCCAACATATTCTAAGTATAACGTTGAACCAAATAATTCTACTTCTCCAATATCCGACATATTTCTTATTGAAGAGATCACTTATAATATCAGAACTGCCATAAGAAAGCTGAGATCTAAAAGCTCATTTGGACCCGATGATATTCCACCTTATATATTTAAAGGCTGTCAAGGTATTTTGATACGTCTATTGTTCTAATTTATAAGCTAATTATTAAGGAAAACATTTGACCTAATAAGTGAAAGTTAACTAAGGTTACTCCAATCTTCGAATTTTGAAATTTCAAAATGATTACAAATTTTAGGCCAATGGCCGTTTTATCAACTCGAGTTAAAATATTTGAAAGCATACTTTATAAATATGCATATATTCCGGCATGTTAAAAACAATATTAGTAATACTCAGGATGTATTTATGGCCAATTGATCTATTGTGACTAATTTATGCAATTTTGTCCACAATGTAATATGTGAATTAGATAATAGATCTCAAGTTGATGTTATTTATACAGATTTTCAAAAAGCGTTCGATAAAGTTGATCATGATAAACTAATAAACCAATTACCGTTATATGACTTTTCTAAGTCTATAACATTTCTTATGGCATCATATCTAAAGTCGAGATCACGAGTTGTTAAATATAAATCATACAGTTTTGAAGCTTACTCTGGAGTACCACAAGGCTCAAATTTAGGTCCTCTGTTATTTGTTGTATTTATTGATGATATATAATTACTTGTTAATTCTTCTAATATCATACTATTCGCAAATGATCTAAAGACGTTTAGCTCTATAAAATCTGTCTCCGGTTGTGTTAAACTTCAAAATGATCTGAATGCCTTTAATAAATGGAGTAAAGCGGAAAATCACACAAAATATTTATAATAAAATGACACAAAGACAATTAAAATCAAATTATAACAAATAGGATCAGTGCCTTCGATAATTCCAAAAGGCACTAATTCCAATCAACATTTAATAAAGAAATATGAAATTAGTAACATCTTTATAACATTATGAATATATTATAATATTTTTAATTCTTAATACTGGAATTGAAATATTCCAATTTGATTAGCTCATACCCCTAATTTCCGGTTCATCAGCAGCTACCTACTGGAATATGTAAGCTCTGGTCAAAAAATACTATAAACAATTCGTACACAAACATTATTTTAACCAAATAACTGCACTTTCTACACTAATAGTTCTCATGTTTGTAAGTTTCTCAATTACGAGTAAACAAACACACTAAACATCTAAAATAGTTAGTACTATCAAAAGTAACATTAACTAAAATGTTTATATGTACATTATACTAATAATAAATGTAACATCCATTTATACGAGCCCTATTTACTCACAACCCGCAGGTTATCTGTATAACGAAACTCCCACTTCTTATATTTCCCTTGTTAGCACTATTGTATTCATCACATGCCAATTCTCTCATCTTTCTTAACTATGCTAATCCATTTTTCCCTTACTTTTCCTAAATATTCTCCTACTATTTTATTTGACTTTGTGCCCATTTCAGTGAACATTCTACAAGCTGTACTTTCTTTGTGCAATTCAACTCATTTTGCTTCCAATACATTCTCCCTCTACCTCTGTATCCCTTCACACTCTAATAAACAACGAAACATTCCTTCAGGATCTTTACACATAACACTCTCTTCCCCAATTTCTCCTCTGAGACCCCTTACAAACAATGCTTCTGTTCGCATCCAAGTCAGTCTTTCTCTCCCAAACTTATCACAACAATCTACATACTTCTCTCTTCCCCACTTCTTTTGAATTATTCTGTACAACATTAAAGAACACTTATCTCTAAAACTAGCCCAAATCTCTAGCCTCTATCTTCAATTCTTTGCTTTACTTCCTTCCAAAACCCTGTCCACTTTTATTTCCAAATTCCCTAAGTTTCCCATCCCAAATTTCTTGCAACATCCCCCCCCCCTCCTTCTGCCATCCAGTTGTTATCTGTCATTGGTTCCCTTTGATATTTCATACACTCTTTTAGAACATTGGGGCCCCCTAATTTCACAATCCTGTACCAATATTTTAAAATTCTCTCCACCAGCACGCCCTTCCTCCCTACCCTCCCTAACTCTGCTAACGCTACTCCTTTAGATGTAGCTTTAGGCAATCCCAGTACCTCTCTACAAAACATCCTATGATTGAATCAATTTTCAACCTTCCTTTCGAAGTTCCCCATACTTGTGCTCCATATAACATTTTCGATTCCACTATCACTTCATACAGTTTCTCCAACCAATTTATTGATATATTTGGAATTTTCTTCAAACACATTCTAATTGCATTCATAACTGCTTTATCTTTAATAATACAATTCTTCCCTTGTGTTTCCCACCCTCCACTACTTGAAAACCTTACCTCCCAAATAATCAAAATTTTTAACCACTTCCAATAGCTCCTCGTTCAAGAAACATTTCTCGTCCCTTCTTAATTTGGCCCCTTTCTTAAACACTACTATTTTCGATCAGTTAACATTTACTCTTAATCCACATTCTGCACAAAATCTACTCATTTCGTTTATAGCTCACTGCAGACCAATTACTGTAGTTGCACCTACCATTAAATAATCTACAAATTGCAAAATTTATGTTTCTTTCTTTCGAACAAATGCGTAATACTGCCTGCCGAGATGCCACCAGGATGTTATGAAACGAAGCCCAAGCTATGATGTCCATCGACTCGGTGATGTTCTTCTGTTTAATGCGGTGCTACAATTTCCCCATTCATACTCGATGACTAAGACGAGAAGGGATATTGGGATAATAGGAGTCACTTCGGGGAATCGAGCTAGGTCGACTCCTCCAGGAAAGACGAGGTGTTTCAAGACGAATACTGAATAACTCAACCAACTCTATTAAAAGTATAAGTATTTATTAAAGGGTTTTCTTATACAGTTGGACTTGGATCCTACAAGCATCAAGGCTTCTCTCCTGTCTCTGAATAAATTCAGGGACGTTTTATACAATTGTGGTGCCCAAAGAGGGGTAATAATCTCCTAGTCTAGACATAAGAATTATTATTAAACATTTCCCACCACCATGAGGTCAACAGTCACCAGGTCCTAACATCATAAGTTCTAAGAGATTCATGGTTTGGGTTTGTTAAGCTAACAACCAAACAATACTTCATCAGCACAATAATTCTATCTATAACATGCACACGTAGACGTAATATTTTAAGTGAGTGGAAAAGAGGGTTATTTTTTGTTTATGCAAGTATTTCTCTGAGGACCCTTTCAGGTCACGTCACCTCTGGGATGCACAGTGTGGCAAGGCAAGTCACCCTTAATGTTTATTACGTCTACGTCTTACTATGTTTGGTTTATACAGCATGTTTCACTAACTAGGATATACAGCGTGCTCTTACACATATCATGTACTTATTATATCTTGTCAACGTTACGATTCCTAATAATACCACGCTTTCGTTACAAAGCCGACTCTTCATTAAACTCCCTCCTTGGAAAAGTTATTACATTAAGGGAAAAACTTTTCCAACGTCTAGTGGGAGGTTTCTTGAAATTTTTCTAATTTTTATTGAAAGGTTTTGTTGCTACTCCTTGTTTTTGGACCCTCATAAATTTCAACAGTTTCAACTTCCTCTGCGTCCTTAAGACTGGGCTGATCTGTTTTACTAATTTTGGAATAGACTATCATTTCCTTGGAAGTATAACTTTGAATATTTATACATAAACGTTCACTAGTTTCCTTCCAACACTTCCTTGGTGTCCATTTATCCCAAAACCTAAAGAAACAATTCCTACAACATTCGCAATAACAGCAACAGCAACACAGGAAGCAAACCATCACGATTATAATTCCTACTACTGAGCCCCAAGTTGTAGCATGAATGTACAAATGAGAAAAGTCTTTGCTTTCTTGTTCTTTAATTCATTTTTCAACCTTATGTACTTTAATACCGCCTTAAATCAATTGCTGATGACATCAAATTTACTAATGGCATTTCAATATGCAAATTATCATTCTCAATCTCTTTCCTAGCATTTCATAACAATCAAAATTTAACTCTGCACTGAGTAGGAAATCAGTGGTAATTTTATTTGTTAAAGTACTCATTGCATACAATGCTATATATGTGGTAAACCCTTTACAGTTATGTTTCAATGCCAATTTACCTTTTTTTTTCAATCATTATTTGTTTAGAATTATCATTACATAAAACAGTAAGTTCATCTGGTTGTGGTGCAACAAGTAATCACTGGTTACTTAGATACAATGGAATCCAGAAAGTCTTGTATAATTTGATCACTCTTACCTGGCAGTTGTTAGGCATTACGGCAGTAGAGGTGTGAAGAATTGTTGCTTCGCAGTTCTCACCTGGAACGTATGTATGGACAGGAATAATTTCCATACGTACATATTGAAATTCATTTGGTTGAAAACAACCTGTTAACTCATTTGTTGATATTTTACCAAATGTTGTTTAATGGGGTCATTAAAAATGTTTTTTTATTGGAGCTTAGGAACAAATATATATTCTTTTCTTTCCTAACAAGAAAGGGAAGGACCTTATAGAGGTGATAGATAGTTGAGGAGAGCAGGAGAATTCCTAATACATAAACCAAATACTGCTTTTAGGAATAAGTGTGGGGTATTGTAACTTTTTGCAATTCAGAAAGAGGGAAATGAATGAGTTGTGTTTAACGCCCGTTTTTGCTACTGAGGCATCACAGGCGGTGGACACTGAAGATACATTAAATTAAATGATATATTTGGAAAGGATGTTTTATTTTTAAGGAAGGAATCGTTCCAGGCCTAAGTTTAGGTTACCTCCCCGGCATTTGCCATTTATGAGGACTGAGGACTCAGTCAGGGAGGACGGTCCTGGCGGTATTCGAACCCAGACCTCCCGCTCACGAATCCGTGCCTTAACGACCTCGGTCACCCGTGGCAGTAGAAAGAGGAAAAGAAGGATAGTCCAGTTCACTTGGCAGTTTCTAAGTTTCCATTATTTTCTTAATTTTTTCTATTGTTATCAACTGTGGTTGTTATGTACCTTGCTTTGCATGAACCAAGGCATCTAACAGAATTTCAAATGAGCGCTGACATTCATCTGAATCTCTTTGTATAATTCTAATTTGTTCGCTAATTTGATTTACATTTTCAATGTCTTCTTTCAATGCATTATTTTGGTTGATGTATATTTGACTAATTTACTCAAACTGTTCCTCAACATGAGCTCATTTCTATTTACTCTTTGAATAGTAAGATTAACTGAACCTAAAGTAGATTTTATCACTGTCGTTTCATCTCTCAAAATATGCACTAATTCACTGCGATCCTTTTCTAGATTAGAAATATACTTATTATAATTTTCTGCATCAGACTGCGATAATGTACCAAACAATAACTTGGCAATATCGCCAATAAAATTTAAAACTCCTCTCTTCGACCTGGGAAATTTCCCCGTTGAAAATGATCTTGACGAATCTGTTACGTGCTCGCCAACCAGATCCTTAAGCTTATCTACACATTTTACTTTGGATTTCATATATTGCTGGTATGTACCGCAATCTGTCAAGTGATGCCATTCTTTTGCTACCACTTTGTTACAATACTCAGCTACCAATTTTTGATGATCCTTGGTCTGTTTCCACGGATTCCTATTAAAATAACTCACTACCTTCCATTGCACTGGATAGAAGAAAATGGTCCCTACTTCATCAAAGTAAATACCTGCCTGTGACTTTAATGACTATATTTCATCGGAACAAATTTCTTTCTCTGGCTGTGACGCCTGTACTTCAGCTTGATTAAGCCACCAGGACACTACAATCGTTACCCACGCCAATGCCCATCCTTGATAAGCCCTGATAATTCTCCTCCTTTCCCTGAAAGGGAAGAAAAATACGATTTTAATCTATTCCTCTTTCCCACTTCTTAAATAATTGCATTAGGTTTCTTTATTTCTATGATCTCATATGGACCTTTCCATATGGGTTCTAACATTTCTTTTCTCTATTTTTAAAAGAACTAAATCTTTTTCCTTAAACTCGACATTATTGGCTTTGGTTTCTTCTTGTTGCCTTTCGTTAAACTTTTGTAATCTTTCCTTAGCTAACTTGTGACAATGTTTCATTTTAAATTTCACATTTCTTAGATGTCATCATAATTATACAAAGGTTGAGGAGTAGTTTGCAAAATGCCTGGAATGTTACACTTTTCTCCCAATAATTCCTCTTAAGGTGAGAATTTTGTGATGCTATGAGGCGTCGTATTATACGCGAAACTTGCAAAAGGTAACCATTTTCCCAATCCGGCATTTTTGGATCGCAAAAACAACGTAAATTAAAGTTTTGTGTGTTCTCTCAAGTGCGCCCTTGCTATTCGGGTGATAAGCTGTTGCATTTAAGTTTTCAATTTTGAATAATTTGCACATTCTTTTAAATACATCCGACATAAATTTTGTTCCCTGATCAGTTAATACGGAATTTGGAATACCGTACACCAATATTACTTTATTCACAAAAGCTTCAGTCTCTTCTTCCACCGTCTGATTTTTCATAGGCACCGCTTTAATATATTTACTTAAATTATCCTGACACGTGAAAATGTATTTTTTTATCATTCTCTGAGGTAATGGCCCTACGACATCCATATAAATTTTCATCCAAGGTTTATCTTTCTTATCTGTGATTTATAGGTGTTGTTTTAAGTTATGATTACTATGTTTATTAACTTTGCAAATTTTTCATCCTTTTACACATTCTGTTACATCTTGTTCTATCTTGGACCATGAAAGGTACAGTTCAACTCTCTCTAGCGTTTTTCGTATCCCTTGATGTCTCTCACTGGGCAATCGTGCATTTCTTTAATTATCTTCAATTTCCTGTGTTCTACTTTTTCCGAATCCACTGACAAGCATTCTGTTGAACATTTACTTAAACTATCTGCAACACAATTCTTTTTACCAGCTCTGTGTTGTATTTCATAATCGAATTCTGAAAGTAGCAATTTCTATTTCATTAATTTTGAACTAGGATCTTTTAATCCAAGCTAATCCTCTATGATCAGTTACAACTTGAAATTTTATCCTTAACAAATTAGGTCTAAAATGTTTACAAACCCATACAGTTGCCAAACGTTCTTTTTCGACCGCACTATTATTTACTTTAGTTTTACTTAAAGTTCTACTTGCATAAGCTACGGGTCTATATTCTCCTAACTTTCCTCGACAAAGTATAGCTTCGCATAACCGCTTGCATCTGTAGTTGCTATAAAGGGTCGCGAAAAATCCGGATATCTCATAACAGATACTTGCGTCAGCTTTTGCTTTATGAATTCAAAATTAATTTTCTCTGTTTCTGTCCATTTTCATTCTATACCTTGCTATAATTAATCTGTTAATGGCCTAGCTATAGCACTAAATTCATCTATCAATTTTCTATATAGCCTGCCAAACCTAGAATTGAGATTTAATAGCTTTTGGGTTCTTTGGTACTGGAAAATCTGACACTGCTTGCATTTTCCTGGGGTCAGGTTTGACTCCTTGTGTTGTCACTACGTGACCTAAATAAATGACTTTTAATTTCAAAATTCACATTTATCAGGCTCAATCTTAATATTGTATTTCCTTAACTGCTGAAAACTTCTCTTAATTTTGCATGGTGTTCTTCTAGCGTTTCGCTCAATACTAAAACGTCATCCATATAAACAAAATATCTTTCTCCTATGGATTCACTGCGCTCATATCGCCACGGGTGGCCGAGCTCGTTAAGGCGTGGACTCATGAGGGGGAGGTCTGGGTTCAAACACCGCCAGGATCGTCCTCCCTAACTTAGGTTTTTTCCAGGTTTTCTCCAGTCCTCATAAATGGCAAATGCCGCGGAGGTACCCTAAACTTCGGCCTGGAACGATTCCTTCATTAAAAAAAATAAATCCTTTCCCAATACATCATTTCATCTCATGTATCATCAGTGTCCATCGTCTGTGGTGCCTCTGTAGCAAAAACGGGTGTTGAACACAATTCATTCATTCATTATACTGCGCTCAACATTCGCTGAAATGTCGCGGGTGTGGATTTTAATCCGAATGACATTCTTTTACATCCAAAATGACCTTGGAGTGTGCTAAAAGCTGTTTTGTATTGCTTCTCTGGTTCTAAAGGAACTTGGAGGTATCCGCTAACGCAATATAACGTTGAAAAATGTCTCGCTCAGCCAATTTTGTCTAAAATGTCTTGAATATTAGGAAGCGGATAAATATCTCCTATTGTAACTTTGGTTTTCTAAAGTCTATGCAAATAGGCCGTTTTCTTTATGCTGATGCGTCCATCTTTTTGGGTAATACAATAAATGGGAAATACCACGGACTATTGCTGTGAGTAATAACACCTTCATGTAACGTCTGCGTTACTTGCTTTTGCATTTCCTCTATATGCGCCTCTGCTAGTCTGTAATTCTTCAATGTTATTGCTTTGCAAACGCACATAGATGCTCTAGTACTACTTAATTTATCACCTGGCAATTTAAATACATCGCTAAACCTTGTGCAAATATTCCTTAATTCTTCTACCCCTTCCTCTATATGACTTAATCTAAAGTTTTCATGCTACAACTTTATTCTTTGTGCTGAATTTTCATACGTTTGCGCTTCTTACCTCTTTAATGTGGTAGGGAGTTTCCTCAACTATGGTGCTGACTGTACTACTGAAGTTTGATTAGAAATGTTCATTAATAGGCAAACAAAAGTATCATTACATTAATTAAACTTGAAGCACACATTAAACCTGGTTGCAACATTTGTTTCTCCATATATCTAACTCCTTTTCCACTAGTAGCAAATTGAGCTATAATTTCACTATACGGTGGCACAAACATATTTTTTGAGCTAATGCATAATTATTTTCCAAAAGCCAATCTTGTCCTAATGTAACATCAATATATCTTGCTAATTGCTCAACTATGTAGCAATTACCTTTCACTGGGCTTATGCAATTATTCAAAATGAACTCTACGTTACCTTTTATTTGAACATTGTTTCCTTGTGTCTCTATACGGCTTGTACCTTGGGCATTGCACTTGACTAATGAGGTCCCTTGACCAGTGAGATCTGGACCCCTAAGTCTACCTTGCAATTCCTATGCCCCCCTTCAATTCGGTATATACGATGTACGTCAAATATGATCCCAAACTTTGTTCAAGAGCGTCCCCTGGAAATCCTCCAATTCATGAACTCCTGTCATCATCAAAAAGTGACCCTTTAACGTCACCCGATGGGACTTTCTCATCGCAAAAACTACGGTCTGATGAACCCTTGTAATCGACCAATTGTGATCCTTTCATGTCGCTCGGTAGGATTTCCCACCGCAGAAATAGCAGCCTAACATCTGAGCTCTGGCGGCTGCCCAGACAGCTCTATTGCGTGTTCCCCTGCCTGCAATCACGCGTCTCGTGGCCACATGTCTTGCACTTGCTACAGGACGAAATCTTTTTGCAATATCTTGCGATATGACCCTGTTTCTGACAATTGAAGCACACTGTATCGGCCATATTTACTGCTGTGGTCCTTGTGGCTTCCTAGTTTCCCTTTTTGCGTTTTCTGAAGATGAGTAGCATTGTGTTCTCTGATCATCCTTAAACTTTTGAGATTTTTTCCTTACTTTCCTCCTGTATGGCAGTCTCTACTAACTGAGTTAAAAAATCTTCCTCCCCTTTTGTCTTTACTATGTACTTAATGCATTCATCCATTAAGCCTGCAATGAACGTTCTCTTTAAAAATTCTCCTATTAGTTGCAATCCATCCTCAACATACCTTGTTTTATCTCCTTTTTCCAGCTTCTCTAACCTGCTCCTGACCTTCTTCCTGAGATCGACTGCCATGGAGTCCATCCTAGATCCCATTTAAGCTACCGTTTCATTGTTATTCTGTTTTGAAGCGAACAAAACACCTGCATAAAATTCAAGAGTGCGCCTGACTGAAAAATTCTCTTCTAGAATAGCATTAATTTTTTCCGACGATTCTCCCTCTGCTCTAGCTAATAGTCTATCCTTTGCAGCACCTGTGACCTTCGACTCAATAAATTTTAAAAGTAACTCTTGTTTGTTTGGGTGAACTACCTGGATTGTTGTTTCTGCACCTTCAATGAATTCCCTTAAATGCTTTGGGTTTCCATCAAAACTAATTCGAATTAACTTTACTGCCTGAACCACAGAAATAAAATTATCAGACTTAAAGCTATCTACTTTGTCGTCTGCCATAGTAAGATACTGGACTAACCTGTACAATTGTAGGATGATTGGAGATGCGCAGTTCGGACTTCCAGTGATGGCCTTTCAGCTCCCCTCAGAGTAGAAGACCCTTTCGCGGTGCAGGTTGCCAATGGCTGAACACCTGTGGTGTCCCTCGAGCTCACATCTCAGGTTGCTGGTATCGGCCTCCAACCATGAAGTTGATGTTGACAGTTGATGATCAAGTACCACGGCGCCTTGTGGACTCCTCTGGAGCGTTGTTCCCTAGGGAAAGGCTTCGTCCACCTCGGTACAGATCGAAGTACCTCCAGCCTGGTCAACTGCCAAGCGTAGACGTCGGGAAGATGTCTTTCCGTTTTACCACCGCTGCCACCATGTAATACCCCCGGCCGAGATGCCACCAGGATGTTATTAAACGAAGTCCAAGCTGTGAAGTTCGTCGACTTACTTACAACTTGGTGATGTTCTTCTGTTTAATGCGGTGCTACAATTTCCCTATTAAATGTCGATGGCTAAGACGAGAAGGGGTGTTATATTGGGATAATAGGCGTCACCTTGGGGAATCGAGCTAGGCCGACTCCTCCAGGAAAGACGAGGTGTTTCGAGACGAATACTGAATAACTCAACCAACTCTGTTAAAAGTATAAGTATTTATTAAAGGGATTTCTGATACAGTTGCACGTGGATCCTCCAAGCATCAAAGCTTCTCTCCTGTCTCTGAATAAATTCAGGGACGTTTTATACAATTGTGATGCCCAAAGAGGGGTAATCATCTCCTAGTCTAGACATAAGAATTATTATTAAACATTTCCCACCACCATGAGGTCAACATTCACCAGGTCTTAACATCATAAGTTCTAAGAGATTCATTGTTTAGGTTTGTTAAGCTAACAACCAAACAATACTTCATCAGCACAATAATTCTGTCTATCTATAACATGCACACGTAGACGTAATATTTTAAGTGAGTGAGTGATGCACAGTGTGGCAAGGCAAGTCACCCTTAATATTTATTACGTCTACGTCTTACTATGTTTGGGTTTATACAGCATGTTTCACTAACTAGGATATACAGCGTGCTCTTACACATATCATGTTCATATTATACCTTATGAACGTTACGATTCCTAATAATCCCACGCTTTCGTTACAAAGGCGACTCTTCATTACAACAACATTTAATTCTTGACCCGGAATCATGCATTCACCTCGGTAGTAAGATGTGACAACACCGTTTTTATGGGACTTTATCTGAAACGGAGGCGAGAACTCGATTCTACGTCTAACTGATATCTTCCTCCAAAGGCTGTAGGGTGGAAAAGCATTCAGGTAACAAACTTTACTTATGTTTGCGTTTTTATCTCCTTATTTTATTTATTCTTTTCGTAGTCTGCAGATAGAAAGGTAACGCTCCCTGCATATCGTGATCTGCATTATATGACTCTTCTATACTGTGAATGTTTGGAATTTAAACTTAGCTTAGCTCTTCTCTCTCCTAGGTCACCATCTGCTGCTGAATAACATATGTTTAAACCTGCCAGAAAGTAACAAAAAATGGCCACTCTCTACACTTTCCCAAATGACTAAAAGCTGACAGCAACTTGACCCTTAGAGGAAAATGTTGTTTTATGTTGTCACGCCTAAGATGGAACCAACCTGTAAGACGATCAGCGAGGGGAATGGTAGAAGAAAGGGAGAGGAATGTGGGCTAACCTCCCACACTGGGTATGCGAAGCTGCACCTACAGCACATCCCAAATTTTTTACACAATTACTTTCACTTCCATTTTAATTACATTTGAAATTGCTGCACCAGTCTGATTTCCAAATGTACAATGAAGACTAGGTATAAAAATTTTCACAAATAAATCGACATCCTTAAGATCCATTCCATACATGCAAGAAAAAGAATTAGCAGCCAACAACATAGAAGGAAACTTTTGTACAGGTGTGTCCTTGTGATGGTATCGAAGAAATGGAAGGGAGGAGTGCAATTGATGATAGCACGTGCGCATAACGTCTTCCTAGCTGGTCGGACCTCTGCCCATCGAACACATTCTTAGTTCCTTTATCCGCAACCTAGTGTGTGGAAGTATGCAATTTTTGCAGCCAGCAACGTTTATTAATAGTCTTTAAACTGGCACCCAAATATGCAATGTAACAACACAACAAAGTTCATGCTGTGGTGAACATATTTAGTAATGCTTAAGTAATTCTGCCTGAAGGAGCATACACTTCCCGGAGCCCACATGAAGGCGGGTGCTACCGAATGCGTAGTACCAAAGGAAAGTGTGTCAGTTTTAGTCAATAGGCGTCAGCCATTTTTTTTTTCCTCTTCCGAGAGCAGTTTGTTCAGCATTGGCAGATTTATTGATGGTTCTTTTGTTAAAATCTAGTGTTTAGTGCTTTATTATTTAACATAGTGGTTAGCATGGGTGATAAAAAAAAAGAAGAAGAAAAAAAAAAAAGGAAATACGCAAGAGTGTTATACAAACAACCTAGAAATGATGTGTTCAAGCACTAGGTGGAAGTAGAAGTTAAGAGTTCCTGGTTCAGCATGTAGCAAAATATATTTAATATACTTCATTACAAAGAGATGGATATTGTAAACTCATTTTCAATGTCTGTGTTTCCCATAAGTGAAAGTGAAATAATTATTAATGTTAAAACCATAAAAAATAAAAGCGCCTGGTATTAATGAAATTACAACAAATACTGTACAATGTATTAAGGACTCTAAGCCCGATTGCACGTGTATTCAAATTGTGCTTATCCTAAGGCATTTTCCCAAACTTCTTAAAACATGCTGTATTATTGCCAATTTATAAATCTAGTGATAGAGATAATCTTAGTAACTACAGACATATGCCACTATTTGAAAAACGTTAGTTTAGTTTATTTTTTGGAAAAGCACACTCTGCTAAATGAGAACCAATTGGTATCTCAGTACAGAAGATGCAACTATGAATGCTACCTCAAAAATAATTGTAGGGCACAAGGTTTTGGAATTTTCTTAGACGTACAAAAGGCTTTTGACACGGTTAATCGCGGTATTCTATTGAATAAACTAGATAAATATGACATCGGAGGAGTGTTTTTTTCAAACTCTACTTCAGTTAACACTTGAATAACCTTCACATTAGTGCAGTAAAGTACGTTAATATAATATAGGTGTACCACAAGGAACGGTTTTATGGTATTTTTAATATATATCAATATTATGCCTAAAATGAATACTACAATTTATATATATATATATATATATATATATATATATACTTTTATACATATGACACAATTGTAATGTTTAGCAAGCACTAACTGGTACTAAACATATCAAAATGCAATAGTGCCATTAATATGATTATGGAATGGCAAGATGCAAATCGGCTTTCTCTGAATATTTATAAATTGAACTTAATTATATTTTCATTAACATTTCAAAGCTCAGAACAAATATTAAATAGTTATGATAACGTTATTATATAGAAATGTAACTTCATTACCTGCACTTGACCTTCTTTTATTGGTTTACCTTATGTGAATACTTAGGTATTAATATTGACAAAAATTTAAAATGGGATATCCATATGCGAAAAACAATACACAAATTCTACATTCTTAGGTCTTTCTTATCTAATTATGTACTTCGTGTAGTTTATTTAGCTCTGTTTCACTCTTTAATTCAGTATAGGGGAGGAGTTCTCTGTGCCAACATTGTTACAGAGACGTATTATTAAATTTGTTTACGTAAACCTATGGATTATCCAACAAATGAAATTTTCGTAGATTTTAACGTTCTAACAATTGAGCAAACATATAATGTGCTTACCTATTTTCATAAATAAAGATGAACATCATGATTAAACCAGGAAACAAATCAGCAGTTTCTTAATTACTGAACACATGTACCATACAACTGCGGGATCTCTGTATAGCAGATGTTTTGGGCCTAACATATACAATGCCCTAGGTAAAACTCATCCAGTTATGGATGAACTTTACTCAAATATAATCCAAATATTTATCTAATTATTAATTATTATTCTTTAATAAAATTTCAAGATAATTTCCTGCACATGTTTGTGCAACTCTCCATAAACACAAGCATTTCACAGACATGCACACACATTCACGCTTCAAGTTAATTATATGTATTCCTGTAGATGTCTAATTAAGCCGTATATTAAATATCTCTAAAAAAAGATACAACCATTTTGCTAATGTGATTTGTTTGCTGAGCTTTTACCGCAATTTTTTTAATTTATATTCTTATCACATGACATTTGCAGTTATTGATTCGGTTTATTTACGGACGCTCTTTAACATCTCAGGTCATCAGCATTCCATTAAATTCAGGGTGTGAAACGGCCTATCAATTTTGCTCAGATGCCTCTTCTTTCAGGCTTGAGGTTCTTTAACGTACCTTAAATCTAAGACACGGGACCCACGACTTTTTACACCGCTACGGGTGGCCGAGGTCGTTAAGGCGCGGACTTGTGAGTGGGAGGTCCGGGGTTTGAATCCCAGCAGGGTCGTCCTCTCTGATTGAGATTTCTTCCAGATTTTCTTCAGTCCTCATAAGTGGCAAATGCCGGGAGGTACTGCATTCTACATGACAGTTATTTCCATTCTTGTAAATAGAAGCTGCTGGAACAACAACGGTGTGTGAAGCAAGTATATCACGTAGTGTCATTTCATGTGTGTGAGCAAATAAGGACATAATTGCATTTTGTAGACTATTATCACTTACCAATTTGTCCACCAGTTGTTGATTTGGTTTATTTATGGATACTCTTGAATATTTCAGGTCATCAACGTCCCATTCAATTGAGGGTCTGAATCGGCCGCTAAATTTTGCTCTGAGGCCTCTTTTTTCAGGCTTGAGGTCCTTTTACATGCCTTAAACCTATGAGACGGGACCCACGGCTTTACTTCACTTCCGCCTGAAAACATCCGTGGACTCTGGCCGGGATTCGCGATCTCGGGTCTAAGAGACAAGTCTGGTTACCATTAGACCACTAGGATCGAGAGCGTCGTCGGTCTTTAAGGTCTTCTTTCTTTATCAGATTTCACCTGGGTCCATGCTTTTACATCATAAATTTTTATCCTGTTGCAAGCACCATCATTTAGGCAATCAAGGGGTGGCTTAAGGTGTAACGCTTGGAACTTGCATTTGAGGGTTTCGGGTTCAAATTTTTTCAGATTGGCCAACCTGGTCTTGTGTTTTTTCTTAGTTTCAACATTCACTGGAATAACTCTTTCTTTCCACAAAATTTCGCTCCCCAATTATTTATAATTTCATTATGTTGGTATTGTTGCAGGGTCATAAGAACCACCGCGAGTGGCTGAGGTCGTTCAGGCGCGGACTCGTGAGCAGGAGAGCTGGGGTTCGAATCCCGATACAACTGTCCTCCCTGACTGAGGTTTTCCTCACTCCTTAAAAATGGCAAATGCCGTGGAGGTACCCTAAACTTAGGCCTGGAACGATTCCTTCCTTAAAAAATATCCTTTCCCAATATATTATTTCATTTCATGTATCGCCAGTGTACACCGCCTGTGGTGCCTCCGTAGCAAAAACGGGCGTTAAACACCATATATATATATACACATATATACATATATGTATATAAGGTCACACGTGTCAGGGCAAGGTGGGCTGATCGGCGTGATGGTGGCTTGCTTTTTGAAAAAAATTCTGCCCAGGCGTCTGGTATGGAAGCGGTCTTTCTGAGGGGCGCAAGCTCCTTGGAGTAGGCTCCCTTTGCGTTGGGGTTCTCTATTTGGAATATTATTAGGGACCATTTTATGCGTGCTACACAGCCAGCCGTTAAGCAAAGCTGAAGCTCAAAATATCCTCCTTTGTCATTAACAATTCAATTAATTAAAGCCAAAACTTAGCACACATTGTTTCTTTCTTAAACATCTCTAATCGAACAAAAAGAGATTTTCGTAATGGTTCGCTAAAACAATTATTAAGACTTGTGTTAGAACATTTGCTCCTGCCAGTGATTAAGTAATAAGTTCATTTGTTTTAGGATAAAAGTTAATAAGGAATGTTTACGGGTATATTATTAATCTGTTAACTGGGAAGAGAAATCTTCCAAATTAATCAAGTAAACAATCTTTGCTAAAAAAAGAAGCGTATGTTCAAAATGGGCACTGCTGGAGTTACACAATAAAAAATATGGTAAATGCTGATAAAATAAGAACACGCCCTACGTGTATATTCCTCTAAATGATATATTAAAATATTGAACTTTTAGATTCCTTGAATATAAATTATTTTATGTAAAGTAGGAGTAAAATCTTGTCAGATAAAGCTTTCCATTAGTACTTTCGAGAAGAAGATGCTCTGAATTTCATATCTGTTATTTATTTTCTCTGCTTTTTATTGTCAAGATAAATTGTTTTATATAATTGATAGGCGGTGAGCAAAAATAAAAAAGGTGAAATTATTTGTGAAACTTTCTGTAGCATTCCTTTTCCCAGAAAACATTAAACGCCTTTGCTTTAAAATTTGTCTTTTCGTTTGCCTCTGAAACAAGCCACCCCTGGTTCCAACTAATTTTATGGCGAGGCATGGAGTCAAAGGAAGCAAGAGGGTAGGGGAAACGCAGCATGGTCGTCTATATCTTCACGACAAAACTGCATCATAGCGTAGTTTTCTAAAACCGCTTTGAGTGGCAGGACCTGCATCTAAGCCCGGAGACTTGACCCACAACGACCCCGGCCTGGGCCCTCAAGAGCGGTGGAAGGTAAGTATACACAAATATTTGCTCATTTAACCTTAGTTGTGATAATTGTCAACGGTAATATTTCAGATGTAGAAATGCCAATCAGCCCCAGGTGATGCTATGGTGCAGTTTTCATTATCTCATTTATCATGGTGATATTCCTATTATGTTCTCGTTAATGTGACAAGCAATAATAATAATAATATAATATAATATAGGATCTGATTTTTCATGCGAAGAAAAATCCCATATTTTAGATCATTTTGATTAGTTCTGAATCCACAGCAATTGTGAGTACATACGACCAAAATATCAAGCCCATTGATGAATGTTAACTAGAAAAAAAAATGTAGAAAAGTTTTTATTACTCATATATTTGAACAAGCATTCAAACAAACACATATTTTTAAAACTGCATGCAACTCATCAACGTTTCAATTAAGCAATCTTTTAGTTAAATTTGAAATTTGAAGTATTTTAATGTAAAAGACATAACCCGCATTACAGCATCTTTATATAATACTCTTTTTATGTAATTCGATGTGGGATAATCCATATCTACTATTATGATTAAGTTCTTGAATTTTTAAGTTTTTTATTAGAAATCAAAGAGCCTATAGCCAGCATTTGGACAATTACTTTCTAATTTACTTTCTTGCAATTCTCTAGATTTGCCATAATATATTTTGAAAATGTTATGTACAATAAATAATAAATGAAATTTTATTTTTATGAGCCATACCTAAAATATCACGATATAAGGTGTAATTAAAACTTTGTTTTATTGGCCATATATTTTTCTATTTTGCGTTTAAAATTATGAATACTGAATGATATATAAAGACAAGCTAACTTAACACGTAAGCGGAACTACTCTTGTAAAATGAAACATTTTTCATGACTGCAATTCTAGCTATAAAGCAATGAAATCTTGCACTATTATTTGAATATATTTGATCTATTCTGTCATTTTTTAAAATTGTTTGGTTCAAAAATATGTTACATAGTGTTTCATTTTTCAGTGTCTTATGAAAAATATATGCCTTTTATTCAGTATCTGTATGGGAAAAATGCACAAGAATGCACAAATTTATACTACCTGCTTATACTATGCTACTATTTTGTTGCAAACTGTTTTTTTTATCTCTTTAATTTATTTTTAACTAATTTTTTAATACGAGCAATTTTTTTTTCATTTCAAAGCATTATATATTCCATAACATAAAATTTACAAAAATAAATATAGAGAATATCCTTTGCAACAAAATAATTACCAATACATGGTTTAATTTTGTGCAAAATTTCATTACAGTAGCTCTAAAATTTCTGAGAAAATGTACATACTTAAAAATCAAAAGTTCAGAAAATGAGGAAATAATATATGAATAGTTATTTTAAGGGTGTAACTCACTCAAAAGCCCCCATAACTGTATTCCTTTTTGTGATTGCTGCAATTTTCTTATAACAATGAAATGTAGTATTGTTTGGATATGTATGTTCTGTTTCTATTTATAGTGAGTTGATTAAAAAGAAAGCAGTAACACAGCTTTTGATTTTTCAGTGTCCTTTGATAAATATGCATCTTTATTCAGTATCCTTATATAGAAAATGCACAAGAATGCACAGATATATACTACCCGAGATGTGCAACATTGTTGCACACAGTTTTTTAACTCTTTTTTTCATTGATTTTGAACTAATATTTTTAACGTAAGCAAACTTTTTTGCTTCAAAATATTAGTTTAGAAACTACAAAAAACTTCGATTATGATATAATAGCATTGCCTGCAAGAAAACTAGTAAAACAGAACCGCAGAACCAATGAGATCAATGTGTAAGCACAGAAATTGGGCTTGACAGGCAAAAGAGCCATGCTTTTCAAATTTTAGGTGCAAAAAGAATTGGAATTTAAATATGAAACTTTTAGAACTGTTTCTTGAATGTATGAACTATAAAAGAGGACAAAAATTAAGAGTGATTTTTTTATGATTTTGTGCCTACATGCCGCCTTTTAAAGCCTTTTGTATTTGATACGTAACATATTAAATTTTATGCCATCTGCATAGTGTACTGTTTTTGCATTATTGTGTAGCTTATATCGTATGCCTAAAGTAAAGTATATGCAGTGTAGTTTCTTATACAGATACGTTCTTGAAATATTTAGTTTGTATACAGCAACGTACTCATTTTGTCAATTTAGAAATGGAAATTACACTTTCTTATTAATTGTGCATTCTACGATTTATATGACTGGACACTAATAATGTAATGTTTATCAGATGATCTTTTGTGTTTACTTTGTGCAAGAGGATTGTCACATTATCATATATAATGAAGGTGTCCGTCAATAGGAATGATGGCTATATTTGCTTCATTAATTGATTCGTTAATAATAATACATTAATATTTTTTGGCTTCAAGCTATGCTATGGTAGACAGGTTACAAATTTTGCAGCACTTAGTACTTTAACTTAAACAGAATTAAGTTTTAAAGATAGCATTGTCAGTTAATTTTCAATTTCTCATAAGAGTACTGGAGTACCGTATTGGTTGAAGGGTGTGGTTTTGTACAATTTCAATTTGATGAGATACACAATTTGCCAATGTAAACAGCAATGAAACTGTGCATTATCTTCGATCGAATGATTACCGCGGTGAAATCTCAACTTTAAATTTCGTAGCATTAAGTAATTACTAGTTTTATTGCGGCAAAAGTTGGTCCCTTGAAGACGATCAACATAGTAATCTCTGTGGTCATAACGAAGAACGTGTAATTGCGGGGAGCAAACGCTTCATGTTCACAATTTTTGTAGAATCCAAACCTCTGTATGGTAAGAGGCTGCATCACTTCTACAGTCAGCAATAAAAACGAAGAGACTTGTGCCAAATGACCTTGGGTGCTTCTCTGAGTACTTGCGCCGTCATTTCCGGTTATTCACAGTTCCATTCGGCATTGTAATTTAAAACTTTAAGAATCACCTCTTATGAAGACTGTCAAATTACACAGTGCCCTTTATTTAATTCAATAATTAAAGCTACCCAAATTTCCTTTCAAGAGTTAAATGTTGATATAGTAAAACATTTAGTAAAAAGCTAACTTGTTTATATTACAAATATATAATCAATGCTGTCTAAGGAATGAACGGCTGCTACTGAAGAAATGAGGTTCGTTGCTTGATAAGTTGTAAATCATACACGAGCTGGAAGGGAATTCATTGTCATACTTTTATACAATGATTCTATGATACAAATGAAACAAAATATTCCAACACGAATTTGCCCATTGACACGTTGTTTGGTTGAAAAAATACTGCATTATCGTTCATATTAATGCTTCTAAATTTATAAGATAACCGTGCAGAACATCAATCAGTGTTGCCACATGTTTCTGGAAAAAAAAAAGCTATTTTCTGGAAAACTTTAAGAGAGAAATATAAATGTATTTAGACATTTTGTTCCCTTTATTAAGTTCTATTACAGCTTTTTTTGTGGAATCGAGTTCCCATCCACACTATGGTTAGAAAATAAAAATAAAAGATAGTGAAGATTGCATTGAGCAAGAGCAATAATTATGAGAAAAATCAGGCGGTATTGACATTCAATATTATTTCCTACTCTCCTTAGCATTGGAGACGTGCGCAACTCCCACCGCTAATATGTTTGCGTATGCAAGATTTAATGATTATTTCATTTGCGAAGAAAATAAAAATATATTTCTCCTAAATTTAACACTATATATGGGCGATTCATTGTAAAATAGAACAGAAAATAGAAGAATAACCCCATATATTTTAAAATGTGAATATCAATTTCATACTGCTACAACATATAACTGCAAATATTTTTATAAGGTTTGACATATCTGGATAGAATACTGGGTCTTTCATGGTTATATCGTCCGTTTCACAGCAGATGGTGATGCGGTAGTCAGAACAATAACTCGCGGCGTAGAGATGTAATATTCACGCAACTGATACAAACTCTCGCAATTATAACGAAAATAAGCATGTAAAGTGCGGGACAAATCTTAATGACTTCGCCCCATCTCACCTAGTTCGGGACGCCAAGTGTTATCGCTTTCGTCTAAACAACAACACTTATTAATTCTCCAGCATTGTCACTTTTCCTTTTGGTACGTGAAATATTGAGCAAAAATTATGCATATTTCTTGTTTCTCATATTATTAAGAATATTTGAATGTGCCTTAATTAATAAAAAAGTATAACTTATTTATTCTCGTCTCCATAGCCGATCTGTGTAAGCGCTAAACATGTACTGAAAAAAACTTCAATGTTGTCTTCCTAAACGAACAACGATGCGCCGCATAACTTAGCGTGTCATGCCAATGAAACATGAATAAAGTTGTAATCTTACTGCCAAGAAAAAAGACCTTTAAGACACCCTACACTACACCTTATGTATGTATTTATTACCTGCGATTGGGTGTACACTTGGTGGCAGTGAAGAATAATGAAAATGTAGTGATTATTTAGAGGAAAATACTTTAAACTAGTTAACTTAAAACATGCCGACCAAGAACTAAAAAAATAATTAATTTAAATACGTGTCAAATTAATATTACACATATATGTACACGTGTTAACTTAATTAAATACGTTTTACCTAACTAAAATATATATAAATCTATTCTACACAATCAACCTAGCTAAATAAGCAAACTACCAAATACATGTGAACTTAATTTTACACATATTAACTTAATTAAATACATTTCACCTAACTAAATTATAACAGGAAATATTAGAAATATTCTGCTACGTGCATTATTGTCTGGCATATTTTAAGTTTCACACATATTAGTTCATCTCCCGAAATTCATGAAATGAGGAACAGTTTTCGGGCTTTTGGACGTGGTACCCCAGACGCTGCTGCTATAATCAGCGGCGTGGTCGGTGTCTCTACGAGATTTCAGCCGTTCATTTCATCGGCACCGGCCGTGAAAGACTTCGTACTTCCGAAATTAGCTCAAATTCTAGTCTAATATGATCTCTCTGTTCTTCTAATGTGTGGGGGCTTGTTCCATACACTTTATTTTTCAACTCCCCCACAAAGAATGTGTGCATTTACTGCGCACCATATGCCGGCTTTTTAGTTATATAAGAAGATTGCGTATATAGTACCGGGGTTTTCTTTAGTTCAATACCCGTTATTTTGCATCGAAACATGACTACGTAAATAGAACCACGTTTTATCAATAAATTAAACGTGGATTAAATCAGCAACATCCACCTGCAGAAATTTATCCGAATATCAGGATCACGTGACTGTAACTCGAGAAGCCACATATGCTTCAAGTTTAAACTGGCTGTATTTCGGAAGATAAACTGATGCTTTGAATGACAATTTTCTTAAAAGATACAGAAATGTGTGCATTTCCAACTTCGCCTGTAAGTGCTTATTTCCATTGCAATTGTGATAACTTGAATGAGGTGCACGGATATTACATCCGCTTCTTCTGCTTTGTTCCCTGAATACGTTTCTACCCGGCACCCTTTGAAGGAAGACATCACTTATACATGCTATCGGGTTCTCGCCTCCGTCACATTGACAAAAGTTGTTGCTACGTCTCGCAAGTGAAACATGACTCCAGGCCAAGAACTTATTGCTATAAAATACTAAAACAATTAAAGAACAAATTAAACCTTAAAGTATTTTATATTACAGTAGAAAATAAATAATGCTCTACCATAGTCACTTTCTTCATCAGCGCTGTCTCCAGACAGACATGGGTGAAGAATCTGTCGCCTTCCTCTACCAGTCGAGGATAATATTCACGTTCTTTGTTTATTGTGTGCTGTTCACATTTTCTCCAATACTAAACCAATGCGTCTGACACCTACACGCAACTGTTCAAAAACACTTGCACTTAAAATGGCTGTCTCGTTGTGCTTCCTTACGTGATGTTTCAGTCTAGCCCTCACTAGCTCAACAAGAGTAAAAACACAGTGATAAGGAGGTACTTCATGTGCAGCTAACTTGTGTTTTCTATAATGTTTGTTTATGTATGCTGCTTTTATTATTTGCTGTATCAAAATTGTGTTTATTGCAACTGGTTTGGGTATGGGAATATTGAATTGTTGCATGAATGGCAAAATCTCGTCTTTTCAGGATGACTGTGTAGGTATTTTCACAGTTTGCCTTGAATGATAACTGGTATATTGAGCACAATAAACACTTCCTACGTTTAGGCAGGTTTTTCAGTGGGCAACCTGTTTTCGAAAACATTGTCATTGATTTCGTCAAGACTGTCGGTTTTAGCATCGATAATGCTTTTCGCCGAAATGTAGAAACAGTTCGAAATCCAACCCTCGCCTCCACTAGCATGTAGCACCATTATTCTCTTTCCTTTGGACACGGTTGTATTTAGCGCACAGGAGCGATACCGTTATACCAATTGCTCACTTGCTAGCTGCCGTGAAACGGACGACAAAACCATGAAAGATCTGATAGTTTTTATGCAGAAACTCGCCAAATAATTCCCCAACCACTTAAAATAGAAACGTGAAGGATTGCTAATTTACATAATATATTTCGTAACTCATAATCATAAAAATATTTTATGCATATTGAAATGAATTTCCTGAAAGACACGAAAAGATGCCCACATTTTAAATTATTAAGACAAATACATTTTTTTTTCAACTTTGTGTTCCACGGTAACAAGTACAGAGAAAATTTAATACCAAGAAGTAGAGTACTTAATTTGTCTTGTACTCCAACAGTTACCAGCAGTTAGCAGTCTCAATTCAAAGTAGTACAACTGATTTCTCGCTCAGTCCCGCAAGATCATACATGACCGCCACGGGTCTCCGAGGTCGTTAAGGCGCGGACTGAGCGGGAGGACTGAGAATTTTGCCAGGTTTTCCTCAGTTCTCATACATGGCAAATGCCGAAGAGATACCCTAAACTTAGTACTGGATGCTTCCTTCCTTAAAAAATAATTTCTTTCCAAATATATAATTTCATTTCATATATCAGCAGTGCCCTCCGCCTATGATACCTCAGTAATTAAAACGGGCGCTAAACACTATTAAAAAAGACCAATCCTGGGCGCAACTTGCCAGTCCTACAGGTTCAAAGTATAATATAATGAACTTATTTTACGGAAATCCTTAATGGAGCATCACAATAATATTATTATGGCTTTTGTGTATGACAGAAAGAGAGGTAGAGAGAGAAGAATCGGCCCTAATTTCTGTACATATTGTTTTTCATGGGAGAGCTATAAAAATAACATTTATAAAAAATGAGCTATCATTAGTAGTATTAATTTTGTTACAGAATTAGTATTTTCGTGTTTGTATTCTTCGAAGTTGTTGATTTTCAAATTATACAATGAATTCAAACAAGGAAGAAAGGGGACTTAAAGAGAAACGACCTTCAAATAATCTTATATATCTGAACTTTTTTATTGTTCTTCAGAGCAATATTAATTTGTAAAGCTCTCTGGTGTCTGATTTCAAGTAAATTGGCCCATATACCAATTTAAGGTAGCAATTTTACTTTTTTAGAAAACTCATACATAAATTGGGCTATTGATGCAAGACAAACTATAAACTGTGTTTTGAAATTTTCATTGCTATAGCATTTTATAGCACTTTGGTTTAATACGGAATATGAAGAACACTTTTTATAATAATTTGCATATAATTTTAATTTTTACATTTCCCGTAGCAGTTTGAAAATCGACCTATATTGTAATTAGTGAAATTACATAAATTTATTTAAACTAATTTCTAAGATTCATTTGCATAAGAAACCTTGCTTGCAGCTCTGGGACCATGTCACTCTAAAAGAAAATCAATAACAGCTAATCCCTCAATTGTGCATGCCAAAGTGGAAACATTATCTAGAGATTTACGTAACGTTTTTTCCATGCTCAAACTAGTGACAAATATGCAAACTATTACTTTGAAAGGAACGTTTCGGAATGACTGAAATAATCCTAATTTATAATTACTAATTTATTTAGAAATGTGAAAATCTGCCTAAGAATAGTGACGACACATGTTAAAAGTGATTTATTTGCATAGAAATAAAACGCAAACTTTAATACTTGTATCACAAATAATTATTAAAGAAATTTTATACGTAACAAACTGAAGGGAAAAGGTATTCATTTCAGCGGTGTCTATGAAAGCATAAGAACAGTTTAATTAATATTTATATTTTATGAAAAACAATTTAGTTGAATGCCTAATGTGATCCCTGAGTGTTCTATTTTTCCTTCGATGAAATTTCACCAACTTATTTATTAAAGTCGCCGTTGCAAAATTTTATGTAATTAAAAATCACATATTTAATATTTAAATTTTGAAGTTATCATTTAGGTATTGCGTTTACATTTCTTGATTTATTTTCCCCTGTGCTTAAGCTCACAACTCAGTGATTAAAAAAAAAAAAACAAGGCGCACAGTGCACATGGGTTACAATTATTAAAACATCCCTAAGGAATTCATTTGTACGACAATGGACTCCTTAATCCTCAAGCTCAGAGCACCTATCAATGAATGCTCTGCTTCCTGCTACTAAAATGTTCAGCTAGAGGTTGGATTGGAACCCAGGAACTTCGGAGAGCAGTCTAGCGCGTTACCTATGCACCGTTGTCAGTGTTGAACTTGAAATGTGTGACGATTATGACGGAAAGAAAAGGCCGCTGAGCACTGCAGTCAGAAAGACCGAGAGGAAAGGAAATGTGCAGAAGCGGTGAAGCAAGGTCAGGAACAGTAAGGCAAACTCGTTCTCTCTCCCCTATTTCAAATAAAACACACGCATGCTAACCATGACGAATAGCATTTAAGCGGAACACATTCGTTTGAAAGCCCCCTTTGAGACTCGCGGTGTTTTATTATTTCGAAATAAAGCTAAGAAAGAGCTATAAAGGTACGGTCTCCCTCATGTACCTTTTCAGTTTCAGGCCATAAAATCTCGTCCTTTTGCTCGCCTCTAAACAAAACGAATGAAATTGGACAGAACATTGACAAGAAGCATTTGTTAGATACAAGTAAGGGACAAATAATTCACTAACCCAAATAACTTAGGTCTAAAAAGTTTCCTTCCCAAATTATCATTAAATTAGCAACACTTGGATTTTGATGTTCTTAAAATACTATGTAATGAGCTATAAAATATAAAAAATTCTATAAAATTACTTAAGAACTTTAAAACACGACCCAAACATTTGATCTATTTCTTTACATCTAGTATATAAACGGTGTCCCAGAATCGCCTTATCTCGTATACTTTCATTGAATGCATGCTTTCAAGGTTGGATAGAATTAAACGTTATGTGCGTTTCTTTACTCTTTAATATTTTATTAACGAAAGATGCAACAATGATACATGATTATTTTCCCGTCTACTTGTTTACTTACATTAAACATAATTTCTTTTACTTCTTAGAGATTTTGATCTGCTAAATTTATTGTCAGTTTACTTGGGTAGAGTACAGAATCCATTTGGACGTGTTATCATTTAAAGGGGATTTGCTAGGAAACGGGAAGCACGCTATATGCCTGTGGAATTGGATATTCATAACCCCTTAAATTGAAGAGTATAGATTTCTACACCAAACACCAGTTTTTGGGTGGCATTTCGTGTACAAGATTGGGATTTTCTGCACTCCAGTATCTACTGCTTTGTGTTGCTACATGGCCAAGTAAATAAAAGCAAAATTTTCGTCCATAAAAATAAATAAATTAATAAACACGTGTCAATAGAGCGAACATTAACATAATCCAACACCCAATTGCAGAAATTAGCTCTACTCACATTGTCGCGTGAACTACAGTTGTCTTATAGGGTTTTAATTTTAAAAATTTAGTGGCATTTCAAGTCGAGGTTTGCAAAATTCCTGATTTATGTGCAAATTTTCTCAGAGATTTCTTAGGTTTGTCTCGAAAATCTAGAGCCCGTCTTGAGGTATGAGCCTTATAGCTCAGTTAATATCTTTGTTGTCGTATGCATGTGTTGTCAGAGCTTTAAATTAAGTTTGTAGACTATTAGTTCATTAATCAACTAGCTCATTGGACCAGTACTTTAATGACATTTCTTTTTATGCCAGAAGGTGATTGAATCTTACATTCCGGTAGACTTCATAGCCAAAGGCACCAGACGTTTTGCGTTAAACTAGAATATTCAGAAACGAAAGCTGTCCATTGTTTTCCATTTCCATCCTAAAAATTGATGCTTTCATGGACGCCATTTGGAAGTTCCAGAAACATATTGAGCGTCAGCTTCCCGTGTGACCAGATCTCGAAAATATCGTCGACACATTTTAACCATTTGTGCTGTGCGTAGAGCTCGTTTTTCGAAATATTCCACAAAGAAATTGACGATTGTACCACTTAAACGTGTCTTTCCATGTTACATAGTCTCGTTGTTCCTAAAATGTACCTTCCTATACACAATAACTTGAAGATAAAAAACGGGATTTAGCACTCTGATTACTTCTGTGCTGAAATGATTTTGTAATTCTCTAGGGGATCCTTGAGGGGCTTTTTAATGAGGAGATTCCACATCAGAACTGATCGTGATGTCACTGTCCTTGATTATTATCTTCTCTAGCTGCTCAATGAAGTGCTTAGTATTCTTGATGTTATGTTTAGAGGAACCGATAATGGTTTAGCAACGAAGTACAGTCTATTGCTAAGTGAGAGTTATTTTGTAGTTTCAGGTTCCCATTCGGTTTTCTCTATTAGAGTGTTGGTTTTCCTCACAATACTCAAGTTGGGGTCTTTTCCACTGTACTAAGCCAAAGCAACAATGCATAACAGTCGGGCAGGTTGCAATTTTAGTAATATTGGAATCACCTCTTTCCTTTGTGTGATAAAGTGATTCAAATTTCTTATCATTTGGAACTGAAAAAAAGTATCTTCTTTTATGAGGAGCGTTTTTTGTGTTGATAGCTATTTCAAAAAATCACAAAATTGCTAAGCAAGACAAGGCTCGGATGGTAAGGCTTGAGATTCTCATTTTATGTATATCGCATTCAACTCTCTTGGATCGACCATTCTGACCTTGGGTGTTTCCGTCACTTTTCACTTAGGCGAATGCTGAGATAGATTACCTCTAAGAATTTTCCGTTCTCCATTTCATATTATTTCATTCCAAAGTACTGGTTGTAAGGTGGAAATTGTCTGGTGGGCTGTGCGGCGTTGCAGTGGACTTGTTCCCTTGAGAAAGTTTATAGTGGGTTCCATCTGGGTCCCCCTTAGTGACCTCGCAGGCCTGCCAGCGTCTGGGCGCCCGCCTTATCTCTCCCTCCCTTGGGGTATTGCAGATACAAAAGACCTATCAACGTGGATGTGGTGTCCAAAACCTCCTTCATTCTTACTATTTTATCATAATTAATCCTATACCTAATTTATATAATTTCATATACAGCTATATTTTGAGATTTTACCTCAATTTTCCTCTTACGAACATTTATACTATTAAAAGGGGGGGGGGTTATATTACAGACTTTCAGTATACTGTTCGACAAGCGTTTTTCATACCCTCCAAGGAGGAAACCCAGAGAGGTTGCAACCCGTAAAGTATTCACTTTTTTGAAAGACAGTACATTTTCAAGTTTAAATAACTGTTTCCTAATCAAGACTCTTGTATCACTTATAGATATACAGTTCTCCACAAGAAAACTACAAACTTCAAGCAAATTAAAACTGCATTGCCACCCATTCCAAACATCTACTTTCCTGACTACATTTTTGCGCTAAACCTACCTGCAATAAGTCCTTGCAACATCAAGAAAACTCTAAAATTTGTATCAACAATATAAATAAAGGGAGCATTTTATGCAAGGATGTAGCTGAGAAATATCCAGCACGAAATACGCTCTGTTATTGAATGAACGCAAATCAAACTTTGGCATATACATGCACCATATGCGCCATCTCTGTCGAGGTTCGTTTTATTTGTGAGGTGCTGGCCATTGAGAAATTTTGCTGAGAGATCAACCAGATATAGCGATTCATTGTACTGTAGTTTGCTTTTAACTTTCTGTAGTCTCCTGACAGACCGCCAAGGTGGCCGAGGTCGTTAAGGCACGGACTCGTGAGCGTGAGATCTGAGGTTCGTTTCCCACCTGGACCGTCCTCCCTGACTAGGGTATTTTCCAGGTTTTCCTCAGAACTCAATGTCGGGAGGTACATAGGCCTGGATCGTTTCCTTCCTTAAAAATGGACCTTTCCTAGTTTATCATTTCATATCATCAGTGTCCGCCGCCTGTGGTACCTCAGTAGTAAAAAAATGGGGCTTTAAACACTTAACACTTAAGGAAAATGTCCTCAGTTAACGGCATGTTCTTGCAAAATTCCTTCGTTTGTTATTTTCCGGGAGGGAGGGACATAAGAGCAAAAGGTTAATGTAAACTAAAATCAGTGGCAGGAGATTTACGAGAAGTAGTAAAAACATCTACAGAAAACTTCTCAACTTTAATGTAAATGCGTCCTGTTTTGGAGCATGTTTTTTTGGCACAGTGGGTGTGATACTGATTTCAAGTAAAAGCGACTCATTGTGCGATCTTTTCACCTACAGTTTAAAAATGTATCACTTAGGTTACACAACTTCCTCTAGACTTAAACTACGTAAGACAATATATCAGTTAACCGTTGCTCAGTGCAGACTGTGGTAAGATTAATCCAAGGTAGGAAATATTTTTATAGTACTGTAGTTTGCGTTTTACTTTCTGCGGTCTCCTGCTAACGAACTGTTCTTGCAAAACTCCTTCGTACGTTATGTTTCCGGGGGGAGAAACATAAGACGTAAAAAGATAATGTAAATTAAAACCAGTGGCAGGCGAAGTAGTAAAAACAGCTACAGAAAATTGCTCAACTTTAATGTAAATGCGTCCTATTGTATCGTTCTTGACTGACTTCCTCACTCATTTATCACTTAACAGACACCACATTATAACAAAATATGCTCAACTCTGAAGTATTTTAAGGGAATAATATGTTTTACAACGAATTTCATTTATAGAAAATTTATGATTAATTAGATATTAATTAAACTTCCCTTTTAAAAATAATGCATATAAAACTACGCTGAGCTGAGATGAACTGTCAATATTTCAGCTATTCTCAATAGACTTTTCTAATTGGAGTATAAGAGCATAGCGAATCTATGATTTCCCTGGTTCAATTTTCCATTTATAGCATTCAATTTCTTAAGTACCAGTACATCACTGACTAATGAAGCTTAAATGTAAAATGATATCGCACAATAAAAGACCAAAGTTATGGAGCATGGTGTTTTTTGTTTTGTTTGTTTGTTTGTTTTTGGTGAAGTCGGTGTGATACTGACTTCAAGTAAAAGCGAATCATTGTGCGATCTTGCAGTTTAAAAATGTATCACTTAGGTTACACAACTTCTAATATATACGACAATATATCAGCTAACCGTTGTTCAGTGCAGAACTGCGATACGATTAATCGAAGGTATGAAATATTTTTATAGTACTAAATCTTGAAAATGCTGATGATTAGCCATTGAAAACCGAAATTTCTCCATTAAAAAGCAAGTTTATAGACATTTAGAACAAAATTTTGCTTAGTTTTGCTTTCACACTGCCTTATCAGCATCCAATTTAAACTTTTTATCGCCATATAATTCCATTTAATTTTGTTCGTATACCAAAGATCCCATATTACACATTGCTTATCGCAGACTCCTCTACAAAATTAGAAATCATTGCCTTGTATTTTATTTACACCCGGTATATGTAATGGTAAAGCATTTTCGAAATCATTTGACGAATTCCAACCAATTTTGAATATATTCGGGTCGGATGATTTTTATGTAACGTTAGCAACTTCAAAAATATTAGGAAACGCTGCTTTAATTTGAATATATAAAAGAAGCAATGACCAAGATTAATTCGAAATAAATAAAAAATAAAATAAAATAATTTGTCTTCATGCGCATCAGATAAAAAAGGCATACTGTTAACTTCTAAGGGACTTGTACGACAAAATTTACTTAGCACGAAGTCCTCACTTTGAACTGCTAAATTTAATTGCATCATTCTAAATTTCATGATTGCTATAATAGTTGCACTGGCTTCAAAGTTTTGCAGACTATTGACAGAATTATAATATCTGTATAACACAATGGTATCATAGTGAATGCTTCAGAATCTTGCACTGCGCTTTATTTACTGCTCGACTCCATAGCAAACTCTCCAGTCATTGTTGCCTCTAAATACAAATGAACTCCTAATGAAAAGGAGGGGAATTCGTCACAGTTTGTGTTATACTACCAGCCCAGAGTAGCATTGCACAGACATTTCTTCAACAAGAGAATTTATTATTTTTATTGTTGTTGCGACTTTTTCCGAAACGGGGTTTTCTCCTCTTTTAGTGCGGCCGTTAACTTTTCGATGCAAGCAGCCAGACAGAGTTTAATTTAAATGTGGCAAAGCAGAACTTTCTCAATATTATTTAAAGACTGTGTTTGAGAAGAAATGCTTTAAAGTTTCTTTCGTAATCTTCCTTGTCAAGATTCATGCAACGAACGGGAACATTTCTAGTGTAAACGGTTGGTCCTTATACAGTTTTAGAAGCGTATACAAGCAAAACTCACCATAATATTATTTAGACAACGGGCAGCTAGCCAGTTATGCTGCGACTAAAGATAGGCTGGACATCAGCTAACGTCACAAGCAGGTAATGCCACTGAACATTCGGCCCTTGATATCTCCGAATTACTCATTATACCGTAACCGGAACCCAGTTGATCGGCGGCAGCCGCTACTCACGCGCGTGGCTGACAGATGCCTGACTGGGACGCTATGATCAAAACAGAGAAAGTATTAAAACTACTCTATACCACCATGTGTCATATGACTTCCTTGCTCATTTACTTCAGAGAGTACACGAGGTTGAAAGTTTTTTTTATTTTTTCCCTCTTGTGGGGTGTTTAATGTCAAATAGGAAAAGGAAATGTTAAAGGTACTTCCAGAATAACAGCCTTAAAACAAATAGTGCTATTACTTAGTAGTTCCCTAGTTCCAAGGCCAGTTTTAACACTTAGGGGTACTTGGTTGGGAGTTGGAACACACTATGCTGAACATTATTCACAAGCAGCACATATATTAATGGTGAATGTAGTATAATTGCACTAAGCGAAGATCTGTTGCTAGGGAAGTTACTAAACTATTTGTTACGTATTGAACACAAATTCAACGATTTACCCAAAAGTATCACGCAGTTGAAAATGAGTACCGTGGAAACTTCTATTACTATACTACACTTTAATATAAGACGTGTCCCTTGTAAATGTCGCGCTATTTATGGAAAAAAATTAAATAATTACCCGAGAAAATAGTCCGATAGGAAGTCAGACAGCAACGCCTGAAGAGTGAATACAAAATAATGGCATGCGGTAGTTTTTATGTGAAGCAGAAACATTTTCCCGGTTCAGATTTTGTTTTACCAAATATTCATTTTGTTGCTTATTCGGAAGTCTGCGAAAAGTGTTAACTTGTCAACTTATCTACTCCCTTGAAAAAGGAACCCTAACTATTCGAAACATTGCTCTAAATGTGTGATTGTTTCGGTATTTCATTCGTGCTTCTGCAGGCCATGGTATACATTTCAATATTCTTTGTTTATAACTATCTTTATACTTATGCATGGTAAAAACTATAATGTAAGGCAGACATGTATAACCTATATACATATCTTATATATTTAAGTTGGCATGATCTCAATTAAATGATTTAGGCAGTGGCCACTAAAGTAGAACGAGCTGCATCCCTGGGTGAAAAAATGTTGAAGTTTCCCTCGCCCCACCAAGTATTTGAACACGACGCTCTGACATTTGCGGCTTCAGTGTAATTAGGAAGACCTTATATAAAACATGAAATAACTATTTTCTATTAAAATAGTAAAACAAATGACATGTGACATTAAAAACGAATTTCAACATTCCAATATATGTTGCAATATTCCGTGAATAAACATGACAATTGTGATTAACATCATTCCGTTTTTAATAAAGTATACAATATAGTTTGGCAATAATTGAAGAGCTCGGTTTAAAAGCAGGTCAAGCGCTTATAGGAAAGACTGAAAAACGATGAACCAAATAAATGTAATAGTTTCTGTCTAAGTGTGTTTCGGAAAATTTACATGCATAAGATTATTTGCACCAATTTCTGCATAAAGAAACCGAACCACAAAATCATGTAGATATTATATCCGTTACTAGTTTCATATAACAGTAATTTTTATCTGTATGAGGACTTTAGCACTGTAGTATCAATTAAAATTACACTTTTTCAACAACTATTTATTTATTAATCTTTTTACTGCATATTTATTTTGTGTTTAACTTTAACAGCAGTTTTCTAATATTTTTGGCATTTTGTGGGGTTGTTCCTTTCTGCAGAATGTTGTCTACTTTATTGTGCAATTGGTCTAACTCATTTATTTAATTTTTTATGGATAACATTTTCAAAATTACATTTCACTTAATGCATCGAACTGTAAATTTGAAAATGTCTAAGTAAAATTATTATATTGAAAATTCCATAAGCGGTTTAAATCAATTTTTCACATATAAGCAATAATGCAGAAAATAACAATTTATAGAATTTTAATTTAACTAGAATTTACATTTATTTTAATATTATTAAAGTATGAAATTTTCAAAATTTTAAAATGTTGAAGGAGTTTTTTGAAATTTCTTGTTACGGGCTGCTCTCAGCTGTAATATGAATTGGCCATCTTGACGTTTCTAATATTTGTTGAAAAAGAAATGTTTTTGTCTATTTTATATGCTGATATACTAAATGTTCCACATGATGCAGAATTTATAATTTTGGGCAAATTAAAAATTAATATTTTATTTTAATGTTGCCTTTTAGATGTTTTCGTACTGCCCTGGTTGTATTATAATTTTTACAAATTTTTAATAACAGCTATTCCCAATTGGTCAAGCAATTATCATTTATCTTGAGGAATAGAAAAAAAATCTTACATTAATATGACAACTTTTATTTTTGGACATAAACTTTTCTGATTAGATGTTAAAATTATGAAGAAAACTGTACAAAAATCTGCTACTTTCTAATTATAAACAACAACAAAAAATTAAAATAGAAGTTTAAAATGTAATTATAATTTCTTACAAAGTTCGTACCTAATGGTAATTGAAAACACTCTCATGTGAAATATATATAACAAATTAACAGTAATAAGAAAATAGATAAGGATAAAACACTTAGATAAAGTCACACCTAGCTTCTTGCCATTGAAGAACTCCAGCAGTTCGAAATATAGCAATTTCAAGTGTGACTTTATCTAAGTGTTTTATCCTTATCTACTTTTATTATTGCTGTTAATTTGTTACATTGTTAATAGTGTTATTTTATTTTTATTTTATATATATATATATATATATTATGAAAGCACTCAGAAATTATCTCATGCTTTAAATATACAATTTAATTTCTTGAATATTTTGACCATATTTCTTCTGCGCGTACCGTTAAATGTTTTATTCATGAGCTCCCACCACGAAGTAATATTAAAAAATACAGAATGCAGCATCATTCACTTTTATTAATATTTGTATTTCCAGCACTCTTTAGATATTCATAAAATTAAATACAAATGGGTAACACTTATCTTCTTTGCAATTTAAAATTTTCTTTCCATGAAGAAATTCGTTCTGCTTTTTGAATAATAAACACGAAAGTAGAAAACATAAAGGTATGTTACAGAAAATGTCTAATTTGTTGTTAAATACAATGAGCGAGATGAAGAGGAAGAAAAGGGGGCAAAGAATGACACAGGAAACTAAACACGGAAAACACAACAGGGATAGAAATCGGACTCACGATTGTAGTATTCTAGTGCTTCAGTGACCTGGATTATCGGGAGAGAAAAAACGAATTAGCACAGGAAATAATAAATTGCAATGAATAAGCACATTAACGTAGCATTTAAGTGAAATTCCTGAAAACATTTATTAGCAAATATGCCCTATTACAATTTTGTAATGCATACACCTTCTCTATATTGCTAATATCCTGATACATTAAATTCTATTTTCTGCCCACACAAGCGCCCAGCTCGTAAAAAAATGCCCTGACTTGGATGGAATTTGACACGTCTCATTTATCATTTATTTGCAACAGTGTTTGTTACCATTTCTTGTTTTCTAAGGAAATGGGCTTTAGTACTTGCACGTACATACCTTGCCTGCAATTGGAGTTATCGTTATTTACAAGCTTTAGGCGGAATAACGTCCCTATCACCGGGTGTACCACTCTCTTTCTAATATTTTGTTTCAAGAGTATAAAGAGGTATTTAAATGTTCTTATGCGTCTCTGTTTTATTTACAAATATAAATGGCTAAACCAAAACCCAGTAGAACACACTTAAGTATTGCTTTTTTATTTTAAATACTTTTCATATTGAAAGCTACAGGTATCCAATATGCAGAAAACCGCCACGGATGGCCGAGATCGTTAAAGCGCAGACTCGGGAGCGGGAGGGCTGGAGTTCGAATCCCGCCAGGACCGTCCTCCCTAAATGAGGTTTTTTTCAAGGTTTTCCTCATTCCTCATAACTCGCAAATGCCGGGGAAGAACCCTAAACTTAGACCTGGAACGTTTCCTTCCTTAAAAAAAAAAAAAAAAAACCCTTTCCGAATATATCATTTCATTTCATTTCATGTATTATCAGTGTTCACCGCCTGTGGTGCCTCAGTAGTAAAAACGGGCGTTATACACCATTCAAAAAAAAAAATACATGCAGGAATCAGTCATATCGATTAGTGACTACACAAAACATTATAATTTGGGCATGCAATTATATAAAGAGCTTGGAATACATTTTCTTCAAGCTATTTTTGCTATATCACATAGTTTTCACTCTGTTTACTTGACTTTCTGTTTATTCACGTAGTGTGGTCATTTATGAAACACTTAACATACAATCCAACGTCACACTTTAGCCATTTGGTTGTTGCTTTTGAGTGGCATTTTATGCAACAAATGCAGTGCTTCTCCTGATTTATGACAAAATTATCTATTCTTTCGAATTTTGAATCTTGATGCCCTGTCTTTGCTGGTCTTTCTTTAGCTTTACACATTCTGGAATTGATTTCCAGTACCAATGTAGCAACACATTGACGAAATGTTTAATAGTTAACCTTCTTATTTCCTTCAAGCCTTTGCAATTGCCATGCATTTCGTTCTGCAACCTCTCTATACAATGGGCTAAGAGGCTTCGCTCTCATAGATGTTCTGTATATGCTTATATTTTTATCGGCCGGATTAACTCCACCCATATTCTGGTTATATAAATGAATATCCTGAGACTAATATGTGGAAATTCTTTTCTTCTACCTTTGTGATCACAATGTAACTACATGAAGTGCGTTTACTGGCGTACAGTTGGAACCAAGTGTAACAACACTGTTGTCTTCCATTTGACCACAACTACATTGTTATTATGGTCATTTCTGATATCACGTGGACATATTCTCTATAGCCTCATTGAGATTAAAACTCCTGGAGAGGAAGAACAATGCTATATAATGTTGGTTCAGAAAGGTCCCCCTTGAGAAATTACATAATTAATATAGTTCGGTAATATTAAACATTGAAATCTTTCAATCAGAATAAGGAATACACAATGTATTAAAGTATAAGTTTAAACTATTTTTAAAGCCAACGACACAAAACTGGAACTTTCACTTCACTGTGATGCTAAATATTACATATCAGAACATGTACGATAATTGTTTGATATTTTACTGACAATGAGCACGATATATGTAACAAGTACTTGCAACTGCAAATGAAGGAAACAAGCATGATATAAGCTAGCGGGATTGTTTGAACCTTGGAAAACGTATTGCAGTAGGTGTCAAGTTGCTGAAGCAATTTAGCATTTTTATAAATCGTATTTATTGTCATTGATGCAGAACGTCCTGCATATATACTTCAGTCATCGGCATTAATTAAACATTGTAAATAACTTTGAAATGAAAGCGAGGAATCCCCGAGCAACAGCAATATTATGGTGTAAATAAAATAAGCGTGTTCATTTATTTATTCCTAACGAATAAAGGATCTTCTTAAAGAATCTTAAGTTTAAAATTCAACTGTCAAGTAAAATATTGAAAGTACATCTAATACATTATTCCATCGCTGTGTCTAATACGATAGAGTTTCTGCTTGTAAGCTGCCGGTTCCGAGTTTGATTTCCTTTCGTGATATGTTGCTTGCTAAGACTTTTCCGGGGTTTTCCCTTAATCTGAAAAAAGAATATCATGAACCATGGATTATAACCCTCTTTGCACCATTATTTTCTGTATTCCATTTATATTCTTCTGAAACACTAGCATTTGGTAGAACTTCATTTTTTTTCTCATTTTTCACAGAATTACTTTAATTTTGATGTTAAACGCACATTAATTGCCCATTTAATGGAAATAACTACTTGTACAAATATCTTTAATATAGTTATGTTTATTTTACATCTTTGTTAGAGTCGGTCCTGGTAGTGTAGTGGTAGCCATACTTGCCTTGTAAACCCAAGGTCGCAGGTTCAAACCAAATCGATGACTTTTTTTCGGGCGTAGAAATGCTAAGCATGGCTTCTTTCGGAAGGGAAATAAAGCCGTAAGACCCGTTTCGTAGATTTACGGCACGAAAAAGAACCTCAAGTCTGAAAGAAGAGGCCTCTGAGCAAAATTTATCGGCCGTTTCATGCCATGAATTGAATGGGAAAGAGCGTCCGTAAATAAAACGAATTAGTCAAATCATTCTTTGTTAAAATACCTCTAATGACATAATGCTATATTAGCATAACAGTTCCTAATATCTTTGAATGTATACTTTCACCTACTTTCCGTCAGTGAATTTTAAAAGAAATGTAAAAAAATAAATAAAACTTTTGCCCCCCCCCAAATATGCCACCACGAGGATTGCATAGTCGAATGCCAATTGAGCTATCTAGGGGAAAGAAGGGTGGAGAGGTCACCTAGAAGCAATAATTATAGAAAGCAAATCTAAGAATTGTTGTGAAATTCCTAAGTTAAATGCCCAATTGAAATTATAAATCAAATATATGAAAGAGAAAACATTTCATAAACTTAGCAGAACTTTCCTCGGTTTTCAGGAAAAGAGTGATTAACTGATTATTGCCAGGAAAATGTCCAATTTTCGTCACAGAAAAAGAATTAAGGAAGTTCTCAGTTCAAGAAATTGGAACAAGCAGAAGGTTAAGATAAATTATACATGAGTGCAAACACTGACAATATATTTGTTTCTATCAGCTATTTCTACACCCGAGCAGACAAAAAATATTTTATATGAAAAATGAAATATTCACCTCCTTGAGGAGCAATTTGAGAACCATGTAATCAAGGGTACCAATATGATATTGCCAAGAACGAAGTAAATGTTAGGTATTTGATTGATATAAACGTTAAATATCAGTGACGGAAGTAGAAGTGGTGAATCTCGGTATAGTATTCCTTGAATTTTGAATTTATTGTATACGTTATGTTATAGCAAATCATAACTATAAAAATCGGAAATTATTTTTATAGTCTTATAGACAAACCAAAATTACCTTAAGCGTGGAGGCTTCAGTACGACGTGCGCCCTAAAATAGAATAATATTTGCAAAAGACGTTTAGTTAAATCTTGCAAAGGGATAACTGAATAAAATCGCAAAACTAAAAAAGAAACTTCTCAGAAGCACGCAGGGAATAGTCTTTTTTATATTGCAAAAATGCCCAAAAGAAGAAGAAAAAGTTTGTTTTTCTTGTGTTCAAGTAAAGCTGCAAAGAAAAAAAAAAAAACAACAACACTAATAATTAGAACATAAGACACTATAGCTCATTTTTGAACATTCTGATGTTTCAGTTTGCTGCAATGGTGCCTGCTTATTCTATTTTTTTCATCGTTAAGAGCATATGTGCACATATGGATATACTGCTTATGTGCATAGCGTTTTAGCTATTAGCTTGCAACGTACAATAATTATATTCGTATGGAACATTACATATAAATTTCCAGTTCATACTCTCTTTACTCCAGTTCACGTTTCCAAGTTTTTATTGGTTATACCTATCATTGCTCTTTCGGTCCATTTCTTCCATTTCACATTTTGTTGCATTATTTTGAATGCTTATAAATATTTAAGACTATACGTATTATGTATCATATTACGGATATATCTCAGGCGTTTTATAACATTTACACAATTTCGAGTGTTTGAATCTGGTTATTATTAGCAGTTAAGTTCTACATGTAAATCTGATGGGGAAAAATCGCGCTCTGCAAACATACGCACCCTTGTGTCTACAAGACATCTGTGGCTTCCTCTAGATCACCAGGATCGACACACATAGGCTAGGTGTGTCTCTTATTGCTTACTGTATTCTTACCTTATTCCTGGGTATTTTGTACCACTTTGCAAATGAGATAATTTTGAAATTTGTATTTGTCTATTGGAGTTTATATTATTCTGTATTGCATAAGAGGCTTGCGTTTTATTTGAATGGTTTTTCGTTCTTTTAGCTTAACAATGCACTTAAATATTTTTCCTGGACTAGATATTGTTATATATATATATATAATATTAATGAAAAAGAAAAATAAAGAAACACTATTAACAATGTAACAAATTAACACTAATAATAAAAGTAGATAAAGATAAAACACACTTGAAATTGCTATATTTCGAACTACTGCGAGTTCTTCAATGGCAAGAAGCTTGGTCTAGCTTGGTCTAGCTTATATATATATATATTTTACCTATAGGTCTTCCTTAATATCGCATCCTTCAAAGTTTTGTCGTCCGTTTCAAGGAAGCTCTCGTGTTGGCAATCCAATGGTAACTGTTGGCAAAGCGGATGAAACATACACGTAACTTATTAGGTTCTCACAATTAAAACTTAAAGTACAATTAAAATAAGCAAGTACTTTATGATAGAAGATATTGAAAATGTTGCGTACTGCATCCACACATTCCAAATATTTCTTCGACGGGTAGCAAAGGAAACGGAAATCTCAATGCACTCAACGTAGCTAGATACCAAAATTTTGAACTTGAAAGCACGTCAACGAATTATAGGCAGGAGATTCTGATATTCAAATATATTTTTGTAATTGCATGTTACGCTACGGTAACGACACAGTAATTGATCCGCGCTTAATAGTCCTTACTGATGAAGCATGGTTCCATTTATGTGGTGAAGTTTTCATGCAAAGTAACAAGTATTGGGGTACAGAGAGTCCCCATTTTACTCATGAAATACCTTTGCATGAAGAGAAAATCGGAGTATGGTGCATGATACAGCGTGATACAGCCTATGTTTAATGAGAATAAAACTAAATGCAGCTGATAATGATGCCGAAAGCGGGCAATTTCAACACGCCACTGTCACCGCATACAGTTAATTATGTAAATTTAATTCAGACTAGGGCATTTAGTAGAGTATTATGACATGCAGAGTCCTCTGATCTGACAAATTGTGATTTTATTAAAAGGGAAAATTGAAGAATGAAGTGCTTGGAACAAACATTATCAAAATTTAGTATCAATCTATAAACTGACTTAATTTCTGAAGATAAACTGATACGTCCCATCACTGTTTTCGATAAGATGTCATAAATAAGGACTATCAGGACATTTCGAGCTTCTCTTGTTTGGGGTACGTGCTTATTTTCGTTGCGTAGATTATACAAACGCTTCGCCGGGAGTTACCACTCTGACTACCGATCCAACAGTTACTGTGAAAAGGGCAACAAAACCATGAAACACCCAACATTGTTTGCATTGTTTCGGAAACTGTTTTTTCACTATGTCTATTTTACCATTATCGGTTATATTCTTGTCACATCTAGTCCACGTATGTTCTGACTTTCAATGTGCACATCTGTCTCTCTATCTACTCTTGCTTGTTGCTTACAAGACTATTTTAGTACGCTGTCCTCTCATTTTTGCACATTTATTAACCTAAATTAATATATTTAATATTTTTTATTTATGAGTCAAATTATTTATTATTATATAGTAGTTTATTTGCCTATTATTAAAATGTAAAATTGTCTATATCAAACATTATTTTTAATTGTCTGTTTTACAGTCCACACATTACTCCAGACTTGTAGTCAGCTGCAGCTTGTTACTTAAAATACTTATTTCAGACTACTGTTTCACATTTTACAGCTTCTCAGTAATAATAAATATTTTCGATTTCATTTTTTGTTTATCTGATGTGTCTAAAACTTCCGATTATTGACTGCTACAGCCCATTTTGCGAATATCTAGGAAAATTTTATTTTTCTAAAACATAAAATTCACAAATTCTGATTGTCCACCCAGTGATGTGCTCGGTAAGCAGTCAACTTGCTTATTTAAAATATTTTATAGAAATTTCGTCATTTCAAATCGTATTATTAATTTCATTTCACCTACCTATTTTACAAACAATTGTATGTACATATTACAGGCATTACATTAATAACTGCGAGAAATTAAACACAACTTAGCGCGCTGCATATTTACTAGTTAGAGTGTATACTAATGTACTATTGCACGATATAAACTGTGGGCCTCTTTAACGTCTTCTATTAACTCTTTCCTTTTTGAAACCTAACTGTTACCTGCTCGGTTTTACTTTCGGCTAACCTTGCACGTTTATGTAACGTAATCTGCAATTGAATGAATTTCATTTGAATTGTTAATGAATTATAGATTACACTGTTCTATTTTTGGAAAGTGAAAGTTTGCATCTAAAGGTGTTTACTACACCAAATTCAAATAGAAATCGTCAATTTTTCTATTAGGGGTCGTTTTTAAGCGATAAGTTCACATATTTTGAAGTATTTCATTTATTTGGTAAATTTGGAAAAAATTGTGCACAGAGGTTGGTAGTACTAGATTTTGTACTTATTACTATTTTATTTTAATGTTCACATGTTGGCATTTCTATTTTGAGCATCTAGTGACTTAACCTCAAGGTTACATTGAGAAAATATTGAGTTTGGTGGTGCTTCAAGAAACATTTTTTTTCTGGCTGTGGAAATTCATAGGAAGGTACATATTTATTAAAAGAAGTACATTTTTATCCTCAGTTAGCTACTGCAAGGAGGTCGTTACCACACTCTGAAATACTCGAGTTCCTACAAGGCCGACTAATATCGAACTGGATGATGAAAATGATGTAAGTGCCGAAAATTAAGTATCGTCTCTTAAACATAACAGACAACCAGTAGTTGCAACTGCGCACTTGCTAACACAAGCTGATCTGAATGGCTTGGTGCGTGACTTGGCATTAATTAAACAGCAAGCAGAAATGCTTGGGTTCAAGGTTACAGGAATACGATCTTCTCCACTGCAGTAAAAACGCCAGTGAGTTTAGGCACTCCCTTCGTAGGTGCCTCGAAATTTAGTCTCAAGGGAGTTCTCCTACACAATGGAGATAAATGTCTTCGGTTCAAATTGCTTATACACGATTGGCTAAAGAGAGCTATGAGTGTGGTGACTTTAAAGTGACAGTATCGTTATTGAGGACGTAACGAGGCTACACAACATATGCATTCTTTGTTTTTAGTGGAATAATCTTGACAAAAAAATTCCATTATATGAGAGGGAATTGGCAACAAGGGAAAGTGAAACACGAGAAAGTGGAAAGTAAGAGAAAAGTATGTGCAACATCCAAATCTGGTAGTTCGTGAAGATTTTGTTCTACCCCCGCTTCACCCTAAACTAGGTCTAATTAAACAATTTGTGCAGTATATGGCTCTAACTACCAAAAGGTAGGCACGCATATCTTGCCAATAAATTCCGTCGGTTTTCAATAGCAAGATAAAAGTGTATTCGTGTGCCCCCAGATTAGAGCACTTCAGAAAGATGAAAGGTTTGAAACATGTCTAACAGATAAAGATAAAAGGAGCCTGGATAGGTTTTAAAATGTCCTTGAATAAAAGAGAGCTCATAACTATGAGGAAATAGTAAATGAAATGATTAATGCACATCATGATTTGGGATATTACATGTCTCTTTAAGTACATTTACTCCACTCCCATCTGAATTTCTTCCCAGAATATTATTGTAAAATCTCAAGCGAACATGGTGCGAGGTTTGCTCTAGAAATATTAAATTTGTTTGATACAAAACGGACGCTCAAAGCATATAAAAAAATCCATCACATTTAATACAAATGTCAGACAAAAACGCCTAGTAGAAAAAAAACTAACAACAGGCTTGACTTCAACGCTCTTATTGTCAGACCCAGAGGATTTTGCTCTAGAATCAACTTAAAAAAAAAAAAAAAAAAAAAAAAAAACAACAATCAAATTCGTATGCTATAACCAGCCTGTTCAGAAGGTGTCCTGTTCATGTTGAAGGACTAACATATATGTTCATTTATTAAACGTTGGCTCATGCATATAGCGAAACATGAATGAAGTGGCGAAGAATTCAAATTGTGCTCAGTGTAGTCGATACCGAAACACAACGAACATCCATACCACTACTCATAGAAAGAGTGGAAAACGCCGTTATTTTATTTGCCTTCACAATAGCTTCAGTATATCCCGTCTGACGAAACATTGCAGTTCCCATTTGAGGACGCTCGTGTGCCGTGTATGCGATCCGCTCAATCTCACTGTGCGGTGAGTTAGCGTGAGTATGGGGTACAGTCTGACCACAAAACTATCAAATGTTAGGAAATTAATAAAATATCATTACTAAAACCATGATTGAATTAACTATTTCTATAAAATATACCGTGCATATAATACCTTAAACCAGAAGTGGCTGCATCCCGAAGCAGACGTCTCAATTTCATCCGCACTATCTGTTGAACTTCCTTCTTCTGCTACCTTCCCTGTCACAATCAATCTCATCTTCATCACCTCTTCATTACAATACATATGTTTAATACAATCCTTTCAACTTCCTCTTCCATTAACGCATCACGACGGATTTAGCTTTCAGCCGTATATTAAATCCGATTTCTTTTAAAATCCTGTCCACTGGTATACAGGTTGAAGCTTGTTTTGTTTAACTATTTCTGTTAATTCTTGTTTAGTTAAATCTGAGTCTCCCGTGAGATTTTGATTTTGTAAACAGGAATTATGTCAGCTTTTCTAGGGGCCAATATTAGTATTTTATTTTTATATTCTTGTACTTTGTGATGCTATGCATTATCTAAAACAACAATGCACCTAGATTGCACATTTTGTGTCAGATGTATATTTAACCATTTATTATACTTTTCGCTATTCATTTCATCATGATAATCTGGAGAATTATAATGGAATCCTATACCAACTCGATCCCTTTGATAAACCTCAATTTACCACCAGCGTGAACAACAATAGCCCTCTGCCCAACATTTTGGTTTACATGCACAGCTTGCATTACATCATACTGCTAACATTTGTTTGCAGTACAATGAGTACAAACCCATGTTTCATCTGTATAAACAATTACTTGCCTTCTTTAGCTCTTTTTCATTTTTTTCTTAGCGTTCTCAGGCATGCTACATGACGTGCAACATCAGGCCACTCCATTAAATTGTGTCCCAAGTTTGTGCATTTCATGAATCCCATGCCTTTCAGCATTCTCAACAATGTATCTTTATCTTTTCCTTAACAGCATTCAGGAGTTTTCGTAAGTTCGGAATTTCTTTTCCTGCTCATAAAACTCCAAAAGAGCTCTGCGCACGACAATTTTTGCAATTAGTCAAATTAAATTTTCATTTTATGTGGTCGGCTTTTATCAGGAGTTGACAAGGCTCGTCCAGTGAACTTTAATTTCTGGCCATCCTTTGCTATGCCTCCACTGCCGTTGCTATCTTTTTCACAGCATTCTTTAATGGAATAAGTTCTTTTCCTCTTTGCAAAACTGTAGCACAGTATATATATACTATTAATGGAATAATAAAAACTTCTAAAGAGCATAAATTCATAAAAAAACCACTCAGAATGCAGTATAAAAAAGTTAACATAAAATTTCACACTAAAACCGTAAAATTGAACACTAAAACCACACTATATTTCGAGCTTGGCTCTTGGTCACGTGCTGAGAATGAACTGAGCTGTGGCAGGTGGCGTCTGTCTTAGTGAGGCATAAGGGATGTGACGTGGCAACAAAACTGCCAACTCTAGCTGAACAAAGTAGTTTGGCAAACCTGGCAGTATTACGAGGAAATATTGAGGCCTGGAGGAATACGGGCTTTATGCAAAACTATTGGTGCCATCTCTACGTCTCTAAGTAAGGTATGTTTGGATGGAGGAGCGGCATCTATGAGAATAAGGGAGAAACAGTCATCGAACGTGGCCTGGTGAAAATTGGCATGTTGTGATACCGGCAATGGGGAACAGGTTTTAACTGAATGCCTGTGATTGTTCATTCTAATGATACCTTAGTGGACGTTAGTCCAATATAAAAAGCTGGACAAAATTTGCATCTAAGTAAATACACAACATTCGTAGAAGTGCAGTTGAAAAATGAGTGAATTTTAAACTCTGATTTCAGATTGGGACTAACAAAAGACGAGCATGGGGATATCAAGGCACAAGTCCTTCATCTAAAGATACCTTACTTAAAGACGTAGAGATGGCAGCAATAGTTTTGCATAAAGCCCGTATTCCTCCAGGCCTCAATATTTCCTTGTAATACTGCAAGGTTTGCCAAACTACTTTGTTCAGTTAGAGTTGGCAGTTTTGTTGCCACGTCACATCCCTTATGCCTCACTAAGACAGACGCCGCCTGCCACAGCTCAGTTCATTCTCAGCACGTGACCAAGAGCCAAGCTCGAAATATAGTGTGGTTTTAGTGTTCAATTTTACGGTTTTTAGTGTGAAATTTTATGTGAACTTTTTTATATTGCATTCTGAGTGTTTTTATGAATTATATATATAACATGTCTGCTTTGCAAGGGTTCGACTTCATGTGATAACTTTTTCGGCGTGTTCTTGTGTTAGCAAACTTCCGATACTGACTTGCAGACTGCACGCTCTGAAATGCTGCCTTTCCTTACTGCAGCGTTGCGCATAGCACGTCAGAAAAGGATGACGCTCGAGATTTCGCTGCCTGCCGTCTGCAACATTTCTTCAGACAGGTAATAAAGGAAATGTGTTGTTGTCATAGACGCAATTTGAGTACATCTAAAATAATATTGTGCCATTGAAATACGTTCATTTGTAGATAATGCAATACTTTTGCTTTCTGAAAACTGGGACTTCTGGAATGTTAAGAACAGGCAAAAGGAGTTGTTACTGTGAATGACTTCATGTGCAACGGCACTATTTTCCCAAAAGAGAAGGAAAAACATTATGTATTGCCTCAATACCAATAATCTGAGTAACAGTGTAAGCTTCAATTATAGGTTAAAAGAAAATGAATTAAATGTCTAATGAATAAATACACAGACAAATAGTTATCCCAAATATATATATATGAGAATGCTCAACCTTTATGTGCAGCATGTATGACGCATACCAGTTCCACATTATCTTTAAAACAAGAATGTTATTAGTGGGATTGAGCTTCCAATAATACACCCATAGGCTCTTTCCCATTAATGTTTCCACTTTTTTTAAAGTTTTGTTCGGATATGAAGGCACTTGGACACCAATAGCGGCGATGATTGTTCATAAATGCATCAAAAGTTACTTTAAAAACAATACTTTTGCTAAATTTTAATGAATTTCCATCAATAGCTAAACAGCATTCCCCTTATCTGAAAAAGACACATGAAAACGTGAAATTCCTTTAAAATAATGCAGATGACTCGATTATATATATGAAATTTTGAAGTTGGTAGCTTTATTGCTTGATTTGCAAATTGGGTATGGTACGTAAATTTTGTTATTTCTGTGTGAACGGAACAGAGTGTTAGGATGTCTCACTGCATTACAAATAATAAGTTAAACATTTTACTTTGAACAGAAAAAGTGTCAAACAACACTATACTGAACTCCGAAGCAAATATACATAGCAATCCTGCATATAAATGTGGAATGTTGACAAAATTTTTAAACACAATTAATTAATATAGCTCATTTAATATATGTGCCTATATTTTTACTATTTCATGCTAAATACTAAATATTAGGTTTCTTGTCACATTTTCTTCCGTTTTGAAATGGAATACATTCATAAGTTTTACCTTCAAATATCGCCATTCGAAGTGTCTGCTACTATTGCCACTAACTTTTTTGGCACATTATTGCATATGACTGATCCCTTGGTCCATTGATTAGCGGCTCTGGCTGCTCCATTTGTTGTCCCGTGTGCAATTCGCGGCATATTTTGGGAATTTTCTGAGTTGCAGGTCTGGTACAGGAGTTCACTCAACCTCATTAACAATTTGCGATAGTAAACTGACATTCATTCGATTATGAACAGCCCCATGTTGACACCCCCCCCCCCCGTGGTACGCGGAGGACTCCAAAGCTTTTGCTGTAGGCTGTGGTTCTAGTTACGTTATCCTGCAATATTTCATATGTTACCATTATTTTTCAATCTTAAAGCATTTTGAAATTTTCATTTTGGTATTTTGGAGTTGATGAGAACATTTAAGGAGACCTGTGCCCTATTGTCTGTTAATGAACCTTGTATTTGGTATTTATGTCGACTAAATAAGGCACATTTAATATCACAAATACATTTTTATTCCGAAATTGCTGATAAAATTAAGCTTTCTTTGCTTTCGATGACTGTACAGAATATTAATGTACCACACCGCAATAATTTCAGTAACTGTAGAGGGGTCTTGGACAAGAATATTCAAATAGGGAATCATTACTGTGTTTCTTCATATTTAATGTTGTGACATTAAGTTTCTAAAGGACCAGTATGCCACGACTAATATAGCTTATATTTGAAATGATATCACACCATACGGAACGAATTTTATACAGTATGTGAGTTGGCCTAGTTTGTGTGTTACTGGCGTGAAGTAAAAGATGGTCATATTAATGAGTTCGAGTATTGTTGTTTATTTTTTGTACTTTCATAGGTTATGTGTAAGCGTATAAACTGAAAAATCGACAATATACTGCACAGGACCCGAGCCTACGACCCACGAAATCATAATCTGTTGCTTTATTCATTGTGACATACAGTTAGATGATTACGTTCACTGTAAACAAAGCCCCATAACCCGGTAAATCTGTCAACCATTGTTCAGTGGCGTGTTGGCATATGATTCCCGAGAATTTACAGCTTTTATAGTAAATCAAATCTCCACAACTAGACATTTAAATGCTGCAGAATATCTATATTGCAGGCAAATATGTTTTTTTAATAACACTGCAAGGTTCTAAATTTTTGAGAAAAGTTTGAAACTTTAAATTAATACTCATTTGCTTAGTTTGTATGGTTGTCATGGTATCAAGAAAATAATGTTTTCATGATTGACATACTTGATGAAAATTGAATCTGAGGATGGTTGTTTCGAAATGTTACTTGTATGTAAAACATCATCTATTAATCTTTAAAATTCGAAAAGTGGAACCACAAACTCAACAAACTTGCTTTTATATGTTTAAAGCGAGAGTAATGCAAGGAAATAAAATGTACGACTGAAGTGAAAAGCTACTTACACATTATTATTTTTTAAACAATCACAAAAATGGCGACTAACAATATGGTTTTCTTAGATGCTGTGAGTATAACGGGGTTACAAGAGTTTATACGGGTTGAAAGTATGGGTTTGAACTGCTACAGGAAAGTTCAACTTAAGTGACTGCAGAATACAATTAGTGAAAAAATATTTCTTGTGCTTACATACAAAAAGTTTAATTATTATCCATCTATGTTGCTGAAGTAACGGGAAGATATACAAATGAATAGTACTTCCCTTTCTGTTCAAATAAATGCAATAAATCTACTTGTGTGAAGATTTTCTCTATAGCAGTTTGTATCCTTAAGGCTGCATTAATTAAAAACGTCTAATAAACTGTTCTATACTTACATATAGTAGGCATTATTAGTATGACTCGTATGAAATTAGGATTTATTGCTAAACACGAGGCGTTCACAACGCTACTTGTTACAAAATATTTTTAATTTTCATGTTAACTATTGGTTGCTCTAATAAATCTTTGATGAATACGTTCGTAAATATGAACATTGTAAAATAACAGATTCGGTTTATGTTTCAACTTGCAATATTTATGTATTATTTCGGTTCCACTGTAAAAGTTGCTGTGTCTGTTGAAAGCGATAGTGATCCAAGTTCAAATATAGAGAAAATCCAAGAACACCCGTGTTTGAATACAAGTAATACTGGGTTGCCCTCGAGCATCGGTACATAACGATCATCCACACCACACAGCCAAGCCTAGAAACTCCCCTGCAACGTTTCTGATTGCTATTTCCCAAGTACAAGCTGTACACAGACTGTCGCCTTCCTGCCACATTTCTACTTCCAACTACGCCACTATGGCCTAAAGGTCCCAATTATTGTATAACACATATTTGCAAACACACTAGCATGTGTTCCAGCTCGGCATTGAGTGGGACATATTCAATCATATAAAGTAAAACTTCAACAATAACTTTTGATTTTAATGATAAATTCAAAAATAAAAATTTGAAAATGATCCAAAACGCCATAATTAGTCAAATGAAAGTCTATCTTTGGGATTACACTGTTAGCTACCGTTAACGCAACCTAGAAGATGTAATCCAGCAACTGTGTGGAGAACTGAAGCCCGTTTTAAGTGCTCATGTTAATTCGGGTTTTCTGTTATGTGAGTTTTAATTAAAGTTTCACACTATTATAAAGATCATATTATTAAATCCCACACATTTTCCGTAAGAACTATATTATATTAGAGAATCCTGAACCTTATTTAATTTCCGGCAACAGCAACATGGAGGTGGTATTTCATCAATTGTATGGATAACTTGAGATTGTTTTAAGTGTCCATATTACTTCGGGTTTTCTATGATCAGAATTTTAAGAAAGATTTCACATTTTTACAAAAAATATTACGTAAATGGTGCAAATATGTAATAAACGTACAGTTTCTATTTTACTTAAATATTTTTCTAATTGGATTGAGCTTATAAGAATAGCAAAATACACTCTAGTGTTAATAGCACCAATCTGCAATGAAAGGAATGCGGATTTATGAGAAACTTTGCACATACCGTCAACAAATTGGTTATATTTTATACAGTGTTATGTGAGAACAATCTACCCCTTCCACCTTACAAGAGCGTTCCAATTGGCTGCGACTGTCTCTCTGTTGTGTTATATCAGAGTTGGCTGTGAGCATAAATTTTACATTGAGCTTCACTGTTTACGTTGAAATTGCAAAATCCTATTATCGCTAACTTAAGTATTAGGTTTACTGTTAAAACTTTGTTAACCGTTTAAAGGATACTGTCACTCTGAATTAATGAAAAACGACATGGCGAAAGATCGTCCGGGAAGTATAAAAAAGTCAAATGACGTGAACGCTTACCTTAAACTTGTACACTAGAGTAACTATACTTAGCTTAAGTGATTTGCTAAAAAATAATAGAAAGTTAAGTTTTGCCCATATGTATGTATGTATGTATGTATGTATGTATGTATGTATGTATGTATGTATGTATGTATGTATGTATGTATGTATGTATGTATGTATGTATGTATGTATATTCATTGTAGACTTGATTTACAGTATAAAAAGAGTTCCACTTATAATTAACTAATGAAACGTAAAGAATGTAAGCATCCGTTTTTATCTGAAACTTTTTAAACACTCTCTTCTTAAGCAGAGTGCCACGTCCTCACAAGGAACAACAAGCTCCTAGGGCATGCAGCGAGAGTCATACATGGTACATCTTGCGATGTATTTACACAAAAATAGACACCATTATGCCATATAGAGCATTAATTCTGTCGGTTAAATCATTAAGCATTTCTTGTGCTCGCAGGCTTCGAATTATACTTTGAACAGCTCCCTCGATCATTGCTGGTCAAATAAGTGTATAAATTGTTCATATTACTAATGATAAAACGTGATAGAACACTAAAGATGCTTTGCTAAATGTACTTAATATAAAATATTTTGGAATTATTATTGTGCACGCAAAGGATTTTGCAAAAGAATAATTATTCAAAAATACATGAAGCAAACACCGTGACGAAATAGACGTGGTTTACAAACTGCTTTTAAGAACAAATGCGATAATTGTACCTAAATATTCAGTTTTAAAAAAGAGTAATGCCTCTTACCCTACTTAAGACTCTTTAATCCAATTTTACGAGTATTAAAAATGATCAAGTACAATTTTTTTTTATTGGAAACATAATTTGTTTTAAAAATATATGTTACAAAATTGAAAGAACTGCGAAGTATTGTGTAGATTAAGCTGTATCGGATATAAATCACATTAAGAACATATTAAAAAAAAATATAATTTACAAAATGGTAAGGTGCATTTCAGTTCTTCCACTACAAAACTGCCAATTGTTTACAATTTTACATTCCGTGTAAACAATCGAATTTACTCCCAAATCTTTGATAATATAATTCAATATTTCATAAGAACTACAGAAATAAAATTTAAATTAAAGTGTGTAATGACAGGTTTATAAAAACATTTTACCAAAATTTCCTCCCAATCATTTTTGTTTAACTTAGAAAACTACTTAGTCACAAAAATACTCTATGCAAATAGTGATCCGAAATAAAAACACTAAAAGTTCGGTCAACTGTCCAAAATTCACATGAAAGAATTAAGCTAAAGAATGTTTATACATTTCAATGGTTATGTTTTAGGCCGAATAGAAAAAAATGCACAGATATAACTGTGCAGTTTCTACAGTACCACTTTAATATCATTGCAATAAAAAAGTAAACATAAAAGTAACACTTTACTAAATCTAATTATATATATCACTGTGGCAGTGCAAAAACACGTTTCACAAAAAGAAAACTAAGAAAATTGAAAACTTACCTGCAAAATATAAAAAATATTAAGCTATGCCAAATGTAACTTTGTTAATGAAATAACGGTGATTAACAACAACAACAATAATAATAATAATAATAATATTAATAACAACAACAATAATAATAATAATAATAATAATAATAATAATAATCTTCAGTAACAATAAAAGTTGCAAAATATCTCAGTTCAATGAATGCCGTTGTTGATACTTCCTGCATCCTGCTAGTAATCTAATACACTGGTGCATTACACAGAAGACAGAGAGCAGAGTAGCAGTGGAACATTGTTAATTTAGAGTAGATTAGAGTAGATTATTTTTCTCTCTGTCGAAATGGGCATATTAGATCCCCATCTATGTACTTGTTCCATCAGTGGTGGAATGCTTCCTCTTCTTGTGATTTCTTGCTAGATTCTCTGTCGAAAAATTAAATGATTCAGGATTTTTGTCTTTGCCTTCCAGTTTTGAATGTATCATTATAAATAATACTGATATTATCAATTATATATTATGAATAATACGTTATAAATTATATATTATAAACATAATTAATATTAAATAATAATAATAATAATAATAATAATAATAATAATAATAATAATAACTGGTAGTACCCGTAATAAAAATACCTCTTGTACACTGCTGCTACCCTAATACTATTGAAAGTGGGATAAGAAAAGCAAAGAAAGCATTAAGTACCCGAGACAACCGCCGAGAGGCGAGGGCTCTGTTGTGTGTTTGTGTGCGAGCGAGCTCACGTGCGCGCAAATGGTGATACCTAGCAATGACTGAGAAGCGGCGTAAAAATCCTAAATATGTGAAATATTAATTAGCGTTTGATTCAAAGTATGAACATATTAGCTCCCGTTGCCTTGGGAGGAAAAACGAACGTTAAAATAACCATTAAACATGGAATATGCAATATGAAGGGAAACATCAAATGTACAGATATTTCTATAGTTTTTCTAAAACGTCCCAGGAGTATAGAGTCTGTAAATTTCAATTCGGCAGGTATTAATATCTCATATATGTCCACTGCAATTAAAAATAATTTACTACTACTACTACTACTACTACTACTACTACTACTACTACTACTACTACTACTACTACTACTACTATTTCTCTCTCTCTCTCTCTCTCTCTCTCTCTCAGATCCGCTTGCTTTCTGTAAAACAGTTTAATACAAATTGCTAAGACCTATGAAACGTGTAAGGAATACCTATACCAGCGTTGTTTGATTTGTTTTATTTACGGACGATCTTTAACATCTCAGGTCATTAGCATCTCATTCAATTCAGAGCGTGAAACGGCAAACAAATTTTGCTCAGAGGTCTCTTCTTTCAGGCTTGAGATTCTTTTTCGTGCCGTAAATGTACGACATGGGACCCACGGCTTTACTTCCCTTCCGAAGGAGACCATATTTAGGATTTTTACGCCCGAAAAAATCCATCGATCCTGGCCGGGTTTGAACCCGCGATCTTGGGTTTAGAAGGCAAGTATAGCTACCACTGTACCACCAGGACCGATACTATATTAGCATAGCACAATGCTCTGAATAATAATACAGTTGCTCTATTTAACGTTGCCGAAATTTTCTTTGCTTAATCTTTCACAGGTAAAATAAATGGAGTCGAATCAAAATGTTTCAAATATTTCCAAAAAATATACTATTTTCATATTTAAAAAGAACATTACCCTTAACATGCAAATAATACCGTGTGTAATTTTTTTAAATTTATTTTTCAAAATTACTCTACAACAATTGTTATCGCTATATGTTTATTGCATATCATTTTTAATTAGTGTTTAAAAATTTAAATTTAGGTAAGCACATTACTAATCGACCATATCTCTAAGGGCTTATAATTTAATCACTCTACATTGCCGTGGGATTTCTGAGAAAAATAAAGGGAAATGTAGAACTGTAGAAATAAATGTAATATGAGTTCTGTAAAGGTATAATAAGTGTGTCACATTGTTTACAAACAAGAGGAGAGATTTGAAATTATTCGTCATTTTTTACGAGTACTGAACATTTTATAACAATTTAATATCTACAGACGAGAAGGAGATAATTCCAAAGTGAATCATTTCACTGAGAAATTGCTGAAGTATACCACATATGATCCATAAGCTCTTCGGCTGCTCATATGCTTTTCCTTAATAAATCCTTACTCTCCAGGTGCTTCAAGGATCACCATATTCTACATTGTACATTTAAAATTAAAGAATGACACAACATATTTTGCTTGCATGGCCTGCATAACGGCTATTAATAGCGCAGCGCATACTCTAAATGTACAGCACTAGGGAGCGGAATTACAACGCTAATGCAGATGTTCAACGGGAGTATGAGATAAGTCCTACCGTACTGTTCCAAGCTACGTATCAATTATGAAATGAAATAGGTGCCTGCTGTAAACGCAAAGTCTGTTTTCCGATTCGGGACACAAGTTTCCGGTGCGGTCGTTCAAGACATTTGTATGACCTTTGAAAGGAATACCAGAAAATTAGCGAGACTGGTTAAAAGAAAATTACATGTATCGCGTTCACAGCCTGCAATGTCCTGCAAAAAAAATTTGCGTCTACGAGCCTATAAAGTGCAACTCCGCCGGAAAAGCAAACTTGTGGATAAATGAAAAATCTTAACAGAAAAAAAAATAACTAAAATTTATGAAAATGTGGCATTCCTTGGTATATCTCATTCTCGAATGAAACAACATTCAACATTTCCGGGAAAGCGCACAACCACAATTATAGAATTAGGAATTTCCAGTGTTGCGCGAATACCGTTTTTTTATTAGATTTATTTACGGACGCTCTTTAACATCTCAGATTATCAGCGTCCCATTCAAATCAGGGCTTGAAACGGTCGACAAATTTTGCTCAGAGGTCTCTTTTTTCAGGCTTGAGGTTCTTTATCGTGCCGTAAATGTACGACACGGGACCCATAGCTTTACTTCCCATCCAAAGGAATGCATACTTAGGATTTTTACGCCCGAAAAAATCCATCGGTCCTGGCCGGGATTGAACCTGCGATCTTGGGTTGGAGGCAAGTATGGTAACCGCTACACCAAGACCGACAAATACCAAAGTGATTCACCCAAAGTGGACATATTATGTGAACTGATTAAGAACAAAGTCATAGGCATCTTCTTCATAGATGCAACTCTCTATCTGGGCATGTTACAGGTTCAAGGTGTAATTTTCCAGTAAGACGACGCACCATGTCATTGCACGCATGTGTCGAGGACATTTCTGGATCAAGTACTTCCAGAACGCTGGATTGGAAGAGGTTTACGATTGGCCACCTAAATCCCTAACATTGCTGCACTGGACATTTCCTGTTTTGTCAAGGTTCAAATGTTTCCAATGTGTGTTTCTTCATCTATACTGTCACATTCATGCATCTGCGCTGAATATCACTCCAGTAATGCCGTTGAAAACATGGACGGAGATTATATGCAGCTTGGACGTCTCTTGCGAGACTAATGGCTCGGTATAAAGTGACACATATTTAGGGCTACTGTTAATGTAGTAGAAAATAATTTCAGTACAATAAAATAAAATTAAAATAAAGTAAAATTTTGTAATACTACATTCCGGTACTTCGTTTTCTACACTGTGACGTATACTTTTTTCACAATTTTGTTTTTGCATTTTACATCATTGTTATACATATTTATTTAAATCTAAAACTAAATATACATTAAAACAAACACTATTAAACTTATAATTTCCCATACATGCTGGAAGCCAGCACTAACTTGCAACTGGTAACCAGCAGTTACATTAAACGCAAATTACAGAAAAACAATATTGTTTATTTTCTAAACAAAACATAGATTGAGTACATTGAGAGCGGGGATCCCTCCCCTAACCAGGGGACAACACAGAGGTTTGTGCTTCTCAGTGTTGTTTTGCATTTAGGATGGCACCTAGAGTCTAAACCGACCCGCCTTTCGGCCGCTGACGATTTTGTCGCCCAAGCGCGCTAAGCGAACTTAGCTACCAGTATCTCACTGGTGGATAGGTCACGTCAAGCATAGACCTACTCGTATTTAAGAGGTGAGCCACCACCCTCCTCACTAGTAACGGTGATTCAGGAAAACCTGCCTCCAAGGTACACGCCAGAGGCACTCCCTTGGGACACACCGCTCGTGCGAGTGTTCAATTACCCGTGAGTTCTGGGACCAACTGCCATGCCGAGTCAAACCCAATCCGGACCACTCCCTTGGGACAAACCGCTCGTGCGAGTGTTCAATTACCCGTGAGTTCTGGGACCAATTGCCATGCCGAGTCAAACCCAATCCGGACAACTCCCCTTCGGAAGGGGCTCGAATAAGTCCGGCCCGACTGCTTCTAGTAACGTCAGAAGTACCGCGGGTACTCAGGGTCCGTAAAGCCCGCTCCAGGAGCATCTGAAGAGCAACGACCGTATTCGCGCCCACCCCCTTACGGGAATAGATTGAGTACAGTTTACCTAGAGCAAAGCGGTTGGGAATATTTTCATTAATTTTGGATAAATAAATGGTTGTTAACTAAACCTTAAATTCGACACGCTGCATATTTTGTGCACCACTAGTTCTCCGGTTCCTAAGATAAGAACAAATAAATAACGCAATCAAATATTAATATTTGTTTAAAAAATAAACTGAATGATACATTAAATAATGCGCCAAACATGAACTTCATTTGTAGTTATAGACTTAAGTACTGCATAAAAAATTTATTCATTGTGGACAAGATAATTTCAAATGAAAACAAACAAATCCTTTTTACTATTAAATATTTATAACCACAGTCATGCACTTTCAAAATACCGAACTATTTAAAGTTTGTCTGCTTGTACGACACCATGTGCTTTCTTCCTTTTCATTCAGCTTTACTAATTGCCACTTACTGAATAAAGATGTAATTCTAATACACTATGGACATCTTGGTAGCCCAGCGAGCTAACACAAAAGCACAACTTTCCGCAAAATTGTCGCTGCAAAAGCAAAATTGTTAAAAATCTCAAATAGAAAGAAAAGCACCACGCCATCTTGTAACCACTCCCCGAAACGCTTTTAGTGCTGTTAATACGGTGCAACGTATTACGAGAGCAGGCAAACAAATAAGTAAGTGCTGCAATGTGTTTCTTTGCAGTTACGTTTCTAGTTAATATCGTGCGCTTTACACTTTTCTTACCTGGTATATACAGATTATAAAAATTGTAATCATAATAGGGAAATACTCCAAAATACACGCTTCCCTCAATTCGTTTATGCCGTCAACCTGAGAAACTCAGATTCGTTCGTTTCTTTATTCTCTTCGCTTTACTGTTGTATTAGGACAGTTACAACATAAAGGTATATTTTATTAACGAAGAATGCCGCACTTCCCTTTGAGGCTTTGTGTTCAATTCCATATAAGTCAAGATTACTAGTTTATAAACATCTTATTGAATTTACCCGAAGTTACATGAATGACATGAAGTTTAAAACGATATAATATACATTATGAATGTAAATATTCTGTCATACTTGAAGCACGAAATCTGTTTAGTTTGGCATTTAGCACTTGAAAACACATTAGAATGTAAATTGAAGGTAACATTTGCAATGACAAATAAGACAAAGTAATAGTAGGATTAATTGCGTGGGGTGCGTGCCTGAAATATCTAGCATTCGTCTCAAGAGAAATACCATGTTTTTTATTTGCAATATATATACTTCCTGAATATTTCCATTTCGCTAATGAACAAAGAACCTATGGGCAGTGAAACTACTAGGGATAGGGAGGGAGTGGAGGCTTCTCTTGCAGGTAAATATTTTGTTGGAGGGAGGGGTACACGGTATGCTGAACTCGTGCCGCACGTGGTTACTATGGAAAACAGTGTTGCAATACTTTACTCAGAGTCTGATGATATGTTTTCATAACCCGCAGGAACTAGAAAGGGAGTAACACTTTGTTCAAATCCTTCTCCTCAAACAAGACACCTATCTTCATTTTTGATATAATGCGGCCAGTGCTTTCTTAATGTCCCGTACACCTTTTTCTATGAAGATCCGTACTATATTCCCGAGAGCATTTAACCACAACACATTTCTCTTTAATTCTGCCCATACATATTTGATAACATTTAGACAGAAGTGGTAAAGGGGATGTCGCACAACAATCCAACCATATTTCAAGGCTAATTTATCAACCACGAATAATTTCTTTCCACTGTATACACAATTGATATGCTGTAGCAGTGGTAGTTTTGTTGTTGGAGGTGGTATTAGAAGCTCAATATTGTAGTCACGTATGAAATTAAAAATATGTCTATTTTTCTGTACGATACTGTTCAGGGGTTCAGCATTTGGGAATGATAAGGGGCGTTATCAAGTATGATAACTGAAGGTGTCTCTAAAAGTTTCAGAAACATGTTTTCAAACCATTTTTCAAACAAGGCAGCATTCATTACCCCGTGATAGTCAGCTGAAGTGTTAACTATGTTTTTATGGATAATGTAAAGGACTTCTGGTATGAAGTCATTCCTTCCTCTTGCATGGAGAATTATGATCCGTTGACCTTTACCAGTAGGGAAAGTGTTAACACAAGCACGTGTCCCATGTGATCAGCGCCGAAATACTCCGTCGTGAGTACACAATGTTTCGTTTAAATAAATATCTTCATAGCATTTGTGTTAAATAAGATGAACGCTAAGTTTGAATTCTTGTAAATTCCACGAGTGCCGTACGGCATCCGTGTGTTTTGTTGTTGAAACCCCCATGCATGCAATATTTTAATTATGGTTGCTCTCTACTATGGGAACTCATATTCAGTCACTTTTACTGCGGAGAACATTGAGGATTTTGTCCAAAGTTAAGGTTGACTGCCTTGCATAAAGGTAATACACTGTTCCTTGAATCAGATCAAAAGTAAATGTATAAATTTTATTAAATTCCTTTTTACGGCTTTGTGCTTTGTGTGTGTAGCATATGTAGTCATATCCAGCGGAATAATTTTCTCTCTGTGGAGCATTGTACTAGTATTGCCTCACAGGTTTTAAAAGTGGACTGTTACACTTGCCATTTCCTTCTTTAAAATATTTCTCTTCTGAATTATTCTAGCTGCTTTTGTATATATGGGCTTCCCATGTTCCACTCTCACTATCAATGTCATTGTTCTCAGGTTCCCAAACGCGCCACATTATGACAATTGTTTCATTCTTCACTTTACTTTAACGAACAATGCACAACAATGCACAACCTCACTGAGGTTGTCCTCAGTGAACTCACAAATATTATCGGCTTCCTTCTTTCACTCCATTGCGTGTTTTTACCCCTCATTTGCTTCAGACTAAGTAAACATTACCTCCTTCCACCAGCTAACCTCCTATCTGTTTGGAGGGGCGACCCCACCTGCCTAACTAAAATATGACTGAACGGACAGTACATCCCGTGTTTCCTCTACCATCAATTATATTAGATTATTAACTGGTTGTAAAGCGGCCATTCTTACGGCCTGTCCGAGCATTCTAAGTAGCCCAGTTTAAGATTTGAGCTCTAATATTCGTTGGGAAGAAGTTTAACAAGGTATATTATAATTTCAAGTAATGTGTAAGAAAAGTTTCGCAATCTGTTATAGTTAAAAGAAATTCCCTGCACTGGCGTTAGATGAGTAATGGTATATGGGATTTGTAATTAACATCTCCTATGTGCCCACTGGCTTACAGAGATATATGAATGTGTAATGCTCAAACATCCTGTGTTATCTCTTACGTCACGCACTTTTTATTTGGTGGAATTTCTCTACAAAAATGTTTTAGGTTAATATTGGTTATATTTAACATGTGTATTTTTAATAATTTTTAAAGACTTAAGTCTGTGTAAGTACATGACAAATACACCATGTTTCTAATGACGTGTAATTTACTCACACTACATTGCTTTATGTTTTTAAGAGAAAAAAAGAGAACGTAAGCACAGTTTCTATTTCATTCAAATTAATTTACGAAAAATGGAAGATTGCAGCATTAATATGGAAAATTATACAGAAATGGTGGCCACATCCTTAAAAATTCTGTAATTAGTAGATTATCAGTAAATATTAACTATAGACGAGGAAACTGGATATAAAGTAACATTCTAATCAGATAAAACATCTTGCAATTTTAAAATCTCAACCAATAAAACAAGATGCATGATTTTTAAATTAAAATATTTTTTAAAACAAAAAGTGTTTTTAAAAATGTCATAAATTTTGCATTGAGCTACAAGTATTTCGGCTGTCAATTGTTACTTCTTAAAATTGAGAATGTGGTTAAATAAATTAATTTAGGTACGTAAGCGGAACCACTAAGGTAATTTGAAAAAAAAAAGGAATAAATATTAAATTTTATAAAAATAGAAGACTGTGACAGTATACCACAGCAAAGCACGACATTTATATAGGAAACTTTCAAACCAAAATAGATTGCATAAATAGCTTTCAGGATCAAGGGAGGAAGTTTATAAACGGCAACAAGAAACGGAATGTAAGAGAAAATATAGCTTAAGATAAATTAAACCACCAAGGAAATGGCGGAAAGAACAATGCGAAGCCGGAGATGGAGCGGGTGAAAGATGCTAAACCACGAAGATAATGATAATAATGGGAAATAAGTGCAATACCAACTTTGTAACCGTATTAGGGTGTCCATATATAAGACGCAAGCTTCCAAAGTACTCGTCATAACTTTTTTCACAAGTATATGAATATTATCCACGATTATAATACCTGTAAACGAGAAGATGATTGTAGCGTAATTTATATCCAGCATAGAGATTGTTCCTTCGATATACGCACAAAAATAGAGTTTAATGCATTGCATGTTTTGAGCGTCCAGAAGTAGAAACGATTAAATACATCAATAACATTTGTAGCTAATACGATTTAAATTAATATCTCCAGAAAATTTTGATAATGCACAATGTGTTACAAATAATAACCTATCCACGTGCTAATAAAATATTTTGGTTTTGCTTAGATCCATTAAAATTGGTATAATATACTAATCAAAATTTAAAAAATCAAACGTAACAAAGTATATAGTTATTCAGCATTCTGAATGTCCTAAATATCTGTTGTGTCTCAACATGCAAGCATTCGCTTCCTGCTGTTCATCATTAATGATCATCGAGTCCTATAGCTACTTTCTTTATATACGACAGTTATCAGCAATTTCAGCCATATCATGCTATTTAAAATTTTATGCTATGTGTTATAATTAGGTTATATTGCTGCTGGAAATACGTGATCGAATTCAACGTCTTTATTTCGAAGCCATGAAAGTATATTGGAATTAAGCGAAGGCGATGTTTGGTAACTTGCTAGTTTTTTCTCATATTCGGCTAAATAACCAAACCTATTCTTTAATATATCATGGTTTATTTGTTTTTGGAGGCTATGATTTCGTTTTTATTAAAAATATATTCAGAACAATGGGAACGAATCCAGTAGAAACACTTCAAAGCCTTTTTAGAGACATGAGGGAAGCTATGTTCATCTAGTTCGTATTTGTATAACTTAAATCTTTTGCGAATTATGCCAGTGAGTGTCTCTACCTGTAAAATATAACCCCTTTATATTCCAAAATATTTTTCGAAATAATGTAAATGTAAATGTAATGTAATGTAAATCTTTTAGAAACTATAAGCTATCATTGCAATAAGGCTTTCTAGCAGTTTATTTTTTACACTTCCTTTCAATAACCCTTCTGCTTTCAGCATGTCAATATGTAGTGGAAATTACATAAATAGTTTGATATAATAAGTTGTTACCTTGCCTTATAGCAGCACTAATGAATGATATTACTTGGTTCTCTAGGCGATCAATATGCTTGTTTTTTTTTTCCCTGAAATGTGCATATTACTTCAGCATATTTTAGAGCTTAGTTTTATTTAAGCTCAATCTAGTTTCAGATATACTTGTATTCCAACAATTTAAAACCTCACTATTTCCAATAAAATCCTTCGGTACTTTATTTATATTTTCTCCTTAAATGATAGTAAGGTTTTACTACCTGAAAAATAACGAAAATAATCGTAATCAATATGAAACAATTTGAAACGGCATATTAACCTTTGACTTTGAATTCCCATTTTGATTGTTGAAATATTGCATTATTACAAAGTATAAAACTAAATTAAGCCTCCATTTACATTCCCACCAGTTACAAATTTTTCATTGTTTAACGCTCATTTTAACTACTGAGTCATCACAGGCGGGGGACACTGATGGTACAGGAGGTGAAATGATATAGTCGGAAAGGATTTTTTTTAGGGAAGGAAATGTTCCAAGCCTAAGTTTAGGGTGCCTCCACAGCATTTGCCATTTATGAGGACTTGGGAAACCTGGAAAAAACGTCAATCAGGGAGAACGGTCCTGGTGGGAATCAAACCCCAGACCCCCCGCTCGCGTGTCCGCGTCTTAACGACCTCGGCTATCCGTGGAGGTCCCCTAAAAGTGTCGGTTTATTAGCAAATAAACTGACAAACAAAAGAGAGGTGTTTTTTTTCGCAAATGTGACAAAAGAAAGGTATTTAACTCATGTAGTCGTACGCACTGCTAGAGGAAAACTGTAGAATATTATTCATTTGAATCTCGTGCACAAACGCAATATTCATAAAGCCTCAAAGTCAAATACCATCATCGTTGCCCAAGTAACTCTAGTAGGAATAGTGTGGTTTTCAGATGTTAAAATGTAGCTCATTAGTGCCTTCGAATTGTGTGCAGATTTTACTGCTAATGAAATAATATAAATGGAGAAGAATAAGTGAACCTTGCAATATTTTCCGATATTTAAATCACTAATCGTAAGTTGTATACATTTCGGATTATATGCTTTTATATTTAGTTTGAGAGTACTTTTCACTAGTATTTTAATACATTGTTCCAGAAATGGCATAAGATTTGCACATTTAAAGCTACAAAATGTAAACAAATTTACATACTGGAAATACATATCCATGGTTTTTAACAGCAAAATATTTCTAAGTCCACTAAAAAATAAATAGAACCGAAAATGCACAATGAGAGCAAGGTATTTATTTAAATAAGATTGAATCCATAAGGCGGTGGATTGCTGAAATATCATCCATTGTTCTTAGGTTCACCCCATTCTGTTCATATGTATAGCACATACCTTCTGTATATTCGGAATTCCCTAAACCTATGTGTAGTAGTATTCACCTTCTACCTTTATGCAAACACTTTTTCTTCCAACAATTGAATTGGTTTCTCGATTCTCCGATCTATCAGGACATTCTAAAGAGCTCGGTTTAAAGCTGAGTTTCCCTACTGGAGGAGAAACAAAGGCCTGCTTTTGGAGTTTTAACATTTTGAAATTATGTGGGCGGAGCAAGGTATCCCTGCTCTTGTTGTGGCCTTCGGTAGGTGCCTCCATTTCATGCACTCCCATTGGAGAATTACAAGTGTAAAGAAGTACTTTAATCAGCATCTTGTTTGATTACATTTGTAACGGCTAACCAAACCTTGCTCTTTTTTGTCATCTTTCCTGCAGCTTTATTAGATACGCCAAACAACGTTCAATTGAAGGTAAAGGGACATACCGACAGTAAAATAATAATGTGAGCAATAAAACAGGGTTCTTTTGTTTGTCTTGCTTCACACTAATGTACATATTCGTTTCTTGATGTGTGTGTGTGTGTGTGTGTGGGGGGGGGGGGGTGTGGGGGGGGGGGAATGAAAGAACCAAATGAAGGCTAAGAACATTTATTTACAAGTACATCGGTGATCCCTCCTATCCCAAAATAATACTTCAGGGTTTGTTTAAAACAAACGCATATTGAATGTTTTACCTCGGATGTTAATTTTTATTGCGCTTCATAATAGCGCCTAGTATTATGCAAACAAAACTCAAGCTCGAAAAAATTCATCAAAATCTTGACAGATTTAGCAAATGTTTTATTTTTTATAAGAAATATAAGGAACTGAGAAATAGTCGTTCACTAATGGTTTATTTCGGAGTAACTTATTTTGTTGTGAACCATACCATAACAAACATATGCATATGTTAGTAGTCCGATTTGTAGGATTAATTATATATATATATATATATATATATATATATATATATATATATATATATATAATTGTTAAAGGTGGCTCAGCGTACAACGCTATGTATGCAAACGTGAGTGCGGAGAGAAAAACTCATAATAAATTGCAGTTCTTCAGGAATGTTTCGAAGATTCTGGAAGAATGTCTGACCAGGGCCTGAATATTCTGGTAAATGGTTAGCACGTCCTCGGTGTAGCTGCTTGCTGCGGACAAAGCATTGCGTGTCAACAGCAATGCTAAGTACAAGCATTTAACTTTGGAAATATCACAAGGTTTTCAGTTTACTTAATGCTGCGCCGCCCAACAATGAGACGTGGGTAAAATGTTTAAAGTAAAATTGTGTATTTGTTCTAAGAGAGAATGTATGACTGCTCAGAGGATAGAGCTTTGATAATGGAGAATGGGCTAATTGAAGTTTCCTATAATATTGGTTTTTCTAAGCTAGGCATCCATCGAGGTGAACTCCCAAATATTTAATTTGTATTTGATCACTTCTAAGATATGGTTTGGCCATGGATCGATATATGAGCTCGCTGTGCCTGTCAATGGAGAGTTAAGATCATGATTTCACATCTCGTGGGTGTGATGCTCTAGGCATTGAGACAACAAGTTAACAAACAATGCAGTTTGAAGGAAATATTACGGAAATAGTGATGTCTTCATGTGTAGAAAAGGGCATGGTACGTGGCAACTTGAACTGAAGGCAGCTCAGGGGGGTTTCAAAGTATAAATACGGGTATAAAATGTATTGGACCGAACACTAATCCTGGAGGCACACCAGCAGAATTGGGTCGGTGAGTACAGTTGAATTCAACCGATTTGGCCCTTGGAGATAAATGTAAAGTGAGAGCAAGTCTTATAACAAACCAGGAGACTGCAGAAATGATGGGGAATTGAGACAGTCTTAATGCTGTTTGGTCAATTCATTTCAGAATTCTATGTGCTAAATGCTTTATTATTTAGTTTTGCGCTTTTTATTGTGTTATAAAAGGGGGGGGGGTATCATGTATTCATCATATGGTATTTTTTCATCTGAGAGCCTTGTTTTTACGGTTTCCTGCTAGAATTTGAGGCCGGAGGCCCATACACTTGAATGTTATGGAATTCAGCACTATTACATATAACGACAGAATTTAGACACACATTTGAAATCAGCTGTTTTTTCGGTAATGTAATATAATTTCTGGTGTCCATTTCTTTGTGGTAATCTGCTGAATTGTGGTTTTATTTATTTACTTAATTATGAACAAGCCGTTGGAAACAAAGCCATATTCATCCCATGCGTGAACTATGATTAGCCTTTCGCCTTTAGGTACTGGAGCTATGAAAGCTGTAGTGCTGTCATCAGCTCTACATATTGGGTTGGTATTATGAATTATGAATTTGTTTCCTATGTGAAAATAATTAACCTTTCTTTCTTCTGACATGTACTTTTGTAAGGCTTCCAGATAAATTTGTCATTTATAAAGAATATTATGCTGTTTATTAGTAGGTTTGTATTTGTTTGTCTTTTTCAATTTAATACCCAATTAGTTGAATGATCTGTTTAAAGATGATTTACTGCTCTGGGAGTTCCCGTTCTCTTTTAAAGTAAGTAATGTTTTAATTGTTGTAGCAGTGTTTACCTGAACATAAATGTTATTAATTGTTAATTCTATGACGCAATTGCCAAAGACATCCGGATCTATTAATTGCTTCGGAAATGTTATGTTCTATCTTTTTTGTTCCAAACGGTGTATTCACATTTTAAAGATTCTATCATACTTGAACCATTCTTTTTACTGTTCTTTCCGATTCTCTTATGACATTTAATGTTTTTTTAACGTTCTCTTTATTTGTAAAAATCCTCCAATTTCAGCAGTTCTTTAGTTTTAACTTTTTACTTCATGTATATGTACATTTGAAACGATTTCTCGACTCTGAGTACTTAGGTTTTGGACTGTAATTTAGAAATCACTAATGACCTAATTGTTTTATGAAATATTCATTGCTTCATAATTCACTTTTTTCATTTATACGATTGTGACTTAGTTATGATTGTCCGTCGGCTACAGATTGCTTTGTTTCCCATTGCTTTGCATTCTTTCATTCAGGAACATAACAGCCGCTGAAATGAAGCAAGTATTCACCTACAAGATCTATAATCAACACGAGGGGCCAAGAATGATGATTTCTCGTAGAAGTAGTGGATCCTTATTTGGTAGAGATGGCATGATCCAAAATTCGACATTAAAAATGGTAGCCCAACAGGAAAGTGTGGGCTTAACCGGAGGCTAGGCTGCAAAACTACTGTGCACAACGGCTTGGTACAACTTCCCCATTTAAGCAATATCCTCATAGCAACACATTCTCTAAAGTTGTGCGTATAATCTGAAATAATGACAAATATACTGCCACCCAATTACTTAGCTCTTCACAATATTCTGAACCTTCAAAAGATAAAATTTTGCACTTTTGTGGACTACGTGGATTTAAATGAGAAACAGTCATTAGACACTAATCCTTTCTGGTTTTCAGTGCATGAATTCTTCATTCTTTCCTTGTCATACTATTAACATGTCACTGTCTTCAATCTTTTCTCTTTATCATGCTGACATTTATCCAGATCACATGTAAAATGTATGCTTATTTATTTTCAATTGTCAAAGTATTATTGCAATATCCGGTTATTCCGTTAAATACTTGACAATATATTGAATGTTTTTTTTAAAAACTAATAGATTTTCTAATTATTCTCGGAGAAGATTATGATGCGTTAAATTAAATATATATTTCTTTAAACAAGAAAGGTCATCTGCTAAACACGGTAAGAACTCATAAAAACTTAAAATGATTCTGAATAACACCACTTTATGAAAGTTTTTAGGATAATTTTGAAACACTGATGAAATCCCAATTCTAAATTTGCCAAGTTGCTTTTATTTGATAAATCAAGAGTTCTTCCACCAGTGACTTAAATTTTTTCGGCAACTTTATTTACTGACATAAGCCGGCCTCATTTTACAGCTTCAAACTCGTTTCAAATATTCGTAGCCAAAAAATAACTTCCCTCGACTGGGATAGAACACTATTGCTGCTTCCAGCGATAAGACGTACAGCAGCTGTTTTACAGAAACGCGGGAACGCTTTTGTGATATCCATACCTATGACCGAATACAATCACAATTTGATGGTAAGTAAAATCAGATCTTTGTAGATCCTGTTTCGGTAAACAGAAGTATTATCACGAGGCTTGGAAGAGGTGAGTATCACTTTGAATCCTCTTATACCTGTATAAGCTGTTAATGACGGGCGCTTCTAGGAAGTCGATCCTACACTTATTTTTAGCCCTGTTCTTGGAGGGTATCGCGTTTCCATTAATGATACTAACTATTATGCATTTTATATTTTCATTCCAAACGTACCCAAAGCCATGAAGAGATGAACTTTATGCTTTAAAGAACGTTGTAAGGACACTCTCTTTCCAGTATCCCTACAAATGTAATACGTTTGAACATGGCACAATATTTTTTAGAATTAATTTTTATATTTTCAACATTAAAACCATAAATATGATACTTCTTACTGTATATGATATATGCTGTATATGATTCACCAAACCATTATTCCACCAAATTATGATTTTAACAATATAGAGAAGGAAATGCAAAATAGACATTATTACAGATCTACAAAAGCATACCGAAATGCGTCTTCCAACTAATTATTACAACTTTAATACTATTGAGTTTTGTCTTAAGAAAAAAATTATTAACAAAAATTTGTGACCAAATGTGGAGATGTGGCGTTATATTTGAAAAAAGTTCAACGCATTTGATAGTAGAAAACTGGAATGAAGCACATCAGCTTCCAGTTAAGGAGGAAACGTGTTACTGAAAAAAGATTGATTAATTGATTAAGTAATATAACCAATTATTTAATGATACATATAGTTAGAATGAAGGATACACACTTTCTAAACAGCAACAGCACTCCACTGATATTACCATAGAGGTCAGGAAAGGATGAAATAGAAGACAGTTGTTAGCCTAATAATAGCAAATGTGTGACAGAGAGCACAATTATGCTTAATGTCTCTTTCTCAAAGCACCCGCACCACGTCAAGACAGGCAGTTGAACAGAAAGAAAGGGACGGAATTCCTCCGCCTTTTTTCATGTATGTGACCCACGCCCTCCTTCTCAACTTAATAGATTGAAAACCAACAACAACACTGTAATAATTCTTTGAAACTTCTGCAGCTGGTACCAATATAGAAATTTGTTTTCCGCAGGTTATAACGCGTCTTTGGACTCATGCTGCTGAGGTTTGGCTCTTTCAAACTATACTTCCCTTTATCTTTTACCGTGTATTGATTAATTGTTAAGAGATACTATTTTCATTGATATATATACAGGTGTTTAATGAACTACAAGGAAATAATTTCGGTGATCGTACAGTTGTCGTATATTGGAAATTTCAGATAGGGAATAAATGATGCACAACTAAAAATAACGCTTTTATATCCATTAAATATGTTGGAATAAAATAGTGATATCTGTGTTAAAAAGTTCTGGTGAAAGAAATAATTTTAATATTTTAAAAAGAATTTTGGAAATATAGAAATACCGATATTTCAGTTGCTTATCGTTTTCAAAATATTGTGGGACAAAGAACTCTCAAATGTTAAATTAATAATTTGACACAGCGCCACTAAACATTCATTAACTGCTTTGTTCAGCTATGTAGCCTAGTATAAAACCGGGTCCTACTTACTCCTGTGGGCTGATGCATAACGCGAAAGGCAATTGTTATGAAGGACACAAGTTGGACTCTCTTGAGGTAGATATTTGTTATATTATTAATAATATAAAGTGTGAAAACCGGGATAAGTATTGCGATGCGATTACTCAGGGACATGTTTGTCAAAGTGCAATACCAATAACAACAAGTACTACTTCCCTGTTTAGGCTCGCTATGTATATTACGCTGCAGGTGTCTGCAGGCTGTCTGCAGGCAAACATGGAAGCTTAAATATATGGAAAGCTTATTGATTTATGCTTGGAAAAGTTTTTTAAAATAACAGGGGACCAAATATAGTAACAAATTAGATATTGGAGATACCTTCGCTTGAGCTCCTCCGCATGTATGGTGCCACATAGCTTTATTAATCATTTGCTTATTACTGGTAGCACACAGTCCTAATTGCTGGTACCCCTAATAAACAATGTGCCATTTCGTTCAAACTACACTAATCTCTGCGAATGGATTGAAACACATTTTCACCCTTGTTCCCATGCGCAATCTAGCAAAATAGTTGAGGCAATTAACGAATTGTCACTGGATGAATAAACATATTTTGTTTGCGAAATACGCGATATACCTGTCAGTCTCCTGTACTATAAGTGGTTCTGCAAAGGCCACATATTCCATTAGAGTTATATTAATAATTTATAGCGGAAAATATCACCCTTATTTAATCTTTGCTTGCAGCTATCGATTTAAGAGACCCTAATGTAGCGCTTTGTATTGAGGCAACAGTAACATAGCAGAGGTATTTGAGTAAATATATGGGAAACTGCGGTTTGGAATACGAAATAAATCATGGCGCCAAATGCAATTCCATCAAGTATTAAAGTAGCGGAAGGAAATTTGTATTCAATTGTGAATAAATGAACTACTAAGTACAAGTACATTGGAGCAACAAAATACGATATTTTAGTATAGAAGAAATACTAACATTCATCAAAGAAGTATTTAAATAAGCAAAATAATATCTAAAATTTCTAAGTATTTACCAGTAGTTTTCTATTATTTACTTAATGGTCATCGTTAAGAAAGGAAAATGCTCATTATGCATAAAATGCCGGGGACTTCCAAACACAAAATCATTGTTGGACCAATATATTAAAATCCTGCACGCTTGAGATAATGAACGTTCATCTACAGGTATGACGCGCGCCACCTTTTCTGCCCTTTGCTTATTAAATATAATTACCTACTCCGAGTAGCTGCTATCCTAATTCACAACGTCATTTTGAAGAAAATATACTAGCCTCTGAGATTGCCTTAGTTCTGCACTGTTATTGGAAAATGTTTGTCCTTGGTTAAAAATTGACTCCACCCAGGCTAATTTAGGGATTTGTATTATAGTAATAGAAATATAGAATACATATTTAATCAACTGTATGCAAAACTGCGATGGTGTAATTTTTCATAACACTTCGATCTTGTCTGATGTACTTTTTGGAGTTCAAAATGCATATAAAAGAAAAAAGTAGATAAGGTGTTATTCTAAATTTGCTATTCTCGTTAAAGATGATATATATGGACTGCACCCCTATGTATTGCACAACACATTCCAGTGCCAATGGCTGCACATATTCAAAAATATGATTATTCAATGAGATTTAATAAAGATATGCCTCTTCTTAGAAGAGACCTTGTTTAGCTTCCTCATGTTACAAATAGTTTACCTAGAACATAAAAGATATGTTCGAACAAATCTTACATTATACTTTCTATAAATCCACAATACCATTATTACAAAAGATTTGTCATTCACTGTGAATGTCGCACATTTCTTACAATCAGATACTGCAAAGCATATCAACTAAACAATGATCTACACTATTTATGCTTAAATTTTGCAAAACAACACTTCAATGTAATCAAACAAAATTTTCGGATTACAACTAAGTCTACATTAATAGAAAAATGATTGTTGTTAGGCAGAAATGTGGAAAAATTACATCGCGAATTCTGAGTTTCTATATAAAACAGTTGCGCCAATAATTAACTAACCGAAAGCTCTGTTATAATGACACAACGTTCTCTCTTTGTTTCGTTTAATCGTAGTATGAAATATTTAAAACCATCTATTGTCTAATATATGGAACATTCAGAGAAGAGAAGGACAAACTATTGGTGCATCAAGAGTCATTGTGTTATTTGAAGTTAAAGCTGCAGCGCATGGTGCAATTGCATGCATGACTTGCAACGCAGTTGGTTTTGAGAGAGGACGCTTCGGAGCCCTTATTCGTAAATAGATTAGAGAAAATATTTGTTTAATAAGTAACTGATCGAAGTATACCTACATGTGGTACACAGCTCTAACCCTAAACTTAGGGATACTCATGATTTGGTCATAGGGCAGGATTTGAAATAATTAAAACATACGTATTTTCAGTTAAATAAATAAATATATTAATAAATGATATCGATGAGATGAACTATTTACTGATAGTACTGATATTCTTGCAATGCTGATGTACCATAAGTTTATGTAGCTAGATCTGAGACTAGGATTTTCACCGCAAATGGACTTTATGTTTACAATATAGGGAATTCTTTGAATTTTAATAATTTTTGAATCTTTTAATTTCTTAAATTCAACGACATTCTATTTCTTATGTTCTAACATTATCACCGTATAGGTTTTAATGAAATGGCTGAGTTTAGTACTTAATAAACCTATTTTATTTTATATTTGCTTCGGATTTAGTCAGGTATGTGTATTTTTCGGTGTCAATGCCATTTAGTAAATTTGTTTAGGTTTTAAGTAAATGAAAGCAAAAACTGAAAGAACTATTAAACACTTTTCACCAAAAGTACATAATTCTGATGCATATTTTCTGCGAATAATTCTAAATCTAGACATTGTTTTAAGTTGAAATCAACATACAGTTTAAACAATATTCATAAAACTGTTATTGCGAAACAACGCAATTTTAAAATAAACACTATTTCAATCCATAATAAAACATTAGTTTTTTCGAAGTAACACAAACAATTTTTATAGTGCATGACATACCTAAATACTGAATGTTTACACATATTTTAAAGCTCAAAATCATTGCTACACATGTAAGCTTGGTACTGGAAACTGGTGTTCACGAAGAATTCAAACAACTATAAATTTGAAGGATTCTAAGTAACACAAATACTAACGGAGTCTTAATTTTCTAGAGCAGTTAATTATAAAGTGATGCAAATTAGTTTTACACTATATCACACTCTCTGTTAAACAATTATAAAGACTTCTTTTCAATGCGAAAAAATAGGTTCTTTATATATTTCAAATTCTAGGCTCTAGCATGGCAGTAAGGAATTTATTTATATTTTTTGTTTATTTACAGACGTTCTTTGATATCTCAGTTCATCAGCGTCCCATTCAATTCAGAGTGTGAAACAGCCGATAAATTAGGCTCAGAGACCTCTTCTTTAAGGCTTGAGGTTCTTTTATATGCTGGAAATCTACAACATGGGATACAAATCAATGATTTTGAGTGTACTATTGAGCTATTATGGCTATCACTAGACCGACGTAGTACGGCATAATTACATTAATTCTTTTATAAACTTATGAGAAGTTTAAAATGTCTTGTTAATATATCTAAATATAAAACTTAAATAATCAAATAATATGCTGCTGTAATTTGCTGTCTTTTAACGCTTCCAGGAATACATAGGCGGAAGATGAAAAAAAATGTGTACCTTTTGATTAACACATCGCTATTATTTATAACCACAAATTACGCTGGAATTTACAGCGATACGATTTAACAAGTACTTGCAAAAACTACGTTTTCAATAATACCCACATTTTGGAGATATTAAAACAACGCAATTTACCATTCACGTGAACAAAGCGGGGATTAACTAATATTACACGAATATAATATTATTGCTCGAAATTAAATTAGGGTGATAAAATGTGTTAATTCACATAATTTTGGATAAAGAGTCTTTTTATATTATACGAAAATTTCCCAATTTCTACATGAGAATAAGAACACAGACCTATTGAGTTTAAACAATTTTAAAATATACACAACCTTCAAAAGGAAAACTTCCGCAATTTTATTTACCAAGTGGATTTAAAAGAGAAACAGTGCATTAAACATCAATCTTTTCTTGTTTCTAGTGCGTAATCTTTTCCCCTTTTCTTTTCCTTTGCAAGCTGTTAACATGTCACTGTCTTCCATCTTTCCTCCTTTATCATGTACACATTTGTCTAGGTCACATGTAAAATTTATATTTCTCCTTTTTTCAATTGTCAAAAGTAATAGTTGCAATATCAGGTTATTACATTATATACTTCACAATGTGTTGCATGGTTTGTACTAAAAATGACAGATTTACTGATTCTCCTTGGAAATGATTATGATGCTGTAAAACGAAATTTCCTCTTTACACAAGGAAAGCATTCGCTAAACATGGTAAGAAGTCATCTAAAATTAAAATGATTCTGAGTAGCACTACTTTATGAAAATTTTCAGGATTATTTCGAAGCACTGACGAAATCAACAATTCTATTTTGCCAATTGCTTTAATTTGATAAATGAAGTGTTCTGCGACGTATACCAGTGACTAGGTTTTCTCGGCAACTTTACTTACTGGTATAAGCCAGCCACGTTTTGCAGCTTCTAACTCGTTTTCAAAATATTCGCAATTATTAAATAACTTCCCTCAACTGAGATAAAACACTATTGCTGTTTCCACCATTAAGACATACATCAACTATTAAACGTAAATGCGGGAACGCTTTTATGATATCCTTAAATATGACCGAAGACAATCATAATTTGATAGTAAGTAAAATCATATTTGCAGACCCTGTTTCGCTAAACAGAAGTATTGTGAGGAATATTGGAAGGGGTGAGGATCACTTTGAATAAACTCGCTAATGACGGGTGTTTCTAGGAAGTAGATTCTATACTTATTGTTAGCACCTATTTTGGAGGGTATCGCGCCTCCATTCATGATACTAATCATTACTCTCTCTTGTGTTTTCATTCGAAACGTACCCAACACCATGAGGAGACAAACGCAAAGTTTTAAACACTCCCATAAGGGCACCCTCCATCCAGTATCCCTTACAAATGAATAATTTGAATAATATATAATATTCTTTGGAATTATATAATGTTCGTATATTTTCAGGCTTGAAACCGCAAGTACTCCCAGCTTATAGCTTACGCAAAAACAGTGCTGTAAATGATCAAGCATTCATCTAAGTATTGATCTACGAAATTATGATTTTAATAATATAGGGTAGAAAATACGGAATATATATTATTGCAGATCGAAAATGGCATGCACGAATTATTTAAACTTTAATAGTATTAAGATTTGCTTAAGTAAAAAATAACAAAATATTACGGTCAAATGTAGTAATATGGCATATTTCAAAACATTTAAACACAAATGATAGCAGAAAACTGGAAAGGAGCACATCAGCTTGCAGATAAGAAATAAATTTTTTACTGAAAAGATGGGCTAATTGACCAAGTAATGTATCTAATTATTTAGGGGTACAAATAGCTAGAATTAAGGATGTAAACTCTCTAAAGAGCAAGAGCAATACACTGCATATTTCCATGCATGAATGAAAAGTGAAAAGGATGAACTTTGTAACGGTCGTCAGCCTAACTGTAGCAATGTGCGACAGAGAGGATAATTATGGTTGATGTTATTATTAAAAGCATTGCCTCTTAACGCATCATATTAAGACAAATAGTAAAACAGAAAGAAGATTTGGGATTCCATTCACCTTTTTTCTCAGATATGCATCTCTCGCCATCATTCTTAACTTAATTGATTGAAAACCACCAACAACACTGTGAGCACTCTTTTAACCTTCCGAAACTGGTATCATTTGTGAGGTTTGTGTTTTCCGTATTATACTGCTTCTTTGGATTCATGCTGCTCAGTTTTGTCACTATCAAATGTACTTCTCTTTATCTTCTAACATGGGATGATTAAATACTATTTTCATTGAATTGTACATACAGGTGTTAATGAATTAGAACGAAATAATTTCCGAGATGGTACAGTGGTGGTATACAAGGAAGTTGAGAGAGGGAATGGATGGTGCACGACTAAAAATAACGCGTTTATATTGCATTAAACATGTTGGCATAAGCTGATGATGTCGGTGTTAACACATAACAGGGAAAAGGATATTTTAATGTCTTCGAAGGAGTTTGGCAAGTATGGAAATACCGATATTTCAGTTGCCTGTTATCATTGTTTTAAAGATTTCCACAAAAACTCTCACAATTCAAAGTATTGATTTGACAGGGCGCCAATGAACATTCATTAACTACCTTGTTGTGCTATGTAGCTTGGTTTAGATGAGGGTGCTAACTTAGTCGTATGGATATTGTATAAAGCAAAATATGTTTGTTATAAACGCTCAGGTTCGAGTCTCTTGAGGTGGATATCTGTTGTATCATTATTAATATAAAGTGTGGTAACACGGGGTAAGAGCTGCGATACGCATACTCAAGCATATGATTATGTAAGTACAATAATAACAAGAACTACTACCATTTCCATGTTAAGCTCGCTATGTTTAATATGCTGCAGTTTGTCTGTAGGCAAAATGAAGCATTTTTAAGTCTTCTCTTGAACTTGCAGATATGCATCTTATTTATGGAGAAAAAATAACCAATGATTTAGCAGCTGCAGAGCTGTGCAGGCAAAGATTCCTGATGCACGACAGGTACAACACACCGATTTCCATTCTAATGAATAACATCTTCAGTAGCCAGTGGCGTATTTGTTCTTTATAAACTTATAGCCATAGCTTGAATTTTAAGAGAGAGACTATAGGTTCCCTGTCTGAAATTACTTGCCTAAAACACCCCTACACTCTCTGATATTACTTTGGTGTGTTCATTAACATCCTGTATAGATATTCAAATTATGCTGGAATTCAGAAAGACAAATGTTTGTAGACATGTTTTGATATAACTTTGCTATTTAAGCAGAGAGAAAATGTTAACCATGCACGTTGTCTGCTAACACAATGATCTGTTTTGGGAAGGAAGCGTTCCAGACTCCACTGGTGTTTGCCAGCAATGGAGGGTAAAGACTGTAACGGAAACTCTTGATTTCACGCGGCATTGCGTGTTATGATTAGTGCAATGTACATAGTAGGGTGCGGGTTAAAATCACAGTGGGCAAAATTCAAGCGATTGCAAAATAATGCTTAAAAAGTCAAAACTAATAATACAAAATTAAAACAAATTCTGCCACTTGTACCACCAGAAAATAAAGGGCAAATAATACGAACAGGTATTATAAGTTATTCCTCATGTAAAGATATTTTAAATAACAGTTTCACAGCTCACACTGGGTTGTCGATACACGCCAAAATCATTATTTTGAGCATATATTATACGCATTCTTATATTCATACTCAAAACTTTTCTTCTGAAAAGGCAAGAATGTACAGAACTTTGAATATTAAATGCATTTTAAAAATAAAATAGCTAAAATTACTCAACATAGCCGATACATAATACACATCTTGTATCTTTGGGATCATAAAGTTAGGCTTAAATACTTGGGAGTATTGTCGGAATTGATCATGCTAACCAAAGAAATTCTACACCTATTCTGAATCCCGGTATTCTAATATACAATGTTATTTTAGTCAAACTAAACACGTATATTAACGTATTAAATCACGTTTTGTTATTTCCGTTACTCTCCCCATCTAACGTAACAATCAGAAAATCAAAAAGTATCACAAAATGAGCAAGCATGTAATTAATTATATGCGAAATTAAAAGCATATTTTGTCGATCTGATCTGCTATAAATAGTTCTGCAATACATGCGTCTTCCATAAGAATTGTATCTCAATTTTATAGCACAAAATTCTGATCCGCATTGGCAGAGATGTTTTGTTTGCTGTATCAGCATAATATAAAGTATGGTAACACTGAAGATAATACACCAAAATTGAATCAAATGATCCTAGTGTGGCATTTTGTATTAGTGCAACATCAATATAGAATAGATACTCGCGCAATAATTTGGGAAACTGAGGTTCACATATCGAAATAGATGACGACACCACATTCCATCTATTAATACTAGAGGAAGGAAATGTATGTACTAATGTAGCAAAATGAGGTATCATAATTAAAATCAAAAATACTATTTTAGTACCGAAACAATGCTCAGGTCCAGGAGGAAACAAAATACGCAAGGAACATTGTTTATCAGTAATTTATTTTTCTTTATTTTTGCTGATGGTTTTCGTTACAAACGGAAAGAGCTCCTAATTCATAACAACTACTACCATGAAATTGATAATTAAACCGCTAAGTGCTTAAACGAACATGGAAGGTTAAAATATGCAAAGCCAACTGAATGAATAAAAATATTATTGAAAAAGCCGAATGAGGTAACAATGTGAATGAAATTGCAAAATTAAAAGCGAATCAAATATACTAATAAATCCATATATCGAAGATTCAGCTCGCTTGAGATAATGTACGTTCCTCCACATGTATGGTGTCACGTAAATTAATCTATCTTTTTGCTAATTGTTAATAGTCACCTACTTTGAATATTTGCTACCCAAATATACAATGTCATTTCAAATTGCACTTAGCTCACAGAGTGCACACATTTACACTTCTGTTGTCATTCGCCATTTAGCATAAGAACCCACGCAATTAAGAAATTGTCATAAGATGTCATGTCGTGGATTTGTTTGCGAACTACATTATATATGTCAATTTCCTCTTCTAAGAGTTGCACTCTTATGTTATAGCATTATATTATCATTCTTATTGAGACATTTTTGCTTGTAGCTTTACATAAAAATGAACGGAGGATAATTTGCCACCTTGTAATAAGGTAACAGCCACATAGTAATTATGTGGTAAATTGTGAATTAGACTGCGAAAAAGTTGACGCTGACAAATACAACATGAAGTTTAAACTACTGGAACGAATTTTGTATACTATTACGGCAAAATGAATTACATAATACAAGTACATTAGAGCAACAAAATGCACTATTTTAGTACAGAAATTACTAACCACCAGGAGAGACAAACAAAGGAATATCAATAAGCAAAAAAAAAAAAAAAAAAAAAAAAATTACTGCTTTACCAATAGTTTATTTTTTATTATTTATGCTGATGTGGCTAAGATGGGAAAATGCACAAAAATAATAAAAAATACTAACCTGGACTTATTAATTAAATCATGAGGTGCTTTATTGACTGCGAAGGTTTCAAAACGGGGAAAAGCCAACTGGATCAGCTGTCTCCGAATCACTGCTACAATATTGTTGAAAAAAAAGCTGTAGCTGTCAATGAAAGAAGTATTGCAAATTAAACGCAAACCAAATTACACTTACATATCTAGATGCTCAAAACCTGCACACATGAGATAATGGACGTTCATCCTCAAGTATAACGTTCCGTAAATTCTCTCTTTCCCTTGCTTATTAATATTAGTCACCTACTCTGAATCGCTGCTACCCTAATACATGTCATGTTGGTCAAATAACTGTATGAATGGTAGTTATTTGTGTCATTTTCACTTGTATTGTCATTCTCTATCTAACATATATAACCTAGGCAATTAAAGAATCATCGCAAGATGAACTAACATGTACTTATCAGTTCCTCCCTCTATTGTGGTTCTGTAATCGGCACAACGTTTTATTTACATAAGAAATTCTTACTTACTATTTCTTACTATCTAACACAAAACATCTCACCCGTCTCTGGACAGCTCTCCTTTCCCCCTAGTTTTAGATCAAAATTGTCTGAGTTGAACTTAATGAGGCACTTTGTATTAGGAAAACAGCAGTTTGGAAAAGGTATTGGAGCACTAGAGTAGGGAAACTGCCATTCAAATTGCAAAATAAATTATACTACCACATTGAATAAAATACAATGGCACCAACTTATGAATGGAAGTTTGTATACTAATGTGGCAAAATGAAGTACCAAGTACTAGTACACTAAAGCAACAAAGTGCATTGTTTCAGTAAAGGAACATTACATAGCTAAGAAAAAAAAAACTATAAAATATCAAAATAATTTCCAATGTTTTTTTACTAATAGTATATATTCTTTTATTTGCGCTGATGGTTGTCGTTGAGATCGAAATATGGGCATGGCGCAAGGGGCCTGATGTAAATGCTCCAACATTCTACCAAATATACATGTGTATATGCTCTTAAAATCCTCAAAATATGGCAATAAATATGATCATTAAGTGATCTAATTAACGCCCCTTTGCAGTAGAAAGGAGTTAGTAATAAAATTAATAAAACACATTAAATCCTAGGGGTTGAAGCAGAAGTGGTCCCGTTGTTAATTTTCTGATGAATTGCATTTCACAACTATCACTTTGAACAAACTTTCAACCGATTAACTTCATATGTTGTAACACACTTTTGAACGCGAGAAACTGCTCTTTACGACACATTACATATGGCAATATTTATGTGATGTTTACTGCTACAAAGAGAGAGATGAAGCTCTTCGTGTGACAGACCATTTTTCTTAAAAACTGTCTGTTTTTTAACCAGGTTTTATAGTAACATTATTCACATTCTCTTTTCCTTTTTTGTTCTATGTTACCAGTAAAATATTTAGTGTGCATATTGTAACTTCAGAAACAGTAAATGATTAATTTTGGAGATTTCCAAAAACTTCTTGTGGAATGATCAATGTTGGTAAGTATGAAAAATAGGCAGATAAGAAAACACAGTCTTGTTCTAAATCATAGCCTGATATAATATTTTGAGCCCTTTCTGTAGACGTAGTATCATTCCAGTCCAATTAATTAACAATTTCTTTGGCTGATTGTATATGTTGAGAATAATACAACAGTGCACCTAATCCTTCCTCAAAAAGTTAAGGTTGATGCAAGTGGAAGAGGGACATTAGGAGCTATTGATCTGAACAACCAAACACTGGAAGGGGATTGAAATTAATTTCTTTGTGGAGATCACAAATCGATTTCTCAATGGGTAAGAAGTGCATATTATTTCAGCTATGCGATGAGGACCATGTGCTAAACTTGTTGTATGAATTAAGTTGGGAATCTGTAACAAATAAAAGTAGTGGTTCATATTTAATACCAGAAGTCCAGAATATTTTCAAGTAATCCATCACACACTGGGTCACTATTACTTCGTTTGTTGCAGGAATTCACACGCATTAAGAAAATAAGGTATGGCGTTTTATTTCTTATTTGAGGTACCAACAATTACATTAGCAATAAAACGACACGTAGAATAAGTGCATTTCAAAGTAGATAACCACAGAAACTGAGCGCTTTTGTAAATGTAGTAAATATGAGAATATATTATTATAACAACGTCCTGCATAAGTCTAACGCAATATGACTTTATTCATTCACTTGTTTTGACTGTATTTGGAAACAAAAGCTTTAAATATAGAATTATTAATTTCCGCAATTGAATAATGAGCAGCTAATAGTGCTTTGCAAATATCATAAGAAAATTAAATAAACCCACACTCTAAATGCGTAATAAATTGCTCTTGAAGTGGCTGTTTATTTGACAGAATTTTTGTTTAATTTTCTTTATGCTTTGTCATGCTTATGTGTTGAACTACTTGAAAACGTTCCTTCACATAAAAATAATATTCTGTTATCTGAAGTTATAGCTCTTTTTGTAAATTAATTGATCTACCATTGGAAGATGGTCGCACTTTCGGCATTTGAATGACCGGTTTCATATTTAACATGCAGCGTAACTAAATTTTTTAGCACGCAAATATTTCATATCATCATTAGAGAAGAAATGCAACCTACAGATTTGCTTGGCACAATGGACGTAAAGATGATGCAGCAATGGGTCCATTGTATGACGTTAGCATTACTCTTCTCCAAATAACCAGTTGGATCATCAATTCATCATGTGCAACTTACTTCCAAAGGTATAAGCCAGATGAAAAAGAAGACACCTTATAATATGATATAAGCATTAAAACATTGAAAACATGATTCCATTATTGAAATTATGAAAATATGCATCATAACAAGACATAATAATAATTGATGTTTCCATAATTCTTATCATGATGTTAATACATACATAACCCACGTTAAACCAAAATAAACTAATGTACCGCTTTGTAATAAGGCAACAGTAACATTTCAGAGGTATTTTGAGCAATTGTATAGGAAACTGCGGTTCAGACTGCGAAACAGACGCTGCCGCCAAATGCAACTCCAGCAAGTATTAAACTAATGTAAGGAATTTTGTATACAAATGTGAAAAAATTAACATCCAAGTGTAAGTACATTAGAAGAACAAAATGCACTATTTTATTACAGATACAGCACTAAGCTTCAGAATAAAAACAAAAATATAAAAATAAGCAAAATAATGTCTTGGATAGTATATAGAAATGGCTATGAAAACTTAAAAAAAATGGAAAGTCAAATAGATGAATAAAAATATTGTAGGAAAATGTAATTTGGAGTGTCCGTGTAAGTTGAATAATATATTAATATATCTAGATATTCAAATACTGCATGCTTGAGATAACGAATGTTCATCCGCAGGTATGGCGCTCGCCATCTTTTCTTCTCTTAGCTATTAATAATAGTCACCTACTCTAAATATCTGCTATCCAAATACACAACGTCATTTTGGTCAAAATACACTTGGTCTCTGTGACGTTAAAGACATTTTTGCTCTTAGTGCTTGGTTGCGCCAGGCTAGCGTGCGCTCTGTATTAGGGCAACAGAAACATAGGGTGTGTAACTGAGGTCGTGCAAGTGTTCACAACACTTCGACTGGTTTGGTATGCTCTTTGGAGTTCAATACCCATATTAGCAAAAAATTAGATAAGTCTTGAATGTCAATTTCCATTCTAATTAAACATGATATACATGGACTGAACTCCTATGAATCGCAATACATATTCAGTGCCAACAGCTGAAAATATTCAAAATATGTAATTATCAAATGAGATCTAATTATATTTTCCCTCTTCTTAGTAGCCATCTGGTTTAGCTTCCTCGTGTTACAAATACAATTTACCTGTTGCATAAAAGACATTTTCTACCAAATCTTAAGTTAAACTTCCTATAACACGCCAATATAATATTATAAATGTGTTGTCATTGGCTGTGAATGTTGCACTTTCCTTTCAATCAGATATTGCTAAGGCTATGAACTAAACAATGAGCTATACGATTAACACTTATATTTTGTTAAACATTTTAATGTAATCAAACTAAGTCCACGGTCTGCATTAATAGACAAATGATTGTTATTAAGCAGAAATAAGGAATAACTTCTTTCTTTTAAACATGGTAGGAAACATTTAAAACCGTCCATTGTCTAATATATGGAACATCGAAAGAAAATCAGGACAAAATATTAATGCATCACGTATCATTATATTATTATAACTTAAAGCCCGCAGAGCAGGTTACCATTGCAGCTTGACCTATAACGCGGTTTGTTTTCAGAGATGACGCTTCGGAGCTTGATTGATTTGGTTTATTTACAGATATTCTTTAACATCTCATGTCATCAGCGCCTCACTCAATTCAGGGCGTGAAACAGCTGATAAATTTTGCTCAGAGGCCTCTTTTTCTGGCTTGAGGTTGTTTTTCGTGCCCGAAATATACGACACGGGACCCACGACTTTACTTCTTTTCCAAAGTAAGTCATACTTAGGATTTTTACGCCCGAAAATATCTATTGATCCTGGCCGGATTTAAGCCCGCGATCTTGGGTTTAGGAGGCAAGTATGGTGAGCACTTCACCACCAGGACAGACGCGCTTCGGAGCGATTATTTATAAATAGATAAGAGAAATATTTCTTTATTAAGTAAGTGATCTCGGTGCTTACATGTGGTATACAGCTATAATCATAAACTTGGTGATACTCGTGATTTGATCATAGGACAGGATTTGAGAAAATTAAAACATACGTATTTGCAGTTAAATAACTATGAATGATGATGATAATAATAATAATAATAATAATAATAATAATAATAATAATAATAATAATAAACTACGATGAAGATTAACTCATAACATCTAGTACTCATCTATTGGCCATGCTGCTGAGCCATCAGTTTATATAGCTAGATTCCAGACTGGGATTATTACTTCAAATGTTTAAACTTTGGGAATTCTTTGAATTATACTAATTTGAAAATATTTTAATTTATTAAATACAAGGCACTGTATTTCTTATGTTCTACTATTATCATCGTGCAGATATTTTAATGATTTGGTTGAGTTTTCTGCTTAAGAAGTCTATTTTATTTACATTTGTTTCGATTTAGTCTTGAAAATACATATTTTGGTTGTCCAATTCTATTCAGTAAAATTGTTTTGGTTTTAAGTTATGAAAGTAAAAACTGAAAGAACTATTAAATACTTTTCATTCAAAAATGTGTAACATTAAGTATAGTTTCCGGGAATAATTCTAAAAATAAACTTTGTTATAAGCTGAAATCTCAGTTTTATGTCTCAGTTCATCAGCGTCCCATTCCATTCAGAGTGTGAAACAGCCGATAAATGTTGCTCAGAGGGCTCTTGTTTCAGGCTTGAGGTTCTTTTATGAGCTGGAAATCTACAACACGGGACCGTGGGTTTTATTTCTGGAGATTGAATCTATGATCTTGAGTCTACTAGGCAAGTAAGGTTATCACTAGACCGACGTAGTACGGCGTAATAACATTAATACTTTTATAAGTTGTATGAGAATTTTCAATTGTCTTGTTAATATATCTAAAAATGAAACTTATATAATGAATTATTATTTTGCAGTAATTTAACGCTTCCAGGGCTGCATAGGCGTAAGATGAAGAAAACTTTACGTTTTCATGAACAGATCTGTTATTTACACACATAATACACTGGAATTTACAGCGATAGGATTTAATAAGTACTTGCAATAAATAGTTTTGAATATAACCCAAAATATGGGAGATATTGAAACAACGCCATTTACTCTTCACGTGAACAAAGCAGGAATTAACGTATATTACATAAATATATTATTTTTGCTTGAAATTGAATAAAGATTTATAAAATGTTGAGGTCATTGGCATAAATTTTGAGAAATAGTCCTTTTTTATATTTTATAATTTTTTCCCCATTTCTATATGAGTATGAAGTACGCAAACCTATTGATATCAAAACAATGTTAAAATATACAGAACCTTCAAAAGGAAAACCTTTGCATTTTTGCACTACGACTCCTGTTTCAGAAATTATAATGCAAATATAACTCCTACAGAGTTAGGACTACCTATGATAACAATAAACTGTTAAACAACATAATAGAAAGTTTGTATAGAACCTGTCAAAAATTAATTTTCAGCATTTGACAAAGAGCAGCAGTTAACGTGGATATCCAGGTCAAGAATTAGAAATTTCAACTGTTAAATTGTACTTCTGCACTTCAGCACAGACTGCAAAGCATAACTTCGCAGAATATTATATTTCAAAGTAGAGAGCGGCGCTAATTAAATGACATTCATTTAAACTGCATGTTGTATATAATGTCCGGCACTTATATCTTTATAACTGGCATGTTGAGAGAGCGTCTGCATTCAGTCTGAATCGTGACGTCACAATAGATAATGAACGAAAACTTCCTTCCCTTATATCCCATCAAATCCTTTTTTATATCTTTGGAAAGAAGGGTCTATAAAGCACATCTAATAGCAGTTATGTAAAGGGCATTGTTCATTTTATATGTGAAATATCGAAATCCTGAAAAAAAAAATCACGGAAAGTAATTTGTTTTCAGAGTAGAAGGGCGCTATATATTTTATCTTTGTAGAAAAGATAAACTGCGCGGAATTGTCTCTTTGCCAATAGCCATGACAAGAGAACCAAGAGCATTAAACAGATGTAGAAAAAGATAGCAACATAGCCCTTGTTTAAGCTACGCCAATTTCAACACCTATTGAACGTCGATATCGAGAAAAGGAATTAAATTTATGGCTTTACAGTGCATAATTTTCAGAGTATTTTTTAATTTTATGAGGTACAATTTTTTTGTTTATACTATAAAGCTATAGATAAAAGGTTAAATGTGGGGATATACCATTTGACGCTTAGTAAAAATATTTTTCAAAATGTGAGAATTTGCCTCATGTTTTAATGAAGGAATGAGTGAATGAATGGTGTTTAACGCCTGTTTTTGCTACAGGCGATGGACGCTGATGATACATGAGATAAAATGATATATTGGCAAAGGATTTATTTTTTAAGGAAGGAATCGTTCCAGGCCTTAGTTTAGGGTGCCTCCCCGGCATTTGCTATTTATGAGGACAGAGGAAAACCTGGGAAAAACTCAGTCAGGGAGGACGGTCCTGGCGGTGTTCGAACCCAGACCTCCCGCTCACGAGTCCGTACCTTAACTACCTCGGCCACTCGTGGCTGTTTTAATGAATGAGCAGCGTATCTGCAAGATTTAAGAAATCAATCAAAATGGTCCAAAGCAACCAGTTGTCTATTCTAATGCGCATTGTGCTGCTAAAAGAGTTAGCAAACCAAGGACGTTTCTGCGTTGTTGGCTAATTGGCTGGACAAATAGCTATAGGCACATTCTTTTGAACACATCATATTGAACATTTCTTAAATTAATTTTTCAAATCTGCAAATAAAACTATTTCAATATTATTAATAGTTCCATTATTAAAATGTGTACATGTAGCTCATGTACCAAATCTTCATCTTCAAATCTTGTTTGAATTTGATAATGCTCTTTAAAACATCCAAGAAAATTAAGTGCCCGCTATTCACTCTGCAAAAGATGAAATTTTCGCATGCTTTAAAGATCTGAAGTTTGCGGTGTTAATTTTATAAAGAGTAAACGAAGAGAGGGATACTACAAATTCTAAGTGTAAATAAGCCATTGTCTGTGTATACTACAGATATTGTTACGAAAAACGTATTCAGTGTTTTTAAGATTGCCACCACACTATTTACTTACAGATTGGAAAAATTGCGAATAAAAAGTTAAGTTCTATTACTCTGAATGTTTCTATCGTTTTTATCCAACATTTACATGATATCGTGGAAGAAGACTGGCAAAAAATAAATGCATAGTTAAGAAAACAATGAAAGAATATTTACACCTCCTTGCATTGATGGAGAAAAAAATGCACGAACAGCATCATGGGAATAAGAGTAGCGGTCCATCCATCGTGCAATTTATTTCAGAACATACAGTTTTAACCGTTGTATTCTGCCTCTCACTTCTCGTTAGGGCCACCATTTGAACCTAAATATAACAGTAGAGCATTCAGCATGTTGAGCTTGGTGACGACGTCAATGTCGTTGTCAATAGCGACTAGATTGCAGGGCAGTTTAACTAGTGCTAAAATACTGCCTTTATGGATATCTCTCAATTATAGTTTTAAGACAGTTTTTCTGTAGAAAACTTAACGGACACCTAATCTAACCCAACTTAAGCATATATTCGTTATTACAGGGAACCTCGTAAAAATTAAAAATTAAAATTGTTGGCTTGCGAGCGTTAAGTAAACAAGTTATATTCGCAGGCCTCCTTTGAATAGGTTGACTGACTTTGAAAAATAATGCATGATGGTAAAAAAGTTATGTACAGAGCCTCCTAATGGGAATAATGGAATACGCAGACGCAATACTGCATTCCAAGGAACTTCACTTGGCAAAGCAGAAATAAACATTTAAAATTTAGGTGTATAAAATTAACTGAGGAGGATAAAATGACTTTAGTAACAAGTAATAAGGAAGGAGTACCGTGGAATTAGAAAATTAAAAACATAGGGGAAATATGAAAGTAGTAACCAATATTTAAACCAAACCTCTCTTTGAGGTCTCAAGCTGGATATTATTAATTTGATGTTGCCAGTTTATTTTATAAAATGAATTATATAAGGAGTGATTTAAATGATCAGTTTATAAAAAGAATATAAAAATGCAATGCACATAGTCTATTATGACAGGATTCTGTCTTACTTGAATAATTTATTTATTTTTGGCCCTATGTATGCTAAAGATTGCTAGAATGAAAATAGAATGTGAAATTTAAATTACAATAAGGCAAGTTACTAAATTAGATTAAAAGCGCACGATGACACGTGCTTGAAATATCTGGTATTCTCCTTACGGGAATGACTTGTAATACACATACTTCCTTCATATTGATACTCTCCTAATAGTGTCGTTCGGCATTAGAGCTGCACACAACATGTCATTCCCCTCTTCTATCAGGTAGCATGTGAGCTTTACCATTGATTGTGAAGAGACTATTTCTCCACCTCCAGAGCACTTATAAGGAGTCCAGTTCATGATTTGAGTCCCCTATTCGCGGAGAAATAGCCATTCACCTTTGAAAATATAATTTGAAGCAATGTAGTAGGAAAATGGTTCCAATTCTGATTTTGAGGATTTCAGCAAGATATCCTCTTGAGATTAGTAATATATAGACCATTAAGTTTATACCTAGTACTCGTATGTGTTCAACGACTTAGAGAAAAAAAAATGAATTTAAATGTAATATATGTATAAAGTTATCACAAATGCAACTAAATACCCATGAATATTATGTAGCGTTATCATTATATGTTTCACATTTTGCACTGACTGCTCATGTTTCACTTCCGCTGTACTACACGCTTGCCTTCTGTTATAAACTCCATTAAGATACTATATAAATTAAAATACAGGATTATACCTGAGTGTGTATTTGTGAGTTTTGCATTACCTAATATAAAATTTTACGTATATCTCAATGTAAGCGACAGGGATCTAAGAAAAGTATGACATTCAATTTGTTTTATTTACAGACGTTCTTTGACAACTCAGTTCATCAGCGTCCCATTCAATTCAGGGTGAAACGACCGACAAATTTTGCTCAAAGTTTGCTTCATTTCCTATTGAGGTTCTTTATCGTGCCGTAAGTATAGAGAGATGATGAACAACCTGTCTAACTGATTACCTGTTATCAAACTGTACCGGAAAACTTACGAAACATTGATCTGGCGTAGAACATATCAACAGTCAAAGAGTGCGGACCAACCCGTAGTAATGTAGAATTGTAAATAGCATATCTCTCCATTGCCATTTCCCTAATGTATTGTCTACGAATTAGAATTAAAGCGTTCGCCTTCATGCTATGTTTGTACTTCCACATGTTCCAGAGCTTTTAGTGACTTTAAGGTACGCAATCCCTTAAAGCCCTTATTTTCAAACTCCCCATGGTTATTCGAGTTCCCTACAATTGTGGCCATAAATGAATAGCAAAATAGGCTATGAAAGGAAAAACAAAACAAAACAGGATAAATGCATGAAATAGAAACCGATGACGCTTTATAAAATGAAACATTGGGAGAGAAAACGTACCGCAAATACATTTGGGGTATTCTGCGGCATTTTCCAATAATGAGCACAGGAATACACAAAAAATCTCCAATTTTCTGTGAGAGAGGAGAGCCTGTATGGCTTGAAGCAAACACTTCCAATTTACGAATTTCTAAACTTCGGCCACACCAGTCTGTATAAATTATGAAACTTTTGTCATTGTATAAGTAATTCATATATGCACGACTGTAAACAAAATGCGAACACTACAAGTATCTATCTCATAATGCAAAGATTAGGCTGCTGTGTTCAAATAATTATTGCAAGCGACCTAAATGTTCAAACGATATGTTACACTTCATTTGTATTTCGGTTGTAACGATATTACAGTACATGTAATGTGATAAATAGTCTTGTTAACAAAATTAAATTCAAAGTAATTTGTATGCAATGGTTATATAAATAGAGACCTCTATATTGACGAAGTTGGAGAAGAAATAAAAAGGCTTCACAAAAACATCACAAGAGTCTTACACCACGAAAACTATGAAATGCTGAAAATGTTAAAGGATAGTGAAGTACGGGATTGAAAAGAACTAAACAGCCAGGTTTATTATTGTAAAAAGGTTATTTGTTGTGTAAAAATTTGGGAATTTTCACTGGAAGGCTCGCCAATAAACTCTAAATAATGTGTGAAAGATATATTACAATTTTAACTGAAATGCTTGGATATAATTTGTTAACTAATAAAAAATACAATTTGATAATTGGTGTGCAGTTTGTGAAAGTTGATACTGCAGGGCCGTTTTTTAATCTGGAATAACTGTGTAAAATTTAACTAATGACAAAATATCTAAACATCCAAATGCACAAATCCAAAATTTCCTGAGATTTTTACACACTAGATAACCACAGAGTAAATAAGCGAGCAGAAAATGAAAAATAATTTCCCTCATTAAATTTTTTAAAAAATTAATCCTGTAGTGTACTCGCAGTGGTATTTAAATTTACCATAAATGTAATACTTAACAGACATTATAAGCACTCCTTCATTCATGTTTACTATTTGCAGTTTTGAAACATATTTGGTGTAGTGCTGTTTCTCAGAAAAAAGAGCGAATAAATAGCACCAAAGAATTTTAATTTTCATAATAATGTAAACACAACAATTCAAGCCTTACCTCATATAGCACAATGAGTAACATGGAACCGTGTATATTTATGGTCTTATACTATTACCTATTCCGCAATACCTTTGAGTGCATTTGGAGGTGGTAATGTAAATTAAAGCGCTTCATTTGCATTAATCAATCTAATATTCTATATCCTCCATGCTTGGGATAATGTATCTTCGACTTTACGTGTTATGTTCTTTCCCATATCTAATTAATAATAACCACCGGCTGTGAATTGCTGCTCCCCTATTACACAAATATCAGTGTAGCCTAATATACTGATCTGTAACAATGTGTTAAACATTTTATCACCTTTGCGCAGATAATTGAGAAGTTGTCAAAAGATGAATGAATAATATTTAAATTCGAACTGCATAACACACTTAGTCAATCTCATGATTAGAGATTCTCTACCTATCTTTTACTATCTGTAAGAATTATATTTATACTTTATGACAGGAAATCTTAACCCATATTAAATTTACGTTTGCTTAAATTATGGCATTAAATTACGGTCCAGGTTTCATTGGACCCAATATGGAGAATAGCACTAGAGCAACAGAAAATAGGAGAGGCATTATCTAATTGATTGCATAAGTTACACCAAAAGTGACGCAATTGCATGTTCAGAGAGCCTGATGTGGCGCTTCGTATTAAGGTAACAGCAATACAGAATAGCTGAAGGGAATTTGAAGAAACCCTTGCTGTTCTTTTCAATTGCTCTCTTCAATTGCATTTTAATATTGAACATTACATATTTTATAAAAGCCATATTGGTTGATCAATATTAATGATTAGAGGAAGTCGTCATTGAATGAAAATTTGGTAATTTACTTAAACATATTGTCAAATAGATGGTGCTCCCAAGTATCGGAATGCACATTGAAGTTTTAACAGCAGCATTTGTGGCAAATATACGAAAAACGCAAATGCTTAACGCGGTACCTAGTATCTAGATTGTATTTTTAAGTGAAAACTCCTTTATCTTCCTCATGCTGCACATAACATCCATACCTTATTATTTTTATAAAACCATAAGTTTTTTGAGCGGACCGAATATATTTCAGCCTTTTTCTAACAGCTCCCTCTCACCTTGCAAGGCTGTTTCATTACCTGTGACTGTTCCGCTTCTCCAATCTGTCAGAATCATGTAAAAACATTCTTAAGGAGCTTCACTATTTCCACAGAAATTTATCATCTCAAAAAAAGAAAAAGTTCGGGGCACTGTTAAAGTCACATTAATGGGTAAAATATTACTATCATGACAAATTAACAAAAAGGGGGGACGAATAGTAGTCCGAAGAATATAGAATACACAAGATGAAAAATCGCAAAAGTATATTAAATTTTGTACCACAATCATTAATAATTCATGAATAATACTAATAAATACTGATTTTCAGCATAAAAATAGTTGTGCTCATAATTATCTACTGAAACACTCTTAAACAGGACACAATTTAATTACTTATATTGTTCACATAGCAACTTTGAAATATTATCTTCTAGTGCAAGATGGAACATCCAGCCTACAGGGCGTGCAGCGGATGTCAAGGTAGCATAGTGCATCTTGCTTTCTTTCATGGTAAAATCTAAGAACACTGTGGACAGTTTATAACATGAAAGCTTAAGAGCCCTTATCCGGAAATACTTCACTATCAAAATGCTATGTTTCCACCGTTATAAAAACAAACTTATGATTTGGACATAGGAGAGGATTTGAAAACAAAATATGTAAATAATATTTTGAAATCAAAATATAATATACATACGGGTTCAAAGTTACATTATTATTATTATAATTATTATTATTATCGTTATTATCATTATTATTATTATTATTATTATTATTATTATTATTTGCGTTATTGCTCACAACAAATACATTTCATTTTCCTTGGCCATGACATTTACATGAAATGAACTTTATACTTTAAATATAGTTTCCTGTATGATTAGACTAATCTACTATTGTGGATTTGGTTAATTACAATGACACTATAATTTTCAATGTTCAACATTATCATTATATGTGTGAAGTCTTAAAAGGTCTGTACTAATTTTTAAAGTTTAATTTATATGGAAATAGATAAGTAAACTTTTAGGGTTGCATACATCCTGTACTTCAGTCCATCATGTGATTGAATATTTATTGCGCTCCGATGTTCCGCGTGACGCTTTGTACAATTTTTCGGTCATAGATGGTCAAATCTGTCGATATCTGTATAAATGTTAATATTACTGAAAATAAGGCATGACAACACTAAAAATGGTTAGTTAAGTGTGCAGTATGGAACAATGATAGTGCACTCTAGGGAAGAAATGGGATTGTGGTAACGCATGCCTATTGAAAGCCAAAAGAAACAAACCCCTCTTACGAAATATCCAAAACTTAGCTTTATAAACTACTTTAAGCACAAATTCAAAAATTATACGGAAACTCTTACCCGGAGTGAAAATAGAGGTTGTTACAATTTCTAAGTAGTTTTTCATCCAGCTATGCTAAAAATGATCAAAAAGGTTTCTCATTGAAAACGGAATAATTTCCGAAGGCTAATAATATTTTACAGAATTTAGGCTATTGATAATTACTCTGTAGATTAAATATTTGTGAACGTATATCACACGTGAAATACAGTGTGAAAATTAATTGAAATTATAGTCAATATTGTGCAATAGTTCAAATACTTAAACGTTAATTGCTCACATTCCTACGTGTCAGTAATGATGCAATATTGACCCCCAAATTTTTAATTTTAAATGAAGGTCAAATAAGGGTTCCAATAAATAAAGCACTCTAAATTATATACTGACTGGTTTATTAATGTGCTTTATGTATGACATTGTTGGCTATGCGACAAGGAATTTCAGTTTAGTTACCATTTCTCTTTTCTTGTATGCTGTCTTTGGGATTCCTCTACATCTTTCCAAAGGTCGTCCAATAATGCAGTGGGTATCAGTAGTGTTCTCGGCTTAATCGTCTTGAAGACCAAGTAGTGAATGACTGGTTAATGGAAATTGTGGCAATAAATAGTGGGGTTGCATGTGGAACTAAACTTGGTTCCCTCGATTGAGGAGACTGGATCAAAGGTGGAGCTCTTGGGTCTTTCCAGTGGAACGATGGATATTGATTCTTTCAGGTAATTTATTAATTTTCATAGTTTTAAAACCCGAATATCATGCTGAGTGCAGTTTTTGAGCTTTTTCCTTTTAAAGTTGTTACTATGCTTGTAAATTTTACTTACCTCTCGGTATAAACGAGCATCACAATGAAATGTTGAGACTAGTGTGTCAGTACCTTGAAAACCAATTTCAAGCACTCGGCCAGCTAGAAGAATATGATCAACAAAGTCTATGTTATCTCACAGCCTGTGTTATCAGGCTTTTGCAATTCATAAAGTGTCATATATTAGGCACATTTTCAAATTTTGAGCTCGGGGACAGTAGGTTCCCTGTCTCAATATTTTCCTATAACCCCTCCGCAATCTTTCAATGTATAAAATATTCAAGTGGATATTTTGAAATAAACAATACTGAATTTCTGTGCAAATAATTTATTTTGAATTTGATAATTATCAATAATGCGTTAAATGTCTATACACTTTAATTCTTATATTAATACACTTATATCAATACACTAAATTATATTAATACACTTAATAACATATTTAGTACTTGAATTTCTATATCATACTCTGTGCTTAAAACAATCTTGCAAGAACCATCAATAACATATGTATTCGGTTTATTGCTCTGTTTTCCCCCCTTAAACCACTTGTACAATGCACTCACGTAAATATTCTGTCACCCTTGAACTACGATCACCTTTATTCGTTGGAAAGCCTTCGAAAACAATGCTATAACGAAAACAGAACCGACAATTTGTAATCACAATTAGCCTATTTAATAAAAAGCATAAACGTATAAGGCAATGCGAATATGCTATATCTTAAACTATCCTTAGAGCACGTTCTACAATGCCAACTTGTAATCCACATACCTTCTGCATTTTGCTATTCCCCTAATACAATGGGTCATACGTGTGGTGAAGTGGTGCGCAGTCCCGCTCTACCTTCTGTTACATGAGCGTTTCTATTGGCCCAGAACAAGCTTATGCTCCGCATTGTAAGAGCTTGCTAATGACTGCTGCTGGTGCTTTAACTTTCAATATTTGAAGGGGAAATGCAGTTTGCTATTGAATATACAATTTTAATACATACAGGTAGAAGAGAGTTTTTATTACGTTATTGAATATTCTGGTAAAATGTAAAAATGAATCTTTATTTGAAAATTAGATAGTTCCAAATTTATTGCATAGTTAATAATTTGAAAAGTAGCTTATTCCGCTTGAAATTCCTTCTGATACAAAATTAAAAATTAATCATATTTCAAATATTTGATCTTTTATTTTGAACAATTCAAAGAAGGAATATTATTTATTCAAAAGCAGCTCTTATTTTTAATTGTTATTCACGTCCTGTTGATAACTTTATAGTGGAAGGCAGTAACAGAATACTGCAAATTAAACTGCTTTATATTTATCAAAATATAGTGGTAGGGAAGCAAGCCTTTTATCCCCATACTGTACCTGCACCTTTTAATCTCTCCTCAATAGAGTGGATTTTCCATCTCTTTTGTATGCCCGTGTGCCCTTTAACCTCATCCCAAAAAATGCTCCTCCATCATTTTAATAATGTGGATTTGCCACCACTTTTGTACGCAAGATTTTATCCTGCAAGTCCCCTCACACCTTAAGCTTCAAAGAGCAAAACTGTGTGATAAATGTTTTTGCTGCACTGGAGTTAGTGACCAAAGAACAGTAAGTTTTCCACTGACTTGTCCACGCGCAGCATATTGATCGGAAAGTAAACAGAAATAGCTTATCGTTATAGAAAAAATACAATAAAAGAAGCGAAAAAGGTGACGGGAAAAAATTCCCCATCTTTAAAGACAATAGAATATTCCTAATTATAATTCATTAAATACATATAAAATATGGTTCCAGAACTACTGCTTTTACGTTTATTAAGAAAAGAATGAATAAATAACACATCTTTAATATTAATGAGGACGTTAAATATAAACAATAAAATATGGAATATCCTAGACTGTGCAGTGTAATTATAGACTAGGCTATTACATTATTGTTTGTGGTCCGTGGACATAATAATCTCATATATTTAAAGATAAACGTGTTTTATTAATAAACGTTAACCTAAATGGTCTTGCATGCGCGAAATCCCGGAGAATTTCAAGCTTATCTGTGTGGGTGACGTAACAACATATTTCACTTCTATGCGGTGCTTTACATTTGCTACCTACTTCATGTTGCTGCTACCCTAATACAATACGGGACCATGTCCCGAAATAAAATGGTACACGGTATTAAGAGAACAAGAATTTAAAAAAGGTGTTTTTAATACTATAGTGAGTTTTATTTTCACTTTTCATATAATTCTGATATTACTGTTTCATAAGCAATTTTATAATTTATTTTTGAATACATCGAACTATTCTCTTTACTACTAATGATATAGCAATTACAGTATCCCTGCAAACAAAAAACGTGGTATGACTCCAGAGCTACTTCCCGTTTTGGATAACGTGGGTGGTACTCTTTAAATTTTGGCCCACAGTAGGATGAACTTCTTTAAACATTTTAGGATTATGAGAAATAGAATTTGGTGCCTGCTCAATTTTGTAGGAATGATAACTGGCATTATCCATAGCGAAGATGTTCTCCGGAATATTGGGAATGAGTTGCATTTAAAACCACACTGTGAACCTCCCTCTGTCCATTTCTTTGTAATAAATAACATTTTGTGAATTGGATTTAAAATCTAATACTCCATTAGACATATATTTCTAGCTCCCTGCTTGAATCCCTGTTATTTTCCATTCTTTCCTATCGGCAATTTTGTGCCATGACTGTAGTCTATCATAAATATTGTCCATATTGATTTCTTTAGCATCCAAGATTTAAAAAAAAAAAAAATACGGAAATTCCTTGATATTTTCATCTCCATTATTAACTAATTATATTAATTCCATTGGGCTACAATGTCAGATTGTTGCATTAAACACCTGTGTGAATTGTTGAACTGCTTATATTGAAATTCAATAAATTACAAAATTCTAAAGGTGATACAGTAAACCCAACTGCATAAAAGAGGGCACCGGTTACATTCAGTACGAAGCCTTGTTATACAATTAAAACGGTACTGCGTAATACCGCAAAGTATAGCTTTCCGGCATTTGCGGGATATTGTTTTAGCACTACTTCTCTACTAACCAGGTTTTTATTCTGTTATATCATAAAATTATGTGACTTTTAAGAGTGGCTTCCTCATTTTCCCCCGACTTTAATAATATAAATTTGTAATGCATTCAACTTCTAATTTTTTTTTCAAAAATAGTCAATTCAATAAATAATTTCCTTCTTCTCGGAAAGAGTGCAATTGTTTCTTCCACAATCTCACGCATACGGCGCTATTACAAAGAAAATCAGAATCATAATTATGGTTTTCATAACTATGACCGAATACAACTGCAATTAGGAAATAACTATAGCAGAGATTTGCAATTAATTGTTTGGAGAAACAGAAGCTTGGCATTTACGAAGGGAAGGAGCAAAGAATTATCTTTGTACCTGTGAAACTTTGCTAACGATGGTTTTTTCAAGGAAGTCGCCCCTCTACTTGGCCAATGTTAAAGGAGAAGTAGGTCAAACTGATTTTTTATGGACCTCTTTAATATCTCAGCTCATCAATATCCCATTCAATTCAGAGCATGAAACGGCGGACAAATTTTGCCCAAAGGGGTCTTCTTTCAGGTTTGAGGTTCTTTTACGTGCCACAAATCTAGGACACGGGACTCATGGCTTTACTTTCCTTCCGAAGGAAGCCATACTTACGATTTTTACGCCCAAAATATTAATTGATCCTGGCCGAATTTGAACCCACGATCATGGGTTTAGTTGGCAAATTTGGTTACCACAAAACCACCAGAACCGACGTTAGAGAGAAGTGTGCCATAACTCGTGAAGCATATTAAGATTTTCTTTGTACTTCCATTCCTAATATCATAATCATTAGGATGCTGTTGGAAATTTCTAGCATGTGAACACTGAATAGAACTATTAGAGAAGAAATACCACTTATTATGAGGGAAAAATATATTTTTTATCCTACTACATTATGAAGTAAAGGTAGGACGTTAAAAATGAACATTGCCTTCATTCACTAAATATGACTGTGATAAGATTTGTACCATATAAAGTTCTTACCCTTAGAACTACATCAATTAAAAATGTATTAGGACATAAATATTATAAGCGAGGAATGCAAACTGAATAGTGTGTTAACGCCCGCTTTTACTACTGAGGCACCTCGGGTGAACAATGGTTATACATGAAATGAAATCATATATTGCGAATGGATTTATTTTTTAAGGAAGGAAACGTTCCAGGCCTAAGTTAGGGTACCTCCCCGACATTTGCCAGTTATGAGGGCTGAGGAAAACCTGGAAAAACCTCAGTCAGGGAGGACGGTCCTGGCGGAATTTGAACCCCGGACCTACCGCTCACGAGTCCGTGCCTTAAAGACCTGGGCCACCCGTGGGTAGAGAACTGTACAACCCCACTTTCATTATAGAGGGATTTCGTTATCTTTTCATTTTAACTTGTGGTTTCTATAATATTTCTCCAGTAACACAAATATAGTAATAAAAGTATCATTTTAATCTCAAACCACAAAAATCATCAGTTTTTTAAACTTTAAAGATAATATTTAAGACCTTATTATACTGCTCCAAACGCAGCGTTATAGTATAAATTGATAAGATATTGAACAATTTTGCTCCATTTGTTAAAAAAAGCATTTCATATTTTATCCAATCTGTTTCTCTGGATTTTAATATCTTTACATATATTTGTATTGTGCAGATATTGCTCTTTAATGAATAACACTCAATATTTTGTTCATCATATAAAACAGGAATATATATGATAAAGTAATTTTGTTAAGTTGTTAAAAGTAAGTTTTAAGCGTTCTTTTTTTTTGCGTAAACCAAATATCATTTTGAATACAGTTCTTGTGGAGGAAGTTTTCAATTTTTATAGAGTTGTCTAATAGCCTGCTCCCACATGTTTAATGACAATGGAATAATAAATAGAACGCAAATACAGTTTGAGGACATCACAGATTTTAGCTTACACAAAAAAAGTTGAAAAACCTATTTTAAGTAAATAAAATGTAAATTCATTAAAATTGCATATTCCAACTTAAATGATTATCTATGTAACATCAAACAACTTAGCGCTTGTAATATTTGTTTTTCCTAGTTTTTAATAATTTCATGATTAATTTTATCATTAATAATGAAGTAATCGAATAAGATTGTTACCCAGTCACTAGTATTCATAGAATTATTACATCAATTTTTGTTACAGTCATTCCAAATAATGAATATAGTACTATCGCAAACAAAATATACCAAATATGGAACAAAATTTGGTGGATAGATGACTGCTAAAGTGAAAAGGAACCTAATACTGATTCTTGAAGTAATGTATTTTTTTTTAAATCTGACCAGACTTCATTTTAAAAACACGCGGATAAAGGTCAAAAAGGTAATTATATAATAGATCGATAATCTTACCACACATTCCATAAGCTAGCAACCACCTATTGGCAATTTCATGTCTGATGCGGTCGAAATCGTTGGGCAACTCATCCGTGCTAATTGCAATATTACATTTATATTAAGGAGTATAGATAATTAATGACGATATGTTCAGTTTCATTTATATTTGACCTTTTTGTAAATAACCATATACAGAATTACATAATAATTCGCGCTTACCAAAATAATCAAACAGTAAATTTTTCATTAGAAAATAATCAACTTTAGATATGGTAGATTCCCGTGACACAGGAAAAATATTCAATACATTTCTATTGTGTTCTTTAAAAGGAAAATTGTGTTGGCAAGTTAAAATTCATGACAGGAAACTTCTGCGAATATGTTGTTAGTTATATCTGTCAGTGACATAGCAATAGTATCACAGAATTCTAAATAAAGAAATTAGATTGATATCGTTAGAAATGGAGTTATTTATTTTGTTAACTGGTTACTTTCCTGTTTCGTACTCAATCTAATAGTTAATCAGACTTCATGGGTATTATTTTTATGTTATCAGTGAAATCTTTCATATCTACCATTTATTTAGTATAACTAGTTATTTAATTACTTTTTATAAGTTTTAACAACACATTTTGACAAGTGACTATGCTTTTTTATGTACATGTGTGACTTCTATAAGTCTCACTATAATAGTATTTAATTTTGTATACACTTTGTTATGTGTATACTTAGAGTATCAATAATCCTTATGAAGATTAGAAATTTTGAATAAATTATATAACCTTATTAAATTATCTTTGAATGTACACGAATGAGTATTATAGCAATTAAATTTCGTCTTTTGCGCTGTAAGTTATTTATAAAAGTTTTTGTTAGTTTTAAAGAAAGGCAAAATTAAAAGATGTACAAACATATGTGCCAAAATACAGAAAATGATTCTCACACACCCCTATTAACATAGACAATTTTACATATGTTAATATAAACAGAAAACATCCGCAGTTTCTCTCCCTGCAAATGAACAGATTTTATAATGTAAAATTATTACAACAATATTGATTTATAATGATGATAAAATTTTAATCTAAAGAGTGATGTTGTCAATGTGATTATTCCAATCAATTTTTAAAAATCTGGCTGAAATTTTACCAGACCATTATGAACAATAACTGGCCATTCTAGGAGTATGTTCTACATAACCTACATCATAAGATTCATTCATATTATGAAACTATTTAGTTTCGCCAGAACTTTCAAAATATCTATAGTTAATCATAGCATAAATCGAACCAGCTAATTTTAGCATGTAGTTTACATATACAATAGAAAATGTTCCTTTGTACTATAAATTTCGTTTCACACGTACAATTTGTTCTATAGCCAGAAACGATTACAGTTTTAGATCTAGAATTTAGGCTGACACTTATTCAAATGATTTTTCTTTAAATTTGCAGTTTACATTTTAGTGAAAAATATAGCAGCGCCACCACGAGTATAGTGATTCCTATATATATATATATATATATATATATATATATATATATATATATATATTCCCATAAGGTCTAATATAGCAATTGACTTCAATGTTTCTTAATCAGTATTTGCATATACACGTCACAGTTCATGCCACAAATGCAATCCCATCAATTGTGTTATGAAAACACTTCATTTTTAATTGTAAGATTTTTATAAAATTATCAAAACAGCAACTAACTACCAATGAGCATTATGTAGTGTTGTCAATATACCATCTAGCAATTACTGAGGGCATGTTTCACATTCGATATACTATACCCTTTACTTGTCTCGGATATAAACTCAACGAAGTAAGATTAAATAAATTTTTATTCATAATACAGAATTATACCTTAATGTGTATTATATGTTTAGTATTACCTATGCTAAAATCTTACTTGTGTCAAGGAGATGGGCTAGGGATCTTAGAAATGTATAGAGATTTGATTTGGTTTATTTATGGACGCTGCTTAACATCTCAGTATCGGCGTTCCCTGCAACTCGGGGCGTGAAACGGCAGACAAATTTTCATCAGAAGCCACGTCTTTCAGGCTTAAGGTTCTTTATCGTGCCGTAAATATAGCGAGATGTTTAAGAACCTGTCTATCTATTACCCATAATCAATATCTACCGGAAAACGTACGAAACATTGATCTGGCGTAGAATTATGCCCACGTTGAAAGGTACGGACCAACCTGTAGTATTGTAGATTTGTAAAATTCCCATCTCTCCATTCCTACTATCTTAATAAATTTGCGCAAATTAGGATTAAGCCTTCGACTTTCTATTATGTTTGCAGTTCCATGTGTTCCAGAGCTTTAATGTGTTTAAGGTACTTATTCCCTTAAAAAGCTTAATTTCAAAACTGCCTGTCGTTACTCGAGTTCCCAGAATTGTTGTCGGCATTAATGAATAGCAAAGAATACAATGAAAGAAAAAAATAGGATAGTTACATACAGTAGAAATCTGCGACGCTATAGATAAAATGAAAGATTGGGAAAGGAAATGTTACAGGCATAAATTTGGGATATTCTGCGGCATTTGCCAGTAATGAGCACAGGAAAACCTGAAAAAAACCAATTTTCACTGAGAGAGGACAATCCTGCATGATTGGAAATACTTCCAGTTTAAGAATTTGTTTCTTATGCAACTTTTTTTTTTTTTAGTGCCGTTTAACGCCCCTTTTTATTACTGAGGCGCTACAGGAGGTTTTACAATCTCGGCCTCTCCAATCTCTATAAATTATGAAATGCTTGAAATTCATTGTTTTAACTTTTGTTATTAGATAAGTAATTAATATACGCAAGACTAAACAAAATTAGAATACTAAATTTTCTATCGCAGTGCAAAAATTAGGATGCTGTGTTCAAGGAATTATTGCAAGTGACCAAAATATCCGAATGATATGTTAGACTTCAATAGTATTTTGGCTGTAATGGTGTTCCAACACATATAATGTAATAAATAAAGTCTTATTAACAAAGGTAAATGCAACGTGGTATGTATGCAATGGTTATATGCATACAGACCTCTATATTGACGTAGTCGGAGAAGAAATAAAAAAAAAGCAGCCGAAAAACATCACAAGAGTTTTACATCATGAAAACTCAGAAATGCTGAAAATGTTAAAAGAGTGTGATATACGAGTGAAAAGAACTAAACCGCTAGACATATGATTGTAAACAGCTTATTTGTTGTGTAATGATTTGGAAATCTTCAGTGGAAGACACGCAAAAAAAAAAAGTGAAATTATATGTGAAAGGAAGTAGCTATTTAAGCTGAAATGCTTACATGTAATTTCATAACTGATAATTTGATAATTATCGTGCAGTTTGTGAAAGTTAATAACGTATTGGCGTTTTTGACCTGGAATAACTGGGTATAATTCAAGCGTTATTTAACTATTGACTAAATATCTAAACACCCAAATACACAAATAAGAAATTTCCTGTGATTTTACGTACTAGATAACAGCAGAGTAAATAAGCGAGCAGAAAATGGAAGAATATTTCTTTCATAAAGCTGTTTAAAATTTAATCAGGTAGCCTACTCGCAATAATATTCACCACAAATGTAATACTTAAAAGACATTATAAGCACTCCTTCAGTCATGTTTACTATTTGCAGTTTTGAAACATATTTGGTGTAGTGCTGCTTCTCAGAAAAAAAAAAGAGCGAATAAATAGCACCAAAGAATTTTAATTTTCATAATAATGTAAACACAACAATTCAAGCCTTACCTCATATAGCACAGTGAATAACATGGAACCGTGTATATTTATGGTCTTATACTATTACCTATTCCGCAATTACTTTGAGTGCATTTGGAGGTGGTAATGTAAATTAAAGCGCTTCATTTGCATTAATCAATCTACGTATTCAATATACCCCATGCTTGAGATAATGTATCTTCGACTCTACGTATTATTTTCTTTCCCATATCTAATTAATAATAGCCACCTACTCTGAATTGCTGCCCCTTAATACAGAAATATCATTGTGGTCTAACTATACTGATCTCTAACAATTTGTTAAACATTTTCTCATCTTTGCGCTTCAGTCCAGGTAATTGAATAGTTGTCAAAAGATGAATGAATAATATTTAAATTCAAACCGCATAACACACTTAGTCAATTCCATGGTTAGAGGTTATGTAACTATCTCAAAATTTTTTTAAGAAATATATGCATACTTTAGGACTGGAAGTTTTTACCGTTATTAACTTTTGGTTTGCTTGAAATATGGCATTAAATTAGTGCGGGTTTCATTGAACCCAATTCAAAGAATCGTATTAGAGCAACAGAAAGTAGAAGAGGCATAACCATATTGACTGATTGCATAAGTTACACCAAAAGCGACGCAAGTAAATGTTCAGAGAGGCTGATGTGGCGCTTCGTATTAGGGTAACAGCAATATAGAAACACTGCGGGTAAAATGAAGGAAACCTTGTGGTTCATTTCTATTGTTATCTTCAATACAGTTTTAATACAGAAGATTACATATTTTATAAGAGCCAAGTTAGTTAATCAATGTAAATGAATAGAGGAAGTTGTCATTGAATGAATATTTAGCAATTTACTTAAACATACTGTCAAATGGATTGTGCTCCCAAGTATCGGAATGCACATTGAAGTTTTAACAGCAGCATTTGTGGCAAATATACGAAAAACGCAAATGCTTAACACGGTATTTAGTACCTAGAATACATTTTTAAAAGACTGTTCCTTTATCTTCCTCATGTTGCACATAACATTCATGGATAACTATTGCTATATAACGATAAGTTAATGAGCGGACCGAAATCTATTTCAGCCTTTCTCTAACAGCACCCTCTCACCTTGCAAGGCCGTTTGCATTAGCTGTGACTGTCCCTCTTCTCCAATCTGTAAGAATAATCTAAAAACATTCTTAATGAGCTTCACTATTTGCTCTGAAATATATTATATCAAAACAAAAATTTGGGGACAATGATAAAGTCATATTAATGGGTAAAAGATTACTGTCATGACAAATGAACAAAACTGTGGGACGAATAGTCGTTCGAGGACTATAGGATAAACAAAGATTAGGTTTACGCTGAACTTCTACACAGAAGATTAACCATACCTAGTTTAAGTAATATGGTGAAAAGCCGCAAAAGTATATTGCATTTTTCACAGCAATCATTAATAATTTATGAATAATGCTAATAAATACTGATTTTCAGCATAAAATAATTGTGCTTGTAATTATCTAATGAAACACTCTGATATAAGACGCAATGTATTTAATTATATTGTTTGCATAGCAAATTTTAATTATTATCTTCTAGTGCAAAATAATATTTTAATTTGCTGCGAAAGTCAAGGTAGCATGGTGCATCTTGCTCTATTTCATGGTAAAACCTGAAAAACACCGTGAAAAACTTATAAAATGAAAGCTTTAGATCCCGTATTCGGAAATAGGTTATAAAAATATTTCACAATCAAAATGCTACAATGTTTGCAACGTTATAAAAACAAATATATAATGCTCATGATGTGGACATAGGAGAGGATTTGAAAACAAAATTTTATTTACATACGAGTTCAAAGTTACATTATTATTATTATTATTATTATTATTATTATTATTATTATTATTATTATTATTATTATTATTATTATTATTATTATTATTGTTGTTGTTGTTGTTGTTGTTGTTGTTATTATTATTATTATTATTATTATTATTATTATTATTATTAAGTTCTTGCTATACGGACCATTTTCCTTGGCCATGACATTTATATGATATGTACTTTATACCTTAAATATAGTATCCCGTACAATTAGACTGATCTACTGCTGTGGATTTTGTTAATTACAAAGACATTATATTTTTGAATGTTCTAACATTATCATTAAATGTGTGAAGACTTAAAAGGTCTTTACTAATTTTAAAAAATTAATTTATATGAAAATAGGTAAGAAAACTTTCAGGGTGGCGTATATGTTGTATTTCAGTTCATTATGCGATTGAATATTTATTGCGCTCCGTTGTTCCGGGTGACGCTTTTTACAGTTTGTCAGTCATACATAGTCAAATCTGTCGACACCTGTATAAATGTTAATATTACTAAGGCATGAAAACACTAAAATGCTTAGTTAAATGTGCAGTGTAGAACAATTTTAGTGCACTCCAGGGAAGAAATGGGGGATTGTGGTAACGAATGCCTATTGAAAGCCAAAAAAAAAAAAAAAAAAAAAAAATTAAAAACCAATTTCATGCTCTCGTTCAGCTAGAAGAACATGATCAGCACAGTCTGTGTTATCGCTCTAATTTAGGCGTAGTGTCTGTTTTGAAATGCATCTATTAATGCTGCGCTGGGTGGTACCAATGTAAACCGGGCTACGAGCATGATATTCTGTAGATAGCGGCTGAGGCAAGTGATTTCCTTGTGTGCAGCGGAATGTATTTCTTAACAGTTCTGTAAGTTTAAAACTGTCTCTACTTTGTATCGTCTAAGTAGCTGTGAGATGCAGTCAGTGCCGTTTTACAGAAATGGAAGAAATGCAGTGCTCTTTTCCTTGGACTGTGTGTCAGTCTGTATCGTGTTCTTCGTAGGATGTAAGGTTCTTCTCAATTCTTTAGCTCAAACAAGTTATTTTGTAATACCTGTTCCATGTGTTTCTTTTGTAGCCCTAGGAGCTTTGGTTCACAGATCCTGGATGCTCGATCTGGAATGGGTATAATCATAGAGTTTTTCCTCGAATGGTGATTGGAAGCCTTGTGGAATATATCTATGTGTGTGGGCGTATAGTACACTGTGTTCCCGAGGGCACCATAACCCTTCTTGTTGACCAAAACATTAAGGAGAGAAGTTTACAATCTTGCCATCGTTTCCATTTTAAACCAGATCCTTGAATTGATGTTATTCAAGCTCCCTTTAGTCACCCATTCCTAAAGTGTATTCCTCATAGCTATACCAACAGATCAGTTTACGTGGAGCGGTCTGTAATATAGTTGCTGCTCTTTCGTTAAGCGATTCTCTTGCTGTATCCATTTCGTATACTGCTCCATTATTTTGTGCATTAACGCATACTTCAACAACGTTCTCGAGGAAAAATAACATTCAGTCTGTATGATTTGACATTTTTCATACGAAGAGGGAATGAAGCATTTCAAATTATGACAACTTTTTGCTTTTTTAACTGTTGCTTAAAGATGCATATAGATTTTATTTTTGAAAAGAATGGGGAAGCCATTCTAACTCTAAATTTAAAGGAGTATATTTAAGTTTAATCCAATATGTTTCAATATGGCTAAAGTTTGCAAATGTAAATGCAAATAACATGGTAAATTAAATAAAGGGCAGAAATCCAGTCCCTTTGAGTAGAGAAAATTGCATCCAATTATATTACCAAAATGCTCACTTTATTGAATACTTAAACATAATCAATTGTGATACGTTTTAAAGATCATGTTCCAGTACCTAGTGGAATGGGAAGTAGTCCGTAGTGGCCAAACTTTGCCGTCTCCATTTAACCTGTATCTCCCGTAACTGAGACCTTGGTGAGTTATCACTACCACTCGTCTGTTAATACTGCAGGCAGAGCACTTTTAACGCTTTTATTGGGATAGTGGTGGAGTTCCTTGTTAATATGCTAGATGCTAGGAAATAGTATTCAGAATTTTCTGTATGACTGTTTTCGTTTCTCTTCCTTATTAATTGGCTTTCCTATTTTGGCAGTGAAAAATGGGTACAAAGTTCCCATAGGATAATTCAATATCAATACATTTTCATGCCCATTGTATCAGCCTTTGCAATTCATAGAGTGCCATAAATTAGGCACATTTTCAAATTCTGAGCTCGGGCACATTAGGTTTCCTGCATCAATATTTCCCTAGACCCCTCCGCAATCTTTCAGTGTATAAAATATTCAAGCGGTTATTTTGGAATAAAGAATACTGAATTTCTGTGCAAACAATTTATTTTGAAAATGTAAATTAGCAATAATCCGTTAAATGTCTATATACTATTAATTCTGAAATTATATTAATACACTTAATAACATATTTAGTATTTGAATTACTATATCATACTCTGTGCTTAAAACAACCCTACAAGAACCATCAATAACCTATGTATTCGGTTTATTGCTCGGTTTTTCCCCCATTAAACCACTTGTACAATGCACTCACGTAAATATTCTGTCACCCTTGAACTACGATCACCTTTATTCTTTGGCAAGCCTTCGAAAACAATACTATAATGAAAACAGAACCGACAATTTGTAATGACAATAACCCAATTTAATAAAAAGCATAAACGTATAAGGCAATGCGTATATGCTAAATCTGAAACTATCCTTAGAGCACGTTCTATATTCCCAATTTGTAATCCACATACCTTCTGCATTTTGCTATTCCCCTAATACAATGGGTCATACATGGGGTGAAGTGGCGTGCAGAGCATAGATAACCCTCTAATATAGATGGCTCACAGCAATGTTAACCGTTGGTCCCTAAACACCAGTGACCTCTACCGAGTGGGGGAGTAGTATGTGATGCCCGCACTAGCGCCTCTATCGGCCAATTCGCAAACCACTTACTGGCCGGTACCGTTGTCCCATTGGCCTCATATTTTTATATTGCTTATAGTATTGAAATCATGTTATTACAGTTTCTCGTAAATGGAGCCTAATTTTACATTTAAAGGCCCCATCTTTGAGAAACTGTGATAACATGATTTCAATACTATAAATATCTTTCTTTTGCAGATAGCAAAAATGCAATATTTTATTATATACACAGTGAAAAATACAATTGAAGATAATATTGCTGCAAAATGACAATCTGCATTTTCACTGTGTGTATATATTGAAGTAAGGTAAAGGAAAATTAAAAGGAAAGGTTTCTATTTAAAATATAACATCAGTACATGTAATTTCAAAATAATATTTTATTTTATTTTATTTTTAAAAAATAAATTATCTTTAATTTGAAATGAATGGAATGGAATAAAATGATGGCACAAATGCTTCCGCAGTCAGGGGTGCATATAGTAGCCTGGCATTTACCTTTTCAGGGCAAGGGAAAACTGCGGAGAAAAACCTTACCCAGGCAACATTGGTTTACAATTTCATTACTATTTCTACCAGCACCACCTAAAACAGAGAAAAATTTACTGTAATTACTTAAATTATTGCTACCAACACCACCTGAAACAGAGAAGAATTTACTGTAATTACTTAAATTATTGCTACCAACACCACCTGAAACAGAGAAAAATTTACTGTAATTACTTAAATTATTGCTACCAACACCACCTGAAACAGAGAAGAATTTACTGCAATTACTTAAATTATTGCTACCAACACCACCTGAAACAGAGAAACATTTACTGCAATTACTTAAATTATTGCTACCAACACCACCTGAAACAGAAAAATTTACTGCAATTACTTAAATTATTGCTACCAACACCACTTGAAACAGAAAAATTTACTATAATTACTTAAATTACTGCTACCAACACCACCTGAAACAAAAGAATTTACTATAATTACTTAAACTACTGCCACCAACACCACCTGAAACAGAGAAGAATTGACTATAATTACCTAAATGACTGCCAACAACACCACCTGAAACAGAGAAGAATTGAGTACTTAATGGTGTTTCAAAATTTTCAATTTTCTTCGTGATGCCTCTTCCCTAAAGGCTGCCTGGGATTGACGATTCTTCAACCTACAAAATTGACAAATAGTAACTTTGGAAAAAATGGAAAGAAATTCACGTAACAATTCTGTTTTATGCTCGCTACACTGGCACCATGAGAATGAACACTGCTGCTGTACTGCTTCTGAAAGTTGACCTCCCACATTATTTGAATGAATAATACTTGGTAACAAATTTTTTGATACAGAAACAGCAAGTTCTACATCATGAGAAAATTCCCTCGATGGATACATCAGTCTCCCTCCCGCATCTCTTGCACCTATGATATCAGCTCCTTCCCTGGCTTCAGCTGATGTCAGCATACTGCTGCAATCTGCACAATGCCTCTTAGATAATAAACATTTAACAAAATAACCACTCACATAATGAGCAGATTGGCCTTCCACAAATCCTAAAACACTCACAGAAACATCATTATGCAAAACATCCGAAGAACTGCTTGGCACCAAATCATCAATGTCATCTCTAATAAAATTATCTAATCGAGAGAGTAGCTGTCCCTCATCATCCTCACAGTTCTTGGACTTTGAATTAGAAGAACAAAGCCCATTCAGCACACATGATTTAAAGGCTGAAATAAATTGAGAAAAAGTTGGATTGTTATTGTCACCTCCATGCTGACGGATTACTGCAAAAAAATTCTCCAGGCCATCTTGATTAAGAATTCTTAGATTTAAGTAATTAAACCCTCTATTTCTAAGTTCATGCCACAAATATTGCACTGCTTGAATACTAATCAGCCATCCTTCTTGACAAGCAGGCCGAATAATCTTTCCTGTAACAGAATTAACAAATTGCATATTAGTCAAAACTGAAATTGCATTTTCCCAAAATGCCAGATGACCTGATGTTGGAGTTAAGCGACATCGTAGTGGACAATGAGGAGGAGCAAATCTTCTGGAACCATTAAGACTATCAAACAGATCACTCATAAATAACAAAAATGAAGCTGTAGCTCTTGCATCAGAAGACATATGCTGAGGAAAACCATCAACTAACACAAGCATGGCACTGGACATAGTCTTATTAAAGATCTGGGCAGCAAGACTTACCCGCATCTTATCTTTCCCTTTGGGCTGCACATGTATATCTGTAATTTTATTAATTAATCTATACAAACAATTTTCATTAGCAGCCAACAGCAGCTTCACGTGTTCCCACTTTGCCACACCATTTCCTATTTTTACATCATAATTCAAAAAATTGTTACGCACACTTTTTAATAAATGAGGCACATCATAAATGGTTGAAATCTTCTCTTCATCAATCTGAAACAAAAACTTTTCTTTATTTTCTGTAGGAAATCGTTGCACTAAAGTCTTCAATGCTGAGCGATTTATGCTGTCCTGATCACATATAACAGCCTTCACAACCAGTCCTGCGGAAAACAAAGCTTTAATTACATTAATAACCAGTTCTTCTAAAATATCAGCAGGTGTAGTAGACCGGCAGAAGTAGTACGCCACAGGCTGCTTCCACTGCTTTCGCAGACCTCTAGCCATGAACACCAAGGCATGGTCAGCTTGCCGCTTCGTCCTACCCAGTTCTCCATAATCTTCAAACCCATCAACCCTGTCAAAATTTTGCCTGTAAAAAAAACCACTTCTAAGAGAAATTTCATCAAAATAAAGTACACAAAACTCGTGGCCACTCTGGTTTTGATTCAACTTTTGCACCTCACGTCCAAGATGCTTTATGATTCCTTCGTTGATACCTGAATTAAAAGGAAGCGCATTTAATAGTCTACTCAACGAGCTCCTAGATGGTAGAACAATCAGAACTTAAAATCTATAAGCCTTAGGACTACGTTTATAAAGAGCAAGTGCTAATAACTTCTCTCTTCTTGTCCAGCGACGATGCTGGGGCCTTACAAATCTGTTCCTAGCATCTCCACAGGCTAATGCTGCTGCTGCAGGCGACACGTCATTCTGTAAAAAAAAAATTCATATTAGTAGTGTCTGCTACCTTAACAAGCTTCTTCATTCTGCCATGGGTCATCTGGATACGCTTCCTGAGACGGTTGTAGTTCTTCATAGTTTTCGCTGCAAACTTAAGAATTCTTTTCTTTCTTGGAGTCATTTCATTCCTGCTCATCTCCAGTTCTTCTAATAAACGCCTCCTACGACAAACTCTGCTACCTGTAGCACCTAAAACAGGAGTAGAAAAAACACAAGGTTCTGCGTATGTTGATTGTTGATTTCTTGAAGCACCTGAAGCAGGAGTATATAAGACACTAGTTTCTTCTGAGGTTGCCAGTTGATCTTTTGTAGGAGAGCTGTATGAGACATCAGCAGAATCAGAATCATTAATCTTCTCACATACCCTAGAACAATGTAAAACAGGCAAATTAATATTTGGAAAAGCATCATGCACTAATAATTTGCGAAAAGCATTCATATACTTATCTTCTGTGAAATGCAATCCACAAACACGTAGCTCATCCATTTCCTTGCCAGACTTTGAAGCTAGTGATGGGTCAATCTGCTGAATCCAAATTCTGCGCCTACAAGTAAATGTAATTAATATTAAAAGCTTGACAAAAGTAAACTGATATTTGAACAGTACACAGCCCAATTTTTTTAGGAAAACTTAAAAATTGCCTAAAACAGTTGTAGACAGGAAGTTGAAAAGGTGGATGCAAAGTGCTTTAAAAGCCTGTATGCATAAAATCCAAATTTTTCATGCAGCTTTTTTATAACCAACAATCACTTACTATTTCATTGCCTGTGAATAAATTACAGTTATATGCAAGCTCTCAAAACGAATATACTCAAAGTGAAGGAGAGATTAAAAATTACATTTACCTGCAAAGAAGTATTTATAGGACTATTAGCATTAAAATCAAGTCTGTCTATTGTTGGTACACAAGCATTAAAACTACAAATAATGTTAATGTAGTGCAATATTTACACTAAGTTCAAAAAGCTGCAGTTAGTAGTTACATGTTCAGTTCGTATTGAACGAAACAGAACGTATTAAATTAGGTGAGAACGAGTGTACAATAAAGGGGCAGTGATTAGTTTTACGTGTGTTTATTACACTAATGACGTTAGCTTGGCCAGTAACCTTTCAGAAAAATGGGTAAATTCTCCTTTGGAAGTGAAATACAACACAAAAGCCATACATTATCGCATCGTAGCCGTGCTCTTTAAATACTTTTGAGCCATTACGTGTGCACAGACTTTTCATATTACAATTAGTAACTCGATAATCTGCTACATATCTATGCATTTTTGTTGCCTTACCTTTCTTCAGAGCGAGGAAAGCGGTGAAGCGATGTTTTGCTTCCATGTTCACTCTTCCAGCCTTTACTCTCGCAATTTGGAACGCAGCAGGATTTATTAACCATTATCTGAAGCAAATAAGAACATACAGGATATTTAGCTAATGAAAAGCAACCTACACATACACAGTTAGGCTTTAAGTAGATAATACGTTTGAATGTATATCTTAAATTTCAATAATTGTATTCGTTATATTTCACCTCATTCTAAATGATCTTACACAGAATTATATTATCCTACAAGTATTTTGCATGCTATATCAAGCCAAATATCTTTTATTACATAATAATCTTATTAAATACTTACCACAAGCTTAAGAAAACAGTACTTTTTGCTAACAAATTTTCTTGCTCTGGCTTCCGAACAGAAAAGACGCCATCACATACAACGCAAGGAGAAAGCATGTTTGCAACCTCCAAAAACAAAATGAATATATTTCAATTGTGTGAATTTCACAGAATCCCACAGCAATAACTTCAAAAATATGAAATTACTAAATATATAGTATTTTAAAGTTAAAAAAGTAGTTTTACTAATGACTGAAATGGTTTTCTTTGGCTTCATTTTCAAGTTGTGTTGGTAATACTAAAGTTTCTTTCTCGCTCACTATCTCACTTGCACACCACCCGCACAACTTCTCCCCCAAGTGCTACACTAGCGCTACATACCGAGTGGGGGAGTACTAAACACAAGGGACCATGCACCTCCATTTGCGTGAACACCCCCTGGTGCAGAGTCCCGCTCTGTCTTCAGTTACATGAGCGTTTCCATTGGCTCAGAACAAGCTTATGCTCCGCATTGTAAGAGCTTCCTAATGACTGCTGCTGGTGATTAACTTTCACTATTTGAAGGGGAAATGCGGTTTGCTATTGAATATACAATTTTAATACGTATAGAAGAGAGTTTTTATTGCGTTTTTTAATATTCCGGTAAAATGTAACCATGCTCTGTATGCAATTTAGCCTAATATTGAGGTACAATGATATTCAATTAAAATCCATTGACTTTGACAGATAAATTAATAATATAAGATTAGCTTTTTTCTATTCAGTTTAGCCCTGACTAATAATAAAAAATAATGACTCTTTATTTGCAAATTAGATAGTTCCAAATTTATTGCATAATTGAACAAATTGAACAGTAGCTTATTCCACTTGAAATTCCTTCTGAAATAAAATTAAAAATTAATCATATTTCAAATATTCGATCTTTTATTTTGAATAATTCAAAGAAGGAATATTATTTATTCAAGAGCAACGCTTATTTTTGAATTGTGGTTCACGTCTTGTTAATAACTTTATAGTGGTAAGGCAGTAACAGAATAATGCAATTTAAACTGCTTTATATTTATCAAAATATAGTGGTAGAGAAGCAAGCCTTTTATCCCCATACTGTACCGCACCTTTTAGCCTCTCCTCAATAGAGTAGATTTTCCACCTCTTTTGTGTGCCCGTGCTGCTCTTTAATCCCACCCCAAAAAGTTATACTGCTCCATCAATAGTGTGTTTCCCCCCTCCCTTTTGTATGCAAGATTTTATCCTGCAAGTCCTCTCACACCTTAAGCTTTATAAGAAAAAAACTGTGTGAAAAAAAAAGTTTTAGCTGCAATGACGTTAATTAAAAGAAAACAGTACGTTTTCGAATGATTTGTCCATGCGTAGTACGTTAATCGGGAATTAAAAAAATAGCTTATCGTTATGGAAAAATACATTAAATGAAGTGAAAATTGTGAATGTCCAATTGTTATAGACTATAAATTACAACGAAACACTATTGTTTTGCTAACTCGAATGTTTTTTATTTCATATTTTCGTCTTTCCTTGGTGTTGGAATTAAAAAGAGTTGCTGTAATTGCTAATAGAGCTTTAAACCTGTAGTGAATATTGAATAACGCTCTGAACAATAAACCAATTGTTCAATTAACGTTTTCCACTTATTAATTTCATAATGTCTCACAGGATGAAATTCAAAGATCCAAAGTAAATGTTTAACATATTTTTTCCAAGTGCATTTTTGATTGACAAACATTATAATAAAGTAATACATAACATATGAACGATTAGGTTTAGGTGTTGTATGGTAACCATACTTATTTCCTAAACCCAAGATACTGGGTTCAATCCTGGCCAGTGTCCATGGATTTTTTTGGCGTAAATTTCTTATGACTTCTTTTGGAAAGGAAGTAAAGCCGTGGATTCCATGTCGTAGATTTACAGAATGTTAAAGAAGCTCAAGCTTGAAAGAAGAGGCTTCTGGGCAAAATTTATCAGCCGTTTCATGCAACGAACTGAATGGGACACTTGTGACCTGAGATGTTAAAGAGATTCCCTAAATAAATCAAATCAGCAACAACATATTTCCACGTAACTACTACAAAATTTACGTGTACGTTAATGGAAGGATTGAACAAAATAGAACAAAACTATTGAGTAAAAATAAAAAGTTTATCAAATATCAGGCAACACATTTTCGATCATAATTACATTTAAAATGGTTTTTTTTCTAAAAAGATTTAACATATTTTAATACATTACTTATATATGATATCCAGATTTTAAATATATTTTGCATAGAGCTTTGCCTGTTACTCTAAAGTTAAGAACGAATAAATAATACAATAAAATATTAATTATTTAAAAAAGTGTAATATGTATAATTGCGCTATATACAAATATTATCTATATGGCATTATAGATTTTGCTACTACATGGCGTATATGTGGTTTACTCTAATAGGAGGAATCATCACCGCAACTTCAAGGATCCTAACATTAGATATATTCTTACACAAACGATCGATCCGAGAAGATATTTTCTTATAGGAATTGTTTATATTATATAATATAACCACTTATATGTATGGTCCGTTATTAAAACAGCTATATGAACAAGATTAGGAAGATTGTTTATATTGTACTTTTTGTTAGTGTTGATTGCGTTACTACCCAAGAAGCCCATCTAATGGAGCTTGAATAATGAATTGAAAATACACCCTTAGACTCTGTGGCAACTTTAAATTATATAAATTAATTTCCTCTAAGTGTCCTGCCCATTTTCCACCTGCTTATATTTCTTATTTTCTTTGTATGTGTAAATTTGGGAATATATAACGTTCTTTATAGGGTTCTCGATGTAATGGCAAAGCTACTAGTATTAATGAACAGACTTTGCTCCAAATTATTTTAGCGCAAGTTTGAGATTAAATGTCAAATATGCATTGGCCAGCATAACGCAATGATATGTACAATAAGACTTCTTGTTCCCTGGGGCTCTAGTTCTACTAACATAAAATCAAAATAGTAGTATATTGGAGTCACTTTATTGTCATCTGACGAAAGGAAATGTTTGTCCTGATACTGAACTCAAGCTAAATCTGTTGAACTGTCATTGCTAAAAAGCAGATTTTAGCAAAGATGTGATGCTCACCATGTATTTCAAAGATCGTAATGCAAAATGTGGTGTAAATTCATGTTTCATCTAGTATCACAAACACATAGATATGTTCCATTATTTTGAATTTGAAAAGGTCACTATTAAAATGAATATGTAAATACTCGATATTATTTATGCATTATTATTACACTTTTCATAATTTTATGACAGGGACAGTCCCGATGATGATAGATGTTTTCTTGACATTAGTTACAGATGATCGTGTTTGTCATTCATTCCTTTGTGTTTTTAAAATATTTGTAACTATGAGAAGAGAATAGTCTGAAGAAAATATGCTTTCAATTTTCTATGAATATATTCCTGAAATACGAACAAAACATATTTAGAAAATAGTAATACCAAAGAGAGTGCTTTGATAATACTTTTCTATTATCTACCAGAATATAGAGGAATATGGTCTTCAAGTAAGTTTTGTTCTTGTCAGGCGACCTGTCACTGAAACGTACTAGATTATCAAAACATATCCGTAAGTGTTGAACTGTTTGAGCAGCATGGAAGTAACATAATTGTGTCCTTTTTGATACAAATTCGGTGTATACATTCATGGAAACCAAGTTCTTCTAATGTATGAATGCCAAAAACATGATACATCAGCTGTCTTGCATAAAAGACATCGCTACATTTGATGTACGGAGAAGGCTAGTGCTGCATAAAATCAAATGAGAACAAAGTGATTTCTTCTTGTTCAGCCTTTTTTTTTTTTTTTTTTTTTTTTTTCCAGATCCACTCTTCCTTGTGTAGATAGACCAATCTCTCTCCTAATTTGCAGCTGACGTTTCTCATCTTCATTTCAACAGGCTTTTAATTTGTGATGAAAGCCATCACAAATTGAGCAGAATTCTCTTCGAGGAAATCCAAAGTTAATGTTAAATGTTTCTTGAAAATGTTTCCAAAATGAATGATAAGATACATTAATGTTGTAAAGCTCAAGTAACATTTTAATCATTATTCTCACTGCGTGTTTTAGACAGGTACAGTTTATTTAGATTTTTACGTCTTGATTATTGAGACTGGCGTGTTTTGAGTGAAGAAATGTGCTTGGCAATTAAATTCTTAATGGATTTAGGAGGTAATTTGTACTTATTTCCATGACTTTTGGCGAGTATCCCTCATTCACGAGTTTCTGTCTTCGCTTAAACATTTTTATTCCACTTAAACTTGAAACATGCAGGAATTTAATGTTTCCCCTTTTTCAGCTTGTATTGTGCATTGCAAGATTAAGGCGGAACCCAACATCACGTTTAGGATCAGTTTGGTCTGAAGTGAAGTCTACTTCCTTCTGTGGTCCTCTCGGTGACATGGAAAGAAATAAACCAATCCAGGGGAGGTTTTTTTTCGTGTTTACTTGCAACAGTGTTGCACTATTTCCGAGGCTTGTTTCTCGGAACTTCAATAACATTTGCCAGCATTTTAGCCCAGAGCATCTGAATTGATGCAAAGATTTGTAAATTACTTGGGCGTAAATTTTAAACATAAGCAGAATAAGTACCAGAAGAGAAAGAAGAGCGTGACGATTATAATTTCAAGCCATCATAAAAGGAGAAATAACCATTATGTAGAAGAGAAAAGACGGTATAATAAAATCTTTGGATTCTTCCGCTCAGTATATGACTGCTATTGTATATTTGATGCAATTTCCATGGAATTATTCAAGATTCGAAATATATTTACGTGACTTTAAGTTCATAATGGTTAATTTATATATTATCAACAATTTAACTTCATTTCTTTTATCGTAAACATATTAACAATGCCTCACATGCAAGTGGTTCTGTAATTCAGATATTTCTTTGCTTTATGATGTTCTTGCATAAAGCTTTATTTTAATGCAAGTTTTCACCTTAACTATATTAGAAGTACATAAAATGTATGTAAGGACGGGTTTATTACAGTATTTCAGCAAACATTTTCTCCCATAGGTAACACAACAGTTATGGACCTTTTTTGCATATAATAGTTGGGGTGACAAAAGCACGCTATGGAATCATGATCTGAAATAAAGAAAAAAAAAAAAAACGAACAAGATTCAATTACCCAAAAACGCATAAACATTGCTAACAAATATATTTCCACTCTTATGAAGCTCAACGATCGGAAGAAAGGCATGCAGTTACTACTTTATCACTTACTTTCGCCCAATACGTAAATATACGAGCAAGTGAATAATTAATTGCAAAATATACTATTGAATATTACAATGGTGATGCAACAGCACTATTCACGGATGGAGTGGCTAGAGAATGTAAAAAATACTAATTTTGAAAGAGTAAAATGTTAACGCTGAAACCGAAGAAAGTAATTATAATAAAACTGGAAGACTTATAAAACAAAGACAAAAAAAAAAAAAAAGAAAGAAAGAAACACGACTTGTATAATATTTCCGACATCGAACCTGAGAACGATAGCAATTAAACAGAGTACTCCGTCCTCATTTATTCCGCCTATAATTACAATTTTAGCAACGTGCATAAATGTTAAGTATCATTCCTCGAGTTATATTTCATGTATTGTTAACTGAATTTTTTGTTGGCAAACAGTACGAAGTGCATCATAAGTAGAGCAACACTCATAAATAATGTTGAAAACACAAATGGCATACATTTTCATAAATAATTTATGTACAAAATATCTATGAATTTTTAATTCTTTATATATACTGCAAAATAGTTTATTTTAACCAAATAAAATAGCAAAGAGAATATTAGTATAAAATAAACTAATCCTACAATATATCTATTTTGAATCATGAAGGAGATATCTTATTTTCAATGTATATATATGTATGTATAAACTAACTAAAACATGCATTTTCAAATTTCCCTTCAACACACTATTTATAATTCATTAAATACATAAGTTAATTTGATACAGTAGGTTAATTTGATTTATTTATGGACGCTCTTTAATATCTGAGCTTATCAATATCTCATTCAATGTAGAGCGTGAAACGGCGGACAAATTTTGCTCAAAGGCCTCTTCTTTCAGGCTTGATGTTCTTTTACATAACGGAAATGTACGACACGGGACCCACGGATTTACTTTCCTTCCGAAGGAAGCCATGCTTACGATTTTTACGCCCAAAATATTCATTGATCCTGGCCGAATTTTAACCCGCTATCTGGGGTTTAGGAGGCAAATTTTTGTTTCCACAAAATTACCTGGACCGACGTTAGGGGGAAGTGTGCCATAACTCGTGAAGTATAGTAAGATTTTCTTTGTACTTTCTTTCCTAATATTAAACCATTAGGATGCTGTTGGGAATTTCTAGCATGTGAACACCGAATAGAACTATTAGAGAAGAAATACCACTTATTATGAAGGAAAAATATCATTGTTATCCTACTACATTAGTGAAGTAAAGATAGAAAGTTAAAAAATTAATAGTGCCTTCATTCACCATACATTCACTAAATATGACTGTGATAAGATTTGTACCATATAAAGTTCTTACCCTTAGAACTACATCAATTAAAAATGTATTAGGACATAAATATTATAAGCGAGAAATGCAAACTGAATAGTGTGTTAACGCCCTCATAACTGGCAAATGCCGAGGAATTACCCTAAAATTAGGCCAGGAACGTTTCCTTCTTCCTTAAAAAAAATCCTTTCCCAATATATCATTTCATATATCCCCAGTGTTCACCGCCTGTGGTGCTTCAGTAGTAAAAACGGAAAATATAACGGAGGAGGCAATCCTTCATGCTGTGGAAGACAATTCAAGTGCCAGCACAAGTCAAGTAGATGACCACATGATGGGCTGGAGATTGTTGTGTGAGAACCTACAGTTTGTAGCTTCACTAGTTGATTTTCATTCTAACTGAAAGAATTTGAGCGTTTGCTTTAGGACAGATTTCCATGAGATATGGGGTTTTATTTCATAATGTACCTCATCTTACAATGTAAACAGAGTTGTAGAATAAGAACCGATACAAGGGAATAGAGTGTTTTCGGACCTATGTCCATATTTCATCCTCTACACGAGAGGAACATTGCCCTGAAGTTTTGACGTGCATTTTTGTACATCTAAATAGAATTAATTATTATTTTTTTTATTGGATCTGACAGGATAGATCCTGAGGTTATAACAAAAAGGCATAACTTCTTTTATAATTTACTCTGTACAGCCTCTGGGGTCCTTTAGCGGATTTAATGTCTGAGAAATGCCACTCTGCGTTTACTATATTTGCAGACCAAGCCGACTTCAGAGTTGTGGGTTAAATACTTCGGTGCACACAAAATATTAATATTTTAAGACTGCCACTGAGGACCGGGTGAGACCCTAAGATCGACGGGTGGCCGAGGTCGTTAAGGCACGGACTCGTAGGCGGGAGGTCCGGGTTTCGAATCAATCTATTATGTCATTACCTTTCTGACCCTTATCCTCCGTGTGTTTTTAAAATTAAGTCTGGTCAGATTAAAAAAAAAAAAAATACATGTTCTTCAAGAATCAGTATTAGGTTCCTTTTTACTTAAATAGTCATTTATGCACAAAATTTCGTTCCATATAAAGATGAGTATATTTTGTTTGCGATAGTACTATCTTCATTATTTGGAATGACTGTAACAAAAATTGATGTAATAATTCTATGGATACTAGTGACACGGTAACAATCTTATTCCATTACTTCATTATTAATGATAAAATTAATCATGAAATTATTAAAAACTAGGGAACACAAATATTACAAGTGCTATGTTGTTTGATGTTACATTAGATAATCATTTAAGTTGGAATATGCAGTTTTAATGAATTTACATTTAAACTACTTAAAATAGGTATTTCAACTTTTTTGTGTAAGCTAAAATCTGTGATGCCCTTAAACTGTATTTGCGCACTATTTATTATTCCATTGCCATTAAACATGTGGGAGCAGCCTATCACATAATTGTATAAAAAATTTGAAAACTTCCTTTACATGAACTGCAATCAGAATGATATTTGGTTTACGTAAAAAAGAAAACGCTTAAAACTTACTTTAACAACTTAACAAAAACAACTTAATAAAATGACTTTATCATTTATATATATTCCTGTGTTATATGATGAACAAAATATTCATTAAAGAGAACAATATCTGCACAATACGAATATATGTAAAGATATTAATATCCATAGACATAGATTGGATAAAATATGAAATATGTTTTTCAACAAATTGAGCTAAATTGTTCAATATCTTATCAATTTATGTTAGAAAGCTGCGTTTGGAGCTGTATGATAAAGTCTTAAAGTATTATCTTAAACGTTTATAAAACTGATGATTTTTGTGGTTTGTTTTTAAAATGATACTTTTATTACTATATTTGTATTACATTACATAACTGGAGAAATATTATAGGAACCACAAGTTAAAATGAAAAGGTAAGAAAAACTATCCGTATGGAAAGTAGTGTTGCACACTCCTCGCCTAAGGGTGACCGAGGTCGTTAAGGCACGGACTCGTAGGCGGGAGGTCCGGGGTTCGAAAACCCTCCAGAACTATCCTCCCTGACTGAGGGATTTTAATGTTTTCCTCAGCCCTCATAACTGGCAAATGCCGAGGAATTGCCCTAAAATTAGGCCAGGAAAGTTTCCTTCCTAAAATAAAAAAATCCTTTCCCAATATATAATTTCATTTCATATATCCCCAATGTTCACCGCTCAAATTTGAAAGAAGAGGCCTTTGAGTAAAATTTACCATCTGTTTCACGCCCTGAATTGAAAGGGACGCTGATGATCTGAGATGTTAAAGAGTTTCCGTAAATAAAGCAAATCAGCAACAACATTGTCCACGTAACTACTGCAAAATTTACCTGCACGTTAATGGAAGGAAGGGGCATAATAGAACAAAACTAGTGAGTATAAATTTTTTTTTTATTTATATAAAATATCAGGCAACTCATTTTCGTTCAGAATTACATTGAAAAATGCTTTTTTTCCTAAAAAGAGCTAACATATTTTAATGCATTACTTATATATGATATCCAGATTTTAAACATATTTTGCATAGAGCTTTGCCTGTGACTCCAAAGTTAAGAACGAATAAATAATACAATAAAATACTAATTATTTAAACAAAGTGCATTATGTATAATTACGCCATATACAAATATTATCTATATGGAATTATAGATTTAGCTAAGCTAATACATAACGTCTGTGTGGTTTACTCTGATAGGAGGAATCATCACCGCAGCTTCAAGGATCCTAATATTAGATATATTCTTACACAAACGATCGATCCGAGAATATATTTTCTTATATGAATTGTTTATATTATATAATATCACCACTTATATGTATGGTTCGTTATTAAAACAGCTATATGAACAACAGTAGGAAGATTGTTTATATTACAAATTTTATAAGTGTTGATTGTGTTACTACCCTGGAAACACATCTAATGCAGTATGTATGAAGAAATAAAAATACAACCTTATGTTCTGTGGCAGCCTTGAATTATATGAATTAATGTTCTCTAAGTGTCCTGCCCATTTTCCACCTGCTTATATTTCTTCTTTTTTTTGTGTGTGTAAATTTGTGAATATGTAACGTTCTTTGAGGTTTCGATGTGATGATGAAACTACTAATATAAACGAAAAGAGTTTGCTCCAAATCATTTGAGCATTGACTTGAGATTAATATCAGGAGTGAAATTTCACTAAAAACTTCCATTTGGTCATCCCTGATTCTTTCATGTTGCACCACAAAACAAGTTCAATGTTTACAGAGCTAATGGCATTTTAATGAAAGGTCATTAAATATGGAAGGGCCCATCTGTTGAAGCTATCAAACTTCTGGAATACATTTTTATGAAAATAGTTTTAGATGGAAAAATCTAGTGACGTTATTTCAGTCACAGGCCACCTGAGGATTTTTCCTAGTGCGCAACCGCACTCTGCCAGCCTGACCGCCTGCCAAATTGTAAATCAAATAACTTGGCTATATTAAACTGAAAGTAAAACTAAAGGTAGAAAAGCACTATACTTAACTAATATTTAAAGGATCATATTTTTGGTCTTCTAGGTCCTTGCAAAAATATTGAACCACTTTGAGGACGTAAATATTACATTATTTCTTTACTTTTTCGTAGGTACTTTATTTAAATAAAAAATAACTCGCAAATAACATAACTTCAATTTTGAAGGCAACGGAAATTTAATTCAAGTTCTCTTACACGTTTAAGAAATAAATATTTTTTCAGAGCATAGTAATTGAAAGTATGCAATATTTAACATAAATTAAGCATGCGAAGTTTTATGAAAAATAGTATTAACTATACCATATGTGCAGAAGCATATAAAGCTTTGCAAAAATTATTCTAATTGTTTGTGTAACATTTTTTCTTCGTCGTTTTCAGGAAATTGGGATTTTCATTTAACCGAAAGCAAAAGCGCCTAAAGGCTGTATTAAGAATACACGTTTGGACCACTGAAGGTAAAATATGGATGTAATAAAGTTATTCTGAAACAAAAATCAACCAGTTCTAGTCCATTGAATGTTTAAGTAGATATATCTAATACTTTTATTAGATTGAGCTTTAATAACATTCTCTTGATAAGAATCTTATATCGTCTTATGCCCTTACAGATAATATAATATTTATTCGTAAAAATATAAATTAATTTCACAACTTTATTGCACACTATATTCTTACTGCTGCAATTTTAAATACAGTTCCCTATTTTTTTATTTCCCCATGGCCCTAGTAATTTGTTCCTTCCTTGTCTTACCTTTGAAGTCCCCTGCAATAATAAAATTTACACTAATATATTAAATCGTAATACTCCCATTCTCTTCTAAATTTCGTATAAAATTTGGATCATACAGGTTGGCTTATACCCCTAACAAACATTTCTTCTTTTTAAAAATATCATTAAGCCGATATTGAGTTAAAATCCAAATCATCTTCTGTTCTCAATTTCTCTTCTGTTTTAAATAATATACCTAGTCCAACTGAGACACATTATTTTTTTGTTATTCTCCATGCCCCATTTTCCATAAAAATCTAATCCTGGACGAATTTATTGTTTTTCACCCAGATCTCTACTATAGCAATCACGTCTGTTAGTTTCATTATCTCACTACTGTTAATTATTTCAATTAAAACTTCTGTATTCCATCACACTGTTGACACAACAGATGGCTATACCGAATCATTTCTCTCGTATCTGAACTTCTCTAACTGGGTTTTGTTTTGCGTTGCTCTGCTTTTACTCCTATCTTCAGTTTACTTGATGGTGCCTGTCGGTATCGACACAGGCAAGGCAGATGACGCTCCCAGTCTTGACTCTTCTCGCAGATGTATATGCGAGATGACTCGTTTGGCTGATGACGTCATTCTGTGATTCTTCCTCTCCTCCTTATCCGTCTGAATGAGGCTCCCCGTTTCTGGAGCTCTATCCTCTGTGTATGTTACGCGAGCTTAGTGTTTTCATTGTGCTCACTTTTATTTTCTCTTTTCTTCCGTCTGCCTCCTCAACGTGATGGCTTTGTCTGGCTGAATACGTCATGCTATGACTCTTCGTTCCCCTTCTGCTCTTCCACCCGTCTGCAGCGCACCGTCTCTGGAGCGGCATCCTCTGTGTGTGTTATGCAACCTTGGTGTGCTTTCGTGGTGATAACATTGCAAAGTACAGTTGGAGGAACCCCAAAGCAATAAGAGGAGCTCCTGAAAGATCGTAATGAAGTACTCATCCTTGGTGACTCAATAATTGAACCTGAAGGTTACAAATGCATCAGTGAAGGTATACAGAGGAATGAATGATAGCAGCTAGGAAAACAAGTGCATAACCGTATGATAACAACAAACAACCGCATCCCAAATTAATAATAAGGGTACACGCAGGCACAGAATACACCATTTTTTTTGAGAAGAGTTTAACGCTCATTTTTACTACTGGGGCACCAGAGGTGGTGGATACTGATGATACTTGAAACGAAAGGATTTTTTAAGGAAGGAAACGTTCCAGGACTAAGATTGGCGTACCTCCCCGGCATTTGCCATTTATGAGGAAAACCTGGAAAAAAAAACTCAGACAGGGAGGGCGGTCCTGGCAGGATTCGAAACCCAGACCTCCCGCTCACGAGTGCTCGCCTTAACGACCTCGTGGCGGTGAGTACACAATGTATGTACAGTTCATGCAATTGAAATAAATCCGCATAAGCAAAGAAACGACTTTCTAAAGGATAATGCTAAAAGGCATCTCCGTGAAAATCGTGGTCAGATTCTAAACATTTATCGCCAAAACACACAAAATATTAGAAAGAAAATGCTAAATGTTGAGGTTATGTTACAAAGTAGTAAATATGACATTTTATGCTTTACGGAACATTAGCTGACTTAATCTGAGCTAAAAGCGACATATTTACCAAATTACTCATTAAGTACACATGATTGTAGGTCTTCAACCAAACATGGTGGCTCTTGTATTTTATCAGTGACAGCATTAGGGACAATGTGTATAATAAATATAACATTTGCATGGATAGCCACTTTAAGGTATGTATGATGGATTTTGTTCAGCAGAACGTAAAACTCGGGTGTATAATTGTAGAACTTCTAAAGCAAATGTAAATTTATTATATTTAAAATGGGACCAGAAATACAAGGAATAGCATATACAAAGAATGCTATAAATTATGCGACTGGAACTTGAATTTTACCTCAGCAAAACAAGATAAAATTTCGCAGATTTAATGGTGTTGCATAATATGTTACCATTTTATACATGTTTCTACTCGAATAACACCTACATCGGAAAGCATTATAGATTAAAATGTGGTGAGAAAATCATTCCTTGTAGTTAAAATTATTAAAGCTTTTGATTCCGAATTCTCTAATCATTATACTCAAGAACTTACAGTAATTAATAATAACCAGATGAAATGTACCATACACTATGACAAGGGATATAAAATAGAGGGGTCAGTTAATAAAGATAACGTAGAAGTTCTTCACTAACTGCTAGCAAACGAAACACGGGGAAATATTTATAAACAAAATAATGCAAACATAGCTGGTGAATCATTTTTAAAAGTAATGCAACATTACTTTATATGACTATAGCATAAGAGAGACTAAAATTAAATCAGTACACATAAATATCTTGGGAAACGCGAGGATTAAAAAGGTCCTCTGAAAGGCTGAATTTTCTCATCAGAATATACAAAATAATCAATTATAACAAAGTTAATACCTATTTTAATATCCATAGAAAGATATGTACAATTATTTTAACTGCTGCACAAAATAACCGATATGATAATATTATTACGTCTTCCGGATATAAATCAAAGGCAATGTGGATGGTAGCTAAAATGAAATGGGGCATAGGAACAAAAATGAAATATATCATCTTTTAAGTGAGTCAGGTGAAATATATAGTAAACCTAGCGAAGTAGCTCATAAATTTAATTATCAGTTTTTTAGGATTGCTAATAAACAACAACGACAAAATATAAAAATATGGTGTCACAAATGTATAACTAATATATTCAGCTCAAATTTATATACTTTTTTGGCTTGTGCGAGCTAAAAACTATAATAAACATTTTGAAACCTAAGTATAATTATGGAGTTGTTAATATACCATATATTATCTGGAAGACATATTGTGAATGTATTAACAATCGCTTCTATTATGTTATTAACTCTCATATCACATGGGATATTTCCACAGTATTGGAAAACTGCTAAAATATCTCCAATATTTAATAAAGAAAAAAAAACAAACAAAGTTTGATCAATATAGGCCAATATTATTATTGTGCTCGGTTTCAAAAAATTATGAAAAAGTCATGTGTACCTGACTGAATTCGAATTTAAAACCATAGAATAATCTAAACCTTACTCATCATGGAGAAATCCAGCAAGACTGAAAGAGAATATAATTTACATTCGTTTCTCAAATGCCTTTGATTTAGCTGATCATAAAATCCTAAAAAAAAAAAAAAAAAAAAAAAAACTAGAATGGTGTGGTGTAAGAGGAAAAATGGTTTTGTTCGTAGCTTAAAGATCGAAAACAATTTGTAGAAATACTCCGTAGAAATAAGGGTACAAATACTAATGAAGACCTCAGTTTCATTACACAATGTTTCAATGTAGGTTCAGTGCTTGGTCCCTTACTAATTATACTCTATATAACTTACTGACCAAATCATATAAAAATGTCGATTACCCTATTTGCAAATGGTACCTTTCAATGGTATAAAAGTTCAACAGTTACAAATAAACGTGAGGCTGAGTCAGTTATCTAATTGATTTCAGAAGTATAAACTTGTAATTAATATAGGAAAGCTTGTGCAATATCTTTTCGATACCAAAGAAATACACATTCATGCCTAACTGTTGAACTTGAAAACCAAACATTTTCTTATCTAAACAGTGTTAAATTTTTTGGAGTATAGATAGATGAAAATTTGTAATGAAATAACGCGTACCGAGAAGCGAACTCAAGGATGAGTCAAATATGTTTTGCCCTCAAAGTATCTCATTAGATATGGAATTATACTCTGGGGCAAAAAAACAAACAAACATATTAATTTTAAAATGCTAAATGAATCACTAAGAATAATTACACGTAAAAATAAAATTGAATTGTGTAAAATTCAATTAATATCGTCAATAACATTACCTGTTTCCTGCGCATATACACCGCCACGGGTGGCCGAGGTCATTAAATAGCGGACTCGTGAGCAGGTGGTCTGGGGTTCGAATCCCGCCATACAGTCCTCCCTGAGTGGAGCTTTAACCACGTTCTCTTCAGTCCTCATAAATGGCAAATGCAGGGGAGGTACCCTAAACTTAAACTTGGAACATTTCCTTCCTTAAAAATAAATCATTTCCCAATATATCAATTTATTTCCTGGATCACCAGTGTCAATTGCCTGTGGTGCCCCTTCACTCTTGCGCGCGCGCGAACACACACACACACACACACACACAAATATATATTAAAGTCTAAATGTACACTAAAAAGCATTTACCACCATTCCAGTTGAATGAAGCCAGACGAAATAACACACGAAGCAACCATCAGTTAAGCAGCATAAGCCATAATACCACATTATATGAACACAATACATTATATAATTTTACTAAATTATACAACAAACTGCCAAAAACTGTGATAGATTCCTATAAGCACCAAACTTTTTGAAATTGGTGTCGAATATTTACTGCTTGAAAATTGTTTTTATAGTGCAGAAGCATATCTAGAGGAATTTACCTCTTAAATAAATTAAGATTTATATTTAAACACTAATCTGCCAAACGTACTTATTATTCTAATCCACATAATATATGAAAATGATAATTTTGAAATATCCGCATATTTTGCTCGTTTTAATTTTTAAGTCACAATTTTGTCTTTTTCCCTTTTGTATTTTTTACATACCTGACGTTACCAATATTATGTATGTGACATTTAAGGACGAGTAAGTGACTATTGACTAAATTTTCTAATAACTAAGAATTTCTGTTTGAAATTGTTATTTTACATTAAGTAAGCATATGCCTATTTTTATTTCTCTGTAAACATTATTTAATATTTCTTATTAAATTTATATTATAATTTATGAATTTGCAATTTCCTGATAAAATAAATAAAAAAGAATATCTTTGCTTAAGGATAAATGACGTTAATTCCATCTATTGGTTACTGCTGCATGTGCACGTAGACATGGCAAGGAGCGTCTGAGAATTAGAATATAAGAAAGTCTAGTAGGTATTCATAGCTATATCGGTCGTTGCATATAATACGTAAGGGGGCATGTTGGGGACACATAGGATTGCACATCTTCCTTACGGGAATGACTTGTAATACATATACTTCCTTCATATTGATACTCTCCTAATACTGTCGTTCGGCATTAGAGCTGCACACAACATGTCATTCCCCTCTTCTATCAGTAGCATGAGTTTTACCATTGATTGTGAAGGGACCATTTCTCCACCTACCGGAGCAATTATAAGGAATCCAGTTCATGATTTGAGTCCCCTATTCGCGGAGAAACAGCCAACCACCTTTGAAAATATAATTCGAAGCAATGTAATAGGAAAATGGTTCCAATTCTGATTTTGAGAATTTCAGCAAGATATCCTCTTGAGATTAGTAATATATAAACCATTAAGTTTATACCGAATACTCGTATGTGTTCAACGGCTTAGAGAGAAAAAAAATGAATTTAAATGTAAGATATTTATAATTTATAAAGTTATCACAAATGCAACTAAATACCCATGAATGTTATGTAGCGTTATCATTATATGTTTCACATTTTGCACTGACTGCTTACGTTTCACTTCCGCTGTACTACACGCTTGCCTTCTGTTATAAACTCCATTAAGTAACTGTATAAGTTAAAATTCAGGATTATACCTGAGTGTGTATTTGTGAGTTTTGATTTACCTAATATAAAATTTTACGTATATCTCAATGTAAGCGACAGGGATCTAAGAAAAGTATGAGATTCGATTTGTTTTATTTACGGAAGTTCTTTAACAACTCAGGTCATCAGCGTTCCATTCAATTCATGATGAAACGACCGACAAATTTTGCTCAAAGTTTGCTTCATTTCCTATTGAGGTTCTTTATCGTGCCGGAAACATAGAGAGATGTTGAACAACCTGTCTAACTGATTACCTGTTATCAAACTATACCGGAAAACTTTCGAAACATTGATCTGGCGTAGAACATATCAACAGTCAAAGGGTGCGGACCAACCCGTAGTAATGTAGAATTGTAAATAGCATATCTCTCCATTGCCATTTCCCTAATGTATTGTCTACAAATTAGAATTAAAGCGTTCGTCTTCATGCTATGTTTGTACTTCCACATGTTCCGGATTGAAGAAAACTAAACAGCCAGGTTTATTATTGTGAAAAGGTTATTTGTTGTGTAAAAATTTGGGAATTTTCACTGGAAGGCTCGCCAATAAACTTCAAATAATGTGTGAAAGAAATATTACCATTTTAACTGAAATGCTTGGATATAATTTGTTAACTAATAACAAATAAAATTTGATAATTGGTGTGCAGTTTGTGAAGTTGATACAGCAGGGCCGTTTTTTAATCTGGAATAACTGTGTAAAATTTAACTAATGACAAAGTATCTAAACATCCAAATGCACAAGTGCAAAATTTTCTGAGATTTTTACACACTAGATAACCACAGAGTAAATAAGCAAGTAGAAAATGAAAAATAATTTCCCTCATTAAATTTTTTAAAAAATTAATCCCGTAGTGTACTCGCAGTGGTATTTACATTTACCATAAATGTAATACTTAACAGACATTATAAGCACGCATGCAGCCATGTTTAGCATTTGCAGTTTTGAAATATATTTGGTGTAGTGCTGCTTCTCAGAAAAAAGAGCGAATAAATAGCACCAAAGAATTTTAATTTACATAATAATGTAAACACAACAATTCAAGCCTTACCTCATATAGCACAGTGAATAACATGGAACCGTGTATATTTATGGTCTTATGCTATTACCTATTCCGCAATTACTTTGAGTGCATTTGGAGGTTGTAATATAAATTAAAGCGCTTCATTTGCATTAATCAATCTACATATTCAATATCCTCCATGCTTGGGATAATGCACCTTCGATTTTACGTATTATATTCTTTCCCACATCTAATTAATAATAACCACCGGCTGTGAATTGCTGCTCCGCTATTACACAAATATCAGTGTAGCCTAGCTATACTGATCTGTAACAATGTGTTAAACATTTTCTCACCTTTGCGCAGATAATTGATGAGTTGTCAAAAGATGAATGTATAATATTTCAATTCGAACTGCATAACACACTTAGTCAATCTCATGATTAGAGATTCTCTACCTATCTTTTAGTATCTGTAAGAATTATATTTATACTTTATGACAGGAAATCTTAACCCATATTAAATTTACGTTTGTTTAAATTATGGCATTAAATTACGGTCCAGGTTTCATTGGACCCAATTTGGAGAATAGTACTAGAGCAACAGAAAATAGGAGAGACATAATCATATTGACTGCTTGCATAAGTTACACCAAAAGTGACGCAAGTGCATGTTCAGAGAGCCTGATGTGGCGCTTCGTATTAAGGTAACAGTAATACAGAATAGCTGAAAGAAAATTGAAGAAACCTTTGCTGTTCTTTTCAACTGCTCTCTTCAATTGCATTTTAATATTGAACATTACATATTTTATAAAGCCATATTGGTTGATCAATATTAATGTTTAGAGGAAGTCATCATTGAATAAAAATTTGGTAATTTACTTAAACATACTGTCAAATAGATGGTGCTCCCAAGTATCGGAATGCACCTTGAAGTTTTAACAGCAGCATTTGTGGCAAATATACGAAAAACGCAAATAATTAACGCGGTACATAGTATCTAGAATATGCTTTTTAGTGAAAACTCCTTTATTTTCCTCATGCTGGACTTAATTACCATACTTTATTTTTTTATAAAACCATAAGTTTTTTGAGCAGACCGAATGTATTCCAGCTTTTTCTAACAGTTCCCTCTCACCTTGCAAGGCTGTTCCATTTATTGTGACTGTCCCACCTCTTTAATCTGTCAGAATCATGTAAAAAACATTCTTAATGAGCTTCACTATTTCCACTGAAACTTATCATCTCAAAAGAAAAAGCTGGGGGCACTGTTAAAGTCACATTAATGGGTAAAATATTACTATCATGACAAATTAACAAAAAGGGGGGACGAACAGTCGTCCGAGGAATATAGAATACACAAGATGAAAAATCGCAAAAGTATATTACATTTTGTACCACAATCATTAATAATTCATGAATAATACCAACAAATACTGATTTTCAGCATAAAAATGGTTGTGCTCATAATTATCTACTGAAACAGGACACAATTTAATTACATATATTGTTCACATAGCAACTTTGAAATATTATCCTCTAGTGCAAGATGGAACATCCAGCCTACAGGGCGTCCAGCGGAAATCAAGGTAGCATAGTGCATCTTGCTTTATTTCATGGTAAAATCTAAGAACACTGTGGACAATTTATAACATGAAAGCTTAAGAGCCCTTATCCGGAAATAGGTTATAGAAATATTTCACTATCGAAATGCTATATTTCCACCGTTATAAAAACAAACTTACGATTTGGATATAGGAGAGGATTTGAAAACAAAATATGGAAATAATATTTTGAAATCAAAATATAATATACATACGGGTTCAAAGTTACATTATTATTATTATTATTATTATTATTATTATTATTATTATTATTATTATTATTATTATTTGCGTTATTGCTCACAACAAATACATTTCATTTTCCTTGGCCATGACATTTACATGAAATGGACTTTATACTTAAATATAGTTTCCCGTATAATTAGACTAATCTACTACTGTGGATTCGGTTAATTACAATGACACTATAATTTTTAATGTTCTAACATTATCATTGTATTTGTGAAGTCTTAAAATGTATGTACTAATTTTTAACGTTTAATTTATATGGAAATGGACAAGAAAACTTTTACAGTTGCGTACATACTGTACTTCAATCCATCATGTGATTGAATATTTATTGCGCGCCGATGTTCCGGGTGACGCTTTGTACAATTTTTCGGTCATAGATGGTCAAATCTGTCGATATATGTATAAATATTAATATTACTAAAGGTAAGGCATGACAACACTAAAAATAGTATTTAAGTGAGAAGTATAGGACAATGATAGTGCACTCTAGGGAAGAAATGAGATTGTGGTAATGGATGCCTATTGAAAGCCATTATGAAATATCCAAAACGTAACTTTATAAATACTTTTAAGCACAAATCCGAAAATTATACGGAAACTCTTACCCGGAGTGAAAATAGAGGTTGTTACAATTTCTAAGTAGTTTTTCATCCAGCTATGCTAAATATGATCAAAAAAGTTTCTCATTGAAAACAGAATAGTTTCCGAAGGCTAATAATATTTTACAGAATTTAGGCTATTTATAATTACTGGTTAGATTAAATATTTGTGAACGTATATCACACGTGAAATACAGTGTGAAAATTAATTGAAATTATAGTCAATATTGTGCAATAGTTCAACTACTTAAACGTTAATTGCTCACATTCCTACGAGTCAGTAATGATGCAATATTGACCCCCAAATTTTTAATTTTAAATGAAAGTCTATCTAATAAGGGTTTCAGTAAATAAAGCACACTAAAGTATATACTGACTGGTTTATTAATGTGTTTTATGTATGACATTGTTGGCTATGCAACAAGGAATTTCAGTTTAGTTACCATTTCTATTTTCTTCTATGCTATCTTTGGGATTCCTCTTCATCTATCCAAAGGTTGTCTAATAATGCAGTGGTTATCAGTAGTGTCCTCGGCTTTATCGTCTTGAGGACCAAGTAGTGAATGACTGGTTAATGGAAATTGTGGCAATAAATAGTGGGGTTGCCTGTAAAACTAAACTTGGTTTGCTCGATTGAGGAGATTGAATCAAAGGTGGAGCTCTTGGATCTATGCAGTGGAACGATGGATATTGATTGTTTCAGGTAATTTATTAATTTTCATAGTTTTTAAACCCGAATACCATGTTGAGTGCAGTTTTTGAGCTTTTTCCCTTTTAAAGTTGTTACTATGCTTGTAAATTTTAATTACCTCCCGGTATAAACGAGCATCACAATGAAATGCTGACCCTAGTGTGTCAGTATCTTGTAAACCAATTTCAAGCACTCGGTCAGCTAGAAGAATATGATCAACAAAGTCTGTGTTATCTCACAGCCTGTGTTATCAGCCTTTTGCTATTCATAAAGTGTTATATATTAGGCACATTTTCAAATTTTGAGCTCGGGGATAGTAGGTTCCCTGTCTCAATATTTTCCTATAACTCCTCCGCAATCTTTCAATGTATAAAATATTCAAGTGGACATTTTGGAATAAACAATACTGAATTTCTGTGCAAATAATTTATTTTGAATTTGAAAATTATCAATAATGCGTTAAAGTCTATACACTTTTAATTCTTAAATTACATTAATACACTTAATAACATATTCAGTACTTGAATTTCCATATCATACTCTGTGCTTAAAACAACCTCGCAAGAACCATCAATAACATATGTATTCGGATTATTGCTCTGTTTTTCCCCATTAAACCACTTGTACAATGCACTCAACGTAAATATTCTGTCACCCTTGAACTACGATCACCTTTATTCTGCGGAAAGCCTTCGAAAACAATGCTATAACGAAAACAGAACCGACAATTTGTAATGACAATAAGCCTATTTAATAAAAAGCATAAACGTATAAGGCAATGCGGATATGCTATATCTGAAACTATCCTTAGAGCACGTTCTATAAAGCCAACTTGTAATTCACATACCTTCTGCATTTTGCTATTCCCCTAATACAATGGGTCATACGTGTGGTGAAGTGGTATGCAGTCCCGCTCTACTTTCTGTTACATGAGCGTTTCTATTGGCTCAGAACGAGCTTATGCTCCGCATTGTAAGGGCTTGCTGCTGGTGCTTTAACTTTCACTATTTGAAGGGGAAATGCAGTTTGCTATTGAATATACAATTTTAATACATACAGGTAGATGAGAGTTTTTATTGCGTTATTGAATATTCCGGTAAAATGTAACCATGCTCTGTAAGCACTTTAACCTAATGTTGAGATACAATGATATTCAATTAAAATCCATTGATTTTGACAGATAAATTAATAATATGAGATGCGCTTTTTTCTACTCAATTTAGCCCTGACTAATAATAAAAAATTGACTCTTTATTTTCAAATTAGATAGTTCCAAAATTATTGCATAATTAAAATTTTGAACAGCAGCTTATTCCGCTTGAAATTCCTTCTGAAACAAAATTAAAAATTAATCATATTTCAAATATTTGATAATTTATTTTGAATAATTCAAAGAAGGAATATATTTTATTCAAGGGCAGCTCTTATTTTTTAATTGTAATTCACGTCCTGATGATAACTTTATAGTGGTAAGGCAGTAACTGAATAATGCAAATTAAACTGCTTTATATTTTTCAAAATATAGTGGTAGGGAAGCAAGCCTTTTATCCCCATACTGTACCTGCACCTTTTAATCCCTCCTCAATAGAGTGGATTTTCCACCCCTTTTGTATGCAAGATTTTATCCTGCAAGTCCCCTCACACCTTAAGCTTCAAAGAACAAAACTGTATGATAAATGTTTTTGCTGTACTGGAGTTAGTGACCAAAGAACAGTAAGTTTTCGACTGACTTGTCCATGCGCAGCACATTGATCGGAAAGTAAACAGAAATAGCTTATCGTTTTAGAAAAAATACATTAAAAGAAGCGAAAAAGTTGACGGGGAAAAAATGTCCCATCTTTAAAGACAATAGAATACTACGAAACACTATTTTCGCTAATACCAATGTTTTTTATTTGATTTTTTCGTATTCCCCTGGTGTTGGTGTTAAAAACCGTTCGCAGTAATTGCTAATACATCTTTGAACATGCAGTAAATATTGAATAACCCTCTGAACATTAAAGCAATTGTTCAAGTCAACGTTTTCGATCTATTAATTTCATAATGTCTCACAGGATGAAATTCAAAGATCCAAAGTAAATGTTCAACATATTTTTTCCAAGTGAGTTTATGATTTACAAACATTATGAAGTAATACATAAAATTTGAGCGATGAGGTCCAAGTGGTGTAGGTAACCATACTTATTTCCTAAACCCAAGATCGCGGGTTCAATTCCGGCCAGGGTCATTGGAATATTTGATTGTGAATATCTTAAGTATGACTTTTTTTGGAAAGCAAGTAAAGCCGTGGGTGCCATGTTGTAGATTTACGGCATGTTAAGGCAGCTCAAACTTGAAAGAAGAGACTTCTGAGCAAAATTTATCAGCCGATTCATGCCGTGAATTGAATGGGATGCTTGAGACCTTAGATGTTTAAGAGCTTCTCTGTATGTGTAAATTTGGGAATATGTAACGTTCTTTACACGGTTCTCGATGTAATGGCAAAGTTACTAATGTTAATGAACATAGTTTGCTCCAAATCCTTTGAGTGCAAGTTTGAGATTAAATGTCAAATATGCATTGGCTAGCATAACACAATGATATGTATAATAAGCCATTCTTGATCGTTGGGCTATAGTTCTGCTCACATAAAATCAAAGTGACAATATGTTGAGGCCACCATTGTCATGTGACGAATGTTTTCCCCGAATCTGAGCTTAAGCTTAAATCTGTGGAGCTGTCAAGCTCAAGCTTGAAATAAGAGACTTCTGAGCAAAATTTATCAGCCGTTTCATGCCGTGAATTGAATGGGATGCTTGTGACCTTAGATGTTTAAGAGCTTCGGTAAATAAAGGAAATCAGCAACAACATATATCCTCCTAGCTACTACAAAATTTACCTGCACGTTAATGGAAGGAATGAACATGATAAAACACTAGTAAGTAAAAACTAAATGTTTAACAAATATCAGGAAACACATTTTCGATCAGAATTACATTGAATTTTTTTTCTAAAAAGAACTAAAATATTTTAATGCATTACTTATATAGATTATCCAGATTTTAAATATATTTTGCCTATAGTTTGCCTGCTACTCTAAAGTTAAGAAGTAATAAATAATGCAATAATATATTAATTATTTATAAAAGGGTAATGTGTATATTTGCGGTATATACAAATATTATCTATATGGCATTATAGATTTAGCTACTTAATAACGTCTATGTGGTTTGCTCTAATAGGAGGAATTATCACCGCAACTTCAAGGATCCTAACATTAGATATATTCTTACACAAACGATCGATCCGAGAAGATATTCTCTTATATGAATTGTTTATATTATATAATATAACCACTTATATGTATGGTCCGTTATTAAAACAGCTATATGAACAACAGTAGGAAGATTGTTTATATTATACATTTTGTAAGTGTTGATTGAGTTACTACCCAGAAAACCCATCTAATGCAGCATGTATAATGAAATGAAAATACACCCTTAGGCTCTGTGGCAACGTTAAATTATATAAATTAATTTCCTCTAAGTGTCCTGCCCATTTTCCACCTGCTTATAATTCTTATTTTCTTTGTATGTGTAAATTTGGGAATATGTAACGTTCTTTACACGGTTCTCGATGTAATGGCAAAGTTACTAATGTTAATGAACATAGTTTGCTCCAAATCCTTTGAGCGCAAGTTTGAGATTAAATGTCAAATATGCATTGGCCAGCATAACACAATGATATGTATAATAAGCCATTCTTGATCGTTGGGCTATAGTTCTGCTCACATAAAGTCAAAGTGACAATATGTTGACGCCACTATTGTCAACTGACGAACGTTTTCCTCGATAATGAGCTTAAGCCTAAATCTGTTGAACTGTCATTACTAAAGGACAGATTTTAGCAATTATGTGATACTCACCATGTATTTCAAAGAGAGACATTGAAAACGTGGCGTGATTTCATAAGTTTCATCCTGTATCACATACACATAGATATGTTTCCTTATTTAGAATTCGAAAAGGTCATTATTGAAATGAATATGTAAATACTCCATATTATTTATGTATTATTATTACACTTTTCACAAATTTATGACAGGGACAGTCCCGATGATGGTTGATGTTTTCTTGACATTAGATACATGACAGATACGAACTGTGTTCGTCATTCATTTCTTTGTGTTTTTAAAATATTTGCAACTATGAGAAGGGAATTATCTGAAGAAGATATGCTTTCAATTCTCTATGAATATGTTTCTGAAATACTACAAAACATATTTAGAAGATAGTGACAGCAAAGAAACTGCTTTGATAATACCTTTCTATTATCTACCAGAAGATAGAGGAATTATGTCCTCAAATAATTTCTGTTGTTGCCAGGAAACCCGTCACTGAAAAGAACTACTACAGCATAAACTAATCCTACAATAAATATATTTTAAATCATGTATGAGATATCTTATTTTCAATTATATATATATATATATATATATATATATATATATATATATAAACTAACTGAAACATGCATTTTCAAAATTTCCCAAAAACCCTTTCAACACACTAATTATAATTCATTAAATACATATAAAATATTGTTCGAGAACTACCGCTTTTACGTTTATTAAGAAAAGAATGAATAAATAACACAGCTTTAATATTAATGACGACGTTAAATATAAAGAATAAAATATGGAATATCCAAGACTGTGCACATGTAATGATAGAATATTGAATGTCCAAGACTGTGCACATGTAATGATAGACTAGGTTATTATTGTTTGTGGTCCGTAGACATAATAATCTCACATATTTAGAGATAAACATGTTTTATTAATAAATGTTAACATAAATGTCTTGCATGCGCGAAATCCCGGAGAATTTCAAGCTTATCTGTGTGGGTGAAGTCACAAGCTATTTCACTTATATGCGGTGCTTTACAATTGCTACCTACTTCATGTTGCTGCTACCCTAATACAATACGGGACCATATCCCGAAATACTCTTAGGATTAAAATGGTACGCCGTAAAGTCATGTGTACCTGACGGAATTCGAATTTAAAACCATAGAATAATCTAAACCATACTCATCATGGAGAAATCCAGCAAGACTGAAACAGAATATAATTTACGTTTGTTTCTGGATTCATCAAATGCCTTTGATTTAGCTGATCATAAAATCAAAAAAAAAAAAAAAAAAAAAAAAAAAACTAGAATGGTGTGGTTTAAGAGAAAAATGGTTTTGTTCATAGCTTAAAGATCGAAAACAGTTTGTAGAAATACTCCGTAGAAATAAGGGTACAAATACTAATGAAGCCCTCAGTTTCATTACACAATGTTTCAATGTAGGTTCAGTGCTTGGTCCCTTACTAATTATACTCTATATAACTTACTGACCAATTCATATAAAAATGTCGATTACCCTATTTGCAAATGGTACCCTTCAATGGTAAAAAAGTTCAACAATTACAAATAAACGTGAGGCTGAGTCAGTTATCTAATTGATTTCAGAAGTATAAACTTGTAATTAATGTAGGAAAGCTTGTGCAATATCTTTTCGATACCAAAGAAATACACATTCATGCCTAACTGTTGAACTTGAAAACCAAACATTTTCTTATCTAAACAGTGTTAAATTTTTTGGAGTATAGATAGATGAAAATTTGTAATGAAATATCGCGTACCGAGAAGCGAACTCAAGGATGAGTCAAATATGTTTTGCCCTCAAAGTATCTCATTAGATATGGAATTATACTCTGGGGCAAAAAAACAAACAAACATATTAATTTTAAAATGCTAAATGAATCACTAAGGATAATTACACGTAAAAATGAAATTGAATTGTGAAAAATTCAGTTAATATCGTCAATAACATTACCTGTTTCCTGCGCATACACACAGCCACGGATGGCCGAGGTCGTTAAACAGCGGACTCGTGAGCGGGGGGTCTGGGGTTCGAATCCCGCCAGGACCGTCCTCCCTGAGTGGAGGTTTAACCAGGTTTTCCTCAGTCCTCATAAATGGCAAATGCAGGGGAGGTAGCCTAAACTTCAACTTGGAACATTTCCTTCCTTAAAAATAAATCATTTCCCAATATATCAATTTATTTCCTGGATCACCAGTGTCCATCGCCTGTGGTGCCCCTTCATTCATTGCGCGCGCACACACACACACACATATATATTTTAAAATCTAAAATGGAAAAATGATTTTCCACCATTCCAGTTGAATAAAGGCAGACGAAATAACACACGAACCAACCATCAGTTAAGCAGTATAAGCCATAATACCACATTATATGAACACAATACATTATATAATTATACTAAATTATACAGCAAACTGCCAAAAACCTTTATAGTTTACTATAAGCACCAACATTTTTGAAATCGGTGTGGAATCTTTACTGCTTGAAAATTGTTTTTATTGTGCAGAAGCATATGAAGAGGAATTTGCCTCTTAAATAAATTAAGATTTATATTTAAATACTAATCTGTTACACCTACATATTATTCTTATCCACATAATATATCAAAATGATAATTTTGAAATATTCGCATATTTTGTTCGTTTTAATTTTTAAGTCACAATTTTGTCTTTTTTCCCTTTTGTACTTTTTACAATACCTGCCGTATCCAATATTATGTATGTGACATTTAAGGACGAGTAAGTGACTATTGACTAAATTCTCTAATAGCTAAGAATTTCTGTTTGAAATTGTTATTTTACATTAAGTAAGCCTTTGCCAATTTTTATTTCTCTGTATACATTGTTTAATATTTCTTATTAAATCTATATTACAATTTGTGAAATTGCTATTTCCAGATAAAATAAATAAAAGAGGATATCTTTGCTTGAGGATAAATGACGTTAATTCCATCTATTTGTTACTGCTGCACGTGCTCGTAGACATGGCAATGAGGAGTTTGAAAATTAGAATATAAGAAAGTCTAGTAGGTATTCATAGCTATATCGGTCGTTGCATAAAATACATAGGGGGGCATGTTGGAGACACATAGGTTTGCACATCATTTGCTCTAAGTAGCTTCTAGTAGCAGAAATATAATTCAAAGAGAGTTGATTGTTCAGCACGTTTATCTGGCCGAACAGTACTTTCTGGCTATTTAACCGTTATAATTAGGATTTTTCTTCATTCATTCCTTTTGTGACATCATAGCGAATGCAATTCAGCATTTTATCTACCTTTTTATTTTTATGCCATATAAAAGGATCTTGTTTCCATAAAATTACTCTGTTAAGCAATTTATGAAATATTAAACTAATATATATATATAATGACACTAACTTATCTATAGTACTAAAATAACAGCTGTATAGTTTTGCCATGTTAATATCAGGCGCCATTTTACGTGTACTGAACCAAGATTGTATTTAGTTTGCGTTAAATAATTATTTATTCTTTATTTATCAGTACATAATTCCTTTACCTGCTATAAGAAAATATTAACGGAATTGATTTTGTTAAAATCGTACGAATTTATATACAGTACAACGAAATAATGTGTGGATTTGAGTGATTTCCGTATCCATCGTGTTACATCCGAATTCCGTTTGGGGCTTATCTAAAGGTACCCATTAATTCCATATTGCACCCTTATCCTTTATTATTTTATAGTTCACTTTCTCTTCCTTATGCTGATAAGTTTCCCAATTAAAATTGTAATTGTAAATTAAATGTGTTCATACACTTGGTTTGATAGCAATGTATCAGGATAATAGAAATATTCAGAAGATGATCATGCAGTGAATTACAGAAGCGGAAAGCACGCTTGGTGACTGGCGTAGAGAGGAAGATCAGTATCTCCAGCATGTAAAAAATGGGTGTATGGTATCATGCAAATAAACTATTTATTTTGGATGGTGGACATAGGATTTTTAAACGCACAAAATTTCAATTGTGCTATTAAAATGCATAAAATTTGGAGATATTGACCCAGATAGCTTAACAAAATGAAAAATTTGGTGTTCCTTATTAATTATTCAGAAATGCAAATACATTAAAACTATGGTTATTAGGAAGTTATAATCAATAATGGCGAACAAGTTCAATAATGACCTAGTATCCAAATGCGGAAAAGTACATGCTGACTGTTTTATACTATATCATTAAGCGCATAAGAATTTATTTTAGTTACTAAAACAAAAGACACATTTTAGGTATAACATCGATACTTATAAAAATATTCTGCGTTTATTTTGTTTATTAATAATTTTCTACAGTACACATAGTTCTGAAAGCCATTAAAATGTGAAATGGAATACGAATTCAAAGAGTTGTATTTTAAAACTAAGTATAGCACAGTGCATATACAAATATAATATTCATTTAGTTAGAATTTATTTATTTATGATAGTTCTAATATATACACATTAAATTTCAATAAAAAGAGAAAATATATTAAAATAAGGTAATTTGTAAAAGCGAGAAAAACGTTATTAATTAAACAGCCCCATTTTATTATCATACTTATTGAGGTTGAACATGTAGACAAACTTGAAGCATTCCAGTTTGCAATTTTAGCATTCTAATGGCATTTGTACGTTTAAGTATAATATCATTTATCTCACCAATGTTAAGTCACGTATTATGATGGTCCTTATTACGGACCGGTCAGCAGTCTGGATGTATTAACAGGGACGTAATTTATTGTTGGCTAGAACTGATGGTAATATAACAAAATGAACAGTGTACCAAGCTTTTTAACCATTAAGTGATTTACTAATATGATACCGAATTCTACTCAAATGGTTCAAGACCATTGTACTCTTCAAGTAATTGCCGAAACCTTTGCACCAGATTAGTGGGTTGAAGGTTTTTCTTCATAACGAAATTGAATGTCCAATATTCCTTTGTCGCCGTTATTCTCATCATTAGTTTAAGTGATATCTCATTTATCTAATGATACATTTAGAAGGTCTTTGTCATTTGGCAGAGAACATTAATTAAATTTCCATATTCTACATCAATTATTATTATACTCCTGATAAAACTCCTAAATTTGATCTTAACTATAAGTACTTTTTGTATAAACTATGCTATCACATCAAATTGCGTGAAAGAATTTATGTTAATTGTTTAATAGCCCAAAAATTTAGTTACAAGAATTTTCACCTTTAATTTTTGAAGCTGAAAATGAAATCTTTACTTAAATTTTGCACCTAAAAATGAGGAAATGTAAGTGTGAGCAAAATGTATTGTAAATAGAAAACAATTTCTTCCTTATAAGATGGCTGTTATTAAACCACAGACTTTAAAAATATTTTTTCCAAAGAAGCAAGACATAGTTGCCAAAGGAGGTGCAAAGATAAGTGTTCAAAACGACCATACTACACCATTAGTGCATTCCCTCTGCATAGGACAATAGTATTCGAAGAGCAGCAATGCGCAGACAATATTACAAGAACGGTAAATTCAATATTTTTCATACCAATTGAAATATTCAAGCACATAGGTTAGGCAGTTATTTACGTTTTATTCTATATAATCTCTTTTTTTATCTGCCAAATATGACTTCCATACATACACCATGATTTTTTCTGTTTGCATATTTTAAACTCTACAAAAGGTAAGAATTTCGTGTATTAAGCTGTTATTTTACATAAAGTAAGCATTTGCCAATTTTTGTTTCACTGTTAACACTGTTTAGTAATTCAAATTATATTTATAAAACACTCGATGAAATTGCAATCTCCAGTTAAAAAAAACCAGAGAGAATAACTTTGGTTGAAGATAAGTGAACTTAATACCTTTAATTGGTAACTGCTACACTAACACGTAGATGGGGCAATAAGCTGTCTAAGAATTAGAATATAAGATAGTATAGTATGTATTTATAGCTACATCCGCTGTTGCATATAACACATGGCGGGGGGGGGACATATTGCGGATACATAGGATTGAACAGCATTTGTTCTAAGTAGCTTCTGGTAGCAGAAATATAATTGAAAGAGAGTTCATAATTTGCTTCTATAAAACTACTCTGTTAAGCTGTTTATAAATTGTAAACTAAAATTTATATGAAATCATACTAGCTTCAGTATAGTGCTAAAATAATAAGTGTATATTTCTGCAGTCCTAATACCAGGTGCCATTTTACGTATACTGAACCAAGAGTGCATTCAACTTTTGTTAAATAATTATTATTTATTCTTTATTTTTCAGTTCATAATTCCTTTATCTGTTATAAGAAAATGATAACGGAATTGAATTTGTTAAAATCATACGTATTTATATACAGTACAACGAAATTAGGTGCTGATTTCAGCCATTCCTGTATCTATCGTGTTACAGCCCGAATTCCGTTTCGTGCATATCCATAGCTACTCATCAACTGCACATTGGAACCTTATCCTTTATTATTTTACAGTTTACCTTCTATTCCTTACGCTACTAAGTATCCAAATTGAAATGGTAATTGTAATTAGCAATGGAAGCATTTATCCACACTTTTCAACAGGGGTATTGAATTAGTTGGGTAGTAGTACAATTTAAAAGTGTTCATAATCTCAGCGTTGTGTCTAGTAATCGGATATCAGGACATCAGGAAAACAGAAATATGCAGGAGGTGGTCTTGGTCAGAATCACAGCAGCAATAAGCGCGCTTTGTGTCAGATAATCAGAGAAACGTCATATATGGAGTCGCAGGATAATGGTTGTATTATATTTCGCACACCACGCACATAAAATTTACAGTGTTGATGTAAACAATTTAAACAATTAAATTGGTGTAAGGGACATTACGGTACCTAAATTGGCCACGGTTCTTAACCAATGCCAAAGACGACAAGCATTTACAAAAGCTCCATGTCTTTTTTACTGAAACAAAATGTTTGCAAAGGGGATGATTCCAAATACATTTGTGTTCACATGAAGTTATTAATTCATTCATAAATTTATTTTATATGTATTTTGATATTTGGCATAAAAATTATTATTCATAAAATGGGATTGATTATTATTTCAGCAGATTGGCCAGTTTCATATCTGGGCAAAAGGGTATGACAATATTTTCACATAATAAATATATGTGAATGAGGATTACTATTTTTCATAAATAATTCTGAGAAAAGAACAGAAACACGGCATTTTTATAAAATAGTTTAAAAATATGCATCTTCACATAATAAAATTATATGAAAAATTTGAGAGTACATGGTAATATTTTATATATTTACACATAATATTTCCCGATATGAACAAAATATAATGCACTTGCTGGTTTCTCTTGAACTTTTAACATTTATTTCGTTCAGATTTTTATATTCTTTGGGACATTCAATTTAAATCCAAAGCATTTGTTTAAGCATATGTCTCGGTGGCTGAAAATGCAAAAGGGCGCGATTTTATTTTCGTATGTATTCCAGAATAAACATCTTATATGTATCCTTATCATCACAATATAGTATAACGTATCTCAAGTATCTAGCAGAATTTGATCAACTTCATGGCTAAATGCGTAATTAATGGTTGTTTCCAAGTTTTGTTTCAAATTGGTTATTGCATCTGTTTTGCTGCCTTTTTGATCGTATTTACAAAATACATAAAATAATTTGTCATTTTAACTTGTTAAAGTCATTTATTACTAATGTTGAAAATGCTGTGAATTAAGTTAAATATCTAAAGTGTCTTGTGTTTTTATACTTCAAATAATCCGTTTGGTTGTTTTATTCCAGTAATTATTATTTTAGTAATATAGTTGTTTTGGGGACACAAGTCTAAATATTTTAACCACAACCCATATAGTGTTAATTTAAATGATTTCACCGTGAAGGAGCTTTGGCTTTCTCAGACGAAGTAGAGTAAGCTGGTAGCTGATTCTCGCTTAGAAGAGGTACCCGCTCTACCTGCTTATGGCCACATTTTACAAAATCAAAAACGATTATATATATACATTTCAGATCTATGAACATGAAAAACCAGCGATAGGAATACTAAGATCATGTGTGTGTGTTTTTTGAATAGTATTTAACGCCCGTTTTTACTACTCAGGCACCACACGCGGTGGGCACTGATGATACATGAAATTAAATGATATATTAGGGAAAGATATTTTTAAGGAAGGAAGCGTTTCAGGCCTAATTTTTAGGTTACCTCCCCGGCATTTGCCTGTTATGACGACTGAGGAAAACCTGGAAAAACCCCAGTCAGGAAGGACGGTTCTGGTGGGATTCGAACCCCATACCTCCCACTCACGAGTCCGCGCCTTAACGACCTCGGCCACGCGTGGCGGTGTGTGTAGATGTTAGTATTGCAGTTTATTATTGACATAAATTCCTGCAACAGGAAAGCGTATATCTAGCAGATAGCTTAAATCCGTTGGCAGTAAGAGCGTACTTATTTAAGTTAAACATAGGAAGTGTACAGTTTACCTGTTTTATATTTTTCTCTCTGCCAGCAAACACGATGTTTATATTTGTTGCTTCCAGTTCTTTGATACGGAGTGCGTGTTATTTTGTCTTTAAACTATATACCCGTAAGTGTTATTGTTAAATTTCGGTTTTCGATACTATAGATTTTATGGGAAATTATATATATGCTATCTAATCTTGCATTTCAGGTCATAAGCGTTACATTCCATCCAGGTAGTTAAGCAGCCTATAAATTTTGCTCAGAGGCCTCTTTTTTCAGGCTTGTGGTCTTTTACGTGCCATAAATATACGACATGGAACCCGCGGCTTTATTCTCTTCCGAAGGAAGCAATGCATAAGATTTGTACCCTGAAAATATCGATACTGGCTTGGATTTAACCCCCAATCTTGGGTCTACGAGATAAGTATGGTTAACACTTGACCCCAGGACCAACGTCCTACAGGATAACAAACATTTTCCACTTTATCGCTTGTCTACAAATCAGCGAAACTACTGGTCTAAGATATTTGTTTGGTTCCTTGACTGGGTATGTATATTTATATAGTTTAGCGCCCATTTTTACATGTACTAACCTTTCATATAAAAGCACGTAGAGGTGTTTTGAAATCCGTCAGGTGCGAGCGCCTTTTCCTATTTTTTCCCCTACAAGTGGGATAGTTTTACATGAAATATCATAAGGGTGAACTAATGAACTTTATAATATTTACTAGATATTTGTTCACATTATATTCGTATAAAATCACGAAAGGTAATATGGATAATCAGATAAAATATAAAACTACATTTATTACTTTACTTTATTTGTTTACAGCGATGTATATTTATAATTTTCTCGTTATTAATTGAATGAATTTGTTATTTTCTCATAAAGAAACAAACTGTTTAAATTATGAGAACGGTTATACGAGGGATGCGGCGCTTTTCGTGCGCACATAGGGTTCTGTATTAGGCAAATAGGAATCTATAGAAGGTTTGGTGCATTAAAAGCCTGAAGAAGTGATGTTTCCAAAGAGAAATGATAGGTGTTATAAGAATTAGCTCCCTTATTGATGCAAAACTGTTCCTACATTTCATTTGCTGGCATTGGGGAATACCATTTTTGTTTACAGTGGGATAGTTTTTCAATGGTTATGATACAAATTTTACAAAGTTAGGTGTTCAAGTATATTTGTACTTTACGTTCTGCACTTTCACAACATTTTATATAATACGTATCTTACTTTCTATATAATTACTCTTTTAGCGGTTTTTTAAAGTAATACTTAACGCTCATTTAAAAACTGCTGAGGGATCATAAGATTAGGCACTGATAATGCGTAAGATGAAATGAGAAATGAAGGAAAATTATTGTTTTAAGGAAGCAAACGTTCCAGGTCATTTATGAGAACTGAGGAAATCTAGAAACTTCCTCATTAAAGAAAGACGGTTCTGGCGGGAATCGAAGTTCAGAGCTTCCGTTCCGTGTCTTAACTATCTCGGTCATCTGTGGAGGTATTCAGTCACAGCATCAAATTAATAAGGAGCAATAAAAATTCTCTAAAGCACAACGATAGACTCTGTATTTTTTAATTCTTATTCGATGCCCAATTTTTCCCCAATTGAGCTAAGATTTTTACATTTAGGTATAATCAGTACGTATTAACCATTCGTATGTTCTGTTTCCATAACTTCTGCAGTGCTTAAAAATGGATCTATACAGGTTGAAATTACAGGAATTTATACTCTGTAGAACACAAAGAGTATTGATTTGCAGGATTCCTTTATTTATCGTAGATACAGAGCCAGAAGTCTTTGGTTACTTTTGCAGCGCGAGTTACTGAATCTTTCCGCCATGCTACCTTATATTTTTATTTTTTATACAGGTCGGCCCTAGTGATCTAGTGGTAACCATACTTGCGTCAAAGACCCAAGAACGCGGGTTCAATGCCGGCCACGGTCAATGGATTCCTTCGGGCGTGAAAATCCTAAGTATGGCTTCCCTCCAAAGGGAAGTAAAGCCGTGGGTCCGGCGTCGTAGATTTAAGGCATGAAAAAGAACCTCAAGCCTGAAGAAGGAGGCTATGAGTAAAATTTGACGGCTGTTTTAAGCCTGAATTCAATGGGACGCTGATGACCTGAGATGGCCATAAATAAAACAAATTATTTTTTTTTTCATACTTCACTGCCTATTCCTTAGCTATCAAGTACCGAATGCCAGACATAATTGTAAGCGGACTCTTTAATTGTCTTTGCAGGTCCCTAAAATTAAATGCGTTGCCCTGCAGTAGCACAGAATTTGGTGTTCATTACGTAATGGGAGTTTAGCGAGAGTAGTATTAATCTATCCGTTGGATGCACATTGCGTCAGACTCGCAGGGGAATGTGAATATTTTCAGCATGCAGGGACTTCAATGTGTTTATATTTCTTTTTATTTTGAGTCGGTGCATTTGCTTTACATTATAAATGAAAGCACAACAAAAGAAGTCGTCCTGTATTAGAATAGTAGAAACATGCAATAGGTGGTCATGTAACGAATCACAGAAAGGAAAATGATTATGTTATTAGAATTGGATTTAAAGTCGCTGTCTCATCATACTCATGAATATATATGGTGATAATGAGCTTAATTTGTTTTCATTTAATACCTGCAAATATATTCTACGGTTGTAGCATAAAAAGTATTCATAACCTGAGCGGAAGTATTACCTAGCAAAGCTTGCTGAATTATGATAGTACCCTTATGGAGTAAGCGGTAATGCAACGAAGCACAGAAAATGTAAACGCTCATGGCTTAATAAATGGCAGGATACGTTCATATTTCGAGGCTGCAAGGTCATGAATATATAGAAATGTGCTAATCAGTTGAACGTATTTATATTTTCTCCAGCAGTTAAAGTAAAATATGGCCAGAAAAATTAAATTTACCAAAGAACGTACCTATATAAAATATACAATTACATTTTAAATGGTATTTATTCGCCTGTTTTTACTGCTGAGGCACAACAGGCGATGGACACTGATGATACATTAGATGAAATGATAAATTGAAGAACTTTTTTAAAGAAGCAAACATTTCAGGCCTAAGCATACGGTAGCTCCGGGCATCTGCTATGCATGAACGCTGAGGAAAACCTGGAAAATCCAGAAGGAAAGGACGGTCCTATTTGGTTTCGAACCCCAGACCTACCGCTTACGATTCCGTGCCTTAAGGACCTCCGCCAACCATGGCGGTATAGAGGTAGTGATCAGGATAGATTATGTGTTACAAAGGGGCTTCCTGTTTTTAACTGTCATAAATAAAAGACGCAAAAAGATTGGATTTCTGACAATTTGGAAAATAGTTCTAATAATTAAGTTCAATTTGTATGGCATATTTTTCAAATGCAGAAATGTACGTACTCGCTGTTCCACGTTTCAAAATCAATAAAAGTATAGGATTTTTTTTATTTACACAATTAAACGCATTCAAAGGATTATTTGGATAACTATAAAAAATAAGCTGCATTTATCCCAAACTGACTGTTTAATTTTTGCAGATTAACACAAGACCTGAAAATTATTAAAATGTTGTCCTGACTTGAATATGATAGCTTAGTAATTTAAATGGATGCATTTAATTCCTTGATGTAGCAATCTGTGCACACAAAATAATCGACAAGTGTGATGCTTTTTAATAGTCTTAATACATGTACAAGTAAGCCAATTGAAATTGCAATATCAATATGTATGTGCATTCAACGGATTTATAAATAAGTTCGTATGTAGAAAAGGAGAAAACGACATTAGATTGACAAGGATCGTTTCATGAGCATACATATGGACTACAATTACACATTAAGCATTCAAAATTTCAAAAAGAGATGTGTACATTCACAAGTAACGGAGCTAACTTGGGCGGATAAATAAATAAATCTGTTAAATTCAGCAAATTTATTACAACAATGAAATACATCGTAGGATAATATCACAGTCAATTCTACACAGACCTAATGTTAAGAGTAATACTTTTCATACATGTCGTTAATTGTTTAATCGTTTCATCTTCACAACGAGCTGGCACAAAATGAAAATCTTTTCACTCAATGGGAATAAAATTTTACAATATAAAATAAAATTTAATTTTAAGCTTTAGCTTATTTTTTTATAAAGGATATGTGCGATAACACAGCTAATATGTAATTATTTCAACGTATGTACGTCTTGCTTATGAAAATAGAAAGTGGTACATAAGGCTTTTGTCTCATCTGGTAATAACCTGACATGCATTACTATTCTCAGCCTTCTAGTATGAGCAATTAGGATAATGCGTCTTTCTTCTCCCAATTCCATAACTTCAACCTGCAAAGTAACTAATGTTAACATTGCTTTCGAAGAAATCTATCATGGAATTAAATAAACATTCTTAAAATGTTAAATATTATCCTTTTAAAACTGTACTCATGGAAATATTAAATATTAATATACAAATGCTACACTCCAATCAAAACATTTCAAATTTCTTTATTTTGTTAAAAAAACAATATTGTGGATTTTTACACAATTTTAATATACCTTCATTTAAGTAACAGGACGAGAATACGCGTAAATAAAAATAAACAAATATAATTGGAATGAAGCTAAATATGCTTTCACTTTAGGCAAAATATGAATAACTTCAGGACTTCGTCATAAGACGACCACACTTTCCTTGAGCACGTAGTGAACTTTATTCATTTTGAAGAGAGGAAGAAAGAATCATCGTATAGCATATAAATAAAGTTAAGGAAAGCAAGCAAACGTCACAGAGTAAAATTTAGGTGACGAACTGTAGATCAAGACTAATTTACATCTAGAATGAGGACCTTATATCATTGTACTGAAAGTTTATGAAGCCCACCGTTCGCGTTTATGATTTTTTTTCCTGATAAACATTTCATGAATTCAACCCTTATAGTAAAACAATTATTTATATCCGTGTAGTTAAGAGTCCCCTCGAGCGAACTCTGATTATTATAATCTTAATATTTTCATATGCCCATAATTGTTTGCAAATCTGCGGGACAAAATCATGGTTGATATGATTCATTCCAAATTGACTGATTCTTATGGTTGTATAATAAGTTTTAAGTAAGAATGAAAATGACTTAGTTAAATTCAAACTTTCCGCTCCAGAATCTCAACTCAGCTTACATATCCTTGAAATACACACTTTAATAATATTTTGCAGCTAATTACCAGAGTCAAACATGATTATGAAACAAAATATGTGTTACCTAGTCCCATTTTCATTACTAAAGTTTTAGAGTGAATGAACTATGATCACAATATACCATATTGGATATTCATCATGTGTTTACAAAATATTTTGATGTATAACGATAACGTAAAAGTAAAAAGAGTAATTATATAATAAATAATAATACATTTTTCGAAAATACTCCGAACATTCATAATTTTATAAATTTTAGAGATTTCTTGTTAACAACTGAATGACATTAATATTTTCTCAAGCAATAAATGCAATTTTAGGAATACAAAACTGATATCTTCATTAGTTATGACCAGTGTTCAAAATGAATACATACATAATATTGTAGTGACATTTTGGGCATATTGCATCTCTCTAACTGTATTTTCAAAACTAAACACTATTTAAAATGATACAACATAACACATTAAAAATCTGCACTTCACGAGAGTCCTTTGGGGAGTGGTAGGGTAACTAAGAGTAGGAGTATTGTTCGGCCTTCAGATTACGAACATGCTAATGGCTGGGTATTCACAGCCAATGAAACTAGAGAATAGAGCGCCTAGGCGGGGGGAAGCGGCGTTTTGCATGTTAATAAAGCCTGGTCGTAACAGGAATGTACAGAAGGTTTAGAGCATTAAAGGTTCTGCAAGCAGGAATGATACCGAAGAAGATAAGTATTTCAGTCACCTATTCTCTCGTAAATGGAAAAATCATTGCTACAAATTTTTCTGTTATTTTAAAATGTCATTTTGCTAACAATGGGATGGTTTTATAATAGTTACGGAAAAAAAATTAACGAAAAAATTATTAAGTATAGTAAGTTACATTTATAATTTATCACAGCATTATATATATAATTAATCATAAAATCTACTTATGAATTAGTAGCTTATTGATATTAAATTATACTAATGATTTCAGTGTGGAACTAAGAAAGCTCTTGAATATTTCTATAATCCAAATGTGGGTGTATTTTGCACAGTAACCCTAGGGGTTTGGGGTATCTATTTAATATGTAATAAATAACTAAACATTCTTTTGTTCACAGTTTTTGTAACAAATCAAATAGCGTGAAATTGTTCTTATTTATACTCAGTGAAAATATAAAATACTATATGAGGGACTCCCATGTTTTTCATGGACACAGTCAAGAGTGTTTTGCGCGCTGTGAATCGTAAGCCATACAGCATTTACACCTTAAATGCTAATTCTTTTTTTTCATTTATTCCATATTATTTCCGAGAAACCGATTTTTTGTAAGTAGTAACCACCACGGGTGGCCGAGGTCGTTATGGCATGGACTTGTGAGTAGGAGGTCTCGGATTCGAATCCCACCTGGACCGTCCTTCGTGACTAGGTTTTTTCCAGGTTTTCCTAGTCCTCATAACTGGCAAATGCCGGGGAGGCACCCTAAACTTAGGCCTGGAACGTTTCCTTCCTTAAAAATATCCTTTCCCAATTCATCCTTTCCGCTCATGTATCACCAGTGTCCACCGCCTGTGGTGCCTCAGTAGTAAAAACGGGCGTTTAAACACTGCTCAAGTTTGTAATTAGTAGCTTGAAATGTCAAGCTACTGGACACCAGTTTACTGAAAATCTGAATAAGAGTGTAATTTATACCAACGTAGACAATAGGATAGTAAAAATTACAACTAGTGGTCATGCAAGGAAAAAATGATACAGAAAAGGTGGGCAGTGAGATAGGCATTTTTTTTTTTACCAAACTGGGTATCGTGTATAATGATAATAGTAATATGACAGGTTTGATAGGATTTTCAAATGAATGGAAGACGGGTGTTATTTGTAACAAGAGAATAGAGGCTTGAGAGAGGAGTGGGAAGTGACAGGCGTTTAAGAAATGTCTCTAAGCGCACACAGGGGCATAAATGAAGGAGATATTTGGGAATGTACTCTTTATTTACTTTACGTGAAATGCCTCTTAGAGCTATGTAATAAATTATTTATGCCTGAAACATGTTTACATAAAACTCATTCGTCGTGTAATAAAGCTAAAGTGCAACCATTGTTTCTATTTATACAATTTCATTATAATAGATTTATAATTCAAAAAGTACATATTTTTAAATAATGCATTGTTAACATCCGATATTCGCCTATATGTTAACCTAAGCATATCATAATAGATTAGTAACTAATGTGTCCTTATCTTTCCAAAATGCTATATTGCAATAATTTATGAGTGTTTGATTTTACAATGGTTTATAATAAAAGATTAAAAGGTGGATTTTTGTTTTATAGCTGGTAAATGGGACACGGATAGCAACATAGATACATAATATGATAGAAATATTTTTTGCATACTTCATCTCTCTAATCGTTTTCAACACTAAACACCAATTTAAATGATACAATACAGCACGTTAAAAACGTGCACTTCACGAGAGTCCTCTAATGAGTGGTGGCATAACTAAGAGGAGGAGCATTGTTTCGCCATACATCTTCAAATAATGAAATTGCTCATTGCTGGGTGTTGTTGTGTTGAAATTCCCAGTCAATGAAACAATGAAACCGCCTAGGTAGGGGAAGCGGAGCTTTGCGTTGTAATAAAGCTTGGTCGTATTAGGGTAACAGGAATGTACAGAAGGTTTTTGAGCATTAACGGTCCTGCAAGAAGGGATGTTTTCAAAGAAGATAGGTATTTCAGCCACCTATTCGTTCGTAAATGGAAAGATTCCTTGGTATAAATTTTTGCTGTCATTTGAAAATACCATTTTGTTAACAATGGGATGGGATTACAATAATTCTGAGAAAATAATGATCGAAAAAGATATTAAGTACAATAGGTTACATTCATAATTTATCACAGCATGATATACATCATTTTTCAAATATCATTATTTCAATTTAATCAAGCTAAAATCTACTTGTGAATGAATAGCGTATTGAAGTTGAACTATACCAAGGGTTTCTGTGTAGAGCTAAGAAAGTTCTTGAATATTTCTATAATCAAAATCAGGGCCTGTATTTTGCACAGTAACCCTGGGGATTCGGAGTATTTATTTAGTACGCAATAAATAATTAAGAATTCCTTTTTCACAGTCCTTATAAGAAATCGAATAGAATGAAATTGTGCTTATTTACATGCAGTTAAAATATTACATGGGGGACTCCCATATTTGTCATGGATGCAGTCAAAAGTGTTTTATGTGGCGCGAATTGTAATCTATATAATCTTTACACCTTGAATATTTCATTTATTCCATATTCTTTCCGAGTAACCGCGCGTTCGATATTAGTAGCTTGAATTTTCATTGGACTATTATATTCTAGGACCATTTCACACAGAACCTCAATGAGAATGTAATTTATACCAATTTAGATATTCGGATGGAAAAAATTACAGCGGGTAGTAATGTAATGAAAAAAGTGATTCGGTAAAGTTGGGCATTGAGATAGGTATTTTGTTTACCAAACTAGGTATCTTGTATTATGATAATAGAAATATGAGGCCGTTGCTAGGCTTTTCAGGTGAATGGAAGACGGGTGGCGTTAGTAGCTAGAGTAGGAATGCTCGAGAGAGGAGAGGGAAAAGACATTCCTTTAAAGGAATGTCTCTATGCGCGCACAGGGGCATAAATGGAGTATATTTCGGTATGTACCCTTTAATTACATTACGCAAAGAACTTCATGCAGTTATTCCTAAGATATTCATACATAAATAATATTTACATAAAAACTCATTTTTTGTGCATTAAACTGAAGTACTAACGTTTATTATATTTATACAAATGTATTATAATCGACTTTTAATTTACAAAAATACACGTGTTTAAACAATGCACTATAATATCCAATATTTGCCTGCATGCTAAACATATGCATTTAATAATAGATTGGTAACTAATTTATTCTTTTCTTTCCGAAATGCTAAACTGCAATAATTTTTGGATGTTAGAGTTTACAATATTGCTAATAATAAAACACTAAAAGGTGGATGATACTTTTATCTGGTAATTGTTACAAGGAGAACAACAGATTCGTAAACGTAAGGTGTGCATTTCGCATTCTTCCATAACCCACCTCCCTGACTGAAGTTGTTAACAATAGCGCAGGTATAGCAAATGTCCGGGAAATACCCTAAAGTTAGGCCTGGAACGCTTCCTTCCCAAAATTGTTTTTTCCAGTTTATCATTTCATGTAATGTATAATCAGTATCCACTAAATGCGCTGTCAGAGCAAAAAAATAAATAAATAAATAAATAAATAAATAAATAAGAAAATAAAAAATAAAGCGTTAAAGGCAATATAATATAGGAGGTTAAAACTATATTACATAACATATTTTAATTTTTATGATTTCGTTTTATGCTATTATTTTACCTGGAAATTCTAATAGCTTTAACTCAGAAGACCACAACTTTTTTCTCTCAAATATCTTTTGTAATAACAGGAATAATAATAATAATAATAATAATAATAATAATAATAATAATAATAATAATAATAATAATAATAATAATAAACATCTCCGCATGCAATTCAGTATAGTGCTACAAATACTTAAGCGAAGACCATGATGGCATAAATAAATAGCAACTAGTTGCTAGCCTAAACAAGAAAACTTCTACTAGTTAATACCAGTCTACGCCGTGTGATTTATTTTACAGGTGAATTGAAGAAATATAATATTATTATGGGAAGCAGAAACCATATGTATAAAAGGTATATTCTTTACAGCTATTTATTTTGTTATTGTTAATAACGGAGGTCCTGTTTGGACTACATCCAAATTGGACTAAAGATATATACATTACTGCTGTTACGTTCGATTGTAATAAAGAGCAATATTTTATTTCATACTATTAAAATGGATAAAGCCTTCGAGTTTTAATACATGAAGCAATCTATATAGTATGGCATAAAATCATACTTGGATGCTAGTTTTATATGGAACAAACTTTGTTCTATTAGCTTTGCAAAATAAGTTTTGCTCTGTATAAATAATACGCAGATTCTTTTGTTAAACAGTGGGTCACATATATACGGAATTTTAATTTCTATGTTTATAATATGTTGTAGAGGTTATGTTTAGAAATAAGCAACCATAACCCTAGGAATAAATAGGTGATCTGTTTTTTTTTATTTGCTTAGTAATTACATGCATAGCCAAATTATTACACTTCTTTCTACAATATGGAAATACCAGTCGTCATATTCATAAGCATAAATAATGCCCGCGAATATTTTCACATCCACCATACCTCCTTATTTTACTGTTGATATACCGAAATATTGGTTACCATTTATCAATTAAAGACATTCAGTCATAGAAATATCTAAACTCATTTAATTTTCAATTCATCCTTAAAAATAAAGTATATAATTAAAACTGAAGTATCTGAAAAATTTAGGGAAAATGTTCTACGCGAACTTATAAAGACAATATTTTAATTGAGATAATTTAAACATAGATTTCACTGATCCTTTTAGCAATGGAAGCCTTTATCCACACATTTGTCTTGTTCGATGTAACACAAATTAAATATGTTCATAACCTCAGTAGTTCGGTTGCCTAGCAATCCGTCATGTGTTAGGATAATAGAAATGTTTATAAGTTGGTGATGCAGTAAAATACAGAAGTAGAATAATCACTTGGTGTCTGAAATTTAGAGGAACGTTAATATCTGGAATATGCAGAATAATGGATGTATTGTATCATGCTAATGTATAAATTCTATTAATTATGAATGGTACACACAGGACACCTAAAAGACAATAATTAATTTTAGCTTTGAAAATGCATAAAGTATGGAGATATTGATCAAGATTGGTTAACCTAAATGAAAATGTCGGTGTTCGTCATTAGTTATTCAGAAACAAAAAGACATAATAATTGTGGTAAGTTGGACGATATGTTCTATAATAACGGCTTACAATGCAAATGCAGAAAAGTGCATTGGCAATTCCACACTACACCAGTAAAAGCATTAGAGCTTATATTAGCTACCAAAACAAAACACTTATTATAGGTATAACTTCGAAAATTGTTAAAACTACTCTGAATTTATTTCATTTATCAATAATTTTCTAAGATACATACAGTTCTGAATGTTATTAAAATATCAAACGTAATATTGATTTAAACAGCTGGATTTTCTAACTAGATGAAGCAATGTGCATATAAAATTAAATACTCAAATATTTAACTTTTAAATAATTTATTTATGATAATATTAATACATTTAATAATAAATCCTATCCCTATATACACAAAATACGCTAACATTAGAGCGCCATATCTTCAAGTATTCTATAAATACCCGTTAGCAGTCAACCTACCGCTACTACCTTCTTATGCATTTTTGATTATTCTTCTCACTGAAAACTATGGGATTTCTTGATATCACCTTCTAGCCTGCTTGATGATACAGAGGGAACGATTTTGCTTCTGGATTTCAAGCAAGGTTCGAATCCAGTTAGCATTTAGCTTCCGGGCAAATTTGCATATACTTAGTGTCTGCTCAGATCACATAATTAAGTGTTCTTCTGACTCATGCCAATGACATTTCTTACTTGCCACACGACTGCAGTGATGTAGAGGAAACAAAATTACTTCTAAACTGCGAAACTGTTTCGAAACCAGCGTGAATCGAGCTTTTGGTTTTCGACATTTTTGGTTCATGTTATTTGCTCAAAAATCGCATATATTTAGCTCTCTTGTTCCCAGGCTCCTGTGCCTATTCATTTAGTTTGTTGGTAATCCAATAATGCATTCCCGCATGTGTTTGGTCAATCTTTTGTTTATCTTTATAGTTTATCTCAAAATAAATCCCTTTTAATAAAAAGTTATTTATTTTTTATTTCAAGTATAAGTACATTTTTCTCAAAAGTAAGAAATGTTCCGTCATATATATATATAGAAAGCTGTTACATTGAAACATATGAATGAAAATTGCGGCAGAGTTTTGATTATACAAGCACCGCAAACAAATTTTTTGCATGTCAAACAACTGACAACTGTCAACAAGAAACTGTGGAGGTTTCTATACTGTAGTTTTCAAAATATTTTAGCCGGAGAAGCGAAACTTAGCTGCAAAAGAATGCGTAAAGACTAATATTCGAAAAGATACTACATATTAGTGCATTGTAGCTGCATAGGACAGTAGTATTTGGCGTGCAGCATTGCGGAGAAGGTATGTTCATTCCAAGTCAAGTCAATTCATGTTGATTTCAGATGAAATCAACATGAAATATTCAGGCACGCAAGTTGTGAGGTACTTACGTTTTATTATATATATTCTTATGTTTTAACAGCCAAGTCTGTCTTCTATACACACACATTAGTTCGTTACATTTATATACGAATTGAGCAAGTTGGCGCCGACCAGCATGACCGTGTGTGTAGCAACTTCACAACAAAATACAAGAAACAGTAAGAATAAATGCACTTGGTGTAATAAGAAAATATTGAAAGGGATAAAATGTGACGAGTTCCACACGAGGACAAATGAAAAGTGTGAAGGCATCGAAAAAAGTAAATTAGGTGATGATGAAATGTGGTTTTACAACAGATGCTCGTTCTCGAATATAGCAGTAAAATTTGAAGGGTAGCTCAAAGCAAAATATGCGATAATTGAATTACCCAGAAGATATCTTGAATCGTTCTTGACAAGGAAAAAGAACAAATTGAAGAAATCAAGAATATAAATGAAGAAGCCCTGCAAAGGATGTTAACGTTTACAAAAGATTATGCCGCCACAACAAAGGCTCGTAAACCAAACCAAATTGAAGCAATGGAAAAACACAGCATTGAAATATAAATTAATAAAAGATTTCATTTATTGCAGAGCATAACTACAGAGATAATAATGGAAGAATCGTTAACAACTATTGCGAAGTACAGTGGAAGAAGAGGAACCCCTGAAAAATGTTAATGAAGTACTCATCCTTGGTGACTCAATTATTAAACACCTGAAGGTTTTAAACGTATCAGTGAAGATCTACAGAGGAACGAATGATAGCAGCTGGGAAAACAAGTACATAACCGTACGATAACAACAAACAACCGCAACCCAAAATAATAATAATGGTACACGCAGGCATCAACAACATTTATTATTCCTCCTGTCAGAATGAGGCCATGGGTGGAATTTGAGGCAACATTAGAACCCTAAGAAAAGACTTTTACCAGTGCCCGCATTGTAGTCAGCGGTATAGTAAATAGAAAAGATAACTCTCTTAGACGATCTTGTAATTCATTGAAGATGATTTTTTGTAATCTGGATGCTTGTATTAATATGACTTGTTTAGATGGTGATAGAGTGCATTCAAACTGCAAAGGTTCCAAAAATTAAGTAAGACAATGAAAAATAATTACTGTGTGCTACAGCAGTAATAGAAACTAATATTAGAGAACGAAAATGAAACCATCTGATGCGGAACATAGTACCCCAATGTATGTACAGTTCATGCTTCTGAAATGAATCCACATAAGAAAAGAAACAACTTTCTAAAAGGTAATGTTAAAGTACTTCCCCGTGAAAATTGTGGTCAGATTCTGAACATTTATTACCAAAACACACAAAATATTATAAATAAAATGCCAATGTTGATGTTATGTTACAAAGTAATCATTATGACATTTTAATCTTTACAGAACATTGGCTGACTGAATCTGAGATAAAAGCAATATACTTATCAATTTACTCATTAAGCACGCATTTGTGTAGGCATTTAACCAAACATGCTGGCTCTTGTATATTTATCAGAGACAGATTAAAGTCGAAGTGTGGAATAAATATGGATAACCATTTTCAGATATGTATGATGGAATTTGTTCATCAGAACATAATACTCCTGTGCATTTATGGAACTCCTGAAGCAAATGTAAATTTACTGTATCTAAAATGGGACAAGTATTAAAAGGAATAGCATATACAAAGAATGCTTTAATAGTAGGCGACTAGAACTTAGGTTTTATACCAGCAAAAAAAAAAAAAAAAAAAAAAAAAATCGCACATTTAAAGGTGTAGCATAATCTCTTACCTTTTTATACATGATCCTACTCAAGTGACACCAACATCGGATAGCATTATAGATTAAAATGTATTGAGAAAATCATTCCTTATATTTGAAAAAAAATTTTTTTTTGATTCCGAATTCTCTAATCATTATGCACAGGAACTTACAGCAATTAATAATAGCCAGAGGAAACGTAGCAAGCACTATGACAAGGAATATAAAATAGAGAGGCCATTTTAATGATAATGTAGAAGTTCCTAACAAACTGCTGGCAAAAGAAACATGAGAAAATATATATAAAGAAAATGATGCAAACATAGCTCGTGAGTCATTCTTGAGAGAAATGCAACACTACCTTATATGGCTACACCTAAACAGAGACTAAAAATTAAATCATTACGCAGAAATATCTTGGGAAACGCGAGGATTAACAAGCTCCTCTACATGGCCGAATTTTCTTATCACAATATACACAAAAATAATTGTAACAAAGTAAGTACCTAATTTAATATTCATAGAAAGATATGTAAATATATTTTAATTGCTGCACAAAAAAGCATATTATAATATTATTACGTTTTCCGGATATAAATAAAAGGAATGTGGATGGTAGCTAAAAATGAAAAGGGACATAGGAGCAAAAAAGTAGTATATCATATAAAACTGAGTCAGTTGAAATTTATATTAAACCTGGTGAAGTAGCTTATAAATTAAGTGAACACATTTTGGAATTGCCAATATACAACAAAGACAATATATATATATATATATATATATATATATATATATATATGGTCTCGCAAATGTATAACCACCATATCCAGCTCAAACTCTATTTACTTTGTTGACTTATGCGAGCTAAAAACTATAGAAAACTTTTTAAAACCTACGTATTCTTATGGAGTTGATAATATACCATATTATACATCTGGATCTACATCTTTCACATGTTGTGAAAGATTTAATAATCGCTTCTATTATATTACAAATCTCTCACTGTCACATGGGATATTTCCACAGCACTAGAAAGCTGCTAAAATAATTCCGATGTTTAAGAAAGGAGAAAAAACCAAAGTTGATTAATATAGGCCAATATTATTATTGTGCTCGATTCCAAAACATTATGAAAAAGTCATGTGCACCAGACAGAATTCGATTTTAAAAACACACAATCATCTAAACCATATGCAGCATGCAGAAATCCAGCCAGACAGAAAGAGAATATAATATACCATTGTTCCAGGATTTATCAAATGTCTTTTATTTAGGTGATCATAAAATCCGTATACAAAAACTGTAATGGTATGGTGTAAAGGGAAAGTAAAAATAATGCTTTTGATCGTACCTCAATGATTAAAAAAATTAGCAAAAATTCGTAAAATGAGGGTACAAATACTAATGAAAACCTCAGAAACCTTACTTCCATTACACCGTGTTTCAATGTACGTTCTGTGCTTGGTCCCTTGCTATTTATAATCTATATAACTTATACATCAAATCATATAAAAATTTCGATTACTCTCTTTGATTTTAAGATTATACCTTATTTAATGGTGAAAAATTTACGTTTTTGCAAATATACTGGAGGCGCAGGATCAGCTGCCTAATTAATTTCAGAAGAACAAACTTGTAATTGATATAGCAAAACTTGTGCAATATCTTTTCGATACCTAAGAAACACACATTCATACCTAACCATTATAGAGCTTGAAAACCAAACAAATTCCCATGTAAACATGTTAAATATTTAGGAGTATATATAGATGAAAATTTGCAATAAAATATCTGAGAAGCTGAGAAGCGAACTCAAACCTGAGTCAAAAACTTTTGCCCTCAAAGTAATAAGGAAAATGTTTAGTAAAATTATTCTGAGAATTTTTGTATTTTGCATATTTCCACAGTCTCATTAGATATGGAATCATATTCTGGAAAAAAAAAAGATGCCATTTTTAAAATGCTAAACAGATCACTAAGAATTATTACATGTTAAAAGAAAAATGAGTTCTGTAAAATTCGATTAACGCCGTTTATAATATTACCTGTTCCTTGCATATATACATTAAATCTTAATGTGAACTGAAAAGCACAACTGCATTCCAGTTGAATAAAGACAGACGAAATAATAACACAAGAAGCAACCATCAGTTAAGCAGTATAAGTAAATATAGCACATTATATGAACACAGTACATTATATAATTGTAGTAAATTATACAAAAATACCATTTGGATAGTTATTAGATGCCCCAAAAATTTGAAATCTGCGTGTAGTCATTAAATCATGAAAATTATTTTTTACAGTATAGAAGTATCTCTAGAAGTATTTACATCTTAAGTAAATTAAGAATTATATTTAAATACCATTCTATTGTACACACATATTATTATAATTCACATTATATAACTATATAACAAAATGATAATGATAAAATAATAGTTTTGTATCCTTTTTCTACTGTAATTTTTACATTACCTGACACATCCAGTATTATGTATATGATTTTTTACCAAAGAATAAGCGAATATTGACTAAACTCTCTAATGGCTAAGAATTTCTGTATGAAATTGTTATTTTACATTAAGTAACCATATGTCAATTTTTATTTCACCATTAACATTGTTTAGTAATTCAAATTAATATTTTTGAAATCCAATTTCCAGCTAAAATAAAAATAAAATATTTTTGAGTGAAAACAAATGACATTAATTCCATGTATTGGCTACTGCTGCTCTTATACGTCGCCATGAGGACACTAAAAATTAAAATATAACAATTCTAGTATTTATTCATAGTTATATCGTTCGTTGCATATAATACGTAGCGATCTTGGGGACCCATAGGGTTGCACAGCATTTGCTCTATGTAGCTTCAGGTAGCAGAAATATATTTCAGAAAGAGTTGATTGTTCAGCACGTTTATCTGGCCGAGTAGCATTTTCTGGCTATTTAACCATTGTTTTTTTGCATTATTCTCTATTTTGCCCCTTAGTCACATTATAGGCGAATGCAGTTCAGCATTTTATCAAACTTTTATTTATATACCATTTAAAACGATTTTGCTTCTTTAAAATTACACTGTTAAGCTGTTTATGAAATAAACTAATATATATATATATATAATAAATCATACTCACTTCACTGTTGCTCTAAAATAACTGTATATTTCTGCAACCCTAATACCAGGAGCCATTTTACGTTAACTTGAAACAATGGGTATTAATTTGCGTTAAATAATTATTTATTCTTTATTTTTCAGTTCATAAATCGTTTACTGGTTATAAGAAAATAATTCCGGAATTAAATTAGTTAAAATCGTACATATTTATATAGTGTATTAAGAAATAATTTCAGGGATTGATTGATTTATTTATGGACGCTCTTTAACATCTCAGGTCATCAGCGTCCCATTCAATTCAGGGCGTGAAACGGCCGACAAATTTTGCTCAGAGGCTTCTCTTTCAGGCTTGAGGTTCTTTTTCGTGCCGTAAATGTACGACACTGGACCCACGGCTTTACTTCCCTTCCGAAGGAAGCCATACTTAGGATTTTTACTCCCGAAAAAATCCATCGATCCTGGCCGGGTTCGAACCCATGATCTTGGGTTTAGGAGGCATGTATGGTAACCGTAACGACTAATTTCAGGGATATGCATATCTATCGAGGTACATCTGTATTACAATCCGTTTGGATCAAATCTAAAGTCACCCATTAATTCCACATCGCAGCTTTGTCCTTTATCGTTTTATAGTTCACATTCTAAAAATCCAAATGGAAACGATAATTTTAATTAACAGTGATGGAAGTTTTTATCCATAATTTCATCAGGAATATGGATGGAATTGGTTCGGTATTAGCACAAAAAAGCATAGTCGTTCGGTTGCGTAGCAATCTAACATGTATAAGGGTAATAGAAATATACAGAAGGTGGTTTTGTAGTGAATAACAGAAGCGGAAAGCGCGCTTGGTGATTGACGTAGAAAGGTAGATTACCCTAACATGCATAATAATGACTTTTTGTATCATGCTAATGCATAAAATCTATTTATTTTGGCTGGTGCACATAGAATAGTTCAAGGCTCAAAATTTCAAATATGCTATAAAAATGCATAAAACGTGGAGATGTTGACCAAGATAGGTTAACAAATGAAAAAATCGGTGTTGGTTTTTAATCATGACCTACTCTCCAAATGCGGAAAAGTACATGCTGTTTGTTTTGTACTATATCATAAAGCGCATAACATTTATTTTAGTTACCAAAACAAAACACATTTTAGGCATAATATCGATGCTGATAAAAATATTCAGCGTTTATTTTATTTATTAATAATTTTCTGTAGTATACATAGTTCTGAAAGCTATTAAAATATGAAACGGAATACGAATTCAAAGAGCTGGATTTTAAACTAGATGTTGCACAATACATATACTACAAATAAAATATACATTTAGTTAGATTTTATTTATTTATAATAGTTTTAATATATACACATATTAAATTTCAACAAATAAAGGGAAATTATATTGAATTATGGTAATTTGTAAGAGTGAGAAGAACCTTATTAAATAAACAGTTCCATTTTATTGTCAAACTTGGTGAGGTTGGACATATAGACAACTTGAAGCATTCCAATCTCAATTTTAGCATTCTAATGGCATTCGTACTTTAAGTACAACACCATTTACCTCAACCATGTAATAGGCATGTAAAATAATCATCCTTATTACAGACCGGTAAGCAATCTGGATGTACTACCAGGGACGTAATTTACTTTAAAAAATTAACAGTTTACCAACCCTTTAAACCACTAAATGGTTTTCTAAAATGATACGAATTCTATTAAAATAGTTCAAAACAAGTGTGCTCTCCAAATAATTGTCGACATCACTGCACCAGCTATATGAATTTAAGGTGTTTATGTATGTTAACGATTATTATTGAATTTTCGCTATTGTACTCATGATTATTTTGAGTGATATCTCATTTATCTAATGATACATTCAGAAGTTCTTGTCATTTGGCAAATAACATTAATCAAATTTCGATATTCTACAACCTTATTATAGTCCAAAGCGTGCTAAAACGTCCTAAATTAGACCTTAAATCTAAAGTACATTTTATGTAAACAGTGCTATCACATCATACCACAGAAAAGAATTTATGTTAATTGTTTAATAGCCTAAACATTTAGTGAGCAGACATTTCACATTTAATGTTGGAAGCTGAAAATAAAATCTTAAGTTAAATTTTTGCTGCTAAAATGGGGAAACGAAAGTGTGGTGTTATGTATAGCCGGAATTTAACTGTAATAGAAAAAATCTTTCTTATATTTACAAACCACTTTCTTGATCAAAAATGGGGTTATTAAACCCTGGTTTTTACAAATATTTTGGCCAAAGAAGCAAGACTTAGCTGTTAAAGAAAGTGCATAGACAAGTGTTCAAAACTACCATAGTACACGTACAGTGCAATCTCTGTGCATAAAACAATAATTTTTTTCCTGATAAACTTTACATGAATTCAGCCTTTTCATATCCGTGTAGTTAAGAGTTCTCTCAAAACTTACTCTGAATATTAAAGATTCAAGACTTTAATACGACCATAATTATTTCCAAATCTGCGAGATAAAAGAATGTTTGTTTTGATTCGTTCCCAATTGGCAGATTCTAATGATTATATTAAAGGTTTAAGTAAGAATGAACGTGACTTAGTTAAACTCAAACTTACCGCTCTTAATTCAAGATTACAGTTCCAGAATCTCAGCACAGCACATATGCCCTTGAAATACAAACTTTAATAACGTTTTGCAGCTAATTAACAGAATAAAAATGATAATGAATTAAAATCTGTAGTAATAAGTGGCATTTCCATTATTATTTTTTTTAGAGCGAATGAAAAATAATGACAATATACCATATTAGAAATTTATCATGTATTCATATAATGTATTATTGTATAACGATTACGTAAAAGTAATAAGGGTAATTATATGTAAAATTTTACTACATTTTCGAAAATACTCCCAATATTTACAATTTTGAAATTCGGAGGTTGCTTGTTAACAGCTGAATGACATTAATATTTTCTAAAATAATAAATGTAATTTAAGAGATATAAACTAATATCTTCATTAGTTATGGGCAGTGTGCAAAATGAATAGGTACACAATATAGTAGTAATATTTTTGCACACTTCATCTCTCTAATCGTATTTTCAACAATAAACACCATTTTAAATAATACAAATCTGCACTACACCATAGTCCTTCGGTGAGTGGTAGCATAACTAACAGGAGGAGCATTGTTCCGCCATATATCTTCAAATAATGAATTTGCTCATTGCTGGGTGTTATTCTGTAGAAATTCCCAGCCAATGGAACTAGAGAAGAGATCGCCCAGGTGGGGACGCTTTGCGTGCTAATAAAGCTTGGTCGTATTAGGGTAACAGGAATGTACAGAATGTTTTTGAGCCATAACGGTCGGGCAAGAAGGGATGTTTCCGAAGGAGATAAGTATTTCCATCATCTATTCTCTCGTAAATGGAAAAATCATTGCTTAAATTTTTGCTGTCATTTGAAAATGCCATTTTGTTAACAATGGGATGGGATTACAATAATTCCGAGAAAAATTAGCGAAAAAAAAGGTATTAAGTATAATAAGTGGAATTCATAATTTATCACAGCATTATATATATATATCATCTGTTTGTGTGTGTATGTGTGTATCTTTAAATATCATTATTTCTATTTAATATTTCTAAAAATTTACTTATGAATTAGTAGCTTATATATTTTAAATTATACCAAGCGTTTCAGTGTAGAGTTCCGTAAACTCACAGACATTGGAATGAAAATGGCTGCACAGTTTTGATTATTCAAGCACCGGATATGAATTTTTAGCATGTCAAACAACTGTCTTTGGTCTTGTTTTTCTTGCATAACCTTAATTAACATGCTTTGAATTTAGCGCCTTAGATGCTCCTTCATTCCTACAATCAGTCATGAGTGATATTGACAGTAGTCGATGAAAGCCAAGTAAAAATGAAAAGATAAGTTAAATTTTAGACAATGATACAAGAGCTGACACACAATGACTAATGCACTACAGTACAATGAATTTGAAGCATATCTGTTGTACAGTGATGGTTTTGTCGGTTGAAACTACGCAATATAAATATAAGAAACTTGGGTAATACATTTTAATAACACAGAATATCTAAACCCTACGCAGCATGGACTAACAAAAAAGAAATCCAACAAGACAGAAATAAAATTTAATAAAATTTAATTTATTAAATGCCTTTGATTTAGATGATCATAAAATCCTTATATAAAACTAGAATGGTATGGTGCAAAGGAAAAATAAAAACAATTTTGGTTTTGTGCGTACCTCAATGATCGAAAACAATTTTTAGAAATACCAATACAAATAAGAGAACAAATACTTATGAAACCCCCAGTTCCATTACGCAATATTTCAATGTAGGGTTAGAGCTTGGTCCCTTTGCTATTTGTAATCTATATAAATAGATTATTAAATCATATAAAATTTCCATTGCCCTATCGGAAGACGATACGAATTATTCCTTCAATGATGAAAATATTAGATTTGTATTTAATGTAGGAAAATTGTGCAATATCTCTTCGACACATAAGAAATACACATTCATTCCTATCTCTTATAGATTACGAAAACAAAGCAATTTCCTTTGTAAACATGTTAAATATTTAGGAGTATATATAAATGAAAAGTTTCAATGTAATATCGCATGCGGAGAAGCGACCTCAAATAATGCTTTGCCCTTAAAGTAATAAGGACAAGGGTTAGTAAAATTACACTGAGAAGATTTGTACTATGCTTATTTCGACAGTCTCATTAGATATTGAATAATATTGTGGTGTAAAAAAGCACATATAATTTTTAAAATGCAAAATACGGCACTAAGAATAATTACACGTAAAAAGAAAACTGAATGCTGTAAAATTCAATTAAAATCATTAAATATATTACCTGTTCCCTGCATTTATATATTAAAAGTCTTAATGTACACTAAAGAGCATTTACCACGATTCCAGTTTAATAAAGACAGACGAAAGAATAATACAAGAAGCAACCATCAGGTAAGCGCATAAGTCATAATACCACATTATGAACACAGCTCATTATATAATTGTAATAAATTATACACCAAACGGCCAAAAACGTTGATAGATTAGTAGATGCCCCAAAAACTTTGAAATCGGTGTGGTATCTTTACTGCTTGAAAATTGTTTTTCAATGTAGGAGCATATCTAAAGGTAGTTACGTGTTAAATAAAATAAGATTTATATTTACATAGCAGTCTGTTGCACACACACATTATTCTCATTGTTGTACTGACAATTTTGGAATTTCTATATATTTTAATGTTCTAATTTTTAACCATAATTTTGTCTCTATTTTATTGTATTTTTACACATCCTCACATAATAACAAACGGATAATTTTTAAATATTTGTACATTTTGACGTTTTAATTTGAAACCATAATTTTGTCTCCTTTTCCTCTATTGTATTTTTACACAGTCTGGCGTATCCAATATCATGTATTTCATCTTTGTGGACGAATAAGTAACTATTGGCTAAACCCACTAATAGCCAAGAATTTCTGTATGGAATTTTTATTTTACACAAGGTAAGCAGTCTTTAATTTTTATTTCACTGTTAACATTGTTTAATAATTCATATTAAATTTTATCGCAGTTTGTGAAATTGCAATTTCCAGTTAAAATAAATAAAAAAAGATATCTTTGCTTGAAGATAAATGACGTTAATTCCATCTATTGGTTACTGCTGCACGTACACGTAGACTTGGCAATGAGGCGTCTGAGAATTAGAATATAAGAAAGTCTAGTAGGTATTCATAGCAATATCGGTCGTTGCATATAATACGTAGGGGGGCATGTTGGGGACACGTAGGGTTGCACAGTATTTGCTCCATGTAGCTTCTGGTAGCAGAATTATAATTGAGAGAATTGATTGTTATGCACGTTTATACTGGCCGAGCAGTAGTTTCTGGTTAGTTAACCGTTATTATTTGCATTATTCTCTACTCTGTCCCTTAGTGACATCACAGGCGAATGCAGCTCAGCATTATATCTAACTTTTATTTATATACTATTTAAAAGTATTTTGTTTCTGTAAAATTACTCTGTTATAAGCTATTTATGAAATATTAAGCCAACATGTACATAAAACCATACTATCTTCCCTATAGTACTAAAATAACTATATAGTTTTGCCATGTTAATATCAGACGTCATTTTCCGTGTACTGAATCATGAGTGTATTCAGTTTGCGTTAAATAAATATTTATTCTTTATTTTTCAGTTCATAATTCTTTTACCTGTAATAGGAAAATAATAACGAAATTGAATTGGTGAAAATTGCACGTATTTATATACAGTACAAGAAATAGTGTGTTGATTTCAGGAATTTTCCGTATTTATCCTGTTACATCCGAAATCCGTTTGAGTCATATCTAAATCTACACATCAATTCTACATTGTATCCTTATCATTTATTATTTTACAGTTCTTATTCTGTTCTTTATGCTTCTAAGTATCCAAATGGAAACGATAATTTTAATTAACAATGGCAACTTTTATCCACACATCTTCATCATGAATTGGTTCAGTAGTAGTACAAATTAAATGTGTACACTCTGTCGTTCGGTTGGGTAGCCTTTGGACATGTATTAGAATCATAGAAATATGCAGAAGGTGGTCATGCAGTGAATCGCACAAGAGGCAAGCGCGCTTGTAGTCAGACATAGAGAGGAAGGTCGCTATCTATAGCATGCAGAATAATGGTTATGTGGTATTGTGCTAATAAATAAACTGTGTGTTTTGGATGATGGACAAAGGATTTTTAAAGGCACATACTTTCGATCTTGCTATGAAAATGCATAAAATGTGGAGATATTGACCAAGATAGGTTAACAAAATGAAAAACTTGGTGTTTGTCATTAATTATTCAGAAAAGAAAACACGTAAGTACTGTGATTAGTTGAAATATATATTCAATAATATTGTACAAGTGCAATAATGTCTTACTGAAAAGTACATGCTGGCTGGCTGTTTTATACTATATACTATATCAGTAAACGCATAAGAATTTATTTTAGTTACTAAAATAAAACACACATATATTATAGGTACATGGATACTCACAAAATATTCTATATTTATTTTATTTATTAACAGTTTTCTATAGTACATATAGCTCTGAAAGCTATTAAAATGAAATGGAATACGAATTCAAATAGCAGGATTTTAAAACCAGATGTAGCAAAGTACATATAAAAATAAATCAGTTAAAATTTATAATAGTTTTATATAAGTCCATATTAAATTTCAATAAATAAACACATAATATATTAAAGTAAAATAATTTGTAAAATAAGCATGAACCACATTAAATAAATGGCCCCGTTTCATTAACAAACTTACAGAGGTTGAGCATATTAACAAACTTGACGCATTCCATTTTTCAATATCAGTATTCTAATGGTATTCATATGCTTACTTACAACACCATTTATGTCAGCAATGATAAAGTTATGTAACTTAATTATCCTTATACAGATCGGTCAGCGTCTGTATGTATTAACAGAGACGGAAAATATTGTTACCTGGTGATATAACAAAAAAACATTTTCCCAACTTTTTTACCATTAATTGATTTACTAAAATGAGACCGAATTCTATTCAAATGGTTCAAGACCATTTTACTCTCCATGTAATTGTGGAAATAATTGCAGCTGCTGGGTGAATGTAAGTTTTTATTTATAACGAAATTGTTAACGTTCATTATTGCATTGTCGCCATTGTACTCATGGTTATTTTGATTGATATCTCATTCATTTAATTACACATTTAGAAGCTCTTGTCATTGGCAAAAACATTAATCAAATTTCTATATTCTACAACAATTCTGATTATAACCAAAACGTGCTGAAACCACCTAAATTTCATCTTAACTCTAAAGCACTATTTGTATAAACTGTTATACCATATCATATTACGGAAAAGAATTTATGTTAATTGTATGATTGCATAAAAATTTATTGACCAGAAATTTCATCTATACTTTTGCAGCTGAAAATAAAATCTCTAGTTACATTTTTCCTAATAAAAACGAGGAAACGTAAGTGTGGTGCTTAATGTGCTGTAAACGTAAGAAATTTGAACAGTACTAAATTGCTGGGATATATTAGATAAAAATACTCTTACTTGCATCTAGAATCCACATTCTTTCTCAAAAGATGACAATTATTAAAACACTAGTTTTTAAAAATATTTTGGCCAAAGAAGCAAGATTTAGTTGTCAAAGAAAGTACAAAGACAGGTGTTCGAAATGACCATCTACACGACTAGTGCATTCCCCCTGCATAGGACAATAGTATTTGAGAAGCAGCAATGCGGATACGGTATGTTCATTACAATAACAGTAAATTCACGATTTTTCAGATGAATTGAAATATTCAGGCACCCAGGTTGTGTGGTATTTCCGTTTTAGTCTATATATTCACTTGTTTTACCTGTCAAATCTGATCTGATTTCCATACATTCCATACATACACATGTTTTTTTACGTTTGCACACTGTAAACTCTCCAGAAGATAAGAATTTCATGTATTAAGCTGTTATTTTACATAAGGTAAGTATTTGTTAATTTTTATTTCACTGTTAATAATTCAAATTATATAAATATATAATTCAAATAATTCAAATTATATAAATATATAGCAGCCTGTGAAATTGCAACCTGCTGTTTAATTTAAAAGCAGAGAGGATAAATTTAGTTGAAGATAAATGAAGTGAAGCGGTTTTAAAGGGGGGAAGGGGGAAGTTAATGGATGATGGTTTTAATGAATTAGGCTTTAATAATGTTTGTAGTATCAAATGAAGTTCTTCTTCTCTCCCGCCGCTGCCTCGATGCGTCATTTACTCTCCCGGATCACAATTATCTACACTTCAATATCACTCGACTCATTCCTTTACTCAGGGACTGACCATTACTGCCCGATTCCTTCTCTCCACCTTGACGGCTTTATATTTACTGTGCTGTAGCTTCGGACCTCCCCTTGGCCTTCATATTAACCTGATTTCCTTTTCTCCCTTATGGTTCACACAAGTGTAGAAATCTGGCTTTTTTCACTTTCTATTCTGCAAAGGTCTCCTACTGTTCCCTTCTTTAGGCTAACTAAAAATGAAAGTCCACAGAAGTTAAAATAGAAGACACTTTTTCTTAGACAAAAGAAGTCTTATAACAAAACACACCAAGGGTGACTAGCCGTCTATTCATCGCCTAGCACAATGCCATTCACTTTCTCTTCAGACTCGGCTTCTTGACGCCAACTATCCAAAAAATAACAAATATACAATGTACAAAATAACTAAACACTAACATGAATACATAAATTACACACACTGTCTGTAATACTATTTATAATATCTTTGATTGATGATGTTAATATTTTGTAGTATTTTAATTAGGGACGTCATCTAATTGTTACGGCTTCAGAAGTTGATACCTTTTATTAGTAACTGCTGCACTTATGCGTACATGGGGCAATAGGCGGTGTAAGAATTAGAGTATAAGAAAGTTCTGTAAGTATTTATAGCTATATGTTGTTGCATATAACATAGAGCGGACATGTGGGGGACACATAGTGTTGCACATTATTTGCTCTATGCAGCTTCTAGTTGTATAAATATATTTCACAGAGAGTTATTTGTTTAGCACGCTCATTCTGGCCGAACAGTACTTTTCTGGCTATTTAACCGCTTTATTTGCATTTCTGTCCATTCTGCCTCTTAGTAACAACATAGTCGAATGCAATTTAGCATTTCATCTAACTTTTTATTCACACCCGATTTAAAAATATTTTGTTTCTATACAATTAGTCCGTTATGATGCTTATAAATTAGTGAACTAAAACTTAATATAAAATCATATTAACTTCACTGTAGCGCTAAAATAATATGTGTGTATTTCTGACATTTTAATCCGACGCGTCATTTTAGGGGTACTGAACCAAGTGTTTGCGTTTAAATAATTCTTTATTCTTTATTTTATTTTTCAGTTCATTATTCGTGAAGCGGCTATAAGACAATAATAACGGAATTTATTTGGTTAAAATCGTACGAATTTATATATTGTACCAGAAATAATATGCTGATTTCAGGAATTACTGTATCTATAGTGTTACATTGCGAATTCTGTTTCGTGCATATCCAAAGCTACTCATCAGCTCCACATTGCAGCCTTTAGTAGTTTACCTTATATTCTTTACGCTTCAAAGTACCCGAATGGAAACGGTAATTGTAATTAGCAATTAGCTTTTATCCACACTTTCATCAGGAATATTGCATTAGTTCGGTAGTAGCAATATTCAAACGTTCAGTCGTTCGGTTTCTTAGCACTCCGATACGTATTAGGGTAGTAGAATTGTGCAAAAGGTGGTCATGCAGTCAATCAAAGAAGTAGAGAGCGCGCTTTTTGTCAGGCACACAGAGGAACGTGGATACATGGAGCATGCAGAAAAATGGCTGTATTATATGATGCTAATAAATAAACTCTATTTATTTCTATGATACACATGGGATAGTTAAAAGCAAAAAAATTCAATTAAGCTATGAAAATGCATAAAATGTGGAGATAATAAACAAGATAGGTTAACATTAATGAAAAACTTGGTGTTCTTCATTGAATATTCAGAAACGCAAATACATAAGAACCGTGTTAAGTTGAAAGATATGTTCTATAATAAGGTATAGCTTCAATTTTGACTTACTTTCTAAATGCGAAAAAGTACATGCTGCCTATTCTATGCTACATCAGTAAAAGCATATGAGTTTATTTTAGTAACCTAAACAAAACACACATTATAGATATAATTTCAAAAACTGGTAAAACTACTCTGCATTTATTGGATTTATTATAAGTTTTCCTAGGTACACAAAGTTCAGAATGTTATTAAAATATCAAACGGAATACTCATTTAAATAGCTGGACTTTATATCCATGTATTTGAAAACTGGCAAAGCCCCTGAATTTATTTTACTTATTAATAATTTTCCTAGCTACACAAAGTTCTGAAAGTTATTAAAATATCGGATAGAATACTAATTTAAAAAGCTGCATTTTAAATATAGACGTAGCATTATAAATGTAAAGATACATACTTGAACAAGTTAGAATTTGTATATTTATTAATAATATTAATCTTAAAATAACCATATATCTAATTTGGATAAATGGTATCCGCATACACACAAAAATATATGAATATAACCTTATTTGTAAAACAAGAAAAAGATATTAATTAATTAGTCCTATTTCATGATCAAATTTCCCCAGATCACGGTTCGAACCCGGCCAGGACCAATGAATATTTTCGGGCGTAAAAATCGTAAGTATGGCTTCCTTCGGAAGGGAGGTAAAGCCGTTGGTTCCGTGTCGTACATTTACGGCACGAAAAAGAATCTCAAGCCTGATAGAGAGGCCTCTGAGCAAAATTTGTCGGCAGTTTCACGCCCTGAATTGAATGGAACGCTGATGACCTGATATGTCAAAAAGCGTCTATAAATAAATCAATAAAAATGATCAAATTTAACAAATGTTGGACATATAGGGAAACTTAAATAATTGCAATTTTCAAAAAAGTGTGTAAATTTAGAGATAAAAGCTAATACAGGCGTATATACTCAAATTTCATTATTTTTATGACAATAACGAAATATTTCACAAGACTAAGTATCATGGTCAATTGTAAGGAGGCCTAACTATTTTGCATGTAAAAAGATAAGACGTCAGGAAACTAAGGTTGTTTATTTATTATTTTCTTCTACTCAACCAGCTGGCACAGAATTCAAATATTAACTCAATGCGAATGAATATTTACATAAAGGTATGTAATTTTGGTGTTGAATTGTACCTATGTATTATATAGCATATATATTAATGAAAATGAATACCGTCAATCAAACAGTTGTATTTAAATTTTTAGAAAAAAAAATATTTCACAGTTGTTTATTCTGATTCGAAAAATTATTTCCTTTAGCATATAATTAAAAAAAAAAACACTTTTAAAGACCATTCAATTCAATGCCTACTGCATGTCCTTTATAAACAACATATTCTTAATTTTTTCTATGTTGCTGCTTGTCTATCAAATTCCCACGTAGTGGCCAACGTCACATACATTCTTAATACGCTAAGTTGGTTAAACATTGGCCATGAAAATATATTTAACTGTGAATGAAATATTAATTTTTTGTTCTTTTCTATTAAATAATGCATTTTGTTCTTTCGCCAACACTCTGGGATTTTTATTAGTGTTTATTGCATTTCTTGTTTTGCTGGCACGTTTTATTTTTCTGTTTGATTATTTTATGGCCATGATTTACATAGCGCTGACAACTGTTATAAAACAACTAAATTTCTACAAATTTGGGAAAAATATTAATACATTAGGGATTAATTCATGTAAGTGTTTATAAAATTAATTAAAATAAAGTGTTTTGATGTTCTTTGATACGTTATTACCACTTGTATATGTATATCTATATCATGAAAATAGAAAACGTTACATAAGACTTTCATTATATGCGGTATTATTCTAGCATTGGAAAATATTGTCATGCTTTCAGTTCTGCTGAATTAACAGAAAAAATACCCTTTCTTCTTCCAAGTCTATAGTCTGATTTCCACTATTATTAATATTACAATTCCAAGAGATATGTCACAGGATTAAGTAATATTCTGAAGATATCAAAATTGCATTGGAAGATATCCAATTACTTTCCATTCCATTCACTCATTTGCAAGGGAGGAAAACATTAGGATTGGTTCATTAGGGGTTCGCCGGACATTGCGCGCATTTTTGGAGAATGGAATATACTTAGAAAGATTATGAACTGTAAAATTTAGATGACAAACTATAGATAACAGACGATTTTCATCAAAAAAGTGAAACTATAAGCAGTTTACTGCTCAATAGTGTAGTCGTAATCCACGTTTCAGAGTTTACTTTTTCTAAATAAATGTTATATAAATTTTTGTTTTATAGCAATCTCTCTTTTATAACTGTTTTGTTAATGTTTTTATCAAAACATTCCCCATTTATAATACTGACTTCATGCTTTCATAACTTATATGTTTTTCGAAATCTGTCACGCACACGAATAATTACTTTATTTCATTGCAAAATATTTAAGACTGAAAATGTGATTAGGTCACAACAAGAAACACTAACGCGCTAGTAGAATGCTTTGTGACACTTTGCGTGCTCTCAGAAGGTTTATTGTATTAGGGAAATGGGATTGTACAAGAGACTATGTACATTAAAATTCCTGAAAGGGGATTTCCAAAAGTGAATTGTGGGAATTACAAGGACCTCTGCATTTTTGCACTCTAGCAAAGTCCTCCAAGAAACGTAATCATATACATATTTTTCTGCATTTTCTACAGAGTTATAAAAATTTCATTTTTAAAAAATGGTTTCTATTTAAATACTACATTAAACTGCAAGCTGGATATGGAGGAGAAGCCTTAAATTTATATGATACCATTAGAAAAACTTCACTCTGGTACTAAAATAGCTCTTGTAAACTTCTACAATCCTAATGCGAGGGGCCATATTCCCCGCACTGAGCCAAAGAAGTCGGCAAGTCTTATTTTGTTTGCATCCTATAATAAAACATTCCGTTCTTCGTGGGGTTCCTAAGTGCTGCAACGTATTAAAAATAAATACTAATGGAGTTAACCTATCTGAAATGGTCATCGTTTATAGACAGTATAACTTAAAAACTTGGTGTTCCTCGTATGAGTGGTTTCCTCATCTATCGTGAAAATAGCCAATGTTATTGGTTTCGTGTGTTGCTGAACTACATAACATTTTACACCCTATTCCTCGTTATTTTATAGTTTACTTGATATTCTTCACATTTCTGAGTATCCGAACAGAGAACATAATTATAATTAGCAATTAAATATTTAATAGGCTGTAATGATTTTGGAAGTTCAATTTCCTGCTGCGTAGTAGCACCAGATTAAATGTAACCTTAATTATAGTTTGGGTACCAAGAGTAATATCGTGTATTAGGATAGCAGAATTATGGAATAGATAATTATGTAGCAGAAAAATGAAAGGGGAATGCACATGAAAATCACACAAATTGTTTGCTAAGCTAGACATCGTGCTTTAGGATATTATTTATTAGGAGTAGGCGGTTTTATAACACAAAAACAGAAAATGGAAGGGCGCCCAACGATAAATATCTCATTTATCAATCTATCCGTTTTTTATTCCGATAGTAGAATTATGGTGTAGGTAGACAGGTAACGGAAAATTGAAGTGGAAAGGCCCCTGACTCTTGTTTACAAATCTTGACGTCGTGTATTAGGGTTGTCTTTATTAGAAGTAGTTTTGACATAAAACAGAAAAGGCAAAGGCGCCCAACTATAAACATCTTCTTTACTAATATAGGCGTTCTTCATTAGGGTAGTAGCAATACTGTGGAAGTGGTCGTGTAACGGAAAGCATAAATAGGAAATGCCCGCAACTTCAGGCAACCAGTGTTTCAAGAGAGGAATTTCACGAGTCTGTATAATAATAATTATTATAATACATTTAATTTCGCAATGTTTTGTGTCAGTATATTCACCTATATTCATGTGCGCGTTAAAAAAATAGATCTTTCTTAACTAAGGATTGTTTCTGGCACCATCAATGTATGTCAAATTATCTCCGATATTTCTTCTTCAATTCATCATCCACATTTTAGGTTACTTCTATATTTGTTAATTCTTCTAGAAGAGCAGAAATTGAACAGGACAGAATAATTAAAACGCTGGATGTAATATATTAGTAAAAGAGTGTCAAATTATGTTAAATACCGGTTTGTATACTCAATGTATATATACTCGTATAAACTCTTGAGGAATAAACTGCTGTAATTTTGTATAAATAAAGGTCATTAATTTCTGTGTTTTCCTCTTATTGTCAGATCTACTGGTTAAAATTATCTTAAAAGTCATTCATCAATATGGCATAGTGAGATTTTGAGTTTAAGATGTTCATTCGCTGTAATTTTTGTTCTTTAAGCAACGGTCTGCAATTAAAATAACTGAATTATAATTGGAATATAGTATAAGAGTTCCCTTTGCAGTACCAAACAATTTTAGTGTTATTGTTTTTAATATTTTTTATTCATTTGACTTTTGAAATGTTCAATAGACTCTAATGACATCAATGAATACCACGCACCTAAAATGAAATATCTTACCGTTGAAATAATATTGATAATCCTCGGAGTTTATGACAAGTAATGTCACTACCAGTGCTTTGAATTGTAATTTCAGTCAATAAGTATATTGGTACTGAGTGTAAGAAAACTTAAATAAATTCTTGCATACACTGATTGCTAAGTATGCCAATTTCACTGCTTGTTCATTACTGTCTTGCCAAGTTGTATATAATTATAGAACTTTTAAGTTGCACTGGTCACTTTCCCTCTTTTGCTTTATCTTTTTTCGAAGGGTAATTCATTCCATTGGAAACTTGTCCAAGGCCACGTATAATATAGTATAGTATGGTATCTAGAAGTCATTCAAATAGATACGTTGTCCAGTTTAATGAGGCTTCGAAGAAATAGAACAACAATGTTTATATATCCATTAATAAATATGTGAACGTGGTTGTAATATATTATCCTCGTTTCGACAATCCTGAACCAGATTTATCATCTTAACTATTGTGTCGTTTTTACATTCTTTCTATTATTTGTTTTAGACTCGGTGTCACCCAATTGTGTCACCCATCTGTCTCAGGTAGTATCACAGTTTCGCCAGTTAAACATTCTTGTCTGTATTTCTCTTAGGTCTGATCGCAACTAATGGAATAAGTAGAGTAGAGTATTACTAATAGTGAACGATCTACAAAATGTCACACTATAATGAAAATAGAGTGCCTGTTAATATTACTGTTAGATTACGATAATGAGAGAAAACTAGACAATTTTTATGATAAAAGTGTTACCGGCGAAGGAAATTATTAGAAAAGTAGGTCGATGATGCACACGCACGCTACCACACATAAATTGATATTAGTGATTTAAACAATTTAAACAATTAAATTGATGTAATAGCTATTGCGGTACTGAAGTTGGCAATGATTCTTAACCAGTGCCAAAGGGAACAAGCATTTTCAACAACTTTAGGTCTATTTTACTGAAACAGAATTTTTTTCAAATTGGATGATTCCAAACACATTTGCGTCACGTGAAGTAATTAATGCATTCATTAATTCATTTTCTTGATTTTTTGACATTTGGCATGAAAAAAATAAATTATAAAAGGGAATTCGTATTATTTCAGCAGATCGGCCAGTTCCATATCGGGGTAAAAGCGAAATTTGAAGTTGACAATATTTTCGCATATTAAATATATGTGAATGAGAATTATTATATTTTATAAATCATTCTGACAGAAGCAGTAAACTGCATTTTTATAAAATAGTTGAAATATATGCAATTTCACGTAATAAAATTATATTAAAAGATTTTATATATATTAACAGTAATTATAAAAGCAGAAAAGGATAAAACACTATACCAGAGCTCTTCTTTGGCAAGAAGACAAGTATATATATTTCGTGATATGAATAAAATCTAATTGAACTTTGAACATATATTACGCTCAGATTTTTATATTCCCGGAGACAGTCCTTTCAAATCCAAAGCATTTGTCTAATCTTATATTTCGGCAGCTGAAAATGAAAAAAGTGGTCCATTTTATTTTCTTATGTATTTCACATTAAACATAGTCTTACGCATCACAATGCAGTACAATGTATCTCAAGTACCCAGTAGACTTTCATCAACTTCATGGCTTAATGCGTAATGGATTGTTGTTTCCATTTTTAATTTAAAATTGGTTATTCCATTTGCTTTGCTACCTACTTTTTGGTTCGTATTTACAAAATAAATAAAATAACCTTTCATTTTAACATGTTAAAGCTATTTATTACGGAGGTAGAAATGTTATGAAATATGCTAAATATCTTAAGTGTCTTGTGTATATATTCTTCATGTAATGTTTCTTATTTTATTCCAAAGGCTTTATCCCAGTCGGAAGCCATTCTGTAGCTCATTGCATAGCTACCAATTCTCACCTGCTGTAGCCAAAACCGGTTGGAGTGCCTTTGCGAAACTTCTCAGGAAATATGCAAGCATGCTTTAGAGGGTGTGTGTGTGTGTGTGTGTGTGTGCGTGTGTGCGTGTGTGCGTGCGTTTTTTTTAATATAAACCGCATGGGTAGGGGCGAACGTTTAAATGGGGTCTCTTAGGCAAAACACAGCAGCAAGCAGAAGAGTACATTTCGATATGACTGTTTCATTTTTATGTGCCTATTTAAACTATTAAATTACTAATGTACAAATTATATTATTATAAAAACCCAACAATTATGCAATTAAACTGATGAACTGACATTGTTTATATTTTTGAAAATGTATTATAAGACGCATAATTGTAAAAAAAAAATAATGCTTCTTTTAACTAAATAATTATAAAAAAGCAATGTTTCTTGGTCACATGCTAAAATTATGCTTATGAATGGTTGATAATTAATATATTATTCATTAGCGCCGTTTTGAAAACCCTGTTAAATGCAGTAATTTTCAAGGTTTAGCTTACCATTAATCTAAACTTTTATTCTAAATGACAATTAGGAATATGTGTACTGCTTTTGAATTTGCAGACCGTTAATATAGAAAGTAAACATTCTCACGTTTGGAAAATCAACCGGCAGTAATTGCACTACATTTTTATTGTATTCGTGGGTAAGTTTCTCTTTGAAAGCCGGTGTAAACTGAGAAGGTTACAAAAGACTAATTCATATTTTCTTTGCGGATAAACTTAGTAATGTAACTAAATAATTTATAGCTTAATCCATTATTAACGCTACTTGCGGTAATCCAAAAAAAAAAATAGAAATATTTATCTGACTTTTGTTTGAGAAGTTAACCTATCTGGAAACTATAATGAATTTGTGCACACAATTTTTTATATATAAATTTAATTTTCCGCATTTAGGGCTTTGTTACTTGTTACAGTGTTGGTTAAAATGACCTTTAAATGTGTGCTTTGACTGAAGTCGTTAGAATTAACTAATCTTTCCAGTTTCCCTTTCATTTCTACAAAAGTAGGAATATTATCTTGCTGTGAAGGAAAATAAAATACGTTCGTTAAGTCCTTTTGACTGATGTTAAATGTGGAATATTTTTGTAATACATATTTAGGTCTTCTATTAGTGCTTTAACTGGCTTATTGAAACCTTCAGTTGTATAAAATTTACACATTTACACGTTTTGAAACTATGTTAAGTATATTTTGTTTGGCGCAATAATTTTGCTTACATAGAAGTTCAGTACAACTCTAGGTAAGAGTTTCTTCTGTTTTATTTTGGTGATAATTCTGGCAGTCAAACCACTTCATATTAATTATACTTTCACTAGTAGCTTCGCCTTTAGAAATATAAATATTTCTAGAAAAGTTGAAACATATGTTCTATAACACTGTACAAGTTCATTTTTGACTTAATATCCAAATGCGGAAAAGTACATGCAGGCTGTTCTACACTACTAGTATAAAAGCATAAGTCTTTATTTAATTACCAAAAGTAAACATATATTATAGGTGTAACATCGAAATCTGACAAAACTGCTTTCTATTTATTTTATGTGTAAATAGTTTTGTAAGGTAGACAATGTTCTTTATTAAAATATTAAACGGAATATAATTTTAATAACTGGCTTTTCTAACCTTCGTTAGAAAAGCCAGCACTAAATTAATAAATATAAAATATTCTACAAGTAAGAATTTTTACTAGATTTAATTGTAATATTTTTGACATGCAATAATAAATAGGGTCCATATACATACAATATATACATTTTAAAAATAAGTTAATTTGTAAAAGTAAGAAAAATCATTATTGATAAATATTACCGATGTTAGACATACAAACAAACTTGAAGTATTCCAATTTTTAATTTTAGCTTTTAATGACATTCCTATGTTTGCGTACCATTTATTTCAACAATCTAATAGCCATGTAATTTGATTATTCTTATTACAGACCGGTCAGCAGTCTGGAAGTACTAACAGGGGCGGAAAATGTTGTTACCTAGAGCTGACGATCATATAATAAAACGAACAGTATATTAAGCCTTTTAACCTTTTATTGAGTTACTGAAATAAAACCGAATTAAATTACAATGGGTTAAGCCCATTTACTGTTCAATTTATTCTCGAAATCATTGCACCAGCTTGGTGAGTTTTGAAATTTTCTTAATCACGAAACTGCTAACTACCATTATTGCTTTGTATTCCATGCTAGCTTAAGTGATATTTCCCTCATCTAATACAACACAGAGAAACTTTTGTCATATGGCAAAGGACATTAATAAATTTCGACATTCTAAGTAGAGTACTTATTATGGTCCAAAGCGTCCTAAACCGTGTTAATTTCGTTCTTAGTGCTAAAATACACCTTTTTTAAAGTATGCTATTACGAATTTTACGGAAAATTTATATTTTAATTAATCAATAGCCTAAAGAATTTAGTGCCCAAAGTTTTCACCTTTAATTTTTTCAGCTGAACATAAAATCATTACTTAACTTTTTCCTGCTAAAAATGAGGAAATGTGCGTTGCCTAAGTGTTGTAAAAGTAAAAGTATATGAGGATTCTCTGTTGCTGGGATTAATTAAATTCTAAAAAACTATTCCTTCTTCTATCTAGAAACAATTTTCTTTCTCAAAAGACGCAGGTTGCTAAACACAAGTTTTCAAAAATATTTTGGCCCGAGAAGCGACCCCTTAATTGCCGAAGGAAGTATATGGACAAGTGTTCGCAACGACCGTACTACACGGTTTGTCCTTCCCACTGCAAAGGACAATAGTATTTGGGGAGTAGCAATGGTGAGAAGGTATGTAAATTCCATGCCCAGAAAATTTATATTGTTTTCACATGAATTGAACTATTCAGCACACGCAGGTTATACGGTACTTAAGTTTTATTCCTTAAATTCTCCTGTTTTAATCGCCAAATCTGACTTCCATACATACACATAGATTTTTTACATTTGCATAGAGTAAACCCTCTAAAAGCTATGAATTTCGCAAATGAAACTGTTATTTTACATTATATATGCATTTGTTAATTTTTATTTCACTCTTAACATTGTTTAATAATTAAAATTACATGTATATATCAGCTCATGAAATTGCAATCTCCAGTTAAAGAAAACCAATAGAGAGAATATCTTTGCTTGAAGATAAATGATGTTAATACCTTTTATTAGTTAATGCTGAACTTGGAGCAATGACGGTTCTAATAATTAGAATATAAGAAAGTCTAGAAGGTAATTATAGCTATATATGTTGTTGGATATAATATATAGTGGGCATATTGGGGATATATATGGTTGCAGAGCATTTGGTCTATGTAGCGTCTGATTGAATGAATATAATTGAAAGAGAGTGTTGATTCTTCAGCACGTTTATACTGTCGGACAGTTCCTTCTGGTAGGTTAATCGTTATTATTTACATTTTTCTTATTTCTGCCCCGTAGCAACAGCATAGCCGAATTTGTCTATCCTGGTGGTGTAGTGGTAACCATACTTGCACCCTAAACCCCAAAACGGGGGTTCGATCCCAGCCAGGACCGATGGATTTTTGAGGCGTAAAAATCCTAAGTATGGCTTCCTTCAGAAGGGAGGTAAAGCCGTGGTTCCCGTGTTTTACATTTATGGAACCAATAATGAACCTCAAGCATGAAAAAAGAGGCATCTGAGCAAAGTTAGTCGGTCATTTCACTCCCTGATTTGAATGGGACGATAATGACCTGAGATATTAAAGAGCGTACGTAAATTAACCAAATCAAAAGGGGGGGGACAATGCGGTTCAGCATTTTATATCTTTTTTATTTATATCCTATTTAAAAATCTTTGATTTTATAAAATTACTCTGTTAAGCTGCTTGTGAAGTAGTAAACTAAAACTTACATGAAACCATACTAAATTCATTGGTTAACTTAAATTAAAACATTCTATTTCTGAAATCTTATATAGAGGCGCCAGTTTAAGAATACTGATCCAGGAGTGTATACAGTTAGGGTTAAATAATTCTTAATTCTTTATTTTTCAGTTTATAATTCGCGTAGCCGTTATAAGACAATAATAACAAAATAGAATTGGTTAAAATCGATTGCATTTACATACAAATACAGGTATAGCTAATTAATGTGCTTATTTCAGGGATTTCCATGAGCATCCCGTTATAGTCAGAATTGCGTTTCGTAGATATCCAAAACTGATCCTCATTTCCACATTGCAGCCTTATTCTTTATTATTTTATAGTTCACATTCTACCCTTTACACTTCTACGTATCCGAAAGGAAACGGCATTTTTAGGTAGCAATGGAAGCTTTTATACCATTCATTAGGTAAGTTTAATTGATTCGAGTAGCACAAATGAAATGCGTTTATAGGCCTCAGTAGTTCGGTCATCTTGTACTACGACATGTATTAGGACAACAGACACATGCAGAAGGTGGTCATTCAGTGAATCGCAAGCGTGAAAGACGCTTTTGATGTAAGACATGCAGAGAAACGTCGAAATGTCTACCACGCAGGATAAAGGATGTATTGTATCGCGCTAATAAATAACTTCTATTCATTTTGGATTGTGCACATAGTATAAATAAAGACACAAGAATTAAATTAAGTCATGAAAATGCATAAAATGTGGAGATATTGACCAAGATAGGTTAACATTAACGAAAAACTTGGTTTTCAGCATTAATTGTGCAGAAATACAAAGAAATAAGAAATGTGTTAAGTTAAAAGGTATGTTCTGTAATGTTATACGAGTTCAATTATGGTCCACTATCGAAATGCGGAAAAATGCTGGATGTTTTATATTACATCTGTAAAACCATAAGACGATATTTTAGCGACCAAAATGAAGCTAAATTATAGATATAACCTCGAAAATTTGGAAAACTACTCTGCATTTATTTTATTTATTAGTAGTTTTCTAGGGTGCATACAGATCCGAAAGTTTTTAAAACATCAAACGGAACATGAAATTAAAAGCTAGGTTTTTAAATTAGATGCAGCAATAGGCAGATAAATATAAAACATTCAACAAGTTAGAATTTAATTTTTTTCCAATAATCTTCATACATGCACATATTAAATTTAATTTTTTTTGATTGATTTATTTATGGACGCTCTTTAACATCTCAGGTCACCAGCGTCCTATGAATATAATCTGCTGTTGAATAGAAATACTGTTTATAATAGGAGTTTGTGCTGGTGTTTATAACTTGATATAATTAAAGAAACAACTTCTTGAAAAAATATACTAAAATAAAATTAATGATCCCTTTGTATTGCAATAATGGTTAGCGCCCTTTTCACAATGGCATATGGGCGGTAGACAGTGATGATAACAATTCGATGAAACTATAGATAGTAAAGGATCTTCTCGGAAGAAACGTATTAGGCTGTTTAATGCTCGGGATTTCTCCCCGATGAGGGGTAGAAAACACTGAGGACCATTGGGGCAATCTGGGAGGATTTGTACCGCACATCTGCAGTCCGGTGAACCATTTCATTATATTTGTTAAACATCACGTGCTGAAATAAACCAAACTACTAACTTCCTAAGTTTACATTGGAGGTCCTAATCGATGTACTTGCTCTGTTAATAGATACGACGGGATATGTTAAGCTGTAACGTTTGAGACTCATATTCGCAATTTCCCAGGCTCTGCTGCGGAGTAACCCGGCTGAAGATATTCGTGTTTTGCCCCAGTTCATTTTCACAAAGGACAAATTCCAGGTTAATATTTCTCTTTCAGATTCACTTTCCTGTCATTCATATTACGTGTGGATGCTCTTTCAATGATGTTGTGTCTACGAGGTGGCTAACCACCCATTCAGGGAACCCGTCAGTGTGTTTGTGCTTTCTTGTGTGTTCACATAATTAGCTCTCAACAGCGACTAGCCCGAGAATTGGCGAACAAATTCCAGCGGTTGTAAGTCCTTATACAGAAGCGGGTAAACATGTATTTAATAACGCTTGCTTAAATTGTTAGGACAATTTTGAAAATAGAACATTTCTCCCTTTTTATTTTATTGCCACACACCTATTTGCGACAGTTTTCCCCATCTATAATTACAATTGCCACAACCTCTTATTCATCCTCAGCATCTACATTTTTAAATAGTTAATCGAACCATTTCCAGCAGCTGAAGACCGGAGAAGAATGTGCTGTATATGAAAAGTTTTTGTCTAGATTTAATTGGAAATATGGAGAGTTCAATTATTTGGAGAGGGTTAGCATACAAAATAAAGAAACATTTCTACAAGTAAATTTTCGACATAATATGTAAATTGGCTCAAAACCGAAATGGACAGAAATGTCTCGAATCCATTGTACTGCCGAGATATGTTGCTTAAAACAATTACATCGGTCTGAAACGGTTATTTTAAAAAGCTATTTGCAATATGAAAGTATAACGTCATACTTTTTGTTACTAACGAACTTCCATTTGTTTTGCATGAAATTAATTTATTTAATTCAAAATTGGAAAATATTAGTGCATAAAACGATTTCTAATAATTACAAAAGGTTCAGTAATCTTTATGTTGCTTTTATAACCGAAAGCTTACTTCAGATGTTGTTAAATATAACGTCAGTTCCCGTAAGTTTTTGCATGTAATTTGTACATATAATATGTTGCAGAAAATAATGCATAATAAATATATTTATAGCTTAAACATTTAATTACGAAAACACACAAGAGTCTGTTTCCAATTTCCGCAACTCAGATTAAGTTTTAGATTTACATTTTTTTAGTTTAAAGTATCAAAAGTGTTCAATTTTCTGTAAATGAATTGCGTACATTGATCTAATAGTGCAGTATTTCTAATCTCTCTATACTTTTGAGTAAGTGCAAATAGTTTTAGTTTTATCGATTGTGTGCGCATTAAATATGTAGCATATCCAAGTACTGGTGTGCTTAAAATACCTTTTTTCTGCAAAAGTGAATCATACATTTGAAAAGAATTTCACAAATAAACGAGTGATTGCTGTTATTTGGGAAGAAGAAACCATTAGCAGCAATTCCTACATGGATTTAGTATCCATAATATGTAGAAATTATTTTCACCACAAACCAGCTAAGAAAAACATTTGTCTGAAACAACCTCGGCTATTCAGGCATGTAGATACGCCACTTAATTTTCATCGTACATATTCTCTATTTTAATAGCCAAATTCTGTTCCTACAAATATGAACTTTTGCAATTGTAAAGACAAGCGTCCTAAGACGGAAATTTACTCCTGTTTACACTAAGCACTTATCAGTTCTGCTCTGATTTATGCATATTGCTTAACAGGTGTGTACCCTAACAAATTTTGAACAAGTTTATTTTCCTTGTAAACTGCAATGTTATATTCAATTTAAAACACGCATATATCTTACTTAGCATGGGAATTAAGGACGTAAATATCTTCAACTATTTCTTGCTTTCTATGTGCACCTGAAAACTAAGTGAGTGAGAAATAGTAGACAAGGAAGCTTAGAAGGCTAAAAGAGAAAATAAACTGAACCGTATTTATGGATCACGTAGGAGATGGCAGCAGAACTCGATATATGATATATCTGGTAGAAGAAAAATCACAGAGGGAGAAGTAACTGTACATTAGAAATATACCGCTCGAGGAATAATATTTTGGAACATGAGCGATTTTCGAAAGATGCTGCAGCGAGGATAAAATGTGGGAAAATACAACAGCCCAAAAATTGTAACAGAATTACTGGCATGCAAGTTTTTAGTTTGCATATGTAGTAATACTTTTCATTTTTTTCTTAAAAGATTTGTTTGTGAGTGTGTTAATTTAATAAAAAGTAATTAATCGTTTAGTTTAATAAAACAATTTAACAGGAGTTTCGTACTAGTAAAAGGGAATCTATAATGGAGGAAGGTTCATTTTGGACGGCAAATGAATTTTATCTTTATTTTCTTAAATTATTATGTTATTGTAATCTATATTTTAAATTAAAATATTTCTCAGATACACCCTATCATACCAGATTATTTGCTGTTAACATAAACATTGCCATTTATAAATACATTTATTATTGCAAATGTCAGGCAAATGAATTGTTTTACGATCAGTACGAATGGTCAGTAAGTTTATTACAAATACACATTTCATTACGTTTTCTTTTGTTTAGAGTTTGCAATTTTCAAATATGCAATATGTCAGGATGTTTGGCCGTGCTTCTTACACAAGAAATGACTTTTCTGTTACTGCACAATCCTTGAATGTATGCACCTTGATTTTAATCCTTGTCGTAAATGAATTGATGAAAATAGCTACAGTGAAGTTAAATTAATTACAAGCCTTTGACCTCATCTCCGAGTATGCTATCGCTCTCTGCTGATGCGCCGGCTGAATTCCAATAACCTCAGAGTAGAAGTTGAGTCGGCTAATGCAAATCCTGGTCAAGGAGATGGAGGTTTCGAAACCCTTTGTGTTATTAAAAACATCTCGTGGCAAATGACAAAAGTTATGTTTGTTGAAAGAGAAGCAATTGAGCCGAAAGCGAACAACAAATCTCAGCACGCAACTATGGCATTAGAGTAGAAATGACAAAACGTGGGTTCTTGGCAATTCGCCAAAAGTGGCATCCATGTATTTACGCAAAACTTTCGAAACATAAAATTGTGTCTTGAAATGTATCGGTTATTTTTTTTTTCTGTTTCATTCTAAAGTATCTCTAATGTTATTCCTTAGATTTCCAGTGATTTGGAATAAAAAATTCACTGAGCCAGGAATTTATTCCGTAATTATATTCAATTAAATTAAATAAGTTTTATACTACTTCTGTAAAAGTATATGATCATCAGGATGAAGTGTTTGTTACTTAGCAGTCTATAAAGCTGTGAAATGTTACACATAATTTTAATGTTATCAGCAAGGCTCTGATTTTTATTTCCAAATTATTTTAATAATAACCCATTTAATTTCAGTTTCTATAATTTTACTAAAAACTTTAGGATATTAAAAAAAATCGGAGCACAAATAGCAATTTTGCATTTGAAAATATTTTGTTAATATGCACATAATTTATGTCACATTATAAATTGCAATCAACATCCAAGCATTACTTTTAAGTTGTAAAACGAAAAGATTCATGGTTTAACAATAATTAAGAGATATTAAAATTGATTAAGGTTCATTAATATAATTTCATTTTCTGATGTACGTTCATTTGACCGTCATTATGACCTAAATAATTACTTTTCTGCATGCTGTGACTATTAGGATGTTAATCGATCCCTAAGTGCAAAACACCCGGAATTTTTTTTCTGTTATGCAGTCAACTGTATTCATAGTGTCAATGCGCATATTCTTGTGAAATGTTGTATAAAATAAGGTAATTGCCTATTGCAGTGAATGGCGGTGTGTGCATGCTTAAGTTTATGAAGGAAATAGAACTTAACACATTGCTCCAGTGTGTTTTTGTTCACTGAAGTACTTATTTTAATGTCTAAAGATGAAAGGGTACAGTTATAGATGTCTTCATTTTCGGCATTCCCAATACAAGCAAAAGTAACATACATTAGTGAATAGAATAAGGCTGTAAAGCACTGATTTAATAGGAAGCAGGAATACTGAGCAATGAGTCATTAGAGACATGAACTGGTAGCCCTACACCTGCTTTGGTGTCTACCTGCTTTGGTGACAATAGCAACTTTAATCATTTGCAACCCTCCTTCTTGCCTATAATTGGGTTTTTCCAAGAATATGGATAAGGGGTGAACAAAGTGACTCTATCTCTTAATTTAAATAAAATGTGGAACATCTGATGTTTCAGCATGCATGTTTATTTAAAGTTTTAAAATACATATAATGTTACGCAAGAGTGTGAAAACAAATGCATAAGAATAAACATATAAATACCGGGTGAAATAATGAAGACAAACAAATCCCCCCAAAATTGCTCATTGATTCAATTGAAAAATTCACATAAAATAAACAATGGAAAAATAACCAAAAATATCTATTAAATTACCGGCTCTATCATCTAGGTTTATGCCCTAAACATGTTGAAGCTATCTTTGTCTATTATGTACTAATTAACAGATGACCTATACTTAAAATCCGGTTGCAGGGTGTTGGTAAATATGTGGAATTTCTGTTTATAGCAACGCCTAACGTAATTCCAGGATATGGCATTAGTCGAACAGAAAAGATTAGATGTCAGAAAAATGTAGAACGTGTTCTGCTGCTAGCATTTGCAATTTGTGACTTTCTAAACATAATTATGTGAGCGTCAACTAACTCACTGTGTTTATAATCACTGTTCATTTTCGTTTATATTTGAAACTTTTAATTATATTGTCAAATGTTCATAATCGGACATAGAAAAAATATTAAAAATAAATATATAAACCATTCGTTATCAAGAATGTAAATGCTGGGAGGGGAGTATAAGCGAAATATATTTGTAATGAAAATAATTTAAGAAGCGGGCTGAACTCGCAAGTTATTTAAATTATAAAGTCTATGCATTTGGTTAATAATACGGTCCCGATCATACAGAAAACGTAAACAGGGTTCAGAACTTTTATCATCCATGCACGCATCAGATAATGATAGCATCTTGCATGCTCATGTTGTCTAATAGAATTGCTGGATAAAGACACTCCATCTTGGCTGCACAATAACATCGCTAATCCCGGTCAAGTATGTGGAGGTAGAAAATGCCTGGTATCGTTTTAAACTTTCCGATGACTTAATGGAATCGGAAATTTGTTGGAAGATGGAAAAATGGACCGGGGGGAACAACCAATTTTATAGGAATATTAACTATTCTTTGTTACTAGAGGAGTACAGAAAATCAGAATGTAGGTTTCTTGCAATACAATGAAAATGGCATCCGTGTAACACAAATTCAATTTTGTAATCCATAATAATACATAGCATTTATTGATGGTGAAATTGTTAATAAAAGGTATACAATGACGCTAATTGGAAAAAATTACAATAGTTTCAATTACATACATAAATGTTTTAATTATTAAAACGCTATTTACAACAGAATATTCAATTATAATACAAAGAACACAATTTACATATTCCTAAAAACAAAAAGCTATAATTGATCATCATTATTGATTACATAATTACGCCAAATCTATTGTATTTTTACAAAGTTTAACGCCCGTTTTTACTACTGAGACACTACAGGCGGTTCCAACATTGTTTCTGAAACATGACTAATACTTTTCGTGTTCATACAATTAATGAATTAGTACTGCTTCTGATAATCGTTGGATTTTTGCTATCTTAATGACAATTAATTTTTTAGGTTTGGCTAACAATTCTTACGTTAAATCCATCTTCACTAATAATATAGACAAAAGAACTAAATAATTTCCATTGATACAATGGCATCATAAGTATAACAAGGAAAGCATTTACTTCAGAATAAATTCAGAAGAAAATCAACATTTATAAAACATACACTTAATTAATATCAGTTCATAATTGTGAGATACAAATGAATAACAACACAACTCTTTTACAGTAGAATGCAATACTGTATTCGTAAAAAATAGGAAACTCTACTCGCTCGTTTTTAAAACTTTGAACATGTTATAAACTACAACATAATTCACTATTAAGCAGGAAGGTATTTGTCCACCCAAAATGAGCTGCGTCATTACATTACTTTTTAATCTGGTTTACAGCTTTCATTATATTTTTGCAACAATGAAGTAAAATATCCCGGAATAATAAGATTAAGAACGAAAATTGCAATTTGTAAAAAAGTTTAGAAGAAATAAGTTGGAATAATATCTACAATAGCTAGCGGCTCGGAAAACAGTTTTGAATTCTATATTTTTTCATTTTGTGTAGTTTTGTCCATAAATTGAGGCTGCCAGCGTTAATTATTATCTGACTTGTGATTACTGTGCAATCATTTCTTAGAAGATGCCACGTTTCCTATTACTACAAATAAAAAACGTACGTGTATAAACATCTGACGGCAGAAACGCAATGTAAGTGTGCCGTCACATTGCTGAGTTAGTATTTATTTCTCTGTTTGTAAAAACTCCTAAGGATCACATTGTCATCATGGCACAAATTCCCGGGTTTTTTGCACAGCCCATATGTCATCTAGATAATGTCTTGTACCGGGTATTGGTACTTAGTGTGAGGTCACGTGACAGCAAATTTCCATATTTCCGTGAAAAGAACACCTTCAATCGACGACATGACCATCTCGCCCAACAATACAAGATCTATTTATTGGGTAACCCATAAAATTTAAACCGACAATGATCAGTAGTGGCTTTGCCAAATGTAAATAATACTTATCATTGCTGTTCATTACTGAATAAAGTGGGAAATTTTAATATAAGAAGTTAAATGATAAATTATAAAATGAAGTATTTTATGGCTGCTGAATAGTTATCACCATCCGTTTTTATTGCTTACTAGGTAGATTCCAATAATAAATTAGAAAAATAGTTAATTTGGAAAAAGAATTGTCGGTGATGAGAATTGAGGGAATGCTGGAAATAACTTCAGATAGGGAGAAGGGCCCGAGTTCCATATGCAGATTCTTCTTCACGAGTCGCTTGGGCTACCATATGCCACCATATCCGTTTATTTATGATGTATAATGTACTGAACTTCCAACATTTCACAAATGCAAATGGAATTCGTAATTGAGTGTTTTTGTCCCCCTTTATTGTATCCCCTCTTTTAACAGATCGTGAACATATTAAAACACTTTTATTCGTTATAATTACTCAATGCTATTAATTCAGATATGAGCCTCCAGAGCGTGGCTGCTATTGGGGAAGAGAAGCTAGTACAACAAAAAGGCAGATATCGCGGTAGCAAACAAAGTTAAGTTTTTATTTTATGTATCTTTTAACCGAAAAATTGAAAACTACACTACATTAAAATGACCATAAAATGCACTAAGCTTGTTATAAGACGATGAAAATGATGTCCATGCGGGGCAATGCATTGCCAGCATCAGCATAGAAATATCTTATATTCAATTTTACATTTATTCCATAACAGCACTCTCTGGAATACATTTTTTTAAATATTTTCTTGCTAGTAACATTGTCATTTTCCCGCAAGAATTCGTTTTCTCTGTATATGTAGTGGCATAAGCGACTTCTTACGCCATGGACCGTTATGAACCTTGTCCAGTCCCAATGTTTGTAGTAGCATCGATTTCACCGGCCGACTGCCAGCACTTTGCTACCGTATGAAATTGCTGTAAATTATATTTCACCATCCATGCCCAAATTAGTGCAACCACCTTTCCCACCCTAAAACCATGTCTGGGAGCTCAATCAGCAACTTCCGCTTCAATTCACAGGTTTTCTTATTAAAACTTAATTTCTTTTATTTCTTACTGTGAAACTTCTCTCCCACAGTCACTAACATAATCGTCTTTCAGAGCTCTAAGTGTTTGCCTTTTGTGGGAATTTGTTTTTCACTGTATATAAGAAATATATTTTTGTCTAATAGCGCGGGTTGTCACGCTGTCAATTTGAATCTTTCTCTTTCTTGCCGCACTTCTCCCTTTTGGAGCGGAAAACGTGAGGTTTCTTCTCCCAACAGATTCCTTTTCTTCCCTTATAATTCTAGCTCACCTACACGCCGAGACCCTCACTTGTTATAAGTAAAACGTTTCAATTTTCCATTTTATTTGACTCCTTTAGGCTTTTAGTAGTGGTAATTGATTCATTCACGGATTTCTTTAACATTTCAGGTCATTAGTGGCCCAACTTAACTCAGGGCCTGAAACGACCGATAATTTTTCCTCAGAGATCTCTCCTTTTAGGCTTAACATCCTTTTTCATGTCGAAAATCTACAACACAGGATCCACGGCTTTACTTTCTTTCCGAAGAAAGAAATACTTAGTACTATTACGCCCAGAAAAAATGCATCAATCCTGGCTGGGATTGAACTTGCGATCCTTGTTCTATGAACCAAGTATGAGTAGCATTATATTACTATCTGTTATTAACTGATAGTTCACGTTGAATCTTGCTTAATAATAAGCTTTATTCTTTTAAAGTACTGCGCTACATTATATACGGTTTCCACATTTGACTTCTAACAGGCCTTCCAAACATTTAATATTGATGAAGTAAAGTCATCATGTATGAAAAGGTTTAAAAATCGCTTACACACAAAATAGGAGAGACAAACGTAATAACTTATAAAACTGCCAGCCTTTTCATTAAAGAAAATGATAGCAACTGCAATGAAAAAAAGCACTACTGAAATGTGGATGACAAATAAAACAACAGAAGAAAGTTAAATAATAAAGTTAACATAGCTTTCTAAACTTGGGGGAACTGATTTCCATATTGATAATTTTATTGAATTGGCCTTCTGGGCGGAAATTCAACAGCGCATGGATTAGGAAGTTTTCTTAGACTACATTAACACACTCAAAAATGAATACTTTTTGTTTTATAGTTGTTTTTGTGACAAAAATTATAATATTTTAATACTCATATTGTTGTTCCTAGTGTTAATATAAACGCCTTCACAGTGAAGGAGCTTTGACTTTCTCAGACGAAAACTGAGTAAGTGGGTAGCTTATTCTCGTACAGAAGAATCTGCTTGGGGCCACATATGCACGGACCATCATTTCACAAAGTGGGGTACCAGTCCAATTTTCTTTGTAGTTATGGCCTTATTTAGTTATTTTTCCTCACACATAGGACTTTCACAGAATAAAATATAGTCTCTAAGACAGCTTCCTTTGACTATTCCGTCGGTCCTGGTTGTGTAGTGGTAAGCATACTTGCCTTCTAAACTCAAGGTCGCGGTTTCAAACCCGGCCAGGATCGATGGATTTTTTCTGGCGTAAAAATCCAAAGTATGGCTCCCTTCGGAGGCGAAGTAAAGCCGTGGGTCTCGTGTCGTACATTTACGGCACGATAAAGAACCTCAAGCCTGAATGAAGAGGCCTCTGAGCAAAATTTGTCGGCCGTTTCACGCCATGAATAGAATGGGTCGCTGGTGACCTGAGATGTTAAAGAGCGTCCTTAAATAAGCAAACCAAAAAAATTGACTGTTCGTGCTGTAAAATTCTAGAAGGGTTCTCAGTATATCTGATATTTTTATCTGAATTTTTTTTTTATTCATGAATGCATAATGCTGTCCTGACACGTGCATAATTATTTTTATGTGCTAACACTATAGCACACTCCAAGAAAACTTCCTGTATTAGGATAGGAGAAACATGCAGTATGTGACCGTGTAACGAATTACAGAAAGGACTAAAGCTTACGGTTACCTGGCAAAGAGTGGTGTATTACGGTAGCAGACTTATGGAGTCCGTGGTGGTGTAACGAAGCACAGAAAATATAAAAGCGCACGTTACAGAGCTTGGTGTATTAGGATTGTAGACTTATCGAGTAGGTGGCAATGTAACGAAGCAAGGAAAAGCAAACTCCCTTTGCGTCGTGCATAGCAGTGGTACGTCCATATTTCGAGCCTGTAGGATCACGAATATGTTGAATTATGCTAATGAGTTCAATTTATTTTTCTTTTATCTAGTATATATGATGGATATAGCCAGCACATTTAAATTAAGCGAACAATGTGCATAAATATGGAGGTAGTGTCTAGGACAAGCTATATATTGCATGAAACACTGTTTTGGCTGTCATTAATCAAATACGCAAAAGCTTTGTGACATTTTGGAATATAGCTCCTAAAATTAAGTCCAATTTTTTATGACTTGCGTTCCAAATGCAAAATATATGTACTCGCTGTTCTATGCTCTTAAAATCAATAAAAGTATAAGAACTAGTGTTATTAACACAATTAAACGCATGTAAAAGGGATTATTTCGATAACTGGAAAAAATAATCTTCATTTATCCCAAACAGGCTATTTAGCCTTTGCAGATTAACACAAGACCTGGAAATTATTAAAATCTGGAACTGACTTGAATATGTTAATTGTTAATTTAAATAGCTGCATTTAATTCATAGAGATATCAATCTATAAGTACAAAATATTCGACAAGTTTTATGTTATTAATAACATCCTTAATACATGAACAAGTAAGCAAATTGCATTTGCAATTAAAATATGCATGTATATTATTCAATGAATTTAAAAATCAATTATTACTAAAAAAAGAAGAAACCAGCTAAGATTCACAGAGGTCATTTTATGATCATTGCCATAGAGAGCACAATTAGACTTTAAGCATTCAAACTTTCAAAATAAACATGTATAATCACAACTATAGAGCCAATTAAGGCGAATGAATACGTAAATATATACATTTCAGTTAATTTATTACAACAATGTAATACATAATAGGAGAGGTTCATAGTATATTCCAGGCAGATCTAATATTTAGAGTAATACATTTCAAATATTCGTTAATTGCTTTAATCGTTTCATCTTCACAGCAGCTGCCACAAAATTAAAATATTTTCACTTAATGAGAATACACTTTTACATTATAAAATTGAAATTTATTTTTAGTTTTAGCGTTGTATTTTAGCAGATATTTTAAATATATATCTTCAAACAAATTGTAGTATTTTATGTTACGATATTATTCTTTACTTGCCAGTCTTCCAAACTGGAGCTATTTCTATGCTGTTTTAAAACAGTATTTCACTTATAATACAATGCAGCACAGGAAATTATTACAAAGAAAACAACAAAATACATACTATATGACCTTACGGATTATGTATTTCTAATTTTTCTTCGTGGCCCCTTACCTATCGGGTAGGTGTTGGCAAACATAGCAATTATACCTGTCACGAAAAGAGGTTTAAATATTGCACCCAGCTAATATGTATTTAGTTCAATTTTATGTGCACATTGCTTATCAAAATAAAATGTGTTATATAAGGCTTTTGTTTCATCTTGGCATGCATAACTATTCTAAGGCCAGAAGTATGTCAGAACAACTAGGATAATGGGTCTTTCTTCCCCGAATTCTGTAATTTTAATCTTTGGTGTAGATATTGCTATCATGGCAATTCGTAAAAATCAATCATGGAATTAAATAAACATTCTTCAAATTTCAGTGTTATATTTTTAAAACTCTACGCATTGAAATTGTTGTGTATCCAATGAAAACATTTTAAAAATTATTTATTTTATTAAAAATAAAAATTGTGATTTTTTCTACAAATTTAGTATACTTCATTTAAGTGAGAGAACGAGAATACGCCTAAATAAAATATACAAAACAAAGGAGCATTCAATCTAATTATCCTTTCATCATTGCTAAAATATAAATAATTCCACGACTTGATCGTTAGACGACCACGTTTTCGTTGAGTACGTGGCCAGAGAACAATATTTATTTTGAAGAGAAGAAGGACGAGTCAAATGTGACATAAATAAAGTTAAGGAAATCAAGAAAATGTCATAGTCATAGTAAAGCTTAAGTGTAGATCAAGGCCAATTTACATCCAGAATGGGGACCTTAGCACTGTGTTAAGAGTTTATTAAGCCGGCAGTCCACGTTTCTGAATTATTTTTCTATATTAACTTTTCATGAATTCATCCTTATAGTGAAACATTTTTCTTGTATACTTGCAGTTAAAAGTTCTCTCAAAACGTACTTTTAATAATATACACTTCAAACTTTCATACGCCATTGATTTCCAAATCTGTAGAGCACACTAATGATTTTTTGATTTAGTTGTAATTTAATAATGATTATATTATGGGTTTAAGTAAGAGTGAAAGTAACTTAGTTAAATTACAACTTACCGTTACATATTTCAACGTATTGCTGCAGAATCTCCATACAGCAAACATATCCTTGAAATATTTAGAGAACGATATATTTAATAAATTTTACAGGTAATTAAGAGACTCAAATATGATTATCAAACGAAATCGCAAGTACTAATTTGTATATTCATTATTAGTAACTTTAAGTGGGTAAACTATAATTGCAATATACCATATTATATAGTCGTCATGTGTTCATATAATGTTTTGTTGTGTAACTATTACTATTACTTAAAGTAATAAGGTTAATGAAATAATAAATAGTACTAATAAATAGTACTGCATTATTAAAAATAATTCCATTATATACATATTATATATTTTTGAGGATTTTTATTAACAATTGAATAACGCCAATATTTTCTAAAGTATGAATTCAATTTTAGGGAAATAAAATCTGATATCTTCAGTAGTTATGATCTCTAATTGTACTTTGAACACAAAACACCACTTTAAATGATACAACAGAATACTATAAAACTATGCACTGCACGAAAGTTTTCTGAATAATGGTAGCATAACTAGAAAAGAGGAGCGTTTTTGCGCAAACCCCTTCAAATTAAGATTTTACTAATATGTGGGCATTATTCTGTAGAAATTCATACCCAATGAAACGAGAGAAGGGTGCTACTAGGTGGAGGAAGCGGCGCTTTGTTGTATTAGGGAAATAGGAATGTACAGAAGGTTTTGACCATTAAAATGCTGACAGAGGGGATGTTTCCGAAGAAGATAGCTATTTCAAACACCTATTCTTGTGTGCATTAGTAAATTATTCGTACAAATATTTGCTGTTATTCGAAATGACATTTTGTTAAAAATTGGATATTTTTACAATAGTGACGAACAATAATTTACAAAAATAAGTATTAAAGTATAATAATTAATTATTTCCATAGTTTATCACAGCATTATATATATCTTTAAAATCATTATTTAAATTTGAGTATTTTAATAATATACCTCTAAATTAGAGTTTCAATTACATTACATTGTACTAATGACTTAACTGTAGAACTAATAAAGCTCTTCTTTATATTTAAAATCCTAATCCGAGGGGCTGTATTTGGACAAAAAGCCAAGGGGTTCTTGTATTAGCCTTAAAATATTATAGACAAAAAATATTTCTGCATTTAAACATTTCGCTATTATGTCCTTCGTTTTTCCATATAGGTTGCCGATTACATTGACACTGATGTACTTTTAGAATATTTAAGACTAATGCCACGATAAAAGTAAAATGTGCAAACTTCTCAATGTAACGAAATCAGCAGATTTATGAAATAATGTGCCCTTCATGAACGTTCTTTTCACTAAATGCCCCACGAGTGAGAAATGACTTTAAGAGTTAAGGGAACTAGCATGCTTATGCTGGAATTTCTTGTTTTAGAAGGTGCCTTCAAGAATAGATTTATAACACTGCAGAGCTCCACGCTTCTATTGCTTTATCGAAATGTTTGCTCATTTAGCACTTTCAAAATGTCAGTTAATACACATATCAAGATTATTTTTGCTGTTTATTCTGTAAGAATTATCGTATTAGTATACTTTTGTGGAAACATAATTCAAACAAGGGTGTCGCAGTTTTATTATTTATATTTACGAACATATAGCGCAAGTCTTTAAAAAGGTTGACTGATCGTTCGAAACCGGTGCCCTTGGGGAATATTTCTTTCGTCATTTAAAATACTGGATTTAGCATTAATATTAATAACTTCTGTATAGCTATCGACATTTCCATGTATCTGCAACATACATATATTACTTATAATTATTTAACTATAGTTACAAAACCTTGCATGTCCAAACTACAAAAAAAAAAATTAATATTAAATTTCACGAACTTGCAGTATAACTGCAGTTACTTTACTTGAAGTGTGCCCCGTGGAGCATTCCCTCCATCTTCTTCCAATGATGTCTTCACGGTTGGTGTAGTGCATTGTACATCATGCCCGCACTCTAGTTAAAACCAATTGCATTAGGATAGTAAGTAATGAATATATATTGGAACTAGCAGGGGGAACGGGAAACAAGAGTGGTATACATGTCGCGTATAAAGAGAGCATACGAGATTTCCATAATGCACAGATTAGTAGTTATAATTTGTTTTATTTTCGACTAGTTCCCCTACCGTTATGAAATGTGTGCGTAGCACCTAAGGCTCTATTAGTGCCGTGTACACAAGAAATTGTGAGGCATTAGTAAATAAGATATATTTTAAAAAACAAAATATAATTATTTGAGGTTTTCATATTCGTTGCTTCGTTTTAGAGATGCAAATACTAAATAGAAAATTATATCTAAGATACATTTATAACATATTTTTAACATATTTATAACATATTAATATATTTTTAGATATAACTTTATCTTTATGTACTTGCATCTCTGAAAGGAAACGACGAATAATGAAAACCTCAAATGATAACTGTTAAATCTATAAATTAAAAGTAATTCATTTGTTTATATACTGTGACTCTTATTGTTTTTGGATTGACCAATTATTTACTTAGCTCTCATGCTGTTTGCTCTCAATTTTATTTGCGATAATTTAAGGTATGTACGTCTTAAAGCCGCATAACCGCCACGGGTGGCTTAGGTGGTTAGGGCGCGCACTCGTGAGCGGGAAGTCTGGGGTTCGAATCCAGCCAAGACCGCCCTTTCTGACTGACTTATTTTCCAGATTTTCCTCAGTCCTCATAAATGGCAATTGCTAGGAAGGCACCCTAAGCTTAGGCCTGGAACGTTTCCTCCCTTCAAAAAAAAAAAAACCCTTTTCCAATTCATCATTTTATCTTATGTATCACCAGTGTCCACCGCCTGTGGTGTCTCAGTAGTAAAACACGGGCATTAAACACTACTCAACAAAAATTAGAGCTGCATTACGATAATTGATATTAAACCTATAAAATAAGAGGAATTTATCTGTTTATATATTATACTCTTATTGCAAATGGAAGGATTAAGTTTTCACCCGGCAGTCTTGCATTTCACTCTCAACTTCATTTCCGATAATTTGAGCGATATAAGTGAGAATGCTATACTGCGAGATATGATGTTAAATCTATAATTCTGATCCAGAGTATTACTATATCATATAATATTACATTTCAGTAATACCTTTGACAAATGAAATTAATTAAGGGAACATCTCTTTAGCACTGTCAAATCTTAAGCACAGAAAAAAAATCTACTGCAATGCACTTATTAGATACAATATTCTTTGATTAAAACCCTCATTCACTTCCACTGATGTAAATGGAACGAAAGAGAAACTAATATTATACTACAATTTTCGAACTTAAAAGTTGATTTCCACAGATTTTGTATTTAGAACGACGCAAGTTCCTTGGCATCTTTGTCTGTACTCAAGAGATGATAACTGTGAGTAAAGCGCAGCCAGTTACTAGCCTAAACGAACCACATGTATTGACCTTTTACCTAGAAGATATCCCATATGCGAATGGAATGTTTTGAATTCAGTCAGCTGCGAGCGGCATTCCCCACAGTTTCCAATATAAGTGGGATAGTTTTTAAGTTAAATATCACACAACATAGGAGTGGACTAATGAACTTTATAATATTTATTACATATTTGCTCACACATTATTCGTATAAGATCAGGAAAATTAATATGGGTAATCAGATAATATATAAATTTACATTTCTGGCATTACTTTCATTGTTTACAGCATTGTATGTTTGATAAGTTTCGCGTTTATCAATTGAACGGAATTACTGTTTCCTCATAAAGATATATTTAGTTCTAGAGAAATATAAACTGATATGTTTGGTTATGAGTTGTAATCAAAATGAATAGAGACTGAATATGTTAGTGATCAAATACTTGGTGCATATTTTAGCTCTTCTAAAGTTTTTCTCAAATTTGCACAACACAACATCCCCCTACTAGATGATAGCATAACTAAGAGAAGGAGCATTGATTCGTTTATATAACTTCAAATACATCAATATCTGGCGTTGCTTGTGTATAAATTGTGAAGTCAAATGTTGAATTACTCCCCATACTAAACACTGATAGGCCGAACAATTAGTCCGATCACAGACAGCAAAACTGTTTAAAGTATGAGAGTGTTTATTTGAGAGATGCAGTGCTTTTCGTGTCTACAAAGGAGCATTGTATTAGGGAAATAGGAATGTACAAAAAGATTTGTGCATAAAATTCTGCAAGAAGTAATGTCTTCAAAGCGGAATTACAGATATTTTAGGTACTGGTCCTTTTATACATGAAAAGGTAGTCATACATTTCATTTACTGGCATTGGGGAAAGCCATTTTTGTTTACAATGGATACGATAAAAATTTTACAAAGATATATATTCAAGTATAATTGTACTTTACGTTCTGCATTTTCACAATATATATATATTGCTCTTCTGCCTCTCTACATTTATCCTATTTAGCAGTTTTTTAAAATTATTTAAACTGCTGAGGGATCACAAGATTATTCACTGATAATTCGTGAGATGAATTGAGAAATTAGAAAAATGATTGTTTAAAGGAAGAAAGCGTTTCAGGGCATTAATGAGAACTGAGAACCTGGAAACTACCTAATTAAAGATAGGTGGTTCTGGCAGAAATCGAAGCTCAGATCTTGCGTTCCGGGTCTTAACAATCTCTATCACTTGTGGCGATATTCAATTGTTTAAAAAGGAGAGCGTCAATCTAATATGGATTTCTACAAAAATTCTCTATAGCAGAATAGATCCTGTAAATTTTATCCTGATTTGATGCACTACTTTTCGATAATTGAGCTAAGAGTTTTACATTTAAATGTAATAAGTGTATATTAACCATTAATTTGCTCCCATTTCACAATTTCTGTAGTGATTGTAAGAAAATAATAGAACTAAATTTAAATTCTGTAGAACACAATTAGGACTGATTTGAGCGATTCAATTATTTTAGTGGACATACGGTTAGAAGTCTTTGGTTACTTTTGCAGCGGGAGCTACTTAACCTTTCCCCCATGCAGTCTTATATTTTACTTTTTATGCATGTCGGTCCTAGTTGTCTAGTGGTAACCATACGTGCCTCGTAGACCCAAGATCACGGGTTCAATGGGATTTTTGGACGTAAAAAACATAGGTATGGCTTCTTTCGGAAATAAATTAAAGCCTTCGGTCCCGTGTCGTAGACTTATGGCAAGAAAAAGAACCTCAAACCTGAAGATAAACGCCTCTGGGCAAAATTTGTCGGCCTTTTTAAAGCCTGAGCTGAACGGGACACTGATGAAGCTAGATATCTGCAAATAAAACAATCACAAAATTTTATACTTCCCTTCCTATTGTTTAACTACTAAGTACCGAATGTCAATCATAATTGTAATTGGAAGTGGACACTTTAATTGACTTAGCAGGTCCCTAAGCATTAAAATGGTTCCCCTGCAGTAGAATAGAAATTGAAGTGCATTCCTTAAGGGCTATTTAGTAAGAGTGGTATAAATCTATACGATGTTTGGCATATTACAACAAACACGCAGGGGAACGTGAATATTTCGTGCATGCAGAGTCTTCAATGTGCACAATTTCTTATTTCTATCTGCGCATTTGTTATCCATAAAAGTGGGAGTAGAAGCAATGGAAGCGTCCTGTATTAAGATGTCGTCCTGTATTAGGATAGGAGAAACATGCAGTAGGTGGTCTTGTGACAAATTGCAGAAAGAAAAAACCTTTTATATCCGAAATCGGACATAAAAGTCCCTCCCTTTATCGACCATACTCGTAAATATGTATAATGATTGTAAGTCCTGATTCCTATTAGTTAAGGCCTGCAAATCTATTTATTATCCGGCAATAGCACAAATACTTACCGTAACCTCAGAGGGAGTATTACCTGGCAAAGAGTGGTGTATTGGGATAGTAGACTTATGGAGTTCGTGGTAGTGTAACGAAGCACAGACTAAGTAAACGCCCATTGTGTCATACATGACAGAGGTACTCCATATTTCGAACCTGTAGGATCACGAATATATTGAATAATGCTGATAGGTTTCATTTATTTTTTTCATTTTCTCTAGCAAATATGATAAATATAGTCAAAAGATTTAAATTGAGCAAAAAACGTGGATAAATATAGAGGTAGTAACTAGGACAAACTATATATTATATGAAACACAATTTTTGACGGTCATTAAACAAAGACGCACACACATAGGCTTTGTAGCCATTTGGAATACAGCTCCCAAAATTAAATCCAATTTTTATGACTTGCATTTCATATGCAGAATATATGTACTCGCTGTTCTATGCTCCTAAAAATGAATAAAAGCATAGCAATTAAAGTTATTAACAAAATTAAAAGCAAGTAAAAGAGATTATTTCCATAACTGGAAAAAATAAGCTGCATTTATCCCAAACAGGCTATTTACTCTTTACAGATTAACACAAGACTTGAAAAATATTAAAATCTTGAACGACTTGAATACGCTAACTTGGTAGTTTAAACAGTGCATTTAATTCCTATATATTGCAAGCTATAAAGACAAAATATTTGACAAGTTTGATGTTGTTAATAATATCCTTAATACATACATGAATAAGTAAATTGAAATTTCAATGACTATGCATGTATAATTAATGAATTTATAAATAAGTTAATTAGTATGAAAGAATGAAATTAAATTAGATTGACAGAGCATAACTATAGAGACCACAATTAAACTTTAAGCTTTCAAAATTTCAAAATAAACATGCATATTCACAAGTAATAGAGCCAATTTAGACTAATAAATACATACATGTTTCATTTTCGGAAATTTATTACAACAATGGAATACACAATAGATTAGCATCATAGTCAATGGCAGACAGATCCAATGTTAAGTGTATTCCTTTCAAATATATCGTTAATTGTTTTAGTCGTTTCATCTTCAGAGACCGATGTTACAAAATTGAAATGTTTACACTAAATAGGAATGCAATTTACATTACGAAATAACATTTAATTTAGAGTTTGAACTTTTTATTTTATAACAGATATTTTAATTCAATATTATCACGCAAATTGTAGTATTTCGTGCTATGATATTATTGCTAACGTGCCAGTCTTCCGAACTTCCGCTTTTTCTATGCTATTTTAAAATATTGTTTCATTATAATAAAATGCAGCACAATTAATCATTAAAACGAAACAACCAAATACATACAAAATGACCTTGCGGATTATGTATATCTACGTATCTATTGAGCAAGTTTTGGCAAACATCACACACATGCTTGATACGAGATGAAGATTAAATGTTATGCCTCAACACACCGAATGTGCAATTACTTAAATTTTAAGTGCGTCTTGCTTATAAAAATAAAATGTGGTACAAAAGGCATTTGTTTCATTTAGTAATATCTTGGCATGCAAAACTATTCTCATCCCAGAAGTATGTCAAGTATGCCTGGCAACTACTATAATGGGTCTTTCTTCCCTAAATCCTATAACCGTAATCTGCGATGTAGCTATTGTCATCAGAGCATTTCAAAGAAATCTATCATGGAATTAAATAATTATTCTTCAAATTTCAATATTTTATTTTTAAAACTCTACGCATTGAAAGAGTTACGTATAAATGGTGCACTCCAATCAAAACATATAAAAATTATTTATTTTATTAAACAAACAAAACTGTGAATTTTACTGCAAATTTAATATAACTTTAGTTAATCAAGAGGATGAGAATATAGGTTAATAGAACCATACAAACAAAAGGGGAAGCAATTTAATTATCCTTTCATCATTGCCAAAATATAAATAAATGTACAGTTTCATCGTCACACGACCACGCTTTCGTTAAGCACGTGGCCAAAAAACAAAACAATATTTATGTTAGAGAGACGAAGAACGAGTCAAAATGTGATATAAATAAAAATAAGAAAAACCAAGGTAAAGTCATAGTATAACTTATGTGATGAAGGTCAATTTACATTCAGAATGGTGACCTCATAGTACTGTGCTGACATTTTATTATGCTGGCAGGTCAGTTTTTTAATTATCTTTTCTGTGTTAACTTTTAATGAACTCAGCCTTAGAATAAAATAATTTTATTATATCCGTATTGTTGAAAGTTCTCTCAAATATAATCTCAATGATATAGACTTCAAATTTTTATACACCCATGATTTCCAAATCTATGCGGCTCACGAATGATTTTGATTCATTTCAAATTTTTTGAATCTGATGATTATATTAAGAGTTTAAGTAAGCGTGAAAATGACTTTCTTAAATTCTAAATTTCCGCTCAAAATTAAAACTTACCGCTCCAGATCTCAACACAATAAGCATATCCTTGAAACACCTAAAGCAAGAACATTTAATAACTTTTGCGACTATTTAACAGTATGAAACATGATTATAGAACGAAATCTGTAGCACTAGTACTATGACGACTAGTACTAGTACTAGTCATCATATGGTGAAATATGATCGCAATATTCCAAATTAGATATTCGTCATGTGTTCACATGTTATTTTGTTGTATAACTATTACCTAAAAGTAATAAGTGTAATTATATAATATGTATTACTACATTATTGAAAATGCTCACATTATTTACAATATTTATTTTTAACAATTGAATGTCATTAATATTTTATCAAAGAATAAATTCAATTTTAGGGAAATAAAAGATGAAATTTTCATTAGTTACGATCGGTAAGCTAAATGAAAAACTATTTAATATGGTAGTACTACTTTCTGCACACCTCACCTCTCTAATTCTACTTTCAACATTAAACACTATTTCAAATTATGCAACACAACACGATAAAAATCTTCACTTACGAGAGCCATCTAGTGAGTGGTAGCATAACTAAGAAGGAGAAGCCTTGTTCTAAATACAAATTGAATAACGATTTTGTTAATATGTAGTCGTTCTGTAGAAAGTCATAGCCAATGAAACAAGAGAAGAGAGCGCCTATGTGAGGAAGGGGGCTGTGCATTCTCACAGAAGCTTATTGTATTAGGGGAAGAGGAATATACAGAAGGTTTTTAACCATTTTAATGTGGCAAGAATGAATGTTTCCGAAGAAGATAATTATTTCAAGCACTTTTCTTGTGTGCATTAGTAAATTATTCCTACAGATACTTTGCTATTGTTTGAAAATGCCATTTTGTTAACAATGGGATGGTTTTACAATGGTTAGAACAAAAATTCACGGAAAGATATATTAATGTATAAAAGTAAATTACATTCATGGTTTATCGCAGCATTATATATGCTAATTTAACAATAATTATAGTATTTACAATTATTTTTAATTATAATATTAGATAATTATAATTATGACAATAATTATAAATATAAAAGAACTCCAGTGTTTCGAAATATAGCGATTACAAGTGTGATTTTCTCTTAGAATTTTATTCTTTTCTGTTTTTATAATTATTGCTAATTTAGTTGCAATGTTAATATTGTTACATTGTTTTTCTTTTATATTATACATATTTAAAGTCATTATTTCAATATGATTAATTTAACAATTTACATCTAAATTAGCAGCTTCAATTGATATTAAATTATACTGAGGACTTCACTGTAGATATAAAACAGCTCTTCTATATATCTACAATCCTAATCCGAGGGGCTGTATTTTGGACAGTAAGCAAAGGGAATTGAAGTATATATTTAGTATGTAATAAATAATTACTATCCTTTTGTTGATTTTTGATAGTTCTTGTATAAAAATAATAATGAAATTAAATGACTAGAAATTGTGCTTAATTAAATGCAGTGAGAATAAAATAAACTATATGACGGACACCCACATTTTTCGTGGGCACAGCCAAAAGTGCTTTATTTGCTATGGAGAGTGAGCTCTGCTGCATTTGCACTCTGTAGCCCGATTCTTCTTTTAATAATTTATTCCATACTCTTATTTAGAATCCACATCGAAACCGAGCGTTTATAAATAGTAGATTGAATTTTCAAAGGACTCTTATGCTCTGGGATCCTTGCACGCAAATCTCAATGAGAGCGTAATTTATACCAATCTATGCATTAGGGTAGTAGAAATTACAGTGGGTAATGATTAAGGAAAATAGTGTACAAAAAAGGTACTTTATACTAAAGTACTAAAATTGTTTACATTTATATACATGCATTATAACAGATTTATAATGTACAAAATACTGCACATTTTAAATAATACATTTTAAAATGCAATATTCGACTACATGTTAAACATATTTATACCATAATATACTGGTAACTAATTTATCCTTTTCTTTCCGGAATCCTAAACTGCAATAATTTATTGTATATTTTATTTCGCAATATGACTTATAATAAAAGATTAAAAGGTGGATTTTTTTTTCAAATTGGTAAATGTGACACGAAAATGAACAAATTCGTAAATGGAAGGTGTGTATTTCGTACTCCAAATGAACCGACCTCCCAGAATGAAGTTGTTTCCAGTAGCTCAGTATGGCAAATACCCGAGAAATATCCTAAACTTAGGTCTGGAAACCTTTCTTCCCGAAATTGTTTTCCCAGTTTATCATTACATGTAAAGCACTATCAGTATCCACTACATGCGGTTTCACAGCAGCAAAAATGAATAAACAAATAAAAAAACAAACAAATGGCGTTAAATAAGAGGTTAGGAATATTATTGCATAGCATATTTTAATATTGGTATTTTATTTTTATTACATTTATTTTATCTGGACATTCATATAGCTTGATCTTAGAAGACCACAATTTCTTTTCTACCAACCATTTTTTGTAATAACAATGACAATAATACTATTGATGATGGATGATGACGACGACAACAACAACAATAATAATAATACTAATAATATTAATACTAATAATAATAATAATAATCATAATAATAATCATAATAATAATCATAATAACAATAATAATAATAATAATAATAATAATAATAATAATAATAATAAAAAAAATAAGAAGAAGAATATCTCCAAGTGCGATTCAATATAGTCCTACAAGCACTTAAGCGACCATTACCATTTCGTAAGTAAATGGCAACTAGTTGCCACCCTAAACAAAAAAATTGTAGTTAATAATATTGTTATGTGCAGCAGAAAATTATATTTATGTATGGTATGATCGTCACAACTATTTATTTTGTGGTTGTTAATAAAGGAGGTCCCATTTTGCACTACTTTCAAATTGGACTATAGAGACATGCATACTGCTTCTTCGAACAGTTAAAAAAAAAGCAAATATTTTACTGTATATTATTAAAGTGGATAATGCCTCCGATTTTTAATTCATGAAGCAATGTAAGCGGTATGGCCTGAAGTTTTACTTAGCTGCTAGTTTTATATAGAACAAACTTGGTTACATAAGCTTCAAAATTTAGGTTTGACAGCTGCATAATAAACACAAAGACGCTTTGATAAATAGTGAATCACAGTTATACGGACTTTCATTTTTATCATTACACTCTTCTACACACAAAATGTTATGGAAATAAAATGAGCTAAACTATGTTAATTCAGCGCCAATGCTTTCGAACCTGACGTTAAAACTCGAATGTTAGCTCTTGTTTTCTAATTGCGGCCATTACTAGTAATTATGCTTTCTTTTTCGCACAATTCTCAGTACCGTATATAGACAATTGGCTGCACAGGAAGATATAATGTTACCGGGGACATACCCACAAATGTTCATCACGTGTTCAGTAGCTTTTGGCCAAGTAAGTGCATTGCGGCGGTCATTATAAATAAGCTGGTGGCCCTGTTTTGACGAACCTCGAAGTACTTTCGTGATAATTGTGTGTCAACTTCCAGTTGACAATCTGCTATAAACTGGCAAGCACAAACTTTTTCGTAAATCCAGAACTAATGCAAATAACTTCTTTATATGAGGATAAGTAACATTTGCTTCTAGAAAGTGTTCAATCACGCCTTCCATTAAAAATCCTGTTTCTTAACCAGTCAAAATGTGACATAAATAAAAGCAAGAAAACATAAAAAGTCATAGCAAAATTTATGTGACGAGCTGTAGATCAAGTACAATTTACATTCAGATTGGGGACCTTATATTACTGTGCTGAGAGTTTATTAAGTCGGCAGTTCAGTTTTTTAATTATCTGTTTTATATTAACTTTTCATTATTTTACCCTTACAGAAAAACATTTTTGTTATATCTGTGTAGTTAAGTACTCTCAAAACGTAATTTCAATAGTATACATTTTAAATTTTCATTCGCCCATGATATCCAAATCCATGGGGCCCACGATTGATTATTTCGATTTATTTAAAATTTATTGATTTGATGATTCTATTAAGAGTTTAAGTAAGAGTAAAGGTGACTTAGTCAAATTCCAAATTACCGATCTAAATCAAACACTACCGTTCCAGTATCTCAACAAAGCATATATGTTCTTGAAACTGTTGAATTTTTCATCATAGAGACTCCTTCATTTATATAGGGAAAACCATACAGAAATATGCAGCAATATGGCTGGTGGCTCCCTTCAAATCATCAGGACTCCAAATGCCATATGACGTCCCTTTCTATTCATCCATGCATTCAGGTTGGACGAACAAGTAGCGGTGCATACATGTGGTGCTATTTTAGAGAACGAAACATTTAATAACATTTGCAGCTAATTAATAGAATGAAACGTGATTATGAAACAAAATCTGTAATACTAACTTGTATATTCATTATAGGGTGAACTACCATAGCAATATTCCCAATTAGATATTCGTCATGTGTTTACATAATATTTTGTTGTATAACTATTACGTAAAACTAATAAGTGTAATTATATAATAGATATTACTACATTATTGAAAATACTCCCATTATTTACGCTATTGAAATTTTAGAGGTTTCTTTTTAACAATTGCATGACATTAATACTTCTTAAAGAACAAATTCTTTTTGGGGGAAATAAAATATATTTTCAGGAGTTATGATTAGTAAGCTAAATAAATACATAATATAATATTATTTTCTGCACGCTTCACCTCTCTAATTCTACTTTCTACACTTAAACACAATTTTTAAATGATACAACACAACAGGATAAAAATCTGCACTTCATGAGTGACCTTTGCTGAGGGTAGCATAACTAAGAAGGAGGTGCCTGTTTCTGCAATTCAACTTGGAATAATGATTCTGCTAATATGTAGGCGTTGTTCTGTGTAAATTCATAGCCAATAAAACAAGAGAAGAGAGCGCCTGCGCGGGGGAAGGGGGGCTGGGCGGTCCCACAGAGGCTTATTGTATTAGGGGATGAGGAATATGCAGAAGGTATTTGACCCTTAAACTGCTTGAAGAAGGGGGATGCTTCAGAAGAAGAAGAAGAAGAAGAAGAGGAAGAAGAAGAAGAAGATGATGATGATGATGATGATGATGATGATGATAATTCAGTTTGACTAATTTAATAATCTACTTCTGAATTAGCAGCTTTAACAGATATAAAATTGTACTAAGGAATTCACTGTACAACTAAGAAATTTCTTTTATATATCTGCAAAAACCAAGGAATTCCGAGTATGCACTTAGTGTGCAATAAAATAATTAGCTATTCCTGCGTTCACAGTTCCTGTAGGTAAATAATAACGAAATTAAATACGGAGCACTTGTGCTTAATTATATGCAGTTAAAATAAAATGTGCTATATGAGGAACTCCCACATTTTTCATGGAAACAGTCAAGCGTGTTTTACGTTCTGTGGGTTGGTAGCTATTAAGCATTTAAACCTTGAGGCCTAATTACTCCTTTTTTCATTTATTCCATACTGTTACAGAGAATCCGCGCAGAAACCGCGCGTTTATAATTTGTAGATTGCATTTTCAATGGACACTTAAGCTCCGGGATTCCTGCACACAAAATCTCAATGGGAGTGTAATTTATACCAATCTATGCATTAGGATAGTAGAAATTACAGCACATAGTTATGTAAAGGAAATAGAATACATATAGGTGGGCGATAATATATGCATCTTGTTTATCAAACTAGCTATCTTGTACAAGGGTTATAAAAATATGAAGCCATTGTCAGGATTTTCAGGCGAATGGAAGACATCGGGCGCATTTTAGAAAAGAACCGAGGCTTGAGAAAGGAGTGAAAATAGTCAGGCGTTTAAGGGAGTGTCTCTAAGCAAAAAAAGGAGCATAAATGAAGAAGAATATTTCGTATGTACTTTTAATTTACGTTACGGAAAGAGCCTCTTAGAGTTATGGCTTAAGATATTAATGCATAAACCATATTTACATAATAATTCATTAAATTTGCAGTGAAATTAAAACCATTCATTGTTTGCATTTATACATAAGCATTATAATAAATTTATCGTGTAAAAAATTATACACATTTAAAATAATACATTATAAAATCCAACATTCAGTGAATATTAAACCTATGCATCTCTTAATGGATTACACTGGGCAACCAAAAAATAATTTTTGAATGTTTCGAGCACTTCATGAGGCAATTCCTACTAATTTTGGGTTGAGAAAAACAAATATGACAATGAAAAAATTTTATTAGCTCTAGTTTCTATGGTATACACAAGGTGGAAGTATTACATCTTAACGGATTGAGAGAAAAGGATACTTTTTAATTACATACATGCTAACAACAATGAAAGTGCATTTGATTTTTTTAACTGGTAATTACATGCTAAGAGTTCTAAATTGCTGGAAAAATACTTCGCAGATAGTCGTGTCTGAAGAGAATCATGTGGCGGCCTATTGACTTCGTCGTCTTTTAGCTTGCCTCTTGTGATGGAGTTCCGCAGAATCCCTATACAAAGACCAACAGTAATCCGAAAGCATTACTTCATTGATATCTTTGTTCCATAACAGAAATGTCCTGATGGAATCTCTCCCCATATTCATCACTAACAGCTCCATTACTAGGAGGGAAAAAGTCTAGATGCGAGTGGAGAAAATGGATCTTAAGGGACATGTTGCATGCAAGGTTACGGTATTTTTGCAGGAGCACTGTCACCAAATGCTTGTGGTTGTCATCTCTTTTGTTGCCTAAAAATCCATGAACAACATCCCTTGAAGGCTTCCCAAGCTTCCTTTTCTTTCCCCTCCAAAACTTGATCAAATGCAGGATCCTTTACAAGTTCTCTTATTTGTGGTCCGACAAAAATGCCTTCCTTAACTTTTGCATTACTTAATTTATAAAATTTCTCTCTGATGTACTTAAAGGCCCGTCCTTCTCGGTTCATAGCTTTGACAAAGTTTTTCATCAAACCCAGCTTGATATGCAGGGGTGGAAGAAGAACGTCTTTTGGGTCCACAAGAGGCTTGGCAGTCTTTACAAGAGGCGTCAGATTGCATTTCTGTTAGGAAAATGTTATTTCACCACAAATATAACAAAAGTTATTCACCATATTTACACATTTTCGTGGCATTTTTACAAATTTTACACTAAAAAAGCACTCGCAAACCAGATAGTTTGCATTAATTTGAGTAGAACCTACATGTAATTCACAGTCACCGCAACAGTATCTATGTTTATGACTTACAAACAGCTGAAGAGCATTTGTGTTTTGTTATTTGATAGGTGTGCCAACTCCCAAAAATAATTCCCCCAAATTTAAAATTTCACTCTAAAAAATGAAATGTCACTTTATCCTCAAAACAAGAGCTAATCTATCATTTTATGGTGATTTTTGAATTCAGCAGATGGAAATACATGTAAATTCACTATTTTTAAGCCCGAAACATTTTCATTGTTGCCCAGTGTTATTTACAAATTTATCCTTTTCATTCCTAAATCCTAAACTGCAATAATTTATTGGATTGTTCATTTCACAATATGGCCTATAATAAAAATTAAAGATGGGTACTTTCTTTTTTTCTAAAATCGTAAATATGACACGGATAGAAAGAATTTCGTAACGGAAGGTGTGCAGTTTGTACTCTCCCAGACTGAAACTGTTCCTAGTAGCCCTTGTACGGCAAATGCTCGGGAAATATCCTAAACTTATGCTTGAAACGCTTCCTTCCCGAAATTGTTTTCCCAGTTTATCATTACATGTAAAGTAATATCAGTATCCACTAAATGCGGTTTCACAGCAGCAAAAATAAATCAATAAATAAAAAATGAAATAAATGGCGTAAAATTAGAGGTTAGATACAACATTGAGCAACATATTTTAATATTGTTTCTTTATTTTTATTGCTTTCATTTTACGTGGGCATTCTTATATCTTTAGCTTACAATGCCACCTTTTTTCTCCTGTGCATCATTTGTAAAACAATGACAATGATGCTGATGATGATGATGATAATTACTACAAAATTTCCCAATGCAGTTCAGTGTAGTTCTACAAGCACTTAAGCGAAGATTAACTAAATAGGAACCACTTTCCAGCCTTAACAAAAACACTTGTACTAGTTAATAACAGTCTACGACGTTTGGTTGATTTTGGAGTGAATTAAAGTAATATGATTTTATTAGGCGAAACTGGATGTATGTTTACATATAATATGATCTTCACATTTATTTATTCTGTTATTGTTAGTAAAGGAGGTCGTATTTCACTATTTTCAAATTTAACTGTTGCACACACAAAATGTTATGTTATGTTATGGAGCTAAACTTTGTTAATTTGGAGCCAATGATTTCGCACTTGACGGTAAAACTTGCATGTTAGCTCTAGTTTTCGAATTGCGGCCATTACGATTTCTTTTTCGCACAATATCCATTCCCACATATAAACAATTGTTAGCACGGTGTGAAGCATATCATCATTTTCACAGGACGGTATCATCAAATGATGGGGTATATCGCCGCATGTGTTCTTCACGTGTTCAGTAGCTTTGTTGCCAGACAAGAGAACTGTGGCCAGTATCATAAATAAGATAGTGGTCGTGTTTTGATGTGTCTCGAAGTGCTTCCATCGTAATTGTGTGTGTTATACTTCCTGTAGACAAATTATTGTATGCAGGCAAGTGCGAAATGTTTCGTAAATGTGTAAACAATGCAAATAATTACTCCATTTGCGACGAGGTAGGATTTTCCTCTAGAAAGTGTTGAATTAAGCCAGCTATAAAAAATCCTATTTCTTATACTTTGTTTTATGATAGAGGACCACGATTAAAAATGCCACCGCATGTATGCTGCACTATTTGTTCGTCCAACCTGAAGGTATGGATGAATAGGAAAGGTCATTTGGCATTTGGAGTACCGATAAATTGAAGGGAGCCCACCAGCCATATTACTGATTATTTCTGTATGGTTCCCTCTATAAACAAAGAAGTCTGCGTTAAGAAAAAATCAACAGTTGTATACCTAATATACCCTCTGCAATTCACCCTGTACTTCATGACAACGAACTTCGAATTCCTGAACTCCCAGGTTAATTCCTTTGTGAGCTATGATGAAGAGAGCAGTGCTTCCATAACTGAAGATGAAAATGAATTGACATTAACTTCAAAAGATGTACACTTTTTCCAATCACATTATCCTCGAATCACAAGAAGACACAAGTGGTGCTCAATGTATTCATGAGGGATCTAGAACTTCCTAAAAATTAATAGAAATTTTAGCATCACAGTTACAATATTTTTAAATTAGTATTTAACATATATGTTTACTTCTAAAGCACCAAGGCGGTGGACACTGATGATATATGAAATGAGGGGATAAATTCAGAAAGGACATTAATTTTAAGGAAGGAAGTGTTCCAGGCGTAAGTTTAGGGTGCCTCCCTGGCATTTGCTATTTGTGAGGAATGAGAAAAACTTGATAAAACCTCCAGTCCGGAAGGACGGCTCTGGCGGGAATCGAACTCTACACCTCACACTCACAAGTCCGTGCCTTAACGACCTTGGCCACCCGTTGCGGGCGGTTACATCAGTGGAATTATTTACACGACTAGGTGAAGGTACGAAATTTCAAATTAAAAATAGATAATTTGAGCAGTTTTTTAAAAACTGAGGGGGACCTCACATGCTGCAAAGACGTATTAAGTGTGATGAAGGCATTGAATATAAAATATAAAGTACAGCCCCGATCAATGGCGGCCCAAAGGATAAATAATCATCACCAAACGTATATCTAATTCTAACCCAACCAATAATTCACCGATGTTTGGAAGACAAGCCTTAAAATAGTACTTTTACATAATGAAAACGAGTTTTCTTCCATTCTTGTTGCGTATGCCACCCATACAATACAAACATGAGAAACATCCAGATAGGAGTAAACTACATGAGATACCAGTGGGAGGTGTATGGGGATTATAAAGATATTGTCATTTTACTTGGGGTGCAACCGGCTACTCCAATTACTGTAGTTTCCTTTGCGAATAGGATAGTTCTGGTAGAGACAAATACTATCCTCAGAAAATTTGGCCCACGAGACAGTCATTATATCCTGGAATGAAAAATCTATTTTATGAACCATGATTGTGCGAAAAAAATATGTTTAACCCCCAGCATAGCATATAAAACTGAGCTTTTGAAAGATTGTGTAAAAGCTTTAGATTCAAATGGCTCAAAATTTGTAGGTAGTGTTATAAGATGTTGCAGAAGATATTCCGCAGAAATAAGCAAGCATAAGCCTAAAAATAATAAATCGATCTATATTGCGTTGGCACAGTAAAAACTGTGTAGGTCAGAATTTGTTACACATTTTTCTGCGATACGGGAATAGCAGGCATCATTATCATACACATAAATAATACCTGCAAATAGTTTTTAGTAAGAACCCTTTTATAACTGTTGGGTTAATGATTTTCTCAAAATATTGCCTATTTATACTAGGTATTCATAACTTTTATATACTTATAATAACTTGTCATACACACGAACAGTTATTTTATTTCATTGCAAATATATTTAATTACATTGTTCATATTGTTAAATATAAGTTAGAGGAAAATAGTTTTCAGGTACATTCAATTTACCGCTGCATCACCTCAATAATCCAACTAGAATGTCTTTCTGGGAAAGTTACAGTTATGAAAATGGTTGAACCAATTGCCCAATTAAAACATAATTATTATGAAGGAAATTTCGTAGCACTCTGGGTTATTTTAATTATTAGAAATGGAATTACCACGTGAAATGTGCCGTTTACCATTAGGAAGCTCCTACTGTCAGGAAGTGTCCTTAAACATAGCCCTGAAATAAAACTTTATGTCACTGAATGCTCTCAAAAAGCTGAAATGCTCATGTCATTGGTAAAGACGTGATCCATACAATTACTTACTACATTTTTAGAACTTATTTCCTCGCATTAACATATGACTCAAAGTGGTTGATCAAATGATCCACAAATAGCTATTATAAATGCAATAGTATGTTAAATAATAATTCTGTCATTATAACTATTACAAGGTAATAATGATAGCCCGATCTAATATAAGGAATTATTGAGATCCTAATCCGAGGCGCCATATTCACCGCACTGAGCCTAGGAATTCGGAAAATTTTGAGTTGCATTCAAAAAATGAAATATTCCTTTGTTTTTGATGGTCCTAAGCGTTACAATGAAATGTAAATAATAATGGAAATAACCTATCTGAAATTGCTCATAATTATAGCCAGCACTATTTAAAAATATGAATCTCCTCGTATGAAGGGTTTCCTTATCTATCGTGGAAATAGACAGCGTCATAGGTTTCTTGTGGAGCGTGAACCACATAATATTTTACACCTTACAGTCTATTCTTCTGGTTTTATAGTTTACTTGATATTCTTCACATTGCTCAGTATCTGAAATGAAAGCACCATATAATTAGCAGCTAAATGCTTAAGAGACTTCAAGGTTTGAGGTTGAATTTATTGCTTCGTGGTTACATCGATTTAAGCGTAACCTTATGTAGAGTTCGGTCACGAAGGTAGCTATGGCGTATTTGGAGAGTAGAATTAAGGAGTAGGTAATTATGTAGCGGAAAATTTATAGAGGACAGGCTCACACAATCACACACCTTGCTTGCCTAGCTTGACGTCGTGTATTAGGATGGCGTTTATTAGGAGTTCCTGTTTAAAACAGTAAAGGGAAAGGTACGCAACGAAAAATATCTAGTTTTCCAATCTAGCCGTTGTTAAATCGGATATTAGAATTATAGAGTAGGTAATTACGCAAAGAAAAATTGAACTAGCAAGGTACATGACGTCACACATTTTGTTTCCTAAGCTTAATGTCGTGTATTAGGATGGTATATATTAGGAGTTTTTTAAACATAAAACAGAACAGGCAAAACGCACAACGATAAATATCCTGTTTACCAATTTTAGTCATTTCATTCAGATAATGGAATTATACAGTAGATAGGTACATAACGGAAAACTGAAGTAGAAAGGCGCATGGCTTCATACATATTGTTTACCAAGTTATACGTCGTGTATTAGGATAGTATTCATTATGAATAAGCGGTTTTGTAATAGAAAAGAGAAAAGCGCGCAACGAAAAATATCTTTTTTATAAATCTAGTTATTGTTTATTAGGATAGTAGAATTATAGAGTAGGTAGATACAAAACAAAAAATTTAAAGGGGAAAATCGTGTGTCATCACACGCTTGTCTTGTCTTGTTTACCAAGCTCGGCATCATGTATTAGAATAGCATTTATTATAGCAGGCATTCTTGTAACATAAAACAGAAAGGAGATAGGCGTGTAACGCTAAATATCTTGTTTACCAATATAGTTCTGTTTATTAGGATAGCAGAATTATCGTGTAAGTGGTCATGTTACGGAAAGTAGAAATAGGAAATGCTCGCGACGTCAGACATATATACGCTGTATCAAGGAAGCAGATCTATGAATTTGTATGATTATAATAATAGTAATGATAATAATAGTATGATACATTATATTTCGTAATGTTTTAAGTCACCATGTTTACCTATATTCAGGTACGCATTTTAAAAAATGGATATTTATTGACGAAGGAATAGGTCTCACACACCAATGTATGACAAATTATTTCTTTAAACAAACATCTATATTTTAGTTACTTCTATATTTATTAATTCTTTTAGAAAAGCAGAATTTTAAGATAACAGAATAATTAAAAAGTAAGATGTAGTATGTTAGAAAACCGTGTTATATTGTGTTAAATACAGCTTGCTTGTTCAATGTGTATATATAAACTCCTGAGGAATAAACTGTCACAGTTTTGTATAAATAAAAATAATTTCTTTCTTTGTTGTTCCTCTTATTTTCAGTTCTACTGGTTAAAATTAGCTTAAAGTAATTCTTCAATATTGCATTGTGAGAGTTTAAGATGTTCGTCTTTATCCGCTTTAAATTATGTTATTTAAAAAACCATTTCCACTTTCACCAACTGAATTATAATTTGAATAGTGTAAGAGTTCCCTATGCAGCACCAAAAATTTTAATGTTATGGTTTTCAACATTTTATGTATTTGACTTTTGAAATGTTCAATAGACTGTAAAGATATCTGTGAATACCGGGTATATAAAATGAAATATCTTACCGCTTTTTTTAATGGTGTTTAACGCCCGTTTTTTACTACTGAGGTACCACGGGCAGTGGACACTGATGATACGTGAGATGAAATGATAAATTGGGAAAGGACTTTTTAAGGCAGGAAACGTTCCAGCCCTAAGTTAGGGTACCTGCCCATCATTTGCAATTTTTGAGAAGTGAAGAAACCTCAATCAGGAAGAACTGTCCTGGCGAGATTCGAACTCCAAACTTCCCGCTCACGAGTCCGCGCCTTAAAGACCTTGGCCACCCGTGGCGCTATCTTATGGCTAAAATAATGTCAACCTCGGAGTTTATGATATGTAATGTCACTGTCACTGTGATCTCTGTCGGTCCAATTGTGTAGCATTCCTAATATTCCCATACTTGGAAGGAATTATAAATAATTTTTGTTTTATCGGTTTTCTGCTCATCAATGATGCAGCATGCGCAAGAGCTGGTCTGCTTTAATTACATTTTTGATGCAAAAGTGAACATTAGATTTGAAAGGAATTTCAGAAAGAAGTGAGTTATCGTGGCTATAAGGGAGGAAACAAGTGTTACCTGTAATACCTACATGACATTTTGTACCAATAATGTGTAGAAATTATTTTCACCACAAACCAGCTAAGAAAAGCATTTATCAAAGAGAAATTCGGCTATTCAGGCATGCAGATACACTCTAAATATTCATAGTACACATTCTCTAATTTCATATCAAATTCCTGCTCCTATAAATATAATGTTTGCAATTGTAAGGCAGGCGTCCTAAGACGGGAATTTATTCTTATTCAGTTCTGTTTTATTTTAAACATGTTTATTTCGCTTGAAAAGTGCAATGTCAAGTTATAATAAAAACAAAATTGTATTTTACTTAGCCTGGGAATTTAGGACGTAAATACCTTCAACTATTTCTGCGTTCTACGTGCAACTTAAATTAAGTGAACAGAGAAATAGTAGATAAGAAAATGTAGAGAAACGCTATATCTTTAGTAAGGAAAATAAACCTAACCATATATATACATAATGTTGGAAAGGGCAGCAGAATTCGTTCTATCACATATCTGGTAGAAGAAAAATCACAGAGAGAGAGAGAAGTAAATATACCACACGAGGAATAATATTTTGGGATATCAGTCCTTTTGAAAAATGCTACAGGGAGGATAAAGTGTGTGAAAACACTGCAGGTCAAAATATGCAAGAGAATTATTAATATGCCGATTTTTAGTTTGCATACATAATAACATTTTATTCATTTTCTTAAATAATGTGTGTGTTAACGTTATAAAATAATTATTACTTTTTTTAAGAACATACAAGTTAAAATATGTTTCGTACTAGTAAAAGGGAATTTATAATGGAGGCAGATTCATAGTTGCACTGCAAAAGAATTTTATCATCATTTTCTTAAATTAGTATGTTACTGTAATCTGCATTTTAAACTAAAATATTTCACAGATATACTTGTAACATACCAGTTTATTTGCTGTTGGAAACATACCAGGTTATCTGCTGATGGGCCGGCTAAGTTGCAATAACCTCAAGATGAGAATTTGAATCGGCTAATGCAAATCCTGGTAAAGGGGATGCAGGTTTCGAAATCCTTGGTGCCATTAAAAACATCTCTTGGCTAATGACAAAATTTATTATTGTTGAAATAGAAGCAAATGGGCCGACAGAATATCCGTTTTCTCTGGTTCGCCAAATATCGCATCCCTGTATTTATGCAAAGCATTCCAAACGTACTGAAATTTGTATCTTTAAAAGTTTGGTTATTTCTTTCCGTTCGTTCTAGGTTATTTCTGATATTATTGCTTGCATTTCCAATGATTTAGAATAAAATTCACTGAGACACGAATTTATTCCGTAACTATAAATTTGCTTTATTACACAGGTTTTTAGACTATATCCGGAAAAGTATACGATCATCAAGCTGAAGACTTTATTACTTGGCGGGCTTCAAAGCAGTGAAATGCTACACATAATTTTAATATTATCAGCAAGACTCTGATTTATAATTCCAAAATATTTTAATATGAACCCACTAAGTTACAGTTTCTATCATTTTGTTAACAACCATAAAATAGTGTAAAAAACTCGAACGCAAATATCAAAATAACTGGACAGATTTATTTTCTCCAATGTAGTCAAGTGTATTATTGGATGGGGATATGTTTAGGAAATATAGTACAACAGTCTGTTTTGTGCAGTTTCTATTTATAAGGTAAGTGCCTATTATAGTAGATGGCAAAGTGCATGGTTGAGTTTATAAAGGAAAGGGTATTTACATATTGCTCCAATGTGTTCTTTTTCAATAAAATGCCTATTTTAACGTATACAGATGTAAGGGTGCAGTTTTAAATATCTTCAAATTCGACATACTAAACACTAGCAACCGTTACATATATTAGTGAAGAGAATCTGGCTATAGGACACTGACTTAAGAGGTAACTGAAATAGTGGAGCCCTGTGTCATTAGAAGAATGAACTTGTAACCCTACACTAGTCTACGTTTGCGGTGACAATTACAAACTTAATCATTTTCAGCCGCCTCCCCCCCTTCTTCCCAGGAATTGGGGTTTTCCAAGAATATGGGCAAGCGGTGAACAAAGTTGCTCTATCTCTCAAATTCCAATTAAATGCGGAACTTCCAATTTTTCAGTATCCATGTTTATAAAAATGTTATGTAAGGGTGGAAAACAAATGCATAAGATCACACATATAAGAAACTGGTTTAAAAATAATGGAGACAAACAAATTCTAAAAACACATGACACATTGATTCCTAATTAAAATTTGACATAAAAATTAACAATTGAAAAATAACAAAACGTACATATTAAATAAAGTATTCTATAATTAGGGTATTATTCTCAAAACATGTTGTGTCTACCTTTGACCATAATGTGTTAGTTAACAGGTGGCCTTAGTTAAAAATCTGGTTCCAGGTTATTAGTAAATATGTGGAATTGCTCTTTGTAGTAACCCCTAACATAGTACGACGACATGGCATTAAACGAGCATAAAAGATTAGATGTCAGAAAAATGAAGTAGGTTTGCTGCTAGTAAATGTAATTTGTGGACTTCTAAATAAAATCTTATAAAATTTACTAAATCACTGTGTTTATTGCCACAGTTCATTTGCGTTTATAACGGAAAAGTTTCATTAGGTTTTCAAATGCTCATACTTGATAGAGGAAACGGTAAAGCGAAACGTTTATCAAAATTTAATGAACCATTCATTGTGGAGAAAGTAAGTTGTGGGAGGTGTGTGTATGCGCAATATATTTATAATGCAAATAAATTAAGATGCCGGTATAGGGCGTAATTTATATAAATTAGAAAGTTTATTCATTTGGAAAATGAAACAGTCTCAATTATATAGGGAAAAAAATTTAACGCGGTGCAAAACCTATACCATCAATGCACGCATACGCTAATGATAGCATCAAGCTGCTCATGCTTTCTAATAGAAATTGAGACAATATTTATAAGCTGCCACCGCCTAATTTATTTAGAGTGACTATAGTAATTAATTTTTTTGCAACTTCCTTATTATATTCATGAGTACAATGTCATTTTATTTCGTGTACAAAAGCCTGTAAAATGTCATTTTCTGCTACCAGAGTGCAGAAATCCACCCTAGCCATAAAATCTGAGCAGGAAATTTCTGTTGCCTATTGCTAACAATATTGGTAAAAACGACCAGTCCGCACCGATAATTCTTGAGGATACTATAGCATGGTCCGTGAAAATGCTTTTATTTTGTATTCTGTTAGCAAATTGTACGTAGGGTAGGAATAATAAAACTCACGGCCATTGCCGGGATAAAAATACAAGCCGATAATCTCTTCAAGGGAAGAAGCAAACCTCTTCAGTTAAAATCTGCATGTAAAATGTCACGTAGGCCATTTTTATTTATTCTTGTAAATTTGCGACCTGCAGTTAATTTTTTCAGAGTATTCAGTTGTGCATTATCAGTGTAAGGGCATTCTCAGTGCAGTTCTATTAGTACAAAGCTATAGTCAGTTTTAGAAGTTAATTCATTGTGCCCCACGTATATGGAGGTCTCATGGTAAAATTTCTGATTTGTTAATGACCAAAGAGTTGGAAGAGGGAATGTGCACCGGATGGGAAAAACAAAATTTATAATAATATAAAATATCTTTTGTACTAGTGTAGTAAATATATCCAGAATGTAGGGTTCTTGAAATGCAATGAAATATGGCATCGTTATATCCAAATTCTCTTTTGCAAGGCATAATTAAAAAAGCCTTTGTTGTTTGGGAAAATACTTATTAAAGGTGTACTATTATGCTATTTTGTTAAAATTACAATAGTAGCAATTGTTAAAATGCTTTCTTGAATAGAATATTATGTTATTATAATATAACGGATACAATTACGTATTGCTGAATACAGAATCTGTAATTCATCTTCATTACAATTACATAATTACGCTCAAAACACCGTTTTATAAGCATTTGACACCATTTTTACTATTGAGGCACCACATGCGGTTCCACCATTGTTTTCAAAGCCAGTTAATATTTCCCGTGTTCATACATTTAATCAATCAGTGTTACGTTACTACTTCTGATAATTTTGGATTTTCTCGCTATTATTAAAAATCACACTTTTGAGATTGGGCGTTTAGTCCATCTCCACAAAAGAACTGAATAATTACTATTGATACAATGGCGTTATAAGTTTAACAAACGAAAGCATTCATTGACTTCAGAATAAATTCAATAGAAAATCAACATTTATGTACCTTAATATTAGTTTATAATTCTGATATGCAAATAAATAACAACGCAATGCTTTTACAGTAGTATACAAATCTGCATTTCTAAAAATTAGGAAACTCGTTTTGCTCGTTTTTCAAACATTTGAACATGCTATAAAGTACAACATTATGAAATAATGTTATAATGTACAACTGAACACAAAGGAATTTGTCACCTAAACTGAACTATGTCATTTTCTTTTTTTCTTTTTTTTTTTTTTTTTTTGCTCTAGGTTATTGCTTCTATTATGGTTTAGCAAAAATTAAGTAACTTCAACCGAATAATGAGATTAGGAACGAGAATTTCTATTTGTGAAAACATTTAGAAGCAATTACTTGGAATATTCTCTACAATAGCAAGCGGGTTGGAAACAAGTTTGGAATTCTATATTTTACATTTTGTGTAGCTTTGCCCTCAAATTGAGCTAGGATCAGCCTACCAGAGTTAATAGTTATCTTACTTGTGATTACTGTGCAGTCATCTCTTAATAGAGCCCACATTTTGTATTACTACAAATATAAAACGTAAATGTATAAACATCTGAATACACGGAACGTAACGTAAGTGTACAGTCATATTGCTAAGTCACTATTCAGTATTTACTTCTCTGTTTGTGAAAACCCCTACGATCACATTGCCATCATGACACGAACCCCACGGGATTTCCGCACAGCCCATATTATATCTAGACAATGTCTTGTACCGGATATTGATACTTAGTGTGAATTCACTTGACAGAGCATATTTCCATATTTCCGCAAAAAGAGGACCTCCAATCAACGACATGACCATCTTGCTCAATAATACAAGATGCGTGTATAGAGTTACCTATAAAAATTAAACAGGCAATGATCAGTAGTGGTTTTGCCAAATGGAAATAATGCTTATTATTGCTGTTCAATACTGAATACAGTGGGAAAAATTAATAATATATAAAATGATTGATTATTAAATAAAATGAAATATTTTATGCGTGTTCAATAGAAATTAATATACATTTGTTATTGCCTTGATATAATAGATGGTAGATTCTGATAATATAATAGAAAAATAATTATAAGGCTATATTAGTCCCATGTAAACAAGAAACTGTGAGGCAGTAGTAAATACCAAATATTTTGAAAAAAAAAATATAATTATTAGAGATTTTCGTTCTTGGTTGCTTAATTTTAGGGACAGAAATACATTATGATAAATTATATCAACAAAACTATTTTATGTATGCATTGAATGATAACTGTCAAATCTATAAGAGGGATTTATCAGTTTATATACTGTAACTTTTATTGCGGATGGAATGATTAAGTTTTCATTTAGTGGTTTTGCTTTTCACTTTCAAATTTATTTCCGATCATTTACGGAATATACGTCTTAAAATTACATTGCAAGAAGAGACATTGAATCTATAAAATCAAAGGGATTCATCTGTTTATATACTGTAACACTTATTGCTGATGGGATAACGCAGTTTTCACTCACCGACCTTTCTTTTCATTCTCAAGTATATTTCCGATAATTTAAGGGATATATGTGTGAACGGTATTTTGCGAAATGCGATGTTAAATCTATAATTTTGATGCAGATTAATACTAAGTCATAAAATACTACATTCGAGTAATACTTTTGACAACTCAAATGAATTAAGGAAACATCTCATTTATTTCATTGTCACATCATAAACAAGGAAAAAATGTACTGGAACATTTAGGTGAACTTAAAAATAAAATATTCGTACTTTGTTTAGAATCCTCATTCACTCTTATTGATGTAGGAGGAACGAAGAAAAAACTAAGGTTATACTACCGACTTCGCACTTAAAAGCTGATTTCCGTAGATTTTGTATTTAGAGCGACGCAAGTTCCTTACCATTTTGTCTGTACTCAAGAGATGATAATAAACCATGAGTAAAGTTGAACATGTTACTTACCTAAACGAACCAGTTGTTTAGCCTTTGATCTAAAAACTATCCTACAAACGCGTTGGGGTTTTGAAATATGTTACCTGCGAGCGGCTTTCTGTAATTTTCCTCTACAAGTGTGTTTATTTTTGTGAAATATCATACAACATAGGGGTGAACTGATGCACTTTATAATAATTATTAGATATTTGCTCACATATTGTTCGTATAACATCAGGAAAGTTCATATGGGGTATCAAATAATACTAAAAATCTGCAATTCTGGCATTACTTTCGCAGTTTACAGGATTATATATTTGAAATTTTCGCGTTATCAATTGCCCGAGATTACTATTTTCTAGTAAATATATATTTAGTTCTAGAAAATTGAAAACTGGTATCATGTTAAGTTACGATTTGTAATTAAAATGAATAGAATCTGAATATATCAGTGCTCAAATGCTTGGTGCATATTTTAGATGTTCTAAAAATTTACTCATCTTTGCACAACACAAGATCCTTCCTACCGAACGACAGCATAACTAAGAGAAGCAAAAGTTTATATAACTTCAAATACAGCAATATATGCACTTTCTTGTGTATAAAATTTAAACCAAATATTGAATTCCTCCCCATAGCAAACACTGATATACGGAACAATTATTACGATCACAGCCAACAACTTTCAATGCTGTGAGCAGTTTCAGAAGCAGGGTTATCGTCCGCACAAAGGAGCACTGTATTAGGGAAATAGGAATGTAGAGAAGGTTTTGTGCAATAAAAGCCTGAAAGAAGTGTCATTTCCAAGGACGAATTACAGGTAATTAGTTCCTGGTCCTCTTATACATGAAAAACTAATCCTACATTTCATTTGCTGGTATTGGGGAATGACATTTTTGTTTACAATTTGTTAGATTTAAATTATTTACCATAAAAGTTTTTCAAAGAGCATTACTCAAGTATATTTGTAGTTTACGTTTTGCATTTACAGAAATTTGGTTTATTATTTTTCTTTGTTTCTATATAATTACCTATTTAGCTGCTTTTTAAAATAAGCTTAATTCTAATTTAAACTGCTGAGAAATCACAAGATTAGGCAAGCCTTAAGATGAAATGAGAAATTAAAAAAGTTATGGTTTAAGGAAAGAAGCGTTTCAGGCCATTAATGAGAACTGAGGAAACCTGAAAACCACCTCATTAAAAAAGGCGCTTCTGGCGGGAATCGAAACTCAGAACTTCACTTCCGTGTCTTAACTATATCGGTTAATTTTGGCGGTATCCAAATGGTTAAAATAACCAGCATAAAATTAATTTGGATTTATAAAAAACACTTCTCTAAAGCACAAGAATAAGATCCTGTTATTTTTTTTTTATCCTGATTGGATATTATAAATGAGCAAAAAGTGTTACATTTAAATATAATCAATATAAATTAACCATTTATGTGTTACCCCTTCACAATTTCAATAGAGATTGTAAGAAAATAATATGTCCAAATTTATACCCTGTTGAACAGAAAACAGTTCTAATTTGCAGGTTTATCTTATTTATCTTGGACACAGAGTTAGAAGTCTTTGGTTATTTTTGTAGCGCGAGCTCCAGAACCCTTCTTTCTTTAGCGATATAATTTCTTTTTTTTTGTTTATACTTGCCGGTCCTAATGGTCAAGTGGTAACCATACTTGCCTCGTAGGTCCAAGATCGCGGGATCAATGCCGGCCAGGTTGGACAGATTTTTTCGGAGGTGAAAACATAGGTATGGCTTCCATCGGAAGAGAAGGTCCATGTAGTGTAGATTTACGGCACGAAAAATAACCTCAAGCCTGAAGAAAGAGGCTCTGAGAAAAATTTGTCGGCCGTTTCAGGGCAGGAATTGCATGAATGCTCACCTCAGAAAACTGTAAATAAAACAAATATTTTTATATTTCACTTCCTATTCTTTATCTACCATGTATCGAATACCGTAATTTAATTTAGAAGTGGATTGTTTAAATGATTTTGCAGCCCCTAACATTGAATTTGATGCCCTGTAGTAGCACAATAATTGCTATTCATTACTTAATGGGAGATAAGTGAGAATAATATGAATCTATTCTTTGCATGACATATTCCGTCAACACGCAGCGGAACGTCAATATTTCGGGCATGCAGAGTAATCAGTGTGCATAATTTCTTATAATTATAGACTTATGGAGTACGTGGTAATGTATGGTAGCACAGAAAATGTAAATAAAACCGCATTGCGTCATAAATTTCATAAGGGCGTGGATGTGGCACATAACAAGTATTAGGATTGTAGATTTATGGAGTAGGTGGCAATGTAACGAAGCACAGTAAAACCAAGTGCCCATTGCGTCATACATGGCAGAGGTACGTCCATATTTCGAGCCTGTAGGATCACGAATATATTTAATTATGGTAATGCTTTTGTTTAAGTTTTTCTTTTTCTCCAGCACATGTGATAAATATGAGAGAAAATTTAAATGAAGGAAACAATTGGCAAAAATATAGACTTAGAGACTAGGATAGAGTATATGTTACACGATACACTGTTTTTGACTGTCATTAATCAAAGACCGATAAACATAGACATTGTGATAATTTTAAAAATAGCTTCCATAATTAAGTCCAATTTTTTATGACTTACATTCCAAATGGAGAATATATGTACTCATTGTTGCAGCTCCTCACTTCAATAAAAACATAAGAATAATTGTTATTTACACAGTTAAACGCATGTCAAGGGATTATTTCGATAACTTGGAAAAAGGGGCAACATTTATCCCAAAATGAATTTTTAAATTTTGCATATTAACACAAGACCTGAAGTTATTAAAATGATTAACTGAATAGAATGCGCTAACTTGGTAGCTTAAATACTGCATTTAATTACCAGATATAGCAATCTATAAAGGAAAAATAATAAACTATTTTGATGTTATTAATAATAATTTAATACATTCACGATTAAGCAAATTGAAACTCCAATAATAAATTCACGTATATTGAATGAATTTATAAATAAGTTAATTAGTAAAACTGAAGAAATCAAATTAGATCGATAGAGCATAACTATAGAGACCACAATTATACATAAAACTTTCAAAACCTCAAAATAAACATGTATGTTCACAAATAACGGATACAATTTCCAACTATAAATATATAAATATTTTATTTCTGGAAATTAATTGCAACAATGAAATGCATAATAGGATAGCATTACACTCAATTTCACAAAGATCTAATTTTATGTGTATTCTTTTAAATATATCGTTAATTGCTTTAATTGTTTCATCTTCTTAACCCTATACCACAACATTGAAATATTTTCACTTAATGGGAATATACTTTACATTATGATATAACATTCAATATAGAGTTATGGCTTTCTCTTTTTATAACAGATATTTTATTTCAATATCATCAAGAAAATTGTAATATTTGTGTGTTGATATTATTGTTTACTTCTCAGGCTTCCAAAATGGAGTTTTTTCTGCTCTGTTTTAAAAGATTATTTCATTTATAATACAATGCAGCACCGGAAATAACTAAAACGCAAACTACGAAAATATACGAAATAACCAGACGGATTATGTATTTCCATCGTCATGCTCACTTACCTATCCAGCAAGTGTTGGTGAACATCATGCACAAGCTTGGCACAAGATGGGAATTAAATGTTATGGTCTAACACAGCGAATGTGCAATTACTTAAATTTTAAGTGCGTCTTGCTTATAAAAATAAAATGTGGTAAATAAGGCATTTGTTTCATTTAGTAATATACTGGCAAGCATAACTATTCTCATCCCAGAAGTATGTTAATTATATCTGAGCAACTAGTATAATGGGTCTTTCTTCCCCAAATCCTATAACCTTAATCTGTGATGTAGCTATTGTTATCATAGCATTTCGATTATATTTATAATCGGAATAATAAACAACTTTCAGATTACAATATTGTATTTTTAAAACTATGCGCATTGAAAGAGTTATGTATAAATGGTACACTCCAAACAAAAGAATAAAAAAGTCTTTATTTTATTAAACAAAAATTATGGCGAATGTTTACTACAAATTAAATAAAATGTTATTTAAATAAAAGGACGAGAATATTCGTAAATAATGCTATACAAACAAAAAGGAAGCAAACTCATTATCCTTTCATCTTTGCTAAAATTTAAATAACTCCACATCTTGGTCGTTGGAGGACCACGCTTTTGTTGAGCACGTGGCCAGAAAAAATATTTATTTTGGATAAAGGAAGAACCAGTCAAAATGTGACATAAATAAAAATAAGATTTTTTGATTGATTTATCTATGGACGCTCTTTAATATCTCAGGTCATCAGCATCCCATTGAAGTCAGGGCGTGAAACGGCCGACAAATTTTGTTCAGAGGCCTCTCTTTCAGGCTTGAGTTTCTTTTTCGTGCCATAAACGTACGACACAGGACCCACGGGTTTACTTGTCTTCCTAAGGAATCCATAATAAGGATTTTACGCCCGAAAAAAATCCATCAGTCCTTGCCGGGTTCGAACCGGCGATTTGGGTATAGGAGGCAAGTATGGTAACCACTCCACCAGCACCGACAGTAAAAATAAGGAAACATAAAAAGTCATAGTAAAATTTGTGTGATGAACTGTAGATCAAGTACAATTAACATTCTGATTGGGGGCCTTGCATTACTGTGTTGAGAGTTTATTAAGTAGGCAGTTCAGTTTTTTAATTATCTGTTCCATATTAACTTTTCATATTTTTACTCTTACAGAAAAACGTTTTTGTTATATCTGTGTAATTAAGTACTCTCAAAAATGTAATCTCAATTATACAGACTTTAAATTTTCATTTGCCCATGATATCCAAATCCATGGGGCGCACGATTGATTATTTTTATTTATTTCAAATTTATTGATTTGATGATTATATTGAGAGTTTAAGTAAGAGTGAAGGTGATTAGTCAAATTGCAAATTCCCGATCTAAATTCAAACACTACCGTTCCAGAATCTCAACAAACCAACATTTTCTTGAAACTTAATTTTTTCTTCATAGAGACTCCTTTATTTATATAGGGAACCATACAGAAATATGCAGTTATATGACTGGTGGCTCCCTTAAGATCATCAGGACTGCAAATGCCATATGACGTCCCTTTCTATTCATTATGCATTTAGGTTGGACGAGCAATTAGTGGAGCATACATGTGGTGCCATTTTAGAGAACGAAACAGTTAATAACTTTTGCAGCTAATTAATAGAATCAAACGTGATTATGAAACAAAATCTGTAGTACTAATTTGTATATTCATTATAGGGTGAACTACCATAGCAATATTCCCAATTAGATATTCGCCATGTATTTACATAATATTTTGTCGAATAATTATTACGTAAAACAAAAAGTATAATTATATATTAGATATTACTACATTATTGAAAATACTCCCATTATTTACGCTATTGAAATTTTGGAGGTTTCTTTTTACAATTGAATGACATAAATATTTCTTAAAGAAGAAATTCCTTTTTGGGGAAATAAAATATACTTTCAGGAGCTATGATCAACAAGCTAAATAAATACCTAATACAATAATATTATTTTCTGCACATTTCACCTCTGTAATTCTACTTTCTACATTAAGCACAATTTCAAATCATACAACACAACGGGATAAAAATCTGCACTTCATGAGTAACCTCTGCTGAGGGAAGCATAACTAAGAAGGAGGAGCCTTTTTCTGCAATTCAAATTGGATTAATGATTCGGCTAATATATGGCGTGGTTCTGTGTTCCCCCCTGCGCGGGGGAAGGGGGGTTGGACTGTCCCACATAGACTTATTATATTAGGGGATGAGGAATATGCAGAAGGTATTTCAGCATTGAACTGCTGCAAGAAGGAGGATGCTTCGAAGATGATGATGATTATTATAGTAGTAGTAGTAGTGGTAGTGGTAGTGGTATTGGTAGTGGTAGTAAAATGTGAATAATTTAATAATCTACTTCTATATTAGCAGGATTAACAGATTTTATTTTGTACTAAAGAATCCACTGTACAACTAGGAAAATTCGTTTATATATCTGCAATCCTAATACCAGGGACTGTATTTTGAACAGTAATCTAACGAATTCCGAGTATGCATTTAGAGTGCAATAAAATAATTAACTCTTCCTTCGTTCACAGTTCCTGTAAGTTAATAATAATAACGAAATTAAATACGCAGAACTTGTGCTTAATTATATGCAGTTAAAATAAAATCTGCTATATGAGGAACTCCCACATTTTTCATGAAAACATTCAAGCGTGTTGTACTTTCTGTGTATTTAGTAGCTATTCAGCATTTCAACATTGAGGCCTAACTACTCATTTTTTCATTTATTCGATACTGTTACCGAGAATCGGCACAAAAACCGCGCGTTTATAATTTTTAGTTTGCATTTTCAATGGTCACTTAAGCTCCGAGAATCTTGCATACAATATCTCAATGGGGGTGTAATTTATACCAATCTAGGCATTAGTATAGTACAAATAACAGCAGGTAGTTATGTAAAGAATCAGAATAGATATAGGTGGGCGATAATATATGCATCTTGTTTATCAAACTAGGTATCTTGTACAAGGATTATAAAAATATGAAGCCGTTGTCAGGATTTTCAGGCGAATGGAAGATATGGAGCGTATTTAACCAAAAGAGCCATGGCTTGAGAAAGGAGTGAAAGTAGTCAGGCGTTAAAGGGAGTGTCTCTAAGCGAAAAAAGGGGCATAAATGAAGGAGTATATTTCGTATGTACTTTTATTTTACGTTACGGAAAGAACCTCTTAGAGTTGGGTCTTAAGATATTAACGCATAAACCACATTTACATAATAACTCATTACTTGTGCAGTGAAACTAAAACCATTCATTATTTGCGTTTATACAAAAGCATTATAATAAATTTATAATGTAGAAAATTATACACATTTAAATAATACATTATAAAATCCAACATTTAGTAAATATATAACCTATGCGTCTCTTAATGGATTATTAACAAATTTATTCTTTTCATTCCTAAATCCTAAACTGCAATAATTTATTCGATTGTTCATTTCACAATATATCCTATAATAAACATTAAAGGTGGGTAACTTTTTTTTTCTAAAATCGTAAATGTGAGACGGATAGAAAAAATTTCGTAACGGAATGTGTGCAGTTAGTAATCTGTCAGAACTTATTTCCCAGACTGAAATTGTTCCTAGTAGCCCTTGTACGGCATATGCCCGGGAAATATCCTAAACTTATGCCTGGAACGCTTCCTTTCTGAAATTGTGTTCCCAGTTTATCATTACATGTAAACTACTATCAATATGCACTAAATGCGGTTTCGCAGCATCCAAAAAAAAATCAATAAATAAAAAATGAAATAAATTGCGTAAAATAAGAGGTTAGAAAAACATTGTGTAACATATTTTAATATTGTTACTTTATTTTTATTGCTTTTATTTACGTGGGCATTCTTATAACTTTACCTTAAAATATCACCTTTAATTCTCCTGTCCATCATTTGAAAAATAATGACAATGATGATGATAATGATGACGATGATGATGATGAAGTTGATGATGATTTCTACAAAATCTCCAAATGCACTTCAGTTTAGTTCTACAAGTACTTAAGCGACGATTGCGATGGATTAACAAAAAAGGAACCAGTTTCCATCTTAAACAAAAAACTTGTACTAGTTAATAACAGTTTACGACGTTTGATTTATTTTGGAGTGAATTAAAGTAACATGATCTTATTATGCGAAGCGGAATATTATGATTACAAATGATATGGTCTTTACAGTTATTTATTCTGCTATTGTTAATAAAGGAGGTCTCATTTGCAATACTTTCAAAATCAAGTAAAGAGACATGAATACCGCTTCTTCGATCAGTTGCAAAAAAATAGCAAATATTTTATTTCATACTATTAAAACGGATACTGCCTTCTATTTTTAATTCATGAAGCGATCTAAGCGGTATGTCTTGAAGGCTTACTTGACTGCTAGTTTTATACAGCGCAAACGTGGTTACATATCCTTCAAAATTTAGGTATTGCAGCTGTATAATAAAGACGTAGACACTTTGACAAATAGTAGATCACACTTTACGGGCTTTCATTTTTATCATTACACGGTTCCACACACAAAATGTTATGGAAATAAAATGAGGTAAACTTTGTTAATTCGGAGCCAATGAATTAGCACTTGACGCTAAAACTTGCATGTTAGCTCTAGTTTTAGAATTACGGTTATTTCGCTTTTTTGGCACAATATCCAGTCCCACATATAAACAATTGTTTGCACTGCGTGAAACATGTCATCATTTTCACAGGACGGTATTATGAAATGATGGGATACATCCCCGCATGTGTTCTTCACATGTTCAGTAGATTTGTGGCCAGACAAGTGATTTGTGGCCAGTATCATAAATAAGATAGTGGTCGTGTTTTGATGTGTCTCGAAGTACTTCCATGATAATTGTGTGTGATATACTTACTGTAGACAAATTACTACACGCAGTCAAGTACAAAATGTTTCGTAAATGCGTAAATAATGCAGATAATTACTTCATTTGCGACGATGTAAGATTTTCCTCTAGAAAGTGTTGAATTAAACCTTCTATAAAAAATCCTATTTCTTATATTTTGTTTGTGTAATAGGGGGCTGCGATTAAAAGTGCTACCATAACTGAATCAAACGTGATTTTGAAACAAAATCTGAAGTACTAATTTGCATATTTATTATAAGGTGAACTACGATAGCAATATTACAAATTAGATTTTCGTCATGTGTTTACATAATATTTTGTTGTATAATTATTACGTAAAAGTAATAAGTGTAATTATATAATAGATATTGCTACATTATTGAAAATACTCCCATTATTTAAGCTATTGAAATTTTAGAGGTTTCTTTCTAACAATTGAATGACATTAATATTTCTTAAAGAACAAATTCCTTTTTGGGGAAATAAAACTTATTTTCATTATTAATGATCTATAAGCTGAATAAATACCTAATATAATAATATTATTTTCTGCACACTTCACCTCTCTAATTTTACTTTCTACATTAAACACTATTTTATATGATACAACACAACAGGATAAAAATCTGCACTTCATCAATGACCTCTGCTGAGGGTAGCATAACTAAGACGGAGGAGCCATTTTCTGCAATTCAACTTGGAGTAATGATTCTCCTAAGATGAAGGCGTTGTTGTGTGTAGTTTCATAGCCAATGAAACAAGAGAAAAGAGCGCCTGGGCGGGGGAAGGGGGGCTGGGGGTCCCAGAGAGGCTTATTGTATTAGGGGATAAGCAATATGCAGAAGGTATTTGAGCATTAAACTGTTGCAAGAAGGGGGAAGCTTCCGAACAAAGAAGAAGAAGAAGAAGAAGAAGATGATGATGATGATAATGATGATGATGATAGTAATAATTCAGTTTGACAAATTTAATAATCTACTTCTGAATTAGCAACTTGATCTGATATAAAATTGTACCTAAGAATTCACTGTACAACTAAGAAAATTCTTTTATATATTCCCAATCCTAATACCAGGGACTGTATTTTGTACAGTAAACCAAGGAACTCCGAGTATGCATTTAGTGTGCAATAAAATAATTAACTATTCTTTCGTTCACAGTGCCTGTAAGTAATTAATAACGAAATTAAATACGCAGAACCTGTGCTTAATTATATGCAGTGAAAATAAATATGCTATAAGAGGAACTCCCACATTTGTCAAGGAAACAGTCAAGCGTGTTTTACTTTCTGTGGATTGGTAGCTATTAAGCATTTAAACCTTGAAGCCGAACTACTCCTTGTTTTTTCATTTATTCCATACTGTTACCGAGAATCCGCACTGAAACCACGCCTTGGAGTTATGTCTTAAGATATTAATGCATAAACCACATTTACATTATATTTCATTAGTGGTGCAGTGAAACTAAAACCATTCATTTTTTGCAATTATACATAAGCATTATAACAAATTTATAATGTAAAATATTATACACATTTAAAATAATACATAATAAAATCCAACATTCCTAAAATATAAAATCTAGCAGCTCTTAATGGATTATTAACAAAATTTTACTTTTCATTCCTATATCCTAAATTGCAATAATTTATTGAATTGCTCATTTCAAAATATAGCCTATAATAAATATTAAATTTGGGTAATTTTTTTTTTCTAAAATCGTAAATGTGATACGGATAAAAACAATTTCGTAACGGAAGGTGTGCAGTTTTTACTGTCAGAACTTATCTCCCAGACTGAAGTTGTTCCTATAAGCCCTTGTACAGCAAATGCCCGGGAAATATCCTAAACATATGCATGGAACGCTTCCTTCCCGAAATTGTGTTCCCGTTTTATCATTACATGTAAAGCACTATCAGTATCTACTAAATGCGGTTTCACAGCAGCAGAAATAAACCAAAAATAAAAAATGGCGTAAAATAAGAGGTTAGAAACAACATTTCGTAACATATTTTAATATTGTTACTTTATTTTTATTGCTTTTATTTAACGTGGGCATTCTTATGACTTTATCTTGCAATACCACCTTTTTTTCTCCTGTTCATCATTTGTAAAACAATGACAATGATGATGATGATGATGATGATGATGATGATGATGATGTTGATAATTACTACAAAATTTCCCAATGCACTCCAGTGTAGTTCTACAAGTACTTAAGCATAGATTACGATGGATTAACTAAATAGGAACCAGTTTCCAGCCTAAACAAAAAAACTTGTACTAGTTAATAACAGTCTACGACGTTTGGTTGATTTTGGAGTGAATTAAAGTAATATTATCTTATTATGCGAGGCGGAATATTATGCTTACAAATGATATGATCTTGACAGCTATTTATTCTGTTATTGTTAATAAAGGAGGTCGTATTTGCAATATTTTCAAATTTAACTAAATAGACATGCATACTGCTTCTTCGATATGTTGTAAAAAATTAGCAAATATTTTATTTCATACTATTAAAGCGGATACTGCCCCCGATTTTTAATTCGTGAAGCAATCTAACCGCTTTGGCCTGAAGGTTTTCTTGGCTGCTAGTTTTATATAGCACAAACGTGGTTACATAAGCTTCAAAATTTAGGTATGGCAGCTCCATAATAAACACGTAGACAATTTGATAAATAGTCGATCACACTTATTCGAGCTTTCAGTTTTATCATTACACTGTTCCACACACAAAATGTTATGGAAATAAAATGAGTTAAACTTTACTAATTCGGAGCCAATGAATTCGAACTGCACGCTAAAACTTGCATGTTAGCTCTAGTTTTTTATTGCGGCCATTACGATTTCTTTCTCGCACAATATCCAGTCCCACATATAACAATTCTTTGCACGGCGTGAAGTGTGTCATCATTTACACAGGACAGTATCATCAAATTGATGGCGTATATTGCCGCATGTGTTGTTCACGTGTTCAGTAGCTTTGTTGCCAGACCAGAGAATTGTGGCTACTATCATAAATAGGACATTGGTAGTGTTTTGATGTGTCTCGAAGTGCTTCCATCATAATTGTGTGTGATATACTTCCTTTAGACAAATTATTATATGCAGACAAATACAAAATGATTCGTAAATGTGTAAATAATGCAGATAATTGCTCCATTTGCGAAGAGGTATGATTTTCCTCTAGAAAGTGTTGAATTAAGCCTTCTATAAAAACCCTATTTCTTATATTTTGTTTTTATGATAGGGGACCAGGATTAAAAATGTCACTGCAAGTATGCAGCACTACTTGTTCTTCTAACCTGAATGCATTGATAAATAAGAAAGGTCATTTGGCTTTGGAGTACCGATAAATTGAAGGGAGCCCACCAGCCATGTTACTGATTATTTCTCTATGGTTCCCTCTATAAACAAAGAAGTCTGCTTTAAAAAAAATCAACAGTTGTATACGTTAATACAGCCTGTGCAATGCACCCTATACTTCATGACAACGAACTTCCAATTTCTGAACCCCCAGGTTAATTTTTTGTGAGCTATGATGAAGATAGCAGTGCTTCCATAACTGAAGATGAAAATGAATTGTCATCAACTTCAAGAAATACAGACTTTTTTCCAATCACATTATCCTCGAATCACAAGAAGACACAAGCGGAGCTCAATGTATTCATCAGGGATCTAGAACTTCCTAAAAATTAATAGAAAAATGGCATCACGGTTACAATATTTTTAAATTAGTATTTAACATATATGTTTACTTCTGAGGCACCAAGTCGATGGACACTGATGATATATGAAATGAGGGGATAAATTGAGAAAGGGCATGCATTTTAAGGAAGGAAGTGTTCCAGGCTTTAGTTTAGGGTGTCTCCCTGGCATTTGCTATTTATGAGGAATGAGAAAAACTTGATAAAACCTTCAGTCCGGAAGGACGGCCCTAGCGGGAATCAAACTCCACACTCACAAGTCCGTACCTTAACGACCTTGGCCATACGTTGCGGGCGGTTACATCAGTGGAATTATTTACACGACTACGTGAAAGTACGAAATTTCGCACTGGAAATAGATCATTTGAGCAGTTTTTTTTAAAAATGAGGGGGACCTCACATTCTGCAAAGCGTAATAAGTGTGATGAATGCATTTAATATAAAATATAAAGTACAGCCCCTTCCAATGGCGGTCCGAAAAGATAAATAATCATCATCAAACATGTATCTAATATTAACCCATCCAATAAATCATCATCGTTTTGAAGACAAGACTTAAAACAGTACCTTTACATAATGAAAAGGAGTTTTCTTCCATTCTTGTGGCGTATGCCACCAATACAAAAGAATAATACAAATATGAGAAACATCCTGATAGGAGTACACTACATGAGATACCAATGGGAGGTTTATGGGGATTTAAAAAATATTGTCATTTTACTTGGGGTGACCCGGCTACACAAATTACTGTTGTTTCCTTTGCGAGTAGCATTGTCGTGGTAGAGACGAACACTATTCTCAGAAAATTTGGCCCAAGAGCCAGTCATTATATCCTGGAATGAAAAATGTATTTTATAACCATAATTGTGCGAAAAAAAAATGTTTAACTCCCAGCATAACGTATTAAACTGGGGCTTTTGAAAGATTATGTAAAAGCTTTAGATTCAAATAGCCCAATGTTTGTAGGCAGTGTTATAAAATGTTGCAGAGGTTTTTCCGTAGAAATAAGCAAGCATAAGCCTAGGAATAATAAAGCAATCTATATTTGGTTTGCATAGTAAAAACTAAGCAAGTCAGAATTTGTTACACTTTTTCTACGAAACGGAAATACCAAGCATCTTAACATACATATAAATAATACCTGCAAATATTTTCACACCCACCTTAGCTCCTTATTTTACTCTTCACATACTGAAATATCGTTTACTATTTATCTAACAAAGACAGTAAAGCATAGATATATCTGAAATCCTGAAATATACAATTCATCCTGAAAATAAAGGGAGTAATTAAAAGATTAGTAATCAGAAAAAAAGGGAAAACGTTCTATACGAATATGATAATTCTCGGATTAAGACATTGCTTTCATTTACATATTTGAAACATAGATTTTGTTATCTTTTTAACATTTGAAATTGTTTTGCACATATTTGATCAGGATATTGAATTTTGTCAGAGTAGCAGAAATGAAATATTTATTTCAGTGGTTCGGTTGCCTAGTAACCCATCGTATTAGGATAATAGAAATATGAAGGCAGTCATGCAAGGAATCACAAAAGGGGAAAGCGCGCTAGTGCAGCATGTAGAGAAACATCCTTATCTCGAGCATGTGGGAAAATGTATATATTGTATGAAGCTAATAAATAAATTCTATTTGTTTTGGATGGTCCACATAGATTAGACAAAGACAAAAAATTAAGTTAACCTATGAAGGCATAAAGTGTGTACGTAACATCCAAGATATGTTAACACAAATGAAAAACTCGGATTTCGGAATTAAATATTCACGGTGGTATTTTGGAAAATGGGGTCTATGATATTGTGCAAGCTCAATTATGACTTAATTTCCAAATGTGGAAAGGTACATGCCGGCTGTTCTATACTACATCAGAGAAGGATAAGAGTTTATTTTATTTGTCAAACCAAACACATATAACAATTATATCATCAAACTTGGGTAAACTATTGTTCATTTATTTTTTATTAATAGTTTTCCAAGGTCAAAAAGTTCTGAAATTTGTTGAAATGTCAAAAAAATACTAATTTAAATAGTTGGTTTTTAAAATTAGATATAGTAATATGCGTACAAATATATTTTTCTAAAATTAGGAATTTTTTATTAATTATTAATATATATATATATATATATATATAAAATTGTAATATGTGTTGACATTAAACTTCAATAAATGTTATTGGTATACACACCAAATATAATAAAGTGGTTTATTTGTAGAGGCAGGAAAAACTGCATTAATTAATTAGCCCCATTTCAAGACCAAACTTAGAATGGTAGGCATATTGACAAACTTAAAGTAATTCAAATTTTAAAAATTAATGTATGCAAATTCACAGATAACAGCTAATAGAGTCATATATAATAAATAAATGTGCAAATTTCAGTAATTTTATGACGAAAACGAAAGATTTTACAAGGCAAGGAAAGTATCATAGTCAAATCGCAGCAGGCCTGTCAATAGTGCATGTTAAAAGTTAGACGCCTTAAAACTATTCTTATTCATTTGTTATTTTGTCTACAAACCAGCTGGCAGAGAGAGCATTTATTTTACTGAATACCAACACATATTTACTTATGGATATGACATTATACTTTTGAATTTGACATAAGTATTTATGAATGCATGTGTATATATATAGTAATCAAAGTGAATACCCTCGTGCAGACTGTTGCATTTCAAAATATTTTGAAATTCTATTTTTTTTTTTTTTGGAATAGTTGATGCTCATTCAAAATATTATTTCATAAAGCACATAATTCAAGAAAAGAACACCGGTAAACACAATATTACACAATGTGTATTATATCACCCGTATGAACAATATTTTTATTTAGTTTTTTTATTGCTGCTTGTCTGTTAAGCCCCCTAAGTTGTGGCCAAAGTCACGCACTTACTTGATACGCAAAGTGGGTGAAAGATTCACCACTAACAAAATATTTAACTTTGAATGAAATATCAATTTGAATTTTCTTTGTATTAAAATATATATTTTTTATTCGGCAATATTCTGGGATTTTATTAGTGATTATTGCATTCCTCCTTTTGCTAGCAGTTTTTATTTTTCCCTTGATTATTATAATAGGCATGATTTTCGTAAGGCTGAAAACTCTTAACAATATAACTATATTTTTTCCATTTTAGAGCAGAATATTAATACAATTATAAAAATATTTATAATATTATTACAATCACATGTTCTGATTTTATTTGAATTGCGATTGCTTACTGGTATATGTATATCTTTATCATGCTTATAAAAGTGTTACATATGATTTTCATTTCATGTAGTATTTTTGTAGTATAACTCTATAGTCATATTTCTACTATTATTACAGTTGCAAGAAGTACTCTTAGAATTAAATAACATTCTGAATATATCAAAATTACATTGGGAACTTTCCAATTAATGTTACATTCTATTCATTCGTTTGCATGTAGGGATCGGTCAGTTGTTGCGCGGGTTGTTGCTGCAGAATGAAATTTACTTAGCAAAAACATGTGCTAAGTAAAACTTAGGTGACCAACTATAGTTAACAGGTAATTTACATCCAGAAATCGTACCTAACAGCTCTCTACTGCGAATACGTGAAGTGTCAAAGCAGGTTTCCGAATCCGCTTTTTCTAGAGAAACGTTTTATAAATTTTGCTTTATAGTCATAACCCTTTCATAACTGTTGGGTTAATATTTTTTCTCAAAACATTGCCTATTTATAATAGGTATTCATAACTTTCATATACTTTTAATAACTTGTGATACACACGAAGAATTATTTTATTTCATTACAAATATATTTAATTGCACTGCTAAATTTAAGTTAGAGTAAAATAATTTTCAGGTACATTCAAATTACCGCTGCACCACCTCAATAATATACCATGGATGTCCTTTAAGCAACTGGGAAAGTTACAGTTATGAAAATAGTTGAACCAATTCCCCCATTAAAACATAATTATTATGAAAGAAATTTCGTAACACTATGCGTTGTTTTAATTATTAGAAATGGAATTACCCCGTGAAATGTGCCGTTTACCATTAGGAATTTACTACTGCCAGGAAGTGTCCATAAACATGGGTCTGAAATATATCTTTATGACACTGAATGTTCTGGAAAAGCAGAAGTTTTCATGTCATTGGTAAAGACGCAATTTATACAATTACTAGCTATATTATTAGAACTTATTTCTTTGAATTAACTAATGAGTCAAAGTGGTTGATCAAATGATCGACAAATAGCTATTATAAATACAATAGTATGTTAAATAATAATTCTGTCTTTATAACTATTGCAAGGTAATAATATAAGGAATTATTGAGATCCCAATCTGAGGCGTCATATTCACCGCACTGAGCCAAGGAATTCGGAAAATTTTGAGTTGCATCAAATAACGAAACATTCGTTAGTTTTTAAGTCTCCTAAGCGTTACATTGAAATGTAAATAATAATGGAAATAACCTATCTGAAATTGCTCATAATTATAGGCAGCACTGCTTAAAAATATGAATCTCCTCGTATGAGGGGTTTTCATATCCATCGTGGAAAAATACAGCGTCATAGGTTTCTTGTGGAGCGTGACCCGCAAAATATTTTACACCTTGCAGTCTTATTCTTCCTGCTTTTATAGTTTACTTGATATTCTTCACATTGCTCAGTATCTGAAATGAAAGCACCATATAATTAGCAGCTAAATGCTTAAGAGACTTCAAGGTATGAGGTTGAATTTCTTGCTCCGTAGTTACATCGATTTAAACGTAACCTTGTGTAGAGTTCGGTCACCAAGGTAGCTATAGCGTATTTGGAGAGTAGAATTATGGTGTAGATAATTATGTAGCGGAAAATTGATACGAGGACAGGCTCACTAAATCACACATCTTGTTTGCCTAGCTTGATGGGTATTGGGATGGTGTTTATTAGGGGTTACTGTTTAAAACAGTAAACCGGAAAGGTGCCCAACGAAAATAACTAGTATTCCAATCTAGCCTTTGTTAAATCGGATAGTAGAATTATAGAGTAGGTAATAACGCGAAGAAAAATTGAACTAGAAATGTGCATGACGTAATACATTTTGATTACTAACCTTAACGTCGTGTATTAGGATGGTACATATTAGGAGTTGGGGTTTTATAACATAAAACAGAAAAGACAAAAGGCACAACGATAAATATCCTGATTACCAATTTAGTCATTTCATTCGGATAATGGAATTGTACAGTAGATAGGTACGTAACGGAAAACTGAAGTAGAAAGGCGCATGGCTTCACACATCTTGTTTACCAACTTATACGTTGTGTATTAGGATAGTATTAATTATGAATAAGTGGTTTTGTATTAGAAAAGAGAAAGGCGCGCAACCTGAAAGATCTTGTTTACAAATCTAGTTATTGTTTATTAGGATAGTAGAATTATAGAGTAGCTAGATATAAAACAAAAAGGGGAAAAGCGTGTGTCTTCACATGTATTGTTTGCAAAGCTCGGCGTCATGTATTAGAATAATATTTATTATAGTAGGTGGTCTTGTAACAGAAAACAGAAAAGGGAATGGAGCGTAACGATAAATATCTTGTTTAATAATATAGTTCTGTTTATTAGGATAGCAGAATTATCGTGTAAGTGGTCGTGTTATGCAAAGCAGAAATAGGAAATGCTCGCGATGACGGTCATACATACTGTCATACCTATCAAGCAAGCAGATTTATGAATGTGTATAATTATCATTATAAAAATAGTAATAATAATAATAACAAAATAATAATAATAATAATAATGTTAGTTCAACAAAGTTAATTTCTTAGTATTTTGAGTCACCATATTTACCTATATTCAGGTGCGCATTTCAAAAAATGGGTATTGGAGGACGAAGGATTTGGTCTGATACACCAATGTGTGTCAAATTATTTCTTTAAACAAACATCTATATTTTAGGTTACTACTATATTTATTAATTCTTCTAGATGAGCAGAATTTTAAGATAACAGAACAATTAAAAAGTAAGATGTAGTATTTTAGAAAACAGTGATATATTGTGTTAAATACAGCTGTCTCATTCAATGTGTATATATAAACTTCTGAGGAATATACTGGCACAGTTTTGTATAAATAAAAATTATTTATTTCTTTGTTGTTCCTCTTATTGTCAGTTCTACTGGTTAAAATTAGCTTAAAGTAATTCTTCAATTATGCATTGTGAGAGTATAAGATATTCATCCTTATGCGCTTTAAATTATGTTATTTAAAACACCATTTCCACTTTCACCAACTAAATTATAATTAGAATAGTGTAAGAGTTCCGTATGCAGCACCAAAAATTTTAATGTTATGGCCTTCACCATTTTATGTATTGACTTTTGCAAGGTTCAATAGACTCTACAGACATCTGTGAATACCGGGCACATAAAGGGTGTATCCATTCTGCTGCCTTTTTCTTGGTTCGTTTGTACAAAAGACATAAATGAACCTATCATTTTAAAACGTAAAAGCTATTTATTATTGCTGCCGAAAATACTATGTATTTTGGTAAATATGTTATGTGCCTACATATGATTAGTTTTCTTATTCCATTTCAAAGCCTTTATCCCATTCGGGGCAATTCACTAACTCATTGCATAGCTACTATTTCTCACCTTCTTTGGCCAAAACCGTTTGGCGGGATGTTGCATAGCTTTACACGTAAATATGCAACATGCTTTGGAGGGGTAGAGTGTGTGTGTGTGTGTGTTTGAACTGGAGTGGGCAGGTGCGGATGTGTAAATGGAAGTTTAGAGGGAAACCAGAGCCCGAACCAAAAGAATAGAATTCGATATTGCTGTTTTATTTTAAGCCATTAACTTATTGATTCACAACTTATATGAATATAAAACCCAACAACTGTGCAATGAACTTAAATGCTCACATTGTTTATATTTATGTAAATGCAATATGAGATCTATAATGACGCAATATTGCTTCTTTTAACTAGATAGTTACAAATGTATTGTACTCTGCGCACATGTAAAAAAAATTGTTTATGAATAATTATAAATAATTTATTACTTACTAGCCAAGATTTGAAAATCCTCCAAATACAGCAATTCCTTCAATGGTTGGTTTCAAAGCCTCACTTACCATTAATCAAAACATTTATTCTAAATATTATGTAGGAATATGAATGCTGAATTGGCAGAACTTTAATTGAGAAAGTAATATTTTCACGTTATGAAAAAGCAAAGGGCAAAACTTCACTTTGGACTCATTTCAGTTTGTTTGTTAAACACACATGCTGAAATTAAGCATACAACTGTTTTCTAAGGTTTGCATTGGAATCCTAATGGATGCAGTTTCTCTGTTAATAGATCGGGCGGGTTAACTCAAGCTATACCTAGCATTTTGAAACCGTAAATCCCCCTGGTGAGAAACCCGACTGAAGATATTTTGCCTTAGTTCATTTTCAGAAAGGACAAATGACAGGTTAATATTTTTCTTCCAGATTCACCTTCCAATCATCCACGTTACACTTAACCGCGTGTGAATGCTGTTTCTGCGCTGTTGAGTCTACGGGGAGGCCCTGGAATTGACTAACTACCCCTTCACGGACCCTTCAGCGGTTTTAACTCCTAATACCGGAGTAGGATAACGTGTATTCAACAACTCTAGCTAAAATTTTAGGCTAATTATGAAAATTAACCATTTTTCTTCATTTTAAGTTATTGTCACACAACTATTTTAGAAATATGTTTTCCTGGTAGGTAATGGCAATTGCTGCAATTTCTTAGTCATCCTCAAAACCCAAAATTTTTAATCCAATGATTTCCAGCGGCTGAAGCCTGGAAAAGAAGTGCTGTATATTTAGAGTTTCTGTCTAGATTTATTTAGAAATAGAGAAATTTGAATTATTTGAAGCGCTTGAGCACATTACAGAAGGAAAATATTGTATAAGTAGATTTTCGATATAATATGTACACTGACTCAAAACCGAATTAGCTATAAATGTCTCGAATCTATTGTGCTATCGAGATATGTCGCTTAAATTAATTGCACCGGTCTGAAATGGTTATTTTAAAAAGCTATTCGCAACATGAAAATAAAAGTTCTTACTTATTAATATCAAATAATATCCAGCGTGTTTGCTAGAAATTAATTTATTTCATTTGATATTTGAAAATCACGGTGAACAATCCTTCACGCAAAAGATTTTGGGGCGTGCGGTCGGCTGGCGGCTGGCAGCTGTGTCGACCGTGTGTTACTTGGTGAAGATTACAACATACACTGAAACCTGGCGCAGCGCAGGGAAAATTTACTCCCCACCTCCTGCCGCCGCTTGTATAGCACTGCGGTGCAGTCCCGAGGTTGCATCAAGTATTGATCACCATCTATTAGTGCATAAAAAGGACTTCCAATAATTATAACATTTTAGTAATCATTAAGTCTTTGTATTTATAATGCATACAATTTTTGAATTTAATGTCGGTTCATGTAAGTGTTTGCATGAAACCCGGATATATAATTTATTGCCGAAAGAAATGTATAATAAATATGTTTATAGCTTAAACAAGTAATTGTGAAATTAAACAAGGGTCTGATACTAATTTCTGCAACCCAGGTTGTTTTATATATATGTTTTTTTTAGATTACATTATCAGAAATGTCCAACTTTCTGTAAAGCATTTACTAAATCGATCCAATAGTGTAGCATTCCTAATATTCCCATACTTGGACGGAATTATAAATAATTTTTGTTTTATCGGTTTTCTGCTCATCAATGTTGCAGCATGCTCAAGAGCTGGTCGGCTTTAATTACATTTTTACTGCAAAAGTGAACATTAGATTTGAAAAGAATTTCAGAAAGAAGTGAGTTATCGTTGCTATACGGGAGGAAGAAAGTGTTACATGTAATACCTACATGACATTTTGTACCAATAATATGTAGAAATTATTTTCACCACAAACCAGCTAAGAAAAGCATTTATCAAAGGGAAATTCGGCTATTCAGGCATGCAGATACACTCTAGATATTCATAGTACACATTCTCTATTTTAATATCAAATTTTTGTTCCTATAAATATAAACGTTTGCAATTGCAAAGCCAAGCGTCCCTAAGACGGGAATTTATTCTTATTCAGTTCTGTTTTATTATGCTTTTGAACATGTTTAATTCCTTTGTAAAGTGCAAAGTCAAGTAACAATAAAAACGCAATTGTATTTTACTTAGCCTAAGGATTTAGGACGTAAATACCTTCAACTATTTCTGCGTTCTACGTGCAACTTAAATTAAGTGAATTGAGAAATAGTAGATAAGAAAGCGTGAAGAAACCTAACCATATATTTAAATAACGTTGGAAAGGGCAGCAGAATTCGTTTTATCACGTATCTGGTAGAAGAAAAATCACACAGAGAGAAGTGGCTATACCACATTTATATACCACACGAGGGATAATATTTTGGGATATCAGTTCTTTTGAAAAAAACTACAGCGAGGTTAAAGTGTGTGAAAGCACTACAGGTCAAAATATGTAAGAGAATTACTAATATGCAGGTTTTTATTTGACATACATAATAACATTTTAATTATTTTCTTAAAGAATGTGAGCATTAATGTTGTAAAATAATTATTAATTTTGTATAAGAAATTACAACTTAAAATATGTTTCGTACTAGTAAATGTGAATTTATAATGGAAGCGCTTTCATAGAGTCACTGCAAAAGAATTTTATCATCATTTTCTTAAATTAGTATGTTACTGTAATCGGCATTTTAAACTAAAATATTTCACATATATACTTGTAACATACCAGTTTATTTGCTGTTGGAAACATACCAGGTTATCTGCTGAAGTGCCGGCTAAGTGGCAGTAAACTCAAGATGAGAAGTTGAATCGGCTAATACAAATCCTGGTCAAGGGGATAGGTTTCGAAATCCTTGGTGCCATTAAAAACATATCTTGGCCAATGACAAAATTTAATATTGTAAAAAGGGAAGCAGATGGGCCAAGAGAATATCCGTTCTCTCTAGTTCACCAAATATGGCCTCCCTGGATTTATGCAAAGCGTTCCAAACATACTGAAATTTGTATCTTTAAAAGTTTCGTTATTTCTTTCCGTTTCGCTCTAGGTTATTTCTGATATTATTGCTTACATTTCCAATGATTTAGAATAAAATTCACTGAGACACGAATTTATTCCGTAACTATAAATTTTCTTTATTAAACAGCTTAGTAGACTATATCTGGAAAAGTATACGATCATTAAGCTGAAGAGTTTATTACTTTGCGGTCTTCAAAGCAGTGAAATGTTACACAAAATTTTAATGTTATCAGCAAGACCGTGATTTATATTTCCAAAATATTTTAATAAGAATCCATTAAATTACAGTTTCTACCATTTTGTTAACAACCTTAAAATAGAATCCATTAAATTACAGTTTCTACCATTTTGTTAACAACCTTAAAATAGTTTAAAAAACTCGAGCACAAATATCAATATAGTACTTAAAATTATTTTATTAATATTCACATAATATATGTCACATTACTAACTGCAATCAACATGCTGGCCTTACAGTAGGTTTTAAAATGAAAAATGCCTAGTTTAACAGTAATTAATAGATGATTTAAATTCATTAAGGTTTATTAATATCATTTTATTTTCGATTTTCTAACGTTCATCTGAACGTCATTGTGACTTAAACAATTACATTTCTGCATCCTGCGATTATAAGGATGTTAATTGATCCGTAAGTACAAAACAACTGGAAAGAGTTTTTTTCTGCAATGTACTCAAGTGAATTATAGGATGGGGATATGTTTAGGAAATATAGTGTAACAGTCTGTTTTGTGCAGTTTGTATTTACAAGGTAAGGGCCTATCACGGTGGATGGCGGTGTGCATGCTTCAGTTTACAAAGGAAAGGGTACTTACATATTGCTCCAATGTGTTCTTGTTCAAGGTAGTATTTATTTTAAAGTATACAGGGTGTAAGGGTGCAGTTTTAAATATTTTAAATTTCGACATTCTAAACACTAGCAAATGTTACATATGTTAGTGAAGAGAATGAGGCTACTGGACACTGACTTAAGAGGTAACAGGAATAGTGGAGCCCTGTGTCATTAGACAAATGAAATTGTAACCCTACACTAGACTAAGTGCTTCGGTGACAATAGCAAATTTAATCTTTTCCTCCCCCCTTCCTTCTTCCCTGGAATTGGGGTTTTCCAAGAATATGGGTAAGGGGTGAACAAAGTGGCTCTATCTCTCAAATTCAAATGAAATGTGGTACTTCTAATTTGTCAGTACCCATGTTTATAAAAATGTTATGTAATAGCGTGAAAACAAATGCGTAAGAACACACATATAAAGAACTGGTTTAAAAATAATGGAGACAAACAAATTCCAAAAATAAATGACACATTGATTCCTAATTAAAATTAGACATAAAAATAGCAATTGAAAAATAACCTAAAATACATACTAAATAAAGTATTCTATAATTAGAGTATTATTCTCAAAACATGTTGTGTCTACCTTTGACCATAATGTGTTAGTTAACAGGTGGCCTTAGTTAAAATTCTGGTTCCAGGTTATTAGTATATAAATGTGGAATTGCTCTTTGTAGTAATCCCTAACATAATACGAGGACATGGCATTAGTCGAGCATAAAGGATTAGATGTCAGAAAAATGAAGGTGTTTTGCTGCTATTATTTCTAATTTGTGGACTTCTAAACAAAATCTTATATAATTTACTAACTTACTGTGTTTATTGTCCTAGTCCATTTGCGTTTATATCGGAAAAGTTTCATTAGATTTTCAAATGCTTATACTTGATTGAGGAAACGTTAAAGCGAAACGTTTATCAAAATTTAATGAACCATTCATTGTGGAGAAAGTAAGTTCTGGGAGATGTGTGTATGCGCAATATATTTATAATGCAAATAACTTAAGATGCCGGTATAGGGCGTAATTTATATAAATGAGAAAGATTATGCACTTGGAAAATGACACAGTCTCAATTATGTAGGAAAAAAAATTAAACGCGGTGCAAAACCTATACCATCAATGCACGCATACGCTAATGATAGCATCAAGCTGCTGCTCATGCTTTCTAATAGAAATTGAGACAATATTTATAAGCTGCCACCGCCTAATTTATTTAGAGTGACTACAGTAATTAATTTTTTAGCAACTTCCTTATTATATTCATGAGTACAATGTCATTTTATTTCGTGTACAAATGCCTGTAAAATGTCATTTTCTGCTACCAGAGTACAGAAATCCACCCTAGCCATAAAATCTGAGCAGGAAAATTCTGTTGCCTATTGCTAACAATATTGGTAAAGACGACCAGTCCGCACCGATAATTCTTGAGGATACTATAGCATGGTCCGTGAAAATGCTTTTATTTTGTATTCTGTTAGCAAATTGTACGTCAGGGTATGCATAATAAAACTCATGGCCACTGCCGGGATAAAAATACAAGCCGATAATCCCTTCAAGGTAAGAAGCAAGCCTCTTCAGTTAAAATCTGCATGCAAAATGTCACGTAGGCCATTTTTATTTATTCTTGTAAATTTGCGACCTGCAGTTAATTTTTTCAGAGTATTCAGTTGTGCATTATCAGTGTAAGGGCATTCTCATATCAGTTCTATTAGTAGAAAGCTATAGTCAGTTTTGGAAGTTAATTAAGTGTGGGGCACAATATGGACGTCTCGTTTTAAAATTTCTGATTATTTAATGACCAAGGAGTTTGAAGAAGGAATGTGCACCGGAGGAGAAAAACAAAATTTATAATAATATACAATATATTTTGTACTAGAGTAGTAAATATATTCAGAATGTAGGGTTCTTGCAATGCAATGAAATATGGCATCCTTATATCCAAATTCTCTTTTGCAAACCATAATTAAAAAAGCCTTTGTTATTTGGGAATATACTTAATAAAGTTGTATTTTTACACTATTTGGATAAAATTATAATAGTAGCAATTGTTAAAATGCTTTCTTGAACAGAATATGATGTTATTATAATATAAAGGATACCATTACGTATTGCTGAATACAGAATCTATAATTCATCTTCAGTACAATTACGTAATTATGCTCAAAACATTGTTTTTAATAGCGTTTAACACCCTTTTTATTATTGAGGCACCACATGCAGTTCCACCATTGTTTGCAAACCCTGTTAATATTTTTCGTGTTCATACATTTAATCAATCAGTGTTACGTTACTACTTCTGATAATTATGGATATTCTCGCGAATATTAAAAATCACACTTTTTAGATTGGGCGTTAAGTGCATCTTCACTAATAATGCAAACAAAAGAACTAAATGATTACCATTGATTCAATGGTGTTATAAGTTTAACAAAAGAAACCATTCATTGACTTCAGAATAAATTCAATAGAAAATCAACATTTATGTAACTTAACATTTCATTAACATTGGTTTATAATTCTGATATGCAAATAAATAACAACGCAATGCTTTTACAGTAGTTTACAAATCGGCATTTCTAAAAATTAGGAAACTCGTTTCGCTCGTTTTACAAATATGTGAACATGGTATAATGTACAACGTTATCAAATAATGTCATAATTTATTACTAAACACAAAGGAATTTGACACCTAAACTGAACTATGTCATTTCCTTGCTTTCTACTGTGGTTACTGCTTCTATTATGGTTTAGCATAAATTAAGTAAAAAAAACCGAATAATGAGATTAGCAACAAAAATTTCAATTTGTGAATACATGTAGAAGCAATCATTTAGAATATTCTCCACAGTAGCAGGCGGCTTGGAAACAAGTTCGGAATTCTATATTTTACATTTTGTGTAGTCTTCCCTCAATTTGAGCAAGGATCAGCCTCCCAGAGTTAGTAATTATTTACTTGTGATTAATGTGCAGTCATCTCTTAGAAGATGACATTTTGTATTACTACAAATATAAAACGTAAATGTATAAACATCTGAATACACGGAACGTAATTTAAGTGTATCATCATATTGCTGAGTCACTATTCAGTATTTACTTCTCTGTTTGTGAAAAACCCTACGATCACATTGTCATCAGGACACGAACCCCACGGATTTTCCGCACAGCCCATATATTATCTAGATAATGTCTTGTACCGGGTATTGCAACTTAGTGTGAATTCACGTGACAGAGAATATTTCCATATTTTCGCAAAAAGAGGACCTTCAATCATGGACATGACCATCTTGCTCAACAATACAAGATGTGTGTATAGAGTTACCTATAAAAATTAACATGGCAATGATCAGTAGTGGTTTTGCCAAATGGAAATAATGCTTATTATTGCTGTTCAATACTGAATACAGTGGGAAACATGAATAATATATAAAATGATTGATAAATATATAAAATGCAATATTTTATGCGTGCTCAATAGAAATTAATATACATTTGTTATTGCCATGATATAATAGATGGTAGATTCTGATAATATATTAGAAAAATAATTATAAGGCTATATTAGTCCCATGAAAACAAGAAAGTGTGAGGCAGTAGTAAATACCATATATTTTGAAAAAAAAAATAAAAATATTAGAGATTTTCGTTGTTCGTTGCTTCCTTTTAGAGATAGAAATACATTATGATAAATTATATCAATAAAACTATTTTATGTGTGCATTGAATGATAGCTGTCAAATCTGTAAGAGGGATTTATGAGTTTATATACTGTAACTTTTATTGCGGATGGAATGATTAAGTTTTCATTTAGTGGTTTTGCTTTTCACTTTCAAATTTATTTCCGATCATTTACGGAATATACGTCTTAAAATTGCATTGCAAGAAGTGACATTGAATCTATAAAATCTGAGGGATTCATCTGTTTATATACTGCAACACTTATTGCTGATGGGATAACGCAGTTTTCACTCACCGACCTTTCTTTCACTCTCTAGCTATATTTCCGATAATTTAAGGGATATATGTAAGAACGCTATTTTGCGAGATGTGATGCTAAATCTATAATTCTGATTCAGATTAGTACTAAGTCATAAAATACTACATTCGAGTAATACTTTTGACAAATCAAATGAATTAAGGAAACATCTCATTTATTTCATTGTCACATCATAAACAAGGAAAAAATGTACTGGAACATTTAGGTGTACTTAAAAATAAAATATTCGTACTTTGTTTAGAATCCTCATTCACTATTATTGATGCAGGAGGAACGAAGAAAAAACTAAGGTTATACTACCGACTACTACCGACTTCACACTTGAAAGCTGATTTCCGTAGATTTTGTATTTAGAGCGACGCAAGTTTCTTACCATTTTGTCTGTACTCAAGAGATGATAATAAACCATGAATAAAGTTGAACATGTTACATACCTAAACGAACCATTTGTTTTAGCCTTTGATCTAAAAAATATCCTACAAACGCGTTGGGGTTTGAAATATGTTACCTGCGAGCGGCTTTCCGTAAATTTCCTCTACAAGTGTGTTTATTTTACGTGAAATATCATACAACATAGGGGTGAACTGATGAACTTTATAATAATTATTAGATATTTGCTCACATATTTTTCGTATAAAATCAGGAAAGTTTATATGGGGAATCAAATAATACTAAAAATCTACATTTCTGCCATTACTGCCGTAGTTAACAGGATTATATATTTGACATTTTCGCGTTATCAATTGCACGAAATTACTATTTTCTCGTAAAGATATATTTAGTTCTAGAGAAATGAAAATTGGTATCATATTAAGTTACGATTTGTAATTAAAATGAATAGAAACTGAATATATCAGTGCTCGAATGCTTGGTGCATATTTTACATCTTCTAAAAATTTTCTCATCTTTGCACAACACCAGATCCTTCCTACCGAATGATAGCATAACTAGGAGAAGGAGAAGTTTATTTAACTTCAAATACAGCAATATCTGCACTTCCTTGTGTATGAAATTTAAACCAAATATTGAATTCCTTCCCATAGCAAACACTGATAGACGGAACAATTATTACGATCACAGCCAACTTTCAATGCTGTGAGCAGTTTCAGAAGCAGAGTTATCGCCGCACAAAGGAGCACTGTATTAGGGAAATAGGAATGTAGAGAAGGTTTTGTGCAATAAAAGCCTGAAAGAAGTGTCGTTTCCAAGGACGAATTACAGGTAATTAGGTCCTGGTCCTCTTATACATGAAAAACTAATCCTAAATTTCATTTGCTGGCATTGTGGAATGACATTTTTGTTTACCGTTTGTTAGATTTAAAATATTTGCCATAAAAGTTTTTCAAAGAGCATTACTCAAGTATATTTGTAGTTTACGTTTTGCATTTACAGAAAATTTTATTTATTATTTTTCTTTGCTTCTATACAATTACCGAAATTAGGTGCTTTTTAAAATGAGCTTAATTCTAATTTAAACTGCAGAGAAATCACAAAATTAGGCAATCCGTGAGATGAAATGAGAAATTAAAAAAGTTATGGTTTAAGAAAAGAAGCGTTTCAGGCCATTTATGAGAACTGAGGAAACCTGAAAACCACCTCATTAAAAAGGCGCTTCTGGCGGGAATCGAAGCTCAGACCTTCAGTTCCGTGTCTTAACAATCGGGGTCATCTGTGGCGGTATCCAAATGGTTAAAATAAACAGCACAAAATTAATTTGGATTTATAAAAAACACTGCTCTAAACTCAAGAATAAGATCCTGTTATATTTTTTTATTCTGATTCGATACTATAAATGAGCTAAAACTGTTACATTTAAATATAATCAGTATAAATTAACCATTAATGTGTTATCCCTTTACAATTTCAATAGAGATTGTAAAAAAATAATATGTCCAAATTTATTCCCGGTTGAACACAAAACAGTACTAATTTGCAGGTTTAGCTTATTTATTCTTTATTTAGCGATATAATTTCTTTTTTCTTATATTTGCCGGTCCTAATGGTCAAGTGGTAACCATATTTGCCTCGTAGGTCCAAGATCGCGGGATCAATGCCGGCCAGGTTGGACAGATTTTTTCTGAGTTGGAAACATGGTATGGCTTCCATCGGAAGAGAAGGTCATGTATCGTAGATTTACGGCAAGGAAAATAACATCAAGCCTGAAGAAAGAGGCTCTGAGCAAAATTTGTCGGCTGTTTCAGGGCCGGAATTGCATGAATGCTCACCCCAGAAAACTGTAAATAAACCAAATATTTTTATATTTCACTTCCTATTCTATATCTACCAGGTATCGAATACCGTAATTTAATTTAGAAGTGGATTGTTTAATTGATTTTGCTGCCCCTAACATTAAATTTGATGCCCTGCAGTAGCACAATAGTTGCTATTCAATACTTAATGGGAGATAAGTGAGAATAATATCAATCTATTCTTTGCATGACATATTGCGTCATCCCGCAGGGGAACGTCAATATTTCGGGCATGCAGAGTAATCAGTGTGCATAATTTCTTATAATTATAGACTTATGGAGTACGTGGTAATGTATGGTAGCACAGAAAATGTAAATAAAACCGCATTGCGTCATACATTGCATAAGGGCGTGGATGTGGCACATAACAAGTATTAGGATTGTAGATTTATGGAGTAGGTGGTAATGTAACGAAGCACAGTAAAACCAAGCGCCCATTGCGTCATACATGGCAGAGGTACGTCCATATTTCGAGCCTGTATGATCACGAATATATTTAATTATGGTAGTGCTTTTGTTTAAGTTTTTCTTTTTCTGCAGCACATGTGATTAATATGAGAGAAAATTTAAATGAAGTAAACAATGGGCATAAATATAGACCTAGTGACTAGGATAGAGTATATGTTACACGATATACTGTTTTTGACTGTTATTAATCAAAGACCGATAAACATAGACATTGTAATAATTTTAAAAATAGCTTCCACAATTATGTCCAATTTTTTATGAATTACATTCCAAATGGAGAATATATGTACTCATTGTTGCAGCTCCTCACTTCAATAAAAACATAAGAATTGTTGTTATTTACACAGTTAAACGCATGTGAAGGGATCATTTCGATAACTTGGCAAAAGAGGCAACATTTATCCCAAACTGAATTTTTTAATTTTTGCATATTAACACAAGACCTGAAGTTATTAAAATGATGAACTGAATAGAATGGGCTAACTTGGTAGCTTAAATAATGCATTTAATTACCAGATATAGGAATCTATAAAGATAAAATAATCAACTATTTTGATGTTATTTATAATAATTTTAATACATTCACGATTAAGCAAATTGAAACTCCAATAATAAATTCACGTATATTGAATGAATTTATAAATAATTTAATTAGTAAAACTGAAGAAATCAAATTAGATCGATAGAGCATTACTATAGAGACCACAATTATACATAAAACTTTCAAAACTTCAAAATAAACATGTATGTTTACAAATAACGGATACAATTTACAATTATAAATATATAAATATTTCATTTCCGGAAATTTATTACAACAATGAAATGCTTAATAGGATAGCATTACACTCAATTTCACAAAAATCTAATTTTAAGAGTATTCTTTTAAATATATCGTTAATTGCTTTAATTGTTTCATCTTCATAACCAGATACCACAAAATTGAAATATTTTCACTTAATGGGAATACACTTTACATTATGATATTACATTCAATATAGAGTTATAGCTTTCTCTTTTTATAACAGATATTTTATTTCAATATCATCAAGAAAATTGTAATATTTGTGTGTTGATATTATTGTTTACTTCTCAGTCTTCCAAAATGGAGTTTTTCTGCTCTGTTTTAAAAGATTATTTCATTTATAATACAATGCAGCACCGGAAATAACTAAAACGCAAACTACGAAAATATACGAAATAACCAGACGGATTATGTATTTCCATCGTAATGCTCACTTACCTATCCAGCAAGTGTTGGCGAACATCATGAACAAGCTTGGCACAAGATGGGAATTAAATGTTATGGTCTAACACAGCGAATGTGCAATTACTTAAATTTTAAGTGCGTCTAGCTTATAAAAATAAAATGTCGTAAATAAGGCATTTGTTTCATTTAGTAATATCCTGGCAAGCATAAATATTCTCATCCCAGAAGTATGTCAAGTATATCTGAGCAACTAGTATAATGGTTCTTTCTTCCCCAAATCCTATAAACATAATCTGTGAATAAGCTATTGTTATCATAGCATTTCGATTATATTTATAATCGAAATAATAAACAACTTTCAGATTACAATATTGTATTTTTAAAACTATGCGCATTGAAAGAGTTATGTATAAATGGGCACTCCAATCAAAACAATCAAAAATTCTTTATTTTATTAAACAAAAATTATGGTGAATTTTTACTACAAATTTAATATAATGTTATTTAAATAAAAGCACTAGAATATTCATAAATAATGCTATACAAACAAAAAAGGAAGCAAACTATTTATCCTTTCATCTTTGCTAAAATTTAAATAACTCCACATCTTGGTCGTTGGAGGACCACGCTTTTGTTCAGCACATGGCCAGAAAAAATATTTATTTTGGATAGAAGAAGAGCCAGTCAAAATGTGACATAAATAAAAATAAGATTTTTTGATTGATTTATCTATGGACGCTCTTTAATATCTCAGGTCATCAGCATCCCATTCAAGTCAGGGCGTGAATCTGCCGACAAATTTTGTTCAGAGGCCTCCCTTTCAGGCTTCAGTTTCTTTTTCGTGCCATAAATGTACGACACAGGACCCACGGGTTTACTTGTCTTCCGAAGGAAGCCATAATTAGGATTTTACGCCCGAAAAAAATCCATCTGTCCTGGCCGGGTTCGAACCGGCGATCTTGCGTATAGGAGACAAGTATGGTAACCACTCCACAAGCACCGACAATAAAAATAAGGAAACATATAAAGAGTCATAGTAAAATTTGTGTGATGAACTGTAGATCAAGTACAATTTACATTCAGATTGGGGGCCTTGCATTACTGTGTTGAGAGTTTATTAATTAGGCAGTTCTGTTTTTTAAATATCTGTTCCATATTAACTTTTCATATTTTCACCCTTACAGAAAAACGTTTTTGTTATATCTGTGTAGTTAAGTACTCTCAAAAATGTAATCTCTATTATATAGACTTTAAATTTTCATTTGCCCATGATATCCAAATCCATGGGGCGCACGATTGATTATTTTTATTTATTTCAAATTTATTGATTTGATGATTATATTGAGAGTTTAAGTAAGAGTGAAGGTGTTTAGTCAAATTCCAAATTCTCGATCTAAATTCAAACACTACGGTTCCAGGATCTCAACAAACCAACATTTTCTTGAAACTGTTGATTTTTTCTTCATAGAGACTCCTTTATTTATATAGGGAACCATACAGAAATATGCAGTAATATGGCTGGTGGCTCCCTTCAGATCCGCAGGACTGCAAATGCCATATGACGTCCGATTCTATTCATCGGTGCATTCAGGTTGGACGAACAAGTAGTTCAGCATACATGCGGTGCCATTTTAGAGAACGAAACATTTAATAACTTTTGCACCTAATTAATAGAATGAAACGTGATTATGAAACAAAATATGTTGTACTAATTTGTATATTTATTATAGGGTTAACTACTATAGAAATATTCCAAATTAGATATACGTCATGTGTTCACAAAAACTTTGTTGTATAATTATTACGTAAAATTAATAAGTGTAATTATATAATAGATATTACTACATTATTGAAAATACTCCCATTATTTAGGTTATTGAAATTCCGCAGGTTTCTTTTTAACAATTGCATGACATTAATATTTCTTAAAGAACAAGCTCATTTTGGGGGAAATAAAATATATTTTCATTACTGAAGGAGCAGTAAGCTAAATAAATAAGTAATATAATAATATTATTATTTTGTGCACACTTCACCTCTCTAATTCTACTTTCAACATTAAACACCATTTTAAATGATACAACACAACAGGATAAAAATCTAAACTTCATCAGTGACATCTGATGAGGGCAGCTTAACTAAGAAGGAAGGAGGAGCCTTTTTCTGGAAATCAAATTCGAATAGTGATTCTGCTAATATGTAGGCGTTGCTCTATGTAAATTCATAGCCAATGAAACTAGAGAAGACAGGGCCTGGGCGGGTGAAGGGGGGCTGGGAGGTCCCACAGAGGCTTATTGTATTAGGGGATGAGGAATATCCAGAAGGTATTTGAGCCTTAAACTGCTGCAAGAAGGGGGATGCTTCCGAAGATGATTATAATAATAATAATAATAATAATAATAATAATAATAATAATAATAATAATGATAATGAAGTTTGACTAATTTAGTAATCTACTTCTGAATTAGCAGCTTTAACTGATATATAAGTGTACAAAAGAATTCACTGTACAACTAAGAACATTCTTTTATATATCTGCAATCTTAATACGGGGCACTGTATTTTGAACAGTAAACCAAGGAATTCCGAGTATGCATTTATTGTGCAATAAAATAATTAACTATTCTTTCGTTCACAGTTTCTGTAGTGATTAATAACGAAATTAAATACGCAGAACCTGTGCTTAATTATATGCAGTGAAAATAAATATGCTTTAAGAGGAACTGCCACATTTGTCACGGAAACAGTCAAGCGTGTTTTACTTTCTGGGATTGGTAGCTATTAAGCATTTAAACCTTGAAGCCGAATTACTCCTTGTTTTTTCATTTATTCCATACTGTTACTGAGAATCCGCACAGAAACCACGCGTTTATAATTTAAAGTTTGCATTCTCAATGGACACTTAAGCTCCGGGATTCTTGCACACAAAATCTCAATGAGAGTGTAATTTATACCAATCTAGGCATTAGGACAGTAGAAAATATAGCAGGTAGTTATGTAAAGGAAATGGAATAATTATAGGTGGGCGCCAATATATGCATTTTGTTTACCAAACTGGGTATCTTGTACAAGGATTATAAAAATACGAAGCCAATGTCAGGATTTTCTGGAGAATGGAAGACATGGGGTGTATTTAAGCAACAGAGCCGACGCTTGAGAGAAGAATGAAAATAGTAAGGTGTTTAAGGAAGTGTGTCTAAGCGAAAAAGGGGGCATAAATGAAGGAGTATATTTCGTATCTACTTTTAATTTACGTTACGGAAAGAGCATGTTGGAGTTATGTCTTAAGATATTAATGCATAAATCATATTTACATTATATTTCATTAGTTGTGCAGTGAATCAAAAACCATCCATTCTTTGCAATTATACTAAGCATTATAACAAATTTATAATGTAAAATATTATACACATTTAAAATAATACATAATAAAATCCAACATTCCTAAAATATAAAATCTAGCATCTATTAATGGATTATTAACAAAATTTTCATTTTCATTCCTAGATCCTAAACTGCAATAATTTATTGTATTGCTCATTTCACAATATAGCCTATAATAAATATTATAGATGGGTATTTTTTTTTCTAAAATCGTAAATGTGACACGGATAAAAACAATTTCGTAACGGAAGGTGTGCAGTTTTTACTCCGTCAGAACTTATCTCCCAGACTGAAGTTGTTCCTATTAGCCCTTGTAAGGCAAATGCCCGGGAAATATCCTAAACATATGCATGGAACGCTTCCTTCCCGAAATTGTGTTCCCGTTTTATCATCACATGTAAAGCACTATCAGTATCCACTAAATGCGGTTTCACAGCAGCAGAAATAAACAGAAATTAAAAAAATGCCCTAAAATAAGAGGTTAGAAACAACATTTCGTAACATATTTTAATATTGTTACTTTATTTTTATTGCTTTTATTTTACGTGGGCATTCTTATGACTTTATCTTACAATACCACCTTTTTTCTCCTGTCCATCATTTGTGAAACCATGACAATGATGATGATGATGATGTTGATAATTACTACAAAATTTCCCAATGCACTTCAGCGTAGTTCTACAAGTACTTAAACATAGATTATGATGGATTAACTAAATAGGAACCAGTTTCCAGCCTAAACAAAAAAACTTGTACTAGTTAATAACAGTCTACGACGTTTGGTTGATTTTGGAGTGAATTAATGTAATATGATCTTATTATGCGAAGCGGAATATTATGTTTACAAATGATATGATCTTCAAAGCTATTTATTCTGTTATTTTAATAAAGGAGGTCGTACTGGCACTATTTTCAAATTTAACTAAATAGACATGCATACTGCTTCTTCGATCTGTTGTAAAAAAGTAGCAAATATTTTATTTCATACTTATACTTCTATATACTTCTCATTATCAAAACTTAACGCATTGCGAGTGAGGAACAGATAAGCAAGATGACAAATGAAATGCCCAACTTCCCGCTCACGAGTTCGCGCATTATCGACCCTGGCCACCGGTCGCGCTATCTTATGGCTAAAATAATGTCAATGTACCTCGGAGTTTATGATATGTAATGTCACTGTCACTGTGATCTCTGTCGGTCCGATCAGTGCTTAGGTACTGGGTGAAGGAAACTTAAATAAATCCTCGCATCACTGATAGCTAAGTAGCCGATTCTACTGCTTTTTCATAATTGTCGTGCTAAGTTATATATAAATATAAAACTTACGATTCAAGTAGCACTGATCACTTTCACTTTGTTGCATTTTTCCTTTCCGTTTGGTCATTCATCCTATCGGAAATGTGTCCATGTTCACGTACAATAATAAATGACTGGATGTTATTAAGGTAATTACTCCGTTCAGTTTAATGAGGCAGAACATAATAAGTTCTGACCGCAACTAATGAAAGTATTGCTATCAGTGAACAGAACTGACCACGATCTACGAAACGGCATACTCTATTGAGGATAGAATGCCTGTTACATATTATTGTTAGCTTAAGATTATCCGAGAAAATGCAGAAAATTTTCAGGGAATGAGATTCTTTGAAAAATTAACGCGATTTTACAAACATACAAACATAACACCAATATGGTAATTTAAAAGTTTTAACAATTAAATTGATGTAATAACCATTACTGTATCTAAGTTCGCAACGATTTTTAACCAGTACCAAAGCGAATAATCATTTTAAAATTCTCCTTTAAGTCTATTTTACTGAAGCAGATTTGCGTTCTTAAGTAATTCATTCGTACATTCATTATCTTCATTTATTGACATTGGGTTCGAATGAATGAACCTCATAAAATGGGATTCATTATTATTTTAGCAGATCGGCAAGTTCCATAACTCGATAAAAGCGTAATTTGAAGTAGGACAATATTTTTGCACATTAAATATATGTGAATGATGATTATTATCTTCAGATATAACTCAGACAGAAGTAATAAACGGCATTTTTATGAAACAGTTTAAATATATGCATTTTCACATAATAAAATGTATGAAAAGATTTTACAGTACTTAGTAATATATATTAACCTGAAATTTAATATATATTATTTATCATAGCTATATATTTCGCCATATGAATAAAAAATGCTCTTTTTGGTTTCTGTTGAACTTTTAACATATATTTGGTTCAGATTTTTGTATTCCTCGGCTTAGTCCATTAAAATCTACAGCATAATTTTAATCATATGTCTCCGTAAATGAAATTTAAAAAAGCGGCCGAAATCTTTTATTTTTTATATTGTTTAGCTACTCCAGGTTAAACATAATAAATATGGTCATGTGCATCACAATGCAGCATAATTAATCTCATGTAACCGGCAGAAGTTCAACTTCATGTTTTAATGCGTAATTGATAGTCATTCTAAGTTTTATTTAAAATTAGGTATTTCATCCTTTCTGCTGCCTTTTTCTTGGTTCGTTTGTACAAAAGACATAAATGAACCTATCATTTTAAAATGTAAAAGCTATTTATTATTGCTGCCGAAAATATTATATATTATGGTAAATATGTTATGTGCCTACATATGATTAGTTTTCTTATTCCATTTCAAAGCCTTTATCCCAGTCGGGGCAATTCACTAACTCATTGCATAGCTACTATTTCTCACCTTCTTTGGCCAAAACCGGTTGGCGGGATGTTGCGTAGCTTTACGGGTAAATATGCAACATGCTTTGGAGGGGCAGAGTGTGAGTTTGAGTTTGAGTATGAGTATGAGTATGAGTATGGGTTTGGGTTTGACTTTGAGTTTGAGTGTGAGTATGAGTATGAGTATGAGTATGAGTATGAGTATGAGTATGAGTATGAGTATGAGTATGAGTATGAGTATGAGTCTTGAGTCTTGAGTCTTGAGTCTTGAGTCTTGAGTCTTGAGTCTTGAGTCTTGAGTCTTGAGTCTTGAGTCTTGAGTCTTGAGTCTTGAGTCTTGAGTCCCGAGTCTTGAGTCCCCGAGTCCCCGAGTCCCCGAGTCTTAGTTGGAGTACAAGCACGAGCACGAGCACGAGCTTGAGCTCGAGCTTGAGACTGGAGTGGGCAGGGGCGGATGTTTAAATGGAAGTTTATTGGAGCCCGAACCAAATTGCATTTTGTTTTAAGCAATTTTTATTCATTCACAACTTATATGAATATGAAACCCAACAACGAACTTAAATACTCACATTGTTTATATTTATGTAAATGCAATATGAGATCTATAATGACGCAATATTGCTTCTTTTAAATAGATAGTTAATAATGTATTGTGATGTAAAAAAATTTGCTGATGAATGATTGATAAATAATTTTTATTACTTACTTGCCGCGATTTCAAAATCCTCCAACTACAGCAATTCCTTCAATGGTTGGTTTCACAGCCTCACTTACCATTAATCTAAACCTTTATTCCTGATATTAAGTAGGAATATTAAATTGAATTTGCAGAACTTTAATTGAGAAAGTAATATTTTCACGCTATGAAAAAGTAAAGGGCAAAATTCCCCTTTGGACTCATTTCAGTTTGTTTGTTAAACAACATATGCTGAAATTAAGCATACAACTGTTTTCTAAGGTTTGCATTGGAGTCCTAATGGATGAAGTTTGTCTGTTAATAGATCGGGCGGGTTAACTCAATCTATATCTAGCATTTTGAAACCGTAAATCCCCCTGGTGAGAAACCCGACTGAAGATATTTTGCCTTAGTTCATTTTCAGAAAGGACAAATGCCAGGTTAATATTTTTCTTCTAGATTCACCTTCCTTCATCATTTAACCGCGTGTGAATGCTCTTTTTGCACTGTTCAGTCTGCGGGGTGGCCCTGGAATAGACTAACACCCTTTCACGGACCCCTCAGCGGTAATATGTCCTAATACCGGTGTAGGAAAACGTGTATTTCACAACTCTTGCATAAATTTTAGGCTAATTGTGAAAATTAGCCATTTTCTCCCTTTTTAATTTATTGTTACACAACTATTTGGGAAAATTGTTTTCCTGATGGGTAATGGCAATGGTGCATTTTCTTAGTCATCTTCAAAATCTAAAATTTTTAAACGATTAATCCAACGAATTCCAACGGCTGAAGCCTGGAAAGGAAACGCTGTGTATTTAGAGTTTCTGTCTAGATTTATTTAGAAATAGAGAAATTTGAATTATTTGAAGCGCTTGAGCACATTACAGAAGGAAAATATTGTATAAGTAGATTTTCGATATAATATGTACACTGGCTCAAAACCGAATTAGCTATAAATGTCTCGAATCTATTGTGCTATCGAGATATGTCGCTTAAATTAATTGCACCGGTCTGAAATGGTTATTTTAAAAAGCTATTCGCAACATGAAAATAAAAATTCATACTTATTAATATCAACTAATTTCCAGCGTGTTTGCAGCTGTGTCGACCGTGTGTTACTTGGTGAAGACTACAACATACACTGAAGCCTGGCGCAGCGGAGGGAAAATTTACTCCCCACCTCCCGCCTCCGCTGATATAGCACTGCGGTGCAGTCCCGCGGTTGCATCAAGTGTTGGTCACCTTCTATCAGCGCATATAAAGGACTTCCAATAAATATAAAATTTTAATAATCATTAAGTCTTTCCTTTTATAATCGAAAGCTTGCATAAGCATTGTTGAATTTATGTCGGTTCATGTAAGTGTTTGCATGAAACATGGATATATAATTTATTGCCGAAAGAAATGTGTAATAAATATGTTTATAGCTTAACAATTAGTTGTGAAATTAAACAAGGGTCTGATACTAATTTCTGCAACCCAGGTTGTTTGATATTTATGTTTTTTCTAGATTATATTATCAGAAATGTCCAACTTTCTGTAACAGCATTTACTAAATCGATCCAATTGTGTAGCATTCCTAATATTCCCATACTTGGAAGGAATTATAAATGATTTTTGTTTTATCGGTTTTCTGCTCATCAATGATGCAGCATGCGCAAGCGCTGGTCTGCTTTAATTACATTTTCACTGCAAAAGGGAACATTAGATTTGAAAGGAATTTCAGAAAGAAGTGAGTTATCTTGGCTATACGGGAGGAAACAGGTGTTACCTGTAATACCTACATGACATTTTGTACCAATAATGTGTAGAAAATATTTTCACCAGAAACCAGCTAAGAAAAACATTTATCAAAGACAAATTCGGCTATTCAGGCATGCAGATACACTCTAAATATTCATAGTACACATTCTCTATTTTAATATCAAATTCCTGCTCCTATAAATATAAAAGTTTGCAATTGTAAGGCAGGCGTCCTAAGACGGGAATTTATTCTTATTCACTTCTGTTTTATTTTAAACATGTTTATTTCCCTTGAAAAGTGCAATGTCATGTTATAATAAAAACAAAATTGTATTTTAATTAGCCTGGGAATTTAGGACGTAAATACCTTCAACTATTTCTGCGTAATACGTGCAATTTAAATTAAGTGAACAGAGAAATGGTAGATAAGAAAGCGTAGAGACACGCTATATCTTTAGTAAGGAAAATAAACCTAACCATATATATACATAATGTTGAAAAGGGCAGCAGAATTCGTTCTATCACATATCTGGTAGAAGAAAAATCACAGAGAGAGAGAAGTAAATATACCACACGAGGAATAATATTTTGGGATATGAGTCCTTTTGAAAAATGCTACAGCGAGGATAAAGTGTTTGAAAACACTGCAGGTCAAAATATGCAAGAGAATTACTAATATGCCGGGATTTAGTTTGCATACATAATAAAATTTTATTTATTTTCTTAAATAATGTGTGTGTTAACGTTATAAAATAATTATTAATTTTGTTTAAGAACATACAAGTTAAATTATATTTCGTACTAGTAAAAGGGAATTTATAATGGAGGCAGATTCATAGTTGCACTGCAAAAGAATTTTATCATCATTTTCTTAAATTAGTATGTTACTGTAATCTGCATTTTAAACTAAAATATTTCACAGATATACTTGTAACATGCCAGTTTATTTGCTGTTGGAAACATACCAGGTTATCTGCTGATGGGCCGGCTAAGTTGCAATAAACTCAAGATGAGAAGTTGAATCGGCTAATGCAAATCCTGGTAAAGGGGATGCAGGTTTCGAAATCCTTGGTGCCATTAAAAACATCTCTTGGCTAATGACAAAATTTATTATTGTTGAAATTAAAGCAAATGGGCCGACAGAATATCCGTTTTCTCTCGTTCGCCAAATATCGCATTCCTGTATTTATGCAAAGCATTCCAAACATACTGAAATTTGTATCATTAAAAGTTTCGTTATTTCTGTCCGTTTCGTTCTAGGTTATTTCTGATATTATTGCTTGCGTTTCCAATGATTTAGAATAAAAATTCACTGACACACGAATTTATTCCGGAGCTATAAATTTTGTTTATTACACAGGTTTTTAGACCATATCTGGAAAAGTATGCAATCTTCAAGCTGAAGAGTTTATTACTTGGCGGACTTCAAAGCAGTGAAATGCTACACATAATTAACAACCATAAAATAGTGTAAAAAAACACGAACGCAAATATCAAAATAACTGGACAGATTTATTTTCTCCAATGTAGTCAAGTGTATTATTGGATGGGGATATGTTTAGGAGATATAGTACAACAGTCTGTTTTGTGCAGTTTCTATTTATAAGGTAAGTGCCTATTATAGTAGATGGCAAAATGCATGGTTGAGTTTACAAAGAAAAGGGTATTTACATATTGCTCCAATGTGTTCTTTTTCAATAAAATGTCTATTTTAAGGTATACAGATGTAAGGGTGCAGTTTTAAATATCTTCAAATTCGACATTCTAAACACTAGCAACCGTTACATATATTAGTGAAGAGAATCGGACACTGACTTAAGAGGTAACTGAAATAGTGGAGCCCTATGTCATTAGAAGAATGAACTTGTAACCCTACACTAGTCTACGTTTGTCGGTGACAGTTACAAAATTAATCATTTTCAGCCGCCCCCCCTCTTCTTCCCTGGAATTGGGGTTTTCCAAGAATATGGGTAAGCGGTGAACAAAGTTGCTCTATCTCTCAAATTCCAATTCAATGCGGAACTTCCAATTTTTCAGTATACATGTTTATAAAAATGTTATGTAAGAGTGGAAAACAAATGCATAAGAACACACATATAAGAAACTGGTTTAAAAGTAATGGACACAAACAAATTCTAAAAACACATGACACATTGATTCCTAATTAAAATTTGACATAAAATTAACAATTGAAAAATAACAAAAAGTACACATTAAATAAAGTATTCTATAAATAGGGTATTATTCTGAAAACATGTTGTGTCTACCTTTGACCATAATGTGTTAGTTAACAGGTGGCCTTAGTTAAAAATCTGGTTCCAGGTTATTAGTAAATATGTGGAATGCTCTTTGTAGAAACCCCTATCATAGTACGACGACATAGCATTAAACGAGCATAAAAGATTAGATGTCAGAAAAATGAAGTAGTTTTGCTGCTAGTAAATGTAATTTGTGGACTTCTAAATAAAATCTTATAAAATTTACTAACTCACTGTGTTTATTGCCGCAGTTCATTTGCGTTTATAACGGAAAAGTTTCATTAGATTTTCAAATGCTCATACTTGATTGAGGAAACGTTAAAGCGAAACGTTTATCAAAATTTAATGAACCATTCATTGTGGAGAAAGTAAGTTCTGGGAGATGTGTGTATGCGCAATATATTTATAATGCAAATAACTTAAGATGCCGGTATAGGGCGTAATTTATATAAATTAGAAAGATTATGCACTTGGAAAATGACACAGTCTCAATTATGTAGGAAAAAAAATTAAACGCGGTGCAAAACCTATACCATCAATGCACGCATACGCTAATGATAGCATCAAGCTGCTGCTCATGCTTTCTAATAGAAATTGAGACAATATTTATAAGCTGCCACCGCCTAATTTATTTAGAGTGACTACAGTAATTAATTTTTTAGCAACTTCCTTATTATATTCATGAGTACAATGTCATTTTATTTCGTGTACAAATGCCTGTAAAATGTCATTTTCTGCTACCAGAGTACAGAAATCCACCCTAGCCATAAAATCTGAGCAGGAAAATTCTGTTGCCTATTGCTAACAATATTGGTAAAGACGACCAGTCCGCACCGATAATTCTTGAGGATACTATAGCATGGTCCGTGAAAATGCTTTTATTTTGTATTCTGTTAGCAAATTGTACGTCAGGGTATGCATAATAAAACTCATGGCCACTGCCGGGATAAAAATACAAGCCGATAATCCCTTCAAGGTAAGAAGCAAGCCTCTTCAGTTAAAATCTGCATGCAAAATGTCACGTAGGCCATTTTTATTTATTCTTGTAAATTTGCGACCTGCAGTTAATTTTTTCAGAGTATTCAGTTGTGCATTATCAGTGTAAGGGCATTCTCATATCAGTTCTATTAGTAGAAAGCTATAGTCAGTTTTGGAAGTTAATTAAGTGTGGGGCACAATATGGACGTCTCGTTTTAAAATTTCTGATTATTTAATGACCAAGGAGTTTGAAGAAGGAATGTGCACCGGAGGAGAAAAACAAAATTTATAATAATATACAATATATTTTGTACTAGAGTAGTAAATATATTCAGAATGTAGGGTTCTTGCAATGCAATGAAATATGGCATCCTTATATCCAAATTCTCTTTTGCAAACCATAATTAAAAAAGCCTTTGTTATTTGGGAATATACTTAATAAAGTTGTATTTTTACACTATTTGGATAAAATTATAATAGTAGCAATTGTTAAAATGCTTTCTTGAACAGAATATGATGTTATTATAATATAAAGGATACCATTACGTATTGCTGAATACAGAATCTATAATTCATCTTCAGTACAATTACGTAATTATGCTCAAAACATTGTTTTTAATAGCGTTTAACACCCTTTTTATTATTAAGGCACTACATGCAGTTCCACCATTGTTTGCAAACCCTGTTAATATTTTTCGTGTTCATACATTTAATCAATCAGTGTTACGTTACTACTTCTGATAATTATGGATATTCTCGCAATTATTAAAAATCACACTTTTTAGATTGGGCGTTAAGTGCATCTTCACTAATAATGCAAACAAAAGAACTAAATGATTACCATTGATTCAATGGTGTTATAAGTTTAACAAAAGAAACCATTCATTGACTTCAGAATAAATTCAATAGAAAATCAACATTTATGTAACTTAACATTTCATTAATATTGGTTTATAATTCTGATATGCAAATAAATAACAACGCAATGCTTTTACAGTAGTATACAAATCGGCATTTCTAAAAATTAGGAAACTCGTTTCGCTCGTTTTACAAATATGTGAACATGGTATAATGTACAACGTTATCAAATAATGTCATAATTTATTACTAAACACAAAGGAATTTGACACCTAAACTGAACTATGTCATTTCCTTGCTTTCTACTGTGGTTACTGCTTCTATTATGGTTTAGCATAAATTAAGTAAAAAAAACCGAATAATGAGATTAGCAACAAAAATTTCAATTTGTGAATACATGTAGAAGCAATCATTTAGAATATTCTCCACAGTAGCAGGCGGCTTGGAAACAAGTTCGGAATTCTATATTTTACATTTTGTGTAGTCTTCCCTCAATTTGAGCAAGGATCAGCCTCCCAGAGTTAGTAATTATTTACTTGTGATTAATGTGCAGTCATCTCTTAGAAGATGACATTTTGTATTACTACAAATATAAAACATAAATGTATAAACATCTGAATACACGGAACGTAATTTAAGTGTATCATCATATTGCTGAGTCACTATTCAGTATTTACTTCTCTGTTTGTGAAAAACCCTACGATCACATTGTCATCAGGACACGAACCCCACGGATTTTCCGCACAGCCCATATATTATCTAGATAATGTCTTGTACCGGGTATTGCAACTTAGTGTGAATTCACGTGACAGAGAATATTTCCATATTTTCGCAAAAAGAGGACCTTCAATCATGGACATGACCATCTTGCTCAACAATACAAGATGTGTGTATAGAGTTACCTATAAAAATTAACATGGCAATGATCAGTAGTGGTTTTGCCAAATGGAAACAATGCTTATTATTACTGTTCAATACTGAATACAGTGGGAAACATGAATAATATATAAAATGATTGATAAATATATAAAATGTAATATTTTATGCGTGCTCAATAGAAATTAATATACATTTGTTATTGCCATGATATAATAGATGGTAGATTCTGATAATATATTAGAAAAATAATTATAAGGCTATATTAGTCCCATGAAAACAAGAAAGTGTGAGGCAGTAGTAAATACCATATATTTTGAAAAAAAAAAATAAAAATATTAGAGATTTTCGTTGTTCGTTGCTTCCTTTTAGAGATAGAAATACATTATGATAAATTATATCAATAAAACTATTTTATGTGTGCATTGAATGATAGCTGTCAAATCTGTAAGAGGGATTTATGAGTTTATATACTGTAACTTTTATTGCGGATGGAATGATTAAGTTTTCATTTAGTGGTTTTGCTTTTCACTTTCAAATTTATTTCCGATCATTTACGGAATATACGTCTTAAAATTGCATTGCAAGAAGTGACATTGAATCTATAAAATCTGAGGGATTCATCTGTTTATATACTGCAACACTTATTGCTGATGGGATAACGCAGTTTTCACTCACCGACCTTTCTTTCACTCTCTAGCTATATTTCCGATAATTTAAGGGATATATGTAAGAACGCTATTTTGCGAGATGTGATGCTAAATCTATAATTCTGATTCAGATTAGTACTAAGTCATAAAATACTACATTCGAGTAATACTTTTGACAAATCAAATGAATTAAGGAAACATCTCATTTATTTCATTGTCACATCATAAACAAGGAAAAAATGTACTGGAACATTTAGGTGTACTTAAAAATAAAATATTCGTACTTTGTTTAGAATCCTCATTCACTCTTATTGATGTAGGAGGAACGAAGAAAAAACTAAGGTTATACTACCGACTTCGCACTTAAAAGCTGATTTCCGTAGATTTTGTATTTAGAGCGACGCAAGTTCCTTACCATTTTGTCTGTACTCAAGAGATGATAATAAACCATGAGTAAAGTTGAACATGTTACTTAGCTAAACAAACCAGTTGTTTAGCCTTTGATCTAAAAACAATCCTACAAACGCGTTGGGGTTTTGAAATATGTTACCTGCGAGCGGCTTTCCGTAAATTTCCTCTACAAGTGTGTTTATTTTACGTGAAATATCATACAACATAGGGGTAAACTGATGAACTTTATAATAATTATTAGATATTTGCTCACATATTTTTCGTATAACATCAGGAAAGTTCATATGGGGAATCAAATAATACTAAAAATCTACATTTCTGGCATTATTTTCGCAGTTTACAGGATTATATATTTGAAATTTTCGCGTTATCAATTGCACGAAATTACTATTTTCTGGTAAAGATATATTTAGTTCAAGAAAAATGAAAACTGGTATCATGTTAAGTTACGATTTGTAATTAAAATGAATAGAAACTGAATATATCAGTGCTCAAATGCTTGGTGCATATTTTAGATCTTCTAAAATTTACTCATCTTTGCACAACACAAGATCCTTCCTACCGAACGACAGCATAACTAAAAGAAGCAAAAGTTTATATAACTTCAAATACTGCAATATATGCACTTTCTTGTGTATAAAATTTAAACCAAATATTGAATTCCTTCCCATAGCAAACACTGATAGACGGAACAATTATTACGATCACAGCCAACTTTCAATGCTGTGAGCAGTTTCAGAAGCAGGGTTATCGTCCGCACAAAGGAGCACTGTATTAGGGAAATAGGAATGTAGAGAAGGTTTTGTGCAATAAAAGCCTGAAAGAAGTGTCATTTCCAAGGACGAATTACAGGTAATTAGGTCCTGGTCCTCTTATACATGAAAAACTAATCGTACATTTCATTTGCTGGCATTGGGGAATGACATTTTTGTATACAATTTGTTAGATTTAAATTATTTACCATAAAAGTTTTTCAAAGAGCATTACTCAAGTATATTTGTAGTTAACGTTTTGCATTTACAGAATTTTTTTTTATTTTTCTTTGTTTCTATATAATTACCCTATTTAGCTGCGTTTAAAAATGAGCTGAATTCTAATTTAAACTGCTGAGAAATCACAAGCTTAGGCACTGCTTGAGATGAAATGAGAAATTAAAAAAGTTATGGTTTAAGGAAAGAAGCGTTTCAGGCCATTTATGAGAACTGAGGAAACCTGAAAACTACCTCATTAAGAAATATGCTTCTGGCGGGAATCGAAACTCAGAACTTCACTTCCGTGTCTTAACTACATCGGTTATCTTTGGCGGTATCCAAATGGTTAAAATAAACAGCATAAAATTAATTTGCATTTATAAAAAATACTTCCCTAAAGCACAAGAATAAGATCCTGTTATTTTTTTATCCTGATTCGATATTATAAATGAGCTAAGAATGTTACATTTAAATATAATCAGTATAAATAAACCAATAATGTGTTACCCCTTCACAATTTCAATAAAGATTGTAAGAAAATAATATGTCCAAATTTATACCCGGTTGAACACAAAATAGTACTAATTTGCAGGTTTCGCTTATTTATTCTTCCTTTAGCGATATAATTTCTTTTTTCTTATACTTGCCGGTCCTTATGGTCAAGTGGTAACCATACTTGCCTCGTAGGTCCAAGATCGCGGGATCAATGCCGGCCAGGTAGGTCAGATGTTTTCGGAGGTGAAAACATGGTATGGCTTCCATCGAAAGAGAAGGTCATGTATCGTAGATTTACGGCACGAAAAATAACCTCAAGCCCGAAGAAAGAGGCTCTGAGCAAAATTTGTCGGCTGTTTCAGGGCCGGAATTGCATGAATGCTCACCCCAGAAAACTGTAAATAAAACAAATATTTTTATATTTCACTTCCTATTCTTTATCTACCAGGTATCGAATACCGTAATTTAAAATTAGAAGTGGATTGTTTAATTGATTTTGCTGCCCCTAACATTAAATTTGATGCCCTGCAGTAGCACAATAGTTGCTATTCATTACTTAATGGGAGATAAGTGAGAATAATATCAATCTATTCTTTCCATGACATATTGCGTCATCACGCAGGGGAACGTCAATATTTCGGGCATGCAGAGTAATCAGAGTGCATAATTTCTTATAATTATAGAATTATGGAGTACGTGGTAATGTATGGTAGCACAGAAAATGTAAATAAAGCCGCATTGCGTCCTACATTGCATAAGGGCGTGGATGTGGCACATAACAAGTATTAGGATTGTAGATTTATGGAGTAGGTGGTAATGTAACGAAGCACAGTAAAACCAAGCGCCCTTTGCGTCATACATGGCAGAGGTACGTCCATATTTCGAGCCTGTATGATCACGAATATATTTAATTATGGTAATGCTTTTGTTTAAGTTTTTCTTTTTTTGCAGCACATGTGATTAATATGAGAGAAAATTTAAATGAAGTAAACAATGGGCATAAAAATAGACCTAGTGACTAGGATAGAGTATATGTTACACGATATACTGTTTTTGACTGTTATTAATCAAAGACCGATAAACATAGACATTGTGAAAATTTTAAAAATAGCTTCCACAATTATGTCCAATTTTTTATGAATTACATTCCAAGTGGAGAATATATGTACTCATTGTTGCAGCTCCTCACTTCAATAAAAACATAAGAATTGTTGTTATTTACACAGTTAAACGCATGTGAAGGGATCATTTCGATAACTTGGCAAAAGAGGCAACATTTATCCCAAACTGAATTTTTTAATTTTTGCATATTAACACAAGACCTGAAGTTATTAAAATGATGAACTGAATAGAATGGGCTAACTTGGTAGCTTAAATAATGCATTTAATTACCAGATATAGGAATCTATGAAGATAAAATAATCAACTATTTTGATGTTATTTATAATAATTTTAATACATTCACGATTAAGCAAATTGAAACTCCAATAATAAATTCACGTATATTGAATGAATTTATAAATAATTTAATTAGTAAAACTGAAGAAATCAAATTAGATCGATAGAGCATTACTATAGAGACCACAATTATACATAAAACTTTCAAAACTTCAAAATAAACATGTATGTTCACAAATAACGGATACAATTTACAATTATAAATATATAAATATTTCATTTCCGGAAATTTATTACAACAATGAAATGCTTAATAGGATAGCATTACACTCAATTTCACAAAAATCTAATTTTAAGAGTATTCTTTTAAATATATCGTTAATTGCTTTAATTGTTTCATCTTCATAACCAGATACCACAAAATTGAAATATTTTCACTTAATGGGAATACACTTTACATTATGATATTACATTCAATATAGAGTTATAGCTTTCTCTTTTTATAACAGATATTTTATTTCAATATCATCAAGAAAATTGTAATATTTGTGTGTTGATATTATTGTTTACTTCTCAGGCTTCCAAAATGGAGTTTTTCTGCTCTGTTTTAAAAGATTATTTCATTTATAATACAATGCAGCACCGGAAATAACTAAAACGCAAACTACGAAAATATACGAAATAACCAGACGGATTATGTATTTCCATCGTCATGCTCACTTACCTATCCAGCAAGTGTTGGCGAACATCATGCACAAGCTTGGCACAAGATGGGAATTAAATGTTATGGTCTAACACAGCGAATGTGCAATTACTTAAATTTTAAGTGCGTCTAGCTTATAAAATAAAATGTGGTAAATAAGGCATTTGTTTCATTTAGTAATATCCTGGCAAGCATAAATATTCTCATCCCAGAAGTATGTCAAGTATATCTGAGCAACTAGTATAATGGGTCTTTCTTCCCCAAATCCTATAAACTTAATCTGTGATGAAGCTATTGTTATCATAGCATTTCGATTATATTTATAATCGGAATAATAAACAACTTTCAGATTACAATATTGTATTTTTAAAACTATGCGCATTGAAAGAGTTATGTATAAATGGGCACTCCAATCAAAACAATCAAAAATTCTTTATTTTATTAAACAAAAATTATGGTGAATTTTTACTACAAATTTAATATAATGTTATTTAAATAAAAGCACTAGAATATTCATAAATAATGCTATACAAACAAAAAAGGAAGCAAACTATTTATCCTTTCATCTTTGCTAAAATTTAAATAACTCCACATCTTGGTCGTTGGAGGACCACGCTTTTGTACAGCACATGGCCAGAAAAAATATTTATTTTGGATAGAAGAAGAGCCAGTCAAAATGTGACATAAATAAAAATAAGATTTTTTGATTGATTTATCTATGGACGCTCTTTAATATCTCAGGTCATCAGCATCCCATTCAAGTCAACGCGTGAATCGGCCGACAAATTTTGATCAGAGGCCTCTCTTTCAGGCTTGAGTTTCTTTTTCGTGCCATAAATGTACGACACAGGACCCACGGGTTTACTTGTCTTCCGAAGGAAGCCATAATTAGGACTTTACGCCCGAAAAAATCCATCAGTCCTGCCCGGGTTCGAACCGGCGATCTTGGGTATATAGGAGGCAAGTATGGTAACCACTCCACAAGCACCGACAATAAAAATAAGGAAACATATAAAGAGTCATAGTAAAATTTGTGTGATGAACTGTAGATCAAGTACAATTTACATTCAGATTGGGGGCCTTGCATTACTGTGTTGAGAGTTTATTAATTAGGCAGTTCTGTTTTTTAAATATCTGTTCCATATTAACTTTTCATATTTTTACCCTTACAGAAAAACGTTTTTGTTATATCCGTGTAGTTAAATAGTCTCAAAAATGTAATCTCAATTATATAGACTTTAAATTTTCATTTGCCCATGATATCCAAATCCATGGGGCGCACGATTGATTATTTTTATTTATTTCAAATTTATTGATTTGATGATTATATTGAGAGTTTAAGTAAGAGTGAAGGTGTTTAGTCAAATTCCAAATTCCCGATCTAAATTCAAACACTACCGTTCCAGGATCTCAACAAACCAACATTTTCTTGAAACTGTTGATTTTTTTCTTCATAGAGACTCCTTTATTTATATAGGGAACCATACAGAAATATGCAGTAATATGGCTGGTGGCTCCCTTCAGATCCGCAGGACTGCAAATGCCATATGACGTCCGATTCCATTCATCGGTGCATTCAGGTTGGACGAACAAGTAGCTCAGCATACATGCGGTGCCATTTTAGAGAACGAAACATTTAATAACTTTTGCACCTAATTAATAGAATGAAACGTGATTATGAAACAAAATATGTTGTACTAATTTGTATATTTATTATAGGGATATCTACTATAGAAATATTCCAAATTAGATATACGTCATGTCACAAAAACTTTGTTGTATAATTATTACGTAAAATTAATAAGTGTAATTATATAATAGATATTACTACATTATTGAAAATACTCCCATTATTTAGGTTATTGAAATTCCGCAGGTTTCTTTTTAACAATTGCATGACATTAATATTTCTTAAGGAACAAGCTCATTTTGGGGGAAATAAAATATATTTTCATTACTGAAGGACCAGTAAGCTAAATAAATAAGTAATATAATCATATTATTATTTTGTGCACACTTCACCTCTCTAATTCTACTTTCAACATTAAACACCATTTTAAATGATACAACACAACAGGATAAAAATCTAAACTTCATCAGTGACATCTGATGAGGTCAGCTTAACTAAGAAGGAAGGAGGAGCCTTTTTCTGGAAATCAAATTCGAATAGTGATTCTGCTAATATGTAGGCGTTGCTCTATGTAAATTCATAGCCAATGAAACTAGAGAAGACAGGGCCTGGGCGGGTGAAGGGGGGCTGGGAGGTCCCACAGAGGCTTATTGTATTAGGGGATGAGGAATATCCAGAAGGTATTTGAGCCTTAAACTGCTGCAAGAAGGGGGATGCTTCCGAAGATGATTATAATAATAATAATAATAATAATAATAATAATAATAATAATAATAATAATAATAATGAAGTTTGACTAATTTAGTAATCTACTTCTGAATTAGCAGCTTTAACTGATATATAAGTGTACTAAAGAATTCACTGTACAACTAAGAACATTCTTTTATATATCTGCAATCCTAATACGAGGGACTGTATTTTGAACAGTAAACCAAGGAATTCCGAGTATGCATTTAGTGTGCAATAAAATAATTAACTATTCTTTCGTTCACAGTTTCTGTAGTGATTAATAACTAAATTAAATACGCAGAACCTGTGCTTAATTATATGCAGTGAAAATAAATATGCTATAAGAGGAACTGCCACATTTGTCACGGAAACAGTCAAGCGTGTTTTACTTTCTGTGGATTCGTAGCTATTAAGCATTTAAACCTTCAAGCCGAATTACTCCTTGTTTTTTCATTTATTCCATACTGTTACTGAGAATCCGCACAGAAACCGCGCGTTTATAATTTGAAGTTTGCATTCTCAATGGACACTTAAGCTCCGGGATTCTTGCACACAAAATCTCAATGAGAGTGTAATTTATACCAATCTAGGTATTAGGATAGTAGAAATTATAGCAGGTAGTTATGTAAAGGAAATGGAATAATTATAGGTGGGCGCCAATATATGCATCTTGTTTACCAAACTGGGTATCTTGTACAAGGTGTATAAAAATACGAAGCCAATGTCAGGATTTTCTGGAGAATGGAAGACATGGGGTGTATTTTAGCAACAGAGCCGACGCTTGAGAGAAGAATGAAAATAGTAAGGTGTTTAAGGAAGTGTCTCTAAGCGAAAAAAGGGGCATAAATGAAGCGTATATTTCGTATGTACTTTTAATTTACGTTACGGAAAGAGCATGTTGGAGTTATGTCTTAAGATATTAATGCATAAATCATATTTACATTATATTTCATTAGTTGTGCAGTGAAACGAAAACCATCCATTCTTTGCAATTATACATAAGCATTATAACAAATTTATAATGTAAAATATTATACACATTTAAAATAATACATAATAAAATCCAACAATCCTAAAATATAAAATCAAGCATCTATTAATGGATTATTAATAAAATTTTCCTTTTCATTCCTAGATCCTAAACTGCAATGATTTATTGAATTGATCATTTCACAATATAGCCTATAATAAATATTATAGATGGGTATTTTTTTCCTAAAATCGTAAATGTGACACGGATAAAAACAATTTCGTAACGGAAGGTGTGCAGTTTTTACTCCGTCAGAACTTATCTCCCAGACTGAAGTTGTTCCTATTAGCCCTTGTAAGGCAAATGCCCGGGAAATATCCTAAACATATGCATGGAACGCTTCCTTCCCGAAATTGTGTTCCCGTTTTATCATTACATGTAAAGCACTATCAGTATCCACTAAATGCGGTTGCACAGCAGCAGAAATAAACAGAAATTAAAAAAATGCCGTAAAATAAGAGGTTAGAAACAACATTGCGTAACATATTTTAATATTGTTACTTTATTTTTATTGCTTTTATTTTACGTGGGCATTCTTATGACTTTATCTTACAATACCACATTTTTTCTCCTGTCCATCATTTGTGAAACCATGACAATGATGATGATGATGATGATGATGATGATGATGATGATGTTGATAATTACTACAAAATTTCCCAATGCACTTCAGTGTAGTTCTACAAGTACTTAAACATAGATTATGATGGATTAACTAAATAGGAACCAGTTTCCAGCCTAAACAAAAAAACTTGTACTAGTTAATAACAGTCTACGACGTTTGGTTGATTTTGGAGTGAATTAATGTAATATGATCTTATTATGGGAAGCGGAATATTATGTTTACAAATGATATGATCTTCAAAGCGATTTATTCTGTTATTTTAATAAAGGAGGTCGTACTGGCACTATTTTCAAATTTAACTAAATAGACATGCATACTGCTTCTTCGATCTGTTGTAAAAAAGTAGCAAATATTTTATTTCATACTATTAAAGCGTATACTGCCCCCGATTTTTAATTCATGAAGCAATCTAAGCGTTATGGCCTGAAGGTTTTCTTGGCTGCTAGTTTTATATAGCACAAACGTGGTTACATAAGCTTCAAAATTTTGGTATGGCAGCTCCATAATAAACACGTAGACACTGATAAATAGTAAATCACACTTATACGGGCTTTCAGTTTCATCATTACACTGCTCCAGACCCAAAATGTTATGGAAATAAAATGAGTTAAACTATGCTAATTCGGAGCCAATGAATTCGAAATTGACGCTAAAACTTGCATGTTAGCTCTAGGTTTTTAACTGCGGCCATTACGATTTCTTTTTCGCACAATATCCAGTCCCACATATAAACAATTCTTTGCACGGGGTGAAGTGTGTCATCATTTACACAGGATAGTATCATCAAATAATGTTGTATATCGCCGCATGTGTTGTTCACGTGTTCAGTAGCTTTGTTGCCAGACAAGAGATTTGTGGCCTGTATCATAAATAAGATAGTGGTCGTGTTTTGATGTGTGTCAAAGTGCTTCCATCGTAATTGTGTGTGATATTCTTCCTGTAGCCAAATTATTATATGTAGACAGGTACAAAATGTTTCGTAAATGTGTAAATAGTGCAGAAAATTACTCCAGTTGCGACCAGATAGGATTTTTAAGAAAGTGTTGAATTAAGCCTTCTATAAAAACCCTATTTCTTATATTTTGATTTTATGATAGGGGGGCAGAATTAAAAATGGCACCGCAAGTATGTTGCACTACTTGTTCGTCCAAATTGAATGTATGGATGAATAGGAAAGGACATTAGGCATTTGGAGTACCGATAAATTGAAGGGAGCCCACCAAACAAATTACTGATTATTTCTGTATGGTTCCCTCTATAAACAAAAAGTCAGCGTGAAGAAAAAATCAACAGTTGTATACCTAATATACCCTCTGCAATTCACCCTGTACTTCATGACGACGAACTTCCAATTCCTGAATTCCCAGGTTAATTCCTTTGTGAGCTATGATGAAGAGAGCAGTGCTTCCATAACTGAAGATGAAAATTAATTGCCATTAACTTCAAGAGATGTAGACCTTTTTTCCAAGCACATTAACCTCGCATCACAAGAAGACACAAGCGGAGCTCAATGTAATAATGAGGGATCTAGAACTTCCTAAAAATTAACAGAAATTTTAGCATCACAGTTAAAATATTTTTAAATTAGTGTATAACATATATGTTTACTTCTGTGGCACCAAGACGGTGGACACTGATGATATATTAAACTAGGGGATAAATTGAGAAAGGGCATTCATTTTAAGGAAGGAAGTGTTCCAGGCGTTAGTTTAGAGTTTCTCCCTGGCATTTGCTATTTATGAGGAATGAGAAAAACTTGATAAAACCTTAAGTCTGGGAGGAAGGCCCTGGCGGGAATCGAACTCCACACCTCACACTCAGAAGCCCGTGCCTTAAGGACCTTAACCACCCTTTGCGGGCGGTTACATCAGTGGAATTGTTTACACGACTACGTGAAAGTACGAAATTTCGCACTAGAAATAGATAATTTGAGCAAAGTTTTAAAAAACTGAGGGGCCCTCACATTCTGCAAAGACGTAATAAGTGTGATGAAGGTATTGAATATAAAATATAAAGTACAGCCCCCATCAATGGCGGCCCCAAAAAATAAATAATCATCACCAAACATGTATCTAATATTAACCCATCCAATAAATCACCATCGTTTCCAAGACATGCCTTAAAATAGGACTTTTACATAATGAAAACGAGTTTTCTTGCATTCTTGTTGGGTAATGCCGCCAATACAAAAGAATCATATAAATATGAGAAACATCCTGATAGGGGTAAACTACATAAGATACCAGTGGGAGGTGTATGGGGATTTTAAAAATATTGTCATTTTACTTGGGGTGACCCAGCTACACCAATTACTGTTTTTTCCTTTGGGAGTAGGATAGTTGTGGTAGAGATAAACACTATTCTCAGAAAATTTGGCCCACGAGACAGTCATTATATCCTGGAATGAAAAATCTATTTTATGAACCATGATTGTGCGAAACAATTTTAGCTCCCAGCATAACATATAAAACTGGGGCTTATGAAAATTTGTGTAAAGACTTTAGATTCAAATGGCCCAATATTTGTAGGCAGTGCTATAAGATGTTGCAGAGGTTGTTCCGTAGAAATAAGCAACCATAAGCCTAGGAATAATAAAGCGATATATATTTGGTTCGCATAGTAAAAACTATGCAGGTCAGAATTTGTTACACTGTTTTCTGCGATACGGGAATAGCAGGCATCATTAACATACACATAAACAATACCTGCAAATATTTTCACACCCACTTTAGCTCCTTATTTTACTCTTCACATACTGAAAAAATTGGTTACCATTTATCTATTAAATACAGTTGAGCATAGATATATCTAATATCCTTAAATTTCCAATTCATCCTGAAAATAAAGGAATTAATTAAAACAGCAGTAATCACAAAAAAAATTGGAAAACGTTCTATACGAATATTATAATTCTCTTATTAAGACATTATTTTCATTGAGATAATTCAAACAGAGAGTTCATTTATCTTTTTAGCATTGGAAATTGTTTTGCAAACCTTTGATCATGATATTGACTCTTTTAAGAGTAGCAGAAATGAAAGAAATACTTTATCTTAGTGTTTTGGTTGCCTAGTAACCTGTCCTATTAGGATAATAGAAATATGAAGAGGGTAGTCATGCAGGGAATCACAAAAGGGGAAAGCGCACTGGGTGCAGACATGTAGAGAAACACCATTATCTAGTGCATGCGGGATAATGTATATATTATATGAAGCCAATAAATAAATTCTAATTATTTCGGATGGTATTGTCCAAGATGTGTTAACACAAATACTCGGATTTCGGAATTAATTATTCACAAACCAAAATACAACGGAAAGGTGGTATTTTGGTAAATTGGTTCTATGATATTGTACAAGCTCAATTATGACTTATTTTTCAAATTTGGAAAAGTACATGCCGGTTTTTCTATACTACATCATAGAAGGATAAGCGTTTATTTTATTTACCAAACGAAACACATATAAGAATTATATCATCAAAATTGGGTAAACTATTATTAATTTATTTGATTTATTAATAGTTTTCCAAGGTCCAACAAGTTCTGAAATTTGTTGAAATATCAAACAAAATACTAATGTGAATAGTTGGATTTTATAATTAGATATATTAATATGCGTACAGATATTTCTCTAAAATTGGGAATTTATTTTTAAATTTTATATATATATATATCTATATATATATAAATGAAAAATAAAAATAAAGTAACACAATTAACAATGTAACAGATTAACTGTAATAATAAAAGTAGATAAGGATAAATCACTGTGAAAAAGTCACACTTGAAATTGCTATATTTCCAACTACTGCGAGTTTTTCAATGGCAAGAAGCTAGACAAGTGAAAGTGATAAAAGTAAATATTGAGTTTCGAAGGTAACGTTATGCATAGAAACAGATGAAACTAGAAATGAGAGTGTAGGAAGAAAAAAACTAATATATAAAATTTAAACCAGGTGGTATACGCGCATTATGTAAAAATATAGCTGCCATTTCTCTATCTATGAGTAAACTTTCAGAGCATTGTGTAGGTAACGCATCAATAAGTGTTAGATTAAAAGCGTCATCAAAATCCTTACAGTGAGATAAGGCTTGTTGGGCAACCGGCAAGGGATACTTGGATTTAATAGAACGTCTATGATTGTTCATGCGAAACGAAACAACAGTAGAAGTGAAACCAATATAAAATGTTTTGCAAAGCTTACAAGGTAACATATATACAACGTTCTTGGAAGAACAAGTAGCAAATGAAGAAATGATAAATTCTCTGGACAAATTAGGGCTGTGTAATGAATTGCACGGCAGAATTAGTGCACAGGTTTTACATTTAGGACTTTGGCAAGGATAAGAGCCAGCAAAGGGACGTGGAGAGGATAGGTTACGGCGAAAAATACTTTTAAGGTTAGGCGGTGTTCTGAAAGTAAGGCGGGGTACATATTTAGAAAAATCATTTAAAGATGGATGCATTAACAAAGTATCGTGACATTCTTTCAAAATATGTCTGATGCTTTCAATTCCAGGCACGTATTTGGTAACAAGGTTGATGAAGTTCTTGTTAGAAGTTTTAGGTTTGCATTTTAAAGCTTTGTGCGCTGGGATTATACGGGATTTTAAAAGAGCGAAAGGATAATTTTGATCTTGGAACTTATGAGCTAGGTTTTCAATATACTTGTGAAGAGATGAAAAGTTTGTTACAAAGACGATGACCACGGATTGAAAGACAAAAAGGAATAGATCTTTTGGTATGCAAGGGATGACAGCTATCAAAATGAAAATACTGTTGTAAATTTGTAGGCTTAATGTGCACAGACGTAAGAAAAGAGCTATTGCGTAAAGAAATATCAATATCTTGGAAAGTAGCAGCATTGGGAGACACAGAAGAAATGAACTTAATTGAAAACTTGGAGTTAAGATTAGTAAGGAACTGCTCGAGAGATTCTGAGCCATGAGTCCAAAGCACAAATAAATCATCAACATATCTCAGCCATAATAATGGTGCCAAAGGTTCTGACTTAAGAAATTCCTCCTCTAAGTGAGCCATAAAAAGATTGGCAGAAGAAGGTGCCATTCTGGTGCCCATCGCAGTACCAGTAAGCTAAATAAATTCGTAATATAATAATATTATTATTTTGTGCACACTTCACTTCTCTAATTCACCTTTCACCATTAAACACCATTTTAAATGATACAACACAACAGGATAAAAATCTAAACTTCATCAGAGACCTCTGATGAGGGCAGCTTAACTAAGAAGGAGGAGCCTTTTTCTGCAATTCAAATTCGAATAGTGATTCTGCTAATATGTAGGCGTTGCTCTATGTAAATTCATAGCCAATGAAACTAGAGAAGACAGGGCCTGGGCGGGTGAAGGGGGGCTGGGCGGTCCCACAGAGGCTTATTGTATTAGGGGATGAGGAATATCCAGAAGGTATTTGAGCCTTAAACTGGTGCAAGAAGGGGGATGCTTCGCGAGATAATAATAATTTATAATAATAATAATTTATAATAATAATAATAATAATAACAATATTAATAATAATAATAATAATAACAATATTAATAATAAAAAAAATATTAATAATAAAGTTTTATTAATTTAATAATCTACTTCTGAATTAGCAGCTTTAACTGATATAAAATTATAATAAGGAATTCACTGTACAACTAAGAAAATTCTTTTATATATCTGCAATCCTAATACGAAGGACTGTATTTTGAACAGTAAACCAAGGAACTCCGAGTATGCATTTAGTGTGCAATAAAATAATTAACTATTCTTTCGTTCACAGTGCCTGTAAGTAATTAATAACGAAATTAAATACGCAGAACCTGTGCTTAATTATATGCAGTGAAAATAAATATGCTATAAGAGGAACTCCCACATTTGTCAAGGAAACAGTCAAGCGTGTTTTACTTTCTGTGGATTGGTAGCTATTAAGCATTTAAACCTTGAAGCCGAATTACTCCTTGTTTTCTCATTTATTCCATACTGTTACCGAGAACCCGCACTGAAACCGCGCCTTGGATTTATGTCTTAAGATATTAATGCATAAACCATATATACATTATATTTCATTAGTTGTGCAGTGAAACTAAATTCATTCATTCTTTGCAATTATGCATAAGCATTATATCAAATTTATAATGTAAAATATTATACACATTTAAAATAATACATAATAAAATCCAACATTCCTAAAATATAAAATCTAGCAGCTCTTAATGGATTATTAATAAAATTTTCCTTTTCATTCCTAGATCCTAAACTGCAATAATTTATTGAATTGCTCATTTCACAATATAGCCTATAATAAATATTAAAGATGGGTATTTTTTTTTTCTAAGATCGTAAATGTGACAAGGATAAAAACAATTTCGTAACGGAAGGTGTGCAGTTTTTACTCTGTCAGAACTTATCTCCCAGACTGAAGTTGTTCCAGAAAGCTCTTGTACAGCAAATGCCCGGGAAATATCCTAAACATATGCATGGAACGCTTCCTTCCCGAAATTGTGTTCCCGTTTTATCATCACATGTAAAGCACTATCAGTATCCACTAAATGCGGTTTCACAGCAGCAGAAATAAACAGAAATTAAAAAAATGCCGTAAAATAAGAGGTTACAAACAACATTGCGTAACATATTTTAATATTGTTACTTTATTTTTATTGCTTTTATTTTACGTGCGCATTCTTATGACTTCATCTTGCAATACCACCTTTTTTTCTCCTGTTCATCATTTGTAAAACAATGACAATGATGATGATGATGATGATGATGTTGATAATTACTGCAAATTTCCCAATGCACTCCAGTGTAGTTCTACAAGTACTTAAGCATAGATTACGATGGATTAACTAAATAGGAACCAGTTTCCAGCCTAAACAAAAAAAACTTATACTAGTTAATAACAGTCTACGACGTTTGGTTGATTTTGGAGTGAATTAAAGTAATATGATCTTATTACGCCAAGCGGAATATTATGCTTACAAATGATATGATCTTGACAGCTATTTATTCTGTTATTGTTAATAAAGGAGGTCGTATTTGCATTATTTTCAAATTTAACTAAATAGACATGCATACTGCTTCTTCGATCTGTTGTAAAAAAGTAGCAAATATTTTATTTCATACTATTAAAGCGTATACTGCCCCCGATTTTTAATTCATGAAGCAATCTAACCGCTTTGGCCTGAAGGTTTTCTTGGCTGCTAGTTTTATATAGCACAAACGTGGTTACATAAGCTTCAAAATTTAGGTATGGCAGCTCCATAATAAACACGTAGACACTTTGATAAATAGTCGATCACACTTATACGAGCTTTCAGTTTTATCATTACACTGTTCCACACACAAAATGTTATAGAAATAAAATGAGTTAAACTTTACTAATTCGGAGGCAATGAATTCGAACTGCACGCTAAAACTTGCATGTTAGCTCTAGTTTTCTAATTGCGGCCATTACGATTTTTTCTCGCACAATATCCAGTCCCAAATATAAACAATTCTTTTAACGGCGTGAAGTGTGTCATCATTTACACAGGACAGTATCATCAAATGATGGCGTATATCGCCGCATGTGTTCTTCACGTGTTCAGTAGCTTTGTTGCCAGACCAGAGAATTGTGGCTACTATCATAAATAAGATAGTGGTCGTGTATTGATGTGTCTCGAAGTGCTTCCATCGTAATTGTGTGTGATATTCTTCCTGTAGACAAATTATTATATGCAGATAAATACAAAATGATTCGTAAATGTGTAAATAATACAGATAATTGCTCCATTTGCGAAGAGGTATGATTTTCCTCTAGAAAGTGTTGAATTAAGCCTTCTATAAAAACCCTATTTCTTATATTTTGCTTTTATGATAGGGGACCAGGATTAAAAATGTCACTGCAAGTATGCAGCACTACTTGTTCTTCTAACCTGAATGCATTGATAAATAGGAAAGGTCATTTGCCATTTGGAGTACCGATAAATTGAAGACCAGCCATGTTGCTGATTATCTCTGTATAGTCCCTCTATAAACAAAGAAGTCTGCTTTAAGAAAAAATCAACAGTTGTATACCTAATATACCCTGCGCAATGCACCCTATACTTCATGACAACGAACTTCCAATTTCTGAACCCCCAGGTTAATTTTTTGTGAGCTATGATGAAGATAGCAGTGCTTCCATAACTGAAGATGAAAATGAATTGTCATCAACCTCAAGAAATACAGACTTTTTTCCAATCACATTATCCTCGAATCACAAGAAGACACAAACGGAGCTCAATGTATTCATCAGGGATCTAGAACTTCCTAAAAATTAATAGAAAAATGACATCACCGGTAAAATATTTTTAAATTAGTATTTAACATATATGTTTACTTCTGAGGCACCAAGTCGATGGACACTGATAATATATGAAATGAGGGGATAAATTCAGAAAGGACATGCATTTTAAGGAAGGAAGTGTTCCAGGCGTTAGTTTAGGGTGCCTCCCCGGAAATTGCTATTTATGACGAATGAGAAAATCTTGTTAAAACGTTCAGTCCGGAAGGACGGCCCTAGCGCGAATCAAACTTTACTCTCACAAGTCCGTACCTTAACGACCTTGGCCATGCGTTGCGGCGGTTACATCAGTGGAATTATTTTCACGACTACGTGAAAGTACGAAATTTCGCACTGGAAATAGATCATTTGAGTAGTTTTTTTTTAAAACTGAGGGGGACCTCACATTCTGCAAAGCGTAATAAGTGTGATGAAGGCATTTAATATAAAATATAAAGTACAGCTACGATCAATGGCGGTCCGAAAAAATAAATAATTATCACCAAACATGTATCTAATATTAACCCATCCAATAAATCACCGTCGTTTCGAAGACAAGACTTAAAACAGTACCTTTACATAATGAAAAGGAGTTTTCTTCCATTCTTGTAGCGTATGCCACCAAAACAAAAGAATAATACAAATATGAGAAACATCCTGATAGGAGTAAACTACATGAGATACCAATGGGAGGTTTATGGGGATTTAAAAAAAATTGTCATTTTGCTTGGGGTGACCCGGCTTCACAATTACTGTTGTTTCCTTTGCGAGTAGCATTGTTGTGGTAGAGACGAACACTATTCTCAGAAAGTTTGGCCCACGAGACAGTCATTATATCCTGGAATGAAAAATGTATTTTATAACCATGATTGTGCGAAAAAAAATGTTTAACTCCCAGCATAACATATAAAACTGGGGCTTTTGAAAGATTATGTAAAAGCTTTAGATTCAAATAGCCCAATGTTTGTAGGCAATGTTATAAAATGTTACAGAGGTTATTCCGTAGAAATAAGCAAGCATAAGACTAGGAATAATAAAGCGATCTATATTTGGTTTGCATAGTAAAAATTAAGCAAGTCAGAATTTGTTACACTTTTTTCTACCAAACGGAAATACCAAGCATCTTAACATACATATAAATAATACCTGCAAATATTTTCACATCCACCTTAGCACCTTATTTCACTCTTCACATACTGAAATATTGGTTACCATTTATCTAACAAAGACAGTTGAGCATAGATATATCTGAAATCCTCAAATATACAATTAATCCTGTAAATAAAGGGAGTAATCAAAAGATTAGTAATCAGAAACAAGGCAAAACGTTCTATACGAATATGATCATTCTCGGATTAAGACATTGCTTTCATTTACATATTTGAAACATAGATTTTGTTATCTTTTTAACATTGGAAATTGTTTTGCACATGTTTGATCAGGATATTGAATTTTTTCAGAGTAGCAGAAATGAAATATTTATTTCAGTGGTTCGGTTGCCTAGTAACCCATCGTATTAGGATAATAGAAAAATGAAGGCAGTCATGCAAGGAATCACAAAAGGGGAAAGCGCGCTGTGTGCAGACATGTAGAGAAACATCCTTATCTCGAGCATGTGGGAAAATGTATATATTGTATGAAGCTAATAAATAAATTCTATTTATTTTGGATGGTCCACGTTGATTAGACAAAGACAAAAAATTAAGTTAACCTATGAAGGCATAAAATGTGTACGTAAAATCCAAGATACGTTAACACCAATGAAAAACTCGGATTTCGGAATTAAATATTCACATATGAAAATACAACAGAACGGTGGTATTTTGGAAAATGGGGTCTATGATATTGTGCAAGCTCAATTATGACTTAATATCCAAATGTGGAAAGGTACATGCCGGCTGTTCTATACTACATCAGAGAAGGATAAGAGTTTATTTTATTTGTCAAACCAAACACATATAACAATTATATCATCAAACTTGGGTATCTATTGTTCATTTATTTTTTATTAATAGTTTTCCAAGGTCAAAAAGTTCTGAAATTTGTTGAAATGTCAAACAAAATACTAATTTAAATAGTTGGTTTTTAAAATTAGATATAGTAATATGCATACAAATATATTTTTCTAAAATTAGGAATTTTTTATTAATATATATATATATATATATATATATAATTTTAATACATGTTGACATTAAACTTCAATAAATGTTATTGGTATACACACCAAATATAATAAAGTGGTTTATTTGTAGAGGCAGGAAAAACTGCATTAATTAATTAGCCCCATTTCAAGACCAAACTTGGAAAGGTAGACATATTGACAAACTTAAAGTAATTCAAATTTTAAACATTAAATTATGCAAATTCACAGATAACAGCTAATACAGTCATATATAATAAATAAATGTGCAAATTTCAGTAATTTTATGACGAAAACGAAATATTTTACAAGACAAGGAAGGTATCATAGTCAAATCGCAGCAGGCCTGTCAATAGTGCATGTTAAAAGTTAGACGCCTTAAAACTATTCTTATTCATTTGTTATTTTGTCTACAAACCAGCTGGCAGAGATATCATTTATTTTACTGAATACCAACACATATTTACTTAAGGATATGACATTACACTTTTGAATTTGACATAAGTATTTATGCATGCATGTGTACATATATAGTAATCAAAGTGAATACCCTCGTGCAACTGTTGCATTTCAAAAATATTTTGAAATTCTATTTTTTTTTTCGAATAGTTGATGCTCATTCAAAATATTATTTCATAAAGCACATAATTCAAGAAAAGAACACCGGTAAACACAATATTACACAATGTGTATTATATCACCCTTATGATCAATATTTTTATTTATTTTTTTTATTGCTGCTTGTCTGTTAAGCCTCCTAAGTTGTGGCCAAAGTCACGCACTTACTTGATACGCAAAGTGGGTGAAACATTCACCACTAACAAAATATTTAACTGTGAATGAAATATCAATTTGAATTTTCTTTGTATTAAAATATATATATTTTTATTCGCCAATATTCTGGGATTTTATTTGTGATTATTGCATTCCTCCTTTTGCTAGCAGTTTTTATTTTTCCCTTGATTATTATAATAGGCATGATTTTCGTAAGGCTGAAAACTCTTAACAATATAACTATTTTTTTCCATTTTAGAGCAGAATATTAATACAATTATAAAAATATTTATAAAATTATTACAATCACATGTTCTGATTTTATTTGAATTGCGATTGCATACTGGTATATGTATATCTTTATCATGCTTATAAAAGTGTTACATATGATTTTCATTTCATGTAGTATTTTTGTAGTATAACTCTATAGTCATATTTCTACTATTATTACAGTTGCAAGAGGTACTCTTAGAATTAAATAACATTCTGAATATATCAAAATTACATTGGGAACTTTCCAATTAATGTTACATTCTATTCATTCGTTTGCATGAGGATAAAATCCCTGCATTGGTTCATTAGGGATCGGTTAGTTGTTGCGCAGGTTTGCTTTATAGTCATAACCCTTTCATAACTTTTGGGTTAATATTTTTTCTCAAAACATTGCCTATTTATAATAGGTATTCATAACTTTCATATACTTTTAATAACTTGTGATACACACGAAGAATTATTTTATTTCATTACAAATATATTGAATTGCATTGCTAAATTTAAGTTAGAGTAAAATAGTTTTCAGGTACATTCAAATTACCGCTGCACCACCTCAATAATATACCATGGATGTCTTTTAAGCAACTTGGAAAGTTACAGTTATGAAAATAGTTGAACCAATTGCCCCATTAAAACATAATTATTATGAAAGGAATTTCGTAGCACTATGCGTTGTTTTAATTATTAGAAATGGAATTACCCCCTGAAATGTGCCGTTTACCATTAGGAATTTACTACTGCCAGGAAGTGTCCATAAACATGGGTTTGAAATATATCTTTATGACACTGAATGTTCTGGAAAAGCAGAAGTTTTCATGTCATTGGTAAAGACGTAATCTATACAATTACTAACTATATTTTTAGAACTTATTTCTTTGAATTAACTAATGAGTGAAAGTGGTTGATCAAATGATCGAATAATAGCTATTTTAAATACAATAATATGTTAAATAATAATTCTGTCTTTATAACTATTACAAGGTAATATTATAAGGAATTATTGAGGTCGCAATCTGAGGCGTCATATTCACCGCACTGATCCAAGGAATTCGGAAAATTTTTAGTTGCATCAAATAACGAAACATTCGTTAGTTTTTAAGTCTCCTAAGCGTTACAATGAAATGGAAATAATAATGGAAATAACCTATCTGAAATTGCTCATAATTATAGGCAGCACTGCTTAAAAATATGAATCTCCTCGTATGAGGGGTTTTCATATCCATCGTGGAAAAATACAGCGTCATAGGTTTCTTGTGGAGCGTGACCCGCAAAATATTTTACACCTTACAGTCTTATTCTTCCTGCTTTTATAGTTTACTTGAAATTCTTCACATTGCTCAGCATCTGAAATGAAAGCACCATATAATTAGCAGCTAAATGCTTAAGGGACTTCAAGGTTTGAGGTTGAATTTCTTGCTCCGTAGTTACATCGATTTAAACGTAACCTTGTGTAGAGTTCGGTCACGAAGGTAGCTATAGCGTATTTGGAGAGTAGAATTATGGTGTAGATAATTATGTAGCGGAAAATTGATACGAGGACAGGCTCACTAAATCACACATCTTGTTTGCCTAGCTTGATGAGTATTAGGATGGTGTTTATTAGGGGTTACTGTTTAAAACAGTAAACCGGAAAGGTGCCCAACGAAAAATATTTAGTTTTCCAATCTAGCCTTTGTTGAATCGGATAGTAGAATTATAGAGTAGGTAATAACGCGAAGAAAAATTGAACTAGAAATGTGCATGACGTAATACATTTTGATTACTAACCTTAACGTCGTGTATTAGGATGGTACATATTAGGAGTTGGGGTTTTATAACATTAAACAGAAAAGACAAAAGGCACAACGATAAATATCCTGATTACCAATTTAGTCATTTCATTCGGATAATGGAATTGTATAGTAGATAGGTACGTAACGGAAAATTCAAGTAGAAAGGTGCATGGCTTCACACAACTTGCTTACTAAGTTATACGTCGTGTATTAGAATGGTATTCATTATGAATAGGCGGTTTTGTATTAGAAAAGAGAATGGCGCGCAAACTGAAAGATCTTGTTTACTAATATTGTTCTGTTTATTAGGATAGCAGAATTATCGTGTAAGTGGTCGTGTTATGGAAAGCAGAAGTAGGAAATGCTCGCGATGACGGTTGTACATACAGTCATGCCTATCAAGCAAGTAGATTTATGTATGAATGTGTATAATTATCATTATAATAATAATAATAATAATAATAATAATAATAAAAATAACAAAACAATAATAATAATAATAATAATAATAATAATAATGTTAGTTCAACAAATTTAATTTCTTAGTATTTTGAGTCACCATGTTTACCTATATTCAGGTGCGCATTTCAAAAAATGGGTAATTGACGACGAAGGATTTTGTCTGATACACCAATGTGTGACAAATTATTTCTTTAAACCAACATCTATATTTTAGGTTACTTCTATATTTATTAATTCTTTTAGAAGAGCAGAATTTTAAGATAACAGAATAATTAAAAAGTAAGATGTAGTATTTTACAAAACAGTGATATATTGTGTTAAATACAGCTTTCTCATTCAATGTGTATATATAAACTCCTGAGGAATATACTGGCATGGTTTTGTATAAATAAAAATTATTTATTTCTTTGTTGTTCCTCTTATTGTCAGTTCTACTGGTTAAAATTAGCTTAAAGTAATTCTTCAATTATGCATTGTGAGAGTATAACATATTCATCCTTATGCGCTTTAAATTATGTTATTTAAAAAACCATTTCCACTTTCACCAACTGAATTATAATTTGAATAGTGTAAGAGTTCCGTATGCAGCACCAAAATTTTTAATGTTACGGTTTTCACCATTTTATGTATTTGACTTTTGCAAGGTTCAATAGACTCTACAGACATCTGTGAATACCGGGCACTTAAAAGGTGTATCCTTTCTGCTGCCTTTTTCTTGGTTCGTTTGTACAAAAGACATAAATGAACCTATCATTTTAAAACGTAAAAGCTATTTATTATTGCTGCCGAAAATAGTATGTATTTTGGTAAATATGTTATGTGCCTACATATGATTAGTTTCTTATGCTATTTCAAAGCCTTTATCCCATTCGGGGCAATTCACTAACTCATGGCATAGCTACTATTTCTCACCTTCTTTGGCCAAAACCGGTTGGCGGGATGTTGCATAGCTTTACACGTAAATATGCAACATGCTTTGGAGGGGTAGAGTGTGTGTGTGTGTGTGTGTGTGTGTGTTTGAAACTGGAGTGGGCAGACGCGTATGTTTTAATGGAAGTTTAGAGGGAAACCAGAGCCCGAACCAAAAGAATACAATTCGATATTGCTGTTTTATTTTAAGCCATTAATTTATTAATTCACAACTTATATGAATATAAAACCCAACAACTGTGCAATGAACTTAAATACTCGCATTGTTTATATTTATGTAAATGCAATATGAGATCTATAATGACGCAATATTGCTTCTTTTAACCAGTTCATTTTCAGAAAGGACAAATGACAGGTTAATATTTTTCTTCCAGATTCACCTTCCAATCATCCACGTTACACTTAACCGCGTGTGAATGCTCTTTCTGCGCTGTTGAGTCTACGGGGAGGCTCTGGAATTGACTAACTACCCGTTCACGGACCCTTCAGCGGTTTTAACTCCTAATACCGGAGTAGGATAACGTGTATTCAACAACTGTAGATTAAATTTTAGGCTAATTATGAAAATTAACCGTTTTTTTCTTCATTTTAATTCATTGTAACACAATTATTTTAGAAATTTGTTTTCCTGGTAGTTAATGGCATTGCTGCAATTTCTTAGTAATCCTCAAAACCCAAAAGTTTTAATCCAATGATTTCCAGCGGCTGAAGCCTGGAAAAGAAGTGCTGTATATTTAGAGTTTCTGTCTAGATTTATTTAGAAATAGAGAAATTTGAATTATTTAAGCGCTTAAGCACATTACAGAAGGAAAATATTGTATAAGTAGATTTTGGATATAATATGTACACTGACTCAAAACCGAATTAGGTATAAATGTCTCGAATCTATTGTGCTATCGAAATATGTCGCTTAAATTAATTGCACCGGTCTGAAATGGTTATTTTAAAAAGCTATTCGCAACATGAAACTAAAAGTTCTTACTTATTAATATCAACTAATTTCCAGCGTGTTTGCTAGAAATTAATTTATTTCATTTGATATTTGAAAATCACGGTGAACAATCCTTCACGCAAAAGATTTTGGGGCGTGCGGCCGGCTGGCGGCTGGCATCTGTGTCGACCGTGTGTTACTTGGTGAAGATTACAACATACACTGAAGCCTGGTGCAGCGCAGGGAAAATTTACTCCCCACCTCCCGCCTCCGCTGATATAGCACTGCGGTGCAGTGCCGAGGCTGCATCAAGTATTGATCACCATCTATTAGTGTATAAAAAGGACTTCCAATAATTATAAAAGTTTAGTAATCATTAAGTCTTTGTATTTATAATGCATACAAATTTTTGAATTTAATATCGGTTCATGTAAGTGTTTGCATGAAACATGGATATATAATTTATTGTCGAAAGAAATGTGTAATACATATGTTTATAGCTTAAACAATTAATTGTGAAATTAAACAAGGGTCTGATACTAATTTCTGCAACCCAGGTTCTTTTATATTTATGTTTTTTTAGATTTTATTATCAGAAATGTCCAACTTTCTGTAAAAGCATTTACTAAATTGATCCAACAGTGTAGTATTCCTAATATTCCCATATGTGGAAGGAATTATAAATATTTTTTATTTTATGGATTTTCTGCTCAGCAATGTTGCAGCATGCTCAAGAGCTGGTCTGCTTTAATTACATTTTTACTGCAAAAGTGAATATTAGATTTGAAAAGAATTTCAGAAATAAGTGAGTTATCGTTGCTATACGGGAGGAAGAAAGTGTTACCTGTAATACCTACATGACATTTTGTACCAATAATATGTAGAAATTATTTTCACCACAAACCAGCTAAGAAAAACATTTATCAAAGACAAATTCGGCTATTCAGGCATGCAGATACACTCTAAATATTCATAGTACACATTCTCTATTTTAATATCAAATTCCTGTTCCTATAAATATAAACGTTTGCAATTGCAAAGCCAAGCGTCCCTAAGACGGGAATTTATTCTTATTCAGTTCTGTTTTATTATGCTTTTGAACATGTTTAATTCCTTTGTAAAGTGCAAAGTCAAGTAACAATAAAAACGCAATTGTATTTTACTTAGCCTAACGATTTAGGACATAAATACCTTCAACTATTTCTGCGTTCTACGTGCAACTTAAATTAAGTGAACTGAGAAATAGTAGATAAGAAAGCGTAAAGAAACGGTATATCTTTGGTAAGGAAAATAAACCTAACCATATATTTAGATAACGTTGGAAAGGGTAGCAGAATTCGATCTATCACGTATCTGGTAGAAGGAAAATCACAGAGAGAGAAGTGACTATACCACACTTATATACCACACGAGGAATAAAATTTTGGGATATCAGTCCTTTTGAAAAATGTTACACCGAGGATAAAGTGTGTGAAAACACTACAGGTCAAAATATGTAAGAGAATTACTAATATGCAGGTTTTTATTTGACACACATAATAAAATTTTAATTATTTTCTTAAAGAATGTGTGCATTAACGTTGTAAAAAAATTATTAATTTTGAATAAGAAATTACAAGTTAAAATATGTTTCGTACTAGTAAATGTGAATTTATAATGGAAGCGCTTTCATAGAGTCACTGCAAAAGAATTTTATCATCATTTTCTTAAATTAGTATGTTACTGCAATCGGCATTTTAAACTAAAATATTTCACAGATATACTTGTAACATTCCAGTTTATTTGCTGTTGGAAACATACCAGGTTATCTGCTGATGTGCCGGCTAACTTGCAATAAACTCAGAATAGAAGATGAATCGGCTAATGCAAATCCTAGTCAAGGGGATAGGTTTCGAAATCCTTGGTGCCATTAAAAGCATATCTTGGCCAATGACAAAATTTATTATTGTAAAAAGGGAAGCAGATGGGCCGAGAGAATATGCGTTCTCTCTAGTTCACCAAAAATGGCATCCCTGGATTTATGCAAAGCGTTCCAAACATACTGAAATTTGTATCTTTAAAAGTTTCGTTATTTCTTTCCGTTTCGTTCTAGGTTATTTCTGATATTATTGCTTACATTTCCAATGATTTAGAATAAAAATTCACTGAGACACGAATTTATTCCGTAACTATAAATTTGATTTATTAAACAGGTTAGTAGACTATATCTGGAAAAGTATACGATCATCAAGCTGAAGAGTTTATTACTTAGCGGTCTTCAAAGCAGTGAAATGTTACACAAAATTTTAATGTTATCAGCAAGACCGTGATTTATATTTCCAAAATATTTTAATAAGAATCCATTAAATTACAGTTTCTACCATTTTGTTAACAACCTTAAAATAGTTTAAAAAACTCGAGCACAAATATCAATATAGTACTTAAAATTATTTTATTAATATTCACATAATATATGTCACATTACTAACTGCAATCAACATGCTGGCCTTACAGTAGGTTTTAAAATGAAAAATGCATAGTTTAACAGTATTTAAGAGATGATTTAAATTCATTAAGATTTATTAATATCATTTTATTTTCGATTTTCTAACTTTCATCTGAACGTCATTGTGACTTAAACAATTACATTTCTGCATCCTGCGATTATAAGGATGTTAATTGATCCGTAAGTACAAAACAACTGGAAAGATTTTTTTTCTGCAATGTACTCAAGTGAATTATAGGATGGGGATATGTTTAGGAAATATAGTATAACAGTCTGTTTTGTGCAGTTTCTATTTACAAGGTAAGGGCCTATTGCAGTAGATGGCAAAGTGCATGGTTGAGTTTATAAAGGAAAGGGTACTTACATATTGCTCCAATGCGTTCTTGTTCAATGAAGTGCTTATTTTAAGGTATACAGATGTAAGGGTGCAGTTTTTAATATTTTAAATTTCCACATTCTAAACACTAGCAAATGTTACATATATTAGTGAAGAGAATTAGGCTATAGGACACTGACTTAAGAGGTAACAGGAATAGTGGAGCCCTGTGTCATTAGACAAATGAACTTGTAACCCTACACTAGACTAAGTGCTTCAGTGACAATAGCAAATTTAATCATTTCGTCCCCCCTTCCTTCTTCCCTGGAATTGGGGTTTTCCAAGAATATGGGTAAGGGGTGAACAAAGTGGCTCTATCTCTCAAATTTAAATGAAATGTGGAACTTCCAATTTGTCAGTATCCATGTTTATAAAAATGTTATGTAACAGCGTGAAAACAAATGGGTATGAACACACATATAAAGAACTGGTTTAAAAATAATGGAGACAAACAAATACAAAAATACATGATACATTGTTTCCTAATTAAAATTAGACATAAAAATAGCAATTGAAAAATAACCTAACATACATACTAAATAAAGCATTCTATAATTAGGGTATTATTCTCAAAACATGTTGTGTCTATCTTTGACCATAATGTGTTAGTAAACAGGTGGCCTTAGTTAAAAATCTGGTTCCAGGTTATTAGTAAATATGTGGAATTGCTCTTTGTAGTAACCCCTAACATAATAGGAGGACATGGCATTAGTCGAGCATAAAGCATTAGATGTCCGAAAAATGAAGGTGTTTTGCTGCTATTATTTCTAATTTGTGAACTTCTAAACAAAATCCTATAAAATTTACTAACTCACTGTGTTTATTGTCACAGTACATTTGCGTTTATATCGGAAACGTTTCATTAGATTTTCAAATGCCTATACTGGATTATAGAGGAAACGTTAAAGCAAAACGTTTACCAAAATTTAATGAACCACTTATTGTGGAGAAATTTAAGCTATGGGAGGTGTGTGTACGCGCAATATATTTATAATCCAAATAAGTTAAGAAGCCGATATAGGGCACAATTTATATAAATTAGAAAGATTATGCACTTGGAAAATGACACAGTCTCAATTATGTAGGAAAAAAAATTAAACGCGGTGCAAAACCTATACCATCAATGCACGCATACGCTAATGATAGCATCAAGCTGCTGCTCATGCTTTCTAATAGAAATTGAGACAATATTTATAAGCTGCCACCGCCTAATTTATTTAGAGTGACTACAGTAATTAATTTTTTGCAACTTTCTTATTATATTCATGAGTGCAATGTCATTTTATTTCTTGTACAAGTGTTGAATTAATGCCTGTAAAAAGTCATTTTCTGGTACCCGAGTGCAGAAATCCACCCTAGCAGGAAATTTCTGTTGCCTATTGTTAACAATATTGGTAAAGGTGACCAGTACTCACCGATTATTCATGAGTATGCTATAGCATGGTCCATGCAAATGGTTTTATTTTGTATTCTGTTAGCAAATTGTAAACCAGGGTAGGCATAATAAATCTCATGGCTATTGCCAGGATAAAAATACACGCCGATAATCTATTCAAGGGAAGAAGCAGCCCTCTTCAGTTGAAATCTGCATGTAAAAAGTCACGTAGGCCATTTTTATTTATTGTTGTAAATTTGTGACCCGCAGTTATTTTTTTTCAGAGTATTCAGTTGTGCATTATCAGTGTAATGGCATTCTCAATTCAGTTCTATTAGTAGAAAGCTGTAGTCAGTTTTGGAATTTAATTAAGTGTGGGGCACAATATGGACGTCTCGTTTTAAAATTTCTGATTTGTTAATGACAAAAGAGTTGGAAGAGGGAATGTGCACTGGAAGGGAAAAACAAAATTTATAATAATATAAAATCTCCTTTGGTACTACAGGAGTACATATATTCAGAATGTAGGGATCTTGCAAAGCAATGAAAAATGGCATCCTTATATCCAAATTCTCTTTTGCAAACCATAATTAAAAAAGCCTTTGTTATTTGGGAAAATACTTACTAAAAGGTGTATTTTTACACTATTTGGATAAAATTATAATAGTAGCAATTGTTAAAATGCTTTCTTGAACAGAATATGATGTTATTATAATATAAAGGATACGATTACGTATTGCTGAATACAGAATCTATAATTCATCTTCAGTACAATTACGTAATTATGCTCAAAACATTGTTTTCAATAGCGTTTAACACCCTTTTTACTATTGAGGCACCACATGCAGTTCCACCATTGTTTGCAAACCCTGTTAATATTTTTCGTGTTCATACATTTAATCAATCGGTTTTACGTTACTACTTCTGATAATTTTGGATATTCTCGCGATTATTAAAAATCACGCTTTTGAGATTGGGCGTTAAGTCCATCTTCACTAATAATGCAAACAAAAGAACTAAATGATTACCATTGATTCAATGGTGTTATAAGTTTAACAAAAGAAACCATTCATTGACATCAGAATAAATTCAATAGAAAATCAACATTTATGTAACTTAACATTTCATTAATATTGGTTTATAATTCTGATATGCAAATAAATAACAACGCAATGCTTTTACAGTAGTATACAAATCGGAATTTCTAAAAATTAGAAAACTCGTTTCGCTCGTTTTTCAAATATGTGAACATGGTATATTGTACAACGTTATCAAATAATGTTATAATTTATTACTAAACACAAAGGAATTTGACACCTAACCTAAACTATGTCATTTCCTTGCTTTCTACTGTGGTTGCTGCTTCTATTATGGTTTAGCAAAAATTAAGTAAAAAAAACCGAATAATGAGATTAGCAACAAAAATTTCAATTTGTGAATACATGTAGAAGCAATGATTTACAATATTCTCTACAGTAGCAGGCGGCTTGGAAACAAGTTCGGAATTCTATATTTTACATTTTGTGTAGTCTTCCCTCAATTTGAGCAAGGATCAGCCTCCCAGAGTTAATAATTATTTACTTGTGATTAATGTGCAGTCATCTCTTAGAAGATGACATTTTGTATTACTACAAATATAAAACGTAAATGTATAAACATCTGAATACACGGAACGTAATTTAAGTGCATCGTCATATTGCTGAGTCATTATTCAGTATTTACTTCTCTGTTTGTGAAAAGCCCTACGATCACATTGTCATCGGGCACAAACCCCACGGATTTTCCGCACAGCCCATATATTATCTAGATAATGTCTTGTACCGGGTATTGCTACTTAGTGTGAATTCACGTGACAGAGAATATTTCCATATTTCCGCAAAAAGAGGACCTGCAATCATGGACAGGACCATCTTGCTCAACAATACAAGATGTGTGTATAGAGTTACCTATAAAAATTAAAATGGCAATGATCAGTAGTGGTTTTGCCAAATGGAAATAATGCTTATTATTGCTGTTCAATACTGAATACAGTGGGAAACATGAATAATATATAAAATGATTGATAAATATATAAAATGCAATATTTTATGCGTGCTCAATAGAAATTAATATACATTTGTTATGCCCTGATATAATAGATGGTAGATTCGGATAATATATTAGAAAAATAATTTTAAGGCTATGTTAGTGCCATGTAATCAAGAAACTGTTAGGCAGTAGTAAATACCAAATATTTTGAAAAAAATATATAATTATTAGAGATTTTCATTCTTCGTTGCTTCCTTTTAGAGATGCAAATACATGATGATAAAATTATATCAATAAAACTGTTTTATGTATGCGTTGAATGATAACTGTCAAATCTGTAAGAGGTATTTATGAGTTTATATACTGTAACTTTTATTGCGGATGGAATGATTAAGTTTTCATTTAGTGGTTTTGCTTTTCACTTTCAAATTTATTTCCGATCATTTACGGAATATTAGTCTTAAAATTGCATTGCAAGAAGTGACATTGAATCTATAAAATCAGAGGGATTCATCTGTTTATATACTGCAATACTTATTGCTGATGGGATAACGCAGTTTTCACTCACCGACCTTTCTTTCACTCTCAACTATATATCCGATAATTTAAGGGATATATGTGTGAACGCTATTTTGCGAGATGTGATGTTAAATCTATAATTCTGATGCAGATTAGTACTAAGTCATAAAATACTACATTCGAGTAATACTTTTGACAAATGAAATGAATTAAGGAAACATCTCATTTATTTCATTGTCACATCATAAACAAGGAAAAAATCAACTGGAACTTTTAGGTGTACTTAAAAATAAAATATTCGTACTTTGTTTAGAATCCTCATTCACTCTTATTGATGTAGGAGGAACGAAGAAAAAACTAAGGTTATACTACCGACTTCGCACTTAAAAGCTGATTTCCGTAGATTTAGTATTTAGAGCGACGCAAGTTCCTTACCATTTTGTCTGTACTCAAGAGATGATAATAAACCATGAGTAAAGTTGAACATGTTACTTACCTAAACGAACGAGTTGTTTTAGCCTTTGGTCTAAAAAATATCCTACAAACGCGTTGGGGTTTGAAATATGTTACCTGCGAGCGGCTTTCCGTAATTTTCCTGTACAAGTGTGTTTATTTTTGTGAAATATCATACAACATAGGGGTGAACTGATGAAATTTATAATAATTATTAGATATTTGCACACATATTGTTCGTATAAGATCAGGAAAGTTCATATGGGGAATCAAATAATACTAAAAATCTATATTTCTGCCATTACTTTCGTAGTTAACAGGATTATATATTTGAAATTTTCGCGTTATTAATTGCACGAAATTACTATTTTCTCGTAAAGATATATTTAGTTCTAGAGAAATGAAAACTGGTATCATATTAAGTTACGATTTGTAATTAAAATGAATAGAAACTGAATATATTAGTGCTCGAATCCTTGGTGCATATTTTACATCTTCTAAAAATTTTCTCATCTTTGCACAACACCAGATCCTTCCTACCGAATGATAGCATAACTAGGAGAAGGAGAAGTTTATATAACTTCAAATACAGCAATATCTGCACTTTCTTGTGTATGAAATTTAAACCAAATATTGAATTCCTCCCCATAGCAAACACTGATAGACGGAACAATTTATTACGATCACAGCCAACGAGTTTAAATGGTGTGAGCAGTTTCAGAAGCAGGGTTATCGTCCGCACAAAGGAGCACTGTATTAGGGAAATAGGAATGTAGAGAAGGTTTTGTGCAATAAAAGCCTGAAAGAAGAGTCGTTTCCAAAGACGAATTACAGGTAATTAGGTCCTGGTCCTCTTATTCATGAAAAACTAATTGTACATTTCATTTGCTGGCATTGGGGAATGACATTTTTGTTTACAGTTTGTTAGATTTAAAATATTTACCATAAAAGTTTTTCAAAGAGCATTACTCAAGTATATTTGTAGTTTACGTTTTGCATTTACAGAAAATTTTATTTATTATTTTTCTTTGCTTCTATACAATTACCCTATTTAGCTGCTTTTTAAAATGAGCTTAATTATAATTTAAACTACTGAGAAATCACAAAATTAGGCAATCCGTGAGATGAAATGAGAAATTAAAAAAGTTATGGTTTAAGGAAAGAAGCGTTTCAGGCCATTTATGAGAACTGAGGAAACCTGAAAACCACCTCATTAAAAATGACGCTTCTTGCGGGAATCAAAGCTCAGACCTTCAGTTCCGTGTCTTAACAATCGCGGTCATCTGTGGCGGTATCCAAATGGATAAAATAAACAGAACAAAATTAATTTGGATATATAAAAAACACTTCTCTAAACACAAGAATAAGATCCTGTTATATTTTTTAATCCTGATTCGATAATATAAATGAGCTAAAAGTGTTACATTTAAATATAATCAGTATAAATTAACTATTAATGTGTTATCCCTTCACAATTTCAATAGAGATTGTAAGAAAATAATATGTCCAAATTTATACCCGGTTGAACATAAAACAGTACTAAGTTGCAGGTTTCGCTTATTTATTCTTCCTTTATCGATATAATTTCTTTTTTCTTATATTTGCCGGTCCTAATGGTCAAGTGGTAACCATACTTGCCTCGTAGGTCCAAGATCGCGGGATCAATGCCGGCCAGGTTGGGCAGATATTTTCGGAGGTGAAAACATGGTATGGCTTCCATCGGAAGAGAAGGTCATGTATCGTAGATTTACGGCAAGAAAAATAACCTCAAGCCTGAAGAAAGAGGCTCTGAGCAAAATTTGTCGGCCGTTTCAGGGCCGGAATTGCATGAATGCTGACCTCAGAAAACTGTAAATAAAGCAAATATTTTTATATTTCATTTCCTATTCTTTATCTACCAGGTATCGAATACTGTAATTTAATTTAGAAGTGGATTATTTAATTGATTTTGCTGCCCCTAACATTAAATTTGATGCCTTGCAGTAGCACAATAATTGCTATTCGTTACTTAATGGGAGATAAGTGAGAATAATATGAATCTATTCTTTGCATGACATATTCCGTCAACACGCAAGGGAACGTCAATATTTCGGGCATGCAGAGTAATCAGTGTGCATAATTTCTTATAATTATAGACTTATGGAGTACGTGGTAATGTATGGTAGCACAGAAAATGTAAATAAAACCCCATTGCGTCATACATTGCATAAGGGCGTGGATGTGGCACATAACAAGTATTAGGATTGTAGATTTATGGAGTAGGTGGTAATATAACGAAGCACAGTAAAACCAAGCGCCCATTGCGTCATACATGGCAGAGGTACGTCCATATTTCGAGCCTGTATGATCACGAATATATTTAATTATGGTAATGCTTTTGTTTAAGTTTTTCTTTTTCTGCAGCACATGTGATTAATATGAGAGAAAATTTAAATGAAGTAAACAATGGGCATAAATATAGACCTAGTGACTAGGATAGAGTATATGTTACACGATATACTGTTTTTGACTGTTATTAATCAAAGACCGATAAACATAGACATTGTGATAATTTTAAAAATAGCTTCCACAATTATGTCCAATTTTTTATGAATTACATTCCAAGTGGAGAATATATGTACTCATTGTTGCAGCTCCTCACTTCAATAAAAACATAAGAATTGTTGTTATTTACACAGTTAAACGCATGTGAAGGGATCATTTCGATAGCTTGGCAAAAGAGGCAACATTTATCCCAAACTGAATTTTTTAATTTTTGCATATTAACACAAGACCTGAAGTTATTAAAATGATGAACTGAATAGAATGGGCTAACTTGGTAGCTTAAATAATGCATTTAATTACCAGATATAGGAATCTATAAAGATAAAATAATCAACTATTTTGATGTTATTTATAATAATTTTAATACATTCACGATTAAGCAAATTGAAACTCCAATAATAAATTCACGTATATTGAATGAATTTATAAATAATTTAATTAGTAAAACTGAAGAAATCAAATTAGATCGATAGAGCATTACTATAGAGACCACAATTATACATAAAACTTTCAAAACTTCAAAATAAACATGTATGTTCACAAATAACGGATACAATTTACAATTATAAATATATAAATATTTCATTTCCGGAAATTTATTACAACAATGAAATGCTTAATAGGATAGCATTACACTCAATTTCACAAAAATCTAATTTTAAGAGTATTCTTTTAAATATATCGTTAATTGCTTTAATTGTTTCATCTTCATAACCAGATACCACAAAATTGAAATATTTTCACTTAATGGGAATACACTTTACATTATGATATTACATTCAATATAGAGTTATAGCTTTCTCTTTTTATAACAGATATTTTATTTCAATATCATCAAGAAAATTGTAATATTTGTGTGTTGATATTATTGTTTACTTCTCAGGCTTCCAAAATGGAGTTTTTCTGCTCTGTTTTAAAAGATTATTTCATTTATAATACAATGCAGCACCGGAAATAACTAAAACGCAAACTACGAAAATATACGAAATAACCAGACGGATTATGTATTTCCATCGTCATGCTCACTTACCTATCCAGCAAGTGTTGGCGAACATCATGCACAAGCTTGGCACAAGATGGGAATTAAATGTTATGGTCTAACACAGCGAATGTGCAATTACTTAAATTTTAAGTGCGTCTAGCTTATAAAATAAAATGTGGTAAATAAGGCATTTGTTTCATTTAGTAATATCCTGGCAAGCATAAATATTCTCATCCCAGAAGTATGTCAAGTATATCTGAGCAACTAGTATAATGGGTCTTTCTTCCCCAAATCCTATAAACTTAATCTGTGATGAAGCTATTGTTATCATAGCATTTCGATTATATTTATAATTGGAATAATAAACAACTTTCAGATTACAATATTGTATTTTTAAAACTATGCGCATTGAAAGAGTTATGTATAAATGGGCACTCCAATCAAAACAATCAAAAATTCTTTATTTTATTAAACAAAAATTATGGTGAATTTTTACTACAAATTTAATATAATGTTATTTAAATAAAAGCACTAGAATATTCATAAATAATGCTATACAAACAAAAAAGGAAGCAAACTATTTATCCTTTCATCTTTGCTAAAATTTAAATAACTCCACATCTTGGTCGTTGGAGGACCACGCTTTTGTACAGCACATGGCCAGAAAAAATATTTATTTTGGATAGAAGAAGAGCCAGTCAAAATATGACATAAATAAAAATAAGATTTTTTGATTGATTTATCTATGGACGCTCTTTAATATCTCAGGTCATCAGCATCCCATTCAAGTCAACGCGTGAATCGGCCGACAAATTTTGATCAGAGGCCTCTCTTTCAGGCTTCAGTTTCTTTTTCGTGCCATAAATGTACGACACAGGACCCACGGGTTTACTTGTCTTCCGAAGGAAGCCATAATTAGGACTTTACGCCCGAAAAAATCCATCAGTCCTGCCCGGGTTCGAACCGGCGATCTTGGGTATATAGGAGGCAAGTATGGTAACCACTCCACAAGCACCGACAATAAAAATAAGGAAACATATAAAGAGTCATAGTAAAATTTGTGTGATGAACTGTAGATCAAGTACAATTTACATTCAGATTGGGGGCCTTGCATTACTGTGTTGAGAGTTTATTAATTAGGCAGTTCTGTTTTTTAAATATCTGTTCCATATTAACTTTTCATATTTTTACCCTTACAGAAAAACGTTTTTGTTATATCTGTGTAGTTAAATAGTCTCAAAAATGTAATCTCAATTATATAGACTTTAAATTTTCATTTGCCCATGATATCCAAATCCATGGGGCGCACGATTGATTATTTTTATTTATTTCAAATTTATTGATTTGATGATTATATTGAGAGTTTAAGTAAGAGTGAAGGTGTTTAGTCAAATTCCAAATTCCCGATCTAAATTCAAACACTACCGTTCCAGGATCTCAACAAACCAACATTTTCTTGAAACTGTTGATTTTTTTCTTCATAGAGACTCCTTTATTTATATAGGGAACCATACAGAAATATGCAGTAATATGGCTGGTGGCTCCCTTCAGATCCGCAGGACTGCAAATGCCATATGACGTCCGATTCCATTCATCGGTGCATTCAGGTTGGACGAACAAGTAGCTCAGCATACATGCGGTGCCATTTTAGAGAAAGAAACATTTAATAACTTTTGCACCTAATTAATAGAATGAAACGTGATTATGAAACAAAATATGTTGTACTAATTTGTATATTTATTATAGGGATATCTACTATAGAAATATTCCAAATTAGATATACGTCATGTCACAAAAACTTTGTTGTATAATTATTACGTAAAATTAATAAGTGTAATTATATAATAGATATTACTACATTATTGAAAATACTCCCATTATTTAGGTTATTGAAATTCCGCAGGTTTCTTTTTAACAATTGCATGACATTAATATTTCTTAAGGAACAAGCTCATTTTGGGGGAAATAAAATATATTTTCATTACTGAAGGACCAGTAAGCTAAATAAATAAGTAATATAATCATATTATTATTTTGTGCACACTTCACCTCTCTAATTCTACTTTCAACATTAAACACCATTTTAAATGATACAACACAACAGGATAAAAATCTAAACTTCATCAGTGACATCTGATGAGGTCAGCTTAACTAAGAAGGAAGGAGGAGCCTTTTTCTGGAAATCAAATTCGAATAGTGATTCTGCTAATATGTAGGCGTTGCTCTATGTAAATTCATAGCCAATGAAACTAGAGAAGACAGGGTCTGGGCGGGTGAAGGGGGGCTGGGAGGTCCCACAGAGGCTTATTGTATTAGGGGATGAGGAATATCCAGAAGGTATTTGAGCCTTAAACTGCTGCAAGAAGGGGGATGCTTCCGAAGATGATTATAATAATAATAATAATAATAATAATAATAATAATAATAATAATAATAATAATAATATTGAAGTTTGACTAATTTAGTAATCTACTTCTGAATTAGCAGCTTTAACTGATATATAAGTGTACTAAAGAATTCACTGTACAACTAAGAACATTCTTTTATATATCTGCAATCCTAATACGAGGGACTGTATTTTGAACAGTAAACCAAGGAATTCCGAGTATGCATTTAGTGTGCAATAAAATAATTAACTATTCTTTCGTTCACAGTTTCTGTAGTGATTAATAACTAAATTAAATACGCAGAACCTGTGCTTAATTATATGCAGTGAAAATAAATATGCTATAAGAGGAACTGCCACATTTGTCACGGAAACAGTCAAGCGTGTTTTACTTTCTGTGGATTCGTAGCTATTAAGCATTTAAACCTTCAAGCCGAATTACTCCTTGTTTTTTCATTTATTCCATACTGTTACTGAGAATCCGCACAGAAACCGCGCGTTTATAATTTGAAGTTTGCATTCTCAATGGACACTTAAGCTCCGGGATTCTTGCACACAAAATCTCAATGAGAGTGTAATTTATACCAATCTAGGTATTAGGATAGTAGAAATTATAGCAGGTAGTTATGTAAAGGAAATGGAATAATTATAGGTGGGCGCCAATATATGCATCTTGTTTACCAAACTGGGTATCTTGTACAAGGTGTATAAAAATACGAAGCCAATGTCAGGATTTTCTGGAGAATGGAAGACATGGGGTGTATTTTAGCAACAGAGCCGACGCTTGAGAGAAGAATGAAAATAGTAAGGTGTTTAAGGAAGTGTGTCTAAGCGAAAAAAGGGGCATAAATGAAGGAGTATATTTCGTATGTACTTTTAATTTACGTTACGGAAAGAGCATGTTGGAGTTATGTCTTAAGATATTAATGCATAAATCATATTTACATTATATTTCATTAGTTGTGCAGTGAAACGAAAACCATCCATTCTTTGCAATTATACATAAGCATTATAACAAATTTATAATGTAAAATATTATACACATTTAAAATAATACATAATAAAATCCAACAATCCTAAAATATAAAATCTAGCATCTATTAATGGATTATTAATAAAATTTTCCTTTTCATTCCTAGATCCTAAACTGCAATGATTTATTGAATTGATCATTTCACAATATAGCCTATAATAAATATTATAGATGGGTATTTTTTTTCCTAAAATCGTAAATGTGACACGGATAAAAACAATTTCGTAACGGAAGGTGTGCAGTTTTTACTCCGTCAGAACTTATCTCCCAGACTGAAGTTGTTCCTATTAGCCCTTGTAAGGCAAATGCCCGGGAAATATCCTAAACATATGCATGGAACGCTTCCTTCCCGAAATTGTGTTCCCGTTTTATCATTACATGTAAAGCACTATCAGTATCCACTAAATGCGGTTGCACAGCAGCAGAAATAAACAGAAATTAAAAAAAATGCCGTAAAATAAGAGGTTAGAAACAACATTGCGTAACATATTTTAATATTGTTACTTTATTTTTATTGCTTTTATTTTACGTGGGCATTCTTATGACTTTATCTTACAATACCACCTTTTTTCTCCTGTCCATCATTTGTGAAACCATGACAATGATGATGATGATGATGATGATGATGATGATGATGATGTTGATAATTACTACAAAATTTCCCAATGCACTTCAGTGTAGTTCTACAAGTACTTAAACATAGATTATGATGGATTAACTAAATAGGAACCAGTTTCCAGCCTAAACAAAAAACTTGTACTAGTTAATAACAGTCTACGACGTTTGGTTGATTTTGGAGTGAATTAATGTAATATGATCTTATTATGGGAAGCGGAATATTATGTTTACAAATGATATGATCTTCAAAGCTATTTATTCTGTTATTTTAATAAAGGAGGTCGTACTGGCACTATTTTCAAATTTAACTAAATAGACATGCATACTGCTTCTTCGATCTGTTGTAAAAAAGTAGCAAATATTTTATTTCATACTATTAAAGCGTATACTGCCCCCGATTTTTAATTCATGAAGCAATCTAAGCGTTATGGCCTGAAGGTTTTCTTGGCTGCTAGTTTTATATAGCACAAACGTGGTTACATAAGCTTCAAAATTTTGGTATGGCAGCTCCATAATAAACACGTAGACACTGATAAATAGTAAATCACACTTATACGGGCTTTCAGTTTCATCATTACACTGCTCCAGACACAAAATGTTATGGAAATAAAATGAGTTATACTATGCTAATTCGGAGCCAATGAATTCGAAATTGACGCTAAAACTTGCATGTTAGCTCTAGGTTTTTAACTGCGGCCATTACGATTTCTTTTTCGCACAATATCCAGTCCCACATTTAAACAATTCTTTGCACGGGGTGAAGTGTGTCATCATTTACACAGGATAGTATCATCAAATAATGTTGTATATCGCCGCATGTGTTGTTCACGTGTTCAGTAGCTTTGTTGCCAGACAAGAGATTTGTGGCCTGTATCATAAATAAGATAGTGGTCGTGTTTTGATGTGTGTCAAAGTGCTTCCATCGTAATTGTGTGTGATATTCTTCCTGTAGCCAAATTATTATATGTAGACAGGTACAAAATGTTTCGTAAATGTGTAAATAGTGCAGAAAATTACTCCAGTTGCGACCAGATAGGATTTTTAAGAAAGTGTTGAATTAAGCCTTCTATAAAAACCCTATTTCTTATATTTTGATTTTATGATAGGGGGGCAGAATTAAAAATGGCACCGCAAGTATGTTGCACTACTTGTTCGTCCAAATTGAATGTATGGATGAATAGGAAAGGACATTAGGCATTTGGAGTACCGATAAATTGAAGGGAGCCCACCAAACAAATTACTGATTATTTCTGTATGGTTCCCTCTATAAACAAAAAGTCAGCGTGAAGAAAAAATCAACAGTTGTATACCTAATATACCCTCTGCAATTCACCCTGTACTTCATGACGACGAACTTCCAATTCCTGAATTCCCAGGTTAATTCCTTTGTGAGCTATGATGAAGAGAGCAGTGCTTCCATAACTGAAGATGAAAATTAATTGCCATTAACTTCAAGAGATGTAGACCTTTTTTCCAAGCACATTAACCTCGCATCACAAGAAGACACAAGCGGAGCTCAATGTAATAATGAGGGATCTAGAACTTCCTAAAAATTAACAGAAATTTTAGCATCACAGTTAAAATATTTTTAAATTAGTGTATAACATATATGTTTACTTCTGTGGCACCAAGACGGTGGACACTGATGATATATTAAACTAGGGGATAAATTGAGAAAGGGCATTCATTTTAAGGAAGGAAGTGTTCCAGGCGTTAGTTTAGAGTTTCTCCCTGGCATTTGCTATTTATGAGGAATGAGAAAAACTTGATAAAACCTTAAGTCTGGGAGGAAGGCCCTGGCGGGAATCGAACTCCACACCTCACACTCAGAAGCCCGTGCCTTAAGGACCTTAACCACCCTTTGCGGGCGGTTACATCAGTGGAATTGTTTACACGACTACGTGAAAGTACGAAATTTCGCACTAGAAATAGATAATTTGAGCAGAGTTTTAAAAAACTGAGGGGCCCTCACATTCTGCAAAGACGTAATAAGTGTGATGAAGGTATTGAATATAAAATATAAAGTACAGCCCCCATCAATGGCGGCCCCAAAAAATAAATAATCATCACCAAACATGTATCTAATATTAACCCATCCAATAAATCACCATCGTTTCCAAGACATGCCTTAAAATAGGACTTTTACATAATGAAAACGAGTTTTCTTGCATTCTTGTTGGGTAATGCCTCCAATACAAAAGAATCATATAAATATGAGAAACATCCTGATAGGGGTAAACTACATAAGATACCAGCGGGAGGTGTATGGGGATTTTAAAAATATTGTCATTTTACTTGGGGTGACCCAGCTACACCAATTACTGTTTTTTCCTTTGGGAGTAGGATAGTTGTGGTAGAGATAAACACTATTCTCAGAAAATTTGGCCCACGAGACAGTCATTATATCCTGGAATGAAAAATCTATTTTATGAACCATGATTGTGCGAAACAATTTTAGCTCCCAGCATAACATATAAAACTGGGGCTTATGAAAATTTGTATAAAGACTTTAGATTCAAATGGCCCAATATTTGTAGGCAGTGCTATAAGATGTTGCAGAGGTTGTTCCGTAGAAATAAGCAACCATAAGCCTAGGAATAATAAAGCGATATATATTTGGTTCGCATAGTAAAAACTATGCAGGTCAGAATTTGTTACACTGTTTTCTGCGATACGGGAATAGCAGGCATCATTAACATACACATAAACAATACCTGCAAATATTTTCACACCCACCTTAGCTCCTTATTTTACTCTTCACATACTGAAAAAATTGGTTACCATTTATCTATTAAATACAGTTGAGCATAGATATATCTAATATCCTTAAATTTCCAATTCATCCTGAAAATAAAGGAATTAATTAAAACAGCAGTAATCACAAAAAAAATTGGAAAACGTTCTATACGAATATTATAATTCTCTTATTAAGACATTATTTTCATTGAGATAATTCAAACAGAGAGTTCATTTATCTTTTTAGCATTGGAAATTGTTTTGCAAACCTTTGATCATGATATTGACTCTTTTAAGAGTAGCAGAAATGAAAGAAATACTTTATCTTAGTGTTTTGGTTGCCTAGTAACCCGTCCTATTAGGATAATAGAAATATGAAGAGGGTAGTCATGCAGGGAATCACAAAAGGGGAAAGCGCACTGGGTGCAGACATGTAGAGAAACACCATTATCTAGAGCATGCGGGATAATGTATATATTATATGAAGCCAATAAATAAATTCTAATTATTTCGGATGGTATTGTCCAAGATGTGTTAACACAAATACTCGGATTTCGGAATTAATTATTCACAAACCAAAATACAACGGAAAGGTGGTATTTTGGTAAATTGGTTCTATGATATTGTACAAGCTCAATTATGACTTATTTTTCAAATTTGGAAAAGTACATGCCGGTTTTTCTATACTACATCATAGAAGGATAAGCGTTTATTTTATTTACCAAACGAAACACATATAAGAATTATATCATCAAAATTGGGTAAACTATTATTAATTTATTTGATTTATTAATAGTTTTCCAAGGTCCAACAAGTTCTGAAATTTGTTGAAATATCAAACAAAATACTAATGTGAATAGTTGGATTTTATAATTAGATATATTAATATGCGTACAGATATTTCTCTAAAATTGGGAATTTATTTTTAAATTTTATATATATATATATATCTATATATATATAAATGAAAAATAAAAATAAAGTAACACAATTAACAATGTAACAGATTAACTGTAATAATAAAAGTAGATAAGGATAAATCACTGTGAAAAAGTCACACTTGAAATTGCTATATTTCCAACTACTGCGAGTTTTTCAATGGCAAGAAGCTAGACAAGTGAAAGTGATAAAAGTAAATATTGAGTTTCGAAGGTAACGTTATGCATAGAAACAGATGAAACTAGAAATGAGAGTGTAGGAAGAAAAAAACTAATATATAAAATTTAAACCAGGTGGTATACGCGCATTATGTAAAAATATAGCTGCCATTTCTCTATCTATGAGTAAACTTTCAGAGCATTGTGTAGGTAACGCATCAATAAGTGTTAGATTAAAAGCGTCATCAAAATCCTTACAGTGAGATAAGGCTTGTTGGGCAACCGGCAAGGGATACTTGGATTTAATAGAACGTCTATGATTGTTCATGCGAAACGAAACAACAGTAGAAGTGAAACCAATATAAAATGTTTTGCAAAGCTTACAAGGTAACATATATACAACGTTCTTGGAAGAACAAGTAGCAAATGAAGAAATGATAAATTCTCTGGACAAATTAGGGCTGTGTAATGAATTGCACGGCAGAATTAGTGCACAGGTTTTACATTTAGGACTTTGGCAAGGATAAGAGCCAGCAAAGGGACGTGGAGAGGATAGGTTACGGCGAAAAATACTTTTAAGGTTAGGCGGTGTTCTGAAAGTAAGGCGGGGTACATATTTAGAAAAATCATTTAAAGATGGATGCATTAACAAAGTATCGTGACATTCTTTCAAAATATGTCTGATGCTTTCAATTCCAGGCACGTATTTGGTAACAAGGTTGATGAAGTTCTTGTTAGAAGTTTTAGGTTTGCATTTTAAAGCTTTGTGCGCTGGGATTATACGGGATTTTAAAAGAGCGAAAGGATAATTTTGATCTTGGAACTTATGAGCTAGGTTTTCAATATACTTGTGAAGAGATGAAAAGTTTGTTACAAAGACGATGACCACGGATTGAAAGACAAAAAGGAATAGATCTTTTGGTATGCAAGGGATGACAGCTATCAAAATGAAAATACTGTTGTAAATTTGTAGGCTTAATGTGCACAGACGTAAGAAAAGAGCTATTGCGTAAAGAAATATCAATATCTTGGAAAGTAGCAGCATTGGGAGACACAGAAGAAATGAACTTAATTGAAAACTTGGAGTTAAGATTAGTAAGGAACTGCTCGAGAGATTCTGAGCCATGAGTCCAAAGCACAAATAAATCATCAACATATCTCAGCCATAATAATGGTGCCAAAGGTTCTGACTTAAGAAATTCCTCCTCTAAGTGAGCCATAAAAAGATTGGCAGAAGAAGGTGCCATTCTGGTGCCCATCGCAGTACCAGTAAGCTAAATAAATTCGTAATATAATAATATTATTATTTTGTGCACACTTCACTTCTCTAATTCACCTTTCACCATTAAACACCATTTTAAATGATACAACACAACAGGATAAAAATCTAAACTTCATCACAGACCTCTGATGAGGGCAGCTTAACTAAGAAGGAGGAGCCTTTTTCTGCAATTCAAATTCGAATAGTGATTCTGCTAATATGTAGGCGTTGCTCTATGTAAATTCATAGCCAATGAAACTAGAGAAGACAGGGCCTGGGCGGGTGAAGGGGGGCTGGGCGGTCCCACAGAGGCTTATTGTATTAGGGGATGAGGAATATCCAGAAGGTATTTGAGCCTTAAACTGGTGCAAGAAGGGGGATGCTTCGCGAGATAATAATAATAATAATTTATAATAATAATAATTTATAATAATAATAATAATAATAATAACAATATTAATAATAATAAAAATATTAATAATAAAGTTTTATTAATTTAATAATCTACTTCTGAATTAGCAGCTTTAACTGATATAAAATTATAATAAGGAATTCACTGTACAACTAAGAAAATTCTTTTATATATCTGCAATCCTAATACGAAGGACTGTATTTTGAACAGTAAACCAAGGAACTCCGAGTATGCATTTAGTGTGCAATAAAATAATTAACTATTCTTTCGTTCACAGTGCCTGTAAGTAATTAATAACGAAATTAAATACGCAGAACCTGTGCTTAATTATATGCAGTGAAAATAAATATGCTATAAGAGGAACTCCCACATTTGTCAAGGAAACAGTCAAGCGTGTTTTACTTTCTGTGGATTGGTAGCTATTAAGCATTTAAACCTTGAAGCCGAATTACTCCTTGTTTTCTCATTTATTCCATACTGTTACCGAGAACCCGCACTGAAACCGCGCCTTGGATTTATGTCTTAAGATATTAATGCATAAACCATATATACATTATATTTCATTAGTTGTGCAGTGAAACTAAATTCATTCATTCTTTGCAATTATGCATAAGCATTATATCAAATTTATAATGTAAAATATTATACACATTTAAAATAATACATAATAAAATCCAACATTCCTAAAATATAAAATCTAGCAGCTCTTAATGGATTATTAATAAAATTTTCCTTTTCATTCCTAGATCCTAAACTGCAATAATTTATTGAATTGCTCATTTCACAATATAGCCTATAATAAATATTAAAGATGGGTATTTTTTTTTCTAAGATCGTAAATGTGACAAGGATAAAAACAATTTCGTAACGGAAGGTGTGCAGTTTTTACTCTGTCAGAACTTATCTCCCAGACTGAAGTTGTTCCAGAAAGCTCTTGTACAGCAAATGCCCGGGAAATATCCTAAACATATGCATGGAACGCTTCCTTCCCGAAATTGTGTTCCCGTTTTATCATCACATGTAAAGCACTATCAGTATCCACTAAATGCGGTTTCACAGCAGCAGAAATAAACAGAAATTAAAAAAATGCCGTAAAATAAGAGGTTACAAACAACATTGCGTAACATATTTTAATATTGTTACTTTATTTTTATTGCTTTTATTTTACGTGCGCATTCTTATGACTTCATCTTGCAATACCACCTTTTTTTCTCCTGTTCATCATTTGTGAAACAATGACAATGATGATGATGATGATGATGATGTTGATAATTACTGCAAATTTCCCAATGCACTCCAGTGTAGTTCTACAAGTACTTAAGCATAGATTACGATGGATTAACTAAATAGGAACCAGTTTCCAGCCTAAACAAAAAAAACTTATACTAGTTAATAACAGTCTACGACGTTTGGTTGATTTTGGAGTGAATTAAAGTAATATGATCTTATTACGCCAAGCGGAATATTATGCTTACAAATGATATGATCTTGACAGCTATTTATTCTGTTATTGTTAATAAAGGAGGTCGTATTTGCATTATTTTCAAATTTAACTAAATAGACATGCATACTGCTTCTTCGATCTGTTGTAAAAAAGTAGCAAATATTTTATTTCATACTATTAAAGCGTATACTGCCCCCGATTTTTAATTCATGAAGCAATCTAACCGCTTTGGCCTGAAGGTTTTCTTGGCTGCTGGTTTTATATAGCACAAACGTGGTTACATAAGCTTCAAAATTTAGGTATGGCAGCTCCATAATAAACACGTAGACACTTTGATAAATAGTCGATCACACTTATACGAGCTTTCAGTTTTATCATTACACTGTTCCACACACAAAATGTTATAGAAATAAAATGAGTTAAACTTTACTAATTCGGAGGCAATGAATTCGAACTGCACGCTAAAACTTGCATGTTAGCTCTAGTTTTCTAATTGCGGCCATTACGATTTTTTCTCGCACAATATCCAGTCCCAAATATAAACAATTCTTTTAACGGCGTGAAGTGTGTCATCATTTACACAGGACAGTATCATCAAATGATGGCGTATATCGCCGCATGTGTTCTTCACGTGTTCAGTAGCTTTGTTGCCAGACCAGAGAATTGTGGCTACTATCATAAATAAGATAGTGGTCGTGTATTGATGTGTCTCGAAGTGCTTCCATCGTAATTGTGTGTGATATTCTTCCTGTAGACAAATTATTATATGCAGATAAATACAAAATGATTCGTAAATGTGTAAATAATACAGATAATTGCTCCATTTGCGAAGAGGTATGATTTTCCTCTAGAAAGTGTTGAATTAAGCCTTCTATAAAAACCCTATTTCTTATATTTTGCTTTTATGATAGGGGACCAGGATTAAAAATGTCACTGCAAGTATGCAGCACTACTTGTTCTTCTAACCTGAATGCATTGATAAATAGGAAAGGTCATTTGCCATTTGGAGTACCGATAAATTGAAGACCAGCCATGTTGCTGATTATCTCTATATAGTCCCTCTATAAACAAAGAAGTCTGCTTTAAGAAAAAATCAACAGTTGTATACCTAATATACCCTGCGCAATGCACCCTATACTTCATGACAACGAACTTCCAATTTCTGAACCCCCAGGTTAATTTTTTGTGAGCTATGATGAAGATAGCAGTGCTTCCATAACTGAAGATGAAAATGAATTGTCATCAACTTCAAGAAATACAGACTTTTTTCCAATCACATTATCCTCGAATCACAAGAAGACACAAACGGAGCTCAATGTATTCATCAGGGATCTAGAACTTCCTAAAAATTAATAGAAAAATGACATCACCGGTAAAATATTTTTAAATTAGTATTTAACATATATGTTTACTTCTGAGGCACCAAGTCGATGGACACTGATAATATATGAAATGAGGGGATAAATTCAGAAAGGACATGCATTTTAAGGAAGGAAGTGTTCCAGGCGTTAGTTTAGGGTGCCTCCCCGGAAATTGCTATTTATGACGAATGAGAAAATCTTGTTAAAACGTTCAGTCCGGAAGGACGGCCCTAGCGCGAATCAAACTTTACTCTCACAAGTCCGTACCTTAACGACCTTGGCCATGCGTTGCGGCGGTTACATCAGTGGAATTATTTACACGACTACGTGAAAGTACGAAATTTCGCACTGGAAATAGATCATTTGAGTAGTTTTTTTTTAAAACTGAGGGGGACCTCACATTCTGCAAAGCGTAATAAGTGTGATGAAGGCATTTAATATAAAATATAAAGTACAGCTACGATCAATGGCGGTCCGAAAAAATAAATAATTATCACCAAACATGTATCTAATATTAACCCATCCAATAAATCACCGTCGTTTCGAAGACAAGACTTAAAACAGTACCTTTACATAATGAAAAGGAGTTTTCTTCCATTCTTGTAGCGTATGCCACCAAAACAAAAGAATAATACAAATATGAGAAACATCCTGATAGGAGTAAACTACATGAGATACCAATGGGAGGTTTATGGGGATTTAAAAAAAATTGTCATTTTGCTTGGGGTGACCCGGCTACACAATTACTGTTGTTTCCTTTGCGAGTAGCATTGTTGTGGTAGAGACGAACACTATTCTCAGAAAGTTTGGCCCACGAGACAGTCATTATATCCTGGAATGAAAAATGTATTTTATAACCATGATTGTGCGAAAAAAAATGTTTAACTCCCAGCATAACATATAAAACTGGGGCTTTTGAAAGATTATGTAAAAGCTTTAGATTCAAATAGCCCAATTTTTGTAGGCAATGTTATAAAATATTACAGAGGTTATTCCGTAGAAATAAGCAAGCATAAGACTAGGAATAATAAAGCGATCTATATTTGGTTTGCATAGTAAAAATTAAGCAAGTCAGAATTTGTTACACTTTTTTCTACCAAACGGAAATACCAAGCATCTTAACATACATATAAATAATACCTGCAAATATTTTCACATCCACCTTAGCACCTTATTTCACTCTTCACATACTGAAATATTGGTTACCATTTATCTAACAAAGACAGTTGAGCATAGATATATCTGAAATCCTCAAATATACAATTAATCCTGTAAATAAAGGGAGTAATCAAAAGATTAGTAATCAGAAACAAGGCAAAACGTTCTATACGAATATGATCATTCTCGGATTAAGACATTGCTTTCATTTACATATTTGAAACATAGATTTTGTTATCTTTTTAACATTGGAAATTGTTTTGCACATGTTTGATCAGGATATTGAATTTTTTCAGAGTAGCAGAAATGAAATATTTATTTCAGTGGTTCGGTTGCCTAGTAACCCATCGTATTAGGATAATAGAAAAATGAAGGCAGTCATGCAAGGAATCACAAAAGGGGAAAGCGCGCTGTGTGCAGACATGTAGAGAAACATCCTTATCTCGAGCATGTGGGAAAATGTATATATTGTATGAAGCTAATAAATAAATTCTATTTATTTTGGATGGTCCACGTTGATTAGACAAAGACAAAAAATTAAGTTAACCTATGAAGGCATAAAATGTGTACGTAAAATCCAAGATACGTTAACACCAATGAAAAACTCGGATTTCGGAATTAAATATTCACATATGAAAATACAACAGAACGGTGGTATTTTGGAAAATGGGGTCTATGATATTGTGCAAGCTCAATTATGACTTAATTTCCAAATGTGGAAAGGTACATGCCGGCTGTTCTATACTACATCAGAGAAGGATAAGAGTTTATTTTATTTGTCAAACCAAACACATATAACAATTATATCATCAAACTTGGGTATCTATTGTTCATTTATTTTTTATTAATAGTTTTCCAAGGTCAAAAAGTTCTGAAATTTGTTGAAATGTCAAACAAAATACTAATTTAAATAGTTGGTTTTTAAAATTAGATATAGTAATATGCATACAAATATATTTTTCTAAAATTAGGAATTTTTTATTAATATATATATATATATATATATATATATATAATTTTAATACATGTTGACATTAAACTTCAATAAATGTTATTGGTATACACACCAAATATAATAAAGTGGTTTATTTGTAGAGGCAGGAAAAACTGCATTAATTAATTAGCCCCATTTCAAGACCAAACTTGGAAAGGTAGACATATTGACAAACTTAAAGTAATTCAAATTTTAAACATTAAATTATGCAAATTCACAGATAACAGCTAATACAGTCATATATAATAAATAAATGTGCAAATTTCAGTAATTTTATGACGAAAACGAAATATTTTACAAGACAAGGAAGGTATCATAGTCAAATCGCAGCAGGCCTGTCAATAGTGCATGTTAAAAGTTAGACGCCTTAAAACTATTCTTATTCATTTGTTATTTTGTCTACAAACCAGCTGGCAGAGATATCATTTATTTTACTGAATACCAACACATATTTACTTAAGGATATGACATTACACTTTTGAATTTGACATAAGTATTTATGCATGCATGTGTACATATATAGTAATCAAAGTGAATACCCTCGTGCAACTGTTGCATTTCAAAAATATTTTGAAATTCTATTTTTTTTTTCGAATAGTTGATGCTCATTCAAAATATTATTTCATAAAGCACATAATTCAAGAAAAGAACACCGGTAAACACAATATTACACAATGTGTATTATATCACCCTTATGATCAATATTTTTATTTATTTTTTTTATTGCTGCTTGTCTGTTAAGCCTCCTAAGTTGTGGCCAAAGTCACGCACTTACTTGATACGCAAAGTGGGTGAAACATTCACCACTAACAAAATATTTAACTGTGAATGAAATATCAATTTGAATTTTCTTTGTATTAAAATATATATATTTTTATTCGCCAATATTCTGGGATTTTATTTGTGATTATTGCATTCCTCCTTTTGCTAGCAGTTTTTATTTTTCCCTTGATTATTATAATAGGCATGATTTTCGTAAGGCTGAAAACTCTTAACAATATAACTATTTTTTTCCATTTTAGAGCAGAATATTAATACAATTATAAAAATATTTATAAAATTATTACAATCACATGTTCTGATTTTATTTGAATTGCGATTGCATACTGGTATATGTATATCTTTATCATGCTTATAAAAGTGTTACATATGATTTTCATTTCATGTAGTATTTTTGTAGTATAACTCTATAGTCATATTTCTACTATTATTACAGTTGCAAGAGGTACTCTTAGAATTAAATAACATTCTGAATATATCAAAATTACATTGGGAACTTTCCAATTAATGTTACATTCTATTCATTCGTTTGCATGAGGATAAAATCCCTGCATTGGTTCATTAGGGATCGGTTAGTTGTTGCGCAGGTTGTTGCTGGAGAATGAAATTTACTTAGCAAAAACATGTGCTAAGTAAATCTTAGGTGACCAACTATAGTTAACAGGTAATTTACATCCAGAAATCGAAACTAACAGCTCTCTACTGCGAATACGTGAAGTGTCAAAGCAGGTTTCCGAATCCGCTTTTTCTAGAGAAACGTTTTATAAATTTTGCTTTATAGTCATAACCCTTTCATAACTTTTGGGTTAATATTTTTTCTCAAAACATTGCCTATTTATAATAGGTATTCATAACTTTCATATACTTTTAATAACTTGTGATACACACGAAGAATTATTTTATTTCATTACAAATATATTGAATTGCATTGCTAAATTTAAGTTAGAGTAAAATAGTTTTCAGGTACATTCAAATTACCGCTGCACCACCTCAATAATATACCATGGATGTCTTTTAAGCAACTTGGAAAGTTACAGTTATGAAAATAGTTGAACCAATTGCCCCATTAAAACATAATTATTATGAAAGGAATTTCGTAGCACTATGCGTTGTTTTAATTATTAGAAATGGAATTACCCCCTGAAATGTGCCGTTTACCATTAGGAATTTACTACTGCCAGGAAGTGTCCATAAACATGGGTTTGAAATATATCTTTATGACACTGAATGTTCTGGAAAAGCAGAAGTTTTCATGTCATTGGTAAAGACGTAATCTATACAATTACTAACTATATTTTTAGAACTTATTTCTTTGAATTAACTAATGAGTGAAAGTGGTTGATCAAATGATCGAATAATAGCTATTTTAAATACAATAATATGTTAAATAATAATTCTGTCTTTATAACTATTACAAGGTAATATTATAAGGAATTATTGAGGTCGCAATCTGAGGCGTCATATTCACCGCACTGATCCAAGGAATTCGGAAAATTTTTAGTTGCATCAAATAACGAAACATTCGTTAGTTTTTAAGTCTCCTAAGCGTTACAATGAAATGGAAATAATAATGGAAATAACCTATCTGAAATTGCTCATAATTATAGGCAGCACTGCTTAAAAATATGAATCTCCTCGTATGAGGGGTTTTCATATCCATCGTGGAAAAATACAGCGTCATAGGTTTCTTGTGGAGCGTGACCCGCAAAATATTTTACACCTTACAGTCTTATTCTTCCTGCTTTTATAGTTTACTTGAAATTCTTCACATTGCTCAGCATCTGAAATGAAAGCACCATATAATTAGCAGCTAAATGCTTAAGGGACTTCAAGGTTTGAGGTTGAATTTCTTGCTCCGTAGTTACATCGATTTAAACGTAACCTTGTGTAGAGTTCGGTCACGAAGGTAGCTATAGCGTATTTGGAGAGTAGAATTATGGTGTAGATAATTATGTAGCGGAAAATTGATACGAGGACAGGCTCACTAAATCACACATCTTGTTTGCCTAGCTTGATGAGTATTAGGATGGTGTTTATTAGGGGTTACTGTTTAAAACAGTAAACCGGAAAGGTGCCCAACGAAAAATATTTAGTTTTCCAATCTAGCCTTTGTTGAATCGGATAGTAGAATTATAGAGTAGGTAATAACGCGAAGAAAAATTGAACTAGAAATGTGCATGACGTAATACATTTTGATTACTAACCTTAACGTCGTGTGTTAGGATGGTACATATTAGGAGTTGGGGTTTTATAACATTAAACAGAAAAGACAAAAGGCACAACGATAAATATCCTGATTACCAATTTAGTCATTTCATTCGGATAATGGAATTGTATAGTAGATAGGTACGTAACGGAAAATTCAAGTAGAAAGGTGCATGGCTTCACACAACTTGCTTACTAAGTTATACGTCGTGTATTAGAATGGTATTCATTATGAATAGGCGGTTTTGTATTAGAAAAGAGAATGGCGCGCAAACTGAAAGATCTTGTTTACTAATATTGTTCTGTTTATTAGGATAGCAGAATTATCGTGTAAGTGGTCGTGTTATGGAAAGCAGAAGTAGGAAATGCTCGCGATGACGGTTGTACATACAGTCATGCCTATCAAGCAAGTAGATTTATGTATGAATGTGTATAATTATCATTATAATAATAATAATAATAATAATAATAATAATAATAATAATAATAATAAAAATAACAAAACAATAATAATAATAATAATAATAATAATAATGTTAGTTCAACAAATTTAATTTCTTAGTATTTTGAGTCACCATGTTTACCTATATTCAGGTGCGCATTTCAAAAAATGGGTAATTGACGACGAAGGATTTTGTCTGATACACCAATGTGTGACAAATTATTTCTTTAAACCAACATCTATATTTTAGGTTACTTCTATATTTATTAATTCTTTTAGAAGAGCAGAATTTTAAGATAACAGAATAATTAAAAAGTAAGATGTAGTATTTTACAAAACAGTGATATATTGTGTTAAATACAGCTTTCTCATTCAATGTGTATATATAAACTCCTGAGGAATATACTGGCATGGTTTTGTATAAATAAAAATTATTTATTTCTTTGTTGTTCCTCTTATTGTCAGTTCTACTGGTTAAAATTAGCTTAAAGTAATTCTTCAATTATGCATTGTGAGAGTATAACATATTCATCCTTATGCGCTTTAAATTATGTTATTTAAAAAACCATTTCCACTTTCACCAACTGAATTATAATTTGAATAGTGTAAGAGTTCCGTATGCAGCACCAAAATTTTTAATGTTACGGTTTTCACCATTTTATGTATTTGACTTTTGCAAGGTTCAATAGACTCTACAGACATCTGTGAATACCGGGCACTTAAAAGGTGTATCCTTTCTGCTGCCTTTTTCTTGGTTCGTTTGTACAAAAGACATAAATGAACCTATCATTTTAAAACGTAAAAGCTATTTATTATTGCTGCCGAAAATAGTATGTATTTTGGTAAATATGTTATGTGCCTACATATGATTAGTTTCTTATGCTATTTCAAAGCCTTTATCCCATTCGGGGCAATTCACTAACTCATGGCATAGCTACTATTTCTCACCTTCTTTGGCCAAAACCGGTTGGCGGGATGTTGCATAGCTTTACACGTAAATATGCAACATGCTTTGGAGGGGTAGAGTGTGTGTGTGTGTGTGTGTGTGTGTGTGTGTGTTTGAAACTGGAGTGGGCAGACGCGTATGTTTTAATGGAAGTTTAGAGGGAAACCAGAGCCCGAACCAAAAGAATACAATTCGATATTGCTGTTTTATTTTAAGCCATTAATTTATTAATTCACAACTTATATGAATATAAAACCCAACAACTGTGCAATGAACTTAAATACTCGCATTGTTTATATTTATGTAAATGCAATATGAGATCTATAATGACGCAATATTGCTTCTTTTAACTAGTTCATTTTCAGAAAGGACAAATGACAGGTTAATATTTTTCTTCCAGATTCACCTTCCAATCATCCACGTTACACTTAACCGCGTGTGAATGCTCTTTCTGCGCTGTTGAGTCTACGGGGAGGCTCTGGAATTGACTAACTACCCGTTCACGGACCCTTCAGCGGTTTTAACTCCTAATACCGGAGTAGGATAACGTGTATTCAACAACTGTAGATTAAATTTTAGGCTAATTATGAAAATTAACCGTTTTTTTCTTCATTTTAATTCATTGTAACACAATTATTTTAGAAATTTGTTTTCCTGGTAGTTAATGGCATTGCTGCAATTTCTTAGTAATCCTCAAAACCCAAAAGTTTTAATCCAATGATTTCCAGCGGCTGAAGCCTGGAAAAGAAGTGCTGTATATTTAGAGTTTCTGTCTAGATTTATTTAGAAATAGAGAAATTTGAATTATTTAAGCGCTTAAGCACATTACAGAAGGAAATTATTGTATAAGTAGATTTTGGATATAATATGTACACTGACTCAAAACCGAATTAGGTATAAATGTCTCGAATCTATTGTGCTATCGAAATATGTCGCTTAAATTAATTGCACCGGTCTGAAATGGTTATTTTAAAAAGCTATTCGCAACATGAAACTAAAAGTTCTTACTTATTAATATCAACTAATTTCCAGCGTGTTTGCTAGAAATTAATTTATTTCATTTGATATTTGAAAATCACGGTGAACAATCCTTCACGCAAAAGATTTTGGGGCGTGCGGCCGGCTGGCGGCTGGCATCTGTGTCGACCGTGTGTTACTTGGTGAAGATTACAACATACACTGAAGCCTGGTGCAGCGCAGGGAAAATTTACTCCCCACCTCCCGCCTCCGCTGATATAGCACTGCGGTGCAGTGCCGAGGCTGCATCAAGTATTGATCACCATCTATTAGTGTATAAAAAGGACTTCCAATAATTATAAAAGTTTAGTAATCATTAAGTCTTTGTATTTATAATGCATACAAATTTTTGAATTTAATATCGGTTCATGTAAGTGTTTGCATGAAACATGGATATATAATTTATTGTCGAAAGAAATGTGTAATACATATGTTTATAGCTTAAACAATTAATTGTGAAATTAAACAAGGGTCTGATACTAATTTCTGCAACCCAGGTTCTTTTATATTTATGTTTTTTTAGATTTTATTATCAGAAATGTCCAACTTTCTGTAAAAGCATTTACTAAATTGATCCAACAGTGTAGTATTCCTAATATTCCCATATGTGGAAGGAATTATAAATATTTTTTATTTTATGGATTTTCTGCTCAGCAATGTTGCAGCATGCTCAAGAGCTGGTCTGCTTTAATTACATTTTTACTGCAAAAGTGAATATTAGATTTGAAAAGAATTTCAGAAATAAGTGAGTTATCGTTGCTATACGGGAGGAAGAAAGTGTTACCTGTAATACCTACATGACATTTTGTACCAATAATATGTAGAAATTATTTTCACCACAAACCAGCTAAGAAAAACATTTATCAAAGACAAATTCGGCTATTCAGGCATGCAGATACACTCTAAATATTCATAGTACACATTCTCTATTTTAATATCAAATTCCTGTTCCTATAAATATAAACGTTTGCAATTGCAAAGCCAAGCGTCCCTAAGACGGGAATTTATTCTTATTCAGTTCTGTTTTATTATGCTTTTGAACATGTTTAATTCCTTTGTAAAGTGCAAAGTCAAGTAACAATAAAAACGCAATTGTATTTTACTTAGCCTAACGATTTAGGACATAAATACCTTCAACTATTTCTGCGTTCTACGTGCAACTTAAATTAAGTGAACTGAGAAATAGTAGATAAGAAAGCGTAAAGAAACGGTATATCTTTGGTAAGGAAAATAAACCTAACCATATATTTAGATAACGTTGGAAAGGGTTGCAGAATTCGATCTATCACGTATCTGGTAGAAGGAAAATCACAGAGAGAGAAGTGACTATACCACACTTATATACCACACGAGGAATAAAATTTTGGGATATCAGTCCTTTTGAAAAATGTTACACCGAGGATAAAGTGTGTGAAAACACTACAGGTCAAAATATGTAAGAGAATTACTAATATGCAGGTTTTTATTTGACACACATAATAAAATTTTAATTATTTTCTTAAAGAATGTGTGCATTAACGTTGTAAAAAAATTATTAATTTTGTATAAGAAATTACAAGTTAAAATATGTTTCGTACTAGTAAATGTGAATTTATAATGGAAGCGCTTTCATAGAGTCACTGCAAAAGAATTTTATCATCATTTTCTTAAATTAGTATGTTACTGCAATCGGCATTTTAAACTAAAATATTTCACAGATATACTTGTAACATACCAGTTTATTTGCTGTTGGAAACATACCAGGTTATCTGCTGATGTGCCGGCTAACTTGCAATAAACTCAGAATAGAAGATGAATCGGCTAATGCAAATCCTAGTCAAGGGGATAGGTTTCGAAATCCTTGGTGCCATTAAAAGCATATCTTGGCCAATGACAAAATTTATTATCGTAAGAAGGGAAGCAGATGGGCCGAGAGAATATGCGTTCTCTCTAGTTCACCAAAAATGGCATCCCTGGATTTATGCAAAGCGTTCCAAACATACTGAAATTTGTATCTTTGAAAGTTTCGTTATTTCTTTCCGTTTCGTTCTAGGTTATTTCTGATATTATTGCTTACATTTCCAATGATTTAGAATAAAAATTCACTGAGACACGAATTTATTCCGTAACTATAAATTTGATTTATTAAACAGGTTAGTAGACTATATCTGGAAAAGTATACGATCATCAAGCTGAAGAGTTTATTACTTAGCGGTCTTCAAAGCAGTGAAATGTTACACAAAATTTTAATGTTATCAGCAAGACTGTGATTTATATTTCCAAAATATTTTAATAAGAATCCATTAAATTACAGTTTCTACCATTTTGTTAACAACCTTAAAATAGTTTAAAAAACTCGAGCACAAATATCAATATAGTACTTAAAATTATTTTATTAATATTCACATAATATATGTCACATTACTAACTGCAATCAACATGCTGGCCTTACAGTAGGTTTTAAAATGAAAAATGCATAGTTTAACAGTATTTAAGAGATGATTTAAATTCATTAAGATTTATTAATATCATTTTATTTTCGATTTTCTAACTTTCATCTGAACGTCATTGTGACTTAAACAATTACATTTCTGCATCCTGCGATTATAAGGATGTTAATTGATCCGTAAGTACAAAACAACTGGAAAGATTTTTTTTCTGCAATGTACTCAAGTGAATTATAGGATGGGGATATGTTTAGGAAATATAGTATAACAGTCTGTTTTGTGCAGTTTCTATTTACAAGGTAAGGGCCTATTGCAGTAGATGGCAAAGTGCATGGTTGAGTTTATAAAGGAAAGGGTACTTACATATTGCTCCAATGCGTTCTTGTTCAATGAAGTGCTTATTTTAAGGTATACAGATGTAAGGGTGCAGTTTTTAATATTTTAAATTTCCACATTCTAAACACTAGCAAATGTTACATATATTAGTGAAGAGAATTAGGCTATAGGACACTGACTTAAGAGGTAACAGGAATAGTGGAGCCCTGTGTCATTAGACAAATGAACTTGTAACCCTACACTAGACTAAGTGCTTCAGTGACAATAGCAAATTTAATCATTTCGTCCCCCCTTCCTTCTTCCCTGGAATTGGGGTTTTCCAAGAATATGGGTAAGGGGTGAACAAAGTGGCTCTATCTCTCAAATTTAAATGAAATGTGGAACTTCCAATTTGTCAGTATCCATGTTTATAAAAATGTTATGTAACAGCGTGAAAACAAATGGGTATGAACACACATATAAAGAACTGGTTTAAAAATAATGGAGACAAACAAATACAAAAATACATGATACATTGTTTCCTAATTAAAATTAGACATAAAAATAGCAATTGAAAAATAACCTAACATACATACTAAATAAAGCATTCTATAATTAGGGTATTATTCTCAAAACATGTTGTGTCTATCTTTGACCATAATGTGTTAGTAAACAGGTGGCCTTAGTTAAAAATCTGGTTCCAGGTTATTAGTAAATATGTGGAATTGCTCTTTGTAGTAACCCCTAACATAATAGGAGGACATGGCATTAGTCGAGCATAAAGCATTAGATGTCCGAAAAATGAAGGTGTTTTGCTGCTATTATTTCTAATTTGTGAACTTCTAAACAAAATCCTATAAAATTTACTAACTCACTGTGTTTATTGTCACAGTACATTTGCGTTTATATCGGAAACGTTTCATTAGATTTTCAAATGCCTATACTGGATTATAGAGGAAACGTTAAAGCAAAACGTTTACCAAAATTTAATGAACCACTTATTGTGGAGAAATTTAAGCTATGGGAGGTGTGTGTACGCGCAATATATTTATAATCCAAATAAGTTAAGAAGCCGATATAGGGCACAATTTATATAAATTAGAAAGATTATGCACTTGGAAAATGACACAGTCTCAATTATGTAGGAAAAAAAATTAAACGCGGTGCAAAACCTATACCATCAATGCACGCATACGCTAATGATAGCATCAAGCTGCTGCTCATGCTTTCTAATAGAAATTGAGACAATATTTATAAGCTGCCACCGCCTAATTTATTTAGAGTGACTACAGTAATTAATTTTTTGCAACTTTCTTATTATATTCATGAGTGCAATGTCATTTTATTTCTTGTACAAGTGTTGAATTAATGCCTGTAAAAAGTCATTTTCTGGTACCCGAGTGCAGAAATCCACCCTAGCAGGAAATTTCTGTTGCCTATTGTTAACAATATTGGTAAAGGTGACCAGTACTCACCGATTATTCATGAGTATGCTATAGCATGGTCCATGCAAATGGTTTTATTTTGTATTCTGTTAGCAAATTGTAAACCAGGGTAGGCATAATAAATCTCATGGCTATTGCCAGGATAAAAATACACGCCGATAATCTATTCAAGGGAAGAAGCAGCCCTCTTCAGTTGAAATCTGCATGTAAAAAGTCACGTAGGCCATTTTTATTTATTGTTGTAAATTTGTGACCCGCAGTTATTTTTTTTCAGAGTATTCAGTTGTGCATTATCAGTGTAATGGCATTCTCAATTCAGTTCTATTAGTAGAAAGCTGTAGTCAGTTTTGGAAGTTAATTAAGTGTGGGGCACAATATGGACGTCTCGTTTTAAAATTTCTGATTTGTTAATGACAAAAGAGTTGGAAGAGGGAATGTGCACTGGAAGGGAAAAACAAAATTTATAATAATATAAAATCTCCTTTGGTACTACAGGAGTACATATATTCAGAATGTAGGGATCTTGCAAAGCAATGAAAAATGGCATCCTTATATCCAAATTCTCTTTTGCAAACCATAATTAAAAAAGCCTTTGTTATTTGGGAAAATACTTACTAAAAGGTGTATTTTTACACTATTTGGATAAAATTATAATAGTAGCAATTGTTAAAATGCTTTCTTGAACAGAATATGATGTTATTATAATATAAAGGATACGATTACGTATTGCTGAATACAGAATCTATAATTCATCTTCAGTACAATTACGTAATTATGCTCAAAACATTGTTTTCAATAGCGTTTAACACCCTTTTTACTATTGAGGCACCACATGCAGTTCCACCATTGTTTGCAAACCCTGTTAATATTTTTCGTGTTCATACATTTAATCAATCGGTTTTACGTTACTACTTCTGATAATTTTGGATATTCTCGCGATTATTAAAAATCACGCTTTTGAGATTGGGCGTTAAGTCCATCTTCACTAATAATGCAAACAAAAGAACTAAATGATTACCATTGATTCAATGGTGTTATAAGTTTAACAAAAGAAACCATTCATTGACATCAGAATAAATTCAATAGAAAATCAACATTTATGTAACTTAACATTTCATTAATATTGGTTTATAATTCTGATATGCAAATAAATAACAACGCAATGCTTTTACAGTAGTATACAAATCGGAATTTCTAAAAATTAGAAAACTCGTTTCGCTCGTTTTTCAAATATGTGAACATGGTATATTGTACAACGTTATCAAATAATGTTATAATTTATTACTAAACACAAAGGAATTTGACACCTAACCTAAACTATGTCATTTCCTTGCTTTCTACTGTGGTTGCTGCTTCTATTATGGTTTAGCAAAAATTAAGTAAAAAAAACCGAATAATGAGATTAGCAACAAAAATTTCAATTTGTGAATACATGTAGAAGCAATGATTTACAATATTCTCTACAGTAGCAGGCGGCTTGGAAACAAGTTCGGAATTCTATATTTTACATTTTGTGTAGTCTTCCCTCAATTTGAGCAAGGATCAGCCTCCCAGAGTTAATAATTATTTACTTGTGATTAATGTGCAGTCATCTCTTAGAAGATGACATTTTGTATTACTACAAATATAAAACGTAAATGTATAAACATCTGAATACACGGAACGTAATTTAAGTGCATCGTCATATTGCTGAGTCATTATTCAGTATTTACTTCTCTGTTTGTGAAAAGCCCTACGATCACATTGTCATCAGGCACGAACCCCACGGATTTTCCGCACAGCCCATATATTATCTAGATAATGTCTTGTACCGGGTATTGCTACTTAGTGTGAATTCACGTGACAGAGAATATTTCCATATTTCCGCAAAAAGAGGACCTGCAATCATGGACAGGACCATCTTGCTCAACAATACAAGATGTGTGTATAGAGTTACCTATAAAAATTAAAATGGCAATGATCAGTAGTGGTTTTGCCAAATGGAAATAATGCTTATTATTGCTGTTCAATACTGAATACAGTGGGAAACATGAATAATATATAAAATGATTGATAAATATATAAAATGCAATATTTTATGCGTGCTCAATAGAAATTAATATACATTTGTTATGCCCTGATATAATAGATGGTAGATTCGGATAATATATTAGAAAAATAATTTTAAGGCTATGTTAGTGCCATGTAATCAAGAAACTGTTAGGCAGTAGTAAATACCAAATATTTTGAAAAAAATATATAATTATTAGAGATTTTCATTCTTCGTTGCTTCCTTTTAGAGATGCAAATACATGATGATAAAATTATATCAATAAAACTGTTTTATGTATGCGTTGAATGATAACTGTCAAATCTGTAAGAGGTATTTATGAGTTTATATACTGTAACTTTTATTGCGGATGGAATGATTAAGTTTTCATTTAGTGGTTTTGCTTTTCACTTTCAAATTTATTTCCGATCATTTACGGAATATTAGTCTTAAAATTGCATTGCAAGAAGTGACATTGAATCTATAAAATCAGAGGGATTCATCTGTTTATATACTGCAATACTTATTGCTGATGGGATAACGCAGTTTTCACTCACCGACCTTTCTTTCACTCTCAACTATATATCCGATAATTTAAGGGATATATGTGTGAACGCTATTTTGCGAGATGTGATGTTAAATCTATAATTCTGATGCAGATTAGTACTAAGTCATAAAATACTACATTCGAGTAATACTTTTGACAAATGAAATGAATTAAGGAAACATCTCATTTATTTCATTGTCACATCATAAACAAGGAAAAAATCAACTGGAACTTTTAGGTGTACTTAAAAATAAAATATTCGTACTTTGTTTAGAATCCTCATTCACTCTTATTGATGTAGGAGGAACGAAGAAAAAACTAAGGTTATACTACCGACTTCGCACTTAAAAGCTGATTTCCGTAGATTTAGTATTTAGAGCGACGCAAGTTCCTTACCATTTTGTCTGTACTCAAGAGATGATAATAAACCATGAGTAAAGTTGAACATGTTACTTACCTAAACGAACGAGTTGTTTTAGCCTTTGGTCTAAAAAATATCCTACAAACGCGTTGGGGTTTGAAATATGTTACCTGCGAGCGGCTTTCCGTAATTTTCCTGTACAAGTGTGTTTATTTTTGTGAAATATCATACAACATAGGGGTGAACTGATGAAATTTATAATAATTATTAGATATTTGCACACATATTGTTCGTATAAGATCAGGAAAGTTCATATGGGGAATCAAATAATACTAAAAATCTATATTTCTGCCATTACTTTCGTAGTTAACAGGATTATATATTTGAAATTTTCGCGTTATTAATTGCACGAAATTACTATTTTCTCGTAAAGATATATTTAGTTCTAGAGAAATGAAAACTGGTATCATATTAAGTTACGATTTGTAATTAAAATGAATAGAAACTGAATATATTAGTGCTCGAATCCTTGGTGCATATTTTACATCTTCTAAAAATTTTCTCATCTTTGCACAACACCAGATCCTTCCTACCGAATGATAGCATAACTAGGAGAAGGAGAAGTTTATATAACTTCAAATACAGCAATATCTGCACTTTCTTGTGTATGAAATTTAAACCAAATATTGAATTCCTCCCCATAGCAAACACTGATAGACGGAACAATTTATTACGATCACAGCCAACGAGTTTAAATGGTGTGAGCAGTTTCAGAAGCAGGGTTATCGTCCGCACAAAGGAGCACTGTATTAGGGAAATAGGAATGTAGAGAAGGTTTTGTGCAATAAAAGCCTGAAAGAAGAGTCGTTTCCAAAGACGAATTACAGGTAATTAGGTCCTGGTCCTCTTATTCATGAAAAACTAATTGTACATTTCATTTGCTGGCATTGGGGAATGACATTTTTGTTTACAGTTTGTTAGATTTAAAATATTTACCATAAAAGTTTTTCAAAGAGCATTACTCAAGTATATTTGTAGTTTACGTTTTGCATTTACAGAAAATTTTATTTATTATTTTTCTTTGCTTCTATACAATTACCCTATTTAGCTGCTTTTTAAAATGAGCTTAATTATAATTTAAACTACTGAGAAATCACAAAATTAGGCAATCCGTGAGATGAAATGAGAAATTAAAAAAGTTATGGTTTAAGGAAAGAAGCGTTTCAGGCCATTTATGAGAACTGAGGAAACCTGAAAACCACCTCATTAAAAATGACGCTTCTTGCGGGAATCAAAGCTCAGACCTTCAGTTCCGTGTCTTAACAATCGCGGTCATCTGTGGCGGTATCCAAATGGATAAAATAAACAGAACAAAATTAATTTGGATATATAAAAAACACTTCTCTAAACACAAGAATAAGATCCTGTTATATTTTTTAATCCTGATTCGATAATATAAATGAGCTAAAAGTGTTACATTTAAATATAATCAGTATAAATTAACCATTAATGTGTTATCCCTTCACAATTTCAATAGAGATTGTAAGAAAATAATATGTCCAAATTTATACCCGGTTGAACATAAAACAGTACTAAGTTGCAGGTTTCGCTTATTTATTCTTCCTTTATCGATATAATTTCTTTTTTCTTATATTTGCCGGTCCTAATGGTCAAGTGGTAACCATACTTGCCTCGTAGGTCCAAGATCGCGGGATCAATGCCGGCCAGGTTGGGCAGATATTTTCGGAGGTGAAAACATGGTATGGCTTCCATCGGAAGAGAAGGTCATGTATCGTAGATTTACGGCAAGAAAAATAACCTCAAGCCTGAAGAAAGAGGCTCTGAGCAAAATTTGTCGGCCGTTTCAGGGCCGGAATTGCATGAATGCTGACCTCAGAAAACTGTAAATAAAGCAAATATTTTTATATTTCACTTCCTATTCTTTATCTACCAGGTATCGAATACTGTAATTTAATTTAGAAGTGGATTATTTAATTGATTTTGCTGCCCCTAACATTAAATTTGATGCCTTGCAGTAGCACAATAATTGCTATTCGTTACTTAATGGGAGATAAGTGAGAATAATATGAATCTATTCTTTGCATGACATATTCCGTCAACACGCAAGGGAACGTCAATATTTCGGGCATGCAGAGTAATCAGTGTGCATAATTTCTTATAATTATAGACTTATGGAGTACGTGGTAATGTATGGTAGCACAGAAAATGTAAATAAAACCCCATTGCGTCATACATTGCATAAGGGCGTGGATGTGGCACATAACAAGTATTAGGATTGTAGATTTATGGAGTAGGTGGTAATATAACGAAGCACAGTAAAACCAAGCGCCCATTGCGTCATACATGGCAGAGGTACGTCCATATTTCGAGCCTGTATGATCACGAATATATTTAATTATGGTAATGCTTTTGTTTAAGTTTTTCTTTTTCTGCAGCACATGTGATTAATATGAGAGAAAATTTAAATGAAGTAAACAATGGGCATAAATATAGACCTAGTGACTAGGATAGAGTATATGTTACACGATATACTGTTTTTGACTGTTATTAATCAAAGACCGATAAACATAGACATTGTGATAATTTTAAAAATAGCTTCCACAATTATGTCCAATTTTTTATGAATTACATTCCAAGTGGAGAATATATGTACTCATTGTTGCAGCTCCTCACTTCAATAAAAACATAAGAATTGTTGTTATTTACACAGTTAAACGCATGTGAAGGGATCATTTCGATAGCTTGGCAAAAGAGGCAACATTTATCCCAAACTGAATTTTTTAATTTTTGCATATTAACACAAGACCTGAAGTTATTAAAATGATGAACTGAATAGAATGGGCTAACTTGGTAGCTTAAATAATGCATTTAATTACCAGATATAGGAATCTATAAAGATAAAATAATCAACTATTTTGATGTTATTTATAATAATTTTAATACATTCACGATTAAGCAAATTGAAACTCCAATAATAAATTCACGTATATTGAATGAATTTATAAATAATTTAATTAGTAAAACTGAAGAAATCAAATTAGATCGATAGAGCATTACTATAGAGACCACAATTATACATAAAACTTTCAAAACTTCAAAATAAACATGTATGTTCACAAATAACGGATACAATTTACAATTATAAATATATAAATATTTCATTTCCGGAAATTTATTACAACAATGAAATGCTTAATAGGATAGCATTACACTCAATTTCACAAAAATCTAATTTTAAGAGTATTCTTTTAAATATATCGTTAATTGCTTTAATTGTTTCATCTTCATAACCAGATACCACAAAATTGAAATATTTTCACTTAATGGGAATACACTTTACATTATGATATTACATTCAATATAGAGTTATAGCTTTCTCTTTTTATAACAGATATTTTATTTCAATATCATCAAGAAAATTGTAATATTTGTGTGTTGATATTATTGTTTACTTCTCAGGCTTCCAAAATGGAGTTTTTCTGCTCTGTTTTAAAAGATTATTTCATTTATAATACAATGCAGCACCGGAAATAACTAAAACGCAAACTACGAAAATATACGAAATAACCAGACGGATTATGTATTTCCATCGTCATGCTCACTTACCTATCCAGCAAGTGTTGGCGAACATCATGCACAAGCTTGGCACAAGATGGGAATTAAATGTTATGGTCTAACACAGCGAATGTGCAATTACTTAAATTTTAAGTGCGTCTAGCTTATAAAATAAAATGTGGTAAATAAGGCATTTGTTTCATTTAGTAATATCCTGGCAAGCATAAATATTCTCATCCCAGAAGTATGTCAAGTATATCTGAGCAACTAGTATAATGGGTCTTTCTTCCCCAAATCCTATAAACTTAATCTGTGATGAAGCTATTGTTATCATAGCATTTCGATTATATTTATAATTGGAATAATAAACAACTTTCAGATTACAATATTGTATTTTTAAAACTATGCGCATTGAAAGAGTTATGTATAAATGGGCACTCCAATCAAAACAATCAAAAATTCTTTATTTTATTAAACAAAAATTATGGTGAATTTTTACTACAAATTTAATATAATGTTATTTAAATAAAAGCACTAGAATATTCATAAATAATGCTATACAAACAAAAAAGGAAGCAAACTATTTATCCTTTCATCTTTGCTAAAATTTAAATAACTCCACATCTTGGTCGTTGGAGGACCACGCTTTTGTACAGCACATGGCCAGAAAAAATATTTATTTTGGATAGAAGAAGAGCCAGTCAAAATGTGACATAAATAAAAATAAGATTTTTTGATTGATTTATCTATGGACGCTCTTTAATATCTCAGGTCATCAGCATCCCATTCAAGTCAACGCGTGAATCGGCCGACAAATTTTGATCAGAGGCCTCTCTTTCAGGCTTGAGTTTCTTTTTCGTGCCATAAATGTACGACACAGGACCCACGGGTTTACTTGTCTTCCGAAGGAAGCCATAATTAGGACTTTACGCCCGAAAAAATCCATCAGTCCTGCCCGGGTTCGAACCGGCGATCTTGGGTATATAGGAGGCAAGTATGGTAACCACTCCACAAGCACCGACAATAAAAATAAGGAAACATATAAAGAGTCATAGTAAAATTTGTGTGATGAACTGTAGATCAAGTACAATTTACATTCAGATTGGGGGCCTTGCATTACTGTGTTGAGAGTTTATTAATTAGGCAGTTCTGTTTTTTAAATATCTGTTCCATATTAACTTTTCATATTTTTACCCTTACAGAAAAACGTTTTTGTTATATCTGTGTAGTTAAATAGTCTCAAAAATGTAATCTCAATTATATAGACTTTAAATTTTCATTTGCCCATGATATCCAAATCCATGGGGCGCACGATTGATTATTTTTATTTATTTCAAATTTATTGATTTGATGATTATATTGAGAGTTTAAGTAAGAGTGAAGGTGTTTAGTCAAATTCCAAATTCCCGATCTAAATTCAAACACTACCGTTCCAGGATCTCAACAAACCAACATTTTCTTGAAACTGTTGATTTTTTTCTTCATAGAGACTCCTTTATTTATATAGGGAACCATACAGAAATATGCAGTAATATGGCTGGTGGCTCCCTTCAGATCCGCAGGACTGCAAATGCCATATGACGTCCGATTCCATTCATCGGTGCATTCAGGTTGGACGAACAAGTAGCTCAGCATACATGCGGTGCCATTTTAGAGAAAGAAACATTTAATAACTTTTGCACCTAATTAATAGAATGAAACGTGATTATGAAACAAAATATGTTGTACTAATTTGTATATTTATTATAGGGATATCTACTATAGAAATATTCCAAATTAGATATACGTCATGTCACAAAAACTTTGTTGTATAATTATTACGTAAAATTAATAAGTGTAATTATATAATAGATATTACTACATTATTGAAAATACTCCCATTATTTAGGTTATTGAAATTCCGCAGGTTTCTTTTTAACAATTGCATGACATTAATATTTCTTAAGGAACAAGCTCATTTTGGGGGAAATAAAATATATTTTCATTACTGAAGGACCAGTAAGCTAAATAAATAAGTAATATAATCATATTATTATTTTGTGCACACTTCACCTCTCTAATTCTACTTTCAACATTAAACACCATTTTAAATGATACAACACAACAGGATAAAAATCTAAACTTCATCAGTGACATCTGATGAGGTCAGCTTAACTAAGAAGGAAGGAGGAGCCTTTTTCTGGAAATCAAATTCGAATAGTGATTCTGCTAATATGTAGGCGTTGCTCTATGTAAATTCATAGCCAATGAAACTAGAGAAGACAGGGTCTGGGCGGGTGAAGGGGGGCTGGGAGGTCCCACAGAGGCTTATTGTATTAGGGGATGAGGAATATCCAGAAGGTATTTGAGCCTTAAACTGCTGCAAGAAGGGGGATGCTTCCGAAGATGATTATAATAATAATAATAATAATAATAATAATAATAATGAAGTTTGACTAATTTAGTAATCTACTTCTGAATTAGCAGCTTTAACTGATATATAAGTGTACTAAAGAATTCACTGTACAACTAAGAACATTCTTTTATATATCTGCAATCCTAATACGAGGGACTGTATTTTGAACAGTAAACCAAGGAATTCCGAGTATGCATTTAGTGTGCAATAAAATAATTAACTATTCTTTCGTTCACAGTTTCTGTAGTGATTAATAACTAAATTAAATACGCAGAACCTGTGCTTAATTATATGCAGTGAAAATAAATATGCTATAAGAGGAACTGCCACATTTGTCACGGAAACAGTCAAGCGTGTTTTACTTTCTGTGGATTCGTAGCTATTAAGCATTTAAACCTTCAAGCCGAATTACTCCTTGTTTTTTCATTTATTCCATACTGTTACTGAGAATCCGCACAGAAACCGCGCGTTTATAATTTGAAGTTTGCATTCTCAATGGACACTTAAGCTCCGGGATTCTTGCACACAAAATCTCAATGAGAGTGTAATTTATACCAATCTAGGTATTAGGATAGTAGAAATTATAGCAGGTAGTTATGTAAAGGAAATGGAATAATTATAGGTGGGCGCCAATATATGCATCTTGTTTACCAAACTGGGTATCTTGTACAAGGTGTATAAAAATACGAAGCCAATGTCAGGATTTTCTGGAGAATGGAAGACATGGGGTGTATTTTAGCAACAGAGCCGACGCTTGAGAGAAGAATGAAAATAGTAAGGTGTTTAAGGAAGTGTGTCTAAGCGAAAAAAGGGGCATAAATGAAGGAGTATATTTCGTATGTACTTTTAATTTACGTTACGGAAAGAGCATGTTGGAGTTATGTCTTAAGATATTAATGCATAAATCATATTTACATTATATTTCATTAGTTGTGCAGTGAAACGAAAACCATCCATTCTTTGCAATTATACATAAGCATTATAACAAATTTATAATGTAAAATATTATACACATTTAAAATAATACATAATAAAATCCAACAATCCTAAAATATAAAATCTAGCATCTATTAATGGATTATTAATAAAATTTTCCTTTTCATTCCTAGATCCTAAACTGCAATGATTTATTGAATTGATCATTTCACAATATAGCCTATAATAAATATTATAGATGGGTATTTTTTTTCCTAAAATCGTAAATGTGACACGGATAAAAACAATTTCGTAACGGAAGGTGTGCAGTTTTTACTCCGTCAGAACTTATCTCCCAGACTGAAGTTGTTCCTATTAGCCCTTGTAAGGCAAATGCCCGGGAAATATCCTAAACATATGCATGGAACGCTTCCTTCCCGAAATTGTGTTCCCGTTTTATCATTACATGTAAAGCACTATCAGTATCCACTAAATGCGGTTGCACAGCAGCAGAAATAAACAGAAATTAAAAAAAATGCCGTAAAATAAGAGGTTAGAAACAACATTGCGTAACATATTTTAATATTGTTACTTTATTTTTATTGCTTTTATTTTACGTGGGCATTCTTATGACTTTATCTTACAATACCACCTTTTTTCTCCTGTCCATCATTTGTGAAACCATGACAATGATGATGATGATGATGATGATGATGATGATGATGATGTTGATAATTACTACAAAATTTCCCAATGCACTTCAGTGTAGTTCTACAAGTACTTAAACATAGATTATGATGGATTAACTAAATAGGAACCAGTTTCCAGCCTAAACAAAAAACTTGTACTAGTTAATAACAGTCTACGACGTTTGGTTGATTTTGGAGTGAATTAATGTAATATGATCTTATTATGGGAAGCGGAATATTATGTTTACAAATGATATGATCTTCAAAGCTATTTATTCTGTTATTTTAATAAAGGAGGTCGTACTGGCACTATTTTCAAATTTAACTAAATAGACATGCATACTGCTTCTTCGATCTGTTGTAAAAAAGTAGCAAATATTTTATTTCATACTATTAAAGCGTATACTGCCCCCGATTTTTAATTCATGAAGCAATCTAAGCGTTATGGCCTGAAGGTTTTCTTGGCTGCTAGTTTTATATAGCACAAACGTGGTTACATAAGCTTCAAAATTTTGGTATGGCAGCTCCATAATAAACACGTAGACACTGATAAATAGTAAATCACACTTATACGGGCTTTCAGTTTCATCATTACACTGCTCCAGACACAAAATGTTATGGAAATAAAATGAGTTATACTATGCTAATTCGGAGCCAATGAATTCGAAATTGACGCTAAAACTTGCATGTTAGCTCTAGGTTTTTAACTGCGGCCATTACGATTTCTTTTTCGCACAATATCCAGTCCCACATTTAAACAATTCTTTGCACGGGGTGAAGTGTGTCATCATTTACACAGGATAGTATCATCAAATAATGTTGTATATCGCCGCATGTGTTGTTCACGTGTTCAGTAGCTTTGTTGCCAGACAAGAGATTTGTGGCCTGTATCATAAATAAGATAGTGGTCGTGTTTTGATGTGTGTCAAAGTGCTTCCATCGTAATTGTGTGTGATATTCTTCCTGTAGCCAAATTATTATATGTAGACAGGTACAAAATGTTTCGTAAATGTGTAAATAGTGCAGAAAATTACTCCAGTTGCGACCAGATAGGATTTTTAAGAAAGTGTTGAATTAAGCCTTCTATAAAAACCCTATTTCTTATATTTTGATTTTATGATAGGGGGGCAGAATTAAAAATGGCACCGCAAGTATGTTGCACTACTTGTTCGTCCAAATTGAATGTATGGATGAATAGGAAAGGACATTAGGCATTTGGAGTACCGATAAATTGAAGGGAGCCCACCAAACAAATTACTGATTATTTCTGTATGGTTCCCTCTATAAACAAAAAGTCAGCGTGAAGAAAAAATCAACAGTTGTATACCTAATATACCCTCTGCAATTCACCCTGTACTTCATGACGACGAACTTCCAATTCCTGAATTCCCAGGTTAATTCCTTTGTGAGCTATGATGAAGAGAGCAGTGCTTCCATAACTGAAGATGAAAATTAATTGCCATTAACTTCAAGAGATGTAGACCTTTTTTCCAAGCACATTAACCTCGCATCACAAGAAGACACAAGCGGAGCTCAATGTAATAATGAGGGATCTAGAACTTCCTAAAAATTAACAGAAATTTTAGCATCACAGTTAAAATATTTTTAAATTAGTGTATAACATATATGTTTACTTCTGTGGCACCAAGACGGTGGACACTGATGATATATTAAACTAGGGGATAAATTGAGAAAGGGCATTCATTTTAAGGAAGGAAGTGTTCCAGGCGTTAGTTTAGAGTTTCTCCCTGGCATTTGCTATTTATGAGGAATGAGAAAAACTTGATAAAACCTTAAGTCTGGGAGGAAGGCCCTGGCGGGAATCGAACTCCACACCTCACACTCAGAAGCCCGTGCCTTAAGGACCTTAACCACCCTTTGCGGGCGGTTACATCAGTGGAATTGTTTACACGACTACGTGAAAGTACGAAATTTCGCACTAGAAATAGATAATTTGAGCAGAGTTTTAAAAAACTGAGGGGCCCTCACATTCTGCAAAGACGTAATAAGTGTGATGAAGGTATTGAATATAAAATATAAAGTACAGCCCCCATCAATGGCGGCCCCAAAAAATAAATAATCATCACCAAACATGTATCTAATATTAACCCATCCAATAAATCACCATCGTTTCCAAGACATGCCTTAAAATAGGACTTTTACATAATGAAAACGAGTTTTCTTGCATTCTTGTTGGGTAATGCCTCCAATACAAAAGAATCATATAAATATGAGAAACATCCTGATAGGGGTAAACTACATAAGATACCAGCGGGAGGTGTATGGGGATTTTAAAAATATTGTCATTTTACTTGGGGTGACCCAGCTACACCAATTACTGTTTTTTCCTTTGGGAGTAGGATAGTTGTGGTAGAGATAAACACTATTCTCAGAAAATTTGGCCCACGAGACAGTCATTATATCCTGGAATGAAAAATCTATTTTATGAACCATGATTGTGCGAAACAATTTTAGCTCCCAGCATAACATATAAAACTGGGGCTTATGAAAATTTGTATAAAGACTTTAGATTCAAATGGCCCAATATTTGTAGGCAGTGCTATAAGATGTTGCAGAGGTTGTTCCGTAGAAATAAGCAACCATAAGCCTAGGAATAATAAAGCGATATATATTTGGTTCGCATAGTAAAAACTATGCAGGTCAGAATTTGTTACACTGTTTTCTGCGATACGGGAATAGCAGGCATCATTAACATACACATAAACAATACCTGCAAATATTTTCACACCCACCTTAGCTCCTTATTTTACTCTTCACATACTGAAAAAATTGGTTACCATTTATCTATTAAATACAGTTGAGCATAGATATATCTAATATCCTTAAATTTCCAATTCATCCTGAAAATAAAGGAATTAATTAAAACAGCAGTAATCACAAAAAAAATTGGAAAACGTTCTATACGAATATTATAATTCTCTTATTAAGACATTATTTTCATTGAGATAATTCAAACAGAGAGTTCATTTATCTTTTTAGCATTGGAAATTGTTTTGCAAACCTTTGATCATGATATTGACTCTTTTAAGAGTAGCAGAAATGAAAGAAATACTTTATCTTAGTGTTTTGGTTGCCTAGTAACCCGTCCTATTAGGATAATAGAAATATGAAGAGGGTAGTCATGCAGGGAATCACAAAAGGGGAAAGCGCACTGGGTGCAGACATGTAGAGAAACACCATTATCTAGAGCATGCGGGATAATGTATATATTATATGAAGCCAATAAATAAATTCTAATTATTTCGGATGGTATTGTCCAAGATGTGTTAACACAAATACTCGGATTTCGGAATTAATTATTCACAAACCAAAATACAACGGAAAGGTGGTATTTTGGTAAATTGGTTCTATGATATTGTACAAGCTCAATTATGACTTATTTTTCAAATTTGGAAAAGTACATGCCGGTTTTTCTATACTACATCATAGAAGGATAAGCGTTTATTTTATTTACCAAACGAAACACATATAAGAATTATATCATCAAAATTGGGTAAACTATTATTAATTTATTTGATTTATTAATAGTTTTCCAAGGTCCAACAAGTTCTGAAATTTGTTGAAATATCAAACAAAATACTAATGTGAATAGTTGGATTTTATAATTAGATATATTAATATGCGTACAGATATTTCTCTAAAATTGGGAATTTATTTTTAAATTTTATATATATATATATCTATATATATATAAATGAAAAATAAAAATAAAGTAACACAATTAACAATGTAACAGATTAACTGTAATAATAAAAGTAGATAAGGATAAATCACTGTGAAAAAGTCACACTTGAAATTGCTATATTTCCAACTACTGCGAGTTTTTCAATGGCAAGAAGCTAGACAAGTGAAAGTGATAAAAGTAAATATTGAGTTTCGAAGGTAACGTTATGCATAGAAACAGATGAAACTAGAAATGAGAGTGTAGGAAGAAAAAAACTAATATATAAAATTTAAACCAGGTGGTATACGCGCATTATGTAAAAATATAGCTGCCATTTCTCTATCTATGAGTAAACTTTCAGAGCATTGTGTAGGTAACGCATCAATAAGTGTTAGATTAAAAGCGTCATCAAAATCCTTACAGTGAGATAAGGCTTGTTGGGCAACCGGCAAGGGATACTTGGATTTAATAGAACGTCTATGATTGTTCATGCGAAACGAAACAACAGTAGAAGTGAAACCAATATAAAATGTTTTGCAAAGCTTACAAGGTAACATATATACAACGTTCTTGGAAGAACAAGTAGCAAATGAAGAAATGATAAATTCTCTGGACAAATTAGGGCTGTGTAATGAATTGCACGGCAGAATTAGTGCACAGGTTTTACATTTAGGACTTTGGCAAGGATAAGAGCCAGCAAAGGGACGTGGAGAGGATAGGTTACGGCGAAAAATACTTTTAAGGTTAGGCGGTGTTCTGAAAGTAAGGCGGGGTACATATTTAGAAAAATCATTTAAAGATGGATGCATTAACAAAGTATCGTGACATTCTTTCAAAATATGTCTGATGCTTTCAATTCCAGGCACGTATTTGGTAACAAGGTTGATGAAGTTCTTGTTAGAAGTTTTAGGTTTGCATTTTAAAGCTTTGTGCGCTGGGATTATACGGGATTTTAAAAGAGCGAAAGGATAATTTTGATCTTGGAACTTATGAGCTAGGTTTTCAATATACTTGTGAAGAGATGAAAAGTTTGTTACAAAGACGATGACCACGGATTGAAAGACAAAAAGGAATAGATCTTTTGGTATGCAAGGGATGACAGCTATCAAAATGAAAATACTGTTGTAAATTTGTAGGCTTAATGTGCACAGACGTAAGAAAAGAGCTATTGCGTAAAGAAATATCAATATCTTGGAAAGTAGCAGCATTGGGAGACACAGAAGAAATGAACTTAATTGAAAACTTGGAGTTAAGATTAGTAAGGAACTGCTCGAGAGATTCTGAGCCATGAGTCCAAAGCACAAATAAATCATCAACATATCTCAGCCATAATAATGGTGCCAAAGGTTCTGACTTAAGAAATTCCTCCTCTAAGTGAGCCATAAAAAGATTGGCAGAAGAAGGTGCCATTCTGGTGCCCATCGCAGTACCAGTAAGCTAAATAAATTCGTAATATAATAATATTATTATTTTGTGCACACTTCACTTCTCTAATTCACCTTTCACCATTAAACACCATTTTAAATGATACAACACAACAGGATAAAAATCTAAACTTCATCACAGACCTCTGATGAGGGCAGCTTAACTAAGAAGGAGGAGCCTTTTTCTGCAATTCAAATTCGAATAGTGATTCTGCTAATATGTAGGCGTTGCTCTATGTAAATTCATAGCCAATGAAACTAGAGAAGACAGGGCCTGGGCGGGTGAAGGGGGGCTGGGCGGTCCCACAGAGGCTTATTGTATTAGGGGATGAGGAATATCCAGAAGGTATTTGAGCCTTAAACTGGTGCAAGAAGGGGGATGCTTCGCGAGATAATAATAATAATAATTTATAATAATAATAATTTATAATAATAATAATAATAATAACAATATTAATAATAATAAAAATATTAATAATAAAGTTTTATTAATTTAATAATCTACTTCTGAATTAGCAGCTTTAACTGATATAAAATTATAATAAGGAATTCACTGTACAACTAAGAAAATTCTTTTATATATCTGCAATCCTAATACGAAGGACTGTATTTTGAACAGTAAACCAAGGAACTCCGAGTATGCATTTAGTGTGCAATAAAATAATTAACTATTCTTTCGTTCACAGTGCCTGTAAGTAATTAATAACGAAATTAAATACGCAGAACCTGTGCTTAATTATATGCAGTGAAAATAAATATGCTATAAGAGGAACTCCCACATTTGTCAAGGAAACAGTCAAGCGTGTTTTACTTTCTGTGGATTGGTAGCTATTAAGCATTTAAACCTTGAAGCCGAATTACTCCTTGTTTTCTCATTTATTCCATACTGTTACCGAGAACCCGCACTGAAACCGCGCCTTGGATTTATGTCTTAAGATATTAATGCATAAACCATATATACATTATATTTCATTAGTTGTGCAGTGAAACTAAATTCATTCATTCTTTGCAATTATGCATAAGCATTATATCAAATTTATAATGTAAAATATTATACACATTTAAAATAATACATAATAAAATCCAACATTCCTAAAATATAAAATCTAGCAGCTCTTAATGGATTATTAATAAAATTTTCCTTTTCATTCCTAGATCCTAACCTGCAATAATTTATTGAATTGCTCATTTCACAATATAGCCTATAATAAATATTAAAGATGGGTATTTTTTTTCTAAGATCGTAAATGTGACAAGGATAAAAACAATTTCGTAACGGAAGGTGTGCAGTTTTTACTCTGTCAGAACTTATCTCCCAGACTGAAGTTGTTCCAGAAAGCTCTTGTACAGCAAATGCCCGGGAAATATCCTAAACATATGCATGGAACGCTTCCTTCCCGAAATTGTGTTCCCGTTTTATCATCACATGTAAAGCACTATCAGTATCCACTAAATGCGGTTTCACAGCAGCAGAAATAAACAGAAATTAAAAAAATGCCGTAAAATAAGAGGTTACAAACAACATTGCGTAACATATTTTAAAATTGTTACTTTATTTTTATTGCTTTTATTTTACGTGCGCATTCTTATGACTTCATCTTGCAATACCACCTTTTTTTCTCCTGTTCATCATTTGTGAAACAATGACAATGATGATGATGATGATGATGATGTTGATAATTACTGCAAATTTCCCAATGCACTCCAGTGTAGTTCTACAAGTACTTAAGCATAGATTACGATGGATTAACTAAATAGGAACCAGTTTCCAGCCTAAACAAAAAAAACTTATACTAGTTAATAACAGTCTACGACGTTTGGTTGATTTTGGAGTGAATTAAAGTAATATGATCTTATTACGCCAAGCGGAATATTATGCTTACAAATGATATGATCTTGACAGCTATTTATTCTGTTATTGTTAATAAAGGAGGTCGTATTTGCATTATTTTCAAATTTAACTAAATAGACATGCATACTGCTTCTTCGATCTGTTGTAAAAAAGTAGCAAATATTTTATTTCATACTATTAAAGCGTATACTGCCCCCGATTTTTAATTCATGAAGCAATCTAACCGCTTTGGCAGAAGGTTTTCTTGGCTGCTGGTTTTATATAGCACAAACGTGGTTACATAAGCTTCAAAATTTAGGTATGGCAGCTCCATAATAAACACGTAGACACTTTGATAAATAGTCGATCACACTTATACGAGCTTTCAGTTTTATCATTACACTGTTCCACACACAAAATGTTATAGAAATAAAATGAGTTAAACTTTACTAATTCGGAGGCAATGAATTCGAACTGCACGCTAAAACTTGCATGTTAGCTCTAGTTTTCTAATTGCGGCCATTACGATTTTTTCTCGCACAATATCCAGTCCCAAATATAAACAATTCTTTTAACGGCGTGAAGTGTGTCATCATTTACACAGGACAGTATCATCAAATGATGGCGTATATCGCCGCATGTGTTCTTCACGTGTTCAGTAGCTTTGTTGCCAGACCAGAGAATTGTGGCTACTATCATAAATAAGATAGTGGTCGTGTATTGATGTGTCTCGAAGTGCTTCCATCGTAATTGTGTGTGATATTCTTCCTGTAGACAAATTATTATATGCAGATAAATACAAAATGATTCGTAAATGTGTAAATAATACAGATAATTGCTCCATTTGCGAAGAGGTATGATTTTCCTCTAGAAAGTGTTGAATTAAGCCTTCTATAAAAACCCTATTTCTTATATTTTGCTTTTATGATAGGGGACCAGGATTAAAAATGTCACTGCAAGTATGCAGCACTACTTGTTCTTCTAACCTGAATGCATTGATAAATAGGAAAGGTCATTTGCCATTTGGAGTACCGATAAATTGAAGACCAGCCATGTTGCTGATTATCTCTATATAGTCCCTCTATAAACAAAGAAGTCTGCTTTAAGAAAAAATCAACAGTTGTATACCTAATATACCCTGCGCAATGCACCCTATACTTCATGACAACGAACTTCCAATTTCTGAACCCCCAGGTTAATTTTTTGTGAGCTATGATGAAGATAGCAGTGCTTCCATAACTGAAGATGAAAATGAATTGTCATCAACTTCAAGAAATACAGACTTTTTTCCAATCACATTATCCTCGAATCACAAGAAGACACAAACGGAGCTCAATGTATTCATCAGGGATCTAGAACTTCCTAAAAATTAATAGAAAAATGACATCACCGGTAAAATATTTTTAAATTAGTATTTAACATATATGTTTACTTCTGAGGCACCAAGTCGATGGACACTGATAATATATGAAATGAGGGGATAAATTCAGAAAGGACATGCATTTTAAGGAAGGAAGTGTTCCAGGCGTTAGTTTAGGGTGCCTCCCCGGAAATTGCTATTTATGACGAATGAGAAAATCTTGTTAAAACGTTCAGTCCGGAAGGACGGCCCTAGCGCGAATCAAACTTTACTCTCACAAGTCCGTACCTTAACGACCTTGGCCATGCGTTGCGGCGGTTACATCAGTGGAATTATTTACACGACTACGTGAAAGTACGAAATTTCGCACTGGAAATAGATCATTTGAGTAGTTTTTTTTTAAAACTGAGGGGGACCTCACATTCTGCAAAGCGTAATAAGTGTGATGAAGGCATTTAATATAAAATATAAAGTACAGCTACGATCAATGGCGGTCCGACAAAATAAATAATTATCACCAAACATGTATCTAATATTAACCCATCCAATAAATCACCGTCGTTTCGAAGACAAGACTTAAAACAGTACCTTTACATAATGAAAAGGAGTTTTCTTCCATTCTTGTAGCGCATGCCACCAAAACAAAAGAATAATACAAATATGAGAAACATCCTGATAGGAGTAAACTACATGAGATACCAATGGGAGGTTTATGGGGATTTAAAAAAAATTGTCATTTTGCTTGGGGTGACCCGGCTACACAATTACTGTTGTTTCCTTTGCGAGTAGCATTGTTGTGGTAGAGACGAACACTATTCTCAGAAAGTTTGGCCCACGAGACAGTCATTATATCCTGGAATGAAAAATGTATTTTATAACCATGATTGTGCGAAAAAAAATGTTTAACTCCCAGCATAACATATAAAACTGGGGCTTTTGAAAGATTATGTAAAAGCTTTAGATTCAAATAGCCCAATTTTTGTAGGCAATGTTATAAAATATTACAGAGGTTATTCCGTAGAAATAAGCAAGCATAAGACTAGGAATAATAAAGCGATCTATATTTGGTTTGCATAGTAAAAATTAAGCAAGTCAGAATTTGTTACACTTTTTTCTACCAAACGGAAATACCAAGCATCTTAACATACATATAAATAATACCTGCAAATATTTTCACATCCACCTTAGCACCTTATTTCACTCTTCACATACTGAAATATTGGTTACCATTTATCTAACAAAGACAGTTGAGCATAGATATATCTGAAATCCTCAAATATACAATTAATCCTGTAAATAAAGGGAGTAATCAAAAGATTAGTAATCAGAAACAAGGCAAAACGTTCTATACGAATATGATCATTCTCGGATTAAGACATTGCTTTCATTTACATATTTGAAACATAGATTTTGTTATCTTTTTAACATTGGAAATTGTTTTGCACATGTTTGATCAGGATATTGAATTTTTTCAGAGTAGCAGAAATGAAATATTTATTTCAGTGGTTCGGTTGCCTAGTAACCCATCGTATTAGGATAATAGAAAAATGAAGGCAGTCATGCAAGGAATCACAAAAGGGGAAAGCGCGCTGTGTGCAGACATGTAGAGAAACATCCTTATCTCGAGCATGTGGGAAAATGTATATATTGTATGAAGCTAATAAATAAATTCTATTTATTTTGGATGGTCCACGTTGATTAGACAAAGACAAAAAATTAAGTTAACCTATGAAGGCATAAAATGTGTACGTAAAATCCAAGATACGTTAACACCAATGAAAAACTCGGATTTCGGAATTAAATATTCACATATGAAAATACAACAGAACGGTGGTATTTTGGAAAATGGGGTCTATGATATTGTGCAAGCTCAATTATGACTTAATTTCCAAATGTGGAAAGGTACATGCCGGCTGTTCTATACTACATCAGAGAAGGATAAGAGTTTATTTTATTTGTCAAACCAAACACATATAACAATTATATCATCAAACTTGGGTATCTATTGTTCATTTATTTTTTATTAATAGTTTTCCAAGGTCAAAAAGTTCTGAAATTTGTTGAAATGTCAAACAAAATACTAATTTAAATAGTTGGTTTTTAAAATTAGATATAGTAATATGCATACAAATATATTTTTCTAAAATTAGGAATTTTTTATTAATATATATATATATATATATATACATATATATATATATATAATTTTAATACATGTTGACATTAAACTTCAATAAATGTTATTGGTATACACACCAAATATAATAAAGTGGTTTATTTGTAGAGGCAGGAAAAACTGCATTAATTAATTAGCCCCATTTCAAGACCAAACTTAGAATGGTAGGCATATTGACAAACTTAAAGTAATTCAAATTTTAAACATTAAATTATGCAAATTCACAGATAACAGCTAATACAGTCATATATAATAAATAAATGTGCAAATTTCAGTAATTTTATGACGAAAACGAAATATTTTACAAGACAAGGAAGGTATCATAGTCAAATCGCAGCAGGCCTGTCAATAGTGCATGTTAAAAGTTAGACGCCTTAAAACTATTCTTATTCATTTGTTATTTTGTCTACAAACCAGCTGGCAGAGATATCATTTATTTTACTGAATACCAACACATATTTACTTAAGGATATGACATTACACTTTTGAATTTGACATAAGTATTTATGCATGCATGTGTATATATATAGTAATCAAAGTGAATACCCTCGTGCAACTGTTGCATTTCAAAAATATTTTGAAATTCTATTTTTTTTTTTTCGAATAGTTGATGCTCATTCAAAATATTATTTCATAAAGCACATAATTCAAGAAAAGAACACCGGTAAACACAATATTACACAATGTGTATTATATCACCCTTATGATCAATATTTTTATTTATTTTTTTTATTGCTGCTTGTCTGTTAAGCCTCCTAAGTTGTGGCCAAAGTCACGCACTTACTTGATACGCAAAGTGGGTGAAACATTCACCACTAACAAAATATTTAACTGTGAATGAAATATCAATTTGAATTTTCTTTGTATTAAAATATATATATTTTTATTCGCCAATATTCTGGGATTTTATTTGTGATTATTGCATTCCTCCTTTTGCTAGCAGTTTTTATTTTTCCCTTGATTATTATAATAGGCATGATTTTCGTAAGGCTGAAAACTCTTAACAATATAACTATTTTTTTCCATTTTAGAGCAGAATATTAATACAATTATAAAAATATTTATAAAATTATTACAATCACATGTTCTGATTTTATTTGAATTGCGATTGCATACTGGTATATGTATATCTTTATCATGCTTATAAAAGTGTTACATATGATTTTCATTTCATGTAGTATTTTTGTAGTATAACTCTATAGTCATATTTCTACTATTATTACAGTTGCAAGAGGTACTCTTAGAATTAAATAACATTCTGAATATATCAAAATTACATTGGGAACTTTCCAATTAATGTTACATTCTATTCATTCGTTTGCATGAGGATAAAATCCCTGCATTGGTTCATTAGGGATCGGTTAGTTGTTGCGCAGGTTGTTGCTGGAGAATGAAATTTACTTAGCAAAAACATGTGCTAAGTAAATCTTAGGTGACCAACTATAGTTAACAGGTAATTTACATCCAGAAATCGAAACTAACAGCTCTCTACTGCGAATACGTGAAGTGTCAAAGCAGGTTTCCGAATCCGCTTTTTCTAGAGAAACGTTTTATAAATTTTGCTTTATAGTCATAACCCTTTCATAACTTTTGGGTTAATATTTTTTCTCAAAACATTGCCTATTTATAATAGGTATTCATAACTTTCATATACTTTTAATAACTTGTGATACACACGAAGAATTATTTTATTTCATTACAAATATATTGAATTGCATTGCTAAATTTAAGTTAGAGTAAAATAGTTTTCAGGTACATTCAAATTACCGCTGCACCACCTCAATAATATACCATGGATGTCTTTTAAGCAACTTGGAAAGTTACAGTTATGAAAATAGTTGAACCAATTGCCCCATTAAAACATAATTATTATGAAAGGAATTTCGTAGCACTATGCGTTGTTTTAATTATTAGAAATGGAATTACCCCCTGAAATGTGCCGTTTACCATTAGGAATTTACTACTGCCAGGAAGTGTCCATAAACATGGGTTTGAAATATATCTTTATGACACTGAATGTTCTGGAAAAGCAGAAGTTTTCATGTCATTGGTAAAGACGTAATCTATACAATTACTAACTATATTTTTAGAACTTATTTCTTTGAATTAACTAATGAGTGAAAGTGGTTGATCAAATGATCGAATAATAGCTATTATAAATACAATAATATGTTAAATAATAATTCTGTCTTTATAACTATTACAAGGTAATATTATAAGGAATTATTGAGGTCGCAATCTGAGGCGTCATATTCACCGCACTGATCCAAGGAATTCGGAAAATTTTTAGTTGCATCAAATAACGAAACATTCGTTAGTTTTTAAGTCTCCTAAGCGTTACAATGAAATGGAAATAATAATGGAAATAACCTATCTGAAATTGCTCATAATTATAGGCAGCACTGCTTAAAAATATGAATCTCCTCGTATGAGGGGTTTTCATATCCATCGTGGAAAAATACAGCGTCATAGGTTTCTTGTGGAGCGTGACCCGCAAAATATTTTACACCTTGCAGTCTTATTCTTCCTGCTTTTATAGTTTACTTGAAATTCTTCACATTGCTCAGCATCTGAAATGAAAGCACCATATAATTAGCAGCTAAATGCTTAAGGGACTTCAAGGTTTGAGGTTGAATTTCTTGCTCCGTAGTTACATCGATTTAAACGTAACCTTGTGTAGAGTTCGGTCACCAAAGTAGCTATAGCGTATTTGGAGAGTAGAATTATGGTGTAGATAATTATGTAGCGGAAAATTGATACGAGGACAGGCTCACACATCTTGTTTTCCTAGCTGGATGAGTATTAAGATGGTGTTTATTAGGGGTTACTGTTTAAAACAGTAAACCGGAAAGGTGCCCAACGAAAAATATTTAGTTTTCCAATCTAGCCTTTGTTGAATCGGATAGTAGAATTATAGAGTAGGTAATAACGCGAAGAAAAATTGAACTAGAAATGTGCATGACGTAATACATTTTGATTACTAACCTTAACGTCGTGTATTAGGATGGTACATATTAGGAGTTGGGGTTTTATAACATTAAACAGAAAAGACAAAAGGCACAACGATAAATATCCTGATTACCAATTTAGTCATTTCATTCGGATAATGGAATTGTACAGTAGATAGGTACGTAACGGAAAATTCAAGTAGAAAGGTGCATGGCTTCACACAACTTGTTTACTAAGTTATACGTCGTGTATTAGAATGGTATTCATTATGAATAGGCGGTTTTGTATTAGAAAAGAGAATGGCGCGCAACCTGAAAGATCTTGTTTACTAATATTGTTCTGTTTATTAGGATAGCAGAATTATCGTGTAAGTGGTCGTGTTATGGAAAGCAGAAGTAGGAAATGCTCGCGATGACGGTTGTACATACAGTCATGCCTATCAAGCAAGTAGATTTATGTATGAATGTGTATAATTATCATTATAATAATAATAATAATAATAATAATAATAATAACAAAATAATAATAATAATAATAATAATAATAATAATAATAATAATAATGTTAGTTCAACAAATTTAATTTCTTAGTATTTTGAGTCACCATGTTTACCTATATTCAGGTGCGCATTTCAAAAAATGGGTAATTGACGACGAAGGATTTTGTCTGATACACCAATGTGTGACAAATTATTTCTTTAAACCAACATCTATATTTTAGGTTACTTCTATATTTATTAATTCTTTTAGAAGAGCAGAATTTTAAGATAACAGAATAATTAAAAAGTAAGATGTAGTATTTTACAAAACAGTGATATATTGTGTTAAATACAGCTTTCTCATTCAATGTGTATATATAAACTCCTGAGGAATATACTGGCATGGTTTTGTATAAATAAAAATTATTTATTTCTTTGTTGTTCCTCTTATTGTCAGTTCTACTGGTTAAAATTAGCTTAAAGTAATTCTTCAATTATGCATTGTGAGAGTATAACATATTCATCCTTATGCGCTTTAAATTATGTTATTTAAAAAACCATTTCCACTTTCACCAACTGAATTATAATTTGAATAGTGTAAGAGTTCCGTATGCAGCACCAAAATTTTTAATGTTACGGTTTTCACCATTTTATGTATTTGACTTTTGCAAGGTTCAATAGACTCTACAGACATCTGTGAATACCGGGCACTTAAAAGGTGTATCCTTTCTGCTGCCTTTTTCTTGGTTCGTTTGTACAAAAGACATAAATGAACCTATCATTTTAAAACGTAAAAGCTATTTATTATTGCTGCCGAAAATAGTATGTATTTTGGTAAATATGTTATGTGCCTACATATGATTAGTTCCTTATGCTATTTCAAAGCCTTTATCCCATTCGGGGCAATTCACTAACTCATGGCATAGCTACTATTTCTCACCTTCTTTGGCCAAAACCGGTTGGCGGGATGTTGCATAGCTTTAAACGTAAATATGCAACATGCTTTGGAGGGGTAGAGTGTGTGTGTGTGTGTGTGTGTGTGTTTGAAACTGGAGTGGGCAGACGCGTATGTTTTAATGGAAGTTTAGAGGGAAACCAGAGCCCGAACCAAAAGAATACAATTCGATATTGCTGTTTTATTTTAAGCCATTAATTTATTAATTCACAACTTATATGAATATAAAACCCAACAACTGTGCAATGAACTTAAATACTCGCATTGTTTATATTTATGTAAATGCAATATGAGATCTATAATGACGCAATATTGCTTCTTTTAACTAGTTCATTTTCAGAAAGGACAAATGACAGGTTAATATTTTTCTTCCAGATTCACCTTCCAATCATCCACGTTACACTTAACCGCGTGTGAATGCTCTTTCTGCGCTGTTGAGTCTACGTGGAGGCTCTGGAATTGACTAACTACCCGTTCACGGACCCTTCAGCGGTTTTAACTCCTAATACCGGAGTAGGATAACGTGTATTCAACAACTCTAGATTAAATTTTAGGCTAATTATGAAAATTAACCGTTTTTTTTTCATTTTAATTCATTGTAACACAATTATTTTAGAAATTTGTTTTCCTGGTAGTTAATGGCATTGCTGCAATTTCTTAGTAATCCTCAAAACCCAAAAGTTTAATCCAATGATTTCCAGCGGCTGAAGCCTGGAAAAGAAGTGCTGTATATTTAGAGTTTCTGTCTAGATTTATTTAGAAATAGAGAAATTTGAATTATTTGAAGCGCTTAAGCACATTACAGAAGGAAAATATTGTATAAGTAGATTTTGGATATAATATGTACACTGACTCAAAACCGAATTAGGTATAAATGTCTCGAATCTATTGTGCTATCGAAATATGTCGCTTAAATTAATTGCACCGGTCTGAAATGGTTATTTTAAAAAGCTATTCGCAACATGAAACTAAAAGTTCTTACTTATTAATATCAACTAATTTCCAGCGTGTTTGCTAGAAATTAATTTATTTCATTTGATATTTGAAAATCACGGTGAACAATCCTTCACGCAAAAGATTTTGGGGCGTGCGGCCGGCTGGCGGCTGGCATCTGTGTCGACCGTGTGTTACTTGGTGAAGATTACAACATACACTGAAGCCTGGTGCAGCGCAAGGAAAATTTACTCCCCACCTCCCGCCTCCGCTGATATAGCACTGGTGTGCAGTGCCGAGGCTGCATCAAGTATTGATCACCATCTATTAGTGTATAAAAAGGACTTCCAATAATTATAAAATTTTAGTAATCATTAAGTCTTTGTATTTATAATGCATACAAATTTTTGAATTTAATATCGGTTCATGTAAGTGTTTGCATGAAACATGGATATATAATTTATTGTCGAAAGAAATGTGTAATACATATGTTTATAGCTTAAACAATTAATTGTGAAATTAAACAAGGGTCTGATACTAATTTCTGCAACCCAGGTTCTTTTATATTTATGTTTTTTTAGATTTTATTATCAGAAATGTCCAACTTTCTGTAAAAGCATTTACTAAATTGATCCAACAGTGTAGTATTCCTAATATTCCCATATGTGGAAGGAATTATAAATATTTTTTATTTTATGGATTTTCTGCTCAGCAATGTTGCAGCATGCTCAAGAGCTGGTCTGCTTTAATTACATTTTTACTGCAAAAGTGAATATTAGATTTGAAAAGAATTTCAGAAATAAGTGAGTTATCGTTGCTATACGGGAGGAAGAAAGTGTTACCTGTAATACCTACATGACATTTTGTACCAATAATATGTAGAAATTATTTTCACCACAAACCAGCTAAGAAAAACATTTATCAAAGACAAATTCGGCTATTCAGGCATGCAGATACACTCTAAATATTCATAGTACACATTCTCTATTTTAATATCAAATTCCTGTTCCTATAAATATAAACGTTTGCAATTGCAAAGCCAAGCGTCCCTAAGACGGGAATTTATTCTTATTCAGTTCTGTTTTATTATGCTTTTGAACATGTTTAATTCCTTTGTAAAGTGCAAAGTCAAGTAACAATAAAAACGCAATTGTATTTTACTTAGCCTAACGATTTAGGACATAAATACCTTCAACTATTTCTGCGTTCTACGTGCAACTTAAATTAAGTGAACTGAGAAATAGTAGATAAGAAAGCGTAAAGAAACGGTATATCTTTGGTAAGGAAAATAAACCTAACCATATATTTAGATAACGTTGGAAAGGGTAGCAGAATTCGATCTATCACGTATCTGGTAGAAGGAAAATCACAGAGAGAGAAGTGACTATACCACACTTATATACCACACGAGGAATAAAATTTTGGGATATCAGTCCTTTTGAAAAATGTTACACCGAGGATAAAGTGTGTGAAAACACTACAGGTCAAAATATGTAAGAGAATTACTAATATGCAGGTTTTTATTTGACACACATAATAAAATTTTAATTATTTTCTTAAAGAATGTGTGCATTAACGTTGTAAAAAAATTATTAATTTTGTATAAGAAATTACAAGTTAAAATATGTTTCGTACTAGTAAATGTGAATTTATAATGGAAGCGCTTTCATAGAGTCACTGCAAAAGAATTTTATCATCATTTTCTTAAATTAGTATGTTACTGCAATCGGCATTTTAAACTAAAATATTTCACAGATATACTTGTAACATACCAGTTTATTTGCTGTTGGAAACATACCAGGTTATCTGCTGATGTGCCGGCTAACTTGCAATAAACTCAGAATAGAAGATGAATCGGCTAATGCAAATCCTAGTCAAGGGGATAGGTTTCGAAATCCTTGGTGCCATTAAAAGCATATCTTGGCCAATGACAAAATTTATTATCGTAAGAAGGGAAGCAGATGGGCCGAGAGAATATGCGTTCTCTCTAGTTCACCAAAAATGGCATCCCTGGATTTATGCAAAGCGTTCCAAACATACTGAAATTTGTATCTTTGAAAGTTTCGTTATTTCTTTCCGTTTCGTTCTAGGTTATTTCTGATATTATTGCTTACATTTCCAATGATTTAGAATAAAAATTCACTGAGACACGAATTTATTCCGTAACTATAAATTTGATTTATTAAACAGGTTAGTAGACTATATCTGGAAAAGTATACGATCATCAAGCTGAAGAGTTTATTACTTAGCGGTCTTCAAAGCAGTGAAATGTTACACAAAATTTTAATGTTATCAGCAAGACTGTGATTTATATTTCCAAAATATTTTAATAAGAATCCATTAAATTACAGTTTCTACCATTTTGTTAACAACCTTAAAATAGTTTAAAAAACTCGAGCACAAATATCAATATAGTACTTAAAATTATTTTATTAATATTCACATAATATATGTCACATTACTAACTGCAATCAACATGCTGGCCTTACAGTAGGTTTTAAAATGAAAAATGCATAGTTTAACAGTATTTAAGAGATGATTTAAATTCATTAAGATTTATTAATATCATTTTATTTTCGATTTTCTAACTTTCATCTGAACGTCATTGTGACTTAAACAATTACATTTCTGCATCCTGCGATTATAAGGATGTTAATTGATCCGTAAGTACAAAACAACTGGAAAGATTTTTTTTCTGCAATGTACTCAAGTGAATTATAGGATGGGGATATGTTTAGGAAATATAGTATAACAGTCTGTTTTGTGCAGTTTCTATTTACAAGGTAAGGGCCTATTGCAGTAGATGGCAAAGTGCATGGTTGAGTTTATAAAGGAAAGGGTACTTACATATTGCTCCAATGCGTTCTTGTTCAATGAAGTGCTTATTTTAAGGTATACAGATGTAAGGGTGCAGTTTTTAATATTTTAAATTTCCACATTCTAAACACTAGCAAATGTTACATATATTAGTGAAGAGAATTAGGCTATAGGACACTGACTTAAGAGGTAACAGGAATAGTGGAGCCCTGTGTCATTAGACAAATGAACTTGTAACCCTACACTAGACTAAGTGCTTCAGTGACAATAGCAAATTTAATCATTTCGTCCCCCCTTCCTTCTTCCCTGGAATTGGGGTTTTCCAAGAATATGGGTAAGGGGTGAACAAAGTGGCTCTATCTCTCAAATTTAAATGAAATGTGGAACTTCCAATTTGTCAGTATCCATGTTTATAAAAATGTTATGTAACAGCGTGAAAACAAATGGGTATGAACACACATATAAAGAACTGGTTTAAAAATAATGGAGACAAACAAATACAAAAATACATGATACATTGTTTCCTAATTAAAATTAGACATAAAAATAGCAATTGAAAAATAACCTAACATACATACTAAATAAAGCATTCTATAATTAGGGTATTATTCTCAAAACATGTTGTGTCTATCTTTGACCATAATGTGTTAGTAAACAGGTGGCCTTAGTTAAAAATCTGGTTCCAGGTTATTAGTAAATATGTGGAATTGCTCTTTGTAGTAACCCCTAACATAATAGGAGGACATGGCATTAGTCGAGCATAAAGCATTAGATGTCCGAAAAATGAAGGTGTTTTGCTGCTATTATTTCTAATTTGTGAACTTCTAAACAAAATCCTATAAAATTTACTAACTCACTGTGTTTATTGTCACAGTACATTTGCGTTTATATCGGAAACGTTTCATTAGATTTTCAAATGCCTATACTGGATTATAGAGGAAACGTTAAAGCAAAACGTTTACCAAAATTTAATGAACCACTTATTGTGGAGAAATTTAAGCTATGGGAGGTGTGTGTACGCGCAATATATTTATAATCCAAATAAGTTAAGAAGCCGATATAGGGCACAATTTATATAAATTAGAAAGATTATGCACTTGGAAAATGACACAGTCTCAATTATGTAGGAAAAAAAATTAAACGCGGTGCAAAACCTATACCATCAATGCACGCATACGCTAATGATAGCATCAAGCTGCTGCTCATGCTTTCTAATAGAAATTGAGACAATATTTATAAGCTGCCACCGCCTAATTTATTTAGAGTGACTACAGTAATTAATTTTTTGCAACTTTCTTATTATTTTCATGAGTGCAATGTCATTTTATTTCTTGTACAAGTGTTGAATTAATGCCTGTAAAAAGTCATTTTCTGGTACCCGAGTGCAGAAATCCACCCTAGCAGGAAATTTCTGTTGCCTATTGTTAACAATATTGGTAAAGGTGACCAGTACTCACCGATTATTCATGAGTATGCTATAGCACGGTCCATGCAAATGGTTTTATTTTGTATTCTGTTAGCAAATTGTAAACCAGGGTAGGCATAATAAATCTCATGGCTATTGCCAGGATAAAAATACACGCCGATAATCTATTCAAGGGAAGAAGCAGCCCTCTTCAGTTGAAATCTGCATGTAAAAAGTCACGTAGGCCATTTTTATTTATTGTTGTAAATTTGCGACCCGCAGTTATTTTTTTTTCAGAGTATTCAGTTGTGCATTATCAGTGTAATGGCATTCTCAATTCAGTTCTATTAGTAGAAAGCTGTAGTCAGTTTTGGAATTTAATTAAGTGTGGGGCACAATATGGACGTCTCGTTTTAAAATTTCAGATTTGTTAATGACAAAAGGGTTGGAAGAGGGAATGTGCACTGGAAGGGAAAAACAAAATTTATAATAATATAAAATCTCCTTTGGTACTACAGGAGTACATATATTCAGAATGTAGGGATCTTGCAAAGCAATGAAAAATGGCATCCTTATATCCAAATTCTCTTTTGCAAACCATAATTAAAAAAGGCTTTGTTATTTGGGAAAATACTTAATAAAAGGTGTATTTTTACACTATTTGGATAAAATTATAATAGTAGCAATTGTTAAAATGCTTTCTTGAACAGAATATGATGTTATTATAATATAAAGGATACGATTACGTATTGCTGAATACAGAATCTATAATTCATCTTCAGTACAATTACGTAATTATGCTCAAAACATTGTTTTCAATAGCGTTTAACACCCTTTTTACTATTGAGGCACCACATGCAGTTCCACCATTGTTTGCAAACCCTGTTAATATTTTTCGTGTTCATACATTTAATCAATCGGTTTTACGTTACTACTTCTGATAATTTTGGATATTCTCGCGATTATTAAAAATCACGCTTTTGAGATTGGGCGTTAAGTCCATCTTCACTAATAATGCAAACAAAAGAACTAAATGATTACCATTGATTCAATGGTGTTATAAGTTTAACAAAAGAAACCATTCATTGACATCAGAATAAATTCAATAGAAAATCAACATTTATGTAACTTAACATTTCATTAATATTGGTTTATAATTCTGATATGCAAATAAATAACAACGCAATGCTTTTACAGTAGTATACAAATCGGAATTTCTAAAAATTAGAAAAATCGTTTAGCTCGTTTTTCAAATATGTGAACATGGTATATTGTACAACGTTATCAAATAATGTTATAATTTATTACTAAACACAAAGGAATTTGACACCTAACCTAAACTATGTCATTTCCTTGCTTTCTACTGTGGTTACTGCTTCTATTATGGTTTAGCAAAAATTAAGTAAAAAAAACCGAATAATGAGATTAGCAACAAAAATTTCAATTTGTGAATACATGTAGAAGCAATGATTTACAATATTCTCTACAGTAGCAGGCGGCTTGGAAACAAGTTCGGAATTCTATATTTTACATTTTGTGTAGTCTTCCCTCAATTTGAGCAAGGATCAGCCTCCCAGAGTTAATAATTATTTACTTGTGATTAATGTGCAGTCATCTCTTAGAAGATGACATTTTGTATTACTACAAATATAAAACGTAAATGTATAAACATCTGAATACACGGAACGTAATTTAAGTGCATCGTCATATTGCTGAGTCATTATTCAGTATTTACTTCTCTGTTTGTGAAAAGCCCTACGATCACATTGTCATCAGGCACGAACCCCACGGATTTTCCGCACAGCCCATATATTATCTAGATAATGTCTTGTACCGGGTATTGCTACTTAGTGTGAATTCACGTGACAGAGAATATTTCCATATTTCCGCAAAAAGAGGACCTGCAATCATGGACAGGACCATCTTGCTCAACAATACAAGATGTGTGTATAGAGTTACCTATAAAAATTAAAATGGCAATGATCAGTAGTGGTTTTGCCAAATGGAAATAATGCTTATTATTGCTGTTCAATACTGAATACAGTGGGAAACATGAATAATATATAAAATGATTGATAAATATATAAAATGCAATATTTTATGCGTGCTCAATAGAAATTAATATACATTTGTTATGCCCTGATATAATAGATGGTAGATTCGGATAATATATTAGAAAAATAATTTTAAGGCTATGTTAGTGCCATGTAATCAAGAAACTGTTAGGCAGTAGTAAATACCAAATATTTTGAAAAAAATATATAATTATTAGAGATTTTCATTCTTCGTTGCTTCCTTTTAGAGATGCAAATACATGATGATAAAATTATATCAATAAAACTGTTTTATGTATGCGTTGAATGATAACTGTCAAATCTATAAGAGGGATTTATCAGTTTATATACTGTAACTTTTATTGCGGATGGAATGATTAAGTTTTCATTTAGTGGTTTTCCCTTTCACTTTCAAATTTATTTCCGATCATTTACGGAATATTAGTCTTAAAATTGCATTGCAAGAAGTGACATTGAATCTATAAAATCAGAGAGATTCGTCTGTTTATATACAGTAACAGTTATTGCTGATGGGATAACGCAGTTTTCACTCACCGACCTTTCTTTTCACTCTCAACTATATTTCCGATAATTTAAGGGATATATATGTGTGAACGGTATTTTGCGAGATGTGATGTTAAATCTATAATTCTGATTCAGATTAATACTAAGTCATAAAATACTACATTCCAGTAATAATTTTGACAAATGAAATGAACTAAGGAAACATCTCATTTATTTCATTGTCACATCATAAACAAGGAAAAAATTACTGGAACATTTAGGTGGACTTAAAAATAAAACATTCGTACTTTGTTTAGAATCCTCATTCGCTCTTATTGATGTAGGAGGAACGAAGATAAAACTAAGGTTAAGTTACGATTTGTAATTAAAATGAATAGAAACTGAATATATTAGTGCTCGAATGCTTGGTGCATATTTTACATCTTCTAAAATTTTTCTCATCTTTGCACAACACCAGATCCTTCCTACCGAATGATAGCATAACTAGGAGAAGGAGAAGTTTATATAACTTCAAATACAGCAATATCTGCACTTTCTTGTGTATGAAATTTAAACCAAATATTGAATTCCTCCCCATAGCAAACACTGATAGACGGAACAATTATTACGATCCAAGCCAACTTTCAATGCTGTGAGCAGTTTCAGAAGCAGGGTTGTCGTCCGCACAAAGGAGCACTGTATTAGGGAAATAGGAATGTAGAGAAGGTTTTGTGCAATAAAAGTCTGAAAGAAGTGTCGTTTCCAAGGACGAATTACAGGTAATTAGGTCCTGGTCCTCTTATACATGAAAAAGTAATCCTACATTTCATTTGCTGGCATTGGGGAATGTCATTTTTGTTTACAGTTTGTTAGATTTAAAATATTTACCATAAAATTTTTTCAAAGAGCATTACTCAAGTATATTTGTAGTTTTTATTTTGCATTTACAGAAAATGTTATTTATTATTTTTCTTTGTTTCTATATAATTACCCTATTTAGCTGCTTTTTAAAATAAGCTTAATTCTAATTTAAACTGATGAGAAATCACAAAATTAAGCAATCCGTGAGATGAAATGAGAAATTAAAAAAGTTATGGTTTAAGGAAAGAAGCGTTTCAGGCCATTTATGAGAACTGAGGAAACCTGAAAACCACCTCATTAAAAATGACGCTTCTGGCGGGAATCGCAGCTCACACTTTCAGTTCCGTGTCTTAACAATCGCGGTCATCTGTGACGGTATCCAAATGGTTAAAATAAACAGCACAAATTTAATTTGGATTTATAAAAAACACTTCTCTAAACACACGAATAAGATCCTGTTATATTTTTTTTTATCCTGATTCGATACTATAAATGAGCTAAAAGTATTACATTTAAATATAATCAGTATAAATTAACCATTAATGTGTTACCCCTTCACAATTTCTATAGAGATTGTAAGAAAATAATATGTCTAAATTTATACCCTATGGAACACAATACAGTACTAATTTCCAGGTTTTGCTAATTTATCTTGGGCACAGAGTTAGAAGTCTTTGGTTACTTTTGTAGCGCGAGCTCCAGAACCTTTCTTCCTTTAGCGATATAATATCTTATTTTTTTTTTATACTTGACGGTCCTAATGGTCAAGTGGTAGCCATACTTGCCTCGTAGATCCAAGATAGCGGGATCATTGTCGGCCAGGTTCGAGAAATTTTTTCGGATGTAAAAACATATGTAAGGCTTCCATCGGAAGAGAAGGTCACGTATCGTAGATTTACGGCACGAAAAATAACCTGAAGCCTGAAGAAAGAGGCTCTGAGCAAAATTTGTCGGGCGTTGCAGGCCCGGAATTGCATGAATGCTGACCTCAGATGTCTGTATATAAAACAAATATTTTTATATTTCACTTCCTATTCATTAACTACAAAGTATCGAATGCCGTAATATAAATTAAAAGTGGATTCTTTGATTAATTTTGCGGCCCCTAACATTAAATTTGATGCCCTGCAGTCGCAATATAATTCGTATTCATTACTTAATGGGAGATAAGTGAGAATAATATTAATCTATTCTTTGAATGGCATATTACGACAACACGCAGGGGAACGTCAATATTTCGGGCATGCAAAGTAATCAATATGTATAATATCTTGTATTTATTGACTTGTGGAGTACGTGGTGATGAATCGTAGCACAGAAAATGCAAATAAAAGCGCATTGCGTCATACATTGAATAAGGGCGTGGATGTGGCACATAACATGTATTAGGATTGTAGACTTATGGAGTAGGTGGTAATGCAACAAAACACGGTAAAAGTAAGCGCCCATTGCGTCATACATGGCAGAGGTAGGTCCATATTTCGATCCTTCAATCACGAATATATTTAATTATGGTAATGCATTTATTAAATGTGTTCTTTTTCTCCAGCACATGTGATAAATATAGAGAGAAAATTTAAATGAATGAAACAATGTGCATAAATATAGACGCAGTGACTAGGAAAGAGTAAATGTTACACGAAACACTGTGCTCGACTGTCATTAATCAAAGACTCATAAACATAGACTTTGTGATAATGTGAAAAATGCCTTCCATAATTAAGTCCAATTATTTATTACTTACATTCCAAATGCAGAAATATATGTACTCACTCTTGATGCTCCTCATATCAATAAAAACACAAGAATTGTTGTTATTTACACTGTTGAAAAATGGCTACATTTATCCCAAACAGAATTTTTTAATTTTTGGAAATTAACACAAGACCTGACGTTATTAAAATGATGAACTGAATAGAATGCGTTAACTTGGTAGCATAAATAGTGCATTTAATTGCCAGATATAGCAATCCATAAAAACTAAATATTCAACTAGTTTTATGCTATTAATATCTTTAGTACATTCACGAGTAAGCAAATTGAAACTCCAGTAATAATATTCAAGTATATTCAATGATTTATAAATAAGTTAATTAATAAAAAAGGAATCAATCAAATTAGATCGATAGAGCATAATTATAGATACCACAATTAAAATGTTAAGCTTTCAAAATTTCAAAATAGATATCTATATTCACAAAAAACGGAGACAATTTAAACTTATAAATATATAAATGTTTCAATTCTGGAAATTTATTACAACAATGAAATGCGTAATAGGATAGCATTATACTCAATTCCAGAATGTTAAGAGTATTATTTTCTAATATTTCGTTAATTGCTTTAATTGATTCATCTTCATAACCAGATACCACAAAATTGAAATATTTTCACTTAGTGGGAATACACTTTACATTATGATATAACATTCAATTTAGATTTTATAGATTTCTCTTATTATAACAGATATTTTATTTCAATATCATCAAGCAAATTGTAATATTTAATGTATTGATATTATTGTTTACTTGTCAGTCTTCCAAACTGGAGGTATTTCTGCTCTGTTTAAAATATTATTTCATTTATAATACAATGCAGCACAAGGAATAATTAAAACGCAAACTACGAAAATATTCGAAAGGACCTGACGGGTTATGTATTTCTAATTTTTCGTCATGGTCACTTACCTATCGAGCAAGTGTTGGCGAACATCAGGCACAAGCTTACCACCAGATGAGAATTAAATATTGTGCTTTTACACAGCGAATGTGCAATTACTGAAATTTTAAGTACGTCTTGCTTATAAAAATAAAATGCGGTACATAAGTCATTTTTTTCATTTAGTAATATCATGTATAAATATTTTCATATCAGAAGTATGTCAAGTATGTCTGAGAAACTAGTATAATGGGTCTTTCTTCCCAAATTCTATTGACTTAATCTGTGATGTACCTATTGTTATCATAGTATTTCAATGAAATCTCTCATGAATTAAATAAACAATTTTCAGATTTCAATATTGTATTTTTAAAACTATACGCATTGAAACACTTACGTATAAATGGTGCACTCCTTTCAAAAAATCATAAGTCCTTTATTTTATTAAAGAAACAAAAATGGTGAATTTTACTGCAAATTTAATATAATTTTAATTAAGTAAAATGACGAGAATGTTCCTAAATAATGCTATACAAACGAAAAAGGAAGCAAACTATTTATCCTTTCATCTTTGCTAAAATATAAATAACTCCACAACTTGGTCGTTGGACGACCACGCTTTTGTTGAGCACGTGGACAGAAAAATATTTTTTTGGATAGTAGAAGAACCATTCAGAATGTCACATAAATAAAAATTAGAAAACATATAAAAAGTCATAGTAAAATTTATCTGACGAACTGTAGATTAAGTACAAATTAAATGTAGATTGGGGACCTTATATTACTGTGCTGAGAATTTATTAAGTTGGCAGAATTATCTCTTCCATATTAACTTTTCATAACTTTATCCTTACAGAAAAACCTTTTTGTTATATCTGTGTAGTTAAGTTCTCTCAAAACGTAATCTCAATACTATAGACTTTAAATTTTCATTCGCCCATGATATCCAAATCCACGGGGTGCACGATTGATTATTTTGATTCATTTCAAATTTATTCATTTGATGATTATATTAAGAGTTTAAGGAATAGGGAAGGTGACTTAGGCAAATTCCAAATTACCGATCTAAATTCAACCCCTACCTTTCCAGAATCTCAACAAAGCAACATGCACTTACAACTGTTTAATTTTTCGTCATACAGACTGTTTATTTATATACGGAACCATACAGAAATATGTAGTAATATGGCTGGTGCCCCTCTTCATATCATCAGGACTCCAAATGCCATATGACGTCCCTTTCTGTTCATCCATGCATTCAGGTTGGACGAACAAGTAGCGCAGCATATATGCGGTGCCATTTTAGAGAACGAACATTTAATAACTTCTGCAGCTAATTAATAGAATCAAACGTGATTATGAAACAAAATCTGTAGTATTAATATGTATATACATTATAGTGTGAACTACGATAGCAATATTTCAAATTAGATATTCATCATGTGTTTACATAACATTTTGTTGCATAACTATTACGTAAAAATAAAATAAGTGCATTATATAATAGATATTACTACATCATTGAAAATACTCTGATTATTTACGATATTGCAAATTTAGAGGTATCTTTTTAACAATTGAATGACATTAATATTTCATAAAGAACAAATTCAATTTTGGGGAAATAAAAATACTTTCATTAGTTATGATCAGTAAGGTAAATAAATACGTAATATAATAGTATTATTTTCTGCACACTTCACCTCTATAATTCTACTTTCTACATTAAACACCATTTTAAATGTTACAATACAACGGGATAAAAATATGCACTTCAAGAGTGACCTCTGGTGAGTGGTAGCATAACTAAGAAGGAGGAGGCTTTTTCTGTAATTCAACTTGTAATAACGATTCTGCTAATATGTAGGCGTTGTTCTATGTAAATTCATAGCCAATGAAACAAGAGAAGAGAGCGCCTGTGCGGGGAAAGGGGGGCTGGGCGGTCCCACAAAGGCTTATTGTATTAGGGGATGAGAAATTAGCAGAAGGTATTTGAGCCTTCAACTGCTGCAAGAAAGGGGATGCTTCCGAAGAAGATATTATTATTATTATTATTATTATTATTATTATTACTATTCAGTTTTACTAGTTTAATAATCTACTTCTAAATTACCAGCTTTACCTTATATAAAATTTTACTAAGGAATTCACTGTAGAGCTAAGAAAATTCTTTTATATATCTGCAATCCTAATACGAGGGGCTGTATTTTGAACAGTAAACCATTGAATTCGGAATTTGCATTTAGTGTGCAATAAAATAATAAACTATCCTTCTGTTCGCAGTTCCTGTAAGTAAATAATAACGAAATAAATAGGCAGAGTCTATTCTTAATTATATGCAGTGGAAATAAAATATTCTATATGAGGAATTCCCTCATTTTTCATGGACACAGTCAAGCGTGTTTTACATTCTGTGGATTGGTAGCTATTAAGCGTTTAAACCTTGAGGCCTAATTACTCCTTATTTTTTCATTTATTCCAAACTCTTACCGAGAATCGCCACAGATACCGCGCGTTTATAATTTGTAGTTATCATTTTCAATTGACAATTTTTCGGGATTCTTGCACACAAAAACTCAATGAGAGTGTTTTTTATACCAATCTAGGGATTAGGATAACAAAAATTACACTAGGTAGTTATGTAAAGGAAATAGAATACATATAGGTGGGCGATAATATATGCATCAAGTTTACCAAACTGGGTATCTTGTACAAGGGTTATAAAAATATAAAGCGGTTGTCAGGATTTTCAGGCGAATGGAAGACATGGAGCGTATTTTAGCAACAGAGCCGAGGCTGGAGAGAGGAGTGGAAATAGTCAAGCGTTTAAGGGAGTGTCTCTAAGCGAAAAACGGGCATAAATGCAGGAGTATATTTCGTATGTACTTTTATTTTACGTTACGAACAGAACCTCTTAGAGTTATGTCTTAAGATATTAATGCATATACGACATTTATATAATAACTCATTAGTTGTGCAATGAAACTGAAACCATACATTGTTTTATTTATACAAAAGCATTATAATAAATTTATAATGTAAAAATTATACATATTTAAAACAATACATTATAAAATCCAATATTAGGTAAATATAAAACCTATGCATCTCATAATGTATTGTTAACAAATATATCCTTTTCATTCCGAAATCCTAAATTCCAATAATTTATTGGATTGTTCATTTCACAATATGGCCTGTAATAAAAATTAAAAATGGGTACTTTTTTAAATCGTAAATGTGACACGGATAGAAACAATTTCGTAACGGAAGGTGTGAAGTTTGTACTTTGCCAGAACTTACCTCCCACACTGAAACTGTTCCTAGTAGCCCTTGTACGGCAAATGCCCGGGAAACATCCTAAACTTACACCTGGAACGCTTCCTTCCCGAAACTGTGTTCCCAGTTTATCTTTACATGTAAAGTACTATCAGTATCCACTAAATTCGGTTTAACAGCAGCAAAAATAAATCAATAAATAAACAATCAAATAAATGGCATAAAATAATAAGTTAGAAACACCATTACGTAACATACTTTAATGTTGTTACTTTATTTTTATTGCTTCTTGTTTTACCAGGACTTTCATATATCTTTATCTTAGAATACCATATAACAATGACAATGGCGATGATGATGATGATGATGATGATGATGATGATGGTGATTACTACAAAATCTCCCATTGTTTTCATGTAGTTCAACAAGTACTTAAGACGAATTCGATGGATTAACTAAATAGGAACTAGTTTCCAGCCTAACCAAAAGAACTTGTACTAGTTAATAACAGTTTACGAAGTTTGGTTGATTTTGGAGTGAATTAAAGTAATATGATCTTATTATGCGAAGCGGAATATCGTGTTTACAAATGATATGATCTTCACAGCTATTTGTTCTGTTATTGTTAATAAAGGAGATCGTATTTGCACTATTTTCAAATTTAACTAAAGAGTCATGCATGCTGCTTCTTCGATGAGTTGTAAAAAAAAAAAGACCCAATATTTTATTTCATACGATTAAAGAAGGTAATGCCTCCGATCTTTAATTCATGAAGCAATCTAAGCGGTATGTCTTGAAGGCTTATTTGTCTGCTAGTTTTATACAACGCAAACGTGGTTACATAACCTTCAAAATTTAGGTATTGCAGCTGTATAATAAACACGTAGATACTTTGATAAATAGTGAATCACAGTTGTACGGACTTTCATTTTTATCATTACACTCTTTTACATACAAAATGTTATGTAAATAGAATGAGCTAAACTTTGTTAATTCGGAGCCAATGACGTTAAAACTCGCATGTTAGCTCTTGTTTGGGAATTGCGGTCATTACTAGTAATTATGATTTCTTTTTCGCACAATATTTAGTACCATATATAGGCAATTGGCTCCACAGTGATATATCATGTAACCGGGTACATACCCACAAACGTTCATCAGGTTTTCAGTAGCTTTTTGGCCAAATAGTGGTATTGTGGCGGGCATTATAAATAAGCTGGTGGGCCTGTTTTGACGTACCTCGAAGTGCTTTCGTGATAATTGTGCTGATATACTTGCAGTTAACAATCTGCTATAAACAGGCCAGCACAAAATTTTTCGTAAATCCAGAAATAATGCAGATAACTTCTATATTTGAGAAGTAACATTTGCTTTCAGAAAGTGTTCAATCACGCCTTTCATTAAAAATCCCATTTCCTATATTTTGACTGTAAGATAGGGGACCAGGATATAAAATGGCACCGCATGTATGCTGCACTACATGTTCGTCCAACCTGAATGCATGGATGAATAGAAACGGACGTCATGTGGAGTCTAGATGATTTGAAGGGAGCCACCAGCCATACTACTGATTATTTCTGTGTGGTTCCCTATATAAATAAATGAGTCTGCGTTAAAAAAATCGACAGTTGTATACCTTAATATAGCATCTGCAATTAGCCCTGTGCTTCATGACAACGAACTTCCAATTCCTGAACCCCCAGGTTAATGCTTTTGTGAGCTATGATGAAGATAGCAGTGCTTACATAACTGAAGATGAAAATGAATTGTCATTAACGTCAAGAGATGTAGACTTCTTTCCAAGCACATCATTCTCGAATAACAAGATGATACAATCGGAGCTCAATGTACTCATCAGGGATCTAGAACTTCCTAAAAATTAATAGAACTTTTGGCATCACGGTTACAATATTTTTAAATATAGTATTTAACATATATGTTTACCTCTGAGGCACGAATTCGATGGACACTGATGATATATGAAATGGGAGGATAAAGTGAGAAAGTATTTTCATTTTCAGGTCGGAAGAGCTCCAGGCGTAAGTTTAGGGACCTCCCTGGCATTTGCTATTTATGAGGAATGAGAAAAACTTGATAAAACCTTCAGTCCGGAAGGATGGCCCTGGCAGGAATCGAACCCACACCTCACACTCACGAGTCCGTGCGTTAACGACCTTGGTCACCCGTTGCGGGTGGTTACATCAGTGGAATTATTTACACGACTACCGGAAAGTACGAATTTTCGCACTAGAAATAGATAATTTGAGCAGTTTTTTTAAAAACTGAGGGGGACCTCACATTCTGGAAAGACGTAATTGGCATGATTGAGGCATTGAAAGTAAAATATAAAGTACAGCCCCCATCAATGGCTGCCCCATAAGATAAATAGTCATTACGAAACATATATCTAATATTAACCCATACAATAAATAGCCGATGCTTCTAAGACAAGCCTTCAAATAGTACTTTTATATAATGAAAACGAGTTTTCTTCCATTCTTGTGGAGTATGCCACCAATACAAAAGAAACATACAAACATGAGAAACATCCTAATAGGAGTGACCTACATGAGATACCAGTGGGAGGTGTATGGGGATTTTAAAGATATTGTCATTTTATTTGGGGTGCATCCGGCTACACCAAGTACTGTTGCTTCCTTTGCGAGTAGGATAGTTGTGGTATAGACAAACACTATTCTCAGAAAATTTAGCCCACGAGACAGTCATTATATCCTGGAATGAAAAATGTATTGTATAAAACCAGTGATTGTGCCAAACGAAGTTTATCTCCTAGCGTAACATTTAATACTGGGGCTTATGAAAGCATGTGTGAAAGCTTTAGATTCAAATGGTTCAAAATTTATAGGCAGTGTTATAAGATGTTGCAGAGGTAATTCCGTAGAAATAAGCAAGCAGCAGCCTAGGAATAATAAAGCTATCTATGTTGCGTTGGCGTAGTAAAATATGCAGGTCAGAATTTATTACACTTTCTTCTGTGATACGGAATTACCAGGCATCATTATCATACACCATAAATAATACCTGCAAATATTTTCATACCAACCTTAGCCCCTTATTTTACTCTTCACATACTGAAATATTGGTTACCATTTATCTATTAAAGACATTTGAGCATAGATATATCTGAAATCCTTAAATTTCCAATTCATCCGAAAATGAAGCAAGTAATGAAACTACCAGTAATCCAATAAAGCAGGGAAAACGTTCTATGCGAATATTTTAGTTCTCTTTTAAGACATTATTTTCATTAAGATAATTCATCCATAGATTTCATTTATCGTTTTAGCATTGGAAATTGTTTTGCACATGTTTGATCAGATAATGTATTTTTCAGAGTAGCAGATGAGAAATATTTATTTCAGTGGTTCGGTTGCCTAGTAACCCGTCGTATTAGGATAATAGAAATATGAAGAAGGTAGTCATGCAGGGAATCACAAAAGCGGAAAGCGCGGTGGGTGCAGACATTCAGAGAAACATCCTTATCTCGAGCATGCGGGATAATATATATATATTGTATGAGGCTAATAAATAAATTATATTTATTTTGGATGGTGCACATAGATTAGACAAAGACAAAAAATGAAACTTACCTATGATGTCATAAAATGTGGACGTATAGCCCAAGATATGTTAACATAAATGAAAAACTGGGATTTCGGAATTAATTATTCAGAAACGAAAATGCAACAAAATGGTTGTATTTTGGAAAATATGTTCTATAACATTGTTCAAGCTCAATTATGACTTATTTTCTATATGTGGAAAAGTACATGCCGGCTGTTCTATACTACATCAGAAAAGCATAAGGGTTTGTTTTATTTACCAAAACCAAACACATATAACAATGATATCTTCGAAAATTGGGAAAATTACTCCTCATTTATTTCTTTATTGATAGTTTTCCAAGTTCAAAACGTTCTGAAATTGTTGAAATGTCAAACAAAATACTAGTTTAAATAGTTGGATTTTATAATTAGATGTTGTAATATGCATATAAATATGTTTTTCTAAAATTAGGAATTTATTTATTTATTAATTAATATATATATAATTTTAATACACGCTGACATTAAACTTCAATAATTGTAATTGGTATACACACCAAGTATAATAAAGTGGTTTATTTGTAGAATCAAGAAAAACTACATTAATTAATGAGCCCCAATTCAAGACCAAACTTACAAAAGTTGAATATAATGACAAACTTAAAGTAATTCAAATTTGAAAAATTTGCGAGCAGTTTTTATTTTTCTCTTGATTGTTATAATAGGCATGATTTTCATAAGGCTGACAACTCTAAAAATGTAACTAAATTTCACCGATTTTAGAGCAGAATATTAATGCAATTATAAAAATATTTATAAAATTACTACAATCACATGTTCTGATTTTATTTGAATTGAGATTGCATACTGGTATATGGATATCTTTATCATGCTTATAGAAGGTATTACATGTGATTTAAATTTCATCTAGTATTTTCCTAGTATTAGTCTATAGTCATATTTCTACTATTATTACAGTTACAAGAGGTACGTCGCAGAAACAAATAACATTCTGAATATATCAAAATTACATTGGGAGCTTTGGAATTAATAATCCATTCTCTTTATTCGTTTGCATGAGGATAAATAACCCTGCTTTGTTTCATTAGGGATCGGTCAGTTGTTGCGAATGTTGTTGCTGGAGAATGGAATTTACTTAGCAAAAATATGAGCTAAGTTATATTTAATTGAATAACTATAGTTCACGGGTAATCTGCATTCAGAAATCGAACCTAACAGAACTCTACTGCGAATTCGTGAAGTGTCAAAACAGGGTTCCGAATTTGCTTTTTCTAGATAAACGTATTATAAATTTTGCTTTATAGTAACAACCCTTTTATATCTGCTGGGTTAATAGTTTTCTCAAAACATTGCCTATTTATAATAGGTATTCATACCTTTAAAATATACCTTTAATAACTTGTCATAAAAACAAACATTTATTTTATTTCATTCCAAATATTGAATTACATTGTCCATATTGCTAAATTTAAGGAAAATAGTTTTCAGGTATATTCAACTTACAACTGCACCACCTCAATAACACAACATGAATGTCCTTTAAACAACTGGGAAAGTTACAGCTATGAAAATATTTGAACCAATTGCCCAATTAAAACACAATAATTATGAAAGAAATTTCGTAGCACTCTGCATTTTTTTTATTATTAGAAATGGAATTACCCCGTGAAATAGGACGTTTACCATTAGGAAGCTCCTACTGACAGGAATTGTCCATAAACATAGCCCTGAAATATAACTTTATGACAGTGAATGCTCTGGAAAAGCTGAAATTTTCACGTCATTGGTTAACACGAGATCCATACAATTACTTACTATATTTTTAGAAATTATTTCCTTGGAAACATACCACTCAAAGTGTTTGATCAGAAGGTCGATAAATAGCTGTTATAAATGCAATAGTGTGTTAAATATAATTCTGTCTTTATAACTACTACAAGGTAATAATGATAGCCCGAACAAATATAAGGATTTATTGAGATCCTAATCCGAGGCGACATATTCACCGCACTGAGCCAAGGAATTCGGAAAGTTTTGAGTTGCGTCAAATAATAAACCATACCTTAGTTTTTGAATCTCCTAAGCGTTGCAATTAAATGTAAATAATAATGGAAATAACCTATCTTATGAGCAATGAAATCGCTCATAATTGTAGGCAGCACTATTTAAAAATTTGAATCTCCTCGTATGAGGGGTTTCCTTATCTATCGTGCAAAAATACAGCGTCATAGGTTTCTTATGGAGAATGCACCACATAATATTTTACACCTTACAGTCTATTCTTCCGATTTTATAGTTTACTCGAAATTCTTCACATTGCTCAGTATCCGAACTGAAAGCATCACATAATTAGCAGCTAAATGCCTAAAAGACTTTGAGGATTGAGGTTGAATTTATTGCACCGTAGTTACACCGATTTAAACGTAACCTTATGTACAGTTCGGTCACGAAGGTAGCTATGGCGTATTTGGAGAGTAAAATTATGGAGTAGGTAATTATGTAGCGGAAAATTGATAGAGGTCAGGCTAATACAATCGCACACTTTGTTTGGCTAGCTTGACGTCGTGTATTAGGATGGTGTTTATTAGGGGTTACTGTTTAAAACACTAAAGGTGAAAGGTGCGTAACGAAAAATTTAAGTTTTCAAATCTAGCAGTTATTAATTCGGATAGTAGAATTATAGAGTAGGTAATTACGCAAAGAATAATTGAAGTAACAAGGTACATGACGTCACACATTTAGTTTTCTAAGCTTAACTTCGTGTATTAGGGTGGTATATATTAGGAGTTTCGCTTTTATAACATAAAACAGAAAAGGCAAAACGCACAACAATAAATATCCTGTTTACCAATTTAGTCATTTCATTCGGGTAATAGAAATATACAGTAGATAGGTACGTAACGGAAAACTGAAGTAGAAGGCGCATGACTTCACACATCTTGTTTACCAAGTTATACGTGGCGTATTAGGTATTCATTATGAATAGGCGGTTTTGTAATAGAAAAGAGAAAGGCGCGCAACGAAAGAGATCTTTTTTATAAATCTAGTTATTGTTTATTAGGATAGTAGAATTATAGTGTAGGTAGATAAAAACAAAACATGGAAAGGGGAAAGGCGTGTGTCATCACATGCTTGTCTTGTATTGTTTACCCTCGGCATCCTGTATTAGAATAGTATTTATTATAGTAGGCGGTCTTGTAACAGAAAACAGAAAAGGGAAAGGCGTGTAAAAGTAAATATCTTCTTTACTAATACAGTTCTGTTTATTAGTATAGCAGAATATCGCGTAAGTGATCGTGTTATGGAAAGCAGAAATAGGAAATGCTCGCGACGTCAGACATACATATTCTGTACCAAGCAAGCAGATTTATGAATGTGTATATTAATAATAATAATAATACATATTTAATTTCGTAATATTTTGAGTTACCATATTCACCTATATTCAGGCGCTATTTAAAAAAAGGAAATATTTGTGGACGAAGGATTTTGACCCACCAATGTGTGTCAAATTATTTCTTTATAAAACTATCTGCATTTTAGGTTACTTCTATATATATTAACTCTTCTAGAAGAGCAGAGTTTTAAGATAACAGAATAATTAAAAAGTAATATGTAGTATGTTAGAAAACAGTGTTATATTGTGTTAAACACCGCTTGCTCATTCAATGTGTATATATAAACTCCTGAAGAATATACTGCCACAGTTTTGTATAAATAAAAACAATTTATTTCTTTGTGTTCCTCTTAATGTCAATTCTACTGGTAAAAATTAACTTAAAGTAATTCCTCAATATTGCATTGTGAGAGTTTAAGATGTTCATCGTTATCCTCTTTAAATTATTTTATTTAAAAAACCATTTCCACTTTCACCATTTGAATTATAATTTGAATAGTGTAAGAGTTCCCCATGCAGCACCAAAATTTTGAATGTCATGGTTTTCAACATTTTGTGTATTTGACTTTGGAAATGTTCAATAGACTCTACAGACATCTGTGAATACCGGGTATATAAAATGAAATATCTTACCGCTTTTTTCAATGGTATTTAACGCACGTTTTTACTACTGAGGCACCACAGGTGGTGGACACTGATGAATCATGAGATGAAATGATAAATTGGGAGAGTTCTTTTTTAAAGCAGGAAACGTTCCAGGCCTAAGTTAGTGTACCTCCCCGTCATATGCCATTTTTGAGAACTGAAGAAAACCTCATTTAGGAAGAACTGTCCTGGCGAGATTCGAAGCCCAAACTTCCCGCTCACGAATCCGTGCGCGCCATAACGACCTTGGCCACCCGTTGCGCTATCTTGCCGCTGAAATAATGTCGATGTACCTCGGACTTTATGGCATGTAACGTCACTGCCACTGTAATGTCTGTCGGTCCGATAAGTGCTTAGTTACTGGGTGTAAGGAAACTTAAATAAATCCTCGCATCACTGATAGCTAAGTAACCGATTCCACTGCTTGTTCATAATTGTCATGCTAAGTTATATATAAATATAGAACTTACGATTCAAGTAGCACTGGTCACTTTTAGTCTGTTGTATTTTCCCTTTCCGTTTGGTCATTTATCCTATCGACAACGTGTCCATGACCACTACAATATTAAATGACTAGATGTCATTAAGGTAATTAGTCTATTCAGTTTAATGAGGCTTCGAAGAGATAGAACAACAATATTTATATATTCAATAATAATTATCTATATGTGGTTCTTATATATTACTATAATCCTCATTTCGCCAATACTCTTCCAGATTTATCTTCTTACTTATTAGCGTCGTATTTATATAATTTCGATTAGTTGTTTTAGAGTTGATGTCATCCATCTGTCTCAGGCAATATCACTGTTTCGCTAATTAAACACACTTGTCTGCATTTCTGTTAGTTCTGAACGCACTTAACGAGAGTATTGCTATCAGTGAACAGAACTGACCAGGATCTACGAAATGGCATACTCTATTGAGGATAGAATGTCTCTTACATATTACTGTTAGCTTAAGATTATCCGAGAAAAAGCTGAAATTTTTCAGGAAAATGCTTTGCCTGGGAATGAGGTTCTATGAAAAAGTAATGTGATTTTACTAACACACAAACACATATAACACCTTTATAATAATTTGAAAATTGTAACAATTAAATTGATGTAATCGCCATCGCTGTACTTAAGTTGGCAACTGTTTTTGAGCAGTACCAAAGCAAATAAGGGTTTTAAAATTCTTCTTAAGTCTATTTTACTGAAACAAAATTTTTACAAAGAAAATGATTACAAACACATTTGCGTTGTAGTTAATTTATACGTATATTCATTTGAAACAATGCTGATGTAGTGGGGTTCTGATTAAGAATACTGAATCATTTTTAAGGATTGGCTTAAGACGTTCTAGGCCGCGGTAATAGGTGACCACATCTGCATTGTTTCACAAAACGCCACGCCTAAATTTCAGGTGCCCACATAACCTAAAAACCATTCTCCGCAAGAAACTTAATTCCACATTTGTTTCTCAACCTACACCGGGGTCTTATCCCTCAAACATAACAAAATGTAAAACTTGTGCCTTAATAACGTCTAGTACAACCTTCTTCAGTCCCATAGTTAAGTCAGAAATCAAAATTTATATTTTTGCTCATTGTGCCTCCACCAACGTGATGTACATGCTCCAGTGTCAATTTTGTCCTGCTTTCTACATTGGTTAAACCTCCACCGCAGTTTCACTCAGAATGAACAATCACAGACGCTCTATTAATTCCTGTTCTTCTTTGCCGTGGCCCAACATGCCAACCTTCACCATTCTGTTTTCGATATTTGTTATTACTTTTATAGATGCCGTACTTCCTACTTCACCTACCAGTATTCTCAGAGACAGAAAGATGGCGGTGATTGTTCTTCACACAGCACCAACCCCTCCGGGCTTAAACATCTCCCTTTATTATAAAAAGAAATAAAAATAATCCCACCGGCATCTCGAAAGGTCAATTTTTTTTAATTTGGTTTCTCTGCCCGCCAACTCAGCAGCAGACTGTAATGCACATACGCCGTGTGATATCCTAGACTTAGTCCTTGTTCTCCAGCTACGCGATCAAGAGCCCATCCTGGCACAAAATATAGTGACTTCTGCAGTGTTCTACAGTGCCTCCAGTGACCGCAACATGGTTCCACATTGTCTTACAGTGCCTGGAATAGTGTTTTACAGTGTCATTATGTGTTCCTTTCATTAAATGTGGCCCGTCTGTGTGTCCCTTTTTAATTTTACATATGTGTTTTTTGTGTGTGTGTTAGTGTGTGTGTGTGTGTGTGTGTGTGAGAGAGAGAGAGAGAGAGAGAGAGAGAGAGAGAGAGTAACAAATGCTCTTAGTGATTTTTGTTGAACTTTTAATATATATTTGGTTCAGATTTTTATATTCCTCGAGGCATTTCATTAAAATCCAAAGCATAATTGCAATCGTATACCTCCGTAGTTGAAATGTAAAAAGTTGGCCGAAATCTCTTTCTTTGCTATATTGTTTACCTACTCAAGATTAAACATCATAAATATGGTCATATGCATCACAATGCAGCATAATTAATCTCAAGTAAATAGCAGAATTTCATCAACTTCATGTATTAATGCGTAATTGATAGTTGTTTTAATTTTTATTTAAAATTAGCTATTTCATTTATTTTGATTCCTTTTTCTTGGTTCGTTTTTACAAAATACATAAATGAACCTATGATTTTAAAATGTAAAAGTCATTTATTATGGCTGCATAAAATGCTATGTATTAGGTAAATATGTCATGTGCCTAAATGGGGGTTTTTTTTGTTCGATCCGCCTGTGATGCCTCTATAGCAAAAACAGGCGTTAAACATCATTCATTCATTTTTTTTTGTTCGATTCCAAAGCCTTTATCCCAGTCGGGGGCAATTCGCTAAATTATTGCATAACTACTATTTCTCACCTGCTTTGGTCAAAACCGGTTGGCGGGCCGTTGCGTAGCTTCACAGGTAATATGCAAATATTACAAAATATGTAATATTTTCACGTTATGATAAAACAAACGTCAACATTTCCATTTGGACTCATTTAGTTTGTTTGTGAAACAACACGTGCTGAAATTAAGCATGCAACTATTGTCTTAAGTTTGCATTGGAGTTCTAATAGATGAACTTTCTCTGTTAATACATCAGGCGCGTTAACTCACGCTATATCTAGCATTTTGAAATCGTAAAACCTGCTGGGGAGAAACCCGACTGAAGATAGTTCATTTTCTTTTCCTTCTTTTTCATTGCCTTAGTATATGTAGAGTTTCTGTCTAGATTTATTTACAAATAGAAAAATTTGAACTATTTGAAGCGGTTGAGCACATTACAGAAGGAAAATATTGTATAAGTAGATTTTCGATATAATATGTAAAGTGGCTCAAAACCGAATTTGCTATAAATGTCTCGAATCTATTGTGCTATCGAGATATGTCGCTTAAATTAATTGCACCAGTCTGAAATGGTAATTTAAACAGCTATTCGCAACATGAATGTAAAGATCATACTTTTTGAACACCAACTAATTTCCAGCGTGTTTGCATGAAATTAATTTATTTCATTTAATATTTGAAAATCACTTTGAACAATCCTTCACGCAAACGATTTCCGGACGCGCGGCCGTCCGGCGGCTGGCAAATGTGTTGACCGCGTGTTACTTGGTGAAGATTACAACATATACTGAAGCTTGGCGCAGTGGAGGGAAAATTTACTCCTCACCTCCCGCCGCCGCTGATATAGCACTACGGGTCGGTGCCGCGGGTGCATCAAGCATTGATCACCCAGTATTAGTGCATAAAAAATTCCAATAATTATAAAATATTTAGTAATCATTAAGTGTTTCATTTATTAATCGAAAGCATACATAAACATTGTTGAATTTAATATCGGCGCATGTAAGAGCTTGCATGAAACTCGGATATATAATTTATTGCCGAAAGAAATGTATAATAAATATATTTATAGGTTAAACAGTTGCTTGTGAAAATAAACAAGGGTCTGTTTCTAATTTCTGCAACTCAGGTTGTATTATACTTTTTCTAGATTAAAGTATCAAAAATGCCAAATTTTCTGTAAACGCATTTACTAAATTGATGTAATAGTGCAGCATTTCCAATACTGATATACTTGGAAGGAATTATAAATACTTTTTGTTTTATTGGCATCCTGCTCATCAATGATGCAGCATGCTCAAAGGCTGGTCCGCTTTAATTGCATTTTTACTGCAAAAGTGAATATTAGATTTGAAAAGAATTGCAGAAATAAGTGAGTTATCGTGGCTATACGGGAGGAAGAAAGTGCTAACTGTAATACCTATATGGCATTTTGTACCAATAATATGTACAAATTATTTTCACCACAAACCAGTTAAGAAGAACGTTTATCAAATACAAACTCGGCTATTCAGACAAGCAGGTACACCCTAAATATTCTTAGTACACATTCTCTATTTTAATATCTTATTCCTGCTCCTATAAATATAAATGTTTGCAATTGCAAAGCCAAGCGTCCCTAAGACGGGAATTTATTCTTATTCAGTTCTGTTTTATAATGCACATTGCTTAACAACTGTGCACTTTAACAACTTTTGAACATGTTTATTTCCCTTGTAAAGAGACGTAAATACCTTCAACTATTTCTGCTTTCTACGTGCAACTTAAATTAAGTGAACTGAGAATTAGTAGATAAGGAAGCGTAGAGAGTGGCTATATCTATAGTGGGGAAAATGAACCTAACCTTATATTTGCTTTACGTTGGAAAGGGTAGCAGAATTCGTTCTATCACGTATCTGGCAGAAGAAAAATTACAGAGAGAGAATTGACTATACCACACTTATATACCGCACGAGGAATAATTTTTGGGACATCAGTGCTTTTTGAAAAATGCTACAGCGTGGATAAAGTGGATAAAGTGTGTGAAAGTTCAAAATATGTAATATGCAGGTTTTTATTTTGCATACATAATAAAATTTTAATTTCTTTATTAAAGAATGTGTGTGTTTACGTTATAAAATAATGATTAAACCTGTACAAGAACATACAGGTTAAAATATGTTTCGTACAAGTAAAACGGCAATTATAATAGAAGCAGATTCATAGTTGCACTAAAAAAGAATTTTATCATAATTTTCTTAAAATAATATGTTACTCTAATCTGCATTTTAAACTAAAATATTTCACAGATATGCTTGTAACGTACCAGTTTATTTGCTGTGGAACATTGCGATTCAATATTACATTTATTGTCGCAAGTGTCAGGCAAATGAAGAATTATTTTGCGATCATTACAAATCGGTTAGCAAATTTAACACAAATAAACATTTTACTACCTTTCCTTTTGTTTGTAGTTTTCAAATATGCAATATGTCAGGATGTTTCACCGTGTTTCTTACAGAAGAAACGAATTTTCTATTAATCGCACAATGCTTAAAAGTATGCACCTTGATTTTAATCCTTGTCGTAAATAAATTGATGAAAATAGCTACAGTGAAGGTAAATTAATTACATGCCGCTTGGCCTCATCTTCCAGTACGCTATCGCTCTCTGCTGATGCGCCGGCTAAATTGCAATAAACTCAGAGTTGAAGTGGATTTGGCTAATGCAAATCCAGGTCTAGGGGATTTCATATACTTGGTTTGGCAGGCTTCAAATACTTGGTGCCATTAAAAACATCTCGTCGCCAATGACAAAATTTATGATTGTTGAAAGAGAAGCAAATGGGCCGACAGAATATCCGTTCTTTCCAGTTCGCGAAATATGGCATACCTGGATTTATGCAAAGCAATCCAAACATACTGAAATTTGCATCTTTAAAAGTTTCGCTATTTCTTTCCGTTTCATTCTAGGTTATTTCTAATGTTATTGCTTAAATTTCCAATGTTTTAGAATAAAAATTCACCGAGACACGAATTTATTCCGTAATTATAAATTTGGTTTATTAAATAGATTTGTAAACTATATCTGGAAAAGTATGCGGTCATGAAGCAGGAGAGCTTATTACTTGGCGGTCTTCAACGCTGTGAAATGTTATGCATAATTTTAATTTTATCAGCAAGACTCAGATTTATATTTCTAAACTATTTTAACAAGAATCCATTAAATTACAGTTTCTATCATTTTGTTAACAACCTTAAAATAGTTAAAAAAAACTCGAACGCAAATATAACGCTTGAAATTATTTTATTAATATTCACATAATTTATGCTACACTTTAACTGCAAGCAACATGCATGCCTTACCTTAGGTTTTAAAATGAAAAGATGCCTAGTTTAACAGTAATTAAGGGATGATTTAAATTGATTAGCACTTATTAATATCATTTCATTTTCTATTTTCTAACCTTCTTTTGACAGTCATTATTACTTGAATAATGACATTTCTGCATACTGCAATTATTAGGATGTTAATTGATCCATAAATAAAAAACAACTGGAAAGATTTTTTATCTGCAATGAAGTCCAGTGTATTATAGGACAGGGATATGTTTAGAAAATATAGTGTAACATTCTGTATTGTGCAGTTTCTATTTCTAAGGTAATTACCTATCACAGTGGATGGCGGTGTGCATGCTTCAGTTTACAAAGGAAAGGGAGCTTACATATTGGTCCAATGTCTTCTTGTTCTATCAAGTGCTTATTTTAACGTCAACAGATGTAAGGGTAAAGTTTTAAATATCTTCAATATCGGCCTTCTAAATACTAGCGAACGTTACATATATTAGTGAAGAGAATCAGGCTATTGGACACTGACTTAAGAGGTAACAGGAATAGTGGAGCACTGTGTCATTAGGCAAATGAACTTGTGCCCTACACTAGTCTACCTCTTTTGGTGACAATAGCAAAATTTATTATTTTTAGCCCCCCTTCTTGCCAGGAATTGGGTTTTTCCAACAATATGGGTAAGGAGTGAACAAAGTGGCTCTATCTCTCAAATTCAAATGAAATGTGGAACATCCAATGTTTCGGTATCCATGTTTATAAAATTTTTCAAAATACCTTTAATGTTATGCAAGAGTGTGAAATCAAATGCGTAAGAACACACATATTAAAACTGGTTTAAAATAATTGGGACAAAAAATCCAAAAATAAATTCAAATTGATTCCTAACTAAAATTTCATATAAAAATTAACAATTGAAAAATAACAAAAGAATACATTCTAAATAAAGTATTCTATAATTAGGGTATTATTCTCAAAACATGTTATAGCTACTTTGACTGTAATGTGCTAGTTAACAGGTGGCCTTACTTAAAAATCTGGTTCCAGGCTATTAGTAAATATGTGGAATTGCTCTTTATAGAAACGCCTAACATAATACGAGGACATGACATTAGTCGACCATAAGAGATTAGATGTCACGAAAATGAAGTGGTTTTGCTGCTAGCATTTGTAATTTGTGGTCTTCTAAATAAAAATCTTATTAAATCAACTAACTCACTGTGTTTATTATCACAGTCCATTTTCGTTTATAACGGAAAATTTTCATTATATTTTCAATTGCCCATACTGGATTATAGAGGAAACGTAAAGCGAAACGTTTATCACAATTTAATGAACCATTTATTGTGGAGAAAGGCAGTTGTGGGATGTGTGTATATGCGGAATATATTTATAATGCAAATAAGTTAAGAAGCCGGTTTAGGGCACAAGTTATATAAATTATAAAGTTTATGCATTTGGAAAATGACAAGGGTCTCAATCATGTAGAAAAAGTAAACGCGGTACAAAACCTTTGCCATCAATGCACGCATCGGATAATGATAGCTCAAGCTTGCTCATGCTTTCTAATAGAAATTGAGACATAATTTATAAGCCGCCACCCCCTAATTTAATTAGAGTGACTATAGTAATTTATTTTTGTAACTTCCTCATTATATTCCTGAGTGCAATGTCATTTCATTTGGACCACGGCCAATAAGCCCGGAAAAATTATTTTATTGGATTAACGCCGGCCGTGAAAGCCTAAATAATTATAAAAGGAAATTTCTGTATCCTATTGTTAACAATTGTAGTAAAGTTGACCAGTCCATATCAATTATTCTGGAGGATGCTATAGCATGGTCCGTGGAAAAGATTTTATTTTGTATTCTGTTAGCTAATCAGGGTAGGCATAATAAAACTCATGGCCATTGCCAGATAAATATACATGCCGATAATGTCTTCAAGGGAAGAAGCTCTAGCCTCTTCAGTTGAAATCTGCATGTAAAAAATCACGTAGGCCATTTTTATTTATTCTTGTAATTTTGCGGCCCGTAGTTAGTTTTTGAAGAGTTCAGTGCTGCATTATCAGTGTAATGGCATTCTCAGTTCAGTTCTATTAGTGGAAATCTATAGTTAGTTGTGGAAGTGTATTCATTTTGGGAAACTTATATGAAGGTCTCGTTTTAAAATTTCTGATTTGTTAATGACAAAAGAGTTGGAAGAGATAATGTGCACCGGAGGGGAAAAACAAAATTTATAATAATATAAAATATCCTTTGGTACTAGAGAAGTACATATATTCAGAATGTAGGGCTCTTGCAATGCAATGAAAGAAGGCATCCTTGTATCGAAATTCTCTTTTGCAAAGCATGATTAAAAAAGCTTTTGTTGTTTGGCAAAATACTTAATAAAAGTTGTACTATTATAGTAATTGGATAAAATTACATTAGTAGGAATTGTTAAAATACTTTCTTTAACAGATTATTATGTTATCATAATATAAAGAATACATTACATATTGCTGAATACAGAATCATTCAACTTCATTAAAATTACGTAATTACGCTCAAAACATTCTTTTTAATAGCGTTTAACACCCCTTTTACTATTGACGCACCACAGGCGATTCCACCATTATTTTCAAAGCCAGTTAATATTTTTCGTGTTCATACATTTAATCAATCAGTGTTACTACTTCTGATAATTATGGATTTTCACGCGATTATTAAAATTGACACGTTTGAGATTGGGCGTTAAGTCCATTTGCACTATTATTGCAAACAAAAAAATAATAATTTCCATTGATACAATGGCGTTATAAGTTTAACAAAAGTAGGCATTCATTGACTTCAGAATAAATTCAATAGAAAATCAACATTTATATAACTTAACATTTCACTTATATTGGTTTATAATTCTCATATGCAAATGAATAACAACGCAATGCTTTTGCAGTAGTATACAAATCTGCATTTCTAAAAATTAGGAAATTCGTTTCGCTCGTTTTTCAAATTTTTGACCATTCTATAAAGTACATTTTGAAATAATGTTATAATTTACTACCAAACACAAAGGAATTTGTCACCTAAACTGAACTATGTCATTTCCTTGCTTTTTACTGTAGGTTACAGCTTCTATTATGGTTTAGCAAAAATTAAGTAAAATCAACCACACAATGAGATTAGGAACGAGAATTTCAATTTGTGAAAACATTAAGAAGCAATGACCTGGAATAATCCCTACAGTAGCAGGGCTGTTCGGAAACAAGTTCGGAATTCTATATTTTTCATTTTGTGTAGTTTTCCCTCAAATTGAGCAAGGATCAACTTACCAGAGTGAATAGTTATCTTACTTGTGATTACTGTGCAGTCATCTCTAAGAAGATGCCACATTTTGTATTACTACAAATATAAGACGTAAGTGTTTAAACATCTGAATACAGGAAACGCAATGTAAGTGTACCGTGATATTCCTGAGTCAGCATTCAGTATTTATTTCTCTGTTTGTGAAAACTCCTTAGCATCACATTGTCATCATGGCATGAACCCCAGGGGTTTTTCACACAGCCCATATGTCATCTAGATAATATCTTGTACCGGGTATTGGAACTTGGTGTGAGGTCACGTGACAGAGCATTATTCCATATTTCCGCAAAAAGAGGACCTCCAATCAACGACATGACCATCTTGCTCAACAATACAAGATGTATGTATAGAGTTACTTATTAAAATTAAACAGGCAATGATCAGTAGTGGATTTGCCAAATGGAAATTATGATTATTATTGCTGGTCATTACTGAATACATTGGGAAAAATTAATAATATGAAATGGTTGATAAATATATAAAACGAAATATTTTATGCGTGCTCAATAGAAATTAACATACATTTGTTATTGCCTTGATATAATAGACGGTAGATTCTGATAATATATTAGAAAAATAATTACAAAGCTATATTAATGCCATGTAAACAAGAAATTGTGAGGCAGTAGTAAATACGATATATTTTGAAAAAAAATATATTTATTAGAGATTTTCATTCTTCGTTGCTTCCTTTCAGAGATGCAAATACATGATGATAAAATTATATCAATAAAACTATTTTATGTATGCATTGAATGAAATATGTCAAATTTATGAGAGGGATTTATCTGTTTATATACTGTAACTTTTATTGCGAATGGAATGATTAAGTTTTCATTTAGTGGTTTAGCTTTTCACTCTCAAATTTATTTTCGATAATTTACGGAATATACGTCTTAAAAGTGCATTGCAAGAAATGACATTGAATCTATAAAATAAGAGGGATTCATCTGTTTATATACCGTAACAGTTATTCCTGATGGGATAACTCAGCTTTCACTCACCGACCTTTCTTTTCACTCTCAACTATATTTCCCATAATTTAAGGATATAAGTGTGAACGCTATTTTGCGAGTTGAGATGTTATATCTATAATTCTGATTCAGATTAATACTAAGTCATAAAATACTACTTTCCACTAATAATTTTGACAAATGAAATCAATTAAGGAAACATCTCATTTATTTCATTGTCACATCCTAAACTCGGAAAAAACCTACTGGAACATTTAGGTGATTTAAAAATACAATATTCGTACTTTGTTTAGAATCCTCATTCACTCTTATTGATGTAGGAGGAACGAAGGAAAAACTAAGGTTATACTACCGACTTCGCACTTAAAAGCTGGTTTCCGTATATGTATTTAGAGCGATGGAAGTTCCTTAGCATTTTCTGTATACTCAAAAGATGATAATAAACCATGAGTAAAGTTGAACATGTTACTTACCTAAACGAACCAGTTGTTTTAGCCTTTGATCTAAAACTATCCTACAACCGCGTTGGGGTTATTGAAATCAGTTAGCTGCGAGCGGCTTCCGCTAATTTTCCTCTGCAAATGTGTGTGTTTTTTTACGTGAAATATCATACAACGTAGGGGTGAACGAATGAACTTTATAATATTTAGTAGATATTTGCTCACATATTGTTCGCACAGGATCTGGAAAATTCATATAGGTAATCAAATAATACCACAAATCTACATCTCTGGCCCTACTTTCGTTGTTTACAGCATTGTATATGATAAATTTTGCGTAATCAATTGCACGAAATTACAATTTTCTCATAAAGATATATTTAATTCTAGAAAAATGAAAACTGGCATCATGTTAAGTTACGATTTGTAATCAAAATGAATAGAGATAGAATATGTTAGTGCTCAAATATTTGGTGCATATTTTAGATCTTCTAAAATTTTTCTCATCTCGCACAACACAAGATTCCTACTGAATGATAGCATAACTAAGAGAAGTAGAAGTTTATGTAACTTCAAATACACCAATATCTGGACGTTCTTGTGTATAAATTGTGAAGTCAAATATTGAACTCCTACCCATATCAAACACTGATAGACGGAACAATTAGTCCGATCACAGCCAACGAAAGTGTTTAAATGCTGTGAGCAGTTTCAGAAGCAGGGTTATTGTCCGCACAGAGGAGCACTGTATTAGGAAAATAGGAATGTAGAGAAGGTTATGTGCAAAAAAGCCTGAATGAGGTGTCGTTTCCAAGGACGAATTACAGGTAATTAGGTCCTGGTCCTCTTATACATGAAATACTAATCCTACATTTCATTTGCTGGCTTTGGGGAATGACATTTTTATTTATAATGGGCTGATTTTAAAATAGTTACCATAAAAGTATTACAAAGGGCTTTACACAAGTATATTTGTATTTTAAGTTTTGCATTTTCACATAATTTTATTTATTACATTTCTTTGTTTCTATATAATTACTCTATTTAGCTGATTTTTAAATTTAGCTTAATTCTAATTTAAACTGCTGAGGAATCACAAGATAAGGCATTGCGTGAGATGGAATGAAAAATTAAACAAATTAAGGAAAGCAGCGTTTCAGGCCATTTATGAGAACAGAGGAAACCTGATAAACAGCTCATTAAAAAAAAGACGGTTCTGGCTGTAATCGAATCTCAGACCATCCGTTCCGTGCCTTAACTATCTCGGTCATCTGTGGCGGTATTCAACTGGTTAAAATAAACAGCATTTTATTAATATGGATTTATACAAAGCACTTCTCTAAAACCCAAAAATAGATCCTGTTATTTTTTTATACTGATTCGATATTAGCAATGAGCTAAGAGTGTTACATTTAAATATAATCAGTATATATTAACCATTAATGTGTTACCCTTTCACGATTTCTCTAGTGAAAATAATATGTCTAAATTTATACAGAAAACAGTACTAATTTGCAGGTTTCACTTATTTATCTTGGACACAGAGTTAGAAGTCTTTGGTTACTTTTGTAGTGCGAGCTACTGAACCTTTCTTCCTTGCAGCGATTAGATTTTCTTTTTTTTTTATACTTGCCGGTCCTAATGGTCTACCGGTAACCATACTTGCTTTGTAGATCAAAGATCGCGGGATCAATGCCGGCCAGGTTCGAGAAATTTTTTCGGATGTAAAAACATAGGTATGGCTTCCATCGGAAGAGAAGGTCATGTGTCGTAGATTTACGGCACGAAAAATAACCTGAAACCTGAAGAAAGAGGCTCTGAGCAAAATTTGTCGGCCGTTTCATGCCGGAATTGCATAAATGCTGACCTCAGATGTCTGTAAATAAAACAAATATTTTTATATTTCACTTCCTATTCTTTAACTACCAGGAATCGAATGCCGTAATTTAAATTAGAACTGGATTGTTTAATTGAATTTGCCACCCTAACATTAAATGTGATGCCCTGCAGTGGCACTAAAATTGGTATTCTATACTTAAGGGGAGATAAGTGAGAACAATATTAATCTATTCTTTGCATGGCATATTGCGTCAACACGCAGGGGAACGTGAATATTTCGGGCATGCAGAGTATTCAATGTGTATAATTTTTTATAATAATAGACTTATCGAGTACGTGGTAATGTATAGTAGCAAAGAAAATGTAAAAGCGCAGGTCATACATTGCACAAGGGCGTGGATGTTGCACATAATAAGTATTAGGATTGTAGAATTATAGAGTAGGTGGTAATTTAACGAAGCGCATTAAAAGTAAACATCTATTGCGTCATTCATGGCATAGATTCGTCGTATTTCGAGCCTATAGTATCACGAATATATTGAGTTATGGTAATGCTTTGATTTCTTTTTCTTTTTCTATAGTACATGTGATAAATGTAGAGAGAAAATTTAAATTATGCAAACAATATGCATAAATATAGACGCAGTGACTATGAAAGAGTAAATGTTACAGGAAACACTGTTTTTGATTGTCATTAATCAAAGACCTAAAAACATAGAATTTGTGATGTTTTGAAAAATACCTTCCATAATTAAGTCCATTTTTTATGACTTACATTCCAAATGCGGAAATATACGTGCTCACTGTTGCAGCTCCTCATACAATAAAAGCATAAGAATTATTGTTATTTACACAATTAAATAATGTGAAAGAATTATTTCGATAACTTGGAAAAATGGACCACATTTATCCTAAACAGAAATTTTCAATTTTTGCAGATTAGCAAAAGACCTGAAGCTATTGAAATGATGAACAGAATAGAATGCGCTAACTTGGTAGGTTAAATAGTGCATTTAATTCCAAGATGTAGCAATCTGTAAAAACAAAATATTCAACTAGTTTGATGATATTAATAATAACTTTAATACATTCACGAGTAAGCATATTGAAACTCCAATTATAATATTCATGTATATTCAATGAATTTATAAATAAGTTAATTAGTAAAAAAGGAAGAAATCAAATTACCTTAATAGAGCATAACTATAGAGACCACAATTAAACTTAAAGCTTTTAAATTTTGAATAAAAACCGCTACATTCACAAATAACGGACACAATTTATACTTATAAATATATAGATTTTTCATTTCCGGAAATTTATTACAACATTGAAATTCATAATAGGTTAGCATCATAGTCAATTCCAGAATATCTAATGTTAAGGGTATTCCTTTCCAATAGAGTGTTAATTGCTTTAATTGTTTCACTTTCATAACCAGAGGCCACAAAATTGAGATATTTTTACATAATAGGAAGGCACTTTACGTTATAATATTACATCCAATATAGAGTTTTGGCTTTTTATCTTTACAACAGATATTTTATTTCAATATCATGAAGCAAATTGTAAAATTTCATGGGTTGATATTATTGTTTACTTGTAAGTCTTCCGAACTGGAATTTTTTTACTCTGTTTTAATATATTATTTCATATATAATACAATGCAACACAGGAAATAATTAAAACACAAACAACAAAAATATATTAAATGACCTGAAGGATTATGTATTTCTAATTTTTCGTCATGGCCACTTACCTGTCGAGCAAGTGTTGGCGAACATCATGCACAAGCTTGGCACGAAAAGAGAATTAAATATTGTGCTTTAACACAGCGAAAGTGCAATTACTTAAATTTTAAGTGCGGTTTGCTTATAAAAATAAAATGTGGTACATAAGGCATTTGTTTCATTTAGTAATATCCTGGCATGCATAGCCATTCTAATCCCAGAAGTATGCCAAATATGTCTGAGCAACTAGTACAATGGGTATTTCTTTCCCATATTCTATAACCTTTTTCGGTGATGTAGCTATTATTATCATAGCATTTTGATTAAATCTATCATCGAATTAAAAAAACCATATTCAGATATCAATATTGCATTTTTAAAACTATACGCATTGAAAGAGTTGTCTATAAATGGTGCACTCCAACCAAAACAATAAAAACTGTTTATTTTATTAAACAAACAAAAACGGTAAATTTTTACTGCAAATTTAATGTAATTTTAATTACGTAAATTAAATATTCGAGAATATTTACGGGTATATTCGTAAATAATGCTATACAATCAAAAAAGGAAGCATTCTTTCATCCTTACTAAAATATAAATAGCTCCACAACTTGGTCGTTGGACGTTGAAAGAGTTTAAGTAAGAGTGAAGGTGACTTAGTCATATTCCAAATTACCGATTTAAATTCAAACACTACCGTTTCAGAATCTCAACAAAGCAAACATATATTTGAAACTGTTCATTTTTTCATCATCGCTTATTTATATAGGGAACCATACACAAATATGCAGTAATATGGCTGGTGGCTCCCTTCGTACCATTGACTCCAAATGCCATATGACGTCCTTTCTATTCATCGATGCATTCAGATTGGACGAACAAGTAGCGCAGCATACATGCGGTACAATTTTAGAGAAAGAAAATTTTAATAACTTTTGCACCTAATTAATAGAATCATACGATACTTTTGTAGCACTAATTTGTATACTCATCATAGGGTGAACTACGATCGCAGTATTCCAAATTAACTATTCATCATGTGTTACATAGTATTTTGTTGCATAACTATCACGTAAAAGTAATAAGTGTATTTATATAATAGATATTACTACATTATTGAAAATACTCGGATTATTTACGATATTGAAAATTTAGATGTATCTTTTTAACAATTGAATGACATTAATATTTCATATTCAATTTTGGGGAAATAAAAATACTTTCATTATTTATGATCACTAAGCTAAATAAATACGCAATATAACAGTATTATTTTCTGCATCCTTCACTTCCCTAATTCTACTTTCTACGTTAACACCATTTAAAATGATACAACACAACAGGATAAAAATCTGCACTTCTAAGAGTGACCTCTGGTGAGGGGCGGCATAACTAAGAAGGAGGAGCCTTTTTGTGGAATTCAACCTGCAATAATAATTCTGCTAATGTGAGGGCGTGTTCCCTTGTAAATTCATAGCCAATGAATGAAGAGAAGAGAGCGCCTCGGCGGGGGAAGGGGGGCTGGGCGTTTCCACAGAGGCTTATTGTATTAGGGTATGAGGAATAACCAGAAGGTGTTTGAGCATTAAATGGCTGCAAGATAATAATAACAATAGTAACAATAATAATAATAATAAAAATAATAATTATAATAATAATAACAGTTCAATTTGACTAATTTAATAACCTTCTTCCTAATTAGCAAGTTAAACAGATATAAAATTGTACTAAGGACTTCACTGTAGACCTAAGAATATTCTTTTATATATCTGCAATCCTAATACGAGCGGCTGCATTTCGAACAGTAAACCAAGGAATTCCGAGTATGCATTTGGTGTGCAATAAAATAATTATATATTCTTTCGTTCACAGTTCCAGTAAGTAAATAATAACGAAATTAAATAGGCAGAACTTGTGCTTAATTATATGCAGTGAAAATAAAATATGCATATGAGGAACTCCCACATATTCCGTTTACACAGTGAAGCGTGTGTTACTTTCTATGGATTGTTTTGCTATTATGCATTTGAACCTTGTGGCCAAATTACTCCTTATTTTTTCATTTATTCAACACTCCTACCGAGAATCCGCACAGAAACTGCGCGTTTATAATTTTAGGTTTGCATTTTCAATGGACACTTAGGCTCCGGGATTCTCACACGCAAAATTTCAATGAGAGTGTAATTTATACCAATCTAGGCATTAAGATAGTAGAAATTGCAGCATGTAGCTAATGTAAAGGAAATAGATTACATATAGGTGGGCGATAATATATGCATCTTGTTTACCAAACTAGGTATCTTATGCAAGGTTTATAAAAATATGAAGCCGTTGTCAGGATTTTCAGGCAAATGGAAGACATGGGGCGTATTTTAGCAACATAGCCGAAGCCCGAGAGAGGAGTGGAAATAAACCGGCTTGTAAGGGAGGTGTCTCTAAGCGAAAAAAGGGGCATAAATGAAGGAATATATTTCGGTATGTACTTTTAATTTACATTACGGAAAGAGCCTCTTATAGTTTATGTCTTAAGATATTAAGCATAAACCATGCTGACATAATAACTCATTAGTTGTGCAATGAAACAAAAACAATACATTTTTTGCATTTATACAAAAGCATTATAATAAATTTATAATGTACTAAGTTATACACATTTAAAATAATACATTATAAAATCCAATATTCGGTAAATATAAAACCTATGCATCTCGTAATGGATTGTAAACAAACTTATCCTTTTCATTCCGAAGTCCCAAATTGCAATAATTTATTGGATTGTTCATTTCACAATGTGGCCTATAATAAACATTAAAGATGGGTAGATTTTTTTTTAATCATAAATGTGACACGGATAGAAACAATTTCGTAACGGAAGGTGTGCAGTTTGTATTCTGCCATAACTTACCTCCCAGATTGAAGTGATTCCTAGTAGTCCTTGTAGGACAAATGCCTGGGAAATATCCTAAACCTATGCCTGGAACGCTTCCTTCCCTTAATTGTGTTCCCAGTTTATTATTACGTGTAAAATACTATCATTATCCGCTAAATACGGTTTCATAGCATAAAAATAAATAAATAAACAAGAAAATAAAGGGGGAAAAATCAGAGGTTAGAAACACCATTACGTAACATATTTTAATATTCTTACTTTATTTTTATTGCTTTTATTTTACCTGGGCATTCTTATAACTTTATCTTAGAATTCCACATTTTTTCCTCCTGTCCATCATTTTTAACAACAATGACAAAGACGACGATGGCGACGACGTCGACGACGATGATGATGATGATGATGATGATGATGATGATGATGATGATGATTGTGATTACTACAAAATCCCACAATGCTTTCAGTGTAATTCAACAAGTACTTAAGCGACGAATACAATGGATTAACTAAATAGGAACCTTCTTCCAGCTTAATCAAAAAATGTACTACTTAATAACAGTCTACGACGTTTGGTTGATTTTGGAGTGAATTAAATATGATCTTATTATGCGAAGAGGAATATTATGTTTACAAATTATATGATCTTCACAGCTATTTATTCTGTTGTTAATAAAGGAGGTCGTGTTTGCACTATATTGAAATTTAGCTAAAGAAACACGAATACTGCTTCTTCTATCAGCTGTAAAAAAGACCAAATATTTTATTTCATACTATTGAAGCGGATAATGCCTCCGATCTTTAATTCATGAAGCAATATAAGCGGTATGGCCTGAAGTTTTACTTGGCTGCTAGTTTTATATAGATCAAACTTGGTTACATAAGCTTCAAAATTTAGGTTTGGCAGCTGCATAATAAACACGCAGAATTGTGATTGCATACTGCTATATGTATATCTTTATCATGATTATAGAAAGTGTTACATGTGATTTTCATTTCATCTATATTTTCCTAGTATTATTCTATAGTCATGTTTCTACTATTATTACAGTTGCATGAGGTACGTCACAAAATTAAATAATATTCTGAATATATTAAAATTACATTGGGAGCTTTCCATTTATGTTCTATTCTATTCATTCGTTTGCATGAGGATAAAATCCCTGAATTGGTTCATTAGGGATCGGTCGGTTGTTGCTGAAGAATGGAATTTACTTAGCAAAAATATGTGCTAAGTAATACTTAATTGACGAACTATAGTTAACGGGTAATTTAAATTCAGAAATTGAACCTAACAGCACTCTACTGCGTATTCGTGAAGTGTCAAAACAGGTTTCCGAATTTGCTTTTTCTAGATAAACGTTTTATAAGTTTTGCTTTATAGAAACAACCGTTTTATAACTGTTGGGTTAATAGTTTTCTCATAATATTGCCTATTTATAATAGGTATTCATAACTTTTATATGCTTTTAATAACTAGTCATATACACGAAAGTAGTATATGCCCCGGGGCCGGCGGACGGTCAAAGGTCACCCTGGCGCCAGTCTCAGGTAACTGACCTGTCTGGTGCCTGGGTGACCTTTACCTGTCAGCCGACCTCGGGGCATTTTTTTTTATTGGCATACATTTTTACAGAATACAAGACAGCGATAATTGTATACATAGGTAACTGAGCATTGACCTGTCTGGCGCCGGGGTGACCTTGCCAGCCGACCTCGGGGCATTTTTTTTTTACAGAATACAAGACAGCGATAAAGGTAACTGAGCATTGACCTGTCTGGCGCCGGGGTGACCTTGCCAGCCGACCTCGGGGCATTTTTTTTTTTACAGAATACAAGACAGCAATAATTAAAATAATGGTACGAAGTTATTTGTATACATTTTATTTTTTCACCAACAGGAAATTGTTTGTTAGCACCAAACAAAAATTACAATTTGCATACAGAGCGTGTTAAAACTGTATCCGCACGTTAAAATAGTGCAAATACAATATAGCGATAATTATAAAAATAGTAAAAAGTGTACCTATTAAACCCATGAATGTGCACTCCATTTTTTTTTTATTTTTTACAAGAGCGTGCGCATACGTCACAGTTTTTAACGTAAGGAGTTGGTCCGTCGAATTGGTCAGAAGTGAAATTAAAGTGTTTTGTACACCTGCGATATGGCGAGTAAGTTTTTTGACAAAAGCTGTTCAGTTTATGCCAAACGATGTCGACGTCGATAGGATTGTGAATGCTTAAAATATGCGGATAAAATGAAAGTTTGTAACGTTCACTGTAATTTAGCGCATTTAAGCGGTTACCACTGGTTATGTATTTGCTGATCACCACATCGTCTGGAGATGTAGAGCAGAAATTGGCATTTTGACGTTGAGCAGTCAGGCTATGAGAAGAAGTAGTAATGTCGTTGTCGGAAAAGTTCATCTAGGGGAAAAACACATTTTTGTGTTTATGAATAAAATGAATAAGTACTGCGTAATTAACGGTAAAAAAATGTTTTGTACTTACCAAGGAGGAGGAGAGGTGACGCCGTCTTAAGCACGAAATGAACTGTAATCCTCAGAGTTGCGTGCCACTATTTAAGTATTGATGAAAAGGCGACGAATAAAACGGAACGCGATTGGCTAAAAAGATAAAACGAAATATAAACGGCTGTGATTGGTCGGTCTACTGTTTAAAGATTATCTTGAGATGGAAACGTCTTTTGATTGGCTAAACACTACGTCATAATGCCTATAAATTAACGGTTCAAAGATTAAATTAAGTTATTATTAAAAATGACGCAGTTATCGCTGTTGTTGATTGTATGTGCGCTTGCACAATCCTTTGGAGATCAAAGTTGCGTAACTTTTGGAAGATGCGGGTTTACGGTGGACGAGGAAACAGGAATTATGCAAAATGCTTCATTATGTCGTAAAAATTATGAGCTTTTACCTAATTGCTCTTGCGTGTATAATAAAGGTATAGGATGCAGGTTTAACGTTAGTTTATTAAACGTGAAAAACTTAAATAATATACATTCGTGCCTGAAGCCTATAACAAGATGTCGAGGAAATGCTCGATGCAGCGATATGTATTACGGAAATTTACACATGGGTCATATGCAATGCAAAAGGGGATATGTGGTAAACGGTGAATGTGAATGCGTAAAAAATGCAACATTGAACGATAAAGTATGCAAATTTTACAGTACTCCTATAAATATGTTAACAAATTTAAATCATTCCATACAGGTGGAAATGTTAGATTGTCAAACGCTATTTGACGAATTTGATTTACCTGACGGTTTAGCTTTGGATTGGAAACTATCTTCGGAAGAGATTGAACTCGTTATGATATATAGCATAATTGACGAACTAAATTCGTATTTTACCAACAATTTTGTATACGTGTTTGGAAGTTGCGGAAACGGAAATTGGAACATGAATATTGGAGGTAGAAAAATTTCTGGAAAGGTTAAACGTTCGAGCAGGTGGTCAGCGGAAGGAACGTTGAGCATTAACTCGGAATGTAATTCTAACACCGAACCTAGACGTGTATCCGTCAACAGTTTGAGAAAAGCTGTTTCGGAAAAATGCAAACTAGCTATAAACAAAATTAGACAAAAGCTTGGAAGAGAATGCAACAATAAGGTTGAAGAAATAAATGAAAAATTAGATATCGCTTTAGAGGATAACGAGAGGTTAAAGCAAAATTTGGAAAAGGCTACGGATTTGGCCGAATCCATGAGAAAGGCATTGGAAATAAGAAAGCACAACATTACCCATCATAAAGCGCTGGTAAATACGATTAAACAAAACATTGAAAATATTTACGCAGAGTTTTTAGCGCTAAAGGAACTAGTAGCCAATTTAACAAAGATAGGTTTGTGCAGTAGTACAAAGATCGATAAAAACAGCGAAATTGAAGATTTATATACAGATTACGACAACGACGAAATATTGGAGAAAGATGAGCAGAACGAATCGATTTTGGAAGAAGTGGCATCGGACGAATTTGCTTACAATACAAAATGAGGTAAAGTATAAAAAATATATTGAGCAAAAAAACAAAACATTTTATTTTTTACAAAATAAATCTATGTACAAAGGTGAATTTTTTTTTTTTACATTTAGCATTAACACAAACTTGTTTTATGGCGCTGAAGTAAAATTGAAGATTTTTTTTTATGTTTAACATTGAGAACATGTTTCTACACAAATGTGAAACTGAAGTAAAATTGCATTAAGAAATGTTCAAATCATTTTTTTTAACACAAACTTGTTTCATGGCACTGAAGTTTGCTTTTATTTTTTACACTGGGAAAAAAATGTTTCTACAATTGCATTAAGAAATGTATTTTCAGCACAAACTTTTGTTTTTTTTGTGGCACTGAAATAAAATTGAAGATTTTTTTATCTTTAACACTGGGAAAAAACACAAATACAATTGCGTTAAGAAATGTAATTTGAAATCAATTTTTTCAGCACAAACTTTTGTTTTTTTATCTTTAACACTGGGAAAAAACACAATTAAACTGAAGTACAATTGCATTGAGAAATGTAGTTTCAAATCAATTATCACACACAATTAATTTTAACTTAAAACGAAGTACAATTGCATTAAGAAATGTATTTTTGTAGTGTTTTTTTTGTATATTCCTAAAGTCTTAGGCTTTTGGGAAGCACGCCGATTTAACACAATATTAATTTCACCTGAAGTTATAAGTAAAATAGTTTTTTTTGGAAGCACACCCGATTCCAATGTCTTTCTGCGATTTGTGGGAAAAATCGCAGGGTAATACTTTTTTTTTTTTAAAAAAAACTACGAGATGAAGTGAAGACCCCCATCTAAACGGCAACTTGGAACATCGCGATTTTTGGCCGTAAAAAAATAAGCGCATTTAAAAATCGAACCACATCTCTCTAAGATACAGTTCGGAGTACGCGGCGCAGACGAGCTCCGCCACGTAATCCCCCCTGAAAATTTCGTACGGCGTGGGCGTGTGATTAAATACGCTTATCCCGATCTCGTGGACGTCGCCACCTATGATCGTGGGGGAGGCCATCAAACCGCGATGCGCCAAGTTGCCGTGAAGAGTCAGGATCCCGTAGCACCTTCTCGGCAGCAGGACCCTCACGCCAGCGGGCACGTACAGCCGTTCCCAAGCGGGCACGACGCCCGTGATCGAGCTCTTCAGCAGAAACCCGACGCCGCTGGGAACGGGCACAGTGCCCATTTGCGACACCGTGTCGTACAGCATGGTGGCATCTCGAGCGCTGACGGTGGACCTGTCGTCGTCTCCGCTTTTGTCGTCTGAAATTACGACGACTTCGGGTTCGTCGTCACTTATATATATGACGTCGTCCCCGTCGTCGTCGTTGTCGTCGTTGTTGTCGTCGTCGTCGTCATTGTCGTCATTGTCGTCGTTGTCGTCGTCGTCATCGTCGTCGTCGTCATCGTCGTCATCGTCGTCGTTGTTGTCGTCATTGTCTTCGTTGCCGCCGTCATTGTCGTCGCCGCCGCCGTCATTGTCGTCGCCGCCGCCGTCATTGTCGTCATCGTCATCGTCATCATTGTTCGCGTTAAAAGCGAAATGGCCGAAGGCGAGCAGGTCCTCGAAAATGCCACCACGTTCTGCCCGAAAGCAATCGTCGCTTACCTGCGAGAAAGCGTCACGGGTTCCTTGGGGCGACGCGTCGCCCGATGACGATGTCGCCTGCTGCTGCTGCCCTTGGTTCCAGCCGTCCTGGCTCGACGGGGGATTCGCCAGCGAGCGCCCTGATCCTTCGCAGCGAGATGGCTGCTGCGACGGCGAACCTGGCGCCCGCTGCGTGGATCGCTCGGACTGCTGTCGAAGCCGCTCGGATCGCGGCCCTCTGGATGGCTCTCGCCGAAGAAGGCGGAAAAGCTCCGACAGCGTCCGCGACGGATCGGATCCCCCGCACTCTTGCAGCCTTGACCGATTTGATGGCGTTGGTGGCTGCATCGAACGCCTTTGCTGCCTCCGCTCGGATCGCGTCTCTGCGAGACACGTCGACGCCGATGCTGGTGGATGCGACGACGTGCACCGCGATCGAATGATCCGTGATTCTCCCGACCGCAGCCTTTGCGGCCTTGCCGACGATGTCCTCGACGGCCTTGATTGCGGCGGCTTGCATTGCCGGGTCAGGAGAGATAGCAGGGACAGCAAGGTGTCTGCGCAGCAAGATCGGTCAGACGGGCGACGCCTGAAGCCGGACGGTGCAGAAGAGGCAGGCGGCGATGACGATTCGTAGATCTTCACGGCTGTGGACGAAGAGCACTTGTACATCTTTGCAAGGAGCAGAGAGAGAGCTGTATGAGCATGGGTCGAATTTTCGGGAGTATATATACGCATTTTGAGAGGAGAGTGGGAGAGATTGCGCGTGCTTTTGGAATCGGCAAAACAGCGCGCTAAGAGCAATTAAAAACCGTGAGTCGGCAGAAACCGATGCCGGAAATCTCATCTGCAAATTGTTTGAAGATCGGCGACGTAATTGTCACGTGTATGTGCATGGCAGCGGCAAAGTCCGCTGAAAATCTTCCAGCGCTCGGCACGCGCCCACGAACAATGACGTAACAGTCACGTGTATGTGCATAGCGACAGTAAAATTACAGTGCGCAATACACGGTCACGTGTTTTAACATAGCAACAGCCGCGCGAATAAAAAGGTCAGCAATTTAACCTTTGTGTTACAGTAAGCATACGTTCCTGTCTTCGATTCTCGGTGAGTATTATGAAAGCATGAACTTTACAATATTGCAGCACCGTGTGAGAACGTTAAATAGATTTTATTCGGGATATTCTGAAACTATAGTTTCTGTAGAATCTGCGCCTGAAGACGAAAATGATATCGACCCCATGGAATGGATACACTGGGTTTTTACGCAGTTTTTAGAATTTGCTGATGAGCGGCTATTAAATCACGAACCGAGCTATTTCGGCATGTCGATTTCTAACATACAGCATCCCGAAAGAGGCTTTCACATTAGCGTTAGACGGTTTGATCAAATTAACATGGAAGCAATTTTAAATTCTGCTGAAGCAGTGATGCAGAGTAATCATAATTTTTTTTTGGACGGCATGCTAAAATTTACTTGCGTATACACAAAAATTATTGAAGGTGAATGCTTTAACGAATGCGAGCTATGTAATAGGAACAAGGGCATCATTGTCATTAAAAATGTAGATTCTTTATGTTTGCCAAGAGCGATAGCCGTGTCTGTGGCAAAATTAGAAAATGATGCCAATTACAATTCGATAAAAAGATGGGAAACGGCTCAAAGGTTAAAAGCGGCGTATTTATGTCGACTTATAGGGAGAGATGTAAATTCGACTGTGCCATTTACAATAGAGGATGTTAAAATGTTTGAGAAGGTGTTGAAAGATTACTGTTTTACCATATTCGACGGCCATGAGGGTAACAGAATCTTATATAAATCAGGATCTCTTAGCAATAAATATATTGATCTAATTTATCACAACAATCACTATAACTCGATTGTGGATTTACACAGGGCGTTTAAATGTACATATTACTGCAGGCGATGTAATCATCCTTTCAAATATAAAAAGGAACTGCATCGCTGCGATTTAGGATGTCAGAAATGTCGCCTTTCATGCGTAACGTCCTTTGACGCGTACATTCCTTGTGCTAAGTGTAACCGCGAGTTTAGAGGACAACTTTGTTACAATAACCACCTTAAAAAGGGGACTTTTTACCCGCGGAATATATCCGTGTGCGACGTGGAAAAGGTGTGCATTAAATGCAATAAAATGTACAATCTAAGACGTAAAAAGAAACAACACGTTTGCGCGGAAACATTTTGCACTACGTGTAATAAATATGTCAAAGTAAATCATTTATGCTTTGTGAGATCATATAAAAGTCCACAATTGAGCAAAGAATTTCTCTTTTTTTTTCATAGATTTTGAATGCACGCAAAAAAGCCTTACGGCTCACGGAACTTGACCTTTGAGCACGAACCAAATCTCTGCGTTCTTTACCAAGCATGCAATTTCTGTATCGATATTTGCGAAAAGATGCAAACATGTAGTAATTGCGGCGTGAAAGAGTGGGTTTTTAAAAATAAACCTGTTTGCGAATTGTTTCAATATATTAATATACCCCGCTCGAGCATCAAGAGCATTATAGTGATTGCACATAATTTAAAGTCTTACGATGGTCATATTTTGCTAAAATACATGGTGGGTACTCTCGGATGGAAACCAGAACTCATTATGAACGGGCAAAAAATTTATAGAATAAAGCATAGAAATGTGACTTTCCTGGATTCCTTAAATTTCATACCATTTGCACTTTCTAAATTTTCTAAAACATTTGAATTGGAGGAATCGAAAGGTTATTTTCCGCATTTGTTTAACACTGTAGATAACTCAAACTACGTGGGGCAAATTCCTGATGTAAAGTATTACAGTGCTGAAAAAATGTCGGTGGAGGAGCGAAAATGTTTTGAAAAGTGGCATGCAGAAAAACTTTCTTCTAATTACGTGTTTGACATGCAAAAAGAAATTGTTGAATACTGTAAAATGGACGTGCAAGTTTTATGTTTTGGTGTATCAAAATTTCGAAAGGAATTTATGATAGAAAACGGAATCGATCCTTTTAGAGAGTGTGTAACCATAGCTAATGCTTGCATGAATGTATACAGAAAGCGCTTTATGCAAGAAAATACTATTTCAATAATACCGCACGGAGGATATAGGCTTGCCGATAAGCAATCACGTGTGGCTCTTATCTGGTTAAGCTGGATAGAAAGAGAACAAGATGTGACTATTCAGCACGCTCTTAATGGTCGCGAAGTTAAAATTTTAAATTATAAGGTTGACGGATACAGAGAAGACTATGAAAGTAATACAAAGTACGTATACTACTTTCATGGGTGTTTTTATCATGGATGTCAACATTGCTATGTTAATAGAACTTTTACCTTGTACGGTGCAGGCCACGAAACGATGGACTCTAGATACGAGTCCACCGTGAGAATAACCAAAGCGATAAAGGAGGCAGGTTATGAAGTAATTGAAATGTGGGAGTGCGAATTTAATGCATTGCGGAAAAATAACGGCGAACTTGCCAACTTTGCTGAATCTTTCATTATTTTAGAACCTCTCGAACCTAGAGACGCCTTTTACGGCGGTCGTACAAATTGTGTTAAATTAATGTACGAAACAAAAGAGAACGAAAAAATAATTTACTATGACGTGTGTAGTCTTTACCCATACGTAAATAAAACGAAATCTTATCCTGTCGGTCACCCAAAAATTTATTGCAAACAAAATACGTTTCCACCTTTGGATAGCATAAAAGGTGGCTTAATAAAATGTCAAATATTACCACCTGTTGACTTATATCACCCAGTATTACCCATGCGTGTGAACGGCAAACTAATGTTTCCTTTATGCCGGTCATGCGCGTTGTTAGAAGATCAACATAACGAGTGCGATCATAATGACGATGAAAGAAGTCTCTTAGGGACTTGGGTGCTGGACGAGGTTAAAGTAGCTCTTGAGGAAGGCTATGTTATATTGAAAATGCACGAAATTTGGGAATACGAAATGGTACGCTACAATGCCGATACCGGTAAAAAGGGACTTTTTGAAGGGTATGTTAACCAATTTTTAAAGATTAAAACTGAAGCCTCCGGCTGGCCGACGCAATGCATTACCGATATAGATAAAGAGGAATATGTAAAGAATTTTGAACAAAAGGAAGGAATTAAACTTAATTCTAATGCAATCGCCTACAATCCTGGAAGACGGGAGATTGCAAAACTAATGTTAAATTCATTTTGGGGTAAATACGGACAAAGAGATAATTTACCAACCTGTGAATTAATTGGAGAATATTCACAGCTTGTAGAACGTTTAAATAATCCTTGCATACAGGTGGAGACGTACTTACCAGCTACTGAAAATGTAATTTACTTGGTATGGATATACGTAAAAGAAAGCCCTAAATTAAACCCTTACTCTAACGTCGTAATTGCTGCATACACTACAAGCCACGCCCGTCTAGAGCTTTACTCTTACTTGAAAAAACTAGGCGAGCGCGTGCTGTACTTTGACACTGATTCGGTGATTGCAGTTTGTAAACCAGGACAGTGGATGCCGCCGACTGGTTCTTTTTTAGGTTGCATGACAAATGAGTTAGAAATTTACGGCAAAGACGCGTATATCAATCAATTTGTATCTACCGGTCCTAAGAGTTATGGTTTTACCGTTAAATTTGGAAATAACGAAACCAGAAAAATCTGTAAAATTAAAGGTATTACTCTGCATTCAAGTAATTTAAAAAAGGTAAATGTACAAGTTATGCGCGATATGATTTTAAAAAATAACGATATGAATATAAAACTGTATGACACTAAAATAGCCAGAAAGCCTCTTTGGACGCTTGTTACGGAACCGTCGGTAAAAACGTTTCGAGCGATAATTAATAAACGTAAGAGAATTTCCAAGTATGACACAGTTCCTTACGGCTATAAAAGACCTCGATCAAAATAAAACATCTGTTAACTTGAGAAAGGCTTCGGAGTATGACACAGCTCCTTTTACTACGCGCAATATTTGTCAGGCGCTAAAAAGCATCGTGTTTACACAAAAACGTTCAGCTAGCAAGCCACTTATCTAATTGCTTAAACATTACCTTAAGGGTCATCTCGACGAAGTGCTTTTAGTAGATACATTTAAAAAGCCAATCGACGCGCTGTGTTATTGACAATTCTATACTTTCACGATCGGTGCTCTTAAAAATGAATTTAAAGCATTCGCCAATCGATGCATTGTTTATTGATAATTCTAAACGTTCACGATATAAAGCTCAAAACTTATCAGGATTGAAAGCGCTGTTTTCTGATAAAGTAAAACAACCTTTAAAACGTTTAAAGTCCGCGTCTAATGTGACCTTTACAAACAGATATAAACAGCATGATAAAAATAAATTTCAGCGTGTACATTCTGGTAAAAACGTTAACATAAAAGATAAAACATTTAGACGCGTTCGCGCTGGAAAAGACGTAGAAATGAAAGATATGAGTAAAGGAGAAATAGCGGGCGATGCAAACAGATATAAACAGCACGATAAAAATAAAATTCACCGTGTACATTCTGGTAAAAACGTTAACATGACGGACAAAAATTATAAAACATTTAGACGCGTTCGCACTGGAAAAAACGAAGAAGTTAAAGATATGAATAAAGAGGAAATAGCTGACGAAAGTTATGAAACATTTAAACAGATTAGCTTAAATAAAAATGTCGGAATGAAGGATGCGTGCAAAGAAGAAGAACAGCAAAAATTTGAACATGTAGAAACAGTGGATTCGGACATCGCGAAGTTTAAATTTCCTAGTACAATGCAAGTGGCGGGTCCTTCGAGATGCGGTAAATCGACGTTTATAAAACATCTGCTTCAAAATGCTGATATGATGTTTGATCGTCCTATTAAGAGAGCTCTGTGGTGTCATCCTCAGGCATATCCACCCAACGTAGGCAGCGAATTTAACAATTGTACTTTTAACATTCGAATGCACGAAGGCATTCCAGACATAGAGTCCGTAAAAGACGGAGACTTGGTTATACTAGATGATATGATGTACGAAGCAGACAGTGAAAACGTATCTAATTTTTTTACCAAAGATTCACACCATAAAAATTTTGGAGTAATATACGTGTTGCAAAACGCATTCCCTCAAGGCAAGAAGTTTAGAACTATGTCATTAAATTCTAATTACATTATTGTATTTAAAAATAACAGAGATAAAATGCAAATAAGTAAATTATGTCAGCAATTAGAACCTCAAAAATCAAAATTTTTGCTTGAAGCATTCGATAAAGCTACAGAAAAACCTCACGGATATCTCGTCTTAGATTGCACTCAGAACACTCCTGATAAGTATCGTTACCGAACGGGTGTGCTGCCAAATGAAATTTTGTGCTGCTTTAGACCTAAACAGTAAAACAATAATAATATATAAGATGTTTTTTTAGCATAACTTCATTTATCATTCTGCCTTCGATATGAGTAAAACAGACGTTCCTAAATTATCTTCACGAGTTTTCAAAAAAGTGTGCAAATTAACGTCGCCAACTGTTGGTAGACAATGCGGTAATCTTGCTGTGTTAAGTAAAGCTAAACCAAAGCTACGCAAAAAAATTTTAAAAAACGCAATTCAGAATTAGTAAAAGCTATTTCAGAATGCGTGCTTAATGTAAGCAGCGGCAAAGTTCCTATTTCTCCCAAGTGCTTAAAACGTTTAAAAAGGCATAAAACTTCGTGGAGAAAGTTAGTTGACAAGAAAACTTCGTTAAAGAAAAAGAAAAATATCGTTATACAAAAAGGTGGTTTTTTGCCTGCATTCATATTACCTGTTTTAACCGCTTTAGGTAGTGCGTTAGTATCAAAAATTGCTTCGTAATGAGGTATACAAAGCAAATTATGTTGTTGCAGTCGCAACCTGAAAGCGTAAAAAAGTTACACGTTATTGACAAGACGTTAGCGCAATTAATGGAAGACATAAATAAGATAAGAAAAACGGCCATGACTCCTGACGATAAATGGAAGTTGCTTAAGTATAAATTATCTGACTATCACGACCTTATGTCAAAGTTGCGAAAGCCGTATCTTGAAACAGTAAAAGAGCGGAAAGAAGAAGAAAAAGAAAAAGAAGCAGAAGAAGAAGAAGAAGAAGAAGAAGACGACAAAGCTATTTTAAAGGACGTTAAACGTTTGCAAACTAAGGTTAAACAGGAAAAAAAAGGAAAAATTAGAGACGGAAAAAAAGCTAAAGTAAAAAGTGAAAGTGACGATGATGTAAAATATCTACCATATAATTTGCGCCGTAATCAATGGCAAAATCTGTAACTAGAAAAGAAAAAAAATTACTTGATCGATATTACTTTAAACCTGAACATTACGCAGGATTTGGCACGCCTGCAAAGCTTCATAGCGCTACTGGCGTTTCTAAACAAAAAATTAAACAATATTTGCAAGGACAAGAAAGTTACACTCTTCACAAACCCGCAAGAAAACATTTTACCACTAAACGTTATCATATAACTAATATTGACGATTTATGGGAAAGTGATTTAAATGTTTTAAATAATATAAAGAAGTATAACAAACCTTTTGTTTACATATTGACAATCATTGACGTTTTTTCTAAATTTGGATGGGCTGTACCACTAAAGTCTAAATCTGGAAAGGAAATTGTTAAAGCTTTTGACTACGTTTTTAGCCAGTTTAATCGCAAACCAAAAATTCTTCAAACGGATAAAGGGACTGAATTTACTAATACGTTATTTCAAAATTTTTTAAAAAATCATGGCATTACGTATTATAGTACTAATAACGAAGTAAAAGCTAGCGTTGTAGAGCGATTCAACAGAACCCTTAAAACTAAAATGTGGAAATATTTCACTCACAATAATACTTACAGATATATAGAGGTGCTACCAAAATTAATACAATCGTATAACAATTCTTATCATCGAACAATAAAAATGACTCCAAACGATGTAAACGAATTTAACATCTCGCAGGTATACAATAATACGTATAATAATATTTCTAATCGATACACCATTCCGAAATATAAAATAGGTCAATATGTACGCATATCTAAAACAAAAATGAAATTCGATAAAGGTTATGAGCAAAATTGGACAGACGAAATATTTGTAATTCGTCAAGTAATAAAAGGTTCACCCTCAGTATACAAATTAAAAGATCTGGCAGGAGAAAACATTAGTGGCATTTTTTATGCCGAAGAACTTCAAAATGTTCATCTTCCAACTATTTACAAAATAGATAAAATCTTGAAGGAAAGAGGAACAGGTATCACTAAAGAGGTGTTCGTAAAGTGGAAAGGTTATCCTTCCAAATTTAATTCTTGGATAAAACGTGCTAGCATATTGCAGTCATGATACGAAGAGAACCGTTTTCTATTACGTTAACTAGCAATGGTTCCATGAATCACTTTGAAAATAACACTACATCACGCTTTTCAAACATGTTACCACAGAGAACTGTTTTACAGGGCGAGTGGGAAGTAGCACTTACTAAAATAAGGTATCCGGGTTCGTTTTTAAACATTGTAAAAGGTGGAAATTTTATAAAAGGAACTTATTCGTCGTATAAAATTAAATCAGGCGAAATAGAAGATATGGAGTTTCGTTATGAAATAAAAGAAACTACAATAACAGATAATGTAATACTATTAACTGAAATAAATCGCGTTCTTCACAAAGAGGCACACGTAGAAAATCTCTTTAAATATAACAAACAATCTGGTTTTGTTACCATTAACGTAAATGCTGTAGACAAAAGCGCTAGAAATGAAGAAGAAGCGGTCCCGACAGCCACTTCAGAAGAAGAAGAAAACGCTGAAGAAAAGGCTCAACCCGCGCTTAGCGATGCTTCTTCGACGCCTAACAACTCGCAAGCGACGCCGCAAGCGTCAAAGAAAAAAGCGGCGCCAGGTTTAAATTTAATGCGCGAACTGTATTTATCGCCCAACTTAAGCAGGCAGCTGGGCTTCCAACCGGGTACAAACGTTACCGCTGCGTTACGCGCTGTTTATCCAATGAATCCTTACATCACTTTTCCTTATGAAATTTTCGTATATTGTAATCTAGTGGAGCCTCAAATGGTTAGCGATACATTTGCTCAAATAATTGAAAGTACAATCGTAGAAATAGACACAGATCATAGGCATTTGTCAATGGAAAAATCGTTTTTTCCTTTAAATTGGGTACCTTTGCTATCGCACGATTTTCAAATTATACATATAGATTTAAGAACAGGTACTGGCGAATTATTACCATTTATAGACGGATTTTCTTCGGCTATAGTACTATCGTTTAAACCAAAACATGAACCATCGCGATTTAGCTAAATATTTTCTTGATCAATCGGGAAAAGGTAAAGAAGAAAAACAAGATTTTGTGTTGTATAAAGGTAAACGCTTTCAAAAAGGACGCGGTCTGTTTGGAGCTCTCGGCGGATTGTGGAGATTTTTGTTGCCAGTTTTAAAAAGTACTGCTAAAACAGTAGGTAAAGAGGCTTTGAACGTTGGAGCGAACGTTCTTACAGACGTAGTATCTAGAAAACCGTTTAAAAAATCCCTTGGAGAAAGAATAAAAGAAGGCGGATCTAACCTAAAGCGAAAAGCCGATGAAGCTGTAGACAACATGTTTGGATCTGGAATAAAACCTCTTAAGAAAAGCAAAATTGCTCAGTTGAAGACGAGACGTGTAAGACGCAAGAATAAAGAAAGAGACATATTTTCGTAATGCCTAAAACATACGTTAATTCGGCATTTAGCGTGTTTGAGGATCAAGTAATACAAACAGGAGTTGATAATTATAACATCGTTTCTTTGGACCCGCAAAACGCTATTATAACATACAATTCCCCGATTATCTTTCATTATACGGGTAATGCCGACACTTACTTGGATCTCTCCTATGTGATTTTATATTTGCGTTGTAAAATAGTGAGCGAAGATGGTAAAAATTTGCAACCTACTGACGAGATTACGCTCATTAATAACTCTTTAAATTCGTTGTTTCAACAAATTGAGGTAGTTTTAAATAACGTTACAGTAACTCAACCACAGCCGGGATATCCGTATAAAACATATTTAGAAACTTTGCTAAATTATTCTTCCGATGCCATGAACACGCGATTGCAAGCGTCATTGTGGAAGTTGGACGAAGCTGGTAAAATGAATGATTTAACAAATTCGTCTATTAAATGGCGTTTTGGTTTTACAAAAGGTAGTAACGAATTTGAACTAATGGGATGTTTATCTGCTGCAATATTTAATCAGGATAAATATATGTTAAATAATGTAGCATTAACAATTAAACTAACACCTTCGAGTCCTGAGTTCCATTTAATTGCTAAAGCGCCCCTAAAAGGTAAAACTAATATAACTTGTGCTAAACTTTATCTCAAACGCATTTACCCTTCACCTACCGTTTTATTAGCACACGAAGAAGCTTTAACAAAAAATAATGCGAGATATCATTTGATAGACGTAGATTTACAGGCTTTTAACATTCCTAAAGATACTCAAAGCAAAACGTTTAACGACATTCTTGTAGGAAAAGTTCCTCGAAGAATAACAGTAGTTTTTGTAACAGATAAAGCCTATAGCGGCGATTACGAAAAAAATCCATATAATTTTCAACATTTTGATCTTAATTGCTTTCAAACATATGTTAACGGTCAGCCGATTCCTTCGCAACCGTTAACTCCCGATTTTACAAATAAAAAATATTTACAATGTTTTCAAACGCTTCAGGACGGATTAGGAATACATTTTGAAGATGGCGGACATTCAATTTCGCGAGAAAATTACGCAAATGGTTACACAGTGATAATTGAAGATTTAACAGCTGACATGAGTGCTAACGAAACGTATGTTTCAGGATTACGTCACGGGAACGTTTCCGTAAACGTTGGATTTAAAAAGGCGCTTACGGAACCTGTGTGCATGCTTGTATCTTCAGAATATCATCGTACATTAGAAATTGATTCGAATAGATCAGTGTTTGTATCATGAACACCGAGCAAATACGTAAATATTTAGCAAATAATTCCTGCACTCGACAACATTTTATAGGAGTATTTGCCTGCGACCAAATTCCGCTGCGCTTACACACCTTCACTTTACCCATTATTTTAGTTGCAAATACGGACCCCATCAATAAACCGGGTGAACATTGGATAGGAATTTTCATATCCAAATCGGGAGTGGGAGAATATTTTGATAGCTTTGGTTTACCTCCACTTTCACCTTTTTTCGTGCGCTTTTTGAATAATCACTGTGGTAAAAGTTGGAACTATAATCGTCGCAGATTACAGAATTCGGGTAGCTCTACCTGTGGTCATTACGTAATTTCTTACATGGTGCATCGTTGTTGTAATATGCCTAAAGACAAATATTATTCCAAATTTAAAATATCAGACTTTAAGTATAACGACAGTCTTATTAAAAAAGTTTACAGAAATGTATGCTTTTGTAAAGTTACATGTAGCAACGGTCTTCAGTCCTGTAAGCCATTAAAAGGTAAATATTACAAAAAGGTGTTTATTACCGTTCTTGTTTTTTATATTACCCAAAATGCACCTCATACATTATTAAACTGTTTTTTTTTTTAGAATGCACTCCGTTGGGTATATAAGCCGAGTCATCTTCACACCAGCATCATCGTGATTACGGAGCACGCGAGGTAAGTACATGCATCGTGCAAGAAGAATCGGCAATGTAGTTGAAAAATCAAGTACATGGTGTTTCGTTTTTTTTTAACATAACATTTTTTTTTTTTGTTTTTAGAAAATGGAAACCGTCGAGGTCGAGCAAATCAAACCATACCCGATCTTCGGTATCAGAAGCAAAGAGTTTTATTTAAACAGTGCTCAAACAAAATATCTCTCGGTGGGGTTTTCTTCAGAAGCACCTTATGAACTCCGTATCACCATTGGCATATTCGGTAAACACCACGGTATTCTCTACACGATTTACAGGACTGGAAAAACTTTATAACTTGCATTACCAATATTGATTCTGCACTAAAAGTAAATAGCAATAATATAACAGAGACAAAAAAGAAAGAAAACGTGAAATGGAACGTGAAATTAAACGAAGAGCTAGAACTGGATGTCAAACATGTTTTTGGCACTCCAAATATAATTCTTAAGCGACATCGAGAAAATACTTCCATCATTGTATCTTTAGTGCAAGGAGAATGGGAAAACTTAATTAAGCTATATCCTCTTGCTTATGATATTTTTTATCATCGAAGTAAGGAATGTAGCGAAGTAAAAAATCTTATTACTGCTTACATGACTTACTTAAAGAATACGTCTGAAAATCTAGAAAAAAGGTCATATTCGACGTACACCAGATACATTACGTGTGCCACGCCGCAGGATTATTACGAAATCTGTTATCTTCTGCACAATCGTCTTGTAAAATTAGTACAAGAAAAACAAATTGCGCAATAACAAGACTAAGACTCGCCTAAGAGGCTGACGCAATCATCTTGTGAAACTCTCAATTATGTAACATCACGTGGTTACGGGGTGGCGCATTCAAAAGAGCGGGCACAACGCGCATATAATCACTCTGTTACCAACCATGGAAGGCAGCACGAACGACGGCAGCAGCAGCAGTAGCGGCGGTGGAGGGGCCGGCAACGACAGGGTGCTGGAAAGCCTCAACGCGCTAGGAGTGGGAAGGTATTCGGCGCCCATCAAGGTGAGCGATTTGGAAATAGGGAAGGGCTACCCCATCGAAGAAATCAAATCGGTCCAAACGAGGTTTGGAAAGAGGACCGTCGTGAAGATCGACGGCAGAGATCTATTTCTGCCGACGAGATTCGACGACCTGGCTCCGGAGGTGTTGGACGCCATCAACGCCGATAAATTTTTAATCTCTTACGGCGGCGAGGAGCCTTTGCCGAACGGCCACAGAAGGCACGTGTTCTCCTTCCAGCGCGTGGAGTAAGCAGCCTTCCCCGATGCAGCGCCACCATCACCGGTGCAGGCACAGGCTGCCTCGGTGCCTTTGCGGCGCGGAGGAGGCGTGCAGAAAAATGACTTCTTCTTCGCCGTCGCCCTCGAACCCGAATCCTGTCGCGGGGCCGATCGACGTAGGAAACGACGTCTGGATAAAGTTGGAGTTCGCGGCCGGCAGGCCGGACTGTCCCTTCCAGATCGTCTCCACGAAGATCGTTCCTCGAGACCTTCGAGATAAATGCGTCTACGTGAAACTCAAGAGACGCGACAGCAGGACTTCTAGACCCGCAGCGCTGCACGTCGGCTTTAGGACGTCGCTGATGAATCCCCACGTCAAGAACGACGTCAGGTTCTCCGTCTTCGTGTGGGAGAGCGAAGGCCCCATTCTCGACCAGTGCGTCACCAGGCGCGGGTGCGTCAACGTCCTGCAGTGCACGAACGCAAATGCGAACGTCATGGCCAGCGTCTTGCACGTGCGCGAACAAGCGGAAGAGGAGGAACCTCATCTAGTCTACGCGTGCAGAACGCTCCCGCTGAAGGAGCGGGTGTTCGAGGACGACGACGTCGCCGTAGGCACTCGAGACGGCGGCGAGTGTGCGGGCGAAATCGTGACCACGGAAATTAAAATATACGTAGTCGACTAAAAAACAATAAAGCTAATGGCTTAAACTTTAAAACTACCGATGTTGGTGAATCGTGTGATAAAGCTCGGTTTTGGTGAAAAAAAACTATCTCTAATCGCATAATTAAAAATGGTGTATCTATATGTGTTGTAATCAAATTAACAAAAATGGTGTTTAATAATATGTACAATTTAATCTTGTAGTTTTTCGACAAAAAAAAAGCATTAAGCAATAAAAATCACCGGAAAAGGGACCATTTCTTTCTCAAGTGTTTTATTGATGTTTCAACAAAAAAAAAGCATTAAGTGTAATTTGAAATTAAATGCAATAATTTTTGTTGCTGTATCAAGTGTAGTAATTGATGTTTCAACAAAAAAAAAGCATCAAGTGTAATTTTAAAAATTAAATGCAATAATTTTTGTTGCTGTAATTAATCTCATAAGTGTTGGGGCTAAATGTGTATGTAACATTTTGTTTTTTGCATCACGTAATAATTTTTCTCTTGCAATAAACTTCACCGAAAAAGTTAATCTTGTAGTTTTTTAACAAAAAAAAAACATTATGTTTTGTTGATGTTTCTTCAATAATTTTTTTGTTGCTGTAATTAATCTCATTAAGTGTTGGGTTAAATGTGCATGTAACATTTTTGTTCTTGCATCACGTAATAATTTAATCTTGTAGTTTTTCATTAATAAAAAATTAAATTTTGTTGCTGTAAATAAAATGTATGCAAAACAACTTCATTAATTAAACTGGGTGTTGGTGAAATAGTTTTTTCATTAAGTGCAGTAAAATAAATTTTTGTTCTTCGTACATTTTGTTACTAATTATTACTGTCTTGTATTCTGTAAAAATGTATGTCAATAAAAAAATCTGGCTGTTGGTGAAAAATTAAAAAGAGTTTTTCATTCAAAAAAATTAAAATGTATACAAATAACTTCGTACCATTATTTTTTAATTATTGCTGTCTTGTATATTCTGTAAAAAAAAATGCCCCGAGGTCGGCTGGCAAGGTCACCCCGGCGCCAGACAGGTCAATGCTCAGTTACCTATGTATACAATTATCGCTGTCTTGTATTCTGTAAAAATGTATGCCAATAAAAAAAAATGCCCCGAGGTCGGCTGGCAAGGTCACCCCGGCGCCAGACAGGTCAATGCTCAGTTACCTATGTATACAATTATCGCTGTCTTGTATTCTGTAAAAATGTATGCCAATAAAAAAAAAATGCCCCGAGGTCGGCTGACAGGTAAAGGTCACCCAGGCACCAGACAGGTCAGTTACCTGAGACTGGCGCCAGGGTGACCTTTGACCGTCCGCCGGCCCCGGGGCATATACTACTCACGAACAATTATGTTGTTTCATTCCAAATATATCTAATTACATTGTCCATATTGTTAAATTTAAGTTAAAGGAAAATACTTTTCAGGTACATTCAATTTAACGCTGCACCACCTCAATAATTCACCATGAATCTCCTTTAAACAACTGGGAAAGTTACAATTATGAAAATAGTTCAACCAATTGCCCAATTAAAACATAATTATTATGAAAGAAATTTCATAGCACTCTGCGTTGTTTTAATTATTAGAAATGGAATTTCCCCGTGAAATGTGCCGTTTACCATTAGGAAGCTCCTACTGCCAGGAAGTGTGCATAAACATAGCCCTTAAATAAAACTTTATGACACTGAATGCTCTGGAAAAGCAGAAGTTTTCATGTCATTGGTAAAGACGTGATCCATACAATTACTTATTACATTTTTAAACTTATTTCTTTGAAATAACATATGACTCAAAGTGGTTGATCGATTGATCGACAAAAAGCTATTATAAATACAATAGTATGTTAAATAATAATTATGTCTTTATAACTATTACAAGGTAATAATAATAGCCCGATCTAATATAAGGAATTATTGAGATCCTAATCCGAGGCGACATAAACCGCACTCTGCCAAGGAATTCGGAAAGTTTTGAGTTGTATCAAATAATGAAATATTCCTTTGTTTTTGACGGTCCTAAGCGTTACAATGCAATGTAAATAATACTGGAAATAACCTATTTGAAATTGCTCATAATTATAGTCAGCACTATTTAAAAATATGAATCTCCTCGTATGAGGGGTTTCCTTATCTATCGTGGAAATAGACAGCGTCATAGGTTTCTTGTGGAGCGTGAACCACATAATATTTTACACCTTACAGTCTATTCTCCTGATTTTATAGTTTACTTGATATTCTTCACATTGCTCAGTATCCGAACTGAAAGCATCATATAATTAGCAGCTAAATGCTTAAGGGACTTTGAGGTTTGAGGTTGAATTTATTGCTCCGTAGTTACACCGATTTAAACGTAAGTTTATGTACAGTTCGGTTACCAAGGTGGCTATAGCAAATTTGGAGAGTAAAATTAAGGAGTAGGTAATTATATAGCGAAAAATTGATAGAGGACAGGCTAATACAATCACACACATTGCTGGCCCAGCTTGATGTTGTGTATTAGGATGGTATTTATTAGGCGCTACTGTTTAAAACAACAAAGGGGCAAGGTGCGCGACGAAAAATATCTAATTTTCCCATCTAGCTGTTGTTAATGGGGATAGTAGAATCATAGAGTAGGTAATTACGCAAAGAATAATTGAACTAGAAAGTTGCATGACGTCACACATTTTGTTTACTAAGCTTAACTTCGTGTATTACGGTGGTATATATATTAGGTTTTATAACATAAAACAGAAAAGGCAAAACGCACAACGATAAATATTCTGTTTACCAATTTAGTCATTTCATTCGGATAATAGAATTATACAGTAGATAGGTACGTAACGGAAAACTGAAGTAGAAGTCGCGTGGCTTCACACATCTTGTTTACTAAGTTATCCGTCGTGTATTAGGATAGTATTCATTATAAATAGGCGGTTTTGTAATATAAAAGAGAAAGGCGAGCAGCGGAAAAGATCTTTTTAGCAAATCTAGTTATTGTTTATTAGGATAGTAGAATTGTAGAGTATGTAGATATAATACAAAAAATTGAAAGGGGAAAGGCATGTGTCATCACATGTCTAGTTTACCAAGCTCGGCATCAATGTATAAGAATAGCATTTATTATAATAGGCGGCCTTGTAACAGAAAACAGGAAAGGGAATGGCGTGTAACGATCACTGCCTTGTTCACCAATATAGTTCTGTTTATTAGGATAGCAGAATTATCGTGTAAGTAGTCGTGTTACGGAAAGCAGAAATAGGAAATGTCGCGACGTCAGACATACATATGCTGTATTAAGCAAGCAAATATGTGAATGTGTATAGTTATAATAGCAATAATAATAATTCAACAAATTTATTTCGTAATATTTTGAGAAACCATATTCATCTATATTCAGTTGCGCATTTAAAAAAATGAATATTTGTTGACGAAGGATTTTGTCTGACATAACTTTGGCGTGGCGGTTTTTGAAACTATGCTGAAACAAAAAGTGGGGTTCTGATTAAGAATACTGAAACATCCTTTAAGGATTGGCTTAAGACATTCTAGACCGGGGAAATAGGTAACTACATCAACATTGTTTCACAAAACGCCACGCCCAAGTTTTGAATCTCCACATAAAAATCATTCTCCCCAAGAAACTTAATTCCACATTTGTTTCTCAAGCTACATCTGGGTCTTATCCCTCTAACAGAAAAAAGTGTAAAACTTGTACCTTAATAACGCGCAGCACAACCTTCTTCAGTCCTACGGATAAGTCAGAATTCAAAATTCATATTTTTGCTAATTATGCCTCCACCAACGTGATGTACATGCTCCAATGTCTATTTTGTCCTGCTTTCTACATTGGTTAAACCTCCACCGCAGTTTCACTCAGAATGAACTATCACATACGCTCTATTAATTCCTGTTCTTCTTTGCCGTGGCTCAACATGCCAACCTTCACCATTTTGTTTTCGATACTTGTTATTACTTTTATAGATGCCGTACTTCCTACTTCACCTACCAGTATTCTCAGAGACAGAAAGATGGTGGCGATTGTTCTTCACAAAGCACGCACCCCTCCGGTCTTAAACATTTCCCTTTAAAAAAAGCCAACAGCTTCTAGAAACTTCAATTTTTTTTAAGTTGGTTTCTCTGCCCACCAACTCAGCAGTAGAATGTAAGGCACACAAGCCGTGTGATATGCTAGAGTTAGTCCTTGTTCTCCAGCTACGCGATCAAGACCGCATCATGGCTCAAAATATAGTAACATCTGCAGTGTTCTACAGTGCCTCCAGTGACCTCAACCGTGTTCCACATTGCCTTACAGTGCCTCGAACAGTGATTTATAGTGTCTCTATGTGTTCCTTTCTTTAAATGTGGCACGTCTTTGTGCATTTTAAATTATATATGTGTGTGTGTGTGCGTGCGATAGGAATAAAACACAATGCTCTTGCTGTTTTTGTTGAGCTTTCAGCATATATCTGCTTCAGACTTTTACATTCCTCGGCAGAGTTCATTAAAATCCACAGTATAATTGTAATCATGTGTGTCCGTAGTTGAAATTCAAAAAGGTGGCCGAAATCACTTTCTTTTTTATTTTGTTTTCCTACTCCAGATTAAACATCATAAATATGGTCAAATGCATCACAATGCAGCACAATTAATCTCATGTACCCAGTTGAATTTCATCAACTTCATGCCTTAATGCGTAATTGATAGTTTTTCTAAGATTTATTTAAAATTGGGTTTTTCATTTATTCTGTTGCCTTTTTCTTGTTTCGTTTGTACAAAATACATAAATGAACCTGTACTTTTGAAATGTAAAAGCCATTATAATGGCTGCAGAAAATGCTATGTATTATGGTAAATATGTTATGTTCTTGCATATGATTTGTTTTTTTATTCCATTCCAAAACCTTATCCCAGTCGGGGGCAATTTACTAACTCGTTGCATAGCTACTATTTCTCACCTGCTTTTGCCAAAACCGGTTGGCGGGTCGTTGCGTAGCTTCACAGGTAAATATGCTAGCATGGTTTGGAGTAGGAATGAGTGTGTGTGTGTTTGAAACCGGAGTGGGCAGGGGCGGATGTTTAAATGGAGTTTTCGAGGGAAACCAGAGCCCTAACCAAAAGATTTCAATTGGATATAACTGTTTTATGTTAAGCCATTAATTTATTAATGCACAATTTATATAAGTATAAAACACAACAATTGTGCAATGAACTACACAGTTTATATTTATGTAAATGCATTGCAAGATCTATAATGACACACTATTCCTTTTTTAAACTAGATAGTTATAAAAGGTATTGTACTCTGCGCACATGTAAAAAATTTGCTTATGAATGATTGATCAATAATTTTTATTACTTACTAGCCAAAATTTCAAAATCCTCCAAATACACCAATTCCTTCAATGGTTGGTTTCACAGCCTCAATTACCATTAACCTAAACTTTTATTCTAAATGTTATGTAGGAATATGAATGTTGAATTTGCAGAACTTTAATTGACAAAGTAATATTTTCACCTTATGAAAAAACAAAGGTTTAAAATTCCCCTTTGGACTCATTTCAGTTTGTTTGTTAGACAATTTATTATGAGAAATTATTTTCACCACAAACCATCTAAGAAGAACATTTATCAAAGACAAACTCGGCTATTCAGACATGCAGATACACCCTAAATATTCATAGTATACATTCTGTATTTTAATATCAAATTCCTGCTCCTACAAATATAAATGTTTGCAATTGCAAAGCCAAGCGTCCTAAGACGGGAATTTATTCTCATTCAATTCCCTTTTTTATGCACATTGATTAACAACTGCGCACTTTATCAATTTTTGAACATGTTTATTTCCATTCTAAAGTGCAACGTCAAGTTATAATAAAAACACAATTGTATCTTACTTGGGCTGGGGATTTAGGACATAAACACCTTCAACGATTTCTGCGTTCTACGTGCAACTTAAATTAAGAGAGCTGAGAATTAGTAGATAAGAAAGAGTAGAGAATGGGTATATCTTTAGTATGGAAAATAAACCTAACCTTATATTTGGATGACGTTGGAAAGGGTAGCAGAATTCGTTCTATCACGTATCTGGTAGAAGGAAAATCACAGAGAGAGAAATGACTATACCGCAGTTATATATCGCACGAGAAATAATATTTTGGGATATCAGGGCTTTTTGAACAGTGCTACAGTGAGGATAATCTATGTGAAAGCACTACAGTTCAAAATATGTAAGAGAATTACTAATATGCAAGTTTTTAGTTTGCATGCATAATAAAATTTTTATTTCCTTTTCTTAAAGAATGTGATGTCCGTTAACGTTCTAAAACAATTATTAATTTTGTATAAGAACATACAAGTTAAAGTATGTTTCGTACTAGTTAAAGGGAATTTATGATGGAAGCAGGTTGATAGTTTCACATAAACTATTTTATCATCATTTTCTTAAATTAGTATGATAGTGTAATCAGTATTTTAAACTAAAATATTTCACAGATATGCTTGTAACGTACCAGTTTATTTGCTGTTAGGCATTGCCATTCAATATTACATTTATTGTCGCAAATGCCAGGCAAATGAAGAATTATTCTGCGATCATTACCAATCGTTTGCAAATTTAACACAAATAACGATTCACTATCTATTTTTTTTTTTTTTTTTTTTTTTGCAGTTTTCAAATATGCAATATATCATAATGTTTCAATGTGTTTCTTACACAAGAAACGAATATTCTATTAATCGCATAATCCTTAAAATATGCACTTTGATTTTAATCGAATTTATACGAAAATGAATTTCTGAAAACAGCTACAGTGAAGGTAAATTAATTACATGCCACTTATCCTCATCTCACAGTACACCATCGCTCTCTGCTGATGCGCCTGCTAAATTGCAATAAATTCAGAGTAGAAGTTGAATCGGCTAATGCAAAGCCTGGTCAGGGGATGCAAGTTTCGAAATATTTGGTTCCATTAAAAACATCTCGTGGCCAATTACAAAATTTATGATTGTTGAAAGAGAAGCAAATCGGCCGACATAATATCCGTTCTTTCCAGTTCGCGAAATATGGCATACCTGGATTTATGCAAAGCAATCCACTCATACTGAAATTTGTATCTTTAAAAGTTTCGTTATTTCTGTTCGTTTCATTCTAGGTTATTTCTAATATTATTGCTTACATTTCCAATTATTTTGAATAAAAATTCACTGAATCACGAATTTATTCCGTGATTGTAAATTTGGTTTGTTAAATAGATTTGTAAACTATATCTGTTAAAGTATGCGATCATCAAGCTGCAGAGTTTATTACTTGGCAGTCTTCAACGCTGTGAAATGTTACACATAATTTTAATTTTATCAGCAAGACTCAGATTTATATTTCCAAAATATTTTAATAAGAACCTATTAAATTACAGTTTCTATCATTTTGTTAACAACCTTAAAATAGTTTAAAAAAACTCGAACGCAAATATCAATATAACGCTTGAAATTATATTTATTAATATTCGCAAAATTCATTTCACATTTTTAACTGCAATCGACATGCAGACCTTACCTTAAGTTTTAAAATGAAAAGATGCCTAGTTTAACAATAATTAATAGACGCTTTAAATTCATTTAGGTTTACTAATATCATTTCATTTTCTCTTTCCTAACGTTCATTTCACGGTCATTATTACTTGAATAATTACATTTCTGCATGCTGCGATTATTAGGATATTAATTGATCCGTAAATAAAAAACAACTGGAAAGATTTTATTCTGCAATGTAGTCACAGTGTATTATAGGACAGGGATATGTTTAGGAAATATAGTATAACAGTCTGTTTTGTGCAGTTTCTATTTATAAGATAATATCCTATTACATTGGATGGCGGTGTGCATGCTGGTGTTTACAAAGGAAAGGGAGCTTACATATTGCTCCAATGTCATATTGTTCAATGAAGTGCGTATTTTAACGTCTACAGACGGAATGGTGCAGTTTTAAATTACTTCAGATTCGGCATTCTAAACACTAGCAAACGTTACATATATTACAGAAGAGAATCAGACTATACGACACTGACTTAAGAGGTAATTGGAATAGTGGAGCACTGTGTCATTTGCCAAATGAACTTGTAACCCTACACTAGTCCACATGCTTTGGTGACAATAGCAAACTTAATCATTTTCAGCTCCCCTCTTCTTCCCTGGAATTGGGTTTTTCCAACAATATGGGTAAGGGCTGAACAAAGTAGCTATATCTCTCAAATTCATGTGAAATGTGGAACATCCAATGTTTCAGTATCCACGTTTATAAAAGGCTTCAAAATACCTTCAGTGTTAAGTAACAGTGTGAAAACAAATGCGTAAAAACACACATATAAGAAACTGGTTTAAAAATAATGGGGACAAAAAAATTCCAAACATAAATGACACATTGATTCCTAATTAAAATTTGACATTAAAATTAACAATTGAAAAATAACCAAAAATACATAGTAAACAAAAGTATTCTATAATTAGGATATTATTCTCCAAACATTTTGTAGCTACTTTTGACTTTAATGTGGTAGTTAACAGGTAGCCTTACTTAAAAATCTGGTTTCAAGTTATTAGTAAATATGTGGAATCGCTCTTTATAGTAACGCCTAACATAATACAATGACATGACATTAGTCTAGCATAAAAGATTAGTTGCCTGAAAAATGAAGGTGTTTTGCTGCTATTATTTGTAATTTCTGGTGTTCTAAACAAAATCTTATAAAATCAACTAACTCACTGTGGTTATTACCACAGTCCATTTGCGTTGATAACGGACAAGTTTTATTAGATTTTCAAAAGGTCATACTGGTTTATAGAGGAAACGTTAAAGCGAAACGTTTATCAGCATTTAATGAACCCATTCATTGTGAAAAAAGTAAGTTCTGGTAGGTGTGTATATGCGGAAAATATTTATAATGCACATAATTTAAGAAATCGGTTTAGGGCACAACTTATATAAAGTATAAAGTTTATGCATTTGGAAAATGACACAGTCTCAATCATGTAGAAAATGTAAACGCGGTGCAAAACTTTTACCTTCAATGCACGCATCGGATAATGATAGCATCAAGCTTGCTCATGCTTTCTAGTAGAAATCTAGACAATATTTACAAGCCGTCATCCCCTAATTTAATTATAGTGACTATAGTAATTTTTTGTTACTTCCTAATTATATTCTTGAGTGAAATGTCATTTTATTTCCTCTACAAGTATTGAATTAATGCCTGTAAAATGTCATTTTCAGCTACCATAGTGCAGAAATCCACCCTAGTTATAAAATCTGAGCAGGAATTTTCTGCCACCTATTGTTAACAATATTGGTAATGGTGACCAGTCCGGACCGATTATTCTGGAGAATGGTATAGCATAGTCCGTGGAAAAGAGTTTATTTTGTATTCTGTTAGCAAATTATGAACCAGGGTAGGCATAATAAAACTCATGGCCCTACCAGGATAACAATACAGGCCATTAATCTCTTCAAGGGAAGAAGCTAGCAGTTTCAGTTAACTTTTGCATGTATAAAATCACATAGGCCATGTTTATTTATTTTGTGTAATTTTGCGACCCGTAGTCAGTTTTTGAAGAGTATTCAGTGCGGGGCATGTATGTAGGGATAGAAAATAGCCGGTCTCCCTTTAAAATTTCTGATTTGTTAATGACAAAAGAGTTGGAAGAAGGAATATGCACCGGAGAGGAAAAACAACATTTTTAATAATATAAAATGTGCTTTGGTACTAGAGGAGTACATACACTGAGAATGTAGGGCTCTTGCAATGCAATGAAAGATGGCATCCTTGTAATCAAATTCTCTTAAGCAAGCCATAATTAAAAAGCCTTTATTGTTTTTTAAAATACCTAATAAAAGGTGTACTATTATACTAATTGGATAAAATTACAATAGTACGAATTGTTAAAATGCTTTCTTCAACGGAATATTATGTTATTATAATATAAAGAATACAATTACGTATTGCTGAATACAGAATCTATAATTCATCTTCATTACAATTATGTAATTACGCTCAAAACACCGTTTTTAATAGCGTTTAACACCCTTTTTACTATTGAGGAACCACTTGCAGTTCCACTTTATTTTAAAACCCAGTTAACATTTTTCTTGTTGATACATTTAATCAATCAGAGTCACTACTTCTGATAATTTTGGATTTTCTTGGGATTATTAAAAATCACACGTTTGAGATTGGCTTTAAGTCCCAATTGCAAACATTGCAAATATTGCGAACAAAAGAACTAAATAACTTCCATTGATACAATGGCGTTTTAAGTTTAACAAAAGAAAGCATTCATTAACTTCAGAATAAATTCAATAGAAAATCAACGTTTATGTAACTTAACATTTCATTAATATTAGTTTATAATTCTGATATGTAAATAAATAACAACGCAATGCTTTTACAATAGTATACAAATCTGCATTTTTAAAAATTGGGAAACTCGTTTCGCTCGTTTTTCAAATATTTGAACATCCTATAAAGCACAGTATTATGAAATAATGTTATAATTTACTACCAAACACAAAGGAATTTGTCACCTAAACTGAACTATATTATTTCCTTGCTTTTTACTGTAGGTTACTGCGTCTATTATGGTTTAGGAAAAATTAAGTAATATTGACCGAATAATGAGATTAGGAACGAGAATTTAAATTTGTGAAAACATTTAGAAGTAATGACATGGAATAATTTTTACAGTAGCAGGCGGCTCTGAAACAAGTTCGGAATTCTATATTTTTCATTTTGTGTCACTTTCCCTCAAAGTGAGCAAGGATCAACCTACCAGAGTTAATAGTTATCTTACTTGTGATTACTGTGCAGCCATCTCTAAGAAGATACCACATTTTGTATTACTACAAATATAAAACGTAAGTGCATAAACATCTGAATACACGGAACGCAATTTAAGTGTACCGTCATATCGCGGAGAATTTTTTCAGTATTTAGTTCTCTGTTTGTGAAAACTCCTTAGCATCACAATGACGTCATGGCACGAATCCCAGCGGTTTTCCACATAGCTCATATGTCATCTAGATAATGTGTTGTACCGGGTATTGGTGCTTACTGTGAGGTCAGGTGACAGATCAAATCTCCATATTTCCGCAAAAAGAAGACCTCCAATCAACGATATGATCATCTTGCCTAACAATACAAAACGTATGTATACCGTTAACTATAAAATTTAAACTGACAATGATCAGTAGTGGCTTTGCCAAATGGAAGTAATGCTTATTATTGCTGTTCATCACTGAATATGGTTGGAAAAATTGATAATATGAAATTAATTGTGGTCTCTATAGTTATGCTCTATGGATTTAATTTGATTTCTTCCATTTTTTTCTAATGAACTTATTAATAAATTCATTGAATACATGAATATTATTGTTGGAGTTTCAATTTGCTTACTCGTGAATGTATTAAAGTTATTATTAATAACATCAAACTAGTTGAATATTTTTTCTTTATAGATTGCTATACCTGGGAATTAAATGCACTATTTAAGCTACCAAGTTAGCGCATGCTATTCAGTTCATCATTTCAATAGCTCAGATCTGTGTTAATCCGCAAAAATTAAAATATTCTGATTGGGATAAATGTGGCCTATTTGTCCAAGTTATTGAAATAATCCCTTCACACGCGTTTAATTGTGTAAATAACAATAATTCTTATGCTTTTAATTATGTGAGGAGCTGCAACAATTAGTACATATATTTCTGCATTATAATTATGGAAGCTATTTTTCAAATTATCACAAAGTCTATGTTTATAGTTCTTTGATTAATGACAGTCAAAAAGAGTGTTTCGTGTAACATATACTCTTTCTGAGTCACTACGTCTATATTTATGCACATTGTTTGCTTAATTAGATTTTCTCTGTATATTTATCACATGTGCTGAAGAAAAAAATAAATAAATGCATTACCATAATTCAGTATATTCGTGATCCTACAGGCTCAAAATATGGACGTGCCTCTGCCATGTATGGCGCAATCGGCGTTTACTTCTATTGTGCTTCGTTACATTACCACCTACTCCATATGTCTACTATCCTAATACATGTTATGTGCCACATCCACGCCCTTATGCACTGTAGGGGCCGCAAAGTCAATTAAAGAATCCACTTCTAATTTAAATTAGAGCATTCGATACCTGGTATTTAAAGAATAGGAAGTGAAATATAAAAATATTTATTTTATATACAGACATGTGAGGTCAAGGTTAAATGCAATTCATGCCATGAAACGGACGACAAATTTAGCCCAGAGCCTCTTTCTTTAAACTTCAGGTTATTTTTCGTGCCCTAAATCTACGACACTTGACCTTCCCTTCCCATGAAAAACATACCTGTGTTTTTACATCTGAAAATATCTGTCTAACCTGACCGATATTGATACGGCGATCTTCGGTCTACGAGGCAAGTATGGTAATCACTAGACCATTAGGACCGCCAAGTATAAAAGAAAAGGAAATTATATCACTGCAAGGAAGAAAGGTTCAGCAGCTCGTCCTACAAAAGTAACCAAAAACTTCTAACTCTGTGTCCAAGATAAAAAAGCGAAACCTGCAAATCAGTCCTATTATGTGTTCTAAAGTGTATAAATTTAGACATATTATTTTCTTACAATCACTACAGAAATTGTGAAGGGGTAACACATTAATGGTTAATATGTTATATTAATATGTAACACTTTTAGATCATTTGTAATATCGAATCAGGATAAAAAAATAACATGACCTATTGTTGTGCTTTAGAGAAATGTTTTTTATAAACCCACATTAATTTGACGCTGTTTATTTTAACTAGTTGAATATCCCCACAGATGACCGAAATCGTTAAGACACGGAACGGAAGGTCTAAGCTTCGATTCCCGCCATAAGCATCATTCTTTAATGAGGTGGTTTCCAGGTTTCTTCGGTTCTCATGAATGGCCCGAAACGTTTCCTTCTTTAAACAACATTTTTTTTTTAATTTCATCTCACGCATTGCCTAATCTTGTGATTCCTCAGCAGTTTAAAACGAATCAGTTGTTTTAGCCTTTGATCTAAAAACTATCCTACAAACGCGTTGGGGTTTTTGGAATCCGTTAGCTGCAAGCGGCTTCCACTAATTTGCAGCTACAAATGTGTTTTTCTTTTACGTGAAATATCATACAACATAAGGGTGAACGAATGAACTTTATAATATTTATTAGATATTTTCTCACATATTGTTCGTATAAGATCAGGAAAATTCATGTGGGTTATCTAATTAATACCATAAATCTACTTTTCTGACATTACTTTCGTTATTTACAGCATTGTATATTTCATAAGTTTCGCGTTATCAATTGCACGTAATTACCATTTTCTCATACAGATATATCTAGCTCTAGAGAAATGAAAGTGGTCGCATGTTAAGTTACCATTTGTAACCAAAATGAATAGAAACTGAATATGTTAGTAATGAAATACTTGGTGCATATTTTAGATCTTCTAAAAATTTTCTCAACTTTGCGCAACACAAGATCCGTTCTACTGAATGTTAGCATAACTGAGAGAAGGGGAAGTTTATATAACTTCAAATACAGCAATATCTCGACGTTCTTGTGTATAAATTGTGAAGTCAAATATTGAACTCCTCCCCATAAAAACACTGATAACGGAACAATTAGTCCGATCACAGCCATCGAAATTGTTTAAATTATGTGAGCGGGTTAATGTATGAGCAAGCAGGGTTATCGTCCGCACAAACGAGCACTGTATTAGGGAAACAGGAATGTAGAGAAGGTTTTGTGCAATAAAAGCCTGAAGGAAGTGACGTTTCAAAGGATACAAGAAATACTATCCTACATTTCATTTGCTGGGATTGGGGAATGACATTTTTGTTTACAATGGGTTGGTTTTAAAATAGTTACCATAAAAGTTTATAAAGAGCTTTACACAGGTATATTTGTGGTTATGTTTTGCATTTTAAGAAATTTTATTTATTACATTTGCTTGTTTCTATATAACTACTCTATTTAGCCGCTTTTTAAATGAGCTTAATACTAATTCAAATTCTAAACTTCAATTAGACGTCCTGCAGTAGCACAAAAATTGGTTTTCATTATTTAATGGGTGATAAAAGAGAATAATAATAATCAATTCTCTGTATGGTATATTGCATCAGACACGCAGGGGAAAGTCAATATTTCGGGCATGCAGAGTAATCAATGTGTATAATTTCTTATAATTATAGACTTATGGAGTACGTGGTAATGTATTGTAGGACAGAAAATGTAAAAGCGCATGACGTCATACACTACATAAACGCGTGGAAGTCCCACATAACTAATATTAGGATTGTAGACTTATGGAGTAGGAGGTAATGTAACGAAGCACAGTAAAAGTAAACGCCCATTGCGTCATACATGGCCGAGGTACGTTCATATTTTGAGACTTTAGCATCACGAATATATTGAATTATAGTAATGCATATATTTAATTTTTTCCTTTTCTCTAGCACATGTGACAAATATAGAAAGAAAATTTAATTAAGCAAACAATGTGCATAATTGACTGTCATTAATCAAAGACCTATAAACATAGACCTTGTGATAATTTGAAAAATAGCTTCCATAATTAAGTCCAACTTTTTATCACTTACACTCCCAATGCAGAAATATACGTACTCGCTGAGGCAGCTCTTCATTTCAATAAAAGCATAAGAATTATTGTTATTTACACAATTAAACGCATGTGAAGGGATTATTTCAATAACTTGGACAAATAGGCTACATTTATTCCAAACAGAATATTTTAATTTTTGCAGATTATCACAAGACCCGAAGCTATTGAAATGATGACCTGAATAGCATGCGCTAACTTGGTAGCTTAAATAGTGCATTTAATTCCCAGAAATAGCAATCAATAAAGACAAAATTTTCAACTAGTTTGATGCTATTAATAATAACTTTAATACATTTACGAGTAAGCAAATTGAATCTCCAATAATAATATTCATGTATATTCAATGAATTTATAAATAAGTTAATTAGTAAAAAAAAGGGAAAATTAAAATTAGATCGATAGAGCATAACTATAGTGACCACAATTAGACGTTAAACTTTCAAAATTTCAAATTAAACATTTATATTCAGAAATAACGGAGACAATTTAAACTTGTAAATATATAAATGTTTCATTTCCGGCAATTTATTACAACAATGAAATGCATAATAGGATAGCATCATAGTCAATAACAGAAAGGTCTAATGTTAAGCGTATTCTTTTCAAATATATCCCTAATTAATTTAATTGTTTTATCTTCATTACCAGATGCCACAAAATTGAAATATTTTCACTTAATGGCAATGCACTTTACATTATGACATAACATTCAATATAGAGTTTTAGCTTTTTATTTTTATAACAAATATTTTTTTCAATATTATCAAGCACATTGTAATATTTCATGTGTTGATATAATTGTATACTTGTCAGTCCTCCAAACTAGAGATTTTTCTGCTCTGTTTTAAAATATTATTTAATTTATAATACAATGCAGCAAGAAAATAATTAAAACGTAAGTAACGAAAATATGCGAAATTACCTGACGGATTATGTCTCTCTAATTTTTCGTCATGGCCACTTAGCTATCCAGCAAGTGTTGGCGAACACCATGCACATGCTGGGCACGAGATGAGAATTAAATTTTGTGCTTTAACACAGCGAATGTGCAATTACTGAAATTTAAGTGCGTCTTATAAATATAAAATGTGGTACATAAGACATATGTTTCATTTAGTAATATCCTGGCATTTAGAACAATTCTCATCCCAGAAGTATGTCAAGTATGTCTGAGCAACTAGTATTATGGGTTTTTCTTCCCCAAATTCTTTAACCTTAATCTGTGAAGTAGCTATTATTATCATAGAATTTCGATGATATCTATCATCGAAATAATAAACAATCTTCAGATTTCAATATTGTATTTTTGAAACTATGCGCATAGAAAGAGTTATGTATAAATATTGCACTCCAATCAAAACAATAAAAAATTCTTTATTTTATTTAACAAAAAATTGGCGAATTTTCACTGCAAATTGAATATAATATTAATTAAGTAAAAGGAAGAGAATATTCGTAAATAATGCTGTAAAAACAAAAAGGAAACAGAATATTTATCTTTTCATCCTTGCCAAAATATAAATAAACCCTTGGTCGTTGGACGAATACGCTTTTGTTGAGCACGTAGACAGAAAAATATTTATTTTGGAGAGTAGAAGCACCATTCAAAATGTGACATAAATAAAAATAAGGAAACAAATAAATAGTCATAGTAAAATATATCTGACAAACTGTAGATCAAGTACAATTTAAATTCAGATTGGGGACCTTTTATTACTGAGCTGAGAATTTATTAAATCGGCTGTCAAGTTTTTTATATATCTGTTCCATATTAAGTTTTCATAATTTTACCCTTACAAAAAACATTTTTGTTATATCTGTGTAGATAATTTCCCTGAAAACGTAATCTCAATATTATATACTTTAAATTTTCATTTGCCCATGATATCCAAATCTATTGATTATTTTGATTCATTTCAAATTTATTGATTTGATATTCATATTAACAGTTTGAGTAAGAGTTAGGTGACTTAGTCAAATTCCAAATTACCGATCTTAATTTAAAAACCACCGTTCCAGAATCTCAACAAGGCAAACATGTACTTGAAACTGTTGATTTTTTCATCATAGAGACTCCTTTATTTATATAGGGAACCATACAGAAATATACAGTAATATGGCTGGTGGCTCCCTTCAAATCATCAGGACTCCAAATGGCATATGACGTTCCTTTTATATTCATCCCTGCATCCTGGTTGGACGAACAAGTAGTGTAGCATACCTGCGGTGCCATTTTCGAGAACGAAACATTTAATAACTTTCTCAGCTAATTAATAGAATCAAGCGTGATTATGAAACAAAATCTGTGGTACTAATTTGTATATTCATCATAGGTGAACTACGATAGCAATATTTCGAATTAGATATTCCTCATGTGTTTACACAATATTTTACTGTATAACTATTACGTAAAAGTAATTTGTGATTATATAATATATATTACTACATAATTGAAAATACTCCCATTATTTACTATATTGCAATTTTAGAGGTATCTTTTTATTAATTGAATTACATTAATATTTCTTAAAGAACAAATTCCTTTTTGGGGAAATAAAATATATTTTCATTAGTTATGATCAGTAAGCTAAATAAATACGTCATATATTAATATTATTTTCTGCACAATTCTAATTCTACTCTAATTCTACTTTCTACATTAAACGCCATTTTATATGATACAACACAACAGGATGAAAATCTGCACTTCATGAGTGGCTTCTGGTGAGGGTAGCATAACTAACAAGTAGGAGCCCTTTTCCGCAATTAAACTTCCAATAATGATTCTGCTAATATATAGGCATTGCTCATTCATTCATAGCCAATGAAACAAGAGAAGAGTGGGCCTGAGCGGGAGAAGGGGGGCTGGGTGGTCCCACAGAGGCTTATTATATTAGGGGATGAGGAATATGCAGAAGGTATTTGAGCATTAAACTGCTGCAAGAAGGGGCATGTTTCCGAAGAAAAAGAAGAAGAAGAAGAAGAAGAAGAAGAAGAAGATTATGATGATGAGGATGATAATGATGATGATGACGACAGTAATAATAATTCAATTTGACTTATTTAATAATCTTAATAATAATAATAATAATAATGATGATGATGATGATGATGATGATGATGATGACGACAGCAATAATGATAATAATAATAATAATAATAATAACAATAATAATAATAATAATAATAATAATAATAATAATAATAATAATAATAATAATACAATTATATTAATTTATTAATCTATTTCTAAATTAGCAACTTTCACAGATATAAAATTGTACTAAGGAATTCACTGTAGAGCTAAGAAAATTCTTTTATATATCTGCCATCCTAATACGAGGGGCTGTATTTTGACCAGTAAACCAAGGAATTCCCAATATGCATTTAGTGTGCAATAAAATAATAACTATTCTTTCGTTCCCAGTTCCTGTAAGTAAATAATAACGAAATTAAATACGTAGAACTTGTGCTTAATTATATTCAGTGAAAATAAAATATGCTATATGAGGAACTCCCTCATTTTTCATGGACATAGTCAAGCGTGTTTTACTTTCTGTGGATTGGTAGCTATTAAGCATTTAAACCTTGAGGCCTAATTACTTCTTATTTTTTCGTTTATTCCATACTCTTACCGCGAACCCGCGCAGAAACCGCGCTTTTATAATTTGTAGTTAGTATTTTCAATGGGCACTTAAGCTACGGGATTCTTTCACACAAAAACTCAATGGTAGTGTAATTTATACCAATCTAGGCATTAGGATAGCAGAAATTACAGTTGGTATTTATGTAAAGGAAATGCATAACTTATGGGTGGGCAATAATATATGCATCTAGTTTACTAAACTAGGTATCTAGTACAAGAGTTATAAAAATATAAAGCAGTTGTCAGGATTTTCAGGTGAGTGGAAGACATGGGGCGTATTTTATCAACAGAGCCGAGGCTTGAGAGAGGAGTGGAAATAGTCCGGCGTTTAAGGGAGTGTCTCTAAGCGAAAAAAGGGGCAAAATGAAGGAGTACATTTCGGTATGTACTTTTAATTTACGTTACGGAAAGAGCCTCTTATAATCACGTCTTAAGACATTAATGCATAAACCATATTTACACAATAACTCATTAGCTGTGCAATGAAACTAAAACCATACGTTGTTTGCATTTATACAAAAGCATTATAATAAATTTATAATGTACAAAATTATAATAATACATTATAAAATCCAATATTCAGTAAATATAAAACCTATGCACCTCGTAATGGATAGTTAACAAATTTATCCTTTTCATTCCGAAATGCTAAACTGCTATAATTTATTGGATTGTTCATTTCACAATATGACCTATAGTAAAAAATAAAGATGGGTAATTTTTTTCAACGTCATAAATGTGACAGGGATAGAAACAATTTGGTGCTTCCATAACTGAAGATGAACCGCCATCAAATTCAAGAGATGCACTCTTATTTCCAAGCACATCGTACTGTAATCACAAAATGACACAAGGGGAGCTCAATGATCTCATCAGGGATCTAGAAATTCCAAAAAATAAGGCAGATCCTTTGCATCACGGTTACCACATTTTTATTAGTGTTTAACGCACATTTTTACTTCAGAGGCACCACAGGTGGAGGATATGGATTACATATGAAATGAACGGATAAATTGGGAAACGCCATTTTTTTTCAAAGGAAGGAAGTGTTCCACGCGTAGGTTAAGGGTATCTCCTCGGCATTTGCCATTTATAAGGATTGAGAAATACCTCAGTGAGGAAGGAGGGACCTGGCGGAAAATGAACCTCGTGCCTCACACTCACGAATCCGTGCCTTAACGATCTCTGCCGCCTCGGCCGTCGGTTACAACAGTAGAAGTATCTACACGTCTCCGTGAAAGTGAAGAAAATTCACACTAGTAATAGATAATTTCAGAAGTTTTTTAAAAACTGAGGGGGACTTCGCATTCTGCAAAGACGTAATTGGTCTAATGCAGGCATTGAATATAAAGTACAGCCCCGACCAATGGCGACTGTTCATCAATTCTTTGAAGACAAGTCTTAAAATATTAATTTTACATAATGAAATCGAGTTGTCTTCCATTCCTGTGGCGTATGCCACCAATACAAAAGAAGCATACAAATATGTGAAACATCCTGATAGGAGTATACTATACGTAACACCAGAGGGAAGTGTGTGGGGAGTTTAAAGTTATTGTCATTTTATTTGGGGTGCAACCCGGCTACTCCAAATACTGTTGTTTCCTTTGCGAGTGGGATAGCTGTGGTAGAGACAAACACTATTCTCAGAAAATTTGATCCACCAGATAGTCATTAACTCTTGAAATGAAAACGGTATCGTGTGAACCACTGATAACGCGAAACAAAGTTTAGCTCCCAGCACTACATATAAAACTGGAGCTTATGAAAACCCGTGTAAAAGCCTTAGGTGCAAATGGCTCTGCATTCACCTTTTAAATCAAAAGTGTCACAGGCTCATTTTCGAAAAAGTGAAAGCAGGTGTGTTTATCGTTCCACAGATTAGAGAACGTTTTAAAGACAATAAGTTTGAATTAGTGCTAAATGATAAGGAGTAAAGAGCATGGCAATCGTTTAATAATGTTTCGAATAGTTTTCTGGGAACTTCAAAGTTGAAAATTTCAAAGCATTTTTGGAACATCTGATGTGCTCATATGAACAGCTGAGTGAACTATGTCACTAAAACTGCACTTTGAAATCACACCTAGATTTTTTTCCACCAATTTGTGGCGATGTTAGCCATGATCGTGCTAAACGGTTCCACCAGGATATTTCAGTAATGGAGCAAAGATATACAGGGAAATGGAATGCTGCCATGCTAAGTAATTATTGCTGGATGTTGAAAAGGGAAGCTCCCGCAGCACAATACCAGAAACTGGTCAAAAAGACGATTTTCAGATAATTGATTCTTTTTCATGTTTTCATATTTTTGTATTATAAATATACTAAATATTATTATCTCAAAAACGAAAACAAATAAATGAATTTAAACATTTTCATATTCAGTGATTATAAAAAGCATACAGAATACATATTTTCTTCACCATAACATTCAACTTTTGTAAATTTGTAGGACAGTGTTATAAAACGCATATTTTAGGTACAACTTCGGAAACTGTCAAAACTATTCTGCATTTATGTTATTTATCAATAAATATGAAGGCATACATAGTTCTGAAAGTTATTAAAATATCAAACGGAATACGAATTTAAATAGTGGAATTTCATTTAGATGTACTAATTTACATATAAAGGTAAAATATTCATTAAGTTACATTTATTTATTTATAGATGTCTTAATACATGCAATAATAAATGGTAACAGTATACATACAACATATATTAACATCAGAGCGCCCAGGCTTCAAGTACTCCCTAAAATGCCCGTTGACAATCAATTGACCGCTCCGCTACTACTTTCTTATGCATTTTTAATTGTTTTTTCACTGAAAACTTTGGAATTTCTTGCTTATCGCCTTCTAGGCTGCTGTGATATTATGAAGAACCTTCTTGCTTCTAAATATCAATTCATGGTCTAATCAAATTTACATTCGTCTTCCGGGGTGACTTTGTATATACTTGGTGTCTGCTGAGTATCACACATTTAAGTGCTCTTGTGACTCAGGCAATGAAATTTCTTACTTATCAGAAGACTGTAGTAAAGTAGCGGGAACAACATAGCTTCTGAACTGCGTACCAATTTCGAATCCATCTTGAATGGAGCTGTTGGTTTCAGATATTTTTATGTTCATGTTTTTTGCTCACGAATATTTTTAGCTTTTTGTCCCAAGTTCCTGTGCCTATTCATATAATTTGTTGGTAATCCAATAATGCATTATCATTTGTGTTTGGTAATTATTTTTATTTTTATAGGTCATCTCAGGCTGAATGCTTTTACATAAAAAGTTATTTATTTCAAATATAGGCGCATGTTTTCTCGAAAATGAGAAATTGCGTTTGCTCTCTGTTATGCAGCAACACATTATTTGTACAAAAAAGAACTAAGTTATAAATATGGGTTATATCTATATAGAAAGCTGTTGCATTGAAACATTCTCAGAGCCATTTGAATCACATTTTTTCCAGAGTTTTTGATTATATAAGAACCACATACAAAAATTTTACATGTGGTACACCTGTCTTTGAATTTGTTTTTCTTGCATAAACCTATTTGAACATGTCATGCTTTTAACGCCTTAAATGTTCCTTCATCCTTATAATCAGTTATGGCTGGTGGTGACAGTAGTCGATGAAAGCTACGTGAAAATAAAAAGCTAAGCTAAATTTTAGACACGGATACTAGATCTGATATCTGTTATGCCGTGATGATTATTGTCGGTTACAACTACGCAATATATGTCATAAGAAACTTTGGTGTTTAAGGAGTCAATTGCACGCCTTCGGGAACTAATATTAAATTTGCTATTATTTTAAAGTCCTGTCCGACTACGAAAAAGATATTAACGAGCTAAACGTCATTGAAATGGTTAAAAGTCACAAAATCGCAGAAAAATACTTCCCAAAACAGGGAAAAAACGAACGTTTGAGAATTAACAGAAGTCAATTGACCGCCATTGGGCGTTCCATTGTTAAAATAAGTTAATTTTTAAAAGTAAATGAAAACACATTACTTGATTATATCCCGTTTCATGACCAAACGTCGGTCCTGGTGGTGTAGTGGTTACCATACTTGCCCCCTAAACCCAAGATCGTGGATTCGAACCCGGCGTAAAAATCCTAAGTATGGCTTCCTTCGGAAGGGAAGTAAAGCCGTGGGTCCCGTGTCGTGCATTTACGGCACGATAAAGAACCTCAAGCCTGAAAGAGAGGCCTCTGAGCAAAATTTGTCGTCCGTTTCACGCCCTGAGTTGAATGGGACGCTGATGACCTGAGCTGTTAAAGAGCCTCCATAAATGAATCATTCATGACCAAATTTACAGAGGGTGGACATATATACTAACCTGAAGCATTGCAATTTTCAATTTTGGCATTTTAATGGCATTTGTATATTACGTTCAACATCGTTTATATCAACAATGTAGTAGCCATATAAAATTATGAACCTTATTACAGACTGGTCACCAGTCAGGAAGTGTTGTTACCTAAAGCTTATAGTGACATACGAAATAAACAGTTTTCCAACAATTTTACTATATATCCAGTTACTAAAAAGAAGCCGATTTGTATTAAAATGGTACAAGAACAATGTACTCTCCAAATTATTGACGAAACCATTGCACCAGCTGGGTGGTTTTAAGATTTTTCTTCATCACGAAAATGTTAACGTCCATTATTGCTTATTCGCCATTGTATTCCAGTTTATTTTAAGTAATATCTTGTTAATCCAAAGCGACATTTTGAATCTCTTATCATTTGACAAAGGACATTAATCAAATTTCGATATTTTACGGACAGTACTTAATATAGTCCTAAGCGTCACAATACGAGCTAAATTTTATCTTAAAACTAAAGTACCTTTTGCCATAAACTAAGATTTTACATAGTATTACGGAAAAATATTATTTTAATTAATTGCTAGCCTAAATATCTTAGGGCCAGGAAATTTCGCCTTTAATTTTCGCAAGTGAATGCAATCTTAACTTTTCTTCTGCCAACCACAAACAAAGAAACAAAAGCTATGGCGCCTAATGTGTTGCAAAAGTAAAGGCATTAAATGAATTCTGTATTGCTGGAGTTAAATAAATTCTAGAAACATCTTCTTGTTCCATCTAGATCCCTTATTTCTCATAAGATGGAGTTTATCAAACTTCAGTTTTTAAAAATATGTTAAATAAAGTACTCATCTTCGGTGACTCAATAATTAATCACGTGAATGTTACAAATGCGTTAGTGAACCTCTGCAGAGCAATAAATGCATATCAGCTAGGAAAACAAGTGAATAACTTTACGATAGCAACAAACAAACCGCAATGTAAAATAGTAATGGTATACATGGGCACCAACAACATTTTCAATTCCTCCTACCACATAAGAAGCTTTTGAGTGAAATTTACGGGACCATTAGAACTATAAATAAAGAATTTTAAAGGTTTCCGCACAGTATTCATCGGTATAGTGAATAGAAAATTGTGCATTCATCATACGTAAAAACATTAATAGCTCTCTTAAATGGGTTTGTAATTCATTGAAGGTGGATTTTGGTGTGAATCTTTGTATTGATGTTAGTTGTTTACATAGGGAGAGAATGCATTTAAACCACAAAGGTTCCAGCAAATGAGACAATGGAAATGATAATTAGTTGTGTAACATCAGTTAGGAATACTAATATTAATGAACGAAATAAAACCACTATCTCATGCAGGACAGAGTACACCAAAGTATGTAAAATGCATCTTTCTGAAATAAATCTCCATAAGGAAAAGAATAACTTGCTAAAAGATAGTATAAAGTGCTTTCCCGTGCAAATCATTGTCAGATTCTGAACATTTATCGCCAAAAAAAACAAAAAAAAAACAAAGTATCAGAAACAAAATGTTAAATATTGAGATTATGTTACAAAGTTATAATTATGACATTTTATGATTTATGGAACACTTTCTTACTGAATCTGAGCTGAAAGTAATATACTAACCAAATTACTCATTAAGTACACATTATTGTAGGTCTTCAACAAAACATGATGGCTCTTGTATATTTATCACGATGAATACTAAAGCCAAAGATTTTACTAAATACCACAATACTTGTATGCTTAGCCACTTTGAGGGATTCATGATGGAATTAGTTAAGCAGAACATAACAGTCGTATGTATTCATAAAACTCCTGAAGAAATTAGAGCTTTACTTATATCTAAAATGGGGCAAGTAATAGAAGGAATGGCATATGCAAAGAATGTTTTGATAATAGGTGAATGCAACTTAGAATTTACCCCAGTATAACTAAATATAAGATTCGCGGAGAACATGGTGTTGCATAATCTGTTACCTCTTATACATGCCCCTACTCGAGTAACGCCAACATTGGAAAGCATAATAAATTAAAATGTAGTGAAACAATCATTCCTTTAAGTTAAAAAAAAAGATTAAAAATTAAATCCGGGTTCTGTAATCATTATACATAAGAACTTACAGTAATTAAAAATAGCTAGGGGAAACGTAACAAATTCTATGACAAGGAAAATAAGATAGGGAGCTCATTTAATAATAATAATAATAATAATAATAATAATAATAATAATGGAGAAGTTCTTAACAAGCTGCTAGCAAACGAAAATGGGAAAATACTTATAAAGAAAATAATGCAAACGTAGTTGTGAGTCATTCTTAAAATAATGCAACTCTACCTTATATGGCTATATCAAAAAAGAAAATAAAATAAATCAGTATACAGAAATATCACTAGTAATGCGAGGGTTAAAAATCCGTGTGAAAGGTTGAATTTTATTAGCAGTATATACAAGAAAAATACGTGTAACAAAATTAAGACCTATTTCGAAAACTATCTATATTCTCATCCCAGAGGTATATCAAGTATATCTGAGCAACTAGTATAATGGGTCCTTCTTCCCCAAATCCTATAAACTTAATCTGTGATGAAGCTATTGTTATCATAGCATTTCGATTATATTTATAATCGGAATAATAAACAACTTTCAGATTACAATATTGTATTTTTAAAACTATCCGCATTGAAAGAGTTATGTATAAATGGTGCACTCCAACCAAAACGATCAAAAATTCTTTATTTTATTAAACAAAAATTATGGTGAATTTTTAATAAATATTTAATATAATGTTATTTAAATAAAAGCACTAGAATATTCATAAATAATGCTATACAAACAAAAAAGGAAGCAAACTATTTATCCTTTCATCTTTGCTAAAATTTAAATAACTCCACATCTTGGTCGTTGGAGGACCACGCTTTTGTACAGCACATGGCCAGAAAAAATATTTATTTTGGATAGAAGAAGAGCCAGTCAAAATGTGACATAAATAAAAATAAGATTTTTTGATTGATTTATCTATGGACGCTCTTTAATATCTCTGGTCATCAGCATCCCATTGAAGTCAGGGCGTGAAACGGCCGACAAATTTTGTTCAGAGGCCTCTCTTTCAGGCTTGAGTTTCTTTTTCGTGCCATAAATGTACGACACAGGACCCACGGGTTTACTTGTCTTCCGAAGGAAGCCATAATTAGGATTTTACGCCCGAAAAAAAATCCATCAGTCCTGGCCGGGTTCGAACCGGCGATCTTGTGTATAGGAGGCAAGTATGGTAACCACTCCACCAGCACCGACAGTAAAAATAAGGAAACATAAAAAGTCATAGTAAAATTTGTGTGATGAACTGTAGATCAAGTACAATTTACATTCAGATTGGGGGCCTTGCATTAATGTGTTGAGAGTTTATTAATTAGGCAGTTCAGTTTTTTTAATTATCTGTTCCATATTAACTTTTCATATTTCTACCCTTACAGAAAAACGTTTTTGTTATATCTGTGCAGTTAAGTACTCTCAAAAATGTAATCTCAATTATATAGACTTTAAATTTTCATTTGCCCATGATATCCAAATCCATGGGGCGCACGATTGATTATTTTTATTTATTTCAAATTTATTGATTTGATGATTATATTGAGAGTTTAAGTAAGAGTGAAGGTGTTTAGTCAAATTCCAAATTCCCGATCTAAATTCAAACACTACCGTTCCAGGATCTCAACAAACCAACATTTTCTTGAAACTGTTGATTTTTTCTTCATAGAGACTCCTTTATTTATATAGGGAACCATACAGAAATATGCAGTAATATGGCTGGTGGCTCCCTTCAGATCCGCAGGACTGCAAATGCCATATGACGTCCGTTTCTATTCATCGGTGCATTCAGGTTGGACGAACAAGTAGCTCAGCATACATGCGGTGCCATTTTAGAGAAAGAAACATTTAATAACTTTTGCACCTAATTAATAGAATGAAACGTGATTATGAAACAAAATATGTTGTACTAATTTGTATATTTATTATAGGGATATCTACTATAGAAATATTCCAAATTAGATATACGTCATGTCACAAAAACTTTGTTGTATAATTATTACGTAAAATTAATAAGTGTAATTATATAATAGATATTACTACATTATTGAAAATACTCCCATTATTTAGGTTATTGAAATTCCGCAGGTTTCTTTTTAACAATTGCATTACATTAATATTTCTTAAGGAACAAATTCCTTTTTGGGGAAATAAAATATATTTTCATTATTGAAGGATCAGTCAGCTAAATAAATACGTAATAGAATAATATTATTATTTTGTGCACACTTCACCTCATTAATTCTACTTTCTACATTAAACACCATTTTAAATGATGCAACACAACAGGATAAAAATCTAAACTTCATCAGTGACCTCTGATGAGGGCGGCTTAACTAAGAAGGAAGGAGGAGCCTTTTTCTGCAATTCAAATTCGAATAGTGAATCTGCTAATATGTAGGCGTTGCTTTATGTAAATTCATAGCCAATGAAACTAGAGAAGACAGGGCCTGGGCGGGTGAAGGGGGGCTGGGCGGTCCCACAGAGGCTTATTGCATTAGGGGATGAGGAATATACAGAAGGTACTTGAGCCTTTAACTGCTGCAAGAAGGGGGATGCTTCCGAAGATGATGATGATGATGATGATGATGATGATGATGATGATGATAATAATAATAATAATAATAATAATAATAATAAAGTTTCACTAATTTAATAATCTACTTCTGAATTAGCAGCTTTAACTAATATATAATTGTAATAAGGAATTCACTGTACAACTTAAAAAATTCTTTTATATATGTGCAATCCTAATACGAGGGACTGTATTTTGAACAGTAAACCAAGGAACTCCGAGTATGCATTTAGTGTGCAATAAAATAATTAACTATTCTTTCGTTCACAGTGCCTGTAAGTAATTAATAACGAAATTAAATACGCAGAACCTGTGCTTAATTATATGCATTGAAAATAAATATGCTATAAGAGGAACTACCACATTTGTCAAGGAAACAGTCAAGCGTGTTTTACTTTCTGTGGATTGGTAGCTATTAAGCATTTAAACTTTGAAGTCGAATTAATCCTTGTTTTTTCACTTATTCCATACTGTTACCGAGAATCCGCACTGAAACCGCGACTTGGAGTTATGTCTTAAGATATTAATGCATAAATCATATTTACATTATATTTCATTAGTTGTGCAGTGAAACAAAAACCATCCTTTCTTTTCAATTATACATAATCATTATAACAAATTTATAATGTAAAATATTATACACATTTAAAATAATACATAATAAAATCGAACATTCCTAAAATATAAAATCTACCATCTCTTAATGGATTATTAACAAAATTTTCCTTTTCATTCCTAGATCCTAAACTGCAATAATTTATTGAATTGCTCATTTCACAATATAGCCTATAATAAATATTATAGATGGGTATTTTTTTTTCTAAATTCGTAAATGTGACGCGGATAAAAACAATTTCGTAATGGAAGGTGTGCAGTTTTTACTCTGTCTGATCTTATCTCCCAGACTGAAGTTGTTCCTATTAGCCCTTGTACGGCAAATGCCCGGGAAATATCCTAAACATATGCATGGAACGCTTCCTTCCCGAAATTGTGTTCCCATTTTATCATTACATGTAAAACACTATCAGTATCCACTAAATGCGGTTTCACAGCAGCAGAAATAAACCAAAAATAAAAAAATGCCGTAAAATAAGAGGTTGCAAACAATATTCCGAAACATATTTCAATATTGTTACTTTATTTTTATTGCTTTTATTTTACGTGGGCATTCTTATGACTTTATCTTACAATACCACCTTTTTTTCTCCTGTCCATCATTTGTAAAACCATGACAATGACAATGATGATGATGGTGATGTTGATAATTACTACAAAATTTCACTTCAGTGTAGTTCTACAAGTACTTAAACATAGATTATGATGGATTAACTAAATAGGAACCAGTTTCCAGCCTAAACAAAAAAACTTGTACTAGATAATAAAAGTCTACGACATTTGGTTGATTTTGAAGTGAATTAAAGTAATATGATCTTATTATGCGAAGCGGAATATTATGTTTACAAATGATATGATCTTCAAAGCTATTTATTCTGTTATTGTTAATAAAGGAGGTCGTACTTGCACTATTTTCAAATTTAACTAAATAGACATGCATTCTGCTTCTTCGATGTGTTGTAAACAAGTAGCAAATATTTTATTTCATACTATTAAAGCGGATATTTCCCCCGATTTTTAATTCATGAAGCAATCTAAGCGTTATGGCCTGAAGGTTTTCTTGGCTGCTAGTTTTATATAGCACAAACGTGGTTACATAAGTTTCAAAATTTAGGTATGGCAGCTCCATAATAAACACATAGACACTGATAAATAGTAGATCACACTTATACGGGCTTTCAGTTTTATCATTACACTGCTCCACACACAAAATGTTATGGAAATAAAATGAGCTAAACTTTGCTAATTCGGAGCCAATGAATTAGAACTTGACGTTAAAACTTGCATGTTAGCTCTGGTTTTTTAATTGCGGCCATTACGATTTCTTTTTCGCACAATATCCAGTCCCACATATAAACAATTCTTTGCACGGCGTGAAGTGTGTCATCATTTACACAGGACAGTATCATCAAATAATGTTTTATATCACGTGTTGTTCACGTGTTCAGTAGCTTTGTTGCCAGACCAGAGAATTGTGGCTACTATCATAAATAAGATAGTGGTCGTGTTTTTTGTGTGTGATATGCTTCCTTTAGACAAATTATTATATGCAGACAAATACAAAATGATTCGTAAATGTGTAAATAATGCATATAATTGCTCCATTTGCGAAGAGGTATGATTTTCCTCTAGAAAGTGTTGAATTAAGCCTTCTATAAAAAAGCCTATTTCTCATTATTTGTTTTTATGATAGGGGTCCAAGATTAAAAATGTCACTGCAAGTATGCAGCACTACTTGTTCTTCTAACCTGAATGCATTAATAAATAGGAAAGGTCATTTGGCATTTGGAGTACCGATAAATTGAAGGGAGCCCACCAGCCATGTTGCTGATTATTTCTGTATGGTTTTCTCTATAAACAAAGAAGTCTGCTTTAAGAAAAAATCAACAGTTGTATACCTAATATACCCTCTGCAATTCACCCTGTACTTAATGACAACTAACTTCCAATTCCTGAACCCCTAGGTTAATTTTTTGTGAGCTATGATAAAGATAGCAGTGCTTCCATAACTGAAGATGAAAATGAATTGCCATTAACATGAAGAAATGTAGACTTTTTTCCAATCACATTATCCTCGAATCACAAGAAGGCACAAGCGCAGCTCAATGTATTTATCAGGGATCTAGAACTTCCTAAAAATTAATAGAAAAATGGCATCACGGGTACAATATTTTTAAATTAGTATTTAACATATATGTTTACTTCTGAGGCACCAAGTGGATGGACACTCATGATATGTGAAATTAGGGAATAAATTGGGGAAGGACATGAATTTTAAGGAAGGAAGTGTTCCAGGCGTAAGTTTATAGTGCCTCCCTGGAAATTGCTATTTATGAGGAATGAGAAAATCTTGTTAAAACCTTCAGTCCTGAAGGACGGCTCTAGCGGGAATCAAACTCCACACTCACAAGTCCGTACCTTAACGACCTTGGCCATGCTTTGCGGGCGGTTACATCAGTGGAATTATTTACACGACTACGTGAAAGTACGAAATTTCGCACTGGAAATAGATAAAAAAATAGCAGTTTTTTTTTAAAAAAACTGAGGTGGACCTCACATTCTGCAAAGCGTAATAAGTGTGATGAAGGCATTGAATATAAAATATAAAGTACAGCCCCGATCAATGGCGGCCCCAAAAGATAAATAATCATCACCAAACATGTATCTAATATTAACCCATCCAATAAATTACCGTTGTTTCGAAGACAATACTTAAAACAGTACCTTTACATAATGAAAAGGAGTTTTTGTCCATTCTTGTGGCCTATGCTACCAATACAAAGGTATAATACAAATATGAGAAACATCCTGATAGGAGTAAAATACATGAGATACCAGTGGGAGGTGTATGGTGATTTTAAAAATATTATCATTTTACTTGGGGTGACCCGGCTACACAAATTACTGTTGTTTCCTTTGCGAGTACGATTGTTGTGGTAGAGACGAACACTATTCTCAGAAAATTTGGCCCACGAGACAGTCATTATATCCTGGAATGAAAAATGTATTTTATAACCACGATTGTGCAAAACAAATGTTTAACCCCCAGCACAACATATAAAACTCGGACTTTTGAAAGATTATTTAAAAGCTTTAGATTCAAATAGCCGAATGTTTGTAGGCCGTGTTATAAAATGTTGCAGAGGTTATTCCATAGAAATAAGCAACCATAAGCCTAGGAATAATAAAGCGATCTTATTTGGCTTGCGTAGTAAAAACTAAGCAAGTCAGAATTTGTTACACTTTTTTCTACGAAACGGAAATACCAAGCATCTTAACATACATATAAATAATACCTGCAAATATTTTCACACCCACCTTAGCTCCTTAATTTACTCTCCACATACTGAAGTATTGGTTACCATTTATCTAATAAAGACAGTTGAGCACAGATATATCTGAAATCCTCAAATTTACAATTCATCCTGAAAATAAAGGGAGTAATTAAGAGATCAGTAATCAGAAAAAAAGGGAAAACGTTCTATACGAATATGATAATTCTCGGATTAAGACATTGCTTTCATTTAGATAATTCAAACATTGATGTTATTATCTTTTTATCATAGGAAATTGTTTTGCACATGTTTGATCAGGATATTGAATTTTTTCAGAGTAGCAGGAATGAAAGATTTATTTCAGTGGTTCGGTTGGCTAGTAACCCATCGTATTAGGATAATAGAATATGAAGGCAGTCATGCAGGGAATCACAAAAGGGTAAAGAGCGCTGTGTGCAGACATGTAGAGAAACATCCTTATCTCGAGGATGCGGGATATTGTATATATTGTATGAAGCTAATACATAAATTCTATTTATTTTGGATGGTCCACATAGATTAGACAAAGACAAAAAATTAAGTTAACCTATGAAGTCATAAAATGTGGACGTAATATGTTAACACAAATGAAAAACTCGGATTACGGAATTAAATATTCACAAACGAAAATACTACACAACGGTGGTATTTTGGAAAATAGGTTCTATGATATTGTGCAAACTCAATTATCACTTAATTTCCAAATTTGGAAAAGTACATGCCGGCTGTTCTATACTACATCAGAGAAGGATAAGAGTTTATTTTATTTGTCAAACCAAACACATATAACAATTATATCATCAAAATTGGGTATACTATTGTTCATTTATTTTTATTAATAGTTTTCCAAGGTCAAAAAAGTTCTGAAATTTGTTGAAATGTCAAAAAAATACTTATTTAAATAGTTGGTTTTTAAAATTAGACACAGTAATATGCATATAAATATATTTTTCTAAAAGTAGGAATTTTTTATTAATTAATATATATATAATTTTAATACATGCTGACATTAAAGTTCAATAAATGTTATTGTTATACACACCAAATATAATAAAGTGGTTTGTTTGTAGAGGCAGCAAAAACTGCATTAATTAATTAGCCCCATTTCAAGACCAAACTTAGAAAGGTAGACATATTGACAAACTTAAAGTAATTCAAATTTTAAAAATTAATGTATGCAAATTCACAGATAACAGCTAATACGGTCATATATAATAAATAAATGTGCAAATTTCAGTAATTTTATGACGAAAACGAAAGATTTACAAGGCAAGGAAAGTATCATAGTCAAATCGCAGCAGGCCTCTCAATACTGCATGTTAAAATTTAGACGCCTTAAAACTATTCTTATTCATTTGTTATTTTGTCTACAAACCAGCTGGCAGAGAGATCATTTATTTTACTGAATACCAACAAATATTTACTTAAGGATATGACATTACACTTTTGAATTTGACATAAGTATTAAAGCATGCATGTGTATATATATATATATATATGTATATAAATATTTGTTGGTATTCAGTAAAATAAATGATCTCTCTGCCAGCTGGTTTGTAGACAAAATAACAAATGAATAAGAATAGTTTTAAGGCGTCTAAATTATATATATATTACTCAAAGTGAATACCTTTGTGCAGACTGTTGCATTTCAAAAATAGTTTAAAATTCTATTTTTTTTTTTTGGAATAATTGATGCTCATTCATAATATTATTTCATAAAGCACATAATTCAAGAAAACAACACCGGTAAACGCAATATTACACAATGTGTATTATATCACCCTTATGATCAATATTTTTTATTTTTTTTTTTTATTGCTGCTTGTCTGTTAAGCCTCCTAAGTTGTGGCCAAAGTAACGCACTTACTTGATACGCCAAGTGGGTGAAACATTCACCACTAACAAAATATTTATCTGTGAATGAAATATCAATTTGAATTTTCTTTGTATTAAAATATATATTTTTTATTCGCCAATATTCTGGGATTTAATTAGTGATTATTGTATTCCTCCTTTTGCTAGCAGTTTTTATTTTTCCCTTGATTATTATAATAGGCATGATTTTCGTAAGGCTGAAAACTCTTAAAAACGTAACTAAATTTTTTCGATTTTAGAGCAGAATGTTAATACACTTATAAAAATATTTATAAAATTATTACAATCACATGTTCTGATTTTATTTGAATTGTGATTGGATACTGGTATATGTATATCTTTATCATGCTGATAGAAAGAGCTACATTTGATTTTCATTTCATGTAGTATTTTTGTAGTATAAGTCTATAGTCATATTTCTACTATTATTACAGTTGCAATAGGTACTCTTAGAATTAAATAACATTCTGAATATATCAAAATTACAATGGGAACTTTCCAATTAATGTTACATTCCATTCATTCGTTTGCATGAGGATAAAATCCCTGCATTGGTTCATTAGGGATCGGTCAGTTGTTGCGCAGGTTTTTATTGGAGAATGAAATTTACTTAGCAAAAACATGTGCTAAGTAAAAATTAGGTGACCAACTATAGTTAACAGGTAATTTACATCCAGAAATCGAACCTAACAGCTCTCTACTGCGATTACGTGAAGTGTCAAAGCAGGTTTCCGAATCCGCTATTTCTAGATAAACGTTTTATAAATTTTGCTTTATAGTCATAACCCTTTCATAACTGTTGGGTTAATAGTTTTCGCAAAACATTGCATATTTATAATAGGTATTCATAACTTTCATATACTTTTAATAACCTGTGATACACACGAAGAATTATTTTGTTTCATTCCAAATATATTTAATTGCATTGCTAAATTTAAGTTAGAGTAAAATAGTTTTCAGGTGCATTCAAATTACCGCTGCACCACCTCAATAATATACCATGGATGTCCTTTAAGCAAATGGGAAAGTTACAGTTATGAAAATAGTTGAACCAATTGCCCAATTAAAACATAATTATTATGAAAGAAATTTCGTTGCACTATGCGTTGTTTTAATTATTAGAAATGGAATTACCCCGTAAAATGTGCCGTTTACCATTAGGAATTTACTACTGCCAGGAAGTGTCCATAAACATAGGCCTGAAATATATCTTTATGACACTGAATGTTCTAGAAAAGCAGAATGTTTCATGTCATTGGTAAAGACGTAATCTATACAATTACTAAATATATTTTTAGAACTTATTTCTTTGAATTAACTAATGAGTAAATGTGGTTGATCAAATGATCGACAAATAGCTATTATAAATACAATAGTATGTTAAATAATAATTCTGTCTTTAAAACTATTACAAGGTAATAATATAAGGAATTATTGAGATCCCAATCTGAGGCGTCATATTCACCGCACTGATCCAAGGAATTCGGAAAATTTTGAGTTGCATCAAATAATGAAACATTCGTTAGTTTTTAAGTCTCCTAAGCGTTACAATGAAATGTAAATAATAATGGAAATAACCTATCTGAAATTGCTCATAATTATAGGCAGCACTGCTTAAAAATATAAACTTCCTCGTATGAGGGGTTTTCATATCCATCGTGGAAAAATACAGCGTCATAGGTTTCTTGTGGAGCGTGACCAGCAAAATATTTTACACCTTACAGTCTTATTCTTCCTGCTTTTATAGTTTACTTGATATTCTTCACATTGCTCAGTATCTGAAATGAAAGCATCATATAATTAGCAGCTAAATGCTTAAGAGACTTCAAGGTTTGAGGTTGAATTCCTTCCTCCGTAGTTACATCGATTTAAACGTAACCTTGTGTAGAGTTCGGTCACGAAGGTAGCTATAGCGTATTTGGAGAGTAGAATTATGGTGTAGATAATTATGTAGCGGAAAATTGATACGAGGACAGGCTCACTAAATCACACATCTTGTTTGCCTAGCTTGATGGGTATTGGGATGGTGTTTATTAGGGGTTACTGTTTAAAACAGTAAACCGGAAAGGTGCCCAACGAAAATAACTAGTATTCCAATCTAGCCGTTGTTAAATCGGATAGTAGAATTATAGAGTAGGTAATAACGCGAAGAAAAATTGAACTAGAAATGTGCATGACGTAATACATTTTGATTACTAACCTTAACGTCGTGTATTAGGATGGTACATATTAGGAGTTGGGGTTTTATAACATAAAAGAGAAAATACAAAACGCACAACTATAAATATCCTGATTACGAATTTAGTCATTTCATTCGGATAATGGAATTGTACAGTAGATAGGTACGTAACGGAAAACTGAAGTAGGAAGGCGCATGGCTTCACACATCTTGTTTACCAACTTATACGTCGTATATTAGGATAGTATTAATTATGAATAAGTGGTTTTGTATTAGAAAAGAGAAAGGCGCGCAACCTGAATGATCTTGTTTACAAATCTAGTTATTGTTTATTAGGATAGTAGAATTATAGAGTAGGTAGATATAAAACAAAAAGGGGAAAAGCGTGTGTCTTCACATGTATTGTTTGCAAAGCTCGGCGTCATGTATTAGAATAACATTTATTATAGTAGGTGGTCTTGTAACAGAAAACAGAAAAGGGAATGGAGCGTAAAGATAAATATCTTGTTTAATAATATAGTTCTGTTTATTAGGATAGCAGAATTATCGTGTAAGTGGTCGTGTTATGGAAAGCAGAAATAGGAAATGCTCGCGATGACGGTTGTACATACTGTCATGCCTATCAAGCAAGTAGATTTATGTATTCAGGTGGGCATTTCGAAAATGGGTATTTCAGGACGAAGGATTTTGTCTGATACACCAATGTGTGTCAAATTAATACTTTAATCTAACATCTATATTTTAGGTTACTACTACATTTATTAATTCTTCTAGAAGAGCAGAATTTTAAGATAACAGAATAATTAAAAAGTAAGTAGTAGTATTTTAGAAAACAGTGTTATATTATTTTAAATACAGATTTCTCATTCAATGTGTATATATAAACTCCTGAGGAATATACTGCCACACATTTGTATAAATAAAAATTGTTTATTTCTTTATTGTTCCTCTTATTGTCAGTTCTACTGGTTAAAATTAGCTTAAAGTAATTCTTCAATTATGCATTGTGAGAGTATAAGATATTCATCGGTATGCGCTTTCAATTATGTTATTTAAAAAATCATTTCCACTTACACCAACTGAATTATAATTTTAATAGAGTAAGTGTTCCCTATGCAGCACCAAAATGTTTAATGTTATGGTTTTCAACATTTTATGTATTTAACTTTTGAAAGGTTCAATAGACTCTACAGACATCTGTGAATACCGGGCACATAAAGGGGAATATCTTGATGTACCTCAGAGTTTATGACATGTAATGTCACTGCCACTGTATTGTCTGTCGGTTCGATAAGTGCTTAGGTACTGGGTGTAAGGAAACTTAAATAAATTCTCGCATCACTGATAGCTAAGTAACCGATTCCACTGCTTGTTCATAATTGTCATGCTAAGTTATATATAAATATAGAACTTACGATTCAAGTAGCACTGGTCACTTTCACTTTGTTGTATTTTTCCTTTCCGTTTGGTCATTTATCCTATCGGAAACGTGTCCATGGCTACGTACAATAATAAATGACTGGATGTTATTAAGGTAATTACTCCGTTCAGTTTAATGAGGCAGAACTTAATAATAAGTTCTGACTGCAACTAATGAAAGTATAGCTATCAGTGAACAGAACTGATCAGGATCTACGAAACGGCATACTCTATTAAGGATAGAATGCCTGTTACATATTGCTGTTAGCTTTAAGATTATCCGAGAAAATGAAGAAAATTTTCAGGATAAAACTTTGCCTGGGAATGAGATTCTTTGAAAAATTAACGCGATTTTACAAACACACAAACATAACACCAATATGGTAATTTAAAAGTTTTAACAATTAAATTGATGTAATAGCCATTACTGTACCTAAGTTTGCAACGATTTTTACCCAGTACCAAAGCGAATAGTTATTTTAAAATGCTCCTTAAGTCTATTTTACTGAAACAGATTTGCGTTTTTAAGTAATTGACATTGGGTTCGAATGAATGAACCTCATAAAATGGGATTCCCTATTATTTTAGCAGATCGGCAAGTTCTATAACTCGACAAACGCGTAATTTGAAGTACGACAATATTTTTGCACATTAAATATATGTGAATGATGATTATTATCTTCAGATATAATTCAGACAGAAGTAATAAACGGCATTTTTATGCAACAGTTTAAATATATGTATTTTCACATAATAAAATGTATGAGAAGATTTTAGGGTACTTGGTAAATTATATATATAATATTTCGCCATATAATAAAAAATGATCTTTTGGTTTCTGTTGAACTTTTAACATATATTTGGTTCAGATTTTTTTATTCCTCGGCCTAGTCCATTAAAATCTACAGCATAATTGTAATCATATGTCTCCGTGGATGAAATTTAAAAAAGTGGCCGAAATCTATTTATTTTTTATATTGTTTAGCTACTGCAGATTAAACATAATAAATATGGTCATATGCATCACAATGCAGCATAATTAATCTCATGTAACCAGCAGAAGTTCATCAACTTCATGTGTTAATGCGTAATTGATAGTTATTCTAAGTTTTATTTAAAATTAGGTATTTCATCCTTACTGCTGCCTTTTTCTTGGTTCGTTTGTACAAAAGACATAAATGAACCTATCATTTTAAAACGTAAAATCTATTTATTATTGCTGCCGAAAATAATATGTATTATGGTACATATGTTATGTGCCTACATATGATTAGTTTTCTTATTCCATTTCAATGCCTTTATCCCAGTCGGGGCAATTCACTAACTTATTGCATAGCTAATATTTCTCACCTTCTTTGGCCAAAACCGGTTGGCGGGATGTTGCGTAGCTTTACGGGTAAATATGCAACATGCTTTGGAGGGGCAGAGTGTGTGTGTTTGTGTGTGTGTTTCAAACTGCAGTGGCAGGGGCGGGTGTTTAAATGGAAGTTTAGAGGGAAACCAGAGCCCGAACCAAAAGAACGCAATTCGATATTACTGTTTTATTTTAAGCCATTAATTTATTAATTCACAACTTATATGAATATAAAACCCAACAACTGTGCAATGAACTTAAATACTCACATTGTTTATATTTATGTAAATGCAATATGAGATCTATAATGACGCAATATTGCTTCTTTTAACCAGATAGTTATAAATGTATTGTACTCTGCGCACATGTAAAAAAATTTGCTTATGAATGATTGATAAATAATTTTTATTACTTACTAGCCAAAATTTGAAAATCCTCCAACTGCATCATTTCCTTCAATGGTTGGTTTCAAAGCCTCACTTATCATTAATCTAAACCTTTATTCTAAATATTATGTAGGAATATGAATGTTGAATTTGCAGAAACTTTAATTGAGAAAGTAATATTTTCACGTTATGAAAAAGCAAAGGGCAAAACTTCACTTTGGACTCATTTCAGTTTGTTTGTTAAACAACACATACTGAAATTAAGCATACAACTGTTTTCTAAGGTTTGCATTGGAGTCCTAATGGATGAAGTTTCTCTGTTAATAGATCGGGCGGATTAACTCAAGCTATACCTACCATTTTGAAACCGTAAATCCCCCTGGTGAGAAACCCGACTGAAGATATTTTGCCGTAGTTCATTTTCAGAAAGGACAAATGACAGGTTAATATTTTTCTTCCAGATTCAACTTCCAATCATCCACGTTACACTTAACCGCGTGTGAATGCTCTTTCTGCGCTGTTGAGTCTACGGGGAGGCCCTGGAATTGACTAGCTACCCTTTCACGGACCCCTCAGCGGTTTTAACTCGTAATACAGGAGTAGGATAACGTGTATTCAACAACTAGCTAAAATTTTAGGTTAGTTATGAAAATTAACCGTTTTTTTTCATTTTACGTTATTGTCACACAACTATTTTAGAAATTAGTTTTCCTGGTAGGTAACGGCAATTGCTGCAATTTCTTAGTCATCCTCAAAACTGAAAAGTTTTAATCCAATGATTTCCACCGGCTGAAGGCTGGAAAAGAAACGCTGTATATTTAGAGTTTCTGTCTAGATTTATTTAGAAATAGAGAAATTTGAATTATTTGAAGCGCTTGAGCACCTTACAGAAGGAAAATATTGTATAAGTAGATTTTCGATATAATATGTACACTGGCTCAAAACCGAATTAGGTATAAATGTCTCGAATTTATTGTGCTATCGAGATATGTCGCTTAAATTAATTGCACCGGTCTGAAATGGTTATTTTAAAAAGCTATTCGGAACATGAAAATAAAAGTTCTTACTTATTAATATGAACTTATTTCCAGCGTGTTTGCTAGAAATTAATTTATTTCATTGAATATTTGAAAATCACGGTGTACAATCCTTCACGCAAAAGATTTTGGGGCGTGCGGCCGGCTGGCGGCTGGCAGCTGTGTCGACCGTGTGTTTCTTGGTGAAGATTACAACATACACTGAAGCCTGGCGCAGCGCAGGGAAAATTTACTCCCCACCTCCCGCGCCGCTGATATAGCACTGCGGTGCAGTGCCGAGGTTGCATCAAGTATTGATCACCATCTATTAGTGCATAAAAAGGACATCCAACAATTATAAAATTTTAGTAATCATTAAGTCTTTGAATTTATAATGCATACAAATTTTTGAATTTAATGTCGGTTCATGTAAGTGTTTGCATGAAACCCGGATATATAATTTATTGCCGAAAGAAATGTATAATAAATATGTTTATAGCTTAAACAATTAATTGTGAAATTAAACAAGGGTCTGATACTAATTTCTGCAACCCAGGTTGTTTTATATATATGTTTTTTTTTAGATTACATTATCAGAAATGTCCAACTTTCTGTAAAAGCATTTACTAAATTTATCCAATTGTGTAGAATTCCTAATGTTTCCATACTTGGAAGGAATTATAAATATTTTTTATTTTATGGATTTTCTGCTCATCAATGTTGCAGCATGCTCAAGAGTGGGTCTGCTTTAATTACATTTTTACTGCAAAAGTGAATATTAGATTTGAAAAGAATTTCAGAAATAAGTGAGTTATCGTGGCTATACGGGAGGAAGAAAGTGTTACATGTAATACCTACATGACATTTTGTACCAATAATATGTAGAAATTATTTTCACCACAAATCAGCTAAGGAAAACATTTATTAAAGACAAATTCGGCTATTCAGGCATGCAGATACACTCTAAATATTCATAGTACACATTCTCTATTTTAATATCAAATTCCTGTTCCTATAAATATAAACGTTTGCAATTGCAAAGCCAAGCGTCCCTAAGACGGGAATTTATTCTTATTCAGTTCTGTTTTATTATGCTTTTGAACATGTTTAATTCCTTTGTAAAGTGCAAAGTCAAGTAACAATAAAAACGCAATTGTATTTTACTTAGCCTAAGGATTTAGGACGTAAATACCTTCAACTATTTCTGCGTTCTAGGTGCAACTTAAATTAAGTGAACTGAGAAATAGTAGATAAGAAAGCGTAGAGAAACGGTATATCTTTAGTAAGGAAAATAAACCTAACCATATATTTAGATAACGTTGGAAAGGGTAGCAGAATTCGTTCTATCACGTATCTGGTAGAAGAAAAATCACACAGAGAGAAGTGGCTATACCACACTTATATACCACACGAGGAATAATATTTTGGGACATCAGTTCTTTTGAAAAATGCTACAGCGAGGATAAAGAGTGTGAAAGCACTACAGGTCAAAATATGTAAGAGAATTACTAATATGCAGGTTTTTATTTGACATACATAATAAAATTTTAATTATTTTCTTAAAGAATGTGTGCATTAACGTTGTAAAATAATTATTAATTTTGTATAAGAACTTACAAGTTAAAATATGTTTCGTAGTAGTAAATGTGAATTTATAATGGAAGCGCTTTCATAGAGTCACTGCAAAAGAATTTTATCATCATTTTCTTAAATTAGTATGTTACTGTAATCGGCATTTGAAACTAAAATATTTCACAGATATACTTGTAACATACCAGTTTATTTGCTGTTGGAAACATACCAGGTTATCTGCTGATGTGCCGGCTAAGTTGCAGTAAACTCAAGATGAGAAGTTGAATCGGCTAATACAAATCCTAGTCAAGGGGATAGGTTTCGAAATCCTTGGTGCCATTAAAAACATATCTTGGCCAATGACAAAATTTATTATTGTTAAAAGGGAAGCAGATGGGCCGAGAGAATATCCGTTCTCTCTAGTTCACCAAATATGGCATCCCTGGATTTATGCAAAGCGTTCCAAACATACTGAAATTTGTATCTTTAAAAATTTCGTAATTTCTTTCCGTTTCGTTCTAGGTTATTTCTGATATTATTGCTTACATTTCCAATGATTTAGAATAAAATTCACTGAGACACGAATTTATTCCGTAACTATAAATTTGCTTTATTAAACACGTTAGTAGACTATATCTGGAAAAGTATACGATCATCAAGCTGCAGAGTTTATTACTAAGCGGTCTTCAAAGCAGTGAAATGTTACACAAAATTTTAATGTTATCACCAAGACTGTGATTTATATTTCCAAAATATTTTAATAAGAATCCATTAAATTACAGTTTCTACCATTTTGTTAACAACCTTAAAATAGTTTAAAAAACTCGAGCACAAATATCAATATAGTACTTAAAATTATTTTATTAATATTCACATAATATATGTCACATTACTAACTGCAATCAACATGCTGGCCTTACAGTAGGTTTTAAAATAAAAAATGCATAGTTTAACAGTAATTAAGAGAAGATTTAAATTGATTAGGGTTTATTAATATCATTTATTTTTGATTTTCTAACGTTCATCTGAACGTCATTGTGACTTAAACAATTACATTTCTGCATGTTGCGATTATAAGGATGTTAATTGATCCGTAAGTACAAAACAACTGGAAAGATTTTTTTTCTGCAATGTACTTAAGTGAATTATAGGATTGGGATATGTTTAGGAAATATAGTGTAACAGTCTGTTTTGTGCAGTTTCTATTTACAAGGTAAGGGCATATTGCAGTAGATGGCAAAGTGCATGGTTGAGTTTATAAAGGAAAGGGTACTTACATATTGCTCCAATGTGTTCTAGTTGAATGAAGTGCTTATTTTAAGGTATACAGATGTAAGGGTGCAGTTTTTAATATTTTAAATTTCGGCATTCTAAACACTAGCAAATGTTACATATATTAGTGAAGACAATGAGGCTATTGGACACTGACTTAAGAGGTAACAAGAATAGTGGAGACCTGTTTCATTAGACAAATGAACTTGTAACCCTACACTAGACTACATGCTTTGGTGACAATAGCAAATTTAATCATTTCGTCCCCCCTTCCATCTTCCCTGGAATTGGGGTTTTCCAAGAATATGGGTAAGGGGTGAACAAAGTGCCTCTGACTCTCAAATTAAATGAAATGTGGAACTCCCAATTTTTCAGTATCCATGTTTATAAAAATGTTATGTAACAGCGTGAAAACAAATGCGTAAGAACACACACATAAAGAAATGGTTTAAAAATAATGGAGACAAACAAATTCCAAAAATAAATGACACATTGATTCCTAATTAAAATTAGACATAAAAATAGCAATTGAAAAATAACCTAAAATACATACTAAATAAAGTATTCTCTAATTAAGGTATTATTCTCAAAACATGTTGTGTCTACCTTTGACCATGATGTGTTAGTTAACAGGTGGCCTTAGTTAAAAATTTGGTTCCAGGTTATTAGTAAATATGTGGAATTGCTCTTTGTAGTAACCCCTAACATAATACGACGACATGGCATTAGTCGAGCATAAAGTATTAGATGTCAGAAAAATGAATGTGTTTTGATACTATTATTTGTAATTTGTGGACTTCTAAACAAAATCTTATAAAATTTACTAACTCCCTGTGTTTATTGTCACAGTCCATTTGCGTTTATATCGGAAACGTTTCATTAGATTTTCAAATGCACATACTGGATTATAGAGGAAACGATAAAGCGAAACGTTTATCAAAATTTAATGAACCACTTATTGTGGAGAAATTTAAGTTCTGGGAGGTGTGTGTATGCGCAATATATTTATAATGCAAATAAGTTAAGAATCCGAAATAGGGCACAATTTATATAAATTAGGAAGTTTATGCATTTGGAAAATGACACAGTCTCAATTATGTAGAAAAAGTAAACGCGGTGCAAAACCTATACCATCAATGCACGCATCCGCTAATGATAGCATCAAGTTGCTCATGATTTGTAATAGAAATTGAGACAATATTTATAAGCTGCCACCTCCTAATTTAATTAATTAATTTTTTGCAGCTTTCTTATTATATTCATGAGTGCAATGTCATTTTATTTCTGGTACAAGTGTTGAATTAATGCCTGTATAAAGTCATTTTCTGGTACCCGAGTGCAGAAATCCACCCTAGCAGAAAATTTCTGTTGCCTATTGTTAACAATATTGGTAAAGGTGACCAGTACTCACCGATTATTCATGAGTATGCTATAGCATGGTCCATGCAAATGGTTTTATTTTGTATTCTGTTAGCAAATTGTAAACCAGGGTAGGCATAATAAATCTCATGGCTATTGCCAGGATAAAAATACACGCCGATAATCTATTCAAGGGAAGAAGCAGCCCTCTTCAGTTGAAATCTGCATGTAAAAAGTCACGTAGGCCATTTTTATTTATTGTTGTAAATTTGCGACCCGCAGTTATTTTTTTTCAGAGTATTCAGTTGTGCATTATCAGTGTAATGGCATTCTCAATTCAGTTCTATTAATAGAAAGCTGTAGTCAGTTTTGGAAGTTAATTAAGTGTGGGGCACAATATGGACGTCTCGTTTTAAAATTTCAGATTTGTTAATGACAAAAGAGTTGGAAGAGGGAATGTGCACTGGAGGGGAAAAACAAAATTTATAATAATATAAAATCTCCTTTGGTACTACAGGAGTACATATATTCAGAATGTAGGGATCTTGCAAAGCAATGAAAAATGGCATCCTTATATCCAAATTCTCTTTTGCAAACCATAATTAAAAAAGCCTTTGTTATTTGGGAAAATACTTAATAAAAGGTGTATTTTTACACTATTTGTATAAAATTATAATAGTAGCAATTGTTAAAATGCTTTCTTGAACAGAATATGATGTTATTATAATATAAAGGATACAATTACGTATTGCTGAATACAGAATCTATAATTCATCTTCAGTACAATTACGTAATTATGCTCAAAACATTATTTTCAATAGCGTTTAACACCCTTTTTACTATTGAGGCACCCCATGCAGTTCCACCATTGTTTGCAAACCCTGTTAATATTTTTCGTGTTCATACATTTAATCAATCAGTTTTACGTTACTACTTCTTATAATTTTGGATATTCTCGCGATTATTAAAAATCACGCTTTTGAGATTGGGCGTTAAGTCCATCTTCACTAATAATGCAAACAAAAGAACTAAATGATTACCATTGATTCAATGGTGTTATAAGTTTAACAAAAGAAACCATTCATTGACATCAGAATAAATTCAATAGAAAATCAACATTTATGTAACTTAACATTTCATTAATATTGGTTTATAATTCTGATATGAAAATAAATAACAACGCAATGCTTTTACAGTAGTATACAAATCGGAATTTCTAAAAATTAGAAAACTCGTTTCGCTCGTTTTTCAAATATGTGAACATGGTATATTGTACAACGTTATCAAATAATGTTATAATTTATTACTAAACACAAAGGAATTTGACACCTAACCTAAACTATGTCATTTCCTTGCTTTCTACTGTGGTTACTGCTTCTATTATGGTTTAGCAAAAATTAAGTAAAAAAAACCGAATAATGAGATTAGCAACAAAAATTTCAATTTGTGAATACATGTAGAAGCAATGATTTACAATATTCTCTACAGTAGCAGGCGGCTTGGAAACAAGTTCGGAATTCTATATTTTACATTTTGTGTAGTCTTCCCTCAATTTGAGCAAGGATCAGCCTCCCAGAGTTAGTAATTATTTACTTGTGATTAATGTGCAGTCATGTCTTAGAAGATGACATTTTGTATTACTACAAATATAAAACGTAAATGTATAAACATCTGAATACACGGAACGTAATTTAAGTGCATCGTCATATTGCTTAGTCATTATTCAGTATTTACTTCTCTGTTTGTGAAAAGCCCTACGATCACATTGTCATCAGGACACGAACCCCACGGATTTTCCGCACAGCCCATATATTATCTAGATAATGTCTTGTACCGGGTATTGCTACTTAGTGTGAATTCACGTGACAGAGAATATTTCCATATTTCCGCAAAAAGAGGACCTGCAATCATGGACAGGACCATCTTGCTCAACAATACAAGATGTGTGTATAGAGTTACCTATAAAAATTAAAATGGCAATGATCAGTAGTGGTTTTGCCAAATGGAAATAATGCTTATTATTGCTGTTCAATACTGAATACAGTGGGAAACATGAATAATATATAAAATGATTGATAAATATATAAAATGAAATATTTTATGCGTGCTCAATAGAAATTAATATACCTTTGTTATTGCCCTGATATAATAGATGGTAGATTCCGATAATATATTAGAAAAATAATTTTAAGGCTATGTTATTGCCATGTAATCAAGAAACTGTTAGGCAGTAGTAAATACCAAATATTTTGAAAAAAAAATATATAATTATTAGAGATTTTCATTCTTCGTTGCTTCCTTTTAGAGATACAAATGCATTATGATAAATTATATAAATAAAACTATTTTATGTATGCATTGAATGATAACTGTCAAATCTGTAAGAGGGATTTATGAGTTTATATACTGTAACTTTTATTGCGGATGGAATGATTAAGTTTTCATTTAGTGGTTTTGCTTTTCACTTTCAAATTTATTTCCGATCATTTACGGAATATACGTCTTAAAATTGCATTGCAAGAAGTGACTTTGAATCTATAAAATCAGAGGGATTCATCTGTTTATATACTGTAACACTTATTGCTGATGAGATAACGCAGTTTTCACTCCCCGACCTTTCTTTCACTCTCAACTATATTTCCGATAATTTAAGGGATATATGTGAACGCTATTTTGCGAGATGTGATGCTAAATCTATAATTCTGATTCAGATTAATACTATGTCATAAAATATTAATTCCAGTAATAATTTTGACAAATGAATTGAATTAAGGAAACATCTCATTTATTTCATTGTCACATCATAAACACGGAAAAAAATCTCCTGGAACATTTAGGTGTACATAAAAATAAAATATTCGTACTTTGTTTAGAATCCTCATTCACTCTTATTGATGTAGGAGGAACGAAGAAAAAACTAAGGTTATACTACCGACTTCGCACTTAAAAGCTGATTTCCGTAGATTTTGTATTTATAGCGACGAAAGTTCCTTAGCATTTTGTCTGTACTCAAGAGATGATAATAAACCATGAGTAAAGTTGAACATGTTACTTACCTAAACGAACCAGTTGTTTTAGCCTTTGATCTAAAAACTATCCTACAAACGCGTTGGGGTTTTGAAGTGTGTTACCTGCGAGCGGCTTTCCGTAATTTTCCTCTACAAGTGTGTTTATTTTACGTGAAATATCATACAACATAGGGGTGAACTGATGAACTTTATAATAATTAGTAGATATTTGCTCACATATTGTTCGTATAAGATCAGGAAAGTTCATATGGGGAATCAAATAATACTAAAAATCTACATTTCTGCCATTACTTTCGTAGTTAACAGGATTATATATTTGAAATTTTCGCGTTATCAATTGCACGAAATTACTATTTTCTCGTAAAGATGTATTTACTTCTATAGAAATGAAAACTGGTATTATATTAATTTACGATTTGTAATTAAAATGAATAGAAACTGAATATATTAGTGCATAAATGCTTGGTGCATATTTTAGATGTTCTAAAATTTTTCTCATCTTTGCACAACACCAGATCCTTCCTACCAAATGATAGCATAACTAGGAAAAGGAGAAGTTTATATTACTTCAAATACAGCAATATCTGCACTTTCTTGTGTATGAAATTTAAACTAAATATTGAATTCCTCCCCATAGCAAACACTGATAGACGGAACAATTATTACGATCACAGCCAACGAAACTGTTTAAATTGTGTGATCCGTTTCAGAAGCAGGGTTATCGTCCGCACAATGGAGCACTGTATTAGGGAAATAGGAATGTAGAGAAGGTTTTGTGGAATAAAAGCCTGAAAGAAGTGTCGTTTCCAAGGACGAATTACAGGTAATTAGGTCCTGGTCCTCTTATACATGAAAAACTAATCTTACATTTCATTTGCCTGCATTGGGGAATGACAGTTTTGTTTACAATTTGTTAGATATAAATTATTTACCATAAAGTTTTTCAAAGAGCATTCCTCAATTATATTTGTAGTTTACGTTTAGCATTTACAGAAAATTTTATTTATTATTTTTCTTTGCTTCTATATAATTACCCTATTTAGCTGCTTTTTAAAATGAGCTTAATTCTAATTTAAACTGCTGAGAAATCACAAGATTAGGCACTCCTTGAGATGAAATGAGAAATTAAAAAAGTTATGGTTTAAGGAAAGAAGCTTTTCGGGCCATTTATGAGAACTGAGGAAACCTGAAAATTACCTCATTAAAAATACGCTTCTGGCGGGAATCGAAACTCAGAACTTCACTTCCGTGTCTTAACTATATCGGTTATCTTTGGCTGTATCCAAATGGTTAAAATAAGCAGCATAAAATTAATTTTGATTTATAAAAAATACTTCCCTAAAGCACAAGAATAAGATCCTGTTATTTTTTTATCCTGATTCGATATTATAAAAGAGCTAAAAGTGTTACATTTAAATATAATCAGTATAAATTAACCATTAATGTGTTACCCCTTCACAATTTCAATAGAGATTGTAAGAAAATAATATGTCCAAATTTATACCCGGTTGAACACAAAACGGTACTAATTTGCAGATTTCGCTTATTCATTGTTCCTTTAGCGATATACTTTCTTTTTTCTTATACTTACCGGTCCTAATTGTCAAGTGGTAACCATACTTGCCTCGTAGGTCCAAGATCGCGGGATCAATGCCGGCCAGGTTGGACAGATATTTTCGGAGGCGAAAACATGGTATGGCTTCCATCCGATTCTTTTTTGGGGAAATAAAATATATTTTCATTATTGAAGGACCAGTAAGCTAAATAAATACGTAATATAATAATATTATTATTTTGTGCACACTTCACTTCTCTAATTCTACTTTCAACATTAAACACCATTTTAAATGATACAACACAACAGGATAAAAATCTAAACTTCATCAGTGACCTCAGATGAGGGCAGCTTAACTAAGAAGGAGGAGCCTTTTTCTGCAATTCAAATTCGAATAGTGATTCTGCTAATATGTAGGCGTTGCTCTATGTAAATTCATAGCCAATGAAACTAGAGAAGACAGGGCCTGGGCGGGTGAAGGGGGGCTGGGCGGTCCCACAGAGGCTTATTGTATTAGGGGATGAGGAATATCCAGAAGGTATTTGAGCCTTAAACTGATGCAAGAAGGGGGATGCTTCCGAAGATGATTATAATAATAATAATAATAATAATAATAATTAAGTTTGACTGATTTAATAATCTACTTCTGAATTAGCAGCTTTAACTGACATATAAGTGTACTAAGGAATTCACTGTACAACTAAGAAAATTCTTTTATATATCTGCAATCCTAATACGAGGGACTGTATTTTGAACAGTAAACCAAGGAATTCCGAGTATGCATTTAGTGTCCAATAAAATGATTAACTATTCTTTCGTTCACAGTGCCTGTAAGTAATTAATAACGAAATTAAATACGCAGAACCTGTGCTTAATTATATGCAGTGAAAATAAATGTGCTATAAGAGAAACTCCCAAATTTGTCACGGAAACAGTCAAGCGTGTTTTACATTCTGTGGATTGGTAGCTATTAAGCATTTAAACCTTGAAGCCGAATTACTCCTTGTTTTTTCATTTATTCCATACTGTTACCGAGAATCCGCACAGAAACCGCGGCTTTATAATTTGAAGTTTGCATTTTCATTGGACATTTAAGCTCTGGGATTCTTGCACACAAAATCTCAATGAGAGTGTAATTTATACCAATCCAGGGTATTAGGATAGTAGAAATTATAGCAGGCAGTTATGTAAAGGAAATGGAATAATTATAGGTGGGCGACAATATATGCATCTTGTTTACCAAACTGGGTATCTTGTACAAGGATTATAAAAATACGAAGCCATTGTCAGGATTTTCTGGAGAAGGGAAGATATGGGGTGTATTTTGGCAACAGAGCCGTCGCTTGAGAGAGTAATGAAAATAGTAAGGTGTTTAAGGAAGTGTCTCTAAGCGAAAGAAGGGGCATAAATGAAGGAGTATATTTCGTATGTACTTTTAATTTACGTTACGGCAAGAGCATGTTGGAGTTATGTCTTAAGATATTAATGCATAAATCATATTTACATTATATTTCATTAGTTATGCAGTGAAACTAAAACCATTCATTCTTTGCAATTATACCTAAGCATTATAACAAATTTATAATGTAAAATAATATACTCATTTAAAATAATACATAATAAAATCCAACATTCCTGAAATATAAAATCTAGCATCTCTTAATGGATTATTAACAAAATTTTCCTTTTCATTTCTAGACCTAAAGTGTAATAATTTATTGAATTGCTCATTTCACAATATAGCCTATAATATATACTATAGATGGGTATTTTTTTTCTAAAGTCGTAAATGTGACACGGATAAAAACAATTTCGTAACGGAAGGTGTGCAGTTTTTACTCTGTCAGAACTTATCTCCCATACTGAAGTTGTTCCTATTAGCCCTTGTACGGCAAATGCCCGGGAAATATCCTAAACATATGCAAGGAACGCTTCCTTCCCGAAATTGTGTCCCCATTTTATCATTACATGTAAAGCACTATCAGTATCCACTAAATGCAGTTTCACACTAGCAGAAATAAACTCAAAATAAAAAAATGCCGTAAAATAAGAGGTTGCAAACAACATTCCGAAACATATTTCAATATTGTTACTTTATTTTTATTGCTTTCATTTTAGGTGGGCATTCTTATGACTTTATCTTACAATACCACCTTTTTTTCTCCTGTCCATCATTTGTAAAACCATGACAATGACAATGATGATGATGGTGATGTTGATAATTACTACAAAATTTCCCAATGCACTTCAGTGTAGTTCTACAAGTACTTAAACATAGATTTTGATGGATTAACTAAATAGGAACCAGTTTCCAACCTAAACAAAAAACTTGTACTAGATAATAAAAGTCTACGACGTTTGGTTGATTTTGAAGTGAATTAAAGTAATATGATCTTATGCGAAGCGGAATATTATGTTTACAAATGATATGATCTTCAAAGCTATTTATTCTGTTATTGTTAATAAAGGAGGTCGTATTTGCACTATTTTCAAATTTAACTAAATAGACATGCATGCTGCTTCTTCGATCTGTTGTAAAAAAGTAGCAAATATTTTATTTCGTACTATTAAAGCGGATACTGCCCCCGATTTTTAATTCATGAAGCAATCTAAGCGTTATGGCCTGAAGGTTTTCTTGGCTGCTAGTTTTATATAGCACAAACGTGGTTATATAAGCTTCAAAATTTAGGTATGGCAGCTCCATAATAAACACGTAGACACTGATAAATAGTAGATCACACTTATACGGGCTATCAGTTTTATCATTACACTGCTCCATACACAAAATATTATGGAAATAAAATGAGTTAAACTTTGCTAATTTGGAGCCAATGAATTCGAACTTGACGCTAAAACTTACATGTTAGCTCTAGTTTTTTAATTGCGGCCATTACGATTTCTTTTTCGCACAATATCCAGTCCCACATATAAACAATTCTTTGCACGGCGTGAAGTGTGTCATCATTTACACAGGACAGTATCATCAAATAATGTTGTATATCGCCGCCTGTGTTGTTCACGTGTTCAGTAGCTTTGTTGCCAGACCAGAGAATTGTGGCTACTATCATAAATAAGATAGTGGTCGTGTTTTGATGTGTCTCGAAGTGCTTCCATCATAATTGTGTGTGATATGCTTCCTTTAGACAAATTATTATATGCAGACAAATACAAAATGGTTCGTATATGTGTAAATAATGCATATAATTGCTCCATTTGCGAAAAGGTATGATTTTCCTCTAGAAAGTGTTGAATTAAGCCTTCTATAAAAAGCCTATTTCTCATTATTTGTTTTTATGATAGGGGACCAGGATTAAAAATGTCACTGCAAGTATGCAGCACTACTTGTTCTTCTAACTTGAATGTATTGATAAATAGGAAAGGTCATGTGGCATTTGGAGTACCGAGCTGGAGGGGAACCCACTAGCCATTTTACTGATTATTTCTGTATGGTTCCCTCTATAAACAAAGAAGTCTGCTTTAAGAAAAAATCAACAGTTGTATACCTAATATACCCTCTGCAATTCACCCTGTACTTAATGACAACTAACTTCCAATTCCTGAACCCCTAGGTTAATTTTTTGTGAGTTATGATGAAGATAGCAGTGCTTTCATAATTGAAAATGAAAATGAATTGCCATTAACTTGAAGAAATGTAGACTTTTTCCAATCACATTATCCTCGAATCACAAGAAGACACAAGCGCAGCTCAATGTATTTATCAGGGATCTAGAACTTCCGAAAAATTAATAGAAAAATGGCATCACGGTTACAATATTTTTAAATTAGTATTTAACATATATGTTTACTTCTGAGGCACCAAGTGGATGGACACTCATGATATATGAAATGAGGAATAAATTGGGGAAGGACATGCATTTTAAGGAAGGAAGTGTTCCAGGCGTAAGTTTATAGTGCCTCCCTGGAAATTGCTATTTATGAGGAATGAGAAAACCTTGTTAAAACCTTCAGTCCTGAAGGACGGCTCCATCGGGAATCAAACTCCACACTCACAAGTCCGTACCTTAACGATCTTGGCCATGCGTTGCGGGCGGCTACATCAGTGGAATTATTTACACGACTACGTGAAAGTACGAAATTTCGCACTGGAAATAGATAATTTGATCAGTTTTTTTTAAAAAACTGAGGGGGAATTCACAATCTGAAAAGCGTAATAAGTGTGATGAAGACATTGAATATAAAATATAAGGTACAGCCCCAAACAATGCCGGCCCCAAAAGATAAATAATCATCACCAAACATGTATCTAATATTAACCCATCCAATAAATCACTGTCGTTTCGAAGACAAGACTTAAAACAGTACCTTTACATAATGAAAAGGAGTTTTCGTCCATTCTTGTGGCTTATGCCACCAATACAAAAGTATAATACAAATATGAGAAACATCCTGATAGGAGTAAAATACATGAGATATCAATGGGAGGTTTATGGGGATTTTAAAAATATTATCATTTTACTTGGGGTGACCAGGCTACACAAATTACTGTTGTTTCCTTTGCGAGTACGATTGTTGTGGTAGAGACGAACACTATTCTCAGGAAATTTGGCCCACGAGACAGTCATTATATCCTGGAATGAAAAATGTATTTTATAACCACGATTGTGCGAAAACAAATGTTTAACACCCAGCACAACATATAAAACTCGGGCTTTTGAAAGATTGTGTAAAAGCTTTAGATTCAAATACCCCCAATGTTTGTAAACAGGGTTATAAGATGTTGCATAGGTTATTCCGTAGAAATAAGCAAGCATAAGCCTACGAATAATAAAGCGATCTATATTTGGTTTGCATAGTAAAAAATAAGCAAGTCAGAATTTGTTACACTTTTTTCTACGAAACGGAAATACCAAGCATCTTAACATACACAGAAATAATACGTGCAAATATTTTCACATCACCTTAGCTCCTTATTTTACTCTTCACATTCTGAAATATTGGTCCCCATTTATCTAATAAAGACAGTTGAGCATAGATATATCTGAAATCCTCAAATTTACAATTCATCCTGAAAATAAAGGGAGTAATTAAAAGATTAGTAATCAGAAAAAATGGGAAAACGTTCTATACGAATATGTTAATTCTCGGATTAAGACATTGCCATCATTTAGATAATTCAAACATATATGTTATTATCTTTTTAACATTGGAAATTGTTTTGCACATGTTTGATCAGGATAATGAATTTTTTCAGAGTAGCAGGAATGAAAGATTTATTTAAGTGGTTCGGTTGCCTAGTAACCTATCGTATTAGGATAATAGAAATATGAAGGCAGTCATGCAGGGAATCACAAAAGGGGAAAGCGCGCTGTGTGCAGACATGTAGAGAAACATCCTTATCTCGAGGATGCGGGATAATGTATATCAATGCATGAAGCTAATAAATAAATTCTATTTATTTTGGATGGTCCACATAGATTAGACAAAGACAAAAAATTAAGTTAACCTATGAAGTCATAAAATGTGGACGTAATATTCAAGATATGTTAACACAAATGAAAAACTCGGATTACGGAATTAAATATTCACAAACGAAAATACAACAGAACGGTGGTATTTTGGATAATAGGTTCTTTTGTATTGTGTAAGCTCAATTATGACTTAATTTCCAAATTTGGAAAAGTACATGCCGGCTGTTCTATACTATATCAGAGACTTATACTACATCTATACTACATCTATACTACATCATCAAAATTGGGTAAACTATTGTTCATTTATTTTTTATTAATAGTTTTCCAAGATCAAAAAGTTCTGAAATTTGTTGAAATGTCAAACAAAATACTAATTTAAATGGTTGGTTTTTAAAATTAGATACAGTAATATGCATATAAATATATTTTTCTAAAAGTAGGAATTTTTTATTAATATATATATATAATTTTAATACATGCAGACATTAAACTTCAATAAATGTTATTGGTATACACACCAAATATAATAAAGTGGTTTATTTGTAGAGGCAGGAAAACTGCATTAATTAATTAGCCCCATTTCAAGACCAAACTTAGAATGGTAGACATATTGACAAACTTAAAGTAATTCAAATTTTTAACGTATACAAATTCACAGATAACAGCTAATACAGTCATATATAATAAATAAATGTGCAAATTTCAGTAATTTTATGACGAAAACGAAAGATTTTACAAGGCAAGGAAAGTAAAATAGTCAAATCGCAGCAGGCCTGTCAATACTGCAAGGTAAAAGTTAGACGCCTTAAAACTATTCTTATTCATTTGTTATTTTGTCTACAAACCAGCTGGCAGAGAGATCATTCATTTTACTGAATACCAACAAATATTTACTGAAGGATAGGACATTACACTTTTGAATTTGACATAAGTATTTATGCATGTGTATGTATATATATATATATATATATATAGTATTCAAAGTGAATACCTTCGTGCAGACTGTTGCATTTCCAAAATAGTTTAAAATTCTATTTTTTTTTTTTGGAATAGTTGATGCTCATTCAAAATATTATTTCATAAAGCACATAATTCAGGAAAACAACACCGGTAAACGCAATATTACACAATGTGTATTATATCACCCTTATGATCAATATTTTTATTTTTTTTATTGCTGCTTGTCTGTTAAGCCTCCTAAGTTGTGGCCAAAATCACGCACTTACTTGATATAGCAAAGTGGGTGAAACATTCACCACTAACAAAATATTTAATTGTGAATGAAATATCAATTTGAATTTTCTTTGTATTAAAATATATATTTTTTATTCGCCAATATTCTGGGATTTTATTAGTGATTATTGCATTCCTCCTTTTGCTAGCAGTTTTTATTTTTCCCTTGATTATTATAATAGACATGATTTTCGTAAGCCTGAAAACTCTTAACAATGTAACTAAATTTTTTTTCAATTTAAGAGCAGAATATTAATACAATTATAAAAATATTTATAAAATTATTACAATCACATGTTCTGATTTTATTTGAATTGTGATTGCATACTGGTATATGTATATCTTTATCATGCTGATAGAAAGAGCTACATTTGATTTTCATTTCATGTAGTATTTTTGTAGTATAAGTCTATAGTCATATTTCTACTATTATTACAGTTGCAAGAGGTACCCTTAGAATTAAATAACATTCTGAATATATCAAAATTACATTGGGGACTTTCCAATTAATGTTACATTCTATTCATTCTTTTGCATGAGGATAAAATCCCTGCATTGGTTCATTAGGGATCGGTCAGTTGTTGCGCAGGTTGTTGCTGGAGAATGAAATTTACTTAGCAAAAACATGTGCTAAGTGAAACTTAGGTGACCAACTATAGTTAACAGGTAATTTACATCCAGAAATCGAACCTAACAGCTCTCTACTGCGAATACGTGAAGTGTCAAAGCAGGTTTCCGAATCCGCTTTTTCTAGATAAACGTTTTATAAATTTTGCTTTATAGTCATAACGCTTTCATAACTTTTGGGTTAATAGTTTTCGCAAAACATTGCATATTTATAATAGGTATTCATAACTTTCATATACTTTTAATAACTTGTGATACACACGAAGAATTATTTTGTTTCATTCCAAATATATTTAATTGCATTGCTAAATTTAAGTTAGAGTAAAATAGTTTTCAGGTACATTCAAATTACCGCTGCACCACCTCAATAATATACCATGGATGTCCTTCAAGCAAATGGGAAAGTTACAGTTATGAAAATAGTTGAACCAATTGCCCAATTAACACATAATTATTATGAAAGAAATTTTGTAGCACTATGCGTTGTTTTAATTATTAGAAATGGAATTACCCCGTAAAATGTGCCGTTTACCATTAGGAATTTACTACTGCCAGGAAGTGTCCATAAACATAGGCCTGAAATATATCTTTATGTCACTGAATGTTCTGGAAAAGCAGAAGTTTTCATGTCATTGGTAAAGACGTAATCTATACAATTACTAACTATATTTTTAGAACTTATTTCTTTGAATTAACTAATGAGTCAAAGTGGTTGATCAAGTGATCGACAAATGACTATTATAAATAATTTGGTATGTTAAATAATAATTCTGTCTTTACAAGCATTACAAGGTAATAATATAAGGAATTATTGAGATCCCAATCTGAGGCGTCATATTCACCGCACTGATCCAAGGAATTCGGAAAATTTTGAGTTGCATCAAATAACGAAACATTCGTTAGTTTTTAAGTCTCCTAAGCGTTACAATGAAATGTAAATAATAATGGAAATAACCTATCTGAAATTGCTCATAATTATAGGCAGCACTGCTTAAAAATATCAATCTCCTCGTATGGGGGGTTTCCATATCCATCGTGGAAAAATACAGCGTCATAGGTTTCTTGTGGAGCGTGACCAGCAAAATATTTTACACCTTACAGTCTTATTCTTCCTGCTTTTATAGTTTACTTGATATTCTTCACATTGCTCAGTATCTGAACTGAAAGCATCATATAATTAGCAGCTAAATGCTTAAGGGACTTCACGGTTTGAGGTTGAATTTCTTGCTCTGTAGTTACATCGATTTAAACGTAACCTTGTGTAGAGTTCGGTCACCAAGGTAGCTATAGCGTATTTGGAGAGTAGAATTATGGTGTAGATAATTATGTAGCGGAAAATTGATACGAGGATAGGCTCACACATTCACACATATTGTTTGCCTACCTGGATGAGTATTAGGATCGTGTTTATTAGGGGTTACTGTTTAAAACAGTAAACCGGAAAGGTGCCCAACGAAAAATATCTAGTTTTCCAATCTAGCCTTTGTTAAATCGGATAGTAGAATTATAGAGTAGGTAATAACGCGAAGAAAAAGTGAACTAGAAATGTGCATGACGTAATACATTTTGATTACTAACCTTAACATCGTGTATTAGGATGGTACATATTAGGAGTTGGGGTTTTATAACATAAAACAGAAAACAAAAAAGGCACAACGATAAATATCCTGATTACCAATTTAGTCATTTCATTCGGATAATGGAATTGTACAGTAAATAGGTACGTAACGGAAAACTGAAGTAGAAAGGCGCATGGCTTCACACATCTTGTTTACTAAGTTATACGTCGTGCATTAGGATAGTATTCATTATGAATAGGTGGTTTTGTATTAGAAAAGAGAAAGGCGCGCAACCTGGAAGATCTGGTTTACAAATCTAGTTATTGTTTATTAGGATAGTAGAATTATAGAGTAGGTAGATATAAAACAAAAAGGGGAAAAGCGTGTGTCTTCACATGTATTGTTTGCAAAGCTCGGCGTCATGTATTAGAATAATATTTATTATAGTAGGTGGTCTTGTAACAGAAAACAGAAAAGGGAATGGAGCGTAAAGATAAATATCTTGTTTAATAATATAGTTCTGTTTATTAGGATAGCAGAATTATCGTGTAAGTGGTCGTGTTATGGAAAGCAGAAATAGGAAATGCTCGCGATGACGGTTGTACATACTGTCATGCCTATCAAGCAAGTAGATTTATGAATGTGTATAATTATCATTATAATAAAATAATAATAATAATAATAATAATAATAATAAAATAATAATAGTAATAATAATTATAATAATAATAAAATAATAATAATAATAATAATAATAATAATAATAATAATAATAATAATAATAATAATAATAATAATAATAATAATAATAATAATAATAATAATAATAATAATAAAATAATAATCATAACAAAACAATAATAATATTAATGATACTGTTAGTTCAACAAATTTAATTTCTTAGTTTTTTGTGTCACCATGTTCACCTATATTCAGGTTCGCATTTCAAAAAATGGGTATTGGAGGACGAAGGATTTTGTCTGATACACCAATGTGTGTCAAATTATTTCTTTAAACAAACATCTATATTTTAGGTTACTACTATATTTATTAATTCTTCAAGAAGTGCAGAATTTTAAGATAACAGAATAATTAAAAAGTAATTGTAATATTTTAGAAAACAGTGTATATTGTGTTAAATACAGCTTTCTCATTCAATGTGTATATATAAACTCCTGAGGAATATACTGGCACAGTTTTGTATAAATAAAAATTATTTATTTCTTTGTTGTTCCTCTTATTGTCAGTTCTACTGGTTAAAATTAGCTTAAAGTAATTCATCAATTATGCATTGTGAGAGTATAAGATATTCATCGGTATGCGCTTTAAATTATGTTATTTAAAAAATCATTTCCACTTTCACCAACTGAATTATAATTTTAATAGAGTAAGTGTTCCCTATGCAGCACCAAAATGTTTAATGTTATGGTTTTCAACATTTTATGTTTTTGACTTTTGAAAGGTTCAATAGACTCTACAGACATCTGTGAATACCGGGCACATAAAGGGGTATATCTTGATGTACCTGAGAGTTTATGACATGTAATGTCACTGCCACTGTAATGTCTGTCGGTCCGATAAGTGCTTAGGTACTGGGTGTAAGGAAACTTAAATAAATCCTCGCATCACTGATAGCTAAGTAGCCGATTCCACTGCTTGTTGATAATTGTCATGCTAATTTATATATAAATATTATTATATTATTACGATTCAAGTAGCACTGGTCACTTTAACTTTGTTGTATTTTTCCTTTCCGTTTGGTCATTTATCCTATCGGAAACGTGTCCATGGCCACGTACGATAATAAATGACTGGATGTTATTATGGTAATTACTCCGTTCAGTTTAATGAGGCGGAACTTAATAAGTTCTGACTGCAACTATTGAAAATATAGCTATCAGTGAACAGAACTGACCAGGATCTACGAAACGACATACTCTATTGAGGATAGAATGCTTGTTACATATTGCTGTTAGCTTAAGATTATCCGAGAAAATGCAGAAAATTTTCAGGGTAAAACTTTGCCTGGGAATGAGATTCTTTGAAAAATTAACGCGATTTTACAAACACACAAACATATTACACCAATATTGTAATTTAAAAGTTTTAACAATTAAATTGATGTAATTACCATTACTGTATCTAAATTCGCAACGATTTTTACCCAGTACCACAGCGAATAATCATTTAAAAATTCTCCTTAAGTATATTTTACTGAAGCAGACTTGCGTTCTTAAGTAATTCATTCGTACATTCATTTGCTTCATTTATTGACATTGGGTTCGAATGAATGAACCTCATAGAATGGGATTCATTATTATTTTAACAGATCGGCAAGTTTCATAACTCGACAAAAGCGTAATTTGAAGTAGGACAATATTTTTGCACATTAAATATATGCGAATGATGATTATAATCTTCAGATATAATTCAGACAGAAGTAATAAACGGCATTTTTATTTTCACATAGTAAAATGTATGAAAAGATTTTAGAGTACTTGGTAATATATATATATTTCGCCATATAAATAAAAAAATGCTCTTTTTGGTTTCTGTTGAACTTTTAACATATATTTGGTTCAAATTTTTTTATTCCTCGGCTTAGTCCATTAAAATCTACAGCATAATTTTAATCATATGTCTCCGTATATGAAATTTAAAAAAGCGTCCGAAATCTTTTATTTTTTATATTGTTTAGCTACTCCAGATTAAACATAATAAATATGGTCTAATGCATTATAATGCAGCATAATTAATCTCATGTAACCGGCAGAAGTTCATCAACTTCATGTTTTAATTTGTAATTGATAGTTATTCTAAGTTTTATTTAAAATTAGGTATTTCATCCTTACTGCTGCCTTTTTCTTGGTTCGTTTGTACAAAAGACATAAATGAACCTATCATTATAAAACGTAAAAGCTATTTATTATTGCTGCCGAAAATACTATGTATTATGGTAAATATGTTATGTGCCTACATATGATTAGTTTTCTTATCCCAGTCGGTGCAATTCACTAACTCATTGCATAGCTACTATTTCTCACCTTCTTTGGCCAAAACCGGTTGGCGGGATGTTGCGTAGCTTTACGGGTAAATATGCAACATGCTTTGGAGGGGCAGAGTGTGAGTGTGAGTTTGAGTTTGAGTATGAGTATGAGTATGGGTTTGGGTTTGACTTTGAGTTTGAGTGTGAGTATGAGTATGAGTATGAGTATGAGTATGAGTATTGGTTTTGGTTTGGGTTTGAATTTGAGTATGAGTATGAGTATGAGTATGAGTATGAGTATGAGTATGAGTATGAGTTTGAGAGTTTGAGAGTTTGAGAGTTTGAGAGTTTGAGAGTTTGAGAGCTTGAGCTTGAGCTTGAGCTTGAGACTGGAGTGGGCAGGGGCGGATAAACCACAGCCCGAACCAAAAGAGTACAATGCGATACTGCTGTTTTGTTTTAAGCCATTAATTTATTAATTCACAACTTATATGAATATAAACCCCAACAACTGTGCAATGAACTTAAATACTCACATTGTTTACATTTATGTAAATGCAATATGAGGTCTATAATGACGCAATGTTGCTTCTTTTAACTAGATAGTTAAAAATATATTGTACTCTGCGCACATGTAAAAAAAATTGCTGATGAATGATTGATAAATAACTTTTATTACTTACTAGCCGCGATTTCAAAATCCTCCAACTACAGCAATTCCTTCAATGGTTGGTTTCACAGCCTCACTTACCATTAATCTAAACCTTTATTCCTGATATTAAATTGAATTTGCAGAACTTTAATTGAGAAAGTAATATTTTCACGTTATGAAAAAGTAAAGGGCAAAATTCCCCTTTGGACTCATTTCAGTTTGTTTGTTAAACAACATATGCTGAAATTAAGCATACAACTGTTTTCTTAGGTTTGCATTGGAGTCCTAATGGATGAAGTTTGTCTGTTAATAGATCGGGCGGGTTAACTCAATCTATATCTACCATTTTGAAACCGTAAATCCCCCTGGTGAGAAAGCCGACTGAAGATATTTTGCCTTAGTTCATTTTCAGAAAGCACAAATGCCAGGTTAATATTTTTCTTCCAGATTCACCTTCCGATCATCCACGTTACATTTAACCGCGTGTGAATGCTCTTTTTGCACTGTTGAGTCTGCGGGGTGGCCCTGGAATAGACTAACACTCTTTCACGGACCCCTCAGCTGTAATATGTACTAATACCGGAGTAGGATAACGTGTACTTCACAACTCTTGCATAAATTTTAGTCTAATTGTGAAAATTAGCCATTTTCTCCTTTTTAATTTATTGTTACACAACTATTTTGGAAAATTGTTTTCCTGATGGGTAATGGCAATTGCTGCATTTTCTTAGTCATCTTCAAAATCTAAAATTTTTAAACGATTAATCCAACGAATTCCAACGGCTGAAGCCTGGAAAGGAAACGCTGTGTATTTAGAGTTTCTGTCTAGATTTATTTAGAAATAGAGAAATTTGAATTATTTGAAGCGCTTGAGCACATTACAGAAGGAAAATATTGTATAAGTAGATTTTCGATGTAACATATACACTGGCTCAAAACCGAATTAGCTATAAATGTCTCGAATCTATTGTGCTATCGAGATATGTCGCTTAAATTAATTGCACCGCTCTGAAATGGTTATTTTAAAAAGCTATTCGCAACATGAAAATAAAAGGTCATATTTATTAATATCAACTAATATCCAGCGTGTTTGCAGCAGTGTCGACCGTGTGTTACTTGGTGAAGACTACAACATACACAGAAGCCTGGCGCAGCGGAGGGAAAATTTACTCCCCACCTCCCGCCTACGCTGATATAGCACTGCGGTGCAGTCCCGCGGTTGCATCAAGTGTTGGTCACCTTCTATCAGTGCATATAAAGGACTTCCAATAAATATAAAATTTTAATAATCATTAAGTCTTTCTTTTTATAATCGAAAGCTTGCATAAGCATTGTTGAATTTAATGTCGGTTCATGTAAGTGTTTGCATGAAACTCGTATATATGATTTATTGACGAAAGAAATGTGTAATAAATATGTTTATAACTTAAACAATTAATTGTGAAATTAAACAAGGGTCTGATACTAATTTCTGCAACCCAGGTTGTTTTATATTTATGTTTTTTTCTAGATTATATTATCAGAAATGTCCAACTTTCTGTAAAAGCATTTACTAAATTGATCAAATAGTGTAGCATTCCTAATATTCCCATACTTGGAAGGAATTATAAATATTTTTTGTTTTATCGGTTTTCTGCTCATCAATGATGCAGCATGCGCAAGAGCTGGTCTGCTTTAATTACATATTTACTGCAAAAGTGAACATTAGATTTGAAAGGAATTTCAGAAAGAAGTGAGTTATCGTGGCTATACGGGAGGAAGAAAGTGTTACCTGTAATACCTACATGACATTTTGTACCAATAATATGTAGAAATTATTTTCACCACAAACCAGTTAAGAAAAACATTTATGAAAAACAAATTCGGCTATTCAGGCCTGCAAATTCTTGTTCCTATAAATATAAACGTTTGCAATTGCAAGGCAAGCGTCCTAAGACGGGAATTTATTCTTATTCAGTTCTGTTTTATTTTAAACATGTTTATTTCGCTTGAAAATTGCAATGTCAAGTTATAATAAAAACAAAATTGTATTTTACTTAGCCTGGGAATATAGGACGTAAATACCTTCAACTATTTCTGTGTTCTACGTGCAACTTAAATTAAGTGAACAGAGAAATAGTAGATAAGAAAGCGTAGAAAAACGGTATATCTTTAGTAAGCAAAATAAACCTAACCATATATTTATATAATTTTGGAAAGGGTAGCAGAATTCGTTCTATCACATATCTGGTAGAAGAAAAATCACAGAGAGAGAGAAGTAAATATACCACACGAGGAATAATATTTTGGGATATCAGTCCTTTTGAAAAATGCTACAGCGAGGATAAAGTGTGTGAAAACACTGCAGGTCAAAATATGCAAGAGAATTACTAATATGCAGGTTTTTAGTTTGCATACATAATAACATTTTATTTATATCCTTAAATAATGTGTGTGTTAAACGTAATAAAATAATTATTAATTTTGTTTAAGAACATACAAGTTAAAATATGTTTCCTACCAGTAAAAGGGAATTTATAATGGATGGAGATTCATAGTTGCACTGCAAAAGAATTTCATCATCATTTTCTTAAGTTAGTATGTTACTGTAATCGGCATTTGAAACTAAAATATTTCACAGATATACTTGTAACATACCAGTTTATTTGCTGTTGGAAACATACCAGGTTATCTGCTGATGGGCCGGCTAAGTTGCAGTAAACTCAAGATGAGAAGTTGAATCGGCTAATGCAAATCCTGGTCAAGGGGATGCAGGTTTCGAAATCCTTGGTGCCATTAAAAACATCTCTTGGCCAATGACAAAATTTATTATTGTAGAAAGGGAAGCAAATGGGCCGAGAGAATATCCGTTCTCTCTAGTTCGCCAAATATGGCATCCCTGGATTTATGCAAAGCGTTCCAAACATACTGAAATTTGTATCTTTAAAAGTTTCGTTATTTCTTTCCGTTTCGTTCTAGGTTATTTCTGATATTATTGCTTGCATTTCCAATGATTTAGAATTAAAATTCACTGACACACGAATTTATTCCGTAGCTATAAATTTGGTTTATTATACAGGTTTGTAGACTATATCTGGAAAAGTATACGATCATCAAGCTGAAGAGTTTATTACTTGGCGGGCTTCAAAGCAGTGAAATGCTACACATAATTTTAGTATTATCAGCAAGACTCTGATTTATAATTCCAAAATATTTTAATATGAACCCACTAAGTTACAGTTTCTTTCATTTTGTTAACAACCATAAAATAGTGTAAAAAAACTCGAACGCAAATATCAAAATAACTGGACAGATTTATTTTCTCCAATGTAGTCAAGTGTATTATTGGATGGGAATATGTTTAGGAAATATAGTACAACAGTCTCTTTTGTGCAGTTTCTATTTATAAGATTAGTGCCTATTATAGTAGATGGCAAAGTGCATGGTTGAGTTTATAAAGGAAAGGGTATTTACATTTTGCTCCAATGTGTTCTTTTTCAATAAAATGCCTATTTTAACGTATACAGATGTAAGGGTGCAGTTTTAAATATCTTCAAATTCGACATTCTAAACATTAGCAACCGTTACATATATTAGTGAAGAGAATTAGGCTATAGGACACTGACTTAAGAGGTAACTGAAATAGTGGAGCACTGTGTCATTAGAAGAATGAACTTGTAACCCTACACTAGACTACGTTTTTCGGTGACAATAGCAAACTTAATCATTTTCAGCCGCCCCCCCCATTCTTCCCTGGAATTGGGGTTTTCCAAGAATATTGGTAAGGGGTGAATAAAGTTGCTCTATCTCTCAAATTCAAATGAAATGTGGAATTTCCAATTTTTGAGTATCCATGTTTATAAACATGTTATGTTAGAAAGGAAAACAAATGCATAAGAACACACATATAAGAAACTGGTTTAAAAATAATGGAGACAAACAAATTCTAAAAACACATGACACATTGATTCCTAATTAAAATTTGACATAAAAATTAACAATTGAAAAATAACAAAAAGTACATATTAAATAAAGTATTCTATAATTAGGGTATTATTCTCAAAACATGTTGTGTCTACCTTTGACCATAATGTGTTAGTTAACAGGTGGCTTTAGTTAAAAATCTGGTTCCAGGTTATTAGTAAATATGTGAAATTGCTCTTTGTAGTAACCCCTAACATAATACGACGACATGGCATTAGTCGAGCATAAAGTATTAGATGTCAGAAAAATGAATGTGTTTTGATACTATTATTTGTAATTTGTGGACTTCCAAACAAAATCTTATAAAATTTACTAACTCCCTGTGTTTACTGTCACAGTCCATTTGCGTTTATATCGGAAACGTTTCATTAGATTTTCAAATGCACATACTGGATTATAGAGGAAACGATAAAGCGAAACGTTTATCAAAATTTAATGAACCACTTATTGTGGAGAAATTTAAGTTCTGGGAGGTGTGTGTATGCGCAATATATTTATAATGCAAATAAATTAAGAAGCCGATATACGGCACAATTTATATAAATTAGGAAGTTTATGCATTTGGAAAATGACACAGTCTCAATTATGTAGAAAAAGTAAACGCGGTGCAAAACCTATACCATCAATGCACGCATCCGCTAATGATAGCATCAAGTTGCTCATGCTTTCTAATAGAAATTGAGACAATATTTATAAGCTGCCACCGCCTAATTTATTTAGAGCGACTATAGTAATTAATTTTTTTGCAACTTCCTTATTATATTCATGAGTACAATGTCATTTTATTTCGTGTACAAATGCCTGTAAAATGTCATTTTCTGCTACCAGAGTGCGGAAAACCACCCTAGCCATAAAATCTGAGCAGGAAATTTCTGTTGCCCATTGCTGACAATATTGGTAAAGACGACCGGTCCGCACCGTTAATTCTTGAGGATACTATAGCATGGTCCGTGAAAATGCTTTTATTTCGTATTCTGTTAGCAAATTGTACGTCAGGGTAGGCATAATATAACTCATGCCCACTGCCGGGATAAAAATACAGGCCGATAATCTCTTTAAGGGAAGAAGCAAGCCTCTTCAGTTAAAATCTGCATGTAAAATGTCACGTAGGCCATTTTTATTTATTCTTGTAAATTTGCGACCTGCAGTTAATTTTTTCAGAGTATTCAGTTGTGCATTATCAGTGTAAGGGCATTCTCAGTGCAGTTCTATTAGTAGAAAGTTGTAGTCAGTTTTAGAAGTGAATTCAGTGTGCCCCACGTATATGGAGGTCTCATTTTAAAGTTTCTGATTTGTTAATGACCAAAGATTTCCAAGAGGGAATATGCACCGGAGGGGAAAAACAAAATTTATAATAATATAAATATAAAATATCTTTTGTACTAGAGTAGTAAATATATTCAGAATGTAGGGTTCTTGCAATGCAATGAAATATGGCATCCTTATATCCAAATTCTCTTTTGCAAGCCATAATTAAAAAGCCTTCGTTGTTTGGCAAAATACTTAATAAAAGGTGTACTATTATACTATTTGGATAAAATTACTATAGTAGCAATTGTTAAAATGCTTTCTTGAATAGAATATTATGTTATTATAATATAACGGATACAATTACGTATTGCTGAATACAGAATCTATAATTCATCTTCATTACAATTACACAATTATGCTTAAAACATTGTTTTCAATAGCACTTAACACCATTTTTACTATTGAGGCACCACATGTGCTTCCACCATTGTTTTCAAAGTCAGTTAATATTTTCCGTGTTCATACATTTAATCAATCAGTGTTACGTTACTACTTCTGATAATTTTGAATTTTCTCGCGGTTATTAAAAATCACACTTTTGAGATTGGGCGTTTAGTCCATCTCCATAAAAGAACTAAATAATTACCATTGATACAATGGCGTTATAAGTTTAACAAAAGAAAGCATTCATTGACTTCAGAATAAATTCAATAAAAAATCAACATTTATGTACCTTAATATTAGTTTATAATTCTGATATGCAAATAAATAACAACGCAATGCTTTTACAGTAGTATACAAATCGGCATTTCTAAAAATTAGGAAAATCGTTTTGCTCGTTTTTCAAACATTTGAACATACTATAAAGTACAACATCATGAAATAATGTTATAATGTACTACTGAACACAAAGGAATTTGTCATGTAAACTGAACTATGGCATTTCCTTTTTTTTTTTTTTTTTTACTGTAGGTTACTGCTTCTATTATGGTTTAGCAAAAATTAAGTAGAAGCAATTACATGGAATATTCTCTACAATACCAAGCGCCTTGGAAACAAGTTCGGAATTCTATATTTTACATTTTGTGTAGCTTTGCCCTCAAATTTAGCTAGGATCAGCCTATCAGAGTTAATAGATATCTTACATGTGATTATTGTGCAGGCTGCTCTTAATACAGGCCACATTTTGTATTACTACAAATATAAAACGTAAATGTATAAACATCTGAATACACGGAACGTAACGTAAGTGTACCGTCATATTGCTAAGTCACTATTCAGTATTTACTTCTCTGTTTGTGAAAACCCCTACGATCACATTGTCATCATGACACGAACCCCACGGGTTTTCCGCACAGCCCATATTTTATCTAGATAATGTCTTGTACCGCATATTGATACTTAGTGTGAATTCACTTGACAGAGCATATTTCCATATTTCCGCAAAAAGAGGACCTCCAATCAACGACATGACCATCTTGCTCAACAATACAAGATGTGTGTATAGAGTTACCTATGAAAATTAGACAGACAATCATCAGTAGTGATTTTGCCAAATGGAAATAATGCTTATTATTGCTGTTCAATACTGAATACAGAGGAAAAAATTAATAATGTATAAAATGATTGATTCATTACTTAATGGAAGATAAGTGAGAATAATATTAATCTATTCTTTGCATGGCATATTACGACTACACGCAAGGGAACGTCAATATTTCGGGCATGCAGAGTAATCAATATGTAAAATTTCTTGTATTTATAGACTTGTGGAGTACGTGGTAATGAATCGTAGCACAGAAAATGTAAATAAAAGCGCATTGCGTCATACATTGAATAAAGGCGTGGATGTGGCACATAACAAGTATTAGGATTGTAGACTTATGGAGTAGGTGGTAATGCAACAAAACACGGTAAAAGTAAGCGCCCATTGCGTCATACATGGCAGAGGTAGGTCCATATTTCGAGCCTTTAATCACGAATATATTTAATTATGGTAATGCATTTATTTAATGTGTTCTTTTTCTCTAGCACATGTGATAAATATAGAGAGAAAATTTAAATGATGAAACAATGTGCATAAATATAGACGCAGTGACTAGGAAAGGGTAAATGTTACACGAAACACTGTGCTCGACTGTCATTAATCAAAGACTCATAAACATAGACTATGTGATAATGTGAAAAATGCCTTCCATAATTAATTCCAATTATTTATGACTTACATTCCAAATGCAGAAAAAAAATGTACTCACTCTTGCTGCTCCTCATATCAATAAAAACACAAGAATTGTTGTTATTTACACTGTTGAAATGGCTACATTTATCCCAAACAGAATTTTTTAATTTTTGCAAATTAACACAAGACCTGACGTTATTAAAATGATGAACTGAATAGAATGCGTTAACTTGGTAGCATAAATAGTGCATTTAATTACCAGATATAGCAATCCATAAAGACTAAATATTCAACTAGTTTCATGGTATTAATATCTTTAGTTCATTCACGAGTAAGCAAATTGAAACTCCAATAATTATATTCAAGTATATTCAATGATTTATAAATAAGTTAATTAATAAAAAAAAGGAATAAATCAAATTAGATCGATAGAGCATAATTATAGATACCACAATTAAAATGTTAATCTTTCAAAATTTCAAAATAAATATCTAAATTCACAAATAACGGAGACAATTTAAACTTATTAATATATAAATGTTTCAATTCTGGAAATTTATTACAACAATGAAATGCATAATAGGATAGCATCATACTCAATTCCAGAAATTTAAGAGTATTATTTTCTAATATTTCGTTAATTGGTTTAATTGATTCATCTTCATAAACCAGACACCACAAAATTGAAATATTTTCACTTAATGGGAATACACTTTACATTATGATATAACATTCAATATAGATTTTATAGATTTCTCTTATTATAACAGATATTTTATTTCAATATCATCAAGCAAATTGTAATATTTAATGTATTGATATTATTGTTTATTTGTCAGTCTTCCAAACTGGAGGTATTTCTGCTCTGTTTAAAATATTATTTCATTTATAATACAATGCAGCACAAGGAATAATTAAAACGCAAACTACGAAAATATTCGACGTGTAACCTGACGGGTTATGTATTTCTAATTTTTCGTCATGGTCACTTACCTATCGAGCAAGTGTTGGCGAACATCACGCACAAGCTTAGCACCAGATGAGAATTAAATATTGTGCTTTTACACAGCGAATGTGCAATTACTTAAATTTTAAGTACGTCTTGCTTATAAAAATAAAATGCGGTACATAAGGCACTTTTTTCATTTCGTAATATCATGTATAACTATTTTCATATCAGAAGTATGTCAAGTATGTCTGACAAACTAGTATAATGGGTCTTTCTTCGAAAATTCTATTAACTTAATCAGTGATGTAGCTATTGTTATCATAGTATTTCAATGAAATCTCTCATGAATTAAATAAACAATTTTCAGATTTAAATATTGAATTTTTAAAACTATACGCATTGAAACACTTACGTATAAATGGTGCACTCCTTTCAAAAAAATCAAAAGTCCTTTATTTTATTAAAGAAACAAAAATGGTGAATTTTACTGCAAATTTAATATAATTTTAATTAAGTAAAATGACGAGAATGTTCCTAAATAATGCTATACAAACGAAAAAGGAAGCAAACTATTTATGCTTTCATCTTTGCTAAAATATAAATAACTCCACAACTTGGTCGTTGGACGACCACGCTTTTGTTGAGCACGTGGACAGAAAAATATTTTTTTGGATAGTAGAAGAACCAGGCAGAATGTCACATAAATAAAAATAAGAAAACATATAAAAGTCATAGTAAAATTTATCTGACGAAATGTAGATTAAGTACAAATTAAATTAAATTGGGGACCTTATATTACTGTGCTGAGAATTTATTAAGTTGGCAGAATTATCTGTTCCATATTAACTTTTCATAACTTTATCCTTACAGAAAAACCTTTTTGTTATATCTGTGTAGTTAAGTTCTCTCAAAACGTAATCTCAATACTATAGACTTTAAATTTTCATTCGCCCATGATATCCAAATCCACGGGGTGCACGATTGATTATTTTGATTCATTTCAAATTTATTCATTTGATGATTATATTAAGAGTTTAAGGAATAGGGAAGGTGACTTAGACAAATTCCAAATTACCGATCTAAATTCAACCCCTACCGTTCCAAAATCTCAAAAAAGCAACATGTACTTACAACTGTTTAATTTTTCGTCATACAGACTGTTTATTTATATATGGAACCATACAGAAATATGTAGTAATATGGCTGGTGCCCCTCTTCATATCATCAGGACTCCAAATGCCATATGACGTCCCTTTCTGTTCATCCATGCATTCAGGTTGGACGAACAAGTAGCGCAGCATACATGCGGTGCCATTTTAGAGAACGAAACATTTAATAACTTCTGCAGCTAATTAATAGAATCAAACGTGATTATGAAACAAAATCTGTAGTACTAATATGTATATACATTATAGTGTGAACTACGATAGCAATATTCCAAATTAGATATTCATCATGTGTTTACATAACATTTTGTTGCATAACTATTACGTAAAAATAAAATAAGTGCATTATATAATAGATATTACTACATCATTGAAAATACACTGATTATTTACGATATTGAAAATTTAGAGGTATCTTTTTAACAATTGAATGACATTAATATTTCATAAAGAACAAATTCAATTTTGGGGAAATAAAAATACTTTCATTAGTTGTGATCAGTAAGCTAAATAAATACGTAATATAATAGTATTATTTTCTGCACACTTCACCTCTATAATTCTACTTTCTACATTAAACACCATTTTAAATGTTACAATACAACGGGATAAAAATATGCACTTCAAGAGTGACCTCTGGTGAGTGGTAGCATAACTAAGAAGGAGGAGGCCTTTTCTGTAATTCAACTTGTAATAACGATTCTGCTAATATGTAGGCGTTGTTCTGTGTAAATTCATAGCCAATGAAACAAGAGAAGAGAGCGCCTGTGCGGGGAAAGGGGGGCTGGGCGGTCCCACAAAGGCTTATTGTATTAGGGGATGAGAAATTAGCAGAAGGTATTTGAGTCAACTGCTGCAAGAAAGCGGATGCTTCCGAAGAAGATATTATTATTATTATTATTATTATTATTATTATTATTATTATTATTATTATTATTATTATTATTATTATTATTATTATTATTATTATTATTATTATTCAGTTTGACTAATTTAATAATCTACTTCTGAGATAGCAGCTTTAACTGATATAAAATTGTACTAAGGATTTCACTGTACAACCAAGAAAATTCTTTTATATATCTGCAATCCTAATACGAGGGGCTGTATTTTGAACAGTAAACCATTGAATTCGGAATTTGCATTTAGTGTGCAATAAAATAATAAACTATCCTTCCGTTTGCAGTTCCTGTAAGTAAATAATAACGAAATAAATAGGCAGAGTCTATTCTTAATTATATGCAGTGGAAATAAAATATTCTATATGAGGAATTCCCTCATTTTTCACGGACACAGTCAAGCGTGTTTTACTTTCTGTGGATTGGTAGCTATTAAGCGTTTAAACCTTCAGGCCTAATTACTCCTTATTTTTCATTTATTCCAAACTCTTACCGAGAATCGCCACAGATACCGTGCGTTTATAATTTGTAGTTATCATTTTCAATGGACAATTTTTCGGAATTCTTGCTCACAAAAACTCAATGAGAGTGTTTTTTATACCAATCTAGGCATTAGGATAACAGAAATTACAGTAGGTAGTTATGTAAAGGAAATAGAATACATATAGGTGGGCGATAATATATGCATCTAGTTTACCAAACTGGGTATCTTGTACAAGGGTTATAAAAATATAAAGCGGTTGTCAGGATTTTCAGGCGATTGGAAGATATGGAGCGTATTTTAGCAACAGAGCCGAGGCTTGAGAGAGGAGTGGAAATAGTCAAGCGTTTAAGGGAGTGTCTCTAAGCGAAAAACGGGCATAAATGAAGGAGTATATTTCGGTATGTACCTTTATTTAGGTTACAGAAAGAGGCTCTTGGAGGTATATCTTAAGATATTATAGCATATACGACATTTACATAATAACTCATTAGTTGTGCAATGAAACTGAAACCATACATTGTTTTCATTTATACAAAAGCATTATAATACATTTATAATGTACAAAATTATACATATTTAAAACAATACATTATAAAATCCAATATTAGTAAATATAAAACCTATGCATCTCATAATGTATTGTTAACAAATATATCCTTTTCATTCCGAAATCCTAAACTCCAATAATTTATTGGATTGTTCATTTCACAATATGGCCTGTAATAAAAATTAAAAATGGGTACTTTTTTAAATCGTAAATGTGACACGGATAGAAACAATTTCTTAACGGAAGGTGTGAAATTTGTACTTTGCCAGAACTTACCTCCCACACTGAAACTGTTCCTAGTAGCCCTTGTACGGCAAATGCCCGGGAAACATTCTAAACTTACACCTGGAACGCTTCCTTCCCGAAACTGTGTTCCCAGATTATCTTTACATGTAAAGTACTATCAGTATCCACTAAATTCATTTTAACAGCCGCAAAAATAAATCAATAAATAAACAATCAAATAAATGGCATAAAATAATAGGTTAGAAACAACATTCGTAACATACTTTAATGTTGTTACTTTATTTTTATTGTTTTTATTTTACCAGGACTTTCATATATCTTTATCTTAGAATACCACATAACAATGACAATGGCGATGATCATGATGATGATGATGATTACTACAAAATCTCCCATTGTTTTCATGTAGTTCAACAAGTACTTAAGACGAATACTATGAATTAACTAAATAGGAACTAGTTTCCAGCCTAAACAAAAGAACGTGTACTAGTTAATAACAGTTTACGAAATTTGGTTGATTTTGGAGGGAATTAAAGTAATATGATCTTATTATGCGAAGTGGAATATCGTGTTTACAAATGATATGATCTTCACAGCTATTTGTTCTGTTATTGTTAATAAAGGAGATCGTATTTGCACTATTTTCAAATTTAACTAAAGATACATGCATGCTGCTTCTTCGATCAGTTGTAAAAAAAAAAAAAAAGACCCAATATTTTATTTCATACTATTAAAGAGGGTAATGCCTCCGATTTTTAATTCATGAAGCAATCTAAGCGGTATGTCTTGAAGGCTTACTTGTCTGCTAGTTTTATACAACGCAAACGTGGTTACATAACCTTCAAAATTTAGGTATTGCAGCTGTATAATAAACACGTAGATACTTTGATAAATAGTGAATCACAGTTGTACGGACTTTCATTTTTATCATTACACTCTTGTACATACAAAATGTTATGTAAATAGAATCAGCTAAACTTTGTTAATTCGGAGCCAATGACGTTAAAACTCGCATGTTAGCTCTTGTTTGCGAATTGCGGCCATTACTAGTAATTATGATTTCTTTTTCGCACAATATTTAGTACCATATATAGGCAATTGGCTGCACAGTGATATATCATGTGACCGGGTACATACCCACAAATGTTCATCAGGTTTTCAGTAGCTTTTTGGCCAAATAGTGGTATTGTGGCGGGCATTATAAATAAGCTGGTGGGCCTGTTTTGACGTACCTCGAAGTGCTTTCGTGATAATTGTGGTGATATACTTGCAGTTAACAATCTGCTATAAACAGGCCAGCACAAAATTTTTCGTAAATCCAGAAATAATGCAGATAACTTCTATATTTGAGAAGTAACATTTTCTTTCAGAAAGTGTTCAATCACGCCTTCCATTAAAAATCCTATTTCCTATATTTTGACTGTAAGATAGGGGACCAGGATATAAAATGGCACCGCATGTATGCTGCACTACATGTTCGTCCAACCTCAATGCATGGATGAATAGAAACGGACGTCATGTGTGATATGGAGTCTAGATGATTTGAAGGGAGCCACCAGCCATATTACTGATTATTTCTGTGTGGTTCCCTATATAAATAAATGAGTCTGCGTTAAAAAAATCGACAGTTGTATACCCTAATATAGCATCTGCAATTAGCCCTGTGCTTCATGACAACGAACTTCCAATTCCTGAACTCCCAGGTTAATGCTTTTGTGAGCTATGATGAAGATAGCTGTGCTTACATAACTGAAGATGAAAATGAATTGCCATTAATTTCAAGAGATGTAGACTTCTTTCCAAGCACATCATTCTCGAATAACAAGATGATACAATCGGAGCTCAATGTACTCATCAGGGATCTAGAACTTCCTAAAAATTAATAGAACTTTTGGCATCACTTTTACAATATTTTTAAATTTAGTATTTAACATATATGTTTACTTCTGAGGCACGAAGTCGATGGACACTGATGATATATGAAATGGGAGGATAAATTGAGAAAGTATTTTCATTTTCAGGAAGGAAGAGCTCCAGGCGTAAGTTTAGGGACCTCCCTGGCATTTGCTATTTATGAGGAATGAGAAAAACTTGATAAAACCTTCAGTCCGGAAGGATGGCCCTGGCGGGAATCGAACCCCACACCTCACACTCACGAGTCCGTGCGTTAACGACCTTGGTCACCCGTTGCGGGTGGTTACATCAGTGGAATTATTTACACGACTACGTGAAAGTACGAATTTTCGCACTAGAAATAGATAATTTGAGCAGTTTTTTTAAAAACTGAGGGGGTCCTCACATTCTGGAAAGACGTAATTGGTATGATTGAGGCATTGAAAGTAAAATATAAAGTACAGCCCCCATCAATGGCGGCCCCATAAGATAAATAGTCATCACGAAACATGTATCTAATATTAACCCATACAATAAATAGCCGATGCTTCTAAGACAAGCCTTCAAATAGTACTTTTATATAATGAAAACGAGTTTTCTTCCATTCTTGTGGAGTATGCCACCAATACAAAAGAAACATACAAATATGAGAAACATCCTAATAGGAGTGACCTACATGAGATACCAGTGGGAGGTGTATGGAGATTTTAAAGATATTGTCATTTTATTTGGGGTGCACCCGGCTACACCAAGTACTGTTGCTTCCTTTGCGTGTAGGATAGTTGTGGTAAAGACAAACACTATTCTCAGAAAATTTACCCCACGAGACAGTCATTATATCCTGGAATGAAAAATGTATTGTATAAACCAGTGATTGTGCCAAACGAAGTTTATTTCCAGCGTAACATTTAAAACTGGGGCTTATGAAAGCTTGTGTGAAAGCTTTAGATTCAAATGGTTCAAAATTTGTAGGCAGTGTTATAAGATGTTGCAGAGGTAATTCCGTAGAAATAAGCAAGCAGAAGCCTACGAATAATAAAGCTATCTATGTTGCGTTGGCGTAGTAAAATATGCAGGTCAGAATTTATTACACTTTCTTCTGTGATACGGAATTACCAGGCATCATTATCATACACCATAAAGAATACCTGCAAATATTTTCACACCAACCTTAGCCCCTTATTTTACTCTTCACATACTGAAATATTGGTTACCATTTATCTATTAAAGACATTTGAGCATAAATATATCTGAAATCCTTAAATTTCCAATTCATCCTGAAAATGAAGCAAGTAATTAAACTACCAGTAATCCAATAACGCAGGGAAAACTTTCTATGCGAATATTATAGTTCTCTTTTAAGACATTATTTTCATTAAGATAATTCAACCATAGATTTTATTTATCGTTTTAGCATTGGAAATTGTTTTGCACATGTTTGATCAGATAATGTATTTTTCAGAGTAGCAGATGAGAAATATTTATTTCAGTGGTTCGGTTGCCTAGTAACCCGTCGTATTAGGATAATAGAAATGTGAAGAAGGTAGTCATGCAGGGAATCACAAAAGCGGAAAGCGCGGTGGGTGCAGACATTCAGAGAAACATCCTTATCTCGAGCATGCAGGATAATATATATATATATATATATATATATATATATATATATATATATATATATTGTATGAGGCTAATAAATAAATTATATTTATTTTGGATGGTGCACATAGATTAGACAAAGACAAAAAATTAAATTTACCTATGATGTCATAAAATGTGGACGTATAGCCCAAGATATGTTAACATAAATGAAAAACTGGGATTTCGGAATTAATTATTCAGAAACGAAAATGCAACAAAATGGTTGTATTTTGGAAAATATGTTCTATAACATTGTTCAAGCTCAATTATGACTTATTTTCTATATGTGGAAAAGTACATACCGGCTGTTCTATACTATATCAGAAAAGCATAAGGGTTTGTATTATTTACCAAAACCAAACACATATAACAATGATATCTTTGAAAATTATGAAAATTACTCCTCGTTTATTTCTTTATTGATAGTTTTCCAAGTTTAAAACGTTCTGAAATTTGTTGAAAGGTCAAACAAAATACTAATTTAAATAGTTGGATTTTATAATTAGATATAGTAATATGCATATAAATATGTTTTTCTAAAATTAGGAATTTATTTATTTATTAATTAATATATATAATTTTAATACATGCTGACATTAAACTTCAATAATTGTAATTGGTATACACACCAAGTATAATAAAGTGGTTTATTTGTAGAATCAAGAAAAACTACATTAATTAATGAGCCCCAATTCAAGACCAAACTTACAAAAGTTGAATATAATGACAAACTTAAACTAATTCAAATTTGAAAAATGAAGGTATGAAAATTCACAGATAACAGCTAATACAGTCACATATAATATATGAATGAGCAAATTTCAGTAATTTTATGACGAAAACGAAAGATTTTAAAAGACAAGGAAGGTATCATAATGAAATCAAAGCAAGCCTGTTTACAGTGCATGTTAAAAGTTAGACGCTTTAAAACAATGGTTGTTCCTTTGTTATTTTGTCTACACAATCAGCTAGCACAGAAATAATATATTTTACTGAACATTAACACATATTTACATAAGGATATGAAATTTCAGTTTTGCATTTGACCCAAGCATGTGTGTGTGTGTGTGTGTGTGTGTGTGTGGGTGGGTGTAATATAAATGAAAAATAAAAATAAAGTAACACTGTTAACAATGTAACAAATTAACAGTAATAATAAAAGTAGATAAGAATAAAACACTGAGAAAAAGTCACACTTGAAATTGCTATATATATATATATATAGTACTCAAAGTGAATACCCTCACGTAAACTGATGTATTTCTAAATCTTTTGAATTTTTATTTTATGATAGTGGTTGATGCTCATTCAAAGTATTATTTCATAAAGCACATAATTCAGCAAAAGAACACCGGTAAAAGCAATATTACACAATGTGTATTATATCACCCTTATGATCATTTTTTTTTTGTTACTGCTAGTCTGTTAATCTTCCTAAGTTGTGGCGAACGTCACGCACTTGCTTGACACGCAAAGTGGGTGGAGCATTCTCCACGAACAAATTATTTAACTGTGAATGAAATATCAATTTGATTTTCCTTTGTATTAAATAATACATTTTTTATTCGCCAATATTCTGGGATTTTATTGGTGTTTATTACATTCCTTCGTTTTGCTAGCAGTTTTTATTTTTCTCTTGATTGTTATAATAGGCATGATTTTCATAAGGCTGACAACTCTAAAAATGTAACTAAATTTCTCCGATTTTAGAGCAGAATATTAATGCAATTATAAAAATATTTATAAAATTACTACAATCACATGTTCTGACTTTATTTGAATTGTGATTGCATGCTGGTATATGCATATATTTATCATGCTTATAGAAGGTATTACATGTGATTTAAATTTCATCTAGTATTTTCCTAGTATTAGTCTATAGTCATATTTCTACTATTATTACAGTTACAAGAGGTACGTCGCAGAAACAAATAACATTCTGAATATATCAAAATTATATTGGGAGCTTTGCAATTAATGATCCATTCTCTTTATTCGTTTGCATGAGGATAAATAACCCTGCTTTGTTTCATTAGGGATCGGTCAGTTGTTGCGAAGGTTGTTGCTGGAGAATGGAATTTACTTAGCAAAAATATGAGCTAAGTTATATTTAATTGAATAACTATTGTTCACGGGTAATCTGCATTCAGGAATCGAACCTAACAGAACTCTACTGCAAATTCGTGAAGTGTCAAAACAGGGTTCCGAATTTGCTTTTTCTAGATAAACGTATTATAAATTTTGCTTTATAGTAACAACCCTTTTATAACTGCTGGGTTAATAGTTTTCTCAAAATATTGCCTATTTATAATAGGTATTCATACCTTTAAAATATACCTTTAATAACTTGTCATAAAAACAAACAATTATTTTATTTCATTCCAAATATTGAATTACATTGTCCATATTGCTAAATTTAAGGAAAATAGTTTTCAGGTATATTCAACTTACCACTGCACCACCTCAATAACACAACATGAATGTCCTTTAAACAACTGGGAAAGTTACAGCTATGAAAATATTTGAACCAATTGCCCAATTAAAATATAATTATTATGAAAGAAATTTCGTAGCACTCTGCATTGTTTTAATTATTAGAAATGGAATTACCCCGTGAAATAGGGCGTTTACCATTAGGAAGCTCCTACTGCCAGGAATTGTCCATAAACATAGCCCTGAAATATAACTTTATGACAGTGAATGCTCTGGAAAAGCTGAAATTTTCACGTCATTGGTTAACACGAGATCCATACAATTACTTACTATATTTTTAGAAATTATTTCCTTGGAAACATACCACTCAAAGTGTTTGATCAGAAGGTCGATAAGTAGATATTATAAATACAATAGTATGTTAAATATAATTCTGTCTTTATAACTATTACAAGGTAATAATGATAGCCCGAACAAATATAAGGATTTATTGAGATCCTAATCCGAGGCGACATATTCACCGCACTGAGCCAAGGAATTCGGAAAGTTTTGAGTTGCGTCAAATAATAAACCATACCTTAGTTTTTGAATCTCCTAAGCGTTGCAATTAAATGTAAATAATAATGGAAATAACCTATCTTATGAGCAATGAAATCGCTCATAATTGTAGGCAGCACTATTTAAAAATTTGAATCTCCTCGTTAGAGGGGTTTCCTTATCTATCGTGGAAAAATACAGCGTCATAGGTTTCTTATGGAGAATGCACCACATAATATTTTACACCTTACAGTCTATTCTTCCGATTTTATAGTTTACTTGATATTCTTCACATTGCTCAGTATCCGAACTGAAAGCTTCACATAATTAGCAGCTAAATGCCTAAAAGACTTTGAGGATTGAGGTTGAATTTATTGCACCGTAGTTACACCGATTTAAACGTAACCTTATGTACAGTTCGGTCACGAAGGTAGCTATGGCGTATTTGGAGAGTAAAATTATGGAGTAGGTAATTATGTAGCGGAAAATTGATAGAGGTCAAGGTTATACAATCCCACACTTTGCTTGGCTAGCTTGATGTCGTGTATTAGGATGGTGTTTATTAGGGGTTACTGTTTAAAACACTAAAGGTGAAAGGTGCGTAACGAAAAATTTAAGTTTTCAAATCTAGCAGTTATTAATTCGGATAGTAGAATTATAGAGTAGGTAATTACGCAAAGAATAATTGAAGTAATAAGGTACATGAAGTCACACATTTTGTTTACTAAGCTTAACTTCGTGTATTAGGGTGGTATATATTAGGAGTTTCGCTTTTATAACATAAAACAGAAAAGGCAAAACGCACAAAAATAAATATCCTATTTACAAATTTAGTCATTTTATTCGGATAATAGAATTATACAGTAGATAGGTACGTAACGGAAAACTGAAGTAGAAGGCGCATGACTTCACACATCTTGTTTACCAAGTTATACGTGGCGTATTAGGTATTCATTATGAATAGGCGGTTTTGTAATAGAAAAGAGAAAGGCGCACAACGAAAGAGATCTTTTTTATAAATCTAGTTATTGTTTATTAGGATAGTAGAATTATAGTGTAGGTAGATAAAAACAAAACATGGAAAGGGGAAAGGCCTGTGTCATCACATGCTTGTCTTGTATTGCTTACCCACCTCGGCATCATGTATTGGAATAGTATTTATTATAGTAGGCGGTCTTGTAACAGAAAACAGAAAAGGGAAAGGCGTGTAAAAGTAAATATCTTGTTTACCAATACAGTTCTGTTTATTAGGATAGCAGAATATCGCGTAAGTGATCGTGTTATGGAAAGCAGAAATAAGAAATGCTCGCGACGTCAGACATACATATTCTGTACCAAGCAAGCAGATTTATGAATGTGTATAATAATAATAATAATAATAATAATAATAATAATAATAATACATATTTAATTTCGTAATATTTTGAGTTACCATATTCACCTATATTCAGGCGCTATTTAAAAAAAGGAAATATTTGTGGACGAAGGATTTTGACACACCAATGTGTGTCAAATTATTTCTTTAAAAAACTATCTGCATTTTAGGTTACTTCTATATTTATTAACTCTTCTAGAAGAGCAGAGTTTTAAGATAACAGAATAATTAAAAAGTAATATGTAGTATGTTAGAAAACAGTGTTATATTGTGTTAAACACAGCTTGCTCATTCAATGTGTATATATAAACTCCTGAAGAATATACTGCCACAGTTTTGTATAAATAAAAACAATTTATTTCTTTGTGTTCCTCTTAATGTCAATTCTACTAGTAAAAATTAACTTAAAGTCATTCCTCAATATTGCATTGTGAGAGTTTAAGATGTTCATCGTTATCCTATTTAAATTATGTTATTTAAAAAACCATTTCCACTTTCACCAACTGAATTATAATTTGAATAGTGTAAGAGTTCCCCATGCAGCACCAAAATTTTTAATGTTATGGTTTTCAACATTTTGTGTATTTGACTTTGCAAATGTTCAATGGACTCTACAGACATCTGTGAATACCGGGTATATAAAATGAAATATCTTACCGCTTTTTTCAATGTTATTTAACCATGTTTTTACTATTGAGGCACCACAGGTGGTGGACACTGATGAATCATGAGATGAAATGATAAATTGGGAGAGTTCTTTTTTAAAGCAGGAAACGTTCCAGGCCTAAGTTAGTGTACCTCCCCGTCATATGCCATTTTTGAGAACTGAAGAAAACCTCATTTAGGAAGAACTGTCCTGGCGAGATTCGAAGCCCAAACTTCCCGTGCGCGCCATAACGACCTTGGCCACCCGTTGCGCTATCTTGCCGCTGAAATAATGTCGATGTACCTCGGACTTTATGGCATGTAATGTCACTGCCACTGTAATGTCTGTCGGTTCGATAAGTGCTTAGTTACTGGGTGTAAGGAAACTTAAATAAATCCTCGCATCACTGATAGCTAAGTAGCCGATTCCACTACTTGTTCATAATTGTCATGCTAAGTTATATATATATATATATATATATATATATATATATATATATATATAGAACTTACGATTCAAGTAGCACTGGTCACTTTTAGTCTGTTGTATTTTCCCTTTCCGTTTGGTCATTTATCCTATCGGCAACGTGTCCATGACCACTACAATATTAAATGACTGGATGTCATTAAGGTAATTACTCGATTCAGTTTAATGAGGCTTCGAATAGATAGAACAACAATATTTATATATTCAATAATAATTATCTATATGTGGTTCTTATATATTACTATAATCCTCATTTCGCCAATCCTCATCCAGATTTATCTGCTTACTTATTAGCGTCGTATTTATATAATTTCGATTAGTCATTTTAGAGTTGATGTCATCCATCTGTCTCAGGCAATATCACTGTTTCGCTAATTAAACACACTTGTCTGCATTTCTGTTAGTTCTGAACGCACTTAACGGTAGTATTGCTATCAGTGAACAGAACTGACCAGGATCTACGAAATGGCATACTCTATTGAGGATAGAATGTATGTTACATATTACTGTTAGCTGAAGATTATCCGAGAAAAAGCTGAAATTTTTCAGGAAAAAGCTTTGCCTGGGAATGAGGTTCTATGAAAATGTAATGTGATTTTACTAACACACAAACACATATAACACCTTTATGGTAATTTGAAAATTGTAACAATTAAATTGATGTAATCGCCATCACTGTAATTAAGTTGGCAATTGTTTTTGAGCAGTACCGAAGCAAATAAGGGTTTTAAAATTCTTCTTAAGTCTATTTTACTGAAACAAAATTTTTACAAAGAGGATGATTACAAACACATTTGCGTTGTAGTTAATTTATACGTATATTCATGTGAAACAATGCTGATGTAGTGGGGTTCTGATTAAGAATACTGAATCATTTTTAAGGATTGGCTTAAGACGTTCTAGGCCGGTATAATAGGTGACCACATCTGCATTGTTTCATAAAACGCCACGCCTAAGTTTCAGGTGCCCACATAACCTATAAAACCATTCTCCGCAAGAAACTTAATTCCACATTTGTTTCTCAACCTACACCGGGGTCTTATCCCTCAAACATAACAAAATGTAAAACTTGTGCCTTAATAACGCCTAGTACAACCTTCTTCAGTCCCATAGTTAAGTCAGAAATCAAAATTCATATTTTTGCTCATTGTGCCTTCACCAACGTGATGTACATGCTCCAGTGTCAATTTTGTCCTGCTTTCTACATTGGTTAAACCTCCACCGCAGTTTCACTCAGAATGAATAATCACAGACGCTCTATTAATTCCTGTTCTTCTTTGCCGTGGCCCAACATGCCAACCTTCACCATTCTGTTTTCGATACTTGTTATTACTTTTATAGATGCCGTACTTCCTACTTCACCTACCAGTATTCTCAGAGACAGAAAGATGGCGGTGATTGTTCTTCACAAAGCACGCACCCCTCCGGGCTTAAACATCTCCCTTTATTATAAAAAGAAATAAAAAATAATCCCACCGGCATCTAGAAAGTTCAATTTTTTTAATTTGGTTTCTCTGCCCGCCAACTCAGCAGCAGACTGTAATGCACATACGCCGTGTGATATCCTAGACTTAGTCCTTGTTCTCCAGCTACGCGATCAAGAGATGGCACAAAATATAGTGACTTCTGCAGTGTTCTACAGTGCCTCCAGTGACCGCAACATGGTTCCACATTGTCTTACAGTGCCTCGAACAGTGTTTTATAGTGTCATTATGTATTCCTTTCATTAAATGTGGCCCGTCGGTGTGTCCTTTTTTTAATTTTACATATGTGTTTTTTGTGTGTGTGTTAGTGTGAGAGAGAGAGAGAGAGAGAGAGAGAGAGAGTAACAAATGCTCTTAGTGATTTTTGTTGAACTTTTAATATATATTTGGTTCAGATTTTTATATTCCTCGAGACATTTCATTAAAATCCAAAGCATAATTGCAATCGTATACCTCCGTAGTTGAAATTTAAAAAGTTGGCCGAAATCTCTTTCTTTGCTATATTGTTTACCTACTCATGATTAAACATCATAAATATGGTCATATGCATCACAATGCAGCATAATTAATCTCAAGTAAATAGCAGAATTTCATCAACTTCATGTATTAATGCGTAATTGATAGTTGTTTTAATTTTTATTTAAAATTAGCTATTTCATTTATTTTGATGCCTTTTTCTTGGTTCGTTTTTACAAAATACATAAATGAACCTATTATTTTAAAATGTAAAAGTCATTTATTATGGCTGCATAAAATGCTATGTATTAGGTAAATATGTCATGTGCCTAAATGGCATTTTTTTTGTTCCATCCGCCTGTGATACCTCTATAGCAAAAACAGGCGTTAAACATCATTCATTCATTTTTTTGTTCGATTCCAAAGCCTTTATCCCAGTCGGGGGCAATTCGCTAAATTATTGCATAACTACTATTTCTCACCTGCTTTGGCTAAAACCGGTTGGCGGGCCGTTGCGTAGCTTCACAGGTAATATGCAAATATTACAAAATGTGTAATATTTTCCCGTTATGATAAAACAAAGGTCAACATTTCCATTTGGACTCATTTAGTTTGTTTGTTAAACAACACATGCTGAAATTAAGCATGCAACTATTTTCTTAAGTTTGCATTGGAGTACTAATAGATGAACTTTCTCTGTTAATACATCAGGCGCGTTAACTCACGCTATATCTAGCATTTTGAAAGCGTAAAACCTGCTGGGGAGAAACCCGACTGAAGATAGTTCATTTTCTTTTCCTTCTTTTTCATTGCCTTAGTATATGTAGAGTTTCTGTCTAGATTTATTTACAAATAGAAAAATTTGAACTATTTGAAGCGGTTGAGCACCTTACAGAAGGAAAATATTGTATAAGTAGATTTTCGATATAATATGTAAAGTGGCTCAAAACCGAATTTGCTATAAATGTCTCGAATCTATTGTGCTATCGAGATATATCGCTTAAATTAATTGCACCAGTCTGAAATGGTAATTTTAAAAAGCTATTCGCAACATGAATGTAAAGATCATACTTTTTGAACACCAACTAATTTCCAGCGTGTTTGCATGAAATTAATTTATTTCATTTAATATTTGAAAATCACATTGAACAATGCTTCACGCAAACGATTTCCGGACGCGCGGCCGTCCGGCGGCTGGCAACTCTGTTGACCGCGTGTTACTTGGTGAAGATTACAACATACACTGAAGCTTGGCGCAGCGGAGGGAAAATTTACTCCTCACCTCCCGCCGCCGCTGATATAGCACTACGGGTCGGTGCCGCGGATGCATCAAGCATTGATCACCCAGTATTAGCACATAAAAAATTGCAATAATTATAAAATCTTTAGTAATCATTAAGTGTTTCATTTTATAATCGAAAGCATACATAAACATTGTTGAATTTAATATCGGCTCATGTAAGACCTTGCATGAAACTCGGATATATAATTTATTGCCGAAAGAAATGTATAATAAATATATTTATAGGTTAAACAGTTACTTGTGAAAATAAACAAGGGTCTGTTTCTAATTTCTGCAACTCAGGTTGTATTATATTTTTTCTAGATTAAAGTATCAAAAATGCCAAATTTTCTGTAAACGCATTTACTAAATTGATCTAATAGTGCAGCATTTCTAATACTGATATACTTGGAAGGAATTATAAATACTTTTTGTTTTATTGGCATCCTGCTGATCAATGATGCAGCATGCTCAAAGGCTGTTCTGCTTTAATTGCATTTTTACTGCAAAAGTGAATATTAGATTTGAAAAGAATTGCAGAAATAAGTGAGTTATCGTGGCTATACGGGAGGAAGAAAGTGCTAACTGTAATACCTACATGGCATTTTGTACCAATAATATGTACAAATTATTTTCACCACAAACCAGTTAAGAAGAACATTTATCAAATACAAACTCGGCTATTCAGACAAGCAGGTACACCCTAAATATTCTTAGTACACATTCTCTATTTTAATATCTTATTCCTGCTCCTATAAATATAAATGTTTGCAATTGCAAAGCCAAGCGTCCCTAAGACGGGAATTTATTCTTATTCAATTCTGTTTTATAATGCACATTGCTTAACAACTGTGCACTTTAACAACTTTTGAACATGTTTATTTCCCTTGTAAAGTGCAATGTCAAGTAATAATTAAAATGCAATTGTATTTTCCTTAGCCTGGGGATTTAGGACGTAAATACCTTCAACTATTTCTGCTTTCTACGTGCAACTTAAATTAAGTGAACTGAGAATTAGTAGATAAGGAAGCGTAGAGAGTGGTATATCTTTAGTGGGGAAAATGAACCTAACCTTATATTTGCTTTACGTTGGGAAGGGTAGCAGAATTCGTTCTATCACGTATCTTGCAGAAGAAAAATCACAGAGAGAGAATTGACTATACCACACTTATATACCGCACGAGGAATAATTTTTGGGACATCAGTGCTTTTTGAAAAATGCTACAGCGTGGATAAAGTGTGTGAAAGCACTACAGTTCAAAATATGTAATATGCAGGTTTTTATTTTGCATACATAATAAAATTTTAATTTCTTTATTAAAGAATGTGTGTGTTTACGTTATAAAATAATTATTAAACCTGTATAAGAACATACAAGTTAAAATATGTTTCGTACAAGTAAAACGGCAATTATAATAGAAGCAGATTCATAGTTGCACTACAAAAGAATTTTATCATCATTTTCTTAAATTAATATGTTACTCTAATCTGCATTTCAAACTAAAATATTTCACAGACATGCTTGTAACGTACCAGTTTATTTGCTGTGGAACATTGCCATTCAATATTACATTTATTGTCGCAAGTGTCAGGCAAATGAAGAATTATTTTGCGATCATTACCAATCGGTTAGCAAATTTAACACAAATAAACGTTTTACTACCTTTCCTTTTCTGGAATCTATCTCTCAAATTCAAATGAAATGTGGAACATCCAATGTTTCGGTATCCATGTTTGTAAAATTTTTCAAAATACCTTTAATGTTATGAAAGAGTGTGAAATCAAATGCGTAAGAACACACATATAAAAACTGGTTTAAAAATAATGGGGACAAAAAAATTCCAAACATAAATGACAAATTGGTTCCTAATTAAAATTTGACATAAAAATTAACAATTGAAAAATAACAAAAGAATACATAGTAAATAAAGTATTCTATAATTAGGGTATTATTCTCAAAACATGTTGTAGCTAGTTTGACTGTAATGTGCAAGTTAACAGGTGGCCTTACTTAAAAATCTGGTTCCAGGCTATTAGTAAATATGTGGAATTGCTCTTTATAGAAACGCCTAACATAATACGAGGACATGACATTAGTCGACCATAAGAGATTAGATGTCAGGAAAATGAAGTGGTTTTGCTGCTAGCATTTGTAATTTGTGGTCTTCTAAATAAAAATCTTATTAAATCAACTAACGCACTGTGTTTATTATCACAGTCCATTTCAGTTTATAACGGAAAATGTTCATTATATTTTCAATTGCCCATACTGGATTATAGAGGAAACGTAAAGCGAAACGTTTATCACAATTTAATGAACCATTTACTGTGGAGAAAGTCAGTTCTGGGATGTGTGTATATGCGGAATATATTTATAATGCAAATAAGTTAAGAAGCCGGTTTAGGGCACAAGTTATATAAATTATATATTTGGAAAATGACAAGGGTCTCAATCATGTAGAAAAAGTAAACGCAGTGCAAAACCTTTACCATCAATGCACGCATCGGATAATGATAGCATCAAGCTTGCTCATGCTTTCTAATAGAAATTGAGACATAATTTATAAGCCGCCACCCTCTAATTTAATTAGAGTGAATATAGTAATTTATTTTTGTAACTTCCTTATTATATTCCTGAGTGCAATGTCATTTCATTTGGACCACGGCCAATAAGCCCGGAAAAATTATTTTATTGGATTAACGCCGGCCGTGAAAGCCTAAATAATTATAAAAGGAAATTTCTGTATCCTATTGTAAACAATTGTAGTAAAGGTGACCAGTCCATATCAATTATTCTGGAGGATGTTATAGCATGGTCCGTGGAAAAGATTTTATTTTGTATTCTGTTAGCTAATCAGGGTAGGCATAATAAAACTCATGGCCATTGCCAGATAAATATACATGCCGATAATGTCTTCAAGGGAAGAAGCTCTAGCCTCTTCAGTTGAAATCTGCATGTAAAAAATCACGTAGGCCATTTTTATTTATTCTTGTAATTTTGCGGCCCGTAGTTAGTTTTTGAAGAGTTTCAGTGCTGCATTATCAGTGTAACGGCATTATCAGTTCAGTTCTATTAGTAGAAATCTATAGTTAGTTGTGGAAGTGTATTCATTTTGGGAAACGTATATGAAGGTCTCGTTTTAAAATTTCTGATTTGTTAATGACAAAAGAGTTGGAAGAGGGAATGTGCACCGGAGGGGAAAAACAAATATTATAATAATATAAAATATCCTTTGGTACTAGAGAAGTACATATATTCAGAATGTAGGGCTCTTGCAATGCAATGAAAGAAGGCATCCTTGTATCGAAATTCTCTTTTGCAAACCATGATTAAAAAAGCTTTTGTTGTTTGGCAAAATACTTCATAAAAGTTGTACTGTTATACTAATTGGATAAAATTACAATAGTAGGAATTGTTAAAATGCTTTCTTTAACAGATTATTATGTTATCATAATATAAGGAATACAATTACATATTGCTGAAAAGAGTATCTATAATTCATCTTCATTAAAATTACGTAATTACGCTCAAAACATTCTTTTTAATAGCGTTTAACACCCCTTTTACTATTGACGCACCACAGGCGATTCCACCATTATTTTCAAAGCCAGTTAATATTTTTCGTGTTCATACATTTAATCAATCAGTGTTACTACTTCTGATAATTTTGGATTTTCTCGCGATTATTAAAATTGACACGTTTGAGATTGGGCGTTAAGTCCATTTTCACTATTATTCCAAACAAAAAAATAATTTCCATTGATACAACGGCGTTATAAGTTTAACAAAAGTAGGCATTCATTGACTTCAGAATAAATTCAATAGAAAATCAACATTTATATAACTTAACATTTCACTTATATTGGTTTATAATTCTCATAAGCACATAAATAACAACGCAATGCTTTTACAGTAGTATACAAATCTGCATTTCTAAAAATTAGGAAATTCGTTTCGCTCGTTTTTCAAATTTTTGACCATTCTATAAAGTACATTTTGAAATAATGTTATAATTTACTACCAAACACAAAGGAATTTGTCACCTAAACTGAACTATGTCATTTCCTTGCTTTTTACTGTAGGTTACAGCTTCTATTATGGTTTAGCAAAAATTAAGTAAAATCAACCGAACAATGAGATTAGGAACGAGAATTTCAATTTGTGAAAACATTAAGAAGCAATGACCTGGAATAATCCCTACAGTAGCAGGCTGTTCGGAAACAAGTTCGGAATTCTATATTTTTTAATTTTGTGTAGTTTTCCCTCAAATTGAGCAAGGATCAACTTACCAGAGTTAATAGTTATCTTACTTGTGATTACTGTGAAGTCATCTCTAAGAAGATGCCATATTTTGTATTACTACAAATATAAAACGTAAGTGTTTAAACATCTGAATACAGGAAACGCAATGTAAGTGTACCGTGATATTCCTGAGTCAGCATTCAGTATTTATTTCTCTGTTTGTGAAAACTCCTTAGCATCACATTGTCATCATGGCATGAACCCCAGGGGTTTTCCACACAGCCCGTATGTCATCTAGAGAATGTCTTGTACCGGGTATTGGAACTTGGTGTGAGGTCACATGACAGAGCATTATTCCATATTTCCGCAAAAAGAGGACCTCCAATCAACGACATGACCATCTTGCTCAACAATACAAGATGTATGTATAGAGTTACTTATTAAAATTAAACAGGCAATGATCAGTAGTGGATTTGCCAAATGGAAATTATGCATATTATTGCTGTTCATTACTGAATACATTGGGAAAAATTAATAATATGAAATGGTTGATAAATATATAAAACGAAATATTTTATGCGTGCTCAATAGAACTTAACATACATTTGTTATTGCCTTGATATAATAGACGGTAGATTCTGATAATATATTAGAAAAATAATTACAAAGCTATATTAGTGCCATGTAAACAAGAATTTGTGAGGCAGTAGTAAATACGATATATTTTGAAAAAAATATATTTATTAGAGGTTTTCATTCTTCGTTGCTTCCTTTCAGAGATGCAAATACATGATGATAAAATTATATCAATAAAACTATTTTACGTATGCATTGAATGAAATATGTCAAATTTATGAGAGGGATTTATCAGTTTATATACTGTAACTTTTATTGCGAATGAAATGATTAAGTTTTCATTTAGTGGTTTAGCTTTTCACTCTCAAATTTATTTTCGATAATTTACGGAATATACGTCTTAAAACTGCATTGCAAGAAATGACATTGAATCTATAAAATAAGAGGGATTCATCTGTTTATATACCGTAACAGTTATTCCTAATGGGATAACTCAGTTTTCACTCACCGGCCTTTCTTTTCACTCTCAACTATATTTCCCATTATTTAAGGATATAAGTGTATACGCTATTTTGCGAGATGGGATGTTAAATCTATAATTCTGATTCAGATTAATACTAAGTCATAAAATACTACATTCCACTAATAATTTTGACAAATGAAATCAATTAAGGAAACATCTCATTTATTTCATTGTCACATCCTAAACACGGAAAAAATCTACTGGAACATTTAGGTGCATTTAAAAATACAAAATTCGTACTTTGTTTAGAATCCTCATTCACTCTTATTGATGTAGGAGGAACAAAGGAAAAACTAAGGTTATACTACCGACTTCGCACTTAAAAGCTAGTTTCCGTAGATGTACTTAGAGCGACGGAAGTTCCTTAGCATTTTCTGTGTACTCAAAAGATGATAATAAACCATGAGTTAAGTTGAACATGTTACTTACCTAAACGAACCAGTTGTTTTAGCCTTTGATCTAAAAACTATCCTACAACCGGGTTGGGGTTTTTGAAATCCGTTAGCTGCGAGCAGCTTCGCTAATTTTCCTCTGCAAATGTGTGTGTTTTTTTACGTGAAATATCATACAACGTAGGGGTGAACGAATGAACTTTATAATATTTAGTAGATATTTGCTCACATATTGTTCGCACAGGATCAGGAAAATGCATATAGGTAATCAAATAATACCACAAATCTACATTTCTGGCCCTACTTTCGTTGTTTACAGCATTGTATGTGATAAATTTTGCGTAATCAATTGCACGAAATTACAATTTTCTCATAAAAATATATTTAGTTCTAGAAAAATGAAAATTGGCAACATGTTAAGTTACGATTTGTAATCAAAATGAATAGAGACAGAATGTGTTAGTGCTCAAATATTTGGTGCATATTTTAGATCTTCTAACATTTTTCTCATCTTGCACAACACAAGATTCCTACTGAATGATAACATAACTAAGAGAAGTAGAAGTTTATGTAACTTCAAATACAACAATATCTGGACGTTCTTGTGTATAAATTGTGAAGTCAAATATTGAACTCCTCCCCATATCAAACACTGATAGACGGAACAATTTGTCCGATCACAGCCAACGAAACTGTTTAAATGGTGTGAGCAGTTTCAGATGCAGGGTTATCGTCCGCACAGAGGAGCACTGTATTAGGAAAATAGGAATGTAGAGAAGGTTTTGTGCAAAAAAGCCTGAATGAGGTGTCGTTTCCAAGGACGAATTACAGGTAATTAGGTCCTGGTCCTCTTATACATGAAATACTAATCCTACATTTCATTTGCTGGCATTGGGGAATGACATTTTTATTTAAAATGGGCTGATTTTAAAATAGTTACCATAAAAGTATAACAAAGGGCTTTACACAAGTATATTTGTATTTTAAGTTTTGCATTTTCACATAATTTTATTTATTACATTTTTTTTCTATATAATTACTCTATTTAGCTGATTTTTTAACTTAGCTTAATTCTAATTTAAACTGCTGAGGAATCACAAGATAAGGCAATGCGTGAGATGGAATGAAAAATTAAACAAATTAAGGAAGGCAGCGTTTCAGGCCATTTATGAGAACAGAGGAAACCTGATAAACAGCTCATTAAAAAAAAGACGATTCTGGCTGTAATCGAATCTCAGACCATCCGTTCCGTGTCTTAACTATCTCGGTCATCTGTGGCGGTATTCAACTGGTTAAAATAAACAGCATTTAATTAATATGGATTTATGCAAAGCACTTCTCTAAAACCCAAAAATAGATCCTGTTATTTTTTTTATACTGATTCGATATTAGCAATGAGCTAAGAGTGTTACATTTAAATATAATCAGTATATATTAACCATTAATGTGTTACCCCTTCAAGATTTCTCTAGTGAAAATAATATGTCTAAATTTATACAGAAAACAGTACTAATTTGCATGTTTCGCTTATTTATCTTGGACACAGAGTTAGAAGTCTTTGGTTACTTTTGTAGTGCGAGCTACTGAACCTTTCTTCCTTGCAGCGATTAGATTTTATTTTTTTTTTATACTTGCCTGTCCTAATGGTCTACCGGTAACCATACTTGCTTTGTAGATCAAAGATCGCGGGATCAATGCCGACCAGGTTCGAGAAATTTTTTCGGATGTAAAAACATAGGTATGGCTTCCATCGGAAGAGAAGGTCACGTGTCGTAGATTTACGGCACGAAAAATAACATGAAACATGAAGAAAGAGGCTCTCAGCAAAATTTGTCGGCCGTTTCATGCCGGAATTGCATGAATGCCGACCTCAGATGTCTGTAAATAAAACAAATATTTTTATATTTCACTTCCTATTCTTTAACTACCAGGAATCGAATGCCGTAATTTAAATTAGAACTGGATTGTTTAATTGAATTTGCCACCCTAACATTAAATGTGATGCCCTGCAGTGGCACTAAAATTGGTATTCAATACTTAAGGGGAGATAAGTGAGAACAATATTAATCTATTCTTTGCATGGCATATTGTGTCAACACGCAGGGGAACGTCAATATTTCGGGCATGCAGAGTATTCAATGTGTATAATTTATTATAATAATAGACTTATCGAGTACGCGGTAATGTATAGTAGCAAAGAAAATGTAAAAGCGCAGGTCATACATTGCATAAGGGCGTGGATGTTGCACATAACAAGTATTAGGATTGTAGAATTATAGAGTAGGTGGTAATGTGACGAAGCGCACTAAAAGTAAACATTTATTGCGTCATTCATGGCATAGATACGTCTTATTTCGAGCCTATAGTATCACGAATATATTGAGTTATGGTAATGCTTTGATTTTTTTTCTTTTTCTCCACTACATGTGATAAATGTATAGAGAAAAGTTAAATTATGCAAACAATATGCATAAATATAGACGTAGTGACTATGAAAGAGTAAATGTTACAGGAAACACTGGAAACTTGGAAAAATAGACCACATTTATCCTAAACAGAAATTTTTAATTTTTGCAGATTAGCAAAAGACCTGAAGGTATTGAAATGATGAACAGAATAGAATGCGCTAACTTGGTAGCTTAAATAGTGCATTTAATTCCTAGATATAGCAATCTGTAAAAACAAAATATTCAACTAGTTTGATGATATTAATAATAACTTTAATACATTCACGAGTAAGCATATTGAAACTCCAATTATAATATTCGTGTATATTCAATGGATTTATAAATAAGTTAATTAGTAAAATTGGAAGAAATCAAATTACCTCAATAGAGCATAACTATAGAGACCACAATTAAACTTTAAGCTTTTAAATTTTTAATAAAAACCGCTACATTCACAAATAACGGACACAATTTATACTTATAAATATATAAATTTTTCATTTCCGGAAATTTATTACAACATTGAAATTCATAATAGGTTAGCATCATAGTCAATTCCAGAAGATCTAATGTTAAGGGTATTCCTTTCCAATAGAGTGTTAATTGCTTTAATTGTTTCATTTTCATAACCAGAGGCCACAAAATTGAAATATTTTTACATAATAGGAAGGCACTTTACCTTATAATATAACATCCAATATAGAGTTTTAGCTTTTTATTTTTATAACAGATATTTTATTTCAACATCATGAAGGAAATTGTAAAATTTCATGTGTTGATATTATTGTTCACTTGTCAGTCTTCCAAACTGGAATTTTTTTACTCTGTTTTAATACATTATTTCATATATAATACAATGCAACACAGGAAATAATTAAAACACAAACAACAAAAATATATGAAATGGCCTGAAGGATTATGTATTTCTAATTTTTCGTCATGGCCACTTACCTGTCGAGCAAGTGTTGGCGAACATCATGCACAAGCTTGGCACGAAAAGAGAATTAAATATTGTGCTTTAACACAGCGAAAGTGCAATTACTTAAATTTTAAGTGCGGTTTGATTATAAAAATAAAATGTGGTACATAAGGCATTTGTTTCATTTAGTAATATCCTGGCATTCATAACCATTCTAATCCCAGAAGTATGCCAAATATGTCTGAGCAACTAGTATAATGGGTATTTCTTTCCCAAATTCTATAACCTTTTTCGGTGATGTAGCTATTATTATCATAGCATTTTGATGAAATCTATCATCGAATTAAAAAAACCATATTCAGATATCAATATTGCATTTTTAAACTATACGCATTGAAAGAGTTGTCTATAAATGGTGCACTCCAATCAAAACAATCAAAAACTGTTTATTTTATGAAACAAACAAAAACGGTAAATTTTTACTGCAAATTTAATGTAATTTTAATTAAGTAAATTAAATATTCGAGAATATTTACGGGTATATTCATAAATAATGCTATACAATCAAAAAAGGAAGCATTCTTTCATCCTTGCTAAAATATAAATAGCTCCACAACTTGGTCGTTGGACGTTGAAAGAGTTTAAGTAAGAGTGAAGGTGACTTAGTCATATTCCAAATTACCGATTTAAATTCAAACACTACCGTTTCAGAATATCAACAAAGCAAACATATATTTGAAACTGTTCATTTTTTCATCATCATTTATTTATATAGGGAACCATACAGAAATATGCAGTAATATGGCTGGTGGCTCCCTTCATACCATTGACTCCAAATGCCATATGACGTCCTTACTATTCATCGATGCATTCAGATTGGACGAACAAGTAGCGCAGCATACATGCGGTACAATTTTAGAGAAAGAAAATTTTAATAACTTTTGCAGCTAATTAATAGAATCATACGACACTTTTGTAGTACTAATTTGTATACTCATCATAGGGTGAACTACGATCGCAATATTCCAAATTAACTATTCATCATGTGTTACATAGTATTTTGTTGCAGAACTATCACGTAAAAGTAATAAGTGTATTTATATAATAGATATTACTACATTATTGAAAATACTCGGATTATTTACGATAATGAAAATTTAGAGGTATCTTTTAACAATTGAATGACATTAATATTTCATAAAGAACAAATTCAATTTTGGGGAAATAAAAATACTGTCATTAGTTATGATCACTAAGCTAAATAAATACGTAATATAATAGTATTATTTTCTGCAACCTTCACTTCCCTAATTCTACTTTCTACATTAACACCATTTTAAATGATACAACACAACAGGATAAAAATCTGCACTTCTAAGAGTGACCTCTGGTGAGGGGCGGCATAACTAAGAAGGAGGAGCCTTTTTGTGGAATTCAACCTGGAATAATAATTCTGCTAATGTGAGGGTGTGTTCCCGTGTAAATTCAAAGCCAATGAATGAAGAGAAGAGAGCGCCTCGGCGGGGGAAGGGGGGCTGGGCGTTTCCACAGAGGCTTATTGTATTAGGGTATGAGGAATAACCAGAAGGTGTTTGAGCATTAAATGGCTGAAAGATAATAATAACAATAGTAACAACAACAACAATAATAATAATAATAATAATAACAGTTCAATTTGACTAATTTAATAAACTTCTTCCTAATTAGCAAGTTAAACAGATATAAAATTGTACTAAGGACTTCACTGTAGAGCTAAGAACATTCTTTTACATATCTGCAATCCTAATACGAGGGGCTGCATTTCGAACAGTAAACCAAGGAATTCCGAGTATACATTTGGTGTGCAATAAAATAATTATATATTCTTTCGTTCACAGTTCCAGTAAGTAAATAATAACGAAATTAAATAGGCAGAACTTGTACTTAATTATATGCAGTGAAAATAAAATATGCATATGAGGAACTCCCACATTTTTCGTTTACACAGTGAAGCGCGTGTTACTTTCTATGGATTGCTTTGCTATTATGCATTTAAACCTTGTGGCCAAATTACTCCTTATTTTTTCATTTATTCAACACTCCTACCGAGAATCCGCACAGAAACTGCGCGTTTATAATTTTTAGTTTGCATTTTCAATGGACACTTAGGCTCCGGGATTCTCACACGCAAAATTTCAATGAGAGTGTAATTTATACCAATCTAGGCATTAAGATAGTAGAAATTGCAGCATGTAGCTAATGTAAAGGAAATAGAATACATATAGGTGGGCGATAATATATGCATCTTGTTTACCAAACTAGGTATCTTATGCAAGGTTTATAAAAATATGAAGCCGTTGTCAGGATTTTCAGGCGAATGGAAGGCATGGGGCGTATTTTAACAACATAGCCGAGGCCCGAGAGAGGAGTGGAAATAGTCCTAGTATTATTCTATAGTCATGTTTCTACTATTATTGCAGTTGCATGAGGTACGTCACAAAATTAAATAATATTCTGAATATATTAAAATTACATTAGGAGCTTTCAATTTATGTTCTATTCTTTTCTATTCATTCGTGATGCATGAGGATAAAATCCCTGAATTGGTTCATTAGGGATCGGTCGGTTGATGCTGAAGAATGGAATTTACTTAGCAAAAATATGTGCTAAGTAATACTTAATTGACGAACTATAGTTCACGGGTAATTTAAATTCAGAAATTGAACTTAACAGCACTCTACTGCGTATTCGTGAAGTGTCAAAACAGGTTTCCGAATTTGCTTTTTCTAGATAAACGTTTTATAAATTTTGCTTTATAAAAACAACCCTTTTATAACTGTTCGGTTAATAGCTTCCTCATAACATTGCCTATTTATAATAGGTATTCATAACTTTTATATGCTTTTAATAACTAGTCATATACACGAACAATTATATTGTTTCGTTCCAAATATATCTAATTACATTGTCCATATTGTTAAATTTAAGTTAAAGGAAAATACTTTTCAGGTACATTCAACTTAACGCTGCACCACCTCAATAATACACCGTGAACCTCCTTTAAACAACTGGGAAAGTTACAATTATGAAAATGGTTGAACCAATTGCCCAATTAAAACATAATTATTATGAAAGAAATTTCATAGCACTCTGCGTTGTTTTAATTATTAGAAATGGAATTTCCCCGTGAAATGTGCCGTTTACCATTAGGAAGCTCCTACTGCCAGGAAGTGTCCATAAACATAGCCCTCAAATAAAACTTTATGACACTGAATGTGGAAAAGCAGAAGTTTTCATGTCATTGGTAAAGACGTGATCCATACAATTACTTATTACATTTTTGAACTTATTTCTTTGAAATAACACATGACTCAAAGTGGTTGATCGAATGATTGACAAATAGCTATTACAAATACAATAGGTTGAGGTTGAATTTATTGCTCCGTAGTTACACCGATTTAAACGTAAGTTTATGTAGAGTTCGGTTGCCAAGGTGGCTATAGCAAATTTGGAGAGTAGAATTAAGGAGTAGGTAATTATATAGCGAAAAATTGATAGACGACAGGCTAATACAATCACACACATTGCTGGCCCAGCTTGGTGTTGTGTATTAGGATGGTATTTATTGGGCGCTACTGTTTAAAACAACAAAGCGGCAAGGTGCGCAACGAAAAATATCTAGTTTCCCATCTACCCGTTGTTAATTGGGACAGTAGAATTATAGAGTAGGTAATTACGCAAAGAATAATTGAACTAGAAAGTTGCATGACGTCACACATTTTGTTTACTAAGCTTAACTTCGTGTATTACGGTAGTATAACCGCCACGAGTGGCCGAGGTCGTTAAGGCACGGACTCGTGAGCGGGAGGTCTGCGGTTCGAATCCCGCCAGGACCGTCATTCCTGACTGGGGTTTTTTCCAGGTTTTCCTCAGTCTTCATAACTGGCAAATGCCGGGGAGGTACCTAAACTTAGGCCTGGAACGCTTCTTTCCTTATAAAAAAAAAATCCTTTCCCAATTTATCATCTCATGTATCACCAGTGTCCATCGCCTGTGGTGCCTCAGTAGTGAAAACGGGCGTTAAACACTACTCAAAAAAAAATTACGGTAGTATATATTAGGAATTGCGGTTTTATAACATAAAACAGAAAAGGCAAAACGCACAACGATAAATATCCTGTTTACCAATTTAGTCATTTCATTCGGATAATAGAATTATACAGTAGATAGGTACGTAACGGAAAACTGAAGTAGAAGGCGCGTGGCTTCACACATCTTGTTTACTAAGTTATACGTCGTGTATTAGGATAGTATTCATTATAAATAGGCGGTTTTGTAATAGAAAAGAGAAAGGCGAGCAGCGGAAAAGATCTTTTTAGCAAATCTAGTTATTGTTTATTAGGATAGTAGAATTGTAGAGTAGGTAGATATAATTCAAAAAATTGAAACGGGAAAGGCATGTGTCATCACATGTCTAGTTTACCAAGCTCGGCATCATGTATAAGAATAGCATTTATGATAATAGGCGGCCTTGTAACAGAAAACAGGAAAGGAAATGGCATGTAACGATGAATGTCTTGTTTACCAATATAGTTCTGTTTATTAGGATAGCAGAATTATCGTGTAAGTGGTCGTGTTACGGAAAGCAAAAATAGGAAATGCTCGCGACGTCAGACATACATATGCTGTATTAAGCAAGCAAATATGTGAATGTGTATAATAATAGCAATAATAATAATTCAACAAATTTATTTCGTAATATTTTGAGAAACCATATTCAACTATATTTAGTTCCGCATTTAAAAAAATGAATATTTGTTGACGAAGGATTTTGTCTGACACAACTTTGGCGTGGCGGTTTGTGAAACAATGCTGAAACAAAAAGTGGGGTTCTGATTAAGAATACTGAAACATCCTTTAAGGATTGGCTAAGACCTTCTAGACCCGGGAAATAGGTAACTACATCAGCATTGTTTCACAAAACGCCACGCCCAAGTTTTGAATCTCCACATAAAAATCATTCTCCCCAAGAAACTTAATTCCACATTTGTTTCTCAAGCTACATCTGGGTCTTATCCCTCTAACAGAATAAAGTGTAAAACTTGTACCTTAATAACGCGTAGCACAACCTTCTTCAGTCCTATGGATAAGTCAGAATTCAAAATTCATATTTTTGCTAATTATGCCTCCACCAACGTGATGTACATGCTCCAATGTCAATTTTGTCCTGCTTTCTGCATTGATTAAACCTCCACTGCAGTTTCACTCAGAATGAACAATCACAGACGCTCTATTAATTCCTGTTCTTCTTTGCCGTGGCCCAACATGCCAACCTTCACCATTTTGTTTTCGATACTTGTTATTACTTTTATAGATGCCGTACTTCCTACTTCACCTACCAGTATTCTCAGAGACAGAAAGATGGTGGCGATTGTTCTTCACAAAGCACGCACCCCTCCGGGCTTAAACATCTCCCTTTAAAAAAATGCCAACAGCTTCTAGAAACTTCAATTTTTTTTTAAGTTGGTTTCTCTGCCCACCAACTCAGCAGTAGAATTTAAGGCATACAAGCCGTGTGATATGCTAGAGTTAGTCCTTGTTCTCCAGCTACGCGATCAAGACCGCATCCTGGCTCAAAATATAGTAACATCTGCAGTGTTCTACAGTGCCTCCAGTGACCTCAACCGTGTTCCACATTGCCTTACAGTGCCTCGAACAGTGATTTATAGTGTCTCTATGTGTTCCTTTCTTTAAATGTGGCACGTCTTTGTGCATTTTAAGTTATATATATATATATATATATATATATATATATGTGTGTGTGTGTGTGTGTGTGCGTGCGATAGGAATAAAACACAATGCTCTTGCTGTTTTTGTTGAACTTTTAGCATATATCTGCTTCAGACTTTTACATTCCTCGGCAGAGTTCATTAAAATCCACAGTATAATTGTAATCATGTGTGTCCGTAGTTGAAATTCAAAAAGGTGGCCGAAATCACTTTCTTTTTTATTTTCTTTTCCTACTCCAGATTAAACATCATAAATATGGTCAAATGCATCACAATGCAGCACAATTAATCTCATGTACCCAGTAGAATTTCATTAACTTCATGCCTTAATGCGTAATTGATAGTTTTTCTAAGATTTATTTAAAATTAGGTTTTTCATTTATTCTGTTGCCTTTTTCTTGTTTCGTTTGTACAAAATACATAAATGAACCTGTACTTTTGAAATGTAAAAGCCATTATAATGGCTGCAGAAAATGCTATGTATTATGGTAAATATGTTATGTTCCTGCATATGATTTGTTTTTTTATTCGATTCCAAAACCTTTATCCCAGTCGGGGGCAATTTACTAACTCGTTGCATAGCTACTATTTCTCACCTGCTTTTGCCAAAACCGGTTGGCGGGCCGTTTCGTAGCTTCACAGGTAAATATACTAGCATGGTTTGGAGTAGGAATGAGTGTGTGTGTGTTTGAAACCGGAGTGGGCTGGGGCGGATGTTTAAATGGAGGTTTCCAGGGAAACCAGAGCCCTAACCAAAAGAGTTCAATTCGATATAACTGTTTTATGTTGAGCCATTAATTTATTAATGCACAATTTATATAAGTATAAAACACAACAATTGTGCAATGAACTACACAGTTTATATTTATGTAAATGCATTGTAAGATCTATAATGACGCACTATTGCTTTTTTAAACCAGATAGTTATAAAAGGTATTGTACTCTGCGCACATGTAAAAAATTTGCTTATGAATGATTGATAAATAATTTTTATTACTTACTAGCCAAAATTTCAAAATGCTCCAAATACACCAATTCCTTCAATGGTTGGTTTCACAGCCTCAATTACCATTAACCTAAACTTTTATTCTAAATGTTATGTAGGAATATGAATGTTGAATTTGCAGAACTTTAATTGACAAAGTAATATTTTCACCTTATGAAAAAACAAACGTTTAAAATTCCCCTTTGGACTCATTTCAGTTTGTTTGTTAAACAATTTATTATGAGAAATTATTTTCACCACAAACCATCTAAGAAGAACATTTATCAAAGACAAACTCGGCTATTCAGACATGCAGATACACCCTAAATATTCATAGTATACATTCTGTATTTTAATATCAAATTCCTGCTCCTACAAATATAAATGTTTGCAATTGCAAAGCCAAGCGTCCTAAGACGAGAATTTATTCTCATTCAATTCCGTTTTTTTATGCACATTGATTAACAACTGCGCACTTTATCAATTTTTGAACATGTTTATTTCCATTCTAAAGTGCAACGTCAAGTTATAATAAAAACACAATTGTATCTTACTTGGTCTGGGGATTTAGGACGTAAACACCTTCAACTATTTCTGCGTTCTACGTGCAACTTAAATTAAGAGAGCTGAGAATTAGTAGATAAGAAAGAGTAGAGAATGGGTATATCTTTAGTATGGAAAATAAACCTAACCTTATATTTGGATGACGTTGGAAAGGGTAGCAGAATTCGTTCTATCACGTATCTGGTAGAAGGAAAATCACAGAGAGAGAAATGACTATACCGCACTTATATATCGCACGAGAAATAATATTTTGGGATATCAGGGCTTTTTGAAAATTGCTACAGTCAGGATAAAGTGTGTGAAAGCACTACAGTTCAAAATATGTAAGAGAATTACTAATATGCAAGTTTTTAGTTTGCATGCATAATAAAATTTTTATTTTCTTTTCTTAAAGAATGTGATGTCCGTTAACGTTATAAAACAATTATTAATTTTGTATAAGAACATACAAGTTAAAGTATGTTTCGTACTAGTAAAAGGGAATTTATGATGGAAGCAGGTTGATAGTTTCACATAAACTATTTTATCATCATTTTCTTAAATTAGTATGATAGTGTAATCAGTATTTTAAACTAATATATTTCGCAGATATGCTTGTAACGTACCAGTTTATTTGCTGTTAGACATTGCCATTCAATATTACATTTATTTTCGCAAATGCCAGGCAAATGAAGAATTATTTTCGATCATTACCAATCGTTTGCAATTTTAACACAAATAACGATTCACTATCTATTTTTTTGTTTGCAGTTTTCAAATATGCAATATATCATAATGTTTCAATGTGTTTCTTACACAAGAAACGAATTTTCTATTAATCGCACAATCCTTAAAATATACACTTTGATTTTAATCGAATTTTAATCGAAAATGAATTTCTGAAAACAGCTACAGTGAAGGTAAATAATTACATGCCACTTATCCTCATTTCCCAGTACACCATCGCTCTCTGCTGATGCGCCTGCTAAATTGCAATAAATTCAGAGTAGAAGTTGAATCGGCTAATGCAAAGCCTGGTCAGTGGATGCAAGTTTCGAAATATTTGGTGCCATTAAAAACATCTCGTGGCCAATGACAAAATTTATGATTTTTGAAAGAGAAGCAAATGGGCCGATAGAATATCCGTTCTTTCCAGTTCGCGAAATATGGCATACCTGGATTTATGCAAAGCAATCCACACATACTGAAATTTGTATCTTTAAAAGTTTCGTTATTTCTGTTCGTTTCATTCTAGGTTATTTCTAATATTATTGCTTACATTTCCAATGATTTTGAATAAAAATTCACCGAAACACGAATTTATTCCGTAATTGTAAATTTGGTTTGTTAAATTGATTTGTAAACTATATCTGTAAAAGTATGCGATCATCAAGCTGGAGAGTTTATTACTTGGCAGTCTTCAACGCTGTGAAATGTTACACATAATTTTAATTTTATCAGCAAGACTCAGATTTATATTTCCAAAATATTTTAATAAGAACCTATTAAATTACAGTTTCTATCATTTTGTTAACAACCTTAAAATAGTTCAAAAAAACTCGAACGCAAATATCAATATAACGCTTGAAATTATTTTTATTAATATTCGCATTATTCATTTCACATTGTTATCTGCAATCAACATGCAGACCTTACCTTAAGTTTTAAAATGAAAAGCTGCCTAGTTTAACAATAATTAATAGACGCTTTAAATTCATTTAGGTTTACTAATATCATTTCATTTTCTCTTTCCTAACGTTCATTTCACGGTCATTATTACTTGAATAATTACATTTCTGCATGCTGCGATTATTAGGATATTAATTGATCCGTAAATACAAAACGACTGGAAAGATTTTATTCTGCAATATAGTCCCAGTGTATTATAGGACAGGGATATGTTTAGAAAATATAGTGTAACATTCTGTATTGTGCAGTTTCTATTTATAAGATAATATCCTATTACATTGGATGGCGGTGTGCATGCTGGTGTTTACAAAGGAAATGGAGCTTACATATTGCTCCAATGTCATATTGTTCAATGAAGTGCGTATTTTAACGTCTACAGACGGAATGGTGCAGTTTTAAATTACTTCAGATTCCGCATTCTAAACACTAACGAACGTTACATATATTATAGAAGAGAATCAGGCTATACGACACTGACTTAAGAGGTAACAGGAATAGTGGAGCACTGTGTCATTGGGCAAATGAACTTGTAACCCTACACTAGTCCATGTGCTTTGGTGACAATAGCAAACTTAATCATTTTCAGCTCCCCTCTTCTTCCCTGGAATTGGGTTTTTCCAACAATATGGGTAAGGGGTGAACAAAGTAGCTATATCTCTCAAATTCATGTGAAATGTGGAACATCCAATGTTTCAGTATCCACGTTTATAAAAGGTTTCAAAATACCTTCAGTGTTAAGTAACAGTGTGAAAACAAATGCGTAAAAACACACATATAAGAAACTTGTTTAAAAATAATGGGGACAAAAAAATTCCAAACATAAATGACACATTGATTCCTAATTAAAATTTGACATTAAAATTAACAATTGAAAAATAACCAAAAATACATAGTAAACAAAAGTATTCTATAATTAGGATATTATTCTCCAAACATTTTGTAGCTACTTTTGACTTTAATGTGGTAGTTAACAGGTAGCCTTACTTAAAAATCTGGTTTCAAGTTATTAGTAAATATGTGGAATCGCTCTTTATAGTAACGCCTAACATAATACAATGACATGACATTAGTCTAGCATAAAAGATTAGTTGCCTGAAAAATGAAGGTGTTTTGCTGCTATTATTTGTAATTTGTGGTGTTCTAAACAAAATCTTATAAAATCAACTAACTCACTGTGGTTATTACCACAGTCCATTTGCGTTGATAACGGACAAGTTTTATTAGATTTTCAAATGCTCATACTGCTTTATAGAGGAAACGTTAAAGCGAAACGTTTATCAGCATTTAATGAACCCATTCATTGTGGAAAAAGTAAGTTCTGGTAGGTGTGTATATGCGGAAAATATTTATCATGCACATAAATTAAGAAATCGGTTTAGGGCACAAGTTATATAAAGTATAAAGTTTATGCATTTGGAAAATGACACAGTCTCAATCATGTAGAAAATGTAAACGCGGTGCAAAACTTTTACCATCAATGCACGCATCGGATAATGATAGCATCAAGCTTGCTCATGCTTTCTAATAGAAATCTAGACAATATTTACAAGCCGTCATCCCCTAATTTAATTATAGTGACTATGGTAATTTTTTGTTACTTCCTTATTATATTCTTGAGTGAAATGTCATTTTATTTCCTCTACAAGTATTGAATTAATGCCTGTAAAATGTCATTTTCAGCTACCATAGTGCAGAAAGCCACCCTAGTTATAAAATCTGAGCAGGAATTTTCTGCCACCTATTGTTAAGAATATTGGTAATGGTGACCAGTCCGGACCGATTATTCTGGAGGATGGTATAGCTAGATACCTAATAAAAGGTGTGCTCTTATACTAATTGGATAAAATTGCATAGTAGGAATTGTTAAAATGCTTTCTTCAACAGAATATTATGTTATTATAATATAAAGAATACAATTACGTATTGCTGAATACAGAATCTATAATTCATCTTCATTACAATTATGTAATTACGCCCAAAACACCGTTTTCAATAGCGTTTAACACCCTTTTTACTATTGAGGAACCACTTGCTGTTCCACCTTATTTTAAAACCCAGTTATTATTTTTCTTGTTGATACATTTAATCAATCAGAGTCACTACTTCTGATAATTTTGGATTTTCTTGGGATTATTAAAAATCACACGTTTGAGATTGGCTTTAAGTCCCAATTGCAAACATTGCAAATATTGCGAACAAAAGAACTAAATAACTTCCATTGATACAATGGCGTTTTAAGTTTAACAAAAGAAAGCATTCATAACTTCAGAATAAATTCAATAGAAAATCAACGTTTATGTAACTTAACATTTCATTAATATTAGTTTATAATTTTAATATGTAAATAAATAACAACGCAATGCTTTTACAATAGTATACAAATCCGCATTTTTAAAAATTGGGAAACTCGTTTCGCTGTTTTTCAAATATTTGAATATGCTATAAAGCACAGTATTATGAAATAATGTTATAATTTACTACCAAACACAAAGGAATTTGTCACCTAAACTGAACTATGTTATTTCCTTGCTTTTTACTGTAGGTTACTGCTTCTATTATGGTTTAGGAAAAATTAAGTAAAATTAACCGAATAATGAGATTAGGAACGAGAATTTCAATTTGTGAAAACATTTAGAAGTATTAACATGGAATAATCTTTACAGTAGCAGGCGGCTCTGAAACAAGTTCGGAATTCTATATTTTTCATTTTGTGTCACTTTCCCTCAAAGTGAGCAAGGATCAACCTACCAGAGTTAATAGTTATCTTACTTGTGATTACTGTGCAGCCATCTCTAAGAAGATACCACATTTTGTATTACTACAAATATAAAACGTAAGTGCATAAACATCTGAATACACGGAACGCAATTTAAGTGTACCGTCATATCGCGGAGAATTTTTTCAGTATTTAGTTCTCTGTTTGTGAATTCTCCTTAGCATCACAATGTCGTCATGGCACGAATCCCAGCGGTTTTCCACATAGCTCATATGTCATCTAGATAATGTCTTGTACCGGGTATTGGTGCTTACTGTGATGTCAGGTGACAGAGCAAATCTCCATATTTCCGCAAAAAGAAGACCGCCAATCAACGACATGATCATCTTGCGCAACAATACAAAATGTATGTATACAGTTACCTATAAAATTTAAACTGACAATGATCAGTAGTGGCTTTGCCAAATGGAAGTAATGCTTATTATTGCTGTTCATTACTGAATATGGTTGGAAAAATTGATAATATGAAATTAATTGTGGTCTCTATAGTTATGCTCTATGGATTTAATTTGATTTCCTCCATATTTTTCTAATGAACTTATTAATAATTCATTGAATACATGAATATTATTGTTGGAGTTTCAATTTGCTTACTCGTGAATGTATTAAAGTCATTATTAATAGCATCAAACTAGTGGATTATTTTTTCTTTATAGATTGCTATACCTGGGAATTAGATGCACTATTTAAGCTACCAAGTTAGCGCATTCTATTCAGTTCATCATTTCCATAGCTTCAGATCTTGTGTTAATCCGCAAAAATTAAAATATTCTGTTTGGGATAAATGTAGCCTATTTGTCCAAGTTATTGAAATAATCCCTTCACATGCGTTTAATTGTGTAAATAACAATAATTCTGATGCTTTTAATTATGTGAGGAGCTGCAACAGTGAGTACATATATTTCTGCATTATAATTATGGAAGCTATTATTCAATTTAGCACAAAGTCTATGTTTATAGTTCTTTGATTAATGGCAGTCAAAAAGAGTGTATGGTGTAACATATACTCTTTCTGAGTCACTACGTTATATATATGCACATTGTTTGCTTAATTACATTTTCTCTCTATATTTATCACATGTGCTGGAGAAAAAAATAAATAAATGCATTACCATAATTCAATATATTCGTGATCCTACAGGCTCAAAATATGGACGTGCCTCTGCCATGTATGCGCAATCGGCGTTTACTTCTATTGTGCTTCGTTACATTACCACCTACTCCATATGTCTACTATCCTAATACATGTTATGTGCCACATCCACGCCCTTATGCACTGTAGGGGCCGCAAAGTCAATTACAGAATCCACTTCTAATTTAAATTAGAGCATTCGATACCTTGTAGTTAAAGAATAGGAAGTGAAATATAAAAATATTTATTTTATATACAGACATGTGAGGTCAAGGTTAAATGCAATTCAGGCCATGAAACGGACGACAAATTTAGCCCAGAGCCACTTTCTTTAAACTTCAGGTTATTTTTCGTGCCCTAAATCTACGACACTTGACCTTCCCTTCCCATGAAAGACATACCTATGTTTTTACATCTGAAAAATCTGTCTAACCTGACCGGTATTGATACCGGGATCTTCGATCTACGAGGCAAGTATGGTTACCACTAGACCATTAGGACCGCCAAGTATAAAAGAAAAGGAAATTATATCACTGCAAGGAAGAAAGGTTCAGCAGCTCGTGCTACAAAAGTAACCAGAGACTTCTAACTCTGTGTCCAAGATAAATAAGCGAAATCTGCAAATCAGTCTTATTGTGTGTTCTGAAGTGTATAAATTTAGACATATTATTTTCTTACAATCACTACAGAAATTGTGAAGGGGTAACACATTAATGGTTAATATGTTATATTAAAATGTAACACTTTTAGCTCATTTGTAATATCGAATCAGGATAAAAAAATAACAGGATCTATTGTTGTGCTTTAGAGAAATGTTTTTTATAAATCCACATTAATTTGACGCTGTTTATTTTAACTAGTTGAATATCCCCACAGATGACCGAAATCGTTAAGACACGGAGCGGAAGGTCTAAGCTTCGATTCCCGCCATAAGCATCATTCTTTAATGAGGTGGTTTCCAGGTTTCCTCGGTTCTCATGAATGGCCCGAAACGCTTCCTTCTTTAAACAACATTTTTTTTTAAATTTCATCTCACGCATTGCCTAATATTGTGATTCCTCAGCAGTTTAAAACGAATCAGTTGTTTTAGCCTTTGATCTAAAAACTACCCTACAAACGCGTTGGGGTTTTTGGAATCCGTTAGCTGCAAGCGGCTTCCACTAATTTGCCGCTACAAATGTGTTTCTTTACGTGAAATATCATACAACATAAGGGTGAACGAATTAACTTTATAATATTTATTAGATATTTTCTCATATATTGTTCGTATAAGATCAGGAAAATTCATGTGGGTTATCTAATTAATACCATAAATCTACATTTCTGACATTACTTTCGTTATTTACAGCATTGTATATTTGATAAGTTACGCGTTATCAATTGCACGTAATTACCATTTTCTCATACAGATATATCTAGCTCTAGAGAAATGAAAAATGGGCTCATGTTAAGTTACGATTTGTAATCAAAATGAATAGAAACTGAATATGTTAGTAATGAAATACTTGGTGCATATTTTAGATCTTCTAAAAATTTTCTCAACTTTGTGCAACACAAGATCCTTTCTACTGAATGATAGCATAATTGAGAGAAGGGGAGGTTTATATAATTTCAAACACAGCAATATCTGGACGTTCTTGTGTATAAATTGTGAAGTCAAATATTGAACTCCTCCCCATATCAACCACTTATAACGGAACAATTAGTCCGATCACAGCCATCGAAATTGTTTAAATTATGTGAGCGGGTTTAATGTATGTGCAAGCAGGGTTATCGTCCGCACAAAGGAGCACTGTATTAGGGAAACAGGAATGTAGAGAAGGTTTTGTGCAATAAAAGCCTGAAGGAAGTGACGTTTCAAAGGATACAAGAAAGACTATCCTACATTTCATTTGCTGGGATTGGGGAATGACATTTTTGTTTACAATGGGTTAGTTTTAAAATAGTTACCATAAAATTTTATAAAGAGCTTTACACAAGTATATTTGTGGTTATGTTTTGCATTTTAAGAAATTTTATTTATTACATTTGCTTGTTTCTATATAACTACTCTATTTAGCCGCTTTTTAAATGAGCTTAATTCTAATTCAAATTCTAAACTTAAATTAGACGTCCTGCAGTAGCACAAAAATTGGTTTTCATTACTTAATGGGTGATAAAAGAGAATAATAATAATCAATTCTCTGTATGGTATATTGCATCAGACACGCAGGGGAACGTCAATATTTCGGGCATGCAGGAAATCAATGTGTATAATTTCTTATAATTATAGACTTATGGAGTACGTGGTAATGTATTGTAGCACAGAAAATGTAAAAGCGCATGACGTCATACACTACATAAGGGCGTGGAAGTCCCACATAACAAGTATTAGGATTGTAGACTTATGGAGTAGGTGGTAATGTAACGAAGCACAGTAAAAGTAAACGCCCATTGCGTCATACATGGCCGAGGTATGTTCATATTTTGAGACTTTAGGATCACGAATATATTGAATTATAGCAATGCATATATTTAATTTTTTCCTTTTCTCTAGCACATGTGACAAATATAGAGAAAAAATTTAATTAAGCAAACAATGTGCATAAATAAGACGTAGTGACTAGGAAAGAGTATATATTACACGAAACGCTGTTTTTGACTGTCATTAATCAAAGACCTATAAACATAGACTTTGTGATAATTTGAAAAATAAGTTCCAAAATTAAGTCCAACTTTTTATCACTTACATTCTAAATGCAGAAATATACGTACTCACTGTTGCAGCTCTTCACTTAAATAAAAGCATAAGAATTATTGTTATTTACCCAATTAAACGCATGTGAAGGGATTATTTCAATAACTTGGACAAATAGGCTACATTTATTCCAAACAGAATATTTTAATTTTTGCAGATTATCACAAGACCCCGAAGCTATTGAAATGATGAACTGATCAGCATTCGTTAACTTGGTAGCTTAAATAGGGCATTTAATTCCCAGAAATAGCAATCAATAAAGACAAAATGTTCAACTAGTTTGATGCTATTAATAATAACTTTAATACATTTACGAGTAAGCAAATTGAATCTCCAATAATAATATTCATGTATATTCAATGAATTTATAAATAAGTCAATTAGTAAAAAAAGGAAAAATTAAAATTAGATCGATAGAGCATAACTATAGTGACCACAATTAGACGTTAAGCTTTCAAAATTTCAAAATAAACATCTATATTCACAAATAACGGAGACAATTTAAACTTATAAATATATAAATGTTTCATTTCCGGCAATTTATTACAACAATGAAATGCATAATAGGATAGCATCATAGTCAATAACAGAAAGGTCTAATGTTAAGCGTATTCTTTTCAAATATATCGCTAATTAATTTAATTATTTCATCTTCATTACCAGATGCCACAAAATTGAAATATTTTCACTTAATGGCAATGCACTTTACATTATGATATAACATTCAATATAGAGTTTTAGCTTTTTATTTTTATAAAAATATTTTTTTCAGTATTATCAAGCACATTGTAATATTTCATGTGTTGATATAATTGTTTAATTGTCAGTCCTCCAAACTAGAGATTTTTCTGCTCTGTTTCAAAATATTATTTAATTTATAATACAATGCAGCAAGAAAATAATTAAAACGTAAGTAACGAAAATATGCGAAATTACCTGACGGATTAAGTCTCTCTAATTTGTCGTCATGGCCACTTAGCTATCCAGTAAGTTTTGGCGAACACCATGCACATGCTGGGCACGAGATGAGAATTACATTTTGTGCTTTAACACAGCGAATGTGCAATTACTGAAATTTAAGTGCGTCTTACTTATAAATATAAAATGTGGTACATAAGACATTTGTTTCATTTAGTAATATCCTGGCATTTAGAACAATTCTCATCCCAGAAGTATGTCAAGTATGTCTGAGCAACTAGTATAATGGATCTTTCTTACCCAAATTCTTTAACCTTAATCTGTGATGTAGCTATTATTATCATAGAATTTCGATGATAGATATCATCGAAATAATAAACAATCTTCAGATTTCAATATTGTATTTTTGAAACTATGCGCATAGAAAGAGTTATGTATAAATGGTGCACTCCAATTAAAACAATAAAAAATTCTTTATTTTATTTAACAAAACAATGGCGAATTTTCACTGCAAATTGAATATAATTTTAATTAAGTAAAAGGAAGAGAATATTCGTAAATTATGCTATACAAACAAAAAGGAAACAATATTTATCTTTTCATCCTTGCCAAAATATAAATAAACCCTTGATCGTTGGACTACTACGCTTTTGTTGAGCACGTAGACAGAAAAATATTTATTTTGGAGAGTAGAAGCACCATTCAAAATGTGACATAAATAAAAATAAGGAAACAAATAAATAGTCATAGTAAAATATATCTGACAAACTGTAGATCAAGTACAATTTAAATTCAGATTGGGGACCTTTTATTACTGAGCTGAGAATTTATTAAGTCGGCTGTCAAGTTTTGTATATATCTGTACCATATTAAGTTTTCATAATTTTACCCTTATAGAAAAACATTTTTGTTATATCTGTGTAGATAATTTCCCTGAAAACGTAATCTCAATATTATATACTTTAAATTTTCATTTGCCCATGATATCCAAATCCATTCATTATTTTGATTCATTTCAAATTTATTGATTTGATGATTATATTAACAGTTTGAGTAAGAGTTAAGTGACCGTCAAATTCCAAATTACCGATCTTAATTTAAAAACCACCGTTCCAGAATCTCAACAAAGCAAACATGTACTTGAAACTGTTGATTTTTTCATCATAGAGACTCCTTTATTTATATAGGGAACCATACAGAAATATACAGTAATATGGCTGGTGGCTCCCTTCAAATCATCAGGACTCCAAATGGCATATGACGTTCCTTTTATATTCATCCCTGCATCCTGGTTGGACGAGCAAGTAGTGTAGCATACCTGCGGTGCCATTTTCGAGAACGAAACATTTAATAACTTTCTCAGCTATTTAATAGAATCAAGCGTGATTATGAAACAAAATCTGTGGTACTAATTTGTATATTCATCATAGGTGAGCTACGATAGCAATATTTCGAATTATATATTCCTCATGTGTTTACACAATATTTTATTGTATAACTATTACGTAAAAGTAATGTGTAATTATATAATATATATTACTACATAATTGAAAATACTCCCATTATTTACTATATTGCAATTTTAGAGGTATCTTTTTAACAATTGAATTACATTAATATTTCTTAAGGAACAAATTCCTTTTGGGGAAATAAAATATATTTTCATTAGTTATGATCAGTAAGCTAAATAAATACGTCATATATTAATATTATTTTCTGCACAATGCTAATTCTACTCTAATTCTACTTTCTACATTAAACGCCATTTTAAATGATACAACACAACAGGATAAAAATCTGCACTTCATGAGTGGCCTCTGGTGAGGGTAGCATAACTAAGAAGTAGGAGCCCTTTTCTGCAATTAAACTTCCAATAATGATTGTGCTAATTTATAGGCATTGCTCTGTGTAAATTCATAGCCAATGAAACAAGAGAAGAGTGGGCCTGGGCGGGAGAAGGGGGGCTGGGTGGTCCCACAGAGGCTTATTATATTAGGGGATGAGGAATGTGTAGAAGGTATTTGAGCATTAAACTGCTGCAAGAAGGGGCATGTTTCCGAAGAAGAAGAAGAAGATTATGATGATAATGATAACGACAATAGTAATAATTCAATTTGACTTATTTAATAATCTTAATAATAATAATAATAATAATAATAATAAGAACAATAATGATGATGACGACAACAATAATAATGATGATGATGATAATAATAATAAGATAATAATAATAATAATAATAATAATAATAATAATAATAATAATAATAATAATAATAATAATAATAATAATAATAATAATAATAATAATTCAATTTTATTAATTTAATAATCTAGTTCTAAATTAGCAACTTTCACAGATATAAAATTGTACTAAGGATATCACTGTAGAGCTAAGAAAATTCTTTTGTATATCTGCCATCCTAATACGAGGGGCTGTATTTTGAACAGTAAACCAAGGAATTCTGTGTGTGCATTTAGTGTGCAATAAAATAATAACTATTCTTTCGTTCCCAGTTCCTGTAAGTAAATAATAACGAAATTAAATAAGTAGAACTTGTGCTTAATTATATGCAGTGAAAATAAAATATGCTGTATGAGGAACTCCCTCATTTTTCATGGACATAGTCAAGCGTGTTTTACTTTCTGTGGATTGGTAGCTATTAAGCATTTAAACCTTGAGGCCTAATTACTTCTTATTTTTTCGTTTATTCCATACTCTTACCGAGAACCCGCGCAGAAACCGCGCTTTTATAATTTGAGGTTAGTATTTTCAATGGACACTTAAGCTACGGGATTCTTTCACACAAAAACTGAATGATAGTGTAATTTATACCAATCTAGGCATTAGGATAGCAGAAATTACAGTTGGTATTTATGTAAAGGAAATGGATAACTTATGGGTGGGCAATAACATATGCATCTAGTTTACTAAACTAGGTATCTTGTACAAGGGTTATAAAAATATAAAGCAGTTGTCAGGATTTTCAGGTGAATGGAAGACATGGGGCGTATTTTATCAACAGAGCCGAGGCTTGAGAGAGGAGTGGAAATAGTCAGGCGTTTAAGAGTGTGTCTCTAAGCGAAAAAAGGGGCAAAATGAAGGAGTACATTTCGGTATGTACTTTTAATTCACGTTACGGAAAGAGCCTCTTATAGTCACGTCTTAAGACATTAATGCATAAACCATATTTACACAATAACTCATTAGCTGTGCAATGAAACTAAAACCATACATTGTTTGCATTTATACAAAAGCATTATAATAAATTTATAATGTACAAAATTATAATAATACATTATAAAATCCAATATTCAGTAAATATAAAACCTATGCACCTCGTAATGGATAGTTAACAAATTTATCCTTTTCATTCCGAAATGCTAAACTGCTATAATTTATTGGATTGTTCATTTCACAATATGACCTAAGGTAAAAATTAAAGATGGGTAATTTTTTTCAACGTCATAAATGTGACAGGGATAGAAACAATTTGGTGCTTCCATAACTGAAGATGAACCGCCATCAAATTCAAGAGATGCACACTTATTTCCAAGCACATCATACTGTAATCACAAAATGACACAAGGGGAGCTCAATGATCTCATCAGGGATCTAGAAATTCCAAAAAATAAGGCAGATCCTTTGGCATCACGGTTACCACATTTTTATTAGTGTTTAATGCACATTTTTACTTCAGAGGCACCACAGGGGGCTCATTTCATATGGATTACATATGAAATGAACGGATAAATTGGGAAACGCCATTTTTTTTTCAAAGGAAGGAAGTGTTCCACGCCTAAGTTTAGGGTATCTCCTCGGCATTCGCCATTTATAAGGATTGAGAAATACCTCAGTGAGGAAGGAGGGACCTGGGGGAAACTGAAACTCGTGCCTTAACCATCTCTGCCGCCTCGGCCGTCGGTTACAACAGTAGAAGTATCTACACGTCTCCGTGAAAGTGAAGAAAATTCACACTAGTAATAGATAATTTCAGAAGTTTTTTAAAAACTGAGGGGGACTTCGCATTCTGCAAAGACGTAATTGGTCTAATGCAGGCATTGAATATAAAGTACAGCCCCGACCAATGGCGACTGTTCATCAATTCTTTGAAGACAAGTCTTAAAATATTAATTTTACATAATGAAATCGAGTTGTCTTCCATTCCTGTGGCGTATGCCACCAATACAAAAGAAACATACAAATATGTGAAACATCCTGATAGGAGTATACTATACGTAGTACCAGAGGGAAGTGTGTGGGGAGTTTAAAGTTATTGTCATTTTATTTGGGGTGCAACCCGGCTACTCCAAATACTGTTGTTTCCTTTGCGAGTGGGATAGCTGTGGTAGAGACAAACACTATTCTCAGAAAATTTGATCCACCAGATAGTCATTAAATCTTGAAATGAAAACGGTATCGTGTGAACCACTGATAACGCGAAACAAAGTTTAGCTCCCAGCACTACATATAAAACTGGAGCTTATGAAAACCCGTGTAAAAGCTTTAGGTGCAAATGGCTCTGCATTCACCTTTTAAATCAAAAGTGTCACAGGCTCATTTTCGAAAAAGTGAAAGCAGGTGTATTTATCGTTCCACAGATTAGAGAACGTTTTAAAGACAATAAGTTTGAATTAGTGCTAAACGATAAGGAGTAAAGAGCATGGCAATCGTTTAAGAATGTTTCGAATAGTTTTCTGCGAACATCAAAGTTGAAAATTTCAAAGCATTTTTGGAACATCTGATGTGCTCATATGAACAGCTGAGTGAACTATGTCACTAAAACTGCACTTTGAAATCACACCTAGATTTTTTTCAACCAATTTGTGGCGATGTTAGGCATGATCGTGCTAAACGGTTCCACCAGGATATTTCAGTAATGGAGCAAAGATATACAGGGAAATGGAGTGCTGCCATGCTAAGTAATTATTGCTGGATGTTGAAAAGGGAAGCTCCCGCAGCACAATATCAGAAACTGGTCAAAAAGACGATTTTCAGATAATTGATTCTTTTTCATGTTTTCATATTTTTGTATTATAAATATACTAAATATTATTATCTCAAAAACGAAAACAAATAAATGAATTTAAACATTTTCATATTCAGTGATTATAAAAAGCATACAGAATACATATTTTCTTCACCATAACATTCAACTTTTGTAAATTTGTAGGACAGTGTTATAAAACGCATATTTTAGGTACAACTTCGGAAACTGTCAAAACTATTCTGCATTTATTTTATTTATCAATAAATATGAAGGCATACATAGTTCTGAAAGTTATTAAAATATCAAACGGAATACGAATTTAAATAGTGGAATTTCATTTAGATGTACTAATTTACATATAAAGGTAAAATATTCATTAAGTTACATTTATTTATTTATAGATGTCTTAATACATGCAATAATAAATGGTAACAGTATACATACAACATATATTAACATCAGAGCGCCCAGGCTTCAAGTACTCCCTAAAATGCCCGTTGGCAATCAATTGACCGCTCCGCTACTACTTTCTTATGCATTTTTAATTGTTTTTTCACTGAAAACTTTGGAATTTCTTGCTTATCGCCTTCTAGCCTGCTGTGATATTATGAAGAACCTTCTTGCTTCTAAATATCAATTCATGGTCGAATCAAATTTACATTCGTCTTCCGGGGTGACTTTGTATATACTTGGTGTCTACTGAGTATCACACATTTAAGTGCTCTTGTGACTCAGGCAATGAAATTTCTTACTTATCAGAAGACTGTAGTAAAGTAGCGGGAACAACATAGCTTCTGAACTGCGTACCAATTTCGAATCCATCTTGAATGAAGCTGTTGGTTTCAGATATTTTTATGTTCATGTTTTTTGCTCACGAATATTTTTAGCTTTTTGTCCCAAGTTCCTGTGCCTATTCATATAATTTGTTGGTAATCCAATAATGCATTATCATATGTGTTTGGTAATTATTTTTATTTTTTATAGGTCATCTCAGGCTGAATGCTTTTATATAAAAAGTTATTTATTTCAAATATAGGCGCATGTTTTCTCGAAAATGAGAAATTGCGTTTGCTCTCTGTTATACAGCAACACATTATTTGTACAAAAAAGAACTAAGTTATAAATATGGGTTATATCTATATAGAAAGCTGTTGCATTGAAACATTCTCAGAGACATTTGAATCACATTTTTTCCAGAGTTTTTGATTATATAAGAACCACATACAAAAATTTTACATGTGGTACACCTGTCTTTGAATTTGTTTTTCTTGCATAAACCTATTTGAACATGTCATGCTTTTAACGCCTTAAATGTTCCTTCATCCTTATAATCAGTTATGGCTGGTGGTGACAGTAGTCGATGAAAGCTACGTGAAAATAGAAAGCTAAGCTAAATTTTAGACACGGATACAAGATCTGATATCTGTTATGCCGTGATGATTATTGTCGGTTACAACTACGCAATATATGTCATAAGAAACTTTGGTGTTTAAGCAGTCAATTGCACGCCTTCGGGAACTAATATTAAATTTGCTATTATTTTAAAGTCCCGTCCGACTACGAAAAAGATATTAATGAGCTAAACGTCATTGAAATGGTTAAAAGTCACAAAATCGCAGAAAAATACTTCCCAAAACAGGGAAAAAACGAACGTTTGAGAATTAACAGAAGTCAATTGACCGCCATTGGGCGTTCCATTGTTAAATTAAGTTAATTTTTAAAAGTAAATGAAAACACATTACTTGATTATATCCCGTTTCATGACCAAACGTCGGTCCTGGTGGTGTAGTGGTTACCATACTTGCCCCCTAAACCCAAGATCGTGGATTCGAACCCGGCGTAAAAATCCTAAGTATGGCTTCCTTCGGAAGGGAAGTAAAGCCGTGGGTCCCCTGTCGTGCATTTACGGCACGATAAAGAACCTCAAGCCTGAAAGAGAGGCCTCTGAGCAAAATTTGTCGTCCGTTTCACGCCCTGAGTTGAATGGGACGCTGATGACCTGAGCTGTTAAAGAGCCTCCATAAATGAATCATTCATGACCAAAGTTACAGAGGTTGGACATATATACTAACCTGAAGCATTGCAATTTTCAATTTTGGCATTTTAATGGCATTTGTATATTACGTTCAACATCGTTTATATCAACAATGTAGTAGCCATATAAAATTATGAACCTTATTACAGACTGGTCACCAGTCAGGAAGTGTTGTTACCTAAAGCTTATAGTGACATATGAAATAAACAGTTTTCCAAGATTTTTACTATATATCCAGTTACTAAAAAGAAGCCGATTTGTATTAAAATGGTACAAGAACAATGTACTCTCCAAATTATTGACGAAACCATTGCTCCAGCTGGGTGGTTTTAAGGTTTTTCTTCATCACGAAAATGTTAACGTCCATTATTGCGTAGTCGCCATTGTATTCCAGTTTATTTTAAGTAATATCTTGTTAATCCAAAGCGACATTTTGAATCTCTTATCATTTGACAAAGGACATTAATCAAATTTCGATATTTTACGGACAGTACTTAATATAGTCCTAAGCGTCACAATACGAGCTAAATTTTATCTTAAAACTAAAGTACCTTTTGCCATAAACTAATATTTTACATAGTATTGCGGAAAAATATTATTTTAATTAATTGCTAGCCTAAATATCTTACGGCCAGGAAATTTCGCCTTTAATTTTCGCAAGTGAATGCAATCTTAACTTTTCTTCTGCCAACCACAAACAAAGAAACAAAAGCCATGGCGCCTAATGTGTTGCAAAAGTAAAGGCATTAAATGAATTCTGTATTGCTGGAGTTAAATAAATTCTAGAAACATCTTCTTGTTCCATCTAGATCCCTTATTTCTCATAAGATGGAGTTTATCAAACTTCAGTTTTTAAAAATATGTTAAATAAAGTATTCATCTTCAGTGACTCAATAAAAATCACGTGAATGTTACAAATGCGTTAGTGAATCTCTGCAGAGGAATAAACGCATATCAGCTGGGAAAACAAGTGAATATCTTTACGATAGCAACAAACAATCCGCAATGTAAAATAGTAATGGTATACATGGGTACCAACAACATTTTCAATTCCTCCTACCACATAAGAAGCTTTTGAGTGAAATTTACGGGCCCATTAGAACTATAAATAAAGAATTTTAAAGGTTTCCGCACAGTATTCATCGGTATAGTGAATAGAAAATTGTGCATTCATCATACGTAAAAACATTAATAGCTCTCTTAAATGAGTTTGTAATTCATTGAAGGTGGATTTTGGTGTGAATCTTTGTATTGATGTTAGTTGTTTACATAGGGAGAGAATGCATTTAAACCACAAAGGTTCCAGCAAATGAGACAATGGAAATGATAATTAGTTGTGTAACATCAGTTAGGAATACTAATATTAAAGAACGAAATAAAACCACTATCTCATGCAGGACAGAGTACACCAAAGTATGTAAAATGCATCTTTCTGAAATAAATCTCCATAAGGAAAAGAATAACTTGCTAAAAGATAATATAAAGTGCTTTCCCGTGCAAATCATTATCAGATTCTGAACATTTATCGCCAAAAAAAAAAAACAAAAAAAAAACAAAGTATCAGAAACAAAATGTTAAATATTGAGATTATGTTACAAAGTTATAATTATGACATTTTATGATTTATGGAACACTTTCTTACTGAATCTGAGCTGAAAGTAATATACTAACCAAATTACTCATTAAGTACACATTATTGTAGGTCTTCAACAAAACATGATGGCTCTTGTATATTTATCACGATGAATACTAAAGCCAAAGATTTTACTAAATACCACAATACTTGTATGCTTAGCCACTTTGAGGGATTCATGATGGAATTAGTTAAGCAGAACATAACAGTCGTATGTATTCATAAAACTCCTGAAGAAATTAGAGATTTACTTATATCTAAAATGGGGCAAGTTATAGAAGGAATGGCATATGCAAAGAATGTTTTGATAATAGGTGAATGCAACTTAGAATTTACCCCAGTATAACTAAATATAAGATTCGCGGAGAACATGGTGTTGCATAATCTGTTATCTCTTATACATGCCCCTACTCGAGTAACGCCAACATTGGAAAGCATAATAAATTAAAATGTAGTGAAACAATCATTCCTTTAAGTTAAAAAAAAAGATTAAAAATTAAATCCGGGTTCTGTAATCATTATACATAAGAACTTACAGTAATTAAAAATAGCTAGGGGAAACGTAACAAATTCTATGACAAGGAAAATAAGATAGGGAGCTCATTTAATAATAATAATAATAATAATAATAATAATAATAATAATAATAATAATAATGGAGAAGTTCTTAACAAGCTGCTAGCAAACGAAAATGGGAAAATACTTATAAAGAAAATAATGCAAACGTAGTTGTGAGTGATTCTTAAAATAATGCAACTCTACCTTATATGGCTATATCAAAAAAGAAAATAAAATAAATCAGTATACAGAAATATCACTAGTAATGCGAGGGTTAAAAATCCGTGTGAAAGGTTGAATTTTATTAGCAGTATATACAAGAAAAATACGTGTAACAAAATTAAGACCTCTTTCGAAAACTATCTTTAAAAGACATGTAAAAATATTTTTTTAGCTTCAGCAAAAAATACCATAATGATTATATTATTAGGTCTTCAGGAAATAAATCAAAGGTAATGTGGATGCTAGCTAAAAAGAAATGGGACATAGGAACAAAAAAGAAACCCATTATTTCAAAATTGAATCACTTGAAATATATGGTAAACCTAGGGAAGTAGCTCATAAATTTAATTAACATTTTGTTAGCATTGCCGATAAACGTTGGTAACAAAATATAGATATATGGTCACACAAAGTATAACTACAATATTTTGCTCAAATTTATTTACCCTGATGCTTTATGCAAGCCAAGACCTATAGTCACATTTTAAAATCTAAGTATACAAATGGAGTTCGTAACATACCAGATATTATCTGGAAGCCATTATTAATCCCTTGTACTATATTATGAATCTCACTAGCATGTGCGATTTTTCCAAAGTATTTGAAAACTGCTAAAATAGCTCCGATATAAGAAAGGAGAAAAAACCAAAGTTGATCACTACAGGCCAATATAATTACTGTGCTCGATTTCAAAAAGTTATGAAAAAGTCATGTGTAACAGACTAAATTCCATTTTAAAAACACAGAAAAATCTAAACCCTACGCAGCATAGATTTATAGACGAGAAATCCACTGAGAGAGAAAGAGAATATAATAAAAATTTGCTCCTGAATTAATGAAAGGCCTTTGATTTAGCTGATCATAAAATCCTTGTATGAAAAATGGAATGCTATAGGTAAGGGCTAAATAAACATTCATACCTACCTCTTATATATTTTGAAAACAAAACAATGTTCTATGTAAACAGTGTTAAATATTTAGGAGTAAAATAGATGAAAATTTGCAATCGAATGTTGAGAAGCTGAACTCAAAGCTGAGTCAAATATGCTTTAAAATGCAAAAAAGGGCACTAAGAATAATTAAACGTAAAAAGAAAATTGAATACTTAAATATGTTAACTGTTCCCTGCATTTATGTATTATAAATCTTAATATATATGCTAAAAACCAGTTACTAGCATGTTCAGTGAATAAAGACAGACGAAATCATAATACAAGGGAAAAAAATCAGTTAAGCAGCATAAATCATAATACCACATTATACGAACACAGCCCGATTATATAATTGTACTAAATTATGTAACAAACTGTCACAAGTTTTGATAGAATACCGGATGCCTCAAAATATTTTAAATCCGTGTGAAATCTGTTCTGCTTGAAAATTGTTTATACAGTGTAGAAGCATATCTAGAGGTATTTACTTTTAAATAAACTAAGATTTAAAATTAAATGCCGGTCTGTTGCACACACTCATTATTCTTATCCTCATACTATAACAAAATAATAATTTTAAAATTATATTTAAATTTATATTTTGTAAACAAAATTATATTTTGTGAAATTATATTTGGTAAATTATAATTTTTAAACATTTATTTTGTCTATTTTTTCTAATGTATTATTTTCCATTAACTGACGCAACCAACATCATGTATTTGACCTTTATGGAAGAGTAAATGACTAATAACTATTACATAAATTTTGTAAGAGCCAAGAATTTCGTGTATAAAACTGTTATTTTACATTAGGTAAATATTTGCTAACTTTTACTTCACACTTAACAATGTTTAATCATTCTAATTAAATTTATATTACAGCTTGTGAAATTGCAATCTCCAGTTAAAATAAAATAAAAAAAAAACAAAGAGGATATTTTGCTTGAAGAAAACTTATGTTAATGCCTTCTTTTGGTTACTGCTGCACTTCACGTAGACAGGGCAATGAGTTGTCTAAGAATTAGAATATAGGAAAGTCCAGTAAGTATTCATAGCTATATCAGTCGTTGCATATAATGCGTAGCGGGCATGCTGGGGACAAACAGGGTTGCATAGCATTTGCTCCATGTAGCTTCTGTTAACAGAAATATCATTGAGAGGGAGTTGACTGTTCAACATATTTATACTGGCAGAGCAATACTTTCCAGCTATTTAACCGTTATTATTTGCATTTTTCTTCATTCTGCCGCATCGTCACAGCATAGCTGAATGCAATTCAGTATTTTATCTAACTTTTTATTCATATCTGATTTCAAATGTTTTGTTTCCATAAAATGAATCCGTTAAGCTGCTTAGGAATTAGTAAACATAAATTTACATATATTCATACTAATTTTATTGTAGCGTTAAAGTAACACCTGTATATTTGTGACATTTTAATCCGAGGTGCCATTTTAAGGGTACTGATCCAAGAGTGTATTCAGTTTGCGTTAAATAACTATTTTTTCTTAATTTTAAAGTTCAAAATTCCAGTAGCGATTATAAGAAAATTATAACGGAATTTAATTGTTTAAAACCGTACAAATTTATGAACAGTGCAAGGGAAAAAATGTGCTGATTTCAGCGATTCCCGTATCTATGTGTTACAGTTCGATTTCCGTTTCCTGCATATCGAAAGTTACTCATTACTTCCACATTGCAGCCTTATCCTTTATTATTTTATGGTTAACTTCTGTTCTTTATCCTTTATTATTTATGTGGTTAACTTCTGTTCTTTACCATTTTAAGTATTGGAATGGAAACGGTAATTGTAATTAGCAATGAAAGCTTTTATGCGCACCTTTCAACAGGGATATTCATTTGGTTCGGTAGTAGCAAAATTAATGGTGTCGTTCGGTTGCCTAAGAATTCGAAAAGTATCAGGATAATAGAAATATACAGAAGATATATCTGAAATCCTTAAATTTCCAATTCATCCTGAAAATAAAGGAAGTAATTAAAACAGCAGTAATGTGAAAATGCAGGGGAAATGTTCTATACGAATATAATAATTCCCTTATTAAGATATTATTACCATTAAGATAATTTAAACATACGTTTCATTTATCTTTTTAGCATTGGAAACTGTTTTGCACACCTTTGATCAGGATATTGAATTTGTTCATAGTAGCACAAATGAAATGTCTTTTTTAGTGGTTCGGTTGCCTAATAACACGTCGAATTTGGATAATATAAATAAGAAGAGGGTAGTCATGCAGAGAATCACAAAAGGGGAAAGCGCGCTGGGTGCAGACATGTAGAGAAATATCCTTATCTGGAGCATGCAGGATAATATTGTATTATGCTAATAAATAAATTCTATTTATTTTGGATGGTGTACATATATTAGATAAAGACAAAAAATTAAATTAACCTATGAAGTCATAAAATGTGGACATATAGTCCAAGGTATGTTAACATAAATGAAAATCTGGGATTTCGGAATTAATTATTCAGAAACACAAATACACCAGAACTGTGGTATTTTAGAAGATAGGTTCTATAATATTGTACAAGTTCAATTATTATATAATTATTATATAATTACGACTTATTTTGAAAATATGAAAAAGTACATGCCGGCTGTTCTATACTACATCAGAAAAACATAAGAGTTTATTTTATCTATCAAAACCAAACACATGTAACAAGTATATCTTCGAAAATCGGGAAGACTACGTGCATTTATTTCATTTATTAATTGTTTTCCAAGGTTCAAAATTTCCTGAAAGTTATTAATATGTCAAACAAAATGCTAATTTACATAGCTGAATTTTATAATTAGATAAAGTAATGTGCATATAAAGATGTTTTCAAAAATTGGGAATTTATTTATTCATTTATATATTTATTTATAATAATTTAATACATGCATGATATTAAATTTAAATAAATGGTATCGATATACACACAAAATATATTAAAGTGGGTTTATTTGTAGAAGCAAGAAAAACTACATTAATTAATTAGACCCATCTCAAGACCAAACTTACAGAGGTTGAACGTGTTGACCAGCTTAAAATAATTCAATTTTTTAAAATAAAAATATGGTAATTCATAGGTAACAGCTAATACAGGCGTATATACTACATAAATGTGCAAAATTCAGTAATATTATGACAAAAACAATGGATTTTACAAGACAAGGTATCATAGTCAATTAAAAGCAGGCCTATATAGGGTGCATGTTAAAAGTTAGACTTTTTAAAACTATGGTTGTTTATTTGTTATTTTGTCTACATAACCAGTTGGCACAGAAGTCATATATTTTACTGAATACCAATACATATTTACTTAAAGAATGAAATTTCCATTTTGAATTTCACCTAAGCATTTTAGCCTATACATAGTAATCAAAGTGAATATCCTCACGCAAACTGTTGTATTTCAAATATCTCTGAAAACATTATTTTATTTGCCAGTAGTTAATGCTGATTCGAAATATTATTTTATTAAGCACCAAATTCAGCAAAACAACACCGTTAAAAGCCATACTATTCAGTGTGTATTATATCACCCTTAAAAATATAACTAAATTTATCCTATTTTAAAGTAGAATATTAATATAATTGTGATTAACTGATATAAATATTTATAAAATTAATTACAATCACATGTTCTGAATTTCATTGAAATGTGACTCCGTACTGGTATATGTATATCTTTATCGTGAATATAGAAAATGTTACATATGATTTTAATTTTATCTAGTATTTTTCTAGTACTGCATAATACTCTCAAGCCATTAGATTTCCTGAATAAACATAAAAATATCCTTTCTTCTCCCTGGTCTATATTCTTATTTATACTGTTATTACCATTACGATTCCAAGAGGTATGTCACAGAATTAAATAATATTCTGAATATATCAAAATTGCATTGGAAGCTCTCAAATCAATGTTCCATTTCATTCAGTCATTTGCAAAAGGATCAAAAGCTTTTAATTGGTTCATTAGGGATCGGTCGGCATTTGCTCACATTGCTGGAGAATGGAACTTACTTAGCAAAAATATGTGGAAAGTAAAACTTAGGTGACGAAATATAGATCACGGATAATGTACCTCCAGAATGGGAAACTAACAACACTCTACTGCGAATTTGTGATGTCATCAATCCAAGATTCCGAATTAGTTTTTTTCTGAATAAATGTGTTACAAATTTTGCTTTATAGTAATAACTCTTTTATAACTGTCGGGTTAATGGTTTTCTCAAAACATTACTTATTTATGATACTGATATCAGGTATTCATTACTTTTATACATTATGCACAATTTTTTTCATGCACAACAATAATTATTTTTTCATTGCAAATACGTTTATGTACATTGCCCATATTATTAAATTTAAGTTAGGGGAAAATAGCTTTTAGATACATTTGAACTTACCGCTGCACAACCTCAATAATACAGCATGAATGTCCTTTCAACAACTGGGAAATTTACAGTTATTAAAATAATTTAATTAATACCCACTTAAAACATAAATATTATGAAACAAAATTGTAGCATTCTGTATTATTTTATTTTTTAGAAATGAAATTACCTCTTGAAATATGCTGTTTACCATTAGGAAGGACCTGCTACCAGGAAGTGTTCATACACATAGCCTTGAAAGATTTTCCAATCATTATTACACTGAATGCTCTCGAAGTGCAAAAGGGAATCTATAACGGAGGCAGGTACATAGGTGGATTACAAATTAATTTTATCATCATTGTTAAAATAATATGTTACTGTAATCTGTATTTTAAACTAAAATGTTTCACGAATAGATCCATAATATACCAACTTATTTGCTGTTGGACATTACTATCTATAATTACATTTATTGTTGCAAATGTCAGCCAAGTGAGGGATTGTTTTGCAATCAAAACGTTTCACCAAGTTTTCATTTGCTTGGAGTTTGCAATTTTCAAATATGCAATATGTCAAAATATTTCACCGTGTTTCTTACACAAGAAATGAATTTTCTGTTAATCGCAAAGTCGTTGAATGTATGCACCTTGGTTTTAATCCTTCTCGTAAATGAATTGATGAAAATAACTACAGTGAAGATAAAGTAATTACATGCCACTTGAGCTGATCTCCCACTACGCTATCGCTCTCTGCTGGTGCGCCGGCTAAATTCTAATAACCTCAAAGTGGAAATTGAGTCTTCTAAAGCAAATACTGGTTAAGGGAATGCAGGTTTCCAAACCCTTGGTGCTATTAAAAATCTTGTGACAAATAACAACAGTTATTATTGCTGAAAGAGAAGCAAGTGGGCCGAAAGAGATAGACAAATCTCAGCACGCATCCATAGTATCAGAGTAACAACGACAGAATGTGGGTTCTTTGTAATTCCCCAAAAATGGCATCCTTGGATTTACGCAAAGCTTTCCAATCATACAAAAAGATGCTTCTTTAAATGTTTCTGTTATTTCTTTCTCTTTCATTCTAAGGTATCTCTAATATTATTGCTTAGATTACCAGTGATTTAGAATAAAAATTCACTGAGACACGAATTTATTCCGTAAATATAAAATTGTATTTAATTAAATAAACTTGCAAAATTTTCTGGAAAAGTTTACAATCATCCGGATGAAGTGTTTGTTACTTTGGGGTCTTGAAAGCTGTGAAATTGTACTCATAATTTTAGTGTTATCAGTATGTCTCTGATATTTATTACCAAAAATACTTTAATAATAATAACCCATCAAATAGCATATTTTCCATAAATTTGTTAAAATTTTTAAAATAGCCCAAATATTCCAGCGCAAGTACCAGTACACCAGTGGCAAATATTTTAATAATAGTCACATTATTTATGACACATTATAAACTGGAACTATCTTTCAAGTATTAATTTTAAGTTTTAAATTGAAAAATATGCTAATAGTTTAGCAATAATTAAGAAAACATCATAAAGGTTTATTAATGTCACTTCAACTTTCTGTTTTTAACATTCATATGATCAGCATTATGGCATAAATAACTACATTTCTGCATCTCTCATTATTAGAAAAATGCAAACCCTAATTCCAAAACATATGATAATATAATATATATTTTGTTTCTGTTGTGTAATCAAGTGCATAATCGGATGCGAATGTTCTTGGGAAATGTACAACAATTTGCTTTGTGCAGTTTTTATTTCTTAGGTAATTGCTCAATGCAGTGGACAGCGGTGTTCATGCTTATTTTACAAGGAAAAAGAAATGAAAATATTCTTCCAGTGTATTTTTGTTCATTGAAATACTAATTTTAACGTCTTTCCATGAGATGGGTACAGTTTTAGATGTCTTCAATTTCGGCATTCTAATACAAGTAAAAGTAACATATACTGGTGAATAGAATCAGGCTATACAACACTGATTTAAGAGGTAACAGGCATACTATCACTAAGTCATTATACACATGAATTTGCAGCCCTACACTGGTCTACCTGCCTGGGTGCAAATAACAACTTTCCTCATTTGCAGCCCCTCTTTCTTGACTGGAACGTGTGTATTTCCAAGAATAGGGGTAAGGGTTGAACAAAGTTTTTTAAATACCTATAATATTATTATAGTGTATTAAAACAAATACATAAGAACAAACATATAAGAAACCGGATTAACAATAATGACTACAAACAAATTCCAAAACAATGACACATTGATCCAAAGTTGAAAAATTGACATGAAAATAAACAACGAGAAAATAACCTGAAGGGAACTGAGGAAATGCTGAAAGTAACCTCAGATAAGGGAGAGGGGGCCTGAGTTCAATATGGAGATTTCTTTTCACGAGTCGCTTGGACTACCATGCAACCATATCCGTTTATTTATGATGTATAATGTGCTTAAATTAAAGATACCGTCAACTATTCTCAAATAATACTGGAGTTCCTTATTAAGTGTTTCTTCTACTATTTAGTATTTCCTTTCTTAAAAATTGTGAACACAACACATTTATTCAATATAAATGAGATTATTTCAGTTATCGCCCTCCTAAGCGTGGCTGCTTACTGGGGAAGTAAAGCCAGCGCAACAATAAAAAGGGAGATATGGTGACAGCAAACAAAGCTCACTTTTTATTATATATATATTTTTTTTACTGAAAGCTTAATAACTATACTGTATTACAAATGAGGAAAAATGCACTAAGCTTGTAAGACGACGAAAATGATGCCCATCGAGAGCAATGCATTGCCAGCATCTGCATAGAAATATCTTGTATTCATTTAAAATTTCTTCAATAATAACACTACCTGGAACAAGTTTTTGATATTTTCTTACTAATAACCTTACCATTTCCCCGCAAGAATTCGTTTTCTCTATTTATGTAGTGACATAAGCGATTTCTTCCGCCATGGACAATCTTCAACCTTGTCCAGTTCCAATGTTTGTAGTAGCACCGATTTCACTGTTCAACTGCCAGCACTTTGCTACCGTATGAAATTGCTGAATATAGATATCATCAATGTAAATTGTATTTCACCCTCCATGCCCAAATTAGTGCAAACACTTTTCTCTGCCTAAAACTAAGTCTGAGAGCTCAATCAGCAGTTTCCTCTTCAATTCACATATTATCTTATTAAAACTAATTTTTTTGTTCTTTACCATAAAACTTCTCTCCCACAGTCACTCACATAGTCGTCTGTCAGAGCTCTAAGATGTTTGCCTAATGTGGTAATTTGTTTTTCACTGTATATAAGAAATACATTTTTGTCTAATTGCGCAGTTTGTCACGCTGCCAATCTGAATCTTTCTCTTTCTTGGTGCACTTCTCCCTTTTCGAGTAGAAAACGTGATGTTTCTTCTCGCAACAGATTCCTTTTCTTTCCTTATAATTCTAGTTCACCTACACGCCGAAACACTAACTTGTTATAAGGCAAAACATTTCCATTTTTTATTTTATCATTTTTTTATACTTTTTGTAATAGTAGTAGCTGGTTTATTTAACGGAGCTGTTTAATATTTCAGTAATTAGCGGCTCAACTTAACTCAGAGCATGAAACGACTGAAATATTGCTCATAGACATCTTCTTTCAGGCTTAAAATTCCTTTATCATGTCGAAAATATACGACACGGGATCCATGGCTTTACCTTCCTTCCGAAGGAAGTCTTATTAAAACTTAAAAATCCACCCACTCTGGTCAGGACTGAACTCGTGATGCATAGTCTATGAAGCAAGTATGGGTACCACTATTCTACCATTTGTATGTAATTGATAGTCCACATTGTATCTTACTTAATGACCATTTTGTTCCTTTAAAGTACTGTGCTACATTATACCATATCCCGCGCTTAACTAGTAAGAGGCCATCCAAAAACTTTATATTGATGAAGTAGAAGTCATCACGTATAACAAGATTTCAAAACCACTTACGCCCAAAATATAACCCCACTCGTGGCGGTTATATATGATCGATATGACCTCAGGGATTATATATTTCTAATTTTTCTTCGTGGCCCCTTACCTATCGGGCAAGGGTCGGCGAACGTTCTTGGCACGAGAAGAGGACTAAATATGGTGCGTTAACACAGCTAATGTATCATTACTTCAACTTTATATGAATCTTGATTATGAAAATAGTAAGTGGTACAGAAGACTTCTGTTTCAACCAGTATTATACTAGCATGCATAACTATTCTTAGCTCATAATGTCTTGAGCAACTAGGGTAATTGGTCTTTCTTCCCCGAACTCTCATAAACTTATTCTGCAATGTAACTAATGTTAACATTGCAATTCGAAGAAATCTTTCATCGAATTAAATTAATATTTTTCAGATTTCAATATTACATTTTTAAAACTCTACGCATTGAAATAGTTATGCATAAATTGAACACGCCAATTAAATATTTAAACATTCTTTATTTAATTAAACAAACAATATTTGTAAAATTTTCTACAAATTTATTATTACTTCAATCAAGTTACAGGACGAGAATGCATGAAAATAAAAGTACACAAACAAATTAGGAAGCAATATAATTATCCCTTCATCTGTACAAAAATATTAACATCTCAGGGACCTAGTATTTAGACGTACACGCTTTCGTTGAGCACGTGGCAAGAGAACGTAATATTTTTGGAATAAGTAGAATGCAATATATAACATATAAATAAAATTAATGAAAATAAATCAATATTACAGTAAAATTTAGCTGACATATTATAGATCAAGGTCAATTTACATTCAGAACGGGGACCTTAAAGCACTGCGCTGAGAATTCATGAAGGTCGCAGTCCACGTTTCTGTATTATTTTTTTCTATGTTAACTTTTCATGGATTTAGCCTTATAGTAAAACACTTTTCTTATATCCGTGTTGTTAAAGGTTTTCTGAAAAAGTGCTCTTGATAATATAAACCTCAGACTTTCATACGCCCATAAACATTTCCAAATCTGTGGGGCACACAGATCATTATTTTTATTCATTCCAAATTTATTGATCGTAATGATTACATTAATGGTTTAAGTAGGAATGAAAGTAACTTAGTAAATTAAAAAAAACACTCAAAAATCACAACACAGCGCACACGATCTTGAATCATCTACCAAACTACACATTTATTAACGTTTTACAGCCAATTAACACGATCAAACATGATTATGAAACAAAATCTGTAGTACTAAGTTCTATTTTCATTATTAGTAATATATAGTAAGTGAATTATGATCGCAATATACTATATTATATATTCGTCATGTGTTCACATAATATTTTTTGTATTACGATTACATAAAATTAATTAGGGTAGTTATATGATAGGTACTACTACATTACTCCCAAAATGTACAATATTGTAAATTTTAGATATTTCTTGTTAATAATTGAATGACATTAATATTTTCTCAAAGAATAATTTTATTTTAGGGAAATAAAAACTTATATCTTTATTAGTTATGATCAGTAAGCAAAATGAAAAGATACATATTATGGTAGTAATAATTTTTTGCATAATCCAGCTCTTTAATTGTACTTACAGCACTATACACGATATTAAAGATATAACACACAAAACTCTACACTGATCCAGATCCTCTGGTGAGTGGTAGCATAACTTAGAAGGAGGAGCATGGTTTGCTATACACCTTTAAATTACGAACTTACCAATTGCTTTGCTGGGCGTTGTTCTGTAGAAATTCACAGCCAATGAAGCAAGAGAAGAGAGCGCCTACGTGGGGGAAAGGCGTTTTGCCTGCGCATAAGGGATTTTTGTATTAGGGTAATAGGAATGTACAGAAGGTGCATCAGCATTAAAGTCCTGCAAGAAGGAGTGTTATCAGAGAAGATGGTTATTTTAGGCACCTATTCTTGTGTACATGGAAAAAATTATTCCTACAAATTCTTGCTGTCATTTGAAAATGCCATTTTGTTAACAATGACATGGTTTTGCAATAGTTACGAACAAAAATTCACGAAAACGGTATTATATTAAAAAGTTACATTCATAATTTATCACAGCATTTTATATGTACATTTTATAAGCATAGGGTTTCGGAGTATGTACTTTGTGCAATAAATAACTGTCTTTTTTGTTAATAGCTCTTGTAAAAAAATAATAACGAAATTAAATGGGCTGAAATTACGCATAAATATATGGAGTAAAAAATAAAAGTATGCTATATGAGGGACTCCCATATTTGTCGTGGATACAGTCAAAGGAGTTTTATTGGCTGTGTAGCGTGAGGTATACAGCATTTACAATTTGAAACTTAATTCTTCCTTATAATATTATTTATTCCATATTCTTGCCGACAATTCGCTTAGAAACCGCGCGCTTAAAACAATTTCCGATGTAAACAGTGTTAAATGTTTAGGAGTATAGATAGACGAAAACTTTGAATTCAATATCAATATTGAGAATCTGACCTCAAAGCTGAGTCGTATGCTTTACCCTCAAAGTATTAAGGGAAAGCTTTATTCGATTGATGCTGAAATGCTTGTACTGTGCTTATTTCCAAAGTCTCATTGGGTACAGAATCATGTTCAGGGGTAAAAAAGCAAAGAGTATATTTAAAATGCAAAATACGGCCTTAAGAATAATCTTTAAAATACAAAAAAGTATTGTTAGAATAATCACATAAAAAAGAAAACAGACTTTTTAAAAAGCGGTTTGAATCCTTAATGGTATTACCGGTTCCCTGCATTTATATAATAGTAGTCTTAATGTACACTAAAAAGCAGCTACCAGCATTTTCAGTGAATAAAGACCGACAAAACCATAATACAAGAAACAAACATCAGTTTGCAGCAGCAGAGTCATTATGCCACATTATATGAACACATTCCATTATATTATTTTACCAAATCATTCAACAAACTGCCACAAACTTTCATTGACATTAGATGCCCCAAAAATTATTCATTGTGTGGCATTTTTATAGCTTGAAAATTGTTTATACACTGTAGAAGCATATATAGAGGTGGTTACTTCTTAAATAAATTAATATTTAAAATTAATAGCAGTCCGTTGCAGACACACATTTTTATCGTTATCTAGTTACTATAACTAAATGATAATTTTAACATTTCTGTATAATTTCTAAGTTTTAATTTTAAGCCCCTATTTTGTCCCTTTGTATTGTATTTTTATCAAACCCAACTTATTTAATATCATGTACTTGGTTTCTAAGGATAAAAAATTACGATTGCCTTAACTCTGCAGAGTTAACCATTTCGTGCATAAAATGCTATTTTTCTCTAGGTAAGCACCTGCTAAATTTTATTTCACCGTTAACATTGTATAATAATTCAAATTAATGTAACATCATGTGAAATGCAATTTTCAGTTAAAATGAAAGAAAAACAATAGAGGATACCTTTGCATGAAGATATATTACGTTACTACCTTTTATTAGTTACTGCTGCACTTACACGTATACGGGGAAATGAGGGGATAGAAATCAGAATATAAGAATGTCCAGTATGTATTTATAGCAGCTATATGTCTTAGCACATAACACAAAGCACACATATTGGGCACATATAGGTTTGCACAGTATTTCCTCTATGCAGCTTCTGGTAGCTTATAATTGAGAGAGAGAGAGAGAGAGAGTTGGCTGTTAATCACGTTTATACTGGTAGAACAGTACTTTCTGGTTAGTTAACCGTAATTGTTGGCATTTTTCTCTGTTCTGCCCCTTAGTCACACCACAGCAGAATGCAGTTCCGTATTTACTCTCCATTTTATTTATATCCTATTTAAAAGTTGATTGTTTCTATAAAATTGCTGTGTTAAACTGCTTATCAATTAATAAACTAAAAGTTATCTGAAATCATACTAACTTCACTGTAGCGCTGAAACAACTGTATATTTGTGACATCTTAATCCGAGGCGTCATTTTACGGGTACTTACGCAATGGTGTATTCAGTTTGCGTTAAATGATTATTTATTCTTTAATTTTAGTTCACAATTCCGATAGGGAATATAAGGGAAAAAAATAATGGAATTTAATTGGTTAAAATCGTATGAATTTATATAAAGTAAAACGAAATAATATGTTGTATTCAGGGATTCCTCTTGTCTATCGTCTTACAGTCAGAATTCTGTTTCGCGCATTTCCAAAGCTACTCATCATTCCACATTGCAGCCATATCCTTTATTATTTTTAGTTTACCTTCTATTCTTTACGCTTCCAAATATCAGAATGGAAACGGTAATTGTAATGAGGAATAGAAGCTTTGTCCACACCTTTGATCACGAAATTGAATTGACTCAGTAGTAGCACACACATTAAAAATGTTCATATACAGTCGTTCGGTTGCCTAGCAACGGACGTGTATCAGGATAATAGAAATAGGCAGAAGGTGGTCATGCACTTGGTCACAGAAGCGGAAAGCGCGCTTGGTGACCGACATGGAGAGGAACTTCCATATATTGTGCATGCAGAATAATGGATGTATTGTATCACGCTAATAAATAAATTCTATTAATTTAGGAGGGAGCGCTTAGAATAGTTATAGCGCAAACAATGAGCTTTGAAAATGAATAAAATAAGCATACATTGACAAAAGTAGATTGACATAAATGATAATCTGGTTGTTTGTCATTAATTATTCAGAAATGCAAAGACCTAAGAACTGTGATATGTTGGAGGATATATTCTATAACATTATACAAGTTCAATTATGAAATACTTTCCATATGAAGAAAATAACTTTCTGGCTGTTCTATATTACTTTAGAAATATCATAAGCGTGTATTTTAGTTACAAAAATAAAGTACATATTATAGGTAAACCTTCGAAAACTGTCAATTTTCTTTGCATTATGATTATTTGTTAAACGTTTTTAAGGCACACAAAGTTCTGAAAATAATTAAAATATTAAACGGAATTCTAGTTGAAATAGCTGGATATTCTAACTAAATGTAACAATATACATAAAAAATAAAATTTTGAACATACTAGAATTTATTTATAATGGTCTTAATATATGCACATATTAAATTTCAATAAATGGTATCAATATACACACAAAATATATTAAAGTTAATTTGTGAAAGAAGAAATAGCACATTAGTTACTTACCTCCATTTCATGACCAAACTTACAGACGTTGAACTTATAGTCAAAGTTGAAGCATTCCAATTTTCCAAAAATGAATATCTCTACATTCACAGATAACAGCTAGTACAGGCATATATACTATATAATTGAGCAAAAATCAGTAATACAAAACAAGATATCAGCTTGACTTTTAAGAGGCCATCCAAACATTTTATATTGATGAAGTGGAAATCATCACGTAAGACAAAATTTCAAAACATCTTACGCCCAAAATAAGAGAGACTGACGTATTTACTTACAAAACTCCGAATCTGTTCATTAGAGAAATATTAGCAAATACAATGAAAACCAAAAAAAAAAAAAACATACAGGTAAGTGAATGAAAAACAAAATAAAAGAAGAAAGCTAAATAATAAAGTTAACACAACTTGCTAAATTTGAAAGAAATGTGTTCTATACAGATAATGTTGTTGAACTGGCTATCTGGGTGAGAATTCAACAATGCATTCAACAGGGAAACCTTTAATTTTAGCTACATTTACACACTAAAAACAGTAGTCTTAAGGTTATATGGTTGTTTTTGTGACAAAAGGTCTATAATATTTTAACCACTACCCATATTGTTCGTCCTAGTGTTAATATAAACGCCTGAACCGTGAAGGAGCTTTGACTTTCTGAGACGAAGAAGCGGGTGGCTGATTCTCGTATGGAAGAAATGGGTAACCGCTCGTCCTTCTTAGGGCCACATGTGCACAGACCAACATTTCCACAATACGGGGTACAGGCCGAAATTCTGTTGTAGTTATAGCCTTATTTAGTTATTCCCCCCTCACACATAGCACTTGGCACCGTATCTTGTACAGAATAGCAAATAGTCTGTAAGACAGCTTCCTTTGACAATTCCTACTATAAAATTTTGAAAGTGTTCTGAATATGTCTAATTTTTTTATCTGAATATATTTACATGTATAAATGTATAATGGTGTCATGGTACAGGAATCTATGCATATAATAATTTATATATGTTAACATTAGCACACTCCACGTGAATTAATTCACTTTTACCAAATGCAAAACAATTATACATATATACATACATTTCAGATCTGTGAACATGAGAAATCAGCGAGAGGAAAACTAAGATCGCGCGCGCGCGCGCGCGTGTGTGTGTGTGTGTGTGTTAGTATTCCAGTTTAGTATTCACATAGATTGCTGCATAAGAACATTGTATATCTAAGAGATAGCCTAACTGAGTTAGTAGTAATGGTCTACTTAATTAAGTTTGATATAGAAAGTGTGCAGTTTAAGTTTTTATATATTTCCCTCTACCTGCCAAAACGATGTTAATATTTTGTTGCTATAGATTTTATGGGACGTTCGCTATAAAGGTTATCATAACTTACCCTTAGACCCTTATAATTCGGCTGGATTGAATTGTATTGGTATCCAATCCGGCATTTCAAATCATAAGTGTCCCATTGAATTCAGGTCGTGAAATGGCGATAAGTTTTGCTCAGAGGGCTGTTCTTTCAGCCTTGAAGTTTTTTACGGACCGTAAATCTACGGTACGGAACCCGCGGGTTAATTTCCTTCCGGAGGAAGCAATACTTAAGATTTATACCAAGAAAATATCAACACTGGCTGGGATTGAACCCGCGATCTTGGGTCAATGAGGTAAGTAAAGTTACCACAAAACCACCAGGACCGACTTCCTATAGGTTGACAAACAAAGCTAAACATTTCCCACTTTAATCTGTTGTCTACAAATCAGCGTAACAAATGCAATAAAATATATGTTTACGTTCCTTCAACGGGAATGTGAGATATTTTATCCTTTCTTTTTTGTATTTAACACCCTCTTTTGCTACTTAGGCTCCACAGACGCTGGAAATTCAGCTGGTAACAATTACTCTACGTTCTTCAGAAATCTTGCAATACATCCGTAATATATTGTGCGATTAACTGAAATACGCTATACACTTCTGCACCGATAATTTCGTCGGTCCTGGTGGTGTAATGGTAACCATACTTGCCTTCTAAACCCAAGATCACCGGTTCAAATCCGGCCAGGATTGATGAATTTTTTCGGGCGTAAAAATCGTAAGTGTGGCTTCCTTCGGAAGGGAAATAAAGCCGTGGGTCCCGTGTCGTACATTTACGACACGAAAAAGAATATCAAGCCTGAAAGAAGAGACCTCTGAGCAAAATTTGTCGGCCGTTTCACGCCCTGAATTGAATGGGACGCTAATGACCTGAGAAGTTAAAAAGCGTCCGTAAATAAACAAATAAAAAACCCCGATCATTTCCTGTTGAACATGCAGGTATTTAGTGACATTTTTGTTTGCTGAAAGGTTCAGGTAAGGCTGTTACTAATAGCTAGTACCAGTTTATCGTGTATGTTTAAAATTTTAGATGAGTGTGGAAACCAAAGTAAATTCATCACGTTTGTTGCAATTTGGCATATGATGCCCATCTAATCGGAGAATAAAAAGAGACTTATAATAGATGATTATTGTGTCACTAAACGGTGCAACGTTCTCAAAGTAACGAAATTAGGCAGATTTATGAAATAATGTGCTCATAATGAACGTTATTTTAACCACATACTCCACGAGTGAAAGACGGATTTAAAGAAACTAAAATGCCAAATGCTGGAATTTCTTACTTACGAAGGTGCCTTCAAGAATATATGAATAACTCTAGAAATATCCGCGTTTCTTAATCGAAATGTTTGGTTAGCTTTTTTTAATGTCAATGAATGCATATAATAACACTATATTTTGCCGACTGTTTATCCTGTAAGAATTATTGAATTAGTATACTTTTTCGAAAAACTTGAAACAGTGGTGTTACTGTTTTACTACTTATATTTACAAACATATGGGAAACCTCCTTGAAATGGATTGACTGATCGTTCGAAACCAGTATAATTAGGGAATATTTCTTCCGTCATTTGAAATTTACAATTTAGCATTTTTGTGTCTGCTGTTAATATGCATTTCTGTGTAGCTTTTGACACTCTTATGTATCTCCAACTTACATATGTTACTCATAAATATTTAATTATAATTACAAAATTTTCTTGTCCAAACTACAAAAAAAAAAGAGATTAATGTTGAATTTCGTTAACTTGCAGTATAACTGGAGTCACTTTACTTGAAGAGTGCCCCGTGGAGTCATCCCTCCATTTTCTTCCAGTGATGTCTTCAGAGTAGGTGTACTGCGTTGCACATCATGTCCGCACTCAAGTTAAAACCAATTGTTTCAGGAGAGTAGAAATTTTGAAGATTGTAGTCTTGTAGCGAGCAGGGGGAATGGGAAATATTCCTGGTTTACATGTCTCGTATATAGAGCATACAGGATTTCTATAATGATTAATATCTATAATTTGTGTATTATTTTGGATCAATGCCAATACCGATATGAAATGAGTACATAGTACCTAAGGCTATTTTAGTGTCATGTAAACTGGAAGTTGTGAGCCACAGGACAAATAATATGTATTTTGAAAAAAGGAATTAAAAGGCAATTATATGAGGTGTTCATTATTCGTTGCTTCTTTTAGAGATTTTTAGTTAGTGTTTAACGCCCGTTTTTACCATTGAGACACCAAAGGCGGTAGACACTGATGGTTTAGGGCACATGAAATTTTGATTGATTTGATTTATTTAAGGACGCTCTTTAACATCTCAGGTCATCGGCGTCCCATTCTATCCAGGACGTGAAACGGCCGATAAATTTTGCTCAGAGGCCTCTTCTTTCAAGCTTAATATTCTTTTTCGTGCCGTAAATGTACGACACGAGACCAACGGCTTTACTCCCCTTCCGAAGGAAGCCATACTTAAGATTTTTACGCCCGAAAAAATCCATCTATCCTGACCGGTTTTGAACCGGCAATCTTGGGTTTAAAAGGAAAGTATGGTTACCACTACACCACCGGGATCGAGGATACACGAGATGAAATGATTTATTGGGAAATGACTTTTTTTAAGGAAGGAAACTTTCCAGGCCTTAGTTTAGGGCACCTCCCTGGCAGTTGCCATTTATGAGGACTGAGGAAAACCTGGAAAAAAAACTCAGTCATGGAGGACGGTCCTGGTGGGATTCGAACCGTCAGACATTCCTGTTCACGAGCCCGTGCCTTAACCACCTCGGGCACCGGTAGCGGTCTCTTCTTTTAGATATGCTAGTATATAATGATAAAATTATATCTATAAATATGTTTTATATATGCATTGAATGACTAAGTTTTCACTCGGGGATCTTGCTTGTTTTTCTTTTAGTTCAATCTTTTTCCCGATAATTTAAGGGATATACGTGCATTGCTAGATATAATGTAAAATTTATAATTCTGAAGCAGAGTAATGCTAAGTCATTAAATATTACATGTCAGTAATAGCTTTGACAAATGAATTTATTTAAAGGAAAACCTTTTTAATTGCACTGTCACATCATAAACAGAGAATAAACCTACTGGAACAATTAGAAGCACTTGAAAGATACAATATTCGTACTTTGTTTAGAGCCCTGATTCACTTCTACTGAAGTACAAGGAACGAAGGAAATATTCAGGTTATACTACCACTTTGGAACTTAGAAACGTACATATTTGTATTTAAAGCTACGCAAGTTCCTTAGCAACTAACTATGTACTCAAGAGATGATAACAAACCGTGAGTAAAGTGCAACCAGCTGCTAGGCTAAACGAACCACATGTGGTAGCCTTTCACCCAAAAATTATTCCGCAAGCTGGTTGGGGTGTTTTGAATTCTGTTATCTGCGATCAGCTTTCCCCACTCTTTCCCCTATAAGGGGTAGATTTTAGGTGAAATATCGCACAACATAGGGATGAACTAATGAACGTTATTATACCTGTTAGATATTTGAAATTTGTTGACATAATATTCCTATAACGACCCTGAAAGTGTAATATGGGTAATCAAATAAAATATAAAACTGCATTTCTGACAATACTTTTATTGTTTACGGAAATATACATTTGATACATTTTTTGTTATCAGTTGAATAAAATTAATTTATTCTCATAAAGGTACTTCTAGAGAAATGAAAACTGATATATTTAGTTATGATTTGTAATATAAATGAAAGGACACCGAATATTTTACTGATGAAATATTTTATGCATACTTTAAGCTCCTCTAAAGTTTTTCTCAACTCTGCAGTACACGAGAGCGTCCTACTAGATGATAGCACAACTAAGAGGACGGGCATTATTGCGTTTATATAACTTCAAATTCCAAATTCGTCAATATCTGGACGATGTTTATGTATAAATTGTGGAGTTAAGTATTTAATTACTTCCTATACCAAAAACACTGGTATACCGAAAGGTTAGTAGGATCACAGCTCAGGAAACTGTTTAAATTATGAGAGAGGATATGAGGGATGCAGCGCTTTTCGTGCGCACAAAGGAGTAATGTATTTGGGAAACAGGAGTGACATAAGGTTTTGTGCATTAAAAGCCTGCAAGAAGTTACGTTTGCAAAGAGGAATTATAGGTATTTTAGGTCCTGGTCCTCTTATACACGAAAACCTAGTCCTATATTTCTTTTTTTTTTTTTTTTGGCATTGGGGAATGCCAATTTTATTTACAGTGGGATGGTTTTACAATAGTTACGATAAAAAAATTACAAGGAAAGGTACTCAATTGTAATAGAACTTTCTGCTTGTATTTTTCACAGTATTTTATTTATTAAATCTGTGGCTTTCTATATAATTACTCTATTTAGTTGATTTTTAAAATAGTTCTTAACGCCCTTAACACTGCTGATGGATCAAAAGAGTACACAATGTTAATCTGTAAGATGAAGTGAGAAAATAAGAAAATGATATTTTAAAGGAAGGAGGCATTTCAGGCCATTTATGAGAATTCAGGAAACCTGGAAACAACCTCAGTAAAGAAAGAACATTCTGGCGGGAATCGAACTCCAGACCTTACGATCCGTGTCCTAACTATTTCGACCGTTCGTGGCGGTATGCAACTTATTAAGAAGTAGTATCAAATTAACGTGGAACTATAAAAAAAATCCTAAAGAACAACAATAGATCCTGTAAATTTCTTTCTATCCTAATTCGATTCGGCATTTTTCAAGAATTGAGCTAAGAGTTTCATATATAAGTATATAAACATTAATTTCTGTAGTAACTGTAAGTAATTAATGGGTCTAAAAGAGTAGAAATCACAGGAATTTATGCTATGTAGAACACAAAAAGGACCGATTGGCAGGACTGGCTTATTTATCGTGGACACATAGTCAGAACTATTTGGTTACTTTTGTAGCGTAGGCAACTCTACCTTTCCACCTTACAGCCTTATATTTTGCTTTTTACATTTCACTTCCTATTCTTTAACTACTAAGTATTCGAATGCCAATCATAATTGTAATTCGCTGTGGACTATTTAATTGACATTGCAGGCCACTTACATTTCGTTGCCTTGCAGTAGTACAAAAATTGGTGTTCTTTACTTGATGGGAGTTTGGTGAGGGTAGAATTAATCTATGTATGGCATGACACATTGCGTCAGACACGCAGGGAAAGTAAATATTTCGGGCATGCAGAGACTTCAATGCGTTTAATTTCTTTAATTTTGAATCTACGCATTTGTTTTCCAGTATAAGTGGTAGTAGAGCCAAAGAAGTCGTCCTGTATTACGATAGGAGTAACATGCTGTAGGTGATCATATAACGAATCACAGAAAGGAATAAGCCTTATGATATTAGAATCGGATTTAAAAGTCACTATCTCGATCATACTATAAATAAGTGTAATGATGATCAGTTTACTTCATTTTTATTTAATATACGCATATCTATTGTAAGGTTGTAGCAGAAATGGTATTCATAACCTGAGTAGGAGTATTACCTAGAAAAGCTTGGTGTATAAGGATAGTAGACTTATGGAATGGGTGGTAATGTAACGAAGCATAGAAAAAATAAACGCGCATGCATGGCAGAGGTACGTCCATATTTCGAGCCTGCAGGATCATGAATATATTGAATTATGCTAATAAGCTTAAATGATTGTTATTTTGTTCAACACATATGCTGAACATAGACATAAAATTTAAATTAAGCAAAGAATGTGCAAAAATATAGAGGCAGTGACTAGGATACACTGTATATTACATAAAACAGCCTGTTTTGTCTGTCATTAATCAAAGACGCAAAAACATAGCCTTTACGACAATTTGTAAAATAACTCCCATAATTATGTCCAATTTTTTATGACTTACATCTCAAATGCAGAAATCTACGAACTCGTAGTTCTATGCTCCTAAAAACAATAAATACATAATGATTAATGTTATTTACGCAATTAAACAAATATAAAAGGTATTGCTTACACAACTGGCAAAAATATTCTGTATTTATCCCAAAACAGGGTATTAAATTTTTGTAGCTTAACACTATACCTAAAAATTATTAAAATGTTAAGCTGACTTAAAAATGCTAACTTCGTCATTTAAATAGCTGGATTTAATTCCTAGATGTAGCAATCTATAGTACAAAATATTACACAAATTTGATGTTATTTGTAATAGTTCCAATACATGCACGAGTAAGTCAATGAAATTGCATTAGTAATAGGCGTATGCATTCAATTAATTTATTGATAAGTTCATTTATAAAAAATGAAGAAATCAGATTAGATATAAAGAGGCCATTTCATGCTCATACATGTAAAGGCTGCAATTAGACTTTAAGCATACAACTTTTCAAAATAAACATGTATATTCACAAGTAATACGGCCAATTTAGGCGGTTAAATACGTAAATGTGTACATTTCGGTAAATTTATTACAACAACAATACACTATAGGATAGAATCAGAGTCAATTCCAGGCAGAGCTAATGTTAAGAATAATACTTTCTTAAATATATCGTTAATTGTTTGAATCGTTTCATCTTCACAATCAGTTGACAGTACATTAAAATATTTTCCCACAATGGAAATACACTTTCACGTTATGAAATGAGATTTAATTTAGAGTTCTAGCATTGTAATTGTATAATAGATACATTAATAAAATATCATCAAGCAAACCGTATTATTCTTTACTTGCCAGTCTTCCAAACTGGGGCTTTTGCTATGATGTTTCAAAATAGTATTTCACTTAAAATACAATGCAGCACAGGAAAGCATTGAAAAAGAAACAGTGAAATATAATCGATATGAATGAATGAATGAATGAATGAATGAATGTATAGTGATTAACGCCCGTTTTTGCTACAGAGGCACCAGAGGCGATGATACATGAAATGAAATGATATATTAGAAAGGGATTTATTTTTAAGGATGATACATAAGATGAAATCATATATTGGTAAAGGATTTATTTTTAAGGAAGGAAACGTTCCAGGCCTAAGTTTTGGGCACCTCCCCGACATTTGCCAATTATGAGGAATGAGGAAAATCTGGAAAAAACTTCAGTCAGGAAGGACGGTCCTGGTGGTATTCGAACCCAGGCTTCCCGCTCACGAGTTCGTGCCCTAACGAACTCGGCCACTAGTGGTGGCTATATATGATCGATATGACCTTACGGATTGTGTATTTCTAATTTTTCTTCGTGGCCCCTTACCTATCGGGCAAGGGTCGGCGAACATCATACACGTTCTTGGCACGAGAAGAGGACTAAATATGGTGCGTTAACACAGCTAATATATCATTACTTCAACTTTATATGAATCTTGATTATGAAAATAGTAAGTGGTACAGAAGACTTCTGTTTCAACCAGTATTATACTAGCATGCATAACTATTCTTAGCTCATAATGTCTTGAGCAACTAGGGTAATTGGTCTTTCTTCCCCGAACTCTCATAAACTTATTCTGCAATGTAACTAATGTTAACATTGCAATTCGAAGAAATCTTTCATCGAATTAAATTAATATTTTTCAGATTTCAATATTACATTTTTAAAACTCTACGCATTGAAATAGTTATGCATAAATTGAACACGCCAATTAAATATTTAAACATTCTTTATTTAATTAAACAAACAATATTTGTAAAATTTTCTACAAATTTATTATTACTTCAATCAAGTAACAGGACGAGAATGCACGAAAATAAAAGTACACAAACAAATTAGGAAGTAATCTAATTATCCCTTCATCTGTACAAAAACATTAACACCTCTAGGACTTGGTATTTAGAAGTACACCCTTTCGTTGAGCACGTGGCAAGAGAACGTAATATTTTTTGAAATAAGTAGAATGAAATGTATAACATAAATAAAATTAAGGAAAATAAATTAATATTACAGTTAAATTTTGGTGACATACAATAGATAAAGGGAAATTTACATTCAGAACGGGGAACTTAAAGCACTGCGCTGAGAATTCATGAAGGTCGCAGTCCACGTTTCTGTATTATTTTTTTCTATGTTAACTTTTCATGGATTTAGCCTTATAGTAAAACACTTTTCTTATATCCGTGTAGTTAAAGGTTTACTGAAAACGTGCTCTTGATAATATAAACCTCAGACTTTCATATGCCCATAATCATTTCGAAATCTGTGGGGCACACATATCATTATTTTTATTCATTCCAAATTTATTGATCCTAATGATTACATTAATGGTTTAAGTAGGAATGAAAGTGACTTAGTAATTTAAAAAAAACACGCAAAAATCACAACATAGCGTACACATTCTTGAATCGTCTACAAAACGACATATTTAATAACGTTTTACAGCCAATTAACACGATCAAACATGATTATGAAACAAAATCTGTAGTACTAAGTTCTATTTTCATTATTAGTAATTTAGAGTATGTGAATTATGATCGCAATATACTATATTATATATTCGTCATGTGTTCACATAATATTTTTTGTATTACGATTACATAAAATTAATTAGGGTAGTTATATGATAGGTACTACTACATTACTCCCAAAATGTACAATATTGTAAATTTTAGATATTTCTCGTTAATAATTGAATGACATTAATATTTTCTCAAAGAATAATTTTATTTTAGGGAAATAAAAACTTATATCTTTATTAGTTATGATCAGTAAGCAAAATGAAAAGATACATATTATGGTAGTAATAATTTTTTGCATAATCCAGCTCTTTAATTGTACTTACAGCACTATACACGATATTAAAGATATAACACACAAAACTCTACACTGATCCAGATCCTCTGGTGAGTGGTAGCATAACTTAGAAGGAGGAGCATGGTTTGCTATACACCTTTAAATTACGAACTTACCAATTGCTTTGCTGGGCGTTGTTCTGTAGAAATTCACAGCCAATGAAGCAAGAGAAGAGAGCGCCTACGTGGGGGAAAGGCGTTTTGCCTGCGCATAAGGGATTTTTGTATTAGGGTAATAGGAATGTACAGAAGGTGCATCAGCATTAAAGTCCTGCAAGAAGGAGTGTTATCAGAGAAGATGGTTATTTTAGGCACCTATTCTTGTGTACATGGAAAAAATTATTCTTACAAATTCTTCCTGTCATTTGAAAATGCCATTTTGTTAACAATGAGATGGTTTTGCAATAGTTACGAACAAAAATACACGTAAACGGTATTATATTAAAAAGTTACATTCATAATTTATCACAGCATTTTATGTGTACAGTAAGCATAGGGTTTCGGAGTATGTACTTAGTGTGCAATAAATAATTATCTTTTTTGTTAATATCTCTTATAAGTAAATAATATCGAAATTAAATGGGCTGAAATTGCGCATAATTATATGGAGTAAAAAATAAAGTATGCTATATGACGGACTCCCATATTTCTCGTGGACACAGTCAAAGGAGTTTTATTGGCTGTGTAGCGTGAGGTATACAGCATTTACAATTTGAAACTTAATTCTTCCTTATAATATTATTTATTCCATGCTCTTGCCGACAATTCGCATAGACACCGCGCGCTTAAAACAATTTCCGTTGTAAACAGTGTTAAATGTTTAGGAGTACAGATCGACGAAAAATTAGAATCCAATATCAATATTGAGAAGCTGACCTCAAAGCTGAGTCAAATATGCTTTACCCTCAAAGTAATAAGGGAAAGCATTATTCGATTGATGCTAAAATGCTTGTACTATGCTCATTTTCACTGTCTCATTGGGTATAGAATCATGTTCAGGGGTAAAAAAGCAAAGATTAGTTTTAAAATGCAAAATACTGCCTTAAGAATAATCTTTAAAATACAAAAAAGGACCCTGAGAATAATCACATACAAAAAGAAAACAGACTTCTTAAAAAGCGGTTTGAATCCTTAATGGTATTACCGGTTCCCTGCATTTATATAATAGTAATGTTAATGTACGCTAAAAAGCAGCTACCAGTATTTTCAGTGAATAAAGACGGACAAAACCATAATACAAGAAACAAACATCAGTTAAGCAGCATAGTCACTATGCCACATTATATGAACACATTCCATTATATTATTTTACTAAATCATACAACAAACTGCCACAAGCTTTGATAGACACTAGATGCCCCAAAAATTATTAATCGTGTGGAATTTTTATAGCTTGAAAATTGTTTATACACTGTAGAAGCATATATAGAGGTGGTTACTTATTAAATAAATTAATATTTAAAATTAATAGCAGTCCGCTGCAGACACACATTTTTATCGTTATCTAGTTACTATAACTAAATGATAATTTTAACATTTCTGTATAATTTCTAAGTTTTAATTTTAAGCCCCTATTTTATCCTTTTTATTGTATTTTTATCAAACCCAACTCATTTAATATCATGTACTTGGTTTCTAAGGAGAAAAAATTACGATTGCCTTAACTCTGAAGAGTTAACCATTTCGTGCATAAAAATGCTATTTTTCCCTAGGTAAGCACCTGCTACATTTTTTTTTCACTGTTAACATTGTATAATAATACAAATTAATGTAACATCATGTGAAATGCAATTTTCAGTTAAAATAAAAAAAACAATAGAGGATACCTTTGCATGAAGATATATTACGTTACTACCTTTTATTAGTTACTGCTGCACTTACACGTATACGGGGAAATTAGGGGATAGAAATCAGAATATAAGAATGTCCAGTATGTATTTTTAGCAGCTATATGTCTTAGCACATAACACAAAGCGCACATATTGGGCACATATAGGTTTGCACAGTATTTTCTCTATGCAGCTTCTGGTAGCATATAATTGAGAGAGAGAGAGAGAGAGTTGGCTGTTAATCACGTTTATACTGGTAGAACAGTACTTTCTGGTTAGTTAACCGTAATTGTTGGCATTTTTCTCTGTTCTGCCCCTTAGTCACACCACAGCAGAATGCAGTTCCGTATTTACTCTACATTTTATTTATATCCTATTTAAAAGTTGATTGTTTCTATAAAATTGCTCTGTTAAACTGCTTATCAATTACTAAACTAAACGTTATCTGAAATCACGCTAACTTCACTGTAGCGCTGAAACAACTGTATATTTCTGACATCTTAACCCAAGGCGTCATTTTACGGGTACTTACTCAATGGTGTATTCAGTTTGCATTAAATGATTATTTATTCTTTAATTTTAGTTCACAATTCCGATAGGGAATATAAGGGGAAAAAATAACGGAATTGAATTGGTTAAAATCGTATGAATTTATATAAAGTAAAACGAAATAATATGTTGTATTCAGGGATTCCTCTTGTCTATCGTCTTACAGTCAGAATTCTGTTTCGCGCATTTCCAAAGCTACTCATCATTCCACATTGCAGCCATATCCTTTATTATTTTTAGTTTACCTTCTATTCTTTACGCTTCCAAATATCAGAATGGAAACGGTAATTGTAATGAGGAATAGAAGCTTTGTCCACACCTTTGATCACGAAATTGAATTGACTCAGTAGTAGCACACACATTAAAAATGTTCACATACAGTCGTTCGGTTGCCTAGCAACCGACGTGTATCAGGATAATAGAAATAGGCAGAAGGTGGTCATGCACTTGGTCACAAAAGCGGAATGCGCGCTTAGTGACCGACATGGAGAGGAACTTCCATATATTGTGCATGCAGAATAATGGATGTATTGTATCACGCTAATAAATAAATTCTATTAATTCAGGAGGGAGCGCTTAGAATAGTTATAGCGCAAAAAATGAGCTTTGAAAATGAATAAAATAAGCATACATTGACAAAAGTAGATTGACATAAATGATAATCTAATTGTTTGTCATTAATTATTCAAAAAAGCAAAGACATAAGAACTGTGATATGTTGGAGGATATATTCTATAACATTATACAAGTTCAATTATGAAATACTTTCCATATGAAGAAAATAACTTTCTGGCTGTTCTATATTACTTTAGAAATATCATAAGCGTGTATTTTAGTTACAAAATTAAAGTACATATTATAGGTAAACCTTCGAAAACTGTCAATTTTCTTTGCATTATGATTATTTGTTAAACGTTTTTAAGGCACACAAAGTTCTGAAAATAATTAAAATATTAAACGGAATTCTAGTTGAAATAGCTGGATATTCTAACTAAATGTAACAATATACATAAAAAATAAAATTTTGAACATACTAGAATTTATTTATAATGGTCTTAATATATGCACATATTAAATTTCAATAAATGGTATCAATATACACACAAAATATATTAAAGTTAATTTGTGAAAGAAGAAATAGCACATTAGTTACTTACCTCCATTTCATGACCAAACTTACAGACGTTGAACTAATAGTCAAAGTTGAAGCATTCCAATTTTCCAAAAATGAATATCTGTACATTCACAGAAAACAGCTAATTCAGGTCTATATACTACATAAATGTGCAAAAAGTAGTAATACAAAACTAGATATTATAGCCAATTCGAAGCAGAATTCTTTTGTGCATGTTAAAAGTAAAGGTGTTTCGAAACTATTTATTCTTTTCGTCCTCACAAGCAGATAGCATAATTCAAATCTTTTGACTTAATGCGAATGCGTATTAACAAAAGGGTATGTAATTTATTTTTGAATTGCAGCTACATAATTTAAAGCATATACATTAATCAAAATAGTTCTCTCGCGCAAACTTCTGAATTTTAATAATTGTTTGAAATTCTGTTTTATTTTGTATTTGTTGATGCTGATTCCAAAAATTATTTCATATAGTATATAATCCAGAAGAGGAACACCGTTAAAACCATATCATTCATATGTACTCTATGACCTTTATGGACAATATATTTTTAATTTTTGAATATTGCTGCTTATCTATCAAATTCAAATATAAATGTTCTGGCGAATGTCACACACTTTTAATAGGCCAAGTGGGTTAAACAATGGCCACGAACAAATCATTTAACTGTAAATGAAATTTCAATTTCATGTACTTTACTATCAAATAATACAATTGTTCTTTAAATAATACCCTGAGATTTTTTTAGTATTTATTACATTCCTTAGTTTTGCTGGCAGTTGTTATTTTTCCCGTTGATTATATTTATAACCATGATTTACATAGTGCTAATTACTTTTAAAAATGTAATTGAAATTGCACGAATTTAGAGAAGGATGTTAATATAATGGTGACTCATTTATATCAATATTTATAAAATTATTGACAGTAAAATGTTTAGATTTTCTTTTATACATGATTGTTACTGGTATATGTGTATCCTGATCATGAAAATAGAAATTCAACCATAAAAATTTCATTTTACCTAGTATTATTCTAGAATTGGAAAAAACACTTAAGTCATTAGTGCTCTTGAATAAATAGAAAAATATCCCTTCTTCCCTTAAGCCTTTAGTAGGATTTCCACTATTAATATTATTAAATTCCAATAGGTATATCACAGAATCAAATAATATTTTGAAGATATGAACATTACTTTGGAACATATCCAATTAAAATTCCATTCCATTCAGTCATTTGTAAGAGGATAAAAAATACTGGGATTTTTTTGGGATTATACTGCGAATTCGTGAAGTCTTCAGGTTTTGGAATTTATTTTTTCTAGATAAATGTTTTATAAAGTTTTGATTTATAGTAATAGTCTTTCTGTATCAATTTGTTGAATGGTTTTCTAAAAAAAAATTCATTCATAATACTGATTTCAGGTCTACATAACCTTTATATACTTTTCAAAATGTTTCAACCCCATGAATATTTATGTTATTTCCTGGCAAAAGTATTTAATTACATTACCTATATTATTTAATTTAAGTTAGAGTAAAAACGTTTTCAGATACATTCCAACTTACAGCTTCACAACCTCAGTAATACAGCATGGATGTTCTTTAAACTACTTGGAAATTTACAGTTATTAAAATAGTTAAACTAATTACCCAATTAAACAGAAATATTAGAAAAGAAAATTCGTAGCACTCTGTGTTGTTTCAATTATTAGAAATGAATTTACCTCTTGAAATGTACCGTTTACTATTAGGAAGCTCCCACTACCAGGAAGTGTCCATAAATATAGCCCTGAAAGAATTTATTTCTTTATGACCTGAATGCTCTCGGAGAGCTGAAATTTTCATGTCACTGGTAAAGACAAGTACTATTATTTTATAACTTTTTCCTTGAAATAACATATGACTTAAAGTGGTTGATCAAATGATCGACAAATAGCTATTACATAATAATAGTATGTTAAATAATAATTCTGTCTTTGTAGCTATCACAAGGTAATAATGAGAACTCAATCAAATGTAAAAAATGATTGATATTACTGGAAAATTTTGAAAAACATTTCTCATAAAACTCAATTTAGTTTTAGAGCAGTTAAAAGCAACATCTTTGTAATGATTATTAAGCAAAATAAATTGATACAAACTAATGTAGTGACTATATACTTTGTACATACTTAATCTCTCCTAAACGTATAACATTTGGAGGCATTTCACAAGATGCACAACGATACGAATCCTGAATTTCACGAGTTCATTCATATATATGGCTCCGCAACTAGGAGGAGCATGATTCCTCTATTATGCTTTCAAATCATGATTTCGCCAATATAAGGATATTGATTTTAAAGCAATTGTACAGTCTAATCTTCAATTCCTCCTCATAGAAAATACTGATAGACTGAAAAGGTTGTTAGGCTACAGCCAATGAAACCCTAAGGCTGAAAATTTGATAGGTCACAAGCGGAAACACTACTAACGGGCTGGTAGAATGCTTTGAGGCACTCGGTGTGCTCATAAAGGTTTATTGTATAAGGGAAATAGAATTCTACAAGAGACTGTGTACATTAAAACTGCAAAAAGAGGTGTTTTCAAAAGGGCATTGTGGTAACTAAAGGGACCTCTCCTCTTATTCATTGAATGTTTTAATTACGTTTGCCGTCTTGATTAAAAACGCCAGTTTTTTTTTCGCTACAGTTGTTGTACAACACTTCTAACAAAGTCCCTGAAGATACGTAATAAAATACTTAATGTTCTGTATTATATACACCGTTATATTTATGTCACCTTTAAAAATGATTTCTACTTAATTACTATATTAAATTGCAAGCTGCTTATGAAGTAGCAGCCTCAAATTTATATGCAAGCATACGAATGCCTTCACTCTGATGCTAAAATAGCTCTTGTATACTTCTACATTCCTAATCCGAGGCTCCATATTCCCTTCACTGAGCCAAGGAAGTCGGAAAGACTTCAGTTGTATCAAATAGTAGAGCATGCGCTGCAACGAATGAAAGTAAATAAAGATTGAATTAATCTGTCTGAAATTGCTCTTAATTTACATATATGGTCCTCCTCATGAGGGGTATTCTCATCTATCGTGAAATAGCCAAAAATTTTGGTTTCGTGTGTAACGTGAACTATATAACATTTAACACCTTATAGTCTTATTCCTCATTTTTTATAGTTAACTCGAATTTATTCACTTTAATGATGTGAAAGCATGATTATAATTAGCAGCAATACTTAATAGACTGATGGTTTTGGAAGTTAAATTTCTTGTTCCGTAGTAGCACCGAATTAAATGTATCCTTAATTAGAATTCGGTTATCCAAGTTAGCCTTAATGTATTAGAATAACAGAATTATGGAGTAGGTAATTAGGTAACGGAAAATTGAAAGGGGAAAGGCGCATGAAATTACACATCTTGTTTGCCAAGCTAGACATTGTGTATTAGGATAGTGTTTATTAGGAGTAGGGGTTATATAACAGATATCATAAAAGGTAAAGGTGTGCAACGATAAATATCTTGTTTACCAATCTAGTCGTTCGTTATTTAGATAGTAGAATAGTGGAGTAGGTGGTTACGTAACGTAAAATTTAAGTAGAAAAGCGCATGCCGTCACGTATATTCTTTACTAAGCTAGATGTCCTTTATTAGAATTTTATGTATTAGGAGTAGGCAGTATTTTTAACATAAAAGAAAAAGGCGCGCGAAGAAAAAGATCTTGTTTACAGATCTAGCTATTGTTTATTAGGATAGTAGAGTTGTGAAATTAGATAAATTTGAAAGGGAAATGGCGCATAACGTCACTTGTCTTGTTTACAAGGTTTGTCATCGTATAATAGGATAATATTTATTGAAGTAGCCGGTCTTGTAAGTGAAAACAGAAAAAGGAAAAGCGCGCAACGATATCTTGTTTGCCAATGTAGCAGTTGTTTATTATGATAGTAAATTTTGCGATCAATTAACGGAAAGCAGAAATAGGAAATGCCCGACGTAAGACATGTGGGGTATCAAGCAAGTAGATTCACAAATGTACATAATAATAATAATAATAATAATAATAATAATAATAATAATAATAATAATAATAATAATAATAATAATAATAATAATAATAATAATAATAATAATAATAATAATAATAATAATAATAATAATAATAATAATAAATGTAAAATTTTGAGTCAGCATATTCACCTATATTCAAGTGTAGATGAATAAAAATAGATCTCTGTTGACGCAGGATTGTGTCTCACGCACAAATGTATGTAAATTATCTCCGATAATTCTTCTTTAAAACATCATCTACATTTTAGGTTACTTCTATATTGGCAATAATATTCATTAATTCTTCTAATTTAAGATAACAAAATAATTAAAACGCCAATTGTAGTGTGTTAGTAAAAGAGTGTTAAATTATGTTAAATACAGTTTGCTTACTCAAGGTTCATATAAAAACTCTTGAGGAATAAACTGCCGCGATTGTGTATAAATAAAAATCATTAATTTCTGTGTTTTGCTCTTATTGTCGGATGTGCTGGTTAAAATTAACTTAAAGTGTTTCTTCAACATTACGTTGTAAGGTATTGAGTTTAGGATGCTCATGATCATCCGCTGTAATTTTTGTTCTATAAGAAACGGTTTCCACTTTCACCAACTGAATCATACTTTGAATGCAGTATAAGAGTTCCCAACCCAGCACCAAACAACTTTAATGTTACCGTTTTGAATATTTTTATGTTTTACTTTTAAATATTCAATAGACACTCCGGACATCTGTTTTTTTTTTAATTTGGTTTATTTTTTAACGCTCTTTAACGTTTCACATTATCAGCGATCCATTCAAATCAGGGAGTGAAACGTCAGAAAAAAAATTTCGAGGTCTTTTTTTTCTGACTTTATGTTCTTTAACGTGCCGTAACTGTACGACATGGGACCCACAGCTTTACTCCTCTTTCGAAGGAAGCCATTCTTAGGAATTTTACGCCCGAAAAATTCCATCGCTCCGGCCAGGATCAAACCCGTGAACTTGGTTTTAGGCGGCAAGTATGGATACCACTACACCACCAGGACCGACCCAGACATCTGTGATTACCAGGCACCTAAAATGAGTAATCTTACCACTGAAATGTGGTTGGTGAATAGGAAGTTTGATATATAATGTCACTGCCAGTACTTTGAATTGTAATTTCAGTCCGATAAGTATTTAGGTACTGAGTGTGAGGAAATTTAGTAAATTCTTGCATACGTTGATAGCTATGTATGTCGATTTCACTGCTTGTTCATAATTGTCATGCCAAGCTGTATATAATTATAGAACTTACGATTCAAGTAGCACTGGTCACTTTTCCTCTGTTGTACTTTCTCTTTCCGAAGGGTGATTGATCCTATCGGAAACTTGTCCATGGTCAAGTACAATAATAAATGACTAGAAGTCATTAAGGTAGATACACTGTTTAGTTTAGTGAGGCTTGTAAGAGATAGAACAGTATTTCCTTATCCAGTAAAAATGATGTACACGTGGTTCTAATATATTTTTATAATCCTCGTTCTGACAGTCCTTATCGAGATTAATAATTTTAAATATTAGCGTAATTATTATATTATTTCCATAGGTTGTTTTAGCTTTAAGTTAGTGTCGCCCAATTATGTCACCCGTCCGTCTTAGGCAGTATCACTGTTTCGCCAGTTAACCACACTTGTCTGTATTTCTCATAGTTCTGATCGCACCTAACGGAATGAGTAGAAAATATATTACTATCAATGAACAGAGTTTTAAATGGAATTTAACGCCCGTTTATCCTACTGAGGCACCACACACGATGAACACTGATGACATATGAGATGAAATAATATATTGGGAAATGATTTTTTTAAGGCAGGAAACGTTCCCGGCTTAGTTTAGGGCATCCCCCCCGGCATGTGCCATTTACGAAGACTGAGGAAAACCTGGAAATAACCTCATTCAGGGAGAATGGTCTTGGCGAAATTCGACCCCAGAACTTCAGCTCACGAGGCTGCGCCTTAACGACGGGTGCCATATATATAAAACAATTGATTTCGCTGATTTATACAATTAAATTGATATGATAGCCATTACTGTAATTAAATTGGTAACGGATTTTAACCAGTGCCAAAGCTTACAAGCGTTTTAAAATTCTCCTTAAGTGTATTTTATTGAACTAGAACTTTTGCAAAGTGGATGCTTCCAAACACATTTGCGTTCGCATGAAGTAATTAACTAATTCACAATTTCATTTTCTTAATTTTTGACATTTGGCAGGAAAAATTAAACTCATAAAGTAGTATTCACTATTGTTTCAGCAGAACGGCCAGTTCTATATCTGGACAAACGCGTAATTTAAATTTGGCAATATTTTTGTATATTAAATATATGTGAATGAGAGTTATCTTTCAGAAATAATTCTGACAAAAGTAATGCATGTCATTATTATAAAATAGTTTAAATATATGCATTTTCACATAACAAAATTATATGAAAAAATATATAAATATTATATGTATACATAATATTTCGCGATATGAATAAAACATAATGCTTTTGCTGGTTTCTGTTGAACTTTTAACACATATTTGGTTCAGATTTTTATATTCCTAGGGACAGTCCTTTCCAATTCACAGCATAATTCTGATCATGTCTCCGTAGTTGAAAGTGAAAAAAGTGGCCGAAATCTCTTTATTTATATTGTTTACCTACTCCAGATTAAACATCATAAATATGATCTTATGCATCACAATGCAGTACAATTAATCTCAGGTACCCAGTAGAATTTCATCAATTTCATTCCTTAATGCGTAATTGATAGTTGTTTCCAAGGTTTATCCATAGTTATTTCATCTTTTCTGCTGCCTTCTTTTTGGTTCGCATTTACAAAATACATAAAATAACCTATCATTTTAAGATGTAAAAGCCATTTATTACAGCTGTAGAAAATGTTGTGAAACATATTAAATATCTTAAGTGCCTTCATATAATATGTTTTCTTATTCTATCCCTAAGTCTTTATGCCAGTCGGGAGCAAATCAGCAGCTCAAAGCATAGCTACCAGATCTCACCTGCCATGGTCAAAACCGGTTGACGGGTCGTTAAGAGACTTCGCAGGTAAATATATAAGGATACTTTGGAGGGGGAGAGTGTGTGTGCGCTTGAAGCCGGAGTGGGCAGGGGCGGATGTTTAAATGGAAGTTTTGAGCGAAAACAGAGCCGTAAACAATGGAGTACATTTCCACAAATTGTTTTATTTTAAATAGTCTACTTTGGCATTAATTTATTAACGCACAAATTATATCAATATGAAAGTGCAACACCGTGCAATGAACTTAAGTATTGACATTGTTCACGCTTATGCATTTCTTAAAATAACCTATAATTTCACGCAATATTGCTTCTTTTATCTAGATAATTATAAAAATGCAATGTTCCTTGCTCACATGCTAAAAATATACTTATGAATGATTGATAAATTATTTAATATATTCCAGCCGCAATTTCAAAAACCTCTTAACTGCAGCAATTTCTTCAATGTTTGGTTTCACAGCCTGACTTTCCATTAAACTAAATTTTTATTCTAAATGACAATTACGTTTATGTGTCTAGCTTTTGAATTTTCAGACTTTTAATGGAGAATGTTAATGTTCACACGGTGTGAAAATCACCTTCATTATTTTCAACCCAAATTTTTGTATCCCTAGATAATGTTTTGTTTTTTTTGGGGGGGGAGCCGATGTAATACTGAGAAAGGTTACAGGAGACTAATTCATATTTTGTTTATAATTCTACTTAATAATGTAACTAAATAATTTATAACTTAATGCACTATTCGCGGTAATACAAAAAGTTGGAAATCTGTATCTAGCTTTGTTTCAAAAGTTCATCATTCTAGAAGCTTCAATGAGTTCTGCGCACGAGCTTTTCTGTAATGACTGAAGCATTTTACAATAAACTGATCTTTCCATATATATAATACACCAGTTTACACGTTACATGGATAATAAGTTGAATCCTACCTTGAAGGAATATATTTAATTATTCTAAAAGTTGAGTTATATCGCAGGAAAGAACAAAAGCTGCTAGACGTTATGGACTATTAACAGTAAGGTTTCCCTTTCATGTCTAAAAATGCAGTGATGTTTTCTTGTAGTGAAAAAAAAATTGAACTAATCCTTCTGACTAATGTAAAATATGAAAATTTTAATAATATATATGTAGATCTTCTAATAATGCTTTAACTATCTGATTGAAACCATCAGTTTTATGAACTTTATGTTATTACACATTTTGAAACTAGTTAATAATATTAAATTTGGCGCAATAATTTTGCTGATACAGATGTCCAGTACAACTCTAGGTAAAAGTCCCTTCTGTTTTATTTTGTTGATAATTTTGGCAGTTAAACCACTTCATACCAGTTATACTGGTAGCTAGGCTTCAGAAGTAGAAAATCATATTGCCCGAGAATATTGATCTAAAAGACTTCCCAAAACGATTCTCAGTGGTTTCTGTGGCCGTTATGAGAACTACAATAACCCTTCCGTTTTATGGAGCTCGGATTACACTGCGTGCAATTAGCTTTTTCATGTAATGCAATGGAATAACTTTACTTTTACGCAGTCTGTGCTGCAATTTCTGCTCCATGTTACTGGAAAGTTCTTGCATGCCAAATAAAAGAGCTATTGATAAATTCTTTGTCTAGAATATTTGTGTTTGTTCTGGCAAATTTGCAATCCCCTCCGAAAAATACATTGTTAACAATGCCATCTTTTTCGAAGGTACCCACGCACCTCCTAATATCCAAACATGTTTTGTAAATGCTCAGCAGTACAGCTTAATTTTCATGTTTTGCAGAACCGTCCTCTTCTGCTGATACAGGTACTTTTAATTCGGTAATCAAATAATCTCGGTTAATGGTTGCAACTGCTGCTAAATGCTTCACATGGTAAATATTAAGTACATTTTCAAATTAAATGTTTTGGATATTGTCAATTTCCTCCGTTATCTAAACCTTGAGGATAGTCATCATTTTGATAGAATAAATACTGGCGTTTCCATTCTGATGCGATACTAAGTTTCGTGGGATCCATGCGTCTGTTACTTTCCCGATACTTGCACTCTGTTCCTGCCTGAACGTTTAATGTATGACACTGTCTAAAGGTATTACATAGCTACCAAATAGGTATGTAATGTTAGAAAACTTAAAACTGTTAAGTGACATTTACACTAGCAAAGAGGAATAAAAAATTGGAGTTTGGTATAACCGCTGTTATTTGTGGGGGAACAGAATAAAGAATAGGAATATCTATAAAGATAGAATTGAAATAGAGGAAAAAGAACGAGGAAACTAGGTATTGTTATTGAATCCTAAGATTCAAAGTTCTAGGGACGCATGCCATTACATATACCAGAGGTGAGGAAAGGATGAAGGGTGAGAAAGGTTGATCGAAGCCTTGTTTGACCCCTTAAGGGATTTAAGATAAAACTGGAAGAGGGATTAAGACTACTACTTTTTAATTATTATTTACTGGCATTGTTTGGATGGGCTAGTAACATCTAAATTGTGATGGTCGTCCATTTCCTTGTATTCGACGTGTTAGCCATTTTACCTATGACTAATTGATACCCTGGCGTATTAAATTCCTTAATGTATCACAAAAGCCGTCTCTAGTGAATATTAAGTATTTGGATTATTTTGAAATGCCTTCCTGGAATTCCGTTTCGTTAGATTATATTTGGATTTTTAATTGTCGTAAATTGTGGTAAAATGACCCTAGATGCTTCTTATAACTAGTGAAAGCGGTTGCTCTTCCCGGTTAAGCCAGATGTTATTTCTATTGCTTGAAATCTTGTTAGAAGATGTTAGTGGATTGTGGCGCTGAATGATAAAGCTGTAATGCTGGTTTCCTCTATAAGGCTGAGTAGGCGATACTGCGTTTTATCTTTAGTTGGTGTCGGCGGTACGCGTGGAGTGGATAGAGAGCTTGTCTTAGCCCCCGCAGGTGGAACAAAAGGGAAGTTGTTTAAATAAGTAGTGGTAGCACTACCTATCAAGAAAAGAGAGCCAGTACTGCCCGTTCAGTATAATTCAGCTAGAGAGTGGGGGGCTTCGCTCGAAGGTAAAATTTAGGTAATGGGAGGGGTACACGGCGTGGTGAAGTCATGCCGCACGTGATGTTTACAGTGTTGCAATACTTTACCCACAGTCGGATTATATGCCCTCAAAATCCACAGGAACTTAAAAAGGAGTGACCTTTTGTTCGAAATCTTCTTCTAGCACACAATACCCTTCTTCCTTTTTCTTTATATTTCCGATGTAATTTGGCCAGTACTACTTTGAATCAACATCAACTTTTTCTATCAAGACCCTACAATATTTGCACATTTTCTTAGAGAGTATTTGTCGACAGCACTTTTCTCTTTAATTCTGCCCATATTCGATAGTACATAGACAGCAGTGGTAAGGGGGAAGTCTTACAATAATATGACCGTATTTCAAGGCTAGTTCATCAACCACGAATACTTTCTTTCCACTCTATACACGTTTGATATGCTGTAGCAGTGGAATTTTTTTTTATCGGAGGTGGTATTAGAAGTTCAATATAGTTGAAACGTATGAAATTAAAAAGATCGCTTTTTTGGTACAAAGTTCAGAATTCGTAAATGATGAGAGGCCTTATCTGGTATAATTGAAGTGTCTCTAAAAGTTTCAGAAACGTATTTTCAAACCGTTCTTCAAATAAGGCAGCATTTATTGCTGCGTGATAGCCAGCTAGAGTGTTAACTGAGTTTTTTGGGATAATGTAAAGGACTTCTGGTATGAAGTCATTTCTTCTTCCTGCATGGAGAATTACGGTGTGTTGACCTTTACCAGTGAGATATTGCTATCACAAGCACGTGTCCCACGTGAGCAGTGCCGAAATACCCCGTCATGAGTACACCATGTTACGCCTAAATAAATATCTTCATACCCCAATTAGCAGTAATACTGCATTTGTGTTAAATAACACGAGCGCCAAGTCTTAATTCCCGCCATTCCATGAGTGCTATACAGCGTTGCGTTTTGCATTTAAATTCCAATGCTTGCGATATTTTCATTAATAATTACAGTTGATCTCTGAAAGGGAATCTCAAGTTCAGTACCTGGATTTTTACGGCGGAGACAGTAAAGGATTTTGTCCAGAGTTGGGGCTGAATGGCTTGCATACAGGTCATACACTGTTCTGTGAATCAGATTAAAAGTAAATGTATCAAGCTTACTAAATCCTGCCTTTCGGTTTTGTACACACTTTCGTTTTATTGGTGCAGCATATGTCATCATATTCAGTTGAAAACCTTTTTTGCTGTGGATCATGGTACTTTTGTTGCGTCACAGGTTACAGAAATGGACTGTGACGCTTGCCATTCCCTACATTAAAATAGTTATACACTTTTTAAATTATTTTAGCTGATTTTGTACGCGTGGTATTTCCACGTCCAATTGGACACAACACTCATTTTCACTATAACAGTGAATAATCTCAAGTTCCCAAGGACATCATATTGTAACAATTGTTTCACCCTTTAATGTACTTTAACGAACAGCACTTAATCCCGCCTGTAATGTCTCAGTAGTTAAAACGAGCGTTAAACGCTATTAAAACATTAAGACCTAAAATAAAAAGAAATATATGCATTACATGTATTAGTAATAAAGGTATACATATAAATGCTTGAAATCTAATACACAAAATTTTAGAAAGACTATTTAATAATAGTTACCTAATCCATACACATAATCTTCAGATTGTGCACAGTGAACTCACAAATATTATCGCAACAGTGCTTCCTCCTTTTACTCCGTCGCACGTCTTTACCACTCATTTGCTTCAGACTAAGTAAACACCACCTCTTTTCACTAGGTAACCTCCTACCTGCTTAATGGAACGCCCTCACCAACTCAGCCATAGCTGAACAGACAGTATCGCTGGTGCTCGCTTTGAAAATTTTCAAATTCTTATTCAGTTGCTTTCTCAAAATACATTCTAAATGCCATGACACCAGTGAACACCTACATGCACCTTAATTCACAAGAACTAACGCGAGATGCGAACAGCTGTACTCTTGTTTAGTCACATGTTATGAGAGAAAGGAGGACGTGTGCCCGCAGCCTCAGCCGTGTGTTTGTGTTTAAGTCAACGCGTCTATGATCCAGAGTTTTCCATATTTGGCTTATATCGTCAACAGACATAAAACTTCTTGTCACGACGCGTAAATCATCACAGTATTTATGTTCAGCTTGTTAAGGTTATATGACAATAAAATTGTATTAATAAAATTTTCCAAACTACCATTAAATTTTACAAAATAAAAATATTATAAGGATAACTGAAAATTGGTTAACTAGTGCATATGATATATTTATACTCACCATTAATTAATGGCAAAATTTATTTCTGGATAATCTACAGGGATTTACACTCCTAATGTTCCTTGGTAAATCTTTGACTCATAGTTGTATAATTGTACTGAATGCTTTATAAATTAAACATTTGCTCTATCACTAGTAATAGCGAAATTTCTAGACCAAATCAAAAAGAAATAACAGATTGATTTGAATAAACTGCATACCAATGCAGCAGCATATGTTAAACATGACTAAATGTAATGTTATTTATTTACATGTATTAAGTATGGTTGCACATCTTATTTGCACCAGACACTCCGTTCTCGAATTCTTAAATATGGTTTAAACCGTAACATTTTTCATATTTTCCTGCCAATAAAATGCTAACCAAAAGAAATGTTTTGTTAATTTCCCTATGAAATTTCTTCTTTATACACCAAGCTGCACTTAAGGAATCCATGCCAGACTAGTGAAATTGAAAACTTGTAACTTTTCTCTTGTAGCAGTTTTCTAGTCTGAACAAACACCCATTCAAGACCATTCGTCGCGTCGGTCCTGCTGGTGTAGTGGTAACCATACTTGCCTTCTAAACCCAAGGTTGCGGGTTCAAACACGGCCAGGATCGATGGATTTTTTCGGGCGTAAAAACCCTAAGTATGGCTTCCTTTGGAAGGGAAGTAAAGCCGTGGGTCCCGTGTCGTACATTTACGGCACGAAAAGGAACCTCAAGCCTGAAAGAAGAGGTCTCTGAGCAAAATTTGTCGGCCGTTTCACGCCCGGAATTCAATAGGACGCTGATGACCTGAGATGTTAAAGAGGGTCCTTAAATAAAACGAATTAAAAAGACCACTCGTGAAGTAATATTAAATGCAAACTTTCTACCTTTATAAATCCTATGCTTATTAATACAAAGGATATCAATGTTTCAATCTCTCCCACGTAAAACTCTATTCTAAACTTTGGGGCTCGTTTTTGTACCTCCTCATAGGGATCGTATTAGCTCTGTAAAAGCAGTAAAACCCTTTTATAGACGTTTTTGTTCACAACCAACAAATGTTTTTAGCCCCTGATTGAATTATTAATTTATCACGACTTTAAGAGCGTTTGTGTATCCAAAAATTACTTTCGTGTATTTCAGACGGTGAAACTGGCCACAATTTTGAAAGTGTATAACGTTTTTTGAGTAGTATTTAACGCCCGTTTTGACTACTGAGGTACTACAAGCAGTTAAAATATATAACTGTTAGCACGGATGAGTTAAGTGAAAAATTAACTGTATCAATATGTTACCTCATAGTTAGCCAATTCTCCATGTAAAAAATATTTCAAGAGCTGTATAGACTACTTCATTGCCTTACTTCTCTTCAATAAAATGTTCTCCCTTTTGTGTAAAACCCTAATCTTTTTTCCCGCTGGATTATGAAGGAACCTGAATTTTAGTTTCCAATTGTGATCTTGTACAACAGGAATTGAAGCAGCTGTGTATAGCACTTGATTTCAACTAAACTTTCGTTTATGAATCGTTGTTGATGAGAAGCATAATGTTATCTTAATATTATAAATGCATGTTCTAAAGGAGGCTGAAATCGAGCACGATAATTGTAGTAAAATGAGCCATGAGAAGAAGGCTTGCGCTTTCCGAAAAAATGGAAACGCTTTAGAACCCTATTTGGATAAAATATTTTACCAGACTTAAATGTTTGTCGCACACAAATATGGTGCAATTGAAGGCTTTTATATGAACTCATTTTTAAAACAACAGTAATGAATGTCATTATTTTTATAATGTTTGCATCTTTGTCATGGAAGTCTTCTGCTTAAGTTTGTAAACAATTCATTTAAACAAAGCAAATGTGTAATGTATGGGCTTATTTCAAAGACAGGAAAGTTCAATATAAAAAAGTAAAAATATATTGAAGTGTGATAATGAAGAACCACAAGGGGTGCATATTTTGGTCCACGAAGTTCCATGAGAGAAACATGAAGCTAAAATTATTGTGAGTATAATGAAAAGAGGTTCCTCAAAATTGTTCTTCAGTTTCTTCAGATTTCTTTCGTTATAAGCATCATTTTCAATAGGGCGAAATATTTTCGATTAATTGGAGGTTGTTTTATAACAGAATGCTAGAAACTATTAAGTGTCTCTTATTTAGAAATGGAGATAAGCATGGGGCTTGTCCGGTATATCATCGTTATTGTATTCAACTTGTTAATTTCTGCCATTGATTCATTAGCGTTCACTTCTCATTTTCAATACTATATTACTAACTCATGCCGTCTACACACGGTACTAAAATTCACGGGAATTGTCATTATACGTTTACTTGACACATACAGTTAAAATCTGCACTAGCCACATTACTCTATTACCTTTGTGAAAGTTTGAAACATACTTTATAGTGCCATTAAATGACAGCCGTCCAATGATTACCAATTTTTAATAAAGTGTGTCACAAAGTTATAACACAAAATTTTCCAGCTTGCAGTCACAGCTGGGGTATAAAACCGTACAAGGTGTATTTTGTAAGTGGAACATTTCGAAACTACATTAAATTTTATATTCTCTTTATCTTCATAACTATCTGGTGGGGGTAAAATATTTCTCTCAATTTGGTCCAGTAATTATTCTATCAAATGAACATTCAGTTTACAATGATAACTTTGACCCTTTATAATAAATGTATTAATGCAAATAATACATCAAGTGTGAACCCTAGTATTATAATAATATTTATAAACCCCTTTTAGACTTTTTTTTCTCTTTTTTTCGTTGAGACTTGCTTCATATTTGATATAATGCAACATAGAAATGCCATAACAGTCATACCATTATATGATGCAATAGTACCCATGTTTACCATATGTGAACGAAGTTAATGCCAGTATTACGGTTTAGAGTACTGTAGAATATTGCAAATATCCCGGTATATTATTTCAATGCATTATTAATACAATTACCAGTCGATGTCTGTGGAAAAATTGCAATTTTATTTCAATTAATTTTGTGGCAATAATAGCCATATTCCGCCATGTCCCTCACACATAGCTCTTTGTACTAATTTTAGTAAAAAACAGTACCTATAACAATTTCCATTAAAGCTGTGCGTTCTAAGATACTGTAGGGAATTACTTCTAATAATTATCTGCTTTTTTGAACAAGTAATTTCAATAAATAAAAATAACTATGATAATTCCAGCACATTCCATTTTTCTTTAGATGAAGAAAATTTTATTCTTCAGTAGTGCCAATTAGTGTCACCACACACAACAATATTAAGCGCAAAGTTTTCAGACTACTGGTAGATTTGATATATTTTAAATGTGTTTACTAGCAACAATCTATATAATTATTTAGCTTAGAAATGAAATATCCCTAAAAAGATTTACGTTTTTCAACGCTGAATTTTCTATTCGGAACTAGGTTTAGTTTACTTCGTTTTTTCCATCCAAATAATAATTTTCCGTCGTACTGTCAGTGTATTTCTTTGTGAGTAATAAGTTTTCCTTGCGTAAAGTTTGTTGGTAAGTTGATTTTGCAGAAACTATAAGTTTTACAGTACATAAAATCCACATTTCTAAAGAAAGGTCTTACTGGCAACAGGACATACTCTTATCACCACATACTACAGTAAGTCACCTAAAATTTAAATTTTAAAAGTGATATATAGGTGGAGAGCATTAATTTGATCGTAATTTGAACAGGATCGAAAATTTAGCACAATGTTATAGCTTTTTCTTTTGTCTGCATATAACGTGGTCCTTCTGAGGTACAATATTAAGTTATTTTTGGCCCTTCACTGTAAAGGTTACGCTTTATTTGGATGCTATCTACTGTTCATTATTCTACCAGCACAATATTTATGAAATAGATAGTAATACATTTTTAGAACGATATCCAATATTGCAGTGCATCATTTTTGGCTTGACACGCCAAATCTCTCTAACCCTTCCCGCAGTTAGGGAATCACCTGCCATTACAAACTATTATTTTCAGGTATGTTTCTAAACCTGGTTAGCCTGTAAGAAAACAAGTGTTAAAAATGCACAGATAATTTGTGATTTTCAGTCATATGCCATACTAAACCAAAGAGCAAAAGCAAGACTTATAAAATTATAATAATAGCACAGTTTATTATCCCAAATGCAATAGATATGTCTATACATGCAAAATTATATGCGATGCTCTTAAACTGCTGCCACATGATAGCCCAACTCGTTCGGAAAAAATTATTACCAAACCTTGTGACCATATATAGAATTATGTCTACATGTCGCGAATGAATAGCATTGTCCCTGTAGTCAACTGCTTTTGTATGAATTTATTTCTACTGATCGCAGAATAGCAGTGGTGCGGTGAATGAATACAGATATCCAGCAATCGACTGGACGACATAATCTAAAGAATAAATAGTTGCTGTTAGTTGAGAATGGTTGAATTAAGAAAACGCACTAATGGCTTGCCGGCAAGAAAAGCATATATGCATGGAACGAGATCTAGCGTTCTATAAGATTTGTTTATACAGCTTCCTAAATCAAGCAGCCCTTTACTTCGCATGCTGTAAGGAATACTGCCCCGAAGGATTACGCTAGGATACAAATCCTAGATTTTCCCCCTATTTACATACAAAAAGGTAAAGGAAATTAAGGATGAAATAAGACATGAAGTGCAAGAATAAGAACAGAAGTGCGGAATATCAGAAGAAGGGTGGTGGCTACGGAAGAGATATCGAAGGTTTAATTTAGTTGTTGTAGGAGCTAAGGAAAGGAGTGGAGTGTGACTATACAAGAAGTTAGAGAGATTTGGGAGGAAGATTAGGGATGGTGTTACAGGGATCGGAGTTTGGGGATGTTTACAGAGTTGAAAAAGCAATAGGAAAATGAACGATAGTTGCGAGATTTACATCTGTGCAGTTCGTGTATGGCGTCCTAAGGGAAGCCAAGCAACTGAGAGAAACTGATATTTTTATCAACAAGGATTTATCGGTGGAACAACGAGCCTTTAAGAAAATGTTAAGTCATCAAATGAAAATGGCAGGATCAGAGGAGGAAACAAGCTTTTATTCCCAACCTACTTTTGTGTATTAATGGGCAGTGGTGGTTGTGCAGGAAAGTGATAAAAGTGACATAAGACCGCGTCAAAAGGAAATGAATCAGGGAGATGCATTGATTGCCGCAGGGCGGGAAACAGCACTGCCAGGAAGCCCAAAGGTCGGGCAGAAGGCATCTCATTCTGCTGGAGAGGATGGACCGTCTGGGTTTAGGAGAAGTATGCGAGAGGAAGGAGGTGGGGAAAAGATTACGTCAGACAAGGGGGTGGAAGATGACATAGCGGGCACGTCACGAAGGAATGACGTGAGTGCGGCAGAAACAAGGAAAGTAGTATCGCCGAGGATGGAGGAAATATGGCTGGCACGTGAACTGGCGGAGAGAGGGAAGAAGGCGTGCTCGGAGAGCAGTGAGGGCAGGACGGAAGAGGACAGCATCATGTCACTCCAAATAACAGCATACTGTCAAAGCGGCATCTTCAAGAGAGGGAATCAAGCTACGGAGCAAGAAAAGGTTAGAGAAATTCAGAAACCGAAAGGAATCGCAATAGGATATGGGAGAAGCAAGGAGGTTAAGGTTTTGAAAGTGTGAGGGCTAAAAATAAAATGTATACAGGGAAGTTGAAACAACAGAAAAGATCGTTTATATAGGAATAGTAGAAACATGGTTAATGAGAGAGACAATTTGGAGATGGATGATTTCACATATTTTGAAAGAAAAGGAGAAGTGGTGGCAAAGAAGGGAAGATCCTTGTGAGACTTGGGCTTTTTTGTTAGGAAATTGTTGAGAAAAGTAATAAAAGAAATATGGACAAGGTCACAACATGCTTTGTGGTTTGTAATGGATGATAAATTGATAGATGAAAATGCCGTATACCTAAGAGTATTGTATAATTCACCAGGGTCCTCACAGCACCATCGCCCTGATCTGTTTAAGGAACCGGAAAGTGATAAAGAGAATTTAATAGGGAAGTATATGAATCCAAAGATATATAATAATGGGGGATTTCTACATGTAGGTGAGGGATACGTCTAATTTGGGACTGATATAGTATATGACAGTAAAATAATGATTTAAAAAGAAGCAGCAAGGCATAGCAAAGATGCGTACCGTGACAGAGTTGGTAAAGTTTTATTGAATTTTGTGAAGTGAATATACTAAACATTCCGAATGGTAAATACGGTGAAGATGTATTGAGGGAATTTACTTTTGTTAATAATGGCCACAGTGTAATTGACTATAAATTATGGCCAGTCAATACGGTTTATATTGTGAATAATTTTAAGATACTTAATTTTACTCAAGTAGTGGTCGTTTCGCTGGTAGTGGGTATAAAAATTCGATCAGGGTATATTGCAGATAATTTTAGAGAAGGGAAGAATGGTACTAGGCAATGTACTACATTCAAATGGGAGGAGGATCAAAGAAATAAATTTAAACAGATTCTGGAATCAAAGTATGGTCAAATATACCAACATGGAATACGTTATATGTTAAAAAAAATAATGAAGTTTAGAATTCAAACAATAACAAAAACACATCAATTCAAAGTGTTGGAGACGGGATGAAAAAGGGGATGGGAGTTCGGGAAAGAGTTGATGAATGGTTTGACCACAAAAAATGGTTGAAAATGCTGATAAAATGGATAGATGCAGGAGATAAAGGGTCAAAGATAGAATATTTAGAGGCGAAAATATTTTATAACTTGTTGACAGAGAGCAAGAAACATGAGTGCAGAAGAAAAAATGATAAGTTAATCAGGATATTAAGTGAAGGAAATATTAGTAGGATATGGAAAATGTTATAACAAGTTAACAATAATAACACAAATCCATGGAGGTGGATAAGTTATTTTAGAACTCTTTGTGCTGAGCATAGAGGTTCTAACCAAGGTTAAAAGTAGGAATGAGCTATATAGAAATTTTTGATAGGGAGGTGAGGGATGCAGAAGTAGTTAAAGAAGTAAAATTAATGAAAAATAATAAAGCAACAGGAATAGATATTATCCGCCGAGAAAATATAAAAGAATGGTGTTGTAGGGTAAACAGAGTTAAGTTACTCACAGGAATGTTTAACTTAACTATGGCAAAGGAAATCGTCCAGAAAGCTGGAGGAAAGCAATCATTTACCCAATATAAGGCAAGGGAAATGTAAATATGCCAAAAATTACACAGGTATGCATTATTATCAATATTTGGAATATTTTTACATGTATTTTGACAAATTGGCTACAAAATTGGGTTATGGAGTATAAATTATTTTAGAATTCCAAATGGGATTTTGTAGAGGAATACGCGCGATGGATAATTTATTCATTATAAAACATCAGTGGACAAATATTTAAAAGATAAGAGAGGAAAACTGTACTCCGCATTTGTTCACTTACAGCGTACGTTTGCGTAGTTACAATTGTTATGGAATAAATTAATTGGTAAGGGAGTAATTTTTCATATGGTGAATATTCTTAAAGTATTATACAAGAGAAAAATTTATTGTGTGAAAGCAGGAGAAGGAATGGTAACAAGAGAAATAATTAAAAAAAATCGGGTTAAGGTAAGGGTGTAAGTTAAGCTCAGTACTATTTACTTTGTATATTGATGACATTTTAACAGAGATAGGAATGAGTAACATTTCATTGCCAGCCATTAACAATGGCACATCTCAGGGTTATTATTTGCAGAGGACTTAGTTGCTCAATCCATCTCAACAATTGGCTTAAAGCAATCTTTGTAGCAAATAGACAAATACTGTAATGATTGCAGTTTGAAGGAAAATGAGGAGAAGACTCAAATAGTAGTATTCAAGAAAGGAACAAAATTGAGTAAATATGAGAAGTGAAGGAAAGCAGATAAAGAATATAAGGTAGTTAGGGATTGCTTTTATCTAGAAGTTAAATAGATGGGGATGGTAAATGGGAAAAACAGAAAAAAAATGCTCTTGACAAAGGGAAAGGAGCAATGGCAGCAGTTAGAGGTTGTAAATATAAGATACCAGATATAAATGTTAGTATGTAGAAAAAATTTATAATATGGTAGTTAAAAAAACGTTGTGTGGTATTGAAATATGTGAGATAGAAGGAGGATGGGAAATTGTAAATGCTGTGCATAGGATGCTTTGTAGAGAAATTTTAGTTGTGCCAAGAGCAAAGGAAGTTAAACAAATTGAAATGGGAGGAGTGGCAAGGAAACATGTGATTGTAAGATGTTGAATTACAAACTGCGCTTAGCTAGATAGCAGGTAAAAGATCTGTAGTATTTTGTATATCGACAAAAAAAAAATGGGAAAGAGAGACGTATATTGTTTAATCAAATAAATAACAAAGAGAGGGCATTGCATGTTTAAGAGCAAGCGTGTGGAAATTGAAACGAATAAGGAAACGATTTCCTCAGAATTAATGTCCTGTATGTGGGGGAAAGAAGATATGGAACACAATGTTTGAATGCAAAGGGACGGGAGTCTGGAGGAAAGAGTTTAAAAACCAAAAATGTTTTAAAGTAGTTGGAAAAATAGCCTTAACGAAAAACTTTAGTAAAGACAGGCCTTATATTCTAGATAAATAAACTAACTAATGTCGACAATGAATCACCTTTACCACATAGTTACCTTAAACTGCTATTGCAGCTTTCAGTATTATAATTACAATAATTGGATTTATTATAATTATTGTAATTATAATAAAATTAATAGCATATTAAAATATGCTATCAATTCTATGAAGGGAGTTCCTGACCAAAGTTAAAAATAAATGGAATTGGGTACTAAGAAGGGCAGTAAATGAAATAACATAAAGAGTTGTATTTGTTTAGTTATATTAGGATTTAGATAAAGGTGATTATGGTTGGAACTGGATTAAATTTTAATTAAATTGGATTAAATTACTGAGCATGGGACTGGAAACTGAACAAATTTAGGATTTAGCATGCATTTGAGAAACAAAGGTATTTGTACTTTGTACAGATTTAGCTAGCTAACAAAATATTGGTATTGGTAGAGTATTGAAAAAAAATTATTTAGGAACTTAGATTGGATCGCAGCCTGGTCCCATGGAATTGCTGCTGATGAACCGGGAACTGATGCAATCATGGTGGAAATATTATATTTATTTAATTATGTTAGAACTTAGATAAAGGTGATATAATAAAACCAATTATTGTTTTTACACTTTTTGTAATTGCGAGGGTGCATAAGCAAAATACCTTTGGTCAGATAGGTGGAAGCCCCCTGGTAGTTTGTAATTGTATTCTTTTGTATTTGTTCTTAGCATATTAATAAATTTCATTCATTCGTTCGTTCATTCATTCATATTACATACACCTAAATTTCCACAATTACTATAATTATTAATACAATAATAATTAACATGAAGACATATTGACAATAATAACAATTTTAAAATGAAAAATATTTGTTTATAGAATTTACTTACAATATCTAATAACTGAACGTCAGGAATATTAATTATAGTATATTCTATATTAGGTTAAAATATTTTGATCATGTGTTAACCATAGACATGATACCGATGAGGGTGGTCCAACTTGCTAAGACATGAACTCATAAATGGCAGGTCTGCAGTTGGAATTCATTCCTCATCTATCCTTTTATTGTTTCCATGGATATTCACAGGCGACCTAGGTCGTTATGGCGTGGACTCGTAAGCGGGAGGTCTGGGGTTCGAATCCCATCAGGATCGTCCTCCCTGATTGAGGTTTTTCAGGTTTTCCCCAGTCCTCATGAATGACAAATGATGCCTTAAACTTAGGCCTGGATCATTATCCTTCCTTAAACAATCCTTTCCTAATATATCATTTCATCTCATATAATATCAGTGTCCGCCGCCTGTGGTGCATCAGTAGTAAAAACGGGCGTTAAACACTATTCAAAATTTTATTTCAATTAAAATATATATATATATATTAAATATAATATATATATTTATACATATATTTATAGATATATATTTGTAACTTTAACATGCCGAATTTTCCTTTCTGTTTTTTTTTTCGTGCCTCTCTTTGGATTGGAATTTTCGTTTTACGCTTTGGAATGTAAAACGATCACCGTCAAGGGATCAGAAGGGCCATGGGGAAAGCGGCATTGCACGTGCTCACAAAGGCTTGTTGTGTAAGGGGAATAGGAATGTACAGAAGGTTATGCGCACAAAATATCTACAAAATGGTGTCCAATGAAGTATTACAGTTATATAAGGTACCCATTCTCTTGTACATTAAATTTGTTTCTAGATTAACTTTGCTATCATTGTAGAATGCCGCTCTTATAGACAATGAAATAATCTTATACTAGTTAGGCACAAAAATCCACAAAGAATACTGTTAAAATATAATAGCATTTTACGTTTAGCATTATAGAGGACATTTTATTTATATTGCTTTTGAATATCCATGTTTTAATATAAATGCGCTATTAAGCCGTTAATGAAGTAGCAATCTCAAATTAATTTGAAATTATACAAAGAAATTCACTGGTGCGTTAACATGGCATCTGTATAACCTTGCTATCCTAATGCAAAGTGTCATATTTAAGGTACTGAGCCAAGAGTTTAACAATGAATTGTGCATTCAGCTTTCAATAAATAATTGATATTTTCTTCCCAGTTCATCATTCCGGTAGTTATTGTGCAGAAAATAATATTGCAATTGAATCAGTTGAGGTCGTATGTGTTTAAACATAGCACAAATAGAAAATAGATGCTGGCCTGAGGGATTGCCGTGGCTTTTGTGGGCACAAAATCAGAAGTCGTTGGTTTCTTGATAGTGTCAGTTGTGCAAAAACTCCACCCCGTAGCCTTGTCCCTCTTTATGTTATAAATGGCATACTATTTCTTACACTCTTAAGTATGTAAACGTGAACAAGGTATGTAATTAGCAGTGGACTATTTAGTAACTCCTTTGGTCTGGGAAGTTGAATTTCTTGCCGTCCAGTTGAGGACCAAATGTAGTCATAACCTCAGTGGATATTTAGAGAGAGTATTACCAAGCTAGTCGTCATGTATTAAAATAATAGAAATATTTAGTAGATGATAATGTAAAAAAATACACAAAGGGGAAACGCGCATGATACTCGCGGGTAATTGTCCAAAATAGTTTTGCAGGATCATAAATATGTATATTGCAAATAAGTGTAATAGCTTTTTTTTTCTCTGACGTGCATGTTTTCCGACAAAGGGGAGTGGGAGTAGAACAAAGTCAGCCGTTGTGCATTAGGATAGTAGAAATATGGAGTAGGTGGTCATATAACGGAACGCAAAAGCGGGAAACCAGCATGGCATCAGCAACGCAGGTAACGTACATATTTCAAACATACATGGCCATGAATGTGTATAATACAATTTACTTTCATTTCTTTCTTTTTAGAGTCTAGATATATGTTGTCGGGAGGTAACACGTTTTTAATGTGTTTCAAATCTCAATGGGATTTGTGCGGGGATTTTCAAGCCAGTGTTGTGTATTAGGATAATAGAACAACCGAGTAGGTAATCATGAAATAATCATAGAACTAAAACCACGCATGGATTTGGACAAACGAGGAAATATCCATATCTGGAGCATGAAGATAATTAATATCTGTGTAATACTAATAAAATTTATTTTATTTTTATTTCTGATCTCGGATAAGCTAACTATGGGTAAGAATATTAAATTATGCAAGTGCATAAATTGCGAAGGTATTAACTAGGATAGGCTATCTGTATAAAATAATCGCTTTTCATTTTTAATTATTCACAAACATATGAAGATAGGAAATATTGTAAGTTGGAAAATAAGTTCCACAATAGTTTATAAATGACTTAGCTCCCAACGGAGAAAATGTACCCCTGGTAACAAAAATTGAGTCATCTTTGAATGCAAATTTATTCAAAGTCCTACTCAATACACAACGTATCCAGCAAAGCTGTGTAGACATTGTATGTAGTTGTGTTATATGGCGTACACTAAAGACGCTGACTAGTGTGTGTGTTTGTATCGTTAACTCTATGGAGAGTGTGCAGTGATGCCATATTAAGAGCGTAGGTTTATCTCCAGCATGAGGAGCTTACGCAGAAAAGCAATGCCATCTAAACTGCTCGGTCGCTACTCTACCCTAACATTATCTTTCCAGATACTTATGTATTATTATGACTATTACCTTTATAGGCAAAGCCCCCGCTTTAGTGTGTATTTGCTGCACGTATTTTAACACATAGCGTTTATGACCTCCCTCAAGTTCTCCAATTGGCATGTAGAGTCTCGGGATTACTCATTTATGTCAAAGCATGAACGTGCTCGCTGATCTATGATCCTGAAAAACCAATTAAAGCAAAACAACTTATTTTAGCTACATAAGTATAATACAAATAAAATAGTCTCACTGATCAAACGACATAAAATGTGCTACACATATGCCATACAAACGATGTATAATTTCTAAATTTACGAGAAGTATTGCAAACTCTAAACACATGAACGTACATGATATTTTAAATAACTAGATACCGCCATGGGAGGCCAAGGTCGTTAAGGCGAAGACTCGCAAGCGGGAGATCCGGAGTTTGGTTCCAACCAGGACCGTACTCTCTGACTGAGGTTTTTTCCAAGTTTTCCTCAGTCCTCATAAATGGCAAAACCGGGGAGGTATCCTAAACTTAGGCCTGGAATGCTCCTCTCTTTAAAAAGCAATCCTTCCCCAATTAATCATTTCATATATCAACAATGTCCATACCTGTGATGCGTCAGCAGTTAAAATGGGCATTAAACACTATTAGGTATCATCAATAGTTATAGGAGTATAAAGACATAACATTATCGCCAAGTTAAAAACTATTTGTCATATTCATAGCATATGTACGATTAAACCAATTGAAATTTCAATTAATCGCATGTATATAGTTTCAATGGATTATTTTTTTAATAGACGATTCTAAATAAAATTAACCTGATATGTCATTTCCTGATCAACATACAGGGGCTGCAATTAGACAAACTTGAGGCATTCCAAATTTCATAAACCAACTGGATGTACAATCACAGATGATAGAGCTAAACATAGCCTCATAAATATGTAAATGTGGGTAAATTTTATTAAATTTATTTTATTAATGAAATGCCTTATTTAATATCATTCTGAGTTCTAAATATAATTTCCTAAGATTTTTGATAAAATAAAATCTTTCGAACTTTTGTTACGTAATTAGGCTTTTCCATGTTCACAACTAGATGGCACAGAACTTTTTTGCCCAATGCAAATACATATTTTCATTACAGTATGTACTTTTAGTTTATATTGTAACTTTGTATTATTTGTAACACATATATTAATTAAAGTTTAATATTATAGCATTTCAATAACATTTCGCAATTCTTGTTTATTTTCCAGTGCTTCAGACTGGAATTTGTTTTTAGTGCTTAAAAATATTCCTAAATGTATAACATAATGCATAATCGGAACACCATTAAAAAGTCGTACTGTAAACTGTTCGCGTTAATAGGAGCATTTTAGTTTAGAGTTTATGGCTTATGCAAGATATTAAGAATTCTTTTTCCCATACACAATTTCCAATTAACTTTTATCCGTGTGTCAGTAGATGCCTCGTGTTAAGTTGCAAGCTAGTTAGGTAAATTTAAGAATTTGGTCCGTTATGCTCTTCAAACACAAGACACCTTAAATAGTATCTTGTTGGGAAAAAGAACATACGGTCGCTAAAGCAGTAATTTTGGAGCCGCTCAAGGAATGTGCTCTGTATAATTTCTTCTGCTTAATTTGGAAATAAAATTATCAAAACTTTGATATTTTAACCTTTTCTTTGTCAGAATTTTCACAGATAGTAAACATATGCACATGCAATCTTTCTCCTCTAAAATTGGTTTTGAAACTTTAGAACCCGCAGAGTTTACTATTGGTCCAATTTATGCTGTGGTGCAGGTAAGACTCAGATGCCCTTCATTACTAAAACTTGAAAATTTGTACTAAAATTCCCATAAACTTACTTATGTCCATCGGTTTATACGCAAACTTTCGGCTTTTCATTCTTGCCATCCTTCGTTTATATGTATATTTTGTGTATTATTGTATTTTTCATTGTATGTTAGATTTTTTATACCAACAATATTTTAGGATGTTGGGTACTATTTTAGCGGAAGCTTTTGTTTAGGTAGGAGTTTGCATTTATCACTTATGTCAATTTAATAAACACTCATTTCTCATTGTGCTGACAGGTATTCAAAATGTGACAGGAATTTCCAGAAATACCAAGTAGAAGAATTTTAATATTGCGGTGCTATACGTATAAACATTTATAATATTCAGTGCAATCTAATGTTTAATTTTTTATGCCATTGTTTCACTTTTAAGAGCGTTTTGATTGTGAAAATATAAAGTGGAACATAAAGCTTTCGTTTCAACTAGTGATATAATGGCATGAGAAATGTTCTCAGGCCAGTAGTTCACGTTAGCAAGCAGGGAAATTATTCCTTTTCCCCGAAGTCTTTAATCTAATTCTGTGTCGCTATTGATGTTACAACAATTGGAAGAGTTCTATCAAAGAAGTAAAAAAACAAAAAAACCATTCTGTTGATTGGAGGTTTGTTTTAATACACACCCATCGAATGAAATTGTTAGAAATGCACAATATCACAATATATAACATTTCTAATTTTTCTTTTACAAACAATATTTGTGAATATTTATACTCTGCCAAATAACACTTAATTTCAACTAACAGGATCAAAATTCTCTTCAATAAAATTCCACATATAAAAGCGGAAGCTATCCAACTAACGGGCCATCTCATTCAACCATTTACCAGCGGATAAATAATGTCAATATGATTTATTGTGCTTCCGTCCGGTCGTTGCAAGCGTGGCTACAGAATATTTACTTAGAAGAGAAGAATAAGAAAATAAGCTATAATATTTTTACAATCTTGTGGACACCAAGTTAAAGCAGAGTAAAACTTGAGTGAGGAAGTATAATCACTGCAGATTTAGATCCAGATAGTGAAATTAATTGCAATGTGCTGCGAGTTCAATTGTGAAGCCCGAAATCCGAGTTTCAACATTCATATAGACAAATTAACTTTTCATTAATTTTGCTTTATAATAATAATGTTTCTTTCTGTTATTCCGTGGAGTTGATGATAGTCTCAAAACATTTCCAGTTTAAAATATGTTCTCCAGACTTTCATTGCCTCTATATTATTTTCCAAATTTATGTTGCATACTAGCAGTTATTTAGTTTAATGAACGTATTAAATTATATAGGTTGCATCACAAGTTTTATGTAAGTGAAAATTACTCTCACTTAAATTCAAATTAACTGATACACAGTTCCAAAATAACTCGGGTGTCTCTAAATCACCTTGTAATGATGATGTGATGATAACAGTTCATTTATTTAACCAAGTAAAATTTGAGGATTGTGAAACAAAATTTGTAATCTCCTATTTTCATGCTTGCTAATAACATTTCTTGAAATATGCCCTTTCCGATTAGAAAGATACTGTCAGGAAATGTGGGTCTATACACTCCTGAACAATTTCAATTCTTTATGACACTGAAGTGCTTCCGAAGAACCCAGGCTTAGTTCTCGTTCGTAAAACATGTGATCTATACTTTCGTTAACACATTTTTAGAACTAATCTCCACAGTTTGCATGAAATATCACAATTATAATGGGGGTACTAATTATCATCAGGGTACTGTTATAATAATATAAAATAATAAGGATTACTTTATAAAATACAACTCAATATTATTGAGATTACTTTCAAAGTACACGGCGTTTTAGATTTTAAATATGAGTTTATCATGGGCATGAAAGACTTCTTAATTTTCTCATAAAGCCAAATTCATTTTGAAACAATTAAAGCCAATATCTTGATTAACTACGATTAGTAAGCAAAATGAATAGTTACAAAATGGGGCAGCGATCCAATATGCCTTAAATGCTACATCTATTCTAAACGTATTACATAGACTGGACACTATATTACACAATGCAATACGACACAATGCAGCTCCAAATTACACGAGAGGCCCCAGATGGATGGTAGCAGAACTAGGAGGAGGAGGAGGAGGAGGAGGAGGAGTCTTGCTCCGTTTATATACTCCTAAATTATGGCTTCGCCAATATCTGGACCGTAGTGCTGTAGAAATTGCGGAGCCTAATCTGTACAGAAAGCACTGATAGGATAAAACGATACTTCACCACAGCCAATGGAACCCTAGCAAGTGACGTGTGGAGGGAGGAAGCGGCACTTTGCCTGCTCACAAAGGTAAATTGTATTAGGAAAATAGGAATATGCAAGAGGTTTGGGTATGAAAAGCTTTCTAAAAGGGGTGTTTTCAATAAAGAATTGAAGACATTTCAGAAACTCATTTCTTTATACTTAAAACATATTCTTAAATTTCGGTTGTTTTTATTGGAAAATGCCATTTTTAATTAAAATGAAATGATTTTACAACACTAATGAGCAAAGATTCAGGGAGAAACGTGTTCAAGTATAACAGACGTTCAGCGTCATCCACAGCGTTATATTTATATCCCTTTAAAAAAAAGTATATATACTTTATTATATTAAGCTGCTTATTAAATCTCAGTAACAGAATAATATTAAACCATGCGAAATACTTCACTCTAATGCTAAAATAAACTTTTGTATACTACTGGAATCTTAATTCGAGGCGCCGCGTTTCCCGCACTGAGCAAAGAGAATCGGAAAGTCGACTAGTTGAAACTATTCTTAATTATATACAGTACAGTAAAATATATGGTTTTAGTATGTGGGATTTTCACATTTGTTTTGAACCAGTCAAGTTGGTTTAGTGTGCAGCGTAAACTATGCAACCTTTACACCTTATAGTCTTATTCTTCGTTTATTCACTATTCTTCTCACTGCCGAGAAGTTGAACTGAAAGCCTGATTGTAATTACCAGATGAATCTAATGGCTCTGATGGTCTAAAAATGTCATTTTAGGATACTAGCAGTAGTAGAAATATGGAGTACGTGTCACGTAGCGCAAAATATGAGGGGTAAAGGCGCGTAACATCCGGCTTGTTTTCCCAAGTTAACAATTATGCAAGAATAGTACAAATTTCTGTAGTTGTATCTTCAGCTTTCACCCCCGGTAATCATAATGTTAAAATTAAAACTTTGGGTGGGGCTGTTGTGCCGTGGTATATCTTTTAAAATTTTATTTTGCAAGCAAATAAAGACAGCGGCACAACAGACTGGAAGTTTTAATTTTATCATAATGCAGGTAGGTGGTAATGAAGCGGAAAACAGAAAGAGGAAAGACTAGTCGGTTTAACAGGGTAGCCAATATGCATGTAATAGGATAGCAGAAATATGGAGCTGGTGCCAGGTAATGGAAACCATAAATGGAAAAGCGCGCGATATTCGACATCAAGTTTGTAGAAAAAAGTATTATAAATAATAATAATAATAATAATAATAATAATAATAATAATTATAATTTCCTATCATTAATGTACACTTAGCTATAATTCAGCCTATGAGTAAATATACCATTTTGTTAACGGAATATAGGTTTGAAGCGCAAATGTATACTGGAAATTTTCCGATAATATTCGCATAACCATTGTCCGTATTTTAGATTATAATTATTCATTACCTTCTCCCAGATGATCAGAAATTTCGGAAATAGAATTTCGCATATATTAGAGAAAACTGTTGAATTCTGTTACATATATATACTGCAAATATGCAAATACTTGCCTCCCAAACCTAAGATCACGGGTTCAACTCGACCAGGACTGATGAATTTTTTCGGGCGTAAAAATCCTAAGTATGGCTTCCTTCGGAAGAGAAATAAAGCCCTGGGTCCCGTGTCGTACATTTACGGCACGAAAAAGAACCTCAGGCCTGAGAGAGAGGCCTCTGAGCAAAATTTGTCAGCTTGAGTTGAATGGGACGCTGATGACTTGAGATGTTAAAGAGCGTCCATAAATAAAGCAATAAAAAAATTGCGATTGAATTTAGTTTTGTCTAAATAACAATGCTTTCTTTACGCGTTTTTCTTTATAATTGCCAGATATACATCCTAAAATTAGAAGAATGATTGTATAGTAGGAATTTTATTTTAAAACGTTAGTGGCCGTCAGCAGTAATTTTTGGTTAAAATGAAATACACTGCAGTTTTCACTCTCACCAATCGATCCAGTCAGGAGAAGGTGCTCTAAGATTTTCACAACTATAGCACAAAGCATAAATCTAATGTTTGCATTTTGAAGGTTTTAATATTTGAACAATTTATTTAAATACACTATTTATTTCAAATTTATGTTTTTATTTCGTTTAGAAACAATCATTTCGTTGATTTATTTATTGAAATTAGTAATGAAAGACACAAAGTAACGTTAGAAACCTTTCCTTTGATCACTTTTAGGCTCCGAATCACATACCCTCCAGTAAATAAAGGACACCGGCAGGAAAATAGTATTTACCCGAAGAATTTATATACTGTTTACTAACTATGTTACCTAAACCACCCATTCAAATGGTAGTGGTTTCCACCAGTTTATTTATAAATTTATTTACACTACGGAATGTATATTCTTGCTATTCCCGGTACCTAAAAATTAATAGAAGAGTAAAAGATTGTTTCTACTCGGGAAGAATAAATAGTATATAAGTAATTGGAATACACCGTCGACAGAAAGAAATGAGTGCTATAGATATCAAAGAAAACAGCTACACCTGCTAAAACTAAGAATGACAATGAAAATGCATTAAAATGTGGATATTGCCTTGAATAGCCTAAGATGAATAAAATTCCCAGCTTTTCGTCTAATTATTCATACACATGAATATATAATTATTCGGAAAATAAAATCTATATTAATATACTAGTAAAATAGTAGATCTCATCCTCTGCATACCAAATGAACTATTCCTTTTTCTCTTTCAATCCGCTGCCACAGCCTTTGTGTTCTCTTGATATATATTTTGGTTTCAAAACCAAAAATATTCTTCCCACCCTTTGCAATATTCTATCATATCAGTGTAAACCAAAAACTTCCAATAAATTCATTAACTTTCATACCACTTACCTTGTTACCATTTGCTTACCTGGATTTGAAAGCATAAAAGCTATTTTCAAATAGTGCCAGGATGTCTTAATACAGCATTGGTTTTTAAGTGATTTTTGTAAATTTATATCCCACCTTGCTTTTAGAACACCCTAACCTTAAAAGTGAGTTTTGCAGCAACCTATATCCATCCAACTTATCCCATCCTGCACCAGGCTTATATCTTTGCCAACGCTCTGAGTGCAAAACCAATGTGAAAATTATCCAACCTCAATCTTCCACAGTCCTAATATATCCAGAAAACTTAAGATTGCTTCATTTGTTACCTGTGTTATTAATAATGTTGTTTACAATATCTTGCCAGTTTTGCAATGCATTTTATATTAGTTTAACTTAAATTGTGTTTCGCTCTATATATATATATATATATATATATATATATATATATCATGAACGTTCTGTTAAAACTAAGTCTTCCTTGTCGATTGCCAAACATCCTCTGTTTCACTAAAATTTGATGATGCATTTAATTTAACACTTATTTATGTTTTATCTGTTCATTTTCCTAAAATTCACCTCAAAGATAGAAATATAGCGGTTATATTTTCCATAAAACGCGTACATGACCGTGTTTTAATCTTTTCTACATTTATTTGGCTCCTATGAACAATAATAGTTTGTTAAAACAAAGTATAATTTGGCAATTGTTCCACTGTAGGGATTATAACAGATATATGTTTAATATATATTTACTTAATATTTCGCCGCCTGTGGTGCCTCAGTAGTAAAAACGGGCGTTAACCACTACTCAAAAAAACTTAATATTTCGCGGTATTAATGAAACATAATATTATTGCTAGTTTTTTTAAATTTTTGAACACCTTTTCAATAGCATTGTTATTATTCCTTGGAGCAGTCGATTCAAATCCGCACCATTTATCTCCCTGTCAGGAAATGGGGGAAAACCCAGCAGACACACATTTTTCGCTTGCGTACTCCAGTATCCATACGGTAAATATGCTTTTATTAGTAACAACACAGAAAGATGGGTCTAAAAAGCACGGCACAATTACACCAACTTCATGGCTTAGTTCCTAATGGATTGCTCTATCTCTTAGTGTTTTGGCAAAATTTTAAGCTAGAAACTAATCTTTCGCACTTAACGTTGTACAAAATACCGACAATCCGCTACTATATGTGTTCGTCAGTAATGTTCTCTTTAGAAGTCGCTGTAGATCTAAAGAAGATTGCCAGGGACTAATTTATGTTTTCCTTGTAATTATATTTTACCCTGTAACTCAATAACTTCTAACTGTAAGGCACTTTCAACCTTACTGACATAAACTAAAAAAAGCCTTGGAAATAATTTCAAACTATTTTGAAGAGCTCTATAATGTGGAGTGTTTAATAAAGTTCTGCGCCTATATTTTTATATTCCACATCTCTGCATCTAGGACTATTCTGCTTATTATATTATTGGTTTACATACGTTTTATTTTCCGTTAATAATTGATGTCTTTCACTCTTAAATGGTCTTTTTAAACTATATCTTACTTTTGAAGACTTCAATGCCATACAATGCACAAAAAATGGAATTGATTCCTACCTTGAAGGGAAAATATTAATTATTTCATATATTTATTTATATTGCTGAAAAATAAGATATTTTTAGACATTGTGGACTATGGACAGTGAGGATATTCTGGTTTTCATTTCAAGTCTAAAAATGTAGCGATTTTCTCTTACAGCGCACAAAAATCATCGTACAACTTTTGTTGGGCTTATCCTTTTGACTAATATAAAGTATGGAGTATTTTAATAATAGACATTTAGATCTAACAATGTTTAAACAATCTGATTAAAGCCGTGATTTATGCAAAAATTACACATGTAGTAACTAGTCTATAATATGTTTTAATTTTACTTGTTTGGAGCATAGATTTTGTTGATACAGAACAACTAGAACAGTACTAGCAAATATTTCTCCAATTTTGCATTATTTATTTTCGCAGTCGAACCAGTTTTCATATCATAATACTGAAGCTCCGTCTGTAGAAGCAGAAAAGTGAGCTATCAAAACAGTCCCGTCGACAACTTCCTAAAATGTACCCTCACTGGTTTTAGTGTCTATTATGGTGACGATATTCAATAACTCTCCCGCTATATGAGTTCTTTATGCAGCCTGTGGCAAATATAGCTATCTGAACATTGGTTATGTTGTTTCATGAAATGTAATGGAGTAACATTATATTTACCATTCCTTGCTGAAATTTTTGTTCCACGTTACTGTTCAGTTCTTGTGTGTATTTGAAGTAGTCCTCAATAAACTGCCTAAAACGTTTGTTATTTCGGAGGATGTTTGTACTATCACCCGAAAAGTATCTATTGTAACAAAATCATCTTACTCGAAGGAGAGTTTATGCTTTCTAATATCCAAACATTTTTAATGATTAGATCACAGCGCAGCTTCAGTTTTATATCCTGCAGTAACGTTTTCATCTTCTAAAAGATTGGGCACTTATGGCCATAGCTGTTTTGTGCCCTTTAAATCATAATCATCATCTTCTAACAGATCCCTTTATAATTGAGCGATGAATTGGTCTGTTGACACTTTCAGCTCTGCCAATATCGTTCACTTAGAAAATATTAAGTGCCGCTTCAAACTGAAAGTTTTCCCATGTTATTAATTTCCTACTCCATACTAGACTTTATAGGTCGATATGGTTTTGCATTAATACATTTTTGCGTTTCTTCTCTGATTTATTACTTAATTTGGTCAATTCGCGCGCCTACACTTCTTTCCAGATATTGTAATTCTGTTCTTAATTGGAACGTTTCTGACTGATAATAAGGTTTTTACGAAACAACCAAATAAGTATGTAATGCTAGGAAATTTAAAACTACACAGGGATAATGGAAACCGCTAGAAAGCGGTGAGGGAATAACAGCTGCGCATGTTCCGCCAGATGTCAAGGGCGAGGAGAAGTTGCCTTGCAGCAGGACTCAGCCGTGTGGTTGAATATAGGTAGTCGCGTCTGTGACGTTGCCCGTAACCGGTTTATGTCAACAAATATGAACCACCTTGCCGTGGTGCAAAAATAGTCTCGGTCTTTAGCTCGTTTAGGTTAGCGACCTGGCTTACCATAGTGATGTCTGAATTCTGAATGATTTATTTATGGACGCTCTTTAACAGCTCAGGTCATCAGCGTCCCATTCAACTCAGGGCGTGAAACGGCCGACAAATTTTGCTCAGAGGCCTCTCTTTCAGGCTTGAGGTTCTTTTTCGTGCCGTAAATGTACGACACGGGACCCACGGCTTTACTTCCCTTCCGAAGGAAGCCATACTTGGGATTTTTACGCCCCGAAAAAATCCATCGGTCCTGGCCGGGTTCGAACCCGCGATCTTGGGTTTAGGAGACCATAGTGATGTAAATTCTATGGTTACCTATAATATAATACTTGTAAAGAAAAAAAATTTTCTGAAAAAAATATGTGACGAAACTTTTTAGTTTTACATGTATATCCACGTTCAATAAACTGGTAAAGATTAATCTATAGATAAATTGCAAAGCACTACACTCGTGGTGTTTCTTAATAAAGTGGACACTCATAATTATGTAATTACACAGATTGCTTTAAAAATTCTAAAATTTACTTTAGGATAGTAAAAATGTAAATTACACAACACGTAGGCCAAGCACAAAAATAAATATCGAATTCGGCGAATAATTTTTTTCCTGTTACAGTTTCCTAGGCCCAACAGACACTCATTCATGAGCATTCGGAGATAATGTTATGTGTATACTAATATGTCATTTGTGTAAATATTTCCTATATAAAATTTGTAATCCAAATTTATTTTTGTCTTGTGGGCTGTTTTTATGTCCCTCATGGTAGCTTACAATAGTGTTTATAAAATATTTAAGACAGGGGATACTGAAAGGTATTTTTGTGAATGATATATTGGTATAGTAAGAGAAGCCTTGATTGCCTTTTTCCTGGAAGTAAAACATCAGATATCCATCTGCTTATTTATAATATACTAATATAATAGGCGTGATAAATAAGATGCATCAATGTTCGTTCAAGAAATAATGTCAAGTCTATGCAATTCCATTCAGTACCTCTTTAGTGTTAACAGAGATTAAGTGAGGAAATGAGAGACAGTAATATTTCATTTTATTCTTTGTTTATTAAAACACTGCGTATGTTCATAATAATATGATAAAATTGAATTATAAACTATGAATGTGCTCAATACTTAATGTACAAAAGTAACAGTGACAACTTTGGATAGTTACCAGGTTTCTCGTTTCTCGTGTTTAGACGAAAGCGATAGCAACAGGTACTGGAAACTCGGCGGGATTGAAAGAGGCTATTAACGTTTGTTCCGCACTTTAGGCATTTATAAGAACCCATTTAAAAGTATGGCATATATTTTGGTTTCTTAGGCAGAATAACTTATGAAACTTGTCCTTATCATCTTGGCATTGCATGGAACTCCTTACCGTTGCAAACCTGAAACCACATTTGGCTTAGTCGCATGCTGAAAAGGAGGTTTGTTTACTTGCACACTATGATATGGAGCATTATCGGGCACTGCAACAAATAGAGAAGAATGTTAGCTACTAATTTTTCCCTAATCCATTTTTCAAAATTGGAACTTTTTGTTGTCCATAAAAGTCTCCTGTTGAAATTCAGGCTTTATAGATTAATTTTTTTCATTTTCTAGGAAGTCATTTCGTGACCTTGCGTGAATCTTAATTAGTCTTTGTGCAGAATTTCCATCTGAACAAACCTTTAAAACTGTCACTTTGCCATCGCCTCTTAAAACTCAAATTACTGCCCACCCAGCTTTAATCAAGATAAAATATTTCTTTACCATCATTACATGCAGAATGGATTGCCCTTAAATATTGGGCCTTTCAATCAACATTTTGCGTTTACACATTTTTCCATTTAAAATTTAGACTGTGACCTGAGAAAATATTTTGTCGTAAAACTGGTAGTAGCCTACTGCAGTCTTATGATTTCATAAAATTCTTGAATTCTTTATGACAATCTTATCTTTACTTTCACATGGTTTACCTGTTGTGCAGAATGGAAACAGTGAACGCCTTTCTTCCCGTTCTTTAATTTAGGACCTTATTGATTTAATTGGAGATTACGAAACACCGGTATATTTAGCTACTCTCTCATTAGCACATGTCAAAGGTTTCTACATTTCTTTCTGACGAGCTTCTTCATCACCCTTTACAATGATTTCACGCGCTTCACTATGCACGTTTCCCCCTTGTTACTTATTTGCACTAGCTCACTTGTGCACCTTCACTGGATGAATACAGCGACGAACTGAGCGATTTCCAATCTATAGAGGAAGGAATGTGCCGGATGTTTGTGGCCCGAGTGCAATATTGTAAAAGAAAGATGTTTGACGAGTCTATGACACTTCTCCTTCTACCTGCTACTGAGCTCACCCGCTCTCTAGAGGTGCGTGCATTCCGCACGCGTTTTTCTACTGACTGGAGAACAGTACTTTTCATATTAGTACTTCTCTTCATTGTTGAAATTGCTTAAATATCAGTAATACCTTATTTATTTTCGAAGTATGGGCTCATGAAGAATCGGGCAATATTCCGCTAATAGCATAGTCGGTTGCAGAAGCAACACTTTTGACTTTAAAATTATGAGCGAGTTACTGAACATATATTTTTTCATTCAGCATGAATATCGTCAAGAATGACTTTGAATGAGATATGAATTAATAAAGGTATGTAATTATTATGTTCCAGTAGTTTGTGTTCAGCTAAAAAATATTATATTCAAATTATGAAATGAAAGAATACGGAAGGAACGAATACCACGTGATTAATGAAGGGTCAGACACGGCACAGATTAGTAAACGGGAGGTGTGCAATTTGCTTTCTGCTGGAACGAATCTCTCTGGCAAATTTTTTTCCGTGCCCATAAATGGCAAATAGCAAATGCCGGGAAGATATCCTAAATTTAAGCCTTGAACGCTTCCTTCCAAAAATTCCTTTCCTAATTTATCATTTATTCTTATGTGTCATTACATTTTGAATTTTATGCCACAATAGTAACTGGAGTTAAACGGTATTAAAACGGGCGATGCTGCGAAGAATATGTTATAAAATAAAAAATGTTATTGCAATTATTATTATTATTATTATTATTATTATTATTATTATTATTATTATTATTTCTTTTTACGTGGATAGAAGAAGATACATATAATATGCTTCTTTATAATATTGTTTGTAACAACAACAACAACAAAACAAGAATAATAATAATAATAATAATAATAATAATAATAATAAATCTCAGCACCTCAATATACTTCACACAGCTTTAATAGTTAGTGTTAAGTTAAGTTAATTAATGGGACCATATGCAAGTTCAAATACTTCTCAAAGTCTTTAAGTGACTTTCATGAAGCCGTAAGTAAACTGCGGCCAATTGCTAGTATAACAAACCATTGTAATAGTTAAGAACACTGAAATTGGTTTGACAGTTTTTGGAGACAAAATTATTAAATAGTATTATGTAGCGGATGATTTACCTTCTTCAGGCAGTATATATCATTAACAGAGCTTGTCAAGTGGTCTTATTTGGCCTGCTGCTAAATAAGATCAAAGAAATATCAGAAATGCTTCTTCATTCAGTGATAAGTAGAGCTGTAGTGTGAACACTCGGAAACTCCAAGCATTCCGCAACAATGTAACTTTGGAAAGGTTCTATGGTTGACGGTTCCCTAACATGTACCCAAAGTGACCATAGATAATGATAAGTAAGTGAGGAGAAAATAATTTATCAAAATGCTAATTTGTCTTTGAATTTTCAAAGTAAAGAGTATTACTGGTTTTGGGACATTTTCTGCAAAGTCACATCATCTCCAATATTAAGTTTTTTGGAATTTTAGGTAAATACAAATGACATATTTTGGAAATTACTTAAATAATATATCCAGTTATGAAAACAGTCATATTTTAATTTAATTTTAAACAACAAATGTAGGGTTTTTAAGGGTATAGTAACATTTATTTCAAGTGTTCATTGGAGAAATATAAGAATTATATAAAAAATCAGAAATATTAAATGCTCGATTTGGAAAGTAAACATTTTAATATACCAATAAATACATATTTATGATCCTATATTAACATATTACATGTTACTTTGAGTGTACCACGCTACGCGTATTTCTCCTTTCTGTTTTTTGCATTACTATCTACTTCGTATCGCTGCTACCCTAATACACAATGGTTAGTCCCGTCAGTCGGTCTCCGTTAAACTCTAACTTACCACACTGATTCAGTTTTCTCTCTGATATCATCAGCAATGAAGCAAAAAATGTCAGAATTTTAATTTGTGTTCGAGAATCGTTTAACTTTCAATGTAAAGAATGTGTCGGATTTGCAACTTTTCTTTTTCACAGTCTCATCATTTGCATTATATATATAAACCGCCACGGGTGGCCGAGGTCGTTAAGGCGCGGACTCGTAAGCGGGAAGTCTGGGGTTCGAATAGCGCCAGAACCATCCTCCCTGACTGAAGTTTTTCCAGGTTTTTCTCGGTCCTCATAAATGGCAAACGCCGAGGAGGTACCATAAACTTATGCCTGCAATGCTTCCTTCCTTAAAAATTCCTTTCCCAATTTATCATTTCATCTCGTGTATCATCAGTGTTCACCTATGGTGCCTCAGTAGTAAAAACGGGCGTTAAACACAATTAAATATCCAATATTAAAAATATCGGATTTTTTCAAGTGAATACAAATGTCATCTTATGAAAATTACTTAAATATATGTTCAGTTGTGAAAATAGTTACATTTTTAACTTAGTTTTAAACAACAAATGTTGGTTTTTGGAGGGTATGGCACCATTTATTCCAAATGCCCCTCAAGGAAATATAAGAATTATGAAAAAATTAATTTTCAACATATTCTAATATTGGCTTTTGAAAGTAAACACTTTAAATGTTAATAAATATGTATCCGTGATCCCATATGCCATACCAAATGTATTTTTGAGTGTATCATGTCATGCATATTTCTCCTTTCTGCTTTCACAGTACTTGGCCACCTACTTCGTATCGCTGTTACCCTAATACACAATGGTTAGTCCGGTCAGTCGGTCTCCGTTAAATCACATTTATAACTTATTCCGTTTTCCCCTCTGATACCATCAGCAATGAAGCATTAAATTTATCATAGTATTAGTTTGTGTTCGAGAATCTTTGAATAGCAGAGATGTTCATGAGAGATATTTATCAGAGTAAAGAGTATGTCTGGTTTTGGAACGCTTTTGGTAAAGTCACATCACTCCAATATTAAAATTATCCGAATTTTAGGTGAATAAAATTACTTATTTTAGAAATTACTTAAATATATGTCCAGCAATGAAAATAGTTATATTTTAAACTTAATTTTAAACAATCAATATCTGGTTTTGGAGAGTATGACACCATTTGTTTCAAGTGCCCACTAAAGAAATATAACAATTAAGAAAAAATTAATTTTCAAAAACACACTATTTACGAAATCACAAAATTGGCTATCTAAGGAAGCAACTGCTTTGAAAAGCACTAGAAAGCACTAGAAGTTGAAAACCCAAGGTTTTATGCATAATCAAAACACAAAATATGCATTTAAACATGTAGTATATTTAAAACTCGCAATGCAGTTAGTAAAATCACAAAATATTTTCTTTAACACGAATAATATACAATAGTTCAAAAGAGTATTCCACATTTATTTTATAATATTTCAGGCCCAATAAATCATTTTTATATGTACAACACATAACTGATATTGTCATTATTTTCATTTGCATATACTGCTTGCATACATGTATTTTAGTACACAATATATAAATGATTATTTGTAGTCTTTTTAATTGTTTGGTTTTTTTTTCTGACAAACATGATGTTAAACAGAATATGGCAGTCATAGCTTAAAACATAGCACCGGTACATATCGCAATGCTTATGCAATAGGGAACTTACATTGTCTTCAATAAGCAGCTGATACACATGAGCAAATGTGTAAAATACAGGAGTTCCCTTCAACGTTACTTACTACATAGGAGACATTCTGTCATTATTCTTTTCTTTCCCAAAACTGAACGTTTCGGTTTACTTTTTTATTGTGTCTATAAATTCTTACAGATTCTTCAATTTCTAAAACTTTGCTGTTCTCCGCCAGTGAGTCAAAAATTCTTTAGATAATTGTATGTGCAAGATGCTGCAATGAGTTTCCAATAAATAATGCATAACTTTTTTTCTTTTTTAGCCTAATATTTTAGTTTAAAATTTACTTAAATGCTCATTAACACTTTAGCTAGACAGTGATATTTTTTTCAGTTTAATCTTCTTTAAATTTAAAGTTTTGTTCATTTAGATGCCCAAGTCGAATACCATCATGCAATTAGTGTACAACAATATCGCCCAACTTCTTTATGCTGCTATACTTTCCTCGTAGCCGTCCAATCCTTCACATTTTAGAGGACTGAATAGATGGGGATTTACAATGCAAGATTCAGACTTATAGTGGGTGAGTAAGGATAAAGAACTCAACTTTAGTTATATATTCTCGAGAATGTAGAATTTCTATTTTCGTGAAGAAGAAAATGAACTTTGTAAATGTTCGAGACCGACTTTAATGTGGTGAATTTGAACGTAAGTGTGAAACATTCCATGATATTTTTGCGGTCATTTCCTTAGCAATGAGATTTCTTTCCGCAATTTTCTTCATCCTGTTAACATTCTGTTGGAAGTTTTTACCCGCTATCGAAAGCATTGCGATGCATTAAAAGCGAATGGAATAGGATTTGGAATTAAACATATATTTTTTCATCTTATTTAACACTAAACTTTTTCTCTTTCTCTGCTTGAATTATATGAATGAATTTATCGCAAAAGCCTAATTATATGTTTTACTGTAATGTTGCTGCATGCTTGAACTGACGGTTTTTTTAGTTCAAATTAGAAACTATTTTCAACCTTAAATTTCATTATTCATATATATAAAATAATTTCTCAACTTGTGCTTTTCCAGTAAAGTACAAATTTTCAGGAATTGTTCATTTAAATGTTCAACTGAAACTTCAATAAACATTTTGTACTATTAAGTAATTTTATATATATATATATTGTTAACTTAAGAAAATAAATTACTAATAGAGAACAAAATCTGAAGTTAATATTCCACTAAACTAAAAACTGAAACTGATATTTCAGCTTAAATACATCGGTGAGATGCGGTTTGCTGATCACATGCAATACTGCTCCCTTACCGATGATGTCATATGACTCAGATAGAGGATGCAGCGGTCGTCGCGGTAGGTCAATGGCCCTCCTTGGGCTATGGCGAGCCATATGTCAGCTTAAATATATGTTATAGCCATCAATTCTAAGTTTTAAAGAAAATGTATCTTAAATATTGAACACTGTCATAATAGATCATTCCATTCTCTCTTAGGTTCATTTTTCTAATGACATTTAACGCCCATTTTTACTGCTGAGGCACTACAAGCGATGGACACACAAATGATACGAGGGAAGTTCGCATGATTTATGGATACCATGCAATATATGAGCATGTCTATTCTTATTACGTCATGCAGACGGTAGATGGGTGTGATAAATAAATGACAGTGTGAGATTATTTTCAAGTAGAGAAAGACTTGGACAAGATGGAAGACTACTATCGTGGACAAAGATGGACTACGTGCAAGCAGATGAACACAGTCTTTTCGGACACTTCAGGCATACTGATAATAGACTGGCTTGCTCAAGGAACGACTGTCTACTGTGATATGCACTGCTAGAGCCTTGCATTGCATAGATGCAGGATTCAGCAACCTCGCAAGGAGAAGTGGTCGACAGGAGTGATTCCAACACAAAATAGCGCGGCTCCACACCATCAACACTAAGACCGGAAAGTTGGCAACGCTAGGGTTCGTTGTTGATCCTTATCCGACAACTAGGGGGACAGTTGCGAGATTAAAAATTTGGCAACAACGAAAAAATTCAGGCAGCTGTTCAAAAGTGGTGGCGTAGTACTACCAAAAAACAAGAGATTTTCGCTAGTTTAGAAGTTAAACGTTTTTTGGTTGTATACAAAAGAATTACACAAAAATGGGGACGAGAGAAGTTTGTTGATATTTATGATCAAATGGGTAGGATGGTTTGGGCATGGATGCGCAAAACAGTTTTTTAATAGTATTTAACATCCGTTTTTACTACTACTGAGGTACCACAGGCGGTGGACACTGGTGACAGACGAGAAGAATGGATATATTGGGGAAGAATTTTTTTTAAGGATGGAAACGTTCCAGGCCTAAGCTTCAGGTACCTCCCCGGCATTTGCCATTTGTGAGGAAAACCTGAAAAAACCTCAGTCAGGAAGGACGGTCCTGTTGGGATTCGAACCCCAGATTTCCCGCTCATGAGTTCGCGCCTTAACGACCTCGGCCATCCATGGGGGTGCGCACAGGAGTATTACTCATGAAAGGAAGTGACAATGAATGATATAATATATCATATGAGTGGGGGAGTAGTTAGTGTTATTTATTGGAATGTTATAAGGTAACTGGGGGGCGGGAAAAGTTTGGGATAATATATTCGATAATTTACAGGAGGATATATTGATAATACAAATGTTAAGTAATAAGGGTGTCGAAAGCATCCTAAAAATGGGGAGTTCCTGGGAAAAGCTAAAGAGAAGTGGGAACTAAATAGAAAGAAAGAAATGAAGATAAGTAAAGAAAGAATACGATGTTTCTTACAACCATATAACCTGAGGGTTAAGGATATAGGCGACAGTGTTTAGATTGATGCTGCGGGAATCTGGATCTTGAGAATAAAGTGCAATTCTAATAATATATATAACGATATTTTAGTTTTGATTGTACTTTGAGGGTATTGTTTATGTATGCATATTAAATTGTAATATTAGTGTGGAAATAAATTCATTCATATAACCAAACAATGCTTTGGCGACGCCATAATTAATTTACCAAGAAGATGGCAACGAACATTGACGTTGGTGTGGAGAGCAATGAACCATGTCGCATAATAAATAAACTTCTATTGTATATCAATTCCGAAACCGCCGTATAATTGAAACATTGGGAAAGGATGTACACTGCAAAGAGCTTTACAACAGATCTGATATCATTGACTTTCACAGATCACACTGTTTGCTGTAAGTCTTAAATTTCCACTTGGTCAACTTTGAAAATAGGATCTCTTAACTTCTTTGCGCAATCTTGGATACGCAATCTTACAGAGCTCGTCAAAAATAATACGGACTCTGTGCACTCCCACCTTTTCAAAGCATCGGAGTCACAAGTTGCCGAACAGGCACAGCTATCGTTGCTTGTCTTGATATGTACGCCTGAGCTTTATTCATTGCTTTTTATTGAGATTTGACAACAACTTTTCCGATTTCTTAGTTCTTTTTCGAGAATATCCGTCTACTACACATTCTTCGCCATTGTGTACAAATCTGTGTTCAAACAGCAGGCAAACAATGTATAGGTAATTTAAAGTATAAACAATATTCACATAGATAGGTATTGAAACTGGCACATGACGGCTTGAGCGGCATTAGGGGGAGAGGTGGTCGTACTGCGGAGAGCACAAATGCTTACTTAAACAGTGAGGCAGAGCTGTTGAGTTCACCATATCACTCAAAACTTTTGCCCGTTTCCATCAAATCTTATTATTGATTGAAGGAAGCATGGATTCAATGCACTTACCCCACATTATTGTTTTCCATGGCTCATAATTAACGAAAATAACAAATTTCGTCCAATGTTGAGTTTGTCGTTTATCTTCGCAACGTCTCAATTGTAGAACAACATTTCTCTTAGTAGATTCTGCCACTTCTGTATTGCAAAAATTGCATCATTTAGAAAGAGCCTACGGAAAGTGAAATGTGCGAAATTTATTGAAATGATTCTCCATCTGAGGAGAATTAAGAGAAGACTTTGATCTGCAAGAAAATTATAAAATATGATTGAAATATTTATTTTATAATACCCAATCAGTAAGAATACTTTTGTCTCGCCCTAAACAAAAAAAATCATGTTTTCATGATTCTTTTATGTCTCTTCAGACCTGTTGAAATAATATATCACAGTTACTGTAATTTATACAAATAATATATTTATTTTTACAAAATAGAGCATCAAAACCCCTACAGAATAAGGAAGCAGATATTGAAAATGAAAGAGAAAGCCACCACACATCACTGCTCAATGTGTGAGATTCCACTCTGCATGCCAAAATGCTTTGAATTATTCACTACAAAGGATTTAGTGAATTATGTGTAGAATGGCTTCATTAAATGAATGAATATATTTTGCTTATTCTGTAATAATATTTATGTATATATTTTATGAATGTACAAATGTGCATTACTGGTTATTTAAGAGTTGCTTTTTTCAAATTTAGAAACAACAGCAACATAACTATAACAAGACACCTATCAAACATTTTGAACCTTATATTTATATTCAAATTTCAATTTAAAATAAATGTTAAAAATAAAATTTAGATAAATAATTTATGAAAAAACATTCAAAAGACATTACTTTTTAAAGCCCCATAAAATCTCGAAATAGGTATGAGCAATGCCATACAAAGCAGCAACCCGGAAGTATTAAGGAAGAAAGCGTTTAGCCCTCTGTTTAATATACCTCCCTGGCATTTTACATTTATAAGGACTGAGGTAAACCTGATAAAACCTTGTCATGGGGGACGGTCCTACCGGGAATCAAACTCAGACCTTCCGCTCACGAGCCCGTGCCTAATGACTTCAGCCACCCGTATAAGACTATAAATACTTTCAAAGGTTGCATCTTGTACGAAGAAAATGTCACAGCATTAACAAAATAATGGTGGCACTTATTTTGACATCATCATCATCATCATCATCATCATCAGCATCATATTATTATTATTATTATTATTATTATTATTATTATTATTATTATTATATTTACTTATTCTAACAATACCACATAGACTTACGAGTGAATATATTAAATATATTTAAATCCCATTAGTTACTCATGAGTTAAGAAAACACCTTAAGTTGCTAAGAAGTATTATAATAAAGAAAGGCAATGTGCCTACCTGCATGAAGATAAGACAACTTGTAGATAATCTGTATAAGAAAATAAGTTGTAAGCTACTTTAACACTGAAAACTTTTAAGTGCATACATTGACAGACGTAAGTGTTAAAGAATTATATTGGGCTCTTCAGACTTTAATCGTGTAACCAATTCAGTGATGAAATCTTCTATTTACATCAATGGGGACAAATGAATAAGAACACTATTATTATTACCAACATTGAACTTTTATTTTGTATACTTCTAATCTGAATTTGAAAGTGGTTTTAATATTTTCATTAAGCCCGTGCAATCATACAGAAAATGAAATCGGTTTCTTAGTCAGCCATTTATGTCTATGAAAAATGAGCAGACACAAGATTTGAATTATACATCTCCTACTCCTCTAATAGATAGGAAATCGTGCTGGTCCAGTGGAGACAATGTGACTCAACACGAAGCCTCCCTCCCAATGGACGCTGGCAGAACCAGAGAATGAAACCTGTTCCACATAAAGAACTTCATATTTCGATATCTCAAATAGATTTCCGGTTTCTCCGCGTTTATACAAGAGCTGGGTATTAATCTTTACATAGTTATCAAAGGCTGAAACGAAAGTGTTCATTACACTGATGCAAGTGAAGGAAGGGTGAGTGTTGTAGGATGGGGAAGTATTAGGGATATCTCTACAAACAGTTGTATGTATTAGCAGAATAGCAATATATAGAAAATATGCACAATATATAAAGGAGATGAGTCTTAAACTCGTCTCCTAAGAAAGTGCTTATAGGCTGAAGTGAAACAGATTCCATTCACAATGAAAATTAAAAGTAAATATAGCAAAATATGACGTAACATGTAAACTTAGTAGTATTGGCATACGGAAGGTGTGAGCTAGGGGAGCGTAGCGGTAGGAGCACTAACAGGTATGTTACTTCCATTGCTACTGATTTTATTGAACGCTGATTATAAAATACACATATGTGATCTCCTCCAATGCTGAAGGCTTGCGTGAATATCTATTCGTTAAGCCATTAGGACCTAAAGGGTCGTTTTACATTAGGGGGGTGGTGTCTCGAAGAGTTGAGGGTGCAGGGCGGCTACAGGGCAGGCTAGGTAACGAGCGAAAAAAACCAGGCGTGGAACAGACCAGACAGACACTTTTTGAGGCTCTGCTAGCTGCTAATATAGCTTTGCAATCGCCTGGAGGTGTCTTGTAGTGTTTACCAATTATGGTATACCAATGCCCTAAGTTTGAATTATAAAAACCAATAAAAATACGTTATGTGGGTAGCGGAAGAATCTGAAGTCCAGCACAATTCTGCTGGTTGCTAAGCGGAAGATTGCGTCATGGTAAAATCCTTTAAGTCGTCTACGGAAATGATAAACCAAAAGAATATAACTAGGTTCGCACTTTCTGATGCGACTAGGCAATGTAAGAATATAAAATATCCAAGCAAATAAAACTAACTGTTTGTATAATAATTTGGACCAATTACCAATTTAATGCACCCCTCGGCCGACATGCTACATATCATTATTTATAAATCATTTTTAAGTTTATTTTAGGACGTGAGCAAGAAACAAAGCATTTTATAGGCATATAAATTGTGCATTAATACTATTAATGGGCTAAAAAGGCTCTTTAAAATAAAAAGCTATATCGAAATGTACTCTTTTGCTTACGGTTCTGTTTTCCTCAGAAACTTCCATTTAAACGCCCGCCCGTGTTCAACCCGGTTTGAAGCACACACACACTCCCCCCTCCAAAGCATCCTTATGTGTTTATCTGAGAAGCCTCCCAATGGCATTTAAACCGGTTTTGGCCACAGCATGTGAGAATTGGTAGCTATGCAATGAGTTACAGAATGGCCCCAGACTGGGATAAAGCTTTTGGAATAAAATAAGAAACATTATATGAAGAATATATACACAAGACAATTAAGATATTTAGCATACTTCACAGCATTTCCTACATCCGTAATAAAAAGTTTTAACAAGTTAAAATGACAGGCTATTTTATGTATTTTGTAAATACGAACTAAAAAAAGGCAGCAAAACAGATGGAATGGCCAATTTTAAATAAAACTTGGAAACAACAATCAATTATACATTAAGTCGTGAAGCTGATGAAATTCTGCTAGGTACTTGAGATACATTGTACTGCATTGTGATGCATAAGACTATGATTAATCTGAAATACATAAGAAAATAAAATGGACCACTTTTTTCATTTTTAGCTACCGAGACATAAGATTATACAAGTGCTTTGGATTTGAATTGACTGCCCGGAGAAATATAAAAAGGTGAACGAAATATACTTTAAAAGTTCAACAGAAACCAGCAAGGGCATTATATTTTATTCATATCGCGAAATATTATATATATATATATATATATATATATATATATAATACTATCATGTACTCTCAAACCTTTTAATATAATTTTACTATGTGAAATTGCAAATATTGAAACTATTTTATAAAATACCGTGTACCACTTCTGTCAGAATTATTTATGAAAGATAATTCTCATATGTTTAATATGTGAAAATATTGTCAACTTCAAACTACGCTTTTGCCTAGATGTGGAACTGGCCGATCTGCTAAAATAATAACGAATCCCATTTTATAAACATTATTTTTTCATGCCAAATGTCAAAGAATCAAGAAAATTAATCTATGTATGAATTAATTACTTTACGTGAACGCAAATGTGTTTGGGATCATCCACTTTGCAAAACTTTTGTTTCAGTAAAATAGGCTTGAAGCTTTTGAAAATGCTTTTCCGCTTTAGCATTGGTTAAGAGTCGTTGCCTACTTAAGTACCGTTATGACTATTACATCAATTTAATTGTTTATATCACAACTATCAATTTATATGTGCACGCAACATCGACCTACTTTTTAAAATAATTTCCTTCCTCGGTAAACGTTTATCTTAAAAGTCGTCATTTTTTCACTGATTTTCTTAATCTAACAGTAATATGTAACAGGCACTCTATCTTCAATAGAGTATGCCATTTCATAGATTCTGGTCATCTCTGTTCACTGACAGCAATACTCCATTCTACTCATTGGTTAGGTGCGGTCAGAACTAAGAGAAATGTAGACAAGTGTGTTTAACTGGCGAAACAGTGATATTGCATGACGGAAGGGTGACACCAAGTCTAAAACAACTAATGGAAATAATATAAAAACGACGTAATGATTAAGATGATAAATCTGGTTCAGAATTATCAAAATGAAGAGTATAGTAATATATTAGAACTGCGTGTACATTATTATAATAGGATATATCAATATTGTTGTTCTATCTCTTCGAAGCCTCACTAAACTAAACAGCGTATCTGCCTTAATGACTTCTAGTCATTTATTATTGTGCTTGGCCATTATTGTGCTTGGCCATGGACAAGTTTCCAATAGAATGAATCACTCTTCGGAAATAGAAAACACAAAAGAGGGAAATTGACCAATGTTATTTGGATCATAATTTCGATAATTATATACAATTTGGCGTGACAGTAACGAACAAGCAGTGGAATCGGTATACTTAGCTATCAGTGTATGCAAGAATTTATTTAAGTTTCCTTACACTCAGTACCTATATACTTATTATACTGAAATTATAATTCAAAGCACTGGTAGTGACATTACCCGTCATAAACTCCGAGGTTTATCAATATTATTTCAGCAGTAAGATATTTCATTTTAGGTGCGTGTTATTCGTAGATGTCAGTAGAGTCTATTGAACATTTCAAAAGTCAAATGAATAAAAAATATTAAAAACAATAACACTAAAATTGTTTGGTGCTGCAGAGGGAGCTTTTATACTATATTCCATATATAATTTAGTTATACAAAGAGGAGACCGTTGCTTAAAGAACAAAAATTATAGCGAATGACGAGGAACATGTAAAACTCAACATCTCTACATGCCATATTGAAGAATCACTTTAGGCTAATTTTAGCTTGTAAATCTGACAATAAGAGGAAAAAACAGGAATTAATGCTTTTTATTTATGTAAAAATGCGGCAGTTTATTCCTCAAGAGTTTAATATACACGTTGAGTAAGCAAGTGGTATTTAACATAATTTAACACTATTTTATTAACATAATATACATTTATCTTTTTAAATATTCTGTTCTGTTAACTTTCTGTTCTTCCAGAAGAATTAATAAATATAGAAGTAACCTAAAATGTAGATGATGGTTTAAAAACAATTATAGGAGATAATTTAACATACATTGGTGTGTCAGACACCATCCCTAGTAGACAAAGATATTTTCATTAATGCGCTCCTGAATATAGGTGAATATACTGACACAATACAATACGAAATTAAATGTATTATTATAATTGTTTTTATATACATTCATGAATCTGCTCTCTTGATACACCGTAGGTCTGAAGTCACGGCATTTCCTGTTTATGTTTTCCGTTACACGACCACTTACACTATAATTCTACTATTCCAATAACAACGCTTATATTAGTAAACAAGATATTTGTCGCTGCGCGCTTTTCCCATTTCCGTTTTCTGTTACAAGTCCGCCTACTCCTTTAACACAATCCTAATACGCGATGACGGGCTTGATAAAAAAGACATGTGATGTCATGCACCTTTCCGCTTTCAATTTTTCGTTACATAACACGTACTGCATAATTTTACTATCCCAATTAACAACGACTATATTGGAAAACAAGATATTTATTTATCATTACCCACCCTTGCCTTTTCTATTTTATGTTATAAAACCGCCTACTCTTAATAAATACTATCCTAATACACGATGTCTAGCATGGCAAACAAGGTGTGTGATTTCATGCGCCTTCCCCTTTCAATTTTCCGCTTAATATCACCTACTCCACAATTCTACTGTCCTAATGCACTATAGCTACCTTTGTAAACGAATTTTAATTAAGGTTACATAAAATTTAGTACTACTACGGAGCAAAAAATTCAACTTACGAAAACCATAAGAGCCTATTAAATATTTACTTGTTAATTATAATCATGCTTTCAGTTCGGATACTCAGCAATGTGAAAAATAGCGAGTAAAATATGAAATAACGAAGAATAAGACGATAAGGTGTAAAATGTTATGTAGTTCAGCTACACACGAAACCAACAACTTTGGCTATTTTCACGATAGATGAGGAAACCACTCATACGAGAAACACCATTATTATAAGTTGTACAGCATATAATTGAGAGCGATTTCAGATGGGTTAGTTCCATTAGTATTTACTTTTTTATGCTTTGCAGCGCTTAGTAACTTCATGAAGAAAGGAACTGGATGCAACACAAGACTTGCCGACTCCCTTGGCTCAGTGCGGGGAATTGCGCCTGGGATTAGGATTGTAGAAGTTTACAAGAGTTATTTTAGTATGAGAATGAAATCTTTCTTATAGTAACATATACATTTAAGGCTCCTACTTCATATCTAGCTTGTAGTTAAATGTAGTAATTAAATAGAAACCATTTTAAAAGTGACATCATTATAACCCAGTAGATAATGCAGAACACTGAATATATGATTACGTTTCTTCAAAGAGTTTGCTAAAGTATAGAAGTGCAGAGGATCCCGTAATTCCCACAGTTCTGTTTTGGAATCATCCCTTTACATTAATAATTATTAATGTAATCCCACTTCCCTGTTACAATAAACCTTCTGAGAGCACGCACAGTGCCACAAAGCATTCTGTCAGCGCCTTAGTGTTTCTGGCTGGGACCTAATCACATTTTCTCCCTTAGGGTTTCATTGGCTGTACCCTAACAGCCTTTTAGGCCTATCAGTGTTTTCTGAGAAGAGGAATTGAAAATTAGGCTGCGTAATTCAGAACTAACGCCCTTATATTGACAAAATCATAATTTGAAAGCATAATGGCGGCATTATGCTTCTAGTTGTACAACCATCTATATGAGGGATCTTGTGAAATACAAAGTTCGTATCGTTTTGCATCATGTGGAACGTCTCCAAATGTTATGCGTTTAGAAGATATTAAGTATGTACAAAGTGTATAGTCACCACAATAGTTGGTATTAATTTATTTTGCTTAAAAGCATTACCAAGATGACGGGTTTAATTTCTCTACAACTGAATTGAGTTTTATGAGAAAATATTATTCAAAATGTTTCAATGATCTCAATAATTCATTATACTTGATCGAGTTATCATTATTACCTTGTGGTGTTAAAAAGATAATTATTATATAACACACTACTTTAATATAATAGCTATTTGTCAATCATTTGTTCACCCACTCTAATCCATATGCTATTTCAAGGAAAAAGTTAACAAGCAATGGTAACTAAATGTATGTTTCACATCTTCACCAGTACATGCAAACTTCAACTCTTCGAGAGAATTCCGCGTCACAAAGAATTGAAATACTTTCAGGGCTATATTTATGGACGCTTCCTGGTAGTAGGAGCTTCCTAATTGTAAACGGCATATTTTAAGAGCTAATTTCATTTCTAAAATTTAAAAGGGCACGTAGTGCTACGAATTTTGTTTCATTATATTCATATATTATTTCGTTAATTAGTTTAACTATTTTAATAATTGTAACTTTCCCAATTGTTAAAGTACACCCATGCAGTATTATTGATGATGTGCAAAGATATGTCTAATGTAACAAAATAACTGTTTTCCTATAACTTAAATTTAACAAAAGAAAGAATAAAGTTAAATATTTTGCAATGAAATAAAATAATTATTCGTGTGCGTGACAGATTTTGAAAGATATATAAAGGTTATGAAAAGCTGAAGTTATAAATGGGGAATGTTTTGACAAAACCATTACCCCAAAAGTTATAAAAGAGTTATTACTATAAATCAATAATTTATAAGACATTTATCTAGAAAAAATAAACTCTGAAACCTGGATGGACGACTTTACAAACTCGCATTAAAGTGCTGTTAGTTTCGCTTTTTGGAATGAAGTTACATGTTATCTATAGTTCGTCACCTAAATTTTACTTGTCCATAACTTTGTTAAGTAAATTCTGTTCTTCAGCAATGCGCGCAATTTCCGGCAGACCCCTAAGGAATCTATTGTTTTTATCCTCTTGTAATTAACTAAATGGAATGGAGCGTTAATTGGATAGCTTTCAATGAAATTTTGATATCTTCAGAATGTTATTTAATTCTGTGATATACCTCTTGGAATTTAATAGTAATAATAGCGTAAATCTGACTATAAACTTATGGGAAGAAAGGATATTTTTTTCTGTTTATTCAGGAAAACTGATGACTTGAGAATATTTTCCAATGGTAGAATAATACTAGATATAATGAAGTCATATGTAACGTTTTCTACTTTCGTGATGTAGATATACATATACCAGTGGTAATAACGTATCAAAGAACATCAGAACATTTGATTGTAATTAATTTTATAAGCACTTACATGAATGAATCCCCAATCCATTAATATTCTTCTCTAAATTTGTATAAATTCAGTTACATTTTTAAGAGTTGTCAGCGCAATATAAATCATGGCTATAAAAATAATCAAACGGAAAAATAAAACTCTATTAGCAAAACGGAGGAACGAAATAAACACTAATAAAAATCCTCAGAGTACTGGCGAAAGAAAATCATGCATTATTTAATACAAAAGAGCATAAACTTGATCTTTCATTCACAGCCAAATATTTTATTCGTTACCGATGTTTAACCCACTTAAGATATCAAGAATATATACGACGTTTTCCACCACTTAGGAATTTGATAGACTAGTAGCAACATAGAAAAAATTAAAAATATAATCTTCATAAATGAAATATAGTAGGATTTGCATTATATGGTTCTAACGCGTTTCTTTGCTGAAGTATATACTAAAGGAAATAATTTTTTCAATCAGCATCAACTACTGCCAAAAAAAAAATTCAATACATTTTTAAATACAACGTTTAGCGTGACGATATTCACTTTTACTAATATATATGCTATATAATACATAGGTACAATTAAAAACTAACGTTACATACCTAATTTAAATATGCTTTTCGCATTGAGGTAAATATTTTAATTATGCGCAATCTGTGTAGAAGAAAATAATAAATAAACAGCCTTAGTTTCGAAACGTCTTATCTTTTAACATGCACCATAGATAGACATCTTTACAAATTACCATGATATTTTGCCTTGTACAATATTTCGTTATTGTCACAAAATAATGAAATTTGAACATTTATGTAGTATATACGTCTGTATTAGCTCTCAGCTTGGAATTTATATACATTTATTATTTGATAATTGAAATACTCTAAGTTGAATATATTTTCAACTTTTGTTAAAATTGGTCATGAATTGGGACTAATTAATTAACGTGGTTTTTCTCGTTTTTACAGATTGACATATATGAGTATATTTTGTGTGAATGCAGATACCATTTATTAAAATTTGATATATTAACATATTAAGTTTATTATTAATAAATAAATAAAAGTTAACTTGTTCTAACTTTTATCTTTATATTTACAATGCTACATCTATATAAAATCTAACTATTTAAATTAGTATTCCTTTGACATTTTAATAACTTTCAGAACTTTTTGTACGTACGAAAACTATTAATAAATAAAATAATTGCATAGTATTATGAAGTTTTCAAACTTATACCAATAATATGTTTTTTGTTTTGGTAACTAAAATAAACTCATATATTTTTAATTGTAGCATAGAATAGCCAGCATGTAATTTTTCGAATTTTGGAAATTAACTTGTGCATTATTATAGTAAATAACTGCCAGCCTACCACAGTCCTTTTGTATTTGCGTTTCTGAATAATTAGTTATGAATACCAATTTTTATATTACTGTTAAACTATCTTGTTTAATGTCTTCACATTTTGTGCATTTTCATATCTTAGTTGCACTTTTGTGCCTTTAACTATCCTATATGCACCAACGAAAATAAATAGAATTTATTTATTAGCATGATATAATACCGTCATTATGCTGCATGCTCAATATATCGAAGTTTCTTGCGTGTCTAACACCAAGGGCGCTTTCCGCTTCAGTGCATTCACTCATTGCACTCACTGCATGACCACGTTATTCTTATTTCTATTACGCTGATTCATTTCGGGTTTCTAGGCAACCGAACGACTGAGTTTATGAACACATTCAATTTGTATTACTACCTAACTGATGAAAAGTGGGGATAAAAGAATCCATTGTTAATTACAATTACAGTTTCCATTCGGATACTTAGAAACCTAAAGAACAGAAGGTAAACTATGAAATAATAAAGGATATGGTTCCAATGTGGAGTTGAGTTGCTTTGGATATGCACGAAACAGAATTCGAATTGCAACCCAATAGGCACAGGAATCCCTTAAATCAGCACATTATTTCGTTGTATTGTATATAAATTGGTACGATTTTAAACTATTTAATTCCGTAATTGTTTTCTTATAACCGCTTCGCGAATTATGAACTGAAAAATAAAAAATAAAACATTATTTAAACGCAAATTGAATACACGCTTCGTTCCGTACCCGCAAAATGACGCGTCGAATTAAGATGTCGGAAATATACAGATTATATTTTAGCGCTAAGGTGAAATTGGTTTGATTTCATATAAATTTTAGTTTACTACTTTATAAGCAGCATAATCGACTAAATTTATAGAAACAAAATATTTTAAATCCCGTGTAAATAAAAAGTTATACAAAATGCTGAACTGCATTCGCTTATGCTGTTACTGTGAGACAGAATAGAGAAAAATGCAAATAAAAACCGTTAAATAACAGTGCTATTTTGTAGTGTGAACGTGCTAACAATCAACTCTCTCTAAAATGTATTTCTGCTACTAGAAAGTGCATATAGCAAATATGCAACACTATGTGTCCCCAACATGGCCGCTATGTGTTATATGCGACAACGAATATAGCTATAAATAAATACTGTATTATCATATATTCCAATTCTTAGCCCGCTTATTGCCCGGTGTAAGTTTAAGTATAGTAGCTACCAATAAAATTTTAACTTCATTTATCTTCAAGCAATGTTATACCCTCGGATTTTTTATTTTTTAATTAGAGATTGCAATTTCACAAGCTGTTATATAAATATAATTTGAATTATTAAACAATGTTAACAGTGAAATATCTATTATCAAATGCTTATCTTATGTAAAGTAACTGCTTAATACACAAAATTCTTCCTTCTAGAGAATTTACAGCTTGCAAACGTAAAAAAACCTATGTGTGTGTATGGAATTCAGATTTGGAAGGTAAAGCAAGAGAATATATAGAATAAAACTTAATGTCACAAAATATGCGTGCCTGAATAGCACAATTCATCTTTAAAATAATGAATTTACTATTCTTGTAATCTGCATACCTATTGCGCATTGCTGTTCCCCGAATAGTATTGTCCTATGCAGAAGGAGTGCACTAATCGTGGTGTGTGGTCATTTCAAACTTTTTGGTCAAAATATTTTTAAAAAGTATTGTTTATTAATTAGTGTTTAATATTTTGAGAAAGTATGTGGTTTCTGGATACAAAAAGGGCTTTTAGAATCTAATTAATCCCCGCAATAGGACTGTTCAAACTTCTTACGTTTACAACACATTAAGCACCACACTTACGTTCCCTTCTTTTTAGCTGGAAAAATTTTAGTAAAGGTTCTATTTTCAGCTGCATAAAGTAAAGGTGAAATTTTAGCTAATTATATTTTTAGGCTGTCAAACAATTAACATAAATTCTTTTCCGTAATATGGTGTGATAGCACAGTTTATACAAAAAGTACTTATAGTTAAGATCAAATTTAGGACGTTTTAGCACGTTTGGGATTATAATAAGAATTGTTGTGGATTATCGAAATTTGATTAATGTTCTTTGCTAAATGTATCATTAAAAAAATGAGATGTCACTTAAACTAGCAGTGAGCACAATGGCGACAAAGCAAAAATGGACATTAACATTTTCGTTATGAAGGAAAACCTTAAAAGCAACCCAACTGGTGCAATGATTTCGGCAATTACTTGGAGAGTACAATAGTCTTGAACCATATGAATAGAATTCGGCCTCATTTTAGTAAATCACCTAATGGTATAAAACTTGTTCATTTTGTTATGTTGCCGTCCATGTTAATACATCCAGACTGCTGACCGGTCTGTAATAAGGATCATAAAATTATATGGCTATTAGATTTTCACATAAATGGTGTACGTAAACATAAGAATGCCGTTAGAATGCTAAAATTGAAAATTGGAATGCTTCAAGTTTGTCTATATGTTCTACCTCAGTAAGTTTGGTAATGAAACCGGGCTATTAATTTTGGCTTGAAAAATTAACTTAGTTTAATATATTTTCTCTTTATTTGTGGAAATTTAATATGTGCATATATTAAAACCATTATAAATAGATTCTAACTAGTTAAATATTTTATTTTTATACCTACTGTGCAACATCTATATTTAAAATACATCTGTTTGAATTCGTATTCCGTTTCACATTTTCATAGCTTTCAGAACTATGTGTACTATAGAAAATCACCATAGAAAATCACCATAGAAAATCAATGCAGAGTATTTTTGCCAGTATTAATGTTATACCTAAAATGTGTCATTTGTTTCGCAGCTAAAATAAATTCTGGTGTGTTTAATGATATACTATAAAACAGATAGCATATAAGTGGGTCAAAATTTAACTTGTACAACATTATTGAACATATCTTCCAAATAAGTACAGTTCTTCTGTGTTTGCGTTTCTGAATAATTAATGACGAACTCTGAGTTTTTCATTTTGTTAGCCTATCTTGGCCAAATCTCCACATTTTAAGCATTTTCATATCATAATTGAATTTTTGTGCCTTTAAATATCCTATGTGCACCATCCAAAATAGAGTTTATTTATTAGCATGATATAAAAACAGCAATTATTCTGCATGCTAGAGATAGCGACGTTCCTCTCTATGTCTGACTACAAGCGCCCTTTCCCTTTCTGTGATTCACTGCATGACGACCTTCTGCACATTTCTATTATCCTGATACATGTCGGATCGCTACGCAACGGAGTGACTGACCGACTGAGAGATAGCGACGTTGCTCTCTATGTCTGACTACAAGCGCGCTTTCCACTTCTGTGATTCACTGCATGACGACCTTCTGCATATTTCTATTATCCTAATACATGACGAATCGCTACTCAACGGAGCGACAGACTGAATGAGTTACATTTGTACTACTACCGAACCAATTCAATATTCCTGATCAAATGTGTGGAGTTTCTATTGTTAATTAAAATTATTTTTTCCATTCAGTACTTAGCAGCATAAAGAACAGAATATGCCCTAAACGGAATTTGGATGTAATATGATGATAGATAGCGAAATCCCGGAAATTAGCACATTAATTCGTTGTACTGTATATAAATAAATACGTACGATTTTAACCAATTCGATTCCGTTATTGTTTTCTTATAACCGGTAAAATAATTATGAACTGAAAAATAAAGAATAAATAATTATTTAACCCAAATTGAATGCACTCTTGTTTCATTACAAGTAAAATGGCGCCTAGTGTTAAGATGGAATAAATATACATTTGTTATATTAGCACTATAGTGAAGTTAGTATTATTTCATACAAATTTTAGTTCACTATTTCATAAGCAGCTTAACAGAGTAATATTATATAAAAAATCCTTTTAAATAGTATATAAAAAGTTAGATAAAATGCTAAACTGCGTTCCCCTATGCTGTGACTAACGGACAGAATAGAGAATAATGCAAATAATAACGGTCAAATAGCCAGAAAGTACTGTTCGACCAGTATAAACGTGCTGAACAATCAACTCTCTCTCTCAATTATATTTCTGCTACCAGAAGCTACATGCAGCAAATGCTGTGCAATCCTATGTGTCCCTAATCTGCTCGTTAAGTATTATATGCAACGGCCGATATAGCTATGAATACGTACTAGACTTTCTTATATTCTAATTCTTAGACGCCTCATTCCCATGTCTAGTATAAGTGCAGCAGTAGCAATAGATGGAATTAACATAAATTATTTTCAAGCAAAGATATTCTTTTTGTGTTATAGCTGGAAATTGCAATTTCACAAGCTGTAATATATATATAGCATGTAAGTTGTAATTATAATATAATTGTAATTATTAAACAACGTTAATAGGGAAATAAAATTAGCAAATGCCTTGCAAATATAAAATAACAATTTCATTCAAGAAATTCTTAGCTATCAGAGAGTTTAGTCAAAAGTCACTTATTCGTCCGTAAAGATCTATTGCATGATATTTGGATACGTCATGTAATGTAAAAAATACAATAGTAAAAAGAGACAAAATTGTGGTTTAAAAATTAAAACGTACCTATATATAGACATTTCAAAATAATCATTTTGTTATAGTATGTGGACAACAATAATATGTGTGTGCAACAGACTGGTATTTATATATAAATCTTCATTTATTTAAGAGGTAAATGCCTTTAGATATGCTTCTGCATTATAAAAATAATTTTCAAGCAGATCCACACTGATTTCAAAATTTTGGGGGCATCTAGTAATCTATCAAATTTTCTGGCAATTTGCTGTGTAATTTAGTACAATTATATAATATGCTGTCATATAATGTGCTATTATGACACATGCTTCTTAACTGATGTTTGTTTCTTGTATTATGACTTCGTCTGTCTTTATTCACTGAACATGTTGGTAATTGCTTTTTAGTGTACATTAAGACTTCTAATATATAGGGAATCGCTAATAATTTTAAGGACATTAATTGAATTTTACAGGATTCAGTTTTCTTTTTACTTGTAATTATTCTTAGTGGTCTATTTACCATTTTAAATATGATTCTGATGTTTTACCCCAGATTATGATTTAATGTCTAATGAGACTGCGGAAATAAACTTAATACAGGCATCTCAGTGTAATTTTACTAATCCTTTCCTTATTACTTTGAGGGCAAAGCATATTTGACTCAACTTTGAGGTCAGCTTCTCAGCATGCGATATTTCATTGCAAATTTTCGTCTTTTTTTACTTCAAAAAAATTTAACTGTTTACAGAAGAAATTATATGGTTTTCAAGATTTATAAGAGTTAGGTATGAATGTGTGTTTCTTAGGCGTCGAAAAGATATTGCAAAAAACAACAAACAAACAAAAAGTTTGTTTTTTAATTAATTACAAGTTTGTTTTTCTGAAATCAATTATGCAACGTACTCGCCACCTCACTTATATTTGTAAATATTTACATTTTTCACCTTTAAAGGAAGTATTCGTATCACCTGCAAATAGGGTAAACGAAATTGTTATATTATTTCATAAGTCATTTATATAGATTATAAATAGCAGGGGACCAACCACTGAACCTACATTGAAACATTGTGTAATGGAACTGAGGGTTTCTTAAGTATTTGTTCTCCATTTCTACGGAATATTTGCAAAAATTATTTTCGATCATTGAGGTACGAATAAAACCAATTTTCTCATTTTCCCCTTGAACCATTCCATTCCAGTTTTTGTATAAGTATTTTATGATCAGCTAAATGAAAGACCTTTGATAAATTCAGAAACAAACGTATATTATATTCTTTTTCTCCCATGGAGGATTTCTCGTTTATAAATCCATGCTGGGTAGGGTTTAGGTAATTCTGTGTTTTTAAAATCGAATTCAGTCTCGTACACATGACTTTTTCATAAGTTTTTGGAACCTAGCACAGTAATTATATTGGCCTATGTCGTTCAACTTTGGTTTTTCCCCTTTCTTAAACATCGGAAATAATTTAGCAGTTTTCATGTATTGTGGAAAAATCCCAGATTATAGGCAGAGATTTATTGTATAACACAAGCGATTATTGATGTTTTTACATATTTTCCAGATAATATCTGCTATACTATCAACCCCATAAGTATACTTACATTTTAAAAGGTTTACTATATTTTTAGCTCTAATAAGTGAACGAAGTAAATGAAATTTGAGCTGGATATGGTAGTTATACATTTGTCATATCATATCTGTATATTTTGTCGTTGCTGTTTATTGGCAATTCCAAAAATAATATTAATTAAATTTATGAGGTACTTCGCTAGGTGTACTATATATTTCACTTGATTCCATTTTGAGATTATATTACTTTTTTGATCCTTTGTCCCCTCATTATTTAGATACCATCCACATTGCCTTTGATTTATTTTCCGGAAGACCCAATAACATTATCATATGGTATTTTTGCAGCAGTTAAAATATTTTTACATATATTTCTGTGGATATTAAAATAGGTATTACCTTTAATACAGTTATTTTTCTTGTGTATTCTGATAAGAAAATTCAGCCTTTCAGAGGATCTTTTTGATCCTATCATTTCCCTTGATATTTCTATGTACTGATTTAATTTTAGTCTCTGATTTTCTATAGTCATGTAAAGTAGTGCGTTAATTTTAGGAATGACACCAAGCAATGTTTGCACCATTTTCTTTACAAATAATTTTCCCTGTTTCGTTTGCTGGCAATTTGTTAAGAGCTTCTATATTATCATAATTAAATGACTATTTTATATTCTTTGCCATAGTGCTTGTTACTTTTCCTGTAGCAATTATTAATTACTGTAAGTTCTTGTGCATAGTGATTAGACAATTCGGAATCAAAAGCTTTAATGTTTTTAACTATAAGGAACGATTTTCTCACTGAATCTTAATCTATAATGCTTTCCGATGTTGGTGTTATTGGAGTAGGAATATATATAAAAAGCTAACATACAATGCAACACAAAAAATCTACTATATTTTATATAATTTTACTCGGGTAAAATCTAAGGTCCAGATGCGTACAATTAAAGTAATCATTATATATGCTATTCCTACTAACACTTGTCTCATTTTAGATATATGTAAATTTATGTTTGATTCAGGAATTTTATAATTGCACATGAGTATTATGTTCTGCTGAACAAATTTCATCATACATATCTCAAAGCGAATAGACATAAAAATTTTAGATTTATTATACACATTGGCTTTAATACTGTGTGTGATAAATATACAAGAGACGCCATGTTTGTTTGAAGACCCACAATAATGTGTATTTAATGACTAATTTGGTAAGTATAGTGCTTTTAGTTCAGATTCAGTCAGCCAATGGTCCGAAAAGCAAAAAACCCCAAAGTTATTACTTTGCAACATAACCTCATAATTTAGTATTTTATTTCTAATACTTTGTGTGTTTTGGTGATAAAGGTTCAGAATCTGATCACGATATTCACGGGGAAGTACTTTAGCGTTATCTTTTAGAAAGTTGCTCCTTTCCTTATGCGAATTTATTTCAGGAGCATGCACTGTATCTACATTGGTGTGCACTTTCCTGCATGAGATAGTGGTTTCATCTTCGTTCTTCAATATTACTTTCCCTTAATGCTGTTACACGCACTAATTATTTTTCATTGTCTTGCTTAATTTTTAGAACCTTTGTAGTTTAAATCTACTCTTTCCCCATTTAAACGAGTCACATTAAAACAAGCACACACATCACAAAAAAGCATATTCAATAGAATTACAAGTCCGTCTAAGAGAGTTATTTATTTGTTTTATGTTCGATGAATGCACATCTATTCTATTTACTTCGCCGTTGACTACGTGAGGTTAATTCCTTATTTTTTTATGGTGCCGTAAATTACATTCATAACCTCATCTTGAAAGGAGGAGTAATAAATGTTGGTGACCACGTGTAACATTATTATTTTGGGTTTCGATTGTATGTTGTTATCGTACGGTTATGTACTTGCCTTCCTAGCTGCTATCATTCATTCCTCTGTAGACTTTCACGGATACTTTTGTAACCTTCAGGTTTAGTTATTAAGTCACCAAGGATGAGTACTTCATTACCATCTTTCAGGAGTTCCTCTTCTTCCACTTGGGGGTTCCTCCAACTGTACTTTGCATTTGTCCTTAATGATTCGTCCTTTATTATCTCCGTATTATAGTTTGCAATAGTTAAAATATGTTTATACTTTTACTTTATTGCTGTGTTTTTCCGTTGCTTCACTTTGATTTGGTTTACGAGCCTTTGTTGTTGTGGCATAGTCTTTTGTAAGCGTTTCCTTCCTTTGCAACACTTTTTCATAAATTTTTGTTTTCTTTAATTTGTTCTTTTTCCTTATCAAGAGCAATTCAATATACCTTCTCAGTAACTCAATTATCGCATATTTTGCTTTGAGCAGCTCTTAAAATTTGGCTTCTTTGTCACTTGTTACAAAACCACATTTCATCGTCACCTAATTTACTTTTTTGGATGTATTCACACTTTTCATGTGTCCTCATGTGGAAATTGTTACATTTCATTGCTTTCAGTACTTTCCTATTGCATCAAATGCTTTTATTCTCACTGATTTTGCTTTTTGTTGTGAAATTGCTACTCACGTGGTCAGGATGGTTGGCGCCATCTTACTTAATCCGTATTTAAATGTAAAAAAAACCTATGTGTGTGTATGGATATCAGATTTGGCTGTTAAAACATAAGAATATATAGAATAAAAGGTAAGTACCTCACAACCTGCGTGCCTGAATATTTCAATTCATCTGAAAACAACATTAATTTGTTGGGCTTGGGATGAACATACCTTCTCTGCAACGCTGCGCCACAAATGCTGTTGTTGTCCTATAAAGAGGGAATGCGCTAATAGTGTAGTATGGGCGTTTCGAACATTTGTCTTTGAAATTTGTTTTGCAGGGAAAGCTCCCTTCGCCAGCTAAAATATGTTTAAAAACTAGTGTTTAATAATCTCTATCTTTTAAGAAATATTGTGATTTCTAAATAGAATAATAGAATAAGAAAGGGGTTTTAATTTCTAATTAATCCCAGCAATATAGAACTTATCAAATGCCTTTACTTTTACAACACATTAAGCACCACACTTACGTTTCCTCATTTTTAGCTGGGAAAATAGGGTAAGTAAAGGTTTCATTTTCTCGTACAAAAATTAAATCTGAAATTTCTGGGCACTAGATTCTTTAGGCTGTCAATGTAATAAATAAAATAAAATATTTCTCCTAATTTGAAGTGTTTATGCAAAACGTACTTTAGAGTTCAGATTAAATTTAGCACGTTTTATCACGTTTTGGACTATAATAAGTGCTGTGCGTAGCATTTTGAAATTTGATTAATGTCCTTTGCCAAATGTCAAGAGGTTCTAAATGTTGCATTAGACCAATGAGATATCACTCAACTAACCTGGTGTATAATGCGACTAAGGAAAAATGGAAGTTATCAATTTCGTCATGAAGAAAAACATTAAAACCTCCCTAGCTGGTGCAATGATTGCGTCAATAATTTAGAGATTACAATGTTCTTATACCATTTTAATATTATTTGACTTCATTTTAGAAATTCAATAAATGGTTAAAAAGCTTGGAATACTGTTCATTTTGTTTTATCACCATCAGCTCTAAGTAGCAATATATTTCGTTGCTGTTAGTACATCCAGACTGTTCACCGGTCTGTAATAAGAATCATTAAATTACATGTCTATTAGACTGCCGAGATAATTGGCATTGTACGTAAATATACGAATGCAGTTAAAATGTTAAAATTGAAAATTGAAATTCTTCAAGTTTGTCCCTACTGCATGCCCTATGGCTGTCAATTCAACACTTAATTTTCAAACGCTCATATTATCACCCTTTTTGTATTTTTCTGAGGTTTTGTGACTTTTAATCCCTTTCAATGACGTTTAGCTCAGATATATATATATATATGGCCTTTCAGGTATATTTTTTTAAAATAATAGCAAATTTACATCCGTTCCCGCAGGCTGTCAATTGACCGCGCTACCACTCGCGTTTCTTATGACATATTGCGTAGTTGTAACCGACAATAATCATTACTGCATAACAAACATGTTTCAAATCATTGTTGCGTTGTGCAAGCTCTTGTTTCCGTGTCTAAAAGTTCGCTTAGCCTTTCATTTTCACATAACTTTCATCGACTTCTGTACCATTACTCATAACTGATTATAAGGATGAAGGAGCATCTCATGAGGTAAACTCAAGACATGTTAAATGGGGTAGTGCAAGAAAAACAAAACCAAAGACTTGTTTTACATGTAAATAAAAGTATGCGATTCCTGTATAATCAAAAGCTGTGCAAAAATATCATTCAACTATCTCTGAGAATGTTTCAATATAACAGCTTCTATATATGTAACCAGTATGTGAATAACTGATGTCTGTTTTGTACAAAAAAGTGTACTATGTAGCATAGAGCAAACCAAAAGCATATGACAAAACATTTCTAATTCTCGAGGAAACATACGCTTATACTTGAATAAAATATTAATAACCTTTTATTTAAAAGCATTCAGCCTGAGATGACCTATAAAATGATCAAAATAATTAGCAAAATCCAGTGTGAATGCATTATTGGATTACCAAAAATTTATATCAATAGACACAGGAACTTGGGACAAAAGAGCTAAACATACGTGATTCGTGAGCGAAAAAACGTGAACATAAAAATATCTGAAACCATCAGCTACATTGAAGATGGATTCGAAATTTGTTCTCAGTTTAGAAGCCATATTGTTTCCTCTACATCACTACAATCGTCTGGTAAGTAAGAAATTTCATCTGCCTGAGTGAGAAGAGCACTTAAATATGTGACACTGAGCAGATACCAAGTATATAAAAATTAACTCCGGAAGCTGAATACTGGACTCGAACCTGATTGCAATTCCGAATCAAAATCTTCCCTCTCTGCCATCATAGCAGGCTAGAAGGCGATATCAAGAAACTCCATAGTTTTCAGTGAAAAAAATAATTGAAAATGCATAAGAAGGTGTGCATTGGAAGGGTACATGAACCTCCAGCGTTCTAGTGTTAATATATTTTGTTTGTATATGGATACCATTTATTATTGCATGTATTAAGACTATTATAAATAAATAAAGTTCCACTTTGAACATTTTATCCCTATATGTATATTGCTACATTTAGTTATATAATCCAGCTATTTAAATTCGTATTCCGTTTTATATGTTAATACTTTACTGAAATTTGTGTACCTTATAAATTATTGATAAATAAAATAAATGCACAGTAGTTTTGACAGCTTTCGAAGTTATACCTATAAGGGATTTGTTTTGGTAACTAAAATGAGCTCTTATGCTTTTACTGATGAAGTGTACAATGGCCAGTCTACTTATTCGCATTTGCATAGTAAGTTATAATTAAACATGTACAATAAAATAGAACATATCTTCCAACTTACAACAGTTCTTGTGTTTTAGTGCTTCTAAATAATTAATGACGAAAACCGAGATTTTCATTTAGGTTAACCTATCTTGATCAATATCTCCACATTTTATGCATTTTCATAGCTAAATTAAAATTTGTGCCTTTAACTGTCCCATGTGTACCATTCATAATTAATAGAATTTGTTTATTAGCATGACATAATACATCCATTATTGTGCGTATTCCAGATATGAACGTTCCTTTGAACTTCTGACACCAAGTGCGTATTCCACTTCTGTGTTTTACTAATCACCACCCTCAGAATATTTATATATCTTACTACATGACGGATAGCTATGCAACCGAACTACTGAGGTTATGAATATATTTAATTTCTGCTTCTCCTAACAAATTAAATATCCCTGATCAAAGGTGTGGATCAAGGCTTTCATTGCTAAACCAATCAGTTAAATTGATGTTTAAATTATCTGAATTAAAATATTGTCTTAATAAGAGTATTGTTATATTCATATAGAACATTTTCCCTGCTTTTCCAGATACTGCTGATTTAATTTATTTATTTATTTAATAGAATGAATTCAAAATTAAAGGATTTCAGATATATCCATGACCGAATGTCCTTAATAGATGAATGGAAACCAATATTTCGATATGTCAAGAGTAAAATAAGAAGCTAAGGTGGGTGTGAAAATAGTCGCAGAATTATTTATGTTGTATGAATATGACGACTGGTAATTTTGTATTGTAGAAAGGAGTGTAACAACTTTTGCTATGCAAGTAATTACTAAGCAAATAACAAAATAGATCGCTATAATGTTCGTAGGGTTATGCTTGCTTATTTCAAAGCAATAACTTCTGCAACATCTTATAACGATAGAAATTATATTTGGTATATATGTGATCCACTATTTATCAAAAGAATTTTATACGGCTGCCAAACTTAAATTGCAAATCTAATGGAACAAAGTTTGTTCTATATGGAACTTGTTTTGCTTCATGAATTAAAGTTGAAGGCATTATCCACTTTATTAATGTTAAATAAAAAAATAATATTAATAAATAATATTTAAATATGCTTTGTAATATAGATTTTAACCTCTTATATTATATAGCCCTTAACGCCTTTTTTCTGTTTTGCTGTGACAGCGAATTCAGTGAATACTGGAATACTGATATGTACGTTATATGTAATGATAATCTGGGAAAAAATTTCGGGAAGGATGCGTTCCAAGCCTAACTGTAGGGCATTGCCCGGGCATTTGCCATACATGGGCTACTGGAAACAACTTCAGTCAGGGAGGTAGACTATGGCAGAGTGCGAAATGCACACATTCCGTTTACGAATCTGTTTCTATCCGTGTAAAATTTACCACTTAAAACAATATTATGCACTTTTTAATCCTTTATTATTAGCCATATTTGGAAATCAAACACCCAAGCGTGATTGCAGTTTAGTATTTCTGAAAGAAAAGGATAAATTAGTTACCAACTTATTATGACATGCATGATTTTAAAACGTAGGAGAATATTAAATGTTATAATGCACTATTCAAATATGTGTAGTATTTGAAAAGTATAAATCTATTATAATACATTTGTATAAATATAAACAATGTTAGCATTTTAGTTTTATTGCACAACGAATGCTTCTTTATGTAAATATGTTTCATTAATGAACATTTTACGACCTAACTCTAAAAGGCTCTTCACGTAACGTAAATAAAAAGTACATACCGGAATATACTTCATTTATGCCCCTGTGTGCGCCTAGAGCCATTGGTTTAAACGCCTGTCATTTCCCACTCCTTTGTCAGGCATCCACTCTCTTGATGCAAAACACTCCCTGTCTTCCATTCATCTGAAATTCCTAGCAACAGCTTCATATTTCTATTATCCTAGTACACGGTACTTATAGTATCGTGTATTAGGATAATAGGTTGGTAAAAATGCCTAAAGCATCGCCCGGCTTTTCCGCATTCATTTTTCCTTACTTGACTGCTCATGTAACTGTTACTATCCTTATGTCTAGATTAGTATAAATTACATTCTCATTTACACTTTGTGTGAAACGGTCCCAGAGCACAAAAGTCCAATGAAAATTCAAACTACTAATTACAAATGCGCGGTTACTCGGCAAGAATGTGGAATAAATGAAAAATTTTAAGGAAGAAATAGTTCTCAACGTGTAAATGCTGTACAGTTCACGACTCAAAGCACATAAAGCACTTTTGACTGTGTCAACGGCAATATGGAAGTCCCTCGTTTAACATATTAAAATTACACAGCATATAATTAAGCACAATTTCAGGCGATTCAATTTCTTAGAAGAACTGTGAACAAAAAAATGCATAATTATTTATTGCGTACTAAATAGATACTCCGAACCCCTATGCTTACTGTGCAAAATACAGCCCCATGATTTGGATAGTAGAAATATTCAAGAGGTTTCTTAGCTCTACAGTGAATTTCTTGAGATATTTTAATATCAATTAAAACTACTAATTTATAAGAAGATTATTAGGTTAATTAAAATGGAATATTGATATTTAAATATATATGTATAATGTTGTCATAAATTATGTTACTTAATACCTTTTTCGTGAATTTATCCTCGTAACTATTGTAAAACCATCCCATTGATAACAAAATGGCATTTTCAATGACAGCAAAAATTTGTAGCAATGATTTTTCCATTTACAAGGAAAGGGTGGCTGAAATACCCATTTTCTGTGGGAACATCCGTTTTGCTTTAATGCTCAAAAACCTTCTGTACGTTCCTGTTGCCCTAATACGACCATCTTTATGCGCGTGCTAAGCGCCGCTTCCCCCACCTAGGCGCTCTTTTCTCTAGTTTCATTGACTGGGAATTTCTACAGAATAACACCCAGCAATGAGCAAATTCACGATTGGAAGGTGTTAGGCGGAACAAGGCTCCTCATTGGGTGACTGAAATATCCATTTTCTTTGGAAACATCCATTTTGCATGGCCTATAATGCTCAAACCTTCTGTGCATTCCTGTTACCCCAATTCGACAAGCCTTTGTGCGCGTGCTAAGCGCCGCTTCCCCCACCTATGCGCTCTCTTCTCTAGTTTCATTGGCTGGGAATTTCTACAGAATAACGCCCAGCAATGAGCACCTTGGTAATTTGAAGGTGTTTGGCCGAACAAGACTCCTCCTCTTAGCTATAATGCCACTCACCTGAGGATTCTCGTGTAGTGTACACTTTAATGGTATTGTACTCTATCATTTAAAATAGTGTTTAGTGTTCAAAATACAATTAGATAGATGCAGTGTGCAAAAACTATGACTACCATAATATGTATCTATTCATTTGGCGCACTGTTCATAGCTAATGAACATATCAGTTTTCATACTCCTATGTTAACAAGAAACCTCTAAAATTTACAAAATTGAAAATATTTGGAGCCATTTCGAAAATGTAGTGTTATTTATTATATAATTACCCTTATTACCTTTACGTAACCATTATACAATAAAACATTATGTGAACACATTGTGAATATCCAATATGGTATATTGTGATTACAGTTCACCCACTTTAAAAGCTAATGATGAAAATGCCACTTAGTACTGCAGATTTTGTTACATAATCATGTTTGATTCTGTTAATTAGCTGCAAATCGTATTAAAGTTTATATTTCAAGGATATGTATGCCGTGTTGAGATTCTGGAGTGGCAAGTTTGAATTTAACTAAGTCACTTTCACTTTACTTTTACATAGACCTTTAATCACTAGAATCAGTCAATTTGGAATGAATCAAAACAATCATTCTTTTATCTCGCAGATACTTAACAATTGGTGTGCCTAGAATTTACTATGAAACTATCCTATGATGCATTTGATTATTGTAATAAATTTGCTGAAATTTATAGATTTATATATTTATCCGCCTAAATTAGCTCCCTAACTTGTGATGTACATGTTTCTTCTTTTTTAGATTTTGAATGCTTAATGTGTAATTGTAGTCCATATGTATCGTCATGAAATGACCTCTCTCAATCTAATTTGGCATTTCCTTTTTTCACATATGAACTTATTTATAAGTCCATTGAATATACATGCATATTGTTATTGCAATTTCAATTTGTTTACTCGTGCATGTATTAAAACTATAAAAATAGCATCACGTTTGTCGATTATTTTGTCTCTATAGATTGCTACATCTAGGAATTAAATGCAGCTATTTAAATTACCAAGTTAACGTATTCAAGTAAGTTCAACGTTTTAATAATTTTCAGGTCTTGTATTATCTGCAAAAATTAAATAGCCAGTTTTGAATAAATGCAGTGTATTTTTGCTGGTTATTGAAGTAGTCCTTTTTGTATACGTTTGATTGTATAAATAACGTTGATTACTGTGCTTTTATTCGTTTAGGCGCGTAGAACAGAGAGTACGTACATTTCTCCATTTGGGAAATAAGTCATAAAAATTGTACTTATTCAAATTGTCTCATATCCAATGTTTTAGCGTCTTTGATTAATGACAGTTAAAAACGGGTGTTTATATATATGTAGTTTATCCTAATCACTACATTTATACCGCCACGTGTGGCCGAGGTCTTTAAGGCGCAGACTTGTGAGCGGGAGATCTGAGGTTCGAATCCACCAGGACTGTCCACCCTGACTGAGAATTTTTCCAGGTTTTCCTTAATCTTCATAAATGCAAATGCCCGCAGGTACCTTAAACTTTGGCTTAAAATGTTTCCTGCCTTAAAAAATCCTTCTTCAATTTATCATTTCATCTCATGTATCATCAGTGCCCACGCCTGTTGTGCCTCAGTATTAAAAACGGGGGTTAAACGACATTAAAAAGTACCTCTATTTTTTGCAATTGCTTGGTTAATTTAAATTTTTTGACCGTACTTTATTTTAAGTTCTGGAAAAAATAAAAATAAACTAAACTTATTAGCATAATTCAATATATTCATGATCCCACGGCCTTGAAATAGGAACGTACCTTGCCATTTATAAAGAAATTAGCGTTTACACTTTCTGTGCTTCGTTGCATTACCGCTTATTCCATAAGTGTACCATTCAAATACAGCAAGTTTTGCTAGGTATTACTCCCACTCAGGTTATGAACACTATTTGTACTATAACCGGGCAATATATTTGTACATCTTAAATGAAAAGAAAGTAAACACATTATCATTATACATACTCATGAGTACGATCGAGATGGTGACTTTCAAATCCGATTCTAATTTTTGCTTTCTGTGATTCGTTACATGACCACATAATGCATGTTTCTACTATCCTAATACAGGACGACTCTTTTGTTCTGCTATCATTTATAATAGAAAACAAATTCGCAGATTCAACATAATAAGAAATTGAACCACATTAAAAACTCTGCATGCCCGAAATATTCACGTTTCCCAACGTGTGTGAATCAATGTTCCATGCAACGTACAGATTAACACAACTCTCACTAAACTCCCATTAAGTAATGAACACTTTTTTTTTTTTTTTTTTTTTGCTACTGCAGAGTTAGAATTTAGTGTTAGTGTTCTGCAAAGTCAATTAAAGAGTTCACTGCTAATTACAATTATGGTTGGCATTCGGATACTTAGCATATAAAGAATAGGAAGTGAAGTATAAAAAAGCAAAATATAAAGGCTGCTAAGGGGAAAGGTTTCATAGTTGGTGCTATTAACATAATCAAAGACTTCTGACTTTTGTCCCCGATAAATAACGAATCATGCAAGTTGGTCCTTTTTTGTGATCTACATAGTATAGAATCTTGCGATTTCAACCCGTTTAGATTTATTAATTACTTACAGTCACAAAAAAATAATGAAATGCGGACAAATTAATGTTTAATCCGCACTGATTACACTTAAATGTAAAATTCTTAGCTCACTTCTCGAAAATATCGCATAGAATTAGAATAAAGAGAATTACAAGATTTGTTGTGCTTTATAGAAATTCCTTTTATGATTCCACATTAATTTGCTGCTGTTACTTTTTAAACAGGTGAATACCGCCACGGACGGTCAAGATATTCAAGACATGGAATGTAAAGTATGAGGTTCGATTCCCGCCAGAACCGTCAACTGAGTTTTTTTTTCAGATTTCCTCGGTCATAAATGGCCCAGAACGCTTCCTTCCTTTAATTTTTTTCCCCTAATTTCTCAACTCCTTTCATGCATTACCAGTGCCTAATATTGTTATCCCTCAGTTGTTTAAATGGGCCTTAAGCAAATGTGTTAAAAATAAATTAAATAGAGTATTTATGTAGCAAGTCAAAATTTTAACAAATAATGTGAAAACTCAGAACGTAAAATAAAATTATACTTCATTACATTTTTTTAAATTTTTTATCGCTACTATGGCAAAACCATCCCATTGCAAACAAAAATTGTATTCCCAAATGCCAACAAATGAAATGTAGAAGCAGTTTTGCACATATTAGAGGACTAATTCCTAAATTACTTGTAATTCCTCTTTGGAAACATCACTTCTTGCAGGCCTTTAATGCACAAAACCTTCTGTACATTCCTATTTCCCTAATACAGGAACCCTGTGCGCACGAGAAGCGCTGCATCCCTCACATATCAGCTCTCATAATTTAAACAGTTTCGTTGCTTTAATCGGACTAACATTTCAGCCTATAAGTATTTTATTTGTATGGCGAGGAATTCAATATTTTACTGCATCATTTATTCACAAACAATGTCAGATATTGGCAAATTTTAAGTTATAAAAAAGAAACAATGATTCTCCCCTTAGTTTTACTATCATTCAGTAGGGGGCTCTCGCGTAGTGCAAAGTTCAGAAAATATTTAGAAGACTAAAATATGCACAAAGTATTTGATCAATAACATATTCCGTCTCTATTCATTTTGATCACAAATCATAAGTAAACATATCAGTTTTCATTTCAATAAAACTAAATATATCTTTATGAGAAAATATGAATTTCATTCAATTGTGATCGAAAAAATGATGAAACATATAATACTGTAAACAATGAAAATAATCTCAGAAATGTAGTTTTACATTTTATCTCATCACCAATATTATTATTTCATGATCTTTATATGAACTTTGTGTGAACAAATATGAAATAGATATAATACATTTCATTAGTTCACCTCTATGTTGCGCGGTATTTCACGTAAAATCCATCGCATTTGTAGGGGGAAAAGTTGGGAGAGCCTGCACGAAGCTGGTGTATTTTAAACCATCCCAACGCACTTGTGGAATAGTTATAGGTGAAAGGATAGTATGTGTGGTTCGTTTAGGCCAGCAACTGGTTGCACTTTACTCACAGCTCGTTATTACTTGAGTACAGAGAAAGATGCTTAGGGTCTTGCGTCGGTCTTATACAAATATCTAAGGAAATGAACTTTTAAGTTTCAAAATTGGTAGTAGAAGTTCAGTTTTTTCTTCGTTACTTTTACATCAGTGTAAGTGAGTAAGAGTTCTAAACAAAGCAAAAATATTGTGTTTCAAATGCACCTAGACGTCCCAGTAGATTTTTTCCCGTGTTTATGATATGACAGTGCAATGAATGAGGTTTTCCATTATTTAAAGTCATTTGTCAAAGTTATTAATAGAATGTAATATTTTATGACAGTATTTTTCTAGCTCAGAATTATAGATTTAACATCATGTTTCGCAATCCAGTTTGCACAATTATATCCCTTAAATTATCAGAAATAAAGTTGAGAGTTAAAGGCAAATTCGCCAAATGAAAGCGTCATACTTTTCGGAACAAGAGTTACAGTACATAAACTGACGAACAAACTTTATTTTATAGAGTTAACAGTTATCATCCCTATATTAATACAGAGTTTACATAAAGTTTTCCTTTATATATTTGCACATGTAAAAAAGAGAAACGAGTAATGAAAGCCTCAAATAACGATGTTTTTACTTTTTCAAAATACATCCTATTTGCACTAGTGCCTCAAAAATTCTTGTTTACCTGGCATGAATATTGCCCTAGGTGCTACGTACTCTTTCATATCCGTAATGGCACTAGTCCAAAATAAAACACAAATTATAGCTACTAATCTGTATTCATTATATAATTCCGTATGTTCTATATACGCAACTTGTAAACCACGCATTTTTCCCGTCCCTCTTGCTCATTACAGACAACATATTTCAATTTTCTGATCTCCTAATACAATTGGTTTTAACTAGACCGCGGTCATATTGACGTACAATAGAGCACAGCAGCTGCTGTGAAGACGACACTGGAAGAAAATGAAGGGAATGTACAAATTAGCACTCTTCAAGTAAAGTGACTCCAGTTATACTACAAGCTAGGAATTCATGAAGTTCAATATTGATATTATTGTTGTAGTTCGGACACACGCTTTTGTAATGGTACTAAAATAACTATGATTAATATATGTAAGTTGGGGATACATGGGAATGTAAAAAGCTACACAGAAATGCATATTAACAGCAGACACAATTATGTTAAATGGAATATTTCAAATGATGAAAGAGATATTCCCAAGTGTATTGGTTTTGAACAATCAGTCAATCCTCAATTCTTTTCACATACTTGTTTCATAGGTTCATGAATATAAATAAGAAAACTGTAACACACATTTTCAATTAAGTTTTTTTAAAAAATATACTAATAATAATACAATAATTGCTATAGCATAAACTGTTAGCAAAATATGTTATGGACATTATCTAATATTACGAAAAACTAAAAGTACAAACATTTCGATTAAGAAATAGAAACGTGAATTTCTCCAGTTTTATAAATGCATATTTGAAGCTTCTAAAATAAAAAAATTCCAGTATTTGGCATTTTGGCTTCTTTAACTGTTACCCTTTTCTCCCTCGTGGGCCTCTTGGTAAAAGAAACTTATAAAATGCGTATTATTTTATAAATCTGCCCAAGTACGTTACTTTGATAGGGTTGCACTGCTATGTTTCACAATAATAATTGATTATATATACGTTTTTATCTTCCTGTTAGAAGGGCATTAGATACAAAAATTGCAACGAAAGTAATGAATCTTAATACCTTGGTTTCCACAATTATCTAATTTTTAAGCATATGTGATAAGCGGATAATAGTTACAATTAACAGCTTTACCAGAAACTTTTAGTAAAAAAAAAAAAAGAAACAAACATAAATTGTCACGAAAAACGTATTAAACGGGAAACGATCGCCTGCAAAAGTGTTTAGCGTATTTCAGTCATCACACAATGTATTGCAAGCTTTCTGAAGAATGTAGAGCAGTGGTTAACAACTCACATTCCAGCGTCTGTGGTGCCTCAGTAGAAAATATGGGCGTTACACACCATATTTTTTTTAAAAAAATCTCACATTCCCAATGCAGGAATGTAAACAAATATCTTAGTGCAGTTGTTTTCCTTATATGTGGATAACCGATAAAGTAGAAAATGTTAGTTATATTTGTCATCCTGCTGTAAATCTGATTTGGTGGTGTAGTGGTAATCTTACTTGCCTCGTAGTCCCAAGATCGTGGAATCAATCTAAGCCAGTGGCGATATTTTTCGGGTACAAATCTTAAATATTACTTCCTTGAAAGGGAATAAATCCGGGGGGTCCCATGCAGTAGATTTACAGCAGGTTAAAGAACCTCAAGCCTGAAAGAAGAGGGCTCTGAGCAAAATTTATCGGCCGTTTCACACCCTGAACGGAATGGGACGCTGATGACCTGAAATGGAGGATTAAATACCAATAAAATTCAATACAGTCAAATTATATGTGTCTAGAGGATAAGTTATGATAACTTATTCTGGCGCCACTGTATATATAGAATTTTCCGTCCCATAAAATCTATAGTACATAAAACTGACAACAAGTCTTATTGGTATATAGTTCAGAGATAAAAATAACGCGCATTCCATAGCAAAGAACTGGAAGCAACAAAATATTAACATTGTTTTTGCTGATAGAGGTAAAAACATTAAAAAAAATAACTGCACAGTTCCTATATCAAACTTAAATAAGTAGACTGTTATTGCTAACGCATTTAAGCCATCTCTTAGATGTACGCTGTCCTGATGCAGAAAGCTATGGGAATAATAAACTGGAAAACTAGCATCTACACACACACACGCGCGCGCGCGCGCGTACACACATGGTCGTGATATTCCTGTCGCTGATTTATCATGTTTACTGATCTGAAATAATATTGTTTTTCACTTAGAAAAAAACATTTAATTCAAGCGGGGTGTGCTAATGTTAACAAACATAAATTATTATGCACATAGATTCCTGTATCAAGACAGCATTATACATTTATGCATGTAAACATATTCAAATAAAAATCATATTTACTGAGAACCCTTCCAGAATTTTATAGTAGGAATTGTCAAAAGAAACTGTCTTACTGACTATATGCCATTCTGTACAAGATATGGTGCAAAGTCCTATGTGTGAGGAGGAATAACTAAATAAGACCATAACTACAACAAAATTAGACGAGTATCCCACTTTATAAAATGTTTGTCTGTGCATATGTGGCCATAAGGAGGTAGAGCGGTTACCCCTCTCTTCTGTACGAGAATCAGCCACCCGCTTACTCAGTCTTTGTCTGAGAAAGTCAAAACTCCTTGAAGGTGAAGGCGTTTATATTAACACTAGGACATAAAATATGAGTAGTGGTTAAAATATTATAGACCTTTTGTCACAAAAACAAATATATAACCGTAATATTACTATTTTTGAGGGTAAATGTAGCGAAAGAAAACTGTTTCCCTGTTGCATGCGTTATTGAATTTCCCCTCACCTGGCCAATTCTTTAAAATTATCAAAATGGCATTCAGTTTCTCCAAGTTTAGCAAGCTGTGCTGACGTTATTATTCAGTGTTCTTCTGTTGTTTTATATTTCATCCACTTTCCGATATTGTTTTCGTTTTCATTGTAGTTGCTAACATTTTCTCTAATGAGAAGGTTTGGCGTTTTGTAAGTTATTACGTTAGTCTGTCTTATTTTGTGAGTAAGCGATTTTGAAATATTTTCATATATAATGCCTCCTACTTCATCAATATACAGTGTGTTTGGAACGCCAGTTACAAATCAAGTGTGAAAATGGTACATAACGTAGCGCAGTACTCTGAAGGTATAAGTCGGTTCTGGTGGTGTAATGGTTACCATACCTGCCTCCTAAACCCAAGAACGCGGGTTCGACCCCGGCCAGGACCGATGGGCGTAAAAATCCTTGTATGGCTTCCTTCGGAAGGGAAGGGAAGTAAAGCCGTGGGTCTCGTGTCGTACATTTACGGCACGAAAAAGAACCTCAAGCATGAAAGGAGACCTATGAGCAAAATTTGTCGGCCGTTTCACGTCCTGAGTTGAATGGGACGCTGATGACCTGAGATGTTAAAGAGCGTCCATAAATAAAATCAATCAAAGAAAATGAAGGTATAAAACTGGTTATTAAGTAAGATTCAACTGGACTATCAATTATATAACAGGTGGCAATAGTGGTAACCATATATTCCTCATAGACCAAAGATCCGTAGCTCAATCCTGGCCAGGATCGATGTAAAGTCCTAAGTATATCTTCTTTCGGAATAAGGTTGCAATCATGAATCCCGTGTCGTATATTTAAGGCGTAAAAATTAATCTCAAGCCCAAAATAAGACCTCTCTGAGGAAATTTATTCGTCTTTTCAGGCCCTGAATTGATTCGGTCTGCTGATGACTTGAAATATTAAAGAGCGTTCGTGAATAAACCAAATACTACTACTAAAATAATAAAGGAGGAAGTTTAAAACAACAACATGTGAATTGAAGAGGAAAATGGTGATTGAGCTCTCAGATATAGTTTTAGGGAGAGCTAAATATTTCACCAATTTAGGCATGGAGGGTGGAATGTAATTTACAATGATGAAATCTACATACATTTCACACGGTAGCAAAGTGCTGGCAGTCGGAAGGTGAAATCGATGCTAATACAAACACTGGAACTGGACAAAGATTGAAGATTGTCCATGGGGAAGAAGACGGTTATGTTATTACATAAATATAGAAAGCTAATTTTTGCACAGGCTATTCGCAAAAAAGTCCAGGAAAGGTGTTCCGGGTACTGTTCTTATTGAAGAAAGGTTAAATGAATACAAGAATTTCCCGTGCAGACGCAGACAATGCATTGCCTCTGAGGGGAAATATTTTCATTATCTTATAGCACAGCATAACGTTTTTATTGTCATTTTAATATAGTATATTTATAATCTTTCAGTATAAATATACATCAAATAAAATGTGAACTTTGTGTGCGACCACCATATCACCCTTTCAGTGGTTGCGTTGGCTTCTTTTCCCCGTAAGCATGAGGGAATCTCAGGAGTCCCAAAACTAAAATAATCGCATTATATGTTTATTACGAATAAAATAATTTTAAGCTAAAAACATATACTTAAAAAAGAAACACTCAATTACGTACTCCAATTGCATTTGTAAAATGTTGGCAGTTCAACACATAATGCATCATAAATAAACGGTTATGGGTGCATGTAATAGTCCAATCGACTCGTAAAGAGGAATCTGCATATTGAATTCCGGGCTTCCCTCCCCCTCTCTGAGGTTATTTCCTGCATGTGTAGTAATAGGAAATGTGGATTCTTCTAAGAGATGACTGCACAGTAGTCACAAATCAGAATTATTAATGCTGGTAGACTGATCCTTGATCAATTTGAGGGGAAAAGTACACAAAATGAAAAATGTAGAATTTCAAACTAGTTTCCGAGCCGCCTGGTTTTGCAGAGAATATTCCAACTCATTTCTCGTAAATGTTTTCAGAAATTCAATTTTTCATTGCTAATCTCATTATTGGGGAAGATTTTACTTCATTGTTGCAAAATTATAATAGAAGCAGTAAAACACATTAAAAAGTAAAGCAAATACACAAATACTTTTAGGTGGACAAATTCTTTCCTGTTTAATAGTGAATTATAATAAAAGTTCATAATTTTGTACATTATAGCATGTTTAAGTGTTTGAAAAACTAGCAAAACGTGTTTTCTAATATTTACGAATACAGTATTGCATTCCACTGTAAAAACGTTGCGTTGCTATTTATTTCCATACCATAATTATAAACTAATATTAACAAAATATAAGTTACATAAATGTTCATCTAGCGAATTTAATCTGAAGTCAATGCTTTCGTTTGCCATTGTTTCAATGGAAATTATTTAGTTCTTTTGTATGCGTTATTATTTAAGATGGATTTAATGCTAGAACATTTAGCCCAACCTTAAAAATGTGACTTTTAATAATTCCGAGAAAATCCAAAATTTATCAGAAGCAGTAACACTATTTTATTAATTTTATGAATTCTAAAAATATTAAGTATATTTCAGAAACAATGGTGTTGGCATATATATTTCTGAACAGGTTAGAATTATCAAGATCTACTGTTTCATTTAGTGGCTAACATTAAAATATAATTATGCATTTTCTGATAATGTAATGTAGGTGAATTATAGACAGTGTTTTTAGTAAATTGTTTTCTTTGTATTAAAATAGCATATTATTCCCATAAAATAGCATTTTAATAATTAAAACATTTCATTATATAGTATCATAGTGTACCTTTTACTTTTACCCTCCGGTTCACATTCCCATCTTCCAACAACTTTAAGGTCTACTATTTGTCATTTAACCGATCTGGAGTTTTAAACCTAGATCAGGCATTTTCTATCTCTATATACGTGACCGGGAATAGCGATATCATTGTGAAGCCCAGGTAGAGTGTCTCTGCATCCAGTGTTTCTATTGGGCAACAGGAGCATGTAAGATGCTATTACTATCTGATTCATACATTGATGGTAAAAGTTCTGAGCAACGTTTAGGTTTTCTGCATGATTGAGACTGTAATTATGAAAATGCATAGACATTATAACTCATATAACTTGTGCGTTGAACCGGCTTCTTAACTTATTTGCATTATAAATATATTCCGCTTAAGCATTCCTCCCAGAATTTACATTCTTCACAATGAACGGTTCATTAAATTCTAAAAAACGTTTGCTTTTAACATTTGCTCTATATTCCAATATGAGCATTTGAAAAGTCAATGAATCGTTTCAGTGATAAACGCAAATGTACAGTGCTAATAAACACAGCTAATAAGATTTTGTTTAGAAGGCCAGAAATTGCAAATAGTAGCTGCAGAACACCTACTACAATTTTCTGACATCTAATTCTTTCTGCTCGACTAATGCCATGTCTTCGAATTATGTTAGGTGTCACCATAAAGAGCAATTCTCCTTATTTACCAATAACCTGGATCCTCATTTTAATTACAGGCCATCTATTAACTAGTGGGTTATAGACAAAGGTAGCTTTCGTATGTTTCGAGCATAACATCCAGATTATAAAACTGTTAATTTATTAGGCTTTTTTTATTATTTTCCTATTGTCTATTTCATATCAATTTTTCAACTTTGAATCAATTTGCCATGTTTTGGAATTAGTTTGTCTCTATTATTTAAGCCAATTTCTTATATGTTTGTTCTTATTCTCATTTTTTTTATACTCTTAACCAATATTATAGGTATTTTAAAACTTTAAATAAACATGCCTACCGAAGCATGGGATGGTTCACAATTAATTTGCATTTGAAACATAGTAATTTTGTTCACCCCTTACCCTTATTCTTGGAAATACTAACATTCCAGTCAGAAAGAGGGGCTGAAAATAATTAAGGTGCTATTATCACCAAAAAAAGGTAGACTAATGTAGAGTTACAAGTTCATGTCTCTAATGACTATTCCTGTTTCCTCTTTAATCAGAGCTGTATAGCATGATTCTATTCACTAATATATGTAACTTTTACTTGAATTTAGAATGCCGTAATTGAAGTCATCTAAAACTCTACCCTTGCATCTGTAGACGTTGAAATAAGTACTTCAATGAACAAGGTTACACTGGAGCAATATCTACGTTTGTTATCCTTCGTAAACCTAAGCATGGACATTGCCATCCAGTGTAATAATCAATTACCTTAAGAAATAAAAGGTGCACAGATTATTATACATTAAATCTGAAGAATATTCCCACCCTATAATGCACTTGACTAATATATATATTCTTTCCAGATGTTGTGGAGTGTAGTTATTTAAGTCATAAAGACGGCCAGCCGAACGTTAAAAAACAGAAATGAAATTATGTTAGTAAACCTTAATCACTTTAAATCAACCCTAAATTATTGTTAAACTATGTATATTTTTCATTTTAAAACTTAAAATGTATGCTTGTAAGTTGATTCTCTTTTATATTGTGTCATAAATAAAATATAAATAAAATCTTTGCAAATGGTATATTGGTATTTGCCTTCCAATTTTTGGGCTATTTTAAAACCTTAAAAAATTAAAGAAACTACTTGATTTGATGGGTAATTATTAAAATATTTTGGAAATAAAAATCACAGCCGTGCTGATAACACCAGAACTATGTTTACCATTTCACAGCTTTGAAGACCGCTATGTAACAAACACTTCGGCCATCCGATCGTATACTTTTCCAGAAATTGTTTACAAACTTATTTAATTAAACCCAATTTTATAATTACAGAATAATTTCGTGTCTCAGTGCATTTGTGTTCTAAATCATTAGAAATCTAAGTAATAATATTAGAGATAAACTAGAATGAAACAGAAAGAAATAACCGAAATATTTAAGAACACAAATTTCTGGTATATTTGGAAATCTTTGCGTTAATCCAAAGATGCCATTTTTGGCGGATTGCAAAGAACTCGCATTCTGTCGTTACTACTTTGATACCATGGGCGCGTGCTAAGATTTGTTGTTCACTTTCGGTTCACTTGCTTCTCTTTCAACAATCATAATTTTGTCATTTTCCACGAGATGTTTTTAATAACACCAAAGTTTTAAAATCTGCATTCCCTTGACCAGGATTTACATTAGCCGACTCAACTTCTACTTTGAGGTTATTTGAATTTAGTCGGCGCTCCAACAGAGAGTGATAGCGTACTGGGAGATGAGGTCAAGTGAAATGTAATTTATTTAACTTCACTGTAGTTATTTTCATTAATTCATTTACAACAAGGATTGAAATCAACGAGCCTACATTCAAGGACAGTGGGGTTAATAGAAAATTCAATTCATGTATAAGAAACGGTGAAACAATCTGACGTATTGCATATTTGAATATTGCAAACTCTAAACGAAAGAAACCGCGGTGAAACTTATATTTATATTAAACTTACTGATCGCTAAAAAAATTCTTCACTTGGCTGACATTTGCAAGAATAAATGTAATTATAAATGGGAATGTCGAACAGCAATAATCCGGTATATTACGGGTATAACTGTGAAATATTTTGGTTTAAAATATAGATTAAAGTATCGTACTAATTTAAGGTAATGATAATAAAATTCATTTGGAGTCCACCTATGTACCTGCCTTCATTATAGATTTCCTTTTACTACTGCGAAACACATTTAAACTTGTGTCTCCTTAAACTAACGTATTAATTATTTTATAGCACTATCATACACATCCTCTCAGAAAAAAATAAATATCATTAATGTGTCTGTAAACTAATAACCTGCATACCAGTAATTCTTTTAAATGTTTTGCATTGTGGTGATTTAATATACTTTATCCTCGCTGTAGCATTTTTCGAAAATCGTTGATATCCGAAAATATTATCCCTCGAACGGTATACAGGTACGGTACAATCACTTTGTCTCTGTGATTTTTCTTCACAGATACATCATAAAACGAATTCTGCTGGCCTCTCCAACGTGATCTCTATATAAGGTTAGGTTTATAGCTACCTTCAACGCTCCCTTATCTACTAATTCTCAGCTCACTTAGTTTAAGGTGTACGTATTAAGAAAGCTGCAAACAGTAGAAGGTATTTACGTCCTTAATCCCCAGGCTAAGTAAGATACATTTTTGTATTAATTTTAACTTGACATTGCAGTTTACTAGGGAAATAAACTTGTTCAAAAGTTGTTAAACTGCACACTTGTTAAGAAATGTGTATAATAAAAACTGCTAACTGCTTAGTGTAAAATAAAAGTAAATGCTCTCTTAGGACACCTGGCTTTGCAATTGCAAAATGTTATATTTGTATGAGCAGGAATAAGATATTAAAATAGAGAATGTGTACTATGAATATTTAGGGTGTACCTGCATGCCTGAATAGCCGAGTTTGTCTTTGATAAATGTTCTTCTTTGCTGGTTTGTGCTTAAAATAATTTCTATATATTATTAATACTAAAGTGTTATGTAGGTATCGTAGTTAACGCTTTCTTCCTCCCGTATAGCCGCGATAAATCACTAATTTTTTAAATTCTTTTCAAATATAAGATTCTCTTTTGCAGCAAAAATGTTATTTATGGAGACCACTACTTTACTATGCTGTATCTTTAATGCGCAGAAAGTAGATAAACAAAAATGATTTGTAATTCCCTCCAAGTATAGCACGATTAGACATGTAACACTATTAGATCAATTTACGCAATACGTTGACAGAAAAAGGACATTCTTGATACTTTAAGCTAGAAAAAAATGTAAATATAAAACTTAATCTGAGTTTCAGAAATTAGAAACAGACCATTGTTTATTTTCATGATTAAATAATGTTTAAGCTATAAATATATTTAATATACATTATTTTCTGACACATTTTATGTATCCGTATTCCATGCAAACACTTATGTGAATTGAATTACATTTAACAAATGCTGAAATAAGCTTTTGATTATTAAAAGAGCAACCTAAAGATTACTGAACATTTTATAGTTCTTAGAAGTAAATTTTATCTATTAATACAGAGTGAGCAATGCATAATGCAACTGGAGCCCAGTCGCTAGGGCTATATCCACGGTGGCGGGAAAAATATTTCCACTCCCCTGAACCAGGCTTCAATGTGAGTTGAAATCTTATATAAATAGCACATCGCCGACACAGCTACCAGCCTCGCCGGCCGGCCGCACTCCACGAAACCGGTTGCGTAAAGGATCGCTCCCTTTGATTTGCAAATAATAAATTAAATAAATTAATTACATGCAAACTTTCTGGAAGTTCGTTAGCATCAGAAATTATGACGTTATGGCTTCATGATGCAAATACCTTTTTAAAATAACCGTTTCAGACCAATGCTATTTATTTAAGCAACATATCTGGACAGTACAATCAATTCGGCACATTTGTATCAAACTCGGTTTTGAGCCAATTTACATATTATATCGCAATTCTACTTGTAGAAATTTTTCCTTCTCTTATATAATTAACTTCTTCAAATAAATGCACTTTCCCCATCAAAAAACAACAGCTTTTCAGCACGATTGCGTAGAGGATGTGCGAGGCTGTGTTACTGCTCAGGTGCGCACAATTCTAATGCTTATGTAGCTTCTATCTTTAAGTGGATTCTGATTTATTGATTTTTCCCTAAGTTTCATTACAAATCAGTTCAGTTAGTGCATCTCTTTCGGCATTTCTGAAATTGTTTAATTTACTAAGAGCGATTTAATAACTACTAAAACATTTACTTAATGAACACTAATGAAAAGGAAATATATAGCGTAAATATACAGCAGATATTTTATGCTTTTGATGATAACCACGACCCGGATTTTAATTATGAGCCATCCTTCAAACGGAATATTCCAGACAAAGGTAACTAGTGTAAAAATATAAACATGAACTCCAGGGTAAGGAAAACCCTACTGCATTATATATTTTGTGCATTTGCACATTTTCTCAGTGTTCTTATATCCTGAATACCTTCTGTTTATTGTAACTTAATGCACACAAACTACGGATTCTATTAAGGGATATAATATTTATTTTTCAGTATATTTTTATAAGCGCCAAATCTTTTTGACTTGACCATCCGAAACAACGTGATATGGAACTTAATTTTAAAATTTAACTTGTTTTATTATATTTTTCTTATTACGAATACCATTTACTGAACTTCAATATGTAAATATATTAATACTATTATAAATAAATAAATAAATTCTAACTTGTTGCATATTTTATATTTATAGTGCTACATCTAGTTTTAAAGTCGGTGTGTTTAAAATGGTATTCCGTTTGATATTTTCAAAACATTCAGAACTTTGTGAACCTTAGAAAACTACTAATGAATCAAATAAACGCAGAGTAATTTTCCTAGTTTTGGAATTTATATCCATAATATTTGTTTTGTTTTCGTTACAAAATTAAACACCTATGCTTTCACTGATGTAATACAGAAATGCCACAATGTACTTTTCCGCATTTGGATAGTAGATCATAATTGATCATGTACAATATTAAATAATCATCTTACCACGGCACTTATGAATTCCTCTCTGAATAATTAAGGATGAAATCCGATATTTTAATTTGTTGTTAACCTATCTTGGTAAATGTCTGCACGTTTTAGCATTCTCGTACTTTTATGTAATTTTTGTGTCTTTAACTATCGTGTGTGTATTATCCAAAATAAATAGAATCGATTTATTAGCATGATACAATATACCCATCATCCTTCATGCTGAAGATATTGATGTTTCTCTTCATCTCTAACACCCAGCGCGCTTTCCGCTTCTGTGATTCACAGCATGACCACCTTATTCATATTTCTGTTATCCTGATACAGGATTGCTGGCAACCGAGTAATGAGGGATCACATTTAATTTCCGCTAATACCTACCTAACAAATTCAATATTCCTAGTTTAAGTTGTTGATAAAAGTTTCCATTTTTAATTACAATTACTGTTTCCATTCGTACTTAGCAGCGTAAAGAGCAGAAGGTGAACTATAAAATAATAAAGGTAAGGCTGCTATGTGAAAATGATGAGCAGCTTTGGATATGCACCAAACAGAATGCTGACTGTAACACGATAGACATGGTAATCCTTGAAATCAGCATATTAATTCTTCGTACTGTATATAAATACGTATTTCTTTAGGCAATTCAATTCCGTTATTATTTTTATAACCACTACACTAATTATTAACCAAAATATACAGAATAAAATTATTTAATGCAAACTGGATACACTCTTGGATCAGTACCTGTAAAATAGCTCCTGGGATTAAGATGTCAGAAATTTACATTTTGTAATTGTAGTTACTAAATGAAGCTAGTTAGATATCATATAACTTTTAGTTTACTGCTTCATAAGCAACTTGCAAGTGTAAATTTATATAAATAAAGAAAATTTAAATAGGATATAAATAAAATGTTGATCTTCATTTGGCTATGCTGTGACTAAGGGGCAGAACGGAGAAAAATGTGAGTATTAATGGTTAACTAGCCAGAAAGTATAATCTGAGAGTACAATCGACTTGAACCATCAACTTTCTCTCAGTTATATTTCTGCTACCAGAAGCTATTTAGAGCCTACACTGTGCAACCCTATGTGTCCCCTATATGCCCGCTACGTATTATAGCAACCGATATAGGTATAAATACCTACTGGACTTTTCTATTATTCAAATTCTTCGAACCCTCGCTGCCCCGTCTACGTGTAACTGCAGCAGTAACCAATAATTAATTTCTTTCTTTCTTTCTTTTTTAACGGACGCTCTTTAAAGAATATCTCAGGTCATCAGCGTCCCATTGAACTCAGGGCGTGAAACGGCCGACAAATTTTGCTCAGAGGCCTCTTTTTTCAGGCTTGAGGTTCTTTTTCGTGACGTAAATGTACTACACGGGACCCATGGCTTTACTTCCCTTCCGAAGGAAGCCATACTTAGGATTTTTACGCCCGAAAAAATTCATCGGTCCTGGCCGGGTTCGAACCCGGTATCTTGAGTTAGTAACCAATAAAAGATGTTAACGTTATTTATCTTCATGCAAACATAGCCTATAGATATATAAACTAGACATTGCTATTTAACAATGTGTTGTATAAATTTTAATTTCATTTTAAAAATGAAACAATGTTAAGAGTGAAAAAAATTAGGAAATGCTTACTTAATGTAAAATAACAGTTTCATATACGAAATTTTCAGCGCCTAGAGAGTTTACTGTATGAAAATATAAAATAACCCAATGTGTGTGTATGGAAGAAAGATTTGGTTATTAAAACTAGGAAATATGTACAATTAAACGTAAGTACCGCACCACCTGCTAGGCTGGATGTTTCACTTCATCTAATAACAATATGAATATGCTGGTTTTGGAATGCAAATAGCTTCTCCACATTGCTGCTCTCCGTATATTATTGTCCTATGCAGAGGGAACGTACTAATAATTGTGTACTATTGGCGTTTCGTATATTTGTCTTTGTACGTGCTTTGTACACTTTTTCTTTTGCGAAAGCAATTTTTTTAAGAACTAGTGTTTAAAAATCTCTATCTTTTTAGAAAGAAGGTGGTTTCTAGATAGAAAAAGAAAGAGTTTTTAAAATGTAATTAATCCCAGCAATATAGAACTCTTCAAATTTCTTTACTTTTACAACACATTAAGCACCAAGCCTATGTTTCCTTGTTTTTAGCTGGAAGAAGACGAGTAAAGTTTTCATTTTCACCTGCGAAAAGTAAAGGTGAAATTTATGGGCACTAAATTCTTTAGGCTATTAATTAATTAAAATTAATTATTTTCCGTTATATGATGTTAATAGCATAGTTTATACAAAAAGATGCTTTAGCGTTAAGATATAATTTAGCACGTTTTAGGACGCCTTGGACTGTAATAAGTACTGTGCGTAGAATATCTAAATTTGATTAATGTCGTTCTAAAGGACAAAAGATTCCACATGTTGCATGAGATGAATGATATATCACTTAAACTAATGTGGTACAAAATGCCGATAAAGTAATAATGCACGTTAACAGTTTCGTGATGAAGAAGACCCTTATAATCCACCCATCTAGTGCAATGATTTCGTCTATAACTTGGAGAGTACAATGGTCTTAACCATTTGAATAGAATTATACTTTATTTTATAAATTCAGCAAACGGTTAAAAACCTTTAAATCTATTTATTTTGTTATGTGACCTTCAACTCTAGATAACAACATTTTCCTTCCCTGTTAATACATCCCGACTGCTGACGGGTATGTAATAAGAATCATCAAATTATATGCCTATTAGAATATCGAGGTAAATAGTGTTGTACCTAAAAATACGAATGTCATGAAAATGCCATAATTGAAACTTTGGATGCTTAAAAAGTTTCTATATGTCCAACTTCTGTAGATTTGGTCATGAAATGGGACTAATTAATTCATGTGGTTTTTCTTATTTTTAAAAATAATATATTTTGGGTGTATGTGGATACCATTTATTATTTCATATATTGAGGCTATTATAAATAAATAAATTAAAACTTGTACAATATTTTGTATTTTAATGTATAGTGCTGCATCTAGTTAGAATATCCAACTATTTAAATCCGTATTTTAATAACTTTCAGGTCATGTTGACCTTAGAAACCTGTTAGTAATTAAAATAAATGGAGAGCAGTTTTGATATTTTTCGAAGTTATAACATATGTTAAGTTTTGGTCACTAAAATAAACTCTTAAGCTTTTATGGATGTAGTATAGAAGAGCTAGCATTTACTTTTCCCTGTTTGGAAAATTTGGACAATATTATAGAACATACCTTTCAACTTACCACAGTTCGTATGTCTTTGCGTTTCTGAATAATTAATGACGAAAACCAAGATTTTTACTTATGTTAATATATCTTGGTCAACATTTCTACTTTTTTTTTCTGCATTTTCATAGCTTAATTTGAATTTTGTCCTCCTAACTAACCTATGTGCACCATCCAAAATAAACATAATGTATTTATTAGCATTATATAATACATTCCTTATCCTGTATGCTCCAGATATCGTCGTTTCTCTTCACCAAGCTCGCTTTCCGCTTCTGTGTTTTAATGCAAGACCACCTTCTGCTTATTTCTATTATGTTAATACATGACGGATTCCTAGGCAAGCGAATGACTGAGTTTATGAACATTGTGCTACTACCTAACAAATTCAATATTCCTGATTAAATAATGATTGAAGTGTAAAAACTGTGATATATTAATCCCTCTTACTAGCAGGTCCTGGAGGTTTAGTGGTAACCATACTTGTTTGCTAGACCCAAGATCGCGGGATCAATCCCGGCCAGGGTTCATTGTCTTTTCCTGGCGTAAAAATCCTTAGTATGACTTCTTTCGGAAGCCAGGTAAATCCATGGGTCTTGTGTAGTAGATTTGAGCCAGGAAAAAGAACCTCAAGCCTGAAAGAAGAGGATTCTGAGCAAAAGTTTTCAGCTGTTACACGCCCTGAATAGAATGGGACGCTGATGACATGAGAAAGTTATACAGTGTTCATTAATAAATAAACAAAATACTATGGCGTCAAATTTTATAACAAATCCGCTTGGGGTGAAATCAAATTTCCGTCTATCTTGTCTCACCATTCATCCTTCCCTCACCTCTGGGATATGTAATTGCATGCGTCCCTTCAACTTTAAATCCGGGGTGCAACAGCGGTACTTCACAACCTCGTTTCCTCATCCATTTACCTCTCTTTCAGTCCTATCGTTATAAATACTCGTATTCTTTATTCTTTTCCCCACAAAAAATAGCGGTATACGCACTGCAGTTCTTTATATTCGTTTCTGTATCAGTTAACTGCATTTTCTTTACTTTTTTAAGTTTTCTGACAATATATATCTATTTGGCAGCTGGGTGATACCTAGACAGTGTCAGACATCAAAATTTCATGCAGTAACAAAGTGCAAGTATCTGGAAAGTAATACAAAACTTATGATCACATCAGAATGGAAACCGGAATTTTTATTTGTTCAAAATAATTGGTAAACTCAAGGTTTACCTGACATAGGAAATTTACAACATCCTAAACGTTTAATATGAAATTGTACTTAATATTTACCATGTGAAGCATTTAGGAGGAGTTGCAAGCATCAACCGAGACTACCGAATTAAAAGGACTTATGTCAGCAGACGAGGACACTTCTGCAAAACATGGAAATTAAACTGCGCAGTTGAGCATTTACCAAATATGTTTGGGTATTAGGAAGAACAGACGTTCCTTCGAAAAGATGGAATTGTTAAAAATAGATTTTTTTCATAGATAAGTGCAACTTTGGCCCCCCCCCCCAACGAAAACATTCTAGGTAATGAACTTGTCAATAAATCTCTCATGTGGCATGCATGAAATTTCCAGTAACGTGGAACAAAAATTGCAACAGAGACGAGTAAAAGTAAAGTCATTCCATTACTTTACATGAATGAGCTAATTGCATGGAGTGTATTACGAGCTCTATATAACGAAAGAGTTATTGTAGTCCTCATAACGGACACTGAAACCAGTGATTATCTTTTTTGGGATGTCTCATATTCTAGGGCAAACTTTTTTTCTACTTCTATAGGCGGAGCTATCAGTATAACTGATATGAAGTGGTTTCACTGCTAAAATTATTAATAAAATAAAACAGAAGGAACTCTTACCTGCAGTTGTACTGGACTTCTGTATCAGCAAAATTATTGCGCCAAACAACATATTATTGCTGTAATTTAAAAATGTGTAAATTTAGTATAACTTATGTTTTGAATCAAGCAGTTAAAATATTATTAGAAGATCTAAATAAGTATCATAAAAATTTTCCGTGTTTTACAATAGTCGGGAGGATTATTCAAACGTATTTTTATTCACTGCAAGAAAACCTCATTACATTTTTGGAGACGAAAGGGAAACTTAAAAATCCAGATTGTTCATAAGCCATAAAGTCTACCAGTTTTTGCACTTTCCTGTGATATAATTTAACATTTAGAAGAATTAAACTTATTCCTTCAAGATAGGATTTAACATTATTAATAATGCAACGTGCATTACTAAGTAAAACAAGAAACAAAATATGAACTAGTCTCTCGTAACCTTCCTCAGTTTTATAGCGGCTTTCAAAGGAAACATTACCCAGGAATACAAAATTTGTGATGGAAATTTGTCGGTTGTTTTTCACAAGTGTACTTTCTCCGTTAAAGGTCTGCAAATTCATATCCAATATACATATTCTTATGTGTCATTTAGAATAAACATTTATATTAATGGTAAGCCAGGCTGTGAAACCAAGTATTGTAGAAATTACTGCAATTAAGGGGGTTTTGAAATCGCAGCTAGATAATATTAAATTATTTATAACCCTCTTTTAGCATATGAGTAAGGAACAATGCATTTTTATAATTATCCTGTTAAAAGAAGCATTATTGTGCGCAATTATAAGACTTATAATGCAATTGCATAAATACAAACAATGTGAGTACTTTAGTTCATTGCACAATTTTTGCGTTTTACATTTATATAACTTGTACATTAATATTATTAATGGCTTAAGTAGGCTTTTTAAAATAAGACAGCTATATCGAAATGTACTCATTTGCTTACGGCTCCGTTTTCCGTAAGACAGTTCCGCCAACCTCCGCTCCCGCCCACTCCGGTTTCAAGTCCACACACACTCTCCCCCTCCAAAGCATCCTTAAACATTTACCTGAGAAGTCTCGCAACTGCCCGTCAACCGGTTTTGTCCAAAGCATCTGAGAACTGGTAGGTATGCTATGGGCTACTGAATTGCCCCCCACTGGGAAAAACACTTTGGAATAATAAGAAAACTTATTATAAGGAGAATATAAACACAAGGCACTTAAGATATTTACCATACTACATAACACTTTCTACGTCCGTAATAAATGGCTTTTACATGTTAAAATGACTAGTTATTTTATGTATTTTGTAAATACGAACCAAAAAGAAGACAGTATAAAAGAAGGAATAGCTCGTTTTAAATAAAACTTGGAAACAACTATCAATTACGCATTAGGCCATGAAATTGATGAAATTCTACTAGATACAAGAGATAAACTGTACTTCATTGTGATGCATTAGACCATATTTAATATGTTTAACCTGGAGTAGGTAAGTAAAAAAAATCCGGCCACTTCTTTCCTTTTTAACAACGGAGACATAGGATTAGACAAGTGCTGTGGATTTGAGTTTTTTGTCCCAAGGAATATAAAAATCCGAACCAAGCATATGTTAAAAGTTCAACAGAAACCAGCTAGAGCATTATGTTTTATTAATATCGGGAAATAATTAAACGAACTAAAAGGATAACGAGAGCTGGCGTACAGCAATTGTTCACCCTATATATAGGAGTAGAGGATTGATGAACCAGGAATTTATAGAAGAATTATTCCTCTGTCGAATGCTGCCAAGGGTTTAACGGGAATTCTAACTGATAGAATAAATGATTGGGTAGAAATGAATACTCTAATATTCCCATTTCTATCAGGTTTCAGAAAAGGCAGAAGAATAACTGATAATGTATTTGGCATTAAAACATTGATAAACTAGTATTTATTTAACAAACGGGGTAGATTATACGCTGAACTTGTTGATTCAGAGAAAGCATATGCTCGAATTAATAGAGTGGCGTTATGGTATAAAATATGACTTAAAGGGATCAGTAAAGAGATGATTGTTTTGCTGAAGGAGGTTTATAAGGGTAATAGATGTGGTGAAGGGCGTGAGACTGAAGAAGTTACTCAAGATAGGGGGATTAGAAAAGGGTGTAAATTTAGTCCGATTCTTTTCAACTTATTTATGGACGACATATTGGTTGGTTTACAGCAAGTTAATATTCAAAAACCAACATCAACAAGTTCGAATATCTAAGCTTACTCTATACTGATGATTTAATGGTTGCATTCATCTCAGGAATCGATTTAAGGTATGCACTATTAGAAATTATGAGGTACTGTATAAAATAGGATCTTAAAATGAATCAAGAAAAGACAAAAATTATTGTGTTTAAAAAGGGAAATAAGTTGAGGAAGGATGAGAAGTGGTATATGGCCGAGGGATAAATACAGAATGGGAAGGAATTTTCCTGCTTAGGGATCATTTTCAGTACTTCGGGAGAAGCAGAAGAAATTTGCAATAACTAATGGTTTACTAGCTCTGAAGTTAATAAAGACATACATGTTCTTGGCCATCGATCTATATGCAATCTGGTTGGAAAGATTATATAGCTCAATTGTGAAGTCTAGGTGGGAATATGACATTGAAATGTGGTCGATAGATGACAGGTGGAAAGGCTTAGATAGGGTACTTAGTAGTGTCTGTAAGATTGTGATGGCAATTCCCAAAAATGCTGCATTGGCTGAGCACTCTAAGAAATGGGGATGGTTGGTGTGAGAGGATGTGTAATGGAGAGAGTACTAAAGTATTTCCAAGAGTATGGAATAGGTAATCATTATTGGATGTACAAAGATGGAGAAGGTGTTAAGGAGGAATAGAATGGGGGATTTATGTTTAAGAAGAGGTGATTTCTAGAGAAAGATTTTTGAAATAGGTTAAAGCGAGGTTTGATTGTATAGATAGTCAGATGTTGTATTTTACAATGCCGGAGAAGGGTTCGTTAATGTTTTTTCAGGAGATAAAAGAGGGTGCCAAATGAGAACAATATATCAGCAAATGCAATGATTATGATTATAGGTTAAAGGGCGCAAAATAGCTAATGCCATTAGCACCCAAAAGGGAGAGAGGGAATGGCATGGTTTATATTGGGAATTTCGAGATCATAGGGTTTTAGGTCTAGTGGTCAGCTAGGATTTGGCCCTTTAGCGAAAATGTAAAAAACGCAGAACATATCCTGTGTGAATGCTTAGGAACTAGAGAATGGTGACAACAACTGATAAATCGGAAATGGTTAAAGTTAAATAGTTCATTTGCAGCAAAGAAAATGGATCGGGAAATATTTGTATAGAGTTAAAATTAAACGGATATCGTCGGTAAGAGGAGAGGATTTGAGATTCGGAAAGGATCTCTTCAGGGTAATTTGTATGATAGAAAAGTTGTATTTATTTACAAATGTGTTTGTATATTATTGAACTGATTTGTGTTTCATTGGACTTGTTGGAGATAATTTGGTTGTTAAAAATAGGTTTAATATTTACCAGTGGGTTTGTATAAGACTCAATATTGACCTGATGTAGAACTTGGGTTGAACCAGGTCATATTGTTATATTGTACCTGATACAATTAAATTGTGTAAAGTTGCATATAATTAAACTATTTTATAAAATGACATGTACTACAACTGTCAGAATTATTTCTGAAATATAATAGTAGTCATTCAAATATATTTAATATGTGAAAATATTGTCAACTACAAATTGCGATTTATCCAGGTATGGAACTGGCCGATCTGCTGAAATAATAATAATAATAATAATAATAATAATAATAATAATAATAATAATAATAATAATAATAATAATAATAATAATAATAATAATAATATCCCATTATGAATTTTAATTTTTCATGTCAAAAATCAAAAATAAAGAAAATGAACTTATAAATCAATTAATTACTTCACGTTAACGCAAATGTATTTGGAATCATTTACATTGCAAAATTTCTGTTTTCGTCCAATAGACCTGGAGCATTTGAAAATGCTTGTCCGCTTTGGCACTATTTAAGAACCGTTGCAAACACAATTGCAATGACAGTTATCAGGAGGCTACTGTTTAACGCTCCTACTGGGACGCCTCAGGCGGTGGACGCTGATGATATTTTGGGAAAGTATTATTTTAAGGAGTGAAACGTACCAGTCTTAAGTTTAGGGTACCTACCCGGAATTTGCCATTTAAGAGAACCGAAGAAAACGTAGGATAAAACCTCAATCAGGGAGGACAGTCCTGGCGGGAATGGAATACCGGACTTCCTCCTCGCGAGAATGCGCTTTAACGACCTCGGCCATCCGCGGCGGTCGTAATGATTATCACACCAATTTAATTGTTTAGATTATTTAAATCACAACAATCAATTTACATACATGTGAATTAACAGTAATTATACAATCAGAAAAGGATAAAACACTAAGAGAAAGTCACGCTTGTAATCGCTATATTTCGAACTACTGGGAGTTCTTCTATGGCAAGAAGACAAGTGAAGGTGAAAGAAGTAAACATTAAATATCGAAGGTAACGTTATGCATGGAAACAGATGATACTAGCAACAAGAATTTGTGGGAGGAAAAAAAATTAATACGTAGCATTTTAACCAAGTAATATACGCGCAAAATATAGCTGCCAATATAGCTGCTCTTTCTCTAAGTAAACTTTCACAGCTATATGTAGATAACGCATCAATAAGTGTTAAATTCAAAGGCATCATCAAAATTCTTACAGTGAGATAAGGCATGTTGGGCAACCGGCAAGGGAGACTTGGTTTTAACAGAACGTCTATGATTGTTTATACGTAGCGAAACAACAGTAAAAGTTAAACCAATATAAAGTGCTTTGCAAAGTTTACAAGGTAACAAATATGCGACATTCTTAGAAGAATAGGTAGCAAATAAAGAAATGTTGAATCCTCTGGATAAATTAGGGCTGCGGAATGAATGATACGGAATAAATAGCGCACAGGTTTTATATTTTGGGCGTTGGCAATGATATGAGCTAGCAACGGGACCAGTTAAATTGGGAAAATAGGTTTCGGCGAAATATACTTTTAAGGTTAGGGGGCGTTCTGAAAGTAAGGTAGGGTACAAATTTAGAAAAATCACTTAAAGATGGACGCAATAATAAAGTATGACATTCTTTCAAAATAGGTCTGATGCTTTAATTACCGGCACGTAGGTAGTAACGCGGTTGATGAAGTTCTTATTGTAAGTTTTAGGTTTCTACTGGAAAGTTTTGTGCGCTGGGATTATACGGGATTTTAAAAGAGAGGAAGGATTATTTTGGTCTCTCAACTTTTGAGCTACGTTTCTAATATACTTGTCAAGAGATGAAAAGTTGTTCCGTTACACGACCAATTACACCATAGTTCCGCTTTACTAATAATTATTAGTAATTTACTAGTTTACTAATAATTATTAGTAAAGCGGAACTATGATGTAATTATAATCAACGTCTGTATTTGTAAATATGATATTTATCTTTGTGCGCCTTTCCCTTTTCTGTTTTCTGTTACAAGATGGCCTACTCTATTAAACATTATCCTAATACACGATGACCAGGTTGGTAAAAAAAGACAGGTGATATCCTGCGCCTTTTCCCTTTCAATTTTCCGTTACAAAACTACCTACTGCATATTTCTATTATCCTAATAAACAATGACTAGAGTGTTAAACATTTTTTCCCCTTCTTTACTGAACGGCCTACTCATAACAAATACTACACAACGTCTAAGCTTAGTAAACTTTCCGTTACGTAAGTACCTACTCTATAATTCTACTATACGAATAAACAATGACTATATTGGTAAACAATATATTTATCGTTGCGCACCTTTTCAGTTTCTGTTTTATGTTTTAAAACCGCAACTCCTGATAAATACTCTTCTAACACTCGTCGTCAAATTTGCCAACAAAGTGTGAGATTCCATACGACTTTCAATTTTCTGATAATTATTACCTGCTCCCCAATTCTAATATCCAAATGCTTTAAAGCAATCTTGAAACCGAACTATAATTAAGGTTACATATAATTTGGTGGTACTACGACGCAAGGAATTCAACTTCCAAACCATCAGAGTTTCTTAAGTATTTAGCTGTTAATTGTAATCATGCTTTCAAGTCAAACACTCAGTAATGTAACAAATGTCGAGTAAATTATAAAATAATGAAGAATAAGACTGTAAATTGTAAAATGTTATGGAGTTCACGCTACATACAAAACCAGCGACTTTGGCTATTTCCACGATAGATAAGGAAACCCCTCATATGAGGAACACCAGATTTTAAAGTTGTGCTTCCTGTAATTAAAAGCAATTTCAGATAGGTTAAATCCATTATTATTTACTTTCTCATTCGTCGCAAAGCTTAGGAACCTCAGGAACAAAAAGAATGTTGTTTCATTATTTGATGCAACCTCAAGACTTTCCGACTTCCTTGGCTCAGGGCTGGGAATATGGCGCCTCGGATTAGGATTGTAGAAGTATACAAAAGCTATTTTAGCTTCAGAGTGAAGTGTTTCGTATGGTTACATATAAATTTGAAGCTGTTACTTCAAAAGCAGCGTGCAGTTTAACATAGCAATGAAGTAGAAATCATTTTTAAAGGTGATATAAATATAACGGTGTAGATAATGCAGAACATTTAGTGTATGATTACATTTCTTCCAGGACTTTGCTAGAAGTGTGGTACACCAATTGTAACGAAAATAAAAATGATAAATTTGAATGACACACGAGAAATTTGGGAATATATGTAATAAATAAGAGGAGAGGTCCCAGTAGTCTTTTGGAAACAATCTATCATTTTTCAAACTACATATTCCCTTGTACAATTATTTACCCATAATATAAAACATTTTTGTGAGCTCGCAAAATGACAAATAGCTTCTACCAGCACGTTAGGGGTTCTGGCTGCGACCTAATCACATTTTAGCCTTAGGGTTTCATTGCTGTTCCCTAACAAACTTTTCAGCCTACAGTGCTTTTTATGGAGTTGTGCACATTTACTTCAGAACAAACGCCCTTACATTGGCGAAATCATAATTTGGAAGCATAATGGAGGAACTGTGCTCCTACTTGTGCAGCTACCTATATGAGGGATCTCGTAAATACATAGTTCGTGTTGTATTGAATCACATGGAAAGCCTCCAGATGTTATGCGTTTAAGAGAGTTTAAGTATGTCCAAAGTATATAATCACTACAATTGTTTATACCAATTTATTTTGCTTAATAATCCTTACCAAGATTTTGCTTTTAATTTCTTTAGACCAAAATTGAGTTTTATTATAAACGTTATTCAAAATTGTTCAGTAATTTCAATAATTCATTATATTTGATCAACTTATCACTATAACCTTGTGATAATTATAAAGACATAATCATTATATAAAAAGCTATTGTCATATAATGGGTACTTGAGGATGGTTTTAATAGTGTTTAACGCCCATTTTTGCTACAGAAGCACCACAGGCGGTGAACAATGGCGATACATGAACTGAAATGATAAATTGGGAAAGGATTTTTTTTAAAGGAAGGAAACATTCCAGGCCTAAGTTTAGGGTACCTTCCGTCATTTTCCAGTTATGAGAACTGAAGAAAACCTGGATAAACCCCCCAGTGAGGGAGGACGGTCCTGGCGGGATTCGAACCCCAGACCCCCCCGCTCACGAGTCCGCGTCTTAACAACCTTGGCCACCCGTGGTAATGTCGATCATTTGACCACCCACTAAAGTCATATGTTATTTCAAGGAAATAAGTTCCAAAACAATGGTGACTAATTGTATGGATCAAGAAACTTGCAAATTTCAGCTCTTCGCGAGCATTCAGTGTCATAAAATATTGAAATTCTTTAAGGGCTATGTTAATGGATAAATCTTGGTATTAGAAACTTCCTATTGATCATTGGCATTTTTCAAGAGGTAGTTTCATTTATAAAAATGTAAACAACATAGGGCGCTACGAATCTTGTTTCATAATATTTATATTTTAATTGGTTAATTAATTTAACTACTTTAATAATGTAACTTTCCCAGTTGCTTAAAGGACAGCCATGTTATATTATTGAGGTTGTGCAGGGGTAAGTTGGAATGCAACGGAAAATTTTTTTCCTGTAAATTAATTTTAATAATGCAGGCAATTTAATTAAATATATTTGTAATAAAATAACATTCGTTAGTTATTCGCGTGCATTACGATAATAAAAAGTGTTTAAATGTTAATAAGACCTGGAATCAGTATTATAAATGGGTAATGTTTTGGCAAAACCATTTACCAAACAGTTATAAAAGTTATTACTATAATGCAAAACTTTATAAAATATTTATTTAGAAAAAATAAATCCAAGACCTGTGGATTGACGACTTCACAAATTCGCAGTATAGCTCTGTTAGTTTCTCTTTTTGGATGAAAACTACCTGTAATCTATAGTTCATCATCTAAGTTTTACTTTGTACATAATATTGCTAAGTAATTTCCATTTTCCAGTAAAGCGCGCAATGATCAGCGGAACCCCTAATATACCATCCCCAGTGGTTTGTTCCTCTTGCAAATGACAGAATGGAATGGAACGTTAATGGGACATTTTCCAATGCAATTTGATGTCTTCACAATATTATTTAAAATTGTGATCTTCCTCCTGGAATTGTAATAATAAGAATAATATTAGTGGAAATCTGACTATAGACTTAGGGGAAGAAAGGATTTTTTGTGCTTATTCAGGAGAACCGCTACCTTGAGATTATTTTGCAGTACTAGGATAATATTACAAAAAAAAGAAAGTTTAGTGTTACTCTTTACACTTTCATTATAGAGATATACATATGCCAATAGCCATCACGTATCATAGAAAATCGGAACATTTGATTTTCATTAAGTTTTTAATTATTTATATAAATCAATCACCAATCTGTTAATATTCTTCTCTAAATTTTTAGAAATTCAGTTACATTTGTAATTGTCAGCAGTATGCAATTCATGGCTATCAAAATAATCAAAGGGAAAAATAAAAATTCCTAGCAAAACGGGGGGATTGCAATAAACAATGATGCTAATAGTAATAATAATAATAATAATAATAATAATAATAATAATAACACCAGAGCATTGGTGAAAGAAAAAGTTTATTATCTAATAGAAAAAGAATTAAATTAATATTTTAATGACAGTTAAATATTTTGTTAATGGCCGAGGTTTTGCTCACTTAGCGTATCAATAAAATGTGTGAAGTTCGCCACCACTTAAGAAAACGATTCACAATCAGCAACATAGAAAAAATTAAGAACATATTGTTCATAAACGCCATAGATTAAACATGAATTATATGGGTTTTAACGGTGTTCCCTTGCTGACTTTATGCTGTTTGAAATAATTTTTCGAATCAGTTTCAACTATTGCCAAATGACACAAAATTTCAAAAGATTTTTAAATACAACAGTTTGCGTGGGGCATTCACTTTTATTAATATATGCTGTTAATTCATAGGTACAATTATAAAATTACAAATCTTATGCAAATTTGCATTTGCATCCAGTTAAAATTTATGAATTCTGCGCCAATAAAATAATAAATAAAAAACCTCAGTTTCGAAACGTCTTAGCTATTAACATGCACCATAGGTGCACTTGGAATTGAGTAAGATAAATTGTTTTGTAAAGCATTTCATTATTTTCATAAAATTACTGGAATTTGCACATTTTACTACATATATGTAGTATATGCGCCTGTATTAACTGTTATCTGTAAATTTACATTTTTACATTTTCTTTAAAAATGGGAATGCTTCATGTTTGCCGATAAGTTTAACATTTGTAAGTTTGGTCATGAAATAAAGATACTTAACGTGGTTTTGTTTGCCTTTGCAAATTAACATAGTATATATATCGTGTGTATACGGACGCCATTTGCTGAAATGTAATATATGCATGTATTAAGAGTAATACAAATAAATAAATTAATTAATGTTTATATGTACATTGCTACCTCTAGATATAAAACCAGTCAATGAATTTAGTATTCCGTTTGATATTTTAATAATTTTCAGAAATTCGTGCACCTAAAAATTATTAATAAAACATAATGCAGAGTAGATCCAATTTTCGAAGTTATGCCTATAATATGTTTGTTTTGGTAAAAAAAATAACTTTTACGCTTTTACTGGTATAGTGTAGAACAGCCAGTATGTGCTTTTTTGAATTTGGAAAGTAAGTCATAATTGAACTTATGCAATATTACAGAACAGTTCTTCCAACTATCCACATTTCTTATACATTTGCGTTTCAAAATAATTAATAACGAATACTGAATTTGTCATTAATCTTAATGCATTTTTTCAATGTCTCCACATTTTATGCATTTATATAGGTTAATTTAACTTTTTTGCGTTTAACTATCTAATGTGCACCATCCAAAATAAATAGAATATATTTGTTAGCATGATAAAATGCATCCATTAGCCTGAATGCTCGAGATATCCTCGTTTATCTGCATGTCTGACACCAAGCGCGTTTTCTACTCCTATGATTTACTCCATTACCAACTTCTGCATATTTCTATTACCCTGATACATTTCGGTTTTCTAAGCAACTGAACGATTGAGAATATTTATTTTTTGCTACTACCGAACAAATTCAATCCCTGATCAAAGGTGAGGGGATAACAGCTTCCATTACTAAAATCAATTACCGTTTCCACTCGAATACTTGGAAGCGTAAAGAACAGAAGGTGAACTATAAAAGAATAAGGTATAAGGCAGCAATGTGGAAATCATGAAAATGATGAATAGCTTTGAATATGCACGAAATGGAATTCTGACTGTAACACGATAGATATGGAAATCCTTGAAATCAGCACATTAATTCGTTGTATTGTATATGAAACCATATGCTTGTATCCAATTCAATTACATTATTTTTATAACTACTACACGAATTGTGAAGCAAAAGAAATAAAGAATAGATGATTTTTCAATGCAAACTGAATGCATTCTTGGTTCAGTACAAATAAAATGGTCCCTGAGATTAAGATATCAGAAATAAAAACATATTATTTTAGCACTACAGTGAAGTTAGTATTATTTCACATAAATTTTACTTTACTATTTCATAAGCATTTTAATCGATTAATTTTATAGAAACATTTTTTTTTTAATCGGGTGCAAATAAAAAATTAGATAAAATGTTGAACTACATTCGGCTCTGCTGTTACTAGGAGTCAGAAAAGAGAAATGCAAATCAAAACTGTAAAATAACCAGAAAATACTGTTCGGTCAGTATAAATGTGCTAAACAATCAACTTTCTCTGTTATATTTGCGGTACCAGAAGCTGCATGGAGCAAATACCGTGCAACACTGTGTCTCCAATACGCCCGCTATGTTATATGGAACGATCGATATAGCTATAAATGCCTACTGGACCATTTTTTATTCTAATTCTTAGAACTTTCATTGCTCCGTCTACATATAAACGCAGAAATCACCATTAAAACATATTAAAGTAATTTATTTCCAAGCATTGATATGTTTTTTAAGCTTAAGATTGCAATTTCACACGTTGATATATAAATTTACTTTGAATAATTAAACAATGATAAGAGTGAAACAAAAATTAGGAAATGCTTATCTAATATAAAATAACGGTTTTATGCGTGAAATTCTTACGTTTTAGACAGCTCACAGTATACAAATGTGAAAAACCTACGTTTGTGCATGGAAGTCGGATTTGGCCGGTAAAACAAGAGAATATAAGGAATAAAACGTAAATACCACACAACCTGCGTGCCTGAATATTTCTATTCATTTGAAAGCAACATCAGTTTACTGATCTTAGAATGAATATATCTTCCCCGCATTTATCCCAAATACTATTGTCCTATGCAGAGGGGACGCACTAATCATGTAGTATTGTCCTTTCGAACACATGACCTTGCACTTTCTTTAGCAGTTAAAGCTTGCTTCTTCGGCCAAAATATATTTCAAAATTAGTGTTTTAAAACCTCCATCTTTTGAGCAAGAACAAGAAAGGGTTCTTCAAATCTAATTAATTAATGTAAAATTTTCCATTTCTTTTACTTTTACAACACATTAAGCATCAAGCTCACATTTCCTCATTTTTAGAATGAACTAACTAAAGGTTATATTTTCAGTTGCTAAAATTAAAAGTAACATTTTTGGTACCTAAATCTCTTAGTTCGTCAATAAATTAACATAAATTCTTTTCGGTTATAGGATGTGATACCATAGTTAAACAAAAAGGTACTTTAGAGTTATGATAAAATTTACGACGTTTTAAGACGCTTTGGACTCTAATAAGAATTTTAAAATATCAAATTTGATTAATGTCATTTTCCACATGACAAGAGCATCTAAACGTATCACTTGATAAATGAAATATCGCTTAAACTAAATATGATTACAATGGCAACAAACCAATAATAGACGTAAACAATTTTTCATAAAGAAAAGCGTTGATACCCACCCAAATGGCCGAATGATTTCGGCAATAGTTAGGGGAGTACAATGGTCTTAAACCATTTGAATAGAATCCGGCTTCATTTTAGTAACTCAATAACTAGTTAAAATCGTAGAAAAATGCTCATTTGGATATGTGACAATCAGCTGTAAGTAACAAAATTTTACGCCCCTGTTAACACACCCACACACATCCAGACAGCTGACTGGTTTGTAATAAGAATCGTCTAATTATATGGCTATTTGATAGTTGAGATAAATGATACGTAAACATGCGAATGCCATTTAAATGCCAAAATTGAATATTGGAATGCTTCAAGATTGTATGTCCTACCTCTGTACATTTGGTCTTGAAATGGACTACATAATTAATGCGGTTCTTTTTGCTTTTACATATAACTTATTTTAATATATTTTATGCTTATTTATTTAAATTTAACATGGACATGCATTGAGATTATTATAAATAAATTCTAGTTAGTTGAATATTTTATGTTTATAGGTACTGTGCCACGTTTAGTTTTAAAATCCAGATATTAAACTTCGTATTCCGTCTCATAATTTAATAACTTTCAAAATTATGTGTACATTAGAAAACTTTAATATGTAAAAAATGCAGAGAAGTTTTGCCAGTATGCATAACATACCTAAAATAGATGTTTTATTTTGGTAACTAATATAAAACCTTATATGTATCTGATGTAGTAAAGAACAGCCAGCATGTACTTTTCGGTATTTGGAGAGTAAGTCATAGTTGAATTTGTACAATATAATAGAACATGTCTTCCTACTTACCATAGATATTATGAAATTTCGCTTCTGAATAATTGATGACGAAACCCGAGTTTTTCGTTTATGGTAAGATACCATGGTCAATATCTCCATATTTTATGCATTTCCGTCATTTTTGTGCCCTTAACTACCCTATGTACACCATCCAGAATATAAAGAATTAGTTTATTAGCATGATATTATTCAGCGATTATTCTGCTTGCTAGAGATATCGACGTTCCCCTCCATGTCTGACACTAAGCACGCTTTCCGATTCTGTGAATCACTGCGTGACCACCTTCTGCTTGTTTCTATTATCCTAATACATGTCGGATTGCTACGCAACCAAAAGTTAGGCACATTTTAATTTTTGCTACTACGGAACCAATTGAATCTCTTATCAAAGAGGTGAATAAAGCTTCTATCGCTAATTGCAATAACCGTTTCCGTTCGGAAACTTGGAAGCGTAAAGAATAAAAAAAAGGTAAACTGTAAAATAATAAAGAATTAAGCTACAAGGTGGAAATGATGAGCAACTTTGGATATATACGAAACAGAATTCAGACTATGGTACAAAGATACAGGATTTGCTGAAATCAGCACCATATGTCGTTATATTGTATACAAATTCTTACGATTTTTACCAATTCATTTCCGTACTTATTTTCTTATAAGCTCTTCACGAATTATGAACTGAAAATGAAGAATAAATAATTATTTAACACAAATTGAATACACTCGTGGTTAGTACACGTAAAATGGCACCTAGGATTCAGATGAAAGAAATATACAGTTGTTGTTATAAAGCTCTACAGCGAAGTTAGTGTGATTTCATATAAATTTTAGTTTACTACTTCTTATGCAACTTAACAGAGTAATTTTATAGAAACAAAATAGTTTCAAATAGTATATAAATTAAAAATTAAACAAAATTCTGAACTGCGTTCGGCTATGCAGTGTCTGTGAGGCAGAATAGAGAAAAGTGCAAATAATGACGGTTAACCAGCCAGAAATTACTGTTCCACCAGTATAAATGTCCTTAACAAACAACACTCACTCAATTACATATAGAGCAAATACTGTGCAACACTATGTGTCTCCAACATGCCAGCTATGGATTATATTCAACACCTTATAGCTATAAATACATACTGGACTTTCTTATATGCTAATTCTTAGACACCTCCTTACACTGTCTATGTGTGTATGCAGCAGTACGCAAAAGAAAGAATTAACGTCATTTATCTTCAAGCAAATATATCCTGTCCGTATTTTTTCCATTTTAACTAAAAATTGCAATTTCACTAACTGTAAAATAAATTTTATTTGATTATTAAACAATGTTAACAGTGAAATAAAACTTAGCAAATGCTTACGTAATGCATGATTACAGTTTCATACATGAAATTCTTGGCTCTTAGAGAAGTTAGTGATTAGTCAATAGTCATTTACTCACCCGTAAAAATCAAATATGTGATATTGGATAACTCAGGTTATGGAAAAAATAGAAAAGCAAAAAGAGACAAATACTGGTTTAAAAATTAAAACTTACAAAGTATACAGGCATGTCAAAATATGATTTAGTTGTAGTATTCAAATAACAGTAATAATTGTGTGCAACAGATTGTTATTTAACTTTAAATCTTAATTTATATTAGAAGTGAATGCCTTTAGATATGCTTCTACACTGTAAAAACAATTTTCAAGCAGTAAAGATTGCACACCGATTTCAAAATGTTTGGGGCATCTAGTAATCTATTAAAATTTGTGGCAGTTTTTTTGTATAATTTAGTACAATTATATAATGTGCTGTCTTCATATAATGTAGTATTACGACTTAAGCTCCTTAACGAATGGTTGTTTCTTGTATTATGATTGCGTCAACCCTATGAAAAACAAGCTACGAAGTGTGATCTGCGCGGAGAAGTGCGACAAGGTATCTTCACCTAAAGTTGCGGAGTATTTTCGAATAGGGAGACAACGGAATGTGCAAAACACTAAATAAAATTCATTCATTTGGATGAAAAACTGTCCACTGAAACAATAACCCAAATCATAAATTTGGGTTATTGTTTCATTATTTCATCAAAACTACAAATAACCAAGTTCGATCGAGTTATTTTTTGCTTGCTTCTTTGCTTGCTTCCTAAAACAGTTCATTACGAGTAATTAAATGCTTACGTGCTAAAGCTGAAAGTGAACGGAAATCTCAACTTGAATAACTAGTAAAGAAAGGAATTCACTTATGTGAAATGTAAGGATTTAAGTAGAATTTTTTTATTCCGATTATATGCTTTAGGGGCATTTGGAAATCATGTACAATAGTATTTGTCGTGTCTTATTAATTTATACAACATGGTTCAATGAACATGAGATTTCTCAATATATTCCCTTCAAAATTCAATGCACCATTGCATGTGCACCATAAAAATATATTGAAGTTATTTATTACGATGAGGCATTACGCCCATTATCCTACATGTTCCAGATATCGATGTAGGTCTGAATATCTGTCACCAAACACGTTTTCTACTAGCGTTTCACTGCCTGAACATCTTCTGTGAATTTCTGTTATCCTAATACATCACTAATTGCAACGAAACCGAACCACTGACAGTATCATCACAATTTTAATTTGTGTTACTCCGAACAATTGCAATATCACAGATTCAAGTGTGGATAAGGCTCTTGTTAAAACCACCAATGAAATTTGTGTATAATTGTTAATTAAATTACTCTATTAGCATTTTTATATTCGCATACATTATTTTCCCTACTTTTCAAATACTACTAATTTAATTAAATCCTTTATTTTATAGATTAATTGAAAATTAAAGGGTATCAGATTTATCTATGACCAAATGTCTTTAATAGATAAATGGTAATTCATATTTTGGTATGTGAATAGTAAAATAAGGAGATAAGGTGGGTGTGAAAATATTTGCAAATTATTTATGTATATGATAATGGCGACTGATATTCCCATATCCTAGAAACAAGTGTAACAACTTTTGCTATGCATGTAATTAGTAAGAAAATAACAAAATAGATCGCTTTATTGCTCTTAGGCTTAAGTTTGCTTATTTCTAAGCATTAAACTCTGCAACATCTTATAATGATAGAAATGAAAGTTGGTATATGTGTGATTCAGTATTTATCAAAAGAATCTGCGTATTATTTACACAGCTCCCATACTTAAATTGAAAATCTTATGGAACCAAGTTTATTCTATTTAAACTAGCATGCAAGTACAATCTGAGACACTACTGCGGAGGTTGCTTTATTTCATGAATTAAAAGTGGAAGGTTTTATCCACTTTAATAGAATGAAATTAAAATTTTGCTATTTATTATAACTGAATGTAGAAGATGTATGTATGTCTCTTTAGTCCAATTTGTAAGTAGTCCAAACAGGGTCTTCTTAATTAACAATATCAAAATAAATAGATATGAAGAATATATCATTTATGAATATAAATTTCTGCTTCGCATAATAATATATTTCTTCAATTCACTTCCAAAATCAATCACACGGCCTAGATGGCTATTAACTATGAGAAGCTTTTTGTTTAGGATTGCCAATTCTTGTTATTTACCTATGCCATCGTGGTAGTCGCTTAAGTATCTGTAAGACTATACTGAAATGAATAGGGAGATGTTTAGTTATTATTATATTCTTCTTCTTTCATATTATTATTATTATTATTATTATTATTATTATTATTATTATTATTATTATTATTATTATTATTATTATTATTATTATTTTAGTAGTCGTAGTAGTAACAGTTGTTTTTGTTGTAGTAGTAGTAATAGTAGTAGAGTAATAGTAGCAGCAGCAGCAGTAATAGTAGTAGTAGTAGTAGTAGTAGTAGTAGTAGTAGCAGCAGCAGCAGTAGTAGTAGTAGTAGTAGTAGTAGTAGTAGTAGTAGTAGTAGTAGTATTTGTAGAAGTTTAGTAGCAATTATATTTTATTATTTTTATCATCATCATTGTTATCATTATTGTCACTGTTATTACAACTGATGGTTGGGAGAAAAAAACAGTTCTCTTCTAAGAAAAAGTATTAAGAATGCAATAATAAACAAAAATAATATTAAAAAAACGTTATTTAATAAATCCCTTAACATGTTTTATTATATAATTTTACTGCAATTTTTTTGCTGCTGTGAAAGCAATTCAGTGGATACTGATAGTACATTACATGTAATGATAAACTGGGAAAACAATTTCGTGAAGGAAACGTTTCGGGTCTAAGTTTAGATAACTTCCAAGGCATTTGCCGTATATGGTTTACGGGAAAGAACTTAAGTCCAGGAAGCTGGTTCTGGCAGAGTGCAAAATGCACACATTTATTTTACGAATCGGTTTCTATCAGTGTCACATATACAAGTATGAAAAAAATATCCATCTTTTAATACTTTTTATAAGACATATTGTGAAATTTAAAAACCAAGAAATTATTGCTCCTTAATATTTCAAAAAGAAAAGGTTAAATTAGTTACCAATCTATTATTGCATGCTTAAGTTTAGCATGTACGCAAATATTGGATTTTATAAGACTTTGTTTAAAATGCATTATTTTCTAAACTATAAATGTATTAAGATGCATTTGTATAAATATAAACAAAGTAAATACTGTAGTTTCATTGCACAACAAATGAGTTTTATGTAAATATGCATCATGAAGGAATATCTTAAGAAATAACTGTAAGACGCTCTTCAAGTACCGTAAATAAAGAATACATACCGAAATTGACTCCTTCATTTGTGCACCTGTTTTCGCTTAGAGACACTCCCATAAAACTTGCTTATTCTCATTCCTCTCTCAAGCATTCGCTTTCTGGTTACAAAACGCCTATCTTCCATTCACCTGAAAATCTTAGCAATGGCTTCATATTTCTATTATTCTAATATACGATAGCTAGTTTTGTAAACATGATGCATATATCTCCGCCCGCCTTTGGTATTCTTACATGACCACACATTGTAATTTCTTCTGATGTCTAGATTGGCATAAATTATACTCTGTTTGATATTTTGTGTTCAAGGATCCCAGAGCATAACGGTCCATTGAAAATTCAAAATACTCACTTTAAACTAGCGGTTTATATGCGGATTCTCAGTAAGAGTATGGAATAAGTGATAACATAAAGAAAAGTTTAGCTTCAGGGTGTAAATGCTGTATAGTTCTCGCTTCACAGAGAAAATAAAACACTTTTGATTATGTCCACCACAAAGATGGAAGTCCCTTATACAACATATTTTATTTTCACTTCATATAATTAAGAGAAATTTCAGCCTATTTAATTTTTTACAAGAACTGCGAACAAACAATATTTAATTATTTATTGCATACTAAATAGATACTCCGAAACCCTAGGCTTACTGCGCAAAATACAGCTCCTCAAATTTGGATTGCAGAAATATCCAAAACTTTTCATAGCTATACAGTGAAGTACTTAGTATAATTTAACAATGATTAAACTACCAATTTATAAGTAGATGAATAGGGTAATCAAATTGAAATAACGATATTTAAATCTACAAACACACACACATAAATATATATGCAGTGATAAGCTATGAATATAGCTTGTATTATTTTATTTTGATAATTTTTCGTGATTTTTTCGTAACTATCGAAAAATATTTTCATTGGAATGAAATGCCACTTTCAAACACAGAAAAAAAAATTAATCATACTTTTTCCATTTACGAGAGAATAGGTGACTGAAATACCTATCTTCTTCGAAAACATTCGTTCTTGCAGAAATTTTAATGCTCAAAGACCTTCTTCACATTCCTATTACCCTAATACAAGAAGCCTTTATGAGAAGTCACACCGCCGCTTCTCCCCACCAATTCGCTCACTTCTCTCTTCCTTCATTGGCTGTGAATTTCTACAAACAACGCCCTGCAATTAGCCAATTCATAATTTGAAGCTGTATAAAAGAACAATGCTCCGCCTCTTAGTTATGCCACCACCCACCAGAGAACTCTTGTATAACGCAGAGTTTTATCGTGTTGTTTTGTATCATTTAAAATGATGTTTTGCGCTGAAAGTACAATTACAGACCTGAAATTGGCAAAAATATTACCACTATGTTATGTATCTATTCGGTTTGCTTACTGATCATAGCTAGTGAATATGTACGTTTTTATTTCCCCGAAATTTAATTTATTCTTTGAGAAAATGATAATGTCATTCAATTGTTAACAAGACTCCTATACAATTTACAATAACGTAAACAAATAGGGGGTAATTTCCACAATGTAGTACTATATCTTTTAGAATGAATCTTCTTACTTTTATGCAATCGTTATACAACTAAATTATATGTGAACACATGAATAATATCTAATAACGTTTATTGCGAATATACTTCTTTCACTCTATATTACTGATAATGAAAGCACAACTTTGTACTCCATATTTTGTGTCATAATCATGTTTGATTATATAAATTAGCTGCAAAACGTTGTTAAATGCATCGTTCTCTTGAATTTTCAAGGATATGTGTGCTGTGTTGAGATTCTGAAGCTGCAAGTTTGAATTTGGAGCAATAAGTTGGAATTTAACTCAGTCGCTTTCACTCTTACTTAAACCCTTAACATAATCATTAGAATCAATTAATTTGGAATTGATCAAATTAATCATTCTTATGCCCCACAGAGTAGGACATGATTATGGGCGTATGAAAGTCTGAAGTCTGTATTATCAAGAGAATGTTTGAAGGAACTTCACCACACGAATATAAGATATATGTTTTACTGTAAAACTAAATTAATGAAAAGTTAATCTAGAAAATAATAATTAAAAAACGTGCACTGCCGACTTCATAAACTCTCAGTACAGTGCTATAAGGTCCGCACTCTAGTTGTAAATTGACCTTGATCTACCGTTCGTCACCTAAGCTTTACCGTGACTTTTGCCTGGTTTCCTTTAAACTATAATTGTATAGCACATTTTCACACTTTGATCTTCTTTACAAAATAAATACTGTGTTCTGGTCACGTGCTCAACGAAAGCATGGCCGTCTAACGACCAATTTCTTGAGTTATTCCTATTTTGGCAAAGATAAAAGTATAACTTTATTGCTTCTCTTTTGTTCGTATAGTTTTACTAACGCGTATTCTCATCCTGTTACTTAAATGAAGTTAATCTAAATTTGTAGAAAAATTCACAATTTTTTGTTTGTTTAATGAAATAGGGAAAGGTTAAGTGTTTTGATTGCAGCATACCGTTTTCTCAAAACTATTTCATTGTGTAGAGTTTTAAAAATATAATATTCCCCTCAGAAGAACATTTATTTAATTCGATGAAAGATTTCTGTGAATTGCAATGGTAACAATAGCCACATAGAATTTTAGGAAGAAAAATCCATTATCCTAGTTGCCCAGACATTTTAACGGGATAAGTATAGCTATACATGCCAGGATATTACTATATGGAACAAAAGCCTTGTGTACCACATTCATTGTTTTTAAGCAAGACGCACTTAAAATTTAATTAAATACAAATAAGCTGTGTTAAAGCACCATGATTAATTCTCTTGTCTCACCAAGCATGTGTGTGATGCTCGTCAACATTTGCTCGGTAGGTAAGAGGCCATGAAGGAAAATTAGAAATACATTAGCCGTAAGGTAATATCGTGTATATTTTGTGGTTTTCATTTTAATGTTTTGTGTGCTGCATTTTATTATAAGTGAAACAATCTGTTAAACAGCACAGAAAAAACCATATTTTGGAAGATTGACATGTAAACAATAATATCACATCATGAAATACTACAGTTTGCTTAATGATATTGAATGAAACTGCGTTATAAAAATACAATGCTAAAACTCAAAATTAAATTTTATTGCGTAATGTAAAAGTATATTCCTATTCAATAAAATATTTTATTTTTGTGCCAGCTGGTTGTGAACATGAAACCATTAAAACAATTAATGATATATATTAAAAGTATTACACTTAACATTAGATCTTCGTGGAATTCACTACGATTCTTTCCTACTGTGCATTTCATTGTAATATATTTACAGAAAGTTACACATTTAGGTATTTATCCGCCTAAATTGACTCCGTTACTTGAGAACGTATGTTTATTTTGAAAAATTTTATGGTGCTTAAAGTCTAATTGTGGTCTTTATAGTTATGGTCATGAAATGGCCTCTTTTAATTTCATCTGGTTTCTTATTTTTTCAAAAATTAACTTATTTATAAATCTATTCAATGTATATTCTTATTATTAATGGAATTTTAACGTGCATGTTAACAATATTGTAAAAAGCATCCAACTTGTCGAAAATATTGTCCTTATAGATTGCCACATGCATTTTAAAAATATTATAAAAGCATCCTTCTTGTCTAAAATATGGCCCATATAGATAGCCACATCTAGGAATTAAATCCAACTATTTAAATCACTAAGTTAGGTATTCATATCAGTTCCACATTTTATTAATTTTCATATCTTGTGTTCATCTGCCATAATTAAATAGCTGGTTTGGAATAAATATAGCATATTTATGCTAGTTATAGTATTGATCCCTTTTGTATGATTTTAATTGTGTAAATAACGTTAATTCTTGTGCTTTTATTGATTTTAGGTTGTAGAACAGCGAGTACTTGCATTTTCGTTTGGAATGCAAGTTATAAAAAAAAATGACTTTAATATACGAGCTATTTTCCAAATTGTCACAATGTCTATGATTTTTCGTCTTTATTGATAGTCAAAGTATTGTGTTTTATATAATACATATATAGTTTATCATAGTCACTACCTGAATATTTTATGCACATTCTTTGTTTAATTTGAATTTTCTGGCTATACATACAATGTTTTGGAGAAAATATGATATACTTATTAGCATAATTCAATATATTCATTATACTGCAGGCTCTAAATATCAACGTTCATTAGTTATGAATCACTTCATGCGCGTTTACTTTTTCTGTGCTTCGTTACATTACCAGCTACTCCATAAGTCTACTATCCTAATATACCAAGTTTTATTTCCGGTTACGTTCACGCTGCTATGGCACCATTCGATTTTACAATTTCTGTGCTTCGTTAAATACCCACACACTATATAATTAATTCTACTCTTCTAATACAGCAGGTAATAGTTGCAAGGTATATTCTTCTCAGGTTACGAATAGTATTTGTGCCTCTATCGGACAATAAATAGATTTGCGTGCCTTAAATAAAAGGAAATTTAACTTATTGTATATATATATGAGTATGATCTATATAGGGACTTTTATATCCGATATCATAAACTTTTTCCTTTCTCTGTTTCGTTACATGACCATCCCATTGCGCGCTTTTCCTATCCTAATATGGGACGACTCCTATAGGATATGTTTATGGTTATATTACCACTTCTACTGGAAAGCAAATGCCCATCTTCAAAATAATAAGGAATTATACACATTGCAGACTCTGTGTGCCCTAAATAATTTCTTTTACCTGCGAGTCTGACGCAATGGGCATGTAACGGATAAATTAATACTGCACCCGCTAAATTTCCATTAAGTAAGGAACACCAATTTTTGTGCTACTGCAGGGCAATAAATTTAATGTTGGTGGCCCGTACAGTCAATTAAAGTATTCCACTGATAATTTGAATTATGGTTGGCATTTGGATGCTTGGTAGATAAAGAATAGGAAGTGAGGTATAAAATAGAAAATTATAAGACTGCAAGGGGGAAAGGTTGAGTAGCTTGCGCTACAAACGTAACCTAAGCATTCTGACTAACTTTCCACAGCGAATGCTGCTAATCAATCTATTTTTGTGTTCTACCGCGTATAAATTACTACAATTTACACCAATTTAGATGCATTATTTTCCTATAATCACTACAGAAATTGTTAATACAGAACAGTTTAATGTTTAATACGTACTGATTACACATAAATGTAAAACTCTTATCTCAATTCTCGAAAAATAGCTAATGGAATTAGTATAAATATTATATGACCTATTGTTGTGCTTCAGAGAAGTTCTATTTATGATTCCATATTTATTTGATGTTACCTTTTAAGCAGTTGAACACCGCCACAGACGGTCGAGATAGTCAATACACGGAACGGAAGGTCGGAAGTTAGATTTCCGCCAAAACCGTCTTTAATGTGGTTGTTAACAGGTTTCCTCTGTTCCCACAAATGGCCTTGAACGCTTCACTCCTTCAAAAAGAATTCTTTTCCTAATTTCTGGTTTCATCTCACGCATTATAGTGCCTAATCTTGTGATATCTCAGCTGTTAAAATCATCGTTAAGCATTATTTTAAAAAGAGACCAAATAGAATATTTATATAGAAAAATAGAAATTTAATAAGTAAAATACTGTGGAAATGCAGAACGTAAAGTGCAATTATACTTGAGTACATTTCTTTGTAATTTTTTATTGTAACTATGGTAAAACCATCCCATTGTAAACAAAAACATCATTACCCAATGCCAGAAAGGGAAATGTAGAAGCATTTTTGCATGTATAAGAGGACTAATTCTCAAAATACTAAAATTCTTCTATGGGAACATCTCATATTTCAGGCTTTTAATGCACAAAACCTTCTGTATATTCCTATTTCCCTAATACAGAAACCCCTGTGCGCACGAAAAGAGCTGCATTCCTTGCATAACTGCTCTCATATTTAAACAGTTTCGTTGACTGCGATCGGACTAATTAATTGTTCGGCCTATCAATGTTTGGTATGGGGAGGAATTCAACATTTCACTTCACAATTTATACACAGGCAACCTCCAGATATTGGCGAATTTGAAGTTATAAATACTTACAATGCTCCTCCTCTAAGTTGTGCTATCATGTATTAGGGGGGTCTTGTGTAGTACAAAGTTGAGAAAAACTTTAGACAAATTAAAGTATTCACAAAGTTATATCAGTAACATATTCGGTGTATATTTATTTTGATTAGAAATAAAACTAAACGTGATATCAGTTTTCATATCTGTAGAACTAATTATATCTTTATGAGAAAATATTAATTGCATTCAACTGTTAACGATAAAATTTAAAAGTTTGTAATACAGTAAACAATAATAGTAATGTCAGAAATGTAATTTTATATTTTATCTTATTACACATATTACACTTTCCTTACCGTTAAATAATATTGTGCGGAAAATTTTCAAACATTTAACAGGTATAATAAAGTTAATTTGTTCACCCCTATGTCGTGTATTTGACGTATTTGATGTAAAATCTACCCCGCTTGTAGGGGAAAGTGTGGGGATAACGTCACTTGCAGTTGACTATATTCAAAACTTTCCAACGCGCTTGCGGGCTAGTGTGAATGGCTAGTACATGTAGTTTGTTTAATCAAGCAATTGTTTTCACTTTACTCACGGTTTGTTATCATCTCTTTATTACATAGAAAGTTGCTAAGGAAATTGCGCCCCTCTAAATACAAATATCTAAGTACATCGATTAGGAGCTCCAATGGAAAGTTACGAAATTTGGTTAATTTCAGCAAGTGATGTTTAACAAACAAACCGAAATGAGTCCACCAGACTGCAGATGTGCGGTTCGAATCCTCCCAGAATGCCCCAATGGTCTTTCAATTTTTTGTACCCCTGATCGGAGAAAAAATTCTGGGGAAATACACTAAGCATAACAGCCTAACACGCTTCTACAAAGAATTCCTTTCCTATTTATGATTTCATCTAATTTATATCATCATTGTCTACCGCCCATGATGTCATTGCGAATAAGGCCTTTACTACTATTACGACACATAATAAATATTAATTTCATTTTAGAATATTGTTTCAAGAAATAGTTTCTTCCACTATAGGCAGTTATAAACACCAACACACTCCTATAACAAACAGTATATCTATTCAACAAAAGATATTATTAATGGATATTTTCAATGATATGAACGGAGTTGTACTTAAAATACTACAATATTGACTTAAATGCTCTTATTTTTTGTTTAAGTGTCTCATGTTGTTAAAATATTCAAACTTGCTCTGCCACATACCCCCATAGTACCAGCGAATGTTCAGTGCAAAGTAAAATCTGCGTGTGATGATGCTGAGCTGCGCAAGAGGATGTGCGAATTCCTTGGCGTGATGACAATTTGATCGCCAATTGTATAAATTAGCAAGAAATAATTGTTGCATATTGCCTGAACAAAGTGACGGCACAAAAATCTCCATGCCATCTGAGCTGGTGCGTTAATATAAATTTAGGGTTGACGAAAATATACACAAATCAAAAACCAATGTCATTTTTTAAAGTTTAATAATTATTCATTTTGTATTTCTGTGTTACTAACTTGTACAGTTAATTCAATATGAAATTTTCTCCAACTGCAAGGTTAATGAGTTTAAATAAACAAATGCTTCTACTATCAAATTGCATTTTTCCTGCCGATCGTCGATCTGCTCAGTAAGTTTTAAATGAAAATGTGGCATCCCCTAACAAATATCTGCTGACCAAATTCAAAAAGGAAAATGTTGAAGTTTGCAGGTATATCCTTGCATATTTCCATGGTAAATGTTCAGGAAGTGGGAATTATGAAATTCCAAATATATCTCCGCACTTCTTCATATTCTAGAGAGAATTCTGTAAACAAATTTCAACTTACTTTTTCTAAGCGCTTAACAAAATCTGAAAGGGCTTAACAAAACCTGAAATAGTTATCCCTTATTTCTTTTCTCGCGTTATTATGCAAAAATATTACAACGCATATCAGTGTCTTTATAATTGGCCACCTAGATGGAAAAGGGAAATGCATAACAATGACATTTTCAAATGCAGAAGTATTGTGTGTCTGTAATTATTTACGCTACTGCAAGAATTCTTTCTTTATCTGTATTGCAACCAACTGAGATTCTCAATGTTTATACCCATCTAATGTCAGTATCTTTTGTATTAGTAATGAGATTTGATGTCCTCTTACGGTTACAATATTAACTTGTGTCATTTGTCAGTAGCTCATGAGGTGGTGGCAAATGATACAATATATTTTACGTATTTTAGACCTCTGTCCATTTACTGGGAATAAAGGTATTTTGTGAAATATTATAGTTTCATACATCGTGCTAACTGTAACGTAAACTTAAGCTAAAATTCCGAGTTATGGTAAAACATTTAAACCATGTATCAAACAACACCGTTTCTACATGAATGCGTAGAGGATGTGCGAGACTGTGTTACTGTCCAAGTGCATACGATTACAATATTTATGTAGCTTCTATCTTTAAGTGGATTCTAAATTTATTAATTTATCTCTAAGTTGCATTACAAATCAGTTCAATTATTGCATCTCTTTCAGCACTTCTGAAACTATATAATTTATTAAGAGCGATTTAATAACTGCTAAAACATTTATTTAATGAACACTAATGGAAAGTAACTCACATTTACAGTGAGTTAATGCCACACCAGAAATGAAATTCCAAGCACTAACGGAAGAATATCTGTATATTATTCTTATATCTCTTATTTATCGCTTATTTAATGCCACGCTCTAGCGTAAATGTATAGCAGATATTTTACAATTTTGGTGATAACCACGACCTGGATTTTAATTATGAGTCATGCTTCAAACGGAGCACTCCAGGCAAAGATAACTTGTGTAAAATCCTAAACCTGATCCACAGAGTAAGAAAGAGCTTACTATATACATATATATGGTGCATTTGCGTATTCTCTCGGCACTCTTATATCCTGAATAACTCCTCTTTTTATTCTAACCTTATGCACCTGACATACTCCTACGCGATGTATTTTTTTAATACATTTATAAGCGCTCACGTCTTTTTATTTTAACCGTCCTGAAACTAAGAGATACTGAACTTGATTTTACAAATCAACTTATTTTAATATATTCCATGTATATACGGATACCATATGTTCATGTATTAAGACTATTATCAACAGATAAATTCTAACTTTTGAATATTTCAGCTTTATATGTATATTGCTGCACCTAGTTTTAAAATCCATCTATTTAAAACCGTATTCCGTTTGATATATTAATAAAAGTCAGAACTCGGTGTACCTTAGAACGTTATTAATTAATAAAATAAATGCATAGTAGTTTTCCCCGCTTTGGCAGTTATAACTGCAATGTTTGTCTTGTTTCAGTAACAAACAAACAAACACTTATGCTTTTACTGATGTAGTATAAAACAGCCAGCATGTGCTTTTCCGCATTTGGATAGTAAGTCATAATTGAAGTTGTACAATATTATAGAACATCTCTCAACTTACCACAGTTCTAATGTCTTTCCGCTTCTGAATAATTAATAATGATAACCGAGTTTTTCCTTTATGTTAACATTTCTTGGTCAATATTTCTACATTTTGGGACATAATTTACTTTTTGTGCCTTTAACTAATTTTGTTATAATTTTATTAATTTATAAGCATGATACAGCACATCCATTAACCTGCATGCTCGAGATATGCACGTTCTCAGCCTGTCTGACAACAAACGCACTTCCCGCTTCTGGGATTCACTGCAAGACTACCTTCTGCATCTTTCTATTATCCCAATATAAGATGGATTGCTGCGCAACTATGGGCACATTTTATTTGTGCTACCACCTAAATCAATAAAATTCTGCTCAAAGGTGTGGATACTGCAGCGTAAAGAGCACCACGTGAATTATAAAATAATATAGGATGGAATATGGAAATGACGAGCAGCTTTGGATATTCACGAAACGCAATTCGTACTGTAACTAGATCCCATATCTAATCAGACTGTGGAAATTAGCATAGTAAAGCATCTCAGTGTAATTTGAGTAATTCTTTCCCTATTATTTTGAGGGAATACAATATTTGACACAGCTTTGAGATCAGCTGTTCAGCATGTATATACCATTGCAAATTTTCATCTATCTATAGATTCCTAAAATTTTAACATTGTTCACATACGATTTTTTTAAGTTCTGTAAGAGGTAGGTATGAATGGGTGTTGCTTAGGTGTAGAAAAGATATTGCAAGAGTTTTTCTATGTTAATTACAAGTTTATTTTCTGAAACCAATTTGGTAGCTAACTCTCCGCTTCACTTATATTTGTATGTAACCGTACTTGACTTTTCACCATTAATGGTAGGATTTATTATCATCTGCAAACAGGGTTATCGAGACTTTATATAACTTCATAAATAGATTAGATATAGCAATGTACCAAGTACTGAACCATGAGAAACACCTGCATTGAAACACTGTGTAGTGGAATTGTGGGTTTCATAAGATTTTGTGCTCTCGTTTCAACCCAATATTGTTACATTTTGTTTTCAACCGTTCAGGCAACAACGAAACGAATCTTTTGTATTTTTCCTTACACCATAGCATTTCAGTTTTTGTATGCGATTTTATGATCAGCTAAATCAAAGGCCTTTGATTAATCCAGGAGCAAACCTATATCATATTCCCTTATAGCCAATGATTTGTAGACATTTTCTAAAAAACGTGGATTGCTGTCTGTGTGGATTTCTCCTTTATAAATCTATACAGTGCAGGGTTTAGAATTTTCTGTGATTTAAAAATCAAATCCAATCATTTAATCATTACTTTTGCATAAAATTTGAAATCGACCGCAATAATGCATTGGCCTATATTCATCAACTTTGGTTTTTCCCCTTTTTTAATAGTTTTCAAGTACCTAGGAAAAATCCCAGATGATAGAGATTTATAATAATACACAAGGGATTAATAGTGAATTCACAACAATATTTTCCAGATTTATAATATAACACAAGGGACTAATGGTGGTTTCACAAAATTATTTCCAGCTAATATGAGGTATGTTATCCACAAATTCTACCTACATTTGAAAATGTTGTCATTAACTTTTGGTTTGTATTAGTCAACAGGGTAAATAAAATTAAGCTGAACATAGTAGATATATCTTTGTGTGACAATATAACTATAAATTGTTGTCAACGTTTATCGGCAATGTAAACAAAATGTTCTTTAATTTTATGATGTACTTCCCTAGGATTGCTATATATTTCACCTGACACACATTTCAGATGACATATATATTTTTTTTTTCCTGTGTCCCATTTCTTTATTAGACACCTTTCACATTACTTTTGATTTACTTCCGGAAGACCCAAAAGTATTATCAATTGGTATTTTTTTCCAGCTGTTAAAATATTTTTAATGTTTCTCTATAGATATTAAAAAAAAGTCTTATGTTTGTTGCAATTATATTTTTTGTATATACTGTTAAGAAAATTCAGCCCTTCAGAGAACCTTTTTATCCCTCACATTACAAATGATTTTTCTGTGTACTTATATACTTATAGTCTCTGTTTTGTTACAGTCATATAAGGAAGTGTTACATTATTTTTAAGAATGACTCACAAGCTACGTTTGCATTATTTTCTTTATAAATATTGCCCCATGTTTCGTTGGCTATCAGTTTGTTAAGTTATTCTACATTATCTTATTAAATATTAAATATTATCTTATTAATATTCATAAGATCTTGTTCACAATAACCAACTCGGAGTAAACAACTTTAATATTTTTAACTATATGAAATGATTGTCTCACTAAATTTGGATCTATGATGCTTTCCGAAGTTGGTGTTACTCAAGTGAGGATATGTATAAGAGATAACTGATTGTGCAACACAATGACATTCGCGAATTTTTATCTAGTTATATTGGGGTGAAATCGACGTTCCAGTCGCTTACCATTAAAACAATATTTATACATTCTATTCCTTTTATTACTTATCCCATTTTTTATATCAGTAATCCTACATTTGCTTCAGCAGTTCCCAAAATGCACACCAGTGTTATGTTCTGCTCCACTAATTCCATCATGCATGCCTCAAAGGGGCTATCTATACAAATATTATGGCATTTAGTCAACAGTTTGGATTTAATAAATAAATAATTAATTAAAAACCAATTTTTTGAATATTTTTCTTCCTATCTATAATGCTAAATCTAGTTAGAATATGCAACTATTTAAATTATTATTCCGTTTGATATTTCAATTGCTTTCAGAAACTTGTGTGTCTTGGAAAACTACTGATAAATAAACGAATATAGAATAGTTTTGACAATTTTCTAAATTACAATATAAAATATGTTTTGTTTCGGTAACTATATTTTTTTTTATTATTTTACTGATGTAGTGAAGAACTGTTATCATGTGTATTTCCGCATTTTCTAGTAATTCATAATTGAATTTGTACAATATAACAGAACGTATCTTTCATCTTACCACACTTCTTATGTCTTTGGGTTTCGGAATGTTTAATGGCAAACACCGAGTTTTTCATTTATGTTAGCATATCTTGTTCATTACCTCCATATTTTATGCAATTTCATACCTTAACTGTCCTATGTGCGCCATTCAAAATAAATTGAACTTATTTATTACCATTACACCCATTATCATCCATGTTCCAGATATCGATGTAGCTCTGAATGTCTGACACCAAACGCGATTTCTACTTGTGTTTCACTGCCTGAACATCTTCTGTGTATTTCTGTTATCCTAATACATCACCAATTGCAACGAAACCGAACCACTGACGGTATCAGCACACTTTTTAATTTGTGTTACTCCGAACAATTGCAATATCCCTGATCAAAGGTGTCGATAAGAGCCTCCATTGCTAAAACGACCAATGAAATATATATATAATTTTTAATTAAATTACTGTATTAACATTTTTGTATTCCTATAGTTAGTTTTTTCCCCTATTTTTCAGGTAGTGCTAATTTAATTAATTCCTTTATTTTATAGAATTAATAGAAAATTAAAGGGTTTCAGATTGGTTTATGACTGAATTTCTTTAATAGATAAATGGTAACTCATATTTTGGTATGTGAAAAGTAAAATAACGAAATAAGGCGGGTGTGAAAATATTTGCAGCTTTATTTATATACATTATAATGGCGACTGGTTCTCATAGATGGAAAATAAATGTAACAACTACTACCATGTAAATAAATAAATAAATAAATAAATAAATAAATAAAACTGGTATTCGTGTACCGTAGAAAGAAGTGTAACAACTTTTGCTACGCATGTAATTACTAAAAATAACAAAATAGATCGCTTTATTGTTCTTAGGCTTAAGTTCGCTTATTTCTAAGCATTAAACTCAGCAACATCTTATAATGATAGAAATGAAAGTTGGTATATGTGTGATTCAGTATTTATCAAAAGAATCTGCGTAATATGTATACAGCTTCCATACTTAAATTGCAAATCTAATGGAACCAAGTTTGTTCTATATAAAACTACCATGCAAGTACAATTTACACACAACGCTAACGTTGCTTTGCTTGATGAATTAAAGGTGGAAGGTTCTATCCACTTTAATAGTGTGAAATTAAAATTTTGCTCTTTATTACAACTGAATGTAGAAAGTGTATGTATGTCTCTTTAGTCCAATTTGTAAGTAGTCCAAACAGGGCTTTCTTTCTTAACGATATCAAAATAAATAGCTATTAAGAATATATCATTTATGAATATAATTTTCTACTTCGCATAATAATATATTCCTTCAATTCACCTCCAAAATCAATCACACGTCGTAGATGGGTATTGACTAGAAGAAGCTTTTTATTTAGGATTGCCACTTCTTGTTATTTACTTATGCCATCATGGTAGTCGCTTAAGTATCTGTAAGACTATACTGATATGAATGGGGAGATCTTTAGTTATTATTATATTCTTCTTTTTTCATTTTATCATTATTATTATTTTATTATTATTATTTTAGTAGTAGTAGTAGTAGTAGTAGTAGTAGTAGTAGTAGTAGTATTTGTAGAAGTTTAGTAGCAATTATATTTTATTATTTTTATCATCATCAGTGTTATAATTATTGCCACTGTTATTACAACTGGTGGTTGGGAGAAAAAAACTGTCATCTTCTAAGAAAAAGTATTAAGAAAACAATAATAATAAAAATAGTATTAAAAACATTTTTTAATAAATCCCTCAACATCTTATATTAAATAACTTTTACGCCAATGTTTGGCTGCTGTGGAAGCACATTCAGTGGATGCTGATAGTACTTTACATATAATGATAAACTGGAAAAACAATTTCGGGAAGGAAACGTTTCGGGTCTAAGTTTAGATAACTTCCAGGGCATTTGCCGTATATGGTTTACTGGAAAGAACTTAAGTCTAGGAAGCTGGTTCTGGCAGTGTGCAAAATGCAACCATTCAGTTTACGATTCGGTTTCTATCAGTGTCACATTTGAAAAAATATATCCCCCTTTTAATTCTTTGTTATAAGACATGTTGTGAAATGAAACACACAGAAATTATTTCTGCACAATATTTGAGAAAGAAAAGGATAAATTAGTTACCAATCTATTATTGCATGCTAAGTTTAGCATGTACGCGAATATAGGATTTTATAATGCTTTATTTAAAATACATTATTTACTAAATTATAAATGTATTAATATGCAGTTGTATAAATATAAACAAAGTTAATACAGTAGTTTCATTGAACAACGAAAGAGGTTTTATGTAAATATGTTTTTGCAGGAACATCTTAAGCCATAACTCTAAGAGGGTCTTCACGTAACGTAAATAAAAAATACATATCGAAATTGAATCCTTCATTTGTGGCCCTGTTTTGACTTAGAGACACTCCCATAAATCTTACTTATTCTCATTCTTCTCTTAAGTATATACTTTTTTGCTACAAAACGCTCCCTATCATATATTCACCAGAAAATCCTTGTAACGGCTTCATATTTCTATTATCCTAATATAGGATAGGTAGTTTGGTAAATAAGCTACAAATATCTTCGCCCGCCTCTTTGTATCCTTACATGAATACACGCTGTAATTTCTTCTAATGTCTAGATTGGTATAAATTATACTGTGGTAGATATTTTGTGTGCAAGGATCCTAGAGCAGAAGAGACCATTGAAAATTCAAAATACCTGTTTTAAACTCGCGGGTTTTATGTGGATTCTCAGTAAGAGTATGGAATTAGTGATAACACAAGGAAAAACTACCCTTGAGGGTGTAAATGCTGTATAGCTGTCGCTTCACAGAAAACAAAACACATTTGATTGTATCCACCACAATTATGGAAGCCTTCATACAGTATATATTATTTTCACTGCATACAATTAAGAACAATTTAAGTCTTTTCAATTTTTCAAGAACAGCGAACAAAGAATAATTAATTATTTTTACACACAAAATAGTACTCCAAAACCTAAGCTTACTGTGTAAAATACAGCTCCTCAAATTTGGATTGTAGAAATATGCAAAGTTTTCATAGCTCTACAAGTTCTTAATATATTTTAACAAAAATTAAACTACCAGTTTATACGTAGATGAATAGGATAATCAAATTAAAATCTACAAACTCACACACATATATATTCGGTGGTAAATTTAGAATATGGCTTATATTATTATACTTTCATAATTTTTCGTGATTTGTTTCGTAACTATTGAAAAATTATCCCATTGGTAGTGAAATGACATTTTCAAATGACAAAAACACTTTATAACAACACCTTTCCCATTTACGAGAGAATAGGTGACAGAAATACCTATCTTCTTCGGAAACATTCGTTCTTGCAGAAATTTTAATGCTCAAAAACCTTCTTCACATTCCTATTACCCTAATACAAGCAGCTTTTATGAGAACTCACACCGCCGCTTCTCCCCACCAATTCTCTCACTTCTCCCTTCCTTCCTTCCTTCCTTCCTTCCTTCCTTCCTTCCTTCATTGGCTGTGAATTTCTGCAGAACAACGCCCCGCAATAAGCCAATTGGTAATTTGAAGCTGTATAAAAGAACAATGCTCCGCCTCTTAGTTATACCACCACCCACCAGAGAACTCTTGTATAACGCAGAGTTTTATCGTGTTGTTTTGTATCATTTAAAATGATGTTTTGCGCTGAAAGTACAATTACAGACCTGAAATTGGCAAAAATATTACCACTATGTTATGTATCTATTCGGTTTGCTTACTGATCATAGCTAGTGAATGTATAAGTTTTTATTTCCCCGAAATTTAATTTATTCTTTGAGAAAATGTTAATGTCGTTAATTTGTTAACAAGACTCCTGTACAATTTACAATAATGTAAATAATGGGGGTAATTTCAACAATGTAGTACTATACATTTTAAAAGTAAACTTCTTAATTTTATCCAATTGTTATACAACTAAATTATATGTGAACACATGAAGAATATCTAATAACGTTTATTGCGAATATACTTCTTTCACTCTATATTACTGATAATGAAAGCACAACTTTGTACTCCATATTTAGTGTCATAATCATGTTTGATTATATAAATTAGCTGCCAAACGTTATTAAATGCATCGTTCTCTTGAATTTTCAAGGATATGTGTGCTGTGTTGAGATTCTGAAGCTGCAAGTTTGAATTTGGAGCAATAAGTTGGAATTTAACTCAGTCGCTTTCACTCTTACTTAAACCCTTAACATAATCATTAGAATCAATTAATTTGGAATTGATCAAATTAATCATTCTTATGCCCCACAGAGTAGGACATGATTATGGGCGTATGAAAGTCTGAAGTCTGTATTATCAAGAGAATGTTTAAGGAAGCTTAACCACACGAATATAAGATATAAGTTTTACTATAAAGCTCAATTAATGAAAAGTTAATCTAGAAAATAATAATTAAAAAACGTGCACTGCCGACTTCATAAACTCTCAGTACAGTGCTATAAGGTCCGCACTCTAGTTGTAAATTGACCTTGATCTACCGTTCCTCACCTAAGCTTTACCGTGACTTTTGCCTGGTTTCCTTTAAACTATAATTGTATAGCACATTTTGACACTTTCTTTACAAAATAAATATTGAGTTCTGGTCACGTGCTCAACGAAAGCGTGGCCGTCTAACGACCAAGTTCTTGAGTTATTCATATTTTGGCAAAGATGAAAGTATAACTTTATTGCTTCTCTTTTGTTCTTATAGTTTTATTAACGCGTATTCTCATCCTGTTACTTAGATGAAGTTAATCTAAATTTGTAGAAAAATTCACAATTTTTTGTTTGTTTAATGAAATAAAGAAAGGTTAAGTGTTTTGAATGCAGCATACCGTTTTCTCAAAACTATTTCATTGTGTAGAGTTTTAAAGTATAATATTCATCTCAGAAGAACATTTATTTAATTCGATGAAAGATTTCTGTTAATTGCAATGGTAACAATAGCCACATAGAATTTAGGGAAGAAAAACCCTTTATCCTAGTTGTCCAGACATTTTAACGGGATGAGTATAGCTACACATGCCAGGATATTACTATATGGAACAAAAGCCTTGTGTACCACATTCATTGTTTTTAAGCAAGACGCACTTAAAATTTAATTAAATACAAATAAGCTGTGTTAAAGCACCATGATTAATTCTCTTGTCTCACCAAGAATGTGTGTGATGCTCGTCAACATTTGCTCGGTAGGTAAAGGGCCATGAAGGAAAATTAGAAATACATTAGCCGTAAGGTAATATCGTGTATATTTTGTGGTTTTCATTTTAATGTTTTCTGTGCTGCATTTTATTATAAGTGAAACAATCTGTTAAAAGGCCATATTTTGCAAGATTGACAAGTAAACAGCAATATCAAATCATGAAATACTACGGTTTGCTTAATGATATTAAATGAAATTGCGTTATAAAAATATAATGCTAAAACACTAAATTAAATTTTATTGCATAATGTAAAAGTATGTTCCTATTCAGTAAAAATATTTTATTTTTGTGCCAGCTGGTTGTAATTATGAAACCATTGAAATAATTAACGATATATATGAAAAGTATTACACTTAATATTAGATCTTCCTGGAATTCACTATGATTCTTTCCTACTGTGCATTTCATTGTAATATATTTACATAAAGCTACACATTTAGGTATTTATCCGCCTAAATTGACTCCGTTACTTGAGAACGTATGTTTATTTTGAAAAATTTTATAGTGCTTAAAGTCTAATTGTGGTATTTATAGTTATGGTCATGAAATGGCCTCTTTTAATTTCATCTGGTTTCTTATTTTTTCAAAAATTAACTTATTTATAAATCTATTCAATGTATATTCTTATTATTAATGGAATTTTAACGTGCATGTTAACAATATTGTAAAAAGCATCCAACTTGTCGAAAATATTGTCCTTATAGATTGCCACATGCATTTTAAAAATATTATAAAAGCATCCAACTTGTCAAAAAATATTGCTCTGATAGATTGCCACATCTAGGAATTAAATCCAACTATTTAAATTATTAAGTATTCAAATCTGTTCAACATTTTATTAATTTTCAGATTTTGTGTTCATCTGCCAAAATTAAGTAGCTGGTTTGGTATAAATATAGTATATTTATGCTAGTTATAGTATTAATCCTTTTTATATGCGTTTAATTGTGTAAATAACATTAATTCTTGTGCCTTTATTGATTTTAGGTTGTAGAACAGCGAGTACTTGCATTTTAGTTTCGAATGCAAGTTTTAAAAAAAATTGACTTTATTATGGAAGCTATTTTCAAAATTGTCACAAAGCCTATGATTTTTCGTCTTTAATGATAGTCAAAACACTGTGTTTTATATAATACATATATAGTTTATCCTAGTCACTACCTGTATATATTATGCACATTCTTTGATTAATTTAAATTTTCTGACTATATGTATAATATATTTTGCATAAAATGAAATATACTTATTAGCATACTTCAATATATTCACTATACTCAGGTTCAGAATATCAACGTTCATCAATCAAGTATTACTTCATGCGCGTTTACTTTATCTGTGCTTCGTTCCATAACCACATACTCAATAGGTCTACTATCCTAATACACCACTCTTTGCTAAGTAATATATTTCTCAGGTATGTGTTTGTGCCTCTATCGGACAATAAATAGATTTGCATGTCTTAAATATAAGGTGAATTAACTGATTATCATTATGTATATTTATGAGTATGATCGATATTGCGACTTTATATCCGATGCCATAAGCTTTTTACTTTCTGTGTTTCTTTGCATGATCATCCCATTGCACGTTTTTCCTATTCTAATATAGGACGACTCCTATATACAGGATATGTTTTTGGTTATACTATCACTTCTACTGGAAAGCAAATGCGTCTCTTCAAAATAATAAGGAATTATACACATTGAAGACTCTGTATGCCCTAAATAATTTCTTTACCTGCGAGTCTGACGCAATGGGCATGTAGTGGATAGATTAGTCTACACCTGCTAAATTCCCAATAAGTAATGAATACCAATTTTTTTGCTACTGCAGGACAATGAATTTAATGTGGCCCGTACAGTCAATTAAAGTATTCCACTGCTAATTTCAAGTATGGTTGGCATTTCGATAATTAGTAGATAAACAATAGGAAGTGAAGTATAAAATAGAAAATTATAAAACTGCAAGGGGGAAAGTATGAGTAGCTCGTGCTACAAACGTAACTTAAGCATTCTGACTAACTTTCCGCAGCAAATCCTGCTAATCAGTCTATTTTTGTGTTCTACATAAATTACTGCCATTTCAACTAATTTATATATATATTATTTTCTGATAATCACTACAGAAATTGCTAATACGAAACAGTTTTATGTTTAATGTGTACTAATGACATATATGTGTAAAACTCTAAGCTCAATTCCAGAAAAATAGCCCAAGTAATTAGGATAAAAATTATGTGACTTATTATTCTGCATAGGGGAGGCTCTATTTATGATTCCATATTTATTTGATGTTGTTAATTTTAAGCAGTTGCACACCGCCACGAACGGTCGACATAGTTAACGCATGGAACGGAAGGTTAGGTTAGATGTACGACAAAACCATTTTCCTTTAATGTAGATGTTTACAGGTTTCCTCAGTTCCTATAAATGGCCTGGAACGCTTCCTACCTTTAAAAAATCCCCTTCCTAATGTCTCCTTTCATCTCAGTATTATAGTGCCTAATCATGTGATCTCTCAGCTGTTAAAATGAGCGTTTAGCATTATTTTATAAAGAAGCTAAAAGGATTATTTATCTAGAAGAATAGAAATTTAATAAATAAAATACTGAGAAATTGCAGAACATAAACTACAATTATACTTGAGTACATTTCTTTGTAATTTTTTTATTGCAACTATGGAAAAACCATCCCATTGTAAACAAAAATATAATTACCCAATGCCAGAAAGTGAAATGTAGAAGCAGTTTTGCATGTATAAGAGGACAAATTACTAAAATATCTGTAATTCTTTTCGGAGCAATCACGTCTTTCAGTCTTTTAATGCACAAAGCCTTCTGTATATCCCTATTTCCCTAAAACAGTAACCCCTGCGCGCACGAAAAGCGCTGCATTCCTTGCATAATCGCTCTCACATTTTAAACAGGCTGCGTTCGGACTAATTTTTCGGCCTATGTGGAGGAATTCAACATTTCACTTCACAATTTATACACAAGCAACGTCCAGATATTGGCGAATTTGAAGTTATAAAAACTTACAATACTCCTCCTCTTAATAGTGCTATCATCTATTAGGGGGGTCTTGTGTAGTACACAGTTGAGAAAAACTTTAGACAAATTAAAGTATGCACAAAGTTATATCAGTAACATATTCGGTGTATATTAATTTTGATTACAAATAAAACTAAACGTGATATCAGTTTTCATATCTGTAGAACTAATTATATCTTTATGAGAAAATATTAATCGCATTCAACTGTTAACGATAAAATTTTAAAGTTTATAATGCAGTAAACAATGATAGTAATGTCAGAAATGTAATTTTATATTTTATCTGATTACACATATTACACTTTCGTTATCGTTATACTAATATTATGTGGAAAATTTTCAAACATCTAATAGGTATAATAAAGTTCATTTGTTCACCCCTATATTTGCATGGGGAAGCATTTTAACATTAACTTTTCGGAAGCTGTTACTTTCGTTATTGGATTTATTTCAGAAGCATGCACTTTACATACTTTAGTGTAATTTGCAATGTATGAGCTTTTGCTTTCTTCTTCGTTCTTTTATATTGCATTCCCTGACTTCTGTCACACCTTTTCCGTTGTTTTACTCAATTTTTAACCTTGTATTTTAAATGCACTCTCCCCGTCTAAACAAGTCGCATCAATACAACATCCTCATCACAAAAAATCACTTTAATAATTACAAGCCCAGTTAAGAGAGTTATTTATGAGTTTTATGTAAGATTAGCGCACATCTCATCTATTCACAATACCGTTGACTACTGTCCGGGCACCCTAAAAGTTCTTTGTGGTTCCAATGGTGGGTAAATTTTACCCATAACCTCATCTGTACAGAAGGAGTTATAAATGTTGCTGATTGCCACGTGTACCATTTCTATTTTGGATTGCAGTTTGTTTGTTGCTAACGTAAAGTTATCCATTTGTTTTTCCAGCTGATCTGCGTTTATTCCTCTATAGACCTTCACCGACTCCTTTGTAACCTTCACGTATTTAATTATTGAGTCACCAAGGATGAATACTTCGTTTGCATCTTTCAGGACTTTCTCCTCTTTCAGTTTGGAATCCTTCCTTCAGTTGTACTTCGTATTTGTTCTCGAGGAGTTTCCCTTTGTTACCTCTAGTTCTACTTTTCAATAATTTAAATCTATTCCTAAGCTTCATTTCATTGCTGTGTTTTTCCAATGCTTCACTGTGGTTTGGCTTACGAGTCTTTCCTGTTGTGGCATAATCTTTTATAAACGTTACCTTCATTACAGCAGTCCTTTATTTAAATTCTTGTTTTCTTTGGTTAGTTTTCCATTCTTTAACAAGGGCGATTCTAGATCTCTTCTTAGTAATTCAATTATCGTATATTTTGATTTGAGCTGTTTATACAAATTTGGCTTCTTGGGCCAGTAGCCAGCACTTGCTGCAAAACTACGTTTCATTATCACCACATTACTTATTTCGATGCCTTCACACTTTTCATGTAACCACATGTGGCACTTGTAACCTTTTATTCCTTTCAGTACTGTATTATTGCTGAATTTTCTTTATTCTCCTATTTTTGCATTTTTGTGCCGTTGCTACACACGTAGTCATACTGGTCTGCTGGTCTTGCTCAATCTGTATGCAAATGTAAAAACACTATGTGTTTGTGTATGGAAGTCAGATTTGGCTGTTAAAACAAGGGAATTCATAAAATGAAACATCAGTACCTCCAACACTTACACCTGAATATTTCAATTCATTTGAAAACAACATTAATTTCCAGGGCTTGGAATGAACAAACTTTCTTTGCACAGCTGCTCCCCAAATACTGTTTTCCTATGCAGGGGCAACGCAATAATCGCGTAGTATAGTCGTTTAGAATATTTTTATTTGCACTTTCTTTGGCAGCTAAGGCTAGCTTCTCAGGTCAACATTTTTTAAAAATAAATACTCCTTAGTAACCTACATCTTTTGAGAAAGAATTTGGTATCGAAACAGAACAAGAAAGAGTTTTTAGATCTGATTAAACCCAGCAATATAGAACTGATCACATGCCTTCACTTTTACAACGCATTAAGCACCACACTTATGTTTCCTCGTTTTTCGCTGTAAACATTAAAGGCAAATTTTCTGGACACTAAACTCTTTATGCTATCAATTTATGAAAACAAATTCTCCCACGTAATATGTTGTGAAGGCATTGTTTATGAAATTAGGTACCTTAGAGTAAAGGTCAAATATAGCATGTTTCAGGACTCTTTGGACTATAATAAGAACAGTCCGTAGAATAAGAAAATTTGATTATAATGTTCTTTTGTCAAATGCTAAGAGCTGCCAAATGTCGCATCAAATAAATGAATATCTTAAACTAATCATGAGTACAAGGGCGACAAAGCAATAATGAACGTTAACAATTTCGTCATAAAGAACAACCTTTAACCCCCCCCCCCCCAACTGGAGCAATGATTTCGGTAATAATTTAGGGAGTACAATGGTCTTGAACCATTTGAACAGAATTCGACTTTATTTACGTAGCACATTAACTAGTTAAAAACCTTGGAAAACTTCATTTTGTAATGTGACAGTCAGCTCTAAGTAACAATATTTTCAATCCCTGTTAATACTTCCATACTGCTGACCGGTCTGTAACAAGGATTCTCAAATTATATGTTTATCAGATTGTTGAGATAAATGGTGTTGTACGTAAACATACCAATACCATCAAAATGCTAAAGTTAAAAAGTGGAATGCTTTGAGTTTGTCTATATGTCCAATCTCTGCAATAAGGCTAATAAACTAAGTTGTTTTTCCTACTTTTACAGATTAACTACATTGTGTACACGGATGCCATTTATTATTGCATGTATTAACACTATTGTAAGTAAATAAGTAAAATCGTACTTAGAGATTATTTTATATTTATATGTATAGTGTTACATCTAGTTAGAAAATCCAGCTATTTTAATTTATATTTCTTTTGATATTTTAATAACTTTCAGAACTTTGTGTACCTTAGAAAAATATTAATAAATAAAACAAACGTGGAGTATTTTTGACAGTTTTCGAAGTTGTACCTATAGTATGTGTTTTGTTTTTGTAACTAAAATGAGCTCATATGCTTTTACTGATGCAGTATGGAATAGCCAGCATGTACTTTTACGCATTGCATAGGAGGTTATGATTGAATGTGTACAATATTATGGAACATATTTTCTTATTTGCCAGAGTTTTTATTTCTTTGCGTTTCTAAATAAGTAATGATGAACTGTGAGTTTTTAATTATGTTAGCATATCTTGATCAATATCTCAACATATTATGCATTTTCATAGTTTTAAATAATTTTGAGTCTTTAAATATCATATATGCATTATTCACAATAAAATAAATAAATAATAAATAAACAGAATTTATTATTAGCAGTATGTTCTATCACGGAAGAGAGCTTATCTAGAGTAAAAGGTGTAGATGGATGACTAGGAAACAAACTTAATTGAGTCGAAACATATGTAATGGAAATTGGGGATGAAATAAGACATGAAGCGCAAGACATAAGAACAGAAGTTCCGAATATCAGAATAAGTGTACAAGTGTACGTAAGAGAAATAACGAAGGTTTAATATAGTTATTGCAGGAGTTAAGGAAAGGAGAGAAGTGTGGCCTATATAAGAAGTTAGAGAGATTTTGGAAGGAAGGTTAGGGATGGTGTTGTAGGGATGGGAGATTAGTGATGCTTACAGAGAGGGAAGATCAAGAGGAAAAGGAGTTATAGTTTTGATATTTACATCTGTACAGCTCGTGCTAAGGAAATCCAATCAAATAAAAGAACTGACATTTTTATCAAGAAGTTTTATCGGTGGAACAACGTGCCCTTAAGAATAAATTAATTCAACAAATAAAAATAGCAAGTTTAACAGAGAAAGATGCTTTCATTCGCAGACTACATTTGTGGATTAATGGGCAGAATGTCCTTTTGCTGAAAAGTGATATAAGGAACATAAGACCGCGTCAAAAGAAAATGAATCGGCGGGATACATCGATTGCCGTAGGGCCGGAAACAGCACTAACAGAAGTCCGAACGTTGGCAGAAGGCAGCTCATTCAGCTGGAGAGGATAGACCGCCTGGGTTTAGAAGTATGCAAGATGGAGATGGAGAGAAGATTACATCAAACGTGGAAGATGACGTAGGGAATACGTCACGAGGGAATGACATGAGAGAGATAGTAACAAGGAAAGCGGTATCGCCGAGGAGAGAGGAAATACAGCTAGTACGTGGACTGGCTAAGGAGGATAGAAGGCGTGGTTGGAGAGCAGCGAGGGCGGGACGGAAGAGTACAGCATCATATCGACTCCAATTGTACCATACTCGTGCTAGACAAAGACAAGGGGGCATTTTCAAGAAAGGGAATCCAGTTGCGGAGGAAGAAAATGTTAGAGAAATTCAGAAACCAGAAGGAATCGCAATAGGGCACTGGGAAATAAGGTCAGGTTTTTGGAGCTTTGAGAGTTCAAAAAAATAAAATGTACACATGGAAGCTGGAACAATTACTGGGAAAGATAGATTACTTGGGAGTAGTAGAAACATGGTTAATTGAAATTAATGTAGAGATATGATTTCAGTTATATATTGGAATAAAAGGAGAAGTTGTGGCAAAGAAGAGAAGGACCTTGGGAAGCTTGGGGTTTTTTATTAGGAAATTGTTGAGAAATTTAATAAGAGAAACACGAGCAAGATATAAAAAAGTGGTTAGTGGTTTGTAATGCGTGATAAATTGATACATGAAAAAGTTATATGGCTAGGAGTAGTGTATAATCCAAAAGGATCCTTGCAGTACCATAGCCCTAGTATGTTTAAGCAACTGGAAAGTGATATAGAGAATTTAAAAGGGAAGTATATGAAATTAGAGAGTATAATAATGGCGGATTTCAACATCAGAGTAGGTGAGGCACACATTAAAGTTGGGACTGATATGATATGGGATAATTAAATAATGATTTTAAAAGATACAGTAAGGCATAGCAAAGATAAATACAGTACACAACATTTTATTGAATCTTGTGAAGTGAATGCACTAGATATTCTGAATGGTAAATATGGTGAAGTTGTATTGGGAAAATTTACTTTTATTAGTAGTGGTAGTGGTAGTGGTAGTGGTAGTGGTAGTAGGCAGAGTGTTGTTGAATATATATCACAGTCTGTCAGCATGGGACATATTGTAAGTAATTTTAAGATACATAATATTAAATCAAGTAGTGGTCATTTTGCGCTAGTAGTGGGTATAAAAATTCAATCAGGGTATGTAACAGATAATTTGGGAGAAAGGAAGAATGGTACAAGGCAATACACTACATTTAAATGGAAGGAGGATCAGAGAAATAAATTTAAACAAACTCTGGAATCAAAGTATGGTCAAATATACCAACATGGAATGACTTATATGTTAAACAATAATGAGGTAGAGAAGGCAACCATTAACAAAAATATATTAATGCAAAGAACTGGAGATGGAATGAAGAAGGGAGCTGGGAACGGAGAGAAGAGTGGTGTAATGATGAATGCAAAGTAACAAAAAAGTGCTCAAACAAATGCTGATAAAATGAAGAGATGAAGGAGATGAGGAATCGAGAGTATTTAGAGTGGAAACTTTTTCATAACTTATTAACAGAGAGCAAGAAAAATGAGTGGAAAAGGAAATATGAGCAGAATTTAATCAGGATATTAAATGAAGGAAGTACTAGTACGATAAGCAAAATGTTTAAAATAACTTAAAATAATTTGTAACTAAATCCAACACAAACCCATGGAAGTGGATAAGCTATTTCATAATTCTTTTTGGTGAACATAGTGGTTTAAAAGCCCAAGGTTAAAAGTAGGAATTAGCTATATAGAAATGTTGGATAGCAGGATGATGGATGAAGAAGTAGTTAAGCAAGTGAAATTAGTGAAAAAGAATAAAGCAACAGGAATAGATGGTATCCCACCAGAATTTATAAAAGAATGGTGTTTTGAAGTAAACAGAGTTAAGTCACTTACATAACAGTTTAACATAATTATGGCAAAGGAAAGCGTATCAGAAAACTGGAGGAAAGCAATCATTTACCTAATATATAAAGGCAAAGGAAGTGTAGATATGCAAAAAAAAAAAAAAATACATAGGTAATACATTATTATCAAAATTTGGAAAAGTTTTATAGGTATTTTGAAAATCGGCTACAAAATTCGGTTGAAGAATATAAAATTATTTCGGAATTCCAAATGGGATTTCTTAGAGGAAGAAGCGCAGTGGATAATATATTCGTTATAAAAACGTAAGTGGACAGATGTTTAAAAGATAACGGAGGGAAACTGTACATGGCATTTGTTGACTTGGAGAAAGCGTATGAATGTATAGAGTTACAAATGTTATGGGATAAATTACTGAGTAAGGGAGTAAGTTTTCATATGATGAATATTCTTTAAGCATTATACAAGAGATGTGAAAGCATTGGTAGAAATGGTAACAAGAAAAATAATCCAAGAGAAAGTGTTGCAATCAGGATATGAGTTAAGTCCAGTGGTACTTAATTGTTTATTGATGACATTTTAACAGAGATAGGAAAGAGTAACAATTCACAGCCAGTAAAGTCCCAATCTCGTGGTTATAATTTGCAGATGACTTAGTTGTTGGGCCCATCTAAACAACTAGCTTAGAGCAATCCTTGAAGCCAATAGACAAATACTGTATACGGTAAATCAGTAGAAGACTCAAATTTAGTGATTGCATTTATCTACGAGTTAAAATAGATGGGCGTGGCAAATGGAAAAAGCTGAAAAATTAGCTTTGACAAAAGAGAAAGGAGCAATGGCAGCAATTAGAGGTTGTAAATATAAAATATCACAAATAAATGTTAAGTGGCTAGAAAAACAAATATATAATATGGTGATTGAGGCAAAAATGTTGTACAATATTGAAATATGGGTCCTGGAAGCAGGATGGGAAATTGTGGAAATTGTACATAGGATGTTTTGTAGAGAAATGTTAGGTGCACCAAGTAAGACAGCAAAGGAAGTGCACAAGTTGAATTTGTAAAGGAAAGAGTGGCAACGAAAGTGACTATGGAGAGAGATCTCTAAAATTGGTTCAGAATCCTGACCAGAGATGAAGGAAGTTTGTGGAGAAAATGCTTAGAATTTGAAGAAAAGTGTCCAATGAGCAATGGGTGGAGTAATAGTCTTAGGATAATTTTGGAGAACAATGACAGAGGGGATAATTAGAGGTTGAGGAGAAGGAGGAGGGAGAACAATATAAAGGGTTTTTGGAAAGTTGCAAGAAAGAGATTGGAAAATATAGAAATACAAAAACTGTTTAGCGAGATAACAGGTAAAAGAGTTTATTATATTATATACTGATAAAAACAATTTGCAAAGAGAGAAGTACATTGATAAATCAAATAAAGAAGAAAGAGAGAACATTGCATGATTAAGAGCAGGTGTGTGGACATTAAAACGAATAAGGATAGTGTTTTCTCAGAATTAGTGTCCAATATGTGGGGGAAAGGAAGATATGGAATATATATATATAGTGTTTGATTGAAAAGGGACAGGACCTTGGGGAAAAGAGTTTATAAATGAGAAATTGTTTAAATTGAATAGAAAAATAGCCTTAATGAAAACTTTAGTAAAGACAGCAGGAATATTGGGGAATTCCGGAGCAAAGTTAAAAATAAATGCATTTGGATACTAAGAAGGGAAGTAAATCAAATAACTTAAAGATTGATTTTGTTTAATTATATGAGGATTTAGATAAAGATGATTATGTTTGGGGTGAATTATATTTGTATTAAATTTCATTATATCATTTAGCTTGGTGCTTGAAATTGCATAAATAAAGCATTTAGTATGCATTTTAGAAATACAGCCATTAGCAGCTTGTACAGGCCAGAGCTAGCTAAGAAATTAAGGGTATTCATAGAGTAATGAATATTTTTTAAATTTGGGGTTTTAAAATTAGGTAGGAGCATGGTACCCTGGTATTCCCGTAGGCTGCTGCTGATGAACCGGGGACTGGGGACTGGTGCTATCATGGAGGAAATGCTGCGTTTGTTTATTTATTTGAGAACTTAGATAAAGACGACAGTATAAAACCAATTATTGTATTTATATTTTTTGTAATTGTGAGGGGGTATACCCAAAATGGCCTGGGTCTGTTTGGTGAAAGCCCCCTGGTAGTTTGTATTTGTATTTTGTTTTTTTCATTCTTAGCATATTAATAATTTTCGAATTTCAAATATTAGCATGATACAAAACATCCATTATGCTGTATGTACGAGACATCGACGTTTCTCTGCATGTAAAACATCAAGGGCGTTTTTCGCTTCTGTGTGTCACTGCATGACCACATTCTGCACATTTCTATTATCCTAATATATGACGGATTGCTAAGCAACCGAACTACTGATGGTATGAACACATTTAATTTGTGCTAGTCCGAAATAATGCAATATCCTTGATCAAAGGTGTACATGGAAACGTGCTGTTATAACGATAAATGAAATCTATGTTTAAATTATCTTAATGAAAATTCTGACTTAGTAAGAGTATTATTATACTCGCCAGAACATTTTCCCTTGTTTTTAGATACTGCTCTTTTAATTAATTCCTTAATTTTATAGGGTCAATTGGAAAATAAAGCATTTCAGACACATCTATGATCGAATGACTTTAATAGATAAATATAACCAATATTGCGGTATGTGAAGTGTAAAATAAGGATCCAAAGTGGATGTGAAAACATACGTAGGCATTATTTATGTGTAAGACAAAAACAGCTGGTATTCTCGTATTATAGAAAGACACGTAAAAATATTTAATATGCATGGATTTATTAAGCCAACACAAAATATATTATTTGTAAGCTTATACTGGCTACAACATTTTATAAAGATAGAAAATATGTGTGATTCACTATTTATCAAAAGAGTTTGCACATTTTTACACAGCCATGCCTAAATTTTGAATCCTATGGAACCAAGTTTGTTCTATATAAAGTTACCAGGCAAATACAACTTCAGGCTGTACTGCTTATATTGATTCATGAAAAAAAAATTTAAGGCATTATCCACTTTAATAGTATGACATGAAAAAAAAATGTTCTTTTTTACAACCGAAAGTAGAAGCAGTATGTTTGTCTTTTTCCTATTTGGATGTATTCCTTTATTAAGAGTGACAAATTAAATATTTCTGAAAAACATATTAATATAAATATTGTTTTTGCTTCTATAATAATATGTTTCCATTCACCTCCCAAAAACAATCACACAGCGCAGACTGTTATTAACTAGTACAAGTATTTTGTTTAGGTTGGCAACTGGTTGCTATTCACTTACGCCATCGTGCTCATCTTTTAAGTACTATTAGAACTGTACTGTAGTTTAGTGGAGATTTTGCAGTTATTATAATTGTTGTAATTGTTGCATTTGTTGTAGTTATTGTTGATATTGTTAGTGTTATTGTAAAATATGGTTGAGAGAAAAAAATTGTGGTCTTCTAAGACAAAGCTTTAACAATATCCAGGTAAGACAATAGTATTAAAAATAATACGCACATTTTAAAAAATGTTATGTAATATAGTTTTTAATCTCTTATATTAAAAAGTTGTTAACGCCCATATGTTTGCTGTTGTGACAGCACATTCAGTGGATGATTGGACTTTACATTTAATGACAAATTGGGAAATCAATTTTAGGAATAAAGCCTTCCAGGCATAAGTTTGAGTAATTTCCCGGCAATTGCCATATATGGGTTACTGGAAAGAACTTCAGTCTGGGAGATCGGTACTGGCAGAGTGCGAAATGCACACCTGCTGTTTACCAATCTGTTTCTATCCGTAGCACGTTTGTCGGTTTGAAAAAAAAATATCCACATTTTAATCTTTTATTTAAAGACATATTGGGAAATCAAACACACAAGAAATTATTACAGCTTAATATTTTGGAAAGAAAAGGATAACTTAATTACCAATCTATTATGGCATGCATATGTTTAACATGTAGGCAAATATTGCATTTTATGCTTTTTTAAAAAAAGTGTATTATTTTGTAAATCATAAATGTATTTTGATGCATTTGTATAAATATGTACAATGTTAGTACTATAGTTTCATTGCACAACGAATGCGTTTTATGGAAATATGTTTTATGTATGAATATATTAAAACATAACTCTAAGAGGCTGTTCACGTAACGTAAATAAAGAGTACATACCGAAATATCTCCTTCATTTATGCCCCTGTTTTGGCATAGAGACATTCCTTTAAACATTTATCTTTACGCACTACTCCCCTAAGCATCCGCTCCCTTGCTACAAAACGCTCCCTGTCTTTCGTTCACCTGAAAATCCTGGAAACGGCTCATATTTCCATTATCCTAATACAGGATACCTAGTTTGGTAAACAAGATATATATGTTATCGCCCGCCTTTTCCGTATCATTTTTTCCTTACATGACTACCCACTGTACTTTCTTCTAATGTCTAGATGGGTAAAAATTACACTCTCAGTGACATTTTGTGTGCAAGGATCCCAGAGCATAAGAGTCCATTTAAAAATCAAACTGCCCATTTTAAACTCGCGGTTTCTATGCGGATTCTTAGTAAGAGTATGGAATAAATGATAACATAAAAAAATTAGACTTCAGGATGTAAATGGTGTATAACTCTCGCTTCATAGCAAATAAAACACTTTTGACCGTGTCCTCCACAAATATGGAAGTCCCTCATACAGTATATTCTATTTTCACTGCATATAACTCTGAGCAATTTCGGCCTATTTAATTTCCTCATTATTTACTTACAATAACGGTGAACAAAGGAATGCGTTATTATTTATTGCACACTAAATAGATATTCCTAATCCCTAGACTTACTCCGAAAAATGCAGCATCTCGGATATGGATTGTAGAAAATGCAAAATATTTCTTAGATCCACAGTGAACTCCTTAGTATAATTTAATGTCAATTAAAGCTGTTAATTTCTAAGTAGATTAACTGATTAATCAAATTGAAATAATTATATTTAAACTATAAATATAAAATACTATAATAAACTTTGAATGTAAACTCTTAATACAGGTAAATACTTTTTTTCAAGAATTTTTGTTCCTATCTATTGAAAAACTCATTGATAAGAAAATGGCATTTTGTATTGAGAGCAAAGAATTTGTAAGAATAATTTATCCATGTACGAGATAATAGGCAACTGAAATACATATGCTCTTTGAAAACATCATTTCTTACAGGACCTTTAATGCTCAAAAACCTTCTGTGTATTCCTATTCCCCTAATAAAACCACCATCTATGAGCATGTCAAGCGCCACTTCCCCTCACTTAGTCGCTCTGTTCTCTTGTTTCATTGGCTATGAATTTCTACAGAACAACTCCCTGCAAATAGCCAGTTAGTAATACGAAGGTGAATAGCGGAACAGCGCTCCTCCTCTTAGTTATGCTACCACTCACCACAAGACTCCTGTAATTTAGGATTTTTACCCTGTTATGTTGTGTAATTTAAAATGGTGTTAGGTGTTTATATTACAATTAGAGAAATGAAGTACTCAAAAAATATAGCTACCATAATATGTATTTATTCATCTTGCATATTGATTAAAACAAATGAAGACATCAGTGTTTATTTCCCTAAAGTTTAATTTATTCTTTGGAAAAATATTAACATCATTCAATAGTTAACAAGAAAACTATAAAATGTACAATATTGTAAATATTGGGAGTGTTTTCAATAATGTAGTAATATCTATGATATAATTACCCTTATTACTTTTACGTAATCATTAGGTCTGTCTGATGGTGTAGTGGTAACCATACTTTCCTCCTAAATTCAAGATCGCGGGTTCGATCTCGGCCAGAAGCGATGAATTTTTTCGGGCGTAAAAATCCTAAGTATGGATTACTTCCTTCGGAAGGGAAATAAAGACGTGGGTCCCGGGTCGTACATTTAAGGCAGAATAAAAAACCTCAAGCCTGAAAAAAGAACCTCTGAGCAAAAATTGTTGGTCTTTTCGCGCCCTCATTTCAATGGGACGCTGACGACCCTGGTGTTAATGAGCGTCCGTAAATATACCAAATGAAAATCATGTAATCGTTATATAACTAAATATTATGTGAACACATGACGAATATTTAATGTGCTGTGTTATGATTATTGTTCACTTACTCTCAATTACTAATAATTAAAATACAACTTAATGCTACAGATTTTGGTTCATAATCATGTTTCATTTTGTTAATTAGCTGCAAAACGTTTTAAAATTTTTTTTCCTAGCTATTTCAAGCATATGTGTTTTGTTTTGAGATTCTGGAGACGTAAGTTCGAATTTACACTGGTAAGTTTGAATTTAACTAAGTCACTCTCACAATTACTTAAAACCTTTATATAACCATTAGAGTCAGTAAATTTGGAATTAATCAAAATAATTCGTGTGCCCCACAGAAGTGACAATGAATATGGGCGTATGAAAGCCTAAAGTCTATATTATTAAGACAACATTTTGAGACAACTTTTAACTACACAGATATAAGAATGTTTCACTATAAGGCTGTATTCCTGAAAAAGTAATCTATAAAAAAGTAATTCAGAAACGTGAACGGTCGACTCCATAAACTCTCAGTACATGCTACAAGGTCCCCATTCAAGATGAAAATTGGCCTTGTTCTACAGTTCGTCACTTAAGTTTCACTGTGATTTTTGCTTCGTTTCCTTAACTTTATTTACATGTCACATTTTTACTCATCCTTCCTCTCTTCAAAATAAATAACATTCTCTGGCCACGTGCTTACGAAAGTGTAGTCGTCTAACGACCAAGTCCTGGAGCTATTTATATTTTGGCAAAGGTGAACAGATAATTAGTTTGTATATTTTTATTTACGCATATTCTCTACTTAACCCAAGTTATAATAAATTTGAAAAAAAATCAAAATATTTCTATGTTAAGTAAAATAAAGAATTTTTAAATGTTTTGATTGGAGTTTAAATAACTATTTAAATCTGTAATTTTTTCAAAATATAATATTAAAGTATATAGAACGTTTATTTTATTCGATGAAAATTGTCCTCTAATTGCAATTGTAATAACAGTTATATCGCAGATTAAGATTATAGAATTTGGGGGAGAAAGACACATTGCCCTAGGTGCTCCGACATACTTCAAGGCTGAGAACAGTTACGCATGCCTGGATATTACTAATTGAAATAAAAGCTTTATGTTCCACTTTCTATTTTCATAAGCAAGACGCACATAAAATTGAAGTAATTATATATTAGCTGTATCATATTTGACCTTCTTCTTGTGCTAAGCATGTGTGTGATGCTCTCCAACACATGGTCGATCGATAAGGGGCCACCAAGAAAAATCAGAAATACATAATCCGTAATGTCATATTATATATATTTTGTTTACTTGTTAATGTTTTCCTATGCTGCACTGTATTATAAGTCAAAAACTATTTTAAAACAGCATAGAGAAAGCCCCAGTTTGGAAGACTGGCCAAAAAACAAAAATTTCAAATATGAAATACTACGGTTTGGTTGATGATGTTGATTGAATACCTCTGTTACAAAGAAAAAACTCGAAATTAAATTTTACTTCATAATATAAAGGTGTGTTCTCATTGAGGGAAAACAGATGAATTTTGGGCCAGCTGGTCGGAAGATGAAACGATTCCAACAATTAACGATATATTTGGAAAGTATTGCTCTGAACATTATGTCTGCTTAGAATTGATTATGATCCTATCCTTTTTTATTTATTTATTTAGTTTATTTACGGACGCTTTTTAACATATCAAGTTATCAGCATCCCATTCAATTCAGGGCGTGAAACGGCCGACAAACTTTGCTCAGAGGCCTCTTCTTTCAGGCTTGAGGTTATTTTTCGTGCCGTAAATGAACGACACCAGACCCACGGCTTTACTTCCCTTCCGAGGGAAGCCATACTTAGGAATTTTACGCCCGAAAAAACCCATTGACCCTGGCCGGGTTTTAACCCGCGATCTTGGGTTTAGAAGGCAAGTATGGTATCACTACACCACCAGGACCGACACGATCCTATCCTATTATACTTTCAATTGTTGTAATATATTGGTGAAATTTACAGATTTGTTTATCTATCCTCCGAAATTAGCTCCGTTACTTATGCATATACATGTTTCTTTTTGAAATTTTAAATGCTTAAAGTCTAATTGTAGTCTCTGCATGTATGGTAATGAAATGGCCTCTGTCTGTCTAAACTGGTTCTATTTACATATGTACTTATTTATAAATTCATTGAATGTACATGCATATTATTGCAATTTCAATTGGCCTACTCGTCCATGTATTAAGACCGTTACAAATAGCATTACACTTATTGAATATTCTGTATAGATGGCTTCATATAGGAATTAAATGCAGTTATTTAAATTACTAAGTTAGCGTATTTAAGTCAGTTCAACATTTTAATATTTTTCAGGTCATTTGTTAATCTGCAAAAATTAAATACCCTGGTTTAAACAAATGCAGGATATTTTTGCTAGTTGTCAATGTAATCCCTTTTATATACGTTTCATTGTGTACATAACATTAATTCTTGAGCCTTTGTTGATTTCAGGAGCATAGAATAGTGAGTACCCACATTTCTGCGTTTAGAATGTAGGTCATAAAATTTGGACTTAGTTATGGGATTCATTTTCCAAATTGTCACAAAGACTGTGTTTTTTTGTTTTTATCAATGACACTCAAAAGTGTGTTTTACGTAACATAGACTATATTAGTCACTAATTCTATATTCTATGCACGTTCTTTCATTATTATAATTTCTGGCTGTATTTATTATATTTCTTGGGATATAAAAATAAATTAACCTTATTAAAATTATTCATTATGTTCATGATCGTGCAGACTCAATATATGGATGTACTTCTGCCGTGTATGAAGTCATGAGCGTTAACTTTTTCTGTGCTTCGTTACATTACCACCTACTCCAAAAGTCTACTATCCTAAAACACCAAGTTTTGCTAAGTAATACTCCCACTGAATAAATGCTATTTGTACATCTACCGGACAATAAATAGATTTTCAGGTATTACATATAAAGAAATATAGCTTATCATCATTATAAATATTCATGAGTAAGATTCAGATAGCGACTTTTAAATTCGATTATAATATCATAAGCTTTTTTTACTTTCTGTGTTTTGTTACTTGACCACCTACTGCATGTTTCTCCTATCCTAATACAGGACGACTGGAAAGCAAACCTCCAATACTTAAGAAAGCATTGAAAAATGCAGCGCGAAAAATTGACGTTCCCCTGCGTGTCTAACGCAATGTGCCATGCAACGGATAGATTAATACTACTCTCAATAAACTCCCATTAAGAAACGCACTCCAATTTTGTGCTACTGCAGCGCAACGAATTTAATGCTAGTGGCCTATAAAGTCAATTAAGTGTCCACTGCTAATTACATTATGCTTGGTATTCGGATGCTTAGCAATTAAAGAATAGGAAATGAAATATAAAAATGAAAATTATAAGGCTGGAAGATGGAAAGGTTGAGCTGCTCACGCTACAAACGTAACCAAAGTTTTCTGACTCTGTGTCCACGATAAATAAGCGAATTCTGCAAAAGGATCCTTTTTGTGCTCTACAGCGTATAAATCGCTGCGATTTCAACCCGTTTAGATCCATTATTTTCTTACAATTACTACAGAAGCTATGAAATGCGAACAAATTAATGTTTAATGCGTACTCGTTCTCTTAAATGTACAATCATTAGCTCAATTATCGAATAAGTGAGAATCGAATTAGGATAAAAAGAAATTTACTGAATCTATTCTTGTTCTTTAGAGAAGTTCTATTCATGATTCCATATTAATTTGACGCTCATGCTTTTTAAACAGTTGAATGCCACTACGGATGACCCAGTTAGGTAACACACGGAACAGAAGGTCTGAGGTTCGATTTCCGCCAGAACCGTCTTTCTTTAATGAGGTTGTTTCCAGGCTCAGTAATAACAAATGTCCTGAAACACTTCCTTACTTTAAAAAAAAATCCTTTTCCAAATTTCTGATTTCATCTCACGTATTATCAGTGTCTACTCTTGTGATCCTTCAGCAGTTTAAATGGGCGTTGAGCACTGTTTTAAAATCAGCTAAATAGGGGAATTATATAGAATTATATAGAAAGCATAAGTTTAATAATATTTTGAAAATGCAGAACGTAAAATACAATTATACTGGGGCCCTTTTTTTGTAAACTTTTTAAACAGTTTACATTGTTTTTAAAACAGCTTACATTGGGAATAGTTTTTACAATAGTAACTGTTTAAAACCATTCCCAATGTAAGCAAAAATAGCATTTCCCATTGCCAGCTATTGAAATGTAGGAGCAGTTTTGCATGAATAACAGGACTAATTTCTAAAACACTTGTAATTACTTTTTGCAAACATCACTTATTTCAGGCTTTTAATGCACAAAACCTTCTGTACATTGCTATTTCCCTAATACAGTAACGAAAAGCTCTGCATCCCTCAAATAACCGCTCTCATAATTTAAAACAGTTTCATGCTTTGATCGTACTAACTTTAAGGCCTATCAATGTTTTGTTTGTATGGGGAGGAAAAAAAAAAAGAATTGACTGCACAATTTATGAAAAAGCAACACCCAAATACTGGGGTATTTAGAGGTACATAAACGAAAAACTGCTCATACTCATAGTTGTGCTAATGATCCAGTATGAGGCTCTTGTGTAAAACAAAGTTGAGAAAAAAATTACAAGAGCTGAAGTACACAAACGGTATTTGATCACTCACATAATCGATGTCTATTCATTTGATTACAAATCATAATTACACATTGTCAGTTTTTACTTCTCTGGAACTAAATATTTCTTTATTAATTTTATTTAATTGTGTCAAAAACTTATCAAATATATATTGCTGTAAACAATGAAAGTAATGTGAGAAATGTAGTTTTATATTTTATCTGATTGCACATATTACACTTCCGTTATTTTTATACTAATATTATGTGAACAAATTTCAAATCTCTAATAGGATTACTTTATTAAGTTCATTTGTTCAACTGTATATTGTGTGATATTTCACGTAAAATCTGCCCCACTTGTAAGGGGAAAAGAGGAGAAAGCCGCTGCAGCTGACCGATTTCAAAAGCGCTTGCGGGATAGTTTTTAGGTGAAAGGCTAGTACATGTGGTTCGTTTAGACCAGCAACTGGTTGCAATTTACTTACGGTTTGTTATCATTTCTTGAGTACAGAGAAGGTTGCTAAGGAACTTGCGTCGCTCTAAATACAAATATCTAAGAAAATCAAATTGTAAGTTCGAAAGTAGTAGTAGAACCTGAATATTTCCTTCGTTCCATTTAAATCAGTAGAAGTATATAGGGGTTCTAAACACAGTACAAATATTGTATCTTTCAAGTGCACCTAAACTTTCCAGTAGAATTTTTTCTTGCATATGATTTTTGTGATGGTGTTAACGCCCGTTTTTACTGCTGAGGCACCACAGGCTGTGGACACTGATGATACATGAGATGAAATGATAAATTGATAAAGGATATTTTCATTTTGGGAAAGAAACGTTCCAGGCCTAAGTTTAGGGTATCTCCCCGGCATTTGCCATTTATGAGGCCTGAGGAAAACCAGAAAAACCCAGTCAGGGAGAACGATTCTGTCGGGATTCGAACCCCAGACCTCCCGTTCACGAGTCCGCGCCTTAACGACCTCGGCCACTCGTGGCGGGGTTGTGCACATGGTGTGATAGTGCAATTAATGAGATTTTCCATAAATTTGTTTCATATGTCAAAGTTATTACGGAAATGTAATATTTATGATTCTGGGTCACAATTATAGATTTCACATCCTATCTTGCAATGCAACTTTTGGACGTATATCCTTAAAATTATCGGAAATAAAGATAAGAGTGAAAAGCAAAACCACTAAATGAAAGCTTAGTCATTCCATCCGCAATAAGAGGTACAGTACATAAACTGATGAATCCCTCTTATTTTATAGATTCAGCATCACATCTTGCAAAGCAGCTTTCGCACGTATATCCCTTAAAATTAACAGAAATAAAGTTGAGAGCGAAAAGAAAGACCGATGATTGAATACTTAGTTATTCCATCCGCAATAACAATTACAGTATATAAAATAATGAAACTCTCTTAATTTATAGGTTTCACAACAATCGTTCAATGTATATATAAAACAGATTTTTAGATATAAAGTTCCCTTTGTAAATTTGCATCTCTAAAACAAGCAATGAATAATGAAACCTGAAATAATGATACTTTTTTTCCAAAATAAATCTTATTTACTAGTGCCTCACAACTTCCTGTTTACATGACATTAATAAAGCCTTAGGTACTACGTACTTGTTTCATATCGGTATTGGCACTAGTCGAAAATAAGACTCAAATTATAGCTCAAAATTTATATGCATTATAGAAATCCTTTATGCTGTACATACGAAACATGTAAATCGCACAAATTTTCCGTTTCCCTGGCTCATCACATGACTAAATACTTTAAATCTCTAATCTGTTAATACAATCCGTTTTAACTAGAGCGCGGTCATATTGACAACGGAGCACAGCAGCTGTGAAAACGTCACTGGAAGAAGATGAAGGGAATTCACCACGGAGCGCTCTTCAAGCAAAGTGACTCCAGTTATACTGCAAGCTAGGAATTCATGAAGTCTAACATTAAAATTATTCTTTGTGTTTCGGACATACACGCTTCTGTAATGATAATGAAATAAAAATGTAATATATGTAAATTGGGGATACTGGCAATGTCAACAGCTACAAAGAAATGCATATTAATAGCAGACGCAAAAATATTAGGTTCAGAATTTCAAATGACGAAAGAAATATTCTCCAAGTATACTGGTTTCGAACGATCAGTCATTTTCAAAGACTTGTGCTATATGTTCGTAAATATAAATAAGAAAACTGTAACTCCCTTTTTCAAATTTTTCGAAAATGTATACTAATAGGATAATTCCTACAGAATAAACAGCAAAATATAATGTTGTTATGTGCATTAACTGACATTGGGACCAAACATTTCGATTAAGCAATAGAAACGTGCATCTCTCTGGAGCTATTAATGTATTCTTGAAGGCACTTTCTTAAGTAATAAATTCCAGCATTTTGCATTTTAGTTCCTTTAGCTCCAAAGTCGTGTTTCGCTCGTGGGGCACCTGGTTAAAAGAACGTTCGTTAAAATGCACGATTTCGAAACTTTGAGAACGATGCACCGTTTTAAGGCACAATAATCAGTTTCTTTTATACTCCGATTAGATAGGCATCAGATGCAAATTGCAACGAAAGTAATGAATCTTAATACTTTCGTTTCCACACTCATCTAAATTTTTAAACATACACTACTATTCATAGCTTTACCCGAAAGTTCAGTAAATAAAACAAACAAAAAGTTATGAAACGCCTGCATATTAAACAGGAAATGATCGCCTGCAGAAGGGAATAGCGTATTTCAGTTAATCGCACAATGTCCTACAGATGTATTGCAAGCATTCCAAAGAACGTAGAGCAGTGGTTAACATTTCACATTCCACCGCCTGTGGTGCCTTAGTAGTATAAACGGGCGTTAAACGCCAAGAAAAAAAATAAATTAAAACTCACATACCCAATGAAGAAATATAAACAAATGTCTTAGTGCAGTTGTTTCCCTGATATGCAGACAATCGATAAAATGGAAAATATTTAGTTTCATTTGTCATCCTTTGGAAATCGGTCCTGGTGGTATAGTCGTATTTTGAAATATTTTCATATATGATGCTCCCTACTTAATTAATATAAAGTGTGTTTGGAAGGCCTTTTACAAGTCAAGTGTGGAAATGGTATATAATGTAACGCAGTACTTTAAAAGAATAAAACAGGTTATTAAGTAAGATACAATGTGGGCTATCAATTACAAAACAAATGGTGATATAGTAGTACGCATACTTTTCTCATAGACTAAACATCGCAAGTTCAATCCCCGCCAGGATCGATAAAATGGGCGTAAAAGCCCTAAGTATTACTTCCTTCGGCAGGAAAGTAAAGTGGTAAATCCCGTGTCACAGATTTACTGTATGAAAAAGAATTCCAAGCCTAAAGGAAGAGGTCTTTGAGCAAAATTTATCGGACTTTTCACGCCCTGAATTGAATTGGGCCGCTGATGACCTGAAACGTTAAAAAGCATCCGTATATAAACCAAATACTACTACTAAAAGAATAATGGAGGAAGTTTAAATAAGAAAACATGTGAATTGAAGAGGAAACTGTTAATTGCTCTCCCAGATGTAGTTTTAGAGAGAGCTAAATATTTGCACCAATTTAGTCGTGAAATTAATATTCAGCGATTTCATATGGTGGCAGTCGGAAATAATATCAGTGCTACTACAAACATTGGAACTAGACAAAGATTGAAGATTGAACATGAGGAAGAAGATGGTTATGGCACTACTTTAATATAGGAAACGAATTCCTGAAGAGGCTATTCGTAAAAAAAAACAAACAAACAAAAACAACAGAAAACTTGTTCCAGGTTGTGTTATTATGGAAGAAAAATGTTAAATGAATACAAGAATTTTCTATGGAGATTCCGGCAATGCATTGCCTTAAGGGACATCATTTTCATTATATTATAACATAGAATACTAGTTTTATGCCATTTTATTATAGTGTAGCTATAATTTTTCAGCATAAGTATATATAAAAAAGCAACTTTGTGTACGAACACCATATCTCCCTTTTGTGGTTGCTCTGGCTTCCTTTCCCCAGTAAGCAGCCCCAATCAGGAGGCTCATAACTGAAATAATCGCATTGTGTATATAACGATTTACGAATTCCAATTGTATTTGTGAAAAGTTGGCAGTACGTTTAATTTCAGCATATAATATGATAAATAAACGCCGGTTAGGAACATTTATTTTTCCAAATTAACTATTTTCCTAATTTATTGTCAGAGTCAACCGCCTATTGTATCAAAGCATTGCGTTGATAACTATTCACCACCCATAACAAACATTATTTAATTATTTCATTTCATAATTTTCATTATTAATTTTTCCCAGTGTATTCAATAATGAATAGCAATGATAAGTATTGTTTCCATTTACCAAAACCACTACTGACCCTTGTCGGTTTAAGTTTTATGAGTAATTCTATACATAGATTTTGTATTGTTGGTCGAGTTGGTCGTGTCGTTGATTGAAGGTGTTCTTTTCGCGGAAATATGGACATTTGCTCTGTCACGTGACCTCACACTAAGTACTAATACCCGGTACAAGACATTATGTGGATGACATGGGCTGTGCGGAAAACCTGGGGATTCGTGCCATGATGACAATGTGATCCGAAGGTGTTTTTACAAACAGAGAAATAAATACTGAATACTGACTCAGCAATATGGCGGTACACTTACATTGCGTTCCGTGTATTCAGATGTTTATACATTTACGTTTTATATTTGTAGTAATATAAAATATGGCGTCTTCTAAGAGATGACTGCACAATAGTAACATGTCAGATAGCTGTTAACGCTGGTAGGCTGATCCTCCTCAATTTGAGAGCACTACACAAAATGAAAAATAAAGAATTTCAAACTTGTTTCCGAGCCGCCTGCTTTTGCAAAAAATGTTCCAACTTATTTATTCCAAATGTTTTTCACAAATTGAAATTCTCGTTCCTAATCTCATTACTCGAGGAGCTTTTACTTCATTGTTGTAAAAATATAATAGAAGCAGTAACCTGCAGCAAAAAGTAATGCAAAGACCGAGATCATTTTTGGTGGACAAATTCCTTCCAGTTTAATAGTGAATTATTAGTTCATAATGTTGAACATTAATGCATGTTCAAGTGTTTGAAAAGCGAGCGAAATGAATGTTCTAATTTTTACGAATACAGCATTTTATTTCACTGTAAAAGTATTGCATTGTTATTTATTTTCATACCAAAATTATTAACTAATATTAATAAAATGTAAGTTATATAAATGTTATTTTATAGTGAATTTATTCTGAACTCAATGCTTTCTTTGTTACACATATAACGTCATTGTATTAATGGAAATTATTTTGTTCGTTTGTCTACATTATTTGTGAAGATGGATTTAACGCAAGAAATTTTAGCCCAACCTCAAAAGTTTGATTATCGTTAATTCTAAGAAAATCCAAAATAATCTGAAGTAGCAATACTGATTCATTAATTGTATGAACACTAAAATTATTAAATGTATTTCAGAAACAATGGTGTTGACATAAATTTCTGAACAGGTTACAATTATCAAGTTCTACTATTTCATTTGTTAGCTAACAGTAAAATAAAATTATGCATTTTCAAATTATATAATGAAGATGAATTATAGATTCAGTTTTCAGCAATACGTAATTTGTTTACTTTATATAACAACATATTATCGGTTGAAGATACCATTTTAACAATTAAGATATGTCATTATGTAATTCGTACAATGTAACATTAGCCAATTAGTATCATAGTGTACCTTTTATTAATAACTTTGGCCAAAAATAAATGCTTTTTGTTATTAGGTTCGCAAAAGAGAATTTGTGTTACATGAATGCAATCTTTCTATGTTTTGTAACTAAACTACATTCTGAGTGTATATACCCCTCTAGTACCAAATGATATTTTATATTCATATAAAGGTTTTGGTGTTTCTCTCCGGTCCACTTTCCTCTCTTCTAACAATTTCAATGTCTACTATTTGATATTAACATATCGGGAGTTTTAAAACGAAACATTCTCTACTTCCATATATGTGACCAGGAATAGCGATGTTATTGTAAAGCCCAGATAAAGTGTCTCTGTTTCCAGTACTTTTATTAGACAACATGAGCTTGTAAGATGCTGTTATTATCTGATTCTTACATTGATGGTACCAATTCTGAACCGTGTTTACATTTTATACATGATTGAGTCTGGGTTATTATCCAAATGCATATACATTATAATTTATATCACCTTGGTCTTAAATTAGTTTCATAATTTATTTACATTACAAATATATTCCGCTTTTGCACCTTCCCAGAATTTATAATCTTGACAATGTATGGTTCATTAAATTCTGATAAACGTTTGCTTACAATATTTCCACCATATTCCATTTTGAACAGTTGAAAAGTTAATGAAACGTTTCAGTGATAAACGCAATTGAACAGTGATAATAAACACAGTTAGTTGATGCTCACAAGTTTTGTTTAGAAGGCCACAAATTGCAAATACCAGCAGCAGAACACCTACATTTTTCTGACATGTAATCTTTTCTGCTCAACTAATGTCTTGTCCTCGAATTATGTTAGGCGTCACCATAAAGAGCAATTCCACATATTTACCAATAACCTGGAACCGGATTTTAATCACAGGTCATATATTAACCAGCGCAATATAGACAAAGGTAGCTTCAACATGTTTTGAGGACAATATCCAGATTATAGAATATATCGTTTATTAGGTATTTTGGTTGCTTTCCCATTTTTTAATTTTTGTTTCAATTTTTGAACTTTGAATCAAATTATTCTTGTTTTGGAATTTGTTTGTAACCATTATTTTAAAAGCGATTTCTTATATGTTTGTTCTTATGCATTTGTTTTCATACTCTTACCTAATATTATAGGTATTTTTAAAATTTAAATAATCATGGGATGTTCCACATTTAATTTGAAATTAAGAGATAGAGGCACTTTGTTCACCCCTTACCCATATTCTTGGAAAAACCCCATTCCAGGCAAGAAGGGGGCTGGAAATGATTAAGGTTGCTATTGTCACCAAAGCAGGTAGACTAGTGTACGGCTAAAAGTTCCTCCCTCTAATGACACAGTACTCAGTATTCCTGTTTCCTCTTAAATCAGTGTTGTATAACCTGATTCTATTCACCAATATATGTAACTTTTTCTTGTATTTAGAATGCCACATCTAAAAATGTATCCATCGCATACGTAGACGTTAAAATAAGAACTTGAATGAACAAGAACAAACTGGAGAAATATCTAAGTTGCTTTTCCTTCGTAAACTTAAGTAGCCATCCACTGTAATAGGAAATTACCTAAGAAATAAAAACTATACAAAGTGGATTGTTATATAACATTTTCCAAGAATATTCCAAACCAATAATGCACTTGACTACATGAAAAAATATTCTTCCCAGATGTTTTGGCCTTAAGGATCGATTAGCATACTAATAATCACAGCATGCAGGAATGTGGTTATTTAAATTATAATGAGGCTCAGGCGATCGTTAAAAAAGAGAAAATGAAATGATATTGATAAAAACCTTAATTATATTTAATAATCTCTTAATTATTGTTAAACTAGAGATCATTTCATTTTAAACTTATAAGCAATGGTTGTAAGTTAATTGCGGTATATAATGTGTCATAAATTATGTGAATATAAATAAAACCTTTAAAATTGACTTATTCGTATTTGAGCCCGAATTTTTTAACTATTTTAAAACGTTTAACAAAATTATAAAAACTACCTGATATCATGGGTTATTATTAAATTATTTTGGTAATAAAAATCACAGCCGTGCTAATAACACCAAAATAATGCGTAGCATTTCACAGCTTTGAAGATCGGTAAGTATCAAATATTTCAGCCTGACGATCGTATACTTTTCCAGAAATAGTTTGCATACTTAATTAAACCAATTTTATAATTGCAGAATAAGTTGTGCCTTTGTCAATAGCAACATAGATTTAAAGTGAAGGAAATAAGGAAAAACATAAAGGACACAAAGCTCGGTACGATTGGAAGGCTCTGCGTTAATCCAAGGATGCCGTTTTTAGCGAATTGCAAAGAACCCGCATTCTGTCATTTCTACTCTGATACTATGGATGCATGCTGAGATTTGTTGTTCTCTTTCGGTCCAATTGCTTCTCTTTCAGCAATCATATTTTTTGTCATTTGACACAAGATGCTTTAAATAGCACCAAGGGTTTCGAAACCTGCATCTCCTTGACCAGGATTTGCATTAGCCGACTCTGAGGTTATTGGAATTTAACCGGCGCTCCAGTAGAGAGCGATGGCCTACTGGGAGGAAAACCCAATGGCATGTTATTAATTTAACTTCACTTTAGTTATTTTCATGTTTTCATTCCAGATGCATACATTCAAGGACTGTGCGATTAACAGAAAATTCGTTTCTTGTGTAAGAAGCACGGCGAAACATACTGACATATTGCATAATTGAAAATTGCAAAGCCTAATCAAAAGAAAACGTGGTGAAATGTTTATTTGTAATAAACTTACTTACCATTCGTACCGAGAGCAAAATAATTCACTTGGCTGACATTTGAAACAATAAATATAATTATAAATGGCAAAGTCGAACAGCAAATAATCCGGTATGTTACGGGTATGTCTGTGAAACATTTTAGTTTAAAATACAGATTTCATTATCGTATTAATTTGAGATAATGATAATAAAATTTATTAGGAGTCCACCTATGTACCTGCCTCCTAAATAAATTCTTTTTTATTACTACGAAACACTTTTAAACTTGTTTATTCTTAAGCTAAAGTATATAATTATTTTATAGCATCACGCATCCTCTCAGAAGAAAACAAAAAGTATTAATATGTATGCAAACTAAAAACCTGCACACTAGAAATTCTCTTAAGTTTTTTGCACCATAGTATATTCACACACTTTATCCCCACTGTAGCATCTTTCCAAAATCGCTGATATCCGTAAATATGTATGTACTGTGGTATATATCTACTGTACGGTCACATTTGCCTCTGTGATTTTTCTTCTACCAGATACTTCTTAGAGAAATTTTTGCAGCCTTCTGCAGGGTTTTTTTTTTTGAGTAGTGTTTAACTCCCGTTTCCACTACTGAGGCACCACAGGCGGTGGACACTGATGATACATGAGATGAAATGATAAATTGGGAAAGGATTTTTTTTTTAAGGAAGGAAGCGTTCCAGGTTAGGTACCTAAGTTAGGTACCTCCCCGGCATTTGCCAGTTATGAAGACTGAGGAAAACCTGGAGGACGGTCAGGGAGGACGGTCCTGGCGGGATTCGAACCGCAGACCTCCCGCTTACGAGTCCGTGCCTTAACGACCTCGGCCATCCGTGGCGATTTCTGCAACGTGATCCATATATATGGTTAGATTTACTTTCCCTAGTAAAGATATAGCTAACTTCTACGCTTCCTTATCTACTAATTCTAAGTCCACTTATTTTAAGATGTACGTATTCAGAAAGCAGCAAATAGTAGAACGTATTTACGTCCTTAATCCCCAGGCAAAATAAGATATATTTGTGTTTTAACTTTAGCTTCACATTGCATTTTACAAGGTAAATAAACTTGTTCAAAAAATGTTAAAGTGCGAACTTGTTAAGCAACGTGCATAATAAAACAGAACTGATAAGTGTTTTGTTGTTCTGGCGGGTGTAGGGGAGTACATTCACCCCCCGCTGCGCCAGGTTTCGGTGTGAGATGAAATCTTGCGCAGGTAGCGCACCGACGATAGAGCTGCCAGCATCGCCCGATCCCGGTTGCGTTAAGGATTGTTCACCCTAATTTTCAAATATTAAATTAAATAAATGAATTTCATGCAAGCTAACTGGAAGTTCATTAGCTACAAAACGTATGACTTTATGCTTTCATATTACAAATACCTTTTTAAAATAACCGTTTAAGACCGGTGCAATTGATTTAAGCATCATATCCCGAGATTACAATGGATTCTACACATTTATTGAAAATTCGATTTTGAGCCAATTTACATATTATGTCGAAAACCTGCAGTTAGAAATGTTTCTTTCTGTTATATGCCCTTCGTCCCCAAATAATTGAACTGTCCATATTTCCAAATAAATCTATACAGGAACTCTAAATATCATCCTTTTCTCCAGGCTCCACCCGCTGGGAATGATTGGATTAACCGTTTAAATATTTTAGATGTTCAGCATGACTAAGAAAGTGTGGTAATTGCCATTATAGTTCGGGAAAATAATTGTCTCAAATAGGTGTATGGCAATAACTTAAAGGGGGAGAAATAGCTCAATTTCATAATTTGCCAAAGGATTTCAGCCAGTGTTTTTAAATATATGTCATCCTCCTGTATTAGGACTTACACCTGCTGGGACTTGTTCACCAATTCTCGGGCTAGGCGATGTTTGGAGCTAATTATGTGCACGAACACACCGACGGAATCCCTGAATGGCTGGTTAGTCCATTCCAGAGCCACTTCGTATACCAACATTACTGAAAGAACATCCACGATAAATGTAACGTGAATAAGAGGAAGGTGAATCTGGAAGAGAAATATTAACCTGGCATTTGTCCTTTCTGAAAATGAACTGAGACAAAACATGGATATCTTCAGTCGGGTTACTTCGCAGCAGGATTTGAGCCAGGTACATGCCGAATACGAATTACAGCTTGAGTTAACTCGCCCGATCTATTACATCGATTAGGACCTCCAATGGAAACTTACAAAGCTAGTAGTTTGGATAATTTCAGCACGTGATGTTTTAAAAAACAACCCGAAATGAGATCTCCAGACTGCAGATGTGCGTTCAAAACTTCCAAGGTTTCCCCAACCGTCTGAGGTTTCTTTCAGCTTTTTCTACCCTTCACCGGAGGAAAATCCACAGAGAAGTACTCTAAGCCTAATAGCCTAATACTCTTCTTTCGAAAAATTCCTTTCTTATTTATGGTTTCATCGAATTTTTATCACCACTGCCCAGCGTCTATGGTGTCATTATGAAAAAGGCTTTTTCCATTAATACGACACTATTAAGACATAATAATTTCATTGTAGAATATAGTTTAATGGAACGGTTTTTTCCACTGTATCCAGTTATAAAAACCGACACAAACTCCTATTATAAACACTATATCTATTCAACAATAAATGTTATTAATAGTTATGGGTTCCATGTTTATGAATGAAGTTGTGCCTAAAATGCTACAATATTGACTTAGTTGCTCATATTTTCCGTTTAAGTTTCTCATGTTATAAAAATATATAAATTTGCTCTGCCACATGCCCCCATAGCACCAGTCAATGTTCAGCGCAAGGTAAAATCTGTGTGTGATGATATTCAGCTGCGCAGGTGGATATGCAAATTCCGTAGCGTGATGACAATTTGATTGCAAACTGTATAAATAAGTAGGAAAAAATGTATCACATGGTTTGAACAAAGTGACGGCACAAAAACACACATTTCAACGGGGAAGGCCCGTTAATATAAATCTAGAGTTGGCGAAAATACACATGTCAAAAATCATTAAATCATTCTTTAGTGTTTAATAATGATGTAATATGGATTTCTTTGCTACCACTTTGTACAGCTAATTTAATATGATTTTTTCTCCAACTGCAACGATAATGAATTTAAATAAACAAATGCCAGTATTGCCAAATTGCATTTTTTTCCTGCCGATCGCCAATTTGCTTAGTATATTTTAAGAGAAAATGTGGCATCCTCTAACCAGTATCTGCTGGTCAGTCTCAAAAAGGAAACTATTAAATTTTGTAGGTTTATTATTGCTTATTTTAATGGCAATCGTTCATAAAGTAGGAATTGTAAACGTTCAAATATGTCTCCGTTCTCCTTTTTATTCCAGAAGATATTCTGTAAACAAATTCCAGTTTATTTCTTCTAAGCGCTTAGCAAAACTTGAAACGTTTATACCTTATAACATTTCTGGTGGTATTATACTTAAATATTGTAAAAGCATATCGGTGTCAATGTAATCGTTAAACTAGATGAAAAAAGAAGGACATAATAACGAAATGTTTAAACCCACAAATATTCTGAGTCTATAATACTTGCTACTGCAAGAATTCTTTCTTTTACTGCATTGCAGTCAACCCAGATTCTCACTGTACAAAGACGTTTTATATCAGCCTCTTTTATATTCGTAATGTGACTTGATGTCCTCTTACAGTTCCAATATTAACTTGTGCTATTTGTCACTAGCTCAAGAGGTCGTTACAAACGAGTGAATGTATCTTAGGTATTTTAGTCAACTTTCCACTTTGCTCGGAATAAAGGTATTCTGTAAAATATTATATTTTGTACATTATGCAAGCTGTAACGTAAACTTAAGCTAAAATTTGTAAAAGGTTTCTATCCAATGCGTGAGTTATAGTAAAATGTTTAATCCAAGTGTCAAACAACGGATTTCTGCACGATTGCGTAGAGGATGTATAAGACTGTGTTACTGCCCAAGTGCATCGATTTTAATATTTATGTAGCTTGTGGATGCTGAATTTATTCATTTCACGTACTGATCTTGGTAAGAAAATGCTCAAAGTTATTGCCGAAATCATTGCATCACCTGGGTGGGTTTTAAGGATTTTCTTCAAGATGAAATTGTTAACGTGCATTATTTCTTTATCACCATTGCTCTCCAGGTTAGTTTAAGTAATATCCCATTCATTTAATGCAACATTTAGAAGCTCTTGTCATTTTTTCTAAGTTCCATTACAAATCAATTCAATTTGTGCGCCTCTTTCAGCATTTCTGAATTTATATATGTAATTAACAGATATTTAATAACTACAAAAACTTTTATTTGAGGAACGCAAACGAAAAGCAAATCAAATTTGCAGTCAGTATTTAATGCCAATTTCGATATTCAACAATTCTTATTATAGTCCTAACCGTACTAATGTCCTAACTCCAAAGTACTTTTTGTGTAAACTAATCAATTACATAATATTACAGAAAAACATTTATGTTAATTAATTGATAGCCCAAATATTTTAGTGCCCAGAAAAATCTCCTTCCATTTTTGCAACTGAAAAGTAAACCTTTACTTTCCTTCTTCCAACTAAAAACGAGGAAACGTAAGTGTGGTGCTTCATGTGTTGTAAACTCAAAAGAAATTTAAAGAGCTCTATATTTCTAGTATTAATGTGATTCTTAAAACTATTTCTTGTTTTATCTAGAAATCACAATAATTTTTAAAACATTAAGGCTATTAAAATTAGTTTTTAAAAATATTTGGGCCCGACAAGTGAACCCTTAGCTGCCAAAGAATGTGCAAAGACCAATGTTCGAAACGACCATACTACGCGATTAGTGCATTCCCTCTGCATAGGACAACAGTATTTGGGGGTCGCAGTTCGGAAAATGGATGTGTTTTTTTTTTTTTTAGATGAATTGAAATATTCAGGCACGCCCGTTGTGAGCTACTTACGTTTTATTCTCTTCTTTTAACAGCGAAGTCTGACTTCCATACACACACAAACTTCTTACGGATTGAGCAAGAATGCGCCTACCTCCAAGACCACGTGTGTAGCAAGTTCAAAATAAATGCAAAAAAATAATGGAAATAAATGCAATTGGTGTGATAAGAATGTACGGAAAGAAATAAGACGTGACGAGTGCCACATAAGCATATATGAAATGTGCGAAGGCAAGGAAAAAAGTAAAGTATGTAACGATGAAATGTGGCTTTGCAAACAAGTACTCGTTACGGGAGTAAGAAGTCAGGTATAAAAACAGTTCAAAGCAAAAGAAGCGATAATCGAATTAGTAAGAAGAGATCTAGAGTCGTTTTTGACAAGGAACAAAGAAAAACGAAAACAAGATTTTAATGAAGAACTTCTGCAAAGGAAGGCAACGTTTAAAAAAGATTATGCCACTACAACAAAGATTCATAAGGCAAACCAAAGCGAAGCAATGGAAAAACACAGCAATGAAATAAAAGCTTAGGAACAGATTTTAATTATTGCAGAGTAGAACTACTCTGGACGAATCGTCAAGAACAAATACGAAGTATAACTGGGGGATCCTCGATGCGAAAGAAGAGGAACTCTTGAAGGATGGAAATGAAGTACTCATCCTTGGTGACTCGTTAATTAAACAAGTGAAAGCTACTAAGGCGTCGGTGAGGGTAGGTAGGCGTCGCATAGTAGTAAATGGTATCCTGAATAGAAAGATGTGCATACATCGTACATAAAACACATAAATAACTCTCTTAGATGAACTTATAATTGATTGAAGATGATTTTTTTTTATTGTGGATGCTTGTATTAATGTGAACTGTTTGGAAAGGGGCAGAGTGCATTTAAACTACAAAGGTTCCAACAAATAAAGTAAGACAATGGGAAAGGAAATGTGTGTGTTGCATCTGTCAGGGAAGCTAATATTACAGGACGAAGATGAAACTACCGTCTCGTGTGGGCAGAGTACACCAAGGTATGTAAAGTGCATTCTTCTCAAATATAACTGCACAAGGAAAGCAAAAACTTTCTAAAAGATAATGTTAAAGTGCTTCCACGTGCAAATCGTCATCATATACTGAATATTTATCACTAATACCCACAAAATATTGGAAATAAAATGTTAAATATTGAGGTTGTGCTGTATAGTAATAATTATGACATTTTATGATTTACCGAACATTGGCTAACTGAATCTGAGCTAAAGGCAATATACTTACCAAATTACTCATTAAGTACACATTATTGTAGGTCTTCAACCAAACATGGTGGCTCTTGTATATTTATCAGAGACAGTATTAAAACCAAAGAGTATAGTAAATATCATAATATTTATATGTATAGCTACTTTGAAAACATGCATGATGGAATTAGTACAGCAGAACATATTACTCGTATGCATTTATAGAACTCCGGAAGCAAATGTAGACTTATTATGTCTAAAATGGTACAAGGAACAGAAGGAACAACATATTATACAACATAAATTGCTCTTATTCTTCCAATAACAATTATTCCTTTTAGCTCCAATATCCTCACATGGATTTATACCAGAGTTACCTTTTTGATAATCCTAACCATTGGATTATATCATGAATGAAATACAAAGAATGCTTTAATAGTAGGTGAATGCAACTTAGATTTTACCCCAATATAATTAGATAGAAGATTTGCGGAGATCATTGTGTTGCATGATCTATCACCTCTTTATACATGCCCCACTCGAGTAACACCAATATCGCAAAGCACATTAAATTAAACTTTAGTGAGACAGCATATAGTTAAAAAATTAAAAATTTTGATTCCAGGTTCTCTAGTCATTCAACATAAGAACCTACAATAATTAATAATAGTCGGAGAAAAGGTAACAAATTCTATGATAAAGAATATAAAACAGGGAGGTTATTTAATAATGATAATTTAGAAGCTTTTAACAAACTGCTAGCAAACGAAACATGGGACAATAATTATAAAAAGAATAATACAAAAGTTGCATGTGAGTCATTATTAAAAGTAATGCAACATTACCTTGTATGGCTTTAATAGAACAGGAACTAAAATTATATCAGTACACAGAAATAACATGGGTAATGTGAGAGTTAAAAAGTTCCCCTGAGATGTTGAATTTTCTTAGCAGAATATGCTAAAAATACCTGTAGCAAAATTAAGACCAATTTAATATCTAAAGAAATACAAAAAATGTTAACTGCTGCATAAAATACCATAATTATAATATTATTAGGTCTTCCAGAAATAAATCAAAGACAATGTGAATGGTAGCTAAAAAGGAAATGGGACACAGGAACAAAAAAGTAATGTATCATTTCAAAAGTGAGTGAGGTGAAATGTGTTGTAAACCTAGTGAAGCAGTGAGTAATCGGAAGCTTTCACTGCCGGAGTCAGAATTATAACCAGAAGTTTCTTCCCGGCTTAGGAGCAGGACCTTCGCCCAGAAGACTCAGATCGCGCCACTGAAGATGTCCTCCGCAGTTGAGGATGAGACGTTTGAACTCCTTAGCTCCAAGAGACCACGGCTCCTAAGCCGGGAAGAAACTTCTAGTTATAATTCTAGTGAAGTAGCTCATAAATTTGCTGACTATTTTGTTATTATGGCCGATAAACAATACAACAACATATAAATACATGGTGACACAATGTATAATTACAACATTTTGCTAAAATTTTATTTACCTTGTTGACGTATGCGAGCTAAAAACTATTGTAAACATTTCAAAATCTAAGTTTACTTATGGAATGGATAACATACCAGATATTATCTGAAAATGATGCTGTAAAGGCATTATTAATCCCTTGCATTATATTATAAATCTCTCACTATCTTCTGGATTTTTTCATTGTACTTGAAAACTACTAAAATAAGTCTCATATTAAAAAAGGGGAAACAAACAAAATTGATCAATATAGGCCAATGTCATTATTGTGATCGGTTTCAAAGTATTATGAAAAGGTAATTTATAAAGGAATGGATTCTATTTTTAAATAAAGAAAACTCTAAAGAGCATGGATTTATAAACAGAAATCCACGAGACAGAAAGAGAATATAATAGAGGTTTGTTTCTGAATTTATCAAACACTACATATAATCCTTATACAAAAACTGGAATGCTATTCGGTAAGGAAAATTGTAAAAAAAAATTGGTTTCGTTCGTACCTCACGGATCGAAAACTATTTTTAGAAATATTAGGTAGAAATGAGAGCACATGCAAGTGTTCCTTAGATTCAGTGCTTGGTCCCTTGTTATTTATAATCTATATAAATGACATCAAATCATATAAAAATCTCAATAATCCTATTGAAGATGATTCCAACCTTTCCTTTAATAGCGACAAAAGTCAGGTACATACAAATATATGTGAGGCGGAGAGCAAGCTACCAAATTAGTTTCAGAACAAACTTGTAATTGATATAGAAAAACTCGTGCAATAACTTTTTGACACCTAAAAATACACATTTATACCTAACTCTTATAGAACTTGTAACAAAACAATTACCTATGTAAACAGAGTTAAATTTTTAGGAGTATAGATAACTCAAAAGTTGCAATGGAATATCGCATGCAGAGAAGCTGAGTCAAATTTGCTTTGCCCTCAAAGTAATAAGGGAAGGGATTAGTAAAATTACACTGAGATGTACTATGCCTATTTCTACAGTCTCACTAGATATGGGATCATATTCCGGGATAAAAAAGCACATAAATTTTTAAGAGGAAAATAGGGCGCTAAGAATAATTACACGTACAAAGAAAACTGAATCCAGTAACGTGCTATTTAAATCATTAAATATATTACTTGTTCCCTGCATTTATATATTAGAGGACTTAATGTACACTAAAAAGCATTTACCAGCGTTCCAGTTAATTAAAGAGAGACGAAATCATATTACAAAAACAACATCAGCTAAGCAGCATAAGTCATAATAACACATTATGTGAACACAGCATGTTATATAATTGTGATAAATTATACACCATACTACAAAAACTTTGATAGATTACTTGATGCCCCCAAAATTTGAAATCGGTATGGAATCTTTACTGCCTGAAAATTGGTTTTACAGTTTGGAAGCATATATAGATGAACTTACTTCTTATATATTGGGATGTAATTTCGATTACCAATGTGTTGCACATACTTATTGACCTTATCTACATACTATAACTAAATGATAATTTTGAAATGCCTATATATTTTGTAAGTTTTAATGTTAAAACCGTTATCTTGTCTCTTTTTCTATTGTATTTTTTCCATAACTTAACCCTTTCAATACAATGTATTTGATCTTTACGGATGAATAAATGACCATTGACTATTGACTAAGTTCTCTAAGAGCTAAGAATTTCGTGTATGAAACTGATATTTTACATTAGGTAAGCATTTGCTAATTTTTATTTCGCTGTTAACTTTGTTTAATATTTCAAATTAACTTTATATTACATCTTGTGAAATTGTAATTTCCAATTAAAATGTTATAAATAAAAAAAAAAAACAGAGACGATATCTTTGCTTGAAGATAAATGACGTTAATTCCTTCTATTGGTTACACGTAAACAGGGCAAGGACAGGTCGAAGAATTGAAATATAAGTAGCTCCAGTAGATATTTAAAGCTGTATCGGTCTTTGCATAAAATATATAGCCAACATGTTGGGGACACATAGAGTTGGTAGCACAGTATTTTTTCTATGTATCTTCTGGTAGCAGAAATATAATGGAGAGAGTGTTGTTTGCTCAGTACATTTATACTGGTGGAATAGTACTTTCTGGCTAGTTAACCGCTATTATTTTCACTTTTCTCTATTCTGTCCTTTAGTCACAGCATGGCCGAATGCAGTTCAGCATTTAACATAACTTTTTGTTTATATCATTATTAAGAGTCTTTTGTTTCTATAAAATCACTCTTTTATGATGAAGCAAACTAATTTATGAAGTAGTAAACTAACATTTACATAAAATCAAATTAACTTCACTGTAGTGCTAATATAACACAGTATATTTCGGCCATTTTAAACCAAGGTGCCATTTTTCGAGTACTGAACCAAGAGTGTATTCAGTTTGCCTTAAATAATTATTTATTCCTAATTTTTTCGTTTACGATTTTATAGCGGTTATAAAAAATAACATAATTGATTTGCTTAAACTGTACCAATTTATATACGGTGCAACACTACAGTGCAGTACAAATAACATGCTCGTTTCAAGGATTGCTGTATCTATCGCGGTGCCACATTCCGAAATCCATTTCATACATATCCAAAGAGCCACCTTCATTTCCACATTGCAGCCTTATTCTTTATTACTTTATAGTTTACCTTCTGTTCTTTACGCTTCCAAGTATCCGAAAGGAAACGGTTATTGTAATTAAAAATAAAGCTTTGTCCACACATTTAATTGAATTGGTTCAGCAGTAGCACAAATTTAAAAGATGTTCCATATACACTCGTTCTGATGCCTAGCAACCAGCATGTATCAGGATAATAGAAATAGGCAGAATGTGGTCATGGACTTGATCACAGAAGCGTAAAGCGCGGTTGGTGTCAGACATGGATAGCAACTTCGAAATATCGAGCATGCAGAATAATGGATGTATTGCATCATGCTAATAAATACATTCTATTTCTTTTGGACGATGCACATAGAATATTTAAAGACATAAATATCATTTTAAGTTATGAATATGCATAAAATGTGGAGATATTGACCAAGATAGGTTAGCATAAATGAAAAACTCTGTTTTTGTCATTAGCTTTTCAGAAACGCAAAAGCATAAGAACTGTGGTAAATTGGAAGATATGTTCTACAATATTGTACATGTTATATTATGACTTACTTTCCAAATGCGGAAAATTACATACTGGCTGTTCTATACTACATCAATAAAAACATAGGCGTTTTTTTAGTTAGCAAACGTAGAGATTCATCATAGGTATCACTGCGGAAAATGGCAAAACTACTCTGTATTTATTTTATTTATTTATAGATTTTAAAGGTGCATCAAGTTCTGAAAGCTATTAAAATATCAAACCGTGTACTAATTTAAATAGGTGTATTTTATGTCTAGATGTAGGATTATACATATAAATAATAACAATTAGAAAAACATTTGTATATTTATTTATTTATAATAACGTGAATACATGCATATATTATATTTCATAAATGGTATCCGTATACACACAATATGTATTAAAATAGGTTAATTTGTAAATGCAAAAACTACGTTAATTTATTAGCTTCATTTTATGACCAAACTTCAAAGTTTGGACATATAAACAAACTTGAAGATGTCCAAATTTTAAATAATAAATGTATGTAAACTCACAGATAGCAGTTAATACACGCGTATATACTACATAAATGTACAAATGTCAGTAATTTTATGACACTAATAAAATGCTTTGTAAGACTAGGTATCATGGTCAATTCTAAATAGATCTCCATTTTCACCAACTGAATTATAATTGGAATGCACTGTAAGAATTCCTAATGCAGCAGCAAACAATTTTAATGTTATATTTTGAATAGTTTTATGTTTTTGTCTTTTAAAATAATTAACAAACTTTCCAGGAACACACGCACACATCTTTATGTGTAATATCAGACTGCTTTTTTAAATAAAAGCCTTCGCCGGTAAACCTTTATCTTGAAATGTTTCAAATGTTCTCGGATTTTGTAAATGTAACAGTCATATGTAACATGTACTCTTTCCTTAAGGAGTATGTCATCTCGTAGATTCTGGCCTGCTCTGTTCGCTGATTGCAATATTTTATTCTACTCATTCCGTTAGGTGCGGTCATAAATGTGAGAAATGTATCCAAGCGTGGTTACTGTCTAACAGTAATATTGACTTAGACGGAAGGGTGGCACAATTGGGTGACACTAAGTCTGAAACAACTAATTGAAGTAATATAAAATGACGCTAATATTTAAGATGATAACTCTGAATGAGAATTATCGAAATGAGAATCATAATAATGAGTTAGAACTAAGGGCACATAATTATTAGCGGAAATGTAAATATTCTTGTTCTATTTCTTCAAAGCCTCATTAAACTAAACAATGTAGCAATTTTAATGACTTATAATCATTTACTATTGTAGGTGGCCATGGACAAGTTTCCGATAGGAATGAATGAATATTGTTTAACGCCCGTTTTTTCCACAGAGGCACCACAGGCAATGGACACTGATGATACATGAGATGGAATGACATTTTGGGAAAGGATTTCTTTTTAAAAAAGGAATCGTTCCAGGCCTAAGAATTAGGGCTGCCTCCCAGGTATTTGCCATTTATGAGGACTGAGGAAAACCTGGAAAAAACCTCAGTCAGGGAGGACGGTCCTGGTGGAATTCGAACCCCAGACCTCACGAGTTCGAGCCTTAACGACCTAGGCCACCCGTGGCGTTTTGTGATAGGATGAATCACCCTTCGGAAAGGGAAAAGACCAGTGTTACTTGGATCGTAAGTTCTATAATTATATATTACTTGGCACTACAGCAATGAACAAACAGTGGAATCGGCATACTTAGATATGCATATATGCAAGTATTTACTAAAGTTTTCTTACACTCAGTACCTAAACACTTATCGGACTGAATTTACAATTCAAAGTACTGGCAGTGACATTGTTTGTCATAAACTCCAAGGTACATAAACATTTTTTCAGCGGCAAGATGTCTCATTTTAGGTGCGTGGTATTCACAGATGTTTGTAAAATATTTTGAAAATTTCAAAAGTGAAATACAAAAAAAAATTCAAAACAATAACATTAAAATTGCTGGTTCTACATTGTGAACGCTTACAGTATATTCCAATTATAATTCAGTTGGTGAAAGTGGAGAACGCTTCTTAATGGACAAAATTATAGCGCTTGAAGCTGAACATCTCTAACTCAATATTTCACTTTGAAATATTGAAGAAGCACTTTTAGCTAATTTTAACCAGTAGATCTGACAGTTAGAGGAAAATCACAGAAATAAGCTATTTTTATTTATACAAAACTGCGGTAGTTTGTTCCTCAGGAGTTTATACATACATATTGAGTACCCAAGCTGTATTAAACATAATTTAACATTCTTTTACTAACACACTACATCTAGCTTTTTAATTATTCTGCTCTGTTAAATTTCTGCTCTTCTAGAAGGAGTAACAAATATGAAACTAACCTAAAATGTAGATGATGTTTTAAAGAAAAAGTGTCGGAAGTAATTTGATACACATTGGTGCTCAGACAAAATCCTTCGTCAACAAAATATCTATTTTTATTAATGGGTACCCGAATATAGGTGAATATACCGACTGGAAATATTATGAATTATTGTTATTATTATTATTATCATCATCATTATAAACAATCTTGAACCTACTTCCTTGGTACATGGTATTTATGACGTCGTGAGCGTTTCTTACATCTGCTTTCTGTTACAAGACTACTAACACCATAATTCTACTATCCTAATAAACAATATCTATATTAGTAAACAAGACACTTGTCGTTACGCGTCTTTCCTTTTTCTGTTTTCTGTTACAAGACCGCCTACTCTAATAAACACTATCCCAATACACGATGACGAGCTTGGTAAAAAAGACATGTGATATCATTCGTCTTTTCTCATTCAATTTTTCGTTACATAACTATCTATTCCATAATTTTAATATCCTAATAAACAATGACTAGATTGGTAAATAAGATATTTATCGTTGCGCGCCTTTCCCTTTTCTGTTACAAAACTGTCTACTCATAACATGCGCCTTTCTACATCAAATTTCCACTACGTGACTACCTATTTTATAATCCTACTATCCGAATAAACAATGACTAAATTGGTAAGCAAGATATTTATTGTTGTGCGCCTTTCCCTTTTCTGATTTATGTTATAAAACCGCCCACTCCTAATAAATATTATCCTAACACACGACGTCTAGCTTAGTAAACAAGATATATGACATCATACATCTTTGCTCTTCCCAATTTTCCGCTACATAATTACTTACTCCATGGTTAAACTAACCAAATACAATATAGCTACCTTGGTTACCTTGGCAAATTAAGGTACATTTACTTTGTTACTACTACGGAGCAAGGAAATGATTATCCAAACCATTAACGTTTCTTAAGTATTTACCTCCTAATTATATCATGCTTTCGGTTCGGATACTTAGAAATGTGAAGAAAATCGAATAAACTATAAAATAGCAAAGAATAACACTATCAGGTGTAAAGTGTTATGCAGTTCACACTACAAAGGAAATCAACAACTTTGGCTATTTTCACGATAGATGACGGAACCTCTCTTACGAGGAACACCATGTTTTTAAGTTGTATTGCCTATACTTAAGACCAATTACAGATAGATTAATTCCATTATTTTTTACTTTCATTCGTTGCAAAGCTAAGGAACCTCAGGAGCAAAAGGAGAGTGTTTCACAACTCAGCCTTTCCGACTTCCTTGGCTCAGTGCGGGGAATATGGCGACTCGGATTAGGATTGTAGAAGTATATTAGAGTTATTTTACCATTAGAATGAAGTCTTTCTTATGGTTGCATATAAATTTAAGGCTCCTACTTCATAACCAGCTTGCAATTCAGTACAGTAATTAAATAGAAATCATTTTTTAAAAGTGACATAAACATAACCCTGTGTTAATGCAGAACATTAAGTATGTGATCACGTTTCTTCGATCACTTTGCTAGAAGTTTTGTACACCAATTTTAGCGAAAATAAAAATGAGATTTTACAATGAAAACAAGGGAAATTTAGGGGGGAAAAATAATGAATAAGTATAGAGGATCCTGAAATTCCCACAATTCCCTTTTGGAAACATCCCTTTTAGCAATTATTAATGTACATAGTCTATTGTACAATCCTATTTCCTTAATTCTATAAACCTTCTAAGAGCACGTAAAGTGCCACAAAGCATTCTACCAGCGCGTTAGTGTTTCTGGCAGTGACCTAATCAAATTTTCAGCCTTAGGGTTTCATTACCTTTTCAACCTATCAGTGTTTTCTATGAAGAGGACTTGATGATTTGACTCCACGATTACTTTAGAACCAACGCCCTTAATTGGCGAAATCATAATTTGAACGCTTAATGGAGAAATTGTACTCATCCAAGTTGTGCAGCCATCTTCTATATGAGGGATGTCGTAAAATTCATTGCTCGTATCGTTTTACATTGTGTGGAATGTCTCCAGATGTTATGCGTTTAGAAGAGATTACGTATGTAAAAAGTGTATAATGATTTCAATAGTTTTTATCTATTTACATTGCTTAATAATCATTACCAAAATATTAGTTTTAATTTTTCTAGAATTAAATTTGTTTTTATAAGAAAAAGTTATTTAAAATGGCTCAGTAATGTCAATAATTTATAATATTTGATCATGTTATCATTATTATCTTGTGATATTCATAAAGATACAATTTTTTGTTATCACACTATTACCATATAATAGCTATTGGTCGATCATTTGATCACCCACTCTAAGTCATATGTTATTTCAAGTAAGTTCTAAACCAATGGTAACTAAATGTATGGATTGCGTTTTTACCAGCGACGTGCAAATTTTAGCTCTTAGAGTGCATTCAGTGTCATAAAATATTGAAATTCTTTCAGGGCTATATTTAAGGACCTTCTTGGCAGTAGTGGCTTTCTAATGGTAAAAGACTTATTTTAAGAAGTAAATATATTTCTGAAAATTAAAACAACTCACAGTTCTACGAATTTAGTTTCATAATCCCATCTACTTAATAATAACTTTCATTCAAAAACTCCTTAATCCTAAATAAAAAAACCAAAAATCTTATATTTTAATTGGGTAATTCGGTTAATTATTTTAATAACTGTAACTTTCACAGTTTTTTTTAAAGAAAATCCATGCTGTATTATTGAGGTTGTGCAGCGGTAAGTTGGAATGTATATGAAAACTGTTTTCCTCCAACTCAAATTTAATAATATATGCAATGTAATTACATGTATTTGCAATGAAATAACATAATTATTCTTGTGCATGATAGATTTTGAAAAGCACATAAAGACTTTGAAAATCTGATATCAGTGTTATAAATGGGAAATGTTTTGATAATACCACTAACCCAACAATTATAACAGAGTTATTACTATAAAGCTAAATTTTATAAAACATTTACCTAGAAAAATAAATTCCAAACCTGGATTGACGATTTCTTAAATTAGCAGTAGAGTGCTGTTAGTTTCGCTTTCTGGATGTAAATTACGTGTGATCCATTGTACGTTGCCCATGTTTTACTTTGTACATAATTTTGCTGAGTAAATTCCTTTCTCCAGCATCGCGCGCGACGAACGGCCCACCCCTAATGAACCAATCCCAGTGTTGTTGATCCGCTTGTAAACGACTGAATGGAATGGAACTTTAATTGAATATTTTCTAATGTAATCTTGATATCTCCAGGATACTCTTTTGTAATATACCATTTGGAATTGCTACGGTAATAATAGTAGAAATCAGACTATAGTCTTAGGTGAAGGAAGGAAAGATTTTCTGTTTATTCTGTAGTGCTGATGGGACTTGAGAATATTTTCCATTGCTTGGATAAAACTAGATAAAATAGAAGTGTTATGTAACACTTACTGTTTTCACGATCATGGTATACATGTACCAGTGACAATCACGTATAAAAATCAGAACAATGGATTGTAATTAAATTTATAAATATTACCAGTCTATTAATATTCTTATCTAAATTCGAAGAAATTCAATCTCATTTTAAGAGTTGCCAGCGCCATGTAAATCATGGCTATAAAAATAATCAAAGGGAAAAATACAAACTGCTGGCCGAACAGAGGAACACAATAAACACTAATAAAATTCTAGAGTATTTGTGAAAATGAAGGATATTTCAATTGCAGTTAAACATTTTGTTCGTGGTTTATTTTTACCCACCTAGCGTATACCGAAAATGGGTGACATTTGCCCCCAATTATGAATTTGACAGAAAAGCAGAAACATAGAAAAAATTAAAAATATATTGTTTGTAAAGGTTATATACTAGACATTCAATTGTTTGGCTTTTAACGATTTATCTTTGCTGAATTATATGCTATTTGAATTAATTTTTTAATCGGAATAAAATACTGCCAAAAAATTTTCAAAAGACTTTTGAAATGCAACAGTTTGCTTAGGGGTATTCAATATAGGCTATTAAAATTCATATGTATAATTGAAAACCAAATAAATATACTCTTATCTAAACATGCATTCCATTGAGTTAAAATATATTCATTCTGTTCCAGGTGGTTGTGAAGAAATAAATAATAAATAAACAATCTCCGCTTCGAAACGTTTTAACTTTTAACATTCACCATAAATTGACTTATTTAGAATTGACTATGGTGCATTATCTTACAAAGCATTTTATTATTGTCATAAAATTACTGACATTTGTACATTTATGTAGTATATACGCGTGTATTAACTGCTCTCTGTGAATTTACATACATTTATTATTTAAAATTTGGACATCTTCAAGTTTGTTTATATGTCCAAACTTTGTAAGTTCGGTCATGAAATGAAGCTAATAAATTAACGTAGTTTTTGCATTTACCAATTAACCTATTTTAATACATATTGTGTGTATACGGATACCATTTATGAAACCATTTATGATATGTGCATGTATTCGCGTATTCGCGTTATTATAAATAAACATATGATTTTCTAATTGTTATTATATTTATATGTATATTCATGGATCTAGATATAAAATACACCTATTTAAATTAGTACACGGTTTGATATTTTAATAGCTTTCAGAACTTGATGCACCTTTAAAATCTATAAATAAGTAAAATAAATGCAGAGTAGTTTTGCCATTTTCCGCAGTGATACCTATGATGAATCTCTACGTTTGCTAACCAAAAAAGCGCTTATGCTTTTATTAATGTAGTATAGAACAGCCAGTATGTAATTTTCCGCATTTGGAAAGTAAGTCATAATATAACATGTACAATATTGTAGAACATATCTTCCAATTTACCACAGTTCTTATGCTTTTGCGTTTCTGAAAAGCTAATGGCAAAAACAAAGTTTTTCCTTTAAGTTAACCTATCTTGGTCAATATCTCCACATTTTATGCATATTCATAACTTACTAAGATATTTGTGTCTCTAACTATTCTATGTGCATCGTTCAAAATAAATAGAATGCATTTATTAGCATGATGCAATACATCCACTATTCTACATGCTCGATATTTCGAAGTTCCTGTCCATGTCTGACACCAAGCGCGCTTTCAGCTTCTGTGATCCAGTCCATGACCACATTCTGCCTGTTTCTATTATCCTGATACATGCTGGTTGCTAGGCATCAGAACGAGTGTATATGGAACATCTTTTAAATTTGTGCTACTGCTGAACCAATTCAATTTCTCTGGTCAAAGTTGTGGACAAAGCTTTATTTTTAATTACAATAACCGTTTCCTTTCGGATACTTGGGAGCGTAAAGAATAGAAGGTAAACTATAAAGTAATAAAGAATAAGGCTGTAATGTGGAAATGATGAGTAGCTCTTTGGATATGTATGAAACGGAATTCGGACTGTGGCATGATAGATACAGCAATCCCTGAAACCAGCACATTATTTATACTGTACTGTAGTGTTGCACTGTATATAAATTGGTACGGTTTAAGTAAATGTTTATTGTTATCGTATCCATTATCCATTTGTTTGCCCAGCTGCTATGCATTCATTCCTCTGTAGACCTTCACCGACGCCTTAGTAACCTTCACTTGTTTAATTATTGAGTCACCAAGGATGAGCACTTCATTTCCATCCTTCAAGAATTCCTCTTCTTTAGTGTTGAGGATCCCCCAGTTATATTTCGCAATTGTTCTTGACAATTCGTTCTTAGAACCTCTGTAGTTCTACTCTGCAATAATTAAAATATATTCCTAAGCTTTATTTCATTGCTGTGTTTTTCCATTGCTTCGCTTTGGTTTGTCTTATGAATCTTTGTTGTTGAGGCATAATCTTTTGTAAACGTTGCCTTCCCTTGCAGAAGTTCTTCATTAAAATCTTGTTTTCAATTTGTTCTTTGTTTCTTGTCAAGAGCGATTCTAGATATCTTCTTACTAATTCGATTATCGTTTCTTTTGTTTTGAGCTGTTTTATACCTGGCTTCTTACTCCGGTAGCGAGTACTTGTTTGCAAAGCCAAATTTCATCGTTACATAATTTGCTTTTTCGATGCCTTCGCACTTTTCATGCACGCTTATGTGGCACTCGTAACATTTTATATTTTCTGTACATTCTTATTACACTAATTGCATTTATTTCCACTATTTTTTGCATTTTTTGTGAACTTGCTGCACATGCGGTCTTGCAGGTTGGTGCCATTTTTCTCAATCCGTATATAAATGTTAGAACGTATGTGTGTGTGTTGGAAGCCAGATTGACTGTTAAACAAGAGAATATATATAATAAAACGTAAGTACCTCACAACCGGTGGCTGAATATTTCAATTTATCTAAAAACGTCTATTTGCTGGGTATAACATCCATTTTCCGAATTGCGAACCCCAAATATTGTTGTCCTAAAGCAGAAGGAACGCACTAATCGCGTAGTATGATCGTTTCGAAAATTTTTCTTTGCACATTCTTTGGCAGCTAAGGGTTCGCTTCTCCGGCCAAAATATTTTTATAAACTAATGTTTAATAACCTCCATCTATTGAGTAATATTGTGAATTCTAGATGAAACAAGAAGGAATTTTTAGAACCTAATTAGTCTCAGCAATATAGAACTCTTAAAATTTCTTTACGCTTATAACACATTAAGCACCACATTTACGTTTTTTTTTTTTTTTTTTGGCTGGAAAAACAAAGGTAATGTATTATTTTCAGCTTCAAAAATGTAAGGCGAAAATTTTGGGCTCTAAGTTCTTTAGGCTATCAATAAATTAACATAAATTGTTTTCTATAATATGACTTGAATGCAAAGTTTGCATAAAAAGGGTACTTTAGAGTTAAGATCAAATGTAGGACGTTTAGGACGCATTGAACTATAATTAGAATTGTTGTATAATATGGAAATTTGATTGATGTCCTTTGCTAAATGACAAGAGCTTCTAAATATTGCATTTGATGAATAAGATATCACTTAAACTAACCTGGAGTGCAATGATGACAAAGCAAACATGGACGTTAACAATTTCATCATCAAGAAAAACCTTAAAACCCATCCAGCTGGTGCAATGATTGCGGGTATAACTTGAAGAGTAAAATAGTCTTGAACCTTTTGAATATTATTTGATTATTTTAGTAGCTTAATTAATGGTTGAAAAGCTTGGAAAACTGTTTGTTCAATTTGTTTTGTCACCGTCAGCTCTGTGTAACAATATTTTACGTATCTGTTAATACATCCAGACTGCTAAACGGTCTGTAATAAGCATCATCACATTATGGTACATGATCCATTAGATTGTTGAGATACATAGTGTTGTACGTAAACATGCGAATGCCATTAAAATGCTAAAATTGAAAATTGCAGTGTTTCAAGTGTGTCTATATATCTAACCACTGTAAGACAGGTCATGAAATGGGTCTAATTAATAAATGTGGATTTTTTTTTTTACTTTAACAAATTAACTTATTTTAACACTGGAACCTCTAATGCCGGTCAATTGACAGCTTTTAATTTTCAAACCCTTATATTTTCATTTTTTTTTTTTTTTTTGAAATTTCTTTTCTGTAGTTCTGTGACTTTTAGTCCCTTGCAATAACCTTTAGCTCACTATTTTTTTTTTTTTTTTTTTTTGCATTTTAGTATCTGTTCCCGGAGGCGGTCAAGTGCTACGTTTCTTATGACATACATTGCTTAGTTGTATCCAACAATAATCATCACTGCACAACAAACACGTTTCAACTCATTGAAGCGTCGTGCACAAGTCATTGTTTATCAGCTCTTGTGTCCGTGTCTAAAATTTAGCTTTGCTTTTCATTTCACGACTAGTCTTACTATCTCTCATGGTTAATTATAGGAATGAAGCAACATCTACGCCGTTATACGCAATACATGTCAAATTGGGTTATGCAAGAAAAATGAGTCCGGAGACAGTTGCTCGACGTGTAAAAATTGTGTATGTGGTTCTTGTATAATCAAAATCTCTGCAAAAAAGGTCAATCAACAATCTCTGATAATATTTCAATGTAACAGCTTTCTATACATATATAACCCTATTTGTATAACCAATGTCTATTTTGTATAAATAATGATTTACTACATAGATGGAGCAAACCAAATTCTTATGGTAAACCATTTCTTATTTTCAAGAAAACATGCGCTTATACTTGAAATAAAAAAAAAATATTTTTTTTTTAAAAAGCACCAGCCTAAGATAACCTATAAAGATGAAAAAGATAATGACCAAACTCGTGTGTGAATGCGTTATTGAATTACTAATAAATTGAAAGTACAGGTGCAGGAGTCTGGGGACAAAAGAGCTAAGCATACGTAATCCGTGAGCAAAAAACATAAACATAAAAGTATCTGAAACCAACAGCTTCATTTAGGCTGGTTTCAAACCTGGTTCGCTGTTTAGAAGCCATGCTGTTTCCTCTACATCACTACAGTCGCCTGATAAGTAAGAAATTTCATCGACTTGAGTAAGAAAAGCACTTAAATATGTGATAATGAGCAGACACCAAGTGTATACAAACTCACATCGGAAGCTGGATGCAAATTGTATTCAACCCTGGCTTGATTTTATAAATAGGGTCGTTTTTCATAAAAATCACAGCAGGATAGAGGGCGATAAGAGAGAAATTCCATAATTTTCAGTGAGAAAAATAACTAAAAAAGTATAAGAAAGTGGTAGTGCTAACGGGAATTTTAGGGTGTACTTGAAGCTCTGGGGTTTTAGTGCTAATATGTTTTGTGTGTATACCTATACCATTTACTATTCCATTTTGGGACTATTATAAATAAACAATTAAATAAAAACTAACTTGTTGAATATTTTATCTTTATATGTATATTGTTACATCTAGTTAGAATATTCCGCTATTTAAATTCGTAATCCGTTTGATAATTTAATAACTTTCAGAATTTTGTGTGCCTTAGAATACTATTGACAAGTAAAATAAATTCAGATTATTGCCCATTTTCGAAGTTTTATATATATATATATATATATATATATATATATATATTAAGTGTATTACGTTGGTAACTAAAAGCTCTAATGCATTTACTGATGTAGTGTAGAATAGCCAATGCACTTGTCCGTATTTGCATAGTGAGTCATAATTGAATTGGAACATATCTTCCAACTTACCACAGTTCTTATGATTTTGCGTTTCTTAATAAATAATGATGAAAACTAAGTTTTTCATGTAAGTTAATCTATCTTGATTAATATATTCATATTTATGCATTTTCATAGCTTAAAATAATTTTTATGCCTTTGACTTTCCTATGTTTACTGTTTAAAATTATTCGAATTTATTTTTAGCATGATACAATACATGCATTATTCTGTATGTTCGAGATATCGACGTTCCCAGGAATGTCTGACACCTAACGCGTTTTGCACATGTGTTTCAGTGCATGAACACCTTCTGCATATGTCTATTATCTTAATACATGAACAGTTGCTAGGCAACCGAACTACTGACGGTATGAGCACTGTTAATTTGTCTACCCCGAACAAATACAATATCCCTGATCAAAGGTTTGGATAAAAGCTTCCTTTGCTAAAACGATCAATGAAATTTATGTTATATTTTCTTAATTAAGTTACTCTATTAATAAGAGTATTATTATGTTCGTGTAGAACATTTTTCCATACTTTTTAGATAAGGTTTATTTAATTAATTCCTTTGTTTTATAGAATAAATTGAAAATTAAAGGGTCTCAAATATATCAATTACAGAATGTCTTTAATACATATATGTTAACTAATATTTCAATATGTCAAGAGTAAAATAAGGAGCTAAGTTAGGCGTGAAAATATTCACAGGCATTATTTATATGTATGAAAATGACTGATATTCCCCTACCGTAGAAAGAAGTGTACAAAATTTGATATGTCTGTATTTACTAAGCAAACGCCATATAGATCCCTGTATTGTTCGTAGGCTTATGCTCCCCCATTTCTACGCAATAGCCTGTGCAACTTCGTATAATGCTAGAAATGGAAGTCTGTATATGTATGATCCACTATTTATCCAAACAATTACGTAATTCTTTAAAGCTGCCAAACCTAAATTTTGAAATTTATGGAACCAAGTTTGTTTTATATAAAACTGGCAACCAAGTAAAACTTCAGTTCATACTGCCTAGATTGCGTCATGAATTAAAAATCGAAGGCATTGTTCAATTTATTAGTATGAAGTAAAATTTTTGCTCTATTTCAAATTTGGACATAGGTATTCCTCTTTAGTTCAATTTGGAAGTAGTCCAAAGAGGGGCCCCGTTATTAATAGTAACAAAATAAATAGTTGTGACGATCATATGACTTAAATATTTAGTTTTCTGCTTAGCATAGTAAAATGATATTTCTCAATTCACTTCCAAAATCAATCACAAAGCATAGAATGCTATTAACTAATAGAAGTTTTTTGTTTATGCTTGCAGCAGGTTGTTATTTATTTACGCCAGCGTGGTCGTCGCTTAAATACTTGTAGAACTATAATGAAATGCATGTGAAACTATTATTATTGTTGTTATTATTGGTATTATTATTATTATTATTATTATTATTATTACAAAAGATGTTTGGATGAAAAAATTGTGGTCTTCTAAGATTAACGCTGTAAGAATGTACAAGTGAATTAATAGTAATAAAAATAAATTAACAGTATTAAATGATTTATGTAATAAATTTCTTAATCTCGTATATTAAATAGCCCTAAAAGTCAGTTTCTTTGCTGCTGTGAGCGCGCATCAAGTGTATACTCATTATACTTTACATGTAATGATAAATTGGGAAAACAATTTCGGGAAGAAAGCGTTTCGGGCGTAAGTTTAGGGTATTTCCCGGCCTTTGCCATACCTGGGGCTTCTGGAATCAACTTCAATTAGGGAGGTTGGTTATGGCACAGTGCGAAATGCACTCCTTCCGTTTAGGAATTTGTTTCTTTGCTTGTCACATTTACCAGCATGAAAAAATAATTATCCACATTTTAATCTTTTATTATAAGCCATATTGCAAAATCAAACATCGAACAAATTGTTGCAGGTTAGGATTAAGAAAAGAAAAGGAAAATTAGTTTTCAATCTATTATAATAATGCATTTGTTTAATATGTAGGCAAATATTGGATTTTATAATGCTTTATTTAATGTGTGCATTATGTTGTAAATTATAAATGTATTATAATGCATTTGTATAAATATAAACAATGATAGTACTTTACTTTCATGGCTCAACGAATGAGTTTTTATATGTTTTATGCATGAATATCTTACGACATAGCACTAAGAGCGTCTTCACGTAACGTGAATAAAGTGTATATACCGCAATATACCCCTACATTTATGTCCGTTATCGCTTAGACACATTTCCTTAAAGCCTGCCTATTCCTACTTCTCTGAAGCATCCACTCTCTTGCTAGAAAATGCTCCCTGTCTTCCATTCATCGAAAATCCTGGCAAAGGCTTCATATTTCTATTACCTAATACACGATACCTATTTTGATAAACAAGATGCATGTACCATGGCGCGCCTTTTCCCTGTTATTTTTCCTTACGTGACTACTCACTGTAATTTCCATCATCCTAATGTCTAGCTTGGCATTAATTACATTCTCTTTTAGATTTAGTGTGGAAGTGTCCCAGAGCATAAGAGTCCATTGAAAAGTCAAAATACTAATTATAAACGCGCGATTTCTCGGAAAGTGTATACAATAAATGATAAAAAAGGAAGAATTAGGCTTCAAGGTGTAAATAGGTCACGCTCCACAGCAAATAAAATTTTTTTGACTGTGTCCATGAAAAATGTAGGAGTCCCTCATAGAGCATATTTTATTTTCACTACATATAATTAAGCACAATTACAGGCTATTTATTTTCTTGCAAGAATTGTGTACAAAAGATTGCTTAATTATTTATTGCATACTAAATTGACACTCCGAATCCCTCGGCTTAATGTACAAAATACAGCCCCTAGGATTTGGATTGCAGAAACATGCAAGAGTTTACTTAGTTCTACAGTGAAGTCCTCAGTATAATTAATATCAATTAAAGCTGTTAATTCAGAAGTAGATTATTAGATCAATCAAATTGAAATTGTGATATTTAAAGATAAATGTACATATAAAATGTTGTGATAAACAATGAATGTAATTTATTATTATATTTTAATACCTTTTCTTTGTAACTGTTGTAAACCAATCTCATTGTTAAGAGAATGGAATTTTCAAATGACAGCAAAGAATTTGCAGGAATCATTTTCCATGCACAACAGAATAGGTGCCGGAAATAACTATCTTCTTTGAAAACATTCCTTCTTGCAGCAATTTTAATGCTGAAAAATCTTCATTCCTATTACCCAAATACAACAAGCCTTTATGAGCACGCAAAGCGCCAATTCTCCCACATAGCCGCTCTCTTCACTTGTTTCATTGGCTGTGCCTTTCTACGCCCAGATATTAGGGATTTCATATTTTGAATGTGTATAGCAGAACAATGCTCCCCCTCTTAGTTATGCCACCACACACCAGAGGATTCGCGTGTAGTGCAGAGTTTTATTGTTTTGTGTTGTATTATTTAAAATGGTGTTTTGTGCTGAAAATACAATTAATTCGCTGAAGTATGCAAAAATAATTACTACCATATTGAGCATATATTAGTTTGTTGATCATAAAGAATGAAGATAATGGATTTTATTTACCTAAAATTGAATTTATTCTTTTAGAAAATATTAATGTAACTCAATTGTTACCAAGAAATCTATAAAATTTACAATATTGTAAATAATAGTAGTATTTTTAATAATGTAATATTATTCATCATATAAATGCTCTTATTACTTTTATGTATTCGTTATACAGTAAATTATGTGTGAACACATGAGGAATATATGATATGGTTTAGTGCGATTATAGTTCGCATTCTCTGAATTACTAATAATGAAAGTAAACTTAATACTATATATTTAGGTTTCTAATCAAGTGTGATTTTGTTAATTAGCTGTAAAACGTCATTAAATGCATCGTTCTCTATAAGTTTTAAGGATACGTGTGCTGTGTTGAGATTCTGAAATTGTAAATTTGAATTTATACTGGTAAGGTTAGCAAAGCACTTCCAATATTACTGAACCCCTTAATATAATCATTACAATCAATCAATTTGGAATTAATCAAAGAATTGTTCTTGTGTTCCACAGAATAGGGAATAATTATGAGCGTATGAAATTCTATAGTCTTTATTATTAAGGTTGTTTTCAGAGAGATATGATATATACACGGATATAAGAAACATGTTTTACTATAAGACTGAATTCACGAAAAGTTAATCTATAAAAATATTTCATTAACGTGGACAGTCGGCTTCATAAACACTCAGTACATAGTTATAAGGTCCCCATTCAGGATGTAAATTGTCCTTCTACAGTTCGTCACCTAAGTTTTACTGCGATTTTTGTTTGCTTTTGTTAACTTTACTTATATGGTACATATTTATTACTTCTTCTCTCTTAAATAAATTAATGTTCTCTGTCCACATGCTCGACGAAAGTATGGTCGCCTAACGACTAAATTCTCATGTTATTCATATTTTGGCAAAGATGAAAGGATAATTAGATTGCTTCTTCTTTTGTTTTTATAAATTTATTTACTCGTTTTCTCGTCCAGTTACTTAATTGAAGTTATATTAAATATGTAGAAGAATTTAAAATTATTGTTTGTTTAATAAAATAAAGAATTTTAAAATGTTTGATTAGAGTGTACCATTTACACACAACTCTCAATGCGTAGAGTTTTTAACACATAATATTGAAATCTGAAGTGTTTATTTAATTCGATGGTAGATTTGTTCGAATCTCAATAGTAACATTGGCTAAAATGCAGATTAAGGTTATAGAACTCGGGGAAGATATGCCCACTATCCTAGTTGCTCAGACACACTTCGGGCTGAGAATAGTTATGCATGTCAGGATATTAAAAGATGAAACGAAATGATCTTCTCGTGCCAGACAAGTGTGTGATGTTTGCCAACACTTGCTGTATAGGTAAGGGGCCACAAAGAAAAATTTAGAAATACATAATCTATAAGATCATATCGTATATATTTTGTGTTTTCCTTTTTAATGATTTCGTGTGCTGCATTGTATTATAATTGAAAAAATAAATTAAAAGAGTACAGAAAAAGACCTAGTATGCAACATGGGCAAGTGAACAATAATTTCAAAACATGAAACATTACTGTTTGCTAGATGATATTTAATTAATATATCTGGTATAAAAGTACATAGCTAAAACTCAAATTTTTTCATGATGTAAAAGTTTATTCCCATTTAGTAAAAATATTTTAATTCTGTGCCTGCCGGTTGTAAATATGAAACGATTAAACAATTAACCATATATTTCAAAAGGATTACTCTTAACTTACATCTTCCTGGAATTGACTATGATCTTATCATTTTACATAGTTCATTGTTGTAATTAATTTACTGAAAGTTACACATTTATGTATTCATCCGCCTAATTTGGTTCCGTTACTTGTGAACATACAAGTTTATTTAGAAATTTTGAATGCTTAGAGTCAATTTGTGAACTCTCTATGAATTGACCTCTATCAATATAATACTGTTTTACAAATAAACTTATTTATAAATCCATTAAATGTGCATGTATATTATTTGAATTGCAGTTGTCTTACTTGTGCTTGTATTAAGACTATTATAAATAGCACCAAACGTTTGAATATTTTGTCTTTATAGAGCGCTACATACAGTAATTAAATCCAGCTATTGAAATTACTAAGTTAACGTATTCTAGTTCGCTCAACATTTTAATAATTTTCAGGTCTTGTGTTAATCTCCAAAAATTAAACAGCCTGTTTGAGATATATGCAGGATATATTAGTGGTTGTCAAATTAATCCCTTTTTACGTTCGTGTAATTGTGTAATTAATATTAATACTAACGTTTTTATTGCTTTTAGGAGTATGGAACAGCGAGTACGTAGATTTCTGTATTTGGAATATAAGTCATAAAAATTAGTTTTTGTAATATATAGTTTATCTTAATCCCTACCTCAATGTTTTATGCACATTCTTTGCTTAAATTAAATTTGCTGGCTATATCTAGGATACGTGTTCCGCATAATGAAAATAAATTATACTTATTAGCATAATTCAATATATTCATAATTCTGCAGATTCGAAATATGGATGTACCTCTGCCTGCATGAAGACATGAACATTTACTTTTTTAGTGCTTCGTTACGTTACCACCTATTGCATAAGTTTACTATCCTAATACTCCAAGCTTTGCTAGGTAATACTCCGTCACAGTTTATGAATACTATTTGTGCTACTACCGGACAAATAGATTTGGAAGTCTTATATATAAATTTAACTTATTATCGTTATATACATAGGGCAACGAATCTTTGATGGCCTGCAAAGTTAATTAAAGGGTTTACTACTAATTACAATTATGCTTGGCATTCGGATACTTAGCAGTTAAAGAATAGGAAGTGAAGTATAAAAATTAAAAAATATCAGGCTGGAAGGTGCAATGGTTGAGTAGCCTACGCTACAAACGTAACCAAGGAGTTCTGACTCTTGTGTCCACGATAAATAAGCGAATCCTGCAAAAGGATCCTTTTTGTGTTCTACATTGTATAAATTGCTGCGATTTCAACCCGTTTAGATCTATAATTTTCTTACAATTATTACAGAAGTTATGAAATGCGAACAAATTAATGTTTATTACGTACTGATTACACTTAAATGAAAAATTCCTGGCTGAATTCTCGAATAATTGAGAATCGAATTGGGATAAAAAGAAATTTACTGGATCTATTGTTGTTCTATTTATGATTCCATATTAATTTGACGCTGTTAATTTTAGGCAGTTGAACACCGCCACGGACTGCCCAGATAGTTAAGATACGGAACGGAAAGTCTGAGGTTCGATACCCGCCAGAACCGTCTATCTTTAATGAGGTGGTTCCCAGGTTTCCACAATAATTATAAATGGACTGGAACGCTTCTTTCCTATAAAAATCCATTTCTTAATTTCTCATTTCATCTTACGCATTATAAATGTTTACTCTTCTGATCCCTCAGCAGTTTAAATGCGCGTTAAGTACTATTTTAAAAAGTAGCTATATAGGGTAATTATATAGAAAGCCAGAAATTTAATAAAAAATACCTTGAAAATGCAGAACGCAATTCACAATTATACTTGAGCACTTTCTTTGTAAACATTTTATTGTAACTATTGTAAAACCATACTATTGTAAACAAAAATGGCATTTCCCAATGCAAGCAAATGAAATATAGGGCTAGTTTTTCATTATATGAGGACCAGGGCCTAAAACACCTGTAATTTCTCTTTGGAAACATCACTTCTTGCAGGCTTTTAATGCACAAAACCTTCTGTACAATCCTATTTTCCTAATATAGTGCTCCTTTGTGCGCATGAACAGCGCTGCATCCCACAAATAAAACTCTCTCATGATTCAAGCAGTTTCCTTAGCTATTGATCGAACTAACTTTTCGGCATATCAGCGTTTGGTATGGGAAGGAATTAAATATTTGATATCACAATTTATACACAAGCAACGTCTTGATATTGGGAAATTTTAAGATTTAAAAATGAAAAATTTCTCTTCCTCCAAGTTGTGCTATCATACAGTAGGTGGCTCTGGTGTAGTGGAAAGTAAGAAAAACTTTAGAATAACTAAAGTATACACAAAGGTAAGATGACTAACTTATTCGGTGTCTATTCGTTTTGATTACAAATCATAGATGAGTATGATATCAGCTTTCGTTTCTCTAGAACTAAATATATCTTTGGAGAAAAATATTAATTTCATTCAATTGTCAACGAGAAACTTATAAAACATACTTTATTGAAACCAGGAAAGTAATGTCAGAAATGTAGTTTACTATTTCATCTGATTACTCATATTACCTTTTTTGATCTTATACGAATATTATATGAACAATTTTAAAAAATCTAATAGGTATTATAAACTTCATTAGTTCACCCATGTATTGTGTGTTATAATACTTAAAACTTTCGAACTTGTAAAGGAAATAGTGAATCCAGCTGACGGATTTCAAACCACCCACCCCAAGCGTTTGCGGGATAGTCTTTAAGTGACAGGCTACACGCGGTTCGTTTAGGCTAGCAAATGGTTGCACTTTACTCATAGTTTGTTATCATCTCATGAGTACAGAGAAAGATGCTAAGGAACCTGCCTTGTTCTAAATTGAAATATCTAAGGAGATCAACAATTAAATTGCAAACTGGTAGTAGAACCTGAGTTTCTCCTTTGTTCCTTTTACATCAGTAGAAGTAAATGAGGGTACTAAACTAAGTACGAGTATTGTATTTGCAAGTGTATCTTAACGTTCCAGTAGATTTGTTCTGTGCTTATGATTTGACAGTGCAATGAAAGAGGAGTTCCATTAATTCATTTCATTTGTCAAAGTTATTACGGGAATGTTGTATTTAATGACTTAGTATTACATTAGATTAGAATTATGGATATGACATCATATCTCGCAATGCAGCTTTCACACTTATATTTCTCAAATTATCGGTAATAAAGTTAGGAGCGAAAAGCAAGACCGGCGAGTGAAAACTTTGTTATTTCATTCGCAATAAGAGTTACAATATGTAAACTGATGACTCCCTCTTTTTTATAGATTTAGCATCACATCTTGTAATCCAGCTTGAAAATATATATCCCTTACATTATCGGAAACAAAGTTGAGAACGAAAAGCTGACCGCTAAGTGAAAACATAGTCATTCAATTCGCAATGAGAGTTACAGTATATAAACTGATGAATCCTTCTTAATTTATAGATTTAACAACTAACATTCAAAGTATATGTATATGTATATATAATTATAATTATTTGAGGCTTTCATTATTCTTTGCTCCTTTTAGAGCTGCAGATATATAAAAAGAAAATGATATCTATAAATTTATTTGTTTATATATACATATATAAACAGATTTAGAGCTGCAGATATATAAAAAGAAAATTATATATAAATATATAAATCTGTTTATATATTTATTTATATATAAAACAGATTTATAGATATCATTTTCTTTTTATATATCTGCAGCTCTAAAAGGAGCAAAGAATAATGAAATCCTCAAATAATTATATTTTTTTTCAAAATATATCTTATTTACTAGTGCCTCACTATTTCTTATTTACATGGCACTAATATAGCCTTAGGTACTACGTATCATTTCATATGGGTAGTAGCACTAGTGGAAAATAAATCACAAATTATAGCTACGTATCTGTGTGCAATATAGCAATCCTGTATACTCTGTATACGAGACATAAACCATGCGTCTTTCCCGTTGCCCCTGCTCGCTAAATGACTACATACTTAAAATACCTACTCTCCTAATACTAACTAGTTTTAACTAAGGCGTGGTCATGTGGACGTACAACGGAGTACAGCAGCAGTGAACTGGAAGAAGACGAAGGGAATGCTCCACGGGGTGCTCTTCAAGCGACTTCAGTTATACTGTAAGGTAGGAATGCCAGAAGTTTAATATTATAATTATTCTTTGTAGTTCGGACATACACGCATCTGTAATGATAATTAAATAATTATGAGTAACATATGTAAGCTGGAGATAGCTAAACGGAAATGCATATCAACAGCACACACAAAATGCTAAACTCAGTATTTCAAATGACGAAAACCGCCACGGGTGGCCGAAGCTGTTAAGGCGCGGAATCGTGAGCGGGAGGTCTGGAGTTCGAATCCCTCCAGGACCGTCCTCCCTGACTGAGGTTTTTTTTTCCAGGTTTTCCTCAGTCCTCATAAATGGCAAATGCCGGGAAGGTGACCTAAACTTAGGCCTGGAACGATTCCTTCCTTAAAAATGAAAATCCCTTCCCAATGTATCATTTCATCTCATGTATCGTCAGTGTCCATTGCCTGTGGTGCCTCTGTAGCAAAAACAGGCGTTAAACACCATTCATTCATTCAAATAACGAAAGAAATATTCCTAAGTACACTGGTTTCGATGAACCAGTCAATCCTATTCAAGGACTTGTGTCATATGTTCGTAAATATTAATAAGAAAACTATAACACCATTGCTTCAATTAGATTTTTCGAAAAAAGCATAATAATGCAATAAATTCTATAGAATAAACGGTTAGCAAGTATAATGCTATTATTTGCATCAACTGGCATTAGGAAAAAGGTAAAAGACCAAACATTTCGATTAAGCATTGGAAACGCGAATCTCTGCAGTGTTATAAATGTATGCCTGAAGGCACCTTCTAAAACAACGAATTCCACCATTTAGAATGTTTGTTCCTTTTACTCTACAGCCATTGTTCACACGTGGGGCACGTGGTTAAAAGAAAGTTCATAAAATATACATTACTGTATAAATCAGCCTGATTTCATTACTTTGAGAGATAGCACTGTTTTGTGTCACAGTAATCATCTATTATTAAAGTCTCTTTTTATCCTGGAAGGGCATCAGTTGCAAAATTGCTACGAAAGTAATGAATCTTAATACTTCGGTTTCCACATTCATCTAAAGTTTTAAACGTACGCGATTAACTGGTAATAGCTACTAATAACAGCCTTACCCTAAACTTTCAGTAAAAACAAAAAGAAAAAAGCGGGGGAAAGGCATTAAGTCCTGCATGTTAACCAGGAAATGACCACAGAAGTGCAGAAGTGTATAGAATATATCAGTTAATCACAAAAAGTATTGCGGATGTATTGCAAGGTTTTTGAAGAACAAAGAGCAGTCATTAAGAGCTAATACCTGTGGTGCCTCAATAGTAGAAATGAGCTTTATACACTATTAAAAAAAATCACATTCCCAGTGAAGGAACGTAAACAAATATTTTAGTGCAGTTGTTTCCTGATAAGTAGGCAACCTTTAAATTGGAAAATGCTTAGTTATAATCTTCATCCTGCAGGAAGTGGGTCCTGAGTCTAGTAGTAACCATACTTGCCTCGTAGACCCAAGATCGCGGGTTCAGTCCCAGCCAGTGCCGATATTTTTGCGGTACAAATCTTAAGTATTGCTTCTTTCCGAAGGGAATAAAGCCATGAGTTCCATGCCTTGGATTTACGGCAGGTGAAAGTACCTCGAGCCTGAAAGAAGGGACTTCTGGTAAACATTTATCGGCCATAGCATTACCTAAATTAAATGGAACGCTGATCAACTGAATTGCAGGATTAAATACCAATACAATCAAATCCAGCCAAATTGTAAGTGTTTACAGGATAAGTTATAACTTTTCTGGCGCCGGTGAATATGGCGAATTTTATGTTCCATAAAATCTATAGTAATTAAAACCGACAAAAAGTCATATAGTTCAAAGACAAAAATAACGCGCACTCCATAGCAAAGAACTGGAAGCAACAAAATGTTAACATTGTTTTTGCTGGTGGAGCGAAAAATATAAAAACGTAAACTGTACACTTCCTATATCAAACTTAAATAAGTAGACTGTTACTGCTAATGCATTTAAGCTATCTCTTAGATATACCTTGTCGTAATACAGGAATCAATAATAAGCTGGAATACTAACACACACATAATCTTAGAATTCCAATCACGGATTTCTCATGTTAACATATCTGAAATGTATGTACTTATAATATTTTTTTTTTTCATTTTGTAAAAATGAATTAATACACGTGGGGTGTGTGCTAATTTTAACACAGATAAATTATTATGCACGTAGATTTTTATACCAGGACACCATTATACATTTGTGCATATAAATATATTTTAAAAAATCAGATATTGAGAACCCTTCCAGAATTATACATTAGGAATTTTCAAAGGAAACTGTCTTACTGACTATATGCCATTCTGTACAAGATATGGTGCAAAGTCCTATGTTTGAGGAGGAATAACTAAATAAGACCATAACTGCAACAAAATTAGACGAGTACCCCACTTTATAAAATGTTGATCTGTGCATATGTGGCCATAAGGAGGTAGAGCGGTTACCCCTCTCTTCTGTACGAGAATCAGCTACCCGCTTACTCAGTCTTTGTCTGAGAAAGTCAAAACTCCTTCACGGTGAAGGCGTTTATATTAACACTAGGGCAACAATATAAGTAGTGGTTAAAATATGATAGACCTTTTGTCACAAAAGCAAGTATATAACCGTAAGATTGATGATTTTTAGTGTGTAAAAGTAGTCAGTTAAATCTTTCCCTGCTGCATGCATTGTAGAATTTCCGCCCTGGTGGCCAATTCAACAAAATTATCAATATGGAAATCAGTTCCTCCAAGTTTAGCAAGCTGTGTTAACTTTATTATTTAGCTTTCTTCTGTGGTTTTATTTATTTATTTCATCCACTTTGTAGTTGCTAACATTTTCTCTAACATTTGCTAACATTTTTTCTCTAATGCAAAGGTTTGGCGATTTGTAAGTTATTACATTAGTCTGTCTTATTTTGTGAGTAAGCGATTTTGAAATATTTTCATATATGATGCCCCCTACTTCATCAATATAAAGTGTGTTTTGAAGGCCTGTTACAAGTCAAGTGTGGAAATGGCGTATAATGTAACGCAGTACTTTAAAAGTATAAAACTGGTTATTAAGTAAGATACAACGAGGACTTTCAATTACATAACAGGGGGTGATTTAGTGATAACCATACATGCCCCATAGACCAATGATCGCGAGCTCAATCCAGGATCGATGGATTATTTCTGGATGTAAAAGTTCTAAGTATCTCTTCTTTCGGAAGAAAATCGAAACCATGGATCCCGTGTCGTAGATTTAAGGCATAAAAATGAATCTCAGGCCCAAAATAAGATCTCTCTGAGCAAAATGTATCAGTATTTTCAGGCTTTGAATTAATTTGGTCTGCTGATGACCTGAAATGTTAAAGACCTTCCGTGAATAAACCAAATACTACTACTAAAAGAATAAAGGTGGAAATTTATACAGGAAAACATGTGAATTGAAGAGGGAACTGGTGAGTAAGCTTCCAGACATGGTTTTAGGGAGAGCTAAATATTTGCACCAATTAGGCATGAAGGGTGGAATGTTATTTACAATGATGAAACCTATATTCAGCAATTTCATATGGTGGCAAAGTGCTGGCAGTCGCAAGATGAAATCGGTGCTACTGCAAATATTGCAATTGGACAAAGATTGAAGATTATCCATGGGGAAGAAGACGGTTATACCACTACATAAATTTAGAAAACGAATTCTTTGTCGTTCTTGGTGGTGTAGTGGTAACCATATTTGCCTTATAAACCCAAAATCGTGGGTTCTATCACTTCCAGCACCGATGGATTTTTTCGGGCCTAAAAGTCTAAGTATGGCTTCCTTCGGAAGAGAAGTAAAGCCGTGGGTCCCATGTCGTATATTTACGGCACGATAAAAAACCTCAAGCCTGAAAAAAGAGGCCTATGACCAAAATTTGTCGGCCGCTTCACGAGCTTAATTGAACGGGACACTGATGACCGCAGATGTTAAAGAGCATCCGTAAATAAACCAAAACATTGCAACGAAATCTTGCAGAGGCTATTCGCAAAAAGATATCTCGGAAACGTGTTACAGGTAATGTTCTTATAGAAGAAATTTTAAATGAATACAAGAATTTTCTATGCAGATCCTGGCAATGCATTGCTATGAGCCGCATCATTTTCATCGTTTTATAACACAATATACTGATCTTTATTGCCATTTTAATATAGTATAGTTATAATCTTTCAGTATAAATATATATAAAATAAAATGGCCACTTTGTGTGCGGTCAACATATCTCTCTTTTTGAGGTTACCCTGGCTTCTTTACCTCAGTAAGCAGTCATGCTCAGCAGGGCCATAACTGAAATAATCGCAATATATGTCTATGAAGAATAAAAGAATCTTAAAGTGTTCACGATCCATTAAAAGGGGAAAAACTTAACTCAATTATGAACTTCAATTCCTTTTGGGAAAAGTTGACAGTATGCGTAGGTTGAGCACATAATACATCATAAATAAACAGATATGGTTACTTGGAGTAGCCTGAGTGTCTCGTGAAGAGGAAAATGCACATTGAATTCCAGCCCCCTCCCCCTATCTTAAGTTATTTCCAGCATTTCCTCAATTCTCATCAGCAACAAATGCCGGTCAGGAACTCTTCTTTCCCCAAATTAACTATTTTCCTAATTTATTATCAGTATTTCATTTTATAATTTTAGCATATCACTTCGTTATTAATTTTTCCCAGTGTATTCAATAATGAACAGCTATAATAAGTATTGTTTCCATCTACCAAAACCACTACTGCTCATTGTCGGTTTAAATTTTCGAGTAACAATACACAGATCTTGTATTGTTGGGCCAGATGGTTATGTCGTTGTTTGACGGTCTTCTTTTTACGGAAATATGGAAATTTGCTCTGTCACGCGACCTCATACAAGTCCCAATACCCGGTACAAGACATTACCTGGATGACATATGGGCTATGCGGAAAACCCGGGGATTCGCGCCATGATGACAATGTGATTGCAAGATGTGTTTACAAACAGAGAAATAAATACTGAATACTGACTCAGCAATATGACGGAACACTTACATTATGTTCCTGCCGTCATATGTTTATACATTTATGTTTTATATTTGTAGTAATAGAAAATGTAGCATATTGTAATAGATGGCTGCACAGTAGTCACAAGTCAGATAATTATTAATAGTGGTAGGCTAATCCTTGCTCAATTTGAGGGCAAAACTACACAAAATGAAAAATGTAGCTTCTAAATGTTTTCACAAATTGAAATTCTCATTCCTAATCTCATTATTCCGGTGTCAAGTCCCCGAATTATGTCACTATAAAGAGCAGTTCCACATATTTACTCATAGCTTGAAATTTGTGTAAAAACTAAACATGATCCGCAGGATAAAAAAGAACCTACTTTATTATATATGTTAAGCATTTGTGCATTTTCTCGCTGTTCTTATATCCTAAATAACTCCTCTTCATTCTATCGTTATGCACACGACCTACGGATACTACTAAACGGTATAACATTTACTTTTCAATATATTTATAAGTTCTCATTTTTTTAACGTTCCTGAAACAACGAGATACCGAAATTTCTTTTACAAATTAACATATTTTAATATATTTTGTATGTATACGGATAACATTTACCCAAATTCAATATGCGCATGTATTAAGACTATCAGAATTAAATAAACTTAACTTTTTTAATCTTATATATTTGTATGTACAGTGCTACATGTAGTAAAAACAGTATTACGTTTGATCTAGTTAAAACAGAATTACGTTCGATATTTTAATTATTTTCAGAACTTTGTGTACATTTAGAAAACTATTAATAAATAAAATAAATGCAGAAATTTTGCCAGTTTTAGAAAGTACACCTATAATATATGTTTACTTTTGGCAACTAAAATGAACATTTATGCTTTTATTGATGCAGTATAGTACAACCTGCATGTACTTTTCCCCATTTGGAAAGTAATTCATAATTGAACTTGTACAATAATATAAGGGCATATGTCCCAACATCCGAAAATTCTTATGTCTTTGCGTTTATGAACAATTAATGACCAGAATCGAATTTTTTAAATATATATTAACCTATCTTGGTCAACAACTCCAATTTTATGCATTTTCATACCTTATTTAATTTTTGTTGCTTTTAAATATCCTATTGGCACCATCCAAAACAAATATAATTTATTTGCAAGCATGATACTACACAGCCATTATTCTGCATGCCCCATATATCGACGTTTCTCCGCATGTCGGACACCAAGCGCGCCCTCCGCTTCATTGCATGATCACCTTCTGCATGTTTCTATTATTTTGATACATATTGGATGGCAAGGCAACGGAAATACCGTAGGTATATATTTAATTTGCACCAAAACCGAATCATTGCAGTATATATGACCAGGTGTGGATAAGACTTCCATTGCTAATTACAATTATCATTTCCATTCGGATACTTAGAAGCGCAAAGAACAGAAGGTGAACCATAAAATAATAAAGGGTTTGGGCTGCAATGTGGAAATGATGAGTGACTTTGGATATACAGAAACGGAATTTGGACTTTAAAATGATAGATAGGGGAATCCCTGAAATCAGGATATTATTTCGTTGTACCGTCAATAAATACGTACTACTTTAACCAATTCAATTCCCTCATAATTTTCTTATATCCGGTAAGGAAATGTGAACTGAAAAACAAAGAACAAATAATTATTTAACGTAAACTGTGTATACTTTTAGTTCAGTACCCGTATAATGGCGCGTCGGATTAAGATATCAGAAATATTTTTTTTATTCGTAGTAAGTAAGTGAAATTAGCATGATTTCATATAAAATTTAGGTTACTGCTTCATAAGAACATAAAAGGAGTAAGTTTTTTTAGAAAAAAAAATAAATAAAGTATAAAATTGTTAGGTAAAATACTGATCTACTTTTGGCGGTGCTGTGACTAAGAGCAAATGCAAAAATTAACCGTTAACTAACCAGAAAGCACTGTTCCGGTGTAAACGTACTTAACAATCAACTCTCTCAATTTAATTTTGTTATTATTTTCCTATAACCAGTAACAGAATTATGAACTGAAAAAAACATTAAATAATTATTTAACACAAATTGAATATACTCTTGGTTCGGTACCCGTAAAATGGATTAATATATCAGAAATATAGTTTGTAATTGTAGTAAGTAAATGAAGTTAGTATGATTTCACATAAATGTTTACTTTACTACTTTATTAACAGCTTGACAGAGTAACCTTATAAAAACATAATTTTTAAATACTATATAAATGAAAAGTTAAATTGCGGAATTACATTCGTCTATACTGTCACTAAGGGGCAGAAAAGAGGAAAATGCAAATAATAGCGGTTAAATATCAGAAAGTACTGTTCCACAGGTATAAACGTGCTGATCAAACAACACTCTCTCAAATATATTTATAGCAAATACTGTGCAACAGAATGTGTCCCCAATATGCCCTCTATGTATTACATGTAATGACCAATACAGCTATAAATATCTACAGGTCTTTCTTATATTGTAATTCTTTGAACTCATACTCACCCCGTCTACGTGTAACTGCAGCCGTAAGGAATAAATGTCATTTTTCTTCAAGTAAAGATATCCTCTCTGTGTTTTTATTTTAACTCGGAGATTGCAATTTCACAAGCTTTTATATCAATTATTTTGATTTATTAAACAATGTAAACATTGAATTAAAAATCAGTAAATGCTTATCTAATGTAAAATAATAGTTTTATGCACGAAATTCTAACTCTTAGAGAATTTATTTTATGCAATTGTGAAAAACCTGTGTGTTCGGGTGCGTGTGTATGTGTGTGTGTGAGAGAGAGAGAGAGAGAGAGAGAGTATGAATGTCAAATTTGGCTTTTAAAACAAGGGAATATTTAGAATAAAACGTAAGTACCGCTCATTAGTGTGTCAATTCATCTGAAACACCATGCTGGTCCTGGAACGAACATACCTTTTCCCCATATCTGCTCCCCAAATAATATTACACTAGGCAGAGGAGATGCACTAATCTTGTAGTATGGTCGTTTCGAACACTTGTCTTTGAACATTCTTTCGCATCTAGGGCCAGTTTCTAGGGCCAAAATATATTTAAATAATAATTTTTAATAACCTCCATTTTTGAGACAGAAGGTGGTTTGTGAATAGAACAAGAATGGATTTTTAAAATCAAATTAATCTCAGCTAAATAAAGCTCTCCTCTGATTCCTTTACTTTTACAACACATTAAGCACCACTCTTTACGTTTCTTCATTTTTAATTGGAAAAATAAAGGTATATGTTTAATTTCAGCTGCTACAATTAAAAGTGAAAATTCTGGGCACTAAATTCTTTAGGCTTTCAATTAATAAAATATTTTTTTCCTTAACATGCAAATTTTGTACAGCATAGCTTATGCAAAAAGTACTTTACGTCGAGATAAGATTTAGCACGCTTTAGGACGCTTGGGACTATAATAAGTACTGTTCACAAAATAATGGCATTTGAGTGATGTCCTTTGCCAATCAAAAACCCATGTTGCTTAGATGAATATCACTTATAATAACCTGGAGTACATTAGAGTAAGGAATAAGTAATGTTAACAATTTCGTGATGAAGAAAACCCATGTAAACTACCCTACTGGAGCACTGATTTCGGTAATAACTTGGGGAGTACAATTGGTTTATTTATGGACGCTCTTTGACAAGGGGAGTACAATGGTTTGAATCATTTAAATAGATTTAGACTTTGTTTAAGTAACTCAATAAATGATTAAAAAACTTTGAAAACTGTTCAATTAATGATGTGACCATCAGCTCGAGGTAGCAACTTATTCCACCCCTGTAAATAAATCCAGACTGCTGAATGGTCAGCAATAATAATCATCAAATTGCTATTAGTTTGTTGAGATAAACGGTGTTCTACGCAAACATACGAATGCCATTAAAATGCTGAAATTGAAAATTGGAATACTTCAAGTTTGTCTAATGTCCAACAACTGTAAGTTTGGTCACGAAATGGAGGTATTTATTTAAGTGACTTTTCTTACTTTCACAAATTAGTTTACTTTTAAACATATTTTTATGTCCACCGATACCATTTATTATTGCATGTATTACGACTATTGTAAATAAATAAATTCTTAATTGTAGAATATTTTATATTTATATGAATAGTGTAACATCTAGTTAAAAATTCCAGCTATTTAAATCGGTATTCCATTTGATATTTTAATAACTTTCGGAATATTGTCACATAAAAAAGCTATTAATAAATAAAACATAAGCAGTTTAGTTTTGACACTTTTCGAAATTATACCTATAATGTATGTCTATTTTTGGTAATTAAAATAAATACTTATGCTTCTATTAATGTAGTGTAGTACAGCCAGCATGTACATTTCCGCGTTAGGACAGTAAGTCATAATTGAACTTGTACAATATTATAGAACCTCTCACAGTTCTTATATCTTTGCGCTTCTGAATAATTAATGAAGAAAACCGAGTTTTTTAGTTTTATGTTAACCTATCTTCGTCAATGTCTGCATATTTTATGCATTTTCGTGCCTTAATTTAGTTTTTGTACTTTTAACTATCCTGTATGCACTATCCACAATAATTATATTGACTTTATCAGCATGATACAATACATCCATTATCCTGCACGCTCCAGATATTGACTTTCATCTACATACCTTAATTCCTCTACTTTGTAGGATTATTTGGAAATTAATAGATTTCAAATATATCTATGATCGAATGCCTTTAATAGATAAATGGTAATAATATTTCCGTATGTGAAGAGTAAAATCATACCTAAGGTGGGTGTGAAAATATTCGCAGACACTATTTATGTGTATGATAAAGACGACTGGTATTCTCGCATAGTAGAAAGAAGCGTAACAACTTCTGATATGCGTGTTTTACTAAACAGACACAAAATGGATAACTTTATTGTAGGTAGGCTTATGCTCGCTTATTGTTACTAATAACCTCTGCAACATCTTATAATTATAGAAATGAATGTCGGTATATGTGTGATCCAACATTTATCAAAAGAGTGAGTATCTTTTACATAACTGCCAAACCTAAATTTTCAAGCTTATAAAACCGAATTTGTTCCAAAACTAGCAGCCAAGTACAACTTCGGCATATACTCCTTATACTGCTTCAAGAATTAAAAGTCGAAGGCATTATCCACTTCAATAGCGAGAAATAAAATAATTGCACTTTTTTACAACTGAGTGTAGAAGCAATATTTATGTCTCTTTAGTCCTATTTGGCAGTAGTCCAAACGTGACCACCTTAAAAATTTAACAAAATAAATAGCTGCGAAGAACATATTATTCATAAAGATGACTTTCTGCTTCGCATAATAATATCATGTTTCTTCAGTTAACCTCCAAAATCAGTCACACGACTTAGACTGTTATTAACTAGAACAAGTTTTTTGTTTAGGCAGGCAACTGGTTGCGATTTAGTTACAGCATCGTGATCTCGCTTAAGTGCTTGTAGGACTATACTGAAATGCAAGTGGATATTTTTGTTATCATTTCTATTATTAAATTATTATTGTTATTATTATTATTATTATTATTATTATTAATGTAATTGCTATTACATAATATGCTTGGGAAAAATATTTTTGTTTTAAAAATAAAGCTATAAGAATGTCCAATATTTTAATAGCAATAAAAATAAGATGATATTAAAATAAGTTATGCAGTATATTATTTTAACCTCTTATATTAAATAGCTCTTACCCCATTTTTTTCTGCTGTGACAAAGCATTTAGTGGATACAGATTGCATTTACATGTAATGATAAACTGGAAAAATAAATTCGGGAAGGACGGGTTCTAGGCCGAAGTTTAGGGTATTTTCGTAAATTGGCTACTGGAAACAACATAAATCCGGGTGGTTAGTTATATCAGAGTGCGAAATACACATCTTCCGTTTACGAATTCGTTTCCACCACTATCACTTTTACCAGTTTGAAAAAAATATCCACATTTAAACTTGTATTATGAGTCATACTGTGAAATCAAATACACTTGAAATTATTGCAGTTTAACATTTCGGAAAGAAAAGAATAAATTAGTTACCAATTTATTATAACATGCTTATTATTTAACATGTAGGCGAATATACAATTTTATAATGTTCTATTTAAAAAGTGTATTATTTTGTACATTATAAATATATTACAAATTCATTTGTATAAATATAAACAGTGTTAGTACTTTAGCTTCTTTGCAAAACGATTGGAAAATTGTATGCCTTGATATGTTAACACGTAACTTTAAGATGCTCTTCACGTAAAGTAAATAAATAATACATACCGAATTATGCTCCTTTATTTATGCCGTGTTTTCGCTTAGAGACATTCGTTTAAAAGCTTGCTTCGTTCCACTACACTCTCAAGCAACCTCTCTCTTTCTACAAAGCGCTCTCTGTCTTCCAGTCACCTAAAAATCCTGGCAAAGGCCCGCCGGTTTAGTGACTAATAGGCACTCTGCTGAAAAAGTAAAGATATAGACGCGAATAAGGAAACCGATATGGACGGCTGCACGAGATCGTTAAGGCTCGTGAGCAATAAATCAGTGACTTTATACCCTAAGGACCGTCCTCCCTGACTAGTATTTTTCCACGGTTTCCTTAGTCTGATTAATCAGTAATTGCCAAGGATGTATAATAAATGACTATAACTCGTAATCCTTTAAAATTTACAATTTACCTTTTCATCCCATGTATCACAAGAATCCCTTTAATGCTTCAGCAGCATACGAACGTTAATAACATTAAAACTAGTTAATTGAAGAATATAGACGTAAGGAAATATTCAAACACTTTCATGCCTCATATAATTTGCTACAATCGTAATCAATGGTTTTTGTATGCATAATTATGACAAGAAGTTTACCATATAAAAGTTATATATACAAACTACGTAAAAGATAAGATTTGGGAAGGCTACAGAAAAAATAGGAATTACCATTTTAAAGAAAATTTGAAGAAAGAACCATTCATTGCGCATTAAATCCAGAAGTTATTGAAATTGTGCTATGTGCTTGAGGTTCTTCTTCTTTGTTGTGCAATGATAAATTGGAACATATTAAGATTTTTAATCTATATCAGGCAAGCTTATTATTTAATGTTCCACTTGTTTTATTTCCTGATTGGGAGATATGCCTATAAAACTAATGGTGTAGATTTGAGTCGGCTGTTAGAAATGATAATAATATCTACTATTAAAATCATTTTCAAATTTCAACGGATACTATCAAAAGAATTATATATTATTAATACCGTAAAATATTATATTTAATAAATACATATAAAATATATTAATATATACATATATCTTATAGTACCATGGTGCACTTCAAAATCTATGCTCGCATAAAAGTACACATACATATATATCCAGCATTTTATAAAAATAACATGCACTAGTTCTATCAATTATTTCTAAAAGTGCATTATCATTAACTACACATGAATGTGGGGAATAGTCAATTAAAATCGCATTTTTGTCCGATTTCAACACAGGCCCATCTGCTATTTGAATAATCAATCCCATATTTATGGTCCCGTTTTCCATTCCAAATGTGGAATATTGTAATCAAAAAATGCATGAATTAATGGGAACGTAAATTCACTCATCGCGCAATTTTCCAAAATTTCTGCAAATTGGCGTTACTTTGAATTGTAAAAATGCCAGTTCATTGGATAAAAAAAGGTTCGCAGGCAACTTAACCAGAAAAATTGCTATTACCTTCGGTGAATTAAATTTAAACAAATTAATTTTAGACTAAGGATTATTTCATTACACTTTTTTTTACATTTGGTTCCCAGAATAACAAGTCAACAAATTTTTATAAAGCATTACATTTTTACACAATTTTTAATTTTAGTAGTAGAAATGGTGGTGGTTGTGTTGGTAGTATTGCTGGTGTAAGTGGAAAAACTTGTGGTGATAGCGATATAAATTATTTATGTTAGTATTAATGGTACAGCATGTTGGCGGGAACCTGTATAATGTTCTAATATCCTGCCGAGCAGTCTTTTCGGCTCGTAAAATGAGGGGCTAGTTGTTCCCGTCTGTTAAAAGATATAGACCGATTATCGCGTCACTTCTCATTCAAGACCTGAAAGCTATTTTCGCCATTAAGCATCTATGTTGTAAAAATTGGCGAACTTCTTATTCAAACAGTTTTCAATAATGGACAATTTTTCTTCAACACATTAGGTCAACTCGCAGATAGCTGGACACCTCTATTTACTGAACGCAACATTCCATTGCACATTTCATTACGAGCAGTTAAAATTAGGAGAAATGCAGCCCAAACTAGAAACACTTGAAATGGAGAATAAGAGACCCGCACATTGAAACTTCTTAAATTTTTATTAATAATTTTACGACAACTGAGAAGGCTATATTTTCATGTTTTAAGCGTTTAATATATTTTGATTTTTCATATAATATGTAAGACACAGGCCAGACCATTATTCATTTTTATGAAAATATAAAAAATATGAAAGAAATAACTTTGGGAGGATGTTCTAAAGTTAGAATACAGTACATTTTCCCTATAATTCTTGCGTAGTAAAATTATCTCACGATCAGTGCATCACAATTTCAATAGTAATTCGCTATCTAAGACAATTTAAACAAAAATGTATTTCAATGTTTAATGATGCCAAGAAAATTTAAAACGTTATATAAATATTATCAACTGTTCAATTACAGCTGATACTATCAGTATTCCAAGCAATATGTCGTTGGAAAAGATAGACACGCAATGCGATATTGAAATGAGGGAGTTAACTTTAGAACAGAAAAAATTTAAACATCGTATGTAGACTTTAAGATAGCAAAATAATGTTCCTATTATTCAGTTAAGTGCAACTTTTGGTAATGTCAGTTACACTATGTAAAGCTGCTTACAAAGTTGGGTGAGCTACGTTTACTTCCTACGTTTACAGTAAAAGTATTACACGGCACACACAAACAAACTAGTGCCTATTAAAACTTATCTACAGGAAATTACCCGCGGAAGCATTGAGCAGTTTAATAAAATGGAACCTTGTCGAAGTGGACTTAAACATCCAGACTTCAAGAATCTAAACCCTTTATTGTCCTAAGTTGTACATTTCAGATACGCATATGCACTATTAGTACTTTGAAAAATAAATGCTAGCAACAAATATTTTCGCACATAAAAGTAAATCACGGTATTGTATGCAACCAAACGCTTATTATCTAAAATATCTGAGTCCATTGTGTCAAATATTGGCAAACCGATTATAAAGTAGCTACAAATTTTAAAACAACTTGGAATTTAATAAAGATATAAACTTTTATTATTGGCATGTAATAGAATTGTGTTTGCGTTTACATGTATATAAATAATATTAGCATGTAACTTTTGAATTTGTCACAAAAAATAAACATTTAACTTCCTTAATTAAGAGAACTTTACAATTAACTTCTGTGAAACGCAACAATATAGTTGAATAATAAAATTTTGCGTTTATTAAAAAATGAAATGTCTTACTATATAAAATTGCTATTCAAGTACATGTATATTTTATTCTGTTCCACAAGGCACAAGCAAAACTTTTCGTCACCACCCATCTTCAAGGAGAACCAGCAAGCAAGTTAGAGCTGCGGAATACCGTGGAACTTTAGCACTAGGTCAAAAATATGGTCACACCTGATCTACGTAGTGGGTATGCAGTGAAGTAAGGATTATCATACAGATGGGAGATTTGATCCTCTTTTTAATGTTATTGGTTGTGCTTGGTGGTCATACGCTGAATTTCAAAACATTTATTTCAATAGCTAAGAGCGCAATTGGCTTGTAGGATTTGCAAGTAACGACCCAAGATATAGGAGTGATATTTTAGTTTCATCAGAAACAATACAACATTTTAAGTATGAAAATTCATGAACCAATATACGTGTATATCTAAACTGTATAAATATTTAAATACTATGCTAGAGTGCTGTGAAATTAATGGGACTTAAATCACTTAAACAATACTTGTCATAGGTCTGCACATTTTATACCGTCGATGATGAATGTAATTTAGTACCACCATATTAAAATGAATTTAAAATGTTGACAAATTTTCCGAATGTATATACCATTTTGACATTATTTACACTACAATAAATGTGTCAGCCATGTTTGCATATCTAGTACCTTTTTAAATTTGGAATCAATCAGGTAGCTAATTACACCTACTGTAACTGTATTCTTTTCTTCATAAAATGTATTGTGTTCAACTATATTAAAATGTAATATTTTATGGCTATTTTTCCTTTTGGTTTTAAGAAGCTATTCATTTAGATTTTTTGTTAACTAGTCATTATATCTGTCTAATATTTACTGTTCTAATTTGTTTATTAGTACAGTATTGTGAAACTTTCTTCCAATTAAAAATTTGTTCAATTATTACGTCTTTGAATAATTAAGGAGGAAACCCCAGAATTTTGTTCATGTTTATGTTCGCCTATCCTATCCAATACTTCCACCTTTAGTGCATTTTCATATCCATACTTAATTTAGTAGCTTTTACTTTCCTCTCTGACACCTGTGGCAGTTATATGTTTCAGTGCATGGTGTACTGCGATTAAATGTATGTTTTGATTATTTTCCAGTTGAAACATTCTATTAATATTTAAGTGTCTGTAACGCAAGCACATACATTAACAATTTATAAGTAATATTATGAGTATACATTGGTGCGTCTAACACAATACACCGTCAACAAAATATTAAATCTACATTTATACCCCTGAAGACTGTTGGGTAAGAATAAATTAAACTTGTTAGTATTATATATGAGTACATTCATGTATAATCTAAATTATTAACATCGATTTGAACAAATATTGTTGTAAATTTTGCGGGACATATTGGAGTTAAAACACAACCATCTATTAAAAAATAACTATATATTATCTATATCTACATGTAGGCATCTGAATATTCCAGGATGTACAGGCTGAAATTAAACTAAAATAAATAGAACTTATTAATATTATATACATTATTTATCCTAGGTATACGATGTACCAGATGGTTGACATCGCGCTTTCTTATTTTGATATACATATATGCAACATGAACCACATTTATATCATTTTAATACATAATGGTAAACTATATGTGCAGTGTCGGCTGGCTTTCGCTTGCTTTTTCACGTTTGACGACCACCTACTTCCATGTCTATAGTCTTAATACGCAATACCTAGTTTTGTAAACAAGATTCGTATATCATCGCCCGCTTTTCTGCAATATGTTTTCCCTACATGACTACCTACTGAAATTCCTACTATCCTAATATATAGATATACATTACCATCACATTAAAAATTTTGGGCAAGGATCACAAAGTATAAGAGCCCATTGAAATTTGAAACCACTTATTATAAATGCGCGGTTTCTTGGCAAGTGCATGAGAAAAGTGATAAAATAAGGAACAATTACACTTCAAATAGTAACTGCTGTATAGCTTGTCTTTGGCCTGTCTTCTTGCAATAGAAGGATTCCACGAGTCCGAAATATAGCGATCTCAAGAGTGACTTTTTCATATTGTTTTCTCCTTTTATACTATTATAATTTCTGTTAACTTTTATATATATAAATATATATAAAGAACTTAAATGGAATGGATTTACAAATGTTAAGATCAAAAATATTATATTTTTCCTGCATTTTTTGCTCGTATCATTTGTAAAACTACCCTCTTTTAACCAAGTGTCACTTACAAATGACAGCAAAGAATCCGTAGGAATAATTTGTCATGCCAAGAGAATAAATGCCTGATTACCTATCTTCTTCGGAAACATACCTTCTAGCAGAGCTTTTACTGCTTAAAAACCTTCTGTGCATTCCTATTCTCCCAATATAACAAGTCTCTATGCGCATGCAAAACGGCGCTTTCTCCAACAAGCAGCTTTCTTTTCTTGGGTTCATTGGCTCTGAATTTCTACAGAACAACGTCGAGATATTACTTAATTCGTAATTTTAATAGTATACCTAAACAATGCTCCACCTCTTAATAATGCTACCACCCAACAGAGCACTTTCACGAAGTGCAGAGTTTTATCGTGTTGTGTTCTATTTTTTAAAATGTAGCTGTAGTCTGGAAAATTCGATTACGGAATTGAAGTATGCTTAAAATATTACAAGTATATTTTAATTCATGTCATTTGCTTACTTATCATAAATAATGAAGACATCGGTTTTTGCTTTCCTAAAATTGAATTTTTTTTTTGAAAAAAAATTATGTCACTCAATAGATAAAAAGAAACCTAGAAAATTAACAGCATCAGAAATGATGGGAGTACTTTCGAAATTGTAGCATTGTTTTTTATATATATTATTAATTGCACTTATTACATTTAGATATTCGGTATACGACAAAATATTTTGTAACCACATGACAAACATCTAATGTGGAATAATGAGATCATAGCAGAGCCTGTACTGCTCAAATACCTTCTGGGCATTTCTATTCTCCCAATATAATAACCCCTTATGCACGTGCAAAATACCCCTTACCCCATTAAGCAGCTTTCTTTTATTGGCTTCATTGGCTGTGGATTTCCACAGCACAACGCCCAGATGTTAGCCAATTCACAATTTTAATGTGTATAGCTAAACAAAGCTCCACCTCTTAATTATGCTACCGCACACCAGAGTGCTTTCATTTAGTGCAGAGTTTTATCCTGTTGTGTAGTATCATTTATAATGGTGCTGAATTCTTCAGAATACGATTACGGAACTGAAGTATGTAGAAAATATTACAACTATATTTTGTATCTCTTCATTTGCTTACTTATTATAACTAATGAAAATAACGGCTTTCCATTTCCTAAAATAGAATTTGTTTTTTGCGAAATTATTAGTCATTCAATTATTAACAAGAAACCTATAAAGTGAACATTGCAAAATATGCGAGTAATTACAATAGTGTATTATTGTTTTATTATATAATTATCAAAATAATGCGTACCATATGATGAACATCTAATATGGCAAAATGTGATCACAGCAGACCCTGTACTGCTCAAAAACCTTCTGTGCATTCCTATTCTCCTAATGCAGTAAGTCCTTATGCACGTGCAAAATGCCCCTTCCCCCCACGAAGCAGATTTCTTTTATTGGGTTCATTGGCTGTAAATTTCCACAGCACAACGCCCAGATGTTAGCTAATTTGTAATTTTAATGTGTATAGCTAAACAAAGCTCCGCCTCTTCACTATGCTACCACCCACCAGAGTGCTTTCATTTAGTGCAGAGTTTTATCGTGTTGAAAATACGATTACGGAACTGAAGTTGCAGTAAATATTACAACTATATTTTGTATCTCTTCATTTTCTTACTTATTATAACTAATGAAAATATAGGTTTTCAATTTCCTAAAATTGAATTTGTTTTTTTGCGAAATCATTAATGTCATTTAATTGTTAACAAGAAATCTATAAAAAAATGACATTACAAACGATGGGAGTAATTTCAATAGTGTAGTATTGATTTATCAAATAATTATACAAAAATAAATTTTAACCACATGACATTGCATGGCATGCCATGGCATAATGCCATCATAGCAGAGCCTGTACTGCTCAAAAACCTTCTGTGCATTCCTATTCTCCTAATACAATAACCCCTTGTGCACGTGCAAAATCTCCCTTCCCCCACCAAGCAGCTTTCTGTTATTCGTTTCATTGGCTGTGAATTTCCACCGTTCAACGCCCACATGTTAGCTAATTCGTAATTTTAATGTGTATAGCTAATCAAAGCTCCACCCCTTCATTATGCTACCACCCACAGGAGCCTTTCATTTAGTGCAGAGTTTTATCCTGTTTTGTAGTATTATTTATAATGGTGCTGAATTCTTGAGAATACGATTACGGAACTGAAGTATATAGAAAATATTACATCTATATTTTGTATCTCTTCGTTTGCTTACTTATCATAACTAATGCAGATAACGGTTTTCAATTTCCTAAAATACAATTTGTTTTTTCCTAAATTATTAGTCATTCAATTATTAACAAGAAACCTATAAAATGAATATTACAAAATATGGGAGTAATTTCAACAGTGTAGTAATGTTTTATTATATAATTACCAAAATAATGTGTACCACATGACCAACATCTAATATGGCATAATGTGATCATAGCAGAGCCTGTACTGCTGATAAACCTTCTGTGCATTGCTATTCTCCTAATACAATAACCCCTTATGCATGTGCAAAAACTCCCTTCCCCCACCAAGCAGATTTCTGTTATTGGTTTCATTGGCTGGGAATTTCCACCGCATAACGCCCACATGTTAGCTAATTCGTAATTTTAATGTGTATAGCTAATCAAAGCTCCACCCCTTCATTATGCTACCACCCACAAGAGTCTTTCATTTAGTGCAGAGTTTTATCCTGTTGTGCAGTATTATTTATAATGGTACTGAATTCTAAGAATACGATTACGGAACTGAAGTATGTAGAAAATATTACATCTATATTTTGTATCTCTTCATTTGCTTACTTATCATAACTAATGCAGATAACCGTTTTCAATTTCCTAAAATAGAATTTTTTTTTCCGAAATTATTAGTCATTCAATTATTAACAAGAAACCTATAAAATGAACATTACAAAATAAGGGAGTAATTTCAACAGTGTAGCATTGTTTTATTATATAATTACCAAAATAATGTGTACCACATGACGAACATCTAATATGGCATAATGTGATCATAGCAGAGCCTGTACGGCTCAAAAACCTTCTGTGCATTCCTATTCTCCTAATGCGGCAGGTCCTTATGCACGTGCAAAATGCCCTACCCCCACGATTAAGCTTTCTTTTATTGGCTTCATTGGATGTAAATTTCCACAGCGCAACGCCCAGATGTTAGCTAATTCGTAATTTTAATGTGTATAGCTAAACAAAGTTCCGCCTCTTAATTATGCTACCACCTACCAGAGTGCTTTCATTTAGTGCACAGTTTTATGGTGTTGTCTTGTATTATTTATAATGGTGCTGTAGTCTTGAAAAGTTCCGATTACGGAACTGGAGTATGCAGAAAATATTACAACTATATTTTGTATCTCTTTATTTGCTTACTTATCATAACTAATGAAGTTATCGGTTTTCAATTTTGTAAAATTCAATTTGTTTTTTGAGAAATTATTTATGTCATTTTATTGTTAACAATACACCTATAAAATTAACAACATTACAAAATGTGGGAGTAATTTCAACAATGTAGTGTAGTTTTTATATATTTACAGTTATTGCATATAAGAAATCGGTATACGACATAATACTTTGTAAACAAATGAAGAACATCTTATATGGCATATTGCGATCACACTTCACTGATCCTAAATTACCAATAACGAAAACATAACCTGTTACTACGGTTTTTGTTTCTTGATCATGTTTGATTTTTTTTAATTAGCGGGAAAATGTGATTAATTACTTTGTTCTCTGGCAGTATAAAAGAATGAGTGCGCTGTGATTATATTCTGGAACTATAAGTTGGAATTTAACATAGCCACTTTCACTCTCACCTAAATCCTACATACAATAATTCGAATCAGTCAATTTATAATGGATCAAAAATATTTGGCCACACATTTGGAAATGATTTTGGGCGTATGAATGTCTGAACTGTGCATTATTGGTACGTTTTGATAGAAGTTTTAATTATACAGATATAAGAAAATATTTTGCTATAGTGCCATATTAATGAAAAGTTAATTTAGAAAATAATAATTCAGAATCGTGGAATGCCGACTTCATAAACTCTCAATACAGTGCTATAAGCCCCAGTTATGGATGTAAATTGGCCTTGTTTTGCGGTTCGTCCCTGTGTTTTTGATTAGTTTCCTGAGCTTTTCACTTAACTTTAAAATAACCCTTTGTGCGCAGGCAAAGTGTCGCATCCCTTACATAAATGGTCTTATTTTTAAACAGCTTCGTTGGTTGTGATTGGACTAAAACTTTTCGGCCTATCAGTGTTTTGTATGGGGAGGCATTAAATAAGTGTTTAATTTATTCACAAGCAACGTTCAGACATTAGTGAATTTGAAGTTATAAAAACGAAAGAATGTCTCTCCTCTTAGTTGTGCAAATGAAGTATAGAAACATTTTGCATGGATAATAGGACTAATTTCTAAAATACCTGTAATTCCTCTTTGAAAAAACTTTCATGCTTTTAATTACCAGAACTTTCTTACATTTCTCTTTCCCTAATACAGTTACCCTTTGTGCACACGTGATTCAATTCACTAAGGTATGTAACTTTAGATTGTATTTAGAATGACGAAATTGAAAATATCTAAGTCTGTACCAATCTAATGGAAAGATGTTAAAATTAGTATATCAATGATAAAGAACATGCTGGAGGAATATCTTCGTGTCTTTTTCCTTCCTAAACGAAACTATCCACACCGCCATCCACTATATTGAGCAATTACCCGAGAAATAAAAACTGCACTAAGGAGATTGATGTACAACATTTCCAAAAAATATCCGCATCCTATAGTGCACTTGACTATATGACAGAAAAAAATATTTTTGATATTCCTTTTAATTTTTAATACATTTCATAATATTGTGTAAATTACCAAAACTATTAGTGAATAAAATATGTTCCGTTTGGTTTGGCCAGTTTTACAATTTATACATTAATATCTGTCTACTTTTGGTAACTAAAATAAACACTTTTACCTTTACTGATGCAGCGTAGTACAGCCAGCAGTACTTTTATGCATTTAGAGAGTAAATCATAATTGAACTTGTACAATATTATACAACATATCTTCCAACTTAACACAGTTTTATGTCTTTGCGCTACCCAATAATCAATAATGAAAACCGATTTTTTTCATTTTTGTTAACCTATCTTGGTTACTCACTGCACATTTTATGCATTTTCATATCTTAATTATTTTAGTGTCTTTAACTATTCATGTACACCATCGAAAATAAAGAGAAATAATTTATGACCATTTTACTATACATTCATTATGCAGAATTCTCCAGATACCGAAATTCACCTGCTTCGCCAAGCGCGCTTGCCGCTTCTAGGTATCTCTGCATGACCACCGTTTACATATTTCTATTATTCTGATACATGTCGGTTAATACGTCTTTTTTATTAGTGCTTAACGTCCATTTTCAGTATTGAGGCACCACAGGTGGGGTTTGCTACGTGACCGAATGACTCTGTTTATGAACTCATCAATTTGTGTTATTACCGAACCAATTCAATATACCTGATCAAAAGTGTGGAGAAAAAAATTCCAATGCTAATTGTAATCAACGACTCCATTCCGATACTAAAAAGTGTAAAGAGCAGAAGGGGATCTATAAAATTATGCAAGATAAGGGTGCAATGTGGAATTGATGAGTAGATTTGGATGTGGCTGCAATGGAAACGGGACCGCAACACGACATGTGCAGGAATGCCCGAATTGTGCATACTATTTCGTTGTATTGCTTATATAAATACATTGTATTCCAAAAAAAAAAACATTCCGTTTTTATATCCTTATTACCGGTAGAGAAATTATGAACTAAAAATTGAAAAATAAATGATGAATTAACGCAAAATTAATGCACTCTTGGGTTCGAACCCGCAAACTTCGCCTCGGATTAACATGTCACAAATATTCAGTTTGTAATTGTATTAAGTAAATAAAGATGGTATAATTTCATCAAAGTATTAGTTTGCTTCTTCATAAGCAGCTTGACAGAATAATTTGAAGCAAAAAAATTATTAGGATATAAATGAAAATTAGCATTTTAATTGGCTATGCTGTGACTAAGGGTCAGAATAGAGAAATGGTAATAATAACAGTTAACTAGTATAAACGTGCTGAGCAATCAACTATATGTCAATAACGATTTTCACAAATTCAATTCCGATTTATTTTTCTGATAGACGGGACAGGAATCATGAACTGATATATAAGCGATATATCAAAATTTAATGCCTGCTGAATAATAACGACCTATAATAAATATCTATTTTATCATAATCTCTCCATTATATGTATTTTCCTATATTAGATAAATTTTGGAGCCTTTAACTATCCTATGTGCACCATACAAAATAAAAAAATATTTATTAGCATGATACAATCGATCCTATTTCCTGCATGCTCAAGATATCAATTTTTTCTGCTTGTTTAACACCTAGGGCGTTTTCCTTACTGTGACTCACCTCATGACCACCTTCTGCATTTCTATTATTCTATTATCCTAATACATGGCAGATTTCTCTGCAACCGAAATACTAAGTGTATGAATACACTTAACTACCGAACAAATCCAATATCCCTGATCAAAGATGTGTATAAAGGCTTCCATTGCCAATTACAATTACCATTTCCATTCGAAAACTTAGAAGCGTAAAGAATAGCAGATGAACAATATATAAACGACAAAGCTGCAATGTGGAAATGATGGGTAGCTTAGGATATGCACTAAAAGGATATCTGACTGTAGCATGATAGATACAGGAATCCCTGAAATCACCATCTTATTTCTTTGTACTGTATCCAAATGCGTGCTATTTTAACCAATACAATTGAATTTATGTTTTCACATAACCGGCTTAGTAATCATGGAATGTTAAACAAAAAAAATATTTTACGCAAACTAAATACACCCTTGATTATCTACTTGTAGAATGGCGCCTCGGAATAAAATGGCAGAAATGCCATAATTGATCATCAATATCCTCATTATAGTACCTGTTCTTATGTCTTTCGTTTCTACATGATTAATACCGAAAAATTTAAATTTATGTTAACATACTTTGGTCAATATCTCCACTTTTATGCATTTTCATATCTTAATTTAATTTTTGCGATTTGAAATAACGTATGAGCACTATTCAAAATTAACAGAATTTATTATTAGCATGATACAATACACCCATTTACCTGCCTGCTCGAGATTTCGATGTACCTCTCCATGAAATCATACGCGATTTTCGTTTCTGTGATTCACTGCATGGCCACTTTCTGCATAATTATATTGTGCTAATACATGACGGATTGATAGGCTACGGAACTACTGAGCTTGTGAATACATTTATTGGTGCTATTACCGAACAATGTCAATATCCCGATTCAAAGTTGTGGATAAAAGCTTCCATTTCAACTACGAATAATGTAATCTAAGTTTAAATTTCTTCATTAAATTGTTGTCCTAATAGGAGTATTATGATTAAATTCATATACAACATCTTCCCTAAACTTTCCGATACTGCTATTTAATTAATTCCATTATTTTGAGGGATTATTTGGAAATTAATAGATTTAAAATATATCTATGACCGAATGATTTTAATAGACAAATAGTACCAATATTTCGGTATGTGAACGGTAACAAATCAACTAATGTTGGTGTGAATGCATTCGCACGTATTTTATGTGTATGATAATGAGGACTGGTATTCTCACATAGTAGAAAGAAGCGTAAAAACTTCTGATGTGCGTCATTTATTAACAAGACTTAAAACTGTATGCCTTGCCCTTCCGGGGTTGTGCTTGCTTATTGCTATGCAATAACCTCTGCTACATGTTTCAATTATAGAAGTGAATCATGGTATATAAGATATTCAACATTTATTAAAAGTGTATTTTTACTCATTTGCCAAACCTAAATTTTGAAGCCTATAAAACCCAATTTGTTCCAAAAGTATCAGCCATGTAAAACTTCGGGATATACTCATCATCATCATCATCATCATCATCATCATTATTATTATTATTATTATTATTATTATTATTATTACTTTTATTATTATTATTATTATTTATATTTATATTATTATTACTACTATTTTGTTTATCTTCTTATTTTGTGATAGTTATTAAAAATGATTGTTGGGAAATAATTCTGGTCTTCTAAAATAAAGCTATAGTAATGGCCAAGTTAAAACAGCAATAAAAATAAAGTAACGATATTACAATATGTAATATAATATTTCACATTTTATGTTAAATAACCCTCAACGACATTTACGTTGCTTCTGTGAGAGCGCTTTTAGACGATACTGATTGTTCCTTTTATGTAATGATATACTGGGTAAACAATTTCGGGTAGGAAGATTCCCAGGCCTAAGTTTGGGGTATTTCCCAGGCATTTGCTGTACATCGGCTACTGGAAATATCTTCTATCAAGAAGATCGGTTCTAGCAGAGTGTGAATGCTCACCGTCCACTTACATATCCGTTTATATTAGTGATCCATTTAGCAGTTTGAAAAAAAAATCCGCATTTTAATCTTTTATTATATGCAATATTGTGCAATCGAATACTGGAGAAATTATTGAGTTTAGCATTTCTGGCAGAAAAGGATAAATTATTTATCAATCTCGTATGTGATATATGTGTTTAACGCGTGGGCGAATATTTGAATTTATAACGTTTTATATCAAAAGTGCATTATAAATATGTTACAAAATCGTTTATATAAATATAAACAAAGTTAGTCTCCTTGCACAACGAATGAAAATTTATCTACAAATACTTTATGCAATTAATACCTTAAGACATACCTCTATGAAGTTCTTCTCAAAAATAAATAATACATACCAAATTATGCTTCTTTATTTATGCCGTGTTTTCGCTTAGAGACATTCGTTTAAAAGCTTGCTTCGTTCCACTACACTCTCAAGCAACCCCTCTCTTTCTACAAAGCGCTCTCTGTCTTCCAGTCACCTAAAAATCCTGGCAAAGGCCCGCCGGTTTAGTGACTAATAGGCACTCTGCTGAAAAATAAAGATATAGAAGCGAATAAGGAAACCGATATGGACGGCTGCACGAGATCGTTAAGGCTCGTGAGCAATAGATCAGTGACTTTATACCCTAAGGACCGTCCTCCCTGACTAATATTTTTCCACGGTTTCCTTAGTCTGATAATCAGTAATTGCCAAGGATGTATAATAAATGACTATAACTCGTAATCCTTTAAAATTTACAATTTACCTTTTCATCCCATGTATCACCAGAATCCCTTTAATGCTTCAGCAGCATACGAACGTTAATAACATTAAAGCTAGTTAATTGAAGAATATAGACGTAAGGAAATCTTCAAACACTTTCATGCCTCATATAATTTGCTACAATCGTAATCAATGGTTTTTGTATGCATAATTATGACAAGAAGTTTACCATATAAAAGTTATATATACAAACTACGTAAAAGATAAGATTTGGGAAGGCAACAGAAAAAATAGGAATTACCATTTTAAAGAAAATTTGAAGAAAGAACCATTCATTGCGCATTAAATCCAGAAGTTATTGAAATTGTGCTATGTGTTTGAGGTTCTTCTTCTTTGTTGTGCAATGATAAATTGGAACATATTAAGATTTTTAATCTATATCAGGCAAGCTTATTATTTAATGTTCCACTTGTTTTATTTCCTGATTGGGAGATATGCCTATAAAACTAATGGTGTAGATTTGAGTCGGCTGTTAGAAATGATAATAATATCTACTATTAAAATCATTTTCAAATTTCAACGGATACTATCAAAAGAATTATATATTATTAATACCGTAAAATATTATATTTAATAAATACATATAAAATATATTAATATATACATATATCTTATAGTACCATGGTGCACTTCAAAATCTATGCTCGCATAAAAGTACACATACATATATATCCAGCATTTTATAAAAATAACATGCACTAGTTCTACCAATTATTTCTAAAAGTGCATTATCATTAACTACACATGAATGTGGGGAATAGTCAATTAAAATCGCATTTTTGTCCGATTTCAACACAGGCCCATCTGCTATTTGAATAATCAATCCCATATTTATGGTCCCGTTTTCCATTCCAAATGTGGAATATTGTAATCAAAAAATGCATGAATTAATGGGAACGTAAATTCACTCATCGCGCAATTTTCCAAAATTTCTGCAAATTGGCGTTACTTTGAATTGTAAAAATGCCAGTTCATTGGATGAAAAAAAGGTTCGCAGGCAACTTAACCAGAAAAATTGCTATTACCTTCGGTGAATTAAATTTAAACAAATTAATTTTAGACTAAGGATTATTTCATTACACTTTTTTTTACATTTGGTTCCCAGAATAACAAGTCAGATCTAAATTTTTATAAAGCATTACATTTTTACACAATTTTTAATTTTAGTAGTAGAAATGGTGGTGGTTTTGTTGGTAGTATTGCTGATGTAAGTGGAAAAACTTGTGGTGATAGTGATATAAATTATTTATGTTAGTATTAATAGTACAGCATGTTGGCGAGAACCTGTATAATGATCTAATATCCTGCCGAGCAGTCTTTTCGGCTCGTAAAATGAGGGGCTAGTTGTTCCCGTCTGTTAAAAGATATAGACCGATTATCGCGTCACTTCTCATTCAAGACCTGAAAGCTATTTTCGCCATTAAGCATCTATGTTGTAAAAATTGGCGAACTTCTTATTCAAACAGTTTTCAATAATGGACAATTTTTCTTCAACACATTAGGTCAACTCGCAGATAGCTGGACACCTCTATTTACTGAACGCAACATTCCATTGCACATTTCATTACGAGCAGTTAAAATTAGGAGAAATGCAGCCCAAACTAGAAACACTTGAAATGGAGAATAAGAGACCCGCACATTGAAACTTCTTAAATTTTTATTAATAATTTTACGACAACTGAGAAGGCTATATTTTCATGATTTAAGCGTTTAATATATTTTGATTTTTCATATAATATGTAAGGCACAGGCCAGACCATTATGGATTTTTATGAAAATATAAAAAAATATGAAAGAAATAACTTTGGGAGGATGTTCTAAAGTTAGAATTCAGTACATTTTCCCTATAATTCTTGCGTAGTAAAATTATCTCACGATCAGTGCATCACAATTTCAATAGTAATTCGCTATCTAAGACAATTTAAACAAAAATGTATTTCAATGTTTAATGATTCCAACAAAATTTAAATCGTTATATAAATATTATCAACTGTTCAATTACAGCTGATACTATCAGTATTCCAAGCAATATGTCGTTGGAAATGATAGACATGCAATGCGATATTGAAATGAGGGAGTTAACTTTAGAACAGAAAAAATGTAATTAGTAATGACAGTTACACTATGTAAAGCTGCTTACAAAGTTGGGTGAGCTACGTTTACTTCCTACGTTTACAGTAAAAGTATTACACGGCACACACAAACAAACTAGTGCCTATTAAAACTTATCTACAGGAAATTACCCGCGGAAGCATTGAGCAGTTTAATAAAATGGAACCTTGTCGAAGTGGACTTAAACATCCAGACTTCAAGAATCTAAACCCTTTATTGTCCTAAGTTGTACATTTCAGATACGCATATGCACTATTAGTACTTTGAAAAATAAATGCTAGCAACAAATATTTTCGCACATAAAAGTAAATCACGGTATTGTATGCAACCAAACGCTTATTATCTAAAATATCTGAGTCCATTGTGTCAAATATTGGCAAACCGATTATAAAGTAGCTACAAATTTTAAAACAACTTGGAATTTAATAAAGATATAAACTTTTATTATTGGCATGTAATAGAATTGTGTTTGCGTTTACATGTATATAAATAATATTAGCATGTAACTTTTGAATTTGTCACAAAAAATAAACATTTAACTTCCTTAATTAAGAGAACTTTACAATTAACTTCTGTGAAACGCAACAATATAGTTGAATAATAAAATTTTGCGTTTATTAAAAAATGAAATGTCTTACTATATAAAATTGCTATTCAAGTACATGTATATTTTATTCTGTTCCACAAGGCACAAGCAAAACTTTTCGTCACCACCCATCTTCAAGGAGAACCAGCAAGCAAGTTAGAGCTGCGGAATACCGTGGAACTTTAGCACTAGGTCAAAAATATGGTCACACCTGATCTACGTAGTGGGTATGCAGTGAAGTAAGGATTATCATACAGATGGGAGATTTGATCCTCTTTTTAATGTTATTGGTTGTGCTTGGTGGTCATACGCTGAATTTCAAAACATTTATTTCAATAGCTAAGAGCGCAATTGGCTTGTAGGATTTGCAAGTAACGACCCAAGATATAGGAGTGATATTTTAGTTTCATCAGAAACAATACAACATTTTAAGTATGAAAATTCATGAACCAATATACGTGTATATCTAAACTGTATAAATATTTAAATACTATGCTAGAGTGCTGTGAAATTAATGGGACTTAAATCACTTAAACAATACTTGTCATAGGTCTGCACATTTTATACCGTCGATGATGAATGTAATTTAGTACCACCATATTAAAATGAATTTAAAATGTTGACAAATTTTCCGAATGTATATACCATTTTGACATTATTTACACTACAATAAATGTGTCAGCCATGTTTGCATATCTAGTACCTTTTTAAATTTGGAATCAATCAGGTAGCTAATTACACCTACTGTAACTGTATTCTTTTCTTCATAAAATGTATTGTGTTCAACTATATTAAAATGTAATATTTTATGGCTATTTTTTCTTTTGGTTTTAAGAAGCTATTCATTTAGATTTTTTGTTAACTAGTCATTATATCTGTCTAATATTTACTGTTCTAATTTGTTTATTAGTACAGTATTGTGAAACTTTCTTCCAATTAAAAATTTGTTCAATTATTACGTCTTTGAATAATTAAGGAGGAAACCCCAGAATTTTGTTCATGTTTATGTTCGCCTATCCTATCCAATACTTCCACCTTTAGTGCATTTTCATATCCATACTTAATTTAGTAGCTTTTACTTTCCTCTCTGACACCTGTGGCAGTTATATGTTTCAGTGCATGGTGTACTGCGATTAAATGTATGTTTTGATTATTTTCCAGTTGAAACATTCTATTAATATTTAAGTGTCTGTAACGCAAGCACATACATTAACAATTTATAAGTAATATTATGAGTATACATTGGTGCGTCTAACACAATACACCGTCAACAAAATATTAAATCTACATTTATACCCCTGAAGACAGTTGGGTAAGAATAAATTAAACTTGTTAGTATTATATATGAGTACATTCATGTATAATCTAAATTATTAACATCGATTTGAACAAATATTGTTGAAAATTTTGCGGGACATATTGGAGTTAAAACACAACCATCTATTAAAAAATAACTATATATTATCTATATCTACATGTAGGCATCTGAATATTCCAGGATGTACAGGCTGAAATTAAACTAAAATAAATAGAACTTATTAATATTATATACATTATTTATCCTAGGTATACGATGTACCAGATGGTTGACATCGCGCTTTCTTATTTTGATATACATATATGCAACATGAACCACATTTATATCATTTTAATACATAATGGTAAACTATATGTGCAGTGTCGGCTGGCTTTCCCTTGCTTTTTCACGTTTGACGACCACCTACTTCCATGTCTATAGTCTTAATACGCAATACCTAGTTTTGTAAACAAGATTCGTATATCATCGCCCGCTTTTCTGCAATATGTTTTCCCTACATGACTACCTACTGAAATTCCTACTATCCTAATATATAGATATACATTACCATCACATTAAAAATTTTGGGCAAGGATCACAAAGTATAAGAGCCCATTGAAATTTGAAACCACTTATTATAAATGCGCGGTTTCTTGGCAAGTGCATGAGAAAAGTGATAAAATAAGGAACAATTACACTTCAAATAGTAACTGCTGTATAGCTTGTCTTTGGCCTGTCTTCTTGCAATAGAAGGATTCCACGAGTCCGAAATATAGCGATCTCAAGAGTGACTTTTTCATATTGTTTTCTCCTTTTATACTATTATAATTTCTGTTAATTTTTATATATATATAAATATATATAAAGAACTTAAATGGAATGGATTTACAAATGTTAAGATCAAAAATATTATATTTTTCCTGCATTTTTTGCTCGTATCATTTGTAAAACTACCCTCTTTTAACCAAGTGTCACTTACAAATGACAGCAAAGAATCCGTAGGAATAATTTGTCATGCCAAGAGAATAAATGCCTGATTACCTATCTTCTTCGGAAACATACCTTCTAGCAGAGCTTTTACTGCTTAAAAACCTTCTGTGCATTCCTATTCTCCCAATATAACAAGTCTCTATGCGCATGCAAAACGGCGCTTTCTCCAACAAGCAGCTTTCTTTTCTTGGGTTCATTGGCTCTGAATTTCTACAGAACAACGTCGAGATATTACTTAATTCGTAATTTTAATAGTATACCTAAACAATGCTCCACCTCTTAATAATGCTACCACCCAACAGAGCACTTTCACGAAGTGCAGAGTTTTATCGTGTTGTGTTCTATTTTTTAAAATGTAGCTGTAGTCTGGAAAATTCGATTACGGAATTGAAGTATGCTTAAAATATTACAAGTATATTTTAATTCATGTCATTTGCTTACTTATCATAAATAATGAAGACATCGGTTTTTGCTTTCCTAAAATTGAATTTGTTTTTTGAAAAAAAATTATGTCACTCAATAGATAAAAAGAAACCTAGAAAATTAACAGCATCAGAAATGATGGGAGTACTTTCGAAATTGTAGCATTGTTTTTTATATATATTATTAATTGCACTTATTACATTTAGATATTCGGTATACGACAAAATATTTTGTAACCACATGACAAACATCTAATGTGGAATAATGAGATCATAGCAGAGCCTGTACTGCTCAAATACCTTCTGGGCATTTCTATTCTCCCAATACAATAACCCCTTATGCACGTGCAAAATACCCCTTACCCCATTAAGCAGCTTTCTTTTATTGGCTTCATTGGCTGTGGATTTCCACAGCACAACGCCCAGATGTTAGCCAATTCACAATTTTAATGTGTATAGCTAAACAAAGCTCCACCTCTTAATTATGCTACCACACACCAGAGTGCTTTCATTTAGTGCAGAGTTTTATCCTGTTGTGTAGTATCATTTATAATGGTGCTGAATTCTTCAGAATACGATTACGGAACTGAAGTATGTAGAAAATATTACAACTATATTTTGTATCTCTTCATTTGCTTACTTATTATAACTAATGAAAATAACGGCTTTCCATTTCCTAAAATAGAATTTGTTTTTTGCGAAATTATTAGTCATTCAATTATTAACAAGAAACCTATAAAGTGAACATTGCAAAATATGCGAGTAATTACAATAGTGTATTATTGTTTTATTATATAATTATCAAAATAATGCGTACCATATGATGAACATCTAATATGGCAAAAAGTGATCACAGCAGACCCTGTACTGCTCAAAAACCTTCTGTGCATTCCTATTCTCCTAATGCAGTAAGTCCTTATGCACGTGCAAAATGCCCCTTCCCCCCACGAAGCAGATTTCTTTTATTGGGTTCATTGGCTGTAAATTTCCACAGCACAACGCCCAGATGTTAGCTAATTCGTAATTTTAATGTGTATAGCTAAACAAAGCTCCGCCTCTTCACTATGCTACCACCCACCAGAGTGCTTTCATTTAGTGCAGAGTTTTATCGTGTTGAAAATACGATTACGGAACTGAAGTTGCAGCAAATATTACAACTATATTTTGTATCTCTTCATTTTCTTACTTATTATAACTAATGAAAATATAGGTTTTCAATTTCCTAAAATTGAATTTGTTTTTTTGCGAAATCATTAATGTCATTTAATTGTTAACAAGAAATCTATAAAAAAATGACATTACAAACGATGGGAGTAATTTCAATAGTGTAGTATTGCTTTATCATATAATTATACAAAAATAAATTTTAACCACATGACATTGCATGGCATGCCATGGCATAATGCCATCATAGCAGAGCCTGTACTGCTCAAAAACCTTCTGTGCATTCCTATTCTCCTAATACAATAACCCCTTGTGCACGTGCAAAATCTCCCTTCCCCCACCAAGCAGCTTTCTGTTATTCGTTTCATTGGCTGTGAATTTCCACCGTTCAACGCCCACATGTTAGCTAATTCGTAATTTTAATGTGTATAGCTAATCAAAGCTCCACCCCTTCATTATGCTACCACCCACAGGAGCCTTTCATTTAGTGCAGAGTTTTATCCTGTTTTGTAGTATTATTTATAATGGTGCTGAATTCTTGAGAATACGATTACGGAACTGAAGTATATAGAAAATATTACATCTATATTTTGTATCTCTTGGTTTGCTTACTTATCATAACTAATGCAGATAACGGTTTTCAATTTCCTAAAATACAATTTGTTTTTTCCTAAATTATTAGTCATTCAATTATTAACAAGAAACCTATAAAATGAATATTACAAAATATGGGAGTAATTTCAACAGTGTAGTAATGTTTTATTATATAATTACCAAAATAATGAGTACCACATGACCAACATCTAATATAGCATAATGTGATCATAGCAGAGCCTGTACTGCTGATAAACCTTCTGTGCATTGCTATTCTCCTAATACAATAACCCCTTATGCATGTGCAAAAACTCCCTTCCCCCACCAAGCAGATTTCTGTTATTGGTTTCATTGGCTGGGAATTTCCACCGCATAACGCCCACATGTTAGCTAATTCGTAATTTTAATGTGTATAGCTAATCAAAGCTCCACCCCTTCATTATGCTACCACCCACAAGAGTCTTTCATTTAGTGCAGAGTTTTATCCTGTTGTGCAGTATTATTTATAATGGTACTGAATTCTAAGAATACGATTACGGAACTGAAGTATGTAGAAAATATTACATCTATATTTTGTATCTCTTCATTTGCTTACTTATCATAACTAATGCAGATAACCGTTTTCAATTTCCTAAAATAGAATTTTTTTTCCGAAATTATTAGTCATTCAATTATTAACAAGAAGCCTATAAAATGAACATTACAAAATAAGGGAGTAATTTCAACAGTGTAGCATTGTTTTATTATATAATTACCAAAATAATGTGTACCACATGACGAACATCTAATATGGCATAATGTGATCATAGCAGAGCCTGTACGGCTCAAAAACCTTCTGTGCATTCCTATTCTCCTAATGCGGCAGGTCCTTATGCACGTGCAAAATGCCCTACCCCCACGATGCAGCTTTCTTTGATTGGCTTCATTGGATGTGAATTTCCACCGCACAACGCCCACATGTTAGCTAATTCGTAATTTTAATGTGTATAGCTAATCAAAGCTCCACCCATTCATTATGCTACCACCCACAAGAGTCTTTCATTTAGTGCAGAGTTTTAACCTGTTGGGTACTATTATTTATAATGGTGCTGAATTCTTGAGAATACGATTACGGAACTGAAGTATGTAGAAACTATTACATCTATATTCTGTATCTCTTCATTTGCTTACTTATCATAACTAATGCAGATAACGGTTTTCAATTTCCTAAAATAGAATTTTTTTTCCGAAATTATTAGTCATTCAATTATTAACAAGAAACCTATAAAATGAACATTACAAAATATGGGAGTAATTTCTACAGTGTAGTATTGTTTTATTATATAATTACCAAAATAATGTGTACCACATGACGAACGTCTAATATGGCAGAATGTGATCATAGCAGAGCCTGAACTGCTCAAAAACCTTCTGTGCATTCCTATTCTCCTAATGCAGCAAGTCCTTATGCACGTGCAAAATGCCCCTTCCCCCACGATTAACCTTTCTTTTATTGGCTTCATTGGATGTAAATTTCCACAGCGCAAGCCCAGATGTTAGCTAATTCGTAATTTTAATGTGTATAGCTAAACAAAGTTCCGCCTCTTAATTATGCTACCACCTACCAGAGTGCTTTCATATAGTGCACAGTTTTATGGTGTTGTCTTGTATTATTTATAATGGTGCTGTAGTCTGGAAAATACGATTACGGAACTGGAGTATGCAGAAAATATTACAACTATATTTTGTATCTCTTTATTTGCTTACTTATCATAACTAATGAAGTTATCGGTTTTCAGTTTTGTAAAATTCAATTTGTTTTTTGAGAAATTATTTATGTCATTTTATTGTTAACAATACACCTATAAAATTAACAACATTACAAAATGTGGGAGTAATTTCAACAATGTAGTGTAGTTTTTATATATTTACAGTTATTGCATTTAAGAAATCGGTATACGACATAATACTTTGTAAACAAATGAAGAACATCTTATATGGCATATTGCGATCACACTTCACTGATCCTAAATTACCAATAACGAAAATATAACCTGTTACTACAGTTTTTGTTTCTTGATCATGTTTGATTTTTTTTAATTAGCGGGAAAATGTGATTAATTACTTTGTTCTCTGGCAGTATAAAAGAATGAGTGCGCTGTGATTATATTCTGGAACTATAAGTTGGAATTTAACATAGCCACTTTCACTCTCACCTAAATCCTACATACAATAATTCGAATCAGTCAATTTATAATGGATCAAAAATATTTGGCCACACATTTGGAAATGATTTTGGGCGTATGAATGTCTGAACTGTGCATTATTGGTACGTTTTGATAGAAGTTTTAATTATACAGATATAAGAAAATATTTTGCTATAGTGCCATATTAATGAAAAGTTAATTTAGAAAATAATAATTCAGAATCGTGGAATGCCGACTTCATAAACTCTCAATACAGTGCTATAAGCCCCAGTTATGGATGTAAATTGGCCTTGTTTTGCGGTTCGTCCCTGTGTTTTTCATTAGTTTCCTGAGCTTTTCACTTAACTTTAAAATAACCCTTTGTGCGCAGGCAAAGTGTCGCATCCCTCACATAAATGGTCTTATTTTTAAACAGCTTCGTTGGTTGTGATTGGACTAAAGCTTTTCGGCCTATCAGTGTTTTGTATGGGGAGGCATTAAATAAGTGTTTAATTTATTCACAAGCAACGTTCAGACATTAGTGAATTTGAAGTTATAAAAACGAAAGAATGTCTCTCCTCTTAGTTGTGCAAATGAAGTATAGAAACATTTTGCATGGATAATAGGACTAATTTCTAAAATACCTGTAACTCCTCTTTGAAAAAACTTTCATGTTTTTAATTACCAGAACTTTCTTACATTTCTCTTTCCCTAATACAGTTACCCTTTGTGCACACGTGATTCAATTCACTAAGGTATGTAACTTTAGATTGTATTTAGAATGACGAAATTGAAAATATCTAAGTCTGTACCAATCTAATGGAAAGATGTTAAAATTAGTATATCAATGATAAAGAACATGCTGGAGGAATATCTTCGTGTCTTTTTCCTTCCTAAACGAAACTATCCACACCACCATCCACTATATTGAGCAATTACCCGAGAAATAAAAACTGCACTAAGGAGATTGATGTACAACATTTCCAAAAAATATCCGCATCCTATAGTGCACTTGACTATATGACAGAAAAAAATATTTTTGATATTCCTTTTAATTTTTAATACATTTCATAATATTGTGTAAATTACCAAAACTATTAGTGAATAAAATATGTTCCGTTTGGTTTGGCCAGTTTTACAATTTATACATTAATATCTGTCTACTTTTGGTAACTAAAATAAACACTTTTACCTTTACTGATGCAGCGTAGTACAGCCAGCAGTACTTTTATGCATTTAGAGAGTAAATCATAATTGAACTTGTACAATATTATACAACATATCTTCCAACTTAACACAGTTTTATGTCTTTGCGCTACCCAATAATCAATAATGAAAACCGATTTTTTTCATTTTTGTTAACCTATCTTGGTTACTCACTGCACATTTTATGCATTTTCATATCTTAATTATTTTAGTGTCTTTAACTATTCATGTACACCATCGAAAATAAAGAGAAATAATTTATGACCATTTTACTATACATTCATTATGCAGAATTCTCCAGATACCGAAATTCACCTGCTTCGCCAAGCGCGCTTGCCGCTTCTAGGTATCTCTGCATGACCACCGTTTACATATTTCTATTATTCTGATACATGTCGGTTAATACGTCTTTTTTATTAGTGCTTAACGTCCATTTTCAGTATTGAGGCACCACAGGTGGGGTTTGCTACGTGACCGAATGACTCTGTTTATGAACTCATCAATTTGTGTTATTACCGAACCAATTCAATATACCTGATCAAAAGTGTGGAGAAAAAAATTCCAATGCTAATTGTAATCAACGACTCCATTCCGATACTAAAAAGTGTAAAGAGCAGAAGGGGATCTATAAAATTATGCAAGATAAGGGTGCAATGTGGAATTGATGAGTAGATTTGGATGTGGCTGCAATGGAAACGGGACCGCAACACGACATGTGCAGGAATGCCCGAATTGTGCATACTATTTCGTTGTATTGCTTATATAAATACATTGTATTCCAAAAAAAAAAACATTCCGTTTTTATATCCTTATTACCGGTAGAGAAATTATGAACTAAAAATTGAAAAATAAATGATGAATTAACGCAAAATTAATGCACTCTTGGGTTCGAACCCGCAAACTTCGCCTCGGATTAACATGTCACAAATATTCAGTTTGTAATTGTATTAAGTAAATAAAGATGGTATAATTTCATCAAAGTATTAGTTTGCTTCTTCATAAGCAGCTTGACAGAATAATTTGAAGCAAAAAAATTATTAGGATATAAATGAAAATTGGCATTTTAATTGGCTATGCTGTGACTAAGGGTCAGAATAGAGAAATGGTAATAATAACAGTTAACTAGTATAAACGTGCTGAGCAATCAACTATATGTCAATAACGATTTTCACAAATTCAATTCCGATTTATTTTTCTGATAGACGGGACAGGAATCATGAACTGATATATAAGCGATATATCAAAATTTAATGCCTGCTGAATAATGACCTATAATAAATATCTATTTTATCATAATCTCTGCATTATATGTATTTTCCTATATTAGATAAATTTTGGAGCCTTTAACTATCCTATGTGCACCATACAAAATAAAAAAATATTTATTAGCATGATACAATCGATCCTATTTCCTGCATGCTCAAGATATCAATTTTTTCTGCTTGTTTAACACCTAGGGCGTTTTCCTTACTGTGACTCACCTCATGACCACCTTCTGCATTTCTATTATTCTATTATCCTAATACATGGCATTTTTCTCTGCAACCGAAATACTAAGGGTATGAATACACTTAACTACCGAACAAATCCAATATCCCTGATCAAAGATGTGTATAAAGGCTTCCATTGCCAATTACAATTACCATTTCCATTCGAAAACTTAGAAGCGTAAAGAATAGCAGATGAACAATATATAAACGACAAAGCTGCAATGTGGAAATGATGGGTAGCTTAGGATATGCACTAAAAGGATATCTGACTGTAGCATGATAGATACAGGAATCCCTGAAATCACCATCTTATTTCTTTGTACTGTATCCAAATGCGTGCTATTTTAACCAATACAATTGAATTTATGTTTTCACATAACCGGCTTAGTAATCATGGAATGTTAAACAAAAAAAATATTTTACGCAAACTAAATACACCCTTGATTATCTACTTGTAGAATGGCGCCTCGGAATAAAATGGCAGAAATGCCATAATTGATCATCAATATCCTCATTATAGTACCTGTTCTTATGTCTTTCGTTTCTACATGATTAATACCGAAAAATTTAAATTTATGTTAACATACTTTGGTCAATATCTCCACTTTTATGCATTTTCATATCTTAATTTAATTTTTGCGATTTGAAATAACGTATGAGCACTATTCAAAATTAACAGAATTTATTATTAGCATGATACAATACACCCATTTACCTGCCTGCTCGAGATTTCGATGTACCTCTCCATGAAATCATACGCGATTTTCGTTTCTGTGATTCACTGCATGGCCACTTTCTGCATAATTATATTGTGCTAATACATGACGGATTGATAGGCTACGGAACTACTGAGCTTGTGAATACATTTATTGGTGCTATTACCGAACAATGTCAATATCCCGATTCAAAGTTGTGGATAAAAGCTTCCATTTCAACTACGAATAATGTAATCTAAGTTTAAATTTCTTCATTAAATTGTTGTCCTAATAGGAGTATTATGATTAAATTCATATACAACATCTTCCCTAAACTTTCCGATACTGCTATTTAATTAATTCCATTATTTTGAGGGATTATTTGGAAATTAATAGATTTAAAATATATCTATGACCGAATGATTTTAATAGACAAATAGTACCAATATTTCGGTATGTGAACGGTAACAAATCAACTAATGTTGGTGTGAATGCATTCGCACGTATTTTATGTGTATGATAATGAGGACTGGTATTCTCACATAGTAGAAAGAAGCGTAAAAACTTCTGATGTGCGTCATTTATTAACAAGACTTAAAACTGTATGCCTTGCCCTTCCGGGGTTGTGCTTGCTTATTGCTATGCAATAACCTCTGCTACATGTTTCAATTATAGAAGTGAATCATGGTATATAAGATATTCAACATTTATTAAAAGTGTATTTTACTCATTTGCCAAACCTAAATTTTGAAGCCTATAAAACCCAATTTGTTCCAAAAGTATCAGCCATGTAAAACTTCGGGATATACTCATCATCATCATCATCATTATTATTATTATTATTATTATTATTATTATTATTATTATTATTACTTTTATTATTATTATTATTATTATTATTTATATTTATATTATTATTACTACTATTTTGTTTATCTTCTTATTTTGTGATAGTTATTAAAAATGATTGTTGGGAAATAATTCTGGTCTTCTAAAATAAAGCTATAGTAATGGCCAAGTTAAAACAGCAATAAAAATAAGGTAACGATATTACAATATGTAATATAATATTTCACATTTTATGTTAAATAACCCTCAACGACATTTACGTTGCTTCTGTGAGAGCGCTTTTAGACGATACTGATTGTTCCTTTTATGTAATGATATACTGGGTAAACAATTTCGGGTAGGAAGATTCCCAGGCCTAAGTTTGGGGTATTTCCCAGGCATTTGCTGTACATCGGCTACTGGAAATATCTTCTATCAAGAAGATCGGTTCTAGCAGAGTGTGAATGCTCACCGTCCACTTACATATCCGTTTATATTAGTGATCCATTTAGCAGTTTGAAAAAAAATCCGCATTTTAATCTTTTATTATATGCAATATTGTGCAATCGAATACTGGAGAAATTATTGAGTTTAGCATTTCTGGCAGAAAAGGATAAATTATTTATCAATCTCGTATGTGATATATGTGTTTAACGCGTGGGCGAATATTTGAATTTATAACGTTTTATATCAAAAGTGCATTATAAATATGTTACAAAATCGTTTATATAAATATAAACAAAGTTAGTCTCCTTGCACAACGAATGAAAATTTATCTACAAATACTTTATGCAATTAATACCTTAAGACATACCTCTATGAAGTTCTTCTCAAAAATAAATAATACATACCAAATTATGCTTCTTTATTTATGCCGTGTTTTCGCTTAGAGACATTCGTTTAAAAGCTTGCTTCGTTCCACTACACTCTCAAGCAACCCCTCTCTTTCTACAAAGCGCTCTCTGTCTTCCAGTCACCTAAAAATCCTGGCAAAGGCCCGCCGGTTTAGTGACTAATAGGCACTCTGCTGAAAAATAAAGATATAGAAGCGAATAAGGAAACCGATATGGACGGCTGCACGAGATCGTTAAGGCTCGTGAGCAATAGATCAGTGACTTTATACCCTAAGGACCGTCCTCCCTGACTAATATTTTTCCACGGTTTCCTTAGTCTGATAATCAGTAATTGCCAAGGATGTATAATAAATGACTATAACTCGTAATCCTTTAAAATTTACAATTTACCTTTTCATCCCATGTATCACCAGAATCCCTTTAATGCTTCAGCAGCATACGAACGTTAATAACATTAAAGCTAGTTAATTGAAGAATATAGACGTAAGGAAATCTTCAAACACTTTCATGCCTCATATAATTTGCTACAATCGTAATCAATGGTTTTTGTATGCATAATTATGACAAGAAGTTTACCATATAAAAGTTATATATACAAACTACGTAAAAGATAAGATTTGGGAAGGCAACAGAAAAAATAGGAATTACCATTTTAAAGAAAATTTGAAGAAAGAACCATTCATTGCGCATTAAATCCAGAAGTTATTGAAATTGTGCTATGTGTTTGAGGTTCTTCTTCTTTGTTGTGCAATGATAAATTGGAACATATTAAGATTTTTAATCTATATCAGGCAAGCTTATTATTTAATGTTCCACTTGTTTTATTTCCTGATTGGGAGATATGCCTATAAAACTAATGGTGTAGATTTGAGTCGGCTGTTAGAAATGATAATAATATCTACTATTAAAATCATTTTCAAATTTCAACGGATACTATCAAAAGAATTATATATTATTAATACCGTAAAATATTATATTTAATAAATACATATAAAATATATTAATATATACATATATCTTATAGTACCATGGTGCACTTCAAAATCTATGCTCGCATAAAAGTACACATACATATATATCCAGCATTTTATAAAAATAACATGCACTAGTTCTACCAATTATTTCTAAAAGTGCATTATCATTAACTACACATGAATGTGGGGAATAGTCAATTAAAATCGCATTTTTGTCCGATTTCAACACAGGCCCATCTGCTATTTGAATAATCAATCCCATATTTATGGTCCCGTTTTCCATTCCAAATGTGGAATATTGTAATCAAAAAATGCATGAATTAATGGGAACGTAAATTCACTCATCGCGCAATTTTCCAAAATTTCTGCAAATTGGCGTTACTTTGAATTGTAAAAATGCCAGTTCATTGGATGAAAAAAAGGTTCGCAGGCAACTTAACCAGAAAAATTGCTACTACCTTCGGTAAATTAAATTTAATCAAATTAATTTTAGCCTGATAATTATTTCATTACACTTTTTTTTACTTTTGGTTCCCAGAATAACAAATCAGATCTAAATATTTATAAAGCATTACATTTTTACACAATTTTTAATTTTAGTAGTAGAAATGGTGGTGGTTTTGTTGGTAGTATTGCTGATGTAAGTGGAAAAACTTGTGGTGATAGTGATATAAATTATTTATGTTAGTATTAATAGTACAGCATGTTGGCGAGAACCTGTATAATGATCTAATATCCTGCCGAGCAGTCTTTTCGGCTCGTAAAATGAGGGGCTAGTTGTTCCCGTCTGTTAAAAGATATAGACCGATTATCGCGTCACTTCTCATTCAAGACCTGAAAGCTATTTTCGCCATTAAGCATCTATGTTGTAAAAATTGGCGAACTTCTTATTCAAACAGTTTTCAATAATGGACAATTTTTCTTCAACACATTAGGTCAACTCGCAGATAGCTGGACACCTCTATTTACTGAACGCAACATTCCATTGCACATTTCATTACGAGCAGTTAAAATTAGGAGAAATGCAGCCCAAACTAGAAACACTTGAAATGGAGAATAAGAGACCCGCACATTGAAACTTCTTAAATTTTTATTAATAATTTTACGACAACTGAGAAGGCTATATTTTCATGATTTAAGCGTTTAATATATTTTGATTTTTCATATAATATGTAAGGCACAGGCCAGACCATTATGGATTTTTATGAAAATATAAAAAAATATGAAAGAAATAACTTTGGGAGGATGTTCTAAAGTTAGAATTCAGTACATTTTCCCTATAATTCTTGCGTAGTAAAATTATCTCACGATCAGTGCATCACAATTTCAATAGTAATTCGCTATCTAAGACAATTTAAACAAAAATGTATTTCAATGTTTAATGATTCCAACAAAATTTAAATCGTTATATAAATATTATCAACTGTTCAATTACAGCTGATACTATCAGTATTCCAAGCAATATGTCGTTGGAAATGATAGACATGCAATGCGATATTGAAATGAGGGAGTTAACTTTAGAACAGAAAAAATGTAATTAGTAATGACAGTTACACTATGTAAAGCTGCTTACAAAGTTGGGTGAGCTACGTTTACTTCCTACGTTTACAGTAAAAGTATTACACGGCACACACAAACAAACTAGTGCCTATTAAAACTTATCTACAGGAAATTACCCGCGGAAGCATTGAGCAGTTTAATAAAATGGAACCTTGTCGAAGTGGACTTAAACATCCAGACTTCAAGAATCTAAACCCTTTATTGTCCTAAGTTGTACATTTCAGATACGCATATGCACTATTAGTACTTTGAAAAATAAATGCTAGCAACAAATATTTTCGCACATAAAAGTAAATCACGGTATTGTATGCAACCAAACGCTTATTATCTAAAATATCTGAGTCCATTGTGTCAAATATTGGCAAACCGATTATAAAGTAGCTACAAATTTTAAAACAACTTGGAATTTAATAAAGATATAAACTTTTATTATTGGCATGTAATAGAATTGTGTTTGCGTTTACATGTATATAAATAATATTAGCATGTAACTTTTGAATTTGTCACAAAAAATAAACATTTAACTTCCTTAATTAAGAGAACTTTACAATTAACTTCTGTGAAACGCAACAATATAGTTGAATAATAAAATTTTGCGTTTATTAAAAAATGAAATGTCTTACTATATAAAATTGCTATTCAAGTACATGTATATTTTATTCTGTTCCACAAGGCACAAGCAAAACTTTTCGTCACCACCCATCTTCAAGGAGAACCAGCAAGCAAGTTAGAGCTGCGGAATACCGTGGAACTTTAGCACTAGGTCAAAAATATGGTCACACCTGATCTACGTAGTGGGTATGCAGTGAAGTAAGGATTATCATACAGATGGGAGATTTGATCCTCTTTTTAATGTTATTGGTTGTGCTTGGTGGTCATACGCTGAATTTCAAAACATTTATTTCAATAGCTAAGAGCGCAATTGGCTTGTAGGATTTGCAAGTAACGACCCAAGATATAGGAGTGATATTTTAGTTTCATCAGAAACAATACAACATTTTAAGTATGAAAATTCATGAACCAATATACGTGTATATCTAAACTGTATAAATATTTAAATACTATGCTAGAGTGCTGTGAAATTAATGGGACTTAAATCACTTAAACAATACTTGTCATAGGTCTGCACATTTTATACCGTCGATGATGAATGTAATTTAGTACCACCATATTAAAATGAATTTAAAATGTTGACAAATTTTCCGAATGTATATACCATTTTGACATTATTTACACTACAATAAATGTGTCAGCCATGTTTGCATATCTAGTACCTTTTTAAATTTGGAATCAATCAGGTAGCTAATTACACCTACTGTAACTGTATTCTTTTCTTCATAAAATGTATTGTGTTCAACTATATTAAAATGTAATATTTTATGGCTATTTTTCCTTTTGGTTTTAAGAAGCTATTCATTTAGATTTTTTGTTAACTAGTCATTATATCTGTCTAATATTTACTGTTCTAATTTGTTTATTAGTACAGTATTGTGAAACTTTCTTCCAATTAAAAATTTGTTCAATTATTACGTCTTTGAATAATTAAGGAGGAAACCCCAGAATTTTGTTCATGTTTATGTTCGCCTATCCTATCCAATACTTCCACCTTTAGTGCATTTTCATATCCATACTTAATTTAGTAGCTTTTACTTTCCTCTCTGACACCTGTGGCAGTTATATGTTTCAGTGCATGGTGTACTGCGATTAAATGTATGTTTTGATTATTTTCCAGTTGAAACATTCTATTAATATTTAAGTGTCTGTAACGCAAGCACATACATTAACAATTTATAAGTAATATTATGAGTATACATTGGTGCGTCTAACACAATACACCGTCAACAAAATATTAAATCTACATTTATACCCCTGAAGACAGTTGGGTAAGAATAAATTAAACTTGTTAGTATTATATATGAGTACATTCATGTATAATCTAAATTATTAACATCGATTTGAACAAATATTGTTGAAAATTTTGCGGGACATATTGGAGTTAAAACACAACCATCTATTAAAAAATAACTATATATTATCTATATCTACATGTAGGCATCTGAATATTCCAGGATGTACAGGCTGAAATTAAACTAAAATAAATAGAACTTATTAATATTATATACATTATTTATCCTAGGTATACGATGTACCAGATGGTTGACATCGCGCTTTCTTATTTTGATATACATATATGCAACATGAACCACATTTATATCATTTTAATACATAATGGTAAACTATATGTGCAGTGTCGGCTGGCTTTCCCTTGCTTTTTCACGTTTGACGACCACCTACTTCCATGTCTATAGTCTTAATACGCAATACCTAGTTTTGTAAACAAGATTCGTATATCATCGCCCGCTTTTCTGCAATATGTTTTCCCTACATGACTACCTACTGAAATTCCTACTATCCTAATATATAGATATACATTACCATCACATTAAAAATTTTGGGCAAGGATCACAAAGTATAAGAGCCCATTGAAATTTGAAACCACTTATTATAAATGCGCGGTTTCTTGGCAAGTGCATGAGAAAAGTGATAAAATAAGGAACAATTACACTTCAAATAGTAACTGCTGTATAGCTTGTCTTTGGCCTGTCTTCTTGCAATAGAAGGATTCCACGAGTCCGAAATATAGCGATCTCAAGAGTGACTTTTTCATATTGTTTTCTCCTTTTATACTATTATAATTTCTGTTAATTTTTATATATATATAAATATATATAAAGAACTTAAATGGAATGGATTTACAAATGTTAAGATCAAAAATATTATATTTTTCCTGCATTTTTTGCTCGTATCATTTGTAAAACTACCCTCTTTTAACCAAGTGTCACTTACAAATGACAGCAAAGAATCCGTAGGAATAATTTGTCATGCCAAGAGAATAAATGCCTGATTACCTATCTTCTTCGGAAACATACCTTCTAGCAGAGCTTTTACTGCTTAAAAACCTTCTGTGCATTCCTATTCTCCCAATATAACAAGTCTCTATGCGCATGCAAAACGGCGCTTTCTCCAACAAGCAGCTTTCTTTTCTTGGGTTCATTGGCTCTGAATTTCTACAGAACAACGTCGAGATATTACTTAATTCGTAATTTTAATAGTATACCTAAACAATGCTCCACCTCTTAATAATGCTACCACCCAACAGAGCACTTTCACGAAGTGCAGAGTTTTATCGTGTTGTGTTCTATTTTTTAAAATGTAGCTGTAGTCTGGAAAATTCGATTACGGAATTGAAGTATGCTTAAAATATTACAAGTATATTTTAATTCATGTCATTTGCTTACTTATCATAAATAATGAAGACATCGGTTTTTGCTTTCCTAAAATTGAATTTGTTTTTTGAAAAAAAATTATGTCACTCAATAGATAAAAAGAAACCTAGAAAATTAACAGCATCAGAAATGATGGGAGTACTTTCGAAATTGTAGCATTGTTTTTTATATATATTATTAATTGCACTTATTACATTTAGATATTCGGTATACGACAAAATATTTTGCAACCACATGACAAACATCTAATGTGGAATAATGAGATCATAGCAGAGCCTGTACTGCTCAAATACCTTCTGGGCATTTCTATTCTCCCAATACAATAACCCCTTATGCACGTGCAAAATACCCCTTACCCCATTAAGCAGCTTTCTTTTATTGGCTTCATTGGCTGTGGATTTCCACAGCACAACGCCCAGATGTTAGCCAATTCACAATTTTAATGTGTATAGCTAAACAAAGCTCCACCTCTTAATTATGCTACCACACACCAGAGTGCTTTCATTTAGTGCAGAGTTTTATCCTGTTGTGTAGTATCATTTATAATGGTGCTGAATTCTTCAGAATACGATTACGGAACTGAAGTATGTAGAAAATATTACAACTATATTTTGTATCTCTTCATTTGCTTACTTATTATAACTAATGAAAATAACGGCTTTCCATTTCCTAAAATAGAATTTGTTTTTTGCGAAATTATTAGTCATTCAATTATTAACAAGAAACCTATAAAGTGAACATTGCAAAATATGCGAGTAATTACAATAGTGTATTATTGTTTTATTATATAATTTTCAAAATAATGCGTACCATATGATGAACATCTAATATGGCAAAATGTGATCACAGCAGACCCTGTACTGCTCAAAAACCTTCTGTGCATTCCTATTCTCCTAATGCAGTAAGTCCTTATGCACGTGCAAAATGCCCCTTCCCCCCACGAAGCAGATTTCTTTTATTGGGTTCATTGGCTGTAAATTTCCACAGCACAACGCCCAGATGTTAGCTAATTCGTAATTTTAATGTGTATAGCTAAACAAAGCTCCGCCTCTTCACTATGCTACCACCCACCAGAGTGCTTTCATTTAGTGCAGAGTTTTATCGTGTTGAAAATACGATTACGGAACTGAAGTTGCAGCAAATATTACAACTATATTTTGTATCTCTTCATTTTCTTACTTATTATAACTAATGAAAATATAGGTTTTCAATTTCCTAAAATTGAATTTGTTTTTTTGCGAAATCATTAATGTCATTTAATTGTTAACAAGAAATCTATAAAAAAATGACATTACAAACGATGGGAGTAATTTCAATAGTGTAGTATTGCTTTATCATATAATTATACAAAAATAAATTTTAACCACATGACATTGCATGGCATGCCATGGCATAATGCCATCATAGCAGAGCCTGTACTGCTCAAAAACCTTCTGTGCATTGCTATTCTCCTAATACAATAACCCCTTGTGCACGTGCAAAATCTCCCTTCCCCCACCAAGCAGCTTTCTGTTATTCGTTTCATTGGCTGTGAATTTCCACCGTTCAACGCCCACATGTTAGCTAATTCGTAATTTTAATGTGTATAGCTAATCAAAGCTCCACCCCTTCATTATGCTACCACCCACAGGAGCCTTTCATTTAGTGCAGAGTTTTATCCTGTTTTGTAGTATTATTTATAATGGTGCTGAATTCTTGAGAATACGATTACGGAACTGAAGTATATAGAAAATATTACATCTATATTTTGTATCTCTTCGTTTGCTTACTTATCATAACTAATGCAGATAACGGTTTTCAATTTCCTAAAATACAATTTGTTTTTTCCTAAATTATTAGTCATTCAATTATTAACAAGAAACCTATAAAATGAATATTACAAAATATGGGAGTAATTTCAACAGTGTAGTAATGTTTTATTATATAATTACCAAAATAATGTGTACCACATGACCAACATCTAATATGGCATAATGTGATCATAGCAGAGCCTGTACTGCTGATAAACCTTCTGTGCATTGCTATTCTCCTAATACAATAACCCCTTATGCATGTGCAAAAACTCCCTTCCCCCACCAAGCAGATTTCTGTTATTGGTTTCATTGGCTGGGAATTTCCACCGCATAACGCCCACATGTTAGCTAATTCGTAATTTTAATGTGTATAGCTAATCAAAGCTCCACCCCTTCATTATGCTACCACCCACAAGAGTCTTTCATTTAGTGCAGAGTTTTATCCTGTTGTGCAGTATTATTTATAATGGTACTGAATTCTAAGAATACGATTACGGAACTGAAGTATGTAGAAAATATTACATCTATATTTTGTATCTCTTCATTTGCTTACTTATCATAACTAATGCAGATAACCGTTTTCAATTTCCTAAAATAGAATTTTTTTTCCGAAATTATTAGTCATTCAATTATTAACAAGAAGCCTATAAAATGAACATTACAAAATAAGGGAGTAATTTCAACAGTGTAGCATTGTTTTATTATATAATTACCAAAATAATGTGTACCACATGACGAACATCTAATATGGCATAATGTGATCATAGCAGAGCCTGTACGGCTCACCCCTCAGGGGCCCAATTTATTGGGTACGTGGCGTAGCGACCCCGAGGCACCCGAGCTGCTCCCTCAGGTCCGCGCTCAGCGCGTTTGACTCCTTTTTATTTCGCCTCTTTTATTGTTTTATTAGTCCTACTTCCCTGTTCTTTGTCTGATGGGTGCCCCCGTGTTTGACGCGGTAAAGTGTGACTGGGTAACGGCGTAACTCCCAGCACAGGGTTATCATGTAGGACAGGAGCGTATCCCCTGGTAAAGGCCAGGCCCGGGGAAGGGCCATTGCATGAGCTGTAGTCTTCCTGCAGGCGATTGGGTCCCTTCGTCAGCCCACAGGAAGGTGTGACCCTGAGGTTACTTTGTTCAGGCCAGAGCCAGTAACCTAAGCCGGGGTGGCGCCCAGGAAGCAGCCCGCCATCGGAGACGGTTGCAATGGTGGAGGAAGAAATCGCTATGGTACTGGAAAATAATTTTTTACATTTTAAACGCAAAAGAGTTGACGTAAAAGAAGTAATCGAGAAGTCTTTCCCTCGTTACTTAGTTATTAGTCGTACTGAAGAGAGTCAGTCGTTTACGACCGTAAATCCATTTAAGATTCAGAAGGGCGTTAAGTCCTGTACCCGTCTACGCAACGGATCACTTTAAGTGGAGACACTTGGCCTGTCTCAAAGCAACTCGTTGCTCAAGGCGACGCTACTCCACGGATATCCCGTCCGTGTCGAGAAACATAAGACCATGAATTCGTCGCGAGGAGTTGTTACCACGAATGTTCTAGACGGAATGTCCGACCCGGAAATCCAGAGCTGTCTGGAAGACCAAGGGGTCACCTCAGTTTATCGTGTGCAGGCAAGGAAAGAGGGGGAATTACAGCCGACCCGGACTCTTTTCCTCACATTCGACAGGGTCGATTTGCCGCAGAGGATCAAGGCGGGCTACGAGGTGATAGAAGTGCGCCCGTATATCCCGAGCCCGTTGCGATGTTTCCAGTGTCAGCGTTTTGGACACACTCGCATATCACTCGCATATCCTGTAAAATTGCCGTTCCCATCTGTGCAACCTGCGGTGAAGCAAGTCACGAGGGAGAATGCCCATCTGCTCCTGTCTGCGTCAACTGCCGCGGTGGACATCCAGCCTCGTCCCGCGATTGCCCTCGTTTTCGAGAGGAGCGCTGTATCCAAGAGATCCGGGTGAAGGAAAAACTCTCCTTTACTGAAGCCCGGAAGCGATTCCAGTCTCGCCAACCTGTCGTGCCTAAGACCGGCACCTACAGCGCAGCAGCTTCTTTTGCGCCCAAGAAGTGCGATAGCAGCACGCAGACCTGCGATCTTGTTTTTACACGGGTCCAAACTACTCCTAGTTCTCCAAAGCGCTCTACCGTGAAGCCCAAAGCGGTTGTTTTTAATGCCCCTGATATCAAGTTCAGGACCAGTTTTACACGAACAGATTTTTTAAAGTCGTCAACTCAGATAGAGAGTAATAAGAGCCCTTCTCCTCCTCGGAGGTCACGCTCCCATGATGGGAGCAAACCCGCTAGGCGGTCGCCGTCGCCGCCTATTCCCACATCCAACCGATTCCAGGCTTTGGAATCGGCGGATGTTTCTCAGCGGGAGAGCCCTCCCTCTGAGGAGGTCATGGAGCAGGATGTGCCTGCTCCATCAAAACCACCGAGTCCCACGCGGTTGAAAAAAGGACGTTTGTTTCGCCCTGCACCGTCCAAAAAGTAAGGTGGTAAATTTTTAGCTTCTTTTATCTAATTTTAACAATGGCTATCCTTTCGTGGAATGTGCGTGGTCTCCGTAGTCGCAGACCTGACCTCGAATTACTTTTACGTTCTACTGACCCTTTGCTCGTGTGTCTCCAAGAGACTAAGCTTCGCCCAAGCGATTCTTTCAATTTACGCGGTTACTCTTCGGTGAGATTTGATCTCCCTCCCGAAGATGGCACTCCCGCTCACGGCGGAGTTTTACTTTTAATTCGCAATAACGTGTACAGCACCTCACTACAGCTCCAGACTCCTTTACAAGCTGCTGCAGCTACAGTTCACTTTTCTGGCCTTAGTTTTTCTGTCTGCAATGTTTATTTACCTCCGTCCGGCACCATCACCACAGTTGACCTGGACGATCTTTTGTCTCAGCTACCACCCCCTGTTCTTCTTTTGGGGGATTTCAATGCACACCACCCCCTTTGGGGTTCCACCACGGAGTGTGCACGAGGTAACCTTTTAGCTGACTTTTTGCTGAATCACAATCTTATACTTCTCAATACTGGTCAACCTAATTTTCTTTCTGACAGCACTCACAGTTTTTCACACTTGGACCTATCCATGTGTTCTTCCTCGCTTGCTGTACATTTCACCTGGAACGTCATCTCTGATTTATATTCCAGTGACCACTTTCCGTGTCAGATCCATGTGCTCTCTCCGAACGCACATTCACAGCGCACGCCAAAATGGCTCATTGATAAGGCGAATTGGACTCTCTATCGATCTTTGGCCGAATTTTCAGGGTGTGACTTTCCATCTATCGACGTCGCGATCGAGCACCTCCGTACTGTCATCATAACAGCCGCAGATAAGGCTATTCCCCGGTCGTCTTGTCACCCCAGACGCTTACCGGTTCCTTGGTGGAACGATGAATGCCGGGATGCATTGCGTGCACGCCGAGGTGCTCTCCGAGTTTTTCGTCGCCACCCTACTTCAGCAAATATGATCTGCTACAAACAACTTCGCGCCAAATGCCGCCGAGTCATTAAGGATAGCAAAAAGGCCTCTTGGATTTCTTTTACCTCTTCTTTTAACCGCACAACGCCTTCATCCGTAGTTTGGGAACGGCTACGCCGCGTTGCTGGCAAACCCAGGTTTACACCTATACCCGGTCTTAGGATTTTAAATCGAGTGCTCACCACTCCGATTGACGTCGCCAATGTTTTAGGGCGAACCTTCGCTGATGTTTCTAGTTCCGCCAATTACCCGGCTACATTTCGCGCATTACGGGAGCAGGCTGAGAGGAAAGGTTTCTCGTTTGCCTCCGACCATCAGGAGAGCTACAACGTTCCTTTTACCGCCAGGGAACTGGAGCATGCCCTTTCTACCTCTCGACATTGCGCACCGGGACCTGATGACATTCATGTTGCCATGTTTCAGCATTTACCAGCAGAAGGCAAAGCATTTTTATTACGAACTTTAATTTTATTTGGTGTAACGGCACATTTCCTTGCGCTTGGCGATTGGCTACCGTCATTCCCATACCTAAGCCTGGAAAGGACCCACATCTTCCTTCCAGTTACCGTCCGATTTCCCTCACCAGCTGCGTTTGCAAGGTGATGGAACGCATGATTAACGAACGGCTCATGTGGTGGTTGGAGTCGAGGCAATTATTAACGAACGCCCAGTGTGGTTTCCGGCGTCATCGTTCCTCAATCGACCACCTGGTGTCTTTAACTACCCATGTAATGGACGGTTTTGTGCGCAAGTGCCAAACGGTTGCCGAATTTTTTGACCTGGAGAAAGCGTACGATACTTGCTGGAGAGGCGGTATCCTCCGAACGCTTCACGATTGGAACATACTTGGGCGTATGTCTGTTTTTATTCAGGAATTTATGAAAGACCGGGTTTTTAATGTTCGCGTGGGATCAGTTTTATCATCCAATTTTATTCAAGAGAACAGCGTACCTCAGGGCTCGGTACTAAGTTGCACACTTTTTGCCATTGCTATTAACTCTATCACCCAATGTTTACCGCCAGGAATACAATCGTCGTTATTTGTGGACGATTTTGCCATATATCTTTCCTCTCGGAGGACCTGTCTCCTGGAACGCCGCCTCCAATGCTGTCTCGACCGCCTTCACGCTTGGAGTGTCTCTCACGGGTTCCGTTTCTCCGCAGAGAAGACCGTCTGCATGAACTTCTGGCGCCACAAGGAGTATCTTCCACCTTCGCTCCATCTTGGCCCAGACGCACTCTCCTTCGCAGACGAAGTTCGGTTCCTTGGCTTGGTGTTTGATAGGAAATTATGCTGGTCATCGCATATAGCGCAACTCAGAGGCAAGTGTGAACGTTCTCTTTGTATTTTACGTGTTTTAAGTGGCACATCTTGGGGAGCTGACCGGACTGTTCTTTTACGTTTTTATCGCTCTCTTATCCGGTCCAAATTGGATTATGGCAGTGTCGTTTATGGCTCTGCGCGGCCTTCTCTTCTGCGCCGCCTGAACCCGATTCATCACCGGGGTATCCGTGTTGCCATTGGGGCATTCCCCACCAGTCCTGTGTTGAGTTTGTGTGGTAAGTCTGGAGAACCTCCGTTGTTTTATCGTAGGGATGTTTTACTGACTGCGTACGGTTGTCGCTTAGCTGCGCAACCTCGTCATCCCACGAATGGGCCATTTTTTAACATGTCTTTTGATCGTTTTTACGCTGCTCGGTCTTTTACACCTAAGCCCGCTGGCTTTCGTTTTCGGGAGATTTTACGGACGTTGGACATGGAGTTACCTGCTTTTTTCTTAGCCGGGGAAACATCTTCTCCCCCCTGGATTTTAGCAGAGGCCCCCGTTCATCTCGGGCTCACGTCCTGTCCGAAATCTTCGACCGCAGCACATATTATTCGTTGTTCTTTTAGCGAGATCAAATCCGCTTTTAATGGCTGGAATTTTATCTATACCGACGGCTCAAAATCTGACACAGGTGTAGGATGTGCTTTTGTTTTTAATGGGGCTAGTTTTACGTATGGTCTTACCGTTGCAATATCTATTTTTATGGCGGAGCTTTATGCTATCTATCGGGCGGTTTTATTTATTTCTGATCACGGGCTGGGGAACAGTGTTATATGTTCCGACTCTTTGAGTGCTATTTTAAGTTTTAAACAGCTGTACAATCACCACCCTCTTGTACAGATGGTCCAGAATGTAGTTTTAAACCTTTTCGACGCTGGCGTCAGGGTAACACTGCTATGGGTGCCAGGACACGTCGGACTCCCAGGTAATGAGGCCGCAGATGTTGCAGCAAAATCCGCTCTTTTAGACCCTGCTGAGTACGAGCAGCGTTTTTATTTCGGGGATTTTATACATTCGTTACGTAGAGCAATTTTTTCGCGCTGGCGCGAGGAGTGGGAATTACTCCCAAATAATAAGCTCCGTGAATGTAAGCCCGCCCCTTTTAACTGGTCGACTTCTTCTCGCAGTGTTCGTCGCGAAGAAGTAATTTTAGCTCGCCTTAGAATTGGGCATTGCCGTTTTAGTCATTCTCACCTTTTTAATGGTCAACCCGCTCCAGCTTGCCCTCACTGTGACCACCCCTTTACAGTGCGTCACATTTTAATTGATTGTCTTCATCTGACAGTTTTTAGAATTAGCCTTGGTTTGCCCTCCTCTATTGAGGACTTACTCGCAGATGATGTGGTTGCTGTTGAGCGCGTGCTCCGTTTTATCCGTGTTTGTGGTTTTTGGAGCAAGGTGTGAGGTTTTATCTTTTACCATTGACGGCATTTTTAGACTCTTTTAAGACTGTTGTTTTTTCAGCTTTAGCTGAATCATGTTGACTAGTCTTTAATTGTTGTTTTGAACATTACACTTGTTACTTGTTTTGGGGTTTTATTGTTACCATTTTAATCTTTTATACGACCGGTTTGTTTTCAGCTTTTGCTGATTAGTTTTACTACCGGTCTTTGTTTATTGACCTGTGTTTGCTTTCGGATTTTATTGGCACGTTTTTAGTCCATTACAGGACTGTTGTGTTTTTCCGCACTTGCGGCTGTGTTTTAGTAACACTTTACTGTTTGTGGCGCCTTGTACCCTAGTTATTTGTTTTTGGGTATATTTTTCTCGCAAAAGTACTACTGTCCGTTGATTATGCGCAGGATTTGCGTTCTTTGTTTATTTATTTTTATATCTGCCACAGTACTTGTTGTGTTTGGGCGCTAATGACCATAGCAGTTTTGCGCCCTTAAGCAATAATCATCATCATCTGTACTGCTCAAAAACCTTCTGTGCATTCCTATTCTCCTAATGCGGCAAGTCCTTATGCACGTGCAAAATGCCCTACCCCCACGATGCAGCTTTCTTTTATTGGCTTCATTGGATGTGAATTTCCACCGCACAACGCCCACATGTTAGCTAATTCGTAATTTTAATGTGTATAGCTAATCAAAGCTCCACCCCTTCATTATGCTACCACCCACAAGAGTCTTTCATTTAGTGCAGAGTTTTCACCTGTTGTGTACTATTATTTATAATGGTGCTGAATTCTTGAAAATACGATTACGGAACTGAAGTATGTAGAAACTATTACATCTATATTCTGTATCTCTTCATTTGCTTACTTATCATAACTAATGAAGTTATCGGTTTTCAATTTTGTAAAATTCAATTTGTTTTATGAGAAATTATTTATGTCATTTTATTGTTAACAATACACCTATAAAATTAACAACATTACAAAATGTGGGAGTAATTTCAACAATGTAGTGTAGTTTTTATATATTTACAGTTATTGCATTTACGAAATCGGTATACGACATAATACTTTGTAAACAAATGAAGAACATCTTATATGGCATATTGCGATCACACTTCACTGATCCTAAATTACCAATAACGAAAATATAACCTGTTACTACAGTTTTTGTTTCTTGATCATGTTTGATTTTTTTAATTAGCGGGAAAATGTGATTAATTACTTTGTTCCCTGGCAGTATAAAAGAATGAGTGCGCTGTGATTATATTCTGGAACTATAAGTTGGAATTTAACATAGCCACTTTCACTCTCACCTAAATCCTACATACAATAATTCGAATCAGTCAATTTATAATGGATCAAAAATATTTGGCCACACATTTGGAAATGATTTTGGGCGTATGAAAGTCTGAACTGTGCATTATTGGTACGTTTTGATAGAAGTTTTAATTATACAGATATAAGAAAATATTTTGCTATAATGCCATATTAATGAAAAGTTAATTTAGAAAATAATAATTCAGAATCGTGGAATGCCGACTTCATAAACTCTCAATACAGTGCTATAAGCCCCAGTTATGGATGTAAATTGGCCTTGTTTTGCGGTTCGTCCCTGTGTTTTTGCTTAGTTTCCTGAGCTTTTCACTTAACTTTAAAATAACCCTTTGTGCGCAGGCAAAGTGTCGCATCCCTCACATAAATGGTCTTATTTTTAAACAGCTTCGTTGGTTGTGATTGGACTAAAACTTTTCGGCCTATCAGTGTTTTGTATGGGGAGGCATTAAATAAGTGTTTAATTTATTCACAAGCAACGTTCAGACATTAGTGAATTTGAAGTTATATAAAAACGAAAGAATGTCTCTCCTCTTAGTTGTGCAAATGAAGTATAGAAACATTTTGCATGGATAATAGGACTAATTTCTAAAATACCTGTAATTTCTCTTTGAAAAAACGTTCATGTTTTTAATTACCAGAACGTTCTTACATTTCTCTTTCCCTAATACAGTAACCCTTTGTGCACACGTGATTCAATTCACTAAGGTATGTAACTTAAATTGTATTTAGAATGACGAAATTGAAAATATCTAAGTCTGTACCAATCTAATGGAAAGATGTTAAAATTAGTATATCAATGATAAAGAACATGCTGGAGGAATATCTTCGTGTCTTTTTCCTTCCTAAACGAAACTATCCACACCGCCATCCACTATATTGAGCAATTACCCGAGAAATAAAAACTACACTAAGGAGATTGATGTACAACATTTCCAAAAAATATCCGCATCCTATAGTGCACTTGACTATATGACAGAAAAAAATATTTTTGATATTCCTTTTAATTTTTAATACATTTCATAATATTGTGTAAATTACCAAAACTATTAGTGAATAAAATATGTTCCGTTTGGTTTGGCCAGTTTTACAATTTATACATTAATATCTGTCTACTTTTGGTAACTAAAATAAACACTTTTACCTTTACTGATGCAGCGTAGTACAGCCAGCAGTACTTTTATGCATTTAGAGAGTAAATCATAATTGAACTTGTACAACATTATACAACATATCTTCCAACTTAACACAGTTTTTATGTCTTTGCGCTACCCAATAATCAATAATGAAAACCGATTTTTTTCATTTTTGTTAACCTATCTTGGTTACTCACTGCACATTTTATGCATTTTCATATCTTAATTATTTTAGTGTCTTTAACTATTCATGTACACCATCGAAAATAAAGAGAAATAATTTATGACCATTTTACTATACATTCATTATGCAGAATTCTCCAGATACCGAAATTCACCTGCTTCGCCAAGCGCGCTTGCCGCTTCTAGGTATCTCTGCATGACCACCGTTTACATATTTCTATTATTCTGATACATGTCGGTTAATACGTCTTTTTTATTAGTGCTTAACGTCCATTTTCAGTATTGAGGCACCACAGGTGGGGTTTGCTACGTGACCGAATGACTCTGTTTATGAACTCATCAATTTGTGTTATTACCGAACCAATTCAATATACATGATCAAAAGTGTGGAGAAAAAAATTCCAATGCTAATTGTAATCAACGACTCCATTCCGATACTAAAAAGTGTAAAGAGCAGAAGGGGATCTATAAAATTATGCAAGATAAGGGTGCAATGTGGAATTGATGAGTAGATTTGGATGTGGCTGCAATGGAAACGGGACCGCAACACGACATGTGCAGGAATGCCCGAATTGTGCATACTATTTCGTTGTATTGCTTATATAAATACATTGTATTCCAAAAAAAAAACATTCCGTTTTTATATCCTTATTACCGGTAGAGAAATTATGAACTAAAAATTGAAAAATAAATGATGAATTAACGCAAAATTAATGCACTCTTGGGTTCGAACCCGCAAACTTCGCCTCGGATTAACATGTCACAAATATTCAGTTTGTAATTGTATTAAGTAAATAAAGATGGTATAATTTCATCAAAGTATTAGTTTGCTTCTTCATAAGCAGCTTGACAGAATAATTTGAAGCAAAAAAATTATTAGGATATAAATGAAAATTAGCATTTTAATTGGCTATGCTGTGACTAAGGGTCAGAATAGAGAAATGGTAATAATAACAGTTAACTAGTATAAACGTGCTGAGCAATCAACTATATGTCAATAACGATTTTCACAAATTCAATTCCGATTTATTTCTCTGATAGACGGGACAGGAATCATGAACTGATATATAAGCGATATATCAAAATTTAATGCTTGCTGAATAATAACGACCTATAATAAATATCTATTTTATCATAATCTCTCCATTATATGTATTTTCCTATATTAGATAAATTTTGGAGACTTTAACTATCCTATGTGCACCATACAAAATAAAAAAATATTTATTAGCATGATACAATCGATCCTATTTCCTGCATGCTCAAGATATCAATTTTTTCTGCTTGTTTAACACCTAGGGCGTTTTCCTTACTGTGACTCACCTCATGACCACCTTCTGCATTTCTATTATTCTATTATCCTAATACATGGCAGATTTCTCTGCAACCGAAATACTAAGGGTATGAATACACTTAACTACCGAACAAATCCAATATCCCTGATCAAAGATGTGTATAAAGGCTTCCATTGCCAATTACAATTACCATTTCCATTCGAAAACTTAGAAGCGTAAAGAATAGCAGATGAACAATATATAAACGACAAAGCTGCAATGTGGAAATGATGGGTAGCTTAGGATATGCACTAAAAGGATATCTGACTGTAGCATGATAGATACAGGAATCCCTGAAATCACCATCTTATTTCTTTGTACTGTATCCAAATGCGTGCTATTTTAACCAATACAATTAAATTTATGTTTTCACATAACCGGCTTAGTAATCATGGAATGTTAAACAAAAAAAATATTTTACGCAAACTAAATACACCCTTGATTATCTACTTGTAGAATGGCGCCTCGGAATAAAATGGCAGAAATGCCATAATTGATCATCAATATCCTCATTATAGTACCTGTTCTTATGTCTTTCGTTTCTACATGATTAATACCGAAAAATTTAAATTTATGTTAACATACTTTGGTCAATATCTCCACTTTTATGCAATTTCATATCTCAATTTAATTTTTGCGATTTGAAATAACGTATGAGCACTATTCAAAATTAACAGAATTTATTATTAGCATGATACAATACACCCATTTACCTGCCTACTCGAGATTTCGATGTACCTCTCCATGAAATCATACGCGATTTTCGTTTCTGTGATTCACTGCATGGCCACTTTCTGCATAATTATATTGTGCTAATACATGACGGATTGATAGGCTACGGAACTACTGAGCTTGTGAATACATTTATTGGTGCTATTACCGAACAATGTCAATATCCCGATTCAAAGTTGTGGATAAAAGCTTCCATTTCAACTACGAATAATGTAATCTAAGTTTAAATTTCTTCATTAAATTGTTGTCCTAATAGGAGTATTATGATTAAATTCATATACAACATCTTCCCTAAACTTTCCGATACTGCTATTTAATTAATTCCATTATTTAGAGGGATTATTTGGAAATTAATAGATTTAAAATATATCTATGACCGAATGATTTTAATAGACAAATAGTACCAATATTTCGGTATGTGAACGGTAACAAATCAACTAATGTTGGTGTGAATGCATTCGCACGTATTTTATGTGTATGATAATGAGGACTGGTATTCTCACATAGTAGAAAGAAGCGTAAAAACTTCTGATGTGCGTCATTTATTAACAAGACTTAAAACTGTATGCCTTGCCCTTCCGGGGTTGTGCTTGCTTATTGCTATGCAATAACCTCTGCTGCATGTTTCAATTATAGAAGTGAATCATGGTATATAAGATATTCAACATTTATTAAAAGTGTATTTTTACTCATTTGCCAAACCTAAATTTTGAAGCCTATAAAACCCAATTTGTTCCAAAAGTATCAGCCATGTAAAACTTCGGGATATACTCATCATCATCATTATTATTATTATTATTATTATTATAATTATTATTATTATTATTATTATTATTATTATTATTATTATTATTATTATTATTATTATTATTATTATTATTATTATTATTATTATTATTATTATTATTATTATTATTATTATTACTTTTATTATTATTATTATTACTTTTATTATTATTACTTTTATTACTATAATTATTATTATTATTATTAATATTTATATTATTATTACTACTATTTTGTTTATCTTCTTATTTTGTGATAGTTATTAAAAATGATGGTTGGGAAATAATTCTGGTCTTCTAAAATAAAGCTATAGTAATGGCCAAGTTAAAACAGCAATAAAAATAAAGTAACGATATTACAATATGTAATATAATATTTCACATCTTATGTTAAATAACCCTCAACGACAATTACGTAGCTTCTGTGAGAGCGCTTTTAGACGATGCTGATTGTTCCTTTTATGTAATGATATACTGGGTAAACAATTTCGGGTAGGAAGATTCCCAGGCCTAAGTATGGGGTATTTCCCAGGCATTTGCTGTACATCGGCTACTGGAAATATCTTCTGTCAAGAAGATCGTTTGTAGCAGAGTGTGAATGCTCACCGTCCACTTACAAATCCATTTATATTGGTGTCCCATTTAGCAGTTTGAAAAAAAATCCGCATTTTAACCTTTTATTATATGCAATATTTTGCAATCAAATACTGAAGAAATTATTGAGTTTAGCATTTCTGGCAGAAAAGGATAAATTATTCATCAATCTAGTATGTGATACATGTGTTTAACGTGTGGGCGAATATTTGAATTTATAACGTTTTATATCAAAAGTGCATTATAAATATGTTACAAAATCGTTTATATAAATATAAACAAAGTTAGTCTCCTTGCACAACGAATGAAAATTTATCTACAAATACTTTATGCAATTAATACCTTAAGACATACCTCTATGAAGTTCTTCTCAAAAATAAATAATACATACCAAATTATGCTTCTTTATTTATGCCGTGTTTTCGCTTAGAGACATTCGTTTAAAAGCTTGCTTCGTTCCACTACACTCTCAAGCAACCCCTCTCTTTCTACAAAGCGCTCTCTGTCTTCCAGTCACCTAAAAATCCTGGCAAAGGCCCGCCGGTTTAGTGACTAATAGGCACTCTGCTGAAAAATAAAGATATAGAAGCGAATAAGGAAACCGATATGGACGGCTGCACGAGATCGTTAAGGCTCGTGAGCAATAGATCAGTGACTTTATACCCTAAGGACCGTCCTCCCTGACTAATATTTTTCCACGGTTTCCTTAGTCTGATAATCAGTAATTGCCAAGGATGTATAATAAATGACTATAACTCGTAATCCTTTAAAATTTACAATTTACCTTTTCATCCCATGTATCACCAGAATCCCTTTAATGCTTCAGCAGCATACGAACGTTAATAACATTAAAGCTAGTTAATTGAAGAATATAGACGTAAGGAAATCTTCAAACACTTTCATGCCTCATATAATTTGCTACAATCGTAATCAATGGTTTTTGTATGCATAATTATGACAAGAAGTTTACCATATAAAAGTTATATATACAAACTACGTAAAAGATAAGATTTGGGAAGGCAACAGAAAAAATAGGAATTACCATTTTAAAGAAAATTTGAAGAAAGAACCATTCATTGCGCATTAAATCCAGAAGTTATTGAAATTGTGCTATGTGTTTGAGGTTCTTCTTCTTTGTTGTGCAATGATAAATTGGAACATATTAAGATTTTTAATCTATATCAGGCAAGCTTATTATTTAATGTTCCACTTGTTTTATTTCCTGATTGGGAGATATGCCTATAAAACTAATGGTGTAGATTTGAGTCGGCTGTTAGAAATGATAATAATATCTACTATTAAAATCATTTTCAAATTTCAACGGATACTATCAAAAGAATTATATATTATTAATACCGTAAAATATTATATTTAATAAATACATATAAAATATATTAATATATACATATATCTTATAGTACCATGGTGCACTTCAAAATCTATGCTCGCATAAAAGTACACATACATATATATCCAGCATTTTATAAAAATAACATGCACTAGTTCTACCAATTATTTCTAAAAGTGCATTATCATTAACTACACATGAATGTGGGGAATAGTCAATTAAAATCGCATTTTTGTCCGATTTCAACACAGGCCCATCTGCTATTTGAATAATCAATCCCATATTTATGGTCCCGTTTTCCATTCCAAATGTGGAATATTGTAATCAAAAAATGCATGAATTAATGGGAACGTAAATTCACTCATCGCGCAATTTTCCAAAATTTCTGCAAATTGGCGTTACTTTGAATTGTAAAAATGCCAGTTCATTGGATGAAAAAAAGGTTCGCAGGCAACTTAACCAGAAAAATTGCTACTACCTTCGGTAAATTAAATTTAATCAAATTAATTTTAGCCTGATAATTATTTCATTACACTTTTTTTTACTTTTGGTTCCCAGAATAACAAATCAGATCTAAATATTTATAAAGCATTACATTTTTACACAATTTTTAATTTTAGTAGTAGAAATGGTGGTGGTTTTGTTGGTAGTATTGCTGATGTAAGTGGAAAAACTTGTGGTGATAGTGATATAAATTATTTATGTTAGTATTAATAGTACAGCATGTTGGCGAGAACCTGTATAATGATCTAATATCCTGCCGAGCAGTCTTTTCGGCTCGTAAAATGAGGGGCTAGTTGTTCCCGTCTGTTAAAAGATATAGACCGATTATCGCGTCACTTCTCATTCAAGACCTGAAAGCTATTTTCGCCATTAAGCATCTATGTTGTAAAAATTGGCGAACTTCTTATTCAAACAGTTTTCAATAATGGACAATTTTTCTTCAACACATTAGGTCAACTCGCAGATAGCTGGACACCTCTATTTACTGAACGCAACATTCCATTGCACATTTCATTACGAGCAGTTAAAATTAGGAGAAATGCAGCCCAAACTAGAAACACTTGAAATGGAGAATAAGAGACCCGCACATTGAAACTTCTTAAATTTTTATTAATAATTTTACGACAACTGAGAAGGCTATATTTTCATGATTTAAGCGTTTAATATATTTTGATTTTTCATATAATATGTAAGGCACAGGCCAGACCATTATGGATTTTTATGAAAATATAAAAAAATATGAAAGAAATAACTTTGGGAGGATGTTCTAAAGTTAGAATTCAGTACATTTTCCCTATAATTCTTGCGTAGTAAAATTATCTCACGATCAGTGCATCACAATTTCAATAGTAATTCGCTATCTAAGACAATTTAAACAAAAATGTATTTCAATGTTTAATGATTCCAACAAAATTTAAATCGTTATATAAATATTATCAACTGTTCAATTACAGCTGATACTATCAGTATTCCAAGCAATATGTCGTTGGAAATGATAGACATGCAATGCGATATTGAAATGAGGGAGTTAACTTTAGAACAGAAAAAATGTAATTAGTAATGACAGTTACACTATGTAAAGCTGCTTACAAAGTTGGGTGAGCTACGTTTACTTCCTACGTTTACAGTAAAAGTATTACACGGCACACACAAACAAACTAGTGCCTATTAAAACTTATCTACAGGAAATTACCCGCGGAAGCATTGAGCAGTTTAATAAAATGGAACCTTGTCGAAGTGGACTTAAACATCCAGACTTCAAGAATCTAAACCCTTTATTGTCCTAAGTTGTACATTTCAGATACGCATATGCACTATTAGTACTTTGAAAAATAAATGCTAGCAACAAATATTTTCGCACATAAAAGTAAATCACGGTATTGTATGCAACCAAACGCTTATTATCTAAAATATCTGAGTCCATTGTGTCAAATATTGGCAAACCGATTATAAAGTAGCTACAAATTTTAAAACAACTTGGAATTTAATAAAGATATAAACTTTTATTATTGGCATGTAATAGAATTGTGTTTGCGTTTACATGTATATAAATAATATTAGCATGTAACTTTTGAATTTGTCACAAAAAATAAACATTTAACTTCCTTAATTAAGAGAACTTTACAATTAACTTCTGTGAAACGCAACAATATAGTTGAATAATAAAATTTTGCGTTTATTAAAAAATGAAATGTCTTACTATATAAAATTGCTATTCAAGTACATGTATATTTTATTCTGTTCCACAAGGCACAAGCAAAACTTTTCGTCACCACCCATCTTCAAGGAGAACCAGCAAGCAAGTTAGAGCTGCGGAATACCGTGGAACTTTAGCACTAGGTCAAAAATATGGTCACACCTGATCTACGTAGTGGGTATGCAGTGAAGTAAGGATTATCATACAGATGGGAGATTTGATCCTCTTTTTAATGTTATTGGTTGTGCTTGGTGGTCATACGCTGAATTTCAAAACATTTATTTCAATAGCTAAGAGCGCAATTGGCTTGTAGGATTTGCAAGTAACGACCCAAGATATAGGAGTGATATTTTAGTTTCATCAGAAACAATACAACATTTTAAGTATGAAAATTCATGAACCAATATACGTGTATATCTAAACTGTATAAATATTTAAATACTATGCTAGAGTGCTGTGAAATTAATGGGACTTAAATCACTTAAACAATACTTGTCATAGGTCTGCACATTTTATACCGTCGATGATGAATGTAATTTAGTACCACCATATTAAAATGAATTTAAAATGTTGACAAATTTTCCGAATGTATATACCATTTTGACATTATTTACACTACAATAAATGTGTCAGCCATGTTTGCATATCTAGTACCTTTTTAAATTTGGAATCAATCAGGTAGCTAATTACACCTACTGTAACTGTATTCTTTTCTTCATAAAATGTATTGTGTTCAACTATATTAAAATGTAATATTTTATGGCTATTTTTCCTTTTGGTTTTAAGAAGCTATTCATTTAGATTTTTTGTTAACTAGTCATTATATCTGTCTAATATTTACTGTTCTAATTTGTTTATTAGTACAGTATTGTGAAACTTTCTTCCAATTAAAAATTTGTTCAATTATTACGTCTTTGAATAATTAAGGAGGAAACCCCAGAATTTTGTTCATGTTTATGTTCGCCTATCCTATCCAATACTTCCACCTTTAGTGCATTTTCATATCCATACTTAATTTAGTAGCTTTTACTTTCCTCTCTGACACCTGTGGCAGTTATATGTTTCAGTGCATGGTGTACTGCGATTAAATGTATGTTTTGATTATTTTCCAGTTGAAACATTCTATTAATATTTAAGTGTCTGTAACGCAAGCACATACATTAACAATTTATAAGTAATATTATGAGTATACATTGGTGCGTCTAACACAATACACCGTCAACAAAATATTAAATCTACATTTATACCCCTGAAGACAGTTGGGTAAGAATAAATTAACCTTGTTAGTATTATATATGAGTACATTCATGTATAATCTAAATTATTAACATCGATTTGAACAAATATTGTTGAAAATTTTGCGGGACATATTGGAGTTAAAACACAACCATCTATTAAAAAATAACTATATATTATCTATATCTACATGTAGGCATCTGAATATTCCAGGATGTACAGGCTGAAATTAAACTAAAATAAATAGAACTTATTAATATTATATACATTATTTATCCTAGGTATACGATGTACCAGATGGTTGACATCGCGCTTTCTTATTTTGATATACATATATGCAACATGAACCACATTTATATCATTTTAATACATAATGGTAAACTATATGTGCAGTGTCGGCTGGCTTTCCCTTGCTTTTTCACGTTTGACGACCACCTACTTCCATGTCTATAGTCTTAATACGCAATACCTAGTTTTGTAAACAAGATTCGTATATCATCGCCCGCTTTTCTGCAATATGTTTTCCCTACATGACTACCTACTGAAATTCCTACTATCCTAATATATAGATATACATTACCATCACATTAAAAATTTTGGGCAAGGATCACAAAGTATAAGAGCCCATTGAAATTTGAAACCACTTATTATAAATGCGCGGTTTCTTGGCAAGTGCATGAGAAAAGTGATAAAATAAGGAACAATTACACTTCAAATAGTAACTGCTGTATAGCTTGTCTTTGGCCTGTCTTCTTGCAATAGAAGGATTCCACGAGTCCGAAATATAGCGATCTCAAGAGTGACTTTTTCATATTGTTTTCTCCTTTTATACTATTATAATTTCTGTTAATTTTTATATATATATAAATATATATAAAGAACTTAAATGGAATGGATTTACAAATGTTAAGATCAAAAATATTATATTTTTCCTGCATTTTTTGCTCGTATCATTTGTAAAACTACCCTCTTTTAACCAAGTGTCACTTACAAATGACAGCAAAGAATCCGTAGGAATAATTTGTCATGCCAAGAGAATAAATGCCTGATTACCTATCTTCTTCGGAAACATACCTTCTAGCAGAGCTTTTACTGCTTAAAAACCTTCTGTGCATTCCTATTCTCCCAATATAACAAGTCTCTATGCGCATGCAAAACGGCGCTTTCTCCAACAAGCAGCTTTCTTTTCTTGGGTTCATTGGCTCTGAATTTCTACAGAACAACGTCGAGATATTACTTAATTCGTAATTTTAATAGTATACCTAAACAATGCTCCACCTCTTAATAATGCTACCACCCAACAGAGCACTTTCACGAAGTGCAGAGTTTTATCGTGTTGTGTTCTATTTTTTAAAATGTAGCTGTAGTCTGGAAAATTCGATTACGGAATTGAAGTATGCTTAAAATATTACAAGTATATTTTAATTCATGTCATTTGCTTACTTATCATAAATAATGAAGACATCGGTTTTTGCTTTCCTAAAATTGAATTTGTTTTTTGAAAAAAAATTATGTCACTCAATAGATAAAAAGAAACCTAGAAAATTAACAGCATCAGAAATGATGGGAGTACTTTCGAAATTGTAGCATTGTTTTTTATATATATTATTAATTGCACTTATTACATTTAGATATTCGGTATACGACAAAATATTTTGCAACCACATGACAAACATCTAATGTGGAATAATGAGATCATAGCAGAGCCTGTACTGCTCAAATACCTTCTGGGCATTTCTATTCTCCCAATACAATAACCCCTTATGCACGTGCAAAATACCCCTTACCCCATTAAGCAGCTTTCTTTTATTGGCTTCATTGGCTGTGGATTTCCACAGCACAACGCCCAGATGTTAGCCAATTCACAATTTTAATGTGTATAGCTAAACAAAGCTCCACCTCTTAATTATGCTACCACACACCAGAGTGCTTTCATTTAGTGCAGAGTTTTATCCTGTTGTGTAGTATCATTTATAATGGTGCTGAATTCTTCAGAATACGATTACGGAACTGAAGTATGTAGAAAATATTACAACTATATTTTGTATCTCTTCATTTGCTTACTTATTATAACTAATGAAAATAACGGCTTTCCATTTCCTAAAATAGAATTTGTTTTTTGCGAAATTATTAGTCATTCAATTATTAACAAGAAACCTATAAAGTGAACATTGCAAAATATGCGAGTAATTACAATAGTGTATTATTGTTTTATTATATAATTTTCAAAATAATGCGTACCATATGATGAACATCTAATATGGCAAAATGTGATCACAGCAGACCCTGTACTGCTCAAAAACCTTCTGTGCATTCCTATTCTCCTAATGCAGTAAGTCCTTATGCACGTGCAAAATGCCCCTTCCCCCCACGAAGCAGATTTCTTTTATTGGGTTCATTGGCTGTAAATTTCCACAGCACAACGCCCAGATGTTAGCTAATTCGTAATTTTAATGTGTATAGCTAAACAAAGCTCCGCCTCTTCACTATGCTACCACCCACCAGAGTGCTTTCATTTAGTGCAGAGTTTTATCGTGTTGAAAATACGATTACGGAACTGAAGTTGCAGCAAATATTACAACTATATTTTGTATCTCTTCATTTTCTTACTTATTATAACTAATGAAAATATAGGTTTTCAATTTCCTAAAATTGAATTTGTTTTTTTGCGAAATCATTAATGTCATTTAATTGTTAACAAGAAATCTATAAAAAAATGACATTACAAACGATGGGAGTAATTTCAATAGTGTAGTATTGCTTTATCATATAATTATACAAAAATAAATTTTAACCACATGACATTGCATGGCATGCCATGGCATAATGCCATCATAGCAGAGCCTGTACTGCTCAAAAACCTTCTGTGCATTGCTATTCTCCTAATACAATAACCCCTTGTGCACGTGCAAAATCTCCCTTCCCCCACCAAGCAGCTTTCTGTTATTCGTTTCATTGGCTGTGAATTTCCACCGTTCAACGCCCACATGTTAGCTAATTCGTAATTTTAATGTGTATAGCTAATCAAAGCTCCACCCCTTCATTATGCTACCACCCACAGGAGCCTTTCATTTAGTGCAGAGTTTTATCCTGTTTTGTAGTATTATTTATAATGGTGCTGAATTCTTGAGAATACGATTACGGAACTGAAGTATATAGAAAATATTACATCTATATTTTGTATCTCTTCGTTTGCTTACTTATCATAACTAATGCAGATAACGGTTTTCAATTTCCTAAAATACAATTTGTTTTTTCCTAAATTATTAGTCATTCAATTATTAACAAGAAACCTATAAAATGAATATTACAAAATATGGGAGTAATTTCAACAGTGTAGTAATGTTTTATTATATAATTACCAAAATAATGTGTACCACATGACCAACATCTAATATGGCATAATGTGATCATAGCAGAGCCTGTACTGCTGATAAACCTTCTGTGCATTGCTATTCTCCTAATACAATAACCCCTTATGCATGTGCAAAAACTCCCTTCCCCCACCAAGCAGATTTCTGTTATTGGTTTCATTGGCTGGGAATTTCCACCGCATAACGCCCACATGTTAGCTAATTCGTAATTTTAATGTGTATAGCTAATCAAAGCTCCACCCCTTCATTATGCTACCACCCACAAGAGTCTTTCATTTAGTGCAGAGTTTTATCCTGTTGTGCAGTATTATTTATAATGGTACTGAATTCTAAGAATACGATTACGGAACTGAAGTATGTAGAAAATATTACATCTATATTTTGTATCTCTTCATTTGCTTACTTATCATAACTAATGCAGATAACCGTTTTCAATTTCCTAAAATAGAATTTTTTTTCCGAAATTATTAGTCATTCAATTATTAACAAGAAGCCTATAAAATGAACATTACAAAATAAGGGAGTAATTTCAACAGTGTAGCATTGTTTTATTATATAATTACCAAAATAATGTGTACCACATGACGAACATCTAATATGGCATAATGTGATCATAGCAGAGCCTGTACGGCTCACCCCTCAGGGGCCCAATTTATTGGGTACGTGGCGTAGCGACCCCGAGGCACCCGAGCTGCTCCCTCAGGTCCGCGCTCAGCGCGTTTGACTCCTTTTTATTTCGCCTCTTTTATTGTTTTATTAGTCCTACTTCCCTGTTCTTTGTCTGATGGGTGCCCCCGTGTTTGACGCGGTAAAGTGTGACTGGGTAACGGCGTAACTCCCAGCACAGGGTTATCATGTAGGACAGGAGCGTATCCCCTGGTAAAGGCCAGGCCCGGGGAAGGGCCATTGCATGAGCTGTAGTCTTCCTGCAGGCGATTGGGTCCCTTCGTCAGCCCACAGGAAGGTGTGACCCTGAGGTTACTTTGTTCAGGCCAGAGCCAGTAACCTAAGCCGGGGTGGCGCCCAGGAAGCAGCCCGCCATCGGAGACGGTTGCAATGGTGGAGGAAGAAATCGCTATGGTACTGGAAAATAATCCTTTACATTTTAAACGCAAAAGAGTTGACGTAAAAGAAGTAATCGAGAAGTCTTTCCCTCGTTACTTAGTTATTAGTCGTACTGAAGAGAGTCAGTCGTTTACGACCGTAAATCCATTTAAGATTCAGAAGGGCATTGATGCCATAGCTGGGCCCGTTAAGTCCTGTACCCGTCTACGCAACGGATCACTTTAAGTGGAGACACTTGGCCTGTCTCAAAGCAACTCGTTGCTCAAGGCGACGCTACTCCACGGATATCCCGTCCGTGTCGAGAAACATAAGACCATGAATTCGTCGCGAGGAGTTGTTACCACGAATGTTCTAGACGGAATGTCCGACCCGGAAATCCAGAGCTGTCTGGAAGACCAAGGGGTCACCTCAGTTTATCGTGTGCAGGCAAGGAAAGAGGGGGAATTACAGCCGACCCGGACTCTTTTCCTCACATTCGACAGGGTCGATTTGCCGCAGAGGATCAAGGCGGGCTACGAGGTGATAGAAGTGCGCCCGTATATTCCGAGCCCGTTGCGATGTTTCCAGTGTCAGCGTTTTGGACACACTCGCATATCACTCGCATATCCTGTAAAATTGCCGTTCCCATCTGTGCAACCTGCGGTGAAGCAAGTCACGAGGGAGAATGCCCATCTGCTCCTGTCTGCGTCAACTGCCGCGGTGGACATCCAGCCTCGTCCCGCGATTGCCCTCGTTTTCGAGAGGAGCGCTGTATCCAAGAGATCCGGGTGAAGGAAAAACTCTCCTTTACTGAAGCCCGGAAGCGATTCCAGTCTCGCCAACCTGTCGTGCCTAAGACCGGCACCTACAGCGCAGCAGCTTCTTTTGCGCCCAAGAAGTGCGATAGCAGCACGCAGACCTGCGATCTTGTTTTTACACGGGTCCAAACTACTCCTAGTTCTCCAAAGCGCTCTACCGTGAAGCCCAAAGCGGTTGTTTTTAATGCCCCTGATATCAAGTTCAGGACCAGTTTTACACGAACAGATTTTTTAAAGTCGTCAACTCAGATAGAGAGTAATAAGAGCCCTTCTCCTCCTCGGAGGTCACGCTCCCATGATGGGAGCAAACCCGCTAGGCGGTCGCCGTCGCCGCCTATTCCCACATCCAACCGATTCCAGGCTTTGGAATCGGCGGATGTTTCTCAGCGGGAGAGCCCTCCCTCTGAGGAGGTCATGGAGCAGGATGTGCCTGCTCCATCAAAACCACCGAGTCCCACGCGGTTGAAAAAAGGACGTTTGTTTCGCCCTGCACCGTCCAAAAAGTAAGGTGGTAAATTTTTAGCTTCTTTTATCTAATTTTAACAATGGCTATCCTTTCGTGGAATGTGCGTGGTCTCCGTAGTCGCAGACCTGACCTCGAATTACTTTTACGTTCTACTGACCCTTTGCTCGTGTGTCTCCAAGAGACTAAGCTTCGCCCAAGCGATTCTTTCAATTTACGCGGTTACTCTTCGGTGAGATTTGATCTCCCTCCCGAAGATGGCACTCCCGCTCACGGCGGAGTTTTACTTTTAATTCGCAATAACGTGTACAGCACCTCACTACAGCTCCAGACTCCTTTACAAGCTGCTGCAGCTACAGTTCACTTTTCTGGCCTTAGTTTTTCTGTCTGCAATGTTTATTTACCTCCGTCCGGCACCATCACCACAGTTGACCTGGACGATCTTTTGTCTCAGCTACCACCCCCTGTTCTTCTTTTGGGGGATTTCAATGCACACCACCCCCTTTGGGGTTCCACCACGGAGTGTGCACGAGGTAACCTTTTAGCTGACTTTTTGCTGAATCACAATCTTATACTTCTCAATACTGGTCAACCTAATTTTCTTTCTGACAGCACTCACAGTTTTTCACACTTGGACCTATCCATGTGTTCTTCCTCGCTTGCTGTACATTTCACCTGGAACGTCATCTCTGATTTATATTCCAGTGACCACTTTCCGTGTCAGATCCATGTGCTCTCTCCGAACGCACATTCACAGCGCACGCCAAAATGGCTCATTGATAAGGCGAATTGGACTCTCTATCGATCTTTGGCCGAATTTTCAGGGTGTGACTTTCCATCTATCGACGTCGCGATCGAGCACCTCCGTACTGTCATCATAACAGCCGCAGATAAGGCTATTCCCCGGTCGTCTTGTCACCCCAGACGCTTACCGGTTCCTTGGTGGAACGATGAATGCCGGGATGCATTGCGTGCACGCCGAGGTGCTCTCCGAGTTTTTCGTCGCCACCCTACTTCAGCAAATATGATCTGCTACAAACAACTTCGCGCCAAATGCCGCCGAGTCATTAAGGATAGCAAAAAGGCCTCTTGGATTTCTTTTACCTCTTCTTTTAACCGCACAACGCCTTCATCCGTAGTTTGGGAACGGCTACGCCGCGTTGCTGGCAAACCCAGGTTTACACCTATACCCGGTCTTAGGATTTTAAATCGAGTGCTCACCACTCCGATTGACGTCGCCAATGTTTTAGGGCGAACCTTCGCTGATGTTTCTAGTTCCGCCAATTACCCGGCTACATTTCGCGCATTACGGGAGCAGGCTGAGAGGAAAGGTTTCTCGTTTGCCTCCGACCATCAGGAGAGCTACAACGTTCCTTTTACCGCCAGGGAACTGGAGCATGCCCTTTCTACCTCTCGACATTGCGCACCGGGACCTGATGACATTCATGTTGCCATGTTTCAGCATTTACCAGCAGAAGGCAAAGCATTTTTATTACGAACTTTAATTTTATTTGGTGTAACGGCACATTTCCTTGCGCTTGGCGATTGGCTACCGTCATTCCCATACCTAAGCCTGGAAAGGACCCACATCTTCCTTCCAGTTACCGTCCGATTTCCCTCACCAGCTGCGTTTGCAAGGTGATGGAACGCATGATTAACGAACGGCTCATGTGGTGGTTGGAGTCGAGGCAATTATTAACGAACGCCCAGTGTGGTTTCCGGCGTCATCGTTCCTCAATCGACCACCTGGTGTCTTTAACTACCCATGTAATGGACGGTTTTGTGCGCAAGTGCCAAACGGTTGCCGAATTTTTTGACCTGGAGAAAGCGTACGATACTTGCTGGAGAGGCGGTATCCTCCGAACGCTTCACGATTGGAACATACTTGGGCGTATGTCTGTTTTTATTCAGGAATTTATGAAAGACCGGGTTTTTAATGTTCGCGTGGGATCAGTTTTATCATCCAATTTTATTCAAGAGAACAGCGTACCTCAGGGCTCGGTACTAAGTTGCACACTTTTTGCCATTGCTATTAACTCTATCACCCAATGTTTACCGCCAGGAATACAATCGTCGTTATTTGTGGACGATTTTGCCATATATCTTTCCTCTCGGAGGACCTGTCTCCTGGAACGCCGCCTCCAATGCTGTCTCGACCGCCTTCACGCTTGGAGTGTCTCTCACGGGTTCCGTTTCTCCGCAGAGAAGACCGTCTGCATGAACTTCTGGCGCCACAAGGAGTATCTTCCACCTTCGCTCCATCTTGGCCCAGACGCACTCTCCTTCGCAGACGAAGTTCGGTTCCTTGGCTTGGTGTTTGATAGGAAATTATGCTGGTCATCGCATATAGCGCAACTCAGAGGCAAGTGTGAACGTTCTCTTTGTATTTTACGTGTTTTAAGTGGCACATCTTGGGGAGCTGACCGGACTGTTCTTTTACGTTTTTATCGCTCTCTTATCCGGTCCAAATTGGATTATGGCAGTGTCGTTTATGGCTCTGCGCGGCCTTCTCTTCTGCGCCGCCTGAACCCGATTCATCACCGGGGTATCCGTGTTGCCATTGGGGCATTCCCCACCAGTCCTGTGTTGAGTTTGTGTGGTAAGTCTGGAGAACCTCCGTTGTTTTATCGTAGGGATGTTTTACTGACTGCGTACGGTTGTCGCTTAGCTGCGCAACCTCGTCATCCCACGAATGGGCCATTTTTTAACATGTCTTTTGATCGTTTTTACGCTGCTCGGTCTTTTACACCTAAGCCCGCTGGCTTTCGTTTTCGGGAGATTTTACGGACGTTGGACATGGAGTTACCTGCTTTTTTCTTAGCCGGGGAAACATCTTCTCCCCCCTGGATTTTAGCAGAGGCCCCCGTTCATCTCGGGCTCACGTCCTGTCCGAAATCTTCGACCGCAGCACATATTATTCGTTGTTCTTTTAGCGAGATCAAATCCGCTTTTAATGGCTGGAATTTTATCTATACCGACGGCTCAAAATCTGACACAGGTGTAGGATGTGCTTTTGTTTTTAATGGGGCTAGTTTTACGTATGGTCTTACCGTTGCAATATCTATTTTTATGGCGGAGCTTTATGCTATCTATCGGGCGGTTTTATTTATTTCTGATCACGGGCTGGGGAACAGTGTTATATGTTCCGACTCTTTGAGTGCTATTTTAAGTTTTAAACAGCTGTACAATCACCACCCTCTTGTACAGATGGTCCAGAATGTAGTTTTAAACCTTTTCGACGCTGGCGTCAGGGTAACACTGCTATGGGTGCCAGGACACGTTGGACTCCCAGGTAATGAGGCCGCAGATGTTGCAGCAAAATCCGCTCTTTTAGACCCTGCTGAGTACGAGCAGCGTTTTTATTTCGGGGATTTTATACATTCGTTACGTAGAGCAATTTTTTCGCGCTGGCGCGAGGAGTGGGAATTACTCCCAAATAATAAGCTCCGTGAATGTAAGCCCGCCCCTTTTAACTGGTCGACTTCTTCTCGCAGTGTTCGTCGCGAAGAAGTAATTTTAGCTCGCCTTAGAATTGGGCATTGCCGTTTTAGTCATTCTCACCTTTTTAATGGTCAACCCGCTCCAGCTTGCCCTCACTGTGACCACCCCTTTACAGTGCGTCACATTTTAATTGATTGTCTTCATCTGACAGTTTTTAGAATTAGCCTTGGTTTGCCCTCCTCTATTGAGGACTTACTCGCAGATGATGTGGTTGCTGTTGAGCGCGTGCTCCGTTTTATCCGTGTTTGTGGTTTTTGGAGCAAGGTGTGAGGTTTTATCTTTTACCATTGACGGCATTTTTAGACTCTTTTAAGACTGTTGTTTTTTCAGCTTTAGCTGAATCATGTTGACTAGTCTTTAATTGTTGTTTTGAACATTACACTTGTTACTTGTTTTGGGGTTTTATTGTTACCATTTTAATCTTTTATACGACCGGTTTGTTTTCAGCTTTTGCTGATTAGTTTTACTACCGGTCTTTGTTTATTGACCTGTGTTTGCTTTCGGATTTTATTGGCACGTTTTTAGTCCATTACAGGACTGTTGTGTTTTTCCGCACTTGCGGCTGTGTTTTAGTAACACTTTACTGTTTGTGGCGCCTTGTACCCTAGTTATTTGTTTTTGGGTATATTTTTCTCGCAAAAGTACTACTGTCCGTTGATTATGCGCAGGATTTGCGTTCTTTGTTTATTTATTTTTATATCTGCCACAGTACTTGTTGTGTTTGGGCGCTAATGACCATAGCAGTTTTGCGCCCTTAAGCAATAATCATCATCATCTGTACTGCTCAAAAACCTTCTGTGCATTCCTATTCTCCTAATGCGGCAAGTCCTTATGCACGTGCAAAATGCCCTACCCCCACGATGCAGCTTTCTTTTATTGGCTTCATTGGATGTGAATTTCCACCGCACAACGCCCACATGTTAGCTAATTCGTAATTTTAATGTGTATAGCTAATCAAAGCTCCACCCCTTCATTATGCTACCACCCACAAGAGTCTTTCATTTAGTGCAGAGTTTTCACCTGTTGTGTACTATTATTTATAATGGTGCTGAATTCTTGAAAATACGATTACGGAACTGAAGTATGTAGAAACTATTACATCTATATTCTGTATCTCTTCATTTGCTTACTTATCATAACTAATGAAGTTATCGGTTTTCAATTTTGTAAAATTCAATTTGTTTTATGAGAAATTATTTATGTCATTTTATTGTTAACAATACACCTATAAAATTAACAACATTACAAAATGTGGGAGTAATTTCAACAATGTAGTGTAGTTTTTATATATTTACAGTTATTGCATTTACGAAATCGGTATACGACATAATACTTTGTAAACAAATGAAGAACATCTTATATGGCATATTGCGATCACACTTCACTGATCCTAAATTACCAATAACGAAAATATAACCTGTTACTACAGTTTTTGTTTCTTGATCATGTTTGATTTTTTTAATTAGCGGGAAAATGTGATTAATTACTTTGTTCCCTGGCAGTATAAAAGAATGAGTGCGCTGTGATTATATTCTGGAACTATAAGTTGGAATTTAACATAGCCACTTTCACTCTCACCTAAATCCTACATACAATAATTCGAATCAGTCAATTTATAATGGATCAAAAATATTTGGCCACACATTTGGAAATGATTTTGGGCGTATGAAAGTCTGAACTGTGCATTATTGGTACGTTTTGATAGAAGTTTTAATTATACAGATATAAGAAAATATTTTGCTATAATGCCATATTAATGAAAAGTTAATTTAGAAAATAATAATTCAGAATCGTGGAATGCCGACTTCATAAACTCTCAATACAGTGCTATAAGCCCCAGTTATGGATGTAAATTGGCCTTGTTTTGCGGTTCGTCCCTGTGTTTTTGCTTAGTTTCCTGAGCTTTTCACTTAACTTTAAAATAACCCTTTGTGCGCAGGCAAAGTGTCGCATCCCTCACATAAATGGTCTTATTTTTAAACAGCTTCGTTGGTTGTGATTGGACTAAAACTTTTCGGCCTATCAGTGTTTTGTATGGGGAGGCATTAAATAAGTGTTTAATTTATTCACAAGCAACGTTCAGACATTAGTGAATTTGAAGTTATATAAAAACGAAAGAATGTCTCTCCTCTTAGTTGTGCAAATGAAGTATAGAAACATTTTGCATGGATAATAGGACTAATTTCTAAAATACCTGTAATTTCTCTTTGAAAAAACGTTCATGTTTTTAATTACCAGAACGTTCTTACATTTCTCTTTCCCTAATACAGTAACCCTTTGTGCACACGTGATTCAATTCACTAAGGTATGTAACTTAAATTGTATTTAGAATGACGAAATTGAAAATATCTAAGTCTGTACCAATCTAATGGAAAGATGTTAAAATTAGTATATCAATGATAAAGAACATGCTGGAGGAATATCTTCGTGTCTTTTTCCTTCCTAAACGAAACTATCCACACCGCCATCCACTATATTGAGCAATTACCCGAGAAATAAAAACTACACTAAGGAGATTGATGTACAACATTTCCAAAAAATATCCGCATCCTATAGTGCACTTGACTATATGACAGAAAAAAATATTTTTGATATTCCTTTTAATTTTTAATACATTTCATAATATTGTGTAAATTACCAAAACTATTAGTGAATAAAATATGTTCCGTTTGGTTTGGCCAGTTTTACAATTTATACATTAATATCTGTCTACTTTTGGTAACTAAAATAAACACTTTTACCTTTACTGATGCAGCGTAGTACAGCCAGCAGTACTTTTATGCATTTAGAGAGTAAATCATAATTGAACTTGTACAACATTATACAACATATCTTCCAACTTAACACAGTTTTTATGTCTTTGCGCTACCCAATAATCAATAATGAAAACCGATTTTTTTCATTTTTGTTAACCTATCTTGGTTACTCACTGCACATTTTATGCATTTTCATATCTTAATTATTTTAGTGTCTTTAACTATTCATGTACACCATCGAAAATAAAGAGAAATAATTTATGACCATTTTACTATACATTCATTATGCAGAATTCTCCAGATACCGAAATTCACCTGCTTCGCCAAGCGCGCTTGCCGCTTCTAGGTATCTCTGCATGACCACCGTTTACATATTTCTATTATTCTGATACATGTCGGTTAATACGTCTTTTTTATTAGTGCTTAACGTCCATTTTCAGTATTGAGGCACCACAGGTGGGGTTTGCTACGTGACCGAATGACTCTGTTTATGAACTCATCAATTTGTGTTATTACCGAACCAATTCAATATACATGATCAAAAGTGTGGAGAAAAAAATTCCAATGCTAATTGTAATCAACGACTCCATTCCGATACTAAAAAGTGTAAAGAGCAGAAGGGGATCTATAAAATTATGCAAGATAAGGGTGCAATGTGGAATTGATGAGTAGATTTGGATGTGGCTGCAATGGAAACGGGACCGCAACACGACATGTGCAGGAATGCCCGAATTGTGCATACTATTTCGTTGTATTGCTTATATAAATACATTGTATTCCAAAAAAAAAACATTCCGTTTTTATATCCTTATTACCGGTAGAGAAATTATGAACTAAAAATTGAAAAATAAATGATGAATTAACGCAAAATTAATGCACTCTTGGGTTCGAACCCGCAAACTTCGCCTCGGATTAACATGTCACAAATATTCAGTTTGTAATTGTATTAAGTAAATAAAGATGGTATAATTTCATCAAAGTATTAGTTTGCTTCTTCATAAGCAGCTTGACAGAATAATTTGAAGCAAAAAAATTATTAGGATATAAATGAAAATTAGCATTTTAATTGGCTATGCTGTGACTAAGGGTCAGAATAGAGAAATGGTAATAATAACAGTTAACTAGTATAAACGTGCTGAGCAATCAACTATATGTCAATAACGATTTTCACAAATTCAATTCCGATTTATTTCTCTGATAGACGGGACAGGAATCATGAACTGATATATAAGCGATATATCAAAATTTAATGCTTGCTGAATAATAACGACCTATAATAAATATCTATTTTATCATAATCTCTCCATTATATGTATTTTCCTATATTAGATAAATTTTGGAGACTTTAACTATCCTATGTGCACCATACAAAATAAAAAAATATTTATTAGCATGATACAATCGATCCTATTTCCTGCATGCTCAAGATATCAATTTTTTCTGCTTGTTTAACACCTAGGGCGTTTTCCTTACTGTGACTCACCTCATGACCACCTTCTGCATTTCTATTATTCTATTATCCTAATACATGGCAGATTTCTCTGCAACCGAAATACTAAGGGTATGAATACACTTAACTACCGAACAAATCCAATATCCCTGATCAAAGATGTGTATAAAGGCTTCCATTGCCAATTACAATTACCATTTCCATTCGAAAACTTAGAAGCGTAAAGAATAGCAGATGAACAATATATAAACGACAAAGCTGCAATGTGGAAATGATGGGTAGCTTAGGATATGCACTAAAAGGATATCTGACTGTAGCATGATAGATACAGGAATCCCTGAAATCACCATCTTATTTCTTTGTACTGTATCCAAATGCGTGCTATTTTAACCAATACAATTAAATTTATGTTTTCACATAACCGGCTTAGTAATCATGGAATGTTAAACAAAAAAAATATTTTACGCAAACTAAATACACCCTTGATTATCTACTTGTAGAATGGCGCCTCGGAATAAAATGGCAGAAATGCCATAATTGATCATCAATATCCTCATTATAGTACCTGTTCTTATGTCTTTCGTTTCTACATGATTAATACCGAAAAATTTAAATTTATGTTAACATACTTTGGTCAATATCTCCACTTTTATGCAATTTCATATCTCAATTTAATTTTTGCGATTTGAAATAACGTATGAGCACTATTCAAAATTAACAGAATTTATTATTAGCATGATACAATACACCCATTTACCTGCCTACTCGAGATTTCGATGTACCTCTCCATGAAATCATACGCGATTTTCGTTTCTGTGATTCACTGCATGGCCACTTTCTGCATAATTATATTGTGCTAATACATGACGGATTGATAGGCTACGGAACTACTGAGCTTGTGAATACATTTATTGGTGCTATTACCGAACAATGTCAATATCCCGATTCAAAGTTGTGGATAAAAGCTTCCATTTCAACTACGAATAATGTAATCTAAGTTTAAATTTCTTCATTAAATTGTTGTCCTAATAGGAGTATTATGATTAAATTCATATACAACATCTTCCCTAAACTTTCCGATACTGCTATTTAATTAATTCCATTATTTAGAGGGATTATTTGGAAATTAATAGATTTAAAATATATCTATGACCGAATGATTTTAATAGACAAATAGTACCAATATTTCGGTATGTGAACGGTAACAAATCAACTAATGTTGGTGTGAATGCATTCGCACGTATTTTATGTGTATGATAATGAGGACTGGTATTCTCACATAGTAGAAAGAAGCGTAAAAACTTCTGATGTGCGTCATTTATTAACAAGACTTAAAACTGTATGCCTTGCCCTTCCGGGGTTGTGCTTGCTTATTGCTATGCAATAACCTCTGCTGCATGTTTCAATTATAGAAGTGAATCATGGTATATAAGATATTCAACATTTATTAAAAGTGTATTTTTACTCATTTGCCAAACCTAAATTTTGAAGCCTATAAAACCCAATTTGTTCCAAAAGTATCAGCCATGTAAAACTTCGGGATATACTCATCATCATCATTATTATTATTATTATTATTATTATAATTATTATTATTATTATTATTATTATTATTATTATTATTATTATTATTATTACTTTTATTATTATTATTATTACTTTTATTATTATTACTTTTATTACTATAATTATTATTATTATTATTATTATTAATATTTATATTATTATTACTACTATTTTGTTTATCTTCTTATTTTGTGATAGTTATTAAAAATGATGGTTGGGAAATAATTCTGGTCTTCTAAAATAAAGCTATAGTAATGGCCAAGTTAAAACAGCAATAAAAATAAAGTAACGATATTACAATATGTAATATAATATTTCACATCTTATGTTAAATAACCCTCAACGACAATTACGTAGCTTCTGTGAGAGCGCTTTTAGACGATGCTGATTGTTCCTTTTATGTAATGATATACTGGGTAAACAATTTCGGGTAGGAAGATTCCCAGGCCTAAGTATGGGGTATTTCCCAGGCATTTGCTGTACATCGGCTACTGGAAATATCTTCTGTCAAGAAGATCGTTTGTAGCAGAGTGTGAATGCTCACCGTCCACTTACAAATCCATTTATATTGGTGTCCCATTTAGCAGTTTGAAAAAAAATCCGCATTTTAACCTTTTATTATATGCAATATTTTGCAATCAAATACTGAAGAAATTATTGAGTTTAGCATTTCTGGCAGAAAAGGATAAATTATTCATCAATCTAGTATGTGATACATGTGTTTAACGTGTGGGCGAATATTTGAATTTATAACGTTTTATATCAAAAGTGCATTATAAATATGTTACAAAATCGTTTATATAAATATAAACAAAGTTAGTCTCCTTGCACAACGAATGAAAATTTATCTACAAATACTTTATGCAATTAATACCTTAAGACATACCTCTATGAAGTTCTTCTCAAAAATAAATAATACATACCAAATTATGCTTCTTTATTTATGCCGTGTTTTCGCTTAGAGACATTCGTTTAAAAGCTTGCTTCGTTCCACTACACTCTCAAGCAACCCCTCTCTTTCTACAAAGCGCTCTCTGTCTTCCAGTCACCTAAAAATCCTGGCAAAGGCCCGCCGGTTTAGTGACTAATAGGCACTCTGCTGAAAAATAAAGATATAGAAGCGAATAAGGAAACCGATATGGACGGCTGCACGAGATCGTTAAGGCTCGTGAGCAATAGATCAGTGACTTTATACCCTAAGGACCGTCCTCCCTGACTAATATTTTTCCACGGTTTCCTTAGTCTGATAATCAGTAATTGCCAAGGATGTATAATAAATGACTATAACTCGTAATCCTTTAAAATTTACAATTTACCTTTTCATCCCATGTATCACCAGAATCCCTTTAATGCTTCAGCAGCATACGAACGTTAATAACATTAAAGCTAGTTAATTGAAGAATATAGACGTAAGGAAATCTTCAAACACTTTCATGCCTCATATAATTTGCTACAATCGTAATCAATGGTTTTTGTATGCATAATTATGACAAGAAGTTTACCATATAAAAGTTATATATACAAACTACGTAAAAGATAAGATTTGGGAAGGCAACAGAAAAAATAGGAATTACCATTTTAAAGAAAATTTGAAGAAAGAACCATTCATTGCGCATTAAATCCAGAAGTTATTGAAATTGTGCTATGTGTTTGAGGTTCTTCTTCTTTGTTGTGCAATGATAAATTGGAACATATTAAGATTTTTAATCTATATCAGGCAAGCTTATTATTTAATGTTCCACTTGTTTTATTTCCTGATTGGGAGATATGCCTATAAAACTAATGGTGTAGATTTGAGTCGGCTGTTAGAAATGATAATAATATCTACTATTAAAATCATTTTCAAATTTCAACGGATACTATCAAAAGAATTATATATTATTAATACCGTAAAATATTATATTTAATAAATACATATAAAATATATTAATATATACATATATCTTATAGTACCATGGTGCACTTCAAAATCTATGCTCGCATAAAAGTACACATACATATATATCCAGCATTTTATAAAAATAACATGCACTAGTTCTACCAATTATTTCTAAAAGTGCATTATCATTAACTACACATGAATGTGGGGAATAGTCAATTAAAATCGCATTTTTGTCCGATTTCAACACAGGCCCATCTGCTATTTGAATAATCAATCCCATATTTATGGTCCCGTTTTCCATTCCAAATGTGGAATATTGTAATCAAAAAATGCATGAATTAATGGGAACGTAAATTCACTCATCGCGCAATTTTCCAAAATTTCTGCAAATTGGCGTTACTTTGAATTGTAAAAATGCCAGTTCATTGGATGAAAAAAAGGTTCGCAGGCAACTTAACCAGAAAAATTGCTACTACCTTCGGTAAATTAAATTTAATCAAATTAATTTTAGCCTGATAATTATTTCATTACACTTTTTTTTACTTTTGGTTCCCAGAATAACAAATCAGATCTAAATATTTATAAAGCATTACATTTTTACACAATTTTTAATTTTAGTAGTAGAAATGGTGGTGGTTTTGTTGGTAGTATTGCTGATGTAAGTGGAAAAACTTGTGGTGATAGTGATATAAATTATTTATGTTAGTATTAATAGTACAGCATGTTGGCGAGAACCTGTATAATGATCTAATATCCTGCCGAGCAGTCTTTTCGGCTCGTAAAATGAGGGGCTAGTTGTTCCCGTCTGTTAAAAGATATAGACCGATTATCGCGTCACTTCTCATTCAAGACCTGAAAGCTATTTTCGCCATTAAGCATCTATGTTGTAAAAATTGGCGAACTTCTTATTCAAACAGTTTTCAATAATGGACAATTTTTCTTCAACACATTAGGTCAACTCGCAGATAGCTGGACACCTCTATTTACTGAACGCAACATTCCATTGCACATTTCATTACGAGCAGTTAAAATTAGGAGAAATGCAGCCCAAACTAGAAACACTTGAAATGGAGAATAAGAGACCCGCACATTGAAACTTCTTAAATTTTTATTAATAATTTTACGACAACTGAGAAGGCTATATTTTCATGATTTAAGCGTTTAATATATTTTGATTTTTCATATAATATGTAAGGCACAGGCCAGACCATTATGGATTTTTATGAAAATATAAAAAAATATGAAAGAAATAACTTTGGGAGGATGTTCTAAAGTTAGAATTCAGTACATTTTCCCTATAATTCTTGCGTAGTAAAATTATCTCACGATCAGTGCATCACAATTTCAATAGTAATTCGCTATCTAAGACAATTTAAACAAAAATGTATTTCAATGTTTAATGATTCCAACAAAATTTAAATCGTTATATAAATATTATCAACTGTTCAATTACAGCTGATACTATCAGTATTCCAAGCAATATGTCGTTGGAAATGATAGACATGCAATGCGATATTGAAATGAGGGAGTTAACTTTAGAACAGAAAAAATGTAATTAGTAATGACAGTTACACTATGTAAAGCTGCTTACAAAGTTGGGTGAGCTACGTTTACTTCCTACGTTTACAGTAAAAGTATTACACGGCACACACAAACAAACTAGTGCCTATTAAAACTTATCTACAGGAAATTACCCGCGGAAGCATTGAGCAGTTTAATAAAATGGAACCTTGTCGAAGTGGACTTAAACATCCAGACTTCAAGAATCTAAACCCTTTATTGTCCTAAGTTGTACATTTCAGATACGCATATGCACTATTAGTACTTTGAAAAATAAATGCTAGCAACAAATATTTTCGCACATAAAAGTAAATCACGGTATTGTATGCAACCAAACGCTTATTATCTAAAATATCTGAGTCCATTGTGTCAAATATTGGCAAACCGATTATAAAGTAGCTACAAATTTTAAAACAACTTGGAATTTAATAAAGATATAAACTTTTATTATTGGCATGTAATAGAATTGTGTTTGCGTTTACATGTATATAAATAATATTAGCATGTAACTTTTGAATTTGTCACAAAAAATAAACATTTAACTTCCTTAATTAAGAGAACTTTACAATTAACTTCTGTGAAACGCAACAATATAGTTGAATAATAAAATTTTGCGTTTATTAAAAAATGAAATGTCTTACTATATAAAATTGCTATTCAAGTACATGTATATTTTATTCTGTTCCACAAGGCACAAGCAAAACTTTTCGTCACCACCCATCTTCAAGGAGAACCAGCAAGCAAGTTAGAGCTGCGGAATACCGTGGAACTTTAGCACTAGGTCAAAAATATGGTCACACCTGATCTACGTAGTGGGTATGCAGTGAAGTAAGGATTATCATACAGATGGGAGATTTGATCCTCTTTTTAATGTTATTGGTTGTGCTTGGTGGTCATACGCTGAATTTCAAAACATTTATTTCAATAGCTAAGAGCGCAATTGGCTTGTAGGATTTGCAAGTAACGACCCAAGATATAGGAGTGATATTTTAGTTTCATCAGAAACAATACAACATTTTAAGTATGAAAATTCATGAACCAATATACGTGTATATCTAAACTGTATAAATATTTAAATACTATGCTAGAGTGCTGTGAAATTAATGGGACTTAAATCACTTAAACAATACTTGTCATAGGTCTGCACATTTTATACCGTCGATGATGAATGTAATTTAGTACCACCATATTAAAATGAATTTAAAATGTTGACAAATTTTCCGAATGTATATACCATTTTGACATTATTTACACTACAATAAATGTGTCAGCCATGTTTGCATATCTAGTACCTTTTTAAATTTGGAATCAATCAGGTAGCTAATTACACCTACTGTAACTGTATTCTTTTCTTCATAAAATGTATTGTGTTCAACTATATTAAAATGTAATATTTTATGGCTATTTTTCCTTTTGGTTTTAAGAAGCTATTCATTTAGATTTTTTGTTAACTAGTCATTATATCTGTCTAATATTTACTGTTCTAATTTGTTTATTAGTACAGTATTGTGAAACTTTCTTCCAATTAAAAATTTGTTCAATTATTACGTCTTTGAATAATTAAGGAGGAAACCCCAGAATTTTGTTCATGTTTATGTTCGCCTATCCTATCCAATACTTCCACCTTTAGTGCATTTTCATATCCATACTTAATTTAGTAGCTTTTACTTTCCTCTCTGACACCTGTGGCAGTTATATGTTTCAGTGCATGGTGTACTGCGATTAAATGTATGTTTTGATTATTTTCCAGTTGAAACATTCTATTAATATTTAAGTGTCTGTAACGCAAGCACATACATTAACAATTTATAAGTAATATTATGAGTATACATTGGTGCGTCTAACACAATACACCGTCAACAAAATATTAAATCTACATTTATACCCCTGAAGACAGTTGGGTAAGAATAAATTAAACTTGTTAGTATTATATATGAGTACATTCATGTATAATCTAAATTATTAACATCGATTTGAACAAATATTGTTGAAAATTTTGCGGGACATATTGGAGTTAAAACACAACCATCTATTAAAAAATAACTATATATTATCTATATCTACATGTAGGCATCTGAATATTCCAGGATGTACAGGCTGAAATTAAACTAAAATAAATAGAACTTATTAATATTATATACATTATTTATCCTAGGTATACGATGTACCAGATGGTTGACATCGCGCTTTCTTATTTTGATATACATATATGCAACATGAACCACATTTATATCATTTTAATACATAATGGTAAACTATATGTGCAGTGTCGGCTGGCTTTCCCTTGCTTTTTCACGTTTGACGACCACCTACTTCCATGTCTATAGTCTTAATACGCAATACCTAGTTTTGTAAACAAGATTCGTATATCATCGCCCGCTTTTCTGCAATATGTTTTCCCTACATGACTACCTACTGAAATTCCTACTATCCTAATATATAGATATACATTACCATCACATTAAAAATTTTGGGCAAGGATCACAAAGTATAAGAGCCCATTGAAATTTGAAACCACTTATTATAAATGCGCGGTTTCTTGGCAAGTGCATGAGAAAAGTGATAAAATAAGGAACAATTACACTTCAAATAGTAACTGCTGTATAGCTTGTCTTTGGCCTGTCTTCTTGCAATAGAAGGATTCCACGAGTCCGAAATATAGCGATCTCAAGAGTGACTTTTTCATATTGTTTTCTCCTTTTATACTATTATAATTTCTGTTAATTTTTATATATATATAAATATATATAAAGAACTTAAATGGAATGGATTTACAAATGTTAAGATCAAAAATATTATATTTTTCCTGCATTTTTTGCTCGTATCATTTGTAAAACTACCCTCTTTTAACCAAGTGTCACTTACAAATGACAGCAAAGAATCCGTAGGAATAATTTGTCATGCCAAGAGAATAAATGCCTGATTACCTATCTTCTTCGGAAACATACCTTCTAGCAGAGCTTTTACTGCTTAAAAACCTTCTGTGCATTCCTATTCTCCCAATATAACAAGTCTCTATGCGCATGCAAAACGGCGCTTTCTCCAACAAGCAGCTTTCTTTTCTTGGGTTCATTGGCTCTGAATTTCTACAGAACAACGTCGAGATATTACTTAATTCGTAATTTTAATAGTATACCTAAACAATGCTCCACCTCTTAATAATGCTACCACCCAACAGAGCACTTTCACGAAGTGCAGAGTTTTATCGTGTTGTGTTCTATTTTTTAAAATGTAGCTGTAGTCTGGAAAATTCGATTACGGAATTGAAGTATGCTTAAAATATTACAAGTATATTTTAATTCATGTCATTTGCTTACTTATCATAAATAATGAAGACATCGGTTTTTGCTTTCCTAAAATTGAATTTGTTTTTTGAAAAAAAATTATGTCACTCAATAGATAAAAAGAAACCTAGAAAATTAACAGCATCAGAAATGATGGGAGTACTTTCGAAATTGTAGCATTGTTTTTTATATATATTATTAATTGCACTTATTACATTTAGATATTCGGTATACGACAAAATATTTTGCAACCACATGACAAACATCTAATGTGGAATAATGAGATCATAGCAGAGCCTGTACTGCTCAAATACCTTCTGGGCATTTCTATTCTCCCAATACAATAACCCCTTATGCACGTGCAAAATACCCCTTACCCCATTAAGCAGCTTTCTTTTATTGGCTTCATTGGCTGTGGATTTCCACAGCACAACGCCCAGATGTTAGCCAATTCACAATTTTAATGTGTATAGCTAAACAAAGCTCCACCTCTTAATTATGCTACCACACACCAGAGTGCTTTCATTTAGTGCAGAGTTTTATCCTGTTGTGTAGTATCATTTATAATGGTGCTGAATTCTTCAGAATACGATTACGGAACTGAAGTATGTAGAAAATATTACAACTATATTTTGTATCTCTTCATTTGCTTACTTATTATAACTAATGAAAATAACGGCTTTCCATTTCCTAAAATAGAATTTGTTTTTTGCGAAATTATTAGTCATTCAATTATTAACAAGAAACCTATAAAGTGAACATTGCAAAATATGCGAGTAATTACAATAGTGTATTATTGTTTTATTATATAATTTTCAAAATAATGCGTACCATATGATGAACATCTAATATGGCAAAATGTGATCACAGCAGACCCTGTACTGCTCAAAAACCTTCTGTGCATTCCTATTCTCCTAATGCAGTAAGTCCTTATGCACGTGCAAAATGCCCCTTCCCCCCACGAAGCAGATTTCTTTTATTGGGTTCATTGGCTGTAAATTTCCACAGCACAACGCCCAGATGTTAGCTAATTCGTAATTTTAATGTGTATAGCTAAACAAAGCTCCGCCTCTTCACTATGCTACCACCCACCAGAGTGCTTTCATTTAGTGCAGAGTTTTATCGTGTTGAAAATACGATTACGGAACTGAAGTTGCAGCAAATATTACAACTATATTTTGTATCTCTTCATTTTCTTACTTATTATAACTAATGAAAATATAGGTTTTCAATTTCCTAAAATTGAATTTGTTTTTTTGCGAAATCATTAATGTCATTTAATTGTTAACAAGAAATCTATAAAAAAATGACATTACAAACGATGGGAGTAATTTCAATAGTGTAGTATTGCTTTATCATATAATTATACAAAAATAAATTTTAACCACATGACATTGCATGGCATGCCATGGCATAATGCCATCATAGCAGAGCCTGTACTGCTCAAAAACCTTCTGTGCATTGCTATTCTCCTAATACAATAACCCCTTGTGCACGTGCAAAATCTCCCTTCCCCCACCAAGCAGCTTTCTGTTATTCGTTTCATTGGCTGTGAATTTCCACCGTTCAACGCCCACATGTTAGCTAATTCGTAATTTTAATGTGTATAGCTAATCAAAGCTCCACCCCTTCATTATGCTACCACCCACAGGAGCCTTTCATTTAGTGCAGAGTTTTATCCTGTTTTGTAGTATTATTTATAATGGTGCTGAATTCTTGAGAATACGATTACGGAACTGAAGTATATAGAAAATATTACATCTATATTTTGTATCTCTTCGTTTGCTTACTTATCATAACTAATGCAGATAACGGTTTTCAATTTCCTAAAATACAATTTGTTTTTTCCTAAATTATTAGTCATTCAATTATTAACAAGAAACCTATAAAATGAATATTACAAAATATGGGAGTAATTTCAACAGTGTAGTAATGTTTTATTATATAATTACCAAAATAATGTGTACCACATGACCAACATCTAATATGGCATAATGTGATCATAGCAGAGCCTGTACTGCTGATAAACCTTCTGTGCATTGCTATTCTCCTAATACAATAACCCCTTATGCATGTGCAAAAACTCCCTTTCCCCACCAAGCAGATTTCTGTTATTGGTTTCATTGGCTGGGAATTTCCACCGCATAACGCCCACATGTTAGCTAATTCGTAATTTTAATGTGTATAGCTAATCAAAGCTCCACCCCTTCATTATGCTACCACCCACAAGAGTCTTTCATTTAGTGCAGAGTTTTATCCTGTTGTGCAGTATTATTTATAATGGTACTGAATTCTAAGAATACGATTACGGAACTGAAGTATGTAGAAAATATTACATCTATATTTTGTATCTCTTCATTTGCTTACTTATCATAACTAATGCAGATAACCGTTTTCAATTTCCTAAAATAGAATTTTTTTTCCGAAATTATTAGTCATTCAATTATTAACAAGAAGCCTATAAAATGAACATTACAAAATAAGGGAGTAATTTCAACAGTGTAGCATTGTTTTATTATATAATTACCAAAATAATGTGTACCACATGACGAACATCTAATATGGCATAATGTGATCATAGCAGAGCCTGTACGGCTCACCCCTCAGGGGCCCAATTTATTGGGTACGTGGCGTAGCGACCCCGAGGCACCCGAGCTGCTCCCTCAGGTCCGCGCTCAGCGCGTTTGACTCCTTTTTATTTCGCCTCTTTTATTGTTTTATTAGTCCTACTTCCCTGTTCTTTGTCTGATGGGTGCCCCCGTGTTTGACGCGGTAAAGTGTGACTGGGTAACGGCGTAACTCCCAGCACAGGGTTATCATGTAGGACAGGAGCGTATCCCCTGGTAAAGGCCAGGCCCGGGGAAGGGCCATTGCATGAGCTGTAGTCTTCCTGCAGGCGATTGGGTCCCTTCGTCAGCCCACAGGAAGGTGTGACCCTGAGGTTACTTTGTTCAGGCCAGAGCCAGTAACCTAAGCCGGGGTGGCGCCCAGGAAGCAGCCCGCCATCGGAGACGGTTGCAATGGTGGAGGAAGAAATCGCTATGGTACTGGAAAATAATCCTTTACATTTTAAACGCAAAAGAGTTGACGTAAAAGAAGTAATCGAGAAGTCTTTCCCTCGTTACTTAGTTATTAGTCGTACTGAAGAGAGTCAGTCGTTTACGACCGTAAATCCATTTAAGATTCAGAAGGGCATTGATGCCATAGCTGGGCCCGTTAAGTCCTGTACCCGTCTACGCAACGGATCACTTTAAGTGGAGACACTTGGCCTGTCTCAAAGCAACTCGTTGCTCAAGGCGACGCTACTCCACGGATATCCCGTCCGTGTCGAGAAACATAAGACCATGAATTCGTCGCGAGGAGTTGTTACCACGAATGTTCTAGACGGAATGTCCGACCCGGAAATCCAGAGCTGTCTGGAAGACCAAGGGGTCACCTCAGTTTATCGTGTGCAGGCAAGGAAAGAGGGGGAATTACAGCCGACCCGGACTCTTTTCCTCACATTCGACAGGGTCGATTTGCCGCAGAGGATCAAGGCGGGCTACGAGGTGATAGAAGTGCGCCCGTATATTCCGAGCCCGTTGCGATGTTTCCAGTGTCAGCGTTTTGGACACACTCGCATATCACTCGCATATCCTGTAAAATTGCCGTTCCCATCTGTGCAACCTGCGGTGAAGCAAGTCACGAGGGAGAATGCCCATCTGCTCCTGTCTGCGTCAACTGCCGCGGTGGACATCCAGCCTCGTCCCGCGATTGCCCTCGTTTTCGAGAGGAGCGCTGTATCCAAGAGATCCGGGTGAAGGAAAAACTCTCCTTTACTGAAGCCCGGAAGCGATTCCAGTCTCGCCAACCTGTCGTGCCTAAGACCGGCACCTACAGCGCAGCAGCTTCTTTTGCGCCCAAGAAGTGCGATAGCAGCACGCAGACCTGCGATCTTGTTTTTACACGGGTCCAAACTACTCCTAGTTCTCCAAAGCGCTCTACCGTGAAGCCCAAAGCGGTTGTTTTTAATGCCCCTGATATCAAGTTCAGGACCAGTTTTACACGAACAGATTTTTTAAAGTCGTCAACTCAGATAGAGAGTAATAAGAGCCCTTCTCCTCCTCGGAGGTCACGCTCCCATGATGGGAGCAAACCCGCTAGGCGGTCGCCGTCGCCGCCTATTCCCACATCCAACCGATTCCAGGCTTTGGAATCGGCGGATGTTTCTCAGCGGGAGAGCCCTCCCTCTGAGGAGGTCATGGAGCAGGATGTGCCTGCTCCATCAAAACCACCGAGTCCCACGCGGTTGAAAAAAGGACGTTTGTTTCGCCCTGCACCGTCCAAAAAGTAAGGTGGTAAATTTTTAGCTTCTTTTATCTAATTTTAACAATGGCTATCCTTTCGTGGAATGTGCGTGGTCTCCGTAGTCGCAGACCTGACCTCGAATTACTTTTACGTTCTACTGACCCTTTGCTCGTGTGTCTCCAAGAGACTAAGCTTCGCCCAAGCGATTCTTTCAATTTACGCGGTTACTCTTCGGTGAGATTTGATCTCCCTCCCGAAGATGGCACTCCCGCTCACGGCGGAGTTTTACTTTTAATTCGCAATAACGTGTACAGCACCTCACTACAGCTCCAGACTCCTTTACAAGCTGCTGCAGCTACAGTTCACTTTTCTGGCCTTAGTTTTTCTGTCTGCAATGTTTATTTACCTCCGTCCGGCACCATCACCACAGTTGACCTGGACGATCTTTTGTCTCAGCTACCACCCCCTGTTCTTCTTTTGGGGGATTTCAATGCACACCACCCCCTTTGGGGTTCCACCACGGAGTGTGCACGAGGTAACCTTTTAGCTGACTTTTTGCTGAATCACAATCTTATACTTCTCAATACTGGTCAACCTAATTTTCTTTCTGACAGCACTCACAGTTTTTCACACTTGGACCTATCCATGTGTTCTTCCTCGCTTGCTGTACATTTCACCTGGAACGTCATCTCTGATTTATATTCCAGTGACCACTTTCCGTGTCAGATCCATGTGCTCTCTCCGAACGCACATTCACAGCGCACGCCAAAATGGCTCATTGATAAGGCGAATTGGACTCTCTATCGATCTTTGGCCGAATTTTCAGGGTGTGACTTTCCATCTATCGACGTCGCGATCGAGCACCTCCGTACTGTCATCATAACAGCCGCAGATAAGGCTATTCCCCGGTCGTCTTGTCACCCCAGACGCTTACCGGTTCCTTGGTGGAACGATGAATGCCGGGATGCATTGCGTGCACGCCGAGGTGCTCTCCGAGTTTTTCGTCGCCACCCTACTTCAGCAAATATGATCTGCTACAAACAACTTCGCGCCAAATGCCGCCGAGTCATTAAGGATAGCAAAAAGGCCTCTTGGATTTCTTTTACCTCTTCTTTTAACCGCACAACGCCTTCATCCGTAGTTTGGGAACGGCTACGCCGCGTTGCTGGCAAACCCAGGTTTACACCTATACCCGGTCTTAGGATTTTAAATCGAGTGCTCACCACTCCGATTGACGTCGCCAATGTTTTAGGGCGAACCTTCGCTGATGTTTCTAGTTCCGCCAATTACCCGGCTACATTTCGCGCATTACGGGAGCAGGCTGAGAGGAAAGGTTTCTCGTTTGCCTCCGACCATCAGGAGAGCTACAACGTTCCTTTTACCGCCAGGGAACTGGAGCATGCCCTTTCTACCTCTCGACATTGCGCACCGGGACCTGATGACATTCATGTTGCCATGTTTCAGCATTTACCAGCAGAAGGCAAAGCATTTTTATTACGAACTTTAATTTTATTTGGTGTAACGGCACATTTCCTTGCGCTTGGCGATTGGCTACCGTCATTCCCATACCTAAGCCTGGAAAGGACCCACATCTTCCTTCCAGTTACCGTCCGATTTCCCTCACCAGCTGCGTTTGCAAGGTGATGGAACGCATGATTAACGAACGGCTCATGTGGTGGTTGGAGTCGAGGCAATTATTAACGAACGCCCAGTGTGGTTTCCGGCGTCATCGTTCCTCAATCGACCACCTGGTGTCTTTAACTACCCATGTAATGGACGGTTTTGTGCGCAAGTGCCAAACGGTTGCCGAATTTTTTGACCTGGAGAAAGCGTACGATACTTGCTGGAGAGGCGGTATCCTCCGAACGCTTCACGATTGGAACATACTTGGGCGTATGTCTGTTTTTATTCAGGAATTTATGAAAGACCGGGTTTTTAATGTTCGCGTGGGATCAGTTTTATCATCCAATTTTATTCAAGAGAACAGCGTACCTCAGGGCTCGGTACTAAGTTGCACACTTTTTGCCATTGCTATTAACTCTATCACCCAATGTTTACCGCCAGGAATACAATCGTCGTTATTTGTGGACGATTTTGCCATATATCTTTCCTCTCGGAGGACCTGTCTCCTGGAACGCCGCCTCCAATGCTGTCTCGACCGCCTTCACGCTTGGAGTGTCTCTCACGGGTTCCGTTTCTCCGCAGAGAAGACCGTCTGCATGAACTTCTGGCGCCACAAGGAGTATCTTCCACCTTCGCTCCATCTTGGCCCAGACGCACTCTCCTTCGCAGACGAAGTTCGGTTCCTTGGCTTGGTGTTTGATAGGAAATTATGCTGGTCATCGCATATAGCGCAACTCAGAGGCAAGTGTGAACGTTCTCTTTGTATTTTACGTGTTTTAAGTGGCACATCTTGGGGAGCTGACCGGACTGTTCTTTTACGTTTTTATCGCTCTCTTATCCGGTCCAAATTGGATTATGGCAGTGTCGTTTATGGCTCTGCGCGGCCTTCTCTTCTGCGCCGCCTGAACCCGATTCATCACCGGGGTATCCGTGTTGCCATTGGGGCATTCCCCACCAGTCCTGTGTTGAGTTTGTGTGGTAAGTCTGGAGAACCTCCGTTGTTTTATCGTAGGGATGTTTTACTGACTGCGTACGGTTGTCGCTTAGCTGCGCAACCTCGTCATCCCACGAATGGGCCATTTTTTAACATGTCTTTTGATCGTTTTTACGCTGCTCGGTCTTTTACACCTAAGCCCGCTGGCTTTCGTTTTCGGGAGATTTTACGGACGTTGGACATGGAGTTACCTGCTTTTTTCTTAGCCGGGGAAACATCTTCTCCCCCCTGGATTTTAGCAGAGGCCCCCGTTCATCTCGGGCTCACGTCCTGTCCGAAATCTTCGACCGCAGCACATATTATTCGTTGTTCTTTTAGCGAGATCAAATCCGCTTTTAATGGCTGGAATTTTATCTATACCGACGGCTCAAAATCTGACACAGGTGTAGGATGTGCTTTTGTTTTTAATGGGGCTAGTTTTACGTATGGTCTTACCGTTGCAATATCTATTTTTATGGCGGAGCTTTATGCTATCTATCGGGCGGTTTTATTTATTTCTGATCACGGGCTGGGGAACAGTGTTATATGTTCCGACTCTTTGAGTGCTATTTTAAGTTTTAAACAGCTGTACAATCACCACCCTCTTGTACAGATGGTCCAGAATGTAGTTTTAAACCTTTTCGACGCTGGCGTCAGGGTAACACTGCTATGGGTGCCAGGACACGTCGGACTCCCAGGTAATGAGGCCGCAGATGTTGCAGCAAAATCCGCTCTTTTAGACCCTGCTGAGTACGAGCAGCGTTTTTATTTCGGGGATTTTATACATTCGTTACGTAGAGCAATTTTTTCGCGCTGGCGCGAGGAGTGGGAATTACTCCCAAATAATAAGCTCCGTGAATGTAAGCCCGCCCCTTTTAACTGGTCGACTTCTTCTCGCAGTGTTCGTCGCGAAGAAGTAATTTTAGCTCGCCTTAGAATTGGGCATTGCCGTTTTAGTCATTCTCACCTTTTTAATGGTCAACCCGCTCCAGCTTGCCCTCACTGTGACCACCCCTTTACAGTGCGTCACATTTTAATTGATTGTCTTCATCTGACAGTTTTTAGAATTAGCCTTGGTTTGCCCTCCTCTATTGAGGACTTACTCGCAGATGATGTGGTTGCTGTTGAGCGCGTGCTCCGTTTTATCCGTGTTTGTGGTTTTTGGAGCAAGGTGTGAGGTTTTATCTTTTACCATTGACGGCATTTTTAGACTCTTTTAAGACTGTTGTTTTTTCAGCTTTAGCTGAATCATGTTGACTAGTCTTTAATTGTTGTTTTGAACATTACACTTGTTACTTGTTTTGGGGTTTTATTGTTACCATTTTAATCTTTTATACGACCGGTTTGTTTTCAGCTTTTGCTGATTAGTTTTACTACCGGTCTTTGTTTATTGACCTGTGTTTGCTTTCGGATTTTATTGGCACGTTTTTAGTCCATTACAGGACTGTTGTGTTTTTCCGCACTTGCGGCTGTGTTTTAGTAACACTTTACTGTTTGTGGCGCCTTGTACCCTAGTTATTTGTTTTTGGGTATATTTTTCTCGCAAAAGTACTACTGTCCGTTGATTATGCGCAGGATTTGCGTTCTTTGTTTATTTATTTTTATATCTGCCACAGTACTTGTTGTGTTTGGGCGCTAATGACCATAGCAGTTTTGCGCCCTTAAGCAATAATCATCATCATCTGTACTGCTCAAAAACCTTCTGTGCATTCCTATTCTCCTAATGCGGCAAGTCCTTATGCACGTGCAAAATGCCCTACCCCCACGATGCAGCTTTCTTTTATTGGCTTCATTGGATGTGAATTTCCACCGCACAACGCCCACATGTTAGCTAATTCGTAATTTTAATGTGTATAGCTAATCAAAGCTCCACCCCTTCATTATGCTACCACCCACAAGAGTCTTTCATTTAGTGCAGAGTTTTCACCTGTTGTGTACTATTATTTATAATGGTGCTGAATTCTTGAAAATACGATTACGGAACTGAAGTATGTAGAAACTATTACATCTATATTCTGTATCTCTTCATTTGCTTACTTATCATAACTAATGAAGTTATCGGTTTTCAATTTTGTAAAATTCAATTTGTTTTATGAGAAATTATTTATGTCATTTTATTGTTAACAATACACCTATAAAATTAACAACATTACAAAATGTGGGAGTAATTTCAACAATGTAGTGTAGTTTTTATATATTTACAGTTATTGCATTTACGAAATCGGTATACGACATAATACTTTGTAAACAAATGAAGAACATCTTATATGGCATATTGCGATCACACTTCACTGATCCTAAATTACCAATAACGAAAATATAACCTGTTACTACAGTTTTTGTTTCTTGATCATGTTTGATTTTTTTAATTAGCGGGAAAATGTGATTAATTACTTTGTTCCCTGGCAGTATAAAAGAATGAGTGCGCTGTGATTATATTCTGGAACTATAAGTTGGAATTTAACATAGCCACTTTCACTCTCACCTAAATCCTACATACAATAATTCGAATCAGTCAATTTATAATGGATCAAAAATATTTGGCCACACATTTGGAAATGATTTTGGGCGTATGAAAGTCTGAACTGTGCATTATTGGTACGTTTTGATAGAAGTTTTAATTATACAGATATAAGAAAATATTTTGCTATAATGCCATATTAATGAAAAGTTAATTTAGAAAATAATAATTCAGAATCGTGGAATGCCGACTTCATAAACTCTCAATACAGTGCTATAAGCCCCAGTTATGGATGTAAATTGGCCTTGTTTTGCGGTTCGTCCCTGTGTTTTTGCTTAGTTTCCTGAGCTTTTCACTTAACTTTAAAATAACCCTTTGTGCGCAGGCAAAGTGTCGCATCCCTCACATAAATGGTCTTATTTTTAAACAGCTTCGTTGGTTGTGATTGGACTAAAACTTTTCGGCCTATCAGTGTTTTGTATGGGGAGGCATTAAATAAGTGTTTAATTTATTCACAAGCAACGTTCAGACATTAGTGAATTTGAAGTTATATAAAAACGAAAGAATGTCTCTCCTCTTAGTTGTGCAAATGAAGTATAGAAACATTTTGCATGGATAATAGGACTAATTTCTAAAATACCTGTAATTTCTCTTTGAAAAAACGTTCATGTTTTTAATTACCAGAACGTTCTTACATTTCTCTTTCCCTAATACAGTAACCCTTTGTGCACACGTGATTCAATTCACTAAGGTATGTAACTTAAATTGTATTTAGAATGACGAAATTGAAAATATCTAAGTCTGTACCAATCTAATGGAAAGATGTTAAAATTAGTATATCAATGATAAAGAACATGCTGGAGGAATATCTTCGTGTCTTTTTCCTTCCTAAACGAAACTATCCACACCGCCATCCACTATATTGAGCAATTACCCGAGAAATAAAAACTACACTAAGGAGATTGATGTACAACATTTCCAAAAAATATCCGCATCCTATAGTGCACTTGACTATATGACAGAAAAAAATATTTTTGATATTCCTTTTAATTTTTAATACATTTCATAATATTGTGTAAATTACCAAAACTATTAGTGAATAAAATATGTTCCGTTTGGTTTGGCCAGTTTTACAATTTATACATTAATATCTGTCTACTTTTGGTAACTAAAATAAACACTTTTACCTTTACTGATGCAGCGTAGTACAGCCAGCAGTACTTTTATGCATTTAGAGAGTAAATCATAATTGAACTTGTACAACATTATACAACATATCTTCCAACTTAACACAGTTTTTATGTCTTTGCGCTACCCAATAATCAATAATGAAAACCGATTTTTTTCATTTTTGTTAACCTATCTTGGTTACTCACTGCACATTTTATGCATTTTCATATCTTAATTATTTTAGTGTCTTTAACTATTCATGTACACCATCGAAAATAAAGAGAAATAATTTATGACCATTTTACTATACATTCATTATGCAGAATTCTCCAGATACCGAAATTCACCTGCTTCGCCAAGCGCGCTTGCCGCTTCTAGGTATCTCTGCATGACCACCGTTTACATATTTCTATTATTCTGATACATGTCGGTTAATACGTCTTTTTTATTAGTGCTTAACGTCCATTTTCAGTATTGAGGCACCACAGGTGGGGTTTGCTACGTGACCGAATGACTCTGTTTATGAACTCATCAATTTGTGTTATTACCGAACCAATTCAATATACATGATCAAAAGTGTGGAGAAAAAAATTCCAATGCTAATTGTAATCAACGACTCCATTCCGATACTAAAAAGTGTAAAGAGCAGAAGGGGATCTATAAAATTATGCAAGATAAGGGTGCAATGTGGAATTGATGAGTAGATTTGGATGTGGCTGCAATGGAAACGGGACCGCAACACGACATGTGCAGGAATGCCCGAATTGTGCATACTATTTCGTTGTATTGCTTATATAAATACATTGTATTCCAAAAAAAAAACATTCCGTTTTTATATCCTTATTACCGGTAGAGAAATTATGAACTAAAAATTGAAAAATAAATGATGAATTAACGCAAAATTAATGCACTCTTGGGTTCGAACCCGCAAACTTCGCCTCGGATTAACATGTCACAAATATTCAGTTTGTAATTGTATTAAGTAAATAAAGATGGTATAATTTCATCAAAGTATTAGTTTGCTTCTTCATAAGCAGCTTGACAGAATAATTTGAAGCAAAAAAATTATTAGGATATAAATGAAAATTAGCATTTTAATTGGCTATGCTGTGACTAAGGGTCAGAATAGAGAAATGGTAATAATAACAGTTAACTAGTATAAACGTGCTGAGCAATCAACTATATGTCAATAACGATTTTCACAAATTCAATTCCGATTTATTTCTCTGATAGACGGGACAGGAATCATGAACTGATATATAAGCGATATATCAAAATTTAATGCTTGCTGAATAATAACGACCTATAATAAATATCTATTTTATCATAATCTCTCCATTATATGTATTTTCCTATATTAGATAAATTTTGGAGACTTTAACTATCCTATGTGCACCATACAAAATAAAAAAATATTTATTAGCATGATACAATCGATCCTATTTCCTGCATGCTCAAGATATCAATTTTTTCTGCTTGTTTAACACCTAGGGCGTTTTCCTTACTGTGACTCACCTCATGACCACCTTCTGCATTTCTATTATTCTATTATCCTAATACATGGCAGATTTCTCTGCAACCGAAATACTAAGGGTATGAATACACTTAACTACCGAACAAATCCAATATCCCTGATCAAAGATGTGTATAAAGGCTTCCATTGCCAATTACAATTACCATTTCCATTCGAAAACTTAGAAGCGTAAAGAATAGCAGATGAACAATATATAAACGACAAAGCTGCAATGTGGAAATGATGGGTAGCTTAGGATATGCACTAAAAGGATATCTGACTGTAGCATGATAGATACAGGAATCCCTGAAATCACCATCTTATTTCTTTGTACTGTATCCAAATGCGTGCTATTTTAACCAATACAATTAAATTTATGTTTTCACATAACCGGCTTAGTAATCATGGAATGTTAAACAAAAAAAATATTTTACGCAAACTAAATACACCCTTGATTATCTACTTGTAGAATGGCGCCTCGGAATAAAATGGCAGAAATGCCATAATTGATCATCAATATCCTCATTATAGTACCTGTTCTTATGTCTTTCGTTTCTACATGATTAATACCGAAAAATTTAAATTTATGTTAACATACTTTGGTCAATATCTCCACTTTTATGCAATTTCATATCTCAATTTAATTTTTGCGATTTGAAATAACGTATGAGCACTATTCAAAATTAACAGAATTTATTATTAGCATGATACAATACACCCATTTACCTGCCTACTCGAGATTTCGATGTACCTCTCCATGAAATCATACGCGATTTTCGTTTCTGTGATTCACTGCATGGCCACTTTCTGCATAATTATATTGTGCTAATACATGACGGATTGATAGGCTACGGAACTACTGAGCTTGTGAATACATTTATTGGTGCTATTACCGAACAATGTCAATATCCCGATTCAAAGTTGTGGATAAAAGCTTCCATTTCAACTACGAATAATGTAATCTAAGTTTAAATTTCTTCATTAAATTGTTGTCCTAATAGGAGTATTATGATTAAATTCATATACAACATCTTCCCTAAACTTTCCGATACTGCTATTTAATTAATTCCATTATTTAGAGGGATTATTTGGAAATTAATAGATTTAAAATATATCTATGACCGAATGATTTTAATAGACAAATAGTACCAATATTTCGGTATGTGAACGGTAACAAATCAACTAATGTTGGTGTGAATGCATTCGCACGTATTTTATGTGTATGATAATGAGGACTGGTATTCTCACATAGTAGAAAGAAGCGTAAAAACTTCTGATGTGCGTCATTTATTAACAAGACTTAAAACTGTATGCCTTGCCCTTCCGGGGTTGTGCTTGCTTATTGCTATGCAATAACCTCTGCTGCATGTTTCAATTATAGAAGTGAATCATGGTATATAAGATATTCAACATTTATTAAAAGTGTATTTTTACTCATTTGCCAAACCTAAATTTTGAAGCCTATAAAACCCAATTTGTTCCAAAAGTATCAGCCATGTAAAACTTCGGGATATACTCATCATCATCATCATTATTATTATTATTATTATTATTATAATTATTATTATTATTATTATTATTATTATTATTATTATTATTATTATTATTATTATTATTATTATTATTATTATTATTATTATTATTATTATTATTATTACTTTTATTATTATTATTATTACTTTTATTATTATTACTTTTATTACTATAATTATTATTATTATTATTAATATTTATATTATTATTACTACTATTTTGTTTATCTTCTTATTTTGTGATAGTTATTAAAAATGATGGTTGGGAAATAATTCTGGTCTTCTAAAATAAAGCTATAGTAATGGCCAAGTTAAAACAGCAATAAAAATAAAGTAACGATATTACAATATGTAATATAATATTTCACATCTTATGTTAAATAACCCTCAACGACAATTACGTAGCTTCTGTGAGAGCGCTTTTAGACGATGCTGATTGTTCCTTTTATGTAATGATATACTGGGTAAACAATTTCGGGTAGGAAGATTCCCAGGCCTAAGTATGGGGTATTTCCCAGGCATTTGCTGTACATCGGCTACTGGAAATATCTTCTGTCAAGAAGATCGTTTGTAGCAGAGTGTGAATGCTCACCGTCCACTTACAAATCCATTTATATTGGTGTCCCATTTAGCAGTTTGAAAAAAAATCCGCATTTTAACCTTTTATTATATGCAATATTTTGCAATCAAATACTGAAGAAATTATTGAGTTTAGCATTTCTGGCAGAAAAGGATAAATTATTCATCAATCTAGTATGTGATACATGTGTTTAACGTGTGGGCGAATATTTGAATTTATAACGTTTTATATCAAAAGTGCATTATAAATATGTTACAAAATCGTTTATATAAATATAAACAAAGTTAGTCTCCTTGCACAACGAATGAAAATTTATCTACAAATACTTTATGCAATTAATACCTTAAGACATACCTCTATGAAGTTCTTCTCAAAAATAAATAATACATACCAAATTATGCTTCTTTATTTATGCCGTGTTTTCGCTTAGAGACATTCGTTTAAAAGCTTGCTTCGTTCCACTACACTCTCAAGCAACCCCTCTCTTTCTACAAAGCGCTCTCTGTCTTCCAGTCACCTAAAAATCCTGGCAAAGGCCCGCCGGTTTAGTGACTAATAGGCACTCTGCTGAAAAATAAAGATATAGAAGCGAATAAGGAAACCGATATGGACGGCTGCACGAGATCGTTAAGGCTCGTGAGCAATAGATCAGTGACTTTATACCCTAAGGACCGTCCTCCCTGACTAATATTTTTCCACGGTTTCCTTAGTCTGATAATCAGTAATTGCCAAGGATGTATAATAAATGACTATAACTCGTAATCCTTTAAAATTTACAATTTACCTTTTCATCCCATGTATCACCAGAATCCCTTTAATGCTTCAGCAGCATACGAACGTTAATAACATTAAAGCTAGTTAATTGAAGAATATAGACGTAAGGAAATCTTCAAACACTTTCATGCCTCATATAATTTGCTACAATCGTAATCAATGGTTTTTGTATGCATAATTATGACAAGAAGTTTACCATATAAAAGTTATATATACAAACTACGTAAAAGATAAGATTTGGGAAGGCAACAGAAAAAATAGGAATTACCATTTTAAAGAAAATTTGAAGAAAGAACCATTCATTGCGCATTAAATCCAGAAGTTATTGAAATTGTGCTATGTGTTTGAGGTTCTTCTTCTTTGTTGTGCAATGATAAATTGGAACATATTAAGATTTTTAATCTATATCAGGCAAGCTTATTATTTAATGTTCCACTTGTTTTATTTCCTGATTGGGAGATATGCCTATAAAACTAATGGTGTAGATTTGAGTCGGCTGTTAGAAATGATAATAATATCTACTATTAAAATCATTTTCAAATTTCAACGGATACTATCAAAAGAATTATATATTATTAATACCGTAAAATATTATATTTAATAAATACATATAAAATATATTAATATATACATATATCTTATAGTACCATGGTGCACTTCAAAATCTATGCTCGCATAAAAGTACACATACATATATATCCAGCATTTTATAAAAATAACATGCACTAGTTCTACCAATTATTTCTAAAAGTGCATTATCATTAACTACACATGAATGTGGGGAATAGTCAATTAAAATCGCATTTTTGTCCGATTTCAACACAGGCCCATCTGCTATTTGAATAATCAATCCCATATTTATGGTCCCGTTTTCCATTCCAAATGTGGAATATTGTAATCAAAAAATGCATGAATTAATGGGAACGTAAATTCACTCATCGCGCAATTTTCCAAAATTTCTGCAAATTGGCGTTACTTTGAATTGTAAAAATGCCAGTTCATTGGATGAAAAAAAGGTTCGCAGGCAACTTAACCAGAAAAATTGCTACTACCTTCGGTAAATTAAATTTAATCAAATTAATTTTAGCCTGATAATTATTTCATTACACTTTTTTTTACTTTTGGTTCCCAGAATAACAAATCAGATCTAAATATTTATAAAGCATTACATTTTTACACAATTTTTAATTTTAGTAGTAGAAATGGTGGTGGTTTTGTTGGTAGTATTGCTGATGTAAGTGGAAAAACTTGTGGTGATAGTGATATAAATTATTTATGTTAGTATTAATAGTACAGCATGTTGGCGAGAACCTGTATAATGATCTAATATCCTGCCGAGCAGTCTTTTCGGCTCGTAAAATGAGGGGCTAGTTGTTCCCGTCTGTTAAAAGATATAGACCGATTATCGCGTCACTTCTCATTCAAGACCTGAAAGCTATTTTCGCCATTAAGCATCTATGTTGTAAAAATTGGCGAACTTCTTATTCAAACAGTTTTCAATAATGGACAATTTTTCTTCAACACATTAGGTCAACTCGCAGATAGCTGGACACCTCTATTTACTGAACGCAACATTCCATTGCACATTTCATTACGAGCAGTTAAAATTAGGAGAAATGCAGCCCAAACTAGAAACACTTGAAATGGAGAATAAGAGACCCGCACATTGAAACTTCTTAAATTTTTATTAATAATTTTACGACAACTGAGAAGGCTATATTTTCATGATTTAAGCGTTTAATATATTTTGATTTTTCATATAATATGTAAGGCACAGGCCAGACCATTATGGATTTTTATGAAAATATAAAAAAATATGAAAGAAATAACTTTGGGAGGATGTTCTAAAGTTAGAATTCAGTACATTTTCCCTATAATTCTTGCGTAGTAAAATTATCTCACGATCAGTGCATCACAATTTCAATAGTAATTCGCTATCTAAGACAATTTAAACAAAAATGTATTTCAATGTTTAATGATTCCAACAAAATTTAAATCGTTATATAAATATTATCAACTGTTCAATTACAGCTGATACTATCAGTATTCCAAGCAATATGTCGTTGGAAATGATAGACATGCAATGCGATATTGAAATGAGGGAGTTAACTTTAGAACAGAAAAAATGTAATTAGTAATGACAGTTACACTATGTAAAGCTGCTTACAAAGTTGGGTGAGCTACGTTTACTTCCTACGTTTACAGTAAAAGTATTACACGGCACACACAAACAAACTAGTGCCTATTAAAACTTATCTACAGGAAATTACCCGCGGAAGCATTGAGCAGTTTAATAAAATGGAACCTTGTCGAAGTGGACTTAAACATCCAGACTTCAAGAATCTAAACCCTTTATTGTCCTAAGTTGTACATTTCAGATACGCATATGCACTATTAGTACTTTGAAAAATAAATGCTAGCAACAAATATTTTCGCACATAAAAGTAAATCACGGTATTGTATGCAACCAAACGCTTATTATCTAAAATATCTGAGTCCATTGTGTCAAATATTGGCAAACCGATTATAAAGTAGCTACAAATTTTAAAACAACTTGGAATTTAATAAAGATATAAACTTTTATTATTGGCATGTAATAGAATTGTGTTTGCGTTTACATGTATATAAATAATATTAGCATGTAACTTTTGAATTTGTCACAAAAAATAAACATTTAACTTCCTTAATTAAGAGAACTTTACAATTAACTTCTGTGAAACGCAACAATATAGTTGAATAATAAAATTTTGCGTTTATTAAAAAATGAAATGTCTTACTATATAAAATTGCTATTCAAGTACATGTATATTTTATTCTGTTCCACAAGGCACAAGCAAAACTTTTCGTCACCACCCATCTTCAAGGAGAACCAGCAAGCAAGTTAGAGCTGCGGAATACCGTGGAACTTTAGCACTAGGTCAAAAATATGGTCACACCTGATCTACGTAGTGGGTATGCAGTGAAGTAAGGATTATCATACAGATGGGAGATTTGATCCTCTTTTTAATGTTATTGGTTGTGCTTGGTGGTCATACGCTGAATTTCAAAACATTTATTTCAATAGCTAAGAGCGCAATTGGCTTGTAGGATTTGCAAGTAACGACCCAAGATATAGGAGTGATATTTTAGTTTCATCAGAAACAATACAACATTTTAAGTATGAAAATTCATGAACCAATATACGTGTATATCTAAACTGTATAAATATTTAAATACTATGCTAGAGTGCTGTGAAATTAATGGGACTTAAATCACTTAAACAATACTTGTCATAGGTCTGCACATTTTATACCGTCGATGATGAATGTAATTTAGTACCACCATATTAAAATGAATTTAAAATGTTGACAAATTTTCCGAATGTATATACCATTTTGACATTATTTACACTACAATAAATGTGTCAGCCATGTTTGCATATCTAGTACCTTTTTAAATTTGGAATCAATCAGGTAGCTAATTACACCTACTGTAACTGTATTCTTTTCTTCATAAAATGTATTGTGTTCAACTATATTAAAATGTAATATTTTATGGCTATTTTTCCTTTTGGTTTTAAGAAGCTATTCATTTAGATTTTTTGTTAACTAGTCATTATATCTGTCTAATATTTACTGTTCTAATTTGTTTATTAGTACAGTATTGTGAAACTTTCTTCCAATTAAAAATTTGTTCAATTATTACGTCTTTGAATAATTAAGGAGGAAACCCCAGAATTTTGTTCATGTTTATGTTCGCCTATCCTATCCAATACTTCCACCTTTAGTGCATTTTCATATCCATACTTAATTTAGTAGCTTTTACTTTCCTCTCTGACACCTGTGGCAGTTATATGTTTCAGTGCATGGTGTACTGCGATTAAATGTATGTTTTGATTATTTTCCAGTTGAAACATTCTATTAATATTTAAGTGTCTGTAACGCAAGCACATACATTAACAATTTATAAGTAATATTATGAGTATACATTGGTGCGTCTAACACAATACACCGTCAACAAAATATTAAATCTACATTTATACCCCTGAAGACAGTTGGGTAAGAATAAATTAAACTTGTTAGTATTATATATGAGTACATTCATGTATAATCTAAATTATTAACATCGATTTGAACAAATATTGTTGAAAATTTTGCGGGACATATTGGAGTTAAAACACAACCATCTATTAAAAAATAACTATATATTATCTATATCTACATGTAGGCATCTGAATATTCCAGGATGTACAGGCTGAAATTAAACTAAAATAAATAGAACTTATTAATATTATATACATTATTTATCCTAGGTATACGATGTACCAGATGGTTGACATCGCGCTTTCTTATTTTGATATACATATATGCAACATGAACCACATTTATATCATTTTAATACATAATGGTAAACTATATGTGCAGTGTCGGCTGGCTTTCCCTTGCTTTTTCACGTTTGACGACCACCTACTTCCATGTCTATAGTCTTAATACGCAATACCTAGTTTTGTAAACAAGATTCGTATATCATCGCCCGCTTTTCTGCAATATGTTTTCCCTACATGACTACCTACTGAAATTCCTACTATCCTAATATATAGATATACATTACCATCACATTAAAAATTTTGGGCAAGGATCACAAAGTATAAGAGCCCATTGAAATTTGAAACCACTTATTATAAATGCGCGGTTTCTTGGCAAGTGCATGAGAAAAGTGATAAAATAAGGAACAATTACACTTCAAATAGTAACTGCTGTATAGCTTGTCTTTGGCCTGTCTTCTTGCAATAGAAGGATTCCACGAGTCCGAAATATAGCGATCTCAAGAGTGACTTTTTCATATTGTTTTCTCCTTTTATACTATTATAATTTCTGTTAATTTTTATATATATATAAATATATATAAAGAACTTAAATGGAATGGATTTACAAATGTTAAGATCAAAAATATTATATTTTTCCTGCATTTTTTGCTCGTATCATTTGTAAAACTACCCTCTTTTAACCAAGTGTCACTTACAAATGACAGCAAAGAATCCGTAGGAATAATTTGTCATGCCAAGAGAATAAATGCCTGATTACCTATCTTCTTCGGAAACATACCTTCTAGCAGAGCTTTTACTGCTTAAAAACCTTCTGTGCATTCCTATTCTCCCAATATAACAAGTCTCTATGCGCATGCAAAACGGCGCTTTCTCCAACAAGCAGCTTTCTTTTCTTGGGTTCATTGGCTCTGAATTTCTACAGAACAACGTCGAGATATTACTTAATTCGTAATTTTAATAGTATACCTAAACAATGCTCCACCTCTTAATAATGCTACCACCCAACAGAGCACTTTCACGAAGTGCAGAGTTTTATCGTGTTGTGTTCTATTTTTTAAAATGTAGCTGTAGTCTGGAAAATTCGATTACGGAATTGAAGTATGCTTAAAATATTACAAGTATATTTTAATTCATGTCATTTGCTTACTTATCATAAATAATGAAGACATCGGTTTTTGCTTTCCTAAAATTGAATTTGTTTTTTGAAAAAAAATTATGTCACTCAATAGATAAAAAGAAACCTAGAAAATTAACAGCATCAGAAATGATGGGAGTACTTTCGAAATTGTAGCATTGTTTTTTATATATATTATTAATTGCACTTATTACATTTAGATATTCGGTATACGACAAAATATTTTGTAACCACATGACAAACATCTAATGTGGAATAATGAGATCATAGCAGAGCCTGTACTGCTCAAATACCTTCTGGGCATTTCTATTCTCCCAATACAATAACCCCTTATGCACGTGCAAAATACCCCTTACCCCATTAAGCAGCTTTCTTTTATTGGCTTCATTGGCTGTGGATTTCCACAGCACAACGCCCAGATGTTAGCCAATTCACAATTTTAATGTGTATAGCTAAACAAAGCTCCACCTCTTAATTATGCTACCACACACCAGAGTGCTTTCATTTAGTGCAGAGTTTTATCCTGTTGTGTAGTATCATTTATAATGGTGCTGAATTCTTCAGAATACGATTACGGAACTGAAGTATGTAGAAAATATTACAACTATATTTTGTATCTCTTCATTTGCTTACTTATTATAACTAATGAAAATAACGGCTTTCCATTTCCTAAAATAGAATTTGTTTTTTGCGAAATTATTAGTCATTCAATTATTAACAAGAAACCTATAAAGTGAACATTGCAAAATATGCGAGTAATTACAATAGTGTATTATTGTTTTATTATATAATTTTCAAAATAATGCGTACCATATGATGAACATCTAATATGGCAAAATGTGATCACAGCAGACCCTGTACTGCTCAAAAACCTTCTGTGCATTCCTATTCTCCTAATGCAGTAAGTCCTTATGCACGTGCAAAATGCCCCTTCCCCCCACGAAGCAGATTTCTTTTATTGGGTTCATTGGCTGTAAATTTCCACAGCACAACGCCCAGATGTTAGCTAATTCGTAATTTTAATGTGTATAGCTAAACAAAGCTCCGCCTCTTCACTATGCTACCACCCACCAGAGTGCTTTCATTTAGTGCAGAGTTTTATCGTGTTGAAAATACGATTACGGAACTGAAGTTGCAGCAAATATTACAACTATATTTTGTATCTCTTCATTTTCTTACTTATTATAACTAATGAAAATATAGGTTTTCAATTTCCTAAAATTGAATTTGTTTTTTTGCGAAATCATTAATGTCATTTAATTGTTAACAAGAAATCTATAAAAAAATGACATTACAAACGATGGGAGTAATTTCAATAGTGTAGTATTGCTTTATCATATAATTATACAAAAATAAATTTTAACCACATGACATTGCATGGCATGCCATGGCATAATGCCATCATAGCAGAGCCTGTACTGCTCAAAAACCTTCTGTGCATTGCTATTCTCCTAATACAATAACCCCTTGTGCACGTGCAAAATCTCCCTTCCCCCACCAAGCAGCTTTCTGTTATTCGTTTCATTGGCTGTGAATTTCCACCGTTCAACGCCCACATGTTAGCTAATTCGTAATTTTAATGTGTATAGCTAATCAAAGCTCCACCCCTTCATTATGCTACCACCCACAGGAGCCTTTCATTTAGTGCAGAGTTTTATCCTGTTTTGTAGTATTATTTATAATGGTGCTGAATTCTTGAGAATACGATTACGGAACTGAAGTATATAGAAAATATTACATCTATATTTTGTATCTCTTCGTTTGCTTACTTATCATAACTAATGCAGATAACGGTTTTCAATTTCCTAAAATACAATTTGTTTTTTCCTAAATTATTAGTCATTCAATTATTAACAAGAAACCTATAAAATGAATATTACAAAATATGGGAGTAATTTCAACAGTGTAGTAATGTTTTATTATATAATTACCAAAATAATGTGTACCACATGACCAACATCTAATATGGCATAATGTGATCATAGCAGAGCCTGTACTGCTGATAAACCTTCTGTGCATTGCTATTCTCCTAATACAATAACCCCTTATGCATGTGCAAAAACTCCCTTCCCCCACCAAGCAGATTTCTGTTATTGGTTTCATTGGCTGGGAATTTCCACCGCATAACGCCCACATGTTAGCTAATTCGTAATTTTAATGTGTATAGCTAATCAAAGCTCCACCCCTTCATTATGCTACCACCCACAAGAGTCTTTCATTTAGTGCAGAGTTTTATCCTGTTGTGCAGTATTATTTATAATGGTACTGAATTCTAAGAATACGATTACGGAACTGAAGTATGTAGAAAATATTACATCTATATTTTGTATCTCTTCATTTGCTTACTTATCATAACTAATGCAGATAACCGTTTTCAATTTCCTAAAATAGAATTTTTTTTCCGAAATTATTAGTCATTCAATTATTAACAAGAAGCCTATAAAATGAACATTACAAAATAAGGGAGTAATTTCAACAGTGTAGCATTGTTTTATTATATAATTACCAAAATAATGTGTACCACATGACGAACATCTAATATGGCATAATGTGATCATAGCAGAGCCTGTACGGCTCACCCCTCAGGGGCCCAATTTATTGGGTACGTGGCGTAGCGACCCCGAGGCACCCGAGCTGCTCCCTCAGGTCCGCGCTCAGCGCGTTTGACTCCTTTTTATTTCGCCTCTTTTATTGTTTTATTAGTCCTACTTCCCTGTTCTTTGTCTGATGGGTGCCCCCGTGTTTGACGCGGTAAAGTGTGACTGGGTAACGGCGTAACTCCCAGCACAGGGTTATCATGTAGGACAGGAGCGTATCCCCTGGTAAAGGCCAGGCCCGGGGAAGGGCCATTGCATGAGCTGTAGTCTTCCTGCAGGCGATTGGGTCCCTTCGTCAGCCCACAGGAAGGTGTGACCCTGAGGTTACTTTGTTCAGGCCAGAGCCAGTAACCTAAGCCGGGGTGGCGCCCAGGAAGCAGCCCGCCATCGGAGACGGTTGCAATGGTGGAGGAAGAAATCGCTATGGTACTGGAAAATAATCCTTTACATTTTAAACGCAAAAGAGTTGACGTAAAAGAAGTAATCGAGAAGTCTTTCCCTCGTTACTTAGTTATTAGTCGTACTGAAGAGAGTCAGTCGTTTACGACCGTAAATCCATTTAAGATTCAGAAGGGCGCTAAGTCCTGTACCCGTCTACGCAACGGATCACTTTAAGTGGAGACACTTGGCCTGTCTCAAAGCAACTCGTTGCTCAAGGCGACGCTACTCCACGGATATCCCGTCCGTGTCGAGAAACATAAGACCATGAATTCGTCGCGAGGAGTTGTTACCACGAATGTTCTAGACGGAATGTCCGACCCGGAAATCCAGAGCTGTCTGGAAGACCAAGGGGTCACCTCAGTTTATCGTGTGCAGGCAAGGAAAGAGGGGGAATTACAGCCGACCCGGACTCTTTTCCTCACATTCGACAGGGTCGATTTGCCGCAGAGGATCAAGGCGGGCTACGAGGTGATAGAAGTGCGCCCGTATATTCCGAGCCCGTTGCGATGTTTCCAGTGTCAGCGTTTTGGACACACTCGCATATCACTCGCATATCCTGTAAAATTGCCGTTCCCATCTGTGCAACCTGCGGTGAAGCAAGTCACGAGGGAGAATGCCCATCTGCTCCTGTCTGCGTCAACTGCCGCGGTGGACATCCAGCCTCGTCCCGCGATTGCCCTCGTTTTCGAGAGGAGCGCTGTATCCAAGAGATCCGGGTGAAGGAAAAACTCTCCTTTACTGAAGCCCGGAAGCGATTCCAGTCTCGCCAACCTGTCGTGCCTAAGACCGGCACCTACAGCGCAGCAGCTTCTTTTGCGCCCAAGAAGTGCGATAGCAGCACGCAGACCTGCGATCTTGTTTTTACACGGGTCCAAACTACTCCTAGTTCTCCAAAGCGCTCTACCGTGAAGCCCAAAGCGGTTGTTTTTAATGCCCCTGATATCAAGTTCAGGACCAGTTTTACACGAACAGATTTTTTAAAGTCGTCAACTCAGATAGAGAGTAATAAGAGCCCTTCTCCTCCTCGGAGGTCACGCTCCCATGATGGGAGCAAACCCGCTAGGCGGTCGCCGTCGCCGCCTATTCCCACATCCAACCGATTCCAGGCTTTGGAATCGGCGGATGTTTCTCAGCGGGAGAGCCCTCCCTCTGAGGAGGTCATGGAGCAGGATGTGCCTGCTCCATCAAAACCACCGAGTCCCACGCGGTTGAAAAAAGGACGTTTGTTTCGCCCTGCACCGTCCAAAAAGTAAGGTGGTAAATTTTTAGCTTCTTTTATCTAATTTTAACAATGGCTATCCTTTCGTGGAATGTGCGTGGTCTCCGTAGTCGCAGACCTGACCTCGAATTACTTTTACGTTCTACTGACCCTTTGCTCGTGTGTCTCCAAGAGACTAAGCTTCGCCCAAGCGATTCTTTCAATTTACGCGGTTACTCTTCGGTGAGATTTGATCTCCCTCCCGAAGATGGCACTCCTGCTCACGGCGGAGTTTTACTTTTAATTCGCAATAACGTGTACAGCACCTCACTACAGCTCCAGACTCCTTTACAAGCTGCTGCAGCTACAGTTCACTTTTCTGGCCTTAGTTTTTCTGTCTGCAATGTTTATTTACCTCCGTCCGGCACCATCACCACAGTTGACCTGGACGATCTTTTGTCTCAGCTACCACCCCCTGTTCTTCTTTTGGGGGATTTCAATGCACACCACCCCCTTTGGGGTTCCACCACGGAGTGTGCACGAGGTAACCTTTTAGCTGACTTTTTGCTGAATCACAATCTTATACTTCTCAATACTGGTCAACCTAATTTTCTTTCTGACAGCACTCACAGTTTTTCACACTTGGACCTATCCATGTGTTCTTCCTCGCTTGCTGTACATTTCACCTGGAACGTCATCTCTGATTTATATTCCAGTGACCACTTTCCGTGTCAGATCCATGTGCTCTCTCCGAACGCACATTCACAGCGCACGCCAAAATGGCTCATTGATAAGGCGAATTGGACTCTCTATCGATCTTTGGCCGAATTTTCAGGGTGTGACTTTCCATCTATCGACGTCGCGATCGAGCACCTCCGTACTGTCATCATAACAGCCGCAGATAAGGCTATTCCCCGGTCGTCTTGTCACCCCAGACGCTTACCGGTTCCTTGGTGGAACGATGAATGCCGGGATGCATTGCGTGCACGCCGAGGTGCTCTCCGAGTTTTTCGTCGCCACCCTACTTCAGCAAATATGATCTGCTACAAACAACTTCGCGCCAAATGCCGCCGAGTCATTAAGGATAGCAAAAAGGCCTCTTGGATTTCTTTTACCTCTTCTTTTAACCGCACAACGCCTTCATCCGTAGTTTGGGAACGGCTACGCCGCGTTGCTGGCAAACCCAGGTTTACACCTATACCCGGTCTTAGGATTTTAAATCGAGTGCTCACCACTCCGATTGACGTCGCCAATGTTTTAGGGCGAACCTTCGCTGATGTTTCTAGTTCCGCCAATTACCCGGCTACATTTCGCGCATTACGGGAGCAGGCTGAGAGGAAAGGTTTCTCGTTTGCCTCCGACCATCAGGAGAGCTACAACGTTCCTTTTACCGCCAGGGAACTGGAGCATGCCCTTTCTACCTCTCGACATTGCGCACCGGGACCTGATGACATTCATGTTGCCATGTTTCAGCATTTACCAGCAGAAGGCAAAGCATTTTTATTACGAACTTTAATTTTATTTGGTGTAACGGCACATTTCCTTGCGCTTGGCGATTGGCTACCGTCATTCCCATACCTAAGCCTGGAAAGGACCCACATCTTCCTTCCAGTTACCGTCCGATTTCCCTCACCAGCTGCGTTTGCAAGGTGATGGAACGCATGATTAACGAACGGCTCATGTGGTGGTTGGAGTCGAGGCAATTATTAACGAACGCCCAGTGTGGTTTCCGGCGTCATCGTTCCTCAATCGACCACCTGGTGTCTTTAACTACCCATGTAATGGACGGTTTTGTGCGCAAGTGCCAAACGGTTGCCGTATTTTTTGACCTGGAGAAAGCGTACGATACTTGCTGGAGAGGCGGTATCCTCCGAACGCTTCACGATTGGAACATACTTGGGCGTATGTCTGTTTTTATTCAGGAATTTATGAAAGACCGGGTTTTTAATGTTCGCGTGGGATCAGTTTTATCATCCAATTTTATTCAAGAGAACAGCGTACCTCAGGGCTCGGTACTAAGTTGCACACTTTTTGCCATTGCTATTAACTCTATCACCCAATGTTTACCGCCAGGAATACAATCGTCGTTATTTGTGGACGATTTTGCCATATATCTTTCCTCTCGGAGGACCTGTCTCCTGGAACGCCGCCTCCAATGCTGTCTCGACCGCCTTCACGCTTGGAGTGTCTCTCACGGGTTCCGTTTCTCCGCAGAGAAGACCGTCTGCATGAACTTCTGGCGCCACAAGGAGTATCTTCCACCTTCGCTCCATCTTGGCCCAGACGCACTCTCCTTCGCAGACGAAGTTCGGTTCCTTGGCTTGGTGTTTGATAGGAAATTATGCTGGTCATCGCATATAGCGCAACTCAGAGGCAAGTGTGAACGTTCTCTTTGTATTTTACGTGTTTTAAGTGGCACATCTTGGGGAGCTGACCGGACTGTTCTTTTACGTTTTTATCGCTCTCTTATCCGGTCCAAATTGGATTATGGCAGTGTCGTTTATGGCTCTGCGCGGCCTTCTCTTCTGCGCCGCCTGAACCCGATTCATCACCGGGGTATCCGTGTTGCCATTGGGGCATTCCCCACCAGTCCTGTGTTGAGTTTGTGTGGTAAGTCTGGAGAACCTCCGTTGTTTTATCGTAGGGATGTTTTACTGACTGCGTACGGTTGTCGCTTAGCTGCGCAACCTCGTCATCCCACGAATGGGCCATTTTTTAACATGTCTTTTGATCGTTTTTACGCTGCTCGGTCTTTTACACCTAAGCCCGCTGGCTTTCGTTTTCGGGAGATTTTACGGACGTTGGACATGGAGTTACCTGCTTTTTTCTTAGCCGGGGAAACATCTTCTCCCCCCTGGATTTTAGCAGAGGCCCCCGTTCATCTCGGGCTCACGTCCTGTCCGAAATCTTCGACCGCAGCACATATTATTCGTTGTTCTTTTAGCGAGATCAAATCCGCTTTTAATGGCTGGAATTTTATCTATACCGACGGCTCAAAATCTGACACAGGTGTAGGATGTGCTTTTGTTTTTAATGGGGCTAGTTTTACGTATGGTCTTACCGTTGCAATATCTATTTTTATGGCGGAGCTTTATGCTATCTATCGGGCGGTTTTATTTATTTCTGATCACGGGCTGGGGAACAGTGTTATATGTTCCGACTCTTTGAGTGCTATTTTAAGTTTTAAACAGCTGTACAATCACCACCCTCTTGTACAGATGGTCCAGAATGTAGTTTTAAACCTTTTCGACGCTGGCGTCAGGGTAACACTGCTATGGGTGCCAGGACACGTCGGACTCCCAGGTAATGAGGCCGCAGATGTTGCAGCAAAATCCGCTCTTTTAGACCCTGCTGAGTACGAGCAGCGTTTTTATTTCGGGGATTTTATACATTCGTTACGTAGAGCAATTTTTTCGCGCTGGCGCGAGGAGTGGGAATTACTCCCAAATAATAAGCTCCGTGAATGTAAGCCCGCCCCTTTTAACTGGTCGACTTCTTCTCGCAGTGTTCGTCGCGAAGAAGTAATTTTAGCTCGCCTTAGAATTGGGCATTGCCGTTTTAGTCATTCTCACCTTTTTAATGGTCAACCCGCTCCAGCTTGCCCTCACTGTGACCACCCCTTTACAGTGCGTCACATTTTAATTGATTGTCTTCATCTGACAGTTTTTAGAATTAGCCTTGGTTTGCCCTCCTCTATTGAGGACTTACTCGCAGATGATGTGGTTGCTGTTGAGCGCGTGCTCCGTTTTATCCGTGTTTGTGGTTTTTGGAGCAAGGTGTGAGGTTTTATCTTTTACCATTGACGGCATTTTTAGACTCTTTTAAGACTGTTGTTTTTTCAGCTTTAGCTGAATCATGTTGACTAGTCTTTAATTGTTGTTTTGAACATTACACTTGTTACTTGTTTTGGGGTTTTATTGTTACCATTTTAATCTTTTATACGACCGGTTTGTTTTCAGCTTTTGCTGATTAGTTTTACTACCGGTCTTTGTTTATTGACCTGTGTTTGCTTTCGGATTTTATTGGCACGTTTTTAGTCCATTACAGGACTGTTGTGTTTTTCCGCACTTGCGGCTGTGTTTTAGTAACACTTTACTGTTTGTGGCGCCTTGTACCCTAGTTATTTGTTTTTGGGTATATTTTTCTCGCAAAAGTACTACTGTCCGTTGATTATGCGCAGGATTTGCGTTCTTTGTTTATTTATTTTTATATCTGCCACAGTACTTGTTGTGTTTGGGCGCTAATGACCATAGCAGTTTTGCGCCCTTAAGCAATAATCATCATCATCTGTACTGCTCAAAAACCTTCTGTGCATTCCTATTCTCCTAATGTGGCAAGTCCTTATGCACGTGCAAAATGCCCTACCCCCACGATGCAGCTTTCTTTTATTGGCTTCATTGGATGTGAATTTCCACCGCACAACGCCCACATGTTAGCTAATTCGTAATTTTAATGTGTATAGCTAATCAAAGCTCCACCCCTTCATTATGCTACCACCCACAAGAGTCTTTCATTTAGTGCAGAGTTTTCACCTGTTGTGTACTATTATTTATAATGGTGCTGAATTCTTGAAAATACGATTACGGAACTGAAGTATGTAGAAACTATTACATCTATATTCTGTATCTCTTCATTTGCTTACTTATCATAACTAATGAAGTTATCGGTTTTCAATTTTGTAAAATTCAATTTGTTTTATGAGAAATTATTTATGTCATTTTATTGTTAACAATACACCTATAAAATTAACAACATTACAAAATGTGGGAGTAATTTCAACAATGTAGTGTAGTTTTTATATATTTACAGTTATTGCATTTACGAAATCGGTATACGACATAATACTTTGTAAACAAATGAAGAACATCTTATATGGCATATTGCGATCACACTTCACTGATCCTAAATTACCAATAACGAAAATATAACCTGTTACTACAGTTTTTGTTTCTTGATCATGTTTGATTTTTTTAATTAGCGGGAAAATGTGATTAATTACTTTGTTCCCTGGCAGTATAAAAGAATGAGTGCGCTGTGATTATATTCTGGAACTATAAGTTGGAATTTAACATAGCCACTTTCACTCTCACCTAAATCCTACATACAATAATTCGAATCAGTCAATTTATAATGGATCAAAAATATTTGGCCACACATTTGGAAATGATTTTGGGCGTATGAAAGTCTGAACTGTGCATTATTGGTACGTTTTGATAGAAGTTTTAATTATACAGATATAAGAAAATATTTTGCTATAATGCCATATTAATGAAAAGTTAATTTAGAAAATAATAATTCAGAATCGTGGAATGCCGACTTCATAAACTCTCAATACAGTGCTATAAGCCCCAGTTATGGATGTAAATTGGCCTTGTTTTGCGGTTCGTCCCTGTGTTTTTGCTTAGTTTCCTGAGCTTTTCACTTAACTTTAAAATAACCCTTTGTGCGCAGGCAAAGTGTCGCATCCCTCACATAAATGGTCTTATTTTTAAACAGCTTCGTTGGTTGTGATTGGACTAAAACTTTTCGGCCTATCAGTGTTTTGTATGGGGAGGCATTAAATAAGTGTTTAATTTATTCACAAGCAACGTTCAGACATTAGTGAATTTGAAGTTATATAAAAACGAAAGAATGTCTCTCCTCTTAGTTGTGCAAATGAAGTATAGAAACATTTTGCATGGATAATAGGACTAATTTCTAAAATACCTGTAATTTCTCTTTGAAAAAACGTTCATGTTTTTAATTACCAGAACGTTCTTACATTTCTCTTTCCCTAATACAGTAACCCTTTGTGCACACGTGATTCAATTCACTAAGGTATGTAACTTAAATTGTATTTAGAATGACGAAATTGAAAATATCTAAGTCTGTACCAATCTAATGGAAAGATGTTAAAATTAGTATATCAATGATAAAGAACATGCTGGAGGAATATCTTCGTGTCTTTTTCCTTCCTAAACGAAACTATCCACACCGCCATCCACTATATTGAGCAATTACCCGAGAAATAAAAACTACACTAAGGAGATTGATGTACAACATTTCCAAAAAATATCCGCATCCTATAGTGCACTTGACTATATGACAGAAAAAAATATTTTTGATATTCCTTTTAATTTTTAATACATTTCATAATATTGTGTAAATTACCAAAACTATTAGTGAATAAAATATGTTCCGTTTGGTTTGGCCAGTTTTACAATTTATACATTAATATCTGTCTACTTTTGGTAACTAAAATAAACACTTTTACCTTTACTGATGCAGCGTAGTACAGCCAGCAGTACTTTTATGCATTTAGAGAGTAAATCATAATTGAACTTGTACAACATTATACAACATATCTTCCAACTTAACACAGTTTTTATGTCTTTGCGCTACCCAATAATCAATAATGAAAACCGATTTTTTTCATTTTTGTTAACCTATCTTGGTTACTCACTGCACATTTTATGCATTTTCATATCTTAATTATTTTAGTGTCTTTAACTATTCATGTACACCATCGAAAATAAAGAGAAATAATTTATGACCATTTTACTATACATTCATTATGCAGAATTCTCCAGATACCGAAATTCACCTGCTTCGCCAAGCGCGCTTGCCGCTTCTAGGTATCTCTGCATGACCACCGTTTACATATTTCTATTATTCTGATACATGTCGGTTAATACGTCTTTTTTATTAGTGCTTAACGTCCATTTTCAGTATTGAGGCACCACAGGTGGGGTTTGCTACGTGACCGAATGACTCTGTTTATGAACTCATCAATTTGTGTTATTACCGAACCAATTCAATATACATGATCAAAAGTGTGGAGAAAAAAATTCCAATGCTAATTGTAATCAACGACTCCATTCCGATACTAAAAAGTGTAAAGAGCAGAAGGGGATCTATAAAATTATGCAAGATAAGGGTGCAATGTGGAATTGATGAGTAGATTTGGATGTGGCTGCAATGGAAACGGGACCGCAACACGACATGTGCAGGAATGCCCGAATTGTGCATACTATTTCGTTGTATTGCTTATATAAATACATTGTATTCCAAAAAAAAAACATTCCGTTTTTATATCCTTATTACCGGTAGAGAAATTATGAACTAAAAATTGAAAAATAAATGATGAATTAACGCAAAATTAATGCACTCTTGGGTTCGAACCCGCAAACTTCGCCTCGGATTAACATGTCACAAATATTCAGTTTGTAATTGTATTAAGTAAATAAAGATGGTATAATTTCATCAAAGTATTAGTTTGCTTCTTCATAAGCAGCTTGACAGAATAATTTGAAGCAAAAAAATTATTAGGATATAAATGAAAATTAGCATTTTAATTGGCTATGCTGTGACTAAGGGTCAGAATAGAGAAATGGTAATAATAACAGTTAACTAGTATAAACGTGCTGAGCAATCAACTATATGTCAATAACGATTTTCACAAATTCAATTCCGATTTATTTCTCTGATAGACGGGACAGGAATCATGAACTGATATATAAGCGATATATCAAAATTTAATGCTTGCTGAATAATAACGACCTATAATAAATATCTATTTTATCATAATCTCTCCATTATATGTATTTTCCTATATTAGATAAATTTTGGAGACTTTAACTATCCTATGTGCACCATACAAAATAAAAAAATATTTATTAGCATGATACAATCGATCCTATTTCCTGCATGCTCAAGATATCAATTTTTTCTGCTTGTTTAACACCTAGGGCGTTTTCCTTACTGTGACTCACCTCATGACCACCTTCTGCATTTCTATTATTCTATTATCCTAATACATGGCAGATTTCTCTGCAACCGAAATACTAAGGGTATGAATACACTTAACTACCGAACAAATCCAATATCCCTGATCAAAGATGTGTATAAAGGCTTCCATTGCCAATTACAATTACCATTTCCATTCGAAAACTTAGAAGCGTAAAGAACAGCAGATGAACAATATATAAACGACAAAGCTGCAATGTGGAAATGATGGGTAGCTTAGGATATGCACTAAAAGGATATCTGACTGTAGCATGATAGATACAGGAATCCCTGAAATCACCATCTTATTTCTTTGTACTGTATCCAAATGCGTGCTATTTTAACCAATACAATTAAATTTATGTTTTCACATAACCGGCTTAGTAATCATGGAATGTTAAACAAAAAAAATATTTTACGCAAACTAAATACACCCTTGATTATCTACTTGTAGAATGGCGCCTCGGAATAAAATGGCAGAAATGCCATAATTGATCATCAATATCCTCATTATAGTACCTGTTCTTATGTCTTTCGTTTCTACATGATTAATACCGAAAAATTTAAATTTATGTTAACATACTTTGGTCAATATCTCCACTTTTATGCAATTTCATATCTCAATTTAATTTTTGCGATTTGAAATAACGTATGAGCACTATTCAAAATTAACAGAATTTATTATTAGCATGATACAATACACCCATTTACCTGCCTACTCGAGATTTCGATGTACCTCTCCATGAAATCATACGCGATTTTCGTTTCTGTGATTCACTGCATGGCCACTTTCTGCATAATTATATTGTGCTAATACATGACGGATTGATAGGCTACGGAACTACTGAGCTTGTGAATACATTTATTGGTGCTATTACCGAACAATGTCAATATCCCGATTCAAAGTTGTGGATAAAAGCTTCCATTTCAACTACGAATAATGTAATCTAAGTTTAAATTTCTTCATTAAATTGTTGTCCTAATAGGAGTATTATGATTAAATTCATATACAACATCTTCCCTAAACTTTCCGATACTGCTATTTAATTAATTCCATTATTTAGAGGGATTATTTGGAAATTAATAGATTTAAAATATATCTATGACCGAATGATTTTAATAGACAAATAGTACCAATATTTCGGTATGTGAACGGTAACAAATCAACTAATGTTGGTGTGAATGCATTCGCACGTATTTTATGTGTATGATAATGAGGACTGGTATTCTCACATAGTAGAAAGAAGCGTAAAAACTTCTGATGTGCGTCATTTATTAACAAGACTTAAAACTGTATGCCTTGCCCTTCCGGGGTTGTGCTTGCTTATTGCTATGCAATAACCTCTGCTGCATGTTTCAATTATAGAAGTGAATCATGGTATATAAGATATTCAACATTTATTAAAAGTGTATTTTTACTCATTTGCCAAACCTAAATTTTGAAGCCTATAAAACCCAATTTGTTCCAAAAGTATCAGCCATGTAAAACTTCGGGATATACTCATCATCATCATTATTATTATTATTATTATAATTATTATTATTATTATTATTATTATTATTATTATTATTATTATTATTATTATTATTATTATTATTATTATTATTATTATTATTATTATTATTATTACTTTTATTATTATTATTATTATTATTACTTTTATTATTATTACTTTTATTACTATAATTATTATTATTATTATTATTAATATTTATATTATTATTACTACTATTTTGTTTATCTTCTTATTTTGTGATAGTTATTAAAAATGATGGTTGGGAAATAATTCTGGTCTTCTAAAATAAAGCTATAGTAATGGCCAAGTTAAAACAGCAATAAAAATAAAGTAACGATATTACAATATGTAATATAATATTTCACATCTTATGTTAAATAACCCTCAACGACAATTACGTAGCTTCTGTGAGAGCGCTTTTAGACGATGCTGATTGTTCCTTTTATGTAATGATATACTGGGTAAACAATTTCGGGTAGGAAGATTCCCAGGCCTAAGTATGGGGTATTTCCCAGGCATTTGCTGTACATCGGCTACTGGAAATATCTTCTGTCAAGAAGATCGTTTGTAGCAGAGTGTGAATGCTCACCGTCCACTTACAAATCCATTTATATTGGTGTCCCATTTAGCAGTTTGAAAAAAAATCCGCATTTTAACCTTTTATTATATGCAATATTTTGCAATCAAATACTGAAGAAATTATTGAGTTTAGCATTTCTGGCAGAAAAGGATAAATTATTCATCAATCTAGTATGTGATACATGTGTTTAACGTGTGGGCGAATATTTGAATTTATAACGTTTTATATCAAAAGTGCATTATAAATATGTTACAAACTCGTTTATATAAATATAAACAAAGTTAGTCTCCTTACACAACGAATGGAAATTCATCTAAAAATACTTTATGCAATTAATACCTTAAGACATACCAGTAGTAATAGCCCCTCAGGGGCCCAATTTATTGGGTACGGGGCGTAGCGACCCCGAGGCACCCGAGCTGCTCCCTCAGGTCCGCGCTTAGCGCGTTTGACTCCTTTTTAGTTTGTCTCCATTTTACTTTTTACTTTTTAACCTCCCTGCTTTTAGTCTGATGGATGCCCCCGTGTTTGATACCGTTCACAGGTGACTGGGTAAGGGCGTGACTCCCAGCACTGGGCCATCATGTAGGGCTAGAGCGTATCCCCTGGTAAAGGCCAGTCCCGGGGAGGGGCCATTACACGCGCTGTAGACTTCCTGTAGGCGATTGGGTCCCTTTGTCTATACACAGGAAGGTGTGACCCTAAGGTTACGTGTTCCAGGCCAGGGCAACTAACCTAAGCCGGGGTGGCGCCCAGGAAGCAGCCTGCCATCGGAGACAGGTGTAATGGTGGAGGATGAATCCGCTATGATGCAAGAAAATCCTCAAATAAATACTAAACGTAAGAGAATGGACATAAGAGGGGTGACTGAGGTGTCTTTCCCTCGTTTCTTGATAATTAACAGAACAGAGGAAGGTCAGTCGTTTATTCACGTGAACCCTTTCATTATTCAAAAAGGTTTGGACAGTATTTCTGGTCCTGTTAAATCGTGCAAGCGCCAACGCAATGGGTCCCTATTGGTGGAAACTGTGAGTGCGTCTCAAACTACTGCGCTTCTTAAGGCAATTTTACTCCACGGATACCCGATCCGTGTCGAGTCCCATCGTACCCTGAATTCCTCCCGAGGAGTTATAACCACTTCTATACTCGACGGTATGACGGACACTGAAATTCAAGGTTATTTAGCCGAGCAGAATGTCACCTCAGTTTATCGTGTGCAGGCTAAGAGAGATGGTGAGGTGCAGCCTACGCGAACACTATTCCTCACATTTAATAGAGCTGAGTTACCAAACAAGATTAGGGCAGGGTATGAGGTAATATCAGTCCGCCCGTATGTTCCTAGCCCTTTAAGGTGTTTCCAATGTCAGCGTTTCGGTCACACCCGCCTGTCTTGTAAGAGCCCTAAATCTGTCTGTGCTACATGTGCCTTAGAAAGCCACGAGGGAGCGTGTTCATCCGCCCCTGTATGCGTGAACTGCCGTGGCCGTCATCCAGCAACATCCCGCGACTGCCCTCGATTTCGAGAGGAGCGCTCTATTCAGGAAATCCGCGTTAAAGAGAAACTTTCGTTCTCTGAAGCCCGGAAACGCTATCAAACCCGCAAGGCGGTCACCGTCGCCGCCTCTCAACACCTCCAACCGTTTCCAGGTGCTGGAATCGGTTGACCCATCTCAGCGGGAGTGCCCTCCCTCCGAGGATTTTATGGAGCAGGAAGCGCCTGCTACTGCTAAACCACCGAGTCCCACGCGCTTAAAGAAAGGACGATTGATTCGTCCCGGTCCGACCAAAAAGTAAGGTGTTGTTTTTATTTCTTTTAACGGTTTTAATAATGTCTATCCTTTCATGGAACGTACGTGGGCTCCGCAGCCGAAGACCTGAACTAGAGTTGCTTTTACGATCGACTGATGCCCTGCTTTTATGCCTTCTGGAGACCAAACTTCGTCCTCAGGATGCTTTCAATATTCGGGGTTACTCTTCGGTAAGATTCGATCTTCCCGCCGAAGACGGCATTCCCGCGCATGGCGGAGTTTTAATATTAATCAGGGATGACGTGCATACTTCCCCCCTGTCTCTCCAATCTAATCTACAGGCGGTAGCAACTACGGTCTCCTTTTCTGGCCTTAGTTTCACAGTCTGCAGCATTTACCTACCTCCATCTCTTCCTGTCTCCGTGGTTGATCTGGACAACCTTCTATACCAGCTGCCACCCCCTATACTGCTTTTGGGGGACTTCAATGCGCACCATCCCTCTTGGGGATCCTCTGTAGAGTGTGCGAGGGGTAGCTTGGTGGCTGATTTTTTGGATCGCCACAATCTTATTTTACTGAATACAGGTGAGCCCACTTTTCTCTCCGACAGCACACATAGTTTTTCCCATCTGGACTTGTCTTTCTGTTCGGCTTCGCTTTCCGTACACTTTGCCTGGCACGTTCTTTCTGATTTGTACTCTAGCGACCATTTCCCCTGTGACATTCGTATCCTGTCTTCCCAAGTACGTCCTCAGCGCACAATGAAGTGGCTTCTGGAAAAAGCAAATTGGAGTCTCTTCCGTTCTCTGGCTGTATTTTCCGGGTGTCCCTTTCCCTCCATTGATGCCATGGTCGAACACCTAAACACGATCATTGTTGCAGCCGCAAATCAGGCTATTCCCCGGTCGTCTTTCCACCCGAGACGAATTCCGGTTCCTTGGTGGACCGACGAATGCCGGGACGCATTGCGTGCACGTCGAGGTGCTTTGCGGGTCTTTCGTCGCCACCCTACGTTAGAGAATTTCATCCGTTACAAACAACTGCGCGCGAAATGCCGCCGAGTTATTAAAGACAGCAAGAGGGCGTCCTGGATTGCCTTCGCCAAATCTTTTAACCGTTTTACTCCTTCATCTGTAGTTTGGAACCGACTGCGCCGGGTTGCGGGCAAACCTGGATTTACGCCCATATCTGGACTCAAGGTATCACATTGTGTACTTACTACTCCCAAGGATGTAGCAAATACCTTAGGTCGGAATTTCGCTGAGATCTCGAGCTCTGCCCAATACCCCCCTGCCTTTCGCTCTATTCAGGAGCGAGTTGATCCTTGTGGATTTAGCTTTGCCTCAGACAACCAAGAGTGCTACAATGTCCCATTTTCGTCCAGGGAATTGGAACATGCGTTATCTGCATCTCGGCATTGCGCTCCAGGGCCAGATGGCATCCATGTTGCTATGCTGCAGCATTTATCAACTGAGGGCATGCATTTTTTACTCAAAATTTTTAACCGTATTTGGTGTGATGGCACATTTCCATGCGCTTGGCGAGTGGCGACAGTCATTCCTATCCTTAAGCCTGGAAAGGACCCACACCTTCCTTCCAGTTACCGCCCCATTTCCCTCACCAGTTGCGTGTGCAAGGTGATGGAACGAGTCATTAATGGGCGGCTTATGTGGTGGTTGGAGTCGCGGCACCTACTGACGAACATCCAGTGCGGTTTCCGTCGTCATCGATGTTCCATCGACCATCTTGTGTCTCTGTCCACCCATATAATGGACGGATTTGTGAGAAAATGACAAACTGTTGCGGTATTTTTTGATTTGGAGAAGGCTTACGATACCTGCTGGAGGGGCGGTATCCTTCGTACGCTTAATGATTGGCATATATGTGGTCGGATGTCTGTTTTTATTCGGGAGTTTATGATGGACCGGGTTTTTAACGTACGCGTGGGGTCAGTTTTATCTTCTCGTTTTACTCAAGAGAACGGTGTACCGCAGGGCTCGGTACTTAGTTGTACACTGTTTGCCATCGCCATCAATTCCATAGCTGAGTGCTTACCACCGGGAATCCAATCGTCGTTATTCGTAGACGATTTTGCGATTTATCTTTCCTCCAGGAGAACCTGTCTTTTGGAACGCCGCCTCCAATGCTGTCTGGACCGCCTCTACCTTTGGAGCGTACGTAATGGGTTCCGTTTCTCCGCAGAGAAGACCGTCTGCATGAACTTCTGGCGTCATAAGGTGTATCCTTCACCATCTCTCCACCTTGGCCCAGAAGCTCTTGTTTTCGCGGACGAAGTTAGATTCCTGGGCTTAATCTTTGACAGAACATTAAGCTGGTCTTCGCATGTAGCACAGCTCAGAGGCCGGTGTGAACGTTCTCTGTGTATTTTACGGGTTTTAAGTGGCACATCCTGGGGAGCCGACCGGACTGTTCTTTTACGTTTTTATCGATCTTTAATCCGGTCCAAACTGGATTATGGCTGTATAGTATATGGCTCAGCGCGACCTTCCGTTCTTCGTCGTCTTAACCCCATTCACCACCGGGGTATCCGTGTCGCTGTTGGTGCATTCCCCACCAGTCCTGTGTCGAGTTTATGTGCGGAGGCTGGGGAACCTCCGTTGTTTTATCGTAGGGATCTTTTACTTTCTACGTATGGTTGTCGACTGGCTACGCAACCTCGTCATCCTGCGAATGAACCGTTTTTCAATGTATCTCTCGCCCCATTTTATGCTGCTCGGTCTTTTACTCCTAAGCCCGCTGGCTTTCGTTTCCGAGAGCTGTTAAGGACGATGGACCTGGACTTACCTGCTTTTTTCTTGGCCGGGGAAACCTCCTCTCCCCCTTGGCTCTTAGCAGAGGCCCCCGTCCATCTTGGGCTTACGGCCTGTCCTAAGTCCTCGACTGCAGCACCATTCATTCTTAGTCATTTTAACGAGATTGTCTCTTACTTTGCTGGATGTAATTTTATATATACCGACGGTTCTAAATCCGACACAGGTGTAGGATGTGCCTTTGTTTTTAATGGAGCTAGTTTTACATATGGTCTTAACGTTGCGACATCTATTTTTATGGCGGAGCTTTATGCTATATATCGGGCTATTTTATTTATTTCTCACCACGGGCTGAGGAACAATGTCATTTGTTCCGATTCTCTGAGTGCCCTTTTATCTCTTAAACGCCTGTACACCTACCATCCTCTTGTGCAGAAAGTTCAGGATGCAGTGTCTTCGCTTCTGGCAGTTGGTGTCAGAGTCACTCTGCTATGGGTACCTGGACACGTGGGACTCCCGGGTAATGAGGCCGCGGATGTCGCAGCTAAATCCGCCATTTTAGACCCTGCAGAGTACGAGCAACGCTTTTATGTAGGGGATTTTAAACATTGTATACGTCGAGTAATTCTCTCGCGCTGGCGCGATGAGTGGGATATCATTCCCCACAATAAGCTTCGAGAAATTAAATCCACCCCTTTTCATTGGTCGACTTCTTCTCGCGCAGCCCGTCGCGAGGAAGTGATTTTAGCTCGTCTTCGAATAGGGCACTGCCGATTTACTCACCGTCACCTTTTTAATGGTCAACCAGCTCCAGATTGCCCACGATGTGACCACCCCTTTACGGTGCGTCACATTTTACTCGAATGCCCTCATCTGGCAACTTTTAGACTTGCCCTGGGTTTGCCCTCCTCTATTGAGGAGCTACTTGCCGATGATGTGGTTGCTGTGGAACGAGTGCTCCGCTTTATCCGTGTTTGTGACTTTTGGAGCAAGGTGTAAATTTTACTGGTTTTACCCATGACGGTAATTTCCGAATATTTTAGGACTTTAATCCTTTTGTAGCCAATTTTATCCTTGTTCTTTGTTTTAAGGGGTTTCATTGAAATATTTTTAGGCCATTATAACAGTTAATATCTGAGCTCTTGCAGCTGCGTTTTGATCTGGTCTGTTGATGAGAATTTAACCCCCGTTATTAAAAGCGGGTTTTATATTATTGCACAAAGTGCTACTGTTGCGCAGATTTCGGTGTGTCTGTGCGCTTATGACCTCGTAGTTTTGCGCCCTTTAAGCAATAATCATCATCATCAGTAGTAATAGGTGCACTTGAGTCCACCAATCAGATGGCTCCATTCTGGTCACGTGACCTCCCACCAGCCAATCAGAATGCTTCTAGCGGGAAATTCAAATTCCTTTGGGCAGCCGCCAGGCCATGATTTAACAGGTCAGCCGCCATCTTTTTTAAAGCCCCCCGCTGCTGCTAATTTATTTTCTTATTATTGATGCATAATCTACCTTTTATAGATCTATTTGAATTTGACCTCAAAGAGTTCACCTTAACAGACCAGGTATTGTCACGGTAAGGCATTAAAAGGCCAATTTTGGAGTAAGACTTCCCTATCCCCGATTATTGGTGCCCTCAAAGGTTGCTGCTAGTTTATTTTGTTATTAATTATTTAAAAAGCTCTAATACTCTTACGGCGGCAAATGATATTAGATGTCAAGCGTCCCTCTTAAAATCAGTTACCACATGCGTTGCAAAAGAAGCTTTCGTTCATTGCCTGTAGAATAATAAATTATAAGAGCGTGAGGTGAAACAAAGTTGCATGCCTTTAAGATGCGATGTATGGAGGAAAGGCAAGACTTGTTTTCATTGACCTACATTCCAATAGCTTTAAGATGTAACAGACTGCAGTCTTTGTTGCACTTAACGGTGCAGCGAGTTCAGTTACCGCATGCGTTGCAAAATGCTTGCCAAGCAGCGTTTTATTCAATGAATTATATGAGCGTGAGGTGAAACAAAGTTGCATGAGTTTAAGATGTATTAAACGATGTGGAGGAAAGGTAAGACTTTCATTGACCTACATTACAATGTCTTTTGGTAGTTGATAAACATATATAAGACTGCAGTTTTGTTGCACTTAACAGAGAGTAGTTGGGTAAGTACCTACTAAGTGTTTTATGCTTAAAGAGTTCAACACTGATCTAACTCAGATTTTTAAATTTGTTTACAAAACATTCTCTTTTGAAAACAGCTTAGATCATTGTTACGCATAATAATGTATGGAATAGACAAAAATATATCGCTTAAACTTTAACAAGCCATTCTGGTGTAGTATTGTCGTGTTAAGGAATTCCAAAAAAAAAAAATTCTCTTAACAACCCATTTTTTAATTATGAAGGAAATGTTTAAAATATAACACTAAGGTATTATTAGCCACTTAAGGTATTGTTACGTTAAGTGTTAATTACTATAAAAATATATCATTTACTCTCAATTCTTGTTAAGCATGAAGGAATCGGCTGTTAATACATCAGCCTCGAACGGTCCAAGTGTTGTTACGTTAAGTATGAAGGAATCGGAGATGCTGCTAAAATACCACACTCATCCTTAACAGTTATATTTGAAGGACTCAGCCAAAATATCGTCTAACAGACCATTTTTTTGGTTCGATAGCTCTACTTCCTATAAGTTTTAGCATGTAGCCTACGAGAGTTCGTTGTTTGGAAGGTAGGCTAAAGAAGATCGATGCTTAGTTTGAGACATTTTTGTGATAACGGTATTGCCACGCCCTGAGTGTAAAATCTTGGATGTTTTGAATAACTGATTTTTGAGATAAATATACAATCTTTATTATTTTGCAAAGAAAGTTATGTGTTACCTGAAGAATCTCTGTGGAAGTGACGTCAGGTGGGAGGAAGACTGAATGGAAGAGGAGGGGAGGAGCGGTTCTTTGGCAGAATGAAATCATTGAGTCATATATAAAGCATTTATTTTACAAAAGTTTTACATGTCAAACAAAGGTTTGAGACATACACCACACCACCAAAATTTATCAAAGTTTAACATTTCAAAAATAAATTCATCTTCACAAGTGAACATTTTTGTATGTTTCAGAACTTTATATGCATTTTTTCTGTAACACAAAAAATGACACAACTTTTCGTTTTCCATGCGGAAATATTTGGCTGTAAGTCTGACTGGAAATTCAAATGGAATAATATTTTCAATTGATATGTCAAATGCATATCCATGCTCTAAAATAAAAGAATATTTTCCATAATTGGTGTCCGCATGAAAAAAAACGCAAATTGCTGTTTTGAAATAAAATGTTAGATGCTAATCCTTTTAGAGACGAAGGATTTTTTACTGAAATGTTAAAAATGCCACTGTTTGGGTAATTGCATCCGAAAGAAGTAACATACCTATTTACACAATTCCATCCATTTGAATTTACTGCAGGATCACAAAAATAATTTAATACAAATGATTGATTAACAAATGAACCGATTATTACATATTTTTTTGAAAGTAAAATCTAGTGTTTTGAAAATGAAATACATGAAATCTACCCAGTTGTTTTCCAATGATACACACTTTTCAGCATTTACACATACAACCTTGAGCAGAAAACTTTTTTTCCCTCATTCTTTACCTTCCACATGACATAGTTGGTTGCATATGTACCTTTTTTAGCATACATAAAGGTAAAACGTACATTTTTTTAACACAAATGAACAGTGTTGTGTTAGTAAATAAAATTCATCTTGGCATTTCATGGCTATGTATAAAGTAGCATATGAAGGTTTTTTTGGTATTTTACCTGCTAAATATGCAACGAGCGGTCCTGTCAATGCAGCACAAACCTGGTCATTGCACACTATGCAAAATATCCATACAATAGTGGGCCAAAATGTGGGAAAGTGCGTGGGAGTGAATTCTTCGAAAAGCTGAATGTTGCCTGTTAGCGCCTGTAAGGCATGGTATCGCTTTGTTAATTTATTTTGGCCTTGAATTATCAGTTCTTCCATAATTACCTAAAAAAACCATTAGTATTAGTATTTTCCGGTGCTGCCAAAACCCTTATTCCCTCTAGAAGTATCTTTTAAAACTTTGACGTACTTTATTTTTGGAATTATTATTTTTTCACAAATTAACTGAGCTATTTTTTTATTTTATGATTGCAGTTGGAATTGTTTGTCAACAAAACACATATTTCTCCAGTAAAGTCTCTATCTACGCATCCCCCTGCAATGCTGAGACCTAAAACAGATAAACTTGATTTCTCTGCGATACGGATGTATGTGTTTAGAGGAGGTGTAGCCGAAATTCCAATAGGTATTTTAATTGTTTCGTGAGGATGTATTGCATATGCTTTTGGAGAGAACACATCTAGTCCAGCCGATTCTTCAGTACACCTTACAGGCATTATTGCATGTTTATTAAGTAATACTATTTGAAGCGTCATCTGAAAATAAAGAATTTAAGTAGTGAGTTTTTAATAGCATTTTGGTCTGTAAATCCTGAATACAAAAAAAAAAATGTTAGGTGAAGTTTTCTACTGTTTTTTCAGGTATACTTTTTGAGAAGATACATTTGAATAGCGGTTCCACTATCTTAATCAAAACTGATGGATCACATTGGGTGAGTAATTTTGATGTGCCGATAACATGATCAGGAAGTTTTCAGATCACTAATTCAGAATTTAAGTAGTGAACTTTTTAATTGTAATATCATAAGCATTTTTGTCTGTAAATCCTGAATACAAAAATGTTAGACGAAGTTTTCTACTGTTAATATCCAATAAATCCTGTTCCTCAAATGCTTCGGTGTACTTTTTGGGAAGATACACTTAAATAGCATTTCCACAATCTTTTTCAAGTTTAATCAAAACTGATGGACCATATTGGGTGAGCAATTTTGATGCGCCAGTCACTTGATAAGGAACATTTTTTTCCAATTCGCTAATTCTTATGGTCTTTGTGTTTTGAATCTGACTGAATCTACTAACAAAATCCATCTGCAAAGAACAAAAGAATATATATAACTATTTGTGTATAGTCTTATTTTCAAGACTGCTTGAAAAATAGATAAATGCAACTTACCGCTCTCGCCAAGCAACAGCAGAGTGTCGATGAGTGAATGAAAAGGGAATTCTTTGTGCAGCTTATATAGTGCAAGAAATGACCTGCATTCTAGACTATGCCCTCTTAGCCTTCTGCAATCGAGACTACGCCTTCATGACATTCCCCCTCCGAGAGGTACAAGATTCAGATATAAAGGCATAGGAAGCCTCGGTTCAGTTACCAGTTTCGGTCTGCACTTGCATCAGATAGTACAGCATTTGTATATTTTATCTTGAGAGTAAGTATATTTGTCAGCAAAGACTTTGTTTAGAAAATATTGAGCACACGATAGGTTTAACGCAAACACTTTGTTAATTTTCTAGCATGGAAAATATTACAATTTTGAATGAGGCAAGAAGAGCATACGATAGGTTTAACGCACATGGTCGTTACTATGAAATTCAAATTAATCCTTCTCCTTCAAACAAAAATCCCATTTCTTATTTTAAAAATACCATGCAGCAGTTTTTGGATTTTGTATTGGCAGACGTAAGATCGAAAGATATGGTAGGTCTGACCATTACAAATTCCATCAATTCCCAGGACAGAGCAATAGGACTTAGCTTTCGTCGCAGGGATCAAATGTCCTTAGGCGTTTTAATGTCTGTCTTTGAGAAGGTGTGCCAGTCTAATGCTAACTTTAATGCTACGGACGTGCTGTCGGTGAAGGTTCACCATATTCAGATGCCTTCAGGAAGCGGAAGGGTGAAGACGAAAGGTCGTAAATTATCTCTTTTATCCCATTTAAAAAGAAGCATTGTCAGAGTAATTTCCAAAACGAACTGTTTGGCTCATGCTCTGGTGATTGCAATAGCACATTTTACTAGAGATCCAGACTACACCTCCTACAGAAAGGGTAGGAAAATTCACTCTAAACTTGAGCAGCTCCTAAGAGCTGCAAATGTTGATTTGACTGCCGGAGGAGGAGTTGTAGAATTGCAAAAATTTCAACATTATCATCACGATTTTCGCATAATAGTTTATTCTGGATTGTATTGTGAAAATGTTATTTTTGATGGCAATATTAATTCGGTAAAACGATTGAATCTTCTGTACGACTCTGTTGAAAAACACTATGATGTAATTGTAAATATAACTGGTGCCCTGGCTGCAGAATATGTGTGCCAGGGTTGTAACAAGGGAATGAAATACAATGGAGCTAAGACACACGTATGTAAATTTCAATGTTCGGGATGCTTTACGGTGCCTCCTTGTTCCTTCGAAGGTAGTAATATATTCTGAAATGATTGTAATAGGTATTTTAGGAGTGAAACTTGCATTGCTAATCATAGGCGGAATAGAGTGGGTGGAAGATTAGTTTGCGAATGGAAGCGGCACTGTTCCAATTGCAACGCACTGTTAAACACTAACCATCAATGTCACATGGTATTTTGTAAAAATTGCAACCGAAACGAGATGTCTGGGCACTTGTGTTACATGCCTACGCTTAGTCCAAGAGTTCCCTCTTCCAAGAAGGTTCTTTTCATTTTCTATGACATTGAATGCACGCAGTCCACGCGAATAGGCAACGCCTTTCTCCACGTTCCCATACTCTTGTGTGTCAAACAATTTTGTTTTTTGTGCGAAAGGAATAAGGACGCGAGTGTCGACTGTTTGCAGTGCAGTAAACGTAGACACTCATTTTGGGGTGATGATTGCATTGGGCAGTTTGTCGAATATTTACGAAGAGACAGACCATTTTGCGACAAAGTAATTGTCAGTGCTCATAATACTAGGGCTTACCATCTAATGTTCATTCTTGATTATGCCATACGACAAGAGTGGACGCCAAATTTGGTGATGAACGGTGCCAAAATATTGTGCATGAAAATGGAGCATATAACATTTTTGGATAGTCTAAATTTTTTACCAATGAAACTGAGAAGTTTGCCAAAGCTTTTGGAATAGATTCTGTTAAAAAGGGGTACTATCCGCATTTTTTTAACATCCCGGAAAACTTAAATTATGTAGGATCGTATCCACAACCAGACTATTATGGCGTGAATCAAATAACAGTAGTTGAACGGAAAGAATTCTTTGATTGGTATCAAACGGCAAAAGATGGTGTTTTTTATAATAAAAAGGAATTAGAAATGTACTGTTAGGCAGATGTTGCAGTACTCAGAGAAGCTTGCTGTATTTTTAGAAATACTTTCTTAAACATCGGGAACATTGACGTTTTTCAAGAATCTATCACAATTGCTTCTGCTTGCAATAAAGTATTTAGAAAGAAATTCTTAAAGTCAAACACCGTGGGTCTCATTCCGTGTGGGGGCTATAGAAAGGCAGATAGACAGTCGCAAAAGGCTCTCGTGTGGCTAAGATATGAAGAGGTAAGCAGGGGCATTTGCATTAGGCATGCGGGCAACGGCAGAGAGTATCGACTGCCCGAGCTACCCAACCTCAAAGTTGACGGATTTTGCCAAGAGACGAAAGAAGTTTTTTGCTTCAACGGATGCTACTGGCACGGGCATCATTGTCTAGATAACAGAGACGTGCCCGTCATGGAAAGTACCATGGAGACGCTCGCAGATAGATACGAACAAACCATGGCTCGCTTAGATAGCCCCTCAGGGGCCCAATTTATTGGGTACGGGGCGTAGCGACCCCGAGGCACCCGAGCTGCTCCCTCAGGTCCGCGCTCAGCGCGTTTGACTCATTTTTAGTTTGTCTCCATTTTACTTTTAACTTTTAAACCTCCCTGCTTTTAGTCTGATGGATACCCCCGTGTTTGACACGGTTCAAAGGTGACTGGGTAAGGGCGTCACTCCCAGCACTGGGTCATCATGTAGGGCAAGAGCGTATCCTCTGGTAAAGGCCAGGCCCGGGGAGGGGCCATTACACGTGCTGTAAGCTTCCTGTAGGCGATTGGGTCCCTTTGTCTGTACCCAGGAAGGTGTGACCCTGAGGTTACTTGTTCCAGGCCAGGGCAACTAACCTAAGCCGGGGTGGCGCCCAGGAAGCAGCCTGCCATCGGAGACAGGTGTAATGGTGGAGGATGATACCGCTATGGTACAACCAAATCCTCATTTTAATACTAAGCGTAAGAGATTGGACGCAAGAGAGGTGGCTGAGGTGTCTTTCCCTCGTTTCCTAGTAATCACCAGAACTGAGGAGGGTCAGTCTTTTACGCATGTGAACCCTTTTGTCATTCAAAAAGGTCTGGATGGTATTTCTGGCCCCGTTAAATCATGCACGCGGCTGCGCAACGGGTCCTTATTAGTTGAGATAGTGAGTGCATCACAAACTAGCGCGCTACTCAAGGCCATCTTACTCCACGGGTACCCGATCCGTGTCGAGTCACATCGCACCCTGAACTCCTCCCGGGGAGTAGTGACCACATCTGTACTGGATGGCATGACCGATACGGAAATTCAAGGTTATTTGGCCGAACAGAATGTCATCTCTGTGTATCGTTTGCAGACAAAGAAGGATGGCGAGGTACAGCCTACTCGTACATTGTTCCTCACCTTTAGTAGGGTTGAGTTACCGTCCAAGATCAGAGCAGGGTATGAGGTCATCACGGTCCGCCCGTACGTCCCTAGCCCTTTACGATGCTTCCAATGTCAGCGTTTCGGCCATACCGGATTATCTTGCAAGAGCCCTAAATCGATTTGTGCTACATGTGCCTTAGAAAGTCATGAGGGAGCATGTTCATCCGCTCCTGTATGTGTGAATTGCCGTGGTTCTCATCCGGCCACATCCCGTGACTGCCCTCGATATTGGGAGGAGCGCTCTATACAGAAAATCCGCGTTAAAGAGAAACTTTCGTTCTCTGAGGCCCGGAAACGTTATCAAGCCTGTCTACCTCCTGTGCCAAAGCTTGGTACGTATAGCTCTGTAGCCGCAACTGCGATTTCGCGACGTGACAGTAGCACTCAAACGTGCGACCTGGTTTTTTCTACCACACCTCCGCCTGCCAGTGCCAAGCGCCCAACTACGGTAGCCAAGCCAGTTGTTTTTGCCGCTAATCCCATTAAATTTAAGACGGCCTATACAAGGACTGACTTTTTAAAATCGTCCGCAAGTGAGGGAAAGACAAAGAAAAAAGACAACAGTCCGTCACTTCCTCGGAGGTCGAGCTCCCACGATGGCTCTGGGAGCAGGCCTATAAGGCGGTCACCATCACCGCCTCTCTCCACCTCCAACCGTTTCCAGGTATTGGAATCGGTTGATCCTTCTCAGCAGGAGAAGCCTCCCTCTGAGGATTCAATGGAGCAGCATGCTCCTGCTCCTGATAAACCACCGAGTCCCACGCGTTTAAAAAAAGGACGATTGATTCGCCCTGGACCGTCCAAAAAGTAAGGTGGAAACTTTTTAGCTTATTTTCTCTAATTTTAACAATGGCTATCCTTTCGTGGAATGTGCGTGGTCTCCGTAGCAGAAGACCTGACCTCGAGTTAATTTTACGTTCTACTGACCCTCTGCTTGTGTGTCTCCAAGAGACCAAGCTTCGCCCAGGTGATTCTTTTAATTTACGCGGTTACTCTTCGGTGAGGTTTGATCTCCCTCCCGCAGATGGCACTCCCGCTCACGGCGGAGTTCTAATTTTAATTAAAGATGACGTGTACAGTACTTCACTACAGCTCCAGACTCCTTTGCAAGCTGCTGCAGCTACAGTTCACTATTCTGACCTTAGTTTTTCTGTCTGCACTGTTTATTTACCTCCGTCCGGCACCATCACTACAGTTGACCTGGACGATCTTCTGTCTCAGGTACCACCCCCTGTCCTACTTTTGGGAGATTTTAATGCACACCATCCCCTGTGGGGTTCCAACACGGAGTGTGCCAGGGGCAGCATATTGGCAGAATTTCTCGACCGTCACAATCTTGTTCTGCTCAATACTAGTCAACCTACTTTTCTTTCTGACAGCACTCACAGCTTTTCACACTTGGACTTATCTATTTGTTCTGCCTCACTTGCTGTGCATTTCACCTGGAACGTCATCTCCGATTTATATTCCAGTGACCACTTTCCGTGTCAGATCCATGTACTCTCTTCGAACGCACATTCACAGCGCGCGCCAAAATGGCTCATTGATAAGGCGAATTGGCCTCTTTTTCGATGTATGGCCGAATTTTCAGGGTGTGAATTTCCATCTTTCGACATCGCGATCGAACATCTCCGTACGGTCATCATATCAGCCGCAGATAAGGCTATTCCCCGGTCGTCTTGTCACTCTAGACGCTTACCGGTTCCCTGGTGGACCGATGAATGCCGGGATGCGTTGCGTGCACGCCGTGGTGCTCTCCGAGTTTTTCGTCGCCACCCTACTTCAGCAAATATGATTTGCTATAAACAACTTCGCGCCAAATGCCGCCGAGTCATCAAGGATAGCAAAAAGGCTTCTTGGATTTCTTTTACCTCTTCTTTTAACCGCACAACGCCTTCATCCGTATTTTGGGAACGGCTACGCCGCGTTGCTGGAAAACCAAGGTTTACATCTATACCCGGTCTTAGGATTTTAAATCGAGTGCTCACTACTCCGACTGACGTCGCCAATGTCTTAGGGCGAACCTTCGCTGATGTTTCGAGCTCCGCCAATTACCCGGCTTCATTTCGCGCAGTAAGGGAGCAGGTTGAGAAGAAAGTTTTCTCATTTTCCTCCGACCATCAGGAGAGCTACAACTTTCCTTTTACCGCCAGGGAACTGGAGCATGCCCTTTCCACCTCTCGACATTGCGCACCGGGGCCAGACGACATTCATGTTGCCATGTTGCAGCATTTATCTGCAGAAGGCAAAGCTTTTTTATTACGAACTTTTAATTTTATTTGGTGTCATGGCACATTTCCCAGCGCTTGGCGATTGGCCACCGTCATTCCTATTCTCAAGCCTGGAAAGGACCCACACCTTCCTTCCAGTGACCGTCCCATTTCCCTCACCAGTTGCGTGTGTAAGGTGATGGAACGAATCATTAACGGGCGCCTTATGTGGTGGTTGGAGTCGAGGCACCTACTGACGAACATCCAGTGCGGTTTCCGTCGTCATCGATGTTCCATCGACCATCTTGTGTCTCTTTCCACCCATATAATGGACGGATTTGTGAGAAAGTGCCAAACTGTTGCCGTATTTTTTGATTTGGAAAAGGCTTACGATACCTGCTGGAGGGGCGGTATCCTTCGTACGCTTAATGATTGGCATATATGTGGTCGGATGTCTGCTTTTATTCGGGAGTTTATGATGGACCAGGTTTTTAACGTTCGTGTGGGTTCAGTTTTATCTTCTCGTTTTACTCAAGAGAACGGTGTACCGCAGGGCTCGGTACTTAGTTGTACACTGTTTGCCATCGCCATCAATTCCATAGCAGAGTGTTTACCACCGGGAATCCAATCGTCTTTATTCGTAGACGATTTTGCGATTTATCTTTCCTCCAGGAGAACCTGTCTTTTGGAACGCCGCCTCCAATGCTGTCTGGACCGCCTCTACCTTTGGAGCGTACGTAATGGGTTCCGTTACTCCGCAGAGAAGACCGTCTGCATGAACTTCTGGCGTCATAAGGTGTATCCTTCACCATCTCTCCACCTTGGCCCAGAAGCTCTTGTTTTCGCGGACGAAGTTAGATTCCTGGGCTTAATCTTTGACAGAACATTAAGCTGGTCTTCGCATGTAGCACAGCCGGTGTGAACGTTCTCTGTGTATTTTACGGGTTTTAAGTGGCACATCCTGGGGAGCCGACCGGACTGTTCTTTTACGTTTTTATCGATCTCTAATCCGGTCCAAACTGGATTATGGCTGTATAGTATATGGCTCAGCGCGACCTTCCGTTCTTCGTCGTCTTAACCCCATTCACCACCGGGGTATCCGTGTTGCTGTTGGTGCATTCCCCACCAGTCCTTTGTCGAGTTTATGTGCGGAGGCTGGGGAACCTCCGTTGTTTTATCGTAGGGATCTTTTACTTTCTGCTTATGGTTGTCGACTGGCTACACAATCTCGTCATCCTGCGAATGAACCGTTTTTTAATGTGTCTCTCGCCCCATTTTACGCTGCTCGGTCTTTTACTCCTAAGCCCGCTGGCTTTCGTTTCCGGGAGCTGTTAAGGACGATGGACCTGGACTTACCTGATTTTTTCTTGGCCGGGGAAACCTCCTCTCCCCCTTGGCTCTTAGCAGAGGCCCCCGTCCATCTTGGGCTTACGGCCTGTCCTAAGTCCTCGACCGCAGCACCATTCATTCTTAGTCATTTTAACGAGATTGTCTCTTACTTTGCTGGATGTAATTTTATATATACCGACGGTTCTAAATCCGACACAGGTGTAGGATGTGCCTTTGTTTTTAATGGAGCTAGTTTTACATATGGTCTTAACGTTGCGACATCTATTTTTATGGCGGAGCTTTATGCTATATATCGGGCTATTTTATTTATTTCTGACCACGGGCTGGGGAACAGTGTCATTTTTTCCGATTCTCTGAGTGCCCTTTTATCTCTTAAACGCCTGTACACCTACCATCCTCTTGTGCAGAAAGTTCAGGATGCAGTGTCTTCGCTTCTGGCCGCTGGTGTCAGAGTGACTCTGCTATGGGTACCTGGACACGTGGGACTCCCGGGTAATGAGGCCGCGGATGTCGCAGCTAAATCCGCCATTTTAGACCCTGCAGAGTACGAGCAACGCTTTTATATAGGGGATTTTAAACACTGTATACGTCGAGGAATTCTCTCGCGCTGGCGCGATGAGTGGGATATCATTCCCCAAAATAAGCTTCGAGAAATTAAATCCACCCCTCTTCATTGGTCGACTTCTTCTCGCGCAGTCCGTCGCGAAGAAGTGATTTAAGCTCGTCTTAGAATAGGGCACTGCCGATTTAGTCACCGTCACCTTTTTAATGGTCAACCAGCTCCAGATTGCCCACGATGTGACCACCCCTTTACGGTGCGTCACATTTTACTCGATTGCCCTCATCTGGCAACTTTTAGACTTTCCCTGGGTTTGCCCTCCTCTATTGAGGAGCTACTTGCCGATTATGTGGTTGCTGTGGAACGAGTTCTCCGCTTTTTCCGTGTTTGTGACGTTTGGAGCAAGGTGTAAATTTTAATGGTTTTACCCATGAAGGTAATTTCCGAATATTTTAAGACTTTTGTCCTTTTGTAGACAATTTTATCCTTGTTGTTTGTTTTAAGGGGTTTCATTGTTATATTTTTAGGCCATTATAACACTTAATATCTGAGCTCTTGCGGCTGCTTTTTTATCTGGTCTGTTGATGAGAAGTTAACCCCAGTTATTAATAGCGGGTTTTATATTATTGCACAAAGTGCTACTGTTGCGCAGATTTCGGTGTGTCTGGGCGCTAATAACCTAGTAGTTTTGCGCCCTTTAAGCAATAATCATCATCATCGCTTAGATAGAATTGTGGCCGCAGGATACGTGTGTCACGTTATGTGGGAATGTGAATTTGAGGAAATTTTGAAAAATCATCCCGCCTTGAGCAATGATCCAATTGTAAAGAGTGTACCTCTCGTCCTCCGCGATTGCCTCTATGAAGGAAGAACGGAAGCAATGAGAACTTATTGCAAGACCGACGATGAAACACGTATTATATATTACGATGTTATGTCTTTGCAAATATTTCAAGTTTCCTGTTGGACATCCTACAATTTACATTGGTGAAGAATGCTCTAATATACCAGAGATGTTACAAAAAGAAGGAGTGGCCAAGTGCAGAGTTTTTCCAAAGAACAGAGAACTGTATCATCCAGTTTTGCCTTATCGCTGCCGTCAAAAATTGATGTTTTGCCTTTGTAGAACGTGTGCCGAAGAGGGGGAAGAAGAAGAAGAATGCACTCATGACGAGAGTCAACGAGAAATTACCGGCACGTGGGTTGTAGACGAAATACGAAAGGCTGTCGACATGGGCTATGAAGTTAGACAGATTTTCGAATTTTACGAATATAAAATTCAGCAATATGATCCAGTAGAAAACCAAGGAGGTCTCTTTGTGCAGTACATAAATACGTTTCTAAAATTGAAGGCAGAGGCCAGCGGTTATCCCTCCTGGGTTACCAGCGAAGAGGACAAGGAAGAGTACGTGCAGAACTTCTTTCAAAGTGAGGGAATTCTTCTGGATAAGACGGCGATTCGCAAGAATCCCGGTGTCAGATCCTTGTCCAAACTCTGCCTAAACAGCTTTTGGGGAAAACTCACATAGCAGGGCAACAGATCACGCACAAAGATGATAACGGAACTTTAGGAACTGTACAAGTTTTTGACCACGCCCGGCCTAGAGGTTCAAAATGTGATGTTTGCAAGCGACAAGGTCGCGTGGTTGTCTTGGCGCTACCTGGAGGAGGAGGAAGCCCCTTCACTGAAGCACACGAACGAAGTCCTTGGAGCTTACGTTACTACCGGCGCAAGACTTAAACTTTACAGTTACCTAGAAGCTCTGAACAGAAAGATACTGTATACCGATACGGACTCGATATTTTTCCTAGCCAAGGATGGAGAACAATGTAGCGTTCAATGCGGAGATAATCTAGGCGACATGACGGACGAACTAACTGACTACGGTTCCCATTCCTACATTTGCGAGTTCGTATCCGGAGGACCAAAGAATTACGCCTATAAGATCAAACTGCCAAACAATGATTTTTAAACTGCGTGCAAAGTGCGAGGAATAACTATTAATTACTCTTCTTTGCAGCTAGTTAATTTTGAGTCCATAAAGGAGATGATATTAAAGGAGAGGGAGGAGGAGGTGATTGCGGTTAGAACGGAAAGCAAAATTAAACGCAAAAGAGTAATTGTCATCTCCGAACCAGAAGACAAAATATACAGGATATGCTTTCACAAGCGGAGACGACTGACCGATGGCTCGCACGATTCCGTCCCCTTCGGGTATATAAAGCCCGACTGACTTGCTGCCAAGACTCATTATGGATTTCGAGGTGGAGGCAGCAGTGCAGAAATATCTAAAGGCGAAAAGGGGACTGCGAACTCTCACGAATGAGGAGCTATCTCTCATTCCGGCGGAAGTGTTTAATCAGTTTCCCCCTTTTGACGTATGTTACGTGTGGCACAGACTATCCGACGAGCACAGGAAGTCTTTGAGAAAATTTTGCCGTAAAAGGTGTTATGAGCTTCAAGTTCCAGCATCCTTTCACACTCATTGTTAGCGGCAGCACGGGATCTGGCAAAACGGTATTTTGTGTAAGATTGATTAAAAACTTGCAACATTTATGCACGGTTAGAAAATTTAGTAGCATATTGTGGTGTTACAGCGAAAAGGCTGCAGTTCCAGAAGAACTAAATAAATTTGGAATTAAATTTCATGTTGGTGTTCCCGAATTTAGGAACGAGAAGGGGCAACCAAAACTTATTATGTTGGATGATCAGTTAAACTCTGCCTATTCGAGAGAGGTGTGTGACTTGTTTACCAAGGGAAGCCATCACAGAAACCTAAGTGTGATTCTGATCACCCAAAACCTGTTTCATCAGGGAAAATATTGCGGAGACATTTCCTTAAATGCCAAATACATTGTGGTTTTTAAAAACGTTAGGGATACAAATCAGGTAGCGTATTTGGCCAGGCAAATATATCCCGAGGACTGGAAATCGCTTTTCGAGGCTCATTTAGACGCCACTAACAAACCTCACGGTTACTTGCTCTTTGACCTTTGCCAGGAGACAAACGATTTCCTTCGATTCAGAACCAACATATCTCCCTCGGACTTTCCAACTATTGTCTACGCTCCGGGAAATGAGCAAACGAGTAAAATCGAACTATCACCTACTGCACGTGCTTAAAAAGGCAAAACCCCAATTAAGAAGGGCCATTTTGGAGAAGGCTGACAAAGAGCTGGTGTTGACCATTGCAGAGTGCTCTCTTAACGTCCTGAACGGCAACTGCAAGTTGACCAAATGCACAAAACTTAAATTGAAAAAGTATAAGAACACTCTCAGGCGACTTGTAGACAAAAAGCAGAAAAATAAGAGACAATTGATCATTCAGAGGGGTGGATTTTTAATACCTTTGCTTTCGGCAGTGCTGACAGGTCTCTCCACTCCGATATAAACCTAAATGCTGCAAAAATTGTTACTGGTTTCCCAACAGTATTTAGACTCCTACTGTAAGAGGAAAAAGAGAAGAAAAACCGTCAGATCTGATCCTTACAAGGATTTGCTCAAATTGAGATTGCGACGTCATCAGCGTCTTCGGCCTTTGACGGTGCCATCGCAGCAGCAGCAGCAGCAGCCTCCGTCACCTCCACTGCAGATCAAGAGAAGACTGAGCTTCTCTCCCGGCGAGGAAACCATCTACGAAGCTGAGGAGGTGCAAGAAGAGGAGGAGGAGGAGGAGCAAAAACCTGAGCCTGAAGAGGAGGAGGAGCAAAGTGCACAGTTGCCTTTGCCAGAGGAGGAGAAAAACGAAATAGAATCGTTCACTAGTCAGAATTTTGGTTACCTACCAGGTCCTTACTTGGCTCCCTATCTTCACACTCCGAGAGCCACCGATACTATTTTCGGCATTTACAAAGATAAAGAGGGTAGATTTAAAATAGGCTATTCAATAATTAAAATAGAAGATAATGATTTACACGTAAAAAATAGATATTTCAAGGGCACGCGAGGACTGTGGGAATTGTTAACGAGAAAGAACGTCCATCTCTCTAAGGTCACGTCTTCGGACAAATCAAAGTATAAGCAAATCCATCTCCTCACCAACGGACACTTGCAAAACAGCGAACGTTTCAATCAAATAAAGTCCAACAGGGGAAAGAAGTACAAAGACATAATAGCCAAATTGTTTCCATCAAAGGCAATCGAGGCAGAGCAACGTTGGAGTTTGTACAAATGAAAAAATATTTTTACGATCCACAAAAACCATCCGCCTTTTCCACTCTGTCCAAGCTCGCAGCTGCGGTGGGTAAAAAACGCAAAACTGAAAATAGGCTGTTGCAGCAGGATGCTCACACTCTGCACAAACCTGTAAGGAGAAAATTTCAAAGAAACTTCTACACGGTAAACAACATTAACGATGTCTAGGAGATCGATCTTGCCGATTTTCAAAGTCTGCGAAAATACAACAATGGAATCAATTATCTCTTCACTTGCGTCGATTGCTTCTCCAAATATGGATATGTGAAACCTATGAAAAAAAACTAGCGTCGAAGCAGCAGGAGCCTTAAAATCTATACTAAAAGAGGCACAGCCTCCCCTCGCCGTAAGAAGCGACAAGGGTAAAGAGTTTACGGGATCAGCCTTTCAAAAATGTTTAAAAGAAATCGGCCTCGAACATCAGGTTTGTAGAAATCCCGACGTTAAGTGCTCCATAGTTGAAAGATTTAATCGCACGCTCAAGACCAAACTGTATAAATACTTCACTTACAAGAACTCTTACAGATACATAGATGTTCTGCAGAAATTTGTCTACGCCTACAACCATACCGAGCACTCTACAATAGGAATGGCTCCTAGTAACGTCAATGTCGAAAACGTGCTTCAAGTTTGGAACAACATGCAACAAAAACGAGCGAAAATCAGGCAGAGACCCGTTCGATTTCAGGTGAGACAGACTGTGAGAATAAGTAAGGAGAAGATGAAATTCACCAAGGGTTACGAGCAAAATTTCCCCACCGAAGTATTTCGAATTGTCAAGGTGATAATACATTCTCCGCAGCCCGTCTACGAATTGGAGGACCTGAACGGAATGCCAATCGAAGTACAATTTTACAGCTATGAACTCACCCCAGTTAAAATTACCAAATCCACCCTTTTCAAAATAGATAAAATACTGAAGACGAGGATTAAAGGGGGCAGAAAGCAACACCTCGTCCGTTGGAAAGGATACGGTCCCGACTTTGACAGTTGGGTCGATTCGATAAAATGGACGAATTTTACATAACTGTGTTAAGCGATTCCAGCACTGATCTCTATCCAGAAAATACTCTTTCCAGTTTCCGAAACGACTTGGCATGTCCTGTTAACCTTCGGAGAGACAAATGGATGATGGGTCTTGCAGAACTCTCCTACTCTTACGGCTACGAGTCCATAGGAGAGGACGTGCTGAACGAAGCCGGTGAACTGAATAAAAATGTCATAATAACCAGAGCCGGTAGGATCGCGTTCGAGAGAAAAGATTTTTCAAATTTTAAAGACTTATACACGACAATATAGAGTCAGGTAAAAGACAAAGACTTGCAAGAACTGCTCTTAACCGAACTGCAAGGCTATCTCGTGGCTCACCAAAAAGAGATAAAAGACATAGAAAACAGTAAGAGGGAGTGGGTTCCGACAATATCCGAGCAAACTGCAAAAGCTAATAGCGTGCATTTGTTACTTACCAGAAAGAAGGGAAATAAAACAGAGACTATTTATGAAGGGAAAGTTTACTTTCCGACCAGGGTATACTACCGTCTGGGAGATCTCGTAGACACCATAAAGAATTCTCAGCCAAATTTCGATTTTTATAAAAATGTAAACAAAAACATTCTTTTGGAGGTGAGCCAGGACCTGAAGACGCTATTTCTCAGGTCGCACAGGAAACCCGATTTCCAGTTCGTTTACGATACGGAACCGATGTTTGTATACTGCAATGTCATAGAGCCGCAGCTAATCGGTAACTCATACGTTCGCTGTTTAAGAGTAATTCAATTTCCCTCCATCGCCAGTCACCACATATTTGATCACATATATTACCATCCTGTAGAACTTAATCATTTCCAAACAATTGCCATTGAGTTGAATACCAAGCACGGAGAACTGGCTCGCATAAGCAGTAGCGTTAAAACCTACCGTTGCCATATTGCATTTCAAGAAGGTGAGTGTTTTATAAATGTTTTGTTACAGATGGCAGTGGAGCATTCAATTGGGTTTCAGGGTTTTTATAACCCAGAGGGGAAAGTAATCATTAAGGAGCTGTCCTTGGTGAACGTGGATACGGAAAAGGTAGTGTTTCACTATCTTTTCCGGCAGCCCCAGGTGCCCAGAAGCGCCTGGAATGAAAAATATAGGAGGGCCAATGAATGGCTCACCAGGGAATTCCACGGGATCCCCTGGTGTTCGGGCTATACGCAGTTTATCCCGAATTCCATTAAATTTCCCAATGGCAAGCTCTATGTTAAAGGAACCATGGGAAAAGCTTTATTTAAACCCGGCATCCATGACAATTACATGGTAATTAATATAGAGGAAAAAGGTTGTCGAGATAAGATCGACGATCTTGTCGTTCACCACGCGTGCCGTTGGCACTTGTTTAATACAACCAAGTGCTCCAAGGCACAAGCGCTGGTAATAGCGCGATGGGTGAATGAAACTCGTTGGGAATTTGAGTAATTCCCAAGTCACGCTCACGAGAGAGGGTTCAACTGCCCCTCACTGATCACGCCGAGAGGGTTAAAGTCCCGCTCATTAATCCCTCCAAGAGCGTTAATCTATTTTCGCCAAAGGAATATATCTAGTTTCGCTGAGAGAATTCAAGCACTTCTCACTAGTCCCGCCAAGAGGGTCAATCTAGTTTTGCCGAGAAGGTTCAAGTCCCTCCACGAGGGCCAGGGCGCATATATATTGCAATGCACAAAATCCTCTTTGACTGTTAACAATGGATCCTCTAACAGCGTACTATGTGAACCAGAGCGGCGGACGTCTAGGACAGTATTTAGGACCCTTGTACGTTGGCAATCCCTACGTTCAGCAAGGGAGAGGTTTAGGTAGCTTCCTGGGAAGTCTGTTCAGAATTGTCAAGCCCCTCCTCCTAACAGGGGCAAAATCTTTGGGCAGAGAAGCCCTCACCACTGGTGCAAACATCATGTCCGACATTGCTACCAAACAGCCGGACACCAAAGTCAAAGACATAGTGGCCAGTCGAGTCACAGAGAGTACCAAAAATATAGTGGGTAAGCTTAATCAGCAAAAGGGGAAGGGGAGAAAAAAGAGGCCAGCTCCTAATGCTAAAAAACAAAGAAAAAGAATAGCTAGAGACGTATTTGCATAAATACCGCGCGCATTGCAGTTGTGCCGGCATATGTGGACTGGGTGGACGTAGGTGAACACCATGTTCGCCTGTACAAAATCCGAATTGGATATATTCCCGAGAAAGCGAGTTCGATACGGCTCTCAATGGACTAACCGGAGAAGATGCCTCAAAAAATAATACATTGGCAGCGGGAAACTCAAACCTAGGTTGGAAGGAACGGTATGAAAAGAGCAAAGCATCCAAGGAAATCGTCATGTATGGTAAGTTACATGGGGATATTTTCAATGTGTCCACTTTACTGCTCCCCGGTGTTAACATTCAAATTAAATTAACAATGCCAAAAGAATCTTTTTACCTGCTGAGCGAAAGCGCAGATCCCAAAGTCAGGTTTCAGTTTCTCGATGCCACTCTCTATGTGAAAAAAATGATGCCATCTCCAAGCATTTTGCTGGCACACTCCAAGGCTATAGAAAAGATCAGTGCTAGGTACGACATAACACGCGTCGATGTTAGATCCTTCACTTTTGGAGCCGGACAAAGCACAATATCTATAGATAATGCTGTGTTGGGTCCCCTACCCAAAAGACTTCTTTTTGGCATAACTGGAAATACAAATTTTTCGGGAACTTTTGACACCAACCCTTACGAATTTAAGCATTATGCTTCGGAACATTTTGCCATTTACTTAAACGGCCAACAGATTCCATCGGAAGGTCTCTCCATCGATACCTCTCACGAAAAGGGATCAATGTTGGCCTATCAAACGCTCTTTTCTGGTTCTGGCATACATCATACCAACAGTGGAATACAGATCACCCACGACATGTATATGTTGGGCCATTTCATGCTGCTCTTTGATTTGACTCCAGACAGTGCCGCTTCCAAAGGTCACGCTTCTCTATTAAACAACGGAAACATTCGAATAGAGCTAAGATTCAAACAGAAGCTTAAACACGCCATCACCTGTGTCATGTACTGCGAATACGACAATTCTATTCTGATAGACAAAGACAAGAGGGTTCACACAGATTTCTAATTATGAATACCTTGCAAATAGAAAATGCATTGAAAGGCATGCCTTATTTTATGGGAGTTTATCCATCAGATATGCTTCCTGCAGAATTTACCAAACCAGCGACATTTATCGTTAATTTAGATCCATACGGTTTGCCTGGTTCACATTGGATAGCTGTTACATTCAAAAATAAGTTTGCTTCGTGGTATTTTGATTCCTACGGTCTCCCTCCTTTTATAAAACCCCTGAAAAACTTCATTTCTGCAAATACTCCCCACTACACATATAATCATCGCCAACTTCAAGACCTTTTCTCCGACCTGTGCGGACAATACGTATGCCTCTACGCCTTGTACGTGTGCGCCAGAGGGTACACCATGGATGAGTTTGTTGCCATGTTCAACTCCGCCGATCCAGATGGACAAGCAATTGAGATGTTCAACAAAGATTTTCAAATCCAGCACTGCAGAGGAGGACAACAATACCTGCCTGGTATAAAAGTAAGTACCGATATTTTTCATCGTCAGTCAGTTTTCTGTGCATGACTGCAATGGAAGGAAGTCTATTGGTGGACTTTGAGGCCCTCAGGGGCAACAGCAAGGAAACAATATTCAAGGAATTGTCCATTGCTGGCAAAGATTTTGTACAAACCTTCCATTTTGCGAGTCCGTATCCTTGGAATCATAAATTTGAAGGATACAACAAGGAAAGTCAAAATGGAATATATTTCAATGATGGATACATTCCTTACAGCATGCTTAAAACAATACTAGAAGAAGTGGTGGCGGGACACATCTCGCTATACGCCTGCAACGAGGATAAATGTGCACTACTCTCTGCACTAACAGGCAGAACTTTTATTAATCCAGAAAAAGAGTTTAATTGTCCAAATCCTGAAGATCTGTACCATCAAATGCACTGTGGTTTTCCTTGTCACAAATTTTCTAACACTCACTGTGCATGCAAACACGCTCATGCCATGTTCAAGTGGCTTGAGCATCACAAACTTAAGAAACTTAACACCAGATGTCCTCCCGAAATCTCTAATAGACACGATGCTTTATTTGTTGCAACTCTATAAAGAGGTCTTGCACTAACGGGTGTGCCGTGTTCGTCATGAGCTCCAGGGGGAAGAATTTGCGCACGTACAGGCGCAAACCAGTAGAGGTGATCAGCCCCGAACCCGTCCTGCATCGAAGACTCTATTTCCTCAACAAACATCGCTCAAGGTACATCAGCTTCGGATATTATCCAGAGAGAAATTACGAAGCCTACATGGAAATCGGCGGAGTGAAACAAGGACTTGTTTTGCTCTCATCATACTATTTAACCACATTGCTAAATCACGTACCCAAGCTTGCGGAACACCTGTGCCAGAGCCAGTCGTACAAGTGCATCGAGGAGCAGTTTCGCCTGCGGTCTGGCAACAAACAGCGTGTCAAGATACACAGCCAAAACGCCCAAATCAGCCTTGGACTAGAAGAGGTAAACTTCATCCTGTGTAACGCAAATACATTGCAGCACCAACTTGCTAAATATGTATTAGCAACAAAAGATGTACAAGAATATGCAAACAGTGCCTCAAATAGTAGCACTTTTATATCACCAAAAGAGACTGCATCACAATTTGTTCTCTACGATGTTATATGTGACGAGATTAATTCTACACTTGTAACTTTCAGTAAGTAATTGGAAATACAGAAAATGACTTTTTATTTACCTCATTCCTTTCCTCACCAAAATTAGGCTTTCACTTCCTTTATACTTAACGTGACAATACCTGGTATGTTAAGGGTTGACTCTTAGCGGTCAAATTCAAATAGATCTTTAGAAAAAAAAATGGCGGGGGACTTTAAAAAAAGATGGCGGCTGACCAGTTAAATCGTGGCCTGGCGGCTGCCCAAAGGAATTTGAATTTCCCGCCAGAAGCATTCTGATTGGCTGGTGGGAGGTCACGTGACCAGAATGGAGCCATTTGATTGGCGAACTCAAGTGCACCTATTACTACTCATACCTCTAAGAAGCTCTTCTCAAAAATAAATAATACATACCGAATTATGCTCCTTTATTTATGCCGTGTTTTCGCTTAGAGACATTCGTTTAAAAGCTTGCTTCGTTCCACTACACTCTCAAGCATCCCCTCTCTTTCTACAAAGCGCCCTCTGTCTTCCAGTCACCTAAAAATCCTGGCAAAGGCCCGCCGGTTTACTGACTAATAGGCACTCTGCTGAAAAATAAAGATATAGAAGCGAATAAGGAAACCGATATGGACGGCTGCACGAGATCGTTAAGGCTCGTGAGCAATAGATCAGTGACTTTATACCCTAAGGACCGTCCTCCCTGACTAATATTTTTCCACGGTTTCCTTAGTCTGATAATCAGTAATTGCCAAGGATGTATAATAAATGACTATAACTCGTAATCCTTTAAAATTTACAATTTACCTTTTCATCCCATGTATCACCAGAATCCCTTTAATGCTTCAGCAGCATACGAACGTTAACAACATTAAAACTATTTAATTGAAGAATATAGACGTAAGGAAACCTTCAAACATTTTCATGCCTCATATAATTTGCTAAAATCGTAATCAATGGTTTTTGTATGCATAATTATGACAAGAAGTTTACCATATAAAAGTTATATATACAAACTACGTAAAAGATAAGATTTGGGAAGGCTACAGAAAAAATAGAAATTACCATTTTAAAGAAAATTTGAAGAAAGAACCATTCATTGCGCATTAAATCCAGAAGTTATTGAAATTGTGCTATGTGCTTGAGGTTCTTCTTCTTTGTTGTGCAATGATAAATTGGAACATATTAAGATTTTTAATCTATATCAGGCAAGCTTATTATTTAATGTTCCACTTGTTTTATTTCCTGATTGGGAGATATGCCTATAAAACTAATATTGTAGATTTGAGTCGGCTGTTAGAAATGATAATAATATCTACTATTAAAAACATTTTCAAATTTCAACGGATACTATCAAAAGAATGATATATTATTAATACCGTAAAATATTATATTTAATAAATACATATAAAATATATTAATATATACATATATCTTATAGTACCATGGTGCACTTCAAAATCTATGCTCGCATAAAGGTACACATACATATATATCCAGCATTTTATAAAAATAACATGCACTAGTTCTATCAATTATTTCTAAAAGTGCATTATCATTAACTACACATGAATGTGGGGAATAGTCAATTAAAATCGCGTTTTTGTCCGATTTCAATACAGGCCCATCTGCTATTTGAATAATCAATCCCATATTTATGGTCTCGTTTTCCATTCCAAATGTGGAATATTGTAATCAAAAAATGCATGAATTAATGGGAACGTAAATTCACTCATCGCGCAATTTTCCAAAATTTCTGCAAATTGGCGTTACTTTGAATTGTAAAAATGCCAGTTCATTGGATAAAAAAAGGTTCGCAGGCAACTTAACCACAAAAATTGCTATTACCTTCGGTAAATTAAATTTAATCAAATTAATTTTAGCCTAAGGATTATTTCATTACACTTTTTTTTACATTTGGTTCCCAGAATAACAAGTCAGATCTAAATGTTTATAAAGCATTACATTTTTACACAATTTTTAATTTTAGTAGTAGAAATGGTGGTGGTGTTGGTAGTATTGCTGATGTAAGTGGAAAAACTTGTGGTGATAGTGATATAAATTATTTATGTTAGTATTAATGGTACAGCATGTTGGCCTGAACCTGTATAATGTTCTAATATCCTGCCGAGCAGTCTTTTCGGCTCGTAAAATGAGGGGCTAGTTGTTCCCTTCTGTTAAAAGATAAGGACCGATTATGGCGTCACTTCTCATTCAAGACCTGAAAGCTATTCTCGCCATTAAGCATCTATGTTGTAAAAATTGGCGAACTTCTTATTCAAACAGTTTTCAATAATGGACAATTTTTCTTCAACACATTAGGTCAACTCGCAGATAGCTGGACACCTCTATTTACTGAACGCAACATTCCATTGCACATTTCATTACGAGCAGTTAAAATTAGGAGAAATGCAGCCCAAACTAGAAACACTTGAAATGGAGAATAAGAGACCCGCACATTGAAACTTCTTAAATTTTTATTAATAATTTTACGACAACTGAGAAGGCTATATTTTAATGCTTTAAGCGTTTAATACATTTTGATTTTTCATATAATATGTAAGACACAGGCCAGACCATTATTCATTTTTATGAAAATATAAAAAAATATGAAAGAAATAACTTTAGGAGGATGTTCTAAAGTTAGAATTCAGTACATTTTCCCTATAATTCTTGCGTAGTAAAATTATCTCACGATCAGTGCATCACAATTTCAATAGTAATTCGCTATCTAAGACAATTTAAACAAAAATGTATTTCAATGTTTGATGATTCCAAGAAAATTTAAAACGTTATCTAAATATTATCAACTGTTCAATTACAGCTGATACTATCAGTATTCCAAGCAATATGTCGTTGGAAATGATAGACATGCAATGCGATATTGAAATGAGGGAGTTAACTTTAGAACATAAAAATTTAAACATCGTATGTAGACTTTAAGATAGCAAAATAATGTTCCTATTATTCAGTTAAGTGCAACTTTTGGTAATGTCAGTTACACTATGTAAAGCTGCTTACAAAGTTGGGTGAGTTACGTTTACTTCCTACGTTTACAGTAAAAGTATTACACGGCACACACAAACAAACTAGTGCCTATTAAAACTTATCTACAGGAAATTACCCGCGGAAGCATTGAGCAGTTTAATAAAATGGAACCTTGTCGAAGTGGACTTAAACATCCAGACTTCAAGAATCTAAACCCTTTATTGTCCTAAGTTGTACATTTCAGATACGCATATGCACTATTAGTACTTTGAAAAATAAATGCTAGCAACAAATATTTTCGCACATAAAAGTAAATCACGGTATTGTATGCAACCAAACGCTTATTATCTAAAATATCTGAGTCCATTGTGTCAAATATTGGCAAACCGATTATAAAGTAGCTACAAATTTTAAAACAACTTGGAATTTAATAAAGATATAAACTTTTATTATTGGCATGTAATAGAATTGTGTTTGCGTTTACATGTATATAAATAATATTAGCATGTAACTTTTGAATTTGTCACAAAAAATAAACATTTAACTTCCTTAATTAAGAGAACTTTACAATTAACTTCTGTGAAACGCAACAATATAGTTGAATAATAAAATTTTGCGTTTATTAAAAATGAAATGTCTTACTATATAAAATTGCTATTCAAGTACATGAATATTTTATTCTGTTCCACAAGGCACAAGCAAAACTTTTCGTCACCACCCATCTTCAAGGAGAACCAGCAAGCAAGTTAGAGCTGCGGAATACCGTGGAACTTTAGCACTAGGTCAAAAATATGGTCACACCTGATCTACGTAGTGGGTATGCAGTGAAGTAAGGATTATCATACAGATGGGAGATTTGATCCTCTTTTTAATGTTATTGGTTGTGCTTGGTGGTCATACGCTGAATTTCAAAACATTTATTTCAATAGCTAAGAGCGCAATTGGCTTGTAGGATTTGCAAGTAACGACCCAAGATATAGGAGTGATATTTTAGTTTCAGCAGAAACAATACAACATTTTAAGTATGAAAATTCATGAACCAATATACGTGTATATCTAAACTGTATAAATATTTAAATACTGTGCTAGAGTGCTGTGAAATTAATGGGACTTAAATCACTTAAACAATACTTGTCATAGGTCTTAACATTTTATACCGTCGATGATGAATGTAATTTAGTACCACCAGATTAAAATGAATTTAAAATGTTGACAAATTTTCCGAATGTATATACCATTTTGACATTATTTACACTACAATAAATGTGTCAGCCATGTTTGCATATCTAGTACCTTTTTAAATTTGGAATCAATCAGGTAGCTAATTACACCTACTGTAACTGTATTCTTTTCTTCATAAAATGTATTGTGTTCAACTATATTAAAATGTAATATTTTATGGCTATTTTTTCTTTTGGTTTTAAGAAGCTATTCATTTAGATTTTTTGTTAACTAGTCATAATATCTGTCAAATATTTACTGTTCTAATTTGTTTATTAGTACAGTATTGTGAAACTTTCTTCCAATTAAAAAATTTGTTCAATTATTACGTCTTTGAATAATTAAGGAGGAAACCCTAGAATTTTGTTTATGTTTATGTTCGCCCATCCTATCCAATACTTCCACCTTTAGTGCATTTTCATAGCCATACTTAATTTAGTAGTTTTTACTTTCCTCTCTGACACCGGTGGCAGTTATATGTTTCAGTGCATGGTGTACTGCGATTAAATGTATGTTTTGATTATTTTCCAGTTGAAACATCTTGTTACAATTCTATTAATATTTAAGTGTCTGTAACGCAAGCACATACATTAACAATTTATAAGTAATATTATGAGTATACATTGGTGCGTCTAACACAATACAGCGTCAACAAAGTATTAAATCTACATTTATACCCTTGAATACAGTTGGGTAAGAATAAATTAAACTTGTTAGTATTATATATGAGTACATTGATGTATAATCTAAATTATTAACATCGATTTGAACAAATATTGTTGAAAATTTTGCAGGACATATTGGAGTTAAAACATAACCATCTATTAAAAAATAACTATATATTATCTATATCTATATGTAGGCATCTGAATATTCCAGGATGTACAGGCTCAAATTAAACTAAATTAAATAGAACTTATTAATATTATATACATTATTTATCCTAGGTATACGAGGTACCAGATGGTTGACACCGCGCTTTCTTATTTTCATATACATATATGCAACATGAACCACATTTATATCATTTTAATACATAATGGTAAACTATATGTGCAGTGTCGCCTGGCTTTCCCTTGCTTTTTCACGTTTGACGACCACCTACTTCCATGTCTATAGTCTTAATACACAATACCTAGTTTTGTAAACAAGATTCGTATATCATCGCCCGCTTTTCTGCAATATGTTTTCCCTACATGACTACCTACTGAAATTCCTACTATCCTAATATATAGATATACATTACCATCACATTAAAAAATTTTGGGCCAGGATCACAAAGTATAAGAGTCCATTGAAATTTGAAACCACTTATTATAAATGCGCGGTTTCTTGGCAAGTGCATGAGAAAAGTGATAAAATAAAGAACAATTACACTTCAAAGAGTAACTGCTGTATAGCTAGTCTTTGGCCTGTCTTCTTGCAATAGAAGGATTCCACGAGTCCGAAATATAGCGATCTCAAGAGTGACTTTTTCTTATTGTTTTCTCCTTTTATACTATTATAATTTCTGTTAATTTTTATATATAAATATATATAAAAAACTTAAATGGAATGGATTTACAAATGTTAAGATCAAAAATATTATATTTTTCATGCATTTTTTGTTCATAACATTTGTAAAACTATCCTCTTTTAACCAAGTGTCACTTTCAAATGACAGCAAAGAATCCGTAGGAATAATTTGATATGCCAAGAGAATAAATGCCTGATTACCTATCTTCTTCGGAAACATACCTTCTAGCAGAGCTTTTACTGCTTAAAAACCTTCTGTGCATTCCTATTCTCCCAATATAACAAGTCTCTATGCGCATGCAAAACGGCGCTTTCTCCGACAAGCAGCTTTCTCTTCTTGGTTTCATTGGCTCTGAATTCCTACAGAACAACGTCGAGATATTAGCTAATTCGTAATTTTAATAGTATACCTAAACAATGCTCCACCTCTTAATTATGCTACCACCCAACAGAGCACTTTCACGAAGTGCAGAGTTTTATCGTGTTGTGTTCTATTTTTCAAAATGTAGCTGTAGTCTGGAAAATTCGATTACGGAATTGAAGTATGCTGAAAATATTACAAGTATATTTTAATTCATGTTATTTGCTTACTTATCATAAATAATGAAGATATCGGTTTTTGCTTTCCTAAAATTCAATTTGTTTTTTGAAAAAAAATTATGTCACTCAATAGATAAAAAGAAACCTAGAAAATTAACAGCATCAGAAATGATGGGAGAACTTTCGAAATTGTAGCATTGTTTTTTATATATATCATTAATTGCACTTATTACATTTAGGTATTCGGTATACGACAAAATATTTTGTAACCACATGACAAATATCTAATATGCCATAATGAGATCATAGCAGAGCCTGTACTGCTCAAATACCTTCTGCGCATTCCTATTCTCCCAATACAATAACCCCTTATGCACGTGCAAAATACCCCTTTCCCCATCAAGCAGCTTTCTTTTTATTGGCTTCATTGGCTGTGGATTTCCACAGCACAACGCCCAGATGTTAGCCAATTCATAATTTTAATGTGTATAGCTAAACAAAGCTTCACCTCTTAATTATACTACCACACACCAGAGTGCTTTCATTTAGTGCAGAGTTTTATCCTGTTGTGTAGTATTATTTATAATGATGCAGAATTCTTCAGAATACGATTACGGAAAAGTATGTAGAAAATATTACAAATATATTTTGTTTCCCTTCATCTGCTTACTTATCATAACTAATGAAAATAACGGTTTTCCATTTCCTAAAATAGAATTTGTTTTTGCGAAATTATTAGTCATTAAGTTATTAACAAGAAACCTATAAAATGAACATTACAAAATATGAGAGTAATTTCAATAGTGTATTATTGTTTTATTATATAATTACCAGAATAATGTGTACCACATGACCAAAATCTAATATGGCATAATGTGATCATAGCAGACCCTGTACTGCTCAAAAAGCTTCTGTGCATTCCTATTCTCCTAATGCAGTAAGTCCTTATGCACGTGCAAAATGCCCCTTCCCCCCACGAAGCAGATTTCTTTTATTGGGTTCATTGGTTGTAAATTTCCACAGCACAACGCCCAGATGTTAGCTAATTCGTAATTTTAATGTGTATAGCTAATCAAAGCTCCACCCCTTCATTATGCTACCACCCACAAGAGTCTTTCATTTAGTGCAGAGTTTTACGGTGTTGTGTTGTATTATTTATAATGGTGCTGAATTCTTGAGAATACGATTACGGAACTGAAGTATGTAGAAAATATTACATCTATATTTTGTATCTCTTCATTTGCTTACTTATCATAACTAATGCAGAAAACGGTTTTCAATTTTCTAAAATTCAATTTGCTTTTTTGCGAAATCATTAATGTCATTTATTGTTAACAAGAAACCTATAAAATGAACATTACAAAATATAGGGTCATTTCAACGGTGTAGTATTGTTTTATTATATAATTACCAAAATAATGCGTACTACATGACGAACATCTAATATGGCATAATGTGATCATAGCAGAGCCTGTACTGCTCAAAAACCTTCTGTGCATTCCTCTTCTCCTAATGCAGTAAGTCCTTATGCACGTGCTAAATGCCCCTTCCCCCCACGAAGCAGATTTCTTTTATTGGGTTCATTGGCTGTAAATTTCCACAGCACAACGCCCAGATGTTAGCTAATTCGTAATTTTAATGTGTATAGGTAAACAAAGCTCCGCCTCTTCATTATGTTACCACCCAACACAGTGCTTTCATTTAGTGCAGTGTTTTATCGTGTTGTGTTGTATTATTTATCATCGTCTTGAAAATACGATTACTGAACTGAAGTATGAGGAAAATATTACAACTATATTTTGTATCTCTTCATTTGCTTACTTATGATAACTAATGAAAATATAGGTTTTCAATTTCCTAAAATTGAATTTTTTTTTGCGAAATCATTAATGTCATTTAATTGTTAACAAGAAACCTATACAAATGACATTACAAACGATGGGAGTAATTTCAATAGTGTAGTATTGTTTTGTCATATAATTACCAAAATAATTTGTAACCACATGACATGGCTAATACAATAACCCCTTACGCACGTGCAAAATCTCCCTTCCCCCACCAAGCAGCTTTCTGTTATTGGTTTCATTGGCTGTGAATTTCCACCGCACAACGCCCACATGTTAGCCAATTCGTAATTTTAATGTGTATGGCTAACCAAAGCTCCACCTCTTAATTATGCTACCACCCACAGGAGTCTTTCATTTAGTGCAGAGTTTTATCGTGTTGTGTTGTATTATTTATCATGGTGCTGTAGTCTTCAAAATACGATTACGGAACTGAAGTATGCAGAATATATTATACTATATATTGTATCTCTTCATTTGCTTACTTATCATAACTAATGCAGATAACGGTTTTCAATTTTCTAAAATAGAATTTGTTTTTTCCGAAATTATTAGTCATTCAATTATTAACAAGAAACCTATAAAATGAACATTAATAAATATGGGAGTAATTTCAACAGTGTAGTATTGTTTTGTTATATAATTACCAAAAAAATGTGTACCACATGACGAACATCTAATATGGCATAATGCGATCATAGCAGAGCCTGTACTGCTCAAAAAGCTTCTGTGCATTTCTATTCTCCTAATGCGGCTAGTCCTTATGCACGTGCAAAATGCCCTACCCCCACAATGCAGCTTTCTTTTATTGCCTTCATTGGATGTGAATTTCCACCGCACAACGCCCACATGTTGGCTAATTCATAATTTTAATCAAAGCTAATCAATGCTCCACCCCTTCATTACGCTACCACCCACAGGAGTCTTTCATTTAGTGCAGAGTTTTATCCTGTTGTGTAGTATTATTTATAATGGTGCTATAGTCCTGAAAATACGATTATAGAACTGAAGTATGCAGAAAATATTATACTATATTTTGTATCTCTTCATTTGCTTCCTTATCATAAATATTGCAGATAACGGTTTTCAATTTCCTAAAATAGAATTTGTTTTTTCCGAAATTATTAGTCATTCAATTATTAACAAGAAACCTATAAAATGAACATTACAAAATATGGGAGTAATTTCAACATTGTAGTATTGTTTTATTATATAATTACCAGAATAATGTGTACCACATGACCAACATCTAATATGGCATAATGTGATCATAGCAGACCCTGTACTGCTCAAAAAGCTTCTGTGCATTCCTATTCTCCTAATGCAGTAAGTCCTTATGCACGTGCAAAATGCCCCTTCCCCCAACGAAGCAGATTTCTTTTATTGGGTTCATTGGCTGTAAATTTCCACAGCACAACGCCCAGATGTTAGCTAATTCGTAATTTTAATGTGTATAGCTAATCAAAGCTCCACCCCTTCATTATGCTACCACCCACATGAGTCATTCATTTAGTGCACAGTTTTATCCTGTTGTGTAGTATTATTTATAATGGTGCTAAATTCTTGAGAATACGATTACGGAACTGAAGTATGTAGAAAATATTACATCTATATTTTGTATCTCTTCATTTGCTTACTTATTATAACTATTGCAGAAAACGGTTTTCTATTTCCTAAAATAGAATTTGATTTTTCCGAAATTATTAGTCATTCAATTTTTAACAAGAAACCTATAAAATGAACATTACAAAATATGGGAGTAATTTCAACGGTGTAGTATTGTTTTATTATATAATTACCAAAATAATGTGTACCACATGACGAACATCTAATATGGCATAATGTGATCATAGCAGAGCCTGTACTGCTCAAAAACCTTCAGTGTATTCCTATTCTCCTAATGCAGTATATCCTTATGCACGTGCGAAATGCTCCTTCCCCCACGAAGCAGCTTTCTTTTATTGGTTTCATTGGCTGTAAATTTCCAAAGCACAACGCCCAGATGTTAGCTAATTCTTAATTTTAATGTGTATAGCTAAACAAAGCTCCACCTCTTCATTATGCTACTATCCAAAAGAGTGCTTTCATTTAGTGCAGAGTTTTATTGTGTTGTGTTATATTATTTATCATCGTCTTGAAAATACGATTACGGAACTGAAGTATCCATAAAATATTACAACTATAATTTGTATCTCTTCATTTGCTTACTTATCATAACTAATGCAGATAATGTTTTTCAATTTTCAAAAATGGAATTTGTTTTTTTGCGAAATCATTAATGTCATTCAATTTTTAACAAGAAACCTATAAAATGAACATTAATAAATATGGGAGTAATTTCAACAGTGTAGTATTGTTATGTTATATAATTACCAAAATAATGTGTACCACATGACGAACATCTAATATGGCATAATGTAATCATAGTAGAGCCTGTACGGCTCAAAAACCTTCTGTTAATTTCTATTCTCCTAATGCGGCAAGTCCTTATGCACGTGCAAAATGCCCAACCCATACTATGCAGCTTTCTTTTATTGGCTTCATTGGCTGTGAATTTCCACCGCACAACGCCCACATGTTAGCTAATTCAGAATTTTAATGTCTATAGCTAATCAAAGCTGCACCCCTTCATTATGCTAAAACCCACAAGAGTCTTTCATTTAGTGCAGAGTTTTATCCTGTTGTGTAGTATTATTTATAATGGTGCTGAATTCTTGAGAATACGATTACGGAACTAGAGTATGCAGAAAATATTACAACTATATTTTGAATCTATTTATTTGCTTACTTATCATAACTAATGAAGTTATCGGTTTTCAATTTTGTAAAATTCAATTTGTTTTTTGAGAAATTATTTATGTCATTTTATTTTTAATAATAAACCTATAAAATTAAAAACATTACAAAATCTGGGAGTAATTTCAACAATGTAGTGTAGTTTTTATATATTTACACTTATTGCATTTAAGAAATCGGTATACGACATAATACTTTGTAAACAAATGAAGAACATTTTATACGGCATATTGCGATCACACTTCACTCATCCTAATTTACCAATAACGAAAATAAAACTAGTTACTACAGTTTTTGTTTCTTGATCATTTTGATTATTTTAATTAGCAGGAAAACGTGATTTATTACGTTGTTCTCTGGCAGTATAAAAGAATGAGCGCGCTGTGATTATATTCTGGAATTATAAGTTTGAATTTAACATAGCCACTTTCACTCTCACCTAAATCCTACAAACAATAATTCGAATCAGTCAATTTATAATGGATCAAAAATATTTGGCCACACAATTTGGAAATGATTTTGGGCGTATGAAAGTCTGAACTGTGCATTATTGGTACGTTTTGATAGAAGTTTTAATTATACAGATATAAGAAAATATTTTGCTATAATGCCGTATTAATGAAAAGTTAATTTAGAAAATAATAATTCAGAATCGTGGAATGCCGACTTCATAAACTCTCAGTACAGTGCTATAAGCCCCAGTTATGGATGTAAATTCTCCTTGTTTTGCGGTTCGTCCCTGTGTTTTTCCTTAGTTTCCTGAGCTTTTCACTTAACTTTAAAGTAACCCTTTGTGCGCAGCAAAGTGTCGCATCCCTCACATAAATGGTCTTATTTTTAAACAGCTTCGTTGGTTGTGATTGGACTAAAACTTTTCGGCCTATCAGTGTTTTGTATGGGGAGGCATTAAATAAGTTTTTAATTTATTCACAAGCAACGTTCAGACATTAGTGAATTTGAAGTTATAAAAACGAAAGAATGTCTCTCCTCTTAGTTGTGCAAATGAAGTATAGAAACATTTTGCATGGATAATGGGACTAATTTCTAAAATACCTGTAATTCCTCTTTGAAAAAACTTTCATGTTTTTAATTACCAGAACTTTCTCACATTTCTCTTTCCCTAATACAGTTACCCTTTGTGCACACGTGATTCAATTCACTAAGGTATGTAACTTAAATTGTATTTAGAATGACGAAATTGAAAATATCTAAGTCTGTACCAATCTAATGGAAAGATGTTAAAATTAGTATATCAATGATAAAGAACATGCTGGAGGAATATCTTCGTGTCTTTTTCCTTCCTAAACTAAAGCATCCACACCGCCATCCACTATATTGAGCAATTACCCGAGAAATAAAAACTGCACTAAGGAGATTGATATACAACATTTCCAAAAAATATCCGCATCCTATAGTGCAGTTGACTATATGACAGAAAAAAATATTTTTATCTACCTGGGTAATTTGGAATTAGGCATCGCATTTTTCTAACAATTTCAGCATGCATTAATGCGGTTAATTAAGTGTTACTGCCGCTCAGGAGTTAAAAACAGAAGGAAAAAATAATATTAATAAACCTTAATCACATTTTGATCATATCTTAACTATCCTGAAAATAAAATATTTCTCATTTTATAATTAAAAATAATGCCTGTAGGATGATTGCAGTTCATAATGTGTCATAAATTATATGAATATTAATCAAATTTTTGTAAATGGTAATACATTTTTGGGCTCGAATTTTTTTTGAATAAATTGATATTCCTTTTAATTTTTAATGCATTTCAGAATATTGTGTAAATTACCAAAACTATTTGTGAATAAAATATGTTCCGTTTGGTTTGGCCAGTTTTACGATTTATACATTAATATCTGTCTACTTTTGGTAACTAAAATAAACACTTTTACCTTTACTGATGCAGCGTAGTACAGCCAGCAGTACTTTTATGCATTTAGAGAGTAAATCATAATTGAACTTGTACAATATTATACAACATATCTTCCAACTTAACACAGTTTTTATGTCTTTGCGCTACCCAATAATCAATAATGAAAACCGATTTTTTTTTCATTTTTGTTAACCTATCTTGGTTACTCACTGCACATTTTATGAATTTTCATATCTTAATTATTTTAGTGTCTTTAACTATTCATGTACACCATCGAAAATAAAGAGAAATAATTTATGACCATTCTACTATACATTCATTATGCAGAATACTCCAGATACCGAAATTCACCTGCTTCGCCAAGCGCGCTTGCCGCTTCTAGGTATCACTGCATGACCACCGTTTACATATTTCTATTATTCTGATACATGTCGGTTAATACGTCTTTTTTATTAGTGCTTAACGTCCATTTTCAGTATTGAGGCACCACAGGTGGGGTATGCTACGTGACCGAATGACTCTGTTTATGAACTCATCAATTTGTGTTATTACCGAACCAATTCAATATACCTGATCAAAAGTGTGGAGAAAAAAATTCCATTGCTAATTATAATCAACGACTCCATTCCGATACTAAAAAGTGTAAAGAGCAGAAGGGGATCTATAAAATTATGCAAGATAAGGGTGCAATGTGGAATTGATGAGTAGATTTGGATGTGGCTGCAATGGAAACGGGACCGCAACACGACATGTGCAGGAAAGCCCGAATTGGGCATACTATTTCGTTGTACTGCTTATATAAATACATTGTATTCCAAAAAAAAAAACATTCCATTTTTATATCCTTATTACCGGTAGAGAAATTATGAACTAAAAATTGAAAAATAAATGATGAATTAACGCAAAATTAATGCACTCTTGGGTTCGAACCCGCAAACTTCGCATCGGATTAACATGTCAGAAATATTCAGTTTGTAATTGTATTAAGTAAATAAAGATGGTATAATTTCATCAAAGTATTAGTTTACTTCTTCATAAGCAGCTTGACAGAATATTTGAAGCAAAAAATTATTAGGATATAAATGAAAATTAGCATTTTAATTGGCTATGCTGTGACTAAGGGGCAGAATAGAGAAATGGTAATAATAACAGTTAACTAGTATAAACTTGCTGAGCAATCAACTATATGTCAATAACGATTTTCACAAATTCAATTCCGATTTATTTTTCTGATAGACGGGACAGGAATTATGAACTGATATATAAGCGATATATCAAAATTTAATGCCTGCTGAATAATAACGACCTATGATAAATATCTATTTTATCATAATCTCTACATTATATGTATTTTCCTATATTAGATACATTTTGGAGCCTTTAACTATCCTATGTGCACCATACAAAATAAAAAAATATTTATTAGCATGATACAATCGATCCTATTTCCTGCATGCTCAAGATATCAATGTTCTTCTGCTTGTTTAACACCTAGGGCGTTTTCCTTACTGTGACTCACCTCATGACCACCTTCTGCATTTCTATTATCCTATTATCCTAATACATGGCAGATTTCTCTGCAACCGAAATACTAAGAGTATGAATACACTTAACTACTGAACAAATCCAATATCCCTGATCAAAGATGTGTATAAAGGCTTCCATTGCCAATTACAATTACCATTTCCATTCGAAAACTTAGAAGCGTAAAGAATAGCAGATGAACAATATATAAACGACAAAGCTGCAATGTGGAAATGATGGGTAGCTTTGGATATGCACTAAAAGGATATCTGACTGTAGCATGATAGATACGGGAATCCCTGAAATGACCATCTTATTTCTTTGTACTGTATACAAATGCGTGCGATTTTAACCAATACAATTAAATTTATGTTTTCAAATAACCGGCTTAGTAATCATGGAATGTTAAACAAAAAAAATATTTTACGCAAACTAAATACACCCTTGATTATCTACTTGTAGAATGGCGCCTCGGAATAAAATGGCAGAAATGCCATAATTGATCATCAATATCCTCATTATAGTACTTGTTCTTATGTCTTTCGTTTCTACATGATTAATACCGAAAAATTTAAATTTATGTTAACATACTTTGGTCAATATCTCCACTTTTATGCATTTTCATATCTTAATTTAATTTTTGCGATTTGAAATAAAGTATGAGCACTATTCAAAATTAACAGAATTTATTATTAGCATGATACAATACACCCATTTACCTGCCTGCTCGAGATTTCGATGTACCTCTCCATGAAATCATACGCGATTTTCGCTTCTGTGATTCAATACATGGCCACTTTCTGCATAATTATATTGTGCTAATACATGACGGATTGATAGGCTGCGGAACTACTGAGCTTATGAATACATTTATTGGTGCTATTACCGAACATTGTCAATATCCCGATTCAAAGTTGTGGATAAAAGCTTCCATTTCAACTACGAATACTGTAATCTAACTTTAAATTTCTTCATTAAATTGTTGTCCTAATAGGAGTATTATGATTAAATTGATATACAACATCTTCCCTAAACTTTCCGATACTGCTATTTAATTAATTCCATTATTTTGAGGGATTATTTGGAAAGTAATAGATTTAAGATGTATCTATGACCGAATGCTTTTAATAGACAAATAGTAGCAATATTTCGGTATGTGAACGGTAACAAATCAACTAATGTTGGTGTGAATGTATTCGCACGTATTTTATGTGTATGATAATGAGGACTGGTATTCTCACATAGTAGAAAGAAGCGTAAAAACTTCTGATGTGCGTCATTTATTAACAAGACTTAAAACTGTATGCCTTGCCCTTCCGGGGTTGTGCTTGCTTATTGCTATGCAATAACCTCTGCTACATGTTACAATTATCGAAGTGAATGATGGTATATAAGATATTCAACATTTATTAAAAGTGTATTTTTACTCATTTGCCAAACCTAAATTTTGAAGCCTATAAAACCCAATTTGTTCCAAAAGTATCAGCCATGTAAAACTTCGGGATATACTCATTATTATTATTATTATTATTATTATTATTATTATTATTATTATTATTATTATTATTATTATTATTATTATTATTATTATTATTATTATTATTATTATTATTATTATTATTATTATTATTATTTATATTATTATTATTACTACTATTTTGTTTATCTTCTTATTTTGTGATAGTTATTAAAAATGATGGTTGGGAAAAAATTCCGGTCTTCTAAAATAAACCTATAGTAATGGCCAGGTTAAAACAGCAATAAAAATAAAGTAACGATATTACAATATGTAATATAATATTTCACATCTTATGTTAAATAACCCTCAACGACAATTACGTAGCTTCTGTGAGAGCGCATTTAGACGATACTGATTGTTCCTTATATGTAATGATATACTGGGTAAACAATTTCGGGTAGAAAGATTCCCAGGCCTAAGTTTGGGGTATTTCCCAGGCATTTGCTGTACATCGGCTACTGGAAATATCTTCTGTCAAGAAGATCGGTTCTAGCAGAGTGTGAATGCTCACCGTCCACTTACAAATCCGTTTATATTAGTGTCCCATTTAGCAGTTTGAAAAAAAACCGCATTTTAACCTTTTATTATATGCAATATTTTGCAATCAAATACTGAAGAAATTATTGAGTTTAGTATTTCTGGCAGAAAAGGATAAATTATTTATCAATCTAGTATGTGATACATGTGTTTAATATGTGGGCGAATATTTGAATTTATAACGTTTTATATCAAAAGTGCATTATAAATATGTTACAAAATCGTTTATATAAATATAAACAAAGTTAGTCTCCTTACACAACGAATGAAAATTCATCTAAAAATACTGTATGCAATTAATACCTTAAGACATACCTCTAAGAGGCTCTTCTCAAATAAAATAATACATACCGAATTATGCTGATTTATGTATGCCGTGTTTTCGCTTAGAGACATTCGTTTAAAAGCTTGCTTCTTTCCACTACGCTCTCAAGCATCCCCTCTCTTTCTACAAAGCGCTCGCTGTCTTCCAGTCACCTGAAAATCCTGGCAAAGGCTCGCCGGTTTAGTGACTAATAGGCACTGTACTGGCAAAGTAAAATATATAGAAGTCAATAAGGAGACCAACATGGGCGGCTGCACGAAATCGTTAAGGCATGGACTCGTGAGCAATAGATCAGGAATTTTCTTCCCGGAGGACCGTCCTCAGTGACTAATATTTTTCCAGGTTTTCCATAGACGGATAATCAGTAATTGCCAATGATGGATATTAAATGTTTAGATATCGTAATCCTTAAAAATTTACAAATTTACCCTTTCATCCCATGTATCACCGGAACCCCTTTGATGCTTCAGCAGCATATGGACTTTAATAACTTTAAAACTGATTAATTGAAGAATATAGGCTTAAGAAAATTTCCAAACACATTCATGCCTCATATAATTTGCAACAACCGTAATCAATGGTTATTTGAAAGTATAATTATGACAAGAAGTGTAATACAAACTACCAAAAAATGAGATTTGGAAAGGCTACAGAAAAAATGGAATGATCATTTTAAAGAAAATTTGAAAATAGAACCATTCATTGGGGGTTTAAATGTAGAAGTTATTGAAATTGTGCAAAGTGTTTGAGATCCTTCGTTTCTACTGATAAATAAGAACATATTAAGATTTGCAATCTAGATTAGGCAAGTATATTATTTAGTCTTCCACTTATTTTATTTCCCCATTGAGAGCTATGCCTATAAAATTATTGGTGAGGATTTAAGTCCACTTTACAAAGGATAATAAATGCTAGTACTGAAAAAATGTTCACCAAGAGAAATATATACCATTAATATTGCAAAATATTAGGTTTAGTGAATATATATAAAGGAACAATGGCACACTTCAAACTCTCTTATACATTTATGCTCGCAAATAAAAGTACATATATATTTTAAAGTATTTTACAAAAATTGCGTGTACTAGTTCTGTCCGAATTACTTTTAATAGTACATTATCATACATGAATGTGGGGAAACTTCACATAAAATTGAGTTTGATTTGGCCGAATATGAAACGGGCCCATCTGCTTATTAAATAATCAATCCCATATTTATGTGTCTCGTTTTCTATTCCATATGTGCAATATTGTAAAGCAATAAATACAGAAATTAATTAGGACACAAGTTTGCCCATCGGGCACATTGAAAATTTGCCAAAAAGTCTTTCAATAAACGTTAGATGAATTTTAAAATTGCCAGTTCGCCTTTAGTACAGGATAAGAACAATTTCTGCAGCCAGCTTCATCACAGAAGGGCTATCACCTCCAGTAAATTCAATTTTCGCCTACGGACTACTTCATTTATTTTTTTACATTTAAATTGCAAAAAGAAATACAAGTAAGTTCCAAATGCTTTAAACAGCATTACGTTGCCTTTAAGCAATTTTTAATTTTAGTAGTAGGAACGGTAGTGGTGGTGGTAGTTTTTTGGCATAAATGGAAGAACTTGTGGTGATGGTGATATAATGTATTTATGTTATTATTGGTGGTACAACATGTTGGGGAGAAACAAGCTCGAAACCGGCATCATATTCTAATATCCTGGCAAGTATTCTTTTTGGCTTGCAAAATGAGAGGCTAGTTGTTCTCGGATGTTATAAATACATAGACTGAAAATCGCGTCACTTCTAATTCAAGACCAAAAAGCTTTTTTTTGGCCATTGCACATCGATTTGAAAAAAAATGGCAAATTTCCTATTCAAACGGCTTTCCGTGATAGACACTTTTCGTTAAACACATTAGATCATCTTGCAGATAGCTGGACACACCTGTTTACTGAATGCAACATTCCATTGCCTATTCCATTACATGCAGTTAAAAGTATGGAAAATGCAGACAACAGTAGGTAACTGGAGAGACAGGGCTATTAACCCATTCTCTGCGACATGCAGGGCACTCATAATTGCCTGATTTAACTGTGGTCAAAGTACCAACGTATTAGTTTGGGAGGAAACTATGAAAATATTCTGCACCAGCATAAGGCTACCATATTTCAACTTTTGTGTCATATGAAACGGTGCAAGGAACTTTTCCCAATGTGTGGAAGACTACCCTTAAAAAGGCATAAATATAAGGTAATCAAAACTAGGTATACTTGAAAGGGGGGAGAACAGAACCCTCACCTTGTAACTACTGAACGTTTTGTTAATATTTTTACATCTACGAATGTTATATTCTCATGTTAGGATTTAATTGGAACAGGAAAATGTTTAAACGTCGTATGTACACCTTAAGATAGCAAAATAATGTTGCTATTATTCAGTTAAGTGCAACTTTTGGTAATGTCAGTTACGCTGTGTAAATCTGTATTCGAAGTTGGATGAGCTTCTTTTCGTTCCTTACGTTTACAGTAAAAGCATTACACGGCACACACAAACAAACTGGTGCCTATTAAACTTATCTACGGGAAATTACCCGCGGAATCATTGAGCATTTTAATAAAATGGAACCTTGTCGAAGTAGACTTAAACATCCAGGCTTCAAGAATAGAAACTTTTTATTGTCCTAAATTGTAAATTTCAGATACATATATGTACTATCTGTACTTTAAAAATTAATGAAAGCAAACAAATATTTTCGCACATAAAAAAAACTCTCGGTAGTGTATGCTACCAAACGCTTATGATCTAAAATTTCTCACTCCATTGTGTCAAAAAATGGCAAACCGTTGAAAAAGTATTAACAAATTTTAAAACAACTTGCTATGTAATAAAAACATTAACTTTTAATATTGGCATGTAATAGGATTGTGTTTACATGTGCACGTATATAAGAAATATTAGTTGTACATTTTGAATTTGTAACTAAAAACAAACAGGCAACTTCCTTTTAATTAGGTGAACTTAAAATACAATTACCTTTAGTGAAACGCAAGATTATTGTTGAATAATAAAATTATGCGTTTATTAAAAAAATTAATGTCTTACTATATAAAATTGGAATTTAAAGCACAGATATATTTCATTTTGTTCCGCAATGCACACGCAAAAATTTTCGTCACGATTTTTATTCAAAGAGGACCTGCTATCAAATTAGAGTTACGGAGTGTTATGGAACTTTAGCACTACTTCAAATATATGTACAAACCTGGTCTACGTGGCGGTTATACAGTGATGTAAGGATAATCATAGAGATGAGAGATGTCATCCTCTAATTAATGTTATTGATTGTGTTTGGTAGTCATGCACTGAATTTTAAAACATTTATTTCAATAGCTAGGAGCGCCACTGACTTGTAGGATTTGCAAGTAACGACCAAGACTTATGGGTGATATTTACTTTCATGAGCAACAATACAACGTTTTAAGTATGAAATTTCATGATCCAATATGCGTGTATGTCTAAACTGTACAAATATTTTTATACTCTGCTAGAGTTTTGTGAAATTAACGAGACTTAACTCACTTAAACAATACTTGTCATAGGTCTGCACATTTTATACCGTCGATGATGGCTCTAATTTAGCAGCTCCATATTAAAATGAATTTAAAATGTTGACAAACTTTCATAATGTATGTACCATTTTATCATTAATCACGCTGTAATAAATGTGTCAGCCATGTGTGTAAGTTTAGTTCTTTTTAAAACAAATGCCATCAATCAGTTGTCTACTTACACCTACTGTAACTATATTCTTTTCTTCATAAAATGTATTGTGTTCAACAATATTAAAATGTAATATTTTATAGCTATTTTTTCTTTAGCTTTTAAGAAGCTATTCATTTAGATTTTTTGTTAACTAGTCATTATATCTGTCTAATATTTACTGTTCTAATTTGTTTATTAGTACAGTATTGTGAAACTTTCTTCCAATTAAAAAATTTGTTCAATTATTACGTCTTTGAATAATTAAGGAGGAAACCCCAGAATTTTTTTTATGTTTATGTTCGCCTATCCTATCCAATACGTCCACCTTTAGTGCATTTTCATAGCCATACTTAATTTAGTAGTTTTTACTTTCCTCTCTGACACCTGTGGCAGTTATATGTTTCAGTGCATGGTGTACTGCGATTAAATGTATGATTTGATTATTTTCCAGTTGAAACATCTTGTTACAATTCTATTAATATTTAAGTGTCAGTAACGCAAGCACATACATTAACAATTCATATGTAATATAATGTGTAAATATTGGTGCGCCTAACACATACTCCGTACAAAATACTAAATCTATTTCTATGCCCCTGAATACAGTTGGGTAGGAAGAAATTAAACTTGTTAATATTATTTTATCATGTATAATTTAAATTATTAACACCGATTTAAACAAAGTTTTTGAAAAACATTTGATACATATTGGAGTTAAAACACAACCATGTGTTAAAAAATAATTAATTACCTTTATCTACTTGTAGGCCTCTGAATATTCCAGGATGTACAGATTCAAATTAAACTAAATTAAATAGAATTTATTAATATTATATACATTATTGATCCTAGGTGTACGAGGTACCAGATGAATGGCATCGCGTTTTCCTATTTTGATATATATGCACCTACACCTCATTTATATCATTTTAATATATAACGGTATACCATACGCGTAGTTTCGCCGGCCTTTCCCTTGCTGTTTCATGTTTCACGTACACCTGCTTCTTTGTCTATTATCTTAATACACGATAACTAGTTTGATAAACAAGATGCACATATCATCGCCCGCCTTTTCCATAACGTTTTCCTTCCATGACTACCTACTGTAATTCCTACTATCCTAATATCTAAATAGATATACATTACCATCTCAATGAAATATTATCGGCAAGGATCCCCAAACATACGAGTCCATTGAAATTTGAATCTACCTATTATAAATGCGTGGGATCTTGGCAAGTGTATGGAATAAGTGATAAAATATGTAACAACTAGGCTTCAAAGAGTAATTGCTGTATAGCTCATCTTTCACAGTAAATAAAACACTTTTTACTGTGTCCATCACATAAATGGGAATCCCTCATATAGCATGCATTTGTTTCACTGCATGTAACTAAGAGCAATGTTCGCTATTTAATTTTGTTATTATTGTTTACAAGAAATGTGAAAAATAGAATATTTCATTAATGAATCCACACTAAATATATCCTCCAAACTCGTAGGCTTATGGTGCAAAATTCAGTCCATCGAATTTGAATTGTAAAAATAAACAAGAACTTCCTTATCTGTGCAGAAAAACAGCAGTATAAATTAATATAAATTAAACGTGCTAATTCATAAGTAGATAAATACAGATCTCAAATTGAAATATTTATATTTAAACATACACGCGCGCCCGCGCGCACATACACACAAAGAAGTTAAAAATGGGATTGCTTTACATATGTTATGAACAAAAATACTATATTTTTCCTGCATTTTTGTTCATAGGATTTGTAAAACTATCCCCTCGTTAACTAAGTGCCATTTTCCATAAAGAGCAAAGAATCCTTAGGAATAATGTGTCATGCACAAGAAAGTAAGGACCTACAATACCTATCTTCTTAGAAAATATACTTTCTAGCAGTTCTTTTACTGCTAAAAACATTCTGTGCATTCCTATTCTCCTAATAAAATCAGTGTCTATGCGCATTCAAAACGCCCCTTTCCCCACCAAGCAGCTTTTTTTCTTGGTTCCATTGGCTGTGAATTTCCACCTAACAAAACCCAGATGTTAGCCAATCCGTAATTTTAATGTATATATCCAAATAATGCTCCGCCTCTTAATTTTGCTACCACCCACCAAAGGACTTCCATTTAGTGCAGAGTTTTATAGTTTTGTGTTGTATTATTTAAAACGGAGTTTTAGTCTTGAAAACACGATTACGGAACTGAAATATGCAGGAAATATTACAACTATATTTTGTATCTATTCATTTGCTTACTTATCATAACTAATGAACATATGGGATTTTGCTTTCCTAAAATTGGATTTGTTTTTGCAAATATTAATGTCATTCAATTGTTAACAAGAAAAATTTTAAATTGACAACATTACAAAAGATGGGAGTAATTTCAACAGTGTGGTATTGTTTTTTATATATTTACACAAAATACTTTGTAACCACATGAACATCTAATATGGCATAATGCGATCATTGCAGAACTTTACTGCTCATAAACCTTCTGTGCATTCCTATTCTCCTAATACAATAACTCTCTATGCGCATGCAAAATTCCCCCTCCGTCACCAAGCAGCTTTTTTCTTGGTTTCGTTGGCTGTGAATTTCCACAGAACAACATCCAGATATTAGTTAATTCGTAATTTTAATGTGTATAGCGGAACAATGCTCCAATTCTTAGTTTTGCTTGTTCCCACCAAAAGAGAGTGCAGAGTTTAATGATGTTGTGTTTAAAATGTTGCTGTAGTATTGAAAATACGATTACGGAACTGAAGTACGCAGAATATACTACAACTACATTTTGTGTCTATTTATTTTTTTACTTATCATAACTAATGAAGACATCGGTTTTTACTCTCCTAAAATCGAATTTGTTTCTTGGAAAATTATTAATGTCATTCCCATATTTGCAAGAAACCTATATAATAACAACATTACAAAAGATGGGACGAATGTCAACAGTGTAGCATTGTTATTTTATATAATTACACTCATAACATTTAGGTAATCGGTATACGACAAAATATTTTGTAACCACATGACGAACATCTAGTATGGCATATTGCCATCATAGCAGATCTTATACTGCTCAAAAACCTTATGTGCGTTTCTATTTGCCTAATACAATAGGACTCTATGCTCATGCAAAACACCCCTTCCGCCACCAAGCAGCTTTGTTTTCTTCGTTTCATTGCATGTGAATTTCCACAGAACAACGCCCAGATATTAGCTAATTCGTAATTTTAATGTGTATAGCTAAACAATGCTCCACCTCTTAATTATGCTACCACCCACCAGAGGACTTTCATTTAGTGCATAGTTTTATCGTGCTGTGTTGTATTATTGAAAATGGTGTTGTAGTCTGGAAAATACGATTAAGGAACTGAAGTATGCAGAAAATATTACCACTATATGTTGCATCTCATTTGCTTACTTATCATAACTAATGAATACATCGGTTTTTAATTTCCTAAAATTTATTTGGTTATTTTGAGTAAATATTAAAATCATTCCATTGTTAACAATAAACCTATAAAATTAAAAGCATTACAAAAGATGGGAGTAATTTCAACAGTGTAGGATTGTTTTTTATATAATTACACAAAAAATTTGCACCCACATGACGAACATCCAATATAGCAAAATGCGATCATAGCAGAGCTGTACTACCTTCTGTGCAGCTGAAAAACCTTCTGTGTATTCCTATTCTCCTAATATAATAATTCTCCATGCACATGCGAAACGCCCCTTTCCCCACCAAGCAACTTTCTTTTCTTGGTTTCATTGGCTGTGAATTTCCACAGAACAACGCCCAGATATTAGCTAATTCGTAATTTTAAAGTGTATAGCTGAACAATGCTCCAAATCTTAATTTTGCTACCTCCCACCAAAAGACAGTGCAGAGTTTTATGCTGTTGTGTTTAAAATGTTGCTGTAGTCTTGAAAATACGATTATGCAACTGAAATATGCGGAAAATATTACAACTGTATTTTGTGTTTAATTATTTGTTTTCTTATAACTAATGAAGATAGAGGTTTTTACTTTCCTAAAATTCAATTTTTGGGGGAAAAATATTAATGTCATTGAATTATTTACAAGAAACCTATAAAATAACAACATTACCAAATATGGGAGCAATTTCAACAGTGTAGTGTTGTATTTTTAATATAATTACACTTATTACATTAAAGTAATTGGTATACAACAAAATATTTTGTAAACATATGACGAACATCTTATGTGGCATATTGCGATCATAGTTCAGCCATTCTAAATTACCAATAAAGAAAACATAACTTAGTACTGCAGGTTATGTTTCATGATCGTCTTTGATTTTTTTTTAATTAGCGGCAAAACGTTATTAATTACATCGTTCTCTAGCAGTTTTAAAGCATGCGCGCACTGTGTTTATATTCTGGAACTATAAGTATGAGTTTAACATAGCCATTTTCACTCTCACTTAAATCCTGTATACAATAATTAAAATCAGTCAATTTTGAATGGAGCAAAAACATTTGCCTACAGCTTTGGAAATGATTACGGGCGTATGAAAGCGAGAACTGTGCATTATTGGTAAGTTTTGAGAGAACGTTTAAGTACACAGATAACAGAAAATGTTTTGCTATAATGCCATATTCATGAAAAGTTAATTTAGAAAATAAAAATTCAGAATCGTGGACTGCCAACTTCATAAACTCTCACTACTGTGCTATAAAGTCCCAGCTATGGATTCAAATTGGCCTTGTTCTACGGTTTGTCACTTTGTTTTTCCGTGGTTTCCTGAACGTACGTACGTACATACATACATACATACATACATACATACATATGTATATACTTTTTCTTCTTATCCCCAACATAAATAACGTTCTCTGGTTACATGCTCAACAAAAGTGTGATCGTGTAACGACTTAGTCCTTGAGTTGTTCATATTTTAACGAAGATGAAAGGTTAACTAGATTACTTCCCTTTTTGTTTGTATTGTTTTACTTACGCGTATTCCGGAACTGTTATTTGATTAATGATATAATAAATTTGTGGATATTTAAAAATCATTACTTGTTTATAAAAAAAGAAAGTTAAATGTTTATATTGGATTGTATATAGCTGTTACAATGCTGAATATTGAAAGCTAACAAAAATGTATTTAATTCGATTATAGATTCCGTTGAACGGCGTTTAACGCCCGTTTTACTATTGAGGCACCAAAGGCGCTGAACATTGATGATGCATAAGATGAAATTATGGTTTTTTAAGGAAGGAACATTCTAGGCCTAAGTTTAGGGTGCCTCCCCGGCATTTGCCTTTCATGAATATTCAGAGAAGCGTAGAAAAACCTCAGTCAGCAAGGACGATTCTGGTGTCATTCGAACCCCAGTCCTCCCTTTGCGAATACGCCCTAACGATCTTGGCCAGCTGTGGCGATTATAGATTTCTTTTAATTGCATTTGTAACAATAGCTACATTGCAGATTAAGGTTATAAAATTCGGAGAAGAAGGCTCATTATCCTAGTTACTCAGACATACTAGAGACTGAGAATAATTTTGCTTTCCAGGCCTTTCCTAGATAAAATAAAAGCCTTATGTATCACATTTTATCTTCATAAGTAAGATATAAATTTATTAAGTTCATGTTATGGGTGTTAACGTAGAATGGTTAGTCCCCTTCTCGAGCCAAGCATGTGCGTGATGTTCGCCAATACTTACTCGAAAGTTAAGTGGACACGAAGTAAAATTAGAAATACACAATCCTTAGGGTCATGTCGATTATATTTTGTTGTTTCCATTTTAATGCTTTCCTCTGCTGTATTATATTATAAGTGAAATACTATTTCAAAACAGCATAGAAAAGCCCAATTTGGAATAATGAAAAGGAACAATAATTTAAAAACACAAAATATAACGCTTTTCTTTTGATATTGAATTAATATATCTGTTATAAAAACACAAAGATAAATCTGTAAATTAAATTTTATTTCACGATATAAAAGTGTATTTCTATTGAGTGAAAATATCCAAATTTTCTGCGAGGTGGTTGTGAACATGAAACGATAAAACAATAAATAATATATGTATATTTTTGAAAAGTATTCCTTAATTTTAGGACAGCCTGGAATTCACTATAACGCTTTCCCATAATGCATTTCATTGCTGTAATAAATTTACTGAAATTTACAAATTTATGTATTCATCTGCCTAAATTAGCTACGTTGCTTGTGAATATACATGTTTCTTTTATGAAAGTTTGAATATGTAAGGTCTAATTGAAGCCTCTATATTTATGGGCATAAAATGGCCTCTGTCAACCTAATCTTGTTTCTTCATTTTTGCCAATGAATATATATATTTCAATTACTTAACTTGATCAATTATTAAGCCTATTATAAATAACATCAAACTTGTCCAATATTTTGCCATTTTGTATTACTGCATCAAGAAATTAATTTCAGCTATTTAAGTTAGTTAGCACATTTAAGTTCAACATTTTAATAAATGTTATATCTTGCGTTTATCTGCAAAAATTAAATAGCCTGTTTTGGATAAATGCAGCGCATTTGTTCCAGTTGGTGAAGTAATCCTTTTGATATGCGTCTAATTGTGTAATAAATACTTGTGTTTTTTATATTGATTTTGGGAGCATAGAACAGCGAGAACGTATATTTCTGTATTTGGAATATCAGTCATAAAATTTACGTAATTATGGGAATTATTTACCAAATTGTGACAAAGTCTATGTTTATGTGTCTTATATTAATAAAAGACAAAAATATAGTATTTTATGTTATGTTATTTTATTAGCTACCTCCATATTTTATGCGTATTCTTTAATTTAAATTTGCTCGTAATTTCTAGCATATGTGTTGGATAAAATATAAATAAATTAAGCTTTGCTTTGCTATGTGTTACATTCATGTTCCTATGTCGTGTGATGTCATGCGCATGTACTTATACTGTGCTTTTTACATTACTGCCTATTCCATAAGTCTGCTACCCTAATACACCAAGCTATGCTATGCAAGACTCCCACTCAGATTATGAATACTCTTTGTACTACAGCCGGACAATATATTTGCACATTTAAATAAAAATGAATTAAAAATATTTACACTGTACATATTTAGGAGTATGATTGAGATAAAAAATTATCCGATTCCAATGCCATTAGTATTAATGCATTTTTAATAACAACTTCCTTTCTGTGATTCCTTACATGACCACGTACTGTATGTTTCTACTATTCTAATATAGGGCGACTTCTTTGGTTCTATTATTCTTTCTACCGGAAAATAAATACGCAGAATAGGAGTAATGAGAAATTAAACACATTGAAGGCTCTGCATGCCCGAAATATTCATGTTCCCCTGCGTGCCCGATACAGTGCGCCACGCAACGTTTAGATTAATACTACACTCACTAAACTCCCATTAAGTAATGAACACCAATTTTTGAGTTACTGCAGGGCAACGAATTTTATACTTAGGGGCCTGCAAAGTCAATTAAAGAATCCACCCCTAATTTCAATTATGCTTGGCAATCGGATACTTAGCAATTGAAAATAGGAAGAGAAGTATAAACTAAATATAGGGCTAAAAGATGGAAAGGTTGAGTAGCTCGCGCAACAATAGTCATTTTCACGTTCTACATCGTACAAATTCCTGCGATTTCTACACGTTTAGATCTATTATTATATTACAATTACCACATAAATTATGAATACGAATAAATTAATGTTCAACTCATTAAACTTAAATGAAATGCTCGTTGCTCAATCCTGGAAAGATAGCTTATTGAATTAGGATAATAAAAATTTCCAAGATTTATTGTTGTGATTTAGGTAAGTCATTTACATTTGATTCTGCTACTTTTTAAGCAGTTGAACTTCACCAAGGAAAGCAGAGATAGTTAAGACACGGAACGGAAGGTCTGGAGTGTGATATTCACCAGAATTGTCTTTCTTTACTGAGGATGTTTGCAGACTTCCTTAGTTCACATAAATGACTTGCAAAGCTTTCTTCATTTAAAAATTCTTTTCCTAATTTCCCAATTCATATCACGCATTACCAATGCCTAATATGGATATCCCTCAGCTGTTTAAATGACCCTTAAGCATTTGTTTTAAAAAGCAATTAATTAGAGTACTATAAAGGCAGAATTTTAATAAATAAATTTCTGTGAAAATGCAGAACGTAAAGAACAATTGTTTATGCCTAGATTTCTTTGTAAATTTTTACCGTAACTATGGTAGAACAATCCCATTGTAAAAATGGCATTTCTCAATTTCAGCAAATAATATGTAGAAGCAGTTTAGCATGTATAAGTGGACTAATTCCTAAAATAATCGTAATTCCTTTTTGAAAAAAAACTCTTCTTTCAGGCTTTTAATGCACAAAACTTCTGTACATTGCAATTTCCGTAATACAGTAACCCTTTGGGCGCAGGCAAAGCGTCGCATCCCTCAAATAACCGGTCTTATATTTAAACAGCTTCATTGGCTGTGATTGGACTAAAACTTTTTGGCCAATCAGTATTTTGTATGGGGAGGCATTAAAGAAGTCCTTAATTTATACACAAGCTACGTTCGGACATTCACGAATTTAAAGTTATAAAAACGAAACAATGTTTCTCCTCTTAGTTGTGCAAATGAAGTATAGAAACAGTTTTGCATGTATAAGAGGATTAATTTCTAAATACCTGCAATTCTTCTTTGAAAATATCTCTTTTCGGGCTTTTAATAAGAAAAACCTTCTGATCATTTCTATTTCCCTAACACAGTTACCCTTTGTGCGCACGCAAAGCGTAGCCCCACATAACCGGTCTTATAATTTAAACAGCTTCGTTGACTGTGATTGGACAAACTTTTCGGCCATTCAATGTTTTGTGTGGGGAGGAATTAAAGATTTAAGTCCAAAATTTATACACAAGCAACACTCAGATATCAACGAATTTGAAGTTATAAAAACGAAACAATGCTCCTCCTCTTAGTTGTGCTATCATTCAGTAGGGGGCCCCCATGTCGTGCCCACTTGAGAAAACATTTAGAATAACTGAAGTATGCAAAAGAATTTGATAACAGACATATTCGCTGTAAATTCATATTTTTACAATTATATTCATGTATGTAGCAAGAGGAAATTTGGAATATTCTAAGAGTTGAGTGCACAGCAGTTGCAGGTCACATAATTATTAATCCTAGCAGCTTGATCCTAGCTCATTTTGAGGGCAAAATTACACAAAGAGAAAAATATAGAATTCCAAATATGGTTCCAGTGCCGCTTGCTATTAAAGAAAATATTGTAACATTCATTTCTTCTAAGTGTTTTTCACAAATGAATATTCTCATTCCTAATCCCATTATTCTGCTAGGGTTTATTTATTTCGCAAAACCATATTAGTGCCAATAAAAGCAGTAACTTAAAGTAAAAAGTAAAAGTAATGGCACCGATCATTTTAGGTGGATAAATTCCTTCTGTTTAATAGTAAATTATAATGTTAGTTCTTAATCTTGTACTTTGTTCCATATGCAAAGATTAAAAAAGTAACGAAACGTGTTTTCTAATTTTTACGAATGCAGTGTTGTATATTACTGCAAAAGCGTAGAATTATTATTGATTTACATATCCGAATTAATAACTAATATTAATAAAATGCTGGTTATATAAATGTTAATACTATAATGAATTTATTCTAATGTAAAAGCTTTCCGTTTTTATACATATGACGCAATGTTTCAATGTAAATTATTTCATTAGTTTGTCTACATTTTTAGTGAAGATGGATTTAACGCAAGAACTTTTAGCCCAACCACAAAAATCTGATTGTCATCAATACTTATAAAATCGAATGATGATCAGTAGTTAACACCGAATCATTACCTGTTTGAATAATTAAAATATTAAGTTTATTTCAGAAACAAAGTTTTTGGCATACTTTAATTTCGGTAATGAAGATGAATTATAGATTCCTTTTTCTGCATTACTTAAAGGTTTTCTTTAAAATATTATAACATCTATTCTGTTGAAGATAGCATTTTAACAATTAAAGGAATATCTTTATGCAATTGCTATTATAGTCATTTTATCCAATTATTGTAATAGTGTATCTTTATTAACTTTGACCAATTATAAATTATATTTATAACTAAAAAAATTGTGTTACAACTATGCCATGTTTTATGGTTTTGCAATGACGGCTGCACGAAATCGTTAAAGCATGGACTTGTGAGCAATAGATCAGGGATTTTATTCCCCAAAGACCGTCCTTAGTGACTAATATTTTTCCAGATTTTCCTTTGTCTGATAATTAGCAATTGACAAGCATGCATAATAAATGTCTGGAACTCGTATTCCTTTAAAATTTACAATTTACCTTTTCATCCCATGTATCACCGGAACAACTTTGCTGCTACAGCACGGAAGTTAATAAATTTAAAAATGATTAATTGAAAAATATATTTTTAAGAAAATGTTTAAATACTTTCATGCCGCATATAAGTTGCAACAACCGTAATCAACAAGGCACACGCAAAACTTTTCATTACCACTTTTCTTCAAAGAGCACCAGCTATCAAATTAGAGCTACGGAGTACCATGGAACTTTAGCACTACGTGAAATATATGGACTCACCTGGTATACGTGATGGGTATATAGTGATGTAAGGATTATCATAGAGATGAGAGATGTGATGCTCTTTTAATGTTAGTGAATGTGTTTGGTAGTCATGCACTGAATTTTAAAACATTTATTTCAATAGCTAAGAGCGCCACTGGTTGTAGGATTTGCAAGTAACGATAAAGACTTTGGGGTGATATTTACTTTCATCAGCAACAATACAACGTTTTAAGTATGAAATTTCATGATCCAATATACGTGTATATCTAAAATGTACAAATATTTGAATACTGTGCTAGAATGCTGTAAAATTAACCAGATTTAAATCACTTAAACAATACATGTCATAGGTCTGTACATTTTATACCGTCACAGATGCCTGTAATTTAGTAGCTCGATATTAAAATGAATTTAAAATGTTGACAAATTTTCGTAATGTATATAACATTTTGACATTATTCACACTACAATAAATGTGTCAGCCATGTTTGCACATCTAGTACTTTTTTAAATTTGGAATCAATCGGGTAACTAATTACACCTAGTGTAACTGTATTCTTTTCTTCATAAAATGTATTATATTCAGCTATATTTAAATGTAATATTTAATAGCTATTTTTTCTTTCGGTTTTAAGAAGCAATTCATTTAGATTTTTTGTTAACTAGTCATTATATCTGTCTAATATTTACTGTTCTAATTTGTTTATTAGTACAGTATTGTGAAATTTTCTTCCAAATAAATCATTTGTTAATTTATTACGTCTTTGAATAATTAAGGACGAAATCCGAGAATTTTGTTTATGTTTATGTTCGCCTATCCTGTTCAATACTTCCACCTTTATTGCATTTTCATAGCTGTAAATAATTTAGTAGTTTTACCTATCCTCTCTGAAAACTGCGGCAGTTATTTCTTGCAGCGCATGGTGTACTGCGATTAAAAGTATATATTGATTATTTCCATTGAAACATGTTGTTACAGTTCTATTAATATTTAAGTGTCTGTAACCCAAACACATACCTTAACAATTCATAATTAATATAATGAGGTTACATTGGTGCGTCTAACACAATACTCCGTCAACAAAGTACTAAATCTACTTGTACACCCCTGAATACATTTGGGGAAGAAGAAATTAAACTTGTTAGTATTATGTATGAGTACATCCATGTATAACGAAATTATTAACATCATTTTAAACAAATATTTTTGAAAAACCTTTGAGACATATTGGAGTTAAAACACAATCATCTGTAAAAAAAACTATATATCATCTATATATACTTGTAGGACTCTGAATATTCCAGGATGTACGGACTCAAAATAAAATAAATTAAATATATCTTATTAATGTTATATACATTATTGATCCTAGGTGTACGAGGTACCACATGATTGGCATCGCGCGTTGCTATTTTGATATATATGCTCCTGCACCACATTTATATCATTATAAAACATAATGGTAAAACATACATGTAGTGTCGCCGACATTTCTCATGCTGTTTCACGTTTCACGACCACCTACTAAAATGTCTATTATCTTAATACAGTACCTAGTTTGGTAAATAAGATGAACAAATAATCGCCCGCCTTTTCCGTAATATGTTTTCCTTACATGACTACCTATTGTGATTCCTACTATCCTACTATCTAGATTGATATACATTACCATCTCATTGAAGAATTTTGGGCAAGGATCCCAAAGAATAATAGTCCATTGAAATTTGAAAATACTTATTATAAATGCGTGTTTTCTTTGGCAAGTATATAGAATAAATGATAAAATAAGGAACAACTAGGCTTCAAAGTGTAGCTGCTGTATAGCTCATCTTTCACAGCAAATAAAACACTTTTGACTGTGTCCACTACATAAACGGGAATCCCTCAAATACCATGTATTTGTTTCACTGCATACAACTAAGAGCAATTTCACGGTATTTCATTTTTTGTTATTTTTTTACAAGAAATGTGAAAAATACAATATTTAATTAATCAATCCAAACTAAATATATACTAGAAACTCCTAGTATTATGGTGCAAAGTTCAGTCCATTGGATCTGGATTGTAAAAATAAACAAGAACTTCCTTATCTCTGCAGAAAAACAGCAGTTTAAATTAATATAATTTAAACCTGCTAATTAATAAGTAGATAAATACAAATCTAAAATTGAAATATTTGAATTTAAACATAAAGCGCGCGCGCGCACACACACACACACACACACACACACATACAAAGTTAAAAATGGGATTGCTTAACAACGCTAAGAATAAAATTACTATACTTTTCCTGCATTTTAGTTCATAGCATTAGTAAAACCATTCCCTAGTTAACAAAATGTCATGTTCAAATAACCGCAAAAATTCCGCAGGTCGTGCACAAGAGAATAACTGCCTGCAATACGTATCTTCTTTGAAAATATGCTTTCTTGCCCACTCTTTTACTGCAGAAAACCTTCTGTGCATTCCTATTCTCCTAATAAAATCAGTCTCAATGCACATGAAAAACGGCCCATCCCCAATCCAAGCTTTCTTTTCTTGGTGTCATTGGCTGTGAATTTCAGCAGAAAAACGCCCAGATATTAGCTAATTCCTAATTTTAATGTAAATGGCTATAAAATGGTCCACCTCTTAATTATGCTACCCGCTACCACAGGACTTTAATTTAGTGCAGAATTTTATAGTGTTTTGTTTAAAATGTTGCTGTATTCTTGAAAACGCGATTACGGAATTGATGTATGCAGAAAATATTACAACAATATTTTGTATCTATTCATTTGCTTACTTATCATAACTAATAAAGATATCGATTATTACTTTCCTAAAATTGAATTTCTTTTTGGGGGAAAATATTAATGTCATTAATAAGAAACCTATAAAATTAACGGTATTACAAAAGATGGGAGTAATTTCAATATTGTAGTGTTGTTTTTTATATAATTACACAAAAGAATTTGTAACCACATGACGAACATCTAATATCACATAATCGGATCATAGGAGAGCTGTACCGCTGAAAAACCTTCTGTGCATTCCTATTCTCCTAATATAGTAAGTCTGTATGTGCATGCAAAACGCCCCTTCCCCCACCAAACAGCTTCTTTTCTTTATTTCATTGGCTGTGAATTTCCACAGAACTACACCCAGATATTAGTTAAATCCTAATTTTAATGTGTATTGTGGAACAAAGCTCCACCTCTCAGTTATGCCACCACCCATCAGAGGACTTTCATTTAGTGTAGAATTTTATGGTGTTATGTTTAAAATGTTGCTGTAGTCTTGAAAACGCGATTAACGAACCTGAAGTACGCACAAAATATTACAACCATATTTTGTATTTTTTCATTAGCTTACTCATCATAACTAATAAAGATATCGGTTTTTACTTTTCTAAAATTGAATTTGTTTTGGGGGAAAATATTAATGTCATTCAATTTTTAACAAGAAACATATAAAATTAAAAACATTACAAAAGATGGGAGTAATGTCAATAGTGCAGTGTAGTTTTTATATCATTAAGCAAAATAATTTGTAACCACATGATGAACATTTAATATGGCATAATGCGATCATAGCAGAGCTGTACTGCTGAAAAAATTCTGTGCATTCCTATTCTCCTAATATAGTAAGTCTGTATGCGCATGCAAAACGCCCCTTCCCCCACCAAACACATTCTTTTCTTTATTTCATTGGCTGTGAATTTCCACAGAACTACGCCCGGATATTAGTTAAATCCTAATTTTAATGTGTATTGTGGAACAAAGCTCCACCCTTCAGTTATGCTACCACCCATCAGAGGACTTTCATTTAGTGCAGAATTTTATGGTGTTATGTTTAAAATGTTGCTGTAGTCTTGAAAACGCGATTAAGGAACCTGAAGTACGCACAAAATATTACAACCATATTTTGTATTTTTTCATTAGCTTACTTATCATAACTAATAAAGATATCGGTTTTTACTTTTCTAAAACTGAATTAGTTTTTTGGGAAAATATTAATGTCATTCAATTTTTAACAAGAAACATATAAAATTAACAACATTACAAAAGATGGGAATAATGTCAATAGTGCAGTGTGGTTTTTATATCATTAAACAAAATAATTTGTAACCACATGACGAACATTTAATATGGCATAATGCGATCATAGCAGAACTGTACTGCTGAAAAACCTTCTGTGCATTCCTATTCTCCTAATGTAATAAGTCTCTATGTGCATGCAAAACGCCCCTTTCCCCACCAAACAGCTTTTTTTTTTCTTGGTTTCATTCGACATTTTAATGTGGATAATGGAACAAAGCTCCACCTCTTAGTTATGCCACCACCCACCAGAGGACTTTGATTTAGTGCAGACTTTTATTGTGTTGTGTTGTATGATTTAAAATGGTGCTGTAGTCTTGAAAATACGATTACGGAACTGAAGTATGCAGAAAATATTACAAATATTACAAATTTGTAATATTACAATATTACAAAAACAAATATTTTGTATCTATTTATTTGCTTACTTATTATTATGAAGATATCGGTTTTTATTGTCCGAAAATTGAATTTGTTTTTTTGAGAAAATATTAATGCCATTTAATTGTTAACAGGAAACCAATAAAATTAACAACATTTCAAAAAATGGGGGTAATTTCAACAGTGTAGTATTGTATTTTTTTAATATAATTACACTTATTACATTTAGGGAATCGGTATATGACAGAATTTTTGTAAACATATGACGAACGTCTTATATGGCATATTGGGATCATAGTTCACCCACTCTAAATTACCAATAACGAAAACATAACTTAGTACTACAGGTTTTGTTTTATGATCATGTTTGATTTTTATAATTAGCGGCAAAACGTAATTCATTACATCGTTCTCCAAAAGTTTTAAAGCATGCGCGCGCTGTGTTTATATTCTGGAACTATAAATATGAATTTAAATAGCCACTTAACTGTCACTTAAATCCTCCATAAAATAACTACAATCAGTCAATTTTGAATGAATCGAAATCAATTGCCTACAGATTTGGAAATGATTATGGACGTATGAAAGTCTGAATTGTGCATTATTGGTACGTTTTGAGAGAGCTTTTAACTACACCGATATAAGGAAATGTTTTGCTATAATGGCAAATTCATGAAAAGTTAATCTAGAAAATAATAATTTACAATCGTGAACTGCCAACTTCATAAAATCTGGGTACAGTGCTATAAAGTCCCTGTTATGGATGTAAATTGGGATTGTTCTACGGTAAGTCCCTATGTTTTTCCTTGGTCTCCTGAACTTTATACATGTATGTATGTATATATACATAATTTTTCTTCTTCTCGTCAAAATAAATAACGTTCTCTGGCTACGTGCTCAAAAAAGCGCGATCACCTAACGATCTAGTACTGAGTTATTCATATTTTGACACAAATGAAAGGTTAACTAGTTTGCTTCCTTTTTGTTTGTATAGTTTTATTTACGGTTATTCTAGAACTGTTACTTAATTAAATATATATTAAATTTGTGGATAGTTAACAATTATTATTTGTTTAATAACATTAATAAAGTTAAATGTTTGGATTAGATCGTACAAATTTTACATAACTCTTACAATGCGTAGAGTTTTAAAAACGTAATATTGAAAGCTAACAAACATGTATTTAATTCGATTATAGAATTCGTTTAACGGCTTTTAATGCCCGTTTTTATTGCTGAGGCACCAAAGGCGCTGAACAATGATGATGCATAAGATGAAATTATGGATATTTTTAAGGAAGGAACATTCTAGGCCTAAGTTTAGGGTTCCTCCCCGGCAATTGCCTTTAATGAATATTGAGGGAAACGTAGAAAAACCTCAGTCAGGAAGGACGTTCCTGGCGTGATTCGAACCCCAGACCTCCCTTTGCGAATACGCCCTAACGACCTGGGCCAGCTGTGGCGATTATAGATTTCTTTGAATGCAAATGTAACAACAGCTACATTGCAGATTAAGTTTATAGAATTCGAAGAAGAAAGCTCATTATCATAGTTACTCAGACATACTCCCGGACTGAGAATAAATATCCATTCTAGGCCCTTGCTAGAGGCAACAAAAGCCTTATAACTTCATAAGTAAGACACTTAAAATTAGTAACTTCATATTAACGTTGTTAACGCAGAATGGTTAATCCTCTTCTCGTGCCAAGCAAGTGCATGATGTTCGCCAACACTTGCTCGATAGGTAAGGGGCCACGAAGAAAAATGAGAAATACACAATGCTTAAGGTCATGTCGATTATATTTTGTTGTTTCCATTTTAATGCTTTCCTCTGCTGTATTTTATTATAAGTGAAATACTATTTCAAAACAGCATAGAAAAGCCCCAATTTGGATTAGTGAGAAGTGAACAATAATTTAAAAAAACAAAATATAACGCTTTGCTTTTGATATTGAATTGATATGTCTGTTATAAAAATAAAAAGATAAATTTCTAACTTAAATTTTATTTCACAATGTAAATGCGTATTTCTATTGAGTGAAAATATTTTAATTCTGTGCGAGCTGGTTGCGAACATAAAATGATTGAAATAATAAATAATATATACATTTTTTTAAAAGTGTTTCTTAATATTAGGTCAGCCTGGAATTCATTACGACACTTTCCCATAATGCATTCCATTGGTGTAATAAATTTACTGAAATTTACAAACTTATGTATTTATCCGCCTAAATTATTTTCGTTGCTTGTGAATATACATGTTTCTTTTTTAAAAGCTTGAATATGTAAATTCTAATTAAAGCCTCTATATTACTGGGCATAAAATGGCCTCTGTGAATCTAATCTGGTCTCTTCCATTTATCCAATAAACTTATATATATATGTGTGTGTGTGTGTGTTATTGCAATTTAATTCCTTTACACGTTCAATTATTAACTAGTAGTAAAAACGGGCGTTAAACACTAATCAAAAAAAAAATTATTAACTATTATAAATAACATCAAATTTGTGGAATGTTTTGTCCTTATGCAATGCTTCATCAAGTAATTAATTTCAGCTGTTTAAATTAGTTAGGGCATTCCAGTTCAACATTTTAATAATTTTTATATATTGCGTTTATGTGCAAAAATTAAATAGACTGTTTGGGATAAATGCAGAGCATTTTTTCCAGTTGTCCAAGTAATTCTTTTTATATACATCTAATTGTGTAATAAATACTTATGTTTATATTGATTCTAGGAGCATAGAACAGCGAGAACATAGATTTCTGTATTTGCAATTTAAGTCATAAAATGTACGTAATTACGGGACTTATTTTCCAAATGTCACAAAGACTATGTTTATGTGTCTTATATTAATAACAGCCCAAAATATTTTATTTTATGTTATGCTATTCTATTAGCTACCTCCATATTTTATGTATGTACATAAACATGCATGTACATGTATATAAGAAACATTAGCTTGTACATTTTGAATTTTTAACTAAAAACAAACAGGTAACTTCCTATTAATTAAGTGAACTTAAAATACAATTAATTTCAGTGAAACGCATAATAAAATTATGCGTGTATTAAACAAATAAATGTCTTACTATATGAAATTCCAATTTAAAGCACAGATATATTTTATTCTGTTCCACAAGGCACATGCAAAACTTTTCGTCACCGCTTAACTTCAAAGAGGACCCGCTATCAAGTTACAGTTGCGGATTTTTTTATTTATTTATTTATTTATGGACGCTCTTTAACATCTCAGGTCATCAGTGTCCCATTCAACTCAGGGCGTGAAACGGCCTACAAATTTTGCTCACAGGCCTCTCTTTCAGGCTTGAGGTTCTTTATCGTGCCGTAAATGTACGACACGGGACCCACGGCTTTACTTCCGTTCCGAAGGAAGCCATACTTACGATTTTTACGCCCGAAAAATCCATCGATCCTGGCCGGGTTCGAACCCGCGATTTTGGTTATAGGAGGCAAGTATGGTACCCACTACACCACCAGGACCGACAGAGTTGCGGATTGCCATAGAACTTTAGCACTACGTCATATATATGGACACACCTGGTCTACGTGGTGGGTATACAGTGATATAAGGATTATCAAAGAGATGAGAGATGTGATCCTCTACTTAAGTTATTGATTGTGTTTGGTGGTCATACACTGAATTTTAAAACATTTATTTCAATAGCTATGAGCGCACCTGGCTTGTAGGATTTGCAAGTAACGACCCGAGATATAGGAGTGATATTTTATTTTCATCAAAAACAATAAAACATTTCAGAATGAAATTTCATGATCCAATATAGGTGTATATGTAAATTGTATAAATATTTGAATACTCTGCTGGAGTGCTGTGAAATTAACGGGATTTAAATCACTTTAACAATACATGTCATAGGTCTGAACATTTTATACCGTCGATGATGGCTGTAATCTAGTAGCTCCATATTAAAATGAGTTTAAAATGTTGACAAATTTTCATAATGTATATAAAATGTTGTCATTATTAAAACTATAATAAAAGTGTCAGCCATGTGTGCACATGCAGTACTTTTTTAAATTTGGAATCAATCGGGTAACTAATTACACCTACTGTAACTGTATTCTTTTCTTCATAAAATTTATTGTGTTCAGCTGTATTAAAATGTAATATTTTATAGCTATTTTTTCTTTCGTTTTTAAGAAGCTATTCAGTAACATTTTTGGTTAACTAGTCATTATATCTGTCTAATACTTACTGTTTTAATTTGTTTATTAGTACAGTATTGTGAAAATTTCTTCCAAATAAATAATTTGTTAAATTGTTACGCCTTTGAATTATTTAGAACGAAACCCGAGAATTTGTTTTTATGTTTATGTTCGCCTATCCTTTCCAATACTTCCACCTTTACTGCATTTTCATAGCATTTAATTTAGTAGTTTTAACTTCCTCTGTGAGAACTGCGGCAGTTATTTTTTGCAGCGCATGGTGTACTGCGATTAAAAGTATATTTTGATTATTTTCCAGTTGAAACATCTAGTTACAGTTCTATTAATATTTAAGTGTCTGTAACGCAAGCACATACATGAACAATTCATAAGTAATATAATGAGTATATATTGGTGCGCCTAACACATACTCCGTCAACAATATACTAAATCTACCTCCCTACCCCTGAATACAGTTGGGTAAGAAGAAATTAAAATTGTTATTATAATATATGAGTACATTTATGTATAACCTAAATTATTAACACCGATTTAAACAAAGTTTTTGAAAAACATTTGATACATATTGGAGTTAAAACACAACCATGTGTTAAAAAATAATTAATAACCTTTATCTACTTGTAGGCCTCTGAATATTCCAGGATGTACAGATTTAAATTAAACTAAATTAAATAGAATTTATTAATATTATATACATTATTGATCCTAAGTGTACGAGGTACCAGATGGTTGGCATCGCGTTTTCCTATTTTGATATATGTGCCCCTACACCACATTTATATCATTTTAATACATAACGGTAAACCATACGCGTAGTTTCGCCGGCCTTTCCCTTTCTGTTTCATGTTTCACGTACACCTGCTTCTATGTCTATTATCTTAGTACACGATACCTACTTTGGTAAACAAGATGCACATATCATCGCCCACCTTTTCCATAACGTTTTCCTTCCATGACTATCTACTGTAATTCCTACTATCCTAATATCTAAATTGATATACACTACCATCTCATTGAAATATTATGAGCAACGATCCCGAAACATAAGAGTCCATATAAATTTGAAACTACTTATTATAAATGCGTGGGATCTTGGCAAGTGAATGGAATAAATGATAAAATATGGAACAATTAGGCTTCAAAGAGTAATTGCAGTATACCTCATCTTTCACAGCAAATGAAACACTTTTGACTGTGTCCGACACATAAATGGAAATCCCTCATATAGCATGTAATTGTTTCACTGCATATAACTAAGAGCAATTTCACGGTATTTAATTTTGTTATTATTTTTTTACAAGAAATGGAAAAATGAAATATTTAATTAATCAATCCAAACTACATATATACTCTTAACTCGTAGGCTTATGGTGCAAAATTCAGTTCATCGGATCTGGATTGTAAAAATAAACAAGAACTTTCTTATCTCTGCAGAAAAACTACAATATAAACTAATATAAATTAAACCTGCTAATTCATAAGCAGATAAATACTGATCTCAAATTGAAATATTTATATTTAAACATACAGGCGCGCGCACGCACTCACACATACAAAGATAAAAATGGGATTGCTTTACAAATGTTACGAAAAAAATACTATATTTTTCCTCCATTTTTGTTCATAGCATTTGTAAAACTATCCCCTCGTTAACTAAGTGTCATTTTCAAATAACATCAAAGAATCCGTAGGAATAATGTGTCATGCACAAGAAAGTAACTGCCTGCAATATCTATCTTCTTTAAAATATACCCTCTTGCTCACCTTTTACTGCTGAAAACCTTCTGTGCATTCCTATTCTCCTAATAAAATCAATCTGTATGCGCATGCAAAACGCCCCATCCACAACCAAGCATCTTTCTTTTCTTGGTTTCATTGACTGTGAATTTCAGCAGAAACAACGCCCAGATAAACGAATAATTCGTAATTTTAATGTGTGTGGTTGACCAATGGTCCACCTCGTAATTATGCTACCATCCACCAGAGGACTTTCATTTAGTGCAGAGTTTTATAGTGTTATGTTTAAAATGTTGTTCTAGTCTTGAAAACGCGATTACGGTACTGAAGTATGCACAAAATATTACAACTATATTTTGTATCTATTCATTTGCTTACTTATCATAACTAATAAAGATATCGGTGTTTACTTTCCTAAAATTCAATTTGTTTTTTGAGAAAATATTAATGTCATTCAATTTTTAACAAGAAACCTATAAAATTAACAACATCACAAAAGATGGGAGTAATTTCAACATTGTAGTGTTATTTTTTTTATATAATTACACAAAAGACTTTGTAACCACATGACGAACATTTAATATGGCATAATGCGATCATAGCAGAGCTGTACTGCGGAAAACCTTCAGTGCATTCTTATTCTCCTAATACAATAAGTCTCTATGCGCATGCAAAACGCCCCTTCCCCCACCAAACTGCTTCTTTTCTTGGTTTCAGTGACTGTGAATTTCCACAGAACAACACCCAGATATTAAGTTAATTCGTCATTTTAATGTGGACAGTGGAACAAAACTCCACCTCTTGGTTATACCACCACCCTCCAGAGGACTTTTAGTGCAGACGTTTATCGTGTTGTGTTGTATGACTTAAAATGGTGTTATAGTCTTGAAAATACGAATACGGAACTGAAGTATGCAGAAAATATTACAAATATTTTTTGTATTTATTCATTTGCTTACTTATTATAACTTATGAACATATCGGTTTTTATTTTCCGAAAATTGAATTTGTTTTTTGAGAAAATATTAATGCCATTCAATTGTTAACAAGAAACTAATAAAATTAACAACATTTCAAAAAAAGGATTAATTTCAACAGTGTAGTATTTTTTTTAATATAATTACACTTATTACATTTAGGGAATCGGTATACGACAGAATGTTTTGTAAACACAGACGAACGTCTTATATGGCATATTGGGATCATAGTTCACGCACTCTAAATTACCAATACGAAAACATAACTTAGTAGTACAGGTTTTGTTTATGATCATGTGTGATTTTTTTAATTAGCGGAAAAACGTAATTACATCGTTCTCTAGAAGCCAATTAAAAGAATCCACGCCTAATTTCAATTATGCTTGGCATTCGGATACTTAGCAATTGAAAATAGGAAGTGAAGTATAAACAAAATATAGCGCTGCAAGATGGAAAGTTTGAGTAGCTTACGCTACAATAGTAATTTTTACGTTTTACATCGTATAAATTCCTGCGATTTCATCCCCGTTTAGATCTATTATTTTATTACAATTACCACATAAATTACGAATATGAATAAATTGATGTTCAATAAATACTCATCAAACTTAAATGAAAAGCTCGTAGCTCAATCCTCGAAAGATAGCATATCGAATTAGGATAACAAAAAATTGCAATATCTATTGTTGTGATTTAGGGAAGTCATTTATAATTCCATTTTCATTTGATGCTGCTACTTTTTAAGCAGTTGAACACCACCACGGAAGGTAGAGAGAGTTAAGACACGGAAGGGAAGGTCTGCAGTTCAATATTCACCAGAATCGTCTTTCTTTGCTGAGGTTGTTTGCAGGCTTCCTCAGTCCACATAAATGTTTTGCCAAGCATTCTTCCTTTAACAAATGCTTTTCCTAATTTCCCAATTCATATCACGCATTACCAATGCCTAACATGTTATCCCTCAGCTGTTTAAATTGGCCTTAAGCAATTGTTTTAAAAAGCAATTAATTAGAGTACTATAAAGACATAATTTTAATAAACAAAATACTGTGAAAATGCAGAATGTAAACAACAATTTTTCTTGGGTAGATTTCTTGTAAATTTATTTCTGACTATGGTAGAAAAATCCCACTGTAAAAAAATGGCATTTCTCAATGCCAGCAAATAATATGTAGAAGCAGTTTTGCATGTATAAAAGGACTAATTCCTAAAATAATGGTAATTCCTCTTTGAAAAAACCTCTTCTTTCAGGCTTTTAATGCAAAAAAAAAAACTTCTGTACATTGCTAATTCCCTAATACAGTAACCCTTTGTGCGCAGGCAAAGCGTCGCATCCCTCATATAATCGGTCTTATATTTAAACAGCTTCGTGGGCTGTGACTTTTCGGCCAATCAGTATTTTGTATGGGGAGGCATAAAGAAGTCCTTAATTTATACACAAGCAACGTTCAGACATTGGCGAATTTGAAGTTATAAAAACGAAACAATGTTTCTCCTCTTAGCTGTGCAAAAGAGGTATAGAAATAGTTTTAAATGTATAAGAGTTCTAATTTCTAAAATGCCTGTAATTCCTCTTTGAAAAGATCTCTTCTCTCAGACTTTTAATAAGCAAAACCTTCTGAGTATTTCTATTTCCCTAACACAGTTACCCTTTGTGCACACGAAAAGCGTCGCATCCCTCACATAAAGGATTTTATAATTTAAACCGCTTCGTTGGCTGTGATTGGACTAACTTTTCGGCCTATCAGTGTTTAGTATGGGGAGGAATTAAAGATTTAAGTCCACAATTTATACACAAGCAACACTCAGATATCAGCGAATTTGAAGTTATAAAAACGAAACAATGATCCTCCTCTTATTTGTGCTATCATCCAATAGGGGGCCCACGTGCCTTGCAGACTTGAGAAAAGATATTGAATAACTGAATTATGCAAAAAGTATTTGATAACATACATTTTCGGAGTTAATTCATATTTTTAAAATTATATTCATGTATGTAGGAAGAGGAAATGTGGAATATTCTAAGAGTTGAGTGCATAGCTGTTACAAGTCACATAATTATTAATCCTAGCACCTTGATTCTAGCTCGTTTTGAGGACAAAATTACACAAAGAGAAAAATATAGAATTCCAAATATGGTTCCGTGCCGCTTGCTATTAAATAAAATATTGCAACTCTCATTTCTTCTAAATTTTTCACAAATTAATATTCTCGTTCCTAATCTCATTATTCTGCTAAGGTTTATTTATTTCGCAAAAACCATATTAGTGCCAATAAAAGCAGTAACTTATAGAAAAAAGTAAAAGTAAGTGCACCGATCATTTTAGGTGGAGAAATTCCTTCGTGTTTAATAGTAAATTATAATATTAATTCTTAATTTTGTACTTTATTGCATGTGCAAAGATTAAAAAACTAGCGAAACGAGTTTTCTAATTTTTACGAATGCAGTATTGTATATCACTATAAAAGCGTAGCATTGTTATTTTTTGCATATCCTAATTATCAACTAATATTAATAAAATGCTGGTTATAAAAATGTTGATTCTCTAATGAATTTATTCTGAAGTAAAGGCTTTCCTTTGTTATACATATGACGCCATTGGTTCAATGGAATTTAATTAATTAATTTGTCTACATTATTATTAAAGATAGATTTAACGCAAGAATTTTTGGCCAACCACAAAAATCTGATTGTCGTTAATACCTATAAAATCGAATGATTACACTGGACAACAAAAAAATAATTTTTGAATGTTTCGAGCACTTCATGAGGCAATTCCTACTAATTTTGGGTTGAGAAAAACAAATATGACAATGAAAAAATTTTATTACCTCTAGTTTCTATGATATACACAAGGTGGAAGTATTACATATTAACGGATTGAGAGAAAAGGATACATTTTAATTACATACATGCTAACAACAATGAAAGTGCATTTGATTTTTTTAACTGGTAATTACATGCTAAGAGTTCTAAATTGCTGGAAAAATACTTCGCAGATAGTCGTGTCTGAAGAGAATCATGTGGTGGCCTATTGACTTCGTCGTCTTTTAGCTTGCCTCTTGTGATGGAGTTCCGCAGAATCCATATACAAAGATCACCAGTAATCCGCAAGCATTACTTCATTCCAACGGTCCTGATATCTTTGTTCCATAACAGAAATGTGCTGATGGAATCTCTCCCCATGTTCATCACTAATAGCTCCACAACTAGGAGGGAAAAAGCCTAGGTGGGAGTGGAGAAAATGGATCATAAGGGACATGTTGCATCCGAGGTTACGGTATTTTTGCAGGAGCACTGTCACCAAATGCTTGTAGTTGTCATCTCTTTTGTTGCCTAAAAATCCATGAACAACACCCTTGAAGGCTTCCCAAGCTTCCTTTTCTTTCCCCTCCAAAACTTGGTCAATTGCAGGATCCTTTACAAGTTCTCTTATTTGTGGTCCGACAAAAATGCCTTCCTTAACTTTTGCATCACTTAATTTCGAAAATTGCTCTCTGATGTACTTAAAGGCCCGTCCTTCTCGGTTCATAGCTTTGACAAAGTTTTTCATCAAACCCAGCTTGATAAGCAGGGGTGGAAGAAGAACGTCTTTTGGGTCCACAAGAGGCTTGGCAGTCTTTACAAGAGGCGTCAGATTGCGTTTCTGTGAGGAAAATGTTATTTCACCACAAACATAACAAAAGTTATTCACCATATTTACACATTTTCGTGGCATTTTTACAAATTTTACTCTAAAAAGCACTCGCGAACCAGAAATTTTGCATTAATTTGAGTAGAAACTACATGTAATTCACAGTCACAGCAACAGTATCTATGTTTATGACTTACAAACAGCTGAAGAGCATTTGTGTTTTGTTATTTGACAGGTGTGCCAACTCCCAAAAAAATTTCCCCAAATTTAAAATTATCACTCTAAAAATGAAATGTCACTTTATCTTCAAAACAAGAGCTAATCTATCATTTTTATGTATGGTGATTTTTGAATTCAGCAGATGGAAATACATGTAAATTCATTATTTTTAAGCCCGAAACATTTTCATTGTTGCCCAGTGTTATCAGTAGTAACACCGATTCATTAACTGTTTGAACACTTAAAATATTATGTTTATTTCAGAGATAAAGTCTTTGGCATAATTAGTTTTCGGTAATGAAGATGAATTATACATTCCGTTTTCTGCATTACGCAAATTGTTTTCTTTAAAATATAATAACACCTATTCTGTTGATAGCATTTTAACAATTAAAGGAATTTCCTTATGTAATTGCTACTATTGTCATTTTATCCAATTATTGTAATGGTATATCTTTATTAACTTTGACCAATTATAAACGATATTTATAACTAAAAAAAGAATTTGTGTTACAACTGTGCCATATTTTCTGGACCAACATTCTGAATGTCTGCTATTTGTCAATACGGAACAGGAATTTTAAAACGAAACCTGGCATCTTCTGACTCCATATACTTGATTGGGAATAACAATTTTGTTGTGATGATGAGATAATGTATCTGTGTTTCCAGTATTTCAATGCTGAAAAATGTCATATTCCACATTTAAATTGCATTCTAGAGATAAACCCACCTTATTCATCCCTAACTCCAATTTTTGGAAAAACTCACGTTCCAGTCAAGAAGGAGGGGCAGCAAACGATGAAAGTTGCTTTTGTCACCCAGGAAGGTAGACTAGTGTATGATTACAAGTTCATGCGTCTAATAAATCAGTGAGAGTATTCCTATTGCCTCTTAAATTAGTGTCGCATAACTTGACTCAATTCACTAATATATGTAACTTAAGATTGTATTTATAATGATGAAATTGAAGATTTCTAAATCTGTACCAATCTAATGCAAAGATGTTGAAATTAGTACTTCAATGATAAAGAACATGCTGGAGGAATATCTTCATGTTTTTTCCTTCCTAAACCTAAGCATGCACACCGGCATCCCCTTTATTGAGCAATTACCTGAGAAATAAAAACTGCACTAAGCAGATTGTTATACAACATTTCCAAAAAATATCCGCATCCTATACTGCAGTTGACTATGTAATGGGAAAAAAATATTTTACCTACCTGGATGTTTTGGAAATAGGGATCGCATTTTTCTAACAATGACGGCATGCAGTAATGCAGTTATTTAAGTATTAATGCCGGTCAGGTGATCGTTTTAAAAACAGAAAGAAAAATAATATTAATAAACCTTAATCATATTTTGATCATCTCTTAACTATTGTGGAACTAAAATATTTCTCATTTTATAACTTAAAAATATTGCTTGTAGGTTGATTGCGGTTCATAATGTGTCATAAATTATGTGAATATTAACAAAATATTTGTAAATGCTATATAAATATTTGCGCTCGAATATTTTGTATAAATTGCAATTTCGTTTAATTTTTAATACATTTCAGAACATTGTGTCCATTACTGAAACTAGTAATAAATAAAATAAATGCCGTTTGGTTTGGCCAGTTTTAAAAGTTATACATGTAATATCTGTCTATTTTTGGTAACTAAAATAAACACTTATGCTTTTGCTGATGCAGTATAGTACAGCCAGCAGTACTTTTCTGCATTTAGAGAGTAAGTTATAGTTGAACTTGTTCAATGATATAGAAGATATCTTCCAACTTACCACAGTTCTTATGTCTGCGCTATCCAATAGTTAATAATGAAAACCAAGTTTTTCAATTATCTTAACCTTTCTTGGTTACTATTTCCACATTTTATGCATTTTCATATCTTAATTATTTTATTGTCTATAACTGTTCATGTACACTATCGAAAATAAATAGAAATTATTTATGACCATTATATTATACATCCATTATGCAGAATTCTCCAGATTACGAAATTCACCTGCTTCGCCAAGCGCGCTTTCATCTTCTAGGTATCACTGCATGACCATCTTTGGCATATTTCTATTATTCTGATGCATGTCGGTTGCTACTTTTTTTTAGTAGTGCTTAACGCCCGTTTTCACTACTGAGGCACCACAGGTTGGGTTGCTACGCGACCGAATGACTCTATTTATGAACTCATTTAATTTTTGCTACTTCCGAACCAATTCAATATACCCGAACAAAGGTGTGGAGAAAAGTTTCCATTGCTAATTATAATCAACGTCTCCATTCCGATACTTAGAAGAGTAAAGAGCAGACGGTGACCTATAAAATTATACAAGATAAGGATGCAATGTGGAATTGATAAGTAGATTTGGATATGGCTGAAATGGAAATGGGACCGCAACACGACAGGTACAGGAATCCCCGAAATGGGCATATTATTTCGTTGTATTACATATATAAATACATACTATTCCAAAAAATGATTCCGTTTTTATTTCCTTATTACCGGTAGAGAAATTATGAACTTAAAACAAAAAATAAATGATGAATTAACGCAATATTAATACACTCTTGGGTTCATACCCGCAAAAGGCGTCTCGGAATAATATGTCAGAAATATTCAGTTTGTAAATTGCAATATTGTAATATTACTTGTAACTTGTAACTTATTGTAACTTGTAATGTTAAGTAAATAAAGTTAGTATAATTTCTACAAAGCATTAGTTTCCTTCTTCATAAGCAGTTTAACAGAATAATTTTGCGAAACAAAAAAATTAATAGGATATAAATGAAAAGCTAGCTTTTCAATTGGCTATGCTGTGACTAAGGGGCAGAATAGAGAAATGGTAATAATAACAGTTAACTAGGATAAACGTGTTGAGCAATCAACTATATCTCAATAAAGATTTTCACAAATTCAACGTCGATGTATTTTTCTGATAACCGGGACAGGAATTATGAACTGATATATAAGATATATATAAAAATTTAACGCATACTGAATAATAAGAATCTGTAATAAATATCTGTTTTATCGTACTCTCCGCTATATATGCATTTTCCTAGATTAATTAAATTTTGGAGCCTTTAGCTATACTATGTGCACCATACAAAATAAAAAGAAATATTTATTAGAATGATACAATACATCCTAATTCCTGCATGCTCAATATATCGATATTCCTCAGCTTGTTTGACACTGAGGGCGTTTTCCTGACTGTGATTCACCTTCTGCATTTCTATTATCCTATTATCCTAATACATAGCAGATTGCTAGGCAACCGAAATACTAAGGGTATGAATACACTTATCTTGTGCTACTACGGAACAAATTCAATATCCCTTATCAAAGATATATATAAAGGCTTCCATTGCCAATTACACTTACCGTTTCCTTTCGAAAACTTTGAAGCGTAAAGAATAGCAGGTGAACAATATTACAATAAACAACAAAGCTGCAATGTGGAAGTGATGGGTAGATTTGGATATGCACCAAAAGGATTTCTGACTGTAGCATGATAGTAACGGGAATCTCTGAAATCAGCATCTTTTTTCGTTGTACTGTATACAAATGCGTGCGATTTTAACCAGTACAATTAAGTTTATGTTTTCACATAACCGGCATAGTAATTATGGAATGTAAAGCAAAAAAAAAAAAAATATTTTACGCAAACTAAATGCACCCTTGATTATGTACTTGTAAAATGACGCCTCGGAATAAAATTTCAGAAATGCCATACTTGATGTTGAATATCTTCCAAATAGTCCCTGTTCTTATGTCTTTCGTTTCTACATGATTAATACCGAAAAATTTAAATGTATGTTAACATATTTTGGTCAATATCTCCACTTTTATGCATTTTCATAGCTTAATTTAATTTTTGTGACTTGAACTAACCTATGAGCACTATAAACAGAATTTATTATTAGCATGATACAATACACCCATTAACCTGCCTGCTCGAGATTTCGATGTACCTCTCCAAGAAATCATGCGCGATTTTCGCTTCTGTGATTCACTGCATGGCCACTTTCTGCATATTTATATTATGCTAATACATGGCGGATTGATAGGTTACGGAACTACTGAGTTTATGAACACGTTTATTTGTGCTATTACGGAACAAAATCAATATCCCGATTCAAAGTCGTGGATAAAATCTTCCATTGCTACACGAATGATGTAATCTCTGTTCCAATTTCTTCAACAAATTCCTGTTCTAATAGGAGTATTATGATTAAATTCATTTAGAACATCTTCCCTAAATTTTCAGATACTGCTATTTCATTAATTCCATTATTTTGTAGGATTATTTGGAAATTAATAGATTTCAGATATATCTATGACCGAATGCCTTTAATAGATAAATAATACCAATATTTCGGTATGTGAACGGTAACAAATTAACTAATGTTGGTGTGAATGTATTCGCAGGCATTTTATGTGTATGATAATGACGATTGATATTCTCACATAGTAGAAAGAAGCGTAAGAACTTCTGATATCCGTGATCTACATAAGAGACTTAAAATGGTATGTTTTGCCGTTCGTGGGCTTGTGCTCGCTTATTGCGTAGCAATAACCTCTGCTACATTTTATAATTATAAAAATGAATGTCGGTATATGTGTGATTCAACATTTATCAAAAGAGTGAGTATTTTTACTCAATTGCCAAACCTAAATTTTGAAACCTATAAAACCAAATTTGTTCTAAAAGTAGCAGCCAAGTAAAACTTCGGGATATACTCCATATACTGCTTTATGGATTAAAAGTCGAAGGCATTATCCTCATAAATAATATGAACTAAAGTAACTACTCCTTTTTACAACCTAGCTTAGAAGCAGTATGTATGTACCTTTACTCCTGTTTGGAAATCGTTCAAACAGGACCACCTTTTTAACAATAACAAAATAAAGAGCTGTGAACAACACATTATTCATGAAAATGACTACCTGCGTTGCATAAAAATATGCTTCTTTAATTAAACTCCAAAAGCAGGCATACGGCTGCTTTTTATTTGGGTTGGCAACAGGTTGCTATTTACTTACGGCATCGACCTTCGCTTAAGTTCTTGTGGAAATATACCGAAATGCGTTTGGAGATTTTGTGGGTACCATTGCTACTAGTAAATTATTATTATTATTATTATTATTATTATTATTATTATTATTATTATTATTGTTGTTGTTGTTGTTGTTGTTGTTGATGATGATGATGATGATGATGATCTTGTTGTTATTGTGATTGTTATTAAAAATGATGGTTGAGAAAAAATTCTGGTCTTCTAAAATAAAGCTATAAAAATGGCCAGGTAAAAACAGCAATAAAAATAAAGTAACAATATTACAATTATGAAATATAATTTTTAACACCTTATATTAAATAACCCTTAACGCCAACCACGTTGCTTCTGTGAGAGCGCTTTTAGTGGATACTGATTGTACCTTATATGTAATGATATACTGGGTAAACAATTTCGGGTAGGAAGCGTTCCAGGCCGAAGTTAGGGTATTTCCCGGGCATTTGCTGTACATCGGCTACTGGAAATATCTTCAGTCAAGGAGATCAGTTTTAGCAGAGTGTGAAATGCACACCGTTCGCTTACAAATCCGTTTATATTAGTGTCCCATTTAGCAGTTTGAAAAAATCCATATTTTAATCTTTTATCAGATGCAATATTGTACAATCAAATACTCAAAATTATTTATCAATCTATTATGTGATACATGTATTTAACATGTGGGCGAATATTTGATTTTATAATTTTTATTTCAAAAATACATTATAAATATATTACAAAATCGTTTATATAAATATAAACAATATTAGTCTCTTTACACAACGAATGAGAATTCATGTAAATCTACTTTATGCAATTAATATAACCCTAAGAGGCTCTTCACATACACAAATAATACATCCCGAAATATACTCCTTTATTTACGCCGTGTTTTCGCTTAAAGAAATTCCTTTAAAAGCTTGCCTAGTCCCATTCCTCTCTTAAGCATCCCCTCTCTTTCTACAGGACGCTCGCTGTCTTCCAATCACCTGAAAACCCTGGAAACGGCTCGCCGGTTTAGTGGCTACTAGGCACTCTGCTGACAAAGTAAAAGATATAGAAGCCAATGAGGAAATCGACATGGACGGCTGTACGAAATCGTTATGGCCTGGACTAGTGAGCAATAGATCAGGAATTTTATTCCCGAACGACCGTCCTCAGTGACTAATATTTGTCCAGGTTTAGAAGTTTAATACAAACTACCAAAAAATGAGATTTGGGAAGGCTACAGAAAAAATGGAATTACCATTTTAAAGAAAATTTGAAAACAGAACCATTCATTGGGGATTAAATGTAGAAGTTATTGAAATTGTGAAATGTGTTTGAGATCCTTCGTTATGTACTGGTAAATAAGAACATATTAAGATTTGCAATCTACATCAGGCAAGTATATTATTCAATCTTCCACTTATTTTATTTCCTGATTGGGAGATATGCCTATAAACTTATTGGTGAGAATTTGAGTCCACTTTCCAAAGGATAATAATTCTAGTACTGAAAAAATGTTCAAATTTCATAGGATACTACCAAGAGAAATATATATCATTAATATCGCAAAATATTATGTTTAGTATATATATACTATGAAGGAACAATGGCACACTTCAAACTCTCTTATACATTTATGCTCGCAAATAAAAGTACATATATATTACAAAGTATTTTACAAAAATTACGCGTACTAGTTCTGTCCGAATTACTTTTAATAGTACATTATCATACGTGAATGTGGGGAAACTTCACATAAAATTGCGTTTGTTTTGGCCGAATATGAAACAGGCCCATCTGCTTATTAAATAATCAATCCCATATTTATGTGTCTCGTTTTCCATTCCAAGTGTGCAATATTGTAAAGCAATAAATACAGAAATTAATTAGGACACAAGTTTGCCCATCGTGCACATTGAAAATTTGCCAAAAAGTCTTTCAATAAACGTTAGTTGAATTTTAAAAATGCAAGTTCCTCTTTACTACAGGATAAGAACAATTTCTGCAGCCAGTTTCATCACAGAAGGGCTATCACCTCCAGTAAATTCAATTTTCGCCTACGGACTACTCATTTATTTTTTTACATTTAAATTGCAAAAAGAACTACAAGTAAGTTCCAAATGCTTTAAACAGCATTACGTTGCCTTTAAGCAATTTTTAATTTTAGTAGTAGGAATGGTAGAGGGGGTGGTAGTTTTTTGGTATAAATGGAAGAACTTGTGGTGATGGTGATATAATGTATTTATGTTATTATTGGTGGTACAACATGTTGGGGAAAAACAAGCTCGAAACCGGCATCATATTCTAATATCCTGGCAAGTATTCTTTTTGGCTTGCAAAATGAGAGGCTAGTTGTTCTCTGATGTTATAAATACATATCCTGAAAATCGCGTCACTTCTCATTCAAGACCAAAAAGATCATCTTTATGTTCGTATAAAAGTTAGTATGAGAATAGGCAGTAAAAGGTAAAAGAACGAAGATTAAGTCAGCACGGTATAAGTGACGTCGGTCCTGTAAACTCGTTATTGTGTATTACATTCGTTGCAGCTCTAATCAAGTGGGAACCAGAGAGCATTACATGTTATGTAGCAACCGTAATGGGACGTGGCAAACTCATCGCTCAGTGGGGAATAATTTCATATTGTTAAACGCCCGTTTTTACTATTGACGCAACACAGGGAATGGAAACTAATGACACATGAAATTAAATAATAAACTGGGAAAGGATTTTTTTTAATGAAGGAAGCATTCCAGGTCTAAGTTTAGGGTACCTCCCGGAATTTGCCATTTATGAGGACTGAGGAAAACCTGGTACAAGCTCAGTCAGGGAGAACATTTCTGGTGGGAATGGAACCCCAGACCTCCCGCTCATAAGTCCGCGCCTTAAGGACCTCGGCCACCAGTGGCGATCTCAGTGGGGAATATATGGCGCCTCGGATTAGAATTGTAGGGGTATACAAGAGTCATTTTACTGCTAGAGTGACGCCGTTTGTACATGATCATTTCATTTGACGCTGCTAATTCATAACCACATCAATAAAATAATTAAATACAAATAACAGAATTTAGCTCAATCAAAATATGCTTCTAAAATTGCAGAACTACAAGTTTTATTATACTTGAATACCATCCTTGGAGATTTCTGCTTCTAAGTGCTGCACAGACGTTGCAGATTGAAAAAATTGGACTCTTTACAATGAGAGAAAGGAAATTTAGGAATACTTTTTATGTATAAGATAAGGGGATCCCGAAAAACATGTACATCTTCTTTGCAACCATCTTTTTTCAGGCTTCTAATGCATATAACCATGTGTACATTCCTATTTCTGTAAAACAATATGTCCTTATGAGCACGCAAAGTGTCCATACCGCCACATAGTGCCCCTCGTCTCTTGCAATAGCGTTTCATTGACTGTTTCCCAACTTACCTTTTCAACCTGTCGTTTTCTATGGAGATAAATATATCATTACACTCCACAATTAATATAGACTCAACACACTGGTATTAACGAAATCGTAATTTGAAAGTAAAGAGCTGGAACAATGCCCTTTTCTATAACTTATGCTGCCATCCACCTGAGGGCTTTGGTGAAGTGCAGAGTCATGTCGTTTCGTGCTGCATCTTATGAAACGGTGCCCAGCCTTTGCAATACGTTTAGAAGGGATGAAGTATGTAAATAGTATTTTATCTTTACCATGCTCTATATATATCTGCTCCCTACCTCCATATATCAAGATATCTATTTTGACATCTCTTAAACTGGTTTGAGATATGTCAGAACATTATTGCGGATAACGAATAACGTCTTAAAATCAAAATCTCACAATGAAATACCAGAGCCACTTTCTGCTAATAACCAGTATATTTGAATAAAAGAACAACAAATAGAATGAACTATTTTATTGTTTAATAAAAATCAAGTGGTATGTATGCCAAGAGTTTACATATATATTCAGTAAAAGAGTTATAGGAAAATTTAACAGTACTTCATTATTATACCGCCACGGGTGGCCGAGGTCGTTAAGGCACGGACTCGTGAGCGGGAGGTCTGCGGTTCGAATCCCGCCAGGACCGTCCTCCCTGACTGGGGTTTTTTCCAGGTTTTCCTCAGTCTTCATAACTGGCAAATGCCGGGGAGGTACCTAAACTTAGGCCTGGAACGCTTCCTTCCTTAAAAAAAAAAAATATCCTTTCCCAATTTATCATTTCATTTCATGTATCATCAGTGTCCACCGCCTGTGGTGCCTCAGTAGTGAAAACGGGCGTTAAACACTACTCAAAAAAAAAAAAAGTACTTCATTACCCCACTAGGACATTTATTTTTAGAACTATTCCGTATTCTTAAATATCTGTCTTCTCTATGATAGTAACAAATCATGTAGAACCTAAATTATTAACATCGATTTGTACAAATATTGGTGAAAAACTTTTGACACATATTGCAGTTAAAACATAATCATCTGTCAAAAATACTATATATTATCTATATCTACTTATAGGCACCTGAATATTCGAGGAAGTACGGACTCAAATTAAATTACATAAAACTTATTAATATTATGCACATTCGTGATCCTACGTGTTCGAGGTACCAGATAGCTGGCAGGCGTCGCGCTCTCCTGTTACTGATATATATTCACCTATTACATATTTATATAATTCTAATACATAATGCATAATGGATAGCTAGGTAAACCATACATACGTACCGCGGAATTTTCACTTTACACGACCACCTAATTCATATTTCTATTATCCTAATACACGATACCTAGTTTGGTAAACAAGATGCATACATAATCGTCCGCCCCTCCGTAATATGTTTTCCTTACATGAATACCCACTGTAATTTCCACCATCCTAGTATCTAGATTGGGATACATTACACTCCGTTTGAAATTTTGTGTGCAAGGATTCCAGAGCATAATAGTCCATTGAAAATTTAAAACACTAATTATAAATGCGCGGTTTCTGTGGGGATTCTCGGCAATAGCATGGACTAAATAAAAAAGAAGGAACAGTGAGGCTTCAAGGTGTAAATGCTGCACAGCTCGGGCTCCACAGCAGGTAAAACCCTGAGACTGCGTCTACGACAAATATGGGAGTCCTTCATATATCATATTTTAGTTTTACTGCATATAATTAAGCGCAATTTCAACCTAATTTATTTACAAAAACTGTAAACAAAAGAATACTTATTTGTTTATTGCAAACTAAATAGATACTCCGAATTCCTAGGCTCACTGTGCAAATTAAGTCCCTCGGATTTGGATTGTACAAATATACAAGAGCTTTCTTAGCTGTACAGTGAGGTCCTTCGTATAATTTCATATCAATTAAAACTGGTAGTTCATAATGTAGATTAATAGAGCAATCAAATTGAAATAATGACATGTAAAGTTATATAATTTGTACGAATAATTTTTCACGCAGAAGAGAATAGGTGCCGGAAATATCTATCTTCTTCGGAAACATTCCTTCTTGCAGAGCTTTTACTGCTCTAAAGCCTTATGTACATTCCTATTTTCCTAATACAATAAGCAGCTATGCGCATGCAAAACGCCGCTTCACCCCATCGAGCTGCTCTTTTCTCTTGTTTCATTGGCTGTGAGTTTCATAGAATAACGCACGGATATTAGCGAATTCTTAATTTGAAGATATATAGGGGAACATTGCTCCTCCCCTTAGTTATGCTACTACTTACCAGAGGACTCTCGTGTAGTGCAGAGCTTTATCGTGTTGCGTTGCATTTTTTAAAACGGCGTTTATTCTTAAAAATACAATTAGAGAGCTGAAGTATGCAGAAAATATTATTTCTATATTTTGTATTTATTCATTTTGCTTACTAATCAAGCTAATGAAAATATCGGTTTTTATTTCCGTAAAATTGAATTTATTCTTTGAGAAAATATTAATGTTATTTAATTGTTAACAACAAAATTTACACCAATGTTAATAATGGGAGTAATTTAAATCATTTTATATTGTCTTTTATATACTACTCTTATTGCTTTTACGTAATCGGTACACAAAAATATTATATGAATACATGATATCTAATATAGTATATTACGATCTAGTCCACCCACTCTAAATTACCAGTAACGAAAATATAACTTAGTATTACAGGTTTTGTCTCACAATCATGTTTCATTTTTTAATTAGCTGCGAAAGATATTAAATGCATCGTTTTCTAGAAGTTTAAGAATACGTGTGTTGTATTGAGATACTGGAGCATAATTTGCAATTTAACAAATTCACTTTCACTCTTACTTAAACCCTTTATACAAGCATTAGAATCCGTCAATTTGGAATGAATCAAAAACTTTATTGTGCCCCACAGATTCAGAAGTGATTATGGACGTATGGAAGTCTGAACTTGTATTATTGTTACGTTTTCACAGAACTTTTAACTGCATGGATATAAGAATGAATTTACTACAAGGCTAAAAATTCATGAAAAGGTAATCTAGAAAATAATCATCCATAAACGTGGACTTCCGGCTTCATAAACTCCCATTACAGTGCTATAAGGTCCCAGTTCTGGGTGTAAATTAAGGTTGATCTATAGTTCGTCACCTAAATTTTACTGTAATTTTTGCTTGGTTTCCTTAACATTATTTGTGTGTTATATTTTCCGTTTTTCTCCAAAATAAATACCTTTTTCTGGCCATGTTCTCAATGAAAGCGGTTTTTTTTTTTTTTGATTGGTTTATTTATGGACGCTCTTTAACATCTCAGGTCTCAGCGTCCCATTCAACTCAGGGCGTGAAACGGCCGACAAATTTTGCTCAGAGGCCTCTCTTTCAGGCTTGAGGTTCTTTTTCGTGCCGTAAATGTACGACACGGGACCCACGTCTTTACTTCCCTTCCGAAGGAAGTCATACTTGGGATTTTTACGCCCGAAAAATTCCATCGGTCCTGGCCGGGTTCGAACCCGCGTTTTGGATTTAGGAGGCAAGTATGGTAACCACTACAACACCATGACCGTCTCAACGAAAGCGTGATCTTCTAACGACCAAATCCTGGAGTTAATCATATTTTGGAAAATGTGAAAGAATAATAAGATAGCATCCTCTTTTGTTGTATATTTTTATTTACGCATATTCTGGTCCTGTTGCTTAATTAAAGTTACATTAAATTTGAGAAATAATTCACATTGTTGTTTGTTTAATAAATAAGAAAGTGCTAAATGTTTTCATTAGAGTGTACATTTATACATAAGTCTTTCAATACGTAGAGTTTTAAAATATAATGCTGAAATCTGAAGAGTGTTTATTTAATTCGATGATAGATTTTAATGGTGTTTAACGCCCGTTTTTATTACTAAGGCAGCACAGGCGCTGGTCACTGATGATATATGAGATGAAATTATATATTGGGAAAGTTTTTTTAAGGGAGGAGACGTTCGAGGTCTAAGTTTAAGATACTGCCCCGGCATTTGCCATTTATGAGGACTGAAGGAAACCTGATAAAATCCTCAGTCAGGTAGACGATCATGGCGGGATTCGAACTCCTGACCTCCCGCTCACGAATCCGCGCCTTAACGATCTGGGCCAGCTGTGGGGGTTATAGATTTCTTCGAACTTAAATTGTAACAATAGCTACATTGCAGTTTAAGGTTATAGAATTCGGGGAAGAAAGGCCCCTCATGCTGGTTGCTTAGTCATACTTGAGGTCTGAGAGTAGTTATGCATGCCAGGATATTACTAGATGAATCACTTTCTATTTTCATATGGAATGCACAGATAAAATTGAAGTAATTGCATATTAGCTGTATTGACACAGCATATTTAATCATTTTCTCGTGCCAAGCATGTGAGTGATGTTTCCCCAACACTTGCTTGATAGGGCCAACAAGAAGAATTAGAAATGCATTATCCTAAGGTCATATCGTGTATACTTTGTTGCTTTCTTTATAAAGTTTTTCTGTGCTGCATTGTACTATAAGTGAAATACTATTTTAAATTAACATAGAAAAGCCTCGGTATGTTAATTGGCAAGTGAACAATAATTTTAAAACATAAAATGTTACGGTTTGCTTGATGATATTGAATTAATATACCTGTTATAAAAATGCAAAGATAAAACTTTAACTTAAATTGTATTTCATAATGTAAAAGCGTATTTCCATTGAGTGAACATATTTTATTTTTGTGCTAGATGGTTGTGGAAACGATTGAAAAATTAGCGATGTATTTGCAAGAATTATCTTTAACAGTAAGTCTGCCTGGAGTTTACTCTACTCTTATTCTATTATGTATTACATTGTTGTAATAAATATACTGAAATCCACACATTTATGTATTTATCTACCTAAATTAGCTCTGTTACTTGTGAATATACATGTTTCTTTTATGAAAATCTGAATAATTAAATTCTAATTGTGGTCTATATATGTATGGACATGAAATTCCCTCTAATCTGTTGGTATTCTTTTATTTTACAAATAAAATTATTTATAATTCTATTGATTTTGTGAGTATATTATTATTGCAATTTCAACTCGTATACTTATGCATGTATTAGGACTATTATAAATGACATAAAAGTTTTGGAACTTTTTGTGTTTATAGATTGCTAATCTATAAATTAAATGCAGCTATTTAAATTACTAATTTGGCGTAATCAAGTTAGTTACATATTTTAATCATTTTCATATCTTGTGTTAATTTGCAAAAATGAAATAACCTGTTTGGAATAATTGCAGCCAGTTGTCGAAGTAATACCTTTTATACGCGTTTAATTGTGTAAATAACATTAGTTCTTATGCTTTTATTGATTTTTAGGAGCATAGAACAACGAGTACACATATTCTGCATTTGTAATGTAAGTAATAAAAATTGGACAAATAATGGGAGCTACTTTACAAATTGTCACAAAGGCTGTGTTTTTGCGTCCTTGATAATAAAAGTCAAAAACAGGGTTATTTATGTAATATATAGTCTGTCACAGTCATTAACCTCTATATTTTATGTACATTCTTTTAAATGTTTTGGCTATATCTATCATATGTGTTGGATAAAATAAAAATAATTTAAGCTTATTAGCATAATTCAGCATATTCGTGATCCTACAGGCTCGAAATATGGACGTACCCCTGCCATGTATGAAGCAATACGCGTTTACTTTTTCTGTGCTTCGTTACATTACCACCTGCTCCATCAATTTACTATCCTAATGCACCAAGCTCTGTAACGTGTGACATCCACACCCCTGTGTAATGTGTGACGCCATGCACTTTTACATTTTCTGTGCTTCGTTAAGTGCCACGGACTCATAAGTCTGCTACCTTAATACAACACTCTTTGTTGGGTAATACGCCCTCTCAGGTTACGAATAGTGTTTGTGCCTCTATCGGACAATAAATAGATTTGCATCTCTTAAATAAACGGAAATTAAACTTATTATCATTATATATATATATATATATATATATATATATATATGAGTATGATAAATATAGCGAATTTTATATCCGATGCCATAAACCTTTTCCCTTCTGTAATTCGTTACATAACCACCCGCTGCATGTTTCTCCTATCCCAATACAGGACCACTTCTTAATACAGGCAGTCATCTTTGGTTCTACTATCACTTCTACTGGAAAACAAATGCGCAGATTCAAAATAATAAGAAATTATACACATTGAAGACTGCAGACCGAAATATAGGCGTTCCCCTGTGTGTCTGACGCAATATGCCATGCACGCAAAGTGCTGCATCCCTCACACAACTGTTCTCATAATTGAAACCGTTTCGTTAACTGTGATCGGACTAATTTTTCGGCCTATCATGTTTGGTATGGGGAGGAATTATATATTTGACTCCACAATTTACACAAAAGCTACTTCCAAATATTAGGGAGTTTAAAGGTATATAAAGGAAAAATGTTCCTGCTCTTACTTTTGCTATCATCCGGTAGGGAACTCTCTTGCAGTGCAGAGTTAAGAAATTCTTTAGAAGATCAAAAATATGCACAACATATTTTACCACTAACATATTCCGTTTTCATTCATTTTGATTACAAATCATAACTAAACACGAGATCAGTTTTCATTTCTCTAGAACTAAATATATTTTTATGAGAAAATATTAATTTAAGAAAAACTTATCAAATATATAATGATGTAAACAATAAAAGTAATCTCCTAAATATAGTTTTTATATTTTATCTGATTACCCATAAACTTTCGTGATCGTTATACGATAATTATCTAAACAAAATTGAAATATCTAATAGATATTATAAACTTCATTTGTTCACCCCTATGTTGTGTGATATTTCACGTAAAATCTACCCCACTTAATGGGGAAAGAGTGGAGAACGCCGCTCGCAGCTAACGGAATTCAAACCACCTCAACGAGCTTTAGGGATAGTTTTTAGGGGAAAGACTAATACCAGTGGTTCGTTTCGCTAGCAGCTGGTTGCACTTTACTCGTGGTTTCTTATCATCTCATGAGTACAGAGAAAGATGCTGAGTCGCTTTAAATACAAATATCTAAGGAAATCAGCTTTTAAGTTCGAAAGTGGTAGTATAACCCTAGTGTTCCTTCGTTCCTTCTACATCAGCAGAAGGGAATGAGGGTTCTAAACAAAATACGAATATTGTATCTTTCAAGTGTACCTAAACGCTCCAATATATATATTAGCTTATTATGTGACAGTGTAATGAATTTGGTTTTCCCATAATTAGTTTTACTTGTCAAAATATTTACAGGAAAATAATAGTTTATGATTCCGGATCCCAATTATACATTTAACATATCTTGCATTTGAACGTTCAGACGTATATCCCATAAATTAAGGAAATAAATTTAACAGTGAAACTACAACATAGCACTAATAAAACCTTGGCACTACGAACTCATTTCATATTGGTATTGGCACTAATCCAAAATAAAACACAAATTATACCTACTAATCACCATGCATTATAGAAATCCTTTATGTACACCATATATTGAACCCATGACCTTAAGTATTAGGAGACAAGTAACAGGAACGGGAAAGATGCGTGGTTTACTTGTCTCATATTCTATATATACTCCATAGCAAATAACTGGAAGCAACAAAATATTAACATTGTTTTTGCTGGTAAAGCGAAAAATATAAAATTGTTAACTGTATACTTCCTATATCAAACATATCCTATATAAGTAAACAGTTACTGCTAATGCATTTAAGCTATCTCTTAGATATTCGCTGCTCTGATGCAGGAATCTATGTGAATAATAAACTGCAATAAGAGGATCTAAAAACGCACACACGTTATCTTAGTACTTTTATCACCTTTTCTCGCTTTCACACATCTGAAATGTATGTATATATAAATATTTTTCAGTTAATAAAAAATGAATTCATTCCGTGCAGTGTGTTAATGTTACCACACATACGGTATTGTGCACATAGATTCCTGTATCAGGACAACAACATGATACATTTATGCATATAAACATATTCAGATAAAAAAATGAGACATATTCAGAACACTTCCAGAATTTTATAGTAGGAATTGTCAAAGGAAACTGTCTTACTGACTATATGCTATTCTGTGCAAGATATGGTGCAAAGAACTATGTGTGAGGGGGTAAATGTAAATATTGTTTAACGCCCGTTTTTACTACTGAGGTACCACAGGCAGTGGACACTGATGATACATGAGATGAAATGATAAATTGGGAAAGGATTTTTTTTTAAGGAAGGAAACGTTCCAGGCCTAAGTTAAGGGTACCTTCCCGGCATTTGCCATTTATGAGGACTGAGAAAAACCTGGAAAAAAACTCAGTCAGGGAGGACGGTCCTGAGGGGATTCAAACCCCAGACCTCCCACTCACGAGTCCGCGCCTTAATGACCTCGGCCACTCGTGGCGGTATATGTGAAGGGGAATTACTAAATAAGGATATAACTAAAACCCAAATTCGACTGGTACCGCACTTTATAAAATGTTGGTCTGTGCATATGTGGCCATAAGGAGGTAGAGCGGTTACCCCTCTCTTCTGTACGAGAATCAGCTACCCGCTTACTCAGTCTTTGTCTGAGAAAGTCAAAACTCCTTCACGGTGAAGGCGTTTATATTAACACTAGGGCAACAATATAAGTAGTGGTTAAAATATATATAAACCTTTTGTTGCGTAAACAACTATATACCCCTGCGATTATTGATTTTTGGTGTGTAAATGTAACCAAAGATAACTGTTTCTCTGTTGTTTTTCTTGTAAATTTCCACCCAGCTGTCCAATTCAATAAAATTATTAGTATGAAATTAACCAGTTCCCCCAAGTTTAGCAAGCGGTGTTAACTTTATTATTTACCGCTCTTCTGACGTTTTGTTTTTCAATCACTTTCCTGTATGTTTTTGTTTTCATTGTAGTTGTTAACATTTTCTCTAATGAAAAGGATTGAAGTTTTATAAATCAATACGTCAGTCTCTCTTATTTTGGGCGTAAGCGATTTTGAAATCTTGTTATACTTGATGACTGCTACTTAATCAATATAAGTTTGTATGAAAGGTCTTTTAGAATTCGTGTGGAAAAGGTATATGATGTAGCGCAGTACTCTAAAAGAATAAAGTTTGTTATTAAGTAAGATACAATGTGGACTATCAGTTACATAACACATGATAGTATAGTGGTACCTATACTTGCTTCATAGACCCAAGATAGCGAGTTCAGTCCCCTCCACGATTGATGCATTCTTTCTGGGCGTAATAGTCCTAAGTATTTCTTCCTTTGGAAGGAAAGTAAAGCCATGGATCTCGTGTCGTAGATATGTAAAATAATCTTAATCCCAAAAATGAGGTCTCTCATAAAATTTATCGGTCGTTTCAGGCCCTGGGTTAGGTTGGGCCGCCGATGACCTGAAATGTTAAAGAAATCCGTAAATAAACTAACTACCATAAAAGAGTGAAATAAAATAGAACATGGAAATGTTCTTATAACAAGTGAGCTAGAATTATAAGGGAAGGAAAGGAATCTGTTGCGAGAAGAAACCTCACGTTTTCCACTCCAAAAGGGAGAAGTGCGGCAAGAAAGAGAAAGATTCAAATTGACAGCGTGACAACCCGCGCTATTAGACAAAAATATATTTCTTATATACAGTGAAAAACAAATTCGAATAAACTTCTTAGAGCTTTGAAAGACGAATATGTGATTGACTGTGGGAGAGAAGTTTTATGGCAAAGAATAAAAAAAAAATAGTTTTTATAAGAAAACATGTGAATTCAAGAGGAAACTGCTGATTGAGCTCCCAGACATGGTTTTAGGGAGAGCAAAGTATTCGCACTAATTTAGGCTTGGAGGGTGAAATATAATTTACATTGATGAAATATACATACAGTAATTTCATACGGTAGCAAAGTGCTGGCAGTCGGACGGTGAAATCGGTGCTACTACAAACATTGGAACTCAACAAGGTTGATGATTGTCCATGGGGAAAGAAGTTGCTTATGTCACTACATAAATATAGAACGCGAATTCTTGCAGGGAAGTGGTAAGGTTATTAGCAAGCAAATGCCCAGGTAGTGTTCTTACTGAAGAAATGTAAAATGAATACAAGATATTTCTATGCAGATGCTGGCAATACATTGCCCGGAAGAGCATCATTTTCATCGTCTCGGTGCTCGGTGCATTTTAGCGTCTTTTTAATTTAGTACACTTATTAAGAGTTTAGTAAAAATATATATAAAATAAAAATTCAACTTTGTTTGCTGCCACTATATCTCCCTTTTTGTTGTTGCTCTGGCTTCACTTCCCCAGTAAGCAACCACGCTTAGGAGGCCAATAACTGAAATTATAGCATTGAGTATTTATAACTAATAAAAGAGTTTTAAAGCATTCGCGAACTATTAAAAGAGGAAATACAAAAAGGGGGGGGGGAAAGAAGAAAGCATTCAATTACGAATTCCAATTGCATATGTAAAAATTTGGGCAGTTTAGCCAATTATACATCATAAATAAACGGATGTGGTGGCATGTGGTAGTCCAAGCGACTCATGAAGAGGAATCCGCATATTGAACTCAGGTCCCCCTTCCCCTTATCTGAGATTATTTCCATCATTCCAGTAAATGCCGGTCAGGAACACTTCTTTTCCCAAATTAACTATTTTTATCATTTATTATCAGAATCTACCGCCTATTATATGAAAACAATAAAAACGATCATTCATAACTATTCAGCATTTTGTTTTTATTATTGCATTTTATAATTTTGGCATATCATTTCATGTAATAATTTTCCCCGCTGTATTCAGTAGTGAACAGCAATGATAAGCATTATTTCCATTTGCAAAACCACTCCCGATTATTGTCGGTTTAAATTTTATGGGTAATCCTTTACATAGATCTTGTATTGTTGAGTAAGATGATCATGTGGTTGATTGAAGGTCTTGTTTCCCCGGAAATACAGAAATTTGTTTTGCCATGTGATCTCACCTCACATTCAGTCCCAATATCCGGTACAAGACATAATCTAGGTGACATTTGGGTTGTGCGGAATGACATTGTGATCCTAAGGTGTTTTACAAACAGGGAAATAATTATTGAATATTGACTACGCAATATATCGGTACACTTACATTACGTTCCGTGCCGTCAGATGTTTATACATTTATGTTTTATATTTGTATTAATATAATGTAGTATTTGTAGTAATGTCATATTTGTAGTAATTCAGTAATGTGCCATCTTCTAAGAGATGATTGCACAGTAGCAGAATTATTAATGCCGGTAAGCTGATCCTTGCTCAATTTGAGGGCAAACTACATAAAATGAAAAATGTAGAATTCCCAACTTGTTTCCTAGCCGCCTGCTATTGTAGAGAATATTCCAACTCATTTCTTCCAAATGCTTTCAAAAATTGAAATTTTCGTTCCTAATCTCATTATTCAGGGAGATTTTATTTATTTTTTACAACCACAATCGAAGCGGTAATCTACACTAAAAAGCAAAGGTAACGATACCGATCGTTTTATGTGGACAAATTTCTTCGTGTTTAATAGTAAATTATAATATTAGTTCATAATGTTGTACTTTATAGCATGTTCAAGTGTTTGAAAAACGAGCGAAATGAATTTCCTAATTTTTACGAATGCAGATATGTATATCACTGTAAAAGCGTTGCGTTGCTATTTATTTGCCTACAAGAATTATAAACTAATATTAACAAAATGTAAGTTATGTAAATACTGAATTTTTCCTGAAATAAATGTTTTCTTTTGTTAAACTTATGACGCCATTGTAACATTGGAAATTGTTTAATTCGTTTGGCTACATTATTAGTGAAGATGGATTTAACACAAGAACTTTTAGCCAAGCCTCAAAAGTCTGATTGTCATTAATACCGAGCAAACCCAAATTATCAGAAGTAGTGATGCTGATTCATTGTATGGACACGAAAAACATTAGTATGTTTCATAAACAATAGTATTTATATAATTATGTATTCGATAAGGAGGATGAATTATAGATTCCATTTTCAGCAATACGTAAATCGTTTCCTTTATATTATAATAACATACGAGTAATATTCTGATCAAGATACCATTTTAACAATTAAAGCATTTCGTTATTTAATTGCTACTATTGTAACTTTATCCAGTTAATATCATAATGTTCTTCTTATTAACAAATTTGACCTACAATAAATGCCGTTTATAATTATGGTTTCAAAAAGAGAATTTGTGTTACAAGGATGCAATCTTTCACTGTTTTCCAACACACATACATTTTGAAAGTGTGTACTCCTCTAGTACCAAAGGATATTTTGTATTCGTATAAAATTTGTCGTTTCCCTCCGGTCCACTTACTCTGTACCAACAACTTAAACATTTACTATTTTTCATTAACTCATCAGCAGTTTTAAAACGGGACCATGTATTTTCTACCTTCATATACTTGACCGGGAATAGCGATGTTATTGGGAAGCCCAGTATTTGTATTAGAGAACATGAGCATGCAAGATGCTATCATTATCTGATGCGTGCATTGATGATAAAAGTTCTGAGTCTCGTTTACGTTATCTACATTACAGAGACTGTGTTATTATCCAAATGCATATACATTATAATTTATATAATTTATGGGTTGAACCGGTTTCATAACTTATTTGCCTTATAAATATATTCCGCTTATACACCGCTCCCAATATTTACGTTCGTCACAATGAATGGTTCCATAAATTCTGAAAAACGTTTCTTTTTATCATTTCCTCCACATTCTGTTATGAACACTTGAAAACCTGATGAAAAGTTTCCGATATAAACTCAAATGAACAATGATAATATTGAACACAGCGAGTTAGTTGATGGTTGCAAGATTTTGTTTAGAATATTTACTAATAAACTGGAATGGGATTTTAGTCACAGGACATCAATTTACCAGCTCAATTGAGCATAATACCCTGATTATAGAAGTGTTCATTTATTAGGTATTTTAGTTATTTTTCCATTGTCTATTTTTATATTTTTTTCAATGGAATCAATGTATCATGAATTTTGCAATTTGTTTGTAACCAATATTTTGAAACCCGTTTTTATATGTTTGTTGTTATGCATTTATTACCATACTCTTACCTAATATTATGGTATTTTAAAACTTTAAATAAACATGTATGCTGAAACATCCCCTGTTCCACATTTCATTTGAATTTGAGAGATAGAGTCACTTTGTTCACCCCTTACCCATATTCTTGGAAAAACCCAATTACAGGTAAGAAGGAGGGTTGCAAATGATTAAGCTTGCTATTATCACCAAAGCAGGTAGACTAGTGTAGGGCTACCAGTTCATGTCTCTAATGACTCATTGCTCAGTATTCCTGCTTCCTATTAAATCAGCGCTGTATAGCATTATTCTATTCACTAATGTATGTAACGTTTGCTTGTATTGGGAATGCCGAAAATGAAGACACCCTTTCATCTTTAGACATTAAAATAAGTACTTCAGTGAACAAGAACACACTGGAGCAATATGTAAGCTCCCTATCCTTTGTAAAAGTATGCACGAACACCGCCATCCACTGTAATAAGCAATTACCATAGAAGTAAAAACTGCACAAAGCAGATTGTTATACATTTCCCAATAATACTTCCATTCCCACTTGACTACATTACAGGAGAAAAAAAAATAAATATTATTTCCAGATGTTTTGGGTGAGGGATCGCATAACATTCTCATAATAACTGCATGCAGACATGTAGTTAATTAAGTCATAATGCCGGTCAGATGAAATTTAAAAACAGAAAATGAAATAATATTAATAAACCTAAATCACTATTTAATCATCTCTTAATTTCGTTAAACTGGGCATATTTTTCATTTTAAAACTTAAAAGTAATACTTGTAAGTTAATTACAATTTATAACGTGTCATAAATTATATGAATATAAATAAAATGCTTGCAAATGGTATATTGGTATTTGCGCTCACATTTAGGGTTATTGTAAAACTTTTAATAAATTTATATAAAATATGTTATTTGATGGGCTATTATTAAAGTATATGGATAATATATATCAGGGTCATGGTGATAACACCAAAATTATATGTACCACTACACAGTTTGAATACCGCTAAGTATCAAACGCTTCAACCTACGATGATAGTATTCTTTTCCAGAAGTAGTTTGCAAACGTATTTAATGAAATGGAATTTAATAATTAAGGAATAAAATTGTGCTACAGTGAATTTTTATTCTAAATCATTGTAAAATCTAAACAATAATATTAGCTGTAACCTAGAATGAAAAGGAAGGAAATAACGGCAACTTTATAATTATGAACGAAATAAGGTGGTATGTTATTCCTATTAATAAAAGGAATACATTTAATCCAATATGGCAGCATTAAAAGCTGAAAATACCTCAAGTTTCTTTTACACATTTCTTTTACAAATTTTCTTCTCCAGCGGCAAAGCACATCCACTGAGAAAAAAAGTAAATATATTAAAGATGTCAGCAAGCCAAACTGGTATGTACTCAGAATACATATATTTACAACGTGAAATCTGGAAACCTATTACTACACAATCGCATCTCGCTCAGTTACATTTTTGATATCAGGTATCTCTCGGATATAATTCTGCTACGTGCAATGTGACTGTCATCTAGTAAGCTAGTTTTACCCACTAACGATATGAAAATAAAGAATGGCAGTAAAACCTGCTATAATAGCATAAAGAGCTCCTGTTAATAAAACGTAGTGGAAATGTGATACAACATAAGTGTCATGTAAGATAATATCGATGGCTGCGTTCGCTAAAATTACACGTTCTAGGTTTGGGTATCTCCTAATTCAAAGATAGTTTAGTTTCCTGTCTAAGTATAAGATATCAGCAACGAGTAGAAAATTTTCACGTTGTTAATCCTCACTATATAAGATACATTTTGTTTTCATTTTAACTGGAGGTTGCATTTTAAAAGTTGAATGAATTTTTAAAAAGTTGTTAAAAAGCGCATTTGTTCAAAACAAAAGCAGCTTGACAAATTCTTCATATAAAATTTCAGTAAATTCAGGATTTAAGAAGCTTTGCTTTGCAATTGCAAAAACCAAATCAAGGAGAACTAATAATAAGACATTAAAATAAAGAATATGTTCCATGAAATCTAATTAGCGTACCTGGAAATCTACCTTTATCTGGATTGTAAAAAACACGCATTCTACATATTGCCGTTCTGCAAATACAAACGGACCAAATAGGTATGGAAATTTATGCTTTGTATAAGCGCTTAATTCATCCAATATCATCTGCACTTCCTTTAGAGTCTAAGGCCCAATTTTCCCGCCAGAACCAGTTCTTGCATCTTTGATGCGCGGAAAATACATCAATAATTAAGAATTTCCTCCAAGTATCTCTATGTATAGCCGGATTAGGAATGCTTCACTGCTACAACACACTATAGAAATCTGGGTGGTTGTGATATTGTAAGTTAAAAAAGGGTAAATCAATTAATATCTTAATATCTCGGAGTTTCAGACTTTAAAAGCAAATATCTGTATTATTTTCGTAATTAAAATGAGATAATTAATATATTTACTATAATTACTATTCTGTAAAAATATTATAGAGTCGTGCAACTGTAAACTGAAGCGAAAATAAGTAAAGCTTTCTGCTCAAAAAGAAATATTTTAAGATTTTATTAGCTTGAAATCTTTGCTTAGTTCTAATTTTCCAGTTTGACGATAAAACTAGTTGGTCTCTTGAAGACGAACTGGAAACTCGATGGCAACTAAAAATTGTTGACCGCCAAGGGTAGCCAAGGTCATTAAGGCGTGTATTCGTAAGCCGGAGGTCTGGGGTTCGATTTCCACCATTTTTTCAGCTTTTCCTCAGCCCTCATAAATGATAAATGCTCGGCAAGTATCCTAAACTTGGGTCTGGAATACTTCCTTCTTTAAGAGGACTGAGTAGTTACAGGGCTGCTTCGGGTGCTCAGAATAGGGACATTTTTAAACCTCTGTACTTTTCAAATTATTACAAATAATTATATGAAATGTTGAAACAATATAAAGCTAGCTAAAATTATGTTAATTCGTATATTAGGAAACAATTACTTTTACATGCTAGTTTTATGAGATCACCCCCCCCCCCCCCAAAATTGACTGTGCATAATTTTTTAATTTAGCTTGTACTCGTTCAGGTGCACGTTTCTCAGAAACTGTTAAACCTATGACTGTCAAAGTTTTATATGATGTTTTAAACAACATTTCTAATAACTTCCAGCACCAATTTGATCAATATGTCATATATTGGTTAAAGAAAAAACATAATATTGTGTTCAGAAACGTTTCACTCTTTTGAAATAAAAATAATTTTAAAATAAAAACTAAAAGACAGTGGTTGATAATTGTTACTGTAAATTACAGTATTTATCATTAAAAATGTACAGTAAACTTTTATTAATATAACTATATATAATATAATTTCTGAGAAAATTGCACTTGAAGTATTAAAAAATCAACCTTTGTGAAATTGGTGTTAAAGTTTAACAGGCTTAAATTTAAGAGATCCACTAATTCAGAACTTTCCAACCCCATAACCCTTATCAGTATCCCTTTTTGTACTCTCCCTACTTTGTTTTAGCAGTCCCTTTCCATTCCTTGTTTGGTCACGATTTCTACTCTTTTTCAGCTTCCAAGACATTTTTTGAAGAATTGTCTTCGTGTTGCCATCAGCTTTTATCCCTAGATGATTCAACACTTTAAATCAGCTGCTAGATCCATCGTTAAAAGTGATCTTAGCATCCAGGACGCCCAGTCTTAAAGTAGTAGCACACACAAGAGTAGTTTTGGGATGCGTTCCCATATTACAATATGAAAACTTTCGTTTGGATTTTGAGATAGTCCATGTAGACACTTCTCTAACAGATCCTCTTTACAAAGATCCCTAAAGATTGACTTTATTGCAAGTGGCCCAGCTTCAGGGAGAGAATATGTGTGCTTATAGGGCTCACCTGCAAGGGCCTCTGCACGTCGATAGCAGCATCATATATCAGGACCTACACTACACACAAACCATGATGTGGGGAAAAGTCCGTAGACATGTGAAAGTACACTGCCAAGAGAGCCTTCTTCATTTTTCTGACAGTAGTCTTTGCTATTCTTCTTATTGCCAGTCCATAGTAGAGCTGGAGAAGGTCAAATTCTGGATCAGTGAGTCTGCCTCGACCTGAAATTGGCTTTCCATGTGACAATTTTCCTACCAGTGATTTCTTCAAGCTTCGGAGATGGCACCCCATCCTCTTCTGTATATGGCCTATACATTCTAATTTATTTATCATCACATTAGTGCTATATACATATATTATCTTTCAAAACACTATGAAAATTTACCACTTGTGTTCCAAAGAGAATTAACTAAACACTACTATTGCAAGAGTCAGTGGGATCTGCTTGTAGTGGGCATGGCAAACATGCCGCCATTTTCAATATCAAATTTAAGTTTCTTTGACGCCGAATTGACATAAAAATGTACATACTGTTGAAAAGCTGAAACTTTCTGTTTTTTTTTTTTTGAGACAAAAAAAATAATACATTTTTACAACCCATCTAACAACCCAGTCCTTTTAAGAAAATCTTTTCTTATTTTATAATTTCATCTCATATATCATCACTGCCTGTGATACCCCAGTAGTTAAAAGAGCATTAAACACTTTAAAAAGAAACTAAAAATTGTGTAATTATTTTATGGTGAAAATAACTTTGAAATAACCTCAACTTGACCGGGCAATGGAATTGAGCAGCATATTTGGAAAGTGCAGTGAACTGTAAACATTTGAGGGGAATGTTGTTTTCATCCTTTCTTTGTCAGATTGCAGTCCGCTTATTGGACTGCATTTTGTTATAAGCTCGCCTTCACCAGGTAACTAAACTTTCTAATTATTTTAATTAATCCGAACTGCAGAAAATACTAGCAAATATGAGGAAGCTTTGATACATCAATTCATTGGTGTTAATGAGTTGCAGTTTAACACTTGCTGCATAATGGGCGCATGATCAGAAAATTTTACAGTATTCTGCCGTCATTTATAATCATCCCAAATGCTCTAGTTTTTATGACTCATTGTCTTTATGATCGTTTCAATAGGGTTTATCGTAGAAATGTTTCGTCAGTATTTTAAAGCTGCTAATTCAATGTGTGAGAAAATGCTTAAAAATACGAAACTTTTCAGAGTTAAGTGTCAGAAATACAAAATCAGAAACGGTGGGAATAATGAGTAAGCTGAATTCAGAAGTATTGCAACTGAAAGGAAAATCAACAAATTCAAAACCCAGTTCATGGCATAAGCTGCAAAGTAATAAAATTCTATGCAATTAAGGCATAACAAAAATATATCTAGCAGGCTCCATATGCTCCATATGCTCCATAGGCGATTGCCTAAAAAACGAAAAGTTGCTAGATTTGTAGTTCAGATCGTTTAAAATAATTGTTTGTATCGAATAATGATCGTATTTGTACACTCCTGTTCTAACAGTAGAGCTGGATATAGGGACATGTTCGGTTTCGTAGTATCATAGTCCCTAAAACAAGGGTGAAATAGCTACATGCCATAATGCAACTAACAAGCTGTCAATAAACAAGCAAACCTGTTATTATTTCATGCTTTATCTCGGCGTTTAGTTCCTATAATAGTGCATCTTCTCACGCTCATTGATTAATTTACTTTGCTGAACGTTATTAAGTATATAAGGTATTATATATTGTTACAATTATATTGCTATATTTCAAAAAGTGGACTATTTGCGGAAATTAGTAGGCATAAGATGAAACTTTTCCTTATTCAGTGTTTTTTTAAAGTGAATCTACTAGGCCTAAATGTAAGAAGTTTATTTACACTAATCTGTATAAGTAGCGAAAATTCAGTCACTTAAAATTATTTGAACTTACAAGTCATACTCAGCTTCAGTTAATGAATGGGGTGATTATAATTCATGTTATTATTTTTATTATAATTATATTGTAAGAATAAGTAGTGTTTATTCATTATGTATTTTCCACTGAGCTAACATTACTGAAACGTTCTGTATTTCTTTGTTACTGGGATAAGGTATACAGTTTCCTTTTCTCTCTTTTTTCCTGTAGCAATTAAAATCGAACACTCGGGTTCTATATTTTAGTTCCAAGGTTATCTTCTTGTGAAATCTGGTGTTATTATACTGTTGCACTGCCAGATGGTCCTTGTATCAAGTTACAGTTCAGCCACTAATTTCTCCTGAGCATTCATTACCTGAGTGGACGATACAGAATTCAGAATATCTAAAAGTGAATCTTCAGTTTTTCATTATTTTGTTTCAAACTTTCCTTAGGTGTAAAAACACTTTTATTTAATTCAGTTTGAAATACAGCTGTTTATTGTTGCCATAGATATTCTGTTTGAAATAATTTTCTGCCGACATTTGCTGGCTTCCTGTCAAAGGGCACTCATTATTCCATTAAGCAACGACGAAGTAGAGGAAGAGAGCGAAAAAGAGTGTGTGTGTGATTTAAATCTTTTATATATACTGCATGATCCATTACCATTACTAATACTATATACATTGCTATCATTTCAATGTTACATGTTATACTTAATACTATTTCTTTACACCGTTACTTTCTTATTCTAACCCAATGGTCATGTTTTGAAGATTGTTGAAATTGGCACCATATGCAAATTAATTACATTACAATTCATTACATGAACATTCTTAACCAAGTAGGCGGTTATGTAATTTATATAATTCCAATAATTATATTATTCACAATTTAATACCAATGGCTATTTATTTAGACTGTTTCACTGTTACACCCTATTTTCTGGCCTATTAGTTTGTGCTAATTTGATAACTGCTAAATTTGATACTGTTTACAGAATTTTGAAAATGTTTATTATATTTTAGAACAGGTTTACTATTGTCTATGGGCCATGTGAGTGCGTGTGTGCGCGAAAAAGGTACCAACCATAATTGTCATAATAATGTCAATATTCAACTCTTGTGAAGCAATGTGTCTTCATCTCAAATTAGTTAATCTGCTCGGAAATTTTTCCTTATGAATGACGAAAAACCTGTCGTACAATCCATCTCTAAATAATTTTGTTAGGTCATGCTAATATTTATTTAGTCGTTTAACTTTACTCTCTTTAGGTAAACAAATAATGTAAATAATCGTGTTTTAGAGTGCGATGCCTTCTCTTTAAATGCATATTTACGTTCAGTTGACATTCCTTTCCATAAAAACAGTACATTGACGCAAAAAATTAATAGAATTTAGAGAAAATAATTTTGATTACCCTGAAGTCTTCTTTCAATGGGATATAATTAAAGTACCAGTATGCACGAACTGATTTACACGGTTTTTTCCGCAATTCTGCAAAGTGACCTTGTTCCGTTTTTATTGTCCATTTTTCAGATTATTACTCAATAATTTATTCATTAATATTAAAGAAATATGCATTAAAATTATACTTTTACATGTAGCTATATATTAACGTAAAATGCAGTTAATTGGAGTTTTGAAAACTGCTATCATAGCGTCAGCATCAATGTCTTTAAGATCCAGATTACTTGTAGGAATTTCGGCAGCAGGAAGATAAAAAAAAATAATGAAATACGATATCAATGCTAGGGAGGCGTTCGAGACAATTTCTTCTCTTTCTCTGCTCACTTGTACTGTACCCTTGTGGATCATTGATGCAGAATTTTATAAAGGTTTCTCCCTTACTCGCCTTTACCAATTTTTGCAATTGTCAAAACTATATAACTAAACTTGCCTGTAAGTGTCTGTTCCCTGTTTTCTTTGATCAAAATCAAGTTATTTCACTTACCAGTACGAGTGCATGCTATCGTACTTAAAAACTCATTAATTTCTACATTTTTGGTTGTTTACTCACCCGTTTTTAAACGAGGCAGGTCTACTCATAAGTGATCACTGGTAGCATATAACTGTTTTCGACAGAAGGTCGAGTTGCTCGGTTTCCTCCAAAATGCTGAAGTTACAAAAAAACTGGATACCCTAACATGAATTAACAATATAAATTAAAATAAACTGAAGTTAATATCCAGGAGTTGACAGGTACTGAGTAGATAAAGTTAACAAATTATTATTACTATTAATATTATTACTATTATTATTGTTGTTATTGAAATATGTTAAGCAAAAACAAGCGCTACAGACAACCAATGTAGCCTCACATAGTTATGAACTGTGTAATTTGGAGATAACATAAATATCTAGATAAATTAATAAAAATTGTAAATATACAGGACTAGTTAGGCATAAATGGTATAGGCCTGATAAGATGGGACGTGTTAGCATAAAGTAAATATGGCTAAGAACAGAACCACAAACTGCAATAAATCAATACAAACATAGTCGCAATAAAGGAAGTCACCACATAAAAGAAAATAATGTAAATAGTTAAAGAATGACACGTACAATCAAAGAAACACAGATAAGTAATTAAAACTCATTAAAATAAGAATAAAAGCGAGGTTAACTTCTTGTTACTTACGCAGTATCAGTGGTGATAAATTTTGGTGCGGGTGGTTTATGCTGTCCTAAGCTAATAGTTTTTTGTGCATCTTAGCGCAAGTACTCTGCAAGTAGTATACTTTCCGGCGTGCAAAAGGAAATGCTGTTTCTTGATTATTGCTACACATATACATTGTATTATAGAATTTCTTATGGACACTGTTTTCTCCAGAAAATTCGGTCCTGGTGGTCTAATGGTAGCCATACTTGCCTTGTAAATCCAAGATCCTGGTTCAATCCCAGCCAGGATCGATGGAATTTTTCGGGCGTAAAATTTCTAAGTATGGCTTCCTTCGGAAGAGAAGTAAAGCCGTGGGCCTTGATGCAGATTTACGGCACGTAAAAGAACCTCAAGCCTGAAAGAAGAGGCCTCTTAGCCTGCCGTTTCACGCCCTGAATTGAATGAGACGCTGATGACCTGAGATGTTAAAGACCATCCGTAAATAAAAAACAAATCAATTTTTCGCTGGCAAGCTTATGCTCAGAAATCTGCCCTATAATTTTTTATTAATTTCTTATTCTAAACCGTGCACACCTGCTCTTCCATAATAGGCACTCGTTGTGCTAAAATTTCGTCGTTTTGCTGGTTGCTGTTTTGCACGGCGGCTTACGTACCATAATTATGCTTTGAAGTCGAGCCACCGGGCAGGAAGTGCCCAAAGCCCAAAAATCATTATTCATGACATATATCCGGTCACTATAACATTCGATTGTTCAAAGTTTAAAAATAAAATGACAAAAGGTTCAGCTTCTTGCTATATTTTTGCAAAGCACTAGTGTAAGACTACAATATATCTAATTGAATATGTACCGCAATGGATGGCCGAGGTCGTTAAGACACGGACTCGTGAGCGGTAGGTCTGGGGTTCGATTCCCTCCAGAACCATCCTTCCTGACTAAGGTTTTTCCAGGTTTCTCCCAGTCCTCATAACGGCAAATGTCGGGGAGGAACCTAAGCCCGAAACGCTTCCTTCCATATAAAAATAATAAAAGAAAATCTTTTCCAGTTTACCATTTCATCTCATATATCATCTGTGTCTACCGCCTGTGGTGCCTCAAGTAGTTAAAACGGACATTAAACACTATTAAAAATGAGTGAGTGAGAAATGTTCGTCTTCTGTTTACGATATTCCGACGAAATAAACTGGGATGAACATTATTCTATATTATAATAATAGCGATTTTGGGGAGGGTGAATCAGATGTGAAAACCTCGACGAAACAAAGTTTGCATTTTTAATATATAATACAAGCTAACCCATTTTTGAAAGATGCCTTAAAACCTGCTAATAACTTCTAGCGCGTCAATCAATAACAGGACTACTTCCTATTTCTCGTTCACAGGATGTCTAATAGTGGCGTTAGGTATTAGAACAATGAAGGGTAAACGCCAGTATTTAAAAACCTAATATTATGAGTTAAGAGAAATAGTACACACATCTCACTTCGACTACTGCGATTATCTGCTCACAGACTTAAACACCAACTTAACGCAAAAACTGCAGCGTGTTCATAATTGTGGGTACGTTACATCTGCAATGTGCCTTTGTTCGATATATAACACCCTCCCTCTTGGTTCTGCTTGAAAGACCGCAGGAATATTGTCTCACACAAGTTTTTAAAAATTAGCTATACATCTTACCTATCTTCTCGAATTAAAATCTATCTTCCTCTCATAATCTTAACACACGTTCAGAATCCCAGCAATTATTATTATTATTATTATTATTATTATTATTATTATTATTATTATTATTATTATTATTATTATTATTATTATTATTACCATTGCACCGTACATTACTTTAAACATCGTCATTCACCGTAACTACTGCTTGTCTCTGGAATGTATTGCCACGGGATGTCAGAGACTGCCAAACTTTGAGAGCATTTCATAAGAAATTGTTCGATATTATTAGAAATAATCAATTACTCCATATTTAGATTGCTTATGTTACAATACAAGTATTTATTTGTCTCATCTTGCTGCAGAATTATTCATTTTATTATTGTTATCAATAATATATATGTTCCTATCTCCTTCATAGTATTCTTAGGGTTCTTAATTTTATATTTTGCTGGTATATTTATTTCTACTTTCAGGATTTACATAGATTGATATGTGTGTTAATTATCATTGTTAGTGCTTGTATTATTATTGTTATTTTTATTTTTTCCCTTTCTTCTTAAGTTGATATTTTTCATTATTCGTGTTTACGTATTAGAATGCATTTATTTTATCTACGTCAAGTTTTATATTGGATTATATGTGTGCGAACTGTCCAGGTTACTGTCAATGATGATTGTCTATTGTTGCTATATCTTAGCATAATTTTTATTAACTTGGTATAGAGGAAGAGAGGTCGTAGTGGTCTTAGTTCTATCAGAATAAATAACTAAATAAAATTGAAAACTTATAGTTAAAGTTCGTCATACTGCTGGAATCAATAAAATGTCAGTCCCTTTCGAATAAAGTGGCTATGCCATTCCACCATTATTGCTGTTTAACTTTCAACATATATGTTTCGATACTTTAACAGTGTCTTCGATAATTTAACAGAAAATTTCATTTACCGTAAAAGTTTAGACGCATATAGAAAACATAATTACAAAATAGCCTTCCAGTATAAAAATGATGCCCATTACACAGCGAAGAGCTATTAATGTACTGGAAAGAACACAAATTTAAATTTCTCTTGGCTAATACTGTAAGAAGTAGTTTTGAAATATGAAAAATATTCATTAGCGTATTATGTGTAGGCCGTTAATGGCCAACACAAGATATCTCAAAGCTACCAACAGAAATAAATGTGCGATATGATTGCCTGTTTGAGCCTTAACACTTATTAGCAGAAATTATACATCAACACTGCGCTAAAGACACAACCGCCCCCTATTGCGTGGCAATATTTCAAATTGAAGCTTCATAGATAGAGGCCAGTATTGCAGAGGGACATGTAATCAGCATACAGAGAATAAGTGGCAATATGGAATGAAAATCGTACATTGATGTATATATCAAAGTATTTTGTGCTTAAACTTCTTCTTCTTTCGTTCCTACGAGGATTGACTAGGATTGACGAGGATTGACGAGGATTGACTAGGTAAATGATATTGCGTTGTCATTATTGCTATTATTGCTAAATTATCCTTTTATGCCTAAATTATCCGCTGCTGTCGCTTTTAAGCACTATTTATCCACTCCTAACAACTGAAATTTCTACCACATGCATTAAGGTGCTTTCAAATGATACCGTACTTTCAGAGTTTCACCCATTTGATCCAGAACTACTATATTAACAGAGCTGCGCTATGCAGATGCAGCAAGGAGTGTTCTTTCTTGTATTGCGAAACCCATTTTGCTGGACCTGGAGCTGGACCTGGAGCTGGACCTGGAGCTGGAGGCCTTCGAGTGGTGTGCTTCTATTAGGAGAACAAGAAATGTGGAAAGGTATCACTATTGCAGTAGTCAGGTTAAAAATACCTGAAAGGCGGATCTAAAATACTTTTAGCTCTCCGCATTATTGCATGGAGCGAGTCTGAGTTTGTCCTCTTCATAAAAAGCATAGTATTTTAATATCATGGTAGCTATTCTGTTGATCAGGATTATAAATTTGTTAATTTTACTATCATTTGCAATAAAATAAAATTCAATCTGTGCATCAGTTCCACTATATCGCCCTTTCATTGCTCTTTCTTGTAGTACAGAAAGTTCCTAAAATGTTAGTTTTCAAACATTTTCCCCGTGTTCGTTAATGAAATATGAAAACCAACTTAGATTTTCTGTAAATGATAGTTGATAAATACTTTATGCTTATAACTACATGCAAAATTTGATCTTAAGAACATACATTTCAAGAATTAATAACAGAAGTTCATTTGCGTTTTACTGACATAGAAAATATTATTATAAAATTGTATTATTATTGAACAGGGCAAATGCCGAACACAAATTAACAGTGTTTCTAACACAAATTCTTTTCTTGGTGAAGTATTTTGTTCTCAATTATTGCAAAAGCTAGATTAAATGTCAATGGAAAAATAGCTTAGAATGAAAACCCAGTCAAAAAGTCAATGTATTCAAATTCAAAATTTCCTGTTTTAAACTTCTGTGCATTTTCTCGGGGTGCCTTACTTGTGTGGATTGCAACAAATTTGTGATTTCATATCGTCGTTGCTCTTCTAACATAAATGCATTCTTGTTTGAGCGCTGGGATCTACCGTATTTTCTTTTGTTCACTTTCCTCTCTTTCAAACATTTTAGCTTCTGCCTCTTGCTAATGAAGAATTTTCTAAAGAAACTAAAACTTTTAGAGTTTCATTCACTTAACCAAAAAGTACGATTTTATTAAACACATTTATTTTAAATAGCTGTACTATGCACATTTAGATAGCGCGCTGTAATATTGCGAAAACCAGTCCAATGGCTAGAATTATTAAACAATAATTCTAGTATTAATTCATGTGAAAACATTTCAGATATTTTCACAAGATAACTGATTTGGGACTAAGGGTTTGTTAAAATTAAAGGCATTATTAAGTAAGGAGACAAGGAGTTCAAACCTTCTGCTTACGCGCTCCTATTAGGATAACAGGAATATGTAAAAGCTATAATTATCCGATGCCGGCAGTTAGACAAAAGGGTCTGAACGGCGAATCTAAAGGCAAGCGCTTTACACTCTCTGCATATCACTGGAACTCCCAATAATTTTCAAATATTTAGGCACTTTGATCTGGTTTCTATTACTCCCAAATCTACTGCAGTTAAATTCTATGCATACCTCGCACCAATTTCTTCGCTGCATTACTGATACCTATGGGCTATAATAATAATATGAAATGGTTTGCTTTGCGTTTCCGTTATTCTATACTCAACCACGAACTTCCAAAAAGGCTAATGAATATTTTCTGATTAATACTAACGAAAACTGATAAAAATATTATTATGAGTAGCTAGTAAATGCACGCCAGATTGTTGTTTCGGCTATAAATTGCAATTAAAATAACGTGAACTTGGCGAAATGAAATTCGATTCACTATTGTCGTGTATGATGAGATGGTATAATCTTTCTCTGCAAAAAGAACTCATATAAACATGCAGGTAAGCTTCCACTTCCTTGGAATGCAATGTACGCACACTTTTAGAGAGAGCGTTTTGTTGCAAACTGTTATAGAACCTGTTGTGTTCTTGTCTGTTGCAACCTGTAAGGATAAACAGCTAAAGAATGTAAAGGTTCCAGTTTTGTTAAAACTAAAAGAATAACTTAAAGAAACACTCTGAAATTCGAGGCAGTGAAAATACAGATAAAATAGGCATTGCGCGATGCCGTATTACACCAGTTTTCTTTGCTAATATTTTTTTCATACATGCATTTATATCTTTGCTACAGTTTAGAATACGTTTGAGAGTATTGAGCTTCATTCATTACCACAATCAACATTATTGCAAATCATTCCTTGATAAATGCCCACATTTGTTTATTTTTGCCTTGAGCTAAAATTTTCTAGTATTTTTATACACTTGGAGACTAATGCTTCATTTAATTGTTTTCCTTCTCATCGTTGTTACAGACGCACATGTATTGTTCCTATATACTGAAAATATGACAGGGAACCTTTTATGACCCATTTTTATTTACTGTCACACATCTTAATAATTCCACCAATTGACTTGCGAGCATCAATATTTGTGGTTCTGTCTTGCTTATTTGTACTTAAAATTGCAACCATTTATAAAATTACACCACGTTGAACTCAAACTTCAAAATGATTGTATAATAGTTAATAGATTAATAACTACTAGCAGTTTATAGCAGCCAATTCAAATTAATAGAAATCACCTGACTGACAATGTTAATGCTAACAACTTTTTCCGAAGAACTGACTTCCTCACTTCACAAAGAAAAACTCCTCAGTGGAGCACTATATATGGTAGTTGTATTCCAGTTTTGTGTGTATGTTGCCAGCTAAGTCCACTTGTAAAAATATTTGACAATTTCTAGACATTGCTGGTACACCCGCATCTCAGATTGTTAGTGCATCAGAATGTAACTAAGTGACAAAAAATAACTTAATAAAATAAGAGGAACCAGTTTCTAATTCTTCTTGCATCACGTTTCTGGGCCTTGATCTTTTAGTAGTTTCCAGTATCCTTTGAAAGCAAATGACATTACTTTCGGCGTCCACGGACTTGGCGTTTATTGCGTCATTAGTTTATTCACTCTTCTTATCACCTGGGAGCTCTTTGTACTCCGCATGGATGTAAAAGCTTTGTATTAAAGAGACATTGCTGATATCCTCATTTGTAGGGTACACTCATATAATCATGAGAAACTATACATGTAACTATCAACTGTTGCACGGTTCAAGCTGTTGCAGTAAATGCTGTTTGGAACGAAGATAACAGTAGTGCATGTTATATTTCGATTAGTTGGAAAGTGTATATGGTAATTTTGAGACACGTTTATATAGATTATTTAGCATAAAATATCGATAGGAAGTTAGGAACTTCTAATATATGACACCAAAACTATTGGACGCCTGCTATATAAAAAAGCTGTAGAAAGCATTGGGAAATGTGTGCTGAATAATGAAAACAAATGGTAGCTCCATAATTCATTACTGTAGCTTCGAAGACTGACATTGTTTCTGTTCTTGATTTTACGTAAATGGATAGTAGAGATAATACCCTTGCCAGCAAACGACTATTTACTACACACATGCAGTGCTGACCTGACTTTCTTCAAAACATATTACGCTGCAACAAAGATTGTATCTTCGCTTTATATCTATAATTGTGTTTTACCAATAAACAACTGTGAAAAAAGAAAATATTGCCATTGTTGCCAACTCTTCAATTAATATTGAACATTACAACTATGAACTGGTTTAGCTTATGGAATTGCAGGACGGAGCTCAACGACCTCACGTACTATTTATGAAGAACAATTTCTATTCGCACAGACCGCAACATGGGACGTTCAGACAGTACCGAATAAAATGTTGCAGATCTACCAGATTTAGACTATGACACAGGCAGGGTCTATAAGAAATGTGCCCTTCGATGAAAGAGTTCTTGGAAGCAATGCTAAAGCACCTCTAACCAGTACGTATCGTGTAGCACGTGATATGAATGTCAACCATCTTACTATACATTATACATGAACAGCAGCCGAGTGCTGTCAATGTTGCTACTGAATTGAGATGTAATCCCCCGTTTCACTACATGAATTTTATACACAGATAAAGTAAAACAGTCAGATAGCCCCTCCACGCTGCACTATGACGTTTATAAACTGATGAGAATCCTCAGATTTCCGTTGAGAGGATACCAATATTAATATAGTATAAATCCTTGGAAATATATAATATCCGCTTTGCTTATGGGATCATACATGTTACCCGGAGAGATGAATGGGCCAAAATACATCTCCTTTCTACAGAAATGTTTACCGAAATTGTTGGAGTCAATTAATTTAGATATGCGGCAGAGTATGATTTATATGGCAAATCTGCACACACTTTCCTGGAAGTTCGCGAGCATTTGGATATAGTATTTCCAATGGAATGGTTGCGGTTATCCTATCTTCTGACCATTTTGATCTGCAGATCTTAAAATTAGACATATTTTTGTGAGGATATTAGAAATTATTCGTGTATGAAACCACTGTAACAACAGAAGAGGAACAGGTAGCCATAAACTATGCTGCATGGGAGGAAGGGGTGAAAACACAGCACTTGTGCGTCGAGTGCCTAGATCACCATTAAGAAGATGTCTTCAATTAGAATCAGGAGATCGAAAGTTTGAGTATTGCTTTAAGTTATCGTTAAGCAACTAAAATGTATTGATACATATTTCATAGGACATTTCTGTGTTTTATGTATAATGTGAACATTCACTTTCATAAAGAAAATATAATAAATTTTAATCCCAAAAATATAAATGGAATTACTGTTTTTGTTCAACTTTATTTTTTATGACATACTTCAATATTTAATTTATTTAGTGCGCTAATAGTATATTTTTCTTCTCCGTTGTCTAAACAACTTTCTCCCATCTTTAAGAACCCTGTCGTCCACTATTTCCTGTCAGGTAGCTTTAGCGCCATTCGTCCTCCAGTTCGTTTGCGCAGTCATTAGTAATTCATTTCGTTTTTCGTCCGATGTGAGCAAAGAGCTTGGATAACATTAAAGACGCAACAGACAAATAAGTTAATGCTACTGTGGTTACGATTATGCTTGGGCAAAATAATGCTAATGCATCACTGCTACCCCTAATGCTAATACACCACTGCGTGTTTACGAAAATCAATACATGCCTGTAGGAAGCGTGGGGCCGGATTCTGCGCAACGTACTAGCGTTACATCTGAGAGAGTAAGGCACGCCCCTTCCTTCTTATATAACTGCTTCGCCTATGGTGAAGATACCACGTTCTTTTAAAGTGCGTATTTTAGCTCTGCAAGTTATATATCACGTCAATACCTTCGTTCGGTTTAGTTTTGAAACAACCTGTATCTTTTTTATGTTAATTGTCTTTGCTTACTTCAAAATAATTTTCATAAATAATTGTTCTAAACGTAATGCGTAGAATGAGCATTTAGGAAATTCATTAGATGATGAACAAAACATTCTGAAGCGTTTGAATACAACACATGTCTCCTATCTAAACTGTGTTTTCCACAGGACACTTACATGTGTTTTGGTGCTAACGCGGAACAAAATCGAATAAAATAAGCTCATATATGCCCACACACTTCAAATATTCATGTGCTCAAAATACTGGTCTAACGTCAAACGCTCTTTCCTTTGTATGGTTGCAGTAAAAGTCCCTTTCTCAGCATTGCTATCTGAATACAAAAAGGAATAATCAGTATTTAATTAGTTATATGGAACAATACTCCCAAGCTGTGAAACGATTCCGCTCCTCTCACTCCCTTTGTAATCACTCAAATAAAGCCTATTATTCAGTTTCGTTAGTACAATAGTATCCTGCAGTATATTGATAAAAACTGGTATTAATAGCTTCGGAATTATTTTTACTAATACTCCAAAACTAATCTTAAACAATAAGTGGGAAAACAAATTTTATTCCGTACTGAAAGATAATAAAACTTGATAGATTCATAACAATTGCAGGTACTTACGCACATTGTTATCGAAAAATATGCTAAATCTTAGCACAAAGTTTGTTATGGAAAAGATCAATTATCGTGGGTTAATAGACATAAAGTTCTCAAAGAACTAAATGTACAATTAAAAAGAAACCATGATTGTTCTCTTTTGAAGCGGTAGTTGTAGGGATGTTACGGTACGCGCCAGTTATAGCATGGCGAAAGATATTTCAATGCCATGAAAATCTATTATCAGAAGGTGAATTTGTGATTAAGTGCATTTTAATACCTACAGGAGAGCTCTATCATTTACTTTAAACGCTTTCAAAGCTGTAATTTGTCTCGTATAATATTTACAGATAGAATATTGAAAAAAGGCTTTTAACATAGAGGCAAGTTTCGTTTTTATTCATTAACCTTTAATGAGCCACAGATCGGAAATACGTGGAGAAACTATTCTTTTCATGAAAGGAAATTATTATGGATTTAATATATTTGAATACCTTTAACACATAGCATCATTATAGGATCGTTCAAGCGAAGAAAACATGTTTAAGCCTACCTTTATTCATAAAGTTCACATTTTTAGCCTCTATTGGTAAATTTGGTCTCTGTTGCGACAGATGGAGCGCCTTTTATGATAGAAATAGATTTGTGGAAAAACTGAGAAAGTATCCAATAGAGAGTAATCTACCTATGGATAATGTTTTAGCAATCCATTGCATTATTCACCATGAAGCACTCACTATGTGCGCAATCTGTCACCATGAAAGAAGTAATGCCTATAGTTATTTATACAGTTAATATTAACCGTTCAGGAGAACTTTGTCAGGGGCAGTTCAGGAGTTTCTTCAAAACATTACCTTTGATTATTCCGATTTAAATTAGATGTAAAATGCCTTAGTAGAGCCAGTATGCTAATGCGCTTTTTCATCCTAGTAAAAAATAGAACTTTCAAAAACACAAAAATATATACCGTACCTCTTTAATTGTGAATGAATATGTGAGATGTTATTCTCAATAGAATTGAATTTAAATTTGAAAGACCTGAACCGAGTGCCATCAAGGAAGGAAAACTTAGTTATTAATATAAGAGATCAAGTGAAAGCGTTCATGAAAACTTTTATAGTGTGAAGTCAACAGGTTGAACCAAGCGACTTGTGGCACTTTGAAAATCTTCAGTCAGTAATAACGGTTACTGATAGGAGACCTACACATAGAATTTGACAATGGATTTAGGGACTTAAAAAGTCAATAAATTAAGAATGCCGGTTTTTCAAACACCATATTTCTGACCGACCATAAAATGCAATTAGAGATCTGCAATTATAATTTATCAATTTATTAAATAACTCTCCTTTGGGAACATCTGGAAATTCAGGTCTGAAGTTAAATTCATAAGTCAATGCAAAAAAAAAAATTCTAAATCTTCATTGTTTGGCGTATCCTCTTACAGCATCATTCGAAGCAACGTAAGTGTGCGAACATATTTCTTTCTTATTGAACAATACTAACAAGACCCTAGCGTCTGTATTAATTTTTTGTACCTCAAGTAAAGAGCCCGAGATTTTCAATCCTGCTCGAAACAAAAACTGTAAACGAGTAAAGAAAACGTAAACATACCGATAGAAACATCGAGAAATAGTGAGAAGAATGGGTAAAAATATTTTCATTAAATGTAGTTATATTTGAATATTAACTGTACATTAGAAGCGGATTATTGTTGAGAAAATATTAATAAAACTAATATAATTATAAATCATAACTTATTAATCTAACATTAAGAAACTGTGTGCAAATAATATGACTATAATACTCACCACTGCGTCTGCTTGTGTATGTGTTACTAAGTTACTGTTCGGAGGGAGGGAGGGAGGGAGGGGGAAGGAGGGAAGAGGGTCCCTCCTTTCTTGCCTTTGGAAGGTCTGAATTACTCTTTCGTGAATTTTCAGGTTTCACCTAGGCAACACTATCGTTTAAAATGTCGTTAAGGACAACTGGCAGTGCCTCATCCTTTTCCCCTCAAGTCCTAAACCTCTATGTACTGTAGTTGGTGATCAATAGGCTACTCCCCAGATCCACGTTACGTGCTAAAGACGCAGAGTTCAGGTAGAAAACAGATTGCAGTATATGCACGCATGGCAAATATAGCTTTCCTAGTGGAAGCAAAGTGCAGCGTCACTATAGATTGTGTTATTTTTCTTTAATTATATTTAAATTTACACCATTTTATAATTCATCGTAGTGTTTTTGGCACTATGGAATGTAATGGAATGTGATTCTGTTTGTGTAACACCAGCAAAAACTTCAGAGAACTAGAACAGTGGATATTCGAAGCATTAAGAAAAGACCATTTAAAAAGTGCAATATTTTAATCAATGCCTTACAGAGCTTGATGAACCCCCCCCCCCCCAAAAAAAATTGGCAACTGAATTTTCCAAAAGTTCACATCTGGCCACAAATTTGTAATATTTCCACAGAGCTGTAAAAAAGCTGTGAGCAAACGCTTAAGTCTTGAAAGTCTATTGAATATTTATTCATCCAGGAAAGCAGCCAAATGAAACTTATGTTATAGAGCTAATTAACGTAGTTTTGTGTTGTATAACATATGCATTTTATAGCAGGTGTTTAACCAACAGAATTCAAATTAAGTAATGCTATGACAAATGAATTGCATTATCTGTATATAAATGTTGTACTTTAAGATTGTTAAAGCAAATATTAATAAAGAACTGTAGTTGTGAAGAATGCAAAGAAAAGGCAACTGTAGCCTGAGAAAACAAGATATTAATATGTAATAAAATAAAATTAATATGTAATAAAAAATAATTAATATGTAATAAAAAATAAATAATGGATCTATAGGCTATATATCTGCATAGTCGAACATTTACAACAAAATAAAATTGAAAAATAAATTTAAAAAATGCATAAGTATATAATTGGCTGGATATAATAAATTGGAAAGTCATAAATAGAAACACATAGAATATAAATTTCGATAAGTTAAGAAAATACAATTTGGTATAATTTTGGATAGACTAATTCATAGAGTATATAAATATCCAAATAAATTAATAAATTATTCTTAAAGGACAAGACATGCTAAGAATATAATCGTACAGAAGGGAGAAAATGGGACAGGTGTACACAAAAAGATTTAAAAAGATTAAGTATAAAATAAAAGAGGATAAGAAAAGAAAGTATACCTTGTAATTTACCAAGATAAATCTCAAAAATATAAACAAATTAAAATAATTAATATGACTAGTTAAAACTATTTATGTACTGCGGAAAAAACAAAGAAAGTTGAAGTAATGAAAACATATTTAAATGAAAATAAAAAGAGAAATGGAAAAGCCAAAGACATAAATAGAAAAAAATATACTTTTACTAGAACCCATATCTAATATAAAGAAATTGGGCCAGAAAAAGATCCACAATTATGACGGATTATGAAAATGTAATTCGGCTAATAAGCGAAATATAAAATAAACTGCTTTATGGATAAAGATGTTACATGATAAACAAAGTGCATGTCATGCCCAATAATTTCCTTTTGGTTTTCACACAATAAAATATAAATAAAATTAAGGTGCGCATTTAACTAAATAAATAATTTAATTAAATATACCTCGCCTATTCTTGAGAATTCTCTTTCTTCAAATGCATAAGATAGATATTTAGATAGCTCTTCTGAGTTCTATTTTACTCAGAGTAGTTTAAAAAACTGATTTAAAAAAATTATTTCTAAAATCCCCTAATTTAATATTTATTATAAATACAACCGGTTATTTACAACATATTTTGTTGTTGTATATATAAAAATTGCTACTTTGAGACATTTTACTAATATTGTGTACGAATGCTCCAGTGTTCGATTAATTTGAGCAAGTTTACACAATTTCTTACCAAACCAAAATTACGCTGTCAAAAGGCGCGTATTCTAGGTATTTCTAATTATTTAATTGAAATAACTGCAATATATAGCAACAGTATGCACTGCTCTGATGTTACTTGTGGTACATAAAAACTTGTAATGTTCGTTTAAATATTTTATATTTTCCATATACGACTGTTATCTAAAGAGAAATTGACGAATTAGTGATAAAGGTTAATTAAAACTATTAAAATGTTTTTATTAAAGGGCAATCAAATATTAAAATGCAGGGTATCTTTCGTTGAAGATTTAAAATTTTATTCGTTTCCAATCAAAAAGAGAACAAAAACTTTTCGTAATCACTGGCATGGAGTACGAAAATTTAATCCCATTTTATTTTCTTTTAGGTCCTGAAGGAATGTGGTGTGATGAATTCGCGTGTAACAACCTACCGGTACACTTCTGATATTTATCAGAACCCTATCCTTCTTTATTTATCAGGATATTAACAACCAGTAGCAAGGTTTGAATTCCATTGCACCTTTCTTTTTCTGTTACTGACAACAGCGCCCCTACCTTCCTCTTAAATCAGGAAATAGTAACAAGCAAATAAAAAGAAAAACTTTCCCAACTCCACTGAACCTTCACGATGAGCTGACAAGCTAGCCCGTAACCGGTCGCTCTTAATCAGGATAGTAGGAAATAATTGAAGATGTTTTCTCTCCATTACACCTCCTTGTTGTAGCTGACAGCCTAGCCCTTACAGGGCCGTGTTAATCAGGATAGCAGGGAAAAGTAAAAGATATTTTCTCTCTATTTGCACCTTCTTATTGCAGCTGGCAACCTATCCCGTTGCTGCCCGCGGTTTATTAGAATAGTAGGAAATGGTAGAAGATGTTTCTCCTCTCTATTCACACCTTCTTATTGCAGCTGGCAACCTAACCCTTCAACCGGGGCAATTAATCAGGATAGTAGGAAAAAGCAAAAGGTTATTTGCTTCCGTTGCACCTTCTTGATGCAGCTGGCAACCTAACCCTTCAACCGGGGCAATTAATCAGGATAGTAGGAAAAAGCAAAAGGTTATTTGCTTCCGTTGCACCTTCTTGATGCAGCTGACAACCTAGCCCGTAGCTGCCCGCTGTTTAGCAGGATAATAGGAAAAGATAGAAGGTGATTTACTTTCATTGCATCATCTTCATGCAGCTGACAACCTGGCCCGTAGCTGAGCGCTGTTTATTAGGACAGTAGGAAAATGCAGGAGGTGTCTTCCTTCCGTTGCACCTCCTTGATGAAGCTGACAACCTAGTCCCTTGAACCCGTGGTTAAATCAGAAAGCAAAATTTGGTGTTCTTCAAGCACAGGTAATCTGGCCCGTAGCCGGGCAAAATTAATTAGGAAAGTAGGAGGCAGTAGAAGGTTATGGCTCCACTGTACCTTCTTAATGTAGCTGACAACCTAACCCCAGCTAGGGATGATAATCAGGATAGTAGGAAGAAGTAGAACATTTATCCCGTTAATGCTGACCTAGCCCCGGGCCCGTAGCTTTTAATTAGCATAGTAGGAAGTAGTAGAAGGTATAGGTCACGCACCTCTTGGATGAAGCTGACAGCCTAGTTTTAACCGGGCGCTATGTATTAGGATAGAAGCAAGTATTAGAAGATTTTAGCGTAATTGCACCTTCTTGTTCAATCTGGTTTCTTAGTCCGTTCAGGGATCTTTGTAGTAGAATAGTAGGATGGAGTAGAGGGTTTCCACTTCATTGCACCCTCTTGCTGAATCTGATAACCTAGCACCTGGAAGGTACTATCAATTAGGATAGTAGGAAGTAGGAGGTTTTTAATTCATTGCACCTTCTTACTGAATTTGACAACCTATCCCCTTGCTGGGAGTTTGAATTAGGGTAGTAGCAAGCAATAGAAGGTTTTAACTTTATTTCACCTTCTTGCTGAATCTGACAACCTGGCCCCTCACCCGTGCTTTTAGTTAGGATATTAGGAAGTAGTAGAAGGTTTGCAATTCGTTGCACCTTCTTGCTTAATCTGACAACCTGGCCCCTCACCGGTGCTTGTAGTTAGGATATTAGGAAGTAGTAGAAGGTTTGCAATTCGTTGCACCTTCTTGCTTAATCTGACAACCTGGCCCCTCACCGGTGATTGTAGCTAGGATATTAGGAAGTAGTAGAAGGTTTGCAATTCGTTGCACCTTCTTGCTGAATCTGACAACCTGGCCCCTCTCCGGTGCTTGTAGCTAGGATATTAGGAAGTACTAGAAGGTTTGCAATTCGTTGCACCTTCTTGCTTAATCTGACAGCCTAGCCCCTCGCAGGAGGTTTCAATTAGGATAGTAGGAAGCAGTAAGGTTTAGAGGGTTTTCCCTCCATAGTTTTGTTGATTGCAGATGACGAGCGTGTAGCCTAGTCCGTAGCCGGCAACATTTTACTAGGATAGTAGGAAGCAGTAGAAGGTTTAGAGGGTTTTCTCTCCATAGTTGCAGCTGACGGACGTGTAGCCTAGTCCGTAGCCGGCAACATTTTACTAGGATAGTAGGAAGCAGTAGAAGGTTTTCCCTTCCATTGCACTTATTGGATGAAGCCTGCAATCTAGCTCATACACTGTTTCTTGCTAATGCTAATGTATATAGGAAGTAGAATGTTTCCACCTTGTTCATGACGTTGCCAACCTTGCCAGCGACAGTAGGAACCAGCTTTGTACTCTGCTGCCACTGACAACTTCCTCCATACTCAATTCTTTTATTAGGATAATAGCAACGAGTTTTCAATGTTGTGCACTTTCAAGATACACTAAATATAATTCTATGTCAATGCTCGCTCGTATGAGAATAGTAGCTACAATCGTGTGTCCGAATAAGTAAGTAAGCAATAAGTAAAAGTTACGAATTCCTTCATACGCAGCTGATAATCTCGTTTGCAACTTCCCCCTTATATCAGGATGGTAGCATTATGAGGAAGGTGTGAACATACTGTTCGTCGCCAATCACTTTACTTACGATTAAGGGTTTCAATATCTATTTAATTTGTAATTACATCGTATTGAAATCATACTCGTGTTATGAGAACCTTAACTATGATCGCCATTCTTTAATGTGGTTTGCACACGTGGTGAGATTATTTGAGCAATGGACCGGCTGTCTTATTTCCTCAATTAATCCAGCATATGCATCCCCCATCATTTATAGTTATATGTTGTTGATAATTACTGTACATATATCTATAAAACTGTTTAATATTAACTTTTCTTACATTAAATTCATTTGTTTATTATTTTAAGATAACGAATACATTTCATGACTTTGATTCCTAAGTAACAAGTATTTGATCATTGGATGATCGTAGTATTTATAGTATATAAATTTATTTTAACAGAAAAATTTAGAAAACACTTGTGATAAATACTAAATATATAACATTTTGTCGTTTTAGCTTAGGTAGAGCATTATGTTCTTAATTATTGCCAAATAAGGTATCAATATAAACGTAAAACATAACAAGAATGAAGAACATGTCACAAATAAGTAACAATTAACATTTTAATTTATGTTTAAAACATTTTGCATTACTTCTAAATATATCTCTGCAATGCGACTAACTCGTACAACTAACACTAATTTTCGTTACTTTCCTAATTTAAAAAGCATTCTGAATGCGTTCAGAGATCCACTGTCTCATGTGCCAATGCATATTCTCCTCTTCAGTATATTGTAACTTCTTGCACTTGTCATGAGGTGTTCTCAAATGAGATCCAGTATTCTCAAGAGCTTCACGCATCTGAACGAGCATCACGATGCCAAAACACATCACTCATAATCTTAGTTATTTCTTATGCCAAAAAATCACCTTGTTCTGTTCTGTTTTCTGGCATCTATTTAAGCTACCAGCTTAAACCCTTACTCAGAGCGAATAAAATTTAGTTTTTTACACCACTGTTAATAGCACTAAATTATGAATGTCATTTGCTTTCAAACTTTCTAATTAACAGTCACCTCATTGACCAATGAACCCTACAGAATTACTCAAATAAATGATTTAAATTATATAAATATAGGAATTAAATAAAGTATATAACAGAATTTAAAAAAGAGACTTGTGAAGCAAAGTAAACTTATCCTTCTTAAATTCTTATCTCGGTAAACTTTGTTTCTAATTATTACATGCCAAATAAGCGCTAACAGAGAATGAAAATAAGGGAAATAATTCAATAAATTCATTCGCGTTTAATTTATTCTGTTTTCCTTCAAGAAAGTCTTCTTTTATCACATTGTAAGATACATGAATTCTCATTATTGTTACTGTCCTAATTCATATTGTCCTTATAAATTTATATGCATAATGAGATCAGCTGTTTGCTCTTCCGGTTATATTCATCATCTTCCAAATATAACTGCTATCACTTGCCTTAACTTTCAATTTTAAATATGACTAAATTTTAAGAGGCTCATCCACCTGACTCGTAATTCGGATATCTAGACACACCTACATATTTTACAATCCTATGAGCTGCACTACACAGATTTAGGTTTTCTATTGCCAAATTCGGATTGAAAGGCCCTCATATCAAGCTAACCGATTAGGACGGCTGGGGTACGTAGAAGCTATCACTACAAAGTGCAGGTCCTTAGGCTGCAAACTTGCTTGGAACGTGTATGACGTTATCGTGTTCTTTTAATGCATACGATTTAAATAGCTAGGTTGCATTTTTGAATTCGTTGTCGTTGCGTTATTTGACTCTGTAAATGAATTTAGTGTATTACGTCTCACAATTTCTCACAATATCTGTTTCTGCATTGGTAACTTTTCTAGCCTATAAATTTTTAAGTAGTTTGTTTTGAAATTAATTTTACCTTAATCGACTATAAACTTTTAAAAAACAAAAGAAAGTTTGTATCGTAATGAAAAAAATGTATTATAAATACATTGAGCCCGTAAATCACATCAGTTTTTATTGTTACGGATACAAACTGCAAGCAAATTATTTTAAAGTAAATACTGCAAAATAGAACATTTTCAGTACATAATAAAATGGTATATTTAAACTGTCTCATATAATTCTTATATCAGTCACGTTCGTACGCTTCCACTTCTTAGAAATTTAATTAAGGTGTGCATTTGGAAAGATAACCCCTTTTAATACTCCCTATATTCTACATTTCACACTGTATTTCTTTATTAAAGCAAACTTTAACATTCGCCAAAAAAAAAGGAAATTCCCAAGCTAAGCAAGCGCCTTAAATCGTACCTAAAGACATCAGCAGCAACCTCTGCACAATGTGCACAGAGTTCAAGCGGGACAGTTTACAACATTTGTAATGTTAATGAAAATATAAAATAGAATTGTGATCCCAAATCAGATTGATTATAAGAAAAAGGGACACGTTGCTGCATGAAAGCAAATGCAACTCTTGGTAGAAGTAGATTTATATTTAAAGTTGTGGTTGTGTAAATTTGTTCATAATAGGTCTTGTAAACTCTGATGCTAATAATGTAAAATAAGTAATGCCATGCAAATTGTAAAACTATTTGCTAGTGGATTGGTCATAGCGCCTTTTTTTGAAGACACATAAAATATGGCGAGAAAATGTCTCACATTATTATTAACTGTTTATATTATTTTATGATTTTGTAGAATCAGTAGTAATAGCCAAATGGTATGAAAATTTCATGTATGCTAATGCATAGGAGCTTACAACAAATATTTATGAGCTTTCTGTCCAGAACGATTTCAACGATAAAAATATTGTAAATTTTGAACATGAATGTTATGCTAGAGATGCTATATTTTATATGAAAATTCAGATAATTAACATAGAAATAGATATAGGCAATTGATCTAATTATAGCCCGTCATTTGAAAATCTTAACGTTCTTTATTGCATTAACTTATGAAAATTAAAAATAACTTCGCACACATGGATATACCTATTGAATACTTCCCAACATTTTATTCCCCTGTTTTATTCGCATTTTTTTAAGAGCAAAGGAAAGATAATTTTGAAAAAATTATAAAAATATTAATCCATTGATGATGTTTTATGACATTATAAATAAAACATAGAACCCAATGGTATTTTAAATATTACTTTCCCCTTATTCATACATATAAAACCAATGGAATGTTAGGTCGTACAGATAAAACAAACTGAAAAATAAATCTGCAATTTAAGGCTACTAGACTCCTTTTTACTATTACTGAGTATCAAATGGGCTAGATAATCACATATTTGAGCAGCAGCCTGAAATATTAGAAGTGACCTTTGATATTTCTAAGTTTTATTCACTGTTATCACCTGAACATCTTTTTGACAAAACGGTATTTGCTCAACAATGCTGATTTTGTATTTTTGATATCCATATTCTGAAATATGGAAAATATCTGTAAATAAGTGTAATAAGAAGTTAGAAACAGATAAACCTGAACGAGCCTAGAAATCGACAAAACTATAAAATCTTAATAAACTGAAATAAAATGAAAATGAAATCAAAGTACAAGCATATGAAATTCCATAAACAATTTATATATAAAGATAAAGCAGAAAGAAGATATAAAACTGGATATTCTGAAATACTGCAAAACAGCAAGAAATTTACAAATACCTTAAAATGTAAGATACAAAAACCAGCAACATTAGAGTGTAATACGTTACACTTTAATGTTGCTGTTAAATATTATCTGGATAAACCCAGATAACAATAGCTGGAATTTTGTTAAAGATAAAAACTGTACAGATTAGGTAAAGCACAAGCATACGCTGGCGTAATCTAAAAAAAAAATTAAATTCTCACATTTATGCACAATAATAATAAGTAAAACCTAATACATATACTAACTCTATTGACTATAACTTTTTAAAACCCTAAAATGCAGAACTAAATGAACATATTAAAATATAGTTAAAATGAACCAAAATTACAATACAATATATTTGAAATTTATATAGATTCCGATAGAAAATTACAAGCATTGAAATATATAAAAAAGTAATATAATTAAAGAAGATAAGCCTGTATAACCTAAAACACCTATGGTAGGATTAATTCTGAGAAAATCTGAATATCGAGATAAATTAATAAAATAATATAAGTTAAACAGGTAGGTTAAGAACATGATAGTATATAGAATGGTACAGGTTAAGCAAACAAAAGTAAAATAAAATAATAAATGCCAAAAAAATAATAGCAATCAGCCAAGATAATCATAATGGAAACAAAAAAATACAATACAAAAAATAAATCATGTAACTAGTTAAAAACAGGCACATACAGACGAGGAAAGAAACAACCAATGTTGAAGTAATACAACGCATTAAAATAAAAAATGACACAAGAAAAGAAAAACAATGACATAATTAAAAAAATATTAAAACGTTTAAGAACTTGTATATCTAGTAAACGAATTGTATCTTCTTTATCCCTCCCTTATTTCCATTAAGCGTTGGAGTTACTCTGTTTGAATTTAATTACGCTTAGCACTTAAACATGTCAAGAAGGACAGATGATCAGCCCATTGCGCCCGTCAACATTTCACAGGAAACTACGGTAACTAAGATGTGTTATGGCCGATAAATGGGACATAACTTTACGACATGTGATCCAAGACCAAAAGGGGCAGCATTGCGATAGAAATACATCCCGAAATATCTTCCAACCTCGGCCGGATTTGAACCGATAACCGAAGAATGCGATACAGATCGATAATAATAGCAATTGAATAAATAACGACTGAAGAATCAAAACCAGGAAATACGGAACAAATATGAATATAAAATACTAAGATCAACTTTTATAAGAAAAAGACACTAGAATAGGCGAGCGTTTGGTAAATTCAAAGTAGGGCTATTTGAGCCGCCTATGTACGACTGCTTAGCATAGTATAGTATAGTATAGTATAGTATAGTATAGTATAGTATAGTATAGTATAGTATAGTATAGTATAGTATAGTCGGTGCAACAGGAAAAATGAGATTGGAGTCGCCTTGCGTTAATTAGTTTTTATATTCTACAGAAAGCATAATTTTTAAACTAATAGGCATTAACCAGTGTTATAAGAATAGTTAAAATGATAACCCTCGGCGGCAATGTGTGTGTGTGTGTGTGTGTGTGTGTGTGTGTGTGTGTGCAGGAAATTCCTGTATTTCATCCAACTTTTCCTTCTTAAGAACTCGGCGGTTTGTAACACGTTTCTTGTAATTGAGGGATCCTATCTCTCTTAACTTTTAACAAATAGCCGAACAGTACCCTAATGGAATACAATGCCAGGATATGGTGTTGCCAATCGCATTATCACTTCTCTGTAGCAATCAATTTTTACATACACAATGTTCTTCGAGACTGTATATATGCATGTACTGGCATAATGAAGAACAATTATACACAGTGAAAGCACCGAGTAACACACGAACACCCAGCCATTCCTTGGTAAAGACTTCCTCAAAGTAACCACAAGCTGCTACTTGTACATGAATACTACTACCCTGGCGAATGGCTTTCCCTAGAACGTAGCCACCCTCCGTCGACTCGTAACTCAAACACCCTTAATGTATATAGTGTTAAACATAAACAGAAACTATTTAAATGAACAGACTGAATATACCTATATGTGTGACTATAAAATTCACAAGTAAAACTAATAATAATGGAACATCTTTAACTGCATTTTCGATCAAGTTCAATTTAAAATGTGCATATAATTGTTCGTTCCTTAACTACACATAGTCAAATGTTTAACATTGTTTGACAGGGAATTGAAACATGTAAATGATGCCCTAAATAACTACTAGATTTTTAAGATTTTTTCTAATTTTTTTCTTACTTTTAATTTCTTAACGAGGAAATATTGATTTGCATATATACAGTGCGACTGGCGCATAGAATCATCATTAAATAAAAAACATTTTAATATACCATACAGGTCTTACAAGAGAAAATCAAAAACAAATCCCATGTAACAATCCATATATAGAATGTAACAATAAGATACGAACAAGTTTTCAGGACATATTCCTCATACGTAAAACAAGAAAATGTGTTTTATTGATATTGGTATGGAAAAGCTTCGCTTCCATGTTAGAACTCATTTTCTACAATTTTTCATAAACATTAACACACAGAAAGAGAACGTACTATATATTCCATGAGTTGTATGTGGTAACATGAAACTCATCATATATTCAAAATATCCTATTTGTTACGTCTGTTTAAGATATAAATGTTAGGTTCACAGCCAGGGTTTCGTATTCCATTCAATGCGACGGCAGGTTGATGCAAGTATCAATGCTAGCGGAGGACATTTATTGTAAGAAAGAGTTTAACGTGGGGCGCTGGTACGTTCGTTCTTGTGTGTTTCCCATGAATAGTGTACTATGAACAGATGAGTTCTAACATGGAAACAAAGTCAAGGGAGAAGCAGAGACATGGAACAAGGTAGGTACCAAAGCATAGGGTAACACACATCGTTGGATGATTTGTTCAAGAACGTTATTATGAAGAGAAATACAGTTAAAGCAACACTTTCACATTTAAATTTGTATAATATATGGCTGCCGAGGAATTTCAATTGACACTAGAACCGCCATTGCGATCATTTTGGCCGCTTTTAAAATTTAAATGCGTTATTATCCTAACGGTTTTCACTGTATGTCATGTAAGCTTATGACTTTTCCTAAGTCGTCTCCTAGATCATGTATATATTGCAATATTTGTTTTTTCTGAATTGGTTTCACGCTTATCTGTAAGCAGTGCCTTGCGGTCAGATTGATTGCTATGATATTATTTTACTGGTACCATGTTGGTAACTCAAATTCATACTGAACTGAATGCTCATCAATGAGCACAATGGTTTCAATTTGCAATTATGTGTTTGATTACAGTTGGCAATTCATTTGAAAAGTGATTTTTAAGCAGTAAACTTGTCAAAGCTATCGCGGTGGCTTAGTCAAGGGCCTCTCTCACTGCTGGAATGAAATTTTTGAGGATCAGTCAGAATTTGAGGATTTGTTGCAGGCAAACGATGTTCCTGAAAGTAGCATTCAGAAAAGGAGGTTGACATTGCACATGGAAATGAAAAGACAGAAGGTATGTTTATTTTTATAATCCTATGTCATTACTGCTACTACTACTATTATTATTATTATTATTATTATTATTATTATTATTATTATTACGTTTACCAATATCATTAACATCAGTAGAAATATGATTTTGTTCATTGCAATAGAATTTTATAAACTAAGAGGTTCTAATTGACATTTTTTTTTTTTCACACAGATGCTGAACTTGAAGATTAAGTTCGTTCTGGTACACGTCGTTGGCCAATGAATGTTTTTACTTGATCTAGTTGCTGTCGGTCCTGATGGTGTAGTGGTAACTATATTTGCCTCGCGGGTTCAATCCCGGCCAGGGTCGATAGATTTTTGGGGCGTCATAACCCTAAGTATGACTTCCTTTGGAAGAGAAGTAAAGCCGTAGGTCTTGTTTTGTAGATTTATGGCACGTAAAAGAACCTCACTCCTGAAAGAAGAGGCCTCTGAACAAAATTTATCGGCCGTTTCACGCCCTGAATTGAATGGGGCGTTGTATCAGATGTTAAAGAGCGTCTGTAAATAAACCAAATCAACAACAATTGATCTAGCTGCCATCAACTCATGAATTATATCAGGTCTCTGACTGGACAGCAAATAGGCCGAAGAAGCTAAATTCTAAAACTTGAAAAATTATGCATTGGAATAAATGAAATTTAGAAAGCAAACAAGAATAAAAGAATGAGGGAACTAGAAAGAAACCGAGAATGAAGTGCCAAGTGAAGAATTGTAGAAATAAGACGATTGTAACTTGCAGTAGATGCAAAATAAAAACATGTCTGTGGATCGTGCGCGCGCGCGCACACACACACACATACACACATACTATATACATATATATGTGTGTGTATATATATATATATATATATATATATATATATATTGCTTAACAGTAATGATAAAAGTAGAAAAGGATAAAACACTAAGATAAAGTCACACTTGAAATTGCTATATTTCAAGTGTGACTTTATCTTAGTGTTTTATCCTTTTCTACTTTTATTATTACCGTTAATTTGTTACATTATTAATAGTGTTACTTAATTTATATATACATATATATCAAGGAAGCGATTTGTACATTTTGTAACCAGTTTTTCTACTGTCAAAACAAAACCAGCATATCATTCCGATTACGCTTTAGATAATACATAATGTCTACAGCGAGACAGAGAGAAAGAAAACATTTGTCATATATGCTAGTGTGGTGATAAAATAATAATTAAAAAAATATGTCATCTATCTTTTATTGCTTCAGCTCTTATCATTTAATTACTAAGATATAACAATAATAAACTGTATTATTATTAATGTTATTATTATTATTATTATTATTATTATTATTATTATTATTATTATTATTATTATTATAAATGAATGTGAGCGGACATATTAGCAAGTACATTGAGCATTATGGAGTAAAAATTTGAGCTTTGGATATCCTTAAATTAGTGAAAAAGGAAAGTGAAGGAACAAACTTAATTTGTAAAGTTTCAATAATTATACCGTGTTTTATATGACTTATTTATGGACGCTCTTTAACATATCAGGTCGTAAGCGTCCCATTTAATTCAGGGCGTGAAACAGTCGACAAATTTTTCTCAGAGGCCTGTTGTTTCAGGCTTGAGACAATTTACGGCACGGGACCTACGGCTTTACTTCCCTTCCGAAGGAAGCCATGCTAGTACTTTTACACCGGAAAAATTCGTCGATCCTGTTTGGGATTGAACCCACGATCTTCGGTTTAGGTGGTAAGTATGGTTACTATAATGATAGTAAAGATGCGTCCATATAACACTTTATTACATTCAGTTCTTGTACTTTATTATTAAATATAGTTTATGCATTATTGTACCATTGTGTTTACTATTTTGTCGGTGTGTTTTAACAGCAGCGGTCCAATTGATCACATTGGCTGTTTTAAGTATATAACTAGCTGCGGCGGTTGTAGTGTTACAAAATTGAATCATAAATGTTGTGTCCCAACTAGCTTTTCCTCAATTTGTATGTTGTCAATCTCATGTCCTATAATTTGGTGTGATCTAATGGTAACCTTACTTGTCTCATAGACCCAAGAGTCGGTCCTGGTGGTGTAGTGGTTACCGTACTTGCCTCCTAAACCCAAGATCACTGGTTCGAACCCGGCCAGGACAGATGGATTTTTTCAAACAATCCTAAGTATGGCTTCCTTCGGAAGGAAAGTAAAGCCGTGGGTCCCGTGTCGTACATTTACGGCACGGAAAAGAACCTCAAGCCTGAATGAGAGGCCTCTGAGCAAAATTTCTCGGCCGTTTCACGCCCTGAGTTGCATGGGACGCTGATGACCTGAGATGTTAAAGAGTGTCCGTAAATAAATCAATCAAAAAAAAATAGACCCAAGATAGCGGGTTCACTCCCCGCCTATGTCGATCGTAAAAATCCCAATTATGGCTTCCTTCGGAAGGAAAGTAAAGCCATAGGTTCCGTGTCGTAAATTTACGCAACTTTAAAGAATCTCCTCAAGTCTAAAGGAAGGGACCTCTAAGCAAACTTTATCGGCCGTTTCATGCCCTGAATTGAATGGGAAGCCTGAGATGTTAAAGAGCGTTCATAAATAAACCATAAATAGAGTTGTTTGCTGCTCACAGCCGTCAAATTTAGACCTTTCCTGTTGTTAGTTTTTTTTTTTTTTTTTTTTTTTAATGCAGTGAAAGTTAACCCAATAAAAAAGTGCACGAATGCGGTTAAAAATGGAAAGAACGTTAAATAATATGTTTTAATTTGAAGTAAGAACTTAAGTTTTTGTTTGAAGTATCAAAAGTCTGTAGTCTTAAAGCATAAATGTAATATGCAAGCAATATTTATAAACGAATTTGCTTGTTAACCATGATCTGATGCACCTTAAGAGAAAAAATGAATATAATCAAGGATTAACGTTTTTGTTGAGCAACTTCATATTAATGAAAGTTGAAGTACAGAACATTACTGCATTGAACACCTAAACAGAATGAAAAATCATATACTGAGAAGAAATGTGTATGGAATCTTTCAGATTGTGGATAAATCTATTTTCAGCACAAATTGCATATAGTTTACTTCCATGTTTTGTTTTCATGCATTTATTGATATGTCACCGGCATTAGACAAGAAACACGTACTTATATTACAGGTTGCATTATCACGTGCAATACGTGAGTTGAATTGCTTTCGGAAAAATGGCCAAGTAACTGAAATCAACAAAGGTGTTGTGCTTAATTAACACTGCGTAAGATAAAGCCAAATAAACGTTTTAGATGTATATCTTAGGATTTTAAGGCCGGGCTTATTACTGTTAAAGTTTAAAACTCCTAAGCTGTTGTGGGGTCGTCAATGGCTTATTGCTTTACTAGTATTAAACCATCAAAACAATGGGCCACGACATGATATCCCGGCAATTTTTAAATATTACGCCTTTCCTATAATACTGTAAATTATTCAAAACGCTTAAATTTTAACTTTTTAGGTAAAAGCCTTAATGTTTAAACTGTTATGTGGCATTTGATATTGCTCATTTTCTGTCGGAATATTTTATGGAGGTTATATTCGATCTTGCATGTTAATGTGTAAACACAATTTCAACTTTAACTTAAGCTTTTATTCACTTTAGCTATATGTAAATCTATTTAAACTACAATTTGTTTTTAATTATTGCTGAAAATGTCTAAGATATACAGAATGTAATACATTGCATTTAAATAAGTTACATTTCAAAAATAATATCACGCCAATAATATTATACACTTTTTCTAAATTCTAAAGGAGCTTTATATGCTCATTTTCGTTTTCTGCCCCAATGCAAATGCTCAGTTGTATAGCTACTGCGGCCCTCTGCCCCCCCCCCCAGCTCCGTGCTTCAGAGCTATACCCAAGTGACCAACAAATGCGATATTAACACACACACTATATATAGTTTTTAAATAGCTGTATGTGCAACAGCATCACGCACGGCTCCGGCTTTGCGAAACCCACATGGAGGTTTCTCCAAAATGAGTGCAACTTTAGAATAACAGGAATATAATGTAGAACCTGTCAATATGTAAGATCGGAACCGCGAATATAAAAGGATTTGGGTTTTGCATGCTTGCGTGGAATGTGCTTGATACATTAAAATTAAGTACTTAGGTAGTTTATCTCTTCATCTCACTTCCGAATTTATTGATTTTACTCTCAGTTGCACTTCAACTGAATTTAGATTATTCATCATCATTTCTGTCTTTGCATTGCTAATAAATATTGGTCAATTCCACTGCTTTTATGTATTATTTCATATTTGTTGTATATTTGTAATTAGTAATAGCAATATGAACACAAAATATAAATAATAATGTATTCTTTTCATAATGTACATTACATTACATAAATCTACTCGTAAACTCCACATGAAGTAAGAAACCTAAATTATTAGCGCAGAGCATAGCAGCTGGTGTACAAGAAAAATGAAAACAAAATTAAACGTTCATATTAGATGTTGTTAAACCGAAAAAAAAAACACAGTTAATTTATTTCACGGAATATTAAAATGAAACTAAGATCATAAACAGAGGGAACACCAAGAACACCCCACGAACAGTACAAGTACATATCCATTATTTTCTATTATTATCTAAATAAATAAATAAATGTAATAACATTAGAACATTAAAAGGAAATAATTAGAATTGTAACTTAGATTTTAATGCTTATAAAATTACATAATAGCTATTTATTGAAAATCAGTGTTTTCTAAAAAGCTAACATATTTAAATACGATTATTTTCATAAAAAATTAAAATATTATATAAAAATTCTGGCGATGAAACAGTATATAGACTTAATAAAGGTATAAAGGCAAAAATACGTGCTCTCTCTTTATTTTTTCTGTTAGGTTAACTCAGTTTATACACAAAGTTGTACGTTCAGAGTGACATAGTAAGCCGAATTGCTTCATAAACACAAATACTTTCTTGAAATATTTTGCATCAGATATTATTGTTTCTTATTCAGTTCATAAAAACATGAACACGTTTTTTTTTTCATTCACAAATGATATTATTCATAATATTATTATTTATAACTCGCCGTAAAAAATGTTTTATTCCACACAAACTTAAAGGACGGTCTTTAAAGTGAGTAATAACATTCCATTTTTTTAAATACCATACAATTTATGTACAGGCCAAATGGAAAAATTACACTCCTCAAAGATTATTCAATTAATTTTTCTTTTTTTTTCTGTCCCATTACTAAACATGCAATGTTATAAATATGTTTATAGCATTTGCACCAACATAAGTAAAATAACTTTTAGGCTTTCAAAATGTAGGAATCAAACAAATAAACATTTGGAAGTAATACCACAGGATTCATCATCAATGAACAATTGATATTCCAACACTACAATATTTCACCGGTGGCCGAGGTCGTTAAGTTACGAACATAAGGGAGGGCGGTCCCGGGTTCGATTGCAGTCAGGACCGTCCTTCTTGACTGAGATTTTTCACATGTTTTCCTCATTCCTCATAGAGCAAATGCCAAAGGATTATTCAAAATTTGGCCCAGGACATTTCTTTCCTAAAACATTTCCCAGTTTATCACGTCATCCCCTGTAGCTATTACTCGGTAGGCCCCGTTCGTGATGCCTCAGTAGTAGAACAGGTTAAACACTATTTTAAAAAAACTACAATATTTCGAAGCTAATGGCAAACTAGGGAGTTCGGATTAAATGTATACTTTCGAACAGGATCAAATTTAGTTACATAATATGTCAAATAAAGCAAAGTAAAATTTTGAGAATTAATATTTTATTATTTTAATTTATGAGGAACTTATATGCAACAATTGAAGTGAACTGCTAAGAATAAATCTTTAAACATTTTGAAGCATTAGGCAGGTGTATATAGTATGTACAAAGTAAAAAAGTTGGCAGTAGCCAACGGGAGGCGAGAACTGGGAAAGTGTTGCTGCTTCGTTCATCTGCTACTCTTTTTTTAGTTGCCTATCACTCGCACACTAGCTGCCTTCCCACGCAGCTTCACGTAAAAAAATTGATAAGTCGGATTTAAACGCTTTGAAACATACATGCATTGAATTAATAACGTGATATTTTAATTCAAAGAAACTGCTAGCGATTCTTCTGTGTCGCTATCATTGCTATCAGTAACGTTGGGAGGCAGTTCGTCATTGTCACTTTTTTCGTCATCTGAGTTTTCCAATTTTATTTATAATGATAGAATCTAAAATTTCGTCCCATCTTGTTTATTTCATGAGGTCGTCCTCTTGTAATTTTTCAGCGTGTTGTACGCAGGATTTCCACTCTTTTTGTGTCACTTTTTAATTTATTCGTTAATAGATCGTTCTATATCTTTCAGTTTAAAAAAGGGTGTCTCTTTTTGCCACACCCTGTTTTATTTGAGCTCACACAAGCTCAATTGCATATCAGTAGGTAGTAGCAAGGACGAGGGCTTTTATCTGTGGCCCCTTTCTAGGTGATACATGTTTTCCCGATTTTTGAACGGAAGTACCCGTTGTAATAGCTCAGTTTTAGTTTCTGATGCCAAAAACTCAACTCCCTTTTTTGTAATCATTCCATAATTTAGTCTTCTCTGACTGTATTTTCAATTTTATTTTAAACAACTGAAAGGTATGGTGCATTATTATTATGATGATGATTATTATTATTATTATTATTATTGATGATTTTCTCATTTCTCTTGAGGAACGATGAATATATATAATGGTTTATTATTATTATTACTATTATTATTATTATTATTATTATTATATATGTGTGTTTTTCCCGTTCGTCAAGAAAAATGAGAAAATCTAAATTCTACGTATTTATAGGGATCCATAAATAACAAGGAAAAGTGTTCCGCATTCACGAAATATTAAAAGTACATATTCATGAAGCATTAAGTAGGCCCACATACAGATATGAACTGAACCCCATTGAGCTTGCATCCGAAGTAAAACTCTTGCTAAGACAGAAAAATGTTCGTGGAGAAATTATGTGCAGCCGCTATTGAGACACACTTGTGTCTTTTTCTTCTTTCACTCCTGAACATAGGCGCCGACTTCTGTTATATATTTTTATGATGTTTGTAACTATACGCGTCAACGATATTAACTACAACACAGAGATTGTAAATGTTCACCCAGCTGTAATTAAAAATTAAATATTTATTAATGGTATACATTGATAAGCAGACAAATTAATATAAAGTAACAAGTATATGACGTGTAGTGACCTGAAATGAAGTCTATGAATTTGTTCAAATAAATTTTATTAATTCATTATTAACTTAGGAAATGTTAAACAAATTAACTTAGCCTTTCAGAGATAAGAGTGTTGTCACTAAAAGGAGCTATTATAATAAATTGCAATCCTTGGTCCAGAGAAGCCCTAAAGCATCAGCATAAGTATAGAGGTACACAGCATTTCTGAAAGAGGGAGCTAATTGGTTCACAATATTAATAAACTGGTCTTATTTTTCTCCAATTCTTATACTACAATAAGAAGGAATAGGTTAAATCCTACATATATCTGGGTTTGCTTATTTTGCAATCAACTCCGCTATTTAAAGGAAGCTGCAATAAACAGGAGGCATAAAACAATGTAATTTTAATGGAAATGCGGCCGCAATACCGAAATAAGTGTATAATTAATATGATGCTGGCAGTTCATTCGACTACGAACAAATATATGCGAATATTTACTTGTCTCTATAATGAACACTATGTATGAAAAATTATGCGGTTTTCACAAAAACTCATTTCTACTTTCCTTATACGTTAATTATTGCGCATCTAGAGTGAGTTCACTTGGCGTGAATTGTATTTGCATGAGAAAGATTAATTTCGCGGGAAAACATGGGATCTCAGTGGGAATAGAATGTGCCAATATTGTAAGACTCCGGTTGGATAACGCGCATTTGCTTCTCAAGATTATGGGTCATCTCATTTGAAAGCTACTGTATCTATTGTTATGATCACTCAACCTTACAGAGTGCTTAGTTCTAATTATTGAACGGTGGAGGAGAAAGCCGAAATGCTCAGTCCCGAACTTCTTTGCATGAAACAGTTGCAAGATGGAAACAATTTCAAAATAGCAGCTTCATGAGACAAGTATTGTTACTTAAGCGGTAGAACGGCGAGATGAAGGTTGCAACCAGTTTTACTGGAGCATTAAATGCATTCCAGTTGTAAAACGTTATTGTCCTTTCCAAATGTTTTAATATTTCAACTAAATTAAATAAATGTGGTTTTGCTTATTTTTCAAACATTTTATTAAGCGTTTTATGTATAGTGATTTTACTTCTCTATACCAATATTAAAATTTAGGTTACATTATCTAATCTTAAAGTACATAACAGCTATATTATCAAGGCTTTCTTGCATTTTAAATTTATATAGTGCAAAAAATAGAAAATTATCTAAGTTAAGAATGTGTTTCAATATTTGTCCCCAGTAAAAAAAAAATAAGTTTTCACTCTTAAATACAGCAAATTATAGAACATGCATTAGTCACCCATTTACTTAACTTACATTGTAGTGTTGACGATGACCAGAAACAGCATCTCTTTTAATAAGGCATATTTCATGCCCTAATGCAAAGAAAAGGTACTTTTTACCTTTGCTTAAAATAACATTAGGGAATGGTATACACATAACTGCTTTCTACTGCAAGAATTGTAAGTTGTTAACAGCTTTGTTTTGAAATCATGTATTATGGTTAGCAAGAAGTCTTTAATTAGCACCAATTATCCACATTAAATTCCATTTTATGATGCCTTTTAAAAGCAAATTTTTAAACTTGTGATGAAACAGATTGTAAAACTGATATTCAAACTCACCAAGGCTGAAGCTTTTGCATTCCAAAGATCCCTTTCAGTTTCAGCTCACATCTCTTATTTGACCCTTAATAAGCAAACATGTTTTATGACCATAAATGTGTTTTTGCTTTGCCATTTTCAAATGAGTAAATAATGAAAGAAGTGCATAGCAGCCTTTACCCTTGGTGTAGAACTTGTTGGTTGCTTTTACAGTTTCCTACATGAGCTATATTTTCTGAATAATGAATATGCAGTAATTACATGTCCTTTCATAGTTGTCCTTGAGTTAAGGCTCTAACATAGTCCTGGAATACCGTTTTCCAAATACTGTGCTTTAGTTTTACCATACAAAAAAGTTTCATTTACTTGTCTTCCTGATTATTACAATATATTGAATAGCTGTACAATTATACATAAATATGAACATATTAAATGTTATATACATGTTTCTATTTATTGCATTTATTTATTTTGTGTTGAAGTTCATAGAGAAAATAAAAATCCAAGTTCACTGAAATGATATTTCTTGTTTATGCATATAATATAATGATACATATGTTATATAGCAATTTGAGGGCAAAATTAAATGGGAATTATGTTTGCTTTATTTACACTTGATATAAAAAGGGTAATCTACACCCTGTGTTAAATATGCTAATCACATGCTTAGAACAAATCTAAACATCAATATCCTAGTAGAAATATACTATAACTATTACCCTTCGCTTCTGGAATTAAGTTTTACAGGGAGTAAAGAAATAATCATGCAGCAACAAAGAAAAATTGCTTATAGTAACATCCAAATCTGGAGAATCAAATATGCCCCTTTTTCAAAAATTGCACATTCTGCCAAAGGCCTTTCAAAAAAAATTTACTACTGATCTTCCTTTTGTATAATTGAGAAAGTATTGCAATTAATAATTAGTAGATAATGTAAATATTTGTAAATAATAATTTCCATAATATGATATCAAATGCATTATCTTATCAAAAAGGGTTACATTATGAGACAATGAAATATTCAGTAAGTATGTACATGTGTTGACATAAAGGAATAAAATAAAATAGCACTACTTAATCTGGAGAAATTTGAAAAGTATCTTAATCTTTCACTCCTTCAGCTCTGTATGTGAATTTTACTAAATCTTTTTCTGTTACAAAAGCACTGTCTTTGAAAATGTTTATTTATTTATTTTAATTACTTATTTATTTATTAAGTAGTAAGCAAAATACAAAAGAAATAAAAGTTTTGGCCCTAGCCTTTTCTATAGATCACTGTAATCTTTTGAAAAAAATGCTTGTAAGTAACTGAGGAGGCAAGCATTATAAATCTCTCTTTTACCACTTTTGGAAGAATTAGGCAATTGTGTTAATTTTTTATCGCAACAGCAAAGGATCTGCAGTCCTTGGGTAATACACCTTGCAGGAATGATTACACTTCTACCATTGCTCCCTGTGTACCACTTCCTGAAATTGAAATATAATTAATGGTATAGTATATTATTACGTTCGGTTTGAAAGTATTGCATTTTTCTGTCAAATTCATCCCATAAGGAAGATTAATTTTTGCTGGTTTTTGTGATTTTCTTTACTGCAAATTGAGTATGTGATTGCCACTTTGAAATTAATACTTTTGTAGCTAATTCTAGTACTTTTTGTGCTTCTTCTGCAACAGTACATTTTGAATATCCAGATATTCTCTATCTATGATCTAAGAAAATATATGCTGCTAATATTCTGCTGAGTTTGCCATTCTTTATTTTTATGACAATTTACTCATTTTTAAAACTTCTAATATAGAAAGAGCAGAAGCATTGAACTTCTATTTTAACATGGTTTCACATAATTAAAATGTAAATTGGAACTTGCACAGTAAAGCTAATCATATAATTGATATCATTGCATGAATCTGTTGAACTACACACTCTTAATGCTTCACTTACTTGTCATAATGTATGGAACCGGTTTCGAGAACATTTAGTTCTCATCTTCAGCCAGGCTAAAGTCCAAATATTGGATCATTTGTTGAGCTGTGGGAATATGTATTCTGCTCTGGTGGCCATATGATAAACTTGTAGTTTATTTTTTCATCTCTGGCAGTGTCAAAGTTCATTAGACTGTCTTTGTATTTGTAGATATAGATTTTCTCCCAGGTTGCTAGTTCCGTAGGTCCTTGAAACTAGCAATCTGGGAGAAAATCTACATCTACAAATACAAAGACAGTCTAATGAACTTTGACACTGCCAGAGATGAAAAAATAAACTACAAGTGTATCGCACTGCCACCAGACCTCAACGAATGATCGAACAGTTAGACTTTAGCCTGGCTGAATATGAGAACTATATGTTCTCGAAACTGGTTCCATACATTATGACAAGTAAGTGAAGCATTAAGCCTGTGTAGTTCAACTGAGTCACACAATGATATCAATTATATGGTTTTACATACTTAAACCAACACATGTGTTATGTGTATGAACTCCCCCCCAGTATATATTTTTATCCATTTAATTGTTTGATTCTTTCTTCAAATAGTTGCATTGTTGTACACTTCAGCACAGGTTTTCTATTTCTTCTCTGATAGTTTAGGGAATTTATTACTGCTCAATGTTATTGTTACTCTTAGTATGTCCTTCAGATCTTTAAAATGACTGAACATGTAGAATACTGACTGTGTTATACACCTTAAACAAGCCTTTTAGGAATATTTATTCCATGAGTGTTTTGATATTCTAGCCATCTTTGGTTGGCAGGTTTATTACATTTAATATCCACAACAGTATTTTTCACTTTTTCATGTAATGAATTTATAATTTTAGTGCTTCTTGAACAATTAAGTGAGATAACAAATACTTCCATTTTAGATATTTTACAGAGTAGTTTTAATGTTTGCAATGTTGTCTGTAATAACTTTTCAATCTTTTTAGATATATATCTGTACAATGGTTTTCATCTCTGCAGCCAAGCTATTGTATGTGACTCATTCAGTGGTGATTAGATGAGCAGTAAGGTATTTTATCCATAATTTTCAGTTAGAAAATGTGAGTAACAACCAAATAAAAATCATTGCTTTTTGAAGTCCATGAATTTCTTGTGAGACAAATACAGTAGTCTATAATTTTTACTGTACATTTATGATACATTGCTTAAATGTTGCTGGCAGAAAATCAGAGGATATTATTTTTCTATTTGATAAACTTAAAACATTAATAAACATCCTAAATCCACAGTCCTGCACAATGGAGATAGATTGAAAATCTTACCATTTGAGTTCGGCTGATCTTTTCTTTGGCAGGAAACTTGAACTGTACTTAGTTTGTGCTGCTGTCATAGTTCTTAATTGGAGCTTGTATCTGAGTAGATATTGAAGCCAAAGGCATGTATGGGTCATGATTATTAGAAAAGAAGAAATAGGGGATTGATATATAATAATAATAATTTATTTACAGCCAATAGATTTTAATACAATTTTCTGACATTGTCCAGTGTTAGGTTGCAATACTATGTAAGAAATACAGCTTGCAGTTTGTTCAATGACTATAAACATCCATTTATGAGATATTTCTTCAACTGATAATTAAATTTTGATTTTTCTACAGATTTGGTAAATGTGCAAAAGGGTACCCATTATATTTGCATCCTCATATACTGTTTGTTTATTATAAGCATACTGATAATATTTACTGTTTCTGCTATTAATTCTATGAATATTGTAATTTATTATAAAATTCTTTACTTCATTACATAATATAGACTCATACACATAGAGAGATTAGACAGTTAACATTTCTGTTTTATACACGCATTTTTACAAAACAGTCTGTATTCTAATTTAGAACTTAACCTAATATGTTTTTCCTGTAATATAAATAATCCATCCATATGTACCTTTGCTGAGCCCCAAGACCTGGATGTAGATGAGGGTAAATTATGACATAATAAATAATATTTAACTCTTTGGAGGCAAATGCATCTTTAAAAATCACAAAAGATAGGTTGATATACTAATTTTGCTACATATAGCATATCTCTATGGTTTGCCCATGTTAATTTACTACCTATTCATATTTATATGTATCTACCCACTCACACATTTTATTTTCAATAATCCATAAATCCTCTAGAACGTTACTTTTAACCACATTAAATTTTATACATTTTGTTTAATCTACATTGCATACAAGGTTATTGATTTTAAAATACTTTAGGATTTGCTCTGAACTCAAAGTGATGGTGTCCATTAGAGAGTTATTACATTGATCTCAAGAATTTACAGTGGTATCACCTTAATGAGAACTAATAATACAAATAAGATGCTGAAGAATATCATTTATTCATATTAAAATATTAATGGACAATCATGTAGGCTAAAGAGATGATACAAAAATGAAAGACAACAGTACGCGCCTCAGCATTGGGATTTTTTAATAAGCCATTCGGTTAACTTCCCGCTATTTATTTATTTATTTATTGTGAAAAAACATATTACTGCATTTGACCATTTAAAGCTCGCGGAAGTGTACATTCCACCGTCTTCGTTAGTTAGGGGGCAACTGCTAAGCACTTTCCCGTCAGATAGCGCCACTGTACAACTGCTTTACGAAACAGTTTCGATCAGGAAATTGTTTCAAACTATCTGTTGCGGTTTTTCTCTTACTTTATTCCCCGTCCCACCTCTACTGCAATCGTAACCAGTCTGCTTTCTTCGCTAAGGTCTGCAACTTCCCGTTCGGGTGGACTATGCAAATTGTAAAGTTTAGTTTATAATCTAGTTAAAAGAGCTGCACTATGCAAATACAGGAAAAACCGATTTGTTATTGAGACACACAGACAGGGGGCCATGTGCAAGCACAGTTATTAGCAGAAGAGAAGTATGTTGAATATTTTTATATCAAAAGCGAATAAACGTTCTCAAAGGCAAATTCTAAGTGATTTCGTTCTTTAGACGATTGCGTGAAGCGCGTGAAATATACTGTGACATACAGCCTTAAATTAAAGCTGCCAGGTTCCTATAGACGTTGTTATACTGATTTGTAGGTTCCATGATGAGGGTCATGGGGATTAGTAAATTTATTTTCCATAAATATGCAGAGCAATGTGTTGAACTCTTTCCAGCTCTTCCATGAGTCAAACCTATGTCCGTTTTTCAGCAACGATGCAATGTTTTAGTTGCTTGAATAAGCTTTTATTCTCGTTTACAATACCATTAATTTTTTTATAAAACCAGATGTTGCACGAATCTAAATTTCGAGTTATAGGGAAAGAAGTATCCTCTAAGTGTTACTGATATTCATGTTTTCTGCCAGTTTAACACCGGTGGCATTAACCAGTAGTATTTTACTCCAATTATGAATAACCATTACATTTAATACTATTTCAGGTTTCTGAGCAAAAATGCCCGACTTTACGATATGAGCACATTGTTCCAGAAGTAGAATGAAAATTTATTTATAATCCAAATCATAAAGAACAGGGTTGGTAAATGCCGATTAAAATTGGGTTTATCATCACTAATTCCTTGTCTCTAGAGAACTTTTGTTCATATTCATTACAGAAACTATGTTTCAACAAAAGCGATAACAGAACAAAAGACAAGGAAAGAAACTGAAAACTTAAATGCATATATTTTCTCGCTTTGAAATAGCCTTAGTTCTTTGAAGAATATCAACTGTAACAGGAATCAATGTTGGAAACAACGCCGCTTACGTTGAAGTGTTTTCAGGTGAAATTAGGTATTTCTATACACATTTTACAGTGAATAACCCTAACTCCGACATCTTAAATATTTTAATAAATTAATTTAAGGGTCTCCCGCATGGATAAGCAGCTATGATTAGCTAATTGTTCTGTGTTACAAAAAGGTGAGGGGCCTCCGTTACTGTTAATCTGTGTATGTAGAAACTATCACTATCCCATGTAGGCAGTTAGGCTACTGGACCTGAACGACAAATCTAAAACGTTTTCGTTCTCTGCACGATTCTGATGAGCATGTACCAGACACTCATTTTTTATGCATTTAAATTAAATATTTTTGTAGCTTTCCATTGCTGATATGCCTTGCATAATCCGCCATAAATGCCCGTTTTGAAGCTTTAGTTATAATGTATTCGATTTTTTAATTTAAAAAAACCAACAAAGCATTTATTCGACATGCTTTAATGCAGTGATGATTATAGCGGACTAAAGTAGCAGTGGCACAAATTTGTCTTGTGGCTATAAATTGTAATTTAATTACAGAGTACAGCCAATTTTTTTCTGACATACCTGCATTCCGCTTGCTTAATGCCTCGGACTCTTATTCAGCCAGCGCCAATACACAACAAAAGTTCTTTTACACACTATATCATAACACTAAACTTATGAATGTTATTGCATAACTTTGGATTTTCCTAAAAATATAAACACTTTGCCTCCGATGAACTTGTAGTTTTGAAAATAGCAAGGAAACGCATTTAAGTGAAAGTCTGAAATTGCAGAAGTGTTAAATACTAAAAATAAAATCCTTTCCTATGCCTTCTTTTCGTGGATAATAACGAGCCCACAATCTCAATGTCATTCATGAATAGAATTTGAGTCCAGTTGTCTGCTCTTCTGGTCCACTTCCCCCTCTCACAATATTGCAAAATCTATGGGGGCTCTCAAATGAAACAATGTATTTCCAGAATTCTACCCAATTAATTATACATGACATCAACAGGCCACCTATTTATTTTTAGTAACCTGATTGAAAAAGCTGCGCTCTGCAGACAGGCATGGTGAAGCACTACGCTCGTACTACGTTACAGGGGGGGACTTCACATCGAGCGCTCCTATTAGGAGAACAGGAATATGTAGAAGCTATCAATATCCAATGCAGAAAGCTAGGCTAAAATACATAAGCTGCTAACTTTACACTTTTTTGACTTCCGTACAATGGCGGGCAGTAAACTTCCTTACATTTTTAATACATTTCATTTTAATTCTTAGTTAACAAATACCTTGTTCCGACTCTCTTGAAAACGATAATTTTACTTACAGTTTCACTACAACTCAAATTATCTTGCCTGTTTTTCTCCACATTTCGGGCTTTCAATTTCTGATACTTTTGTCCTAGAAAGTTCTGATAATTTTGTTTTAAGAATTATACATTTTCCATATTCGATAATCAATTTTCTACGACTATCGCTAACTATTACTGATCATGAGCATAAACAGCTAGCAAAAGCACACCAGATATTGTGCTTACGGAAACAAATTAAAAGTGTAATTATTATGCTAACACGAGCAGCACTAAATGCTTGGAAGCACTATTGTTAGTTCATGATTACATAATAAATCATCTCCTGTGTAGAATAAACTAGATGAGCCGTCTAGTATCCTGGAATTGCCTAGGATTGAAATGTACCTAAATAAAGATTTATTATTCAGAACTGTTTTCTATCAGTCATGCTTGAATTCTATGTTAAAGTAGACTTTATCATCTCATGGTCTATAGGTTCCTTGGAAGATAAGCAGATATCTTATTTAGATGGCAAAACGTAAAACCGTTCTACAGAAAATCCGAAGTTCATGCCCAAGAGTTAGGAATGTTAAATAATTACTGAAATATGCAACAGAATATGTATTTTTAATCTTAGATATTCTAAAGAAAATAAATGGGATTAAATTTTCGAAATTCTCAATGCAATAAATTTTTATTAATATCTTTCTTTTGGTTGTGAGCTGGATGCATGTGCTTATTACAAATGAGAGTCAAATAAACATATGTATTATGTTAATGTGGGCACAAACAGCGAAGTGGACTTGGATACAGTATAGTCAATGCGTGATTTGATAGTATATTATCCCCCGTACAATCTATTATTCAACTATGCGAGTACGATCTCTAAATTACCTTCAGGTTTTGAGTTATTTTCTGAAAATGTCCCAGAATACCCTTTTTTCTACACATAGTTGAATTGTTTATTAAAATACACTTTTATCCTCAAAATATCTAAATCCCTTAAAAGATAAGCAGGTGTAGTGGAAAGTTTTGCCTTTCATTTCGATGGTCACATGTAAAATTGGCATATAGTTTCTCAAGTTTATACCCCCAACTAGGAAAGGTGTGGAGTAATTCTTATTAAAATTTCAAATCAATGTGTGAATTTTTTTAACTCCTTCGATGAAAATTACTGAAATAGAAATGATTGTCTACAGAACAGGACACCATCTATCCATTGAATGAAGTGACTGAAAACAGATAAATCCTTAAATCACAATGGCTATATTTTAGTGCGTAATAATTAAACCACCTCTAAAGGACATGTACACATATGATAAATTGAAAGAGCGTAGTTATATTTTGTCATCCTATTTGCATCAATACCAGGGCAATATAATCCAGGTAATGATTATGTAATTAACCAGTTCCGTTTTTATTTTCTCTTTATATTTAAATTTTGATATTAAAAGGATAACTTGCATTATATTAAAATTTTATAATGTACGGCTTCAGTGAGATATGCATTAGAAATAATATGTTTTAACTTTATGACGATCGTAAAATGTGTTATGTGCAAGAGGAAAACAGATATATGACTATAATTACAACAAAATCTTTCGGAAATATTTTCCGATACTGCCTGAGATAATCATAGTCATTTGTATTAACAATGTTAACACAATTCTGTACGGGAAACTCTGTACGGGATTATGTTTAATATTCTATTCCAAACCAAAATTTGCATGAATGTGTCACCCCAATTTCCAAATTTCCACTAAATGTAGTAAAGATATGTCTTATATGATATATCTTTACTACAATTTCATAAATCGTTAGGCCAAATAAACTTACTCTCAATTAGTTAAATGGGGAGAAAATATTTAATAGTATACAAAGCAAAATTAATCTAGTATTTTATGATTGTTTTTGTGAAATGTATTACATTTTTTATTTATAAAATGGTTTGTGACATGAAAGATTAAATGGGTTACAAAGGAACATAAATATGGTCGCATTTTGAACAGCCTATAATTCGTTTCTGTTCTACCACTGTTGCCATTAAAAGTACGAGGACCACTCAGAAGAATTTTAGACCGAACTGTGCTATTTATAATAGGGAGGAAAGAATTTCGCCAACGTCTTGGAAGATCCTTTGCTAGTCAATAGCGGAATTTTCAGCCTGACCGCAGCCTTCATCCCTTGCCTGCAACACTTGAATTATTGAGGGGTGCAAACTAGTTCATTACGTACAATAGAGCTGCAGAGAGAACATTTTCGAACAATGATTCTATATGATTTTAAAAGTGGTTTAAGCCAGAGCTTTGATAGAATCACACGGGCTTTTGGCGAACCTTACCCCTTCCCGTGCTACCATTTCCAATTAGTTTGCTCAACTTATACGATGTCGAACATTTTTTAAGTACGAGGAAAGAAAGGCGGCCATCCATGGCAGTAACGGAAGAAAACATCAATTTTGTGGGAAAATATTGAGAGGAGATCCACTTGTTGCATACCTGGAAGATTAGGCAACCTCTAAAATTGGATCGGGAGTGTCGCAAAAATATGATTTCCTGAGGGCAGCGAGATTTCATCCCACAGGATGCCCTGGTATTTTACACAGGGCAAAAGGACACCTAAGTGTAATGGTGGCAAAAATGCTGCAGAATTTCGATGATGGTAACTCTCGCCATGTTTTTTGAGATCATAACAAATGATGAGACATGGAATAATCAAAATGACCTAGGAAAAAAACGCCAACTTCAGCAAGACAATCCACCTGTGAAGGTAAAAAAGGCAAAAAAAAAAAAAAAGCTTGATAGAAAATGGTGGCGGCTTTTTTGGCAAAACGGGTAACACCTCTGGAGAATCAAAGATCGGTCACTACGCAATGGTACACAACAGCTTCACTCGCTTGGTTATTTTAAAAGTGCTGGAAAAGCGGCCAAGAACTGAATTAAAGAGCATCTTGATGCATCATGACAATGCATCTGCCCACACTGCCCATGTGAAGTTAGATACTCTTCTAGTGACCTCTGTTCAACTATTAACCCATCCTCCCTACAACCCGAACCTAGCACCCTGTGACTATTTCCCGTTCCGTATGGAAAAAAACCAATTGCAAGGGAAGTGGTATTTTATCACCTGAAAATGTTTTTCAGCCATCGATAAGAAATTCGACGCAGTGGGCGAGAACTACTGGGCTCAGAGCTTTCACTCGTGGTTCAGAAAGTTGGTAAGATATACACAGGCTAAGGGAGAGCACTTTGACTAGATGTGGTGGTAAGTTTCGAAATAAATATTTTCGAGGGCCCGTGTCTAAATACGTTCTGAGTAACCCTCGTACTTATACGTTAAGTTTTAAACCTTTCCAGCTGTTCCTACTAATTACATCTACAACTATGCAACATCCCTTTCAGTTTTCCAGAAAATATCTGTACGAGGCACACCAACATTCATATACAATATACTCTGTCCTGAAATTGTTTATTTTGCCTCGATTCAAACAATCAATTTTCTGGATCTTTCTGCACTGAATACAAGTCTGTTCCAGAATATTGTCCTTTATAGTACTGTCGACCAAGAGCCTGAAATTAGAAATTGCAAAACATGAGGACTTTCTCTAAACCCCCATTTTCATGGCCCAATGCCATGATCATATGCCTCATCATATGCCTAGAAACTATATTCCAGAGAAGCATCGTTATATTTCCCTGCCCTATGTCGGTGAATGTGGTTTTCCTCTAGTAGTCGCTCCCTTGTTTTTCCTAACTGTTAAGACCGGAGTTGGTTTCTTTCCTAGTTCTTCACCTTCACAACTGTTAGTTTTGAAAGCACTTTATTTTCATGGCAACAGAAGGAATGTCTTGCATTTGTTTCACCATAAGACGTTAATTCAGATTGGTATAGGCCATTGCTTTAAATCGGATAATCCTCTATCTTCTTCTTCTTCTTCTTCTTCTTCTTCTCTAAAACATGGATACAATAATTTCATTGGAAAGAGTAGGTAATAAATTATCAGCTTCTAATTTTCCTTTGTCTAGCTCACACCATAAGCACAATTATAGAAAAATTCAGAAACAACAATTTATGTTGTTATCCATTATACAATATATATATTGCTATGCAGTTTATTACTTAGTAAATTAGTAAATTTTAACATGAGTCCCTTGCTGTACCGCATGTGACTTCAGAGTCGTAAATTTTTATACAATTCTCAAACAAATCTTTATTTTATGTTGTAAACATCAAGAAATCATAGAAAGCTTAAAAACACTTTTCTTAGAATGCAAAACTCCTACAGACTGGGTAATAATGTACCTGTCTAGGGAAGATAATTACTGAAAAGGAAGACTGCCAGGTCCAATAATATAATACAAAAACTGGTGTGCATTTGAAAAGGGATAATGACCAGAACCCAAATTATACCTGAGTAGAAAACTCAAACTTCCAGGTCAAAGAGGTTAAAAATCAGGCAGAAAATACATCCTAGAAAAATAAAAAATGTGATGGTTGCTACTTTAAGCTACTCTGGTCAAGAGAAAGATAACTCTCTAAATATTATTCAAGTCGTACAATGCAAGAACGATGTTCAGTTCAAATAGTACATCAGCTACAAAGAATGCAATGTTACAATTCAACTAAGTTTCCATGATCTGGTCTAAATGTGTAATTAAAATAAAATGATATCATTACTTTATAGTTAATTTTAAAATTGACCCACCAAAAGTATGTAAACAACAGTATGCAATGTGTAAAAAAATACTGTGTTATGAAGCATAGTTAATGAAGTGCTCCGTAGACAAAAAATGCGAATTGGGATGCCAAGTATTTTTATAAGTAACGGATATATCAAATGTAACATTAATTGGAAATTTTGTAATGGATTTCCAAAAATTAACGAGGAAATACATGTTCTATTTACATATTATGTAAATGAAAGATAATGTAAAACTATTACAATGTAACTGAAATAACAATAACTAGAAAAGCAGAAAGGAATAAAACACTAAGAGAAAGTATCACATTTGTAATTACCATATTTCGCACTGTTTGAGTTCTTCTATGACAAGAAGACATAACTGTGAGCATGTGGATTGAGGTGCCAGTATAGTGTGAAACCTCCAAGGATGGCCGAGATCGTTAAGGCGCGGACTCGTGGAGGGAGGACTGGTATTTAATTCCCGCCTGGATCCTCCTCCCTAACTGAGGTATTTTCAGATTTTTCTCATTTCCCACAAATAACAAATGCCGGGGTGGTAACCTAAACTTAGGCCTGGAACGCTTCCTTCCATAAAATGTCCCAATTTACCATTACATCTCATATATTTTCAGTGTGCACGCCTGTGGTACCTTAGTAGTAAAAACGGGCGATAAACATTGCTAAAAATATACTGTGATATATAATTTTCCAAACAATGCAACGCAACAAATATCAATGTGTACATAAGGGAAGAAATATCTCAAAGTCATCAATCCTGCCATACTTAATGCTGTCTCTTATGAGCACCATGTTAGTTAAGTCATTATTTTATTATGTTTGATTTTTTAACATGGTTACAAGTGAAACTTTGTCTATAACGTGAACCCCGAAACATATTTCAACTCTTTACTTTAAGTCAGGACGGAAAATATAAACTCAAGACGAACAAAAAAAAAACCGTGCCATAAAAATGAGACTCGCAATTTGCGCTATTTAACTGTATAGTATCAAAAATATTTTACCACAAGTTTGTTACGGATGAGCGGGAGCAGAAACATGAAAGGAAACAGCTGGAATGAAAAATATATGTCACTAGCAAAATAAGTACTAGCATAATATTTTCTGACATTATTTAAAAAATATGAATCCATGCTATATATAAGAGAAACATGTTACCTATATAAATGATATTCTCACTCTATATTAAACAAAGGCTTTTGACAAGATGTAAAAAAGGTTCAAAATATAAATAAAAATTACCCTTGAAAAATAAAAGTTACTAAATGAAGAACGTAATGCATTTAACATGTGTAAAATCATACAATGAACGACGCTAATGCTACTTGATCGAAAGCACAACGCAATAATGTTCTTAACGGCGGCAGGAAAGAACTTAAGACAACAGGCAAACATGGTAATGCATGGTAAATAAAGTTTAATAAAGCAGTAATCCCGCTTAAGTAGTCTGGAACAACAATTTCATTTCGTTTCCTTTTAATGAGAGTAAACGATCACATTTTGTATATTGCATAGCTATTTCCTATTAATATTAAATATCAAGTAGTATTAACTCAATGATAATTTCATGCAAATATTCAAACTGTTCATCTTCTGTTTCTAAACAACGACGATATCTTCGCAACTGTAGTCTATGCACTCCGTGCACACCTGCCAGTTTTTACCCACTTCCTCCCATGCGGCATGAATTTTGGCTAACAGTGTCTCTTCTATCGTGAGGGAATTCCATGCATTAATGATTTCAAGAGCACCCACAGAAACAAGTCTATGGGGATGACACATAGGAGTACCACGATCAATGTATCTATTCGGAAAAGCCCCATATCCAAATTCTAAAGAATTTTCAGGAAAATTTGCAGATGCGCCATTATGTAGATACATCAAATTATATAAAACTAATTTAGTAAAATGGGATACGCTTCACAATTTTATAGAAGCCATTTAAAAAACGATTGCCTTCGGGAGTAATCAGCTGATGTTAGAGCTTGAACTTGTACAAACGCCAGAGATGCACATGTTGTTTATGTACAATTCTCCACACAGTAAGATGGTCGTCATTCAATTGGAGAGACGCTTAAGCAGCGCATTCAAGAACTCGCTCTTCAAAAAGTACAGTTCTTAAAGATCCCCTACATCCCGTTTCATACAACCTTGATTTAAAGCTGCCTGGTTCCCTTTGACGTTGTTATACTGATCTGTGCGTTCCATGATTAGGATTATGGCGACTAGTATATTTTTTCCCCCATAAACATGGAGAGCAATCTTTGAACTCTTTCCAGCTCTTTCATAAGTCAAAACTAAATTCCATTTTTCAACAATAATGCAATATTTTAGCTGCTTGAATGAGCTGTGCAATAATTGCATTTTTACAGTTACTTGTTTTCAAAACACAACTTTAAATACATAATATAGATGTGTTCGTAGTCAGGGAGTAATATGGCTTGCAGTGTTCTTGAAGAACGTCAGGTCATCTTGTGTGAATGTAATAAGTAACACTTTGTTTGCAAAGGTATTATCCCTATCCTTTACCTGAAATAAGGGACCGTGATACTGACAGGTATGCATTTTCTTGGCAAATGCAATACCAGATTATGAAGGTACCTTTTGTTTTCTTTGCGCACAACAACTTTATAATGTTTTCTGTAGTTTGTTTAATGGCACGGGACAAACTATTACGCTTCACTACTTAATTACGAAAAGCATGCGATTTACCAAGCTGTGTGTGTGTGTGTGTGTGTGTGTGTGTGTTTTCGAGGATACGAGATACAATATCTCACTATTCGAAATATAAACTATACCACTGTTATTTTCCATCAATGTCGTTTGGAAATAGCCTGCATGATCATGAATGTCCTCATAAACATTGACGGTGCCAGAAATCCAAATCATAGCTAATTTCTAAAATTAGCCTAAAATTACTCAGATTTGATTCACACTTTGCCACCCTGCCGAAATATTGGAAGTTCTAGATTATTTTAATGTTCCTCTAAAGTTCGTTTGAGCTAAGTTATAACATGCGAACAGCACGACGTCTATTTCGCAGCAGCAGATGTAAATTGTAAATACTTAAGAAGAGGCACGTTTATAACTTTTAATTTGGAAGGTTATTACTGCAACTCTACAGTTGACCAGCTAATGCTATACTTTATCTCGTATGTACTTGAAGATTAGAAATGCGACTTCATTCTATTTGGCCAATTGTTGATACTCTCGTGACTAGGCTCAAAAATATATTTCTGTTCTAAATGTTAAGAATAATGAGAGTTTACTAACAATACACTTGTCCCGATATTTCAAGGTCAATTTTTTTTCGTAAAAACTAAATTTTTTGAATTTATAAAAGGCAGAAAACTTTTATATATTTCTATAATGGGGGCGAACTTTCGTGTTCCCAAAACATTTTAATTATTTAATATACAAAATACTCTGCCATTGTTAAGATAATTGGCGGCAGAATGCTATCGATTATGATACATATGCTCAAGTGTTAATTTGATACGCCATAACAAAAAATAGAGATAAGCAAAGAACAGTGTTTCTGGCGAGCTTCATATTAATGCAAGGTGGGTGATGAGAATTTCTAATTTGAACATCTCCTAAACGAGTGACATTATATATAAATTTGGTTCACAGTAGTGTGCTCAAAAATATGTATGAAACAGTTAGTATTGGAATTATTGTTAGTCTGTTTACACCGAAATTGAAATACATTATACTTCAATTTTCTGTCTTGGTAATATAAAAACCTATTTATTCATATGGATCTGGCACTAGGAAAACAAAAATGTATATTTTTATTACTTGTTTCACTATCTGGGTGAGCGACCTCATGTCTTACGTCAGGTTGAGCCAACTGTTCGGAATAAGAATTACAACTACAACAATTTTCAAAGATTAATGCAAATTATTAAGGTGTTAAATTTCATAAACATGTGTTCCTGTAGTATTGTAAAGTGCCCAAAGCTCTTTTGGAGATTTGTATGTTAACAGTAACAAAACTATTCTTTAAACTGTTATCACTTTTATATTACTTACTTTCTGTCGGAATAGTTTGTGTAAGTAGATAATTAGTTTGTGTTTAATGTGGAAAACACAATTGCAGCGTCGCTTTGCTTTAGTTCACTTCTATGTCGGTTATATCTATTTAAAAAATTATGAAAATATTTGAGTTACGGAACACTTAAGCGCTTCACCTGATACACAAAAGCTCTGTTCCGTCTAGTAATTCAATGGCTTTTATTCGAGGCAAACATTGCAAATGAATTAATTAATTTTTATGACAGCAAGACAATGTAGGTTCCAAAGTGCGTCGTCGCCAAGTTTGAGCTTTAGAAAAGTATCGGTAGACGAAGTAATTTACACAGCTACTAACCGATAATCATCTGAATAACATAAGTAGCTTCACGGCCGAAGGTTAAATTCTTAACGCAACTTATATTAGTGAGCAAATTAATTATATATATTGAATTAACAATGTTGGTGTATATTAGCTATCTTATGGGAATTGCAATTATTATTATTATTATTATTATTATTATTATTATTATTATCATTATTAAATTACAAAGGTGCTATGTGTGAAATATAACACCAAACTGCTATATAATTAGAGGTGTTCTTCTATACAAGTCAATTAATTTTATTTATATTCTATATGCGAGAACTTTATTTTATTTTTACACATTAATATATTTCATTAAATAAAACGGGCCTATTATTGAGAATGCTACAATAATATATACAACTTTAGTTGGCTACATATAACAGGAACGTGCAAAACTCGCGGACCGGACATCCCCGAGTGAATTGTGTTTGGCTGTACTAGGAGAACAGAAGTACGAAGAAGATAACCGATAAAGGCAGTATTGCTGCAAATTATAAACAGCCTATCTAAAAGCGGAGATTTCATTTCTCGCATGATTGCACGGCGCCTGTATAACACTTTCTTAATCTTCAGATGCTTAGAGCTTTAACATTTAGGGAGCTTCCCTCTTGAAATGTATTCTGACTTTGATTATAATTAATCATTATAGCCGAATTTAGTCTATGCATCCATTCCACAATGTCCATATTTTCCACCATTACGTAGTAGGAAATTTAAACAAAAATATAAGCATTTTAGTGTTTTATATATTGAGAATTCCAAAACATAAATATACTTATAAACTTTACCTAAACTCAGTAGCACCAATTATAAACAGGGAGCACAAAAGCTGATGAACACGAAAATCCAAGAAAAAAACGGCCTTATTGAAAGCTGTTTAATCGTTAGGAAATACACAACGGAGATGTCATCAGTTTAATTATGAAGTAAGGGGGTGAGTAAGAGAATGAAACCATACAACATAAAGAGCAAAAAGACGAACATAATAAATTATATTTTCCAATATTTCATTATTAACCAAAGGGCGAAAATTAAAAATATTGAGGAAAAAAATAATTGGGATAAAAATAATATTTGAATAGTTATAAAATAAATATATTTAGGTGTTTACTATTTTATAAAAAAAACTTTGCTAACCGTTTTACACATGTAGCTGCAATAAGATTTATGAAGTGTTTTTAAAATTATAATATCAATAATCTATAGAAATAAAACTAATAAGGGTATAATGTGTGCTTTAAATAATGCCAAAAAATTACGAAACTTCTCTCAGCTAATTTGTCGTACTTTTTATATGACAAGACAAAAATTGTGAAGAATTAATTAATTACTGAAGACAATGTAGGTTCCAATGTGCGTCGTCGCCAAATTTGAGCTTTAGAAAAGTGTCGCTAGACGATGTAATTTACACAGCTACTAACCGATAATCATCTGAATAACATAAGTACTTCCACGGCTGAAGGTTAAATTCTTAACGCAACTTATATTAGTGAGCAAATTATTCATATATATATATATTGAATTTAAAATTTTGATATTTATTAGCTATCTTATGGATAAAAGAATGCATTATTATTATTATTATTATTATTATTATTATTATTATTATTATTATTATAAATCAGCAGGGTGCTACGTGCGCAATATAATTCCAAACTGCTTTATGATTAGAGGTGCTCCTTTATTCAAGTTATTAATTTTTACTTATATTTTATATGTGAGAACTTTATTTTAATTTCACGTGTTAATATATTTAATTAAATAAAACGGGTCTATTATTGACAATGCTATAACAATATATCCAACTTTAGCTACCTATGGTACAAGAGGGAAGGTGCAAATATGCACAACTGACGGACTTGCAATCCCCCGGGTTTTGTTGAGAATGCCTGGGCTGGAAGGGCAGAGGCAGGAACTGGTCAGGTGAGGGAATGGCGCTGAATTGAATGGTGCTGAGCTCTGAATTGAGTGTGGCTGTACTAGGAGAACAGAAGTACCAAGAAGATAACCGATGAAGTCAATATTTCTGAAAGATCTAAACAGCCTACCTGGAAGCGGCGATTTCGTTTCCGCGTGATTGCACGGCAAATATAGGACACTTTCTTATTCTTCAGATGCATTGAGCTTTAATATTTAGATAGATTCCCTCTTGAATGTGTTCTGACTTCGATTATACTTAGTCATTATAACTGAACTTATTCCATGCATCCATTCCATAATTTCCATATTTTCTATTATATAGTACGACATTTAAACAAAAATATAAGGATTTTAGTGTGTTATATAATGAGAATTCCAATACATAAATCTACTTGCAAACTTTACAATAGTGACACTAATTATAAACTGGGAGCACAAAAGCTGAAGTACACAAAAATCCAAGAAAAAAGATTCATATTAAAACCTGTTTAATCGCGAAGTAAGGCACAACGGAGGTAGCATTAGTTTGAGTGACATGAAACCATACAGCATGAATGGGCAAAAAATAAATACACAACGGGAATAAAATAAATTACAACCATACATTATTTTATATTATCTAGAGGACGAAAAGTAAAAATATTGAGAGAGAAAAACCCAACAAATAGTTCTGGGCAAAATTAACATTTCAATAATTATTAAAAATATATTTATAAGTATGCTGTTCCTAAAGAAGCCCAATTTGCTAGCAACGTTTTACACATATAGCTGGAATAATTTTTATGAAGTATTTTAAAAACAATAATATAAATAATATATCTGTAGAAAAGTGCTAAGAAAGTGTATTGTGTTTTAATTACTGCCAAAACAAACGAAAATCCTCTCTTAAATAATTCGGTGTGTTTGAATGCGTCCGTAAACGTTTTGCCATATAGGATATCTCAATTTTCATTATTTCTTCATCAATAATTTCTAAATTTAATTCTAAAATACTTGAAATTTCTCTGTAACGGATCTATCATATAATGAAGTTTAGACTACAATGAGTGATTCATGTGACTGTGTGACTTAATAAAAGAGACTTTACCTTGTGATTCTGAAAATTCTTATATCCGTGACCAGATCAAATACAATTTTCTTTACTATATTACGTAATTAAGGAATAAAAATAATCAATTCTTGTTTTTCAGCTACTGTTTGCATCCTTTGCTTTCGAATTTCTTCCACACCTCTGTTCAAAGATAACTGCAGAAAATCTGATAGTGCGAAATGCCTGCTTACGTGAGATACTCTGCAAACAAAAATACCTGCTGCATTTTTTGGACATTCCATTACTCTGCCTTTTTGTTGCCATGCAATAGTATTAGGTCGCCGTATGTGTGGGTGTTAATTTGCACATTATTAATAATAATACAAGATAATGTACATTTTAAGCTTCACAACTCCCAAATTTCTCATATTTTGACAGTTGTATACTGCATGCAAATGAAATTTTAAGCAAATTTATAAACAATTTCTATCCGCAAATGCTTCACAAAAAATAAATGAGCATTCCTGAATTCTTGATATTATTTATTGCGAAAACTGAGTGTCAACAAAATCCGTAACATAGAACAAAAAACAAGGGATAATTTCAATAAGTTTAAATAAAGATATAATTTGCATTTAAATATTTTAACTAGCCGCTAAATACCTTTATACTACGGTTATTATTACATTATAATTGACTTTATTTTCATGATACCAATATCTTTCTCATGTGTGATGACAAAGCGTTTAATGGTTTCATATTTTTTTCCGCAATTCTATTAAGTCGTTAAGATATTCTTGATGTTTAGAGCTTTGCTAGTACATTCTTTCACATTCTTTAATGTGTGTAAACTAATTTCACATACAAATAAAAAATAAAAATATATAAAAATGCAATAAAATGAACGTTTTCAATGCTATTTAAACACTGTAACATTTCATATTTGAAAGGTCACGTTGCTCATAGTGAGAGCCATGATACCTTTTTTAATGTTGTTTGCTCTTGTATTGAAACTTCGAATGCTAATATTTTGAATAAATAGAATATTTTACTAGGTCGTTCTCTTGGACAACAAGTAATGCACTTTCCATGATTTGTGATATAAATATCTGGACATATTTGAATATACCAACGCAAAATGTTAATGCACCAACCCGACGCCACTGTGAATGAACAATTTTGAATGTTATCAAGGACAGCTAACACTCTCCTCATGCCAAAGAGGTGGGATTGGTCACAGTTCAAAGACCATAAAAATGTGCTGGTAAAGGTTGGGCTTGCCTGTGTTAATGACTTTTTAACCGCCGTCTTTCAGACAGGTACAAATTACTGTCTACGTTTTTATAACCCTAAAGCACATATATGACGACCTGATTCATAATAACAAATGCTCCTACTCTCCTTTGAAACAATTACATTGAAACTTTGGCAATTCTTCGCGTCAGGCAATTGCGTCGCCCTTCTCTTGTTGTTGTCTTTATTTCTTTTAGTTCTGGCCGCACTAACGGAATGAATAGAATGGAGTATCACGTACAGTGAACAGAGTTGTCCAGAATCCAGAGATGGCACACAATATTGAAGAAAGAGCGACTATTACGTAGAATTGTTGGATTAAGAAAATCCGAGAAAGTTTCCAAGTTTTCAAGATAAAGGCTTGCAGGCAAAGGAAAACCAGATATTACGCACGCGCACACGCACACACACATATGTATAAACATACATACATACATATATAGTATAATGATGAAGTCCGAAAACAAGGAGACTCTCATTTCGTTAGCTGAAAAGAATTATCGTCAAAGGTTTACACCATTAATCAGAACTGAACTTGTTTTTCTTTCATAATGCTCTACCACCACCACTACTACTACAACATTACTATATACTACCTTTTAAAAAATGGAATTGTATATATTTATTTTAGTTTGTTCTCACACTAACCATCAAATGTGCTGAATTTATTGTATTCAAGTAATATTCTGGCCAGAAACAATCGTGGTGAAGTTTAAATAACCAGATGTGATACCCTTTTCTAAGTTAGCAACGGTTCGTAACCATTGTGGCAAAAGCAAATTTTTTTGCATTTGACATGAAAAACTAAACTCATAAAATAGGTTTAATTATTTTTCAGCGGACCGACCAATTCCATATCTAAGGAAGAGGGCAATTTGAAAATGACAACAATTTCGCACTTATATGAATGAGTATTATTAACTTTCAAAACTAAATCTGACACAAATAATACATGTAATTTTTATAAAATATTTTAAATATATGCGCTTTTAATGTGGAAATAACATTATATCAAAAGTTTTAGAGTACATTGTAATATTATATATATCCAATATCATTTTTCGCAACGTTAATAAAACATAATGCTTTTGCTGGTTACTGTTGAACTTTTGACATATGCAGATTTTATTATTCCTTTGGATAGTCAGCTCAAATCCACAGCATTTGCCTGATTGGCATATGTCTTCGTAGCTGAAAATGAAACAATGGGCCGAAATCATTTGCTTTTTAATTGTATTTATTTTTGTTTACCTACTCCAGATTAACCATCTTAAATATGGTCTTATGCAGCACAGTGCAGTACAATGAATCTCAAGCACCTGGTAGAATTTCAACTTCATGGCTTAATGCGTAATTGATTGTGGTTTCCAAGTTTTATTAAAATTTTGTTATTCCATCTTTCCTGTTGCCTTCTTTTTCGATTCGTATTTGCAAAATCCATAAAGAAACCTGTGTGATATTTTCGCACGTAAAAGCCAAGCCATTTATTATGGTTTTAGCAAATTTTATGAAATCCGCTAATTATCTTAAATGTATGACTATATTCCTCATAGTACCTGTTTTCTTGTTCTATTCCAAGGCCTTTAACCCAGTCGGGAGCAATTCAGTAGTCATTGCATAACTACCGGTTCTACCTTGCTGTGGTGAAAACCGGTTGGCGGGCCTTTGAGAGACTTCTCAAGTGAACAGTATGTAAGGAATCTTTGGAGGGGGAGCGAGAGACTGCGTATGCTTGAACCTGGAGTGGGCAGGGGGAGCGTTCAAACAGATGTTACTGAGCGAAAATAGAAGCGTAAGCAAAGGAGCACATTTCCATGTTTCTGGTTTATTTTGAAGAGCCTAATTATGCCATTAACTTATTAATACACAAATTATATAAATATAAAAACGCAACAATTGTGCAATGAATTTAGGTACTGACATTGTTTATATTTATGCAAATGCATTATGAATGATTGATAAATAAATTATTATTAATAACTAGCCGCGATTTCAAAACTCTCTTAACTGCAGTAATTTGTTCAATGTTTGGTTTCATGTCTTGCATACCATTGATCTTTACTCTAAATGACAAATGACAATTTGGAATATGTGCATTGGTTATGCATTTGCAGACCTTTCATGCAGAAAGTAAGCGTTGTGAAAAACCACCAACAATAATTCCATTAGAAAATGTTATATTCGTGGGTAATGTTCCCTTTGGAACCAGCTATTAAACTGTGGAAGGTTACAAGAGACCAAGACCACCTGTGGTGTCTCAGTAGTAAAAACGGGTGTTAAACACTACTGAAAAAAAGAAAAACAAGAGACCAATTCATATTTTCATTGCAGTTCTACTTAGTGATGTAACTAAATAATGCATAACTTTTAATGCACTATCAACGTTATTTGCGATAATGGAAAAAGGTTGTAAATCTTATCTACTTTTTGTTTAAGAATTTCATCAATCTGGCCCGCCTGTTGGTGCCTCAGTAGTTAATACAGGCGTTAAACACTATACAAAAAATCAATCTGATACCTTTAATGAAATTCAGTACACAAGTTTTTAATGTTTAAATGTCATTTCCCGCATTTATAGTTTTGTCACTTGTTACGTTGTTGGTATATATGAATTTGAGATGTCGGTAATGACTTAAGTGTTTCACAATTAACTGACCTTTCTGTGTGTGTGTGTGTGTGTGTGTGTGTGTGTGTGTGTGTGTGAAAATAAGTTGAATCCTACTTTGAACGAATATATTTCATTCTTTAAAAGTGGAATTATATCGCAGGAAAGTGCGAGAGCTGCCAGACGTTATGGATTATGAACAGTAAGCATTTTCCGGTTTCCCTTTCACGCCTAAAAATCTGGTGATGTTTTATTGCAGTGAAAAAAGAGTATGCAAAACCTATGTTCTACTAATCCTCCTGACTAATATATTTTTATAATGCACAGTTAGATATTCTAATAATGTTTTAAGTGCCTGATTCAAGCCATGACTTCTATAAAATTTATACATTTTGAAACTACGTTTATAATATGTTTCAATTTTGTTTGGCGCGTTAATTTTGCTGATATAGAGGTCTAGTACAACTCTAGGCAAGAGTTCCTTCTTTTTTATTTTGTTGTTCATTTTGGCAGCACTTTTCATACTAGTTATACTGGAAGCTCCGCATGTAGCAGCAGAAAAGTGGGTTGGGCAGGAATATTGATTATAAGAGTTCTTAAAAAGATCTTCACTGGTTTTTGTGCTCGTTATGAGGACAACATTCAGTAACTCTTCCGTTATATTGAGCTCTTATTGCAATTCGTGATATAACGTATCTAACTGAGCAGTGCCCATGCAATTAGTTACTTCATGCAATGCGACAAAGTAACGTTACACTTACGCAGTCTCTGTTACAATTGTTGTTCCACGTTACTGCATGCCGCATTAGAGAGTTGTCGATAAATTGATTGCTTAGAATATTTGTGTTTGTTCGAGGTAAATTTTCGCTGCCGTCTGAAGAATACATTTATTAATAATTCCTCGAAGAAGCGCCTGTACTTTGTAATATTCAAATATATTTAGTAAACGGTCGCCATCACATCTTAAATTTCATGTTTTGCATTAACTTCCTCGTTCACTGTTATAGCCCATTTTAATTCAGTGATCAACTGGTCTCGGTTGATATTTGCAAATTCTTCTATATGCTTTAACTTGTAATTATTAACTACAGTTTTAAATTAAACGTTTTGAATGTTGTCAATTTCCTCCTTCATCTAAATCTTGTAGCTTGTTATGATTTTGAACCAATGAATATTCGCGTTTCCATTTTGATGTGATACTAAAATTTGGTGACTCAGTGCCGCTGTGTTACTTTCCAGATACTGCACTCGGTTCTTGCCTAAAACTTTAATCTCTGACATAGTCTAAAAGTCTTACGCACCTACCAAATAGGTATGTAATGTTTGAAAACTTAAAACTGTTAAGGAAATGCAGTGGACATTAATAACCGCAGAGGAATATAAAAAATAGGTGTGGGTATATCCGCTGTTATTTTGGAGAATAAAGAATGGAATAAACTATAAGGCGAAGAATGAAAGTCAGGAAAATGAATGAATAGTGTTTAACACCGTTTTTGCTACAGAGGCACCACAGGCGATGGACACTGGTAATACATGAAATGAAAGTATATATTGGGAAAGGATTTATTTTAAAGGAAGGAAACATTCCAGGCCTAAGTTTATGGTACCTCCCCGGCATTTGCCATTTATGTGGACTGAGGAAAACCTGGAAAAAACCTCAGTCAGGGAGTACGGTACTGGCGGGATTCGAACCCCAGACCTCCCCTCACGAGTCCGCGATTTAACGACCTCGGCCACCCGTGGCGGTAAAGACAGGAAACGGGGTGAGGTAACCAGGTTGTGGGGTACCGCTTTTGCACCCTCGGATTGAAAGCTGTGGGGATGCATGCAATTACATATACTAAAGCTGAGGAAAGAATGAACTAGGAGCAAAGGTTGACCGAAGCCTGGTTTAACCCCGCGGGGATTTAAGATAAATTCCGGAGAGCGATTAAGAAGTAGTTTTTTACTCTTTAAACATTATTTACTGGTAGTGTCTGGATAAACTGGTGCTGTCAGCATGGGGTGGTAACATCTAAACAGGGTTAACCGTCCATTTCCTATATCCGTTGTGTTGGGTTTTTTTATGTATTTTTTGCATGACTGATCGGTGCCCTGACATATTAATTTTCTGAATGCATCACAAAAGCTGCCCGTAGTGCATATTAAGTATTTGGGGAAATTTTGAGATAACACCCTGGAAATGCGTTTCGTTAGACTGGATTTGGTTTTTAAACTGCCGTGAATTATGGTAAAGAAGGCCCTGAATTCCTGGATGCTTCCCATAATGCACTGAGGCAAATTGAAGAAGTTACTCTTCACGGTTATGTCGGAATTGAGGTATGCAATGGCCATTTCTATTGTTTGAAAACTTGGGGTGGTGTTGGTCGATTGTGGCGATGAACGATAATGTTGGCCTTGTTGGTTTTTCCTTTCTAAGGCTAAATAGGAGCATCAGCGTTTGATCTGTAGCTGTGGTTGGTATAGGCACCATGCGAGGAATGAACAGAGGGCTTGTTCGAGTACCGCGATCTTAGTCCCAGTAGGTGGAACAGAAGTAAAGTTGTTGTGCCAGGAAAAGAGAGGCAGTACTGATGTTTAAACTAGGGAGTGTGTGACTTCTCTCCCAGGTAAACCTTTAGTTGGAGAGAGGAGTATACGGAATGCTGAACTCGTGCCGCACGTGTGCTTACAATGGAAAACAGTGTTGCAAAACTTTACTCAGGGTCGGATTATGTGCCTTCAAAATCCACAGAAACTTAAAAGGGAGTAATAATTTGTTCGAATCCGTCTTCTAACACACCATACCCATCTTCCGGTTTCCTTATATTTCTGATGTAATCAGGCCAGTGATTGTTTTATTCATATTCCGTACTACATTTTCTATCAAGACCCAAACTGTACTCGCACATTTTCCCGATAGCATTTTCCCACGACCCCATTTCTCTTTAATTCTACGCAAACATAGTCGATGTCATTTAGACAGAAGTGATAAGGGGGATGTCGCACAACAACCCAACCATATTTCAAGGATAGTTCATCAACCACGAATACTTTCTTTCCACTATATACATATTTGATATGCTATAGCAGTGACAGTTTTGTTGTTGGCGATGGTATTGGAAACTCAATATTGTTATAATGTATGAAATGAAGAATATGCCTTTTTTTCTGCATGCCATGTTGGTACAGGTTTCGGAATTCGGAAGTGATGAGGGGCGTTATAAAATATGATATCTAAAAATGACTCTAAAGTTTCAATAACGTATTTTCAAACCATTTTTCAAACAAGACAACATTTATTACCCCATGATAGTCAGCTAGAGCATCAACCATGTCTTTATGGATAATGCACAAGGCTCCTGGTATGCAGTCATTTCTTCCTCCTACATGTACAATTACGATCCGTTGACCTATACTAGTGAGAAAGTGTTAGAAAGACAGAAGTGATAAGGGGGATGTCGCACAACAACCCAACCATATTTCAAGGATAGTTCATCAACCACGAATACTTTCTTTCCACTATATACATATTTGATATGCTATAGCAGTGACAGTTTTGTTGTTGGCGATGGTATTGGAAACTCAATATTGTTATAATGTATGAAATGAAGAATATGCCTTTTTTTCTGCATGCCATGTTGGTACAGGTTTCGGAATTCGGAAGTGATGAGGGGCGTTATAAAATATGATATCTAAAAATGACTCTAAAGTTTCAATAACGTATTTTCAAACCATTTTTCAAACAAGACAACATTTATTACCCCATGATAGTCAGCTAGAGCATCAACCATGTCTTTATGGATAATGCACAAGGCTCCTGGTATGCAGTCATTTCTTCCTCCTACATGTACAATTACGATCCGTTGACCTATACTAGTGAGAAAGTGTTAGCACAAGCATGTATCCCATTAGATTAACACCGAAATATCCCGCCAAAGTATCATACCATGTTTCTTCTAAATAAATGTCTTCATACCCCAAATTGCGGTAATACTGTACTTGCGTTAAATAAGACGGGCGCCCATCTGAGTTCTTATATATTCCACGAGTGCTATTGTTTTGTATTTAAATTCCATTGAATTCAATATTTTCATTATAGCCGTTCTCTGGCAGAGACACCCATTTTCAGTACGTGGCATATATTTCAATAATACACTTGTATGCTTTTTTTCTTTTTAACATTGATTCACTTTTATGATATATTCTATAGGGCTGCCTGTAGTGCCTCAGTAGTAAAAATGGGCGTTAATCATTTATCAACAGCAACTATTTTGAGGTAATGAAACAATCTTGAACACATAATGCACACTAAGTTATATTTACTGATGTTAGGTTTTTGAGCACCTCTTTAGAGTTTTATAGCTAAGAATAAACCTTCACATACATGAATCAAATAAATTATAGAAATTATAGATGCCGCTCGCAAAAACATAAGAGGGAATCTTGACTTGGAGAATCGGCTGCAGAAGTATAACTTATTCTATTCCTGTACCTATCTGCCAAATCAGTATCAAACTACAGGTTGAATTGCCCCAGTTGGGTTTTATTGGCAGTACCTTCAATACACAGAATGATGTAGAAAATAGATCAGAGTCTGTTATATAACTTCAAATCTCTCTTAAAGCTCACGAGAGAGAAGGCGAATACTTAAATATTTAAATTCATTGCATTTTAATGCTTAATTAGCCTCTACTTTAAAAACAGGTGGGGTTGAAGTTTTTAAGGGACGGTCTCGTGAGTAAGAGGTATGTGGTTCTATTTCCGTCAGGTCCATCCTCCCACACTGAGGGTTTTCTAGGTTTTCCTCTGTCCTCATAAATGGTAAATTCCTGGAAGATACCATAATCTTATGCCTGGAAGGATTTCAAATTTAAATTTTTCCCAATTTATCATTTCATCTCCTGTATTATCAATGTCCACTGAATGTGGTATCTTAATAGTAAACACAGGCGTTAAACACTATTTAAAAACACTCCTCTATTCTGACTCCTGAAAAGTGTAATTTTAATCAGGTTCATTAGAATTCAGTTAAGCGGATGACCCCTCTTACAATTTCCAACTTTCAATTATTGATACTTAGGGTTTGTACAGTTCTAATAATTTTCAATTTGAATGTTTTACGTTTTCCATAATAGACAATTAACTTTAAAATTATTTACAATATATTCCGTGATAAACATTAACTATTGCTTATCATAATCGTAATAGGCTAGTAAATGTACACCAGATTTTGTGGTTACGGATATAAATTGAAAGTACATTAAGTTAACGAGAGCACTGTGAAATGGATTTGGACACGCTATTGTCAGTACATGGTTACATGATTTACCATCTCCCGTGCAGAAAAAAAACTATTGGGTGAACCATTGCAGCAGATCTGCAAATTCCTGGAATGTAATGCACACCCTTTGATAAAAAATGAGTAATCTCTCGAACGTAAAAATCTTCTAAGTACTACTCGTTTCAAAACAAGGTTCACAAGGTATTCAGCAAGGCTGTGTATCCATTGCAGCAGTTCCGTTATGTGGTATGCATTAAAGACGTGACTATGTGTGTTCCGCCAGCTCTGTGGCAGAGGGAGCAGTGCTACCATGGTTAAGAGCGCAGGTGCAATTCTCGGCATGAAACACTCTTTTTAAGACAACCTTTTTAACATATTATGAAAAATTAGTTTCCCAAAATTGTTTCGCATACACAGCAAGTTTCAGCTGAACATATTATAATTAATATTATAATATTTATTTCAGAATCTGTTCTATCTACATGCAATATGCTACATGTGCATTCCCTGCACATACACAAAAGACAAAAGATGACTTATGGATACAAGCCTGGAATGCGGTAGCCTCTCGTTCGTCACACTATGAGAAAATTTGATATCATCAATGTCCCGAGGATCGAGGTCAGTTATACATGCTGAGGATTCACACCCCCAATATTAATTTGGGTTTATTTCTATGTTTTCAGTTTAGAAGAAAAAATGTTTCTGTTCGTGTATTTATTTAAATATTTGTAAAGAAAAATGTTAATTGTGATTATGTTTTTGTGTGTGCATAGACAATATCACAAAATCCAAATTATATGTTAAAATATAATATGATATTAATGAAACATGATGTTCTGCATATAAAGATATAAAACCAATAATAAAATAAAAAACACAAAAATGTTGTGTGGCGTTTGAACTCCAAAGCTACGCTGAAGTGCAATGCTTTTTAAACCGCTCGGCCACCACTACCCTGCCCTTGTCTTTCAAGATGGTTATGATTGTGACCATTACGCTTATAGGCAAAGCGCCTACCGCAAAGTGCGTTGTTAATACAGCAATTATAAGCGTCCCTGAAGTTTTCTAATCAACACGTAGAACCTGTATGACTCTTTTTTTATATCAAAGGGCACACACACACACACACACACACACACACACACATATATATATATATAAAGAAATGTCCCCATACTTTGAAGATAAAGATTACACTATAGTTTAACATGTATGCTCTTCCATATTCTTGCCAAATGCATCGGAAACAGGGACCAGCACAAAAAAGAACAATCAAACGCACTTGCTAATTGGAAGATAAGCACTAAAATAAAAAAATATGATAAATCATAATTGCTAAAATATGTACTTATTTATTTAATAAATATATTAAAAGAGATTAATGTCCTGCTTGCCTAAAACTAAGTAAAATTCGACCAGTATATAAAATAGGCGACATAAATGAACTATTAACTATACATCAGTAAATTTACTTTCAAACACAGAAAATAGTTGAATATCAAATAGTAGTTAGACTTCCAAATGTCTGCAGACTTAAGATAAAAAAAATAATTATCGCAAAGCTATGTCTATAACAATAGCAATATCAGCATTTATATAAAATTAAGAAATAAATTAAAATGCTTGTGCAGTGTTTTTTTTTTTTCTCTTTTAAGCGTTCAACTGTATAAATGACATTTTATTGATACAAAAGATAGAACATTATGGAATAAGAGGAATAACTAAAAATATAATATATTCTTATTAATAATAAAAAAACAACTTAAAGAAATTTAATTATAAAAAGGAAACAACTAAGTACCTTACAAATAAGACTATAAAATTGTTAAGTATTGACTTCCACAGGGAAGAGTTTTAGGCCCATCATTATTTATCATGTGCATAAACGAATTCCAACTACGTCAGATATATGAATAAGACACCACAGCTACATGCAGTGGAAAAAAAAATAATGAAATATCAATGCAAATTTTGCTTAAGGTAAAGACCAACTTGCTAAACGATTTCAGTGCAAATAATGTCACATGCAATATGGATAAAACAAAACGAGTGTATATCTATAATCAAACAGAACATATGTTCAGCCAGCTATAAATAGCCACTCCGTATCAAATTACAACAGACAAATTCTTAGTAATGTATCCAAATAACACATTGTTTTGGCCATATCTCATTGAATATATGTAATACAATTAGGAAACCAATTTACATACCTTGATATTTCAAACAGGTGATAAGCAGTTACTGAAAATGGTTTATAACGGAATTATTCAACCATACATATCTTATAGTAGTGAAGTTTAGGAAGTTGTGCAGCGATGAATTTTAAAAGAGTACGCTGCAAAAAAATATAGGGACAATTTAGAACTTAAGGGCCACAGAGTTATGTGTAGGCAGGTTTATTCAGAATAACATACTTTTCATTCTTTATATTAATCCAATGCAATATTATTTGCTCTTCACAATTATCCTTTTAAAACCACCAATATTTATGAACGTAACAGAAAAACAAAGATTATTATAGGGCAAGAACAAACATGAAAATTATGGACAAAGTTCCAAGAATACAAGAAGTACTTCCATATATTGGTTTACCAAATCATATTAAACAATTCAAATACAATGGAAATATTTTGACTCTAAAAGGTGTGTACTATTTTAATGATTTATAAATAAAGTTCTGTAAGAGGAGTGTAACCATGTACAAATTCTGATTGTAGAAATTGATAACATCCAACAGGTGCCCCTATCCTCCATTATTAAATATAATTTTCATATCTAAGTCTATCGTCATCTCGATGATGTATGCACGCTGTTTAACTTCTCGAGTCATCAACGTCTCATTCAATTCAGGGAGTTAAACAGATTAAAATTTTGCTCAGATGCCTCTCATTTCAAGCTTGAGGACCTTTTACATGCCGTAAATGTACGACACGGCACCAACGGCTTTACCTCCCTTCCGTAAGAAGTCACAATTAGTATTTTACGCCCGAAAAAAATGCATCGACCCTGGCCGGAACTGTACCCGCAATCTTGGGTTTAAGAGGCAAGTATGGTTACCACTACACCCCTAGGACCGACACAGTCGTCTTAGAGACGCATTTTGGGGGCATGCGATTTCAGAGCTCCATCCATAATGTATGAATGATATCATTATTTGAGATAATGATATCATTCATACACTTTTCAGTTGTTACCAACATAGTTTAAAGAGCTGCAATATGCAAAGCCTGTGACTGGTAATGCGAAACCCAGGTGGTGGCCTCAGTTTCCCGTGCTACTATTAGTAGATTGGTTTATTCACGGACGCTTTTTAACATCTCAGGTCATCAGCGTAATATTAGAAGAACAGCAGTTTTAGAAGATATCCCTTGCGAGTAGTTAGGCTAAACACTTGAGTGGCAAATTTAAATGGTTTTAATTTATTGACAAACTAAGGAAATCTTTCTCCCACAAACACCAATGCAGCGGTTCGTTAGGGCTCGCACGAACAGGACATATCATATTCCTTTCTTTTTTTCTTTTTCCAATTGCAAAATAACGCATTTTATTACCTATTGCATTTAAAAGTATGCGGTCTTCATCGGACTTTTTTATTTTGCGTTTTATTTTTTACAACTTTGTCATTTTCTTGCTATTTATCGTTCTCCTTAAAGAGCTGCAAAGTGCAGAACATTTCAATGCGAAACCCAGGTTTCCTATTCTGCTATTAGGAGAACAGGAGTTTGTAGAAGATATCCCTATACAATGCGATTAAATGCATGAGTTTTTCATTAGACATTTAATAAATAAGGTTTTAGCCTTTTAAATAGGATTGTCAATTTCTTGCCATTCTTCGAAATTTGGTCTTATTTGTTCATATTTCAATGCCTTTTCATTCATATGCGTGAGAGAAACGTCACATTTTAAGAACAGGTAATTTTACAACTCATACCTGAAGACCGCTAATTATGATATTCGTTCATATATACATCTATACATAACAAAAATACATATATACATACATACATACATACATACATACATACATACATACATACATACATACATACATACATACATACATACATACATACATACATACATACATACATACATACCCGGCTTTCTTCCTGCGCTCTATTGGGAGAATAGAAGATTGTAGAAAATATCCCTGACCGATGCGTTTAGTGCCTTACTCCTAAGCGATAAATCTAAAATTATCAATCTCTATGTCAATTAGAGTTTGCAACTTATCAAATAAATTTTAAAATTACTGTTTAGGTTGTTTTTCGTTTCAGCAGTTTTCTGAATTTATATGAAGTATATTTGTTTTATAAAGTTTTGTAAATGCCCGTTTTAATAATTTTGTATTCCATATCCAAACAAAACAAACAAAAAGGAAACATTTCCTTAATAAAGCCTAACGGAAGGTGAACATTATGGCCCGGATGTTTAATCTGTGATATTTTTGCCTTTCTATATTTCCAATGCAAGCTTAAAATTTCTCATAACCTGGAAGAAATTAAGTGATATTCGTTAGTAATAAAAAATTATATTTTGGTACTTTTTTAAGTTAAATTTCATTTTTCCGACGTTATTCACAATTTCGTCGCATTATTTATCCTTATTCTCTTTGTTCACATGCTTACATTGGCCTCAGAGACTCGTTTTGCTCAACCCCGAAATCCTGCCTCTAATTGTTCAGATTTACACACACACACACACACACACACACACACACATATATATATATATATATATATATATATATTGATACAAAATAATAAACTTTCATTGAAGGTTAGCATGTATTCGAAACTAATTTTTACCGTACTTCAAATATACACGAAAAATATCCTGCAAAACGGAGTGGAGTTTTCCCTATAAAATAAACGCTTAGTCATTTTATTCCAACATTTTAAAATATAGGTGATTTTGTTTCTAAAGTTCTTTGGAACAGTCAATCAAGTTGTTCAACTCCGTACATTGTGTGTGTGTTGTATGACTTGAACAAATAAATAATAAGAAGGAAAATTTAATGTCGTACGTTTTGGACATTTTGTTAAATAACTGCAGTTGAGCTAATATAATAATACTTGAACGTTTAGTTTTATTAGAACATAAATGCCCTGTACACAACATTATAATTCAAACAATTCTGACCGTACTGATCATAAGTGCATTGAGATAATACATGAACAAAAAACTTCTTTTTAAATTTATAAATTTAAGGTATTTTTAGTTAATACCATCTAAATATTTACACATATATAATTTCCTGTTAATGCCTCAGTCTCGGTTTCGACTAGCGCCAAAATATCACAATTAATTATACCTTATTTCACATACTTAAATAATGCATATAAAATCATAGTTTTAAACCTTCCCAACTAGCGCCCGAGCTACTCATGGACATAAGGAGTTTCAGACTAGTAAAAGTAAACTATGTATTAAACTTAATTTTCAACCATAAGAATCGTTAAATGATTTGCACATAATAAGTAAGCCATTTTTATATTCCTATTTCGCTGAAGGTTTGCTCTTATTATTGCAAATACTCCAAAGTGTCAACGGAAGCAACAGCATAAGTGAATGTGAATCATGATAGAAACATACAAACACTTTCTACTGTTTCAATATACCATATAAAGAGCTGTAGTATGCAGAAGCAGATCTGGTGGCAATGCGAAATCCTGGTGCAATAGCCTTCGTCTCGAGCAATACTATTTAAAAACCAATATTAAAACGTATTTCTATGGGTGCAATTAGTGAGACCAATAGAATTGAACGACTGATCTAAATTGTTTACGAACTCTGTGTGCTTACAAAGCATTTGCGTGCGAGTCCAACGTTCTTTAAATATATGAATGTTTTGTTTTTATTTGGCTTATCAATATTTTAATATATGCTTATAAATTATTTAAATTATGGTTTTGTTTTTAAATAATATTTACTACTTTTTAAAACAAAAAGAAATTTTCTCCTTGAAACATGAATTAGAGCTGGACTTTAAGGCACGAAGTGCACGACATGTCATATTTTTCTTTTCATGGTTTCCATTACAAAATTAGTAAGAGCTAATTGTAGTAAGCATAATTTCACCCACTATAATTAAATAGATTGGGGATATAACATTATTATGTGCATTTTTCAATATTTAGCCATTTGTTCGGTATTTTTCCTAATTTGTCCATGCTTAGTCATATTTTAAATATATTTTCATTCAACCTTCAAAGTCGTCTTGGATTGTACTATGCATTTTGAAAACCAGTCATTTCAGACTTCACCCAAATGACCGCCAATAATGATATAATCAATTTTAGCTCTACTAGAATAAATATGTATATAGCATTCTTAGGTATCCAAGCTTGAACATTATTCTAACATTTTAGGTCATTATTATTCGTAACCTACTGGAAATCAATATACAGTGGTTTTTAATTAACATACCCTTTGTCAGTGCGGCATGAATTATAAGAGTTAGTGCAGAATATTATTAACTTACGTGCATTTTTCCAACATAATTTCTCTGATTCCTATTGAACTCTCAGCATGAGTTTAGAATATTTTATACTCTATATTAGAATAAAACTTTATGTGTACGATATTTTACATCATATTTCATAACCCAAAATAATGTATAAAAGCCATATGAACAATCACTCACCAGTACATAGCGTTTCAGAGTAGTGTACAAATATTTCTTATTAAACGAAATTTCATCCAAAGTTAAATTATGAACGTTTAACAACCTTACTGCTCTTATATTCCTATTTCAGTGAAAATTCGTTCTAATTATTGCAAAAAATGTGAGAGTGCATTTAAAATCCATAACCTAGAATGAAAAAGCAATAAAATGTACCATAAATGAACAAATTACTTTGTTTTAAATTTCTCTCTCTCACCCTCTTTCTCTCCCTCTCTATCTCTCTTACTCTTGCTGCGTTTCTTTCGCTCCTATTACGAATAAATATTCCATTTACATTGGTGCAGTAACACAAATACTTTCACAATTCTCGAATTCTCCTTACTCCCTTACACATGAATTTCAATACCTACAATTTATTTTTACTGATGGGAAAAATGTATTTAGAGATTCACCCTCATGAACAAGATGTATGACGCAAATATACACGTAGTTTCCAACTGTTATCAATTATGCAGAACCAGCATATCTGATAATGCTAAACCCAATTGGAGGCTACCATCTTGAATGCGGTATTAGGAAAACTGTAGAAGGCAAGCCTATCAATGTGTTTAGATGAGAGTTAACAGAACAAAACAAATAATTTAATTCGTCCGAGTGACATTAAGAAACGTGCAGAAGGTCTCTGGTATATATTACATATGATGTATTATATATATATATATATATATATATATATATATAAAAGAAAACCATTTCTCTGATAAAAAAATTCTACTTAAAGTTTATCATTATTACTGAGAAAATAAGTTACTTGTCTTAATTATTGTTATTTCTTTAAAACTTAGAATAAGCACAATATGACCGGTCCTGATAAAACCTATAACATCTTCATCGGACATTTGATGTGTTTGTCTTTTCAAGTCTTGTAATTTTACCGGCGCTTCTTAAATTCAGAAATTTTTATGATGGTATAATGTATTTTATACATTTGCTTACAGTAGTCTCAATGAAGCATTTTCCATACACTTGAATGGTTGCTTGTAATTTCGCAGATATTTCTTTTGGAATATGTCGTCACAAAATCCAGGTACCAATTAACCAATTCCAGGTAATTCTGAATCTAACTGTACTTTTTTTTTGAGTAGTGTTTAACGCCCGTTTTCACTACTGAGGCACCACAGGCGGTGGACACTGATGATACATGAGATGAAATGATAAATTGGGAAAGGACATTTTTTTTTTAAGGAAGGAAGCGTTCCAGGCCTAAGTTTGGGTACCTCCCCGGCATTTGCCAGTTATGAAGACTGAGGAAAACCTGGAAAAAACCCCAGTCAGGGAGGACGGTCCTGGCGGGATTCGAACCGCAGACCTCCCGCTCACGAGTCCGTGCCTTAACGACCTCGGCCACCCGTGGCGGTCTAACTGTACTGAATTACCTACCTCAAACATTCGCAAATTTAATTGGCAAGTTTGAGAAAAGTTTTTTTTAAAATAAATTCAATACTACATAAAAACATATTTAAAACATTTCAATATATATGGCTTGTTAGTATAAGTATATTATGTTGTTATATTTTATTAATTCTTTGTAGTAATCATGTTTGCTCTTGACTGAAATTTAATTCCATGTTTTATGAAACAAATAATGCATTTTATAGTTTTCACAATTTTTAGATCATTAACATCTTGGCTTACTGTTCATGAACGCCATTACATAGCAAATTAAGAAAAAAAAGTTTTGACACCTTGGTTAATATAGAGACGTAATACTGAAAAAATATCCTTTTTTGTTATAGGCATAGTACATTTTCCTATTTAATGCCATGACCTAACTCTAGGCCAGCTTCAATGCTCGAATGTGTTCCAGCTGTTTTATAACATTTCTTATCAAAAAAATGTACGTATACGGTTTCACAGCAACCATGCTTGCCTGCGACACTAGAGTGCGGTTTGATCCTGGCCATGACGGATGGATATTTTCAGCCATAAAATTTTTAAATGTGGCTTACTTCGGAAAGAAATTAAAGCTGTGAGTCCCGTGTCGTTCATTTACGGTACGACAAAGAACCTCAAACCTGAAAGAAAAGGCCTCTGAGCAAAATTTATGAGCGAATTCACGCCCAGATTTGAATGGGACGCTGATTACCTGATATGTTAAAGAGCGTCCGTAAATAAACCAAATAAAAAGTTTCCCATCATTCCTAAATAAATAACACCTGAGCCGTAAATCAAATACAGTACCACAGATTAGGTAAATAATGAACATATAACAATTTTCCCGTTCCTACACGATTGTGTTTGTGTGTGTGTGTGTGTGTGTGTGTGTGTGTGTGTGATTTGTTGCTTTCATTTTCACAAACCTATCCTGTCAGTATAAGATCAAAACTAGGAACGTAAAGCAAGATAAAACTCAATAATGTTCCACAGAAAAAAAGGTTCTTAAAAATATTATGTGTTCTTTATAAAATGCATTATTTTTCTGAGTGGTACGAAACTACATGCGAATTTTCGGTCCTCCCCTAACAAAAATAAACACTCCTATTGTAGGAGTGACTATATCATCCGCTCCACTTTCCCTTTTCCTAAACATTTCATCAACTACCATATTCCAATAGCCGCGTTTTAAACTAAACAGTTATAGGCTTCATTAAAGCGGTTCCCGAAATTTATATAAATAATCGAATGATGTTATCTATATAAGTATGCTGATCTACTTGGCTCTTCAGCATTTCATACTTATATGACAAAATATTATTCACAAAATGCAGCAATAGCACTGTTCAAAGTTTACCATTTATGTTAATTGGCAATAGCGCTTTTACCTTTTATAGATGCAAGAGAAATAGTGATTTTAAAACTGACGTAGACTAGACCTTCCTTAATAACTCAAATTCTAAACATTTCCGGACATGTATTCAAATGGACTTTTATACTCTAGTTTTTATAAACTGTAATTAATAACACATAATACTAAGTATTTCTGGACAAATGTTTACATGGGTTTTTCTTGTTTTGGTAAACGTTCATATACTTTCGAGTTTGTTAATATTCTTATACAAAAGAGCAACACATCTGAACTAGTTGTGCGAAACCCAATTGGAGGGGTCTCTGTTACCTGCCTGGCTATTAGCAGAAGAAGATGTATTTGAAGATATTCGAATCAATCGTTTATTAAGGCTATTGAACCAAGCGATTAATATAGATGACCCTGAACTCCAAAAGTTGTGCTTTGATTTAAATCAAGTATGCTCCAATTTTGCAAATTAGAGTAGAGTTTAAGCAATATTGGTGATTGTTACATCACAAAGAACGATGTTTTTTATGAGAAAAAATATATAGTACATTTTGCTTTCGTTATAGTACATGATGTATTATTTCGTTCCTTGTGTGCAGTATTCAGTGTTAACATTTTAATGGGTAAATACTTTAGAATTTCTCTTAAACCACTAACAATTTCAGGTGCAAATTTTGAACACACTATCTAAAATTTAAACAATTAAAAACTTTAATAATATATCGGAATCCTTCGGTACTTGGTCATGTTTTTAAATATCTACAGTTATCTTGGGTACACAAACTTCAATATTTTCCTAACTTTTAGTGTCATTATTCCTACGGCATTGAAAATGGACATAATGAGATACTAGATGTATATATTCTTTGTCCCTGCGGTATATATTTTAAGTGTTAGTACAGAATACTATCAAAATTTTACACTTACGTTCATTATTTCAATTTATTGTCTATGATTCGCATTCAAATGGTGCCAATAAAATAGGATATATTAAACTATATATCAAAATGCAAAAGTATGTATACGATATTTTACTCTCTATTACATAATACATGTGTATGCATAACAGCTATATAAATCTTCACTGACCAAAATATAGCTTTTACAATAGTGTACAGATATTTCTTAATAAACGAAAATTTCTACCAAAGTTAAATGATGAGCATTTTATATGTATGCCGCTCCTTATGTATCTGTTTCGCTGAACGTATGTTCTTATTATTGCAAAAACTGTACGAGTGTCAAGTAACTCATAACCGTGAATAACAAAACATTTACATTTATCAGTATGTTTGAATTAACAAATTAGTTTTTTTCAAAATATTTGTTCTCCGTCGCTGCGTTCCTTTGCTGTAACAAGGAACACATAATCCTATTTTCATTGATGCACTAATAAAAACATATTCTATAATGTTGCTGGATTTCCCTTTATGTGTTTCTCCCTTACGCATACTTTACAATATCTACGGCTTATTATTCGTTGACTTTTTTATTGAAAAACATTATATAGTTTCCACCCTCATGAACAAGAATTGAATTGAGAATACTATAAGGTTTCTAATTACTGTCTGTGGTGCCTTAGTAATAAAAACGGTCGTTAAACACAATTAAAAATGTTTCCAATCTAGTATATATTAATCTTCTAATTTAAAGAGCCAACATACAATAAATATGCAGAACCAGCATGTTGGTAACGATAATGCTAAACCCATGTGGAGGCTCTCGTCCTGAGTGCAGGTATTAGGAAATCAGACTATTGCGGAAGGTATCTCCATCAATGCGGTTAGCTGAGAGCTACCAGAATAAAATGACCGATTCAGTAAATGTAATTCGTCTGAGTGACTATAAAGAGTCTTTTTTAAGGTGTTCAACGCCCGTTTTTACTACCGAGGTACCACAGGCGGCGAACACTGATGACACATAAAATCAAATGATATATTGGGAAAGGATTTTTTCTTTTAGGAAGGAAAAGTTCCAGGCCTAAGTTTAGGGTACCTCCCCGAAATTTGCCATTTATGAGGACTGAGGAACCTGGAAAATCCTCAGTCAAGGAGGGCGGATCTGGCGGGATTCGATCCCCAGATCTCCCGCTCGCGAGTCCACGAATTAACGACCTCGACCACCCGTCGCGGTGAGTCGCCTCCAGAAATATTTTTGCACACCTCTGATTGATTCTTATAATACCATAATTTTGGTTTTCTAAAAATGCACTCATAAAAATAAATCAACATTTAATTAACGCTATCCGGAATTCTGCATGAATCTTTCGCTTATTTAAAGATAACCTAAAGAAATAGAGATATGTTGCATATTTCGTTGTTTTGATTCCCTACATTGGTCTATCTGTAATACTTCGTTCACTGTATGTAGTTTAGCTTGTTATATTTACTTACCCAAATGCAAAATAATAAATAAAATGTAATATTTTATTGCGCTACATTTTTAACGTCCTGAGCATTATTTTCGTTCACTGAAGGTAATAGTTTAAAAATGTGTAGGATATGATTTAATTTGCTTATGTCATTGCATAATTTTTACACGTTTCAGATTATAAATGCTAGCATATTCGTAATATAATGATCAGAAGCATTGATACATTAATATCGAAAAGACGTTGAGATACAACACGGTCATTTCATGTTACGAGTATAGCTTTTGTGTATTTCTTAAGGAATGTTATCTGTATATATGACATAAACACATGCATTAATTTTAATGCCCTACACTTGCATTAGCCCATCCCCAATACACAAAAACTTTTTAAACATTATGTCATATCACTAATGTTTCTATATTATTTGAATAAAATACCGCTGAGCAGCAAATATATATTTACAGTTTCACAATGAGTAATACATTGTCATATTCATCGAGACTTTACTACTACTATAGCAGTAAATATTAAACATGTATTTAGTATATCATTCATCTATTTACGTTTTGGTGAAGTTTAGCTTTTAATAATTAAAACATTGTGTAAATGTCAATTTCAATAGCAAGCGGGAATTAAAATCTTATGATTAATCCAGTATTTTTTCATTGAAAAATTGCATTTTGTTCAAATCTTTCACTGTTCTGCAACAGTCCATCCGTATGCTGTTTAACCAAACTATAGTCACATTCTCGTTGCTACACAATATCAATGGATAACTCAATGCTTCTGAGTTTCTCTGTGTCCTATATCCGTCTGTTCTCCCGTTTTCCAAAAATGTACTTAAACAAAATCAGGAAGAGTCGGGTTCTAGCAGAACCCACAGGACCGCAAATCGTATACATACTGGATATTTCCGGTTTTCTTTTCTTTTCTTTTTAACAAATTATGTTATTTCCAAATGCAAAATAACGCATTTTATCACCTATTCCATTTAAATGTATGCGGTCTTTATCGGACGTTATCTTTTATTTTTATTTATTTTTTTTTTACAATTTTTTCATTTTCTTGCTATTTATCGTACTCCTTAAAGAGCTGCAAAATGCATAACATTCCAATGCCCAACCCAGATTTCCTGTTTTGCTATTAGGAGAACAGGAGTTTGTAGAAGATATCCCTATACAATGGGATTAAAGGTATGCGTTTTTCATTGGACGTTTAATAAATAAGGTTTTAGCCTTTTTAATAAGTTTGTCATTTTCTTGCCATTCTTCGAATTTTGTCTTATTTGTTCATATTTGAATGCCTTATCATTCATATGCGTCAGAGAAACATGTCACATTTTAAGAACAGGTAATTTTACAACTCATACTTGAAGACCGCTAATTATGATATTCGTTCATATATACATGCATACATAACAAAAATGCATGCATGCATTCATACATACATACATACATACATACATACATACATACATACATACATACATACATACATACATACATACATACATACATACATACATACATACATACATACATACATACATACATACATACATACATACATACATACGCGGCTCTCTTCCTGCGCTCTATTACGAGAATAGAAGATTGTAGAAAATATCCCTAAACGATGCGTTTAGTCCCTTACTCCTAAGAGACAAATCTAAAATTATCAATTTATATGTCAATTATAGCCTACAACTGTCAAATAAACATAAAATTACTGTTTAGGTAGTTTTTTTCCGTTTCAGCCGTTTTCTGAATTTATATAAAGTATATTTGTTTAATAAAGTTTTGTAAATGCCCGTTTTAATACTTTTGTATTCCATATCCAACTATCGATTTTGAAACACAAAGGAAACATTACCTTAATAAATTCTAACGGAAGGTGAACATTATGGCCCGGATGTTTAAGCTGTGATATTTTTTGCCTTTCAATATTTCCAATGCCAGCTTAAAATTTCTCATAACCTGGAAGAAATTAGATAATATTCGTTAGTAATAAAAGATTATATTTTGGTTCTTTTTAAGTTAAATTTCATTTTTCCGACGTTATTGACAATTTCTTCCCATTATTTATCCTTATTCTGTTTGTCCATATGCTTATATTGGTCTCAGAGACACGTTTTGCTCAACCCTGAAATCCTGCCTCTAATTGTTCAGATTTACACACATGCACCCACACACACACACACACACACACACACACACACACACACACACATATATATATTGATACAAAATAATAAACTTTCATTGAAGGTTAGCATGCATTCGAAACTAATGTTTTACCGTACTTCAAATGTACACGAAAAATATCCTGCAAAACGGAGTGGAGTTTACCCCATGCAATAAACGCTTATTAATTTTTGTCCAACATTTTAAAATATATGTGATTTAGTTTCTAATGTTTTTGGAACAGTCAATCAAGTTGTTCAACTCCGTTCATTGTGTGTTGTGTTTTATGACTTGAACAAATAAATAATAAGAATGAAAATTTAATGTGGTACGTTTTGGAAATTTTGTGAAATAACTCCAGTTGAGTTATTATAATACTTGAACGTTCAGTTTTATTAGAACATATATGCTCTATAAACAACATTTTAATTCAAAGCAATTCTGGCCGTAATGATCATACGTGCATTGAGATAGTACATGAACAAAAACTTCTTTTTAAATATATAAATTTAAGGTATTTTTAGATAATACCATCTAAATTTTTACACATATATAATTACCGCTTAATGCCTCAGTCTTGCGTTCGACTAGCACCAAAATATCACGATTAATTATACTCTATTTCACATACTTAAATAATGCATATAAATTCATAGTTTTAAAGCTTCCTAACTAACACCCGAGCTACTCATGAACATACGGAGTTTCAGACTAGTAAATGTAAACTATGTATTAAACTTAATTTTCAACCATAAGAATCGTTAAATGATGTGCACATAATAAGTATGTCATTTTTATATCCTATTTCACTGAAGGTTTGCTCTTATTATTGCAAATACTCCAAAGTGTCAACGGAAGCGACAATACAAGTGAACGTGAATCATGATAGAAACGTACAAACACATTCTACTGTTGTAATATACCATATAAAGAGCTGTAGTATGCAGAAGCAGATCTGGTGGCAATGCGAAATCCTGGTGCAATAGCCTTCGTCTCCAGCAATACTATTTAAAAACCAATATTAAAACTTATTTCTATGGGTGCCATTAGTGAGGCTAATAGAATTGAACGACTGATCTAAATTGTTTACGAACTCTGTGTGCTTACAAATCATTTTCGTGCGAGTCCAACGTTCTTTAAATATATGAATGTTTTGTTTTTATTTGGCTTATCAATATTTTAATATATGCTTATAAATTATTTAAATTATGGTTTTGTTTTTAAATTATATTTACTACTTTTTAAAACAAGGAGAAATGTTCTCCTTGAAACATGAATTAGAACTGAACTTTAAGGCATGAAGTGCACGATATGTCATATATTTCTTTTTATGTTTTCCATTACAAAATTAGTAAGAGCTAATTATAATAAGCATAATTTCACCCACTATAATTAAATATATTGGGGATATAACATGATTATGTGCTTTTTTAAATATTTAGCCATTTGTTCGGTATTTTTCCTAATTTGTCCATGCTTAGTCATATTTTAAATATATTTTCATTCAACCTTCAAAGTCGTCTTGGAACGTACTTGAATTTTGAAAACAAGTCATATCAGACCTTCACCCAAATTACCGCCAATAATTGTATAATCAATTATGTACCTTACCGTTATTACCAGCTTGATATAAAAGAGCCCGGTATGCCAAACCTGCAAGTCTGGTACCGTAAAATCCAGGTAGCGGGGTCTCGGTTTCCCGTGCTGCAATTAGAACAGTACTTTGTAAAAGATATCCCTTGGGGACAGTTAAAGTACCTGAGACAGAAATTTAAATCGTTTTAAATTTTTGTGTTCACAAGAGTCTGTAAATAATCAATAAATATAAACTGTTTGTGTAGCTTTTGGTTTCAACAGTTCCCTGCATATGTATATAAGGCATATATGGGTTATGGAGTTTTGTAAATTTTCGTTTTTATGCTTTCCTTTTTTACATCCCATTTGACTTAGAAAATATTTCCTTCTGAACCATAACGGAAATTAAGCTTTAGGTGTTAATGCCGTCCATAATTTCTTCCATTTCCTTAATTCCGAACCAAACATAGAATAACCATAATTTCATGTAAGCATGTGATACTCACTCTACCTAAAATGTCACATTTTGTTCCATTTTACGTTTTATTTCATTTGGGAACATTATTCACAATTCACATGATCAAAATTATGATATTTTATTTCCTGTTTATTTGTTTCCTTCTAAGAGACACGTTTGCTCAAACTTGAATTTTTGCTTGCAGTTTTAAATAATTTCATTTTATTATTTTTTTAATAATTAATGTTCTTTAAGATAAGTAAGAATGCTACTTTAATGGTTTAAAATATTTTGAATATTCCTGATAATATTCTGATATACCAAAAACACTCTTAAAGATACCAAAAATATACTCAGTGATATTTCAAATAAGTGTTTGTTTGAACATTTTAAAAGTAAATGACTTTGTTTCTATAATTAATTTGGACAGCCCATCAAGTTGAACAATTCCGATCATTGTGTGTAGTGTTAAATTCATGCCTTGATTCAATAAATATTTTAAATAGGTAATAAGAATGACAGTGTGGTTTATAGAATTCAACAATATTTTAATATAACAGGCAGTTAATGAGTTAACGTTTTGAAATTTTGTCAAGTAATTTGGTATTGATGTAATATATTGCCGAACTTTTATTTTTCTTAAGGCATAAATTCTTAACTATCTTCAACATTTTTCCATTAAAAGATTTCCACCCCTACTGATCATAGGCACACTGAGATATTACATTAAATTTGTTGTACCGTTATAAATTTTAAGTGTTAGCACAGAATACCATCCAAATTGGGTCTAAGCCAAAAATACAAAAGGAGTTTTATATTCTGTTTTAGCAATACTTAAGTTTGTATAACGAGTCATAAATTAAAAGTTTATAAAATAACAAACATCCGAGTTACTAATAAATGATAGAGATTCAGAATAATAAAACAAAAATATTAATTAAATTAACATTTCAACAAAAACCGTTAAATGATTAACATATAAGAAATATGCCGCCCTTATATTTTTATTTCTTTGTTGTGTTATTGATAGCGATTCCCTAGAATGAAAACCAAGCATATAACCCAACAAATTATAATTCAAAACTATTTTTTTCCAAATGTTTTACTTTCCTCCCCATTATATTCCTTTGTTGGTTCCATTAATACATATAGATTCTTCAGTTGTGTTGATTTTCTCTTTGTGCTCATTCAATCTCAATTCCGTCATCAAAATATTTCAACCTTTGCACTGGGAAGCATTAGAGTGAGTGGCACGGAAGTCGGGACTTGCATCCGTCACCATTCCAAGGAGGAAAGAGAATGAATAGGGGAGGAAACTGCTGGGACCTAGGAGGGATAGAAAGCTATGCATGTGAGAAGAGAGCTGTATCTGGCAAGTAAAACATTACTCAATGCTTGTAAAACAGCGTCTATTCAAACAGTTAAGAGTCGGTCCTTCTCTTTGGGCTAATAAAAGCAGAATATTATTATTAAACAGATTGACGTTATCAGCACATTATTCTGACTAGCCTTCTCTCCAGCTCCTAACATTACATGAGCATATGACGCTGCTGCTGCACTCTACATTTGACTCGCTATACTCTGCACACGCCTAGTTTCTGTATTACTCATTAGATGATTGGCCATTAATATCTCCTTCTACTCTATGCGTCATTCTTGCATGATGTTCATTACGCCCAGTACGTAATGAACTACCCAGTCTAGTATATATTTATAATTGCTCAACAAACATTTAAAAAACTCTGAATTAACTTGACCATTGACCTAAATGCCTTGAAACTGAGCAAGATGGACATAACTCGGATATAAGGTTGGATTTTGCCAGTGGTACTTAACAAAAATGTCTTGTATTCCGGACACCATTGATATGCACTTGCAATTATTCTCAGCACCTTTCTTCAACCGATTTTGGCCCACTCTCCTTGTTTGAGAAAGTAGCTGCGGACAACTGCAAGCGCGTCTTAAATATGTCCGGAATAAAATAAAAGGTAACTTTGTTTTAGTGCCAAAAATAAAACCAAATGTTGTACTTTCAATAACTTTATGTTTAAAAGTCTTCCATAGCAACCATGATTACATCTTATAAGTAAGGAAATGATAGTGAGCATAATTAGTCAACATTCGCTAGATGACACTCTTGTCAAGATAAATCGAAAACTAAAATTAGATGAAAATCAAGAACAATATCGAACTTCCGTATAGTAGTGGTGGAGTAGGCACCGTAACCTACCAGCAATTTTAATGCCTACCATTGTATAACTTGATATTGGTGCATTTAGAGGTGAACTAAAAGGCCCGATGAGTGAGGTTTATAAAAAATAAAATACACTTTTACCTTTTAAAGAGCTGAAGTATGCAGAAACAGTAAATCTGGCAGCGCGAAATCCATTTGCAGGGTCTCCGTCTTGCGCACCGCTATAAGGAGAAAAGAAGCTTGTAGAAGGTATCTCCATCGATGGTGTTAGTGGGTATAATGGAATTAATGGACTGATCTAAATTATTTATTATCTCCGTGTAAATGTATAAAGTGTGCATATCAGTCTCTAGGCCTTTATAAACGTATAAAGTATTCATTTTGATAGTGTTAGCTTATAAGTCTTTTAAATGTATATAAAGTTATCTGCTTTATGAAATGTCGTAAATGTTCGTTTTAATTTCATTTTTTAGTAGGATTAAATAATATAGAAAAACTAAGAAAATATTTCCAATGTAAACACTAAATTTGGGTTGAAATATATTTCGTCCTGTTTTCGTACTTCGTTAAATATTTAAATCGCAACAATTAATAAAAATAATTTTTGTGCGTTAAATTTTAAAGTATACAGTAATAAATCAATTTAAACGAAGATAATTTTTCAAAATGTACAGATAATTTGAATTTTGGACAAAATTATTGTCGTGATTTTTTTTTAATTTTTAGGTACTAAATTCTTGAATGTTTCCAATATTTTATATCACATTCTTCCAAAGTCCAAATTAATTAATTCATAAATACACTGAGATAATACATATCTAAATTTTATTATCAAGGATACAAATTAGAGGTAATTCCAATAGAACACAATTTATAATTTGTGGTGACATGTGAACATTTTTCCCAATTAATTCCTCGGCCTAGCACAAAAACCGGCTCCAATATATGAGTTACTTCACCAATTCACAAAACAAATATAAATATCCTTTCATAGCATCCTAAATAATAAGCCCCTGAGCTCCAAACTCAATTCTAATTCAACAGAATCGGTAAGTGATGATTTTTTTTTTTGAGTAGTGTTTAACGCCCGTTTTTACTACAGAGGCACCACAGGCGGTGGACACTGATTATACATGAGATGAAATGATATATTGGGAAAGGATTTTTTTTTTTTTTTTAAGGAAGGAAGCGTTCCAGGCCTAAGTTTAGGTACCTCCCCGGCATTTGCCAGTTATGAGGACTGAGGAAAACCTGGAAAAAACCCCAGTCAGGGAGGACGGTCCTGGCGGGATTCGAACCGCAGACCTCCCGCTCACGAGTCCATGCCTTAACGACCTCGGCCACCCGTGGCGGTGTAAGTGATGATGACTGGAATGTACCGTTCCTACAATATTTTGGTGGTTCTGCATATTTTAGTGAGAAACCCAGCTTGAGGAGCCTCCCTTTCCCGTGTTCCTATTAGGAGAACAGGAGATAGTAGACGATATCCTTATCCGATGCAGGTATTTACATTAAATACTTCAGCAGCGAATCCAAATACTATTCCATTTCTTCGTCTATGTGAGTCTGATATTCATCATATGAATATAAATGTTATACTTAAGTAACTTTTAGTTTGAACTGGTTCTGAATAACATTTTATAATGGCCAAGATATTTATTCCATGTCTTATTTCTTCCCTTTCGTTATTTCCAATCAAATGTAGAATAACGCTAATTTCACATAATCTGAACGAAATAATGTGATATTCATTTGCCCTAAATTGTCATATTCTGGCTCTTTTAAGTTTCGTTTATTTTCTCATATTACTTACCATTTGGTAATATTTTTTAATATTTTATTTCAGCTTTGTCAATCAGCTTCCAGTGGTCTCACAGATACGGTTTGTACATTACTGAAATGTACACGTAACTTCTAAATTTTATAAAATATTCAACATTAAATGAAAGTGAGCCTAAATTCAATAGTAAATCTTTGACTTATTTCAAATATGCCGAATAATATCTAGCTATATTGGGTGAATTTCTTCCGGATACACGTAAATATTCAGTGAGAAATGAAAACAGTTTTTGTTTGCAAATTTTAAATTGCGCGTGAATCCTTTCTATAATTATCTGCGACGGTCCATTATGTTGTAAAATTCCGTTCATAGTATGTATTGAGTGTTATTTCTTAATAACACAAATAATTTTTAAAAACTATTATTATTATTATTATTATTATTATTATTATTATTATTATTATTGTTATCATTATTATTGTTGTTATTATTATAATTATTATTTTTATTATTTTTGTACTACATTATTAATGTGTTCAGCAGTATTTTACTACCAAAAGTAAAAAGAATTTGAGCATTGGTCATGTAATTTCAGTGAAGTTGTATTGTCTAATTTTAGAGCATTAATGCTTCGATATGACTAAATATTTTAGGGCTTAAAACATTTTTGCCCTACAGATTATTGCGATAGTAAAATTATAAAAAAATCGCATATAAATTACAAGTATTACCTATTGAATACCACCTTTAATTATATGAATGTACCTTCCATGGGACATCGGCCAATATACACAATTTATTTTAAACTAAATTTGTGTATATCATTTCACAGCTCCGGACCTTTGTAAATAACGGCTAAACTACAGATAAAACTATAAAGTTTCAGAAAGAGTGAAGATGTACTTATTAAACAAAATGTTCAACTATCATGAAGGTTAAATCTTTAACATATAAGAAAGTACATTGCTATTTTCCCAAAGTTTTCTTATTACTGCAAAAACTAGTAAGCGTCTGGCAGTAACCTCAAATGGAAAACAAAAACACAAACGAAATTTTATTTTCACAAACAATGTGTTTTTTTAAAAATATTTAACTTTCCATTCTCAATGCTTACTTTTCTAAGATTAACCAAATCTACTGTATCATTCTCACTGCTGCAGTAACGCAATTGCTACTGAAATGTTCTGTGTGCTCTTCTGGTATTCTTTCTCGTTACGCAAACATAATCAAATTGCCATGAGGTGTTTTCAGATGAATGCAGAATGTTTCAGACGTCCATTTCATCTATGAATCATCCTGAATTCATGCATGACCTTTCTATCTGTTCTAGTAACCTAAATTAAAAGAGGTGCAGTTTGCACAACCAACAAATCTAACACAAGTGGATGGTCCTCCATTTTGTGCGCTGCATTAGAAGAAAAAAAAAGTCCGTAGAAGGTGCAATTAAACTAATGGAACTGGATGGACCATCTAAATCGTTTATGTTCTCCGCGTGCTTGCAGGAGCGTACATGCGAGTTTCCAGTTCTGCAAAGATAACTAATGAAGTATTTTGATGGTGTTTTGCTGATCGGTATTCTGATTATATATATAACATTACCTTGCATAGATGTCATAGTATAAGATGAATTAAATAATAAAAGCTTTACAATAACAATGAAGTGTATTAGAAAACACAGAGAAAGTAAGAAATACAATTAAAAGAATAATAGATAAATAGTAAAGAAGTCAAAAGCAAAACACGCAAAAGCAAATATAAATTAATAGATCAAGTTTAAAGCAAACAATATAAATGAAAAGTAATGTATCACTAGTAACAATGTAACTAATTTAGCATTAATTACAAGAGCAGAAAAGGACAAAACACTAAGAAAAAGTCGCAGAGCTGTAATCGCTATATTTGAAGTGCTTGAGTTGCTCTATGACAAGCAAAGGAAGAGCTCAAGTAGTTCAAAATATAAACTCTGTAACTTTTTTCTTAGTGTTTTATCCTTTTCAACTTCTATAACCATCGTTAATTTAGTTACATTGTTAATAGTGTTACATTACTTTTCATTTTTATATATAATGTAAAGTGGGATTGATTTTTATTTTGTTTAAGAGTTAGTTTTGTGGCATCTGATTAACGAATTGTACCATATTAAAAAAATCTTTTTTCTGCAAAGTGCTAATGATGCTGAACGTTAGGGCCCGAATGTTTACGACATGCTATATTTCTTATTCTTTGATATTTCCATTGAAAACTTCATATGAGAATAATTTCACAAATTTTTAGTAGAATTTTGTGTTCTTTATTGCATATTATTTATTTATTTTGCATTTTTATAATTTTTTAATCTTTTCTCACCATTTTTCATTATTTGGTCTCAAATAAACACATTTTAATACTTTTTTTCATTCCTGTGCCCTTTTAACAGTGTTTAACACCCGTTTTTACTACTGAGGAACCGCAGACGGTGGACACTGATGATACATAAGAAATTAAGAATTGGAAAAGGATTTTTTTTTCTTCTTTCATTCCTGTTTTCTAGGAAGGAAACGTTCCAGGCCTAAGTTTAGGGTACCTCCACGGCATTTTCCATTTATGAGGGCTGAGGAAAACCTGGATAAAACCTCAGTCAGGGAGGGTGGTCCTTGGAGGATTCGAACCTCAGATCTCCCTCTCACGAGTCCGCGCCTTAACGACCTCAGTCACCTGTGGCGGTCTTTTGCACAATTTGAAAAAAATATGTTTATCACCTCACAGCGCTCAACATTCCAATTCCAATATTCCAATTTAATGAACAGCTTAAGCCACAAATTGAATCTTAAACCTACACAACTGGCAAATAATGAACACATAATATATTTACAGTTCTCACATTATTTTTTGGTTAAGCTTTGATTTTATTATTGCTAAACCTTTGTGGCAGTATCAGCAGTAACCTGGAATAAAAGCAAGCAAAACCGCCATCAAGCTTCAACACACACTATTATTATTTAAATTTTTTTCATTTGTTCCCAAAACGTCTTACTTTGCTGGGTTGCAAAACCTACTTTTCACTTTCGTTGGTCCCGTAACGCAAATGATTTCTTCTATGGTACGTGTGTCTGTGTGTCTTCTGGTTCACTTTCTCTTTCCCCAAATACTTCAGCATCTACCCCTTGCCATGAATTGCTTTCAAATGAAAACTACCAGTTATACTTTTTATGAAAATGCTAGTGTCTTCAAAATTTGATATATCATTTACAGAACTGAATTCCATAAAGCTATTTGCTGTTATCTTTATTAAAACGTTGCAAAGCAAATTTAACATTCTGCCGTTCAAATGTAGATGGCCAGCGTTGTAATAACTGTCAAACTATATCTTAATTTACACAATTTAATCTTTCTCAGAATAAAAGTGTTCTCTCAATGATAAGAATGAAAAATATCGTACAACTGTAATACTTCAGTTTATATGCTCAGCTAAATGTTTTCAAATGTGCAAAGTATCGTGCTAACAAACAATGGACATGAATTATTAAAAGGGTTTGATATACGATGCTCTTTTTGGATGGATGTGTTATAGTTCATATATATATATAGTGTGTGTGTGTGTGTGTGTGTACCTATAGCAACAGCTTGGAAACCTAAGCCTTCTAGACCTAACATCGCTTGCCTTGTAACAGTAAGCAAAGCAGGAGCATCAACTTTATGCACAGGCAATACATTTACTTACATCGAAGAATGGGGAAGTAAACTTTGAACCATGAAAATGTGTGCAATAGTTGCAGGTTCGATACTTTTATGAATCATGCCTTCAACATTATCCCCTCTTATAATCCAAACAGGGTATTATACACGTTTCATCAACCATTAACACAAATGATAAAATCATATTGGTTGCATATGTTAATTATATCTTTTAACCATTAAAGGTTACCCGAATTTATCTTTTTGTTACAAAGAATGTTTTTGATGGTATGCGGTTGAGGAAATATAACACTTCCAGCGCTTCGCAAGAAGTGATAAGCACGAGGAAATATAAAAACAATAAAGAGGAAAAGATAACGATTTCCATAGTATACCTAAGGTGCTTCTTAAATACAGTACATAAACGGAGTTGCGATTTCAAAAATTCTATATTTTTTTGTAGGACAATGTACCTTTTCTAAAAGATTCTGAATTCTACTTATGTGGCGTACAGTGTTTTCATTACCTTTCAACACATGTTCCAAAATTCTCGTTGTGTTTTCTGTATCATGTGTGTTGCTGATCTTTCACACTTATTACAGCACCACTGAGCAAAATTTTGCATTACTGTTATATTCTTCAACAGGATTTAAGATTAAGTTAATGCATTCCTTTAAGGCCTCAGTATATTAGCAGCCGACATGCTAAACAACAGCATATCTCAGGACTACTTTTGATGTTCTACAGTTGTGTTAACTTTTAAAATATACCCAATTTAGTAAAATATAGCCAAGTGTATACATCTATAGTTATATATAAATAAGACGGCTCATAGAAAGAATTATTTTAATTCCACTTACATCTAAAGGAATATATATTCTAGCGTGCATTTTAAATAATATAAAAGATTAGCGATAATATAATCGAATCGATTAACTAGGATGATTAAGTTTTATAAAGATGCCGTTATATTTATGGACAGTTCAAGTAAAATTTTAAGTACACTTTTAATAAAAAAGACTGTTTTCCTTTATAACTTCTTCCTCGGTACTTCCTCGGCTCATTCAGTAAATAACAAACTATACAGCAATGATACCTATAAGCATAAAAGTAAATACTGCTAGAACCTCTTACATTTATTCTTCCATAATCTACATTGATAAATGCAAAGAACATCGAATATCGTGAGTAAATCAATATATTATTAAACAAAAAGAACCAGCCTTTCGTTCTTATAAAATTGTGGAAAAAATTATAAATATTTACCTCAGAATTATGTGTTCGAACAAATCCCTCACGATGAATTGCAAGCACCCATTTCCTCACGCAATCTTCATCTATAGAATATGTTAACATATTTTCCATACGCCTAATTTCTTTTGCATTCAGTAACACAACACTTACTTTAAATAATACCACCAAAATTTAAACAGATTCTAACCGCAACTAAAGGCACTTTCTATCAGGTTGGGCCGAACTAGATGACGTATTGTAAAGTTTATTACTGCTTATAACCCCCCCCCATGATGAGTCCTACTAAACATATTCACATTGCTATAGTAAATAATATGATTTACAGACAAAAAATACAAGTATTAGATCCATACAGAATAACATCTATATTTGGGTATATATGTACATTATTCCACTAAAACCTCGTCTTCACATTGGTCTGCACCAATATGCATAGGTTATTTTAAATCACCATGCAAATTTACATATAATTATGTATAACAATTTAAGTTTTGAAACTTACTGTGCAAAAATAGACCTCCAAATTTGATAAACATACAGAGTTTATGGTACAATAGAATAAAAATATGAATAAATGATTTTTCCACCAAAAACAGTAAAAGGAACATATTGCCGATCTTATATTACTATTTCAATGAAATGTTGTCTTATTACTCAAAACTAGTGTGTGTGTCAATAGAAGCGATAACTTAGAATGAAAAAACAAGCAAACTACCAATCACTTTCAATACTAACGTTATTTTGTTTCAAAAAAGTTCACTTACACTACGATGCGTTCCTTTGTTGTGTTATTACAAAGACTTTATTGCTGGACTATCACAAATAGATTCATTAATAGTTCCGAAAGTTTCAATGCGATCTTCCATTGTATTTTACCATTGCCCAAATATTTAAAAATTTACAACTTGCCACGAGTTACTTTCAGATTGGAACAATGAGATTCTGATTCCCACACACATGAACAAGAAGAATGATGAAAATATACATAGAGCTTCTAGTTTTTTAATATTCTAATTAATAAACAGCTGCATACAATGGGGTTGCAGGGAGCCGTGGCTTGCGCGCTGCTATTAGGGGAACAGTAGTCCGAAGAAGGTATCTGTCTATCAATACGGATAGTACCTATGGTTCTAATAAATCTAAAGAAAGATTTAATTGGAATATATTGCCTGAGTTATATTAAGAAGCGCGCATGAGAGTCTTTAGTTCGTGTGTGTGTGTATATATATAATGCTGGAATTCTGAATAACTAAGAAAACATTTCTAATAAACAATAATGGAAACTGATCATTTTGGCTGATATAGCTGCGACACATAATATTTCTTACTCTCTATTATTTCCATTGCTAACTCAGAATAAGTATTTTAATATCTTCTTATCCGCATGCTTACAGTAAGCGATGCATTTTGCATACACTTGGTTGCTTGTACTTTCTCAAACATTCCATGTGGAAACACAAAATAACCAACTTTAAATGAAAACTACTCCGAATTCAATAATAATGACCTACACAAATCAAACATTCACAAAAATGTTTTACAATGTTGAATGCAATTCTACCCAATACAAGACAATTTTACATAAAAATTGGGATATTTTAAAATGTTCAAATGTATATGATTTGTTACTGTAATATTCGGCACCGTACATTAAATTGCTATACTTTTTTCATTGTGTGTGTAGTAATCAGTGTTTGCTCTTGATTGAAAAACAAATCCAAAATTTGAAGAAAAAAATTAATGCATTTAGTGTTTTACACTTTTACAATATTCAGTAATATGTAAATTTAAACAAAAACATCATTTTCAAATTGTTACCGGTTATTTGTGCTTGGGATAATATTATTGTCGTATTTTATTATATTACTAGTCGTAAATGCTTAAATATTTCCAACCATTTTAGGCGAAAACATCTTAGTTCTGCCAATTTCATAAACAGAATGAATAGTACATGAACAACCAATTTGTTCTAAATAAATTATAAGTAATACCGGAATGATATACGTACATTGTTCCCATTTATGTCAAGACCTCCCACTGGGCTAGCTCCAATATAAGGGAACTATTTTACAAAATTTCGTATCACAATATTTATATTGTGCGAATGCCTGTGTTTTCGGGTCGGCTTTCCCTTTACCTAAACATTTCAGCAACTACCATTTGCCAACAACTGCCTTAAAAGAAAACATTTATTGGGCTCAACGAAGTTGACGCCGAAAGGTTCCAAACACAAATAAACCTTCCAGCTGTTTTCAGAAATCTGTTTTAAAGAGCTGCACTAAGCAGAAACAGACGCCACTGATCATGTAAAGTGAGACCCAGATTTACAGACCTTCGATTTCCGCTCTGCCATTAGAAGAATAGCATTTTTAAAGATATCTATATAATTCCTTCAGTTAGGCTAATAAACATGAATATTTAATTTAATTTATTTTCCGTTTATTCCGTATATGGCGGGTTCAGATTAATCAAATTTATATAAGAACGTTTTCTTTTATATATTCTAAATGAACCTGAGTATAAGTTTACGGAAAGTAATTCGTTGCTGTCATTCCCTGCATCGGTCAATCATTCTATGTAGTTTAGAGTGTTTTATTTGATTAACCAAAAGCAAAATTATAAATAAAATGTATTATTTTAATACGCTACATATTTAACGTACTGAGTAATAATTTTGTTTACAAAGGTATTATTTTGAAAATGGGTAGAATATTTTTAATTTTGCTTGTAATATTGTATAATATTTGCACATTTAAGTTATAAATGCTAGCTTATTTCTAGTATATTCGACCATAAGCATCTATACCTCACCATCAAAAAGACTTTGAGATATAACATGATAGATTTTTCATGTTACGAATACAGCTTACATGTATTTCTTAAGAAGTGTAATCTACATTTGTGACATACACCTATTCATCTCTTTTAATGCCCTAGACTTCCATTAGTATAACCTAAATATAAAAAAATTACACATTCATGTCACATCACTAACCTTTCAGCATTTTTGATAACTTTCATCCATTCCAATAATAAACAGCTGACCAGCATATATATATACAGTTTCACAATTGTAAAGAAATGTCTTTATTTATCGAGATTTTACAACTGCAGAAGTAGTAAATGATAAACATATATTAAGTATATCGTTTCTTTATTTATGTTTTGGTGAAGTTATGCTCTTAATAATGCAAACATTGTGTAAATACCAATTGAAACGGCAAGGGAAAATTAAAATCAAGGGAATAACCCAGCAATTTTTAATTCTGAAGTTACATTTTGTTAAATAATTAACTGTTCTCCTATGACCCATCCTTTTACGGAATAATCAAACTACAGTCATATACTGGTTGCTACAGGAACAAAATAGGATAAGTTAATGCTCATGATTTTCTCTGTGTCCTCTTTCGGTCAGTTTTCCTGTTTCCCAAACATGCACACGTTCATTAATTACTTATAATATATATTTCCGGACATACTTTTTATATGGACTATTTTTCCCTCCGAAACCACTAAATATACCTTGCAGTTATCTAATATCCTTATTAAAAGGTAAACACAGCAAGCCTATGGGGCTAAACACCATTGGAGGAGCCTCTCTTATGTGCGACTTTATTAGGAGAACAAGATTTTGTAGAAGGTTTCGTATTCTTACTCTTTCGTTTAGTTAGGCTAATGAACGTTTAAAAATATAATGAAGATGAGCATGAACTCGAAAGCAATTCTTTCACTTTCTTCAAATATGTCCCAATAACATCCTGGCATTTTGCGTGGAGCTTTTAGCAAAAAAGTAATTTTTTAATCACATTGAAAAAATCGTTTTTATGAGATAATTATAAAGCGTACGTTTGTTTTCATATTTGTATATCATGTATCATTTCGTTCCTTGTGTGTAGTATTCAATGTTACAATTAAATGGGTAAATAGTTTAGAATTTATATTAAACTATTAATATTTTCTGTGTCAAAATTAGAAAGTACTAACCAAATTTTAAACAATGTAAATGTTTAATAATCTACCTTTTTTTGTATTAGGTCATATTGTTGAATATTTTCATCTATCTTGCGTACTAACATTGGATTTTTTCTTACATTTTAGGACATTGTCATCCTATTGATCATGAGTAATTTCTTGCCTCTAGAGAGCTTTTGTTTATATTCATTACAGAAACTATGTTTCAACGAAAGCGATAACAGAACAAAAGACAAGGAAAGAAACAGAAAATTTAAATGCATTTATTTTCTCCCTGTTGGGATAGCTTTATTTCTTTGAAGAATAACAACTGTAACAAGAATCGATTTTGGAAACAACACCGCTTACGTTGAAGTGTTTTCAGAAGAAATTAGATATTTTCTATATACATTTTACAATGAATAACCCTAACCCAGACATCTTAAATATTTTAATAAATTAATTTAAGGGGCTCCCATATGAATAAGCAGCCAGGATTAGATAACTGTTCTGTGTTACGAAAAGATGAGGGGCCTCCGTTACTATAAATATGTAATGTATAAACTATCACTATCCCATGTAGGCAGTTAGGCTACTGGACCTGAACGACGAATCTAAAAATTTTTTTCGTCCTCTGCACGATTCTGATGAGCATGTACCAGATTTTAATTTTTTTTTTTTGGCATTTAAATTAAATATTTTTGTAGCTTTCCATTGCTGATATACATTGCATAATCCGCCATAAATACCCGTTTTGAAGCTTTATTTTTAATGTATTCGATTTTTAAATTTAGAAAAACTAACAAAGGATTTCTTCGACGTGCTCTAATGCAGTGATGATTATAGCGGACTAAAGTGGTAGTGGCACACATTTTTCTAATGATTATAAATTGTAATTTAACTACAGAGTACAGCCAATTTTTTTTCCTGACATACCTACATTGCGTTCGCGTAATGCCTCGGGCTCTTATTGAGCCAGGGCCAATACACAATGGTTCTATTACACTACTATTTCATAACAGTAAACTTCTGAATGTTATTTATTGCATAACTTGGATCTTCCTAACAATACAAACACTTTGCCTCCGATGAACATGTAGTTTTGGAAAGCAAAACAATGCATTTAAGTGAAAGTCTGAAAGTGCAGAAGTGTTAAATACTAAAAATAAAATCCTTTCCTGATGCCTTCTTTTCCCGAATAGTAACGAGCCCACAATCTCAACGTCATTCATGAATAGAGTGAGTCCAGCTGTCTGCTCTTCTGTCCACTTTCCCTTCTCACACTATTGCAAAATCTATGGGGGCTTTCAAATCAAAAATGTATTTCCAGAATTCACTTCATTAAGATACATGACATCAACAGACCAACTATTTATTTTTGGTAACCTGATTGAAAAAGTGGCGCCCTGCAGACAAGCACGGTGCAGCACTATCTATCCTCGTACTTTTGATACTGGTGGGAGAAGCCTTCATATGAGCGCTCCTATTAGGAGGACAGGAATATGCAGAAGCTATCAATATCCAATGCAGAAACCTTGGCTAAAATATATAAGCTGCTAATATTAACACTTTTTTTATTTCCGTACGATGGCGGGATTTGAACCTCCTTACATTTTTAATACATTTCATTTTAATGCGTATTCAACAATTATCATGTTCCGACTCTCTTGAAAACGATAATTTTACTTGCAGTTTCACTATAACTCAATTTAGCGTAACTATTTTTCTCGTCTTTTCGGGCTTTCAATTTCTGATACTTTCGGCATAGAAAGTTCTGATTATTTCGTTTTAAGCATTATACAGTTTCCATATTGGATAATAAATTTTCTGTGATTATCACTAACTATAACTGATCATGAGCACAAAGAGCTAGGAAAAGCCTCCAGATATTGTGGTTACGGATATACATTAAAAGTGTAATTATTATGTTAACACGAGCAGCGCTAAATGGACTTGGAAGCACTAGTGTCAGTTCATGATTACATAATATATCATCTCCTGTGTAGAATAAACTAGATGAGCCGTCTAGTATCCTGGAAATGCCTTGGATTGAAATGTACCCAAATAAAGATTTATTATTCAGAACTGTTCTATAATTTCTTCTTTTCTATCAGTCATGCTCAATTCTGTGTTAAAGTAGACTTTATCAGCCCATAGTCTGTAGGTACCTTGGAAGATAAGCAGAAATCTTATTTAGATGGCAAGACGTAAAACCGCTCTACAGAAAGTCCGAAGTTCATGCCCGAGAGTTAGCAATGCTAAACAATTACTGAAATTTGCAACAGAATATGTATTTTTAGTCTTAGATATTCAAAAGAAAATAAATGGGATTAAAGTTTAGCAATGCTCAATGTCATAAATTTTTATTAATATATTCTTTTTGTTGCGAGTTGCGTGCAAATGCTTATTACAAATGAGAGTCAAATAAACATATTTATTATGTTAATGTGGATACAAACAACGAAGTGGACTTGGATACAGTATAGTCAATGCGTGATTTGATAGTATATTATCTCCCGTACAAACTATTAGTTGGACTATGCGAGTACGATCTCTTAATTACCTACATGTTTTGGGTTATTTTCTGAAAATATTCCAGAATACCCTTTTTTCTACATATAGTTAAATGGTCTATTAAAATACACTTTTATCCTCAAAATATCTAAATCCCTTAAAACATGAGCAGGTGTAGTGGAAGGATTTGCCTTTCATTTAGATGGGTTTAATTGATTGATAGATTTATTTATGGACGTTCTTTAACATCTCAGTTCATCAGCGTTCCATTCTACTCAGGGTGTGAAACGGCCGACTAATTTTCTTCAGAGGCCTCTCTTTCATGGTTGAACTTCTTTTTCGTGCCGTAAATGTACGACACGGGACCCACAGCTTTACTTCTCTTCCGAAAGAAGCCATACTTAGGATTTTTACGCCCGAAAATTTCGATGGGCACATGTAAAATTGTCACATATTATGTCGAGTTTATGCCCCCATCTAGGAAAAGTGTGGAGTAATTCTTATTAAAATACTAAATCGATGTGTGAATTTTTTTATCTCCTCCGATGAAAATTACTGAAATTGAAATGTTGCACTATTCTATGTCATAATAATTGCCATATAGCTTAATTTTATATAACTTTTAAGTATGAGGAAATAAGGGCGGCGAGCCACAGCAGTAACAGAAGAAAAGATCAATTTCGTGGAGAAAATGTTGAGAGGAGATCCACGTGTTTCATACCTGGACCACTAGGCAACCTCAAAGATTGGATTAGGAGTGTCGAAAAAATATGATTTCCTGAGGGCAGCAAGATTTCATTCCACTGGATGTCCTAGTATCTAGTGTAATGGTGGCAAAAATGCTGCAGAATTTCGATAATGGTATCTCTCGCCATGTTTTTGAAATCATAACAGATGATGAGACATGGATTTACCAATATGATCCCGAAAAAAATCGCCAGTCTTCAATATGGGTCTTCCCTCATGATAATCCACCTGTGAAGGTCAAAATGGCAAGAAAAGTTTGATAGTAAATTATGGCGACATTTTGGCACAACGAGTGCCTCTAGAGAATCAAAGATCGGTCACTACGCAATGGTACACAACAGCTTCACTCTCTTGGTTGTTTCAAAAGTGCGGGAACAGCGGCCAAGAACTGAATTAAAAGGAATCTTGTTGCATCATGACAATGCATCTGCCCACACTGCCCATGTGGCGTTAGATACTCTTCAGGTGGCCCCTGTTCAACTGTTGACCCATCCAACCCGAAGCTAGCATCCTGTGACTACATCCCGTTCCCTAAGGTAAAAAACCGACTGCAGGAGATCCTTTTGCGAGAACGATAAGAAATTCGATTCAGTAGGCGAGAACGACTGGGCTCAGACCAATCACTCGTGGTTCTCAAGGATGGGAAGATATACACAGGTTGAGGGAGAGCACTTTGAGAAAATGCGATGGTAAGTTTCGAAATAAATATTTTCGACGGCCCGTGTCTAAAAACAGTCTGAGTAACCCTCGTACTTATACGTTCATGTTTAAAACTTCCCACTTGTTCCTACTCATTACATCTGCAACTTTGCAACATGCCTTAGTAAATTTTAACAAGAGTCCGTTGCTGTACCGCATGTGACTTCAGAGTAGTAAATTTTTATACAGTTCTCAAAAAAATCTTTATTTTTATGTTCTTATAACGTATAACTCATATTGACTGGGTAGTAATGTACCTGTCAAGGGAATATAATTACTGAAAAAGAAGACTGGCAGGTCCAATAATATAATACAAAAATTGATCTGCATTTGAAAAGGGATGATCACCAGAACACCAATTTATACCTGGGTAGAAAACTCAAACTTCCAGTTCAAAGAGGTTAATATAAAATCAGGGACAAAATAAATGCTAGCAAAATAAAATATGATGGTTGTTACTTGTAAGCTACTCTGGGCAAGAGAAAGATAAATTTCTAAATATTATTCAAGTCCTACAATGCAAGAACAGTGTTCAGTTCAAATAATATATCAGCTATAAAGAGTGCTAAGTTACAATTTAACTAAGTTTCCATGATCTGGTCTAAATGTGTAGTTAAAATAAAACGATATCAATTCCTTAGAGTTAAATTAAAATTCACCCAACAAAAGCATTTAAACTGTAGTATGCAATGTGTAAATTAACAATACTGTGTTAAGAGACATAGTTAAGTACACTATAGACAAAAAATGCGATTTTGCATGCCAAGTATTTTTATGAGGAACAAATACATAAAATGTAATTTTAAATCGAAAATGAAAATTAAATTTCCAAAAATTAGCGAGGAAATAAATGCTTCATTTATATATTATATAAATGAAAAGTAATATAAAACTAATAACAATGTAACTAAAATAACAACACCTCGAAAAGCAGAAAGGGATAAAACACTAAGAGAAAGTATCACATTTTTAATGCTATATTTCGCGTTGTTTCAGTTCTTCTATGACAAGAAGACAAATTGTGTGCGTGTGGATTGTGGTGCTATTATAGTGTGAAACCCCCACGAGTGGCTGATGCTGTTAAGGCGCGGAGTCGCGGGTGGGAGGTCTGGGGTTTAATTCCCGCCAGGATCGTCCTAGCTGACTGAAGTTTTTTTTAGTTTTTTCCCCAGTCCGCAAAAATGACAAATGCCGCGGAGGTACCCTAAACTTAGGCCTGGAAGGCTTCTTTCCTTAAAAAAAAATCCCAATTTACCATTAAATTTCATGTATCGTCAGTGTCCACGCCTGTGGTACCTTAGTAGTAAAAACGGGCTTTAAACATTACTCAAAAATATAGTGTGAAACATAATTTTCCAAACAAAGTAACACAATAAATATCAATGTGTAAATAACGCAAGAAGTCGTCAATCCTGCCATACTAAATACTGTCTCTTATGAGCACCATGTTAGTTAAGTCATTATTTTATTATGTTTCATTTTGTAACATAGTTACAAGTGAAACTTTGTCTATAACGTGAACCTCGAAACATATTTCTACTCTTTACTTTAAGTCAGGACCGACTTTCTTAGGACGATCTTACTAAGAAAGATCGTCTTTCTTAGGACGAACAAAAAAAATTGTACCATGAAAATGAGAGAAGACCTGATGTATGGGCTGTTAACCGTGTAGTATCAAAGATATTATGCACCACAAGTTTGTTACGGATGAGCGGGAGCAGAAACATGAAAGGAAACAGCTGGAATGAAAAATATATGTCACTAGCAAAATAACTACTAGCATATGATTTACTGAAATTATTTAAAAAATATGAATCAACGCTATACAAAAGAGGAAAATGTTCAACTACATAAATGACATGGTCACTCTATATTAAACAAAGGCTTTTGACAAGATTATTATACATAAAAAGGTTCAAAATATAAATAAAAATAACCCTTGAAAAATAAAAGTTACTAAATGAAGAGCGTAATGCATTTAACATGTGTAAAATCATACAATGAACGACGCTAATGCTACCTGATCGAAAGCACAACGCAATAATGTTCTTAACGGCGGCAGGAAAGAACTTAAGACAACAGGCAAACATGGTAATGCATGGTAAATAAAGTTTAATAAAGCAGTAATCCCGCTTAAGTAGTCTGGAACAACATTTTCATTTCGTTTCCTTTTAATGAGAGTAAACGATCACATTTTGTATATTGCACAGCTATTTCCTATTAACATTAAATATTAAGTTGTATTAACTCAATGATAACTTCATGCAAATATTCAAACTGTCAATCTTCTGTTTCTAAACAACGACGATATCTTCGCAACTGTAATCTATGCACTCCGTGCACACCTGCCAGTTTTTACCCACTTCCTCCCTTGCGACATGAATTTTGGCTAACAGTGTCTCTTCTATCGTGAGGGAATTCCATGCATTAATGATTTAAAGAGCACTCACAGAACAAGTCTATGGGGATGACACATAGGAGTACCACGATCAATGTATCTATGTGGAAAAGCCCCATATCCAAATTCTAAAGAATTTTCAGGAAAATTTGCTGATGCGCCATTATGTAGATACATCAAATTATATAAAACTAATTTAGTAAAATGGGATACGCTTCACAATTTTATAGAAGTCATTTAAAAAACGATTGTCTTCGGGAGTAATCAGCTGATGTTAGAGCTTGAACTTGTACAAACGCTAGAGATGCACATGTTGTTTATGTACAATTCTCCACACAGTAAGATGGTCGTCATTCAATTGGAGAGATGCTTAAGTAGCGCATTCAAGAACTCGCTCTTCAAAAAGTACAGTTCCTAAAGATCCCCTACATCCCGTTTCATACAACCTTGATTAAAAGCTGCCAGGTTCCCTTTCACGTTGTTATACTGATCTGTGCGTTCCATGATGAGGGTTATGGCGATTAGTATATATTTTTTTTTCCATAAATATGGAGAGCAACCTTTGAACTCCTTCCAGTTCTTTCATAAGTCAAAACTAATTCCATTTTTCAACAATGATGAAATATAATGAGCTGTGCAATAATTGCATTTTTACAGTTACTTGTTTTCAAAACACAACTTTAAATACATAATGTAGATGTGTTCGTAGTCAGGGAGTAATATGCCTTGCAGTGTTCATGAAGAGGGTCAGGTCATCTTGTGTGAATGTAATAAGTAACACTTTGTTTGCAAAGGTAATATCCCTATCGTCCCTTTACCTGAAATGAAAGACCGTGGTACATCAAGTATGCATTTTCTTGGCAAATACAATACCAGATTATGAAGACACCTTTTGTTTTTACTGTGCACGACAACTTTATAACGTTTTCTGTAGTTTGTTTAATGGCACGCGACAAACCATTACGCTTCACTACATAATTTCATAAAGCATGGGATTTACCAATCTGTGTGTATGTGTGTGTGCGTGCGTGTGTGTGTGTGTGTTTTTCGAGGATACGAGATATAATATCTCACTATTCGAAACATTAACTATACCTATGTTGTTTTCCATCAATGTCGTTTGGAAATAGCCTGCATAATCATGAATGTCCTCAGAAACATTGACCGTGCCAGAAATCCAAATCAAAGCTAATTTCTAAAATTAGCCTAAAATTACTCAGATTTGATTCACAGTTTGCCACTCTGCCGAAACATTGGAAGTTAGAGGTTATTTTAATGTTCCTCTAAAGTTCGTTTGAGCTAAGTTATATTTCCATAATGTGTGTAAACTTTCGTCATCCCAAAACATTTTAATTATTTAATATACAAAATACTCTGTCATTGTTAAGATAATTGGCTGCAGAATGCCATCGATTACGATACATATGCTCAAGTGTTAATTTGATACGCCATAACAAAAAATAGAGATAAGCAAAGAACAGTGTTTCTGGCTAGCTTCATATTAATGCAAGGTGGGTGATGAGAATTTCTACTTTGAACATCTCCTAAACGAGTGACATTATATATACAGTAGTGTGCTCATAAATATGTATGAAACAGTTAGTATTAGAATTGTTGTTATTCTGTTTACTCCGAAATGGATATACATTTGACTTCAACTTTCTGTCTTGGTAATATAAAAACATATTTATTGATGTAGCTCTGGTACTAGGAAAAGAAAAATATATATTTTAATTACTTGTTTCACTATTTGAGTCAGCAACCTCAAGTCTTACGTCAGGTTGAGCCAACTGTTCGGAATAAGAATTACAACTACAATAATTTTCAAAGATTAATGCAAATTATTAAGGTGTTAAGTTTCATTAACATGTGTTCCTGTAGTATTGTAAATAGCCCAAAGCTTTTTTGGACCTTTGTATGTAAAGTAACAAAACTATTCTTTAAATTGTTATCATTTTATATTACTTATTTTGTGTCGGAATAGTTTGTGTAAGTATATAATTAGTTTGTGTTTAATGTGGAAAACACAATTGCAGCGTTGCTTTGCTTTAGTTCACTTCTATGTCGGTTATATCTATTTAAAAAATGATGAAATTATTTGAGTTACGGAACACTTAAGCGCTTCACCTAATACACAAAAGCGCTCTGCCGTCTAGTAATTCAATGGCCATCGCTGTATAATTGCTGTACTTTTATTCAAGGCAAACATTACAAATGAATTAATTAATTTTCTATGACAGCAACACAATGTAGGTTCCAAAGTGCGTCGTCGCCAAAATTTAACTTTAGAAAGGTATCGGTAGACGAAATAATTTACACAGCTACTAACCCATAATCATCCGAATAACATAAGTAGCTTCATGGCCGAAGGTTAAATTCTTAACGCAACTTATATTAGTGAGCAAATTATTTATATATATATTGAATTAACAATATTGGTGTTTAGGTATTTATTAGCTATCTTATGGGAATGGCACACGACGCATTACTATTATTATTATTATTATTATTATTATTATTGTTATTGTATTTATTATTTTTATTATTATAGGTTGTATTATTATTATTATTATTATTATTATTATTATTATTATTATTATTATTATTATTATTATTATTATTATTATTATTATTATTATTATTATCGTTTTTGTTGTTATTATTATCGTTGTTGTTGTTGTTATTATTACTATTATTATTATTATTATTATTATTATTATTATTATATAGCCCAGGTGGTATGTGTGGAATATAATACCAAATTGCTTTATGATTAGAGGTCTTCTTTTATACAAGTCATTAATTTTCTTTATATTTCATATGCGAGAACTTTATTTTACTTTTACACATTAATATATTTCCTAAAATAAAACCGGTCTATTATTGAGAATGCTACAATAACATATCCAACTTTAGTTAGCTACCTATCTAGCAAGAAGAAACGTGCAAATATGCACACCTCGCGGACCGGACATCCCCGGGTGAATTGTGTTTGGCAGTACTAGGAGAACAGAAGTACGAAGAAGATAACCGATGCATGCAGTATTGCTACAAATTCTAAACAGCCTCTCTAAAAGCGGAGATTTCGTTTCCTGCATAATTGCACGGCGCCTGTATAACACTTTCTTAATCTTCAGATGCTTTGAGCTTTAACATTTAGGGATCTTCCCTCTTGATATGTATTCTGACTTTGATTATAATTAATCGTTATAACCTAATTTAGTCTATGCATGCATTCCCCAATTTCCTTATTTTCCACTATTACGTAGTAGGAAATTTAAACAAAAATATGAGGATTTTAGTATTTTATATATTGAGAACTCCAATACATAAATATATATATATATATATATATATATATATATATATATAAATTTTACCTTAAGTCAGTAGCACCAATTATAAACAGGGAGCACAAAAGCTGATGAACACGAAAATCCAAGAACAAAACGCCTTATTGAAAACTGTTTAATCGTTAGGAAAGACACAATGGAGATATCATCAGTTTAATTATGAAGTAAGTGTGTGAGTAAGAGAATGAAACCATACAACATAAAAGAGCAAAAATAAAAACACAACATTAAAGAGCAAAAATAAATACACAAGACGAACATAACAAATTACATTTCCAATATTTCATTATTAACTAAAGGGGTAAAATTAAGAATATTGAGGGGGAAAAAACAAATAATTCGGAGTAGAAATAATATGTGAATAGTTATAAAATAAATATATTTATGCGCATACTATATTTTAAAAAATTTTGCTAACCGTTTTACACATGTAGCTGCAATAAGATTTATGAAGTGTTTTTTTTTAATTATAATATAAATAATCTATCTATAGAAGAATACTAATAAGGGTATAATGTGTGCCTTAATTAATGCCAAAAATTACGAAAATTCTCTCAGCTAGTTTGTCGTACTTTTTATATGACAAGACAAAAATTGTGAAGAATTAATTAATTACTGAAGACAATGTAGGTTCCAATGTGGGTCGTCGCCAAATTTGAGCTTTAGAAAAGCATCGCTAGACGAAGTAATTTACACAGCTACTAAGCGATAATCATTTGAATAACATAAGTACCTCCACGGCTGAATGTTAATTTCTTAACGCAACTTATATTAGTGAGGAAATTATTCATATATATTGAATTTAAAATTTTGATACTTATTAACCATCTTATGGGAATGGCACACGACGCATAAAAGAATGCATTAATATACTATTATTATTATTATTATTATTATTATTATTATTATTATTATTATTATTATTATTATTATTATTATTATTATTATAAAATCAGCAGGGTGCTAAATGTGGAATATAATACCTAACTGCTTTATGATTAGAGGTGCTGTTTTATTCAAGTTATTAATTATTACTTACATTTTATATGCCAGAATTTTATTTTAATTTCACGCATTAATATATTTAATTAAAAAACGGGTCTATTATTGAAAATGCTATTACAATATATCCCACTTTAGCTACCTTAGCTACAAGAAGGAAGGTGCAAATATGCACAACTCGCAGACCGGTTATCCCTCGGGTTTTGGGTGGCATGCCTGGGCTGGAGGCTCAGATGCAGGAACTGGTCCGGTGAGGGAATGTTGCGGTGGACATATCTGAGCTCTGAATTGAGCGTGGCTGTACTAGGAGAACAGAAGTACCAAGAAGATAACCGATTAAGCCAATATTTCTGAAAGATCTAAACAGCCTATCTAAAAGCAGAGATTTCGTTTCCGCGTGATTGCACGGCAAATATAGGAGACTTTCTTAGTGTTCAGATGCATTGAGCTTTAATATTTAGATAGATTCCCTCTAAAATGTGTTCTGACTTCGATTATACTTAGTCATTATAAGTGAATTTATTCCATGCATCCATTCCATAATTTCCATATTTTGAATTATATAGTTTAACATTTAAAAAAATATACAAGGATTTTAGTGTTTTATATAATGAGAATTCCAATACATAAATCTACTTGCCACTTTACAATAGTGACACCAATTATAAACTGGGAGCACAAAAGCTGAAGTACACAAAAATCCAAGAAAAAAGATTCATATTAAAACCTATTTAATCGTGAAGTAAGGCACAACGGAGGTAGCATTAGTTTAAGTGATTGACATGAAACCATACAGCATGAATGGGCAAAAAATAAATACACAACGGGAATAAAATAAATTACAACCATTCATTATTTTATATTTTATATTATCTAGAGGACGAAAAGTAAAAATATTGAGAGAGAAAAACCCAAAAAATAGTTCTGGGCAAAATTAACATTTTAATAAATATAAAAATATATTAATAAGTATGCTGCTGTTCCTAAAGAAGCACAATTTGCAAACAACGTTTACACATGTGGCTGCAATAATTTTTGTGTAGTATTTTAAAAACAATAATATGAATAATATATTTGTAGAAAAATGCCAAGTAAAGGGTATAATGGGTGTTTTAATTACTATCAAAACAAACGAAATTCCTCTCTTAAATATTTCTGTGCGTTTGAATGCGTCTGTAAACATATTTTGCCATATAGGATATCTCAATTTTCATTAGTTGTTCATCAATATTTTCTAAATTTAATTCTAAAATACTTGAAATTTCTCTCTAACGGATTTATAATATGAAATTTAGACCACAAGGAGCGATTCATGTGACTGTGTGACTTAATAGAAGAGACTTTACCTTGTGATTCTGAAAATCCTTATGTCCGTGACCATATCAAATACAATTTTCTTTACTTTATTACGTAATCCAGGAATAAAAATAATCAATTCCTGTTTTTCAGTTACTGTTTGCATCCTTTGCTTTCGAATTACTTCCACACCTCTGTTCAAAGATAACTGCAGAAAATCTGATAGTGCGAAATGCCACCTTACGTGAGATACTGTGCAAACGAAAATACCTGCTGCGACATTCCTTTACTCTGCTTTTTTGTTACCATGCAATCGTATTAGGTCGCCGTGTGTGTGTGTGTGTGTGTGTGTGTGTGTTATTTAACACATTATTTCTCATATTTTTGCAGTTGTATACTGCATGTAAACGAAATTTTAAGCAAATTTATACACAATTTCCATCCGCAAATGCTTCACAAATAATAAATGAGCATCCCTAAATTCTCTTGGACAACAAGTAATGCCCTTTGCATGATTTGTGAAATAAATATCTGGACATATTTGAATATACCAACGCAAATAGTTAATGCACCCACCCGACGCCACTGCGAATGTACAATTATGAATGATATCGAGAATAGCTAACACTCTCCTCATGCCATAGACGTGGGATTGGTCACAGTTCAAATACCATACAAATGAGCTGGTAAAAGTTGGGCTTGCCTATGTTAATGGCTTTTTAACAGCCGTCTTTCAGGAAGTACAAATTACATGTCTAAGTTTTTATGACCCTAAAGCACATATATGACGATCTGATTCAGAATAACAAATGCTCCTGCTCTCCTTTCAAACAATTACATTGAAACTTTGGCAATTGTTCGCGTCAGGCAATTGTGTCCCCCTTCTCTTTCAAAGAATGGATGAATAGAGCTGTTTCGCCAGTTAACTGCTGTTGTCGTTATTTCTTTTAGTTCTGGCGGCACTAACGGAATGAATAGAATGGATTATCACGTACAGTGAACAGAGTTGTCCAGAATCCAGAGATGGCACACTCTATTAAAGAAGAAAAAATGCATTCTGTTCGTGTATATATGTAGATATTTGTAGAGAAAGCGTTAATTTGTGATTATGTTTTGTGTGTGCAGAGACAATATCATAAAATCCAAATTATATGTTAAAATATAATATTATATTAAAGCAACATGATGTTCTACATATAAAGATATAAAACCAATAACAAAATAACAGAAACAAAAATGTTGTGTGGCGTTTGAACTCCAAAGCTATGCTGAAGTGCAATCCTTTTTAAACCGCTCGGCCACCATTGCCCTGCCCAAATGTAGGCTTTCAAGATGGTTATGACTGTGACCATTACGCTTATAGGCAAAGCGCCCAGTCGGTCCTGGTGGTGTAGTGCTTACCATACTTGCCTCCTACACCCAAGAACGCGGGTTCAAACCCTCCCAGGACCGATGGATTTTTTCGGGCCTAAAAATCCTAAGTATGGCTTCCTTCGGAAGGGACGTAAAGCCGTGGCTCCCGTGTCGTACATTTACGGCACGAAAAAGAACTTCAAGCCAGAAAGAGAGGCTTCTGAGCAAAATTTGTCGGCCGTTTCACGTCCTGAGTTCAATGGGACGCTGATGACCTGATATGTTAAAGAGCGTCCATAAATAAAAAAAAAGCAAAGTGCGTTGTTAAGGCAGCATTTATAAGCGTCCCTGAAATTTTCCGATCAACGTAGAACCTGCATGACTCGCTTTATATATCAAAGGGTACACACACCCACATATATATAAAGAAATGTCCCCATACTTTGAAGATAAAAATTTCACTATAGATTCACATATATGCTCTTACATATTCTTGCCACTTACATCGGAAACAGGGGTAACTACCACAAAAATGAATAATCAAATGCACTTGCTAATTGGAAGATAAGGACTAAAATGCAAAAATTAATGAAATATAATTGTTAAACTATGTACTTGTTTATTTAATAAATATATTAAAAGAGATTAATTTTCTGCTGGCCTAAAACAAATAAAGTGCGACCAGTATATAAAATAGGCGACATAATTTCACTATTCACTATACATCAATAACTTTACTTTCAAACACAGAAAATGTTTGAAAATCAAATAGTAGCTAGACTTCCAAATGTCTGCAGACTTAAGATAAACAATATACTTTTCGCAAAGCTATGTCTATAACAATAGCAATATCAGCATTTATGTAAAAATTAGAAATAAATTAAAATGCTTGTGCAGTGTTTTTTTTTCTCTCTCTTTTAACGTTCAACTGTGTAAATGACATTTCATTGATACAAAAGATAGAATATTATGGAATAAAAGGAATAACTAAAAATATAATATATTCTTATTAAAATAGAAAACAACTTAAATAAATTTAATTTCAAAGAGGAAACAATTAATTACCTTACAAATAAGACTATAAAATTGTTAAGTATGGACTTCCACAGGGAAGAGTTCTAGGCCCATCATTATTTATCATGTGCATAAACGAATTCCAACTACGTCATATATATATATATATATATATATATATATATATATAATTACTTATGAATAAGACACCACATCTATATGCAGTGGAAAACAATAATGAAATATTCATGCAAATTTTGCTTAAGGTAAAGAGCAACTTGCTAAACTATTTCAGTGCAAAAAATGTCAAATGCAACATGCATACAACAAAACCAGTATATATAGTATTAATATATATATATCATCAAACAGAACATATATTCAGTCAGCTATAAATATCCACTGCATATCAAATTCAAACACACAAATTCTTAGCAATGTATCGAAATAACACATTGTTTTGGCCATATCTCATTGAATATATGTAATACAATTAGTAAACCAATTTACATACCTTGATATTTCAAACAGGTGATAAGCAGTTACTGAAAATGGTTTATAACGGAATTATTCAACCATACATATCTTACAGTAGTGAAAGTTTAGGAAGTTGTGCAGCAATGTATTTTAAAAGAGTACGCTGCAAAAAATATAGGGACAATTTAGAACTTAAGGACCACAGAGTCCTGTGTAGGCGGGTTCATTCTTTATATGAATCCAATGCAATATTATTTGCTCTTCATAAATATCCTTTTAAAACTAGCAATATCCATGAACGTAACAGAAAAACAAAAATGTTTATAGGGCAAGAACAAACATGAAAATTATGGACAAAGTTGCCAGCATTCAAGAAGTACTTCCATTTATTGGTTAACCAAATCATATTAAACAATTTCAAAGGGATAAAGAATTCAAATACAATGGAAATATTTTGAAACTAAAAGGTGTGTACTATTTTAATGATTTATAAATAAAGCTCTTTAAGAGGAGTTTAATCATGTACAAATTCTGATTGTTACAACATCCAACAGATGCCCCTATCCTCCATTATTAAATATCATTTTCATTCATAAGTCTATCGTCATCTCGATGATGTATAGACGCTCTTTAACTTCTCGAGTCATCATCGTCTCATTCAATTCAGGGAGTTAAACAGATTAAAATTTTGCTCAGATGCCTCTCATTTCAAGCTTGAGGACCTTTTACATGCCGTAAATGTACGACACGGCACCAACGGCTTTACCACCCTTCCGTAAGAAGTCACAATTAGTATTATACGCCCGAAAAAAATGCATCGACCCTGGCCGGAATTGTACCCGCAATCTTGGGTTTAACAGGCAAGTATGGTTACCACTACACCCCCAGGACAGACACAGTCGTCTTAGAGACGCATTTTGCGGGCATGCGATTTCAGAGTTCCATCCAAGTGATCTCCAATAATGATATCATTCATACACCTTCCAGTTGTTACCAACATAGTTTAAAGAGCTGCAATATGCAAAGCCTGTGTCTGGTAATGCGAAACCCAGGTGGTGGCCTCAGTTTCCCGTGCTACTATTAGAAGATTGATTTAACATCTCAGGTCATCAGCGTAATATTAGAAGAACAGCAGTTTTAGAAGATATCCCTTGCGAGTAGTTAGGGTAAACACTTGAGTGGCAAATTTAAATGGTTTTAATTTATTGACAAACTAAGGAAATCTTTCTCCCACAAACACCAATGCAGCGGTTCGTTAGGGCTCGCACGAACAGGACATATCATATTCCTTTCTTTTTTTTTCTTTTTCCAGTTGCAAAATAACGCATTTTATTACCTATTGCATTTAAAAGTATGCAGTCTTCATCGGATTTTTTTTTATTTTGCATTTTATTTTTTACAACTTTGTCATTTTCTTGCTATTTATCGTTCTCCTTAAAGAGCTGCAAAGTGCAGAACATTTCAATGCGAAACCCAGGTTTCCTGTTCTGCTATTAGGAGAACAGGAGTTTGTAGAATATATCCCTATACAATGCGATTAAAGGTATGCGTTTTTCATTGGACGTTTAATAAATAAGGTTTTAGCCTTTTTAATAGGTTTGCCATTTACTAGCCATTCTTCGAAATTTGGTCTTATTTGTTTATATTTCAATGCCTTTTCATTCATATGCATCAGAAAAACATGTCACATTTTAAAAACAGGTAATTTTACAACTCATACGTGAAGGCCGCCAATTATGATATTAGTTCATATATACATGCATACATAACAAAAATAAATAAATACATACATAAATACATACATACATACATACATACATACATACATACATACATACATACATACATACATACATACATATATACATGCATACGCGGCTTTCTTCCTGCGCTCTATTAGGAGAATTGAAGATTGTAGAAAATATCCCTAACCGATGCGTTTAGTCCCTTACTGCTAAGCGACAAATCTAAAATTATCTATTTATATGTCAATTAGAGCTTGCAACTTTTTAAATAAATATAAAATTACTGTTTAGGTAGTTTTTTTCCGTTTCACCCGTTTTCTGAATTTATATAAAGTATATTTGTTTAATAAAGTTTTATAAATGCCCGTTTTAATACTTTTGTATTCCATATCCAACTATCGATTTTGAAACACAAAGGAAATATTACCTTAATAAAGCCTAACGGAAGGTGAGCATTATGGCCCGGATGTTTAAGCTGTCATATTTTTTGCCTTTCTATATTTCCAATGCAAGCTTAAAATTTCTCATAACCTGGAAGAAATAAGGTGATATTCCTTAGTAATAAAAGATTATATTTTGGTTCTTTTTAAGTTAAATTTCATTTTCCTGACGTTATTCACAATTTCGTCGCATTATTTATCCTTATTCTCCTTGTCCATATGCTTACAATGGCGTCAGAGACACGTTTTGCTCAACCCTGAAATCCTGCCTCTAATTGTTCAGATTTATGTACACACACACACACACACATAAATATATACATATATATATATTGATACAAAATAATAAAGTTTCATTGAAGGTTAGCATGCATTGGAAACTAATGTTTTACCGTACTTCAAATGTACACGAAAAATATCCTGCACAAACGGAGTGGAGTTTTCCCCATGCAGTAACGCTTAATAATTTTTTTTCCAAAATTTTAAAATGTAGGTGATTTTGTTTCTAAAGTTCTTTGGAACAGTCAATCAAGTTGTTCAACTCCGTACATTGTGTGTTGTGTTGTATGACTTGAACAAATAAATAATAAGAAGGAAAATTTAATGTCGTACGTTTTGGACAATTTGTGAAATAACTCCAGTTGAGTTAATATAATACTTGAACGTTCAGTTTTATTAGAACATATATGCTCTATAAACAACATTTTAATTCAATGCAATTCTGGCCGTACTGATCATAAGTGCATTGAGATAGTACATGAACAAAAACTTCTTTTTAAATATATAAATTTAAGGTATTTTTAGATAATACCATCTAAATTTTTACACATATATAATTACCGCTTAATGCCTCAGTATTGCGTTCGACTAGCACCAAAATATCACGATTAATTATACTGTACTTCACATACTTATATAATGCATATAAATTCATAGTTTTAAAACTTCCTAACTAACAACCGAGCTACTAATGAACATACGGAGTTTCAGACTAGTAAATGTAATCTATGTATTAAACTTAATTTTTAACCATAAGAATCGTTAAATGATGTGCACATAATAAGTATGTCATTTTTATATCCTACTTCGCTGAAGGTTTGCTCTTATTATTGCAAAAAATCTAAAGTGTCAACGGAAGCGACAACACAAGTGAACGTGAATCATGATAGAAACGTACAAACACATTCTACTGTTTTAATATACCATAAAAAGAGCTGTAGTATGCAGAAGCAGATCTGGTGGCAATGCGAAATCCTGGTGCAATAGCCTTCGTCTCGAGCAATACTATTTAAAACCAATATTAAAACGTATTTCTATGGGTGCAATTAGTGAGACTAATAGAATTGAACGACTGATCTAAATTGTTTACGAACTCTGTGTGCTTACTAAGCATTTGCGTGCGAGTCCAACGTTCTTTAAATATATGAATGTTTTGTTTTTATTTGGCTTATCAATATTTTAATATATGCTTATAAATTATTTAAATTATGGTTTTGTTTTTTTATTATATTTACTACTTTTTAAAACAAGGAGAAATTTTCTCCTTGAAACATGAATTAGATCTGAACTTTAAGGCACGAAGTGCACGACATGTCATATTTTTCTTTTCATGGTTTCCATTACAAAATTAGTAAGAGCTAATTGTAGTAAGCATAATTTCACCCACTATAATTAAATAGATTGGGGATATAACATGATTATGTGCATTTTTAAATATTTAGCCATTTGTTCCGTATTTTTCCTAATTTGTCCATGCTTAGTCATATTTTAAATATATTTTCATTCAACCTTCAAAGTCGTCTTGGATCGTACTTTGCATTTTGAAAACCAGCTATTTCAGACTTCACCCAAATGACCGCCAATAATGATATAATCAATTTGAACTCTACCAGAATAAATATATATATAGCATTCTTAGGTATTAAAGCTTGAACATTATTATAACATTTTAGGTCATTATTATTCGTAACCTACTAGAAATCACTATACAGTGGTTTTTAATTAACATACCCTTTGTCAGTGCGGCATGAATTATAAGAGTTAGTGCAGAATATTATTAACTTATGTGCATTTTTCCAACTTAATATCTCTGATTCCTGTTGAACTCTCAGCAATAAGATTAGAATATTTTATACTCTATATTAGAATAAAACATTATGTATACGATATTTTACATCATATTTCATAACCCAAAATAATGTATAAAAGCCATATGAACAATCACTCACCAGTACTTAACGTTTCAGAGTAGTTTACAAATATTTCTTATTAATCGAAATTTCGTCCAAAGTTAAATTATGAACGTTTAACAACCTTACTGCTCTTACATTCCTATTTCAGTGAAAATTCGATCTATTTATTGCAAAAAATGTGAGAGTGCAAATAAAATCCATAACCTAGAATGAAAAAGCAATAAAATGATTGAAGGTTTTTTTAAATTAAAGGTATTATTAAGTAGTAAAGAAAGAAGATAAGATTCAAATTAAAGTTAAAGTAAATAAACACAAAGCAAGAATAAAACTTTTAAAAATAAATTACTTTGTTTTAAATTTCTCTCTCTCACCCTCTTTCTCTCCCTCTCTATCTCTCACTCTTGCTGTGTTTCTTTCGCTCCTATTACGAATAAATATTCCATTTACATTGGTGCAGTAACACAAATACTTTCACAATTCTCGAATTCTCCTTTCTCCCTTACACATGAATTTCAATACCTACAATTTATTTTTACTGATGGGAAAAATGTATTTAGAGATTCACCCTCATGAACAAGATGTATGACGCAAATATGCACGTAGACTCCAACTGTTATCAATTATGCAGAACCAGCATATCTGATAATTCTAAACTCAATTGGAGGCTACCGTCTTGCTTGCGGTATTAGGAAAACTGTAGAAGGAAAGCCTATCAATGTGTTTAGATGACAGTTAACAGATCAAAACAAATAATTTAATTCGTCCGAGTGACATTAAGAAACGTGCAGAAGGTCTCTGGTATATATTACATATGATGAATTATATACATAAAAGAAAACCATTTCTCTGATAAAAAAATTTTACTTAAAGTTTTTCATTATTGCTGAGAAAATAAGTTACTTGTCTTAATTATTGTTATTTCTTTAAAACTAAGAATAAGCACAATTTGACCGGTCCTGATAAAATCTATGACATCTTCATCGGACATTTCATGTGTTTGTCTTTTTAAGTCTTGTAATTTAACCGGCGCTTCTTAAATTCAGCAATTTTTATGATCGTATAATGTCTTTTATACATTTGCTTACAGTAGTCTCAATGAAGCATTTTCCATACACTTGAATGGTTGCTTGTAATTTCGCAGATATTTCTTTTGGAATATGTTGTAACAAAAGCCATGTTCCAATTAACCAATTCCAGGTTATCTGATTCTAACTGTACTGAATTACCTACCTCAAACATTCGCCTATTTAATTGGTAAGTTTGTGAACAGTTTTATTCAATACAAATTCAATACTACATAAAAACATATTTAAAACATTTCAATGTATATGGCTTGTTAGTATAAGTATATTATGTTGTTATATTTTATTAATTCTTTGTAGTAATCAGTGTTTGCTCTTGACTGAAATTTAATTCCATGTTTTATGAAACAAATAATGCATTTTATAGTTTTCAGCATTTTTAGGTCATTAACATAATGGATCACTGTTCATGAACGCCATTACATAGCAAATTAAGAAAAATAAAGTTTTGACACCTTGGTTCATATAGAGAAGTAATACTTAAAAAATATCCTTTTTTGTTCTTGGCATAGTACATTTTCCTATTTAATGCCATGACCTACCTCTAGGCCAGCTTCAATGCTCGAAAGTATTGCAGCTGTTTTACAAAATTTCTTATCAAAAAATGTACATATACGGTTTCACAGCAACCATGCTTGCCTGCGACACTAGAGTGCGGTTTGATCCTGGCCATGACCGATGGATATTTTCAGCCATAAAATTCCTAAATGTGGCTTCCTTCGGAAGGAAAGTAAAGCTGTGGGTCCCATGTCGTTCATTTACGGTACGACAAAGAACCTCAAACCTGAAAGAAAAGACCTTTGAGCAAAATTTATTGGCCAATTCACCCCCTGATTTGAATGATTAGCTGATATGTTAAAGAGCGTCCGTAAATAAACCAAATAAAAAGTTTCCCATCATTCCTAAATAAATAACACCTGAGGCATAAATCAAATACATTACCACAGATTAGGTAAAAAATTAACATATAATCATTTTCCCGTTCCTACATGATTGTGTGTGTGTTTGTGTGATTTGTTGCTTTCATTTTCACAAACCTATCCTGTCAGTATAAGATCAAAACCAGGAACGTAAAGCAAGATAAAAACTCAATAATGTTCCACAGAAAAAGAGGTTCTTAAAAATATTATGTGTTCTTTACAAAATGCATTATTTTTCTGAGTGGTACGAAACTACATGCGAATTTTCGGTCCTCCCCTAACAAAAATAAACACTCCTATTGTAGGAGTGACTATATCATCCGCTCCACTTTCCCTTTTCCTAAACATTTCATCAACTACCATATTCCAATAGCCGCGTTTTAAATTAAACAGTTATAGGCTTCATTAAAGCGGTTCCCGAAATTTATATAAATAATCGAATGATGTTATCTATATAAGTATGCTGATCTACTTGGCTCTTCAGCATTTCATACTTATATGACAAAATATTATTCACAAAATGCAGCAATAGCACTGTTCAAAGTTTACCATTTATGTTAATTGGCAATAGCGCTTTTCCCTTTTACAGATGTAAGAGAAATAGTGATTTTAAAACTGACCTAGACTAGACTTTCCCTAATAACTCAAATTCTAAACATTTCCGGATATGTATTTAAATGGACGTTTATACTCTAGTTTTTATAAACTGTAATTAATAACACATAATACTAAGTATTTCTGGACAAATGTTTACATGGGTTTTTCTTGTTTTGGTAAACGTTCATATACTTTCGAGTTTGTTAATATTCTTATACAAAAGAGCAACACATCTGAACTAGTTGTGCGAAACCCAATTGGAGGGGTCTCTGTTACCTGCCTGGCTATTAGCAGAAGAAGATGTATTTGAAGATATTCGAATCAATCGTTTATTAAGGCTATTGAACCAAGCGATTAATATAGATGACCCTGAACTCCAAAAGTTGTGCTTTGATTTAAATCAAGTATGCTCCAATTTTGCAAATTAGAGTAGAGTTTAAGCAATATTGGTGATTGTTACATCACAAAGAACGATGTTTTTTATGAGAAAAAAATATATAGTACATTTTGCTTTCGTTATAGTACATGATGTATTATTTCGTTCCTTGTGTGCAGTATTCAGTGTTAACATTTTAATGGGTATATACTTTAGAATTTCTCTTAAACCACTAACAATTTCAGGTGTAAATTTTGAACACACTATCTAAAGTTTAAATTTTTAGAAAAGTTTAATAATATATCCGAATCTTTCGGTACTAGGTCATATTTTTAAATATCTGCAGTTACTTGGTACACAAAGTTCAATATTTTCCTAACTTTTAGTGTCATTATTCCTACGGCATTGAAAATGGACATAATGAGATACTAGATATATATATATTCTTTGTCCCTGCGGTATATATTTTAAGTGTTAGTACAGAATACTATCAACATTTTACACTTACGTTCATTATTTCAATTTAATGTCTATGATTCGCATTCAAATGGTGCCAATAAAATAGGATATATTAAACTATATATCAAAATGCAGAAGTATGTATACGATATTTTACTCTGTATTACATAATACATGTGTATGCATAACAGCTATATAAATCTTCACTGACCAAAATATAGCATTTAGAGTAGTGTACAGATATTTCTTATTAAACGAAAATTTCTACCAAAGTTAAATGATGAGCATTTTATAAGTATGCCGCCCCTTATATATCTGTTTCGGTGAACGTATGTTCTTATTATTGCAAAAACTGTACGAGTGTCAACTAACTCATAACCTTGAATAAAAAAACATTTACATTTATCAGTATGTTTGAATTAACAAATTAGTTTTTTTTTTTTTTTCAAAATATTTGTTCTCCGTCGCTGCGTTCCTTTGCTGTGACTAGGAACACATAATCCCATTTTCATTGATGCACTAATAAAAACATATTCTATAATGTTGCTGGATTTCCCTGTATGTGCTTCTCCCTTACGCATACTTTACAATATCTACAGCTTTATTATTGGTTGATTTTTTTATTGAAAAACATAATTTAGTTTGCACCCTCATGAACAAGAATTGGATTGAGAATACTATAAGGTTTCTAATTACTGTCTGTGGTGCCTTAGTAATAAAAACGGTCGTTAAACACAATTAAAAATGTTTCCAATTACTATTAATACTCTAATTTAAAGATCCTACATACAATATGCAGAACCCAGCATGTTGGTAATGCTAATGCTAAACCCATGTGGAGGCTCTCGTCCTGAGTGCAGGTATTAGGAAATCAGACTATTGCGGAAGGTATTTCCATCAATGCGGTTAACTGAGAGCTACCAGAATAAAATGACCGATTCAGTAAATGTAATTCGTCTGAGTGACTATAAAGAGTCTTTTTTAAGGTGTTCAACGCCCGTTTTTACTACCGAGGTACCACAGGCGGCGAACACTAATGACACATAAAATCAAATGATATATTGGGAAAGGATTTTTTCTTTTAGGAAGGAAAAGTTCCAGGCCTAAGTTTAGGGTACCTCCCCGAAATTTGCCATTTATGAGGACTGAGGAACCTGGGAAAACCTCAGTCAGGGAGGGCGGATCTGGCGGGATTCGATCCCCAGATCTCCCGCTAGCGAGTCCACGACTTAACGACCTCGGCCACCCGTCGCGGTGAGTCGCCTCCAGAAATATTTTTGCACACCTCTGATTGATTCTTATAATACCATAATTTTGGTTTTCTAAAAATGCACTCATAAATATAAATCAACATTTAATTAACGCTATCCGGAATTCTGCAATAATCTTTCGCTTATTTAAAGATAACCTAAAGAAATTGAGATATGTTGCATATTTCGTTGTTTTGATTCCCTACATTGGTCTATCTGTAATACTTCGTTCACTGTATGTAGTTTAGATTGTTATATTTACTTAACCAAATGCAAAATAATAAATAAAATGTAATATTTTAATGCGCTATATTTTTAACGTCCTGAGCACTATTTTCATTTACTAAAGGTAGTACTTTAAAAATGTGTAGGATATGATTTAATTTGCTTATATCCTTCATAATATTTACACATTTCAGATTATAAATGCTAGCATATCCGTAATATAATCGATCAGAAGCATCGATACATTAATATCGAAAAGACGTTGAGATATAACATGGTCTTTTCATGTTACTGGTATACCTTTTATGTATTTCTTAAGGAATGTTATCTGTATATATGACATAAACACGTGCATTATTTTTAATGCCCTACACTTGCATTAGCCCATCCCAATATACAAAAACATTTTTAACATTATGTCATATCACTAATCTTTCCATATTATTTAATTACTTTTTGCTTTTCGAATAAAATACAGCTGAGCACCAAATATATATTTACAGTTTCACAATGAGTAATACATTGTCATATTCATCGAGACTTTACTACTACTATAGGAGTAAATATTAAACATGTATTAAGTATATCATTCATCTATTTACGTTTTGGTGAAGTTTAGCTTTTAATAATTAAAATATTTACACAATGTTAATTTCAATAGCAACGGGGAATTAAAATCAAGGGATTAACTCAGTAATTTTCATTGAAAAATTGCATTTTGTTCAAATCTTTCACTGTTTTCCAACAGTCCATCCGTTTGCTGATTAACCAAACTATAGTCACATTCTCGTTGCTACACAATATCAATGGATAACTCAATGCTTCTGAGTTTCTCTGTGTCCCATTTCGGTCTGTTCTCCCGTTTTCCAAAAATGTACTTAAACATAATAATGAAGAGTCGGGTATTAGCAGAACTGAACCCACAGGACCGCGAATGGTATACATACTGGATATTTCTTGTTTTCTTTTTAACAAATGTTGTTATTTCCAATTAAAAAATAACGCATTTTATCACCTATTCCTTTAGAAGTTTGCGGTCTTTATCCGAATTTTGTTTTTATTTTGCTTTTTTTTTTTTACAATTTTTTCAATTTCTTGCTATTTATCGTACGTACTCCTTAAAGAGCTGCAAATTGCAGAACATTCCAATGCGCAACCAAGGTTTCCTGTTTTGCTATTAGGAGAACAGGAGTTTGTAGAAGATATCCCTATACAATGGGATTAAAGTTATGCGTTTTTCATTGGGCGTTTAATAAATAAGGTTTTAGCCTTTTTAATAGGTTTGTCATTTTCTTGCCATTCTTCGAAATTTGGTCTTATTTGTTCATATTTCAATGCCTTTTCATTTATATGCGCTAGAGAAACATGTCACATATTCATAACAGGTAATTTTACAACTCATACCTGACGACCGCTAATTATGATACTCGTTCATATATACATGCATACATAACAAAAATACATGCACACATACATACATACATACATACATACATACATACATACATACATACATACATACATACATACATACATACATACATACATACATACATACATACATACATACATACATACATACATACATACATGCATACATACATATCAACGCGGCTTTCTTCCTGCGCTCTATTACGAGAATAGAAGGTTGTAGAAAATATCACTAAACGATGCGTTTAGTCCCTTACTCCTAAGCGACAAATCTAAAATTATCAATTTATATGTCAATTAGATCTTGCAACTAATCAAATAAATATAAAATTACTGTTTAGATAGTTTTTTTTCCGTTTCAGCCGTTTTCTGAATTTATATAAAGTATATTTGTTCAATAAAGTTTTAATATGCCCTTTTAATAGTTTTGTATTCCATATCCAACTATCGATTTTGAAACACAAAGGAAACATTACCTTAATAAAGTCTAACGGAAGGTGAACATTATGGCCCGGATGTTTAAGTTGTTATATTTTTTCCCTTTCTATATTTCCAATGCAAGCTTAAAATTTATCATAACCTGGAAGATATTAGGTGATATTCGTTAATAATAAAAGATTATATTTTGATTCTTTTTAAGCTAAATTTCATTTTCCTGACGTTTTTCACAATTTCGTGGCATTATTTATCCTTATTCTCTTTGACCATATGCTTATATTGCACTCAGAGACACATTTTGCTCAACCCTCAAACCCTGCCTCTAATTGTTCAGATTTATGTATATACACACAGATATATATATATATATATATATATATATATATATATATATATATATATATACATATATCTGATTAGCATGCATTGGAAACTAATGTTTTACCGTACTTCAAATGTACACGAAAAATATCCTGCAAAACGGAGTGGAGTTTTCCCCATGCAATAAACGCTTAGTCATTTTTTTCCAACATTTTAAAATGTAGGTGATTTAGTTTCTAATGTTTTTTGGAACAGCCAATCAAGTTGTTCAAATCCGTACATTGTGTGTTGTGTTGTATGACTTGAACAATAAATAATAAGAATGAAAATTTAATGTGGTACGTTTTGGACATTTTGTGAAATAACTCCAGTTGAGTTATTATAATACTTGAACGTTCAGTTTTATTAGAACATATATGCTCTATAAACAACATTTTAATTCAAAGCAATTCTGGCCGTACTGATCATAAGTGCATTGAGATAGTACATGAACAAAAACTTCTTTTTAAATATATAAATTTAAGGTATTTTTAGATAATACCATCTAATGTTTTACACATATATAATTACCGCTTAATGCCTCAGTCTTGCGTTCGACTAGCACCAAAATATCACGATTAATTACACTCTATTTCACATACTTAAATAATGCATATAAATTCATAGTTTTAAAGCTTCCTAACTAACAACCGAGCTACTCATGAACATACGGAGTTTCAGACTAGTAAATATAAACTATGTATTAAACTTAATTTTCAACCATAAGATTCGTTAAATGATGTGCACATAATAAGTATGTCATTTTTGTATCCTATTTCGCTCAAGGTTTGCTCTTATTATTGCAAAAACTCTAAAGTGTCAAGGGAAGCGACAAAACAAGTGAACGTGAATCATGATAGAAACGTACAAACACATTCTACTGTTTTAATATACCATATAAAGAGCTGTAGTATGCAGAAGCAGATCTGGTGGCAATGCGAAATCCTGGTGCAATAGCCTTCGTCTCCAGCAATACTATTTAAAAACCAATATTAAAACTTATTTCTATGGGTGCCATTAGTGAGGCTAATAGAATTGAACGACTGATCTAAATTGTTTACGAACTCTGTGTGCTTACAAAACATTTGCGTGCGAGTCCAACGTTCTTTAAATATATGAATGTTTTGTTTTTATTTGGCTTATCAATATTTTAATATATGCTTATAAATTATTTAAATTATGGTTTTGTTTTTAAATTATATTTACTACTTTTTAAAAGAAGGAGAAAAGTTCTCCTTGAAACATGAATTAGAGCTGAACTTTAAGGCATGAAGTGCAAGACATGTCATATTTTTCTTTTTATGTTTTCCATTACAAAATTAGTAAGAGCTAATTGTAGTAAGCATAATTTCACCCACTATAATTAAATATATTGGGGATATAACATGATTATGTGCTTTTTTAAATATTTAGCCATTTGTTCGGTATTTTTCCTAATTTGTCCATGCTTAGTCATATTTTAAATATATTTTCATTCAACCTTCAAAGTCGTCTTGGAACGTACTTTGCATTTTGAAAACAAGTCATATCAGACCTTCACCCAAATGACCGCCAATAATTGTATAATCAATTATGTACCTTAAGGTTATTACCAGCTTGATATAAAAGAGCCCGGTATGCCAAACCTGAAAGTCTGGTACCGTAAAATCCAGGTAACGGGGTCTCGGTTTCCCGTGCTGCAATTAGAACAGTACTTTGTAAAAGATATCCCTTGGGGATAGTTTAAGTACCTGAGAGGGAAATTTAAATCGTTTTAAATTTTTGTGTTCACAAGAGTCTGTAAATCATCAATAAATATAAACTGTTTGTGTAGCTTTTTGTTTCATCAGTTCCCTGCATATGTATATAAGGCATATATGGGTTTTAGAGTTTTGTAAATTTTCGTTTTTATGCTTTCCTTTTTTACATCCCATTTGAATTAGAAAAATATTTCCTTCTAAACCATAACGGAAATTAATCTTTAGGTGTTAATACCGTCTGTAGTTTCTTCCATTTCCTTAATTCCAAACCAAACATAGAATAACCATAATTTCATGTAAGCATGTGATACTCACTCTACCTAAAATGTCACATTTTGTTCCTTTTTACGTTTTATTTCATTTGGGAACATTATTCACAATTCACATGATCAAAATGATGATATTTTATTTCCTGTTTATTTGTTTCCTTCTAAGAGACACGTTTGCTCAATCTTGAATTTTTGCTTGCAGTTTTAAAGAATTTAATTTTATTATTTTTTTTAATATTCAATGTTCTTTTAGATGAGTAAGAATGCTACTTTAATGGTTTAAAATATTTTGAATATTCCTGATAATATTCTGATATACCAAATACACTCTTAAAGATACCAAAAATATACTTAGTGATATTTCAAATAAGTGTTTTTTTGAACATTTTAAAAGTAAATGACTTTGTTTCTATAATTAATTTGGACAGCCCATCAAGTTGAACAATTCCGATCATTGTGTGTAGTGTTAAATTCATGCCTTGATTCAACAAATATTTTAAATAGGTAATAAGAATGGCAGTGTGTTTTATTATAAAAGAATTCAACAATGTTTTAATATAACAGGCAGTTAATGAGTTAACGTTTTGAAATTTTGTCAAGTAATTTCGTATTAATGTAATATATTGCCGAATTTTTATTTTTCTTAAGGCATAAATTCTTAACTATCTTCAACATTTTTCCATTAAAAGATTTCCACCCCTACTGATCATAGGCACACTGAGATAGTACATTAAATATGTTGTACCGTTATAAATTTTAAGTGTTAGCACAGAATACCATCCAAATTGGGTCTAAGCCAAAAATACAAAAGGAGTTTTATTTTCTGTTTTTGCAACACTTAAAGTTTGTATAACGAGTCATAAATTAAAAGTTTCAAAAATAACAAACATCCGAGTTACTAATAAATGATAGAGATTCAGAATAATAAAACAAAACTAACATTTCAACAAAAACCGTTAAATGATTAACATATAAGAAATATGCCGCCCTTATATTTTTATTTCTTTGTTGTGTTATTGATAGCGATTCCCTAGAATGAAAACCAAGCATATAACCCAACAAATTATAATTCAAAACTATTTTTTTCAAATATTTTACTTTCTTCCTCATTATATTCCTTTGTTGGTTCCACTAATACATATAGATTCTTCAGTTGTGTTGATTTTCTCTTTGTGCTCATTCAGTCTCAATTCCGTCATCAAAATATTTCAACCTTTGCACTGGGAAGCATTAGAGTGAGTGGCACGGAAGTCGGGACTTGCATCCGTCACCATTCCAAGGAGGAAAGAGAATGAATAGGGGAGGAAACTGCTGGGACCTAGGAGGGATAGAAAGCTATGCATGTGAGAAGAGAGCTGTATCTGCCAAGTAAAACATTACGCAATGCATGTAAAACAGCGTCTATTCAAACACTTAAGAGTCGGTCCTTCTCTTTGGGCTAATAAAATCAGAACATTATTATTAAACAGATTGACGTTATCAGCACATTATTCTGACTAGCCTTCTCTCCAGCTCCCAACATTACATGAGCATATGACGCTGCTGCTGCACTCTACATTTGGCTCGCTATACTCGGGACACGCCTATTTTCTGTATTACTCATTAGATGATTGGCCATTTATATCTCCTTCTACTCTATGCGTCATTCTTGCATGATGGTCATTACGCCCAGTACGTAATGAAGTACCCAGTCTAGTATATATTTATAATTGCTCAACAAACATTTAAAAAACTCTGAATTAACTTGACCATTGACCTAAATGCCTTGAAACTGAGCAAGATGGACATAACTCGTACATAAGTTTGGATTTTGCCACTGTTACTTAACTAAAATGTCTTGTATTCCGGACACCATTGATATGCGCTTGCATTTATTCTCAGCACCTTTCTTCAACCGATTTTGGCCCACTCTCCTTGTTTGAGAAAGTAGCTGCGGTTAAATGCAAGTGCGTCTTAAATATGTCCGGAATAAAATAAAAGGTTACCTTTGTTTTAGTGCCAAAAGTCAAACCAAATGTTGTACTTTCAATAACTTTATGTTTAAAAGTCTTCCATAGCAACCATAATTACATCTTATAAGTAAGGAAATGATAGTGAGCATAATTAGCCAACATTCGCTAGATGACACTCTTGTCAAGATAAATCGAAAACTAAAATTAGATGAAAATCAAGAACAATATCGAACTTCCGTATAGTAGTGGTGGAGTAGGCACCGTAACCTACCAGCAATTTTAATGCCTACCATTGTATAACTTGATATTGGTGCATTTAGAGGTGAACTAAAAGGCCCGATGAGTGAGGTTTATAAAAAATAAAATACACTTTTACCTTTTAAAGAGCTGAAGTATGCAGAAACAGTAAATCTGGCAGCGCGAAATCCATTTGCAGGGTCTCCGTCTTGCGCACCGCTATAAGGAGAAAAGAAGCTTGTAGAAGGTATCTCCATCGATGCTGTTAGTGGGTATAATGGAATTAATGGACTGATCTAAATTATTTATTATCTCCGTGTAAATGTATAAAGTGTGCATATCAGTCTCTAGGCCTTTATAAACGTATAAAGTATTCATTTTGATAGTGTTAGCTTATAAGCCTTTTAAATGTATATAAAGATATCTGCTTTATGAAGTGGCGTAAATGTTCGTTTTAATTACATTTTTTAGTAGGATTAAATAATATAGAAAAACTAAGAAAATATTTCCAATGTAAACACTAAATTTGGGTTGAAATATATTTCGTCCTGTTTTCGTACTTCGTTAAATATTTAAATCGCAACAATTAATAAAAATAATTTTGTGCGTTAAATTTTAAATTATACAGTAATAAATCAATTTAAACGAAGATAATTTTTTCAAAATGTACAGATAATTTGAATTTTAGACGAAATTATTGTCGTGTTTTATTTTTTAATTTTTAGGTACTAAATTCTTGAATGTTTCCAATATTTTATATCACATTCTTCCAAAGTCATTAATTAATTCATAAATACACTGAGATGATACATATATAAATTTTATTATCAAGGATACAAATTAGAGGTAATTCCAATAGAACACAATTTATAATTTGTGGTGACATGTGAACATTTTTCCCAATTAATTCCTTGGCCTAGCACAAAAACCGGCTCCAATATATGAGTTACTTCACCAATTCACAAAACAAATATATATATATATATATATATCCTTTCATAGCTTCCTAAATAATAAGCCCCTGAACTTCAAACCCAATTCCAATTCAACAGAATCGCTAAGTGATGATGACTGGAATGTACCGTTCGTTGCTACAATATTTTGGTGGTTCTGCATATTTTAGTGAGAAATCCAGCTTGAGGAGCCTCCCTTTGCCGTGTTCCTATTAGGAGAACAGGAGATTGTAGACGATATCCTTATCCGATGTAGGTATTTACATTAAAATACTTCAGCAACGAATCCAAATACTATTCCATTTCTTCGTCTATGTGAGTCTGAAATTCATCATATGAATATAAATATTATATTTAAGTAACTTTTAGTTTGAACTGGTTCTGAATAACACTTTATAATGGCCAAGATATTTATTCCATGTCTTATTTCTTCCCTTTCGTTATTTCCAATCAAATGTAGAATAACGCTAATTTCACATAATCTGAACGAAATAATGTGATATTCATTTGTTCTAAATTGTCATATTTTCGCTCTTTTAAGTTTCGTTTATTTTCTCATATTACTTACCATTTGTTAATATTTTGCATATTGTTTTTCACCTTTGTCATTGAGCTTCCAGTGGTCCCACAGATACAGTTTGTACATTCCTGAAATGTTACACGTAAATTCTAAAAAATTTTATAAAATATTCAACATTAAATGAAAGTGAGTGAGTAATTTTGAAAAATTATTATTATTATTATTATTATTTATATTATTATTATTATTATTGTTGTTGTTGTTGTTGTTATTATTATTAATATTATTATTATTATTTTATTATTATTATTATTGCACTACATTATTAATGTGTTCAGCAGTATTTTACTACCAAAAATAAAAAGAATTTGAGCATTGGTCAGGTAATTTCAGTGAAGTTTTATTGTCTAATTTTAGAGCATTAATGCTTGGATATGACTAAATATTTTAGGGCTTAAAACATTTTTGCCCTACAGATTATTGCGATAGTAAAATTATAAAAAAATCGCATATAAATTACAAGTATTACCTATTGAATAGCACCTTTAATTATATGAATGTGCCTTTCATGGGACATCGGCCAATATACACAATTTATTTTAAACTAAATTTGTGTATATCATTTCACAGCTCCGAACCTTTGTAAATAACGGCTAAACTACAGATAAAACTATAAAGTTTCAGAAAGAGTGAAGATGTACTTATTAAACAAAATGTTCAACTATCATGAAGGTTAAATCTTTAACATATAAGAAAGTACATTGCTATTTTCCCAAAGTTTTCTTATTACTGCAAAAACTAGTAAGCGTCTGGCGGTAACCTCAAATGGAAAGCAAAAACACAAACGAAATTTTATTTCCACAAACAATGTGTTTTTTTTTATATATTTAACTTTCCATTCTCAATGCTTACTTTTCTAAGATTAACCAAACCTACTGTATCATTCTCACTGCTGCAGTAACGCAATTGCTACTGAAATGTTCTGTGTGCTCTTCTGGTATTCTTTCTCGTTACGCAAACATAATCAAATTGCCATGAGGTGTTTTCAGATGAATGCAGAATGTTTCAGACGTCCATTTAAACTATGAATCATCCTGAATTCATGCATGACCTTTCTATCTGTTCTAGTAACCTAAATTAAAAGAGGTGCAGTTTGCACAACCAACAAATCTAACACAAGTGGATGGTCCTCCATTTTGTGCGCTGCATTAGAAGGAAAAAAAAAAAGTCCGTAGAAGGTGCAATTAAACTAATGGAACTGGATGGCCCATCTAAATCGTTTATGTTCTCCGCGTGCTTGCAGGAGGGCACATGCGAGTTTCTAGTTCTGCAAAGATAATTAATTAAATATTTTGATGGTGTTTTGCTGATCGGTATTCTGATTATATATATAACATCACCTTGCATAGATGTCATAGTATAAGATGAATTAAATAATAAAAGCTTTACAATAACAATGACGTGTGTTAGAAAACACAGAGAAAGAAAGAAATACAATTAAAAGAATAATAGATATATAGTGAAGAAGTCAAAAGCAAATATAAATTAATAGATCAAGTTTAAAGCAAACAATATAAATGAAAAGTAATGTATCACTATTAACAATGTAACTAATTTAGCATTAATTACAAGAGCAGAAAAGGACAAAACACTAAGAAAAAGTCGCAGAGCTGTAATCGCTATATTTGAAGTGCTTGAGTTGCTCTATGACAAGCAAAGGAAGAGCTCAAGTAGTTCAAAATATAAACTCTGTAACTTTTTTCTTAGTGTTTTATACTTTTCAACTTCTATAACCGTCGTTAATTTAGTTACATTGTTAATAGTGCTACATTACTTTTCATTTTTATATATAATGTAAAGTGGGATTGATTTTTATTTTGTTTAAGAGTTAGTTTTGTGGCATCTGATTAACGAATTGTACCATATTAAAAAAATCTTTTTTCTGCAAAGTCCTAATGATGCAGAACGTTAGGGCCCGAATGTTTACGACATGCTATATTTCTTATTCTTTGATATATCCATTGAAAACTTCATATGAGAATAATTTCACAAATTTTGATTAGAATTTTGTGTTCTTCATTGCATATTATTTATTTATTTTTCATTTTTATAATTTATTAATCTTTTCTCGCCATTTTTCATTATTTGGCCTTAAATAAACACATTTTAATACTTTTTCATTCGTGTGCCCTTTTAATAGTGTATAACACCCGTTTTTACTACTGGGGTACCGCAGACGATGGACACTGATGATACATAAGAAATTAAGAATTGGAAAAGGATTTTTTTTTCTTCTTTCATTCCTTTTTTCTAGGAAGGAAACGTTCCAGGCCTAAGTTTAGGGTACCTCCACGGCATTTTCCATTTATGAGGGCTGAGGAAAACCTGGATAAAACCTCAGTCAGGGAGGGCGGTCCTTGGAGAATTCGAACCTCAGATCTCCCGCTCACGAGTCCGCGCCTTAACGACATCGGCCAACTGTGGCGGTCTTTTGCACAATTTGAAAAAAATATGTTTATCACCTTACAGCGCTCAACATTCCAATTCCAATATTCCATTTAATTAACAGCTTAAGCCACAAATTTAACCTTAAACCTACAGAACTGGCAAATAATGAACTCATAATATATTTACAGTTCTCACATTATTTTTTGGTTAAGCTTTGACTTTATTATTGCTAAACGTTTGTGTCAGTATTAGCAGTAACCTGGAATAAAAGCAAGCAAAACCGCCATCAAGCTTCAACACACACTATTATTATTTAAATTTTTTTCATTTGTTCCCAAAACGCCTTACTATGCTGGGTTGCAAAACCTACTTTTCACGTTCGTTGGTCCCCTAACGCAAATGATTTCTTCTATGGTACGTGTGTCTGTGTGTCTTCTGGTTCACTTTCTCTTTCCCCAAATACTTCAGCATCTACCCCTTGCCATGAATTGCTTTCAAATGAAAACTACCAGTTATACTTTTTATGAAAATGCTAGTGTCTTCAAAATTTGATATATCATTTACAGAACTGAATTCTATAAAGCTATTTGCTGTTATCTTTATTAAAAAGTTGCAAAGCAAATTTAACATTCTGCCGTTCAAAGGCAGATGGCCAGCGTTGTAATAACTGTCAAACTATATCTTCATTTACACAATTTAATCTTTCTCAGAATAAAAGTGTTCTCTCAATGATAAGAATGAAAAATATCGTACCACTGTAATACTTCAGTTTATATGCTCAGCTAATTGTTTTCAATGTTTTCAAATGTGCAAAGTATCGTGCTAACAAACAATGGACATGAATTATTAAAAGGGTTTGATATACAATGCTCTTTTTGGATGGATGTGTTATAGTTCATATATATATATATATATATATATATATATATATATATATATATATATATATATATATATAGTGTGTGTGTGTGTGTGTGTGTACCTATAGCAACAGCTTGGAAACCTAAGCCTTCTAGACCTAACATCGCTTGCCTTGTAACAGTAAGCAAAGCAGGAGCATCAACTTTATGCACAGGCAATACATTTACTTACATCTAAGAATGGGGAAGTAAACTTGAACCATGTAAATGTATGCTATAGTTGCAGGTTCGATACTTTTATGAATCATGCCTTCAACATTATCCTCTCTTATATTCCAAACAGGGTATTATACACGTTTCATCAACCATTAACACAAATGATAAAATCATATTGGTTGCATATGTTAATTATATCTTTTAACCATTGGAGGTTACCCGAATTTATCTTTTTGTTACAAAGAATGTTTTTGATGGTATGCGGTTGAGGAAATATAACACTTCCAGCGCTTCGCAAGAAGTGATAAGCACGAGGAAATATAAAAACAATAAAGAGGAAAAGATAACGATTTCCATAGTATACCTAAGGTGCTTCTTAGATACAGTACATAAACGGAGTTGCGATTTCAAAAATTCTATATTTTTTGTAGGACAATGCACCTTCTCTAAAAGATCCTGAATTCTACTTATGTGGCGTACAGTGTTTTCCTTACCTTTTAACACATGTTCCAAAATTCTCGTTGTGTTTTCTGTATCATGTGTGTTGCTGATCTTTCACACTTATTACAGCACCACTGAACAAAATTTTGCATTACTGTTATATTCTTCAACAGGATTTAAGATTAAGTTAATGCATTCCTTTAAGGCCTCAGTATATTAGCAGCCGACATGCTACACAACAGCATATCTCAGGACTACTTTTGATGTTCTACAGCTGTGTTAACTTTTAAAATATACCCAATTTAGTAAAATATAGACAAGTGTATACATCTATAGTTATATATAAATAAGACGGCTCATAGAAAGAATTATTTTAATTCCACTTACATCTAAAAGAATATATATTCTAGCGTGCATTTTAAATAATATAAAAGATTAGCGATAATATAATATAATAAAAAATAAATGCAAAGAACATCGAATATCGTGAGTAAATCAATATATTATTAAACAAAAAGAACCAGCCTTTCGTTCTTATAAAATTGTGGAAAAAATTATAAATATTTACCTCAGAATTATGTGTTCGAACAAATCCCTCACGATGAATTGCAAGCACCCATTTCCTCACGCAATCTTCATCTATAGAATATGTTAACATATTTTCCATACGCCTAATTTCTTTTGCATTCAGTAACACAACACTTACTTTAAATAATACCACCAAAATTTAAACAGATTCTAACCGCAACTAAAGGTACTTTCTATCTGGTTGGGCCGAACTAGATGATGTCATTGTAAAGTTTATTTCTGCTTATAAACCCCCCCCCCCCCATGGTGAGTCCTACTGAACATATTCACATTGCTATAGTAAATAATATGATTTACGGACAAAAAATACAAGTATTAGATCCATACAGAATAACATCTATATTTGGGTATATATGTACATTATTCCACTAAAACCTCGTCTTCACATTGGTCTGCGCCAATATGCACAGGTTATTTTAAATCACCATGCAAATTTACATATAATTATGTATAACAATTTAAGTTTTGAAACTTACTGTGCAAAAAAAGACCTCCAAATTTGATGAACATGCAGTGTTTATGGTACAGTAGAATAAAAATATGAATAAAATGATTTTTCCACCAAAAACAGTAAAATGAACATATTGCCGATCTTATATTACTATTTCAATGAAATGTTGTCTTATTACTCAAAACTAGTGTGTGTGTCAATAGAAGCGATAACTTAGAATGAAAAAACAAGCAAACTACCAAACTTTCAATACTAACGTTATTTTGTTTCAAAAAAGTTCACTTACACTACGATGCGTTCCTTTGTTGTGTTATTACAAAGACTCTATTGCTGGACTATCACAAATAGATTCATTAATAGTTCCGAAAGTTTCAATGCGATCTTCCATTGTATTTTACCATTGCCCAAATATTTAAAAATTTACAACTTGCCACGAGTTACTTTCAGATTGGAACAATGAGATTCTGATTCCCACACACATGAACAAGAAGAATGATGAAAATATACTAAGAGCTTCTAGTTTTTTAATATTCTAATTAATAAACAGCTGCATACAATGGGGTTGCAGGGAGCCGTGGCTTGCGCGCTGCTATTAGGGGAACAGTAGTCCGAAGAAGGTATCTGTCTATCAATACGGATAGTACCTATGGTTCTAATAAATCTAAAGAAAGATTTAATTGGAATATATTGCCTGAGTTATATTAAGAAGCGCGCATGAGAGTCTTTAGTTCGTGTGTGTGTGTGTATATATATATAATGCTGGAATTCTGAATAATTAAGAAAACATTTCTCATAAACAATAATGGAAACTGGTCATTTTGGCTGATATAGCTGCGATATATAATATTTCTTACTCTCTATTATTTCCATTGCTAACTTAGAATAAGTATTTTAATATATTCTTATCCCCATGCTTACAGTAGTCCTGGCGATGCATTTTGCATACCCTTGAATGGTTGCTTGTACTTTCTCAAACATTCCACGTGGAAACATAAAATAACCAACTTTCAATGAAAGCTACTCCGAATTCAATAATAATGAACTACACAAATCAAACATTCACAAAAATGTTTTACAATGTTGAATGCAATTCTACCCAATAAAAGACAATGCCACATAAAAATTGGGATATTTTAAAATGTTTAAATGTATATGATTTGTTACTGTAAAGTTCTGCACCGTACATTAAATTGTTATACTTTTTTCATTGTGTGTGTAGTAATCAGTGTTGCTCTTGATTGAAAAACAAATCCAAAATTTGAAGAAAAAAATTAATGCATTTAGTGTTTCACACTTTTACAATATTCAGTAATATGTAAATTTAAACAAAAACAAAATTTTGAAACTGTGACCGGTTATTTGTGCTTTGGATAATATTATTGTTGTATTTTTCTATATTACGAGTAGTAAATGCTTAAATATTTCCAACCATTTTAGGCGAAAACATCTTAGTTCTGCCTATTACACAAACAGAGTGAATAGTACATGAACAACCAATTTGTTCTAAATAAATTAGAAGTAATACCGGAATGATATACGTACATTGTTCCCATTTAATGTCAAGACCTCCCACTGGGCTAGCTCCAATGTAAGGGAACTATTTTACAAAATTTCGTATCACAATATTTATATTGTACGAATGCCTGTGTTTTCGGGTCGGCTTTCCCTTTAACTAAACATTTCAGGAACTACCATTTGCCAACAACTGCCTTAAAAGAAAACATTTATTGGGCTCAACGAAGTTGACACCGAAATGTTACAAACACAAATACACCTTCCAGCTGTTTTCAAAAATCTGTTTTAAAGAGCTGCACTAAGCAGAAACAGACGCCATTGATGATGTAAAGTGAGACCCAGATTTACAGACCTTCGATTTCCGCTCTGCCATTAGAAGAATAGCATTTTAAAAGATATCTATATAATTCATTCAATTAGGCTAATAAACATGAATATTTAATTTAATTTATTTTCCGTTCATTCCGTGTATGGCGGGTTCAGATTAATCAAATTTATATAAGAACGTTTTCTTTTATATATTCTAAATGAACCTGAGTATAAGTTTACGGAAAGTAATTCGTTGCTGTCATTCCCTGCATCGGTCAATCACTCTATGTAGTTTAGAGTGTTTTATTTGATTAACCAAAAGCAAAATTATAAATAAAATGTATTATTTTAATACGCTACATATTTAACGTACTGAGTAATACTTTTCTTTACAAAGGTATTATTTTGAAAATGTGTAGAATATGTTTAATTTAGCTTGTAATATTGTATAATATTTGCACATTTTAGGTTATAAATGCTAGCTTATTTCTAGTATATTCGACCATAAGCATCTATACCTCACTATCAAAAAGACTTTGAGATATAACATGATAGATTTTTCATGTTACGAATACAGCTTACATGTATTTCTTAAGAAGTGTAATCTACATTTGTGACATACACCTATTCATCTCTTTTAATGCCCTAGACTTCCATAAGTCTAACCTAAATATAAAAAAATTACACATTCATGTCACATCACTAACCTTTCAGCATTTTTGATAACTTTCATCCATTCCAATAATAAACAGCTGACCAGCATATATATACAGTTTCACAATTGTAAAGAAATGTCTTTATTTATCGAGATTTTACAACTGCAGAAGTAGTAAATGATAAACATATATTAAGTATATCGTTTCTTTATTTATGTTTTGGTGAAGTTATGCTCTTAATAATGCAAACATTGTGTAAATACCAATTGAAACGGCAAGGGAAAACTAAAATCAAGGGAATAACCCAGCAATTTTTAATTCTGAAGTTACATTTTGTTAAATAATTAACTGTTCTCCTATGACCCATCCTTTTACGGAATAATCAAACTACAGTCATATACTGGTTGCTACAGGAACAAAACAGGATAAGTTAATGCTCATGATTTTCTCTGTGTCCTCTTTCGGTCAGTTTTCCTGTTTCCCAAACATGCACACGTTCATTAATTACTTATAATATATATTTCCGGACATACTTTTTATATGGACTATTTTTCCCTCCGAAACCACTAAATATACCTTGCAGTTATCTAATATCCTTATTAAAAGGTAAACACAGCAAGCCTATGGGGCTAAACACCATTGGAGGAGCCTCTCTTATGTGCGACTTTATTAGGAGAACAAGATTTTGTAGAAGGTTTCTTATTCTTACTCCTTCGTTTAGTTAGGCTAATGAACGTTTAAACATATAATGAAGATGAGCATGAACTCGAAAGCAATGCTTTCACTTTCTTCAAATATGTCCCAATAACATCCTGGCATTTTGCGTGGAGCTTTTAGCAAAAAAGTAATTTTTAAATCACATTGAAAAAATCGTTTTTATGAGATAATTATAAAGCGTACGTTTGTTTTCATATTTGTATACCATGTATTATTTCGTTCCTTGTGTGTAGTATTCAATGTTACAATTAAATGGGTAAATAGTTTAGAATTTATATTAAACTATTAATATTTTCTGTGTCAAAATATGAAAGTACTAACCAAATTTTAAACAATGTAAATGTTTAATAATCTACCTTTTTTTTGGTATTAGGTCATATTGTTGAATATTTTCATCTTTCTTGCGTACTAACATTGGATTTTTTCTTACATTTTTCTTACATTTTAGGACATTGTCATCCTATTGATCATGACTAATTGCTTGCCTCTAGAGAGCTTTTGTTTATATTCATTACAGAAACTATGTTTCAACAAAAGCGATAACAGAACAAAAGACAAGGAAAGAAACAGAAAATTTAAATGCATTTATTTTCTCCCTTTTGGGATAGCCTTATTTCTTTGAAGAATAACAACTGTAACAGGAATCAATGTTGGAAACAACACCGCTTACGTTGAAGTGTTTTCAGAAGCATTAGATATTTTGTATATACATTTTACAGTGAATAACCCTAACCCAGACATCTTAAACATTTTCAATAAACTAATTTAAGGGGCTACCATATGAATAAGCAGCCAGGATTAGCTAATTGTTCTGTAATACGAAAAGGTGAGGGGCCTGCGTTACTATTACTCTGTGTATGTATAAACTATCACTATCCCATGTAGGCAGTTAGGCTACTGAACCTGAACGACGAATCTAAAACGTTTTTTTCGTTGTCTGCACGATTCTGATGAGCATGTACCAGATTTTCATTTTTTTTTTTTTTTGTATTTAAATTAAATATTTTTGTAGTTTTGCATTGCTGATATACATTGCATAATCCGCCATAAATACCCGTTTTGAAGCTTTATTTTTAATGTATTCGATTTTTAAATTTAGAAAAACTAACAAAGGATTTCTTCGACGTGCTCTAATGCAGTGATGATTATAGCGGACTAAAGTGGTAGTGGCACACATTTTTCTAATGATTATAAATTGTAATTAAACTACAGAGTACAGCCAATTTTTTTTTCTGATATACCGACATTCCGCTCGCGTAATGCCTCGGGCTCTTATTGAGCCAGGGCCAATACACAAAGGTTCTTTTACACTACTATTTCATAACAGTAAACTTCTGAATGTTATTTATTGCATAACTTGGATCTTCCTAACAATACAAACACTTTGCCTCCGATGAACATGTAGTTTTGGAAAGCAAAACAATGCATTTAAGTGAAAGTCTGAAAGTGCAGAAGTGTTAAATACTAAAAATAAAATCCTTTCCTGATGCCTTCTTTTCCCGAATAGTAACGAGCCCACAATCTCAACGTCATTCATGAATAGAGTGAGTCCAGCTGTCTGCTCTTCTGTCCACTTTCCCTTCTCACACTATTGCAAAATCTATGGGGGCTTTCAAATCAAAAATGTATTTCCAGAATTCACTTCATTAAGATACATGACATCAACAGACCAACTAATTATTTTTGGTAACCTTATTGAAAAAGTGGCGCCCTGCAGACAAGCACGGTGCAGCACTACCTATCCTCGTACTTTTGATACTGGTGGGAGAAGCCTTCATATGAGCGCTCCTATTAGGAGGACAGGAATATGCAGAAGCTATCAATATCCAATGCAGAAACCTTGGCTAAAATATATAAGCTGCTAATATTAACACTTTTTTTATTTCCGTACGATGGCGGGATTTGAACCTCCTTACATTTTTAATACATTTCATTTTAATGCGTAGTCAGCAATTATCATGTTCCGACTCTCTTGAAAACGATAATTTTAATTTCAGTTTCACTATAACTCAATTTAGCGTGCCCATTTTTCTCGTCTTTTCGGGGTTTCAATTTCTGATACTTTTGGCATAGAAAGTTCTGATTACTTCGTTTTAAGCATTATACAATTTCCATATTGGATAATAAACTTTCTGTGATTATCACTAACTATAACTGATCATGAGCACAAAGAGCTAGGAAAACCTCCAGATATTGTGGTTACGGATATAAATTAAAAGTGTAATTATGTTAACACGAGCGGCACTAAATGAACTTGGAAGCACTAGTGTCAGTTCATGATTACATAACATATCATCTCCTGTGTAGAATAAACTAGATGAGCCGTCTAGTATCCTGGAAATGCCTTGGATTGAAATGTACCCAAATAAAAATGTATTATTCAGAACTGTTCTATAATTTCTTCTTTTCTATCAGTCATGCTTCAATTCTGTGTTAAAGTAGACTTTATCATCCCATAGTCTGTAGGTACCTTGGAAGATAAGCAGAAATCTTATTTAGATGGCAAGACGTAAAACCGCTCTACAGAAAGTTCGAGGTTCATGCCCAAGAGTTAGCAATGCTAAACAATTACTGAAATTTGCAACAGAATATGTATTTTTAGTCTTAGATATTCAAAAGAAAATAAATGGGATTAAAGTTTAGCAGTGCTCAATGTCATAAATTTTTACTAATATATTCTTTTTGTTGCGAGTTGCGTGCAAATGCTTATTACAAATGAGAGTCAAATATACATATTTATTATGTTAATGTGGATACAAACAACGAAGTGGACTTGGATACAGTATAGTCAATGCGTGATTTGATAGTATATTATCTCCCGTACAAACTATTAGTTGGACTATGCGAGTACGATCTCTTAATTACCTACATGTTTTGAGTTATTTTCTGAAAATATTCCAGAATTCCCTATTTTCTACATATAGTTAAATGGTCTATTAAAATACACTTTATCCTCAAAATATCTAAATCCCTTAAAACATGAGCCGGTGTAGTGGAAGGATTTGCCTTTCATTTAGATGGGTTTAATTGATTGATAGATTTATTTATGGACGTTCTTTAACATCTCAGTTCATCAGCGTTCCATTCTACTCAGGGTGTGAAACGGCCGACTAATTTTCTTCAGAGGCCTCTCTTTCATGGTTGAGATTCTTTTATCGTGCCGTAAATGTACGACACGGGACCCACAGCTTTACTTCTCTTCCGAAAGAGCCATACTTAGGATTTTTACGCCCGAAAATTTCGATGGGCACATGTAAAATTGTCACATACTATGTCCAGTTTATGCCCCCAACTAGGAAAAGTGTGGAGTAATTCTTATTAAAATACTAAATCCATGTGTGAATTTTTTTAGCTTCTCCAATGAAAATTACTGAAATTGAAATGTTGCACTATTCTATGTCATAATAATTGCCATATAGCTTTATTTTATTTATAATTTTTTTCATTTTGGTTGGAAGAGAATCTAATGTGAAACCTTCAATGAAAGAATCTGAAGTTTATGTCTTTACTCTTGATAAGTGAACCAACTTTCGAAACATACGTCAAAAATTACTAATAGCAGGTCGAACATCTTTTAAGTATGAGGAAATAAGGGCGGACAGCCACAGCAGTAACCGAAGAAAACATCAATTTCGTGGAGAAAATGTTCAGAGGAGATCCACGTTTCATACCTGGACACTAGGCAACCTCAAAGATTGGATTTGGAGTGTCGCAAAAATATGATTTCCTGAGGGCAGCAAGATTTCATTCCACTGGATGTCCTAGTATCTTTCGCAGGGTAAAAGGACACCCAAGTGTAATGGTGGCAAAAATGCTACAGAATTTCAATAATGGTAACTCTCGCAATGTTTTTGAAATCATAACAGATGATGAGACATGGATTTACCAATATGACCCAGAAAAAATCGCCAGTCTTTAATATGGGTCTTCCCTCATGATAATCCACCTGCGAAGGTCAAAATGGCAAGAAAAGTTTGATAGTAAATTGTGGCTACATTTTGGCACAACGAGTGCCTCTAGAGAATCAAAGATCGGTCACTACGCAATGGTACACAACAGCTTCACTCTCTTGGTTGTTTCAAAAGTGCGGGAACAGCGGCCAAGAACTGAATTAAAAGGAATCTTGTTGCATCATGACAATGCATCTGCCCACACTGCCCATGTGGCGTTAGATGCTCTTCAGGTGGCCCCTGTTCAACTGTTGACCCATCCTCCCTACAACCCGAACCTAGCATCCTATGACTACTTCCCGTTCCCTATGGTAAAAAACCGACTGTAGGAGAAGTGGTATTTTATCACCGGAAAATCCTTTTGCAGAGAACGATAAGAGATTCGATTCAGTAGGCGAGAACGACTGGACTCAGACCATTCACTCGTGGTTCTCAAGGATGGGAAGATATACACAGGCTGAGGGAGAGCACTTTGAGAAAATGCGATGGTAAATTTCGAAATAAATATTTTCGACGGCCCGTGTCTAAAAACAGTCTGAGTAACCCTCGTACTTATACGTTCATGTTTAAACCTTCCCACTTGCATTACATCTGCAACTTTGCAACATGCCTTTCAGTTTTCCAGAAAATTTCTGTAGGAGGCAAACCATACATTCATGTAAAGAGGGAATTTGTCCTGAATTTTTTTATTTTCCTTCAATTCAAACAAATGATTTTCTGGATCTTTCTGCACTGAATACAAGTCTGTTTCAAAATATTGTCCTTTATAGTACTGTCGACCAAACGCCTGAAATTATAAATTGAAAAACCGGAGGACTTTCTATAAACCTCCATTTTCATTGCCCAATGCTTCTATTCATATGCTCAGAAACAATATTCCAGAGAAACATCGTTATATTTCCCTGCCCTATGTCGGTGAATGTGGTTTTCCTCTAGTAGTCGCTGCATTGTTTTTCCTAACTGTTAAGACAGGAGCTGGTTTCTTTCCTAGTTCTTCACCTTCACAACTGGTAGTTTTGAAAGCACTTTATTTTCATGGCAACAGAAGGAATGCCTTGCATTTGTTTCACCATCAGACGTTAATTTAGATTGATATAGGGAATTGCTTTAAATCGGATAATCCTATGACTTCTTCTTCTTCTTCTTCTTCTTCTTCTTCTTCTTCTTCTTCTCTAAACATGGATACAATAATTTCATTGGAAAGAGTAGGTAATAAATTATCAGCTTCTAATTTTCCTTTGTCTAGCTCACACCATAAGCTCAATTATAGAAAAATTCACAAAACAACAATTTATGTTGTCATCCAAATATCCATTATACAAAATATATATATTTGCTATGCAGTTTATGATTTAGTAAATTTTAACAAGAGTCCCTTGCTGTACCGCATGTGACTTCAGAGTAGTAAATTTTTATACAGTTCTCAAAAAAATATTTATTTTTATGTTGTAAATATCAGGAAAGCATAGAGAGCTTAAATACACTTTTCTTATAATGTATAACTCCTATTGACTGGGTAGTAATGTACCTGTCAAGGGAATATAATTACTGAAAAAGAAGACTAGCAGGTCCAATAATGCAATACAAAAACTGATCTCCATTTGAAAAGGGATGATGACCAGAACACCAATTTATACCTGGGTAGAAAACTCAAACTTCCAGTTCAAAGAGGTTAATATAAAATCAGGGACAAAATAAATGCTAGAAAAATAAAATATGATGGTTGTTACTTGTAAGCTACTCTGGGCAAGAGAAAGATAAATTTCTAAATATTATTCAAGTCCTACAATGCAAGAACGGTGTTCAGTTCAAATAATATATCGGCTATAAAGAGTGCTAAGTTACAATTTAACTAAGTTTCCATGATCTGGTCTAAATGTGTAGTTAAAATAAAACGATATCAATTCTTTAGAGTTAAATTTAAAATTCACCCAACAAAAGCATTTAAACTGTAGTATGCAATGTGTAAATTAACAATACTGTGTTATGAGACATAGTTAAGTACACTATAGACAAAAAATGCGAATTTGCATACCAAGTACTTTTATGAGAAACAAATACATAAAATGTAATTTTAAATCGAAAATTAAAATTAAATTTCCAAAAATTAGCGAGGAAATAAATGCTTCATTTATATATTATATAAATGAAAAGTAATATAAAACTAATAACAATGTAACTAAAATAACAACACCTCGAAAAGCAGAAAGGGATAAAACACTAAGAGAAAGTATCACATTTGTAATTGCTATATTTCGCGTTGTTTCAGTTCTTCTATGACAAGAAGACAAATTGTGTGCGTGTGGATTGTGGTGCTATTATAGTGTGAAACCCCCACGAGTGGCTGATGCTGTTAAGGCGCGGAGTCGCGGGTGGGAGGTCTGGGGTTTAATTCCCGCCAGGATCGTCGTAGCTGACTGAAGTTTTTTTTAGTTTTTTCCCCAGTCCGCAAAAATGACAAATGCCGCGGAGGTACCCTAAACTTAGGCCTGGAAGGCTTCTTTCCTTAAAAAAAAATCCCAATTTACCATTAAATTTCATGTATCGTCAGTGTCCACGCCTGTGGTACCTTAGTAGTAAAAACGGGCTTTAAACATTACTCAAAAATATAGTGTGAAACATATTTTTCCAAACAAAGCAACACAATAAATATCAATGTGTAAATAACGGAAGAAGTCGTCAATCCTGCCATACTAAATACTGTCTCTTATGAGCACCATGTTAGTTAAGTCATTATTTTATTATGTTTCATTTTGTAACATAGTTACAAGTGAAACTTTGTCTATATCGTGAACCTCGAAACATATTTCTACTCTTTACTTTAAGTCAGGACCGACTTTCTTAGGACGATCTTACTAAGAAAGATCGTCTTTCTTAGGACGAACAAAAAAAATTGTACCATGAAAATGAGAGAAGACCTGATGTATGGGCTGTTAACCGTGTAGTATCAAAGATATTATGCACCACAAGTTTGTTACGGATGAGCGGGAGCAGAAACATGAAAGGAAACAGCTGGAATGAAAAATATATGTCACTAGCAAAATAACTACTAGCATATGATTTACTGAAATTATTTAAAAAATATGAATCAACGCTATACAAAAGAGGAAAATGTTCAACTACATAAATGACATGGTCACTCTATATTAAACAAAGGCTTTTGACAAGATTATTATACATAAAAAGGTTCAAAATATAAATAAAAATAACCCTTGAAAAATAAAAGTTACTAAATGAAGAGCGTAATGCATTTAACATGTGTAAAATCATACAATGAACGACGCTAATGCTACTTGATCGAAAGCACAACGCAATAATGTTCTTAACGGCGGCAGGAAAGAACTTAAGACAACAGGCAAACATGGTAATGCATGGTAAATAAAGTTTAATAAAGCAGTAATCCCGCTTAAGTAGTCTGGAACAACATTTTCATTTCGTTTCCTTTTAATGAGAGTAAACGATCACATTTTGTATATTGCACAGCTATTTCCTATTAACATTAAATATTAAGTTGTATTAACTCAATGATAACTTCATGCAAATATTCAAACTGTCAATCTTCTGTTTCTAAACAACGACGATATCTTCGCAACTGTAATCTATGCACTCCGTGCACACCTCCAGTTTTTACCCACTTCCTCCCATGCGACATGAATTTTGGCTAACAGTGTCTCTTCTATCGTGAGGGAATTCCATGCATTAATGATTTCAAGAGCACTCACAGAACAAGTCTATGGGGATGACACATAGGAGTACCACGATCAATGTATCTATGTGGAAAAGCCCCATATCCAAATTCTAAAGAATTTTCAGGAAAATTTGCTGATGCGCCATTATGTAGATACATCAAATTATATAAAACTAATTTAGTAAAATGGGATACGCTTCACAATTTTATAGAAGCCATTTAAAAAACGATTGCCTTCGGGAGTAATCAGCTGATGTTAGAGCTTGAACTTGTACAAACGCTAGAGATGCACATGTTGTTTATGTACAATTCTCCACACAGTAAGATGGTCGTCATTCAATTGGAGAGATGCTTAAGTAGCGCATTCAAGAACTCGCTCTTCAAAAAGTACAGTTCCTAAAGATCCCCTACATCCCGTTTCATACAACCTTGATTAAAAGCTGCCAGGTTCCCTTTCACGTTGTTATACTGATCTGTGCGTTCCATGATGAGGGTTATGGCGATTAGTATATATTTTTTTTTCCATAAATATGGAGAGCAACCTTTGAACTCCTTCCAGTTCTTTCATAAGTCGAAACTAATTCCATTTTTCAACAATGATTAAATATAATGAGCTGTGCAATAATTGCATTTTTACAGTTACTTGTTTTCAAAACACAACTTTAAATACATAATGTAGATGTGTTCGTAGTCAGGGAGTAATATGCCTTGCAGTGTTCATGAAGAGGGTCAGGTCATCTTGTGTGAATGTATTGTTTGCAAAGGTAATATCCCTATCGTCCCTTTACCTGAAATGAAGGACCGTGGTACATCAAGTATGGATTTTCTTGGCAAATACAATACCAGATTATGAAGACACCTTTTGTTTTTATTGTGCACGACAACTTTATAACGTTTTCTGTAGTTTGTTTAATGGCACGCGACAAATCATTATGCTTCACTACATAATTTCAAAAAGCATGGGATTTACCAATCTGTGTGTATGTGTGTGTGACTGCGTGTGTGTGTGTGTGTTTTTCGAGGATACGAGATATAATATCTCACTATTCGAAACATTAACTATACCACTGTTGTTTTCCATCAATGTCCTCAGAAACATTGACCGTGCCAGATATCCAAATCAAAGCTAATTTCTAAAATTAGCCTAAAATTACTCAGATTTCATTCACAGTTTGCCACTCTGCCGAAACATTGGAAGTTAGAGGTTATTTTAATGTTCCTCTAAAGTTCGTTTGAGTTAAGTTATATTTCCATAATGTGTGCAAACTTTCGTCATCCCAAAACATTTTAATTATTTTATATACAAAATACTGTCATTGTTAAGATAATTGGCTGCAGAATGCCATCGATTATGATACATATGCTCAAGTGTTAATTTGATACGCCAAAAAATAGAGATAAGCAAAGAACAGTGTTTCTGGCGAGCTTCATATTAATGCAAGGTGGGTGATGAGAATTTCTACTTTGAACATCTCCTAAACGAGTGACATTATATATACAGTAGTGTGCTCATAAATATGTATGAAACAGTTAGTATTAGAATTGTTGTTATTCTGTTTACTCCGAAATGGATATACATTTGACTTCAACTTTCTGTCTTGGTAATATAAAAACATATTTATTGATGTGGCTCTGGTACTAGGAAAAGAAAAATATATATTTTTATTACTTGTTTCACTATTTGAGTCAGCGACCTCAAGTCTTACGTCAGGTTGAGCCAACTGTTCGGAATAAGAATTTTCAAAGATTAATGCAAATTATTAAGGTGTTAAGTTTCATTAACATGTGTTCCTGTAGTATTGTAAATAGCCCAAAGCTTTTTTGGACCTTTGTATGTAAAGTAACAAAACTATTCTTTAAATTGTTATCATTTTATATTACTTATTTTGTGTCGGAATAGTTTGTGTAAGTATATAATTAGTTTGTGTTTAATGTGGAAAACACAATTGCAGCGTTGCTTTGCTTTAGTTCACTTCTATGTCGGTTATATCAATTTAAAAAATGATGAAATTATTTGAGTTACGGAACACTTAAGCGCTTCACCTGATACACAAAAGCGCTCTGCCGTCTAGTAATTCAATGGCCATCGCTGTATAATTGCTGTACTTTTATTCAAGGCAAACATTACAAATGAATTAATTAATTTTCTATGACAGCAACACAATGTAGGTTCCAAAGTGCGTCGTCGCCAAATTTTAACTTTAGAAAAGTATCGGTAGACGAAATAATTTACACAGCTACCAACCGATAATCATCTGAATAACATAATTAGCTTCACGGCCGAAGGTTAAATTCTTAACGCAACTTATATTAGTGAGCAAATTATTTATATATATTGAATTAACAATGTTGGTGTTTAGGTGTTTATTAGCTATCTTATGGGAATGGCACACGACGCATTATTATTATTATTATTATTATTATTATTATTATTATTATTATTATTATTATTATTATTATTATTATTATTATTATTATTATTATTATTATTATCATCATCATCATCATCATCATCATCATCATCATCATCATCATCATTATTATTATTATTATTATTATTATTATTATTATTATTATTATTATTATTATTATTATTATTATTAATATTATTATTATTGTTATTGTATTTATAATTATTATTATTATTATCGTTGTTATTATTATTATTATTTTTATTATTATATCACCATGTGTGGAATATAATACCAAACTGCTTAATGATTAGAGGTGTTCTTTTATACAAGTCATTAATTTTATTTATATTTCATATGCGAGAACTTTATTTTACTTTTACACATTAATATATTTCCTAAAATAAAACCGGTCTATTATTGAGAATGCTACAGTAACATATCCAACTTTAGTTAGCTACCTATCTAGCAAGAAGAAACGTGCAAATATGCACACCTCGCGGACCGGACATCCCCGAGTGAATTGTGTTTGGCAGTACTAGGAGAACAGAATTACGAAGAAGATAACCGATGCATGCAGTATTGCTACAAATTCTAAACAGCCTATCTAAAAGCGGAGATTTTGTTTCCCGCATGATTGCACGGCGCCTGTATATCACTTTCTTAATCTTCAGATGCTTAGAGCTTTAATATTTAGGGAGCTTCCCTCTTGAAATGTATTCTGACTTTGATTATAATTAATCGTTATAACCGAATTTAGTCTATGCATGCATTCCCCAATTTCCTTATTTTCCACTATTACGTAGTGGGAAATTTAAACAAAAATTAGAGGATTTTAGTGATTTATATATTGAGAATTCCAATACATAAATATACTTGTAAATTTTACCTTAAGTCAGTAGCACTAATTATAAACAGGGAGCACAAAAGCTGATGAACACGAAAATCCAAGAACCAAACGGCATTATTGAAAGCTGTTTAATCGTTAGGAAAGACACAACGGAGATATTATTATTTTAATTATGAAGTAAGTGTGTGAGTAAGAGAATGAAACTAAACAACATAAAAGAGCAAAAATAAATACACAACATTAAAGAGCAAAAATAAATACACAAGACGAACATAATAAATTACATTTCCAATATTTCATTATTAACTAAAGGGGGAAAATTAAGAATATTGAGGGGGAAAAAACAAATAATTCGGAGTAGAAATAATATGTGAATAGTTATAAAATAAATATATTTATGGGCATACTATTTTTTAAAAAACTTTGTTAACCGTTTTACACATGTAGCTGCAATAAGATTTATGAAGTGTTTTTTAAATTAGAATATAAATAATCTATCCATAGAAAAATACTAATAAGGTTATAATGTGTGCTTTAATTAATGCCAAAAATTACGAAAATTCTCTCAGCTAATTTGTCGTACTTTTTATATGACAAGACAATAATTGTGAAGAATTAATTAATTACTGAAGACAATGTAGGTTCCAAAGTGGGTCGTAGCCAAATTTGAGCTTTAGAAAAGCATCGCTAGACGAAGTAATTTACACAGCTATTAAGCGATAATCATTTGAATAACATAAGTACCTCCACGGCTGAATGTTAATTTCTTAACGCAACTTATATTAGTGAGCAAATTATTCATACAAATTGAATTTAAAATTTTGATATTTATTAGCTATCTTATGGGAATGGCACACGACGCATAAAAGAATGCTTATTATTATTATTATTATTATTATTATTATTATTATTATTATTATTATTATTATTATTATTATTATTATTATTATCATCATCATCATCATCATCATCATCAGCATCATCATCATCATCATTATTATTATTATTATTATTATTATTATTATTATTATTATTATTATTATTATTATTATAAAATCAGCAGGGTGCTACGTGTGGAATATAATACCTAACTGCTTTATGATTAGAGGTGCTGTTTTATTCAAGTTATTAATTATTACTTATATTTTATATGCCAGGACTTTATTTTAATTTCACGCATTAATATATTTAATTAAATAAAACGGGTATATTATTGAGAATGCTATAACAAAATATCCCACTTACATTAGCTACAAGAAGGAAGGTGTAAATATGCACAACTCGCAGACCGGTCATCCCTCGGGTTTTGGGTGACATGCCTGGGCTGGAGGGGCAGAGGCAGGAACTGGTCTGGTGAGGGAATGTTGCGGTGAACATATCTTATTCTGAATTGAGTGTGGCTGTACTAGGAGAACAGAAGTACCAAGAAGATAAACGATGAAGTCAATATTTCTGAAAGATCTAAACAGCCTATCTAAAAGCGGAGATTTCGTTTCCGCGTGATTGCACGGCAAATATAGGACACTTTCTTAGTGTTCAGATGCATTGAGCTTTAATATTTAGATAGATTCCCTCTTGAATGTGCTCTGACTTCGATTATACTTAGTCATTATAACTGAATTTATTCCATGCATCCATTCCATAATTTCCATATTTTCTATTATATAGTTTAACATTTAAAAAAATATACAAGGATTTTAGTGTTTTATATAATGAGAATTCCAATACATAAATCTACTTGCCAAAATTACAATAGTGACACCAATTATAAACTGGGAGCACAAAAGCTGAAGTACACAAAAATCCAAGAAAAAAGATTCATATTAAAACCTATTTAATCGTGAAGTAAGGCACAACGGAGGTAGCATTAGTTTAAGTGAGTGACATGAAACCATACAGCATGAATGGGCAAAAAATAAATACACAACGGGAATAAAATAAATTACAACCATACATTATTTTATATTTTATATTATCTAGAGGACGAAAAGTAAAAATATTGAGAGAGAAAAACCCAACAAATAGTTCTGGGCAAAATTAACATTTTAATAAATATAAAAATATATTTATAAGTATGCTGTTCCTAAAGAAGCACAATTTGCTAACAACGTTTTACACATGTGGCTGCAATAATTTTTGTGAAGTATTTTAAAAACAATAATATGAATAATATATTTGTAGAAAAATGCCAAGTAAAGTGTATAATGCGTGTTTTAATTACTACCAAAACAAACGAAATTCCTCTCTTAAATAATTCTGTGCGTTTGAATGCGTCTGTAAACATATTTTGCCATATAGGATATCTCAATTTTCATTAGTTGTTCATCAATATTTTCTAAACTTAATTCTAAAATACTTGAAATTTCTCTCTAACGGATCTATCATATTATGAAATTTAGACCACAAGGAGCGATTCATGTGACTGTGTGACTTAATAGAAGAGACTTTACCTTGTGATTCTGAAAATCCTTATGTCCGTGACCGTATCAAATACAATTTTCTTTACTTTATTACGTAATCCAGGAATAAAAATAATCAATTCCTGTTTTTCAGTTACTGTTTGCAACCTTTGCTTTCGAATTACTTCCACACCTCTGTTCAAAGATAACTGCAGAAAATATTATAGTGCGAAATGCCACCTTACGTGAGATACTGTGCAAACGAAAATACCTGCTGCGACATTCCTTTACTCTGCCTTTTTGTTACCATGCAATCGTATTAGGTCGCCATGTGTGTGTGTGTTATTTAACACATGATTTCTCATGTTTTTACAGTTGTATACTGCATGTAAATGAAATTTTAAGCAAATTTATACACAATTTCCATCCGCAAATGCTTCACAAATAATAAATGAGCATCCCTAAATTCTTGAAATTATTTATTGCGAAAACTGAGTGTCAACAAAATCGGTAACATAGAACGGAAACAAGGATAAATTTCAATAAGTTTAAATAAAGATATCTATAATTCGCATTTAATATATTTTGACTAGCCGCTAAATACCTTTATAGTACGGTTGCGACGAATTTACTTTATAATTGGCTTTGTTTTCATGATGCCAAAATCTTTCTCGTGTGTGCTGACACAAAGCGTTTAATGGTTTCATATTTTTTTTCCACAATTCTATATTATGTCCTAAAGATATTCTTGATGTTTAGACCTTGGCTAATAGATTCCTTCACATGCTTTAATGTGTGTAAACTATCTTCACCTACAAATAAAAAATAAAAATATATAAAAATGCAATAAAATGAACGTTTTCAATGCTATTTAAATACTGTAAAAGTTCATATTTGAAAGGACGCGTTGCTCACAGTGAGAGCTATGATACCTTTTATAATGTTGCTTGCACTTTTATTTAACCTTCGAATGCTAATATTTTGAATAAATAGAATATTTTACTAGGTCGTTCTCTTGGACAACAAGTAATGCACTTTGCATGATTTGTGAAATAAATATCTGGACATATTTGAATATACCAACGCAAATCGTTAATGCACCAACCCGACGCCACTGCGAATGAACAATTGTGTATGATATCGAGAATATCTAACACACTCCTCATGCCAAAGGTCACAGTTCAATTACCATAAATGTGCTGGTAAAGGTTGGGCTTGCCTGTGTTAATGGCTTTTTAACAGCCGTCTTTCAGGCAGGTACAAATTACATGTCTAAGTTTTTATGACCCTAAAGCAGATATATGACGACCTGATTCAGAATAAGAAATGTTCCTACTCTCCTTTCAAACAATTACATTGAAACTTTGGCAATTGTTCGCGTCAGGCAATTGTGTCCCCCTTCTCTTTCAAAGAATGGATGAATAGAGCTCTTTCGCCAGTTAACTGCTGTTGTCTTTATTTCTTTTAGTTCTGGCGGCACTAATGGAATGAATAGAATGAAGTATCACGTACAGTGAACAGAGTTGTCCAGAATCCAGAGATGGCACACTCTATTAAAGAAGAAAAAATGTATTCTGTTCGTGTATTTAGGTAGATATTTGTAACGAAAGCGTTAATTTGTGACTATGTTTTGTGTGTGCAGAGACAATATCATAAAATCCAAATTATATGTTAAAATATAATATGATATTAAAGCAACATGATGTTCTACATATAAAGATATAAAACCAATAATAAAATAACAGAAACAAAAATGTTGTGTGGCGTTTGAACTCCAAAGCTATGCTGAAGTGCAATCCTTTTTAAACCGCTGGGCCACCACCACCCTGCCCAAATGTAGGCTTTCAAGATGGTTATGAATGTGACCATTACGCTTGTAGGCAAAGCGCGCAGTGGTTCCTGGTGGTGTAGTGGTTACCATACTTGCCTCCTACACCCAAGACGCGGGTTCAAACCCGCCCAGGACCGATGGATTTTTTCGGGCCTAAAAATCCTAAGTATGGCTTCCTTCGTAAGGGAAGTAAAGCCGTGGGTCCTGTGTCATACATTTATGGCACGAAAAAGAACTTCAACCCAGAAAGAGAGGCTTCTGAGCAAAATTTGTCGGCCGTTTCACGCCCTTAGTTGAATGGGACGCTGATGACCTGAGATGTTAAAGAGCTTCCATAAATAATAAAAAAGCAAAGTAGGTTGTTAAGGCAGCATTTATAATCCTCCCTGAAGTTTTCCGATCAACGTAGAACCTGCATGATTCGTTTTATATATCAAAGGGCACACACACACACACACACACACACACATATATATATATATATATATATATATATATATATATATATATATAAAGAAATGTCCCCATACTTTGAAGATAAAAATTTCACTATAGCTTCACATATATGCTCTTACATATTCCTTCCACTTACATCGGAAACAGGGGTAACTACCACAAAAATGAATAATCAAATGCACTTGCTAATTGGAAGATAAGGACTAAAATACAAAAATTAATGAAATACAATTGTTAAACTATGTACTTATTTATTTAATAAATATATTAAAAGAGATTAATTTTCTGCTTGCGTAAAACTAAGTAACGTGCGACCAGTATATAAAATAGGCGACATAATTTAACTATTCACTATACATCAATAACTTTACTTTCAAACACAGAAAATGTTTGAAAATCAAATAGTAGCTAGACTTCCAAATGTCTGCAGACTTAAGATAAACAATATACTTTTCGCAAAGCTATGTCTATAACAATAGCAATATCAGCATTTATGTAAAAATTAGAAATAAATTAAAATGCTTGTGCAGTGTTTTTTTTCTCTCTCTTTTAACGTTCAACTGTATAAATGACATTTCATTGATACAAAAGATAGAATATTATGGAATAAAAGGAATAACTAAAAATATAATTTATTCTTATTAAAATAGAAAACAACTTAAATAAATTTAATTTCAAAGAGGAAACAATTAATTACCTTACAAATAAGACTATAAAATTGTTAAGTATGGACTTCCACAGGGAAGAGTTCTAGGCCCATCATTATTTATCATGTGCACAAACGAATTCCAACTACGTCATATATATATATATATATATATATATATATATATATATATATAATTACATATGAATAAGACACCACAGCTATATGCAGTGGAAAACAATAATGAAATATTAATGCAAATTTTACTTAAGGTAAAGACCAACTTGCTAAACTATTTCAATGCAAAAAATGTCAAATGCAATATGGATACAACAAAACCAGTATATATAGTATTGATATATATATATATATATCATCAAACAGAACATATGTTCAGCCAGCTATAAATAGCCACTGCATATCAAATTCAAACAGACCAATTCTTAGTAATGTATCGAAATAACACATTGTTTTGGCCATATCTCATTGAATATATGTAATACAATTAGTAAACCAATTTACATACCTTGATATTTCAAACAGGTGATAAGCAATTACTGAAAATGGTTTATAACGGAATTATTCAACCATACATATCTTATAGTAGTGAAAGTTTAGGAAGTTGTGCAGCAATGTATTTTAAAAGAGTACACTGCAAAAAATATGGGGGCAATTTAGAACTTAAGGACCACAGAGTCCTGTGTAGGCGGGTTGATTCAGAATAACATACTTTTCATTCTTTATATGAATCCAATGCAATATTATTTGCTCCTCATAAATATCCTTTTAAAACTAGCAATATCTATGAACGTAACAGAAAAACAAAGATTATTATAGGGCAAGAACAAACATGAAAATTATGGACGAAGTTCCCAGGATTCAAGAAGTACTTTCATTTATTGGTTAACCAAATCATATTAAACAATTTCAACGGGATAAAGAATTCAAATACAATGGAAATATTTTGACACTAAAAGGTGTGTACTATTTTAATGATTTATAGATAAAGCTCGATAAGGGGTGTGTAACCATGTACAAATTCTGAGTGTAGAAATTGACAACATCCAACAGGTGCCCCTACCCTCCATTATTAAATATCATTTTCATTCATAAGTCTATCGTCATCTCGATGATGTATGAACGCTCTTTAACTTCTCAAGTCATCAGCGTCTCGTTCAATTCAGGGAGTTAAACAGATTAAAATTTTGCTCAGATGCCTCTCATTTCAAGTTTGAGGTCCTTTTACACGCCGTAAATGTACGACACGGGACCCACGGCTTTACTTCCCTTCCGTAGGAAGCCATAATTAGTATTTTACGCCCGAAAAAATGCATCCCCCTGGCCGAAATTGAACCCGCTATCTTGGGTTTAAGAGGCAAGTATGGTTACCACTACACCCCCAGGACAGACACAGTCGTCTTAGAGACGCATTTTGGGGGCATGCGATTTCAGAGCTCCATCCAAGTGATCTCCAATAATGATGTCATTCATACACCTTCCAGTTGTTACCAACATAGTTTAAAGAGCTGCAATATGCAAAGCCTGTGTCTGTTAATGCGAAACCCAGGTGGTGGCCTCAGTTTCCCGTGCTACTATTAGAAGATTGATTTAACATCTCAGGTCATCAGCGTAATATTAGAAGAACAGCAGTTTTAGAAGATATCCCTTGCGAGTAGTTAGGGTAAACACTTGAGTGGCAAATTTAAATGGTTTTAATTTATTGACAAACTAAGGAAATCTTTCTCCCACAAACACCAATGCAGCGGTTCGTTAGGGCTCGCACGAACAGGACATATCATATTCCTTTCTTTTTTTTTTTTCTTTTTCCAGTTGCAAAATAACGCATTTTATTACCTATTGCATTTAAAAGTATGCGGTCTTCATCGGATTTTTTTTATTTTGCATTTTATTTTTTACAACTTTGTCATTTTCTTGCTATTTACCGTTCTCCTTAAAGAGCTGCAAAGTGCAGAGCATTTCAATGCGAAACCCAGGTTTCCTGTTCTGCTATTAGGAGAACAGGAGTTTGTAGAATATATCCCTATACAATGCGATTAAAGGTATGCGTTTTTCATTGGACGTTTAATAAATAAGGTTTTAGCCTTTTTAATAGGTTTGCCATTTCTAGCCATTCTTCGAAATTTGGTCTTATTTGTTTATATTTCAATGCCTTTTCATTCATATGCGTCTGAAAAACATGTAACATTTTAAGAACAGGTAATTTTACAACTCATACCTGAAGGCCGCCAATTATGATATTCGTTCATATATACATGCATACATAACAAAAATAAATAAATACATACATACATACATACATACATACATACATACATACATACATACATACATACATACATACATACATACATACATACCCGGCTTTCTTCCTGCGCTCTATTGGGAGAATAGAAAATTGTAGAAAATATCCCTGACCGATGCGTTTAGTGCCTTACTCCTAAGCGATAAATCTAAAATTATCAATCTCTATGTCAATTAGAGTTTGCAACTTATCAAATAAATATAAAATTACTGTTTAGGTTGTTTTTCGTTTCAGCAGTTTTCTGAATTTATATGAAGTATATTTGTTTTAGAAAGTTTTGTAAAAGCCGTTTTAATACTTTTGTATGCTATATCCAACTGTCGATTTAGAAACACAAAGGAAATATTACCTTAATGAAGCCTAACGGAAGGCGAACATTATGGCCCAGATGTTTAAGCTGTCATATTTTTTGCCTTTCTATATTTCCAATGCAAGCTTAAAATTTCTCATAACCTGGAAAAAACTAGGTGATATTCATTAGTAATAAAAGATTATTATCTGTTTCTTATTAAGTTAAATTTCCTTTTCCCTACGTTATTCACAATTTCGTCGCATAATTTATCCTTGTTCCCTTTGTCCATATGCTTACATTGGCCTCAGAGACACGTTTTGCTCAACCCTGAAATCCTGCCTCTAATTGTTCAGATTTATATATATATATATATATATATATATATATATATTGTTACAAAATAATAAACTTTCATTGAAGGTAATCATGGATTCGAAACTAATGTTTTACCGTACTTCAAATGTACATGAAAATGTCCTGCAAACGGAGTGGAGTTTTCCCCATGCAATAAACGCTTTGTCGTTTTTCTTGCAACATTTTAAAATATAGGTGATTTAGTTTCTAAAGTTCTGTGGAACAGTCAATCAAGTTGTTCAACTCCGTTCATTGTGTGTTGTGTTGTATGACTTGAACAAATAAATAATAAGAATGATAATTTAATGTGGACGTTTTGAAAATTTTGTTAAATAACGCCAGTTGAGCTAATATAATACTTGAACGTTCAGTTTTATTACAACATAAATGCTCTATATACATTTTAATTCAAAGCAATTCTGACCGTACTGATCATAAGTGCATTGAGATAGTACATGAACAAAAAACTTCTTTTTAAATTTATAAATTTAAGGTATTTTTAGTTAATACCATTTAAATTTTTACACATATACAATTTCCTGTTAATACCTCAGTCTCGCTTTCGACTAGCGCTTGAATACCACAATTAATTATACTCTATTTCACATCCTTAAATAATGCACATGAATTCATAGTATTAAAGCTTCCTAACAAGCACCCGAGCTACTCATGAACATGAGGAGTTTCAGAATAGTAAATGTAAACCTTTTATTGAACTTAATTTTTCATAAGAATCGTTAAATGATGTGCACATAATAAGTATGTCATTTTTATATTCCTATTTCGCTGAAGGTTTGCTCTTATTATTGCAAAAACTCTAAAGTGTCAACAGAAGCGACAACACAAGTGAATGTGAATCATGATAGAAACATACAAACACTTTCTACTGTTTTAATATACCATATAAAGAGCTGTAGTATGCAGAAAAGATCTGGTAGCAATGCTAAATCCTGGTGCAATAGCCTTCGTCTCGAGCAATACTATTTAAAAACCAATATTAAAACGTATTTCTATGCGTGCAATTAATGAAACTAATAGAATTGAACGACTGATCTAAATTGTTTACGATCTTTGTGTGATTACAAAATATTTGCATGCGAGTCCAACGTTCTTTAAATATATGAAAGTTTTGGTTTTATTTGGCTTATCAATATTTTAATATGTGCTTATAAATTATTTAAATTATGGTTTTGTTTTTAAATTATATTTACTACTTTTTAAAACAAGGAGAAATTTTCTCCTTGAAACATGAATTAGATCTGAACTTTAAGGCACGAAGTGCACGACATGTCATATTTTTCTTTTCATGGTTTCCATTACAAAATTAGTAAGAGCTAATTGTAATAAGCATAATTTCACCCACTATAATTAAATAGATTGGGGATATAACATTATTATGTGCATTTTTAAATATTTAGCCATTTGTTCCGTATTTTTCCTAATTTGTCCATGCTTAGTCATATTTTAAATATATTTTCATTCAACCTTCAAAGTCGTCTTGGATCGTACTTTGCATTTTGAAAACCAGTCATATCAGACTTCACCCAAATGACCGCCAATAATGATATAATCAATTTGAACTCTACCAGAATAAATATATATATAGCATTCTTAGGTATTAAAGCTTGAACATTATTCTAACATTTTAGGTCATTATTATTCGTAACCTACTAGAAATCACTATACAGTGGTTTTTAATTAACATACCCTTTGTCAGTGCGGCATGAATTATAAGAGTTAGTGCAGAATATTATTAACTTATGTGCATTTATCCAACTTAATATCTCTGATTCTAATTGAACTCTCAGCAATAAGTTTAGAATATTTTATACTCTATATTAGAATAAAAAATTATGTATACGATATTTTACATCATATTTCATAACCCAAAATAATGTATAAAAGCCATATGAACAATCACTCACCAGTACATAGCGTTTCAGAGTAGTTTACAAATATTTCTTATTAAACGAAATTTCATCCAAAGTTAAATGATGAACATTTAACAAGCTTACTGCTCTTATATTCCTATTTCAGTGAAAATTAGTTCTAATTATTGCAAAACTTGTGAGAGTGCAAATAAAATCAATAACATAGAATGAAAAAGCAATAAAATGTACATAAATGAACAAATTACTTTGTTTAAAATTTCTCTCTCTCACCCTCTCTCTCCCTCTCTATCTCTCTTACTCTTGCTGCGTTTCTTTCGCTCCTATTACGAATAAATATTCCATTTACATTGGTGCAGTAACACAAATACTTTCACAATTCTCGAATTCTCCTTACTCCCTTACACATGAATTTCAATACCTACAATTTATTTTTACTGATGGGAAAAATGTATTCAGAGATTCACCCTCATGAACAAGATGTATGACGCAAATATACACACAGCTTCGAACTGTTATCAATTTAAAAAGTTTCTACATACAATATGCAGAACCAGCATATCCGATAATGCTAAACCCAATTGGAGGCTACCGTCTTGAGTGCGGTATTAGAAAAATGTAGAAGGTAAGCCTATCAATATGTTTAGATGAGAGCTAACAGATTAAAACAAATAATTTAATTCGAGCGAGTGACATTATGGGGGGGGGGGGGAAAGGTCTCTGGTATATATATAAGAAAACCATTTCTCTGATAAAAATTGTACTTAAAGTTGATCATTATTACTGAGAAAATAAGCCACTTGTCTTAATTATTGTTATTTCTTTAAAACTTAGAATAAGCACAATTTGACCGGTCCTGATAAAACCTATAACATCTTCATCGGACATTTGATGTGTTGGTCTTTTTAAGTCTTATAATTTAACCGGCACTTCTTAAATTCAGCAATTTTTATGATCGTATAATGTCTTTTATACATTTGCTTACAGTAGTCTCAATGAAGCATTTTCCATACACTTGAATGGTTGCTTGTAAATTCGCAGATATTTCTTTTGGAATATGTCGTCACAAAATAACCAGGTTCCAATTAACCAATTCCAGGTAATTCTGAATCTAACTGTAATGAATTACCTACCTCAAACATTCGCAAATTCAATTGGCAAGTTCGAGAACAGTATTTTTTTTTCAATACAAATTCAATACTACATAAAAACATATTTAAAACATTTCAATGTATATGGCTTATTAGTATAAGTATATTATGTTGTTATATTTTATTAACTCTTTGTAGTAATCAGTATTTGCTCTTGACTGAAATTTAATTCCATGTTTTATGAAACAAATAATGCATTTTATAGTTTTCAGCATTTTAGGTCATTAACATCTTGGCTCACTGTTCATGGGCACCATTACATAGCAAATTAAAAAAAAAATGTTTGATACCTTGGTTAATATAGAGAAGTATTATTGAAAAAATATCCTTTTTTGTTCTTGGCATAGTACATTTTCCTATTTAATACCATGACCTACCTCTAGGCCAGCTTCAATGCTCGAATGTATTGCAGCTGTTTTACAAATTTTCTTATCAAAAAATGTACGTATACGGTTTCACAGCAACCATGCTTGCCTGCGACACTAGAGTGCGGTTTGATCCTGGCAATGACCGATGGATATTTTCAGCCATAAAATTCCTAAATGTGGCTTCCTTCGGAAGGAAAGTAAAGCTGTGGGTCCAGTGTCGTTTATTTACGGTACGACAAAGAACCTCAAACCTGAAAGAAAAGGCCTCTGAGCAAAATTTATGGGCAAATTCACGCCCTGATTTGAATGGGACGCTGATTACCTGATATGTTAAAGAGCGTCCGTAAATAAACTAAATAAAAAGTTTCCCAGCACTCATAAATAAACAACACCTGAGCCATAAATCAAATACAATACCATAGATTAGGTAAATAATGAACATATAGTAATTTCCCGTTCCTACATGATTGTGTGTGTGTGTGTGTGTGTGTGTGTGTGTGTGTGTGTGTGTGATTTATTGCTTTCATTTTCACAAACCTATTCCTGTCAGTATAGGATCAAACCTGGAACGTAAAACAAGATAAAAGCTCAATAATGTTCGACAGAAAAAAGGTTCTTATAAAATATCTGTTCTTTATAAAATGCATTATTTTTCTGAGTGGTAACGAAACTACGTGCGAATTTTCGGTCCTCCCCTAAGAAAAATAAAACACTCCTATTGTAGGAGTGACTATGTCATCCGCTCCACTTTCCCTTTTCCTAAACTTTCATCAACTACCATATTCCAATAGCCGCCTTTTAAATTAAACAGCTATAGGCTTCATTAAAGCGGTCCCCGAAACTTATATAAATAATCAAATTATGTTATCTATATAAGTATGCTGATCTACTTGACTCTTCAGCATTTCATACTTATATGGCCAAATATTATTTACAAAATGCAGCAATAGCACTGTTCAAAGTTTACCATTTATGTTAATTGGCAATGCCGCTTTTACCTTTTATTGATGTAAGAGAAATAGTGATTTTAAAACTGACGTAGACTAGACTTTCCTTAATAACTCAAATTTTAACATTTTAGGACATGTATTTAAATGGACTTTTATACTCCAGTTTTTATAAAATGTTTACATGTTTTTTTTTTTTTTTTTTTTTTTTTTTTTTGGTAAACTTTCATATACTTTCGAGTTTTTTATTATTCTTATACAAAAGAGCAACACATCTGATCTAGTTGTGGAAACCCAATTGGAGGGGCCTTCGTTACCTGCGTGGCTATTAGCAGAAGAAGATGTATTTGAAGATATTCGAATCAATCGTTTATTAAGACTAATGAACCAAGCGATTAATATAGATGAGCCTGAACTCCAAAAGTTATGCTTTGATTTAAATCAAGTATGATCCAATTTTGCAAATCAGAGTAGAGTTTAAGCAATATTGGTGATTGTTACATCACAAAGAAGGATGTTTTTTATGAGAGAAAAAAATATATAGTACATTTTCTTTTCGTAATAGTACATGATGTATTATTTCGTTCCTTGTGTGCAATATTCAGTGTTAACATTTTAATGGGTAAATACTTTAGAATTTGTCTTAAACTACTAATAATTTCAGGTGTAAATTTTGAACACGCTATCTAATGCTTAAACAATTAAAAAAGTTTATTAATATATTCGGATCTTTCGATACTAGGTCATATTATTAAATATCTACAGTTATCTTGGGTACACAAACTTCAGTATTTTCCTAAATTTTGTGTCATTATTCCTTCGGCTTTGAAAATGGACATAATGAGATACTTGATGTATATATTCTTTGTCCCTGCGGTATATATTTTAAGTGTTAGTACAGAATGCTATCAACATTTTACACTTACGTTCATTATTTCAATTTATTATCTATGATTCGCATTGAAATGGTGCCAGTAAAATAGGATATATTAAACTATATATCAAAATGCAAAAGTATGTATACGATATTTTACTCTGTATTTCATAATACATATGTGTGCATAACAGCTATATAAATCTTCACTGACCAACATATAGCATTCAGAGTAGTGTACAAATATTTCTTATTAAACGAAAAGTTCTACCAAAGTTAAGTGATAAGCATTTTATAAGTATGCCGCCCCTTATATATCTGTTTCGCTGAACGTATGTTCTTATTTTTGCAAAAACTGTACGAGTGTCAACTAACTCATAACCTTGAATAAAAAAAATTTACATTTATCAGTATGTTTGAATTAACAAATTAGTTTTTTTTTCAAAATATTTGTTCCCCGTCGCTGCGTTCCTTTGCTGTGACTAGGAACACATAATCCCATTTTCATTGATGCACTAATAAAAATATATTCTATAATGGTGCTGGATTTCCCGTATGTGCTTCTCCCTTACGCATACTTTACAATATCTACAGCTTTATTATTGGTTGATTTTTTTATTGAAAAACATAATTTAGTTTGCACCCTCATGAACAAGAATTGGATTGAGAATACTATAAGGTTTCTAATTACTGTCTGTGGTGCCTTAGTAATAAAAACGGTCGTTAAACACAATTAAAAATGTTTCCAATTACTATTAATACTCTAATTTAAAGATCCTACATACAATATGCAGAACCAGCATGTTGGTAATGCTAATGCTAAACCCATGTGGAGGCTCTCGTCCTGAGTGCAGGTATTAGGAAATCAGACTATTGCGGAAGGTATTTCCATCAATGCGGTTAACTGAGAGCTACCAGAATAAAATGACCGATTCAGTAAATGTAATTCGTCTGAGTGACTATAAAGAGTCTTTTTTAAGGTGTTCAACGCCCGTTTTTACTACCGAGGTACCACAGGCGGCGAACACTAATGACACATAAAATCAAATGATATATTGGGAAAGGATTTTTTCTTTTAGGAAGGAAAAGTTCCAGGCCTAAGTTTAGGGTACCTCCCCGAAATTTGCCATTTATGAGGACTGAGGAACCTGGGAAAACCTCAGTCAGGGAGGGCGGATCTGGCGGGATTCGATCCCCAGATCTCCCGCTAGCGAGTCCACGACTTAACGACCTCGGCCACCCGTCGCGGTGAGTCGCCTCCAGAAATATTTTTGCACACCTCTGATTGATTCTTATAATACCATAATTTTGGTTTTCTAAAAATGCACTCATAAATATAAATCAACATTTAATTAACGCTATCCGGAATTCTGCAATAATCTTTCGCTTATTTAAAGATAACCTAAAGAAATTGAGATATGTTGCATATTTCGTTGTTTTGATTCCCTACATTGGTCTATCTGTAATACTTCGTTCACTGTATGTAGTTTAGATTGTTATATTTACTTAACCAAATGCAAAATAATAAATAAAATGTAATATTTTAATGCGCTATATTTTTAACGTCCTGAGCACTATTTTCATTTACTAAAGGTAATACTTTAAAAATGTGTAGAATATGATTTAATTTGCTTATATCCTTCATAATATTTACACATTTCAGATTATAAATGCTAGCATATCCGTAATATAATCGATCAGAAGCATCGATACATTAATATCGAAAAGACGTTGAGATATAACACGGTCTTTTCATGTTACTGGTATACCTTTTATGTATTTCTTAAGGAATGTTATCTGTATATATGACATAAACACGTGCATTATTTTTAATGCCCTACACTTGCATTAGCCCATCCCAATATACAAAAACATTTTTAACATTATGTCATATCACTAATCTTTCCATATTATTTAATTACTTTTTGCTTTTCGAATAAAATACAGCTGAGCACCAAATATATATTTACAGTTTCACAATGAGTAATACATTGTCATATTCATCGAGACTTTACTACTACTATAGGAGTAAATATTAAACATGTATTAAGTATATCATTCATCTATTTACGTTTTGGTGAAGTTTTGCTTTTAATAATTAAAACATTGTGTAAATGTCAATTTCAATAGCAAGGGGGAATTAATATCTAGGTATTAACCCAGTGATTTTTCATTTAAAAGTTGCATTTTGTTTAAATCTTTCACTGTTCTCCAACAGTCCATCCGTTTGCTGATTGACAAAACTATAGTCACATTCTCGTTGCTAAACAATATCAATGGATAACTCAATGCAGCTCAGTTTCTCTGTGTCCTATTTCGGTCTGTTCTCCCGTTTCCCAAAAATGTACTTAAACATAATAAGGAAGAGTCAGGTACTATCAGAACTCAACCCACAGGACCGCGAATCATGATATAAATATACATACTGGATATTTCCGGTTTTCTTTTTAACAAATTTTGTATCACAAAATACAAGAAAACAGAACGTAGAAACAAATGTCTTGGAATCATTAGTTTCGTGATTTGTAAATTAATTTTTACCGAAACAAGAAAACTAAATCCATATAAACATGTATTCCGAAATCCTTAGTTTTTTGAGTTATTAAAGAAAGTTTACTTTATTCCGTCCCAACGTGCAATATATCAAATTAGGTTCGTGACCTAAAATAAAATTGATGTTCTAAAGTAATGGAATGATACTATCGACTCAAGTCTGCTTATCCAATAAGTTCATCTGCATTGTAAGTTAATATAACAAAATATTATTAGTAAAATGAATCAATAGCAGCAATGTGGATAGTTGGCCATTTATATGATTTAGTAATTACCCTATTAAAGATGTGATAGCAATAGTCAATTTTAATACTTCGATAAACATGCATTAATAACTCAAAAAAATAAAGTATTTGCGGACATGTATTTATGAGAACTTTTATTTTCTTTTTTTAAAAAAAATTTTATAAATAACTCTAAAACTAATTATTTCTAGACATGTGCTTATGTATTTATTTTTATTTTGGATAACTTTCATTAATAAATTAAAATTATGTATTTCGAACTTACCTTTATATGGAAATTTGTATGTTGTTTTGCTGTGAGTAACCCGCCACCAAAGTTTGCAAAAGTATTTTCTCAAACCAGTAAACACATTTTTCAGTTTTTATTATACTTATTAAAAGGAGAAACACATGACGTTTATTAATGCTAAACCCAATTGAAGGAGTATCTGTTGCCCGCAGCATTTTTAGCAGAACTAGATTTTCTAGACGTTATTTTCGTCTTACTCCTTCGTTTAGTTAGGCTTATGAATAACCGTTTAATGGATTGAGCCTGAACTCAACAGTACTGCTTCGACTATTTCAAACATGTCCCTATACCATCCTGACATTTGAGTGGAGTTGCAGCAATATAAATAACTATTAAATCACAATGAAAAATCGTTTTATGAGACAATCATAAAGCTTACGTTTGGTTTTCGTGTTTGGCAACCATATATTATTCCGATTTTGTGTTTAGTATTCAGTGTTAACACTTAAATGGGTGAATAATTCAAATTTTCTATTAAGATATTAATATTCCTATATGTAAAACTTTAAAAATGTTAACCAATATTTGAACAATGGTAACAGTATAATAATTTATCAGGTTCTTTTGGTTTTAGACCATATTACTAAATATTTATAGCCTTATAGTTTACTAAACGTAATATTTTGTAACATTTAAGGACATTATCATCCGTACCCAACTGACAATCGACACACAGAAATAGTAAATGAACATATGCTTTGTCCCTGCGTTATAAATTTTAATCATTAGTAGAGAATACTATCAACATTTTAAACTTATGTGCATTATTCCAAATTAATGTCTCTAATTTGTATTAAACTTGCGTCAGTAATGTTAGGATGCATTATATCAGACGAGAAAAAAAAATGTATACGATATTTACACCCTATTTCACATCACAAAAATAAGTATATCAGCCATATAAACCTGCACTAACGAACATTAGCCGTTTCATAAAGTGTACCAATATTACTTATTAAACAAAATGTTCAACCAATGTTAAATGTTAAACATTAAATAAGCATTCCACTTCTTAAATTCCTATTTTGATGATGGTTTGTTCCTATTATTTCTTAAACTGTGCCAGTGTCAATGAAATCGATAACCTGGAATTTAAAAGCAATTAAATTAACAATCAAGTTAAAATGAATAAACTAGCTTATATATATCTTTTCTCCCACGTTGCGTTTCTTGTCTGTTACTACGAAAATATATTCTCATTTTCATTGATGCATTAACGCAAGTATATTTGACAATATATAAGGTATATATATATATCCATTACATATGTTAAAATTTATACAAAAAAGAAAACCGTTTCTCTGTTAAACTCTAATTAAAGTTGATCACTAGGACACAGATACAAGTGATACGAGTACATCTTACCAATAGTTATTTTCGTTACAAATAAGCATCATTTCACCTTATCTGCTTAACAATACGGCTCTTCATGGATAATTTATATTTATGCCTTTTTAAGTTTGTAATTTTACCAACAATTTTTAATTTTGTAATTATTTGATATTTTAATGCCTTTTAAACATTGCCTAATAATAGTACAAATGACGCATTTTTCGTACACTTGAATATTTATTTATAGTTTCAAGATATTTCTTTTTGGAAGATGCAGTCATGAAATAACCAGCTACCAATTAAAATTAATCTTAATATAAAAGTAGTGAACTTACTTAAATCAAACATTCCTAAACATATTCCTCAATGTTGAAAGCAATTTTTTTCCGATACAAGTTAATGCTACATATAAACAGTCATATATGAAAACATTAAATTTCATATAATTTTTTAGTATGGAACGGTTATTATGTTGTTATATTTTGCTAATTGTGTGTATTAATCAGTGTTTGATTTCAAATGCAAAAAAATCCATTTTATGTAAAAAAAAAAATATGTACGAATTAATGTGTTACATATTTTCAATTATCAACGTCTTCAAGTCACAAATATCTTGACTATGCTGTTTGTGAACACAATGAGATAGTAAATAATAATATGTGGTGCCATGGATATTAATTGAAATTAATACCGAGAGAATATTATTTATATTTTTGATACACCTACACTTTTTCAGTTTAATGCAATGACCTCCCTCTAGACGTGCTTAAATCCTTTAACATAAGGTACCTATTTTACAAAATATTTCATCACAAAATTATGTATACTACTTCACAGCATCCAAGCTTCATAAATAATTACACCTGAGCCATAAACTAATTTCAATACCTGAGATTAGGTAAATGGTGAACATGCAACTAGATTAATTTGCTATCAAACCCGTGTGGGTGAAATATTTCTTTTAATTTGAAAAAATAGTAATAGATAAACCTCCAATATTAAGCAAATTCAGTAATCGTGAATTAAAAATATATCTATTTAAAATACTGTGCTTTATATCCAAAATTCGTGATTTTGCAGGGTAGCGACGAGCCTACATGCTAACATTTTTTCCTGTCCTAACACAAATGGATACATCTATTGTGAGTGTATGTGTTTCTTACATCTACGCTTTTCTTTTTCCTAACTTTTTAGTAACTACATATTGCCCTGGGGAGCCTTTAAAATAGAACTCTGCACTCTGGAGAAACAATCGCCACTGAACTTAAAATAAGAAATCCAGGTTTAATGTTCCCGTTTCGGCTGTGCTATTGATATTGTAGAAGATGTCTTGCTTATTCTTTTATTTAGGCTGCTGGACCGAAACATCTACTAAAGATGAGTCTAAAATAAATCGTAATGCTTTGCCTTATTTGCAATATGCCCCAATAACATCCTTGCATTTTAAGTGCAGCTTTTAGCAATATGAGTAATTGCTAAATCATAAAGAAATATCGTTTATATCAGAAAGTTTTAAAACCTATGTTTGGTTTCTGTATTTATCGGGGTCGATACTCCATTTAATATTACTTTTTATTTTATTTTTTATTAGTCATTAATGATCATTTTTAATCTGGAGTCACCACAGACAGTGAACACTGGTGATACACGAAATGAAATGGTAACTTCGGAAAGGATTTTATTAAGGAACTTCGCGTTTCAGGCCTAAGTTGAGGAAACTCCGTGGCATTTGCCATTTAAGAGGATTGAGGAAAACCTGTACAAAACCTCAGAGAGAAAGGTCCTGGCGGAAATCGAACCCCAGACCTCCCTCATAAGAGTCCGCACAAAAACGACCTCGGACACCCGGGGTGCTGATCGTTCATTGTGTGGTGTTCAATATAAACACATTATTTGGTAAATAATTTAGAATTGGTATTAAACGCTTAAAAATTTTGTATGTAAAAAATTGAAAACATTACCAAATATTTAAATAAAGTTTAAAATTTAGCGAATTTACAGTTTTTTGTGTGTGGAATTCACTAGAATTATAATATTGTCCCTATAACCTCATGCGATTAGTATAGAATGGTGGACCGGAAGAGAAGGCCTGATGGCCTAAGCTCTACCAGAATAATTAAATAAATAACTATATTATTAAATTTTACAGCATTCTTGGGAATTAATACTGGAATATTTCTCTAACATTTTGGATCATTATTATTCGTAACCTACTAGAAATGACCATACAGAGATAGTCAATGAACATACCCTTTGTCCCTGAGGTAGGAATTATAAGAGTTAGTACTGAATATTATTAACTTATGCGCATTAATTCAACTTAATATCCCTGATATTAAGTTGAATTGAACACGCGCCAAAAAATTTAGGATATTTTATACTCAATATCAGAACACAAAAATATGTATAGGATATTTTACACCATATTTCTTAATACAAAGTATGTATAACAGCTGTATAACCTTCCTGTCCAGAATACAGCGTTTCAGAATAGGTACCAATATTTCTTATTAAACCAAATTTACCATTAGTTAGAATGAAAAAATAAACAAACTTTTGTTTAAATTTCCTTCTCTCATTCTTTCTCTCTGTCCCCCTCTCCCTCATTCTTGCTGCTATTACCAATATATATTCCAATTTACTTTCGTGTGCAATAACACAAATACCTTCGACAATGGTGCTGGATTTGTCTAAATGTGCTTCTAACTTGCACGTAATTTTCAATATCTACAGCTTATAATTATTTCATTATTCATGGGAAAAAAATGATTCAGAGATCCACCATCAAGAACAAAATGTGTAACACTAATATACATGCACATTCTAATTGTTAGTAGGATCCAAATTTAAAAAGTTCAACATGCAATATGCAGAACCAGCACATCTGGTAATGCCAAATCAAAGTGGGCACCGTTAGCAGTGCTGGTATTGGGCAAACAGGTGTCAATAGAAAATATGCCTATCAACGTGGTTAGATGAGAGCTAACAGGACAAAACAAATAATTTCATTCGCCCCAGTGACCCTACGAACCGTGCAGCAGGTCTCTGGATTATATACTACATATGATTACTTTTAAGCAACAAAGAAAATCTTTTCTCTTATAAACTCTACATAAAGTTGATCATTATTACACAGATATATGACTTAATTTTTGTTATTTTCTTTGCAAACTTAGAATGCGCAAAATTTGACCTGTTCTGTTAAAATATATTGAGATATTCATTGGAAATTTGATGTATTTCTCTTTTTAAGTCTTGTAATTTTACGGGGGTTTCTTAAATTCAGTAATATTTATGATGTTTTAATGTCTTCTATATATTTGTTTACAGTAGTCTCATTGACGAATTTTTCATACCATTGAATGCTTACTTCTAATTTCACAGATATTTCTTTTTGTAAAATGCCGTCACCAAATAACCAGGGCCCAATTAAAGTTAGTCTGAATCTAAATGTACTGAATTTACTGAACTCAAACACTCGCAAATATATCGTGCAATGTTGAAAACTGCTTTTTCGATACAAATTCAGTACTACATAAATTTTATTTAAAAACATTTCAACGTATATGATTTGTTAGTATAATACTCTGCACTGTCCATTTTTGTTATATTTCGTTAAGTGTGTGTAGTAATCTGTATTTGGTCTTGATTGAAAAATGAATTCCGTGTCAATTGTAAAATAATGCATTTTTACAGTTACCAGTATTTCCGAGTTATTGCCATCTTTGCTTACCTTTCATGAATACCATGAGATAGTAAATTAAAAAATAAAGATTTGATGTAATGGATAAAATTAGAAGTAATATTGAAAAAATGTGCATTACATTTTTCCAATTTAATGGCAATACCTACCTCTAGGCCAGTTTCAATGCTTCATTATATAGGGAGCTATTTTACAAATTATCTCATCGAAAAATATATGCACACCTTTTCCCAGCATTCATAAATAACTAAAACCTGAGCCATAAAACAAATTCAATACCACAGTTTAGGTAAATGATGAACATACAATAAGTTTATCATTCCTACAAGCATGTGTGTGTGCTTTATTGATTTCATTTTCACAAGAACTATCCTGTCAGTATAAGATCAAACTTGGAACGTAAAACAGGCTAATAGCAAATAATTTTCAACAGAAAAATGTTTCTATTAAAACATTATGTGTTCTTCACAAAATGCATTATTTTTCTGATTGGTAACGAACCAACATGCGTATTGTTAGTACTCCCGTTAACACAAATAGATACTTCTACTGTAGGAGTGTGTGTTCTTTACAAAAAGTGTTCTTTTCCTGGGTTTTAACGAGCCTTTATTAGAACTTTCGTTTCTCCTATAACAAAAATGGATATTTCTATTGTGCGAGCGTCTTTAACTTCCGCTCCACTTTTCGTTTCACTAAGCATTTCAGCAACTACCACATACCGATTGAAGTCTTTAAATGGAAATAAACATAGAGGTCAGCAAATTTGACCCCGAAATATTGAAAATACATAAACATACGGCATTTGGTTTTAATAAATTAATTAATAAACTGCACTCTGCTGAAATAGTCGACACTGATCTCATAATATGAAATTTAGGTTTAAAGGCTTCCGATAACCACCCTACTAATAAAAGAACAGAATTTAATAAAATACATGTATTAATTGTTGAGATAGGTTAATGGACCTTAATAGCTAATTTTACATTATTATTTTGCATTTTCTTCGTGTATGATTCTTCAAAATACTACATACATACATACAAATTTAACATTTTAGTAGTTTTTTCCTTCAACGTTGTTCATAATTCCTTCAAAGTGAATTTTTGTTTTAATGGGTAGTAAATCCCTTTATATACATTTTATTATTTACGCTGGATTGTCCAATTTTTGAAAACTAAAGAAAATGTTCTCTTATAATTGCCAATTCAACCTGAATATTAGACCGAGTGTTTTATTTTGAGTTATTTTCATCAACAAATTAGAATGATCATGGTGTAAATTTATATGCGTACAATTATTTGCTTTTCATGGAACATACAGCACCACATTTGTAATGTTTTAAATTTTCCTTTTCTTCAATTTTGAATGTTCGGTTAGTTTTGAAATCTTTTATTTAAATTTCTTTATTTATTTAATACAATCGCCTCAGATATATATTTTTCGCACCTTTAAATTCATTCTTATAACACCATAATTTCAGTTTTCTAAAAATACATTCACAATACTAAATCAACATTTAATTAACGCTATCCGAAATTCTACAGTGATTTTTTCACTTATTTAAATATGATCAAATAAAATTCTGATGTGTTGAATAATTCTTTGCTTTAATTCCCTGCATTGGTCCATCAGTAATCTTCGTTCACTGTATATAGTTTAGAATGTTATATTTGACTAATGCAAAATAATAAATAAAGTGTAATATTTTAATGCGTTACACTTTTAACGTACTGAGCAATATTTTCGTTTACAAAAGGTAATATTTTGAAAATGTGTAGGATCTGTTTTATTTTGCATATATTTGTATAATATTTACACATTTTATGTTATAAATGCTTGCATAATTGTAATATAATCGATCAGAAGCATCGATACCTTATTATCGAAAAGGCGTTGAGATATAACATTTTTTTCATATTAGCAGTGTAGATTGTATGTATTTCTTAAGGAATGTTATCTACATTTTTAACATACACATATGCATTACTGTTTATGCCCTACACTTGCAATAGTCCAGCCCCAATATACAAATACATTTTAAACACTGTCATATTTTTAATCTTTCTATATAAATTGATTACTTTCTACCTTTCAAATAATATAAAGCTGAACAGCAAATATATACTTAACAGTTTCACGGCTAGTAATACATTGTCTTTATTCATTGTGGTTTTAACATTACAGTAGCAGTAATGCTAAACATATATGAAGTATATCGTTCTTCCATTTATGTTTCGTTCAAGTTTTTCTTTTAGTAAATAAAAATTATGGAAATGCCAATTGCAACAGCTAGGGTAAATGAAAATCAAGGGATTAACTCAGTAATTTTCAATTTCAATGTGGCATTTTGTTTAATTATTTAAGTGTTTTTCAACGATCCATCCATTTGCTAATTGACTAGATTATAGTCACTTTTGTTGCTGCACAATACCCAATGGATGATTCAATGCTGGTGAGTTTTTCCGTGTCCTCTTTCGTTCTGCTCTCCTGTTCCCCAAATACGTACTTGAACATAATAATAAAAATCGATCAGGTAGTAGTATACCTCAAACCTCATGTGCGCGAAATCATGATATAAATATACATACAGGATATTTTCGCTTTTGTTTTTAACAAATTTGGTGACGGGTTCCTCACAACAAAGCAAGAAAAAGTAGCGTAGAAACATATGTCCTGCATTCATTAGTTTTGTGATTTGTACTAAAACATGAAACTAAGTCCACATAAACATATATTCCGAAATCCTAAGTTTTCGACTAAATAAAAAAAGTTTACTTCAACAGTTTCAACGTGCAATTTAGTAACGTATATTCTTGACCGAATGTAAAATTTATGTTCCTAAGTAATGGAATTATGTTATAGACACAAGTTTGCTAATCCACTGTGCTCCTCAGCATTGCAAATTTATATGACAAATATTAACAGCAAAATGCAGCAGTAGCAGTAATGTGGATAGTTTTGCCAATTATGTGATTTAGTAATGGCATTATTAAAGATGTGCTAGATATAGTCAATTTTAATACGTGGATAATGTTTATTAATAACTCCAAAACTAAAGATTTCCGGATATATTTTATGTGCACTTCTTTTTATTAAAGGTCTATTATGAATAACACATAAAACTAATAGTTAATAAAATGTTTATACATTTTTCTTCTTTTGGTAAACTGTCATTAATAATTTAAAATATGATCATTTCCGGACATACTTTTAATATGAACGTGTGCTTGTTATTGTGCAGTGAGTAGCCCGCATCCAAAGTTCGCAAACTATTTACTAAACCATAAAATATAACTTCCAGTTTTTTAATTTCATTAGTAAATGAGCAATACAGTAGGCCTAGAGCAGGGAGCAGATATCTTTACGGGTCTGGGAAGATTGCGCAGTGGACAAGGAATTTCACGTACATAGTTCAAACAATAAGCGACATTTGAAGTCGAGAGCCTTGTGTGTTGAGTTGTCTGTGAGTTTATGTGTGATTTCCGTGGTTTTCTATCAGGTTGTGCTTTCGTTTTTGATTTAAATTATCATAGAGAAGTAAAACATGCAGCAAGAAAAATTAAAAAAGGTAGTTTTGCATAAATGAGTTGGTGAAATGGTATATAAAGTGTAGCATTTCTTAATGAAGGAGGCAGCCGATACACAGCACGTATCCGGAAGGTCGCTAACGGTCAAGAGCTAAGAACGCAAGGCTGAAGCCTGTGCAATTGTATGAGTACATGCAAAAAATTGGTAAAGAAGCACCACCATTCCTGAATGATAGTGGTTCCGTTCATTTTAGATCACCCGGGAAAAATCGTATGCGCGAAAAAGAGATAACGCATGTAGATGACTCCGATAAATGTGTTCTACATAACTTTATTTTTTACATGTATAAGAACGAACGGGGCGTTTCCTACTACACATAGACTAACAGTGAAAATTAACAGTTTAATTGGGTTTAAAGGGACCACACATTCCACGCTGCGCATTTTAAAGTACATGGGCTTTAAATATAGGCAGTGTAGCGATGGGAGAAAATTCTATTGGAAACAGATAATATAGTAGCTGCTGGTTTTGTGTTTTTTACACTCATGCATGAAATTATAGAGGCTGGTATATGTAATATTTATTACTTACAAGCAACGTGGGTTAATCAGAACCACATTAAGAAGATGTACTGCACAACTGAAGACTGCTCTGGTGGCATCAAAGTTCCAATTTTTAAAATGGAGCGGCTTATTATTTGACAAGCCGGTTTAGCAAAAACGGGTTTTGTTCCAGAATATAAGAAATATTTTAGAACAAAATGAACTGATAAGAAGCATCAATCTGATATGACATTCTTTTGTACAGAAAATAGTTTGTGGAACAATATTACACCATATCGGGCCCAACTCTGTCATTGTTATGTATAATGCCAGCATCCATTCATTTCAAAAGGATAAAGATCCTCCACAAACACCAAAACTTCGCATTATGCAACACAGAAAAAAGTGTAATTGTTGCAGTTGATAAAATGAAATAATTCAGGATTCAAAAGAAACTAAATTGACATTATCGCCAGAAACAATTGTCATGGGGTAGTGAGGCTTCTACCTTATCGCATTATGTTGCTGACCACAATAAACCTTTAAAATTTATTGACGTTGAGAAACTTAAATATGAGACAGTTGACAGCGTGACAATTTCTCTGTGGGAAAAAGTGTGTAAGACATGCAGAAATAATGCAAATTAAAGATTTTCAACGAGAGCTGATTAGAGAGAGCGTGATTGAACCTATCATCCACGGTATTATTCAATCAGAGTCAGAAAACGACGAAAGTGACAGCGACAGCGAGTAAACAATTTATAAGTTTGTTGTATTCAAGCAACGCTAATGCTAACATCTTCCAGAGCGAATTATATTAGTTTACTTCATATGTACAATTTCTTTCCTCTTAATATAACAGCATGCTTCCCGGACACGGAGGTTTGGCATCTCCGCAACATATATAGCTATCTCTCTCTTCGCAGTAGCCAGGTAAGACCCCGCACAGATAGCTGCTACCTATTCTAGAAGTGCTAAACCCAATTGGGGAGCCTCTGTTACCTTAGGCATTTTTAAGAGAACTAGATTTTGTAGAAGTTATCTTACTCTCACTCCTTCGTTCAGTTCGGCTAATGGACCAAATGATTAATGAAGATGAGACTGAACTTAACAGTAGTGCTTTGCCTTTTTCAAATATGTCCCAATACCATATTTTGAGTGGAGTTGAAGCAGTATAAATAATTGTTGAATCACAATGAAAGGATGTTTTATCAGTTTTTAATGGTGTTTAACGCCCGTTTTTACTGAGGTACCACAGGCGGTGAACACTGGTAGTGCATGAAATGAAACGATATATTGGGAAATAATTTTTTTAAGGATGGAAACGTTCCGAAAATTAGTTTAGTGTACTTCCCTTGCATTTGCCAGTTATGAAGTTTGGGGGAAACCTTTAAAAACCTCAGTCAGGGAGGACGATCCTGGAGGGATTCGAACCCCAGACCTCCTGCTCACTAGTCCGTGCCTTAACGATCTCGGCCACGAGAATTTTTATGGGATAATTATTGATTTTGGATTTGTATACCATGTATAATTTATTTTTTTGTGTAGTATCCGGTGTTAATACTTAATTGGGTGAATAATATAGAACTTCTATTAAAGTATTAAATTTTCTGGTGTAAAATTTTGCAAATATGAACGAATATTTCAACTATGGTAAGAGTTTAATAATTTATCAGGTTCTTTTGGTTTCGCGGCATATTAATGAATATTTACAGGCATATAGTGTACCAAACCTTCAAAATATTCTAACATTTTAGGGCATTACATCCACCCTATTGAAAATCGACATACTAAAATACTAAATGAACGTACGCTATGTCCTTGCGATATAAATTTTAAGCGTTAGTACAGAATACTATCAAAATTTTTCTCTTATGTGCCTTATTCCAATTTAACCTTCTGATGCACCATGTCCACTGCTGTAGATGGCTACTATTCGTTAACAATCAAGCTCTGAATTAAGTCTTAAAGCCCTCTAGTTCATGAAGTCAATTCCGTTAGACGTACTCTGTCCAATGCTGCTATATTGTGCCCAGGAAATGAATTATTTGTAGAGCAACACTCCTTTTAATGCACTGTGTGGCATAAAATGAATCGACAGGGAGGAAAGCAATACACATGTTGCCACAACTTATACAAAATATTTTATTGGAAGAAAGATAAAAGTGGTAAATATTTGAATTTGCTCTCATTATATAATATAATCATAATTTAAGTTATATTAAGTTTCACAGTTACTGCTATAATATATATATCCGTACACCATAGCGGACATTATGCATGCATGGTTACACGACAATGACATAGGTGCTAGTTTAAGATTTTCATGTTCTGCGTTTAGCATGGAACATAGTTTTTAACCTAATCTGATTTAACTTATGTGTTGAACTATTTTATTACTGCTCTGTTCCAACTGCAATGTGTGAAAGAAATATTTTTTGTTATTTAATCAACATCGGAACATAACAGAAGCACTACGTGATGATTCAGACTGCACAGTTGCTGATGAGAGTGACACAGATGATGAGTGGGATGTTGCGCCTATGACATTATTTCCGAATCCAGCTCAGAAGAAAAGAAAGGTGACCAATTAGATGATTATTCTATTGCAACTAATGCATATCAACAACTAACATCCGCTACTCAGAAGAGTATATGGAACAAAACAGACAATGGATCCGAGTGTTTTACTTTATCCATATCGCCATAGCAATTAAAGACGGTTTCTCAGAGTCTTCTTTCATTGTCTGAATATAACTGTAGTCAACAGCTGGTTTTATACAGACAAGGTGCAAATAATTTTCCTCTACTGGGTTTCATTGCCTCGGTAGCAAGCACTCTGATTAATCTTTGTACACATGACCGGGCTGGCAAAAGAGGTCGTCCAAGCTTAACACCTCCAAAAGTGAAAAGAACGATCAGTTTCGAAAACAAGGCCAGAAATGAGATTCCATAAAGTAAATCATTGGCCTAAACTCACGAATATAAAAAATTGAAAACAGTTGCCATGGTAACAAGTGCAGACGGAAAAGTAGTAAAACGAATCTCTCTCTCTCTCTCTCTCTCTCTCTCTCTCCAGAGGAATTTGCCAATTTTCACATGCAAAAGTGACGTAATTCGAATGAAATTATAATTTTAATGAATTATTCTTGGTGCATGGAATCTACTTCAGTGGACATTATATTATTTTTATACTTATTATGCATATTTGAAAATAAATTCGATAGTTAACTGAGCAGACACCTTTTGTCACAAAAACAGAATCAAATGTTTATTATCACTTACCTAATGTATGTAAAAGAGGAATAATGGTAATCGTTTAATTATTTATCAGTTCTTTTTGATTTTATGTCATATTACCGAAAATTAATAGCTTTATATTCTTAAGCCTTCAATATATTTTTAACATTATAGGACACTATCATCCGTACCTAATTGAAAATCGACATACTGAAATAGTAAATGAACATGCACCTTATCCCAGCGGTGTATATTTTAAGCGTTAGTACAGAATGCTATTAACATTTTACACGTATGTGCATTATTCCAATTTAATGTCTCTAATTCGCATTTAACTTGCGTTAATAATGATAGGATACTTTATACTTAATACCATTTGCTTTCGTATTAGTACACCACGAAATATTTCTTTCCTTGTGTATAGTATTCAGTGTTAATGTTTAAACGAGAAAATTGTTTACAATTTCTATTAAAGAATTAATATTTTGAGCGTAAATGTTTGAAAATATTAATCAATATATAAACAATGAAAATAGTTTAATCAATCAGGTTCTGTTCCTTTTAGGTCATATTACTGAATAATTATAACTTTATAGTATGCTAAACCTTCAGTATATTCTAACATTTTAGGACAATATCATCCATACCCAATTGAAAATCGACATACTGAAATAGTAAATGAACACATGCTATGTCCCAGCGGTATAAATATGAAGAAGTAAGAGTAACATACCTTCTACAAAATTTTGTTCTCCTAATAATACCGCCGGTAACAGCGGCCCTCCACCAGGGTTTAGCACTACTAGAGTGGGGAGCAGCAATCTGTCCCGGTCTTAACCTGTCTACTGCGCAGAGAGATAGCTGTAGGTTTTGCCGAGGTGCCTATCTCCCGTGTCATGGAAACATGCTGTTTGATTAAGAAAGCAAAGAAATCATACATATGAAGTCAACCAACATAATTAGCTATGGAAGATGATAGCATTAATGTTGCTTGAAAACAACAAACTTACAAATTGTTTACTCGCTGTCGCTGTGACTTTCGTTGTCCCTTGGCTCGGATTCTGTTAACTTAATGTCTCTAATTAGCATTGAACTCGCGCCAATTATGATAAGAACCTTTATACTTTATATCAGACCACAAAAAGTATGTGCATGATACTTTACACCCTATTTCATAACACAAAGTTATGTATAGCATCCATATGAACCTTCGCTTATGAATATCAAGCGTTTCAGAATTGTGTACCAATATTACTTATTAAGAAAATGTTCAACCATTGTTAAATCATGAACATTCAATTAGTATGCCGCCTCTTATATTTTTATTTTGGTGATGGTCCGTTCTTATTATTGCAAAAACTGTGAAGAGTGTCAAAAGAAGTCATAACCTGTAATGAAAAAGTAATTAAATTTACAATTAATTTACGATGAATAGATTAGCTTTGTTTAATATATATATCTTTTCTCCTTCAGTGCGTTTCTTGTCTGTTACTATGAACATATTATCTCATTTTCATTGGTGCACTAACACAAGTACATTCGACAGTGGTGCTGCATATCTCTGTATATGCTTCTCTATTAGAAATAATTTTCTACATTTATTGCTTATCATTAGTTTATTATTGATGAAAAATAAGATTTAGCGATCCGCCCTCATGAACAATATGTGAAATAAAAATATTCTTAGAGCTTTTAATTGTTATTAATATCCTAATGATTTGTTCATTTATGGACGCTCTTTACCTTCTCAGGTCATCAGCGTTAATTAATGTAAAGAGATCTACAATAAAGCAATTGCTAAACCCATTTGGAGGCTCTCGTCTCGAGTACTGGGAATAGGAAAACAGATGTTCGGAGAAGGTGTTTCTATCAAAACGGATGGATGAATAAAACGAGTAATTCATATAATTTATTACATCTGTGACTGTTAGTTTGGTGCAACATGTCTCTGGTACATACATACATTACATATGATAGATATTTAACTACAAAGAAACCCGTTTCTGTGTTAAATCCTACTTAAAATTGGTCATTAGGGCAGAGATAATAAGTCATATATCTTACCTATTGTTATTTTCGTTACAAACTTAGAGTAAGCGTCATTTCACTTTATCGGAATAAAAATGTGAGCTTTTCATGGACATTTGAATATGTGTTTTTTTTAATTTGTAAATTTATCCGCGATTTTTATGTAATGGTAACTTAGAAAAGGATTTTTTTTAAGGAAGGCAACGTTTCAGGCCTAAGTTAAGGAACCTCCGCGGCATTTGCCATTTACGAGGCTTGAAGAAAACCTGTACAAAACCTCAGTCAGAGAGAAAGGACCTGGCGAAAATCAAACCCCAGATTTCCCTCATAAGAATCCTCACCCAAACGACCTTGGCCACCCGGGGTGCTGATCGTTCATTGTGCGTAGTGTTCAGTGTAAACACTTACATTGGTAAATAATTTAAAATTGGTACAGAACAATTAATATTTTTGTATTTAAAACATTGAAAACATTACCAAATATTTACACAAGGGTTTGACTTTACAGGGTTTTGTGTGTGTGTGTGTGTGTGTGTGTGTGTGTGTGTGTGTGTGTGTGTGTGTGGAATTCATTCGATTGTACCTATAATTTCATGCAATTTGTATTAGATTGGTGGAACGGAAAAGAAGGTCCAATTGACTAAGCTCCACCGGAATAAATAAATAAATAAATATTTACAGCAATCTTGAGTATTAAAGCTTGAATATATTTCTTAACATTTGAGATCGTTATTATTCGTAACCTACTAGAAATGAGCATACAGAGGTTGTGAATGAACATACCCTTTGTCCCTGCGGCATGAATAATAAGAGTTAGTACAGAATATTATTAACTTATGTGCATTATTCCAACTTAATATCTCTGATTCGTATTCAACTCGCGGCAATAAGTTTGGGATATTTTATACTCTATTATCAGAATACAAAATTATGTACACGATATTTTGCACCATATTTCATAATACAAAATATGTATAGCAGCTATATAAACCTTCAATGACTAGCATACACCGTTTTAAAATAGTGTACCAATATTTCTTATTAAACGAAATTTAACATAAGTTAAAATGAACAACAAACTGTTGTTTAAATTTCTCTCTCTCGCCCCCTCTTTCGCTCCCCCTCTCCCTTTCTCTCTCTCATTCTCTCTCTCTCTTACGAATATATATTCCAATTTACTTTGATGCAATAACAGAAATATATTCGACAATGGTGATGGATTTTTCTATATATGCCTCTAACTTACACATCATTTTCAATATCTAATGCTTATAGGTAATTAGTTGATTACTGATAGGAAAAAGAATGATTCAGAGATCCACCCTCAAGAACAAAATGTGTAACGGAAATATACATGCAGCTACTAATTGTTAGTAATATCCATATTTAAAAAGCTCAACATACAATATGCAGAACCAGCATATCTGGTTTCTAAACCAATTTGGATACTCTCGTTTGGAGTGCTGGTATCGGCCAAACAGGTGTCTATAGAAGTTATGTCTATTAACGTGGTTAGATGAGAGCTAAAAGAACAAAACAAATAATTGAATTCGTCCCAGTGACTGTAAGAACCGTGCAGCAGGTCTCTGGAATATATATTACATAAGATAACTTTTAAACAACAACAACAAAAAACATTTCTCTGATAAACTTTACATAAATTTGATCATTAGTACACACATAATAAATTATATGCCTTAATTTTTTTATTATAAACATAGAATGAGAAAAAGTTTGACCTGTTCTGTTAAAAATATGAGATCTTCATTGGAAATTTAATGTATTTGTTTTCAAATTTTGTAATTTAATGGGCGTTTCTTAAATTCGGTACTACTTATGATATTTTAATGTCTTTTACACATTTGTTTACAATTGTCTCATTGACGCTTTTTCCATACCATTGAATGGTTGCCTCTAATTTCACAGATAGTTCTTTTTAAAAAATGCCGTCACCAAATAACCAGGGCCCAATTAAAGTTAGTCTGAATCTAAATGTACTGAATTTACTGAACTCAAACACTTGCAAATATATTCTGCAATGTTAAAAACTGCTTTTTCCATACAAATTCAATACTACATAATAAACATATTTAAAAACATTTCAATGTATATGATTTGTTAGTATAATATACTGCATGTCATTGTGTTGTTATATTTTGTTAAGTGTTTGTAGTAATTAATATTTGGTCTTGATTGAAAAATGATTTCCATGTTTTTTCAGTTATCAGCATTTCCGGGCCATTAACATCTTGGCTTACTGTTTATAAACACCATGAGATTGTAAATTTAAAAAAAAAGTTTTGATGTAATAGATAAAATTAGAAGTACTATTGAAAAGATGCATCTTTCCAATTTAATGCCAACACCTACCTCTGGACTAGCTTTTTAGCTTCAATATATAGGGTGCTATTTTACAAACCATCTCATTAAAAATGCGCCACACCGTTTCACAGCATTCACAAATAACTAACACCCTAGTCATTTGCCAAATCCAATAACACAGTTGAAGTAAATTATGAACATATAATTAGTTTACCGTTCCTACAAGCATGTGTGGGTGAAATATTATTTTCATTTTCACAAGAACTATCCTGTCAGTATAAGATCAAACCTGGAATGTAAAGCAAGCTAATACTTCAATAATTTTCAACAGAAAAATGTTTCTATTAAAACATTATGTGTTCTTTACAAAATTCATTATTTTTCTGAGTGGTAACGAACCTACATGCGCATTGTCAGTCCTCCCGTAACACAAATAGCTACTTCTATTGTAGGAGTGTCTGTGTCTTCCGCTTTACTTTCCATTTTCCCTAACATTTCATCAACTTCCACTTGCCAAGAACCGCTATAGGCTTCATCAAAGCGGCCCGTGAAACTTTACAAACATATACAGATAAGTAATCGAATGATGTTATCTATATAAGTACGCTGGTCCATTTCGCTCTTTAGCTTTCAATACTTACATGTCAAAGTATTATTCGCAAAATGCAGCAATAGCACTGTTCAACGTTAGCCATTTATGTTATTTTAAATAACGCTTTTACCTTTTATAGATGTGATGGAAATAGTCAATTTTAACACTGACGTAGACTTTCACTAATAACTCAAAACTAAAAATTTCCGGACATGTATTTATATGAAAAGTTATACTCTAGTTTTGGTAAACTTTCATTAAAACTCATAACGCTAATAATTTCTGGACTAATGTTCATATGCTTTTTTTTTTATTTTTTGTAAATTTTCATTAGTAAGTAAAAAAAAAATGAATTTTTTGACATTGGCTTCTATGGAATTTTATTCTTGTTTTGGTGTGAGGAAACTGTCACCAAATTTTATAAAAGTATTTCCGAAAGATTCTGTATGTACCTTCCAGATAGTTTCGGTCCTGGTGGTGTAGTGGTAACCATACTTGCCTTCTAAACCCAATGTCGCGGGTTCGAACCCGGCCAGGATCGATAGATTTTTTCGGGCGTAAAAATCGTAAGTATGGCTTCCTTCGGAAGGGAAGTGAAGCCGTGGGTCCCGTGTCGTACATTTACGGCACGATAAAGAACCTCAAGCCTGAAAAAAGAGGCCTCTGAGCAAAATTTGTTGGCCGTTTCACACTCTAAATAGAGTGGGACGATGAATACCTGAGATGTTAGAGAGCGTCCTTAAATAAACAAATAAAAAATCCTTCCAGTTTGTTAATAATCTCATATAAACGAACAACACAGCAGACCTAGTTGTGCAAAACCCAATTGTAGGGGCCTGTGTTACCTGCGAAGCTATTAGCAGAACAAGCTTTTTTGAACATATTCTACTCCTTCTATTAGTTAGGCTAATGAACCTAACGTTCAATGAAGATGAACCTGAACTCAACAGTAATGATTTGACTTTTTCAAATATACTGCAACAACATCATGACATTTGGAGTGGAGTTTAGCAAGTTGATTGTTACATTACAATGAAAGATGGCTTATGAGATAAACATAAAGTGTACTTTTGGTTTTCGTATCATGTATTATTACGTTTCTTGTTGTAGTTCACAATGTTAATACCTTAACAGGTAAATAATGTAGAGTTTCTCTTAAACTATTAATATTTTAATGTAAATTTTTTAAATATTACCACATATATAAACAATGGTAAAAGTTACAAAGTTTATCATGTTTTATAGTATTAGGCCATAATATTGAACATTTACCGTTTTCTTGGATACTAAAACTTTAATATATTTTTTATTTTTTGGGGTCGTCATCATTATACGCAACTAATTGAAAATCGATATACTGAGATAGTGGATGAACATATCCTTTGTTCCTGCGGTATATATTTTAAGTGCTATTACAGAATGTTATAAATATTTTACATCTATGTTCATTAATTTAATTTATTGTCCATGATTTGCATTGAACTTTCGCCAATAAAGATAGCATATTATGTACTCTACATCAGAACACATAAAGTATGTATACAATATTTTATACCTTATTACATAATAAAAATGTATGTACAAAAGCTATATATACCCTCACTGACCAACATACAGCGTTTAGAGTAGTGTACCAATGTTTTTTATAAAACGAAAGTTCATCCAAAGTTAAATGATAAACATGTGATAAGTAGGCATCATATCATTTTCACTGAAGGTATTTACTTATTAATGTAAAAACTGTCCCAGCGTCAACAGAAGTCATAACATGAAATGAAAAAGCAATTAAATTTATGAATAAGTTAGAATAAACAATTTAGTTTTGTTTAAAATATTTTTCTCCGTCGCTGCGTTTATTTTCTGTTGCTACGATCAACATAGTCTCTTTTTATTTGGTGCACTAATACAAATATATACAAATGCTTCTCCGTTATGCATAAACTTCAATATTAACATCTAATTATTTGTTGATTTTTAAGGAATGAGTTAATTCAGAAGTGCACACTCGTGAAAAAAAAATGCAATGAATACAGACACACACACACACTGCTTCCATATATCTATCTACATGCAATATATGCATAGCCAGCATATCTGACAATGCTAAACCCAAGGGGGGGCTCCTGTGTTGCGTGCTGGTATTAGGAAAACAGACATATGTAGAAGGTATCTCTATCAATGCGCTAGGATTAGTGCTAGCAGAACAAAACGCGCATTCAAAAGGTTTATTACATATGAGTGACTGTAAAGAAGGGTGGAGCAAGCCTCTGGTACATTTAATTACATATACACACACGAACACACGCACACACACACACACATATATATATATATATATATATATATATATATATATATATATAATAAATTTTAAACAACAAAAAAAAACGTTTTCTGTGATAAACTCTATTTATAGTTAATTATACAGCACAGATACTACGTCATATGTCTTACTAGTGATATTTTCTTTACAAACAGAGAATAAGCAACATTTCACCTCTTCTAATGCATAGCATGCATTTTTCATGTACGTTTCATATATGTGGCCTTTTAAGTTCGTAATTTTAACCAGCGATTTTTAAATTAGGCAATTATTTGATATTTTAACGTGTTTTACATGTTGGCTTACAGTAGTATCAGTGACTTTTTTTTCATTCTGTTGAATGGTTGCTCGTAGTTTCAAAGATATTTATTTTTAGAAAATGCTGTCATGAAATATACAGCTTCAAATTAAAGTTAGTCCGTATTTTAAAGTAGTGAACTTACTTAAATAGAAAACCCTTAATATATTCTGCATAGTTAAAATAAAATTTTTCCGTTACAAGCTAATGCTATATAAAAAGCAGCCATATTTCAACACTTTAAAATGAATATGATCTAATAGTCTGGATTGGCTATTATGTTGTTATATTTTATTAATTGTGTGTAGTAATCAGATTTTGGTCTTGATTGAAAAATAAAAATCCTATTTTATAATAAAAGAATTAATGTATTTAATGTATGGAATTTATTCAGTTGCCAAAATTTTCAGACCATTAACATTTTATGTACTTTTCGTGAACACAATTAGATAGTAAATACAATTAAATTGATGTCAAGGATATAAATTAGAAATAATATCAAAATAATTTCAATTATAGTTCTTATTATACGTACATATTTCAATATATCATATCCATACATGCCATCTGTATTCAAGATCAGGGGTTTAAACCCGGCCAGGGTCGAGGGATTTTTTCCAGCGTAAAATTTTTATTTAAACCTTCCTTCGGAAGAGAAGTAAACCGTGGTCTATGTCGTATATTTACGGCACGAAAAAGAATTTCAAGCATGAAATAAGAAGCTTAGAGTCAAAATTTGCCAGCCGTTTCACATCCTGAATAAAATAGGACGCTGATAACCTATGATGTTAAGGAACGTTTGTAGATAAACGAATCAAATATATACAACTCCAAGACCTCCCTATCCGCTAGCGTCAATGCTTCAATGTATGGAAGAAATTGTAATATGTATACCATTTTACAGCATGAAGCTTCATAAATAACTAACACCTTAGCCATAAACTAAATTCAATACAACAGATTAGGTAAGTGATAACTATAAGTTCTAACAAACGTGTGTGGGTTAAATATTGCTTTCATTAAAAACTATGTTGTCAGTAAAAGATCAAACTCATAACATAAAGCAAAAAATTTTTGAATAATCTTTAACGTAAACAATTTTCTATTTGAAATATTTACGTTCCTATAATTTTTTTTCTGCGTGGCAACAAACCTACATTGCGAACTTTCGTCTCTCCTGTAACACAAATGTATATTTCTATTGTGCGAGTGTCTGTGACTTCCGCTCCACTTTCCCTTTTCCTAAATATTTCAGCACCTACCACATACCGAGAGCCGTCATTAAAAGAGAACATTTGTTGGGCTCAGCAAAGATGACCCCGGAACATGACAAATGCATATACTTATGCCAGCAGATTTTAATAAACTAAAAAAACTGCACTGTGCAGAAACAGCTATCACTGATCTCATAATGTGAAACCCAAGTTTAAAGACTGCTCTACTATTAGGAGAACAGCATTTAGGAAAATAAATGTATTAATTGTTGGGTTAGGTTAATGGACTTAAATAGCTAATTTTATACTATTTTTCGTTCTCTTCGTGTATGGCTTTTTCAAAATATTACATGTATACAAATTTAATGGTTTAGTAGTTTTTCCTTTAACATTATTCTTAATATATTCAAAGTTAATATTTATTTTAATATATGGTTAATCACCTTATTTACATTTCATTATTTACGCTGTATTATCCAGTTTTGGAAAACTAAATAAAATGTTTTCTTAATAATGACAATTGAACCTAAATATTAGATTCTGGATATTTATACCATTTCCTCGAGTGTTTTATTTTGAGTTATTTACATCAACAAACTAGTATTAACATAGCCCATATTTATATGCATAGAATTATTTACTTTTCATGGAACATAGAATATCGTATTTGTAATAGTTTAGATATTTCATTTCTTCTCTTTTGAATGATTGCTCGGTTTTGAAATCTTTTATTTCCTTTTCTTTATCTATGTAATACTATCGCCATAGAGACAATTTTTACACATTTAAACTAATTCTTATAATGCCATAATTTTAATTTTTTTTACAACTAAATACAGAAAATAAATCAACATTTGGTGAACGCTATCCGAAATTCTACAGTGATTCTTTCACTTATTCAAATATGACCAAATAAAAATCTAATATGTTTAATAAGTTGTTATTGTGATTCTCTGCATTGGTCCATCAGTAATTCTTCATTCACTGTATATAGTATAGAATGCTATATTTGACTGATCCAAAATAATAAATAAAGTGTAATATTTTAATTGGTTAAGTTTTTAACGTACTGAGTAATATTTTCGTTTACAAAAGATAATATTTTGAAAATGTGCAGGATATGTTTATTTTGCTTATATCTATATATAATATTACACATTTTAGGTTATAAATTCCTGCACATTTTTAATATATTCGATCCAAATTATCGATACCTTATAAGACGTTGAGATATAATATGATCTTTTCATGTTACGAGTATAGCTTATACGTATTGCTTAAGGAATATTACCTTCATTTTTGACGTACACATATGCACTACTTTTAATGCCTTACACGTGCATTAGTCCAGTCCCAATTTACAAGAATATTTTATCATTTTTGTCATATCACTAATCTTTTTATATTATTTGATTACCTTCTGCTCTTCTAAAAATATACCGCTGAGCTGAATATATATATTTACAGTTTCATAATTAGTAATACATTGCCTTATTTATCGAGATTTCAATACTACGGGAGCAGTAAATGATAAACATGCATTAAGTATATCATTTCTTTATTTACGTTTTAGTGAAGTTTTGCTTTTAATAATTAAAACATGTGTAAATGTCAATTGCAACAGCAAGGGAGAATTAAAATCAAGGGATTAAGCCAGTCATTTTTTATTTAAAATTTGCATTTTGTTTAAATCCTTAACTGCTCTCCAAAGATCCATTCATTTGCTGATTGAACCAGGCTATAGTCACATTCTAGTTGCTACACAATATCAATGGATAGCTCAATGCTGCTGAGTTTCTCTGTGTCGTCTTTCGGTCTGCTCTCCTGTTTCCCAAAAATGTACTTGAACATAATAAGAAAGAGTCAGGTAGTAGCAGAACTCCGCCCACATGACCGCCAATCATGACATAAATATACATACAGGGTATTTCCGGTTTTCTTTTTAACATATTTGGCAACGGAGTCCTCACAACAAAGTAAGAAAAAGAACGTAGAAACATATATCCTGGAATCATTAGTTTCGTAATTTATTAATGAATGTTTACCAAAACAAGAAAACAAAGTTCATATAAACATATATTACGAAATCCTAAGTTTCCGAGTCATTAAAGAAAGTTTATTTCATTGAGTTTCAACGTGCAATCTAGCAACTTAAGTTCATAACCGAAAGTAAAATTTATACTCTTAAGTAATCGAATGATGTTATCGACGATAATCTGCTGATCCACAATGCTCATCAGCATTCCAAATTTATATAATAAAATATTATCTGCAAAAAGCAGCAGTAGCAGTAATGTGGATCAGTTAGCCATTCATGTCATTTTTGTACCAGCACTATTAAAATGTGATATAAATAGTAAATTTTAATACTTGGATAAACCTCTATTAATAACTCGAAAACTGGTAATTTTCAGACATATATTTATGTGAACTTTCACCTTCTTTATTAAATACCTTTTATGAATAACTCATATGACTAATAAATTCTGTCATATATATAATCTTATCTTAGTAAACTGTCATTAATAACTTAAAAATGCTCATTTCCGGACATACTTTGAATATGAATTTTTGTTTTATCATTTTGCTGCGAGGAAACCCGGAACTAAAGATCGATGTGCTGCACAATTGAAGACTGCCCTGGTGGCATCGAAGTTCCAATTGTTAAAGTGGAGCGACTTATTATTTGTCATGCCGGTTCTGCAAAAACCGGTTTTGTTCCCGAATGTATGAAACATTTTAGAACTAAACAGACTGACAAGTGGCATCATTCTAAAATGACATACTTTGTTCAGAAAATGGTATGTGTTTATTATCCTATATTGCGCCTAACTTTGTCATTTTTATGGATAATGTCAGCATCCATTCATTTCAAATAGATAAAGTTCCTTACACAAACATCAGGAAGGCGGGCATTATTGCTTGGTGTCCAGAAAGAAAAAACTTCGCATTATACAACAAAGAGAAGAGCGGAATTGTAGCAGTTAGTAAAATGAAACATGTCAGGGTTCTAAACAAACTAAACTGACAATATCGCGAGAAACAATTGTCATGGGGTAGTGAGACTTCTACCTTTCCGCTGCCATTATAATCCCATCGAGTTCGTATAGCTACGAATGAAGCATTACATTGTTGACAATAATAAAACTTAAAATTGTTGACGTAGGGAAAGCTAAACATGATAAAGTTGACAGCGCAACAATTTCTCTATGAAAAAAAACTGTGTAAGACATGCAGAAAGAATGCAAAACTTGGATTTTCAACAAGAGCTGATAAGAGACAGCGTGATTGAACCGGCCATCTACGGAATTATTCAATCAGAGTTAGAAAATGAGTCAAGAGGACGACGAAAGTGATAGTGACAGCGAGTAAACAAATTGTAAGAATGTTGTATTCAAGCAACACTAATGTTCTCATCCTCCATAGCGAATTATCTTAGTTTACTTCATATGTACAATTTCTTTCCTTTCTCAATCTAACAGCATGCTTCCAGGACACGGAGGTTTGGCATCTCCGCAACATATACAGCTATCTCTCTTTGCGCAGTAGCCAGGTAAGACCCGCAAAGATAGCTGTTCCCCACTCTAGAAGTACTAAAGCCAATTGGGGTGCCTCTGTTACCTGCAGATATTTTAACCGAACTGGAATTTTAGAAGGTATGTTACTCTTACTCCATCGTTCAGTTCGGCTAATGAACCAAAAGTTATTGATGAACTCAACAGTAATGCTTAGACTTTTATTAAATATGTCTCAATAACATCCTGACATTTTCAATGCAGTTGTAGCAATTTAGTAATTGTTAAATCACAATGAAATATCTTTATATGAGATAATTATTGGTTTTGGTTTTGTACAACATGTATCATTTCGTTGCTTGTGTGTGGTGTGCGGTGTTGACACTTAAATGGGTAATTAATTATAGTTTTTCTTAAAGTATTAATATATTGGGTGTAAAATATTGAAACAATATTTGAACAATGGCAACAGTTTAATAATTTATCAGGTTCGCTTTATTTAAGGCCGTTTTACTTAATATTTATATCTGTATAGCGCACTAAACGTTGAAAATATTCTAAAATTTTAGGGAATTATCATCCATGTCCAATTGAAAATCGACATACTGAAATACTAAATGAACATACACTTTGTCAAAGCGGTATATATTTTAAGCGTTAGCACAGAATACTATCAACCTTTTCCTCTTATGTGCATTGTTTCAATTTAACCCTCGGATGCACCATGTCCACTGCAGTCGAAGACTACTATTCGTTAATACTGAAGCTCTGAGATAATTCTTAGAGCTCTCTAATTCATGAATTCAATTCAATTAGACGTACTCTGTCCAAAGCTGCTGCTCTGTACCCATAAAATCAATTATTTTTTGAGCAACACTACTTTCAATGCATGTGTACAACATAAAATGACCCTAAGGTAAGAAAGCAATGCACATGGTGCCACAATATCTCAAAAATATTTTTATGGAAGAAAGATAAATATTTGTATTTGCTTTCATTTTACAATAAAGTCAAATTTTAAGTTATATTAACTATCACAGTTACTGTTATATTATAAAATATTTATCCGTGCACTATAGCGGACATCATGTATGCATGCAGAGTTACAACTGACTGACAGTGCACATGATACACACATTAAAATGAAATAGGCGCTAGTTTAAGCTTTTCATATTCTGTGTTTAGAATGGAACATAATTTTTAATATAATCCTGATCTAACTTATGTGCTGAACTATTTTATTACTCCTCTGTTCCAACTGCAATGTGTGAAAGAAATATTTTTGTTCTTTAGTCGACCTCAGAACATAACAGAAGCACTGTGTGATGACTCAGACTGCACTGTTGCTGATGAGAGTGACACAGATGATGATCGGGGTGTTGCGCCTATGCCATTATTTCCCAATCCAGCTCAGAAGTAAAGAAAGGTGACCAATTAGATCATTATTCTATTGCAACTAATGCATATCAACAACTAACTTCCACTACTCAGAAAAGAAAGGCAATTGATTAGTGTGTTACGTTTTTATTCACATCGCCGCAGCAATGAAGGACGGTTTCTCAGAGTCTTCTTTCATTTTGTGGACGTAACTATAGTCAACAGCTGGTTTTTATAAAAACAAGTTGGAAATAGTTTGCCTCTACTGAATTTCAAATCCTCAGTAGCAAGAGCTCTCATTAATCTTTGTACACATGACCAGGCAGGCAAAAGAGGTTGTCCAAGCTTAACACCTCCAAAAGTGAAAAGACGATTATTTTCGAAAACACGCCCAGAAATCAGATTCCATAAAGTAAACCATTGGCCTAAACTCATAAATATAAAAATGCCAACAGTTGCTATGGTGACAAGAGCAAGCGAGAAACTAAGTATATGGGCATGAAGTGAAAAGAATCGCTCCCTCCAGGGGGGTTTGCCAATTTTCACATGCAAAAGTGACGTATTTCAAATGAAATTATATTTCTGATGAATTATTCTTAGTGCATGGAATCCATTTCATTGAACAGTATATTATTTTTATACTTATTATGTAATATTTTAAAATAAATTCAAGAGTTAACTCTGCAGATATCTTTTGTGAGGAAAAAAACACATTCAATTTTATCATTTACCTATTCTATGCATGAGAGGAATAATGGTAATAGTTTAATAATTTATCATTTTCTTTTAATTTTATGTCGTATTACTAAATATTAATAGTTTTATGGAGTGCCAAGTGATCAGGGCAAGGAGCCGAATGTGTTTATAGTGAGCTGCAAGAGTGTGAGGAAAAAGTGGCATAAGCAACAATGGAAGAGGGAATTTTGGTGTATAGAGCAAGGATAGGAATGATTAGACAAAGAAGATAAAAAATGGGAGAAGGAGAAAGCAAGAGCACAGTTGGTTTAATGTGGGGAAGCATTAGTTTAATGTTGCTAATTATAGGCGGTATTGACTAAATCCGTGCCCAGAAGAAAGACAGGAAATTTTGGAAAAATGTGATGGTATGGAGCAAAGATTAAGCGATAATCTGAAAATAAAATAGCTAAGGAAATGAAAGATGAGATTGGATAAGAAATTCAAGGAATCAAGAGGGAAAGAAGATGAATTTAGAAAGAGCAGATGAGAGGAGAAGAAAACTCAATCTTGTCTTTATAGGAGTGGAAGAAAGAAGAGGTATTTGGCCAGAGCAAGAAGTAACCAAAGTATTGGAAAATAATTTGGAAATAGAATTACATGGATGGGAGATTGTCGAAGCATGCAGGACAGGAAGGCACACGGGGTAGAGATCAATAATAGTTCGATTCGCAACAACCTGAATAATTTATGAAATATTGAGAAAGGCAAAGATGCTGAAAGGGACGAACATGTTTATTAATAAGGACCTGACTCCTGCTCAAAGACACATGAAACTAAATTTAATTCGACGGATAATGGAAGCGAGAGCAGCCGGCAAAAGAGCATGTATAAGGAATTTTCAACTGTGGATTGAAGGAGTGAATGCATACACTACGAACAAGAGAGTTGTATGGAGCAGCAAACCAATTTGGGAGGAAATGAGTCAGCATATTCCTAAACAGCAACAGGAAATATACATAGCGGCAGAAAATTCTAAGGATCCAAAGTCTGGTACCCAAGGGAGAATCGACCAAACAAGAGACATGTTAGCAACCTTTGCATCAGAAGCTACGTCATTCACCGCACACATCGCAGATTAGGAGGAGCCGAGTAGCTGACCTTCAGGAGGGAGAAGATGGTGGGAGTGGTATGACGTCAGGAAAATCAGTGGCAGAAAGGGAAAAAGAAGGAGGTGTTGTCGAGGAAAGAGGAGATGGAAGCACTGCGGAGATTAGTGGAGAGAGGGGACCTGAGTTGGACGCAAACTATTGGTAGTGGGGAAGAAGTGGGAATTGAAAGTGGACAAGGTAAGAGCAGAAGTAGGATGAATACGGAAGAAGGTGGAGATAGTATTGTTTCGTCTCCGCATGGAAGTATTTTGGTAGTGAATTAGGATAAAACCCCAAATGAAGGGATTCAGTTAAGCAGTAAAAAACTCTAGTAAAGTTTATGTGGTCTAAGGGGAGATTGGGATCACAATAAAGTTTATGTGGTCTAAGGGGAGATTGGGATCACAATAACAGACAATGGGGAGATAAGGTTACTGGAACTGTGACACGGGAACTTTACAATACTTATTGTGTACTATGGATTATTTTGCAGTAGTAGAAACATGGTTAAAGGGTGAAAAGATTACAATAAAGTATTTTAAATGTGTAGGAAGAAAGGCTGAAACGTTGGCAAGGAAAGGCAGACCATCAGGTAGTCTAGGGTTTTTTGTTAAGAATGATTTGAGTAAAACCATTAGAGACACTTGGTCTAGGTGCAAGGAAGTATTTTGGGTCATATTGGAAGATAAATTGTTAGATGGAAGTATAAAATGTATAGGTATTGTTTATAACCCCCCATTAACCTCACAGTTCCATAACCCAGAATTGTATTATATCCTAGACAGAGATATAGAAAGGTTAAGGAGTAAAAATGAGAACATTGAGATTATAATTTGGGATATTTTAATAAAAGAATTGGTGAGCTTAATGTAAACTTGATGAATGGGTGGGAAAATAACAATGTAATGGGAAAAATGAGAATATTAGACACAGTAAGGATAGGGTAGAAAATAAAGGGAGTGAGAAATTTATTAATTTCTATGAATTAAATACACTCGATATTTTAAATGGTAAATATGGAGAGGATGAGCAAGGAGAATTCAACCTCATAAATAAAAATGGCCAGAGGGTAATTGATTTTTTATTATGGTCAATTAATATTATCCATATGATAAGTAATTTCAAAGTGTCAAATATAAACTCGAGTAGTGGCCATTTCCCACTAATAACGGATATAAATATTAAATCGCAGAATGTATTTATTAACCTAATTGGGGGAGAGAATATTGATGTAAGAGAATATATTCGATTTAAATGGAAGTATGAATGCAAGATTAACTTTGATCTTGCTTAGAATCTGAGATAGGAAAAAATATGTCAGCATGGGGATAGTTTATAACTTAAAAAAATATATGAAGTTGAAAATGCAATCAGCATATTGAATTTTATTATGTGCTGAGGTGGGAAAGGGATGAAAGTTAAAAACCGATTTATTTATGGACGCTCTTTAACACCTTAGGTCATCAGTGTAGTTAAAAACAGGAGCTACATTAAAAGTGATATCTAGTTTAATGACCAATGCAAAATAAATAAATAAATGTATCGCAAAAGTAGGTCTAGTAAAATGGAGGAATTAGGGGATCCTAAATAAAAAGAGGAATATTTACGAAGTAAATAAAATAATATAAGGCAAGAAACGCATATGGAGGGAAAGGAATATCAATAAATTAACCAAGGTTATTGCTGATAATAATGTAAGCAAAATATGGAAGGGTATAAAGACTTTATATGAAAAATATAAACTGAAATCTAATATAACCCAAGAAGAATGGTTAATATATTTTTCAGCTCTGTGTGCATGTCAAAGCTGTATTAAAGGGAGGATAATTCCAGGGATAGAAAATGACTATGTAGAGATGCTAGATAGGGATATAACAGAGAGAGAAGTATAGAATCAGATTAAAAGAATAAAAAGAAACAAAGCACCAGGAATAGATGGTATAAGAGGGGAATTCCTTAAAGAATGGTGCATAGATAAGAATCGACTCAAGGTACTAACACTCATGTTTAATACAATGAAAGATAAGGGGCACACACCGGAAAGTTGGAGAAAAGTAATTATACAACCAAATTGCAAAGGTAAAGGGGACTTGGATAAACCTAGTAACTATAAGGGTATAGCACTGTGGTCCAATGTGGGGAAAATCTATACAGGAATATTGGCTGATAGGTTGCAGGAATGGGCAGAAGAATATAACATTCTTTCGAAATTTCAAATGGGCTTTAGGAAAGGAACGCGGGCGGCTGATAACATATTTGTTATAAAACTATAGTGGACAAATATTTAAAAGGTAAAAAAGATAACATTTATATGGCTTTTATTGGCTTAGAAAAAAGCTTTTGACAGAATAGAGATGAAACTGTTGTGGTATAAGCTATCAGAGAAAGGGGTGAGTAAACATGGAATACCTTTTGCATAAAATATGAAGAAAGGGCAATAACAAGGGAAGTACAGCAGGAAAAAGAATTAAGGCAAGATTTCAAGCTAAGTCCAATGTTATTTCATTTGTTTATTAATGGAATATTGAAGAATATAAGCAATATTAATTATCTTTTGCCGGTGATAAATAAATTACAAATCCCTGGACTTCTCTTTGCAGATGATTTGGTAGTAGGCTCCATTACTGTAAATGGGTTAAAACGGACATTACAAGAAGTAGATAAATACTGCATAGAAAGGGAAATAAAGGTAAATAGAGAGAAACCCCAATCTCTACTATTTAAGAAAGGCGCTAAATTGAGTAATCATGAAAATTGGAAGAAGGGAAATATAGAATGTAAAATTGTTCGCGATTATACATAGCTGGGTACAAGAATAGATGCAGGGGGAAAATAACAAAAATAAATTAAATCAGCACTAGCAAAAGGAAAATTAACAATGATGGATGTAATGCGGTGCTTATATAAAGTGCCTGAGATGGAGATGAAATGGTTGGAAAGGGTGTAGAATTCGGTGGTTGAGGCCCAAATGCTCTATGGTATTGAAATTTTGGGACTTGAGAATGGTTAAGTCACTGTAGATCACATTCATAGGGTGTTTTGTAAGGAGGTTTTAAGGCTACCAATAGCAACAACAAACAAAGTTGCGCAGATTGAAATGGGAAGAGGTACAAGAAAGGGAATAGTTATGGAGAGAGTTTTAAAATACTGCAAAGGATTCTAAATTTATATTATGATAATTTATTAAAACAATGCTTACAATGTCAAGAAACAAGTTTACTAAACAAAGGTTGGGTTAGTAACTTGAGATATAATTTAGAAAGTAATGGATTAGCGGATACATGGAGAAAAAGAGAAATAAACCACAAAGGTTTCTGGAAGGAAGTTAGGAAAAGTTTCGAAGACATAGAAATCCAAAAATTATTTAGTCAGTTATCTGAGAAAAGTTCACTGATTTTTTATGTCTCAATGAAAAATAGGTGGGAAAGGGAGAGATATATAGATAACACTAATAATGAAGAAAGAAAGCGGATAGTCTGGCTAAGTGCAGGAATATGGAGGTTAAAAGGTCAAAGAAATGGATACCCACAGGGAGTGTGCCATTATGTGGGGATAAAGAAGATGTAAAACATATAATTTATGAATATAAAGAAACTGAGACTTGGAGAAAAGAAAGTATAAGATTAAGCATTAGAGAGAAAAGTTATGTTAACAAAATAATAGAAAAAAACTGTAAGCAAATAGAGGAATTTTTAGAGAAAGTAAGAAATAAACGGAAATGGACTGTTAAGAGAAGAAAAAGAGGAGAGTGGGCTCTAGAATCTGGTAATGAGCCTTGTAACATATTTATTATTTACAAGACATTTATTAAATAAGTAAAAATAATCTGGGGTTATATCTGTATTTTTCTTGGAAATGAATAAACATCGAATTGGCCTGAATTATCGAACCAAGGATATTGGAAATTGTGCTATAAGGTAAATAAATGTAACATTATAGGTACTAGTAGAGTAATTAAGGAATAAACAGGTTCTAGAGATTGTAGTAAGTTGAAAGAATACTGGTGCAGTTATAGCAAGTAAATAATTTATTTTGTAGGTTACTGCTGACGAACCGTGGAATGGGAATTGACTAAATCGAGGTAATATTTTGTATTTTGTTAAATTATTTAGTATTTCGGAGAATGTAATAGAATTAAATCTATTATGGTAACAATAATTGTAATTGGTACCCTGATGTATTTTGTATGTATAATTCTCTTAGCACTTAATAAACATTTCATATCACATCAATAGCTTTATAGTGTATTAAGCCTTCCATATATTCTAACATTTTAGGACATCATCCGTACCCAATTGAAAATCGACATATTGAAATAGTAGATGAACACATGGTTTGTCCCTGCCTTATAAATATGAAGAAGTAAGAGCGTGATAACTTCTACAAAATCTTGTTCTAATAATACCGGAGGTAACAGAGGCCACCCACCAGGGTTTAGCACTACTAGAGTCGGGAGCTGTATGTTTTGCGGAGGTGCCTAACTCCGGTGTCCTGGAAGCATGTAGCTTGGTTGAGAAAGGAAAGAAATCATTATATATAAAGTAAACTAATATAATTCGCTATTTAATGTTGCTTGAATTCAACACACAAACTGTTTACTCGCTGTCGCTGTCACTTTTGTCATCCCTTGACTGGGCTTCTATTCCAACTTAATGTCCTTAATTCGCATTCAACTCGCGCCAATAATGATAGGAGCCTTTATACTCTATTATCAGACCACAAAATGTATGTATACAATACTTTACACCCTATTTCATAACACAAAGGTATGTACAGCATCCATATGAACCTTCGCTTATTAACATCAAGCGTTTCAGAATTGTGTACCATCATTACTTATTAAACAAAATGTTCAACCAATGTTGAATGATGCACATTCAATTAGTATACCGCCTCTTATATTTTTATTTGGGCGATGGTTTGTTCTTGTTTTTGCAAAAAGTGCGAGATTGTAAAATGAATCGATAACCTGGAATTAATATGAAATTAAATTTACAATTAATTTAGAATGAATAAATTAGCTTTGTTTAATATATATATTCTCCGTCGTTGCGTTTCTTGTCTGTTACTACGAACATATTATCTCATTTTCATTGGTGCACTAACACAACTGCATTCGACAGTGGTGCCGCATATCTGTGTATATGCTTCTCCCTTAGACACAATTTTCTATATTTAATGCTTTTTGTTAATTTATTCCTGATGAAAAAAATTATTTAGAGTTCCAACACCATGAACAAGATGTGAAATAAAAATATTCTTAGAGCTTTTAATTGATATTAATATCCTATAAGCAGTAACAAGTACGTAAGAGCTGAATGCTAAACCCATTTGGAGGCTCGCGTCTCAAGTGCTGGTAATAGGAAAACAGATGTCCGCAGAAGGTATGTCTATCAAGCGGATAGATGAACAAAACGAACAATTCATTTAATTTATAACATCTCAGTGACTGTAAGTTTGGTGCAACATGTCTCTAGTACATACATACAATACGTATGATACATTTTAAACAACAAAGAAAACCGTTTCTCTGTTAAATTGTACTTAGAGTTCCTCATTAGGGCACAGATAATAAGTCACATATCTTACCTATTGTTATTTTCGTTACAAACTTAGAATAAGCATCACTTCAATTTATCTGAATAAAAATGGGAGTTTTTCCATGAACATTTGATATATGTGTTTTTAAGTGTGTAACTTTATCTGCGATTTTTCATTTAATATTTATTTCATATTTTAATAGTTTTTACCATTTTGGTTTACAATAGTATCAGTGAAGTATTTTCCATACCCTTAAATGGTAGTTTGTAGTTTCAAATATATTTCGGATTGGAAAATGCCGCCATGAAATAACCAGCTTTCAATTAAAGTTAATCGGTATTTAAAATTAGTGAACCTACCTAAATCAAACATTCCAAATATATTTTGCAATGTTTAAAGTAATATTCTCCGATTGAAGTAAATGCTATATAAAAACAGCCCTATTTGTAAACATTAAAATTTATATGATTTGTTATTCTGGACTGACCATTATGAGTTATATTTTGTTAATTTAGTGCAGAAATCAGTGTTTGCTCTGAATTGAAAAATAAATTCCATTTTTACGTAAAAAATATATATTTAATGTGATACAAATTTTTGGTTATCAACATATTCAGGTCACAAATATCTCCTCTGTACTGTTCGTAAACACAATGAGATAATAAATAAAATATATGTAATGCCATGGATATAATTTGAAACTAATACGGAAAGAATATTATTTATATTTTTTGTTCACCTACATTTTTTCAGTTTAATGCAATGATCTTCCTCTAGATCAGCTTAAATGCTTCAATATATGGGGAGCTATTTTACAAAAAGTTTCATCACAAAATTTATGTATACCATTTCACAGCATCCAAGCTGCATAAATAATTACACCTGAGCCATAAACCAATTTCAATTCCTCAGATTAGGTAAATGATGAACATATAATAAGATTACTTTTGCCACAAACCTGTGTAGGTGAAATACTTCTTTTAATTTGAAAAAAAAATAGTAATAGATAAATAAACCTTCAACATTAAGCAAATGCAGTCATCTTGAACGTAAGAGTACATTTATTAAAAATGTTGCACTTTATTTCCAAAGTTCGTCATTTTGATGCTTAGCAACCAAACCATTTGCTAACATTCTTTCCTGCCCTAACACAAATGAAAAATTCTATTGTGGGAGTGTCTGTGTTTCTTCAGTTCGCTTTACTTTTCTTAAACTTTTTGTAACTACATATAGCCCTGGGGCGCCTGTAACATAGATAAGTTACAGGTCTGAACTTAATTTACACCTAAGTAGAATATAAGCACACATACACCTTTTACAGCATAATTATAATTGGTGCAAACATTTATAGGTAAAACATTTATTTTCATTTATTGCAAAAACCACGTTGCTATGAAAACATAAAACCTGGAATTTATTGCAAGCAAATTGCTCAAAATCTTCAAAACGTTCATGCTCTTGTATTTTAAATATCATACGTTCAAAAATGTTTTTTTTTTTTTTTTTTTTTTGGGGTGGCACATAAACTGCATACTACATTTCATTCCTCCCCTGACACAAATGGAGAGTCATATTGTGCAAGGGTCTGTGTATTCCGGGTCACATTTCCTTTTCCTACATTTTTCAGCATGTTATCACTTACTATGAAGCGACTTTAAAGAAAACCAAAAACATGGACCAACAAAACTGACCCTGAAACGTATATTAACACACACGAACAATCTAGCTGCTTTAATAATCTAATTTAAACAACTGCACTCTGCAGAAACAACCACCAATAATCTTAAAAAAGAAACCCAGATTTAAGGTTCCCCGTTTCAGCTGTGCTATTGATATTGTAGAAGATATCTTGCTTATTATTTTAGTAGGCTGCTGGACCAAACGTTTAATAAAATGAGCCTGAAATAAATCGTAATTCTTTGACCTATTTCAAATATGCCGCAATATCATCCTCGCATTTTGAGTGCCTTTTTAGGAATATAAGTAATTGCTAAATCATAATGAAACATCATTTATATAAGATATTTTAAAGCGTACGTTCGGCTTCTGTATTTATCGTGGTCGGTAGTCCGTGTATTATTATTTTTCTTTTATTTTTATGTTTTATTAGTCTTTAATGCTCGTTTTTATTTTGTGGAGTTACCACAGACAGTGAACATTAATGATACAAGAAATGAAATGGTAAAATGGGAAATGATGTTTTTACGGAAGTTAGCGTTTCAGGCCTAAGTTAAGGTACTCTATTGCATTTGCTATTTATGATGATTGAGGAAAACCTGTACAAATCCTCAGTCAGGGAGAACGGTCCTGGTGGAAATCGAAACTAAACTTCCCGCGCCTAATTGACCTCGGCCACTCGGGGTGCTGGACCTTCATTGTGTGTAGTGTTCAGTGTTAACACTTTAATTGCTAAATAATTTAGAATTTCTATTAAATGCTTACAATTTTTGTGTGTAAAACATTGAAAACATTACCCAGTATTTAAACAAACGTTAAAGTTTAGTAAATTTATATATATTTTTTTTTTGTGAGGTATGCACTCGATTATTTATATTGTCGCTATAAAGTCATACAATTATTATTAGATTGTTCCGGCAAAAGAGAAGGCCTAATACCCTCAGCTGTGCCAGAAAACATAATAAATACTTAACAGCATTCTTGAGTATTAAAACTTGAATATTTTTATAACATTTTAGGTTATTATTATTTCTAACCTACTACAAATCAACATATAGAAATACATACTTTTGTCCCTGCGGCATGTATTATAAGAATTAGTACAAAATATTATTGAACCCGCCTCAATGAATTTAGGATATTTTAAACTCTACATGAGAACACAAAAATTATGTATACGATACGTTGCATCACATTTCATAAAAGAAAAGTATGTATAACAGTCATAAAAATATGTATAACCAGCATACAGCTTCTCAGAACAGTGCACCAATATTACTTATTAAATGAAATTTCAACCAAGGTTATGTGATCAATATTTAACAAATTTATAGCTCTTATATTCCTATTTCAGTGAAGGTTTGTTCTAATAATTGCAAAAATTGTGCGAATATAAATAAAATCCATAACCTACAAAGAAAAAGCAGTGAAATTTACCACAAGTAACAACGAACAATTTTTTTTCATTTATCTCACGTTCTTTTATTTCTGTCTGTCTGTCTGTCTGTCTGTCTGTCTGTCTCTCTCTCTCTCTCTCTCTCTCTCTCTCTCTGTCTCTCGCTGCGTTTCTTTTGCTGCTATTACGAATACATATTCCAATTTACATTGGTGCAGTAACACAAATACATTCGAGAATGGTGCTGGATTTCTCTATATGTGCTTCTTCCTTACACATGAATTTCAATATCTACAATTTATTATTAATAATGGGAAAAAAGTATTCCGAGATTCACCCTCATGAACAACATGTATGATGTAAATACACATGCAGCTTCCAATTGTTATCAATATCCTAATTTTAAAAGCTCTACACACAATATGCAGAACCAGCATATCTGGTAATGCTAAACCCACTTAGAGTCTCCCGTCTTGAGTGCTGATATTATGAAACCCGATGTATGTAGAAGGCAAGTCTATCAATGTATTTAGATGAGAGCTAACAGATCTAAACAAATAATTTTTGTCGTCCGAGTGACTGTAAGAAGGGTGCAGCAGGTCTCTGGTATGTGTATATATATATTACATATGATACATTTTACATATAAAAGAACACCATTTCTCTGATAAAAAATCTATTTAAAGTTGATCATTAGTACACAAATAATAAGTCATATGTCTTAATTAATGTCATTTTCTTTAAAACTTAAATAAGGAAACTTTGAGGTGTTTTGTTAAAACCTATGACATTTTCATTGGAAATTTGATGTGTTTGTCTTTTTAAGTCTTGTAATTTAACGGACACCTCTTAAACTCGACAATTTTAATGATATTGTTATGTCTTTTATACATTTGCTTATTGAAGCATTTTCCATACCCTTGAATAGTTGTTCGTAATTTCGCAGATATTTGTTCTTGGAAAATGCCTTCACAAAATAATCAGATTCCAATTAAAATTACTCTGAATCTAACTACTAAATTTACCGATTTCAACACATTTCCAAATTCGTGCTGCAAGTTTGAGAACATTTTTTTTTCGATACAAGTTCAGTACTACATAAAAACATATTTAAAAAATTTCAATGTATTTGATTTGTTAGTATAATACTCTGCACTTCCATTTTGTTGTTATATTTTGTTAATTGTTTGTAGTAATCAGTGTTTGCTCTTGATTAAAATTTTAATTCCATATTTTATGAAAAAATTAATGCATTTTAAAGTTATCAGCATTTAAGGTCATTAACATCTTGGCTTACTGTTCATGAACACCATGAGATAGTAAATTTAAAAAAATGAAGTTTTGATACTATGGATAATATCATTTTTGAAAAATATCATTTTTTGTTTTTGGCTTAGTACATTTTCCAATTTAATGCCAAGATCTACCTCTAGGCCAGCTTCAATACTTGAATATATTGGAGCTATTTTACAAATTTTCTTATCAAAAATGTACGTATACGGTTTCACACCAATCATACTTGCCTACTACGCAAAGGGGGGGGGGTTTGATTTGGCCAGAACCAATGAATATTTTCGGCCATAAATTCCCAACTGTGGCTTCCTTCGGAGCGGAAGTAAACATGTGGGTGCCGTATGGTAGATTGACAATACGAAAAAGAACCTCAAACCTTAAGGAAGAGGTCTCTAAACAAAATTTATCGGCCATTTCACGCCCTGATTTGAATGTGACGCTGATGACCTGAGATGTTAAAGACCGTACGTAAATAAACCAAATAAAAAGTTTCCCAACATTCATAAATAACTAACACCTGAGTCAAAATCAAATTCAATACCACAGTGAAATGATGAACATACAATAAGTTTACCGTTCCTGCAAGCATGTGTGTGTGTGATTTATTGCTTTCATTTTCAAAAACTATTCTGTCAGTATAAGATCAAACCTGGAACGTAAAGCAGCCTAAATAATTTTCAACGAAAAATATTTTCCATAAAAATATTATATGTGCTTTACAATGTGCATTATTTTTCTAAGTGGTAACTAACTTACGTGCAAAAGTTGGTCATCCCATAACACAAATAGAGATTCTATTGTAGGAGTGCCTGTGTCTTCCACTTTACTTTCCCTTTTCATTAACATTTCAATAACTACCACATGCCAAGAACCGCCTATAAAATAAAACAGCTATAGGTCTCATCAAAGCGGCCCCCGTAACATTGCAAACACATATACATATGAATGATGTTATCTATATAAGTTTGCTGATCTATTTGGCTCTTCAGCATTCCATACTTATATGACAAAATATTATTCCCAAAATACAGCTGTAGCACTGTTCAAAGTTCACCAGTTATGTTATTTGGTAATAACGCTTTTACCTTTTATCGATGTGATAGAAACAGAAATTTTAACACTGGCGTAAAGTTTCATTAATTACTCAAAAACTAAAAATTTCCGGACATGTATTTAAATGACCTTATAGTTTTAGTAAACTTTCATTAATAACTCATATCAATAAAAAATTTTGGACTAAGGTTTACATGGGTTTTTCTTGTTTTGGTACACTTTCATTAATACATATACCTTCCAATTTGTTGAAGTTCTTATATAAAAGAGCAACTCAGATGACCTAAGGGTGTAAAACCCAATAGAGGGGCATCTGTAACCTGCGATGCTACCAGCACAAAAAAATTTTGAAGATATTCGACTCATTCGTATAGTTAGGCCAATGAACCAAACGTTTAATGTAGATAAGCCTGGACTCAATAGTAATGCTTCGATTTTTTCAAATATGCTCCAATAACATCCTGGCATTTGAAGTGGAGTTTTAGGAATATTGATGATTGTTACATCACAATGAAAGATCGTTTTATGAGAAAAATATAAATAGTACATTTTGTTTTCGTCATAGTACATAATGTATTATTTCTTTCCTTGTGTGTGGTATTCTGTGTTAACTTTTTAGTAGGTAAATAGTTTAGAATTTTCCCTTAACTATTAATAATTTCATGTGTAAAGTTTTGAAAATACTACAAATTGTTTTAACAATGGGAAAGTTTCAATAATTAATCAGGTTTTTTAGTATTATTTCATATTAATGAATATTTACAGTTTTCTTGGGAGATGAATCTTAAATATGTTTCTAACATTTTGGGTCATTATCATCCTTACCGTAATGAAAATCAACATAATGAGATAGTAGATGAACATATGTTTTGTCCCTGCGGTATATATTTTAAGTGTAGGTACTGAATGCTATCAACATCTTACACCTACGTTCATTGTTTCAACTTATTGTCTATAATTCGCATTGAAATGGTGGCAATAAAAATAGGACATTTTAAACTCTATATCAAAACACAAAAGTGAGTGTATTATATTTTATACCTTATTGCATATACATATATTTGTATAATTGCTATATAAATCTTCACTCACTAACATATAGCATATACGGTAATGTACCAATATTTCTTCAGTAGTAAAAACGGGCGTTAAACACCATTATAAAAAAAAGCAATATTTATTATTAAACGAAAAGTTCAACCAAAGTTAAATGATGAACATTTTATAGGCATGCCGCCTCTTATATATCTTTTTCGCCGAACGTATTTTCGGATTATTGCAAAAACTGCCCAATTGTCAACAGAAGTGATAATAACCTGAAATGAAAAAAAAAAAACAATTAAATTTATCAGTAAATTAGAATAAATTAATTATTTTTTTAATATTTTTTCTCCGTCGGTGCGTTTCTTTGCTGTTACTACGAACGCATATTCTCATTTTCATAGGTGCTCTAATTCAAATATATTCGACAATTTTGCTGGATTTCTCTACATGTGCTTCTCCCTTACGCATACATTTCAATATCAATAGCTTATTATTAGTAGATTTTTTTATGGAAAAAGATGATCGAGTGTAGCACTATCTTGAACAAGAATTGTTATGAAAATATGTATGCCGTTTCTAATTATTAAATAATATCCTAATTTAAGGATTTATTTGATTTATTTATGGACGCTCTTTAACAGCTCAGGTCATCAGCGTTAGTTAATTCAAGGAGCTACATACAATATGCAGAACCAGCAATATGCTGGTGATGCTAAACCCATGTTGAGGCTCTCGTCCTGAGTGCTGGTATTAGGAAATCAGACTTCTGAAGAAGGTATCTCCATCACTGTGGATTGATGAGATGTAACAGAAAAAATCGACCGATTCAAATAATTTAATTCGTCTAAATGACTGTAAGGAGTGTGCAACAAGTATCCGGTGTGTGGGTGTGTGCATGTGTGTGTGTGTGTGTGTGTGTGTGTGTGTGTTACATATGATGAATTTTAAAGAACAAAGAAAACCCGTTCTCTCCTAAACTCCACTTAAAGTTGATCATTGGGGCACAGAAAATAAACTCATATGTCTTATCTATTGGCATTTTCGTTACAAGCGTAGAATAAATAAGATTTCACATCTTCTGGCTACAAGTATAAGTTCTTCATGGGCAATTGGTATGTTTGCCTCTTTTTTTTTTTTTTTTTTTTTTTAAGGCTTTGTAATTTTACTTTCTTTTTTTTGGTAATTTTATAATATTTTAATGTGTTTTATACATTTGCTTACAGTAGTCTCGTGACGCATTTTGCATACTCTTTAAATGTTGCTTCTAATTTGAAAGATATTTCTGTTTAGAAAAAACTGTCATAGAATAACCAGCTTACAATTAATGTTAGCAAGAACTTAAAATTTGTGAACTTACTTAAATCATACATTTCCAAATATATTCTGGAATGTTAAATGCATTTTTTTTTTCGATTACCAGTTATTGTTACATAAAAGTATCCATATTTCAAAGTATTAAATTGAATATAATTTATTTGTATGGAATGATCATTATGTTGTTACAAATTGTTAATTGTGTGTAGTAATCAGTGTTTGCTCTTGATTGATAAATAAATCCCATATTTTATAAAAAAAAGTTAGTGTATATAATGTGGTACATTTTTACAGCTATCAACATTTTCAGATCATTAACATCTTTGTTTTACTGTTCATGAACACAACGAGATAGTAAATAAAAATAAATTGATGCAATGGATACAAATTAGTAGTAATACCAAAATAATATCAGTTATATTAATTGATATAATTATATATTTCAATAATTAAGACCAAGACCCCCCCCTCTAGGCCAGCTTCAATGCTTCAATGTATAGGAGATGTTTTACAGTGTAAACCATTTTGCAGCATTCCAAGCTTCATAAATAATTAACACCTGAGCCATAAACTAAATTCATACAACAGATTATGTAAGTAATGATTATATATAAAGGTCACAGTCTAAAAAACACGTGTGGGTCAAATACTGCTTTTATTATCTTCAAAACTATGTTGCCAGTAAAGATGACCCCTCCTAATTTAAAGCAAGCAAATTGCTGAATAATCTTTAACGTAAACGACTTTCTTTTAAAATTATTTTGCCTTCTTTACAAATTGCGTTATTTTGCTGCGTGGCAACGAGCCTACATTAGAACTTTCGTCTCTCTTGTAACACAAATGGATATTTCTATTGTGCGAGTGTCTGTGACTTCCGCCCCATTTCCTTTTTCCTAAATATTTCACCAACTACCACATACCGATAGCCGACTTTATAAGAAAACATTTATTTGACTCCGCAAAATTAACCCCGAAATATGACAATTACACATACATATTCCAGCAGATTTTAATCAATGAAATTAAAGAACTGCACTCTGCAAAAACAGCAGCCATCGATCTCGCAATGTGAAATCCAGGTTTAAAGGCTTCCGATTAACGGCTCTACTAATAGGAGAAGGGCATTTAAAAACATATATGTATTAATAGTTGAGTTAGGTTAATGGACCAGAATAGCTAATTTTATATTATTTTTCGTTCTCTTCGTGTATGACTTTTTCAAAATATTACATGTATACAAATTTAATATTTTAAGTTTTTTCCTGAACATTGATATTAAATGATTTAAAGTTTATATTTGTTTTAACCTGTGGTAATCACTTTGTATATATATTATTTCCGCTGGATTATCCAGTTTTTGAAAACCAAAGAAAATGCTCTCTTATAAATGCCAATTGAACCTGAATTTTAGATTCCGTATATTCATGTCATGTCCCGAGTGTTTAATTTTGGGTTATTTTCATCAACAAATTGGAATAAACATAGTCAAAATTTATATGCATACAATTATTTGCTTTTTATGGAACATAGAATGTCATATTTGTAATATTTTAGGGAGTTTATTTCTACCCTTTTGAATGTTCGCTCTGTTTTGAAATCTTTTTCCCTTTTCTTTATCTATGACTCAGGGAAATATTTTACACACCTCTAAATCGATTCTTATAACACCATAATTTTGTTTTATAAAAATACACTCACAAAACTAAATCAACATTTAATGAAAGCTATCCAGAATACTACAGTGATTATTTCACTTATTTAAATATGACCAAATAACATTCTGACATATTGCATAATTCGTTGTTGTGATTCTCTGATTGGTCCATCTGTAATACTTCATCCAATGTATGTAGTTTAGATTATTATATTTGATTAACCAAATACAAATTATAAATAAACTTTAATATTTTAATGCGTTACATTTTTAACGTACTGAACAATATTTTTGTTTACGAAGGTTATATTTTGAAATTGTGTAGGATATGATTTATTTTGCTTATATCTTTGCATAATATTTACACATTTTAGGTTATAAATGCTTGCATATTTGTAATATATTCGATCAGAAGCATCGATACCTTATAAGACGTTGAGATATAACATGATTTTTCATGTTAGGAGTGTAGCTTGCATGTATTTCTTAAGGAATGTTATTTACATTTTTGATATACGCATATGCATTGCTTTTAATGCCTTACACTTGCATTAGTCCAACCCCCATTTACAAAAAATATTTTAATAATTTATGTCATATCACTAACATTTCTATATTATTTGATTACTTTCTCCTCTTATAATAATATACAGCTGACCAGCAAATATATATTTACAGTTTCACAATTAGTTATACCTTGCTTTATTCATCGAGATTTTAATACTATAATAGCAGTAAACGATAAACATGCATTAAGTATATCGTTCCTCTATTTACGTTTTGGTGAAATTTTGCATTTAATAATTAAAATGTTGTGTAAATGCCCATTCTAATTGCAAGGGTAAATTAAAATCAAGAGATTAACCCAGTGATTTTTTATTTAAATGTTGCATTTTCTTTAAATCTTTAACTGTTCTCCAAACGTCCATCCGTTTGCTGATTGACCAGACTATAGGCACATTCTCCTTGCTACACAATATCAATGGATAACTCAATGCTGCTGAGTTTCTCCGGGTCCTCTTTCGGTCTGCTCTCATGTTTCTCAAAAATGTACTTGAACATAATAAGGAAGAGTCAAGTAATAGCAGAATCCCACCCACATGACCGCGAATCATTATATAAATATACATACAGGGTATTTCCGGTTTTCTTTTTTAACAAATTTGGTGGCGGGTTCCTCACAACAAAACAAGAAAAACAACGTAGAATCATATGTCCTGGAATCATTAGTTTCGTGATTTATTAATAAATTGTTACCAAAACAAGAAAACAAAGTCCATATAAACACATACTCCGAAATGCTTAGTCTTTGAGTCATAAAGAAAGTTTACTTCAACGCGTTTCAACGTGCAATGTAGCAGCTTAAGTTCGTGACCGAAAGTAAAATTTATGTTCTTAAGTAATGGAATGATGTTATCGACACAAGTCTGCTGATCCACTCTGCTAACAGCATTGAAAAGCTATATAACAAAATATTATTAGCAAAACGCAGCAGTAGCAGCAAAGTGGATAGGTTGGCCATTTATGTGATTTAGTAATAAACCTATTAAAGATGTGATTGAAATAGTTCATTTTTATATTTGGATAAACATGCACTAATAATTCAAAAACTAAAAGTATTTTCGGACATATATTTATGTGAACTTTTATTTACCTATTTTGAAAAACTTTTATCAGTAACTCTAAAAGTAACGATTTCTAGACATGTGCTTATATAATTTTTATTTTGCTTAACTTTCATTAATAACTGATAATTATGAATTGCCAAACTTACCTTTATATGGACATTTGTTTGTTGTTTTGCTGTGAGTAGCCCACCACAAAAGTTTGCAAAATTATTTCTCAAACCACTAAACATATTTTCCAGTTTTTATTATTCATATTTAAAATAGTAACACAGCACTCTAGAAATGCTAAACCCAATTGGACACACTGAAATAGTAAATTAACGTATGCTTTGTCCCTGAGTTATAAATTTTAAGCGTTAGTACACAATACTATCAACTTTTTACACGTATGTGCATTATTCGAAAGTGATGTCTCTAATTTGCATTGAACTCGCACCAATATTGATAGGATGCTTTATATAAGACGACAAAAATTTATATACGATATTTACACCCTATTTCATATCATAGCATATCAGCCTATAATCCTTCACTAACTAACATAAAACGATTCAGAATAATGTACCAATATTACTTATTAAAAAAATATTTAACCAAAGTTAAATGTTAAACATTAAATAAATATACTGCCTCTTATATTCCTATTTCGACGATGGCTTGCTCCTTTTATCGCTAAAACTGTGCGAGCTCAAATAAAATTGATAACCCGGAATGGAGAAGCAATTAAATTTACAATTAACTTAGAATAAATAATTTAGCTTTTTTTTAATACATATCTTTTCTCCCACGTTGCCTTTCTTTTCTTTTACTACGAAAATATATTCTCATTTTCATTGATGCATCTAAGGCAAGTATATTTGACAATGGTGCTGCATATCTCTATGTATGTGCTTCGCCCTTACACCCATATTTCTATATTTACTGCTTATCGTTAGTTTATTCCTTATGAAAAAAAATCCAGAGATCCATCCTCATGAACATGGCGTGTGATGGAAAATGTTCATAAACCTTGTAATTGCTATTAATACCCCTAATGTAAAGAGGTCTACAGCCAATATGGCGAACCAGTATGCGCGTACACCTTGGTATGCTAAACCCATGTGGAGGCTTCTTCTTAAGTGCTGGTAATAGGAAAACAGATGTCTGTAGAAGGTATTTCTAAAAGGTAGTTACATGAGAGCCTACAGAACAAAACGATTGATTCAAATATTTAATTATGTCTGAGTGGCAGTAGGAAGAGTGCAACAAATTTCTGTACATACATACATTACATATGATAAAATTTAAACAACAGAGGAAAGATTTTCCCTGTTAAACTATAAATAAAGTTGATCATCAGGACACAGATAAGTGACACATCTTACCTATCTTACCTATTTTCGTTACAAATGTACAATAGGCATCATTTAACCGTATCTGAATATAAATACGGTTCTTCGTGGATAATCTATATTTGTGCCTTTAAGTTTGTAATTTTAGCGGCGATTTTTATATTTTTTAGTTATTTGATATTTTAATATCATTTAAACATTACCTAACAATAGTATAAATGACGCCTTTTCCAAACCCTTGAATGTTTGCTTGTAGTTATAGTTGCTTCTAGTTTCAAGGATATCTCTTTTTGGAAAATGCCGTCATGAAATAACCAGCCACCAATTAATGTTAATCTGAAAGTAAAAGTAGTGAACCCTACTTAAATCAAACATTCCGAAACATATTCTGCAATGATAAAAGCAATTATTTTCCGATACAAGTAAATGCTAAATAAAAAAACAGCCACATTTGAAAACATTAAATAGCATATGATTTGTTAGACTGGACTGGTAATTATGTTGTTATATTTTGTTAATTGTGTGCAGAAATCATTGTTTGCTCTCGATTGAAAAATAAAGCCCATACATGGTAATAAAAAATAATGTATTTAATGTGTTACATATTTTCAGTTATCAACACATTCAGATCACAAAAAACTTGTCACTACTATTCGTGAACACAATTGTTACCGCCACGGGTGGCCGAGGTCGTTGAGGCACGGAGTCCTGAGCGGGAGGTCTGCGGTTCGAATCCCGCCAGGACCGTTCTCCCTGACTGAGTTTTTTTTCAGATTTTCCGTCTTCATAACTGGCAAATGCCGGGGAGGTACCTAAACTTAGGCCTGGAACGCTTCTTTCCTTAAAAAAAATCCTTTCCCAATTTATCATTTCATCTCATGTATCATCAGTGTCCACCGCCTGTGGTGCCTCAGTAGTAAAAACGGGCGTTAAACACTATTCAAAAAAAACACAATTGTTGATTTGTTTTGACGCTCTTTAACAGCTCAGGTCATCAGCGTCCCATTCAATTCAGGGCGTGAAACGGCCGACAAATTTTTCTCAGAGGCCGCTTCTTTCAGGCTTGAGGTTCTTTTTCGTGCCGTAAATGTACGACACGGGACCCACGGCTTTACTTCCCTTCCGAAGGAAGTCATACTTAGAATTTTTACGCCGGAAAAAAATGTGAACACAATGAGATAGTAATTAAAATATATGTGATGCCATGGATATAAATTGAAATTAATACCGAAAGAATGTTATTTATATTTTTGACACATCTACATTTATTTTATCATTGCAATGACCTCCCTCTAGAACAGCTTAAATGTTTCAATATATGGGATCTGTTTTACCACATTTTTCATCACAAAATTTATATTTACCATTTCACAGCATCCAAGCTTCATAAATAAATAACACCTGAGCTATAAACCACATTTAGTACATCAAATTAGGTAAATGATTAACATATAATAATTTTATTGTTGCTACACACTTGTGTGGGTGAAATATTACATTTAATTTGAGAAAACAGTATTATATAAACCTTCAATATTAGGAAAATCAGTCATCTTGAAATATAGGCTCATCTATCCAAAAGATTATATTTTATATCCAAAATACGTCATTATGCTGAGTGGCAAAAATTTACATGTTAACATTCTATTCTGGCCTAACACAAATGGATACTTCTATTGTGCGAGTGTCTGTGTTTCTTTAATACGCTTCAATATTTCTTAAATTTTTAATAACTACATGTAGCCCTGGGGAGCCCTTTAACATAGAAAAGTTACAGGCCTCATTTTAATTTTCCCCTACATAGAATATAATCACACACACACACACACCTTTAACCGTTGGTTTATAATTGCTGCAAACTTATATAGGTGAAATATTGCAAAAATCGCGTTGTTAGAAAAAATCAAAGCTAGAATATATCGCAAGCAAATCGCTCAAAATCTTCAACTTTCAAGTTTTTCTATTTAAAATATTATACGTTTTAAAATGCTTAATTTCGCTGCGTGCCAAAGAAGCTACATATTAAATTTTATTCCTCCCCTAACAAAATTGGAGATTCCTATTGTGCAGGGGTCTGTGTGTTCCGGTCTAATCTACCTTTTCCTAAATTTTTCAGCAACTATCACCTACTATAAAGCGAATGAAAAAAAACCAATAAAATGGACCTACAAAACAGACCCTGAAACGTATATACACATACACGAACCTTCTAACTGCTTTTAATAACCCAATTTAAATAACTGCTCTCTGCAGAAACAACCGCCACTGATCTTAAAATAAGAAATCCAGGTTTAAGGTTCCACGTTTCGGCTGTGCTATTAATACTCTAGAAGTTGTCTTATTTATTCTTTTATTTACGCTGCTGAACCAAACGTTTAATAAAAGTGAGTCTGAAGTAAATCGTAATGCTTTGACCTATTTCAAATATACCCCAATGACATCCTTGCATTTTGAGTGCAGTTTAGCTACATAAGTAATTGCTAAATCATAATAAAAGATCGTTTATATCAGATAGCTTTAAACCGTTCGTTTGGTTGCTGTATTTATCGGGGTCGTTACTCCATGTATTATTACTTTTTACTTTTTATTTTTTATTAGTCTTTAATGCCCATTTTAATCTGGAGTCGCAACAGACAGTGAACACTGGTGATACACGAAATGAAATGTTAACTTGGGAAAGAATTTTTTTAAGGAAGGCAGAGTTTCACGCATAAGCTAAGGAACCTCCGTGGCATTTGCCATTTACGAGAATTGAGGAAAACCTATGCAAAAACTCACAGAGATCGGTCAAGGCGGAAATAGAACCCCAGACTTCCCTCTTAAGAGTTCCCGCCGTAACGATCTCTGCCACCCGGGGTGCTGGTCGTTCATTCTGTGAAGTGTTCAGTGTAAAGACTTTAATTAGTAAATAATTTACAATTCGTATTAAACGCTTACAAATTTTGTTTGCCCAATATTTAAACAAAAGTTAAAATTTAGTAAATTTGCAGGTGTGTGTGTGTGTGTGTGTGTGTGTGTGGAATTCTCTCGATTTAAGAGAAGGCCTAAGCTCTACCTGAATACATATAATTAAATATTTTCGGCATTCTTGCATATTGAAACTTGAATATTTTTCTAGATGCTTTCAACAAAAATAAAATTCAAATAAGATCTAATGTTACATCTGCTGCATAATTAAGTCATTAATGTTCGTAACCTACTAAATACCATCAGAGATAGTCAATGAACATAACTTTGTCTCTGAAGCATGAATCATAAGAGTTAGTACAGAATTATATTAACTTTAGTGCATTATTCCAATTTAATACCTCTGATTCGTATTCAACTCGCGCCAAAATATTTAGGATATTTTATACTTTATATCAGAACAGAAAAACTATATATATACGATATTTTACACCATATTACACAATACAAAAGTATGTATAACAGCTATGTAAACTTTCACTGGCCAGCATACACCGTTTAAGAACAGCGTACGAATATTTCTTATTAAACGAAATTTACCATAAGTTACAATGAACAAAATCCTTTTTGTTTAAATCTCTGTCTCTCTCTCTCTGTCTCTCTCTCTCTCTCTCTCTCTCTCTCTCTCTCTTGAACATATATTCCAATTTACTTTGGTGCAATAACAGAAATACATTCAACAATGGTGGCGGATTTCGCTATATATGCTTCAAATAACATCATTTCAATATCTTCAGATTATAATTATACATTATTGATGGGAAAAAGAATGATTCACAGATCCACCATCAAGAAAAAAATGTGTAACGCTAATATACATGCAGCTTCTAATTGTTAATAATATGCAAATTTACAAAGCTCTATATACAATACGCAGAACCAGCATATCTGGTAATGTTCATCATTACTACACAGGTAATAAGTTATATACCTCAATTATTTTGTTCGTTACAAATATAGAATGAGAAAAATTTGACATGTTCTGATAAAAGGTATGAGATCTTCATTGGCAATTTGATGTGTTTGTTTTTTAAGTTGTTAATTTTACGGGCATTCCTTTAATTCGGTTATTTATATGATGTTTTAATGCCTTTCACACATTTATTTACAGTAGTCTCATTGACGCATGTTCCATACCATTGAATGGTTGCTTCTAATTTCACAGATAGTTCTTTTTGAAAAATGTCGTCACCAAATAACCAGGGCCCAATTAAAGATAGTCTGAATCTAAATGCACTGAATTTACTGAACTCAAACACTAGCAAATATATCGTGCAATGTTGAAAACTGCTTTTTCCATGCAAATTCAATACTACATAGTAAACATATTTAAAACATTTCAATGTAAATGATTTGTTAGTATCATACTCGGCACTGTCCATTTTTGTTATATTTTGTTAAGTGTTTATTTGATCTTGATTGAATTGAATTCCATATTTTATGAAATATTAATGCATTTTTACAGTTATCAGCGTTTTCGGGCCATTAACATCCTGGCTTACTGTTCATGAATGCTATGAGATGGTAAATTAAAAAAATAAAAAATTTAATGTAAAGATAAAAATGAGAAGTAATATTGATAAGACAGATCTTTCCAAGCATGTGTGGGTGAAATATTGCTTTCATTTCAACAAGAACTATCCTTTCAGTATAAGATAAAACCTGGAACGTAAAGCAAGCTAATACTTCAATAATTTTCAACAGAAAAATGTTTCTATTAAAACATTATGTGTACTTTACAAAATGCATTATTTTTCTGAGTGGTAACGAACCTACATGCTCATTGTCAGTCCTCCCGTAACACAAATAGATACTTCTATTATAGGAGTGTCTTCCACTTTACTTTCCCTTTTCCCTAACATTTCATCAACTACCCTATGCCAAAAGTCGCCTTTAAAATAAAACAGCTATAGGCTTCATAAAAGCGGCCCCCGAAACGTTACAAACACATATACATATGAATGATGTTATCTATATAAGTTTGCTGATCTATTTGGCCCTTCAGCATTCCATACTTATATGACAAAATATTATTCGCAAAATGCAGCAATAGCACTGTCAAGGTTCACCAGTTATGTTATTTGGCAATAACGCTTCTACTTTTTCTAGATGTGAGAGAAATAGTCAAGTTTAACATTGACGTAGACTTTCATTAATAACTCAAAAACTAAAAATTTCCGGACATGTATTTATATTAAATGCTATACTCTAGTTTTGGTAAACTTTCATTAATAACTCATAACGCTAATAATTTCTAATGTTTATATGGTTTGCTCTCTTGTTATGGGAAACTTTCATTAATAACTAAAAAAATTAAGAACTTCCTGACATACACTTCTTGGACATGTTTTCTTGTTTTTGTGTGAGGAAACTGCCACCAAAGTTTGTAAAATTATTTCCGAAACATTCTGTAAGTACCCTCCAGTTTGTTAATATTTTTATATAAAAGAACAACACAGCTAACCTATTGGTGCAAAACCCTATTGGAGGGGCCTCTGTTACCTGCGGTGTTATTAGTAGAACAAGATTTTTTTTGAAGATATTCTACTCCTTCGATTAGTTAGGCTAATGAACCAAACGTTCGATGAAGATGAGCTTAATAAGTTAAATTAATACTCAACAGTATTAATTTGATTTATTTCTAATATGCTCCAATAACATCCTGATATTTGCAGTGGAGTTTAGCAACTTGATTGTTACATCACAACGAAAGACGAGATAAATGAGATAAATATAAATATAAAGTGTACTTTCGGTTTCCGTATTTGAACACCATGTATTATTACGTTTCTTGTGTGTAGTACACAATGGTAATACCTTAATACGTAAATAATGTAAAGTTTCTCTTAGAGTATTAATATTTTTAGTGTAAATTCTTGAAAATATTACCCCATATATAAACAATGGTAAAATTTTAAAAGCTTAACATGTTCTTTTGGTATTAGGCCATATTGAAAATTAACAGTTTTCTTGGGTACTAAAACTTGAATATTTTTCCAATATTCTGGGTCGTCATTGTCACACGCCACTAATTGAAAATCGACATACTGAGATAGTAGATGAACGAGCCCTGCGGTATATATTTTAAGTGCTATTACAGAATGCTATCAAATATTTTACACCTATGTTCATTATTTCAACTTATTGTCTATGATTCGCATTGAACTTGGCCAATAAGATAGCATATTTTATACTCTATATCACAACACATTAAGTATGTATAATATATTTACACCCTATTACATAGCATAAATGTATGTACAAAAACTATATAAATCCTCACTGATCAACATACATCGTTTAGAGTAGTGTACCAATATTTTCTATTAAGCACAAGTTCATCCAAAGTTCAATGATGAACATTTTATGAGCAGGCAGCCGCTTATATATCTTTTTTGCTGAAGTTATGTGCTTATTATTGCAAAAACTGTCCGAGCGTCAACAGAAGTGATAACCTGCAAGGAAAAAGCAATTTAATTTATCAATAGGTTAGAATAAACAAATCAGTTTTTTTAAAAAACTCGTATACCGTCGCTGCGTTTATTTGCTGTTATGATCACATAGTCTCATTTTCAATGATGCACTAATACAAATACAAATGCTTCTCCATTACCCATAAATTTCAATATTAACAGCTAATTATTAATTGATTTTTAAGGAAAAAGTAAATTAAGAAGTGCACACTCCTGAAAAAGGCGTGAAAATATTTATTTCACCTCTTCTAATGCATAGCAAACATTCTTCATGTACGTTTTATATGTGTGCATTTTAAATTTCGTAAATTGAACCAGCAATTTTTAAATTTGGTAATTATTTGATACTTGAATGTGTTTTACACATTAGCTATATATATACAATTTCCAATTGTTATTAAATAATATCCATATACAATATGCAGAACCGTCATATCTGATATTATTTCGGACGTAAAAATTCTATGTAAGCAATCCTGCGGAAGAGAAGTAAGCCGTGGGTCTCATATCGTACATTTACGACACGAAAAAGAACTTCAAGCATAAAGTAAGAAGCCTAGAGTCAAAATTTGCCAGCCGTTTCACGCCCTGAATAAAATAGGACTATGATGTCTGTGATGTTAAAGAACGTTCGTAAATAAACAAATTATATATTTATGTAAAATTATATATAATTTCTAGACCACACTATTTGCCAGCGTATGCTTCAGTGTATGGCAGATATTTTACAATGTATACCATTTTACAGCATTCTTCACCAAAAACTAACACCTGAGCCATAAACTCAATTCAAAATCACAGATTAGGTAAATGATGATTATATAATAAGTTAACCGTTCTAAGAAACGTATGTGGGTGAAATGTTGCAGTTATTATCACAAAAACTATGTTGTCAGTAAACGATTTTCTATTTAAAGTATTTTGCGTTCTTTACAAAATGCGTGATTTTTCTGCGTGGCAACAAACCCACATGAGAACTTTCGTCCCTCCTGTAACACAAATGGATACTTCTATTGTGCGAGTGTCTGTCATTCTTCCGCTCCACTTTTCATTTTCCTAAACATTTCAGCAATTATCACATACCGAGAGCCGTCATTAAAAGAAAACATTTATTCGGCTTCGCAAAGCTAACCCCGAAACATGACAAATACATAAACATATGCCAGCAGATTTTAATAAACTAAATTAAAGAACTGCACTGTGCAGAAATGGTCGCCACTGATCTCATAATGTGAAACGCAGGTTTAAAGACTACTCTACTATTACGAGAACAGCATTTAAGAAAATATATGTATTAATCGTTGGGTTAGTTTAATGGACCTAAATAGTTAATTTTATTAACTAAAATGTTAATTGGAACATTCACATTGAAGCCTATCATATAATTGAAAACATTTTATGATACAGTCGAACTACACACTCTTATGCATCACTTACTTGTCATTATTGTAGAGCGGTTTCGAGAACAGGTTGTTATCATCATTTCAAATCTCCGACTTTTATATTATTTTTCGTTTTCTTCGTGTATGGCTTTTTCAAATTATTACATGTATACAAATTTAATACTACTTTATAGTTTTTCCTTGAATATTATTCTTAATTCATTCAAAGTTAATATTTGCTTTAATTAATTAATTAGTTTATATACATCTTATCATTTACGCTGGATTATTCAGTTTTTGAAAACTAGAGAAAATGTTCTCTTATAAATTTCAATTCAACCTTAATATTACATTCCGGATATTCATGCCATGTCCCGAGTGTTTTATTTTGAGTTATTTTCCTCAACAAATAGAATAAACAAGGTCGAAATTTACATGGATAGAATTATTTGCTTTTCATGGAACATAAAATATAATATTTGTAATAATATATGTATTTAATTTCTTCACTCTTGACATTCACTCTGTTTTGAAATCTTTTATTTCCTTTTCTGTATCTATTTAATATAATTGCCTCAGAGATATATTTTAAACACTTCCAAATTGATTCTTATAATATCATAATTTTAGTTCTCTACAACTAAATTCACAAAAATAATTCAACATTTCAAGAACACTATCCGAATTTCTACAGTGATTCTTTCACTTATTTAAATGTGACCAAATAAAAAGGTAATATGTTGAATACTTCGCTTTTATGATTCCCTGCATTGGTTGATCAGTAATACTTCGTTCACTGTATGTAGTATATGGTGCCATATTTGACTAATGCAAAATAATAAATAAAGTGTATTATTTTAATGCGTTACATTTTTAACCTACTGAGTAATATTTTCGTTTGCAAAAGGTAAAATTTGAAAATGTGTAAGATATGCTTTATTTTGCTTATCTCTTTGTGTAATATTTACACATTTTAGTTTATAAATGCTTGCATATTTGTAATATGTTCAATTAGAAGCATCGATACCTTATTATCGAAAAGATGTTGAGATATAACATGATTTTTCATGTTACGAGTAGAGCTTACATGTATTTCTTAAAGAATGTTATCTATATTTTTCACATACACATATGCATTACATTTAATGCTTTAAACTTGCATTAGTCCAGCTCCAATTTAAAAATATTTTAAAAATTTATGTCATACACTACTCCTTCTATATTATTTGATCACTTTCTGCTTTTCAAATAATAATCAGCTGACCAGCAAATATATGTTTCTTTTGCACAATTAGTAATATATTGCCTTATTCATCTAGATTTCATACAACAATAGTAGTAAATGATAATCATGTATGAAATGCATATTTACGTTTTGTTGGTGTTTTGTTTTTAATAATTAAAGCATTGTGTAATTGCCAATTGCAACAGCAATGGAGAATTAAATCAAGGGATAAAGCCAGTCATTTTTTTTATTAAAAGTTGCATTTTGTTTAAATCTTTAACTGTTCTCCAACGGTCCATCCATTTGCTGATTGACCGGACTATAGCTGAATTCTCGTTGCTACACAATATCAATGGACAACTCAATGCTGCTGAGTATCTCTGTGTCCTCTTTCGGTCTGCTCTCCCGTTTACTATGTACTTGAACATAAAAAGGAAGGAGTCAGGTAGTAGCAGAACTCCACCCACATGACCGCGAATCATAATATAAATATACATACTGGATATTTCCGATTTTACTTTTTAACAAACTTGGTGGCGGGTTCCTCACAACAAAGCAAGAAAAAGGAAGGTAGAAACATATGTGCTGGAGTCATTAGTTTCCTGATTTATTAATGATTGTTTACCAAATCAAGAAAACACACTCCATATAAACATATATTCCGAATTACCTAGTTTTTGAGTTATTAAAGAAAATTTACTTCATTTCGTTTCATCGTACAATGTAGCAACATAAGTTCGTGACCGAAGTAAAATTTATGTTCTTAAGTAATCGAATGATGTTATCGACACAAGTCTGCTTAGCCATTTTGCTAATAGCATTGCAAATTTATATGACAAATATTATTAGCAAAATGCAGCAGTAGCAGCAATGTGGATAGGTTAGCCAATTATGTGAGTTAGTAATGGCATTATTAAAGATGTGCTAGATATAGTCAATTTTAATACATGGATAATATCCTGGTAATTGCAGTGAAGTTTTAGTAATATTGGTGATTGTAACATCACAGTGAAATATCGTTTTATGAGAAAAATATAAATAGTACATTTTGTTTTCGTCATAGTACATAATGTATTATATCGTTCCTTGTGTGTAATATTCAGTTTTAACTTTTTAACAGGTAAATACTTCAGAATTTCTCTTAAACTATTAATAATTTCATGTGTTAAATTTTAAAAATACAACCCAATGTTTAAACAATGGGAAAGGTTTTAACATCTTGGATCATTATCATCCTTACGGTATTGAAAATCGACATATTGAGATAGTGGATGAACATACGCTTTGTCCCTGCAGTATATATTTTAAGTGTAGGTTCAGAATGCAGTCAACGTTTTACACCTACGTTCATTATTTCAACTTATTGTCTATGATTCGCATTGAAATGGTGGTAATGAAAGTAGGACATTTTAAACTACATATCAGAACACAAAAGTATGTATACTATATTTTACACCCGGATTACATAATACATATGTATGTATAGCTGCTATATAAATCTTCACTGACCAACATATGGTATTTAGAGTAGAGTACCAATATTTTTTATTAAACGAAAAGTTGAACCAAAATTAAAAAATTAACATTTTATATGTATGCCACCTCTTATATACCCTTTTCGCTGAACGTTTATTGCAAAAACGGTCCGAGTGTCAACAGAAGTGATAACCTGGTATGAAATAACAATTAAATTTATCAGTAAGTTAGCATAAACAAATTAGTTTTGTTTAAATATTTTTTTCCGTCGCTGTACTGCTTTGCTGTTACTACGAACACATAGTCTCGTTTTCATTGGTGCATTAACACAAATATATTCGATAATGGTTATGGAATTCTCTGTATGTGCTTCTCCTTTACGCATACGTTTCAATATTTACAGCTTATTATTAGCTGGTTTTTATGGAAAAAATTATTCAGTTTTGCATCCTCTTGGACAAGAATTGTTGTGATAATATATACATATATATATATATATATATATATCCGTTTCTAATTATTAAATAATATTACTTTAAAGAGCTACTACATACAATATGCAGAGAACCAGCATATCTTCTAATACTAAATCCCTATGGAGGCTTCCGTCCTGAGTGCTTGTATTAGGAAATTGGAGAATTGCAGAAGGTATTTGCATCAATGCGGTTAGATGAAAGCTAACAGAAAAAAATTACCGATTTTAATAATTTACTTCGCCTGAGTGACTGTAAGGAGCATGAAACATGTATTTGGTGTGTGTGTGACATATGATAAGTTTTCAAGAACAGAAATCACCATTTCTTTACTAAACTCCACTTAAAGTTGATCATTAGGGCACAGAAAATAAAATCATATGTCTTATCTATTGGTATTTTCGTTACAAGTATCGAATAAACAAGTTAAACCTCTTCTGATTATTAGTATGAGTTCTTGATGGACATTTGGAATGTTTGCTTTTTAACGCTTTGTCATTTTACCGGCGCATTTTCAGTAATTGTTATGGTATTTTAATGTCTTTTATACATTTGTTTACAGTAGTCTCAGTGGCGCAGTAGTGGTTACCATACTTGCCTCCTAAACCCAAGATCGCGGGTTCGAACCCGGCCAGGACCGATGGATTTTTGGACGTAAAAATCCTAAGTATGGCTTCCTTCGGAAGGGAAGTAAAGCCGTGGTTCCCGTGTCGTACATTTACGGCAGATTTAGAACCTCAAGCCTGAAAGAGAGGCCCCTGAGCAAAATTTGTCGGCCGTTTCACGCCCTGAATTGAATGGGACGCTGATGACCTGAGATGTTAAAGAGCGTCGGTAAATAAAACAATCAATCAAATAAGTGGCGCATTTTGCATACTCTTCAATGGTTGCTTGTAAATTCACAGATATTTCTGTTTAGAAAAATCTGTCACAGAGTAACCACCTTACAATTAAAGTTAGTGTGAAATTAAAAATAGTAAACTTACTTAAATCAAACATTTCCAAATACATTATGCAATGTTAAATGCAATTTTTCGGGTCCCAGTTAATGCTACATAAAATTTATCTATATTTGAAAACATTAAAATGAATATGATTTGTTAGTATGAAATAACCATTATGTTGTTATAATTTGTTAATTGTGTGTAGTAATCAGTGTTTGCTCTTGATTGAAAAATAAAGCCCATATTTTATAAAAAAAATAGTGTATTTATTTGTTACATTTTTACAGCTATCAACATTTTCAGATCATTAACATCTTTGTTCTACTGTTCATGAACACAAAGAGATAGGAAATACAAATAAAATGATATAATGGATATAATTGGAAGTAATACCAAAATATATCAATTATAGTTCTTGACATTTGTACATATTTCATTATGTTATACTAAGACCCCCCCCCCTCACGGCCAGCTTCAATGCTACAATGTATAACATTTCACAGCATTTAAGGTTCATGAATAACTAAAACCAGAACCAAACTAGATCCAATATCACAGATAAGTGATGATTATATAATAAGATCAGTGTCCTAAAATACGTACCTGGTTGAAATATAGCTTTCATGATCTTAAAAACTATGTTGTCAGCAAAAGATAAAATCCCTAATATAAAGCAAACAAATTGTCAATAATCTTTAACGTAAACGATTTTCTATTTAATATATTTTGCGTTCGTTACAAAATGCGTTATTTTGCTGCGTGGTAACGAACCCACATTACAACTTTCGTCCCTTCTGTAACACAAATGGATACTTCTATTGAGCGAGTGTTTGTGTCTTCCGCTCCACTTTCCTTTATCCTAAATATTTCAGCAACTACCACATACCGAGTGCAGACTTTAAAAGAAAATATTTATTCGGTTCCGCGAAGTTGACCCCGAAACATGACAAATACATACACATATGCCAGCAGATTTTAATAAATTAAATTAAAGTATTGCGCTCTGCAGAAAGAGTCCCCACCGATCTCGTAATGTGAAACTCGTGTTTAAAGGTTTCTAATAACCGCTCTACTAATAGGAGAACAGCATTTAAAAAAAAATATGTATTAAACGTTGAATTGGGTTAATGGACCCGAATAGCTAATTTTATATTATTTTTCGTTCTCTTCGTATATGGTTTTTAAAAATATTGCATGTATACAAAACTAATACTTTAATAGTTTTTTCTTGAATATTGATCATAATTCATTAAAGTTAATATTTTTAATGTATGGTTAGTCACTTTATATACATTATATTTACGCTGAATTATCCAGTTTTTTAAAACTAAAAAAAAAATGTTCTCGTATAAAGGTTAATTGAACTTGAATATTTGATTCCGGATATTCATGTCATGCCCCGAGTGTTTAATTTTGAGTTATTTTCATCCACAAATTGGAGTAAACATAGTCGAAATTTATATGCATACAATTATTTGTTTTTCATGGAACATAGAATGTCACATTTATAAAATTTTAGAGATTTCATTTCTTCACTTTTGAATGTTCGATCTGTTTTGAAATCTTCTATTTTCTTTCCTTTATCTATGCCTCAGGGAAATATTTTACACACCTCTAAATTGATTCTTATAATATAATAATTTTAGTTTGCTAAATACATTCACAAAAATAAATGAATACTTAATGAACGGATACGGAATACTACAGCGCTTCTTTTACTTATTTCAATATGATCAAACAAAATTCCAATATGTTGCATAGTTCGTGGTTGTGATTGTATGTAGTTAATTTATTATATTTGATTAACCAAATGCATAAATATAAATAAGTTTTATATTTTAATGCGTTACATTTTTAACGTAATGAGTAATATTTTCGTTTATAAAAGGTAATATTTTGAAAATGTGTAGCTTATGTTTTATTTTGCTTATATTTTTGCATAATATTTACTCATTTTAGGTTATAAATGCTTCCACATTTGTAATATATTCGATCAGAAGAATCGATACCTTATTATCGAAAAGACGTTGAGATATAAAATGATATTTTCATGTTGTATAGTTTACATGTATTTCTTTAGGAATGTTATTCATATCTTTGACATACACACATGCATTACTTTTAATGCCTTACACTTGCATTAGTCCAGCCCCAATTTACGAAATATATTTTAAACATTTATGTCATATCACTACCTTTCTATACTATTTGATTACTTTCTGTTCTTCGAATAAAATACAGCTTACCAGCAAATATATATTTACAGTTTCACATTTGGTAATTCATTCCCTAATTAATACAGATTTTAATACCGCAGTAGCAGTAAATGATGAACTTATATTAAGTATATTTTTCCTTTATTTATGTTTTGGTGAAGTTTTGCTTTTAATAATTGAAACACTGTGTAAATGCCAATTGCAACAGCAAGGGAAATTGAAATCAAGGGATTAACACAGTGGTTTTTTTTATTTAAATAATACATTTTGTTTAAATTTTAAACTGTCCATCCGTTTTCTGTTTGATCATACTATAGGCACATTCTCGTTGCTACACAACACCAGTGGATAATTCAATGCTGCTGACTTTCTCCGTGTCCTCTTTCGGTCTGCTCTCCTGTTTCCCAAATATGTAGTTGAACTCAATAAGGAAGAGTCAGCAGAACTCCTCCCTAATGACCGCGAATCATAACACAAATATACGAAATGGATATTTCCGGTTTTCTTTTTATCAAATTTGGTGGCGGGTTCCCCGCAACAAAGCAAATAAACAAACGTAGAATCATATGTCCTAGAATCATTAGTTTCGTTATTTATTAATGAATGTTTACCAAAACAAGAAAACAAAATGCATATAAACATATATTGCGTAATTCTAAGTTTTCGAGTTAATAAAGAATTTTTTTTTTCCCCTCCAAACGCGTGTCAACGTGCAATTTAGCAACGCAAGTTCGTGACCGAAAGTAAAATTTATGTTCCTAAGTAAGCGAATGATGTTACAGACACAAGTCTGCTGATCCACTATGCTCATCAAGATTGCATATTGTTGACATAGAGAAACCTAAACACGATACAGTTGACAGCCTAACAATTTCTCTGTGGGAAAAACTGTGTAAGACATGCAGAAAGAATGCAAAACGAGGATTTTCAATGGGAGTTGATAAAGAGACAGCGTGATTGAACCGGTCATCTACGACATTAATCAATCAGAGTCAGAAGACGAGTCAGAGAACAACGAAAGTGACAGCGACAGCGAGTAAACAACTTGTAAGGATGCTGTATACAAGCAACACTATTTTCTCATCCTCCATAGCGAATTATCTTAGTTTACTTCATATGTACAATTTCTTTCCTTTCTCAATCTAACAGCATGCTTCCAGGACACGGAGGTTTGGCATCTCCGCAACACATACAGCTATCTCTCTTTGCGCAGTAGCCAGGAATGACCGGCACAGAGAGCTGCTCCCTCTTCTAGAAGTGCTAAACCCAATTTGAGAGCCTCTGTTAACTGCGGCATTTTTAAGAGAACTAGATTTTGTAGAAGTTATCTTACTCTCACTCCTTTGTTTAGTTCGGCTAATGGACCATATGATTAATGAAGATGAGACTGAACTCAACAGTAAAGATTCGACTTTTTTAAATTTGTCCCAATAACATCCTTAATTTTGAGTGGAGTTGTAGCAGTATAAGTAATTGTTAAAACACAATGAAAGATCTTTGTATGAGATAACTATTGGTTTTGGTTTTGTACACCATGTATCATTTCGTTCTTTGTGTGTATTATGCGGTGTTAACACTTTAATTGGTGAATAATTTAGAATTTCTATTAACGTATTAATATTTTGGGAGTAAAATTTTGAAAATATGAACGAATATTTCAACAATGATAATAGTTTAATAATTTATGAGGTTCTTTAGGTTTTAGGTCATATTACTTAATATTTATATCTTTATAGTGTAGTAAATTTTGAAAATATTTTAACATTTTAGGGCATTATCATCCGTATCCAATTGAAAATCGACATACTGAAATAGTAAATGAACATACGCTTTGTCAAAGCGGTATATATTTTAAGCGTTAGTTCAGAATACTATCATCATTTTTTCTCTTATGTGCATCATTCCAATTTAACCCTCTGATGCACCGTGTGCATAGCAATGGATGGCTAGTATTCGTTAACACTGAAGCTGTGATTTAATTCTTAGAGCACTCTAGTTCATGAATTCAATTCAGTTAGACCTACTCTGCCCAGTGCTGCTACCATTGCTCAGGAAATCAATTATTTGTAGCCAGCACTTCTTTTAATGCATGTGTGTGACATACAATGATCTACAGGAAGGAAAGCAATACACGTGGTGCCACAATTTCTCCGAAATGTTTTAATTGAAGAAAGGTAAGTGTTGTAAATATTTGTATTTGCTCTCATTAAACAATAGAAACATAATTTAAGTTATATTAAGTTTCACTGTTACTGTTATATTATAAAATATATATTCGTACACCGTAGTGGTTACAACTGACTGATAGTGCGCATGATGCACACACGACAATGAAATTGGGGCTAGTTTAAGATTTTCATATTTTGTGTTTAGTATGGAACATAATTTTTAACATAATCCTGATCTAACTTATGTGTTGAACTATTTTATTACTCCTCTGTTCCAACTGCAATGTATGAAAGAAATATTTTTGTTCTTTAATCGACATCAGAACATAACAGAAGCACTGCGTGATGACTCAGACTGCACAGTTGCTGATGAGAGTGACACAGATGATGAGTGGGAAGCTGCACCTATGACATGATTTCCACATCCAGCTCAGAAGTAAAGAAAGGTGACAAATTAGATGATTATTCTATTGTAACTAAGGCATATCAACAACTGTCATCCGCTACTCAGAAGAAGAAAGGCAATTGATTTTTTTACCTTTTTATCCATATCGCCGCAGCAATAAAAGACGGTTTCTCAGAGTCTTCTTTCATTGTCTGGACATAACTGTAGTCAACTGCTGGTTTTCATACAGATGGGTTAGAATAATTTGCCTCCACTGGGTTTCAAAGCCTCAGTACCAAGAACTCTCCTTAATCTTTGTACACATGACCAGGCAGGCAAAAGAGGTCGTCCAAGCTCTCCAGCACCAACACCCACACTTCCCAATGTGAAAAGACGATCAGTTACGAAAACAAGCCCAGAAATCAGATTCCATAAAGTAAATCATTGGCCTAAATTCGTGGATATAAAAATGCAAACAGTTGCCATGGTGATAAGTGAAAGCGGAAAAATAAGTGCATGTGCTTGAAGTGAAAAGAATCTTTCTCTCCAGAATGTTTTAGCCAATTTTCACACGCAAAGGTGACGCAGTTCGAATGGAATTGTATTATTTTATGAATTATTCTTGCATGGAATGCACTTCATTGGATATTATATTATTTTTATACTTATTATGTAAAATTTAAAAATAAAATTAAGAGTTAACTCTGCAAACAACATTTTGTCAGAAAAAAACAAAATCAATTTTTTTATCATTTATCTAATCTATGCATGAGAGGAATAAAGGTAATAATTTAATAACTTATCAGTTTCTTTTGAGTTTATGTCATATTATTGAATATTTATAGCTTTATAGTGTACTAAGCCTTCTATATATTCTAACATTTTAGGACATTATTATCCGTACCTAATTGAAAATCGACATACTGAAATAGTAAATGAACATGCACCTTATCCCAGCGGTGTATATTTTAAGCGTTAGTACAGAATGCTATTAACATTTTACACGTATGTGCATTATTCCAATTTAATGTCTCTAATTCGCATTTAACTTGCATTAATAATGATAGGATACTTTATACTTAATACCATTTGCTTTCGTATTAGTACGCCACGAAATATTTCTTTCCTTGTGTATAGTATTCAGTGTTAATGTTTAAACGAGAAAATTGTTTACAATTTCTATTAAAGAATTAATATTTTGGGCGTAAATGTTTGAAAATATTAATCAATATATAAACAATGAAAATAGTTTAATCAATCAGGTTCTGTTCCTTTTAGGTCATATTACTGAATAATTATAACTTTATAGTATGCTAAACCTTCAGTATATTCTAACATTTTAGGACAATATCATCCATACCCAATTGAAAATCGACATACTGAAATAGTAAATGAACACATGCTATGTCCCAGCGGTATAAATATGAAGAAGTAAGAGTAACTAACATAACTTCCACAAAATCTTGTTCTCCTAATAATACTGCATGCAACAGAGGCCCTCCACCAGGGTTTAGCACTACATATCTGTGCCGGTCTTACCTGTATACTGAGCAGAGAGAGATAACTATATGTTTTGCGAAGGTGCCAAACTTCCGTGCCCTGGAAGCATCCTGTTTGTGAAATAGAAAGAAAGCATACACTTAAAGTAAACTAAGGTAATTTGCTATGGAAGATGATACCATTAGTGTTGCTGAATTATATCATACCTACAAATTGTTTACTCGCTGTCGCTGGCACTTTCGTCGTTTTTAATGGTGTTTAACGGCCGTTTTTACTACTGAGGCACCACAGGTGGTGGACACTAATGAACCATGAGATGAAATGATATATTGGGACAGGAATTTTTTTTTAAGGAAGGAAATATTCCAGGCCTATGTTTAGGGTACCTCCCCGGCATTTGCCAGCACAGACGAAAACCTGGAAAAAAACCTCAGCTAGGGAGGACAGTCATGGTGGGATTCGAACCCCAAACCTCCCGCTCACGAGTCCGCGCCTTGACGACCTCGGTCACCCGTGGCGGTACTTTCGTGTCCCTTGACGCGACTTCTGTTCCAACTTAATGTCTCTAATTCCCATTGAACTCGCAAACACACAGGTATAAATAGCATCCATATGGACCTTCACTTATGAATATCAAGCGTTTCAGAATTGTGTACCAACAATACTTATTAAACAAAGTGTTCAACCGTTGTTAAATGCTGCACATTATATCCGTATGGCGCCTCTTATATTTTTATTTCGGTGATGGTTTGTTCTTATTATTGCAAAAACTGTGACAGAGTCAAAAGAATCGATACCCTGGAATGAAAAAGCAATTAAATTTACACTTAATTTAGGATGAATAAATTAGATTTATTTAATATTTTTTTTTCTCGTTGCGTTTCTTGTCTGTTACTACGAGCATATGGTCTCATTTTCGTTGGTGCGCTAACACAATTACATTCGACAATGATGCTGCATATGTATGTGCTTCTCGAATAGACATAATTTCCTATTGCTTATTATTAGTTTATTCCTGATGAAAAAAAAAATACTTACAAATACTCCATCATGAACAACATGTGAAATGAAAATATTCTTAGAGTTTCGAATTGTTATTAATATCCTAATGCAACCAGCAAAGGCAACCAGCACGTCTTGTAATGCTAAACCCATTGGGAGGCTCTCGTCTTGAGTGCTAGGAATAGGAAAACAGAGGTCCGTAGAAGGTATCTCCATCAAAGAGGATAGAAGAACAAAACGAACGACTCATTTAATTTATTACATCTCAGTGACTGTGGTTTGGTGCAACAAGTCTCTGTTACATACACACACACACACACACACACACACACACACACACACACACATACATACATTACATATGATACATTTAAACAACAAAGAAAACCGTTTCTCTGTTAAGCTTTATTTAATGTTGATCTTTAGGGCGCAGCTAATAAATCATATATATTACCTATTGTTATTTTTGTTACAAACTTAGAATAAGCATTATTTCACCTTTTCTGAATAAAAATGTGAGTTTTTCATGGATAATTTATGTACATGTTTTTTTAAATTTGTATATTTATCCGCGATTTATAACTTAATACTTATTTGATATTTTAATATATATTTACAAATTTGGTTTACAATAGTATCAGTGAAACATTTTCCATGCCCTTAAATGGTTGCTTAAAATTAGTGAACTTACCTAAATCAAACATTCCAAATATATTTTCCAATGTTTAAAGCAATATTCTCCGATACAAGTAAATGCTACATAAAATACACCCATATTTGAAAATACTAAAATGTATATGATTTGATATTGTAATACTTTGGACTGGCCATTATGTTGTTATATTTTGTCAGTTGTGTGTAAAATCAGTGTTTGCTCTCAATTGAAAAATAAATTCCATATTTTATGTAAAAAAATAATGTGTTTTAATAATGTAATGTAGTGTGTTAAATATTTTTAGTTATCAACATATTCAGGTCACAAATATCTTGCTCCAATGTTGGTTATTGATTTACTTACGGACCCTCTCAGGTCATCAGCGTCCTATTCTATTCAGGGCGTGCAACGGCCGAAAAATTTTGCTCAGAGACCTATTCTTTCAGACTTCAGGTTCTTTATCGTGCAGTAAATGTACGACACGGGACCCATGGCTTTACTTTCCTTTCGAAGGAAGCCATTCTTAGGATTTTTACGCCCCGAAAAAATCCATCGACCCTGGCCGGATTTGAACCCGCGATCGTGGGTTTAGGAGGCAAGCATGTTTACCACTACATCAGGACCGACTCCAATGTTCATAAACAATTAGATAGTAAAGAAAAAATATGTGATGCCATGGATATAAATTGAAGTTAATATTAAAAGAATATTATTTATATTTTCAACACACCTACACCTACACTTTTTTTTAGTTTAAGTTTAAGTTTAAGTTTAGAACAGCTTAAATGCTTTATTATATGGGAACTATTTCACAAAAAGTTTCACCACAAAACTTATGTATACCATTTCACCGCATCCAAGCGTCATTAAATAACCTACCACCTTAGCCATAAACCAATTTCAATACCTCAGATTAGGTAAACGATGAACATACAACTAGATTATTGTTCCTTCAAACCTGTGTGGGTGAAATATTTCTTTTAATTTGAAATAATAGTAATAGATAAACCTGCAATATTAATTAAATTCAGTTATCTTGAACGTAAAAGTATATCTATTCAAAATATTGTACTTTATATCAAAAGTTCGTTATTTTGCTGGGTTGCTACTAAATTACTTGCAAACATTCTTTCCAGTCCTAACACAAATGGATACTTCTATTGGGCGAGTGTTTGTGTTTCTTCAGTACGCTTTACATTTTCTTAAATTTTTAGTAACTACATATTGCCCTGGGGCGCCTTTAATGTAGAACAGTGGCAGACCTCAACTTAATTTACCCCTTAATAAAATATGTACACATTACACCTTTAACAGCATGTTTATAATTGCTGCAAAATCATGTAGACGAAACACTTATTTTCGTTTATTGCAAAAATCACGGTGCTAGGAAAAGATCAAACCTGGAATATATCCCAGCAAATCGCTCAAAATCTTCAAGGTTCAAGCTTTTCTATTTAAAATATTATTAGGTCAAAAATGCTTTATTTTGTTGCGTGGCAAAGAACCTGCATATTAAACTTCATTCCTCCCCTAACACAAATGAAAATTCCTATTGTGCAAAAGTCAGGTGTATTTGATTGAATTGTTTTATTTACCGACGATCTTTAACATCTCAGGTCATCAGCGTCCCATTCAATCCAAGTGTATTCCGGGTCACTTTCCCTCTTTCTAAATATTTCAGCAATTATCACCTGCAATGTAGTGACTTAAAAGAAAATCAATCTCATGGACCAACAAAACTGACCCTGAAACGCATATAAACACACACGAACCATCTGGCTGCTTTTATCAATGTAATTTGAAGAATTGCACTCTGTAGAAACAACCGCCACTGCTCTTAAAATAAGAAACCCAGGTTTAAGGTCCCCGTTTCAGCTGTGCTATTGATGTTGTAGAAAATGTCTTACTTATTATTTTTTTTTTTTTTTAGGCTGCTGGACCAAACGTTTATTAAGATGAGCCTGAAATAAATCGTAATGCTTTGCCCTATTTAAAATATGTTGCATTAAATATTGACATTTTGAGTGCAGTTTTAGCAATATAACTAATTGCTAAATCGCAATGAAAGATCGTTTATATCAAATAGTTTTAAAGCGTACGTTTGGTTTGTGTATTTATCGGAGTCGACACTCCATGTATTGTAACTTTTTCA